>OW569329.1:4382312-7119478 GCA_937595015.1 Polyommatus icarus | reverse complement strand
TATATAAAGTATTTTTTTTAATTTGGTCGAAGCGCTAACTGTCGGACAGACTAAAATTAAAATCCGAATTCGAATATTATTTAAAATTTGACACTGCGATGGCAGCCGACTGTCGGATCCAATGTAAAACATTCCAAAATCAACAACTAAGTACTAATAAATTAAAAATTAATTAAAAAAACATTGTCCAGCGGACAAAATTGTGAATCTAAACCATTCCCAGATCCCCTTGAGTGTTGACCCTTTGATTGGACCAATTTTGATGAAATTTTTTGTGTGTGTACACAAAAAATTTCATCAAAATTGGTCCAGTCGTTTAGGAGGAGTTCAGTCACATACACACGCACACAAGAAATATATATATTAAGACTAGCTGTCCCGGCAAACGTTTCTTTGCCATATTATAAAGTATATCGCCCGTATTATTTTATTGAAGTGACTGAATAAAGTATGTCACCATGGCAACGTCCATCGCTATCATGGTCGTCGTTTTTCTCGAGTTGTAATAATTTACTATTATTTATTCAACAAATGCACTTATCAATATAATAAGTACCGAGTAGCCGATTCTCAGACCTACTGAATATGCATATAAAATTTGGTAAAAATCAGTAAAGCCGTTTCGGAGGAGTTCGTGGACTAACATTGTGACACGAGAATTTTATATATTAGATATACTTTATATTAAATGCGAAAGTATCTCTGTCTGTCTGTCTCACTTTCACGCCAAAACTAATGAACCGATTGTAATAAAATTTTGTACACAGTTAGTCTAGTGCCTGAGAAAGGACATAGGCTACATTTTTATAAGACAAAAATATATTATGTATCTAATTTCCATGGAAATATCGATGAAAATGAATTCACATTGCATTTCTAATATATAACAATAGATGGCGTTTTATTTACTTTAGCTTAGCACACATGTGAACGCAAATGAACTTTCATTGTAGTTCCAACACGTGACAACAGATGGCGTTTTTTTGTTTCTTCATAACAGAACGTACTCATATAATATAATAGTTTAGAAAACATAGTTTTTAATTTATATCCACACTAATATTACAATTTATGCGAAAATATATCTTTTTGTTTGTCTGTCTGTTTTGCTTTCACGCCAAAACTACTAAACCGATACCGCTGCTTACCCCATGTCAAAAACCTCTGCACGCCTCTGATTAATAGCATTGTATCAATGAAACTGAATGTAAAATGACAAAGATTTTATCACATGAAAGTTCAGCATTCTAAAACCAAAAAAAAAAAAATCGATATGGTGGATCCTGGTAGAATCATATAAATATTAATCTTAGACAGCCAATATACTCGTACAAATACTAACGATCCGTAGCAAAAAAATGTTATGCAGGATAATCTACGATGCCACATCCGTTTTGTTCGAGGATTTATACGCGCTTTACCGCATAGATTTTCAATTGCCTTTCGACTTCGATTTGAAAACATACCGCTTGGTTCGTGGTCAATACCCCGCGCGAGATTCATAGGCTGCTGCGGCCTGAGCATGAAAGTTGTCAAATCCGCATCGAATCATGCACTGTGACTCAGACAGCCTTGAACTCGAATGTCACTTTCAGGGGTCTTTCACGAGCGAGTCTGGACTGTCATCAATGAGAAATTCGAGGCATGAGGCCCTAGTTCACAATGGGGAATTCGATTCATATCCGGAATCTTCATCGAGCGACATCCAATAAACGCTCGTCGCGCTGGACGTTGACCAATGACCGCACGGTAAAGTTTCCGAATCCGTGACGTTCATCGCCCTGCAGGTCTTCTTACCTTTCGTATATACCAGCCGAGGGGTTCCTGCTGTGGCACTTGACGGCGTCGCGCGGGGGGAGCGCGGGGTGCGAGGGCGGCGGTGCGCTGGGGCCGGCCGCGTCCTTGCCGGATACATCCGCACACCCTGACTCCGCGTAAAGGCCCGTCATCGCGTACATCGACTCTTGTCTCCTGGTGGAAAGAGATGGATGGCGTTAGAGAGAGACACGTAACGCAAGTTACAGGCTACAGCAGTATTTTGTGGTACCGCAAAATATCGATTTAAAATTTACTGTAGAGCTCCTTCTAAAGAGAGCTCTCTTTCTAAAGAGAGGGACGTAAAAACCTGATATTGCATGAGGGTTAATCTTTAAGCAACTTACAGGAGTTGTGGCAATGATAAAAAATCGATTCAAAATCTACTGCAGAGCTCATTATTGTAGCTGAAGCTGTGATGAAACAACTGCTGTAGCTTGTTAAGGCATAGCCCCTGAAATGTTTTTGACAATGTTCATCAAAAGGCAAAGCTAGGCTTGGGTAGAGCTAGTTAGAGGTCTTTAGACAAAGTCGTCAATTTAAATTTTGTAGAGTGTACCGTCAGAGAAATTATTCATATCTCTTTTCGCATCAATTCTTACGCCATCTACATATAAATAAATTAATTTGATGGTACATTATTGTGCTCATATATCATTTATTGAAGGTTGCTCTGTAATTTTTAAGTAATGATCCACAAATTGTTGCGTGAGCGTAGGAAACGACCTACGCCAACAAGGCAATGACTCCGAAGACGTACCTATACAACGTTTATACCAGGGGTTCCCAAACTTTTTCAGCCTGCGGCGCACTTACAAGTCAATATTTTGTCACGGCGCCCTTTTTTTTGAGATGGGGATTGCTGTTGCGCATGCCGGAGGGTTTGGGGACAACTTCCCCAAACCCCCGGCTATGTAGGACTCGCTGCGGCCGTAAAGATGGTGAATTGAGCGCAGCCCTACCCACTAAAACCCGTCTATACTCTTCCACTCGTCGCACGCAGGATTGCGAGAACGCGCGAGCTTTCTTTCCGCGGCTCTGCGTGCGTGTGCCTGCTTGTCACCAGCAGGCCCTCCTCGAGCCCATACAGGCTCCGTGGCCAAACAGCCCTTCCAGGGCTTGTGTAGGCCTGACACTTTGGTGTCGCGATGCGCGAAGAATACGCAGCGCATCGTGATCCTTTCGGGGACTCGGTGCAATGGGCGGCGGCATCCCCATACCGCCGCCCCGAGCTCCCTGGCTAAGGTGGGACGCTGTGGTCATATTTCACCCGTCTTCGCCTTGGCCTACTTCTACGACGAGGGTTGAGCGCCTCCCTCTCTCTTATGCCCTCGGCCTCCTCTTTTGCAGAGATGACATCGTGAGCGAAATCCTCCACTGCTTTCCACTCTGGTTCGCCGCTCAACATTGCACGAAACAGTGCCGGCAGCGAAAGGTCCGGTACGATGGCAGCACTGAGTGCCGCACGTTGTACTATCCAAGAGGGACACGCCGTGATGGTATGTTCGGCCGTGTCCCTGTCACAGTCACAGTGGTGACATGGCGTGGTCTTTTCTCGACTTACGATCTCGCACAGGTACCGACCGAAGCGGCCATGCCCGGTCAGCATCTGTGTAAGTCGGAAGGAGAGCGCGCCGGTCTTTCTTGTCAACCACTGTTTCAGCACGGGTCGAATGGCCTGCACCAGATTTACGCTGACTTGACGCTCTTGCAGCCTTTCCTCCCATAGTTCTAAAATAAACACCTTTTATGATTATATTTAGGTAAAGCAAGTAAATAATAAACAAAATATATTTAATCATCTGCTTGCTTTACATAATTCATATTATAATTTTATTTTATAATTATTGTGGTTATGGATAATGATGGAGGATCGACTCACGGGCCACGGCGCCCCTCCTGCCTTTCCGCGTCGCACCAGGGCGCCGCGGCGCACAGTTTGGGAACCCCTGGTTTATACAATGTTGCAACTTGCATCCTTTTGGTTCTTACGTTAAGAAAACATTATGTCCCTTACTATATGGTTTGTGATGGACATTGGACAAGTACACTGTACAGGCGGTTATGCATTTGTAGAGAGCATATTGGTTTGCACTTTGCCCATTCGTTGACGAACGTGCTCATTGTAGCCAGAACAAGCATAGCCTAACTTAAAGTGCGACTTTTAAACATTATTTAATTTCAATAATAAAAAGCTCTAAAACAGTATTTTAGCTTTGGCTAGACGGCTTGACAAACCGAAGCCTTTATAGTTAACTAGCTCTACATAAACTTCCTCTTCACTAAAGTTTATTTTTTTCTCGTTACATACAGATGTGTCCTATCACAGCATCATATTGGGCACGAAGCGCCCATCTGTCGTGTCCACACAAACAGTTTTCGAGCAGATGAGTGTTATCATTTCAATTGTTTGTGGGCCGCGGCGTGTTTACTATAGTTTCAGTGCGTTAACCTTTAGGAACCGTGTATAACGGCTTTTGCTTTGTGGCGTGGAAAACCACGAAGTCGTGCCGATGATGGTACGCGCACATTACGACGAGGCGCAGAGGGGCGGGCAGCATTTTCATGCACTTTTTATGATTATTAAGCACTCGATCATAGAACGTACTCGTACATGAAAAATGCGGCCCGCAGCCGCTAGTCTTCGCTCTGTCAGGATATTCACGTGAGTAGCTTCAAATTGACACATTATATTGTCACCACAAAACGAGTATGGAGAATGCGGCTCGTCATAATGTGCACGTATCTTTAATCATAATTACTCAGTTATCATGTACAATTACTTTGATCATCGGAAGCTCATGATTGGCTGACTTCTAATTTTAACAATGTATCTGTAGATTTGAAGTATCATAATCTAAATGTTTTACGACTTAACAGTTTAATTAGTGCTACATTAATTGAAAAATTACTTTAATAATCTGCTAAAAATTAATAAGGTAAGTGGTCTGATTTTGATTGTATGTTTTATCTGCACGCAAAAAATTTCTGTAATGAAGAATAGACAAACTGACAGATTTACAAAGGAAATCTATATCATTTCGTCCTTAAAATCTCTCACTATTAGTGTCCGACCGAAGCTTCGGCTTCGGCCGCCTTCGGCCAAAAAAACCACCTTCGGCTTCGGCCTTAAAGCCGGCCGAAGCCGAAGCTTTGCCGAAGGTCCGAGCAACCGTCGAAATTAAACGAACTGTAAACTGTTACGAAAGACTGAGTGGGTAGTGTACGAGTATGCAGAGGCCGCTGAGAGTCACTGTCAAATACAATAAACAAACACTAACTTCTTAATAAATCATTTAATTATTTATTAAGCAGTTAGTGTTTGTTTATTTTATTTATTAGTCTAGTTTCGGTCTAGTCGAGTAAAACAAATACTGATTGATTTGTCTAAGAATTATTCTTATTTGTGAAATAATAAATATATTTTTTTTACAATAGTTCAGTCAATAAATTAGTTATATAATACGTGAGCGGGGAACCTGAGAGATTTCTGCTGGAACTTATTCAGGGTGCTTAGGGATAAAACATACTAAAAGTCCTGAAGTCTAGGAGGTGAGCCAGAGTGAGGGGAGAGTGCCAAAAGTCTCAATTTTTGATTTTTGGCCAATAACTAAAAAACGATGCGTTGTAGCAACAAACATTCTACGATGAAAAAAAACTTAATTTTCTCTATAATTTTGATTCTATACACTTTTTCCGAATTATCATCCGTTTTCGAACTACACATTTGAGTCATTCCTTAAACTTAATTAATTATTTGTAGTCCACAAATTATTAAGTAATAAATAAATCACGAAATCACAAACTTTTCTTACCATCTCCAAATCAACTTCTCTATGAGACAGTCGATATAAAGTATATATATAGTACACCTTACAATACACCTTCAATATTGAAATACTTAATTTTGATATTAATTGTAGCTTGTAGACAATATTGAACATAACTGTATTTAAAAAAGATAAAACCGACTTCAAAATCATACGTAATTGAGAATTAAAACTCCGTATCTACAAAACTACTGAACCGATTTTGTTGAAACTTACATTATTCCCTCAGTTGAACAGTACCCAGTAAAACAAAAAAAGAATTACTGAAATCGGAATGGTAGTTCCAGAGATATGCGAATACAAACATAAAAACATACATACACTTGTAATTTGGCACATATATTGTTCAGACGCTGATACAGATTACAGACTAACTTAATATACGAAAATTGGGCAGTTCTGAAAATATTACATAAATACGCGTCGAATTGATAACCACCTTTTTTTGAAGTCGGTTAAAAATTAATGACGACTAAGATTATAAACCTTCGGCTTCGGCTTCGGCCGAAGGTTGTAGCGATTGCCAATTAATCGGCTTCGGCTTCGGCCAAAATTAGACCTTCGGTCGGACACTACTCACTATTTAGTTTTTATTATTCCTAGCAATTTTTTATCTTTTCAATTTTCATGCTAAGAGCACTAGGTTCATTATAATCATTCAAGTAACATGTATAACGCTTACTTGAACTCTAAGAATGTAAAGAAGAGTTGATCAAAGACGAAGGTGCTATTATATAATAATTAACTATTGGCAAAGATTTCATAGATGCAAGAGGTTGAATTTTAGAGCTTGACTAGTCCAGACTCCAGAACCTGGATTCTTAAAAATCCATGTTTTCCAAAGCTCTACTTACAGCCTACAGGTGCCATTAGTTGTAAGCGTTATTTTTTATACCTTTTCATAACTAATTCTATTACGTAGTTTCATAAATGTGTTTGTGAGAAGTGGGTTATAACAATTATAATTATTATAATTATGTGAGTTTAGGCTAGGTTAAAGTAGGTAAATGTTAATTAAGGTGATATTAAACGTAATAGGATAAAACTGACACTAATATTTTAACTATAAATTATAATATTTTTGTAGTTAATTATATTGAATACTAGTGAATATAATACTAATTATTGTAATCCTATTTCTCTAAACACTTAAAAAACCTTTATTATATGTATATTATGTATAATGTAGAGTTTTTCTCGCATCTTTAGTTTCTGTATTCCATTCCCCAGATATAATATAATACTCTGGTAATGGGCAGAGTGAGCAGACGTATGACGGACTGACCGACAGAAACAGACCTAGTAAGTAGAGGAAACCAGGCTCTCGATTTTTACCTTAGTGGGTTACATGTAGAATAAAATATACATTAATCAAGCCCACAGACATAGATCAAGATCTATGTCTGTGTTCAAGCCCCATAAGAGCACCGGTGATCGCGACAACAATATAATACAATAGCATTTCCAAGTATCCGCGATCGAAGGATTAATAGCAATAAAGAACAGATAAAATGTTATGTTACACACTCCGTTTCAAGTGATTTTAATCTCAACGTAAACTATGGAGTCTATGGACTATATAGTCTATAAACTATGGCTAGAAATGCTATTATAATAAGTCACATTTTAACCACGCAATCCTGACATTTACTTTCGCACATTGACTTGATCGAATTCCTCCTTTCTCATGTTTTAATTTTGAATAAAAAAACGGATATTACCTCCAAACTAGCGGCTGAAGTTCGCGCGCTTCCACCATGTTGGCAAATGGCAAACAATAACTTCCGAGTTCCGAGATCACAGTTCACATCGCACTTCGCACTGTGACCGCGATGACGTCACCACTTTTAGACGATTTCACTTTCCCGTGACATTAATTCCAAGTGGGTTATTATAACGCATCTACACTATCATGAGAAAGGTAAACAAAAACAAAAAAGGAAGATGGAGAATCGCAAGTCGCAACCTATCCTGAATTTGTCGGATTTTCGTAACCACAACTTTGTGTTTGTTTTTGTAAAGAAAACTTCTTTGCGGCGGGCACTTTTTTGGGATGGTAACACACGTGACCTGTTCAAAAATTCGTAAGATGGAATTAAAACCACCAGCGCGGCGTATGAGATGCTGTATCCCCCTCTATTCGACCGCACAGCGAAAATGTACAGACACTCACGAAGCGAAACTAGCTTTTTTTAAGAACTTTAAACAATCCTTAGTACACAATATTCATACTATAGATAGGTCTATACTTAAAGCTTTTCGTGCTATGAATGATATCATCGAGATTCAGTATATGGGGCAGGTGTCGCAAACCTTTGCGTATCAGATATCTTATCACTAGGGCACATGGCCGAAATTACTCATGATACCAAGATCTCAATTTGAGGAAACAGATTGTTCGTGAATTATCTTATTGCCAAAACATAGGGGAAATGATAAGATATTATGTATATATCTTGTATGTTTATTAGGTAGAAAATATAAATGTTTGTTGATATCGATAAATTGTTGGTACAGAGAGGTTTTTAAAGATCAAGAGACGAATATTCAACATCATCAACCACGATCTGTCAATAAAGATATTCTTATTTGCATTTAAAATTGTAAAGATAGAGCTTGGAGAAACAGATGGAATAGCATATTATATCCTGATTTGGCAGATCCAGTATACAATGATCTTGAATAATCCTTCAAGCCCCATAAGAGCACCGGTGATCGCGACAACAATAGACTAATAATATAAAATAAAAATAAAAACTCATTAGAATACAATAGCATAATCCAAGAATCCGCAAGCGAAGGCTGTGGGTGATTTGGCCTCTCATGTGCATATAAGCATATAAGCATGGTGCATAACAACAATGCTTTCTTCAAATATGCCGTAGGTGTATTAGTACGCAGCTGTACTGTGACGCATAAAATGCGTCATTGATTGTTGCTATTATTTCTTACGTTGGACATCGCAATATTTTGTTTTCTAATCGCTGAATTAATCACTTTCGCTATTAATGGATAGATAAAAATAATTAGCTCCTTACTTTCCTCTATTTTGAGACAGAGAACCTCGTGGTCCTCACTCCCATAATATTATTATGTCAGTGGTCTGGTGGATTAGAGCGTGGCTCTTGACTCGGAGGTCGTGGGTTCGATTCCCGCGTTGGAAACATGGTACTTCCAAGTTTGGTTAGGACGATGCAGGCTGATCACCTGATCGTCTGACAAGTAAGATGATCCACGCGTCGGATGGGCATGTAAAAAGTCGGTCCTGCGCCTGATCTCTCGCCAGTCGTGTCGGTCGTCCGTCCCACTGGGTTGTGAGATTGAAAGGAATAGAGAGTGCTCTTGTGTACTGCGCATACATTTGGGCACTATAAAATTACTCCTGCGTAACATGCCTGGTTTCAATGCAACTGGCCACCGTAACTGAAGCCGGCCTGGGAGTATTATTATTGTCACATTTAGTATAAGAGTTGACTAAAATCAATACATATAAAAAAATTTTACAAATAAAGGCTAGCTTAGGTACAGAAAAAACAAAGACTTCTACCTCTTTTAAAAGCTTGATCGGAGTATTTAGGTATTGAAACGCTGTCCGTGAAACAACGGACGGACGGGTTGATTATAATGAAATTATTAAAGCAGTAAAAGTTATTTCAGTGAGGACATTAAAGGCCGGTAGATGTTATAGTTTATTTTTCTTCACGCTGGCAGTAAACGGCTATAGTCTGCAGCGATGAAAGGCAGTCACAACTCACAGTAAACATATAAAAGTACGTCCAAAACAACAGACACATGATGTTATATCACTCAACCAATATAATGAATGTAAGCAGGTCATATGAGGTCTGTGGAACGCCAAATTGGCTCTAAAGAATACAATGCGTTGGTACAATCCTCTAACAATGCAGTAGTCATATTCAAGTGTCAATTTCTAAGCACATAACAATATGTCATGCGCAATATGTAGCGCAGTGTCAGCAGCAAAGCTTTTTACGGTTTCATGACGACAATTCGGCCTTTCGGTCTTAACTTTTAAATAAAATCGATTTGATATCTAACGGATCTTTTTGCGGAAAATTTCAAAGATTCATTACCCTGATTACTGAAGCTGAAGCTACATTAAAGTTTAACTAAAATAGCAATATTTTAGTTAAACTTTAATGTAGCTTCGATCTAGTCCGAATTCGAGTCTATTCCTGGGTCTTTCTAATCGATATAAAATTTGGAAAAGGACTAAGATAAAAGATTATAAGAGCTCAGGTTTAATGAATTTAACTTCTTGGGCATTAATCATTATAATATTCTTTCGGGGAAGCTAGAGGAATTCGGGAGCTTCTACCTGTGTCCTTTCCTGTGTTGCGGCGCGGCATTGGCACCGCCCGCGTTCTGCTGTTTTTCCCCCTCTGTCATGTTGCTGGTTCACTGCTGACCTCACCGCACGCCCATTCCAATCACTGCGATACGTCTCCACCTGAAAAGAAACGAGATCCTTAATTAACAGAAGAATTCAGCTAAACATCGCGCGCCGTTTTATACTTGAAAGAAGTATATTTTGCTCTAATAGGATAGAGTCTTTATTTTTTTCAAACAACCACTATATTCTAATATAACGTAGGTACTTAATAACAAAATATTATGTATCTTTTCTTGTAAGAATTTATTTATTCAAGTGCACCATTTGCTCTGCCAAACTCACAAAATGTACGTCTAGACTACATTACTCATCCCTATAAAGTTTCTATCTTAATTTTACCATATTAGGCATAATCCTTTAAATAATGAAATCCCAGTTGGTCCCGACACTATAATTATCCCGTCGAATCTGCTCCATAATGAATCGCGCCTCCAGCGAAGTGCTAAATATAACGCAAACTCATTAATAAAGCTACACTCAACTTACCCCGTACATAATTGAGGTATTTGATAACGTGTTCGCAACATAAAAGGATTTGATACGTTTGTAATTTGCAAGTGTAGGCTGAGTTTGCGTATAGCGCTCATTAAAATCTGTACTGTGATTCTGCTATCTATAATCCAATATGAATGCAGATTTCTCTCTCTCTCTCTCTCTCTCTCAGAACTCTTCGATTCAGTCCTGACAACTATTGAAAATACAAAATTATCTTGTCTGTCATACGTCAATCAAACGTCAAACGACACGCGTTTTGGAGTTTTGACCAATCACAACGCATTTAACACTGGTTTAACGACATCTTGACATTTTGTGTTCATAACATTTTTACTTTTACATCGAGTCTGCATCAAAACTATAAAATAGTTAGTAGTAGACACACACAGTTAGCAAATCTCTATTTTTGTAAAAAACAAGTATACAAAACATTTTAAGAGCTTAAACAATACATTATTTTTCCATTGAAAACCCATTATGTTAGAGTGACGGTATCCGTATTGTTATTACGGCTTTTATGCCGTACGGTAGCGGGTATAATGTAAACTGTTACATCTGAACAAACAGCGATAAGATAGTCAGGTGTTTCTAGCACTTCAATAACAATGCTCTAATCACAACCTTAATTATTATGGGTAAAAGTCATTATATGGCATTAGTGAATTGTTTGAGATTCCCTAGATATTTTCAAGTTAACCGTAAAAACCATCAAATTCGTGATGCCTTTGCTGAAACAATTACTGCTGCTGACGCCTATATTGTACTTAGCAGTAGACTTTGTTAAACTTTAGAGTTTAGACGTTTCGTGCTGCGCGATTGTTTGGCATTTCATGAGAATACCATTTCGTATTTAGATAAAGGTTCGAACAATTAAAAAACGAAGCTGCATTAATATTGCATTTAGATAAAGAATCAGGGTACAGAAATATACCTCTAAGCTGAGTTTTTTTAACTCAACATCAATGACGTCAAATCCGCAAAAAACTTATAGACACAGTGTCTACTGTCTACTGTAGCGTCAGTTTTTTGTATGGAGTGACGAGATGTTGACAGGTCCGAGCTAATTATACTCCTAGTTCAAATATCATTAGGAGCCCGTTAACATCCATTGCCGGTTTTACCACGCACAATAATCGCTAGAGTCATTGGCTGGCAATCTGCCATATACCGTTTATTGTCTTCTACATTGGTCACACTGAGAAAGAAGACGTTTCCCCTACAGAAACTAAAAATTATACTCTTAGGACTATAGTTTAGAGTTCTCAAATTTTAGTTTTAAATCTGAACTCTACTTCTCTACGAATATATTTAGATACTGGACTCCTGAATGTATCTTTAGTACATATTGTCGATTGTATGATGTATCCCTTTTAAATTGTTTGCTATCCCACTCGGAAACGAACGATGCGAATGAGACAGCGACGTCCGAACCGACAAGTCATCAAAAATAGTTAAAAGGAGTTTAGATTCTGGCTTCGATCACAGGATTCTGGATTATACTAAGCCAAAATACATTCGCTTCTTAATTTATCACTATCTAAAAAATACGTCAAGTGGTTAGATGATGGGATTTGGGACACTTGACTGCAAACATGTCACTCTGCCGATAGAAATCGCTACATCTGTTGCTTTAAGAGATAAGAGTGTTGCACCCTGAGGTTTAACCTTAGTCCTTACCCACATGTTATTGGAAGTTATGTAACTGTGTCAATCCATAACGCTATAACAGCTGCTTGGTAACCAGAAATAAGGTTAATTGTCGGACAGCGGCGAATTGTAACTCTTCGCTAATAACTCACTAATCTTGACTTACAAAATGACCGTATTCACGGGAAATACGTAACAGGGTTATGTAATGAATTATAGTGAAAAGTTCGCAGTACTTTCAATAGGGTTGCCATCAAAGCTGACTTTGGCTTTAGAGAATTAGGAGGCAATTCTAGTACCTCGAATCTTGGTTACTTATTCGCATGAGCGTCAAATAGTGCGTAATTGCAAACAGTCTGATAATAATCCAAACGAATTTTTACCGATAATAGTCTGTACAAATTAAGGGGCTGTTTCACCACTTACTGATAAGTGACGGATAGGCTATCCACCACTTAACTTGACAGATAGAGTATGAAGAATGTGTCAAATAAGTTGTGGATAGCCTATCCGGCACTTTATCAGGAAGTAGTGAAACAGACCCTAAGAATTTAGACTATGATTGAATTGAGTGAACATGACTAGCTAAATGTTTATTATTGTTAGGAATTGTTAGGGACCATTCTTGTAGTAATAATTATGCTGACTAATAATTACGGAAACTAGTTCTACTAGCAGGATCTAATCAAATTAACGGTGTCGTTCATTGGTTAATATTTTGGCGCCAGCCAATGAAAAAAAATAGATACGCGTCAAACCAAACATTTCAGAAACTTGGTATTAGTCGCACTACTTATCCATAAGCATAACCAAAGCGTTTTTTGCTAAGTCAAGAGGGCCCTTGAGGTACTCAAAATTGGGCCAAATACGCAGCTAGATAGCAGCTCTAATAGTGGAAAACAGTGAACCATTACGCGCCGCTCCCACGGCTACCGTGCACGTCACATAACTGTACACATCTCCGCCGGTATTTCATTAGTATTTAGAGCTTAATAAATTCTAGAGTCACCTAGTTTCCGTCAAGCGGTACTAGACGTTTATAACCTGATTAAAACAGTTTTTTTAAACAGGTGCAATGGTGCGTTAAACTTTTTATATTAAGGCCCCCATATACTGGGAGGTCCATCAGATTGGACCGATCGCAGGCCAACCTGCCTATAAGTACCATCGGGTCTTATAGCAGTATTACTTGACTATTACTTTAGAATTTCGTATTTAAGGCCGGTATAAATTTATAGTCAGTACTCAAGATGCATCTCGGTCTCAAGACACGGTTCAGGCTCTGTGATTGGTTGGCTGTCAAAATTTGGACCAATCATAGAGCTAAATCGCGTCTTGAGACCGAGATGCATCTTGAGTACTGACTATTTATATACCGGCCTTAATAATTATGATCTATATAGCTATGTAAACAGGGTGTAATAAAACAAAGTGATAGTGCTAATAGGATTTGCATTTGTCCCTTCACCCCTGTACAGAGCTCATTGTGAAAGAAGCAGCGCTGAAAGACCTACATTTTAACTTTTGTATGGCCCACTGACCATACTAGTTTCGTGCGTTGCCGTGTTTACTCACTCAGGTCGGCCTGCGAATAGTCCAGATCGGCCTCCCCGTTTATGAGGGCCTTCAGTAAAGAGCATGGGTGAATTTCAACTCCATCGATCATCGATGTCGTCTGACAGGTTTAAAATCTGCTACGTGTCTAAACATAATTTTTTAAAACAGGGATTTTGTTGGGCATAAAATATCAATATAAAGATTAGAGATCACCATTGTAATTTGTAACTGCAAAAGGCACTATTCAACATAATATATTATTTTTTTATTAATGGAAGAGAGACTTTAAAATCGTTTAGCTAAATTGACCAATTAGATATTTTTGTGAGGATACCATTTTATTTTACTGAGACTGCATGAAAACAATATCGAAGCTGTACCAATGATAGATTAATATGGCAGAATCGGAGTACAGCTCTAGTTTCAAAGTCATTCTGCGGAACCTTGATATCGTTTTGTAATAGAACATAACGCACGATATGATTCGTGTCCTTATTTCCTACGAATATAGAGGTCGACCACATGTCGAGATTGGCCTGAGCGTACCAGCTAGTTTTATTTGGAGAATCTAAGGGCGGCCACTTTTTGCGATGGATAGGTAGTTTAGATCGAAATGAACTGGTATGGTTTTCTAAGCTCGAATTATATGCCTCCGCGCAACAAGAAGTTTGGCCGCTACACAAAGAAATCACAAGCAATACTCGAGCCTTAGAAATATATAACAAATCCAATAAGCAGATTTATATCAGTCGAAATGAATAGCTAACCTAAAGGGAGATCGCAGACGACAGACTGTGCGATCAAAGTCTGCGGCTTCCATACAATCTGATGGCGCGCGCCATGCGGAATGTATGTAAGCCGCAGACTTTGATCGCACAAAGTCTGTCGTCTGCGATCTCCCAAAGGCTTACAAATCTTAGATATATTACAAAGATCTAGATTACAGTAAGTGAACTTAATATTTTTATAGCTCGAGAATGTAGGTTGCATCACAGCTCACAGGCAATTTTTATAGAACTTTCAAAGGCATGAAACGAATCATTTGTGCAAATCGTCACAAGGAAACCAGGGCGACCACGAAACAATGAGGATTGAGGACTGTTTTTCAGAAGGAATTAACCAGTTGCTTTAGGAAATATGCACGACTTTCCATTAATATTAATATCGTGTTTTATCATTTTGAAAAATTAAAAAAATATAATAGCAAAACAGTGTTGGTAGAAAAGAATGTTACTTAATATTAATAATGGTGTTTTATTCATATATAATATAAATAGTTTATTGGTGTTTTATCCATACTAGAATACAATTCATTACATACAAAATCGACCATACGGTTTGCATTTTAGGTAAAAAATACTTGCTATAAGCTATTTATGACAATACTGGATTTCTGTTGGATTTAAATGTCGAATGACTCAAAACTGGTCGCACGAATTAAACAACTTTTGGATAGAAACATTATTATTAATTACTCTATTATAAAGGTTGAATTAAGGATACATTTTAAAGTCACGTGTTTATATTTTAATTTTTATTTGTTTATTATAATGCTTTTAAAGATCTTTATACTTTCCAAAGACATAATATTGAGATGGATTTCCTCAAACTGTCCTTAGTAACAAGCGTTTAAGTAAAATTTCGGCTAGCTTAGCATGGTCATGGCAAAAAAAGACACAACCGACAGAATTTAGGGACCAACTGTCAATTTATCTATTCTGCGGTCTGCCTTAGAAGGAAACCCTTTCTACGGTATTCATGCTATGCGTGCAGATTTTACTTTATAAAGCAATGACAAGTAATGATTTACCGGTACAAAACATAATAGGGTGTCTTCCTACCAAATACCGACTACCAGCTACCTGCAACGTTATATAACCTTGCGGAGCGTGGCTGTTGCCAAATTTCAAAGCAAACGGAAGCAGAAAATGAAAGGATCGATAGTACATGATATTGATTTACTATTCAGTATTCATTATTGAATACTTCGATCGCGGATTCTTGGAAATCTATTGTTATTCTATTGTTGGCGTGGTCGCCGGTGTCCTTATGGGGGTTGATAGGTTAAATACCAGCAGCCAGCAGGGGAACCCTAGATAATTCGTCAAGCTCTAGTTTTCGTGAACTGAAGAGATCTTGTGAGAAGTGTAGAAGTAGTGTTAAATCAGACAAACAACAATTTAGCTCTTTAATAATTAATTTAATACTATAGCCTTGTTCCTGAAAAATCGTTGTTTTGTTCTAGGTTTCTATCGGTCGCTCGCAATAACGAAGAACACTGAATGCCTTACAAATAGCTTTACCGCTTTATTGCCCTTACTGTACCGTTTTCTTCGTAATAGTTCTAAATCGATAAATGGTTTGCTCACAACTTTTCCGTTGTGAAATTGCTTTATTTCACCTCCACAGCTTTACCGCGGCTCTGATATCTATATTTTTCTTTAACAAGACCGATAAACTGTAATATTGGGGTACCATGTGAAAGGAGGCATGCAGCCAAGGTTACTCGATAGTTCTTCGCGTCAACGGTCGATATTTGACGTAGACTTCAACAACCTTAGTTGAACAACTATAACAGAGATTCGTTCAGAGGTATTTTACCCTATTTCTAGAGGGACCCTTAATCCTTATATCGTTGGCACATACGGACAATAGAGTGATAATTAGGCGTCAAGAAATTGCGGATTTCTGGATTGAGGAGCTTTTCCAATGGCAGCAACTTTCCTATTCGAAAATCTGATGTTTTATAAAAAGAAGCATATTCTAAGTATAAAACAGCTCATTGTTTTTACGCAACAATAGTTAAGTAGTTAAGTAGCTGCCATAGAAAAAGTTGCTTATATCCAAGAGTGCATTCGACATTCTGCGCAGCCTTTCGAGACTGTATAAATGAATTTGAGTAGTATATATTATATAGGTCCTTTTTTTAAACGGGCTTTGGCCCACCACATATTCCCACCACTGTATCTCCTGTGCCGCCAGGAGCGACAGCGGTATCAAACCACGAAAACCCTTTGATATGATCTCAGGGAGCCCGAGGGACATGCTAAAACTGTCTTGAGATCAACGAAATTAATCAGAAGAAAATAAGAAGAGTAGGAAAATTCCAATTTCCCTCCCCATAAAAGCGGGAGACAGTGCAAAGTTGCAATGACCGAAAGTCAAAGAACTTAAAGGGGGAGCACCACGGAAATAAGAATAAGAATAAGAAAATTTTATTTTGACAATCACACAACACAATATTAAATTATTACAAAAATACACAAAAAAAAAATAATAAAGAACACAAAATTACAATAATATTAAATTGTGTGACATCAAAACTGGACCCAGCTCAGCATTAACAGCGACTTCCAGTCTGCTGTACTGGTTTTCTGCAGGGATCAAAGGTGTGACATGACCATGAAATGAGGTTAATGATTGTGACTCCTAAGCTAAAGGTAAGTAATATTGGAGTTTATTGTATTTGACTGTTGCCAATAATAATTGTGACAAAAACGCTTGAAGGCAGGGAAGTTCCTAGCGCTGTCCACGAGATCACCGTAGTATGCGACTCCAAATGTACAGAATAGGTTGTTTAGCATAGTAGTTCTTTCGTCCTGCCAGAGACTGCACTCCCAGAGTTATATAGGTCCAAAAATATATAAAATAATTCTGAATAGTAGTTAATAGTAATTCTGGTAGAATTCCGCGAAGGTTGTTGGAGCCGCGAGCCGATTTCCCGTTAAGGTTGTCTCTATTGTTCGGTTATAAGAAGTAGGCAATAATGGAACTAACCATTGCGTGCCACGAATGGTAATGCTCAATGTAATAATGGTTTAATTGTTACGTTGTTTACCAGCTGTCCAAAACGGAGCATGCATCGAAATAGTTTTGAAGTTGGTTAATTTGTGACCAGGACCAGGTTACTTGCACAGTAATGAATAGAAACTCCCTTATCAAACAACTTCATAATTTCTTCATAAACAAACTGCTCTTAGATCTTTAAAATCCTTTCACGAAAATGGAGACACAAACGTCTATATTAGAAACAGATCGAATAAGTTAGATTGTCTCATCCGTTTCTATTCCACTTCATCCTTTCACCCTTAAGATTTTCGTTACGAACGCAACCTAAAATTCAGAAGGGTAAAAAAATCAAGAGCAATGAGTCTGCATCTTCTAAGCATGGCACCGCTCGCAGTGCCAATGGCCAGGGAAACGACATTGGAACCGGTTCTCCCGAGACCGGCGTGAGTCATGATCGGTCGATAGTCCTGCTGCCTGTTGCCCCGCGGCTCTCACCACAAATCACAATAACCTATCGCCAGTTCACTTTCATGCCTCCATTTCCTGGATTCTATTGCAAGTTGAAAATATAAAGACTTACTGTTTGGGAATGAACTTGCAACCAAAACATAAACTCTGAAAAAAATTTTCTGTACTTTTGACAATGCCGTCAAAGATAACTTTTAAGTTTATTTTGAAGGGCAGAGTGCTTAAAAGATTTTCTACTTATCTCATGAGCAAATTGCTTTTGCTCGTTTCCCCCAAGTTTATTAAGTTTGAAAATTTCTCGAATCTCGGTTCTATTAAAGTTATGATAAGTCATAGAGCTCTCGCCGCAAGCTCGCAAGGCCAATATTATGCAATGCGGATATGAAGACATGCTACAGATACACAATATCATTCAAATAGGATTACATTCACCGCACTGTTTTCTTTGTTCCGGACGAGAAGAGTTTGTTCTTTGTGTAGACGATTGTTGGAGACTGTGGTGCATAACTAAAGAAATAAAAAAAATATAAGCATGGATTCTTAGTTTCACATGAGACTTCTTTTTTGAGTATACTTCCTTATTATATATAATCAATCGTCATTATTTGTGTGTTCGGTCATCACTCATCGGTGAGCATACGGTTCAAAAGGTCACCTCAGTACGGACATATACTTTGGGCGGTTCCAAAATTTATGAGGATCCTTCCTCCCCGTGATCCATTCAATAAGTTGGATAACATTTATTACATTCAGCTAGTTTTAAACTTGGAAAGGAAATCTATAAATATTGCACGACCGCGACCCTCATACCTCACCAGTAACGACGAGAACTATTTTCCAGCACCAAAAATCTGGCAAGGCATACCATATTAATTATGCTATTGTCTAAGCTCGAAATAACTTATTCCCAGCTATTGTTCCAGCAGGGACATGGGCTTCACATAATATGAGCTAATGTGGGTTGCCACTTGGCAGCGTTTACTTGCTGAAGTTATATTATATTATGTCAAGGATTGAATCAGGCGATTTTGTACAATAACGACGTCTCGTCATTGTGACGCCATAAAAAGATGGAAAGTATGAAAGCTTTTTAGTCTCTCCACGTTGGCCAACAGTGGGCCAATACAAGGGAAACGCCCGTAACAAATTGGGCGTTTATCTATCTGCTAAGGAAATCACCAGGCCCATTTTGCCCATCATCTAGTAGACAGGCAAATTCGTACTCTTTTCGACGTCGAACGTGTATTAAACGTGTAAAAAAGTTTCAATACTTAAGTATAGTTTTTATTGCACAGTATACCCTAAGTTAATTATTATGTACTCCTATAGATACCAAAGGTCGCTTGGAAGAAATTGCTCAATAGCAATAAAACCGCCTTTGCGTTCTTGTATCTTTGATGAATGTACCGTATTTTATGTTTGTACAATATCTTGAACGCAATAAAGTATATTCTATTCTATTCTATTCTAAATGCTGCTAGATTCAATACCGTGGTGGTATGTAAATGGCATAGTTGCCATATTTTGCCATCGTGGCCTAAAGTGGAGGACCCTAATTGCATTATCGAGGTTGAGACCTGCTACAGATGGCTTCGCAACAATAATATCTATGACGATTTAACGTTAAAAGTGGATTTACGTCTATCAAGGCATACGGCCATAGGTTAATGATCGAAATACCGACAAAAACACCTCAGTGACGTTGAAACAGTCTAGACCACCAGTAGAGCTACACTATAGTTACAGCTCTAAATATAGACTCGGTGCAAAACCAACCCTTTGTGGGGTGCACTACAAATAGAAAAGCACGATCATTACGTGACGGTAATATTCGACGAACAAAAAACCGCTACAGGCGACGATTTAGTTTAGTGACGTTATAGCATTCACTTGCTTAATTAGTTAATTTCTAATTTGTCAATTAACTAAGTAGATATTTTAAAATTACTTCTGTAGGGCATTAAATTAAAATAAATGTATTATGTAACTATATCACTAAGAAGTGAGGAAAACTTCGATTGTTTGAACCGACATTTGTTTGGCAAAGAAAGATTGAATAGATTGTGGCAAAACAGATCACGAGGGTTTTCATTTACCCCATAAAATGTACAGGGTAGGCTTCATTATACATGGTAACAAGTTCGATTCCCATTCAAATTTAGCGTACTACGAAGTCACGGGAACAGTCTAGAACTACAAGGACTACATTACAGGGTAGTTCGTAGTTCACATAATATTTCATTATTCATAGTATTTGCCGCTGCGTGGTGTAGTTCAGGTCTCACAGGACTGTACGGGGTCGATACACCGAAGAATGTTTACACCGAGCACGCAATACCGACCTTATAATAATTTAATTAACAACACTCCAAACATTAATCAGAAAAGCCAACGACGTCACATTTATCATAAATTCAACACCAATATGATGAACCTTTCAACAAAACTGACGTGATGATGACACATAAAAATATACATAGAACTTCCTCTTTTTAAAAGTCGATTAAAAAGGGAAAGGATGTTCTGAGAACCTATCCATTCTTTAAAAGTAACAAAAGATCGGATGGCGGATCATAATTTCCGGTGAGCCCACATGGTTTTGGCCAACCGCATATTCAGAAAAGAAAAGAAAAAGTTACGAACCTTCACGAGTCGTGTGATGTTTGCATATCGAAAATCTGAAATAAGAAAATGTTAGAATTAATTTTTGTGTGACTTATATCGGCGCTTCGGGTGAAGCAAAATAATTTACACGGAAGGATTGGATAATACATATTATGGAAGTGACTTAGATAATTCTTAAGTCAAATCTATGAACAGCTTTTTGTTTCATAATACATCCAGGCATTTTATATCTTTGCCTCTCTTTTTTTGAGGTTGTCTCAGTTTAGGAGTTCAAAATTACCATCGCTACCAATTGTGCAACAATCTTATTTATAATGCAAATACGTCGTAATTTCAACTTCCTAAAACTGGACTCCGTGTCCAAATCGGAGCAAATGAAAGCATTAGCGCCATTAGCTGCGGGGCTAAAATGGTCACATTCAGCAATTCCTCTCAATCAATTCAGTAAATGAATTGTCAAAACTGTCAAACTGACAAATGTCAAATCAGTACAAAAATGCAGAAATGAATTGCAAGCAGAGTTGCATTTTGCGATTTTAAAGAATTGAATCATATTATGATTCATATCATGATTCAACAAAGCGACCATTTTAGCCCCGCTGTAAGTTGTAACAATACATATATTTTAGCAATTCAGACGTTTCAAACTAGAAGAATCTAAAGTTGTAGATGCTAATAAGTTAAGTCATACGGCGTCCACAGCGTTTAATTTAACAACTGTAATCGATTCGTTTTACTGAGCTAATTGACCTAGAAATAAATCAGCATCAATCTCACATCTGTGCACAATATCACGAGTGGTGACTAAACACGGCTCAGCTGGGGATCCGTTATTTTTCCTTCTTTTTACATTTGCGATGAGTCAGGTACCAGACGGCTCGGAATTTTGATATGAAACCACTCCTTGCATTCTGATAAGGCACCATATTTATAACGATGTGCATTATAATATTATGTCTGGTCGAGTCTTTAGCTACACTGGTAGGTAGAGTACCTAGTAGAGTACCTTACTTGCAAAATATTGTCGTATAATTCGGCTTTTGTCGGTGATAAGTTCAGACTTCCGAAGAATATGAACATAATATATATGTTTCGGTAAAAATACTGAGTTTTTACTGAAGACATGGGTTAGATAAAAATATCTAACCCATGTCTTCAGTAAAAACTCAGTATTTTTACCGAAACCTGCTCCTGCGGAACAGGTGACATCTTAACATCGGCAACATAATACATACATAATATTTAGATGTTGCAATTACCGTCTCTATCATAACCAACTTATATATTTATTTTTTGATAGAGCAACGAAGGAATAAGGACATTAAAAAAGTCAACCCAGCTGCCTCTTTTTATCACAAAGCAAATAAATGCCTATCAGACCTATGTTAAGTACAAACCACGAATACAACATCTATGTACATACTACATATTTGTCTAACCGTTTGTAAAATTAACAAAAGCGTTTATTTTTATCTTTATGTACCGAAACAGTATAAATTAAGTAATATATTATTATTTTTAAACTCATTATTCACGTAAATAGAGGAACACATTAGAAACGCCTATACCTAGACTGATTGTCCTCAGCTATGAAATAAACAGTCTGCTATTTCATGTATGTGTAGCGAATTAATTACGGCAAACTGTGGAAATGCAATAATATAGCATTTTGCGTTTAATGTTGCATAAGAAATTGCCCCGACATATTAACTTCGTTACCAGCGTAACTCGTAAGTAAGTAAAGTCAGTTGCTGGAGGTTTTGTGACAGGACTTTATCTATTTGGAACGTGCACGTCAGTAGTGACATATTTCAAACTATGTTTCAGGGGCGTGTCAAAAAATAAACAACAAGAGTTTGTTTATTTTGTAAATATTATAGCAAATAAAATATATTTAGAACAATAATTAATGGTATTTGGGTTATATTTAGTTAAAAACTACTTGTGGAAAATGAATATAATCATAAAAAATGGTTTTTAGAGTGTAAAACACTCAATAAGTTTCAAGGCCCAATCTATGCTAAAAGGAAATAAATTGGTGTTAGCAGGACATGTAAGGGATGTAGAAGAGCTAAGAACTAATGGCAATGTTATTTAATACGAGCTAATATAATTCGCCGAACATCGGTTACTTTGGCACCCTATAAAACAAGTTCAAACGTAAGTACTCAACCGACCAAAAAACGTAACTAAACATTTGGATAAAGCAAGTCTAAACATTATTATTAATTCTTACAGATAGATAATAATGATTGTTGCTGGAGTAAAATGCAGCTGCGTTTTAACCAGAGCGGCAAGTGCAAACATATTGCTGCTTTAATCAGTAACAATTATTATTATTTTTAACAAAAAATTAAAACCGACTTCCAAGGTAAAAACAATAATAACATTAATATGAACTAAAAAGTATTAAATAATTTTTACTATCTAATAGTGCCTTTTTCCGAATTCGGCTAAACCTCAACTATTTCTGTACTCAATCTTCATTATTTTGAAGTCGGTACCAGATAGCTGACTCTTCAGTCCTCTGACAGAATATTTAAAATTTTTGGAACTGGCACCGACTTCAAAATTATGAAGATTGAGTACAGAAATAGTTGAGGTTTAGCCGAATTCGGAAAAAGGCACTATTAGATAGTAAAAATTATTTAATACTTTTTAGTTCATATTAATGTTATTATTGTTTTTACCTTGGAAGTCGGTTTTAATTTTTTGTTAAAAATAATAATAATTTCACTCTTTTTAGTTACACTAGTAGATAAATCTTCGCGTATATTTTACGTATCTTATTACAATTTGTTAAGAGTCACAACTCACACTCACAAAATAATATAATATATATCAGTGAAGTGAACATATTGTGCTAAGTAATTTAACAATTTTAATACTTCAAGCCCGAAGCGGTCACCGGCGATTGCGATAATAATAGAAAGGCTATTGTGTTTCGTTTTTCCACGATCGAAGGATCTATCAGATAAAAAATTGTACAAACTTGCATAGTATGTAGCGTAGCATAATATTTAATATTATCATAATTATTGACAGCTGTTCTTGTTATAAATAATTCAAATCGATAGGTACTTAGTGCACCATCTATCGATTAATAAGTATAACTAATTAAAAAGACACTTAATGACTTTGTTTTGTTTAAATGCTCTTTTTAAAATAACTTTATTTTAATTCTATTTGTCTATTAAAATTTTATAAAGTAGTAAAGTATTCGATCTGTATATAAAGTAGTTAGTAAAGTATTCGATATTCTGTCTTCTGCCGCCACGCGCCGCGCGGCGGCGCTGGGCGGCGACGCCGACCGCCGTGTATTAAAAACAAACAGGTGTTGTTAATTGTTATACAGTACATAATTATTATTATTAGTATATCCATACCTATGCCTTGTACTATTATCTATTCTGTGCCATGAGACATTGGTGGCCTCAACACGACGTGGTAATGATGATGATGACGATGATGATGATGATGATTATGATGATGAATATGAATTGCATAGTAGTTTATGCTTTCTGTTCTTAAAACAACGCCGAAACTCCCAAACGTGTATCTATAATGAATCAGGAGTTTTCTCAGCATCATCGAAACCATGGTATACCTTGACCCAATATTTGACTTTTTGGTAGCGTATTCTTAGTACACTTCACATAAAACCAAAATCACCATATGTTTCCATATAAATTTCGAGGAGTTCCCTCGATTACTCATGGATCCCATCATCAGGTCACCACCTTTGTGAAAATGGGACCAAATTGGAGTGAAACCTTATACAAAAAAAAAAAAAAATATCCACAGCCGAACATATAACCTCCTCGTTTTTTGGAAGTCGGTTAAAAAGTATTGTTCAAGTTAATCTTAAAGCTCTTTTAATTGCCTTTAAAATGGTCCGTAAATGAACCCGATAACTTAAAAATTAACAGAGCTATTGTGATAAAAGAAAAATATTTTTTTTGAAAACAATTTTGAAGCAGAGATTTGGGATGCAAATATTGTAGGAAAACCTGTCAATAGGTACAGCTATACTAATATTATAAATGCTAAAGTGTTTTTGTCGATCTGTTACCTCTTAACACCCAAACGGTTCAACCGATTTTTCTGAAATTTAGTATTAAAATACTTTAGAGTCTTGGGAATGGATATGGACATAGGATACCTACTTTTTATCCCGAAAAATGTACGGTTCCAGCGC
The DNA here is from genome assembly GCA_937595015.1 of Polyommatus icarus. NCBI lineage: Eukaryota > Metazoa > Arthropoda > Insecta > Lepidoptera > Lycaenidae > Polyommatus > Polyommatus icarus. The sequence goes on along the minus strand of OW569329.1, from coordinate 7,094,640 downwards.
GATTGCAGGCGTCCTAATATAGTCCTTACTAAATATACGTTAATCTTTTCAAGTCTTTCAATATTCAGAAAGTAAACAAAACGGTAAATGTCGACTCGATAAGAGAGGGACTTTTTATAATGATGTGCGTTAAATATTTATTAAATATTTCAGTCTAGCAGATTCAGCCTTTGCGTCAATTTTTTGCACAGAGGGTAGTTTGAAATCGTTGTTTGAATATTATTTTGGACTAAATAATATCAATGTTTGAAATATATTAATAAAATTTATCATAACTATTGAAAAAATATTCGAACTCATTAATGCTGCTAAAAACTTAAAATAAAAACTTAAAGCTTATTTTTCAGACATTGGGTAGTTTACAGGGGTGAAAAAATTTCACAAAAAAACTTTATAAGAAATACTAAGTAAATAAACTGAAAAAATTGGGTTTAAAAACATAAACCTATTAAGTTGAACACAATTTTTACCGTGATTCCGCAAGAAAGGGGTACTTTTAGGGGTTTATATTTCAGTGATTCAGTCTTATCCAAAAATTTTATCATAAATATGGAACAAACTGTTTATACAGTGTAAATATGCGATTTTAAAGTTCAGAAATACAAAAAGTGTTTTTCACGATTAAAGGGATGGTTGCCATAATATTAAGGGTTGGAAAATTAATTAAATAATCATAAAATATCATGAAAAAAACATTAAAACATTTATTTATTACTAGCTGTCCCGGCAAACGTTTCTTTGCCATATTAAGTATATAAAGTATTTTTTTTTAATTTGGTCGAAGCGCTAACTGTCGGACAGACTAAAATTAAAATCCGAATTCGAATATTATTTAAAATTTGACACTGCAATGGCAGCCGACTGTCGGATCCAATGTAAAACATTCCAAAATCAACAACTACTAATAAATTAAAAATTAATTAAAAAAACATTGTCCAGCGGACAAAATTGTGAATCTAAACCATTCCCAGATCCCCTTGAACACACACAAAAAATTTCATCAAAATTGGTCCAGTCGTTTAGGAGGAGTTCAGTCACATACACACGCACACAAGAAATATATATATTAAGATTATTATATATATTAGATTTGGCCATAGATTAATCGAAGTGGGCTGATAGCCTTATAAGTAGTAATATAAAATGTAGTTAATTAGTTATCAATCTCAAATTAGGCGTGTTATAAGGGCGTTGGTATTTAGGAAACACAGAATTAATACCCTAAGGCTGGACATCGACCTTTTCAGTTATCGGTATTTAATTAAGCCGCAAATCCGTAATTGTTTTATATTTTAAGAATAAGTACATAAAATATGAAAACAAACAGCATTATAAGAAAATAACAGCTACATTATTGGAAGATAAAAACTAATAATATTCAATTAATAAAAGTATTGTTAAAGAGTTATATTTAGCTTTCTGACGAGGTCGAGGATGAAATAATTCTGGAAATTATCAGCCATTAATCATTATGTATAAGATCTCATCTACATTAAATTATTTACATGCAAACGTATTGTAGATAAATAATATTTTCCTAAAATCTTAACCAAAAGTGCCTGACTTCTGTGAACTATCACAGAAAATATTTGCAATAAGTGAACTTAGATGACCTAGGCATAAATAAGCGAAGTTTTATTTTTTGATCCTTTGTTAGCTTCTCATAGCCACCACAGAAAGGGTTTCGTTATTCAGAAGCAGATTATGAAAGGGTTCTACTCTAAAACTGTATTGTTTCTATTCTTTCTCATTTCTACGATACTCATGCTAAGCCTGCTGGGATCACACCTTTGTTTACTAGACGATCTCTACTAAGAGAATATTAGCTCACTGACCACTGGCCAGTATCGTCCAGGGTTCAACGTCTTGTACACCGAACGGCGAACTCGATAGCATGTCGTCAATTGACCTCCATTGCACATAATTATATTGTGTCATGCTACTTATGTTTGCTCCATATTACTCTCGTTAGGGTCTGATAAACGATGAAGTGAAATGCATCAATAAAAGGCTCAAGGAACCGAATTGAACTAAGAAGCAGAGGTTTTGAATAAGTCACCAAAAACAAGTTTTGTTCGGCAAAGATAATGTGCACTCTGTAATATGACTCTACTATTTTATTGCAACATGAGTAATTTTTTGTTCCTCATTCGATCCAGTCCCATTCCAAACGACAAAATACTATTCTATATACACAAACAGTTTTGTGACTTTCTTTGCGGGTTTAGCATGTCCCTCGCTCCCTGAGATCATATTATTATGAAAGGGTTTTCGCGGTTGGATACCGCGGTCGCTCCAGGCAACACCGAAGACGCAGCGGTGCAGTGGTCCGATTCCTGTTAAACTACAAATACCATTTTGTAGTTAATAACAGCAATCGGACTGGATTGAAAAAGAAACGAAATGACATCAGGGTACAAAAATGTCTATAATATGTACATATACCTAGGCAAAATTTATTTTAGCTCTTATTTGGTCCGTAGTATGGTAAACCTGCTATGTGATTAACTGGCTAAACGTGACTTTGAAAGTAAATACATCCAACGCCTACTTATTGGATAGAAAAGGCTTCACTTGCGGTTCGTTGAGTTGGGGCTTTATGCTTATCTTAATAATTCTATAAACATGATAAAGGCACAAGAAGTTAAAAATAGTAGGAATATAAATAACGATATTTTTTCATATTCGTGCTCGAGTATCTCAGTACTTCTAAAAGATCTAAGTCTGTATCTAAGTCAAATTTCTAAAATCATTTGGTTCTGATGATTTTCACCATGATTGCGCTCTCGAGAGCGATCACGTCATAAACGTATTAAATATCGGAGTTAATATGAAAAAAACTTAAGTTCCATTTTATTGCATCATCAAACCTTTATGCCTTTAATGATGTCATTTAACAAATAACTTTACTTAAGGTCCACTTGATATTTTACCTAAGTGCCTACTACGCATGTCACACCAGTAGGCTTCGCTGATACAGTCATAGGTCAATCACTTGAGTGAGTCATCTCAACGCTGAGTGCCTCGCAACAGCTCGACAGCTCGCCTAATGGCTTGTTTACAGCTTGCTTCGCATCCTCCTTAAAGTCAAGCTTCTTCAAGCTCACAAGAATCGTATGCACGTTGCTCAAGAAATAAAAAAACTTGAACATTATATCTACAAAAAATAGATTTTTTAAAGTTTGTTAGTATCGCTAAAACTCGAAAAGGACTGAACCGATTTGGCTAATTTTAGTCTTGAAACGTTCGTGGAAGTCCAGGGAAGGTTAAATTAGGAGGGAATTTATACGAAGTGCACGGGTCATGAGTCATCTAGTAAGTATTAAAATTGTGTCTCTAAGCGACAGTAAAGTTCGTATTTAGGTCCTAGATTGAGCACTGGATTCTAGGTCATATTATGAATCGCAGCATAAGTAAACTTCCATGTTGTTGTTTCCAAACGACGTACAGCATACTCTCTACATTATTTGTTTGTGGGTAAACATATTTCCATGTTTAATAGCCTCTCTGCCTTCATTTAAAATTCATGGTCAGCTAAAGCGTATAACATCCATATCATTATTAATAACTGCCGGTGTCCGGTGCGTTGTTACGGCAGATTAACTTTGCGTATCCTATAACCTTTCCACACACATGCAAATTAATACTTCGAAGTTCGATCGCGGATTCTTGGAAATATATTGTTTACTCGGTCGCATTCGACCGCTTGGGTGTTGATAGGTTAAACCTTAAGGGCGTTCCTTACGGAGATTCCGTAATTTACCGTATTTCAAGCCTTATAAACTCATAATTAGAAAGCTTCAAAGTTATAATAAAAATACAGGGATAATCTTCAGTATATCAACATTCCTTTCCCCGTTTTAAATTTTCTTTATTTGTTTATTATAGTATACTCATGATATCAGCTTCCAAAGTAAAACCAATTTATTAAAATTCAAGCATACATTCAGCATCTCTTTAAGATTTACAAATTACTTTTATTTGGAACACACACCAATAGATCGACATTATCATAAACTACATATTCCCCGTTTTAAATTTTTTAGGACAATTTTGAACTAAGATAAATAAGAAAATAGGGTTTTGGTGCGATCTCGGCAACGCGGCAAATGTATGGCCAAGGTCGTTTGCTCGGGGGACGGCCTTAAGTTGCTATTTTTTTTATGCAATAAGGGGGCAAACGAGCAAACGGGTCACCTGATGGAAAGCATCTTCCGTCGCCCATGGACACTCGCAGCATCAGAAGAGCTGCAGGTGCGTTACCGGCCTTTTAAGGGGTAATAGGGGAGGGTGGGGAAGGAAATAGGGAAGAGTAGGGAAGGGAAAAGGGTAGGGGATTGGGCCTCCGGTAAACTCACTCACTCGGCGAAACACAGGGCAAGCGCTGTTTCACGCCGGTTTTCTGTGAGGACGTGGTATTCTCCGGTCGAGCCGGCCCATTCGTGCCGAAGCATGGCTCTCCCACGGCTAAAAGTGCTATGTGTTAGTAAGATTGTTGGAATAGTATGATAAAACTAGAGAGCTGCACACTCTACTAAGTAGCTTCTATTTATTTTATTTTATCAAATTCGAAAAACTTACGGCTACATACAATAATAATTATAATAAGTACGTATTACTATCTGAATTTCAACGTGGTTAAATTATATGTATAGACTAAAGCTGGGACACCGAACCCGTGTAAATTCCGCCATTGACCTATCGCTATTTGTCGCATTCACTTGTGAAAAATAAGCTATTTAATCTTAGTGTGCATGCAAATCGCGATAGAACCACAATAATACACCTTACATTCGAAAAATTAGTAAGTACCACTAATTTTGTAATTACTGCTGTGTTTTGAAACATAATATTTAATTCAAAAACTCTTCTACGTCGGGTGTTAAAAGTTATAATTAATGAATATTGATTATTCGTCCATATAGTAAATTAAATCTGGAAAATACAATCCATAATCTGGAAACCCAGAAAACAATCAGAGGATTGAAAAGAGGAACGAGAATCAGAGTTCACATTTCTGTTACTGAAAGGCTATCGCCTATCACTGGTAAATGGTAATCAACTTGTACGTCAATATTCAATCCTAAAAGTTTGTTACGAACAAAAGTAACGGGCAAATTACCCTGGTACCGAAATAGAAAACGGAAAAAAGGTTTTCGGTCGTTTTAATGTATGAACGTTTCGTCCCTGTTTTATTTTTATGTTTTTATTCCCTTTCTGTGTTTGCGATACGGTCTAATCTTTTGACCTCGTTTTGTGTGTTTGTGCGAACATCCGTATGTTTACTGACGATGCAATTTAAAATTGTATATAGATATTATGGTTGGTAGAGAACACTGAAATTGACTTTAAATCTAAGATTAACGCACATGCCGTTAAACATAAAATGTCGTACATCTGTTTCTCTTATGGTTAGAGGCCATGGTAGAGGCATTTTCTAAGAAGGGGTTCATAATTTCCACCCAAAGGGGTCAGCTGTTAGGCGATGAAAGTTTGTATGCCAGGAATACTATTTCACGCGGGCGAAAATGCGGGAAAAAGAAGGTTGGTACATAAAAGGTAGATTGTAGAGTTGCGGTAGAGTAGAATTAACAATGTTTAAACATAACACTGCTGATGTTCTTAATTTACTGTCTATAAATTTTAATTAAACATGTTTTTATAGGTCCCTAGTCACTATTATTATTATGCACTTTGATCGTTTTTGTTTTACTTTTGTGAAAACCAGGTTTCTAATTTCTTCCTGTTGTTATCTAAGCAAAATCTCCCTGCTTAATATCTAAGCGTTTGCTTCCTCACTGCTTGGGCTAGTGCTTATGACATTCGATTAAAACCGAGCGATTTTATCATAGACAGGTTCATATTTTAAGGCAAGCTACATGCCATTATGCGGACTTAGGTGTGGCACACCCCGAAAATCGACCTCCCAAGGTCGTTGCCTAATTTCTGCAAAATTATCCATTTATATAAATTTCATAACGTAAATTGTAGTCAATCTATCAGCAACAATAGCGACCACATTATATTATTACCACATTGTTATCACTCTTGATTTTAGGTACTGACTGTATTATGTACCTACCAAGAAAACACCATTGATACACGTATGCATGATATTATGTAAAACATTACTCATTTAAAAATAGTTACTTAATCAAAAAAATATTTAAAATAGGGTAAAGTGACGTAACTGTTGTCGTTTGTAACAATTACTCAGAAATAACTACTAAATACATTTTGTTACGCTCCAGTTTTAACAGACTTCATATTGCCTCATGTCATGCAAATTTGATGAAAACAAAAGCCATTAGAGAAAAAATATAATAAGAAAACGTTAATTTCAATATGTTGATAAGTTACAGCTCACCTTGACATTTAAATATTTTCACACAATGATTCTATATATTTGTTTGTTTTTGCGGTCTTTTTCACTTAACATTAAAGTCGATATTTTATAAAAATGTACAATAACTAATTCACGTCATTCAATTGTGTTGCTTTTGAAAAAACCTAAAACTCACAATCTATAAACACTAACAAATCGTTACCTTATTTCGGTAATATTTACTCTTTGAGGGACAGAGCTGCGCAGAATATAGACTACTAAATTAAGAATTTTAGTTATTAACAAAAATCGATTTACGTTTAACTTAAGAATAATTAAATAGCAATTTATTAACAAAAATCATTAAACAAGAAATGATTTATCGCAAATACGTAAATAAAGGTCAAAATGAAACAAAGAAGATGTGTAGAGGTTTGGAGCAGGCAGAATGTAAACGAGGCCAGGGCGATAACACGTGCTGATAAAACTTCTCGTCCAAGTGATTTGATGTCCACTTGGAAAAGTGATTGTGTACATTTCTTTGTAATTGGCCTAATTGCCCCTGCTACAATTTAATCGGAGAAGGGTAAAGCGACTGAAACTGAGTCTAAAGGTGAACTCCACTAGGCGACACTACGCTGCTGCAGCGGAGCTACGCGACACTTCACGTTCCCTAAGTTGTAGTCGTAGTGTCGCCTAGTGCCGTCTCACCTAGCCTATATGTGTGCGAGAAAGAGTAAGAGCGAGGATACACTACTCCAGTATGTTGCTTCTGACATTTCATACACTATCCACAAATCACAATCCACATCTAAGGTTGCGTCCACATTTGTATCATTTGCGCGATCAGATCCCCGATCAGATCTCCGTTGCGTATCATCGAAGCGTGTCAAAATGATACGCGTATCATGATACGCCCTGATCGCTATTAACCGCGTATCTAATACATGCCGTATCAAATACTCGCATGATCGGCAGAATGATCTAATAGGCGTCCACACTATGACACGCATACTTGATACGGCGCGATGATCGCGACGGAGATCTGATCGGAGATCTGATCGCGCAAATGATACAAATGTGGACGCACCGTAAGATGCGTTGCGGCTTTCGACGTTGGACTTGATGTTTTGACAAAATATGATGGACAAGTGAATGCGTTGCAATGTAACAGTCTTGTATCGAAACGCACCGGAGCTTGCCAAAAAATATATATGGACGATCAACTTGTTAGGAAGAGTTCATTAAATATAGCGTAAAATAAAGACGTTATGTACGTTTGTCATAGAACTTAGAAGATCCACAAGTTACATTATAAGATTGACAATATCACAACATTATTATCAGCATATTATGACGTCTTTTCTACTCGTAGCTCGTGTTGACTATCGTCATCTGTCAGTGTAGTCATTAGGTCAATGGCGCAAGGCTGCTCGGCCTTCTAGAAAGTAAACAAGTAAACAGCTCTGAAATTCTAATAGAGTTAGGGGCTGCAATCACAGCTAGCCAAGCTTTGGCTTGGCAGTGCGAATATCGACGTAAATGACATTAAAATAACATTCATAACAGCGCGCCTTGTACGGTGGCGGTTACGACGCTCGCCGCGTCCATGATAGGGCGAAATAGGAGAAAAAACCTTTTTAAGGCTTAATATAATACATATTTCAAAAAAGTAAAAAAACCAAATTATCAACTTATGTATTGCAAAGCAGTAGACATTTTTTATATATTCTTTTGATAAATAATGAAGGAGTAAAGTGGTTTCATTCAACGATTTGGAGGTGATTTGATTTTTTATTTCTTTATTATGTGATACCGATAGAAAAAATATGGCAAAACCACGTTACGTATCATATCATGTAGATTACTAATTATTTTTTTCAGATATAATTTCTCTGTTAATGCCGATGAAAAGTGGTTTCATCTGCACGCTTTTTTCGCGAGAGGAGCCTTAAACCGGGAATCTCAGGGTTATGTAAAAGGCAATCAACCATCCTCGCTGTCCATAGTTGGTAGTACTTTTCGCGGAAGGTTTAAGGTTCAAGGTTCTTAATGATTGAGGAGGTCAAAAGATTGAATAATTAACTCTCAATGTTATTTAAAATTGTTTTAACGATTTAACTTTTAACAATTAATATTATTATAGTTTGATCACTAAACATGTCGACGCTATTTTTGGTAAAGATATCTTTTTCCTAGTGCACCCTCTCCAAGTTGGCTCAAAAAAAAATACAGGCTTATATTATGTAACTAGCGACCCGCCCCGGCGTCGCACGGGTATAAAATATATAGCCACTGAAAAAATTATGCCTATAGCCTTCCTCAATAAATGGGCTATCTAACACTGAAAGAATTTTTCAAATCGGACCAGTAGTTCCTGAGATTAGCGCATTCAAGTTAGCCCTTTCAAATAATTTTTCCCGTTTTTTCCACATTTTCCTCTATTTCTTCGCTACTATTAGTCTTAGCGTGATAAAATATAGTCTATAAGTTATAACCTTCCTCGATAAATGGGGCTATCTAACACTGAAAGAATCATCAAAATCCGTTGCGTAGTTTTAAAGATTAAAGGGAACAAAGGGACATGAGGGAAAAAAGCGACTTTGTTTTATAATAAGTAAGTATAGATATGAACGTGTAGAGGGGCTTATTCACCTACGATTGCCCATGAATCATGGTAGACATCGTTTATGGTTTAACATCCAACGTGAAGAAAGAGCCTTGATACCAAATATCACGATTCATACAGTAGGCCTCCCGACTTCCGAGTTCCGAGTGAAATCAAAACATGTTTTCATCGTATACAAAGTATCAAAGGTGTTTATCGTCTGCTACGCATTAAACAATCATTGCTCTCAAGTATCAATTTAGTACCAGACGATATTCCGCCCATTGCGGTAACTAGTTATTTCCTTTTACTTAAAGTGCGTTTAAATGAACGTACTTTAGGTTCAGGCAAATAAATGGCACTTTTCGACTTTATCACTTGGCAATAAAGGTCAAAAGTGATAATCTGTTTTTAGTTTTTACCTTAGCAACTAAGCGTTACTCTTAGCTTTGACTAAAACTCTTATATTCTGCGCAAAAGGACTCTATAAAACGTTATTGCTGAAAAGAATATTAGATAAGTAAACTGCCCTTTGAGTAATCCTAAGTAGGCATTGTAAGTTGACAAAGGGGCAGTAAAATATTTACCCAAATACCCAGGCCCGCCGCGTGGGCCGCCCTGTGCCCTATTAAGGGCTATTTTGGGGCAATTTCATTTCGGGGCTATTTATTCCGAGTTTAACCACTGGACTTTATATTTACATTCATCCTTTCTTATAATAGGGCTTAAAAATGTCTCAAAATGTATTTTCCGTCCGAAAATAATTTAGCTTCGCTTTATTATTATGATTAATTTGGTACGGGACCTACTAATAATATGCGAAAGTGCAGCCTCAGATTTAAACATTAAACTACTTGACCAATATCTTAGCATAATTGGCTTCTTTTTTTTTTTAAAACTTTACGAATGTCTTTGCTTATTTTCAAAAAAAAAAAAAACAGAATCCACGGAAAAGCGATTTCGCCGCGTGAAAACTCGGCACGGTCGCGTCGGTTGGTGCCGCAATAGATTGCGCAATACGCTTGCATCAGGGCCAACACGTTGCTCTTTGACAACTGTTTCATTCAATCCACCGTCCGTGCGAAAGTAAGCGTCTGACCGTGATACTATTGCTATGACTCGGTGTGCACCCACCTTTACCGAGTAAGGTTAGATCTAGATGCTAAAGTAAGGTTATCACAACTACGACAGCTATACTATTACAACTAGATTTAATTATTCGTTATTCTAAAGTGTAGTTAATTGTATACTTCCGTAGACTGTTGTGCAGTGTGCTATGCTAAAAACATTATAGATGTGCTTTGACACGAAATCAATACGAAAAACCACGAAGAACATAAAAATTGTTAAAAATCTGGATTCAGCATTATCGTTTTATGGAGGATTAAATCGAGATATGTATAACATTGGTTTTGGCCTTTGGGAGATTGTCGTTGTATAAAACGACAGATTCCCGGCTTAATATCGTGATAGCGATCGGGGGAGTACGTGCAAAAAATACCCAACTTGGTATTAAGTAATATCCACGAGGAAGATATTTTGAAGCTTACAGAAAATAACTTTCATCGACTTTTAAGCATTTTGTAGTTTAAGATATTATGACTTAACAATTTTCAAGAAGATACTGCTCTATTTTGTCTACTTGCTCTACTTCAAAATTACTTCTTTAAGACCCACATGAGCTCATCTAGATGCTAAAGTTAACCAGAGTATATTATAGTAATTACTCACATCTAGTAACTTAACTCAGACTTTTGATTTAACAAATATATGGCCGGTTTACATTATTCCAGTCCAGCGCTGGATTACAACTGGATAATGTAAACAGGTACTGGAACGCGCTGAATTACATTCTTTGGAATAATGTAAGCCCGCGAGATGAGGATGAGAAGAGGAACTACATTATCGGACTTCGAAAAGCTTCAGTAACTTTATTAACTACCCTACAACAAATGATTTTCTCTTCAAAGACCTGCAATTAAATTGCAATTACGTCTCGAAGTATTAAAATTAAAAGGAAATTAGAAAATGCTACAGATGTGCAGAAAGGCGGCTTTCGTTCCCACAGAAAAAAAATTGTCGTATTCGATGGGCATATCTGAAAAGAGACTGCATTAGGGTTATTATATCGTTTTGGGCAAAAAATTGTATCTGGATTACAGCCTACATACAAGCTGTAAGTATAAAATATTACCCTGAACGTAGCCTTCAAGGGGACCTTTCAGGATTTTAACACAGACAATTTGGCCGCAAGAAAGTTACCCTAAAATCGTAATTATTAGGAGCGAAAACGGAAAAAAACATCCACTATCTTAAACAAGATATTTTATTGTATGAATGATCTCCTTTAAAAACGTTAAATAGAACAACAACATGCCAGTACGAACTACGAATTAAGTAAATTAATACGAATTAGGTCCTCCCAAGTAGGTCAAGATTAAACAGCGCGTGTTGCTACAACAAAGGGCAGTCATTCGTGATGGTTCCACAGTTTATACGCTGACTCAGGACAATACATCACCACATCACGTACCGAAACGTAAACATTTGGATCATAAGTACCTGATTTCAGATCATGTTATAGTTCTTGCAATCTACGAGTGCGCGTCGCCTTTATTTGTAGTTGGAAAAGTGAATAGACATTTTCGTTAGTGTGCGTACCCGACGCAGCAGTCAGTAGCGAGCGAGCCATGTACGCGTGTATTAGATATGGTCACTCACACAAGTATGGGCGACGCGCACTCGTAGATTGCAAGAACTATACATTGTTTCTGGGTATTAAAAATGGTGTAACTATTACGAAGAAATTTAAGTAAAGACATTAATGTTTATGATATTTTTGGCAAAAATTAGATTAAGTTTTGCACTAGTAGAAGCACTGCAAGACCAAGCTAAGAGAACAGCAATCAGAATTTACTAAGTGCAGATAGTAATTTAATTTGTCTATGGTGCAGATAAATTCGGAGTTTACCGAATACACCTTTCAGGCAGGCAGCTGGCTAGTGACCAGTTGGAAGATGTTTTTTTCATCCGAGTATGAGTTTTGATAGTACGATGAATGTAAAAAAGTATGACCTCAACATCGTATTTATAGAGTCTTAAATACGCATACGTATAATAGTAAGTACTAGTTTTATTTATATGGGCGGTGGGCCTAAATGGACGTTGTTTGTTACAGTAGATTCGTTTGGGTCGCTACTCGCATCCCTACTACTCACAATATGTTACAAACGTCAAACGAAGCCCTAAGGACCTGATTACGTCTACCGTGTATAGTGGCGAGACAGTGCCCTCGACCGAGCAACCTACATATTACAATATATAGAATGTCGAGAGCACTCGCCACTCTAGTCACAGAATATATCTATATTAGTTGTACCTCTAGTCTCTACTCCAGGGGTTCCCAAACTTATTTTGTCTACTGCCCACTTTGATAACAAATTATAATAATAATAATAATAATAATAATAAATTCTTTATTTGCACACACAAAAGAAAAGACATATAAGAGACAAAAAACAAAAGACATAACAATAACAAAAAAGTATAGAAAAATTACAAAATTGTGCAAAATTGTGCAAAAAAAAATTATGTTGTAGCGCCCCCCCCCCTTGTTTCAATTTAAATGCTTAAAGATGAAAATTATATAATCACCCCCAAGCCTATACACAACGGCCCCATTATTTTCTGGGTCCCACACCTAGTCCCCCTTTAGACCTGCAGCCACAGGGGGGGGGCGTTATCGCCCACTTTGGGAAAGGCTGCTCTACTCGATAGGTGTTATCAGGTCTCAATGCCACGATCACACCTACCGAGTGGAGTGGCAAGACTCCCTCGGCCGAGCCGAGCAATCTGCATGGATTGAATCCATATATTATGGATGGATTCAGCCGAGAGCACTGTCTAGTGTCTAGCCACTCTACGTAGCTTAGGTGTAATCAGGCCCTAACACACGAAATAGTATGATTACACGTATTTTTCTATTACTTGAGTTTCATATCCGTCTGTATTAGAAATCGGATGGTATCGGAATCGAGTGCGGTGCATTGCAGATATTATAATTGATTGATGTGGCGGAAGAAGGACGTACGGGCATTTTAATGCGATACAGAAAACAAGCGCGAAAATGATCGATCTCATCTTTTAAATCCCAATGTAGATATTTGGGTATAACTAGGGTTGTGCCAAACTGCAAAACCGGACGTAATTTAGCTAGTTTGGGTGGACATTCGAGTGAAAAGGCCGGTCATTTATGAACGAATATAAATGCCATTCTTTTGTTAACTCAATTTTTTATGAGTAAGTACTAGAGAAACAGTTTATAATAAGATATTTTATGAAATATATCCAGTATTTACCTGTTGCTTTCTTTTCACAATTGCTAACCTATCAAGGGAGAAACTATTAGTAATCACTTAATTTTACTATAATTAGTCAAAAGCCTTTTAAAACGTCCGGCTTTTATTAGACTAGTCGGACTTCGTTTTGTTTTGGCCGGACACTATCCGGACGGCTGGCAACCCTGGGAACAGTTGAGTTCCAACGTCTTTGCAGGGAAACATCAAACATGCATTCCCATCCATCAAAGGGGCTGTCCATTAATTACATAATATATGTTTTAGCAACTTTTTTGAGAGAGGCCCAAAGTGAGAAGGGGTCACGACTCACGCTTATGGCCTTTGTGATTAATGCTTACTAATGGCCGACCAAAATAAAATAAATAAATAATATTATGAATTGGCCCAAGTTTGTGCTTAATTCAATGTGTAAGGTGTGTAAGACGAAATTGCTGATTGAAATGCTCCTCTAAGAGTCCTTAAAATTTTCTGTTTTCCGCTAGCATAAAAAAATAGTTGACCCTCAATAAGAAGTAACGAAAACACCTCCTTCTATAAGGTAACGTCATAATATTCAAAGAAAACGTATACATTTTGAACGGCGTATGACGTGGTGCATACAGATAACATTTGACTTGGAGCTGGCAAGCGCAATCTGACGTTATTTATTGCGCGGCTCGGAGTTCGAATCTAGACACGGAACCGAATTGACCATAGATATAGAATATACTGACGTATAGATCACCTGACAACCCGAAAATGCGTGACGATTTTTGATCTGTCAATGTGTGCGTGTGCTAGTGATGTATATTTTACTATCGATAGTATAGTATTTTGCTATCGATAGTATAGTCCGTTCGAGTTATTTTACCTGAGTTTCTATATGAAACAAATAATATGCAACTTTGACAGATTTTGTATTTCAAATTAGGTATCATAAATTTTAATTATTGGCAAAAAAGGTGACAATTTAATAGTGATACACATTTTCGTTTGGAATGATTTTTCAATCGTCGGATATGTTATGACATGAGGTTCTTATAGGGGTAAATAATATACTTACACATATGACATAACACATTATAAAGTTACTTATTTATTACTCAGGTAAAATCTATCTGGTAAATCAGCCCTTACATTGAAAGTAAACGTTGAAAGTAAACAACACACATAGTACTATATTATATTTTATTCTTAAAACACTAAACGTACACTATTAAAACCTATCGCTATAGGTGATGTGTGAAAAGTTATTGATAAATAGCTTAGAACCTATTCTTGTTTATTATTATGCAAAATTTCATAAAAAAATGTCAAGCTGTTTTGATGAACTTTTCCAACAATGAGACTCAAGAATTTTATGCAAAAGACAAAAATAATTGCTTCAGTAACAAGTGCAACAGTATGTCAAACTTACTGGTACGAATAATGTTGGGATAGCTCCTTTAGCCAAAATTGTATTTATTCTACTTTTTCTTTTAAAATTTTCAATGAAATGTTTGCTACATATTGTTGAATTTTTCGTGGGACTCCAACCAACACGCCCAATCAATTTTAGCCATTTTCCTCTAATTAGGGGATCTTGAGGGAATCTGTAAAACAAATGATTATGAACAAGCAAACAGCTTTGCATGGGTGCAATTTATTTTATATTAATGAAAGCTGCATTCAATGAGTATTAGATTCAAGTGACTGATCTGTGAAACCTTGATTTTATACTAGGTATGTCAAAAGATTAATAATATTTAAAAATAATCGTTAAAATAAGATAATATGTCCTTTTAAGGTGATAAATATAAAGGTAAATGATTTTTATTTTAGTTTATGTTATTGTGAAATATCGATAAGCATATCGATAAATTTGATTCAAACACTAGCGTATATGTAAAAAATTTTAATGAAAATTTTTTCTTCAAAATTTGTGTAATATAAGAACAATAATACCTTAAGTTACGCAAAATATGAAAGTAAAAGGGCGGATTCACAATATTTTATTTGAAATAGAGAACTAAAGACAGAATATAGCGAAAATAAACACATCGTAGCAATTAGGACATGAAGATTAATTACCTGTGAAATGTATATTTTTCAGGATTTTTCTTATGATTTACACTGCAATCACTCACAGAACAAGTTACCATTTTTATATGTAATAGTATTTGATGAAAATAATAAAGGATTTAAACAATAAATTGCAAATACCGAAAGGGCATAAAAACGTGTGACGACTTGTTGACGACCTGTCAAATGAAAGTGGTTAAAGTTTTCATGAGACTGCCTCTCTCTTTTCATCTTGTTATAATTCCATAACGGATTTTCTTCTCTCTCGCACTCTTTGTTGGTCTTTAGCATCATACGTTTATGGAATTGACCCACTAACGTTCAATTTCGCCTTTGTACTAAATCAATGCTCCCATTACGATACAGCATGGGAGACTAACTGACAGCCATGACTTTCATAATATATATTATAAGGATAGTGTCAGGATAATAATATAAGGATAAATGTTAAGGATATCCTATTGATGAAACAATAATGTCCCATTGTCTTTGATAAAACAAGGTTATTGCAATTATAAGCCGATAAGGAGTCTACTAACAATTTAAAGTCATTGTCAGGCTAAATTATGGTAAAGCAGGCACTAAAAATTCTGCCACACAGTTAATCATTAATCCTTTGATCGCCAATTCTTGGAAATCTTTTGTTATCGCGGCCCACTTGGTCCTTACGGGGATTGATAGGTTAAATTAAAACATGACCACAATGACAACATGAAGTGATAACTTTTAAAACAATCTCTGTGTAAAATTATCCCATTATTTTCAACTCCTGCCATAGTATTATGTAAACATGACGTGTGTAGAAACTTAGATAAAAAGTTTAGACAGTCATTGGTCTATCCTTTTTTAGGGTTCCGTACCCAAACGGTAAAAACGGGACCCTATTACTGAGACTTCGATGTCTATCCGTCTGTCTCCAGGCTGTAACTCAAGAACGGTAATAGGTAGAGAGTTGAAATTTTCACAGATTATGTATTTCTGTTGCCGCTATAACAACAAATACTCAAAACAAAATAAATAAAATATTTAAGGGGAGCTCCCATACAAAAAACACAATTTTTGGCCTATTTTTGCTCTATAACAGTACGGAACCCTTCGAGCGTGAGTCCGACTCGCACTTGGCCGATTTTTTTATAAGTCCATGGGTCTACCTAATTTCTGTTCAGTGCAACAACAAAATTTTATTTCCCCGTTAGTTACAGGAGCCTGTTTTATTTAATGGTTATTTATGTAAACATACACAGTTTCATGACAGACCTATTTCAATTCTAGGACATGTCTCTGCAGCATGTATAATAATAGACTTGTCTCGACTCAACACAAGGTCCAGAGGTATGCTTCTCTGGTTAAAATTGAGGTTAGAATCGAGAATGTTCTAACAGTAACAATTACTTCAGTAACAATAAAATTTATTCTTCAATAAATCAAGTGCCAGCAGAAAGTAACTTTTTATCACCCTGAATATATAAATGAGAAGATAATATTTACTTGAATATTATGTGCTGTTAAAGTAACTTCACATTCAATTTGGAATTTCTTTAATTTTAAATAGATTAACAACAAGTAATAATTTATACTTATAAGTAGACATCGGATTATATGCATTTGCATACTTGCATATGCAAATGCATATAGTGGCACTTTTTAGGCAATATTGCATAATTTTGGCAATTTTTCGTTGATAGTGCATATTTCAGTAGTTTTATGCCCTTGTAGATGTCTTGTAGTCTCCAAACTAGCACACGACAAAAAACAGAGGTACGATAGATCAAATCACTTCAAATATGTGGCTCCATCCCCATTTAAAGAATGTAATACATCCAATAGGTACATCATCTTTCTAGAAACATATTTTTCATTATAGTTGGCAACATTAGCAAAAAATTTGAATAAAGTATTTAACGATTTAATAAACTTCCATGGGCATTACGAATTAATATTACAATCGGAAAATTCTCATTGGTGCTGTATGATAAATTAAAAAGCCTGGATTTGATGAAATTGTAAAAATTGGCGCTTTTATTAACGGCACTACCGGAAAACTCTCCATATATATCCAATAAATTATAACCCGTCAAGCCCCAAACGATCGAATTCGACCGCGATAACAATAGAATAACAATAGATTTCCAAGAACCCGCGATCGAGGGATATTAAGTGACTTTTGATTGTGCATATTTTGTGCATATTTCGGCCATTTTTTCGTGCATACTTGCATGCATATTTCGGCACTTTGATCGTGCATATAATCCGATGTCTACTTATAAGTATATATAAATATATTATATAATACTAGCTGTCCTGGCAAACATTTCTTTGCCATAATATATTTGCCATATTATTTTATTGAAGTGACTAAATAAGTATGTCACCATGGCAACGTCGATCACTATCCCGTCGCACAAACAATGGTCGTCGTCAGTCTCAGGTTGTAATAATTTACTATTATTTATTCAACAAATGCACTTATCAATATATAAAATACTGAGTAGCCGATTCTCAGACCTACTGAATATGCATATAAAATTTGGTAAAAATCAGTAAAGCCGTTTCGGAGGAGTTTGTGGACTAACAATGTGACACGAGAATTTATATTCTCTTGCAATACATTGGGAAAGTATCTTGAAAGACAAGAATATAATATTGTACAGCTTGTTCATTACATATTGAATATTGATAAAAGGTCAAAATACTTTATAAGTTATAACATAAAATAAATAAATAAATAATTTTATAACATATTTTTTATTATTTAAAGTTTGTATTTTAAAGTCTTACAATTATTATTTAATACATTCAAACTAAAATATCATGAATGTAAAGTCTGCAGAAAGGTTTACAATGTAACCATTGAACAGCTGTTGGGTATTTTTACCTGTTTTGGGTCATAAAATACTTTAAATTGCATCCTACACCTTAGGGTTTTCTAAGTAAAAAAATAAAAGTGAATTTTTTTCATGTACAATTGAATTTTTTGTTTTGTCAAGTGGAAGAAATTAATAGTGAATGTTTAAATATATTCTAAAGATCCTCTGTAACATTAAATTACTGAGGTACACACAAAATACATGAAAATCTTCTTTTATTTCAAACCAGCTGTCCTGGTGAACGTAAATTGTAAAACAATAGATTTCCAAGAAAACGCGATCGAAGGATTAAATTGGGGAAGCAAAAACATACTTTAAAACTATCATTTATATATTTTGTTCTACACCTGCATCAAAATATAGGCATATTGATACATAACATAACACCTTGATCGTGGGAATCACAGACACAATCGATTTTCAATTATTCTGCTATTTCAATAATTTTCATTGATAAATCCTTCAGGCCCCGCGTGAGCACCGGTGATCGCGAGAACAAAAGAATACAATAGGAATTCCTAGAACCTCCGATCGAAGGATTTCCGATTTTCATTCTACCTTACACTAATTAAAAAGCAAAATTTAAATAGGCTCTCTACAATATAAATTTTTGTCAATTTTTATGATTAAATATTTTGCCTTTTAAGAACTTAGGTCCTTGTAAAGAGCTTTTGTTATTGACACCATCATGCATTATATTTTCTTTGTTATTTTGCCACCGGCAGCTGTATTTTAAAATAAGCAAATATAGGCTAAAAATAAATTAATGTCTAGAAAATACTTTGTATTTCAAACACCTTTAATTGCAGGCCCCTTTTACATAGATATGTTTTGCATAATAAAAGAATATTAATAACCCTGAACATTTTGCAATTAATTAAAAGATAAATAGAGTGTTTGACCTCTTTACGGGAGATGTGTTATTAATTAACTTCACGGTAAATCTCTTGTTTCCAGATAACACTGCAGGTATGTTACATAAAGTCTTTATTGTTTTAGGGGCAGTTTCCATTGCCACGTTTTAACATCACGAGAATAAACTTACTCGTTAACACAATTTCTAAAGGTAAATAATGTGTATTTTACTTACATTTTTAGAACTGTGCTTGCGTACAACGTCGAAGGATTGTAGAAACCCAATCTCTTTGTGAAAGGCAAAAGTAGCACCACAACACCGTTTTAATTGCACTCGTGAATTTGTACCACAAACGGAAAATATGCACCAAAATAAATTACTGCACAATATCAGGCACACTCGAACTAAATTTACTGACAATATTTTTATTCACACGACACAAAACACAATTAATTTTGGTTTTATTGACTACTCGTCGTCTGTCACGCTCGGACCAAAATGTTTACGATTATGACATTTCACAGAGCGCTGACTGCTGAGCGACACTGACGTTTTGCGCCTCATTGTTTTGCGTTGTCATTTGTCTATGACGTATTGATTTTGTTTTCTCCCAAATTGTACGAATGATTTTGCCAAATTGAAATATTTAGAAAGCAATAATAATGAGCATATTTTATCGTGTAGTTTTTACCTCAAAATCGCCAAATATTACAACAAGATAATATTTTCGAAGATAATGTATTTGACAACATCTTATGATGGAGATAGCGACATCTAGTAGATTCATTTAAATGTATAAAGTGACATCTAGCGGCTAGTTTAATAACTACAACGAAAGGAAAAAGATAAACGTCTGTAGAGTTTTAGCTACACAGTCATAGATGGCGCTAAACCCTTTGGAAATAAAGTACCTGAGTCGCCTACAAGTAAACACATTGATATTTGATACATTATACGAATTATGTCGTAGAAAAGATAGAAACATTGTTTAGGTCTAAATGGCAGTCTGCATTTTTTTATAAAATAAGGGGGCAAACGAGTAAACGGGTCACCTGATGGAAAGCAACAGCTGTTGTCGCCTATGGACACTCGTAACACTAGAATAGAGCTGCAGCTGTGCGTTGCTTGCCTTTTGGGAGGGAATAAGCTTTCTTCCTGAAGGTTTACAACGCATAATACACGACGATATAATTGCTTGATGCATTAAATCGTGTAGGTACTTATGTTTTGTATGTTTAGGCTGAAAAACATTAAACAAGTCAAGTGCATGCTAGGCCACATACCGAATAGGGTCTCGTAGTCATTTTACTTAGAGTTGGGATTATTTTTACAAATCTTTTGAAATCAAGTTTTAGAAGACTATATTATAGAGTCACTACTCACTAGTGTATTCAAACGCCAGGGCCAGGCTCATGATAAGTGTAAATCTGAAATCTGACTCAGTCCTATAAAAATATAGGTTTAGTGGCCGTAGGTATTTCATTTACCTAGCGCAGGGGTTCAAAGACAGCTGCGCTTTACCTGGCTCCTGCCTTACAGACTACAGTTCCTGGGTAGCAACTCTTTTTACGGTAAGTATAACTATTTGAAACAAGCAAAATGCATGTCAGGCCCCATGGACTAGGTTTCCGTAGATACTTATCCATAAACACACATTAATTGAAGTTATTTTTAACAAAGATTTTTAACGAATTTTTAAATATGAATAAGTTTCCATGATAATTCTTAGGTCTTTCCTGTACCTTACTATTTTTAAACTGTAGATGTAGACGGTAATACTGTATTCAAATCAGAAGCGTAGCGTGCCTTCGTGGGGCCCCGTACAAAATTTGTTTGGAAGGGTTACTTTCGTTGGGGGCCCCAGTGCAGTGGCCCGGGGGCCTCGTATAATTAATTGATGCGGCAGATACGGCGGCAGCGCCACTGACTCAAGTGCCAGGCTTGTTGACAACTTAATATTTTTATTTTTTTATGAGCCTATACTATCCCACTGCTGGGCAAAGGCCTCCCCCAAGGTCTTCCATCAGTCATACAGAAGAGAAAGAAAACAGATCAAATGAGTAGGCCGACTCAGAAGAGATCTCGAAATTTACCTACCTATACGTTTGGCGTAGTATGTCATATCGGCCGGTGCGCGCCGTACTAGGCTGCCTTTCCACCAGAGCTGAGCGGAACTGTGTTGCAAGGAATGTGTTTTTGAAAACCAATAGAATCGCTTCTTTGACATAACTTTGCCATGACATCGCTCAGCGCGGCGATGCTTTTGGTTATCAAAAACACATTCCTCGCAAGTCGCAGCTCCGCTCAGCTCTGGTGGAAATCTAGCCTTATGCGTTAAGGGCGTTCCGTCCGGAGATTCCGTAATTGACCGTATTTAAAACCTTATAAACTCATAATCTGAAAGCTCAAAGCTGCAAAGTTATAATAAAAATACAGCAATAATCTTCAGTATATAAAAATTCCTTTTGTCGTTTTAAAGTTTATATTTTTGTTTCTTATACTCATGATATCAGCTTCCAAAGTAATACCAATTTGTTAAAATTCAAGCATACATTCAGCATCTCCTTAGGATTTACAAATTACTTTTATTTGAAACTCACGCCAATAGATCGACAATATCATAAACTACATATTCGCCGTTTTAAATTTTTTTTAGGACAATTTTGAACCTAGATAAGTAAAAATAATAGGGTTTTGGCGCGATCTCGGCAACGCGGCAAATGTATGGCCAAGGTCGTTTGCTCGGGGGACGACCTTAAGCGTTGTGAAATAATATGTTGAAAGTGATATTCTACTCGAACTATAGTCTACTCGAACAACCGGCAAGCAATGTAGAGTTCCCACGTATCGTATACGGTATATATACGGTAGACGGTAGACCATTTTAAATGTAACCTTTAAAAAATCATCATAAAGGTTATATAACTTCACAATGGGGCATCTCGACACGTTTCTGGAGTAGGAATAAGACGTGTAGAATTAAAATGACTGTCACTCGTAACACACTGCCGGTTTTGCCATCACGCGTGCGGCGTTTTTTAAAACAAAACTCATCGTTATGTCACTCGGCCACGCAATTTGACGTAATTAGAAATTAAACGCGCGTGCGCTTCACGAAACACCGATCCTAAGACCAGAAAGTTATAACAATATTTGTTATACACGTACGTTACACAATGCACTCGTTAAAGGACCATACGAACTATATATCTTGAAGTACAACACTCTGTTTAAAATTTTAATGTAAAACTAAGGGAAACAGTAGGTAGCGATATAAAGAACACATGATACTCATAATTTGATTGGGTTTCAGTTTTTACCAACAGTTATTACTTAGTTAATCTATGTAGAGACACGGTAATAACTACTACACCGTGTCTCTACCTCTACATCAGCTATGTGGATATAGACAATGTTTATTGTTTATCCTACTTGAGACGGTGCGTTTTCCATTTCCAGGTTGTGAAGTGAGCTACTGAGACTTACGAGATCTTCTTGACTCTTGCACTCTAATCCTTTACAATTCAAGATCTTCATTACACCTGATGCTGATTAGTATCAAAGCCGGTCGTGTAATCCATTCATAATTGATAAAAAATACTAAATATAGTGGAAAAAATGCACGTAAATTGTACGTACATGTGTTAATGTTTAAAATAAAATAAAATCAATTACTTATAAGAGATTCTAACTTATCCCTGCTATTGTGATAGAAAGGCAAATTATGTAGAGACCCACAGGCTACAAGGATCTTAAATGATGTAGTGGATGAGGCACAAGTGTCTCTGAAGTGACATGTGTCCAAGATGGCAGCCATAGTAAACTTCATTGGAGATGGACTTTGTACAGGGTTGTAATTTATACAGTCTCAAAAACCATCACCATGAAGTGTCACTTTACAAGCGTAGCGTCGTTAAGACATTGATGGAACACGTCTCTAACATCATTAACCTTCGTAGTTCAATGCTATTGTGGGCGATACAGTTCAGTTTTGTAATCCAACTTTTGTCAATCCCAATTCCAATAAATACTGATTCATAATGACACTCGTGTGGAGAGGCGCGCCGTTTGCTCACATGTCGAAACGAGGGTCCGCTCTGTGGACAAACATGCCGGAGGTCGCCAAATACTAGCTCTTAATGATGACAAATTAATGTTTGCTGATACTCATATTACCACGTGGAATGAGAATATGAGCTTTAGGAGAATCGTCTCGTGGTCTTCTGAGGGTTTACAGGATCTTTTGTCTCGGTTAGTGCTAGAGAGTAGGGACTTGTTAACTAATCAAATTGCTATCCATACTTCCATACTAATATTATAAGTACGAAAGTGTGTCTGCCTGTCTGTCTGTCTGTCTTCACGCCCAAACCACTCAACCGATTTTTCTGAAATTTGAAAAACGGAGTTGTGGACATCATCTAGTAACTAGTTCATAATATACCTCATGTCAATAAACCTTAGACGCTGGACATCAATCTACTTGTACATACTACATAGAGTTTTTATATTATTATTAATAGCTGTTACAAGTAAAAAAAACCGAACGGCTAGATCGTAGAATCAGATGTAGGTAATC
This sequence comes from Polyommatus icarus, assembly GCA_937595015.1. Lineage (NCBI taxonomy): Eukaryota > Metazoa > Arthropoda > Insecta > Lepidoptera > Lycaenidae > Polyommatus > Polyommatus icarus. The sequence goes on along the minus strand of OW569329.1, from coordinate 7,071,010 downwards.
GTTTTCATTATCAAAAAGGATTCTAAGATCTTCTCGTCTTGTTTCATAAAAGAAACATGAGTTGAAACTACGAAAGGTGCAATGCGGAAACTAAAAACGCAGTTAATTTCCATTAAAAAGACCACAAGAACATGTGAATCGACACACGAACGATTTACTGCATCGCACCAGCTCCCGTTCGCGAATAAAATTTTGGTTTAAAGTAAATATAGGCGTTAGCGCTCCACCCGCAGCCTTCACCGCTAAATAAATGTGTTTATTCTGCGGTGTCAAACCAAAATACTACCTTGTTTTGGTTCAATGAGTTAGCGTTTGTGTGAACAGTGGAAAAACGTGTAATGTTTTGTATATGTGACGTTTTTATTTCCTAAACGACAAAACAAAAACAGAGAAGTAATTACTTGAAAGCCAAGCTGATAGTTGTGCTAACAGGGTGTATAAGCAAGTTAACACTGCTTAACTTGCTTATATACGTCCAAATTACTGTGTTCAAACTACGAGAGGCTAGACATTTTCACACAAATTATGTAATTTAAAATGAATTGTAATTCGCCTCATGGCTGGAATCTTTTGTATCTTCCATCGACATAATAAATGTAACCTAGGTCAGCGCAGGAAGCATGCTCCTAGCAATTAGGCTAACAAGTTGGCATATGTTAGCCATGATTTCCTGCAAGCTACACCTTCAAATATTATCACAAAAGTTATATTATATGAAGGTGTAGCGTGGCAATATTTTATGAGTCTAAGTGGGTTTTATAGAATCGTATTCCGAAATCTATGTTCAAATTTATATCCCATAGATATTATTAGTCTCTAAAGAGATACCCACGTATCCTCAATCTAGGTTATGCTTGCAGAAGTAACAGACAGATGCTAACCGTCCGTCTATTCAAATCAAATGTATTGCTGAAAACTACACTATTCTAGTGCATTCGTTTGGTAGTTAAAAAGTCATAAACTAACAAAAGCGTTTCTATATTGTAATTACGTACATTTAAAACTGATTTAAGCTTAGATAAAGACCATGAATTTCATGTTTTCTATGATAGCAATAGAATCGAGAGAAAGGTCTTTTCCTACTTCCAGCCAACGATGTCAATACTCTATGCTTCCAGGCTCCAGCTACTTATATAGTCTGTCAAGAAAGTCATGACAGGTGGGATTTTTTTTAATGAAATAAAAAAATATGAGAACTTTACTAAGTAATTCGCTTGTTTCATAAGTCAGTGTTAATTCGAGATAAAATGTGCAAGGTGACAATATTTAAAATCTAATAAGCGTTCTCTGTGAAAATACAAAGGAAAAAATACACCTTATAAGCGTGATTACGTTTAGAAAATTTTCCCGCCTGTCATGACTTTCTTGACGGACTATACTATAAGTATAGCTTATTCTTGGAACTGCGTTCGCCTAAAATCTTGCTGTATAGTGTAAATAAGTAATACTTAAATTAAAATAAACTATACATTAAGTATTTTAAAAAGATTTATTCAGAAAATCAGTATAATATAGTCAATTCAGGCTTGAGATATTTATTTCGAAACTTCCCGACAGTAATTTGCGTTTTGTAATCGACAGAATATAATTAATATCATTTAACTTAATCACCAAAGTGCTTTAAAAATACGATACAAAATTATAAGATTTTATTAACGGGGAAAATAAAATGGAAAACATTTCCTTTTGCGATATTATTTCCCATAAAAAGTGTTTTCCTGTAAAATAACACCAAAATGAGAACACAATAACGACCAACGCACTCAGAGTCGCCGGTTAGACGGTCAAATTTTCACCAAACTGATTCATCAATCTGATTGACGGAATATTGATGGTTATAAAAAGTTCATAGAACTACTCGAAAATTACTGTGACTATAAAATAATGTACACAGACGGATCTGTAACTGATAACGGAACCGGCTGCTCCATTATTCACGACTCAGATTCCACCGCAATTAGTTTACCTAAACAATTTTCGATTTTTCACTGTGAATCCTATGCAATTTACTGTGCTGTAAAAAAGATTTTAACAAACCCTGAAAGCCCAAAATACGCCATTTTCACTGACTCTAAGTCTTCTCTTTTAGCCATTCAGAACTCTTTTTCTGAAAAACCTCTAATACAATTGATACACTCTGTCGTTTTTCAATTGAAAGAACTATCAGTCGATGTAATAATTATATGGTTACCCTCTCACCAGGGAATAGACGGTAATGAAAAAGCCGACAAAGTGGCTAGGGAAGCTAGTTTGATGCCCTACACTAGCAATGAAATACCCATCATACTTCTCGACGCCAAACGAGAACTATACAACTCAATAAGTCTTACGTGGAACCTAAATTGGATTACCGAAACCTCTGAGTTGCATTATTTTAGACGAGATGTTTTAAAAGGTGAAACCAAATATGCATTCAAATTTAACAGAAAAGACCAATGTGTATTAACGCGTCTGAGAATAGGCCATACCAACGCATCTCACGTTCATTACATCACGAAAAGCACTCCTAAGACTTGTCTTAGATGTAGCTCACCATTCTCAGTCCAACATGTATTATTCAAATGTACTAATTATATTACTGAAAGACAAATGTTTAACCTTAACAGTGACAGATATCTTGTATTAAGTGATCCTGATATGTGTTGTGATGTTCTTCGATTCCTAACTTTTTGTAATATTTATACTCGGATTTAAATTTATGTAATTGTTCTTGTGGTCGCTGATAACTTTGTTGTTCTAAGCGACCTTAAATAAATGGAAAAAAAGTTCATATTAAAATATGATCAATCCATCAATCCGTGGGTTACGGTGCGTTCACATATTTTGTATCATTTGCGCGATCAGATCTCCGATCAGATCTCCGTCGCGATCATCGCGCCGTATCAAAATGATACGCGTATCATTTTGTGTCCACACTAGCGATCATGATACGGCGCAATGATCGCGACGGAGATCTGATCGCGCAAATGATACAAATGTGGACGCACCGTTAGACGATCACATTTTTGACCGACTTCCAAAAAGGAGGAGGTAATACGTTCGGCTGTATGTATCTTTTTTTTTTGTATGTTCCTCATTACTCAGCCGTTTGTAATTCGATTTTCAAAATTCTTTTTGTGTTGTATAGGGTTTGACTCGAATTTGGTACCATGTTCACAAAAGTGGTGATCTGGTGATGGAATCCTTGGGGAATCGAGAGGACTCCTTGAAATTTGTATAGAAATATATAGTGATTTCAATTTCTTCTGAAGAATTCGAGGTAAATGCTACCAAAAAGTAAGACTTCGCACCAGGTTATAGCCTGGATCCGAAGGTACCGAACAGAACTTTTGAATGCTTATAGGTACAGGTTCGGGGATTTCGGCGTTGTTTAAACAACTGAAGCATAAGCCAACACATCAATTTGATTAATCATCATCATCACAACTATAATTATACCATGGTCATCACACTATGGCCCAATTATTGGTACTTTTCGTGATATTTTGCATCGATGCAGATGTTTTGACGATTATTTCACTGTTTGTGGACCGATTTTCGAAATTTTCGTGTTGTTGTATAGGATATAATCTTAATTTTGTACAACAATTACGAAAGTGGTGAGCTGATGATGGGATCTATGAGCAATCAAGGGAAATCCTTGAAATTTATCAAAACGCTCATAGTGGTTAAAATGTTGTTTCTAGTAAGTTAAACATATATTACGAATAAGAGAAATTTCATACAAAGGTGTCTCTTGGTCCAAAGGCACTGAACAGAACTCCTGAACCTTTAAAGATAAAAGTTTGGAAATTGCAGCATCGCTTAGATAAGTGCAAGCATTTGCCACAATTTTGCTTACAGTAACATAATGTACTGAATAATTAACATTCGTATTGGTTATTTACGCATAAAGCCTTATTTTGTAGACAACACTAAAAAGAGTGAAATTATTATTTTTAACAAAAAAATGAAAACCGACTTCCAATGTAAAAACAATCGTAATATGAACTAAAAAGTATTAAATAACTCTTAGGGCCTGTTTCACCGCTTCCTGATAAGGCTATCCACCACTTAATTTGACAGATGGAGTATGGAAAATCTGTCAAATAACCCTATCGGGCACCTTATCAGGAAGCGGTGGAACAGGCCATTACTCTTTAATAGTGCCTTTTTTAGAATTTGTCAAAATCTCAACTATTTCTGTACATATTACAGTCTTCATTACTTTGAAGTCGGTACCAGTCCCAAAAGTTTCAGATATTCTGACATTACTGAACTCACGATTAAATTAGCTGGTACCATAAACGTATGATGCTAAAGACCAACAAAGAGTGCGAGAGAGAAGAAAATCCGTTATGGAATTATAACAAGATGAAAAGAGAGAGGCAGTCTCATGAAAACTTTAACCACTTTCATTTGACAGGTCGTCAACAAGTCGTCACTCGTTTTTATGCCCTTTCGGTATTTGCAATTTATTGTTTAAATCCTTTATTATTTTCATCAAATACTATTACATATAAAAATGGTAACTTGTTCTGTGAGTGATTGCAGTGTAAATCATAAGAAAAATCCTGAAAAATATACATTTCACAGGTAATTAATCTTCATGTCCTAATTGCTACGATGTGTTTATTTTCGCTATATTCTGTCTTTAGTTCTCTATTTCAAATAAAATATTGTGAATCCGCCCTTTTACTTTCATATTTTGCGTAACTTAAGGTATTATTGTTCTTATATTACACAAATTTTGAAGAAAAAATTTTCACTAAAATTTTTTACATATACGCTAGTGCTTGAATCAAATTTATCGATATGCTTATCGATATTTTACAATAACATAAACTTAAATAAAAATCATTTACCTGTATATTTATCACCTTAAAAGGACATATTATCTTATTTTAACGATTATTTTTAAATATTATTAATCTTTTGACATACCTAGTATAAAATCAAGGTTTCACAGATCAGTCACTTGAATCTAATACTCATTGAATGCAGCTTTCATTAATATAACATAAATTGCACCCATGCAAAGCTGTTTGCTTGTTCATAATCATTTGTTTTACAGATTCCCTCAAGATCCCCTAATTATAGGAAAATGGCTAAAATTAATTGGGCGTGTTGGTTGGAGTCCCACGAAAAATTCAACAATATGTAGCAAACATTTCATTGAAAATTTTAAAAGAAAAAGTAGAATAAATACAATTTTGGCTAAAGGAGCTATCCCAACATTATTTGTACCAGTAAGTTTGACATACTGTTGCACTTCTTACTGAAGCAATTATTTTTGTCTTTTGCATAAAATTCTTGAGTCTCATTGTTGGAAAAGTTCATCAAAACAGCTTGACAATTTTTTATGAAATTTTGCATAATAATAAACAAGAATAGGTTCTAAGCTATTTATCAATAACTTTTCACACATCACCTATAGCGATAGGTTTTAATAGTGTACGTGTAGTGTTTTAAGAATAAAATATAATATAGTACTATGTGTGTTGTTTACTTTCAACGTTTACTTTCAATGTAAGGGCTGATTTACCAGATAGATTTTATCTGAGTAATAAATAAGTAACTTTATAATGTGTTATGTCATATGTGTAAGTATATTATTTACCCTATAAGAACCTCATGTCATAACATATCCGACGATTGAAAAATCATTCCAAACGAAAATGTGTATCACTATTAAATTGTCACCTTTTTTGGCAATAATTAAAATTTATGATACCTAATTTGAAATACAAAATCTGTCAAAGTTGCATATTATTTGTTTCATATAGAAACTCAGGTAAAATAAATAACGGACTATACTATCGATAGCAAAATACTATTTTTTTTTAAAGAAGGCAGGGCGCTATAGCCCTGACGTCACTGCGACCCATGAGGATCTATTGTGACTCCTTCGCGCTAGAGAATCATCCCATACCCAATACTACTCATAAATTGAACGATATGGTTGGGGTTGGTGCCACGAATTTCCTCTGTGGATGAGTATTCGTGGCGACCAAGGTGCCTGTTCCTGCTCTGTAGTAGAGCAGGACAGTCGAAGAGAAGGTGAATAGGTGTTTCATCCTCCTCCTCACAGAATCTGCAAGTCGTTATGCTACAAGCACCCATTCTGTTTAGGTGTTTGTTGAGCTTGCAGTGCCCAGTTAGGCTTCTGGTAAGGATTCTTAATTGGTTCCTACCCAAGGTGAGCACTAATTCTGATAGTTTCTTGTTGAAGCCGGGAATTAGTGCCTTGGAGTGTTCAAGGCCAGGGGTCTCAGCCCATTGCTTCCTGCATAGTCTGTGACCCCATTCCTTGAGCACTTGTTTTGTGGTACTGGGAGTTATACCACAGACTGGTTCTGGGCCATATATGAGACTCTCGGCCTCGGCAAAATACTATACTATCGATAGTAAAATATACATCACTAGCACACGCACACATTGACAGATCAAAAATCGTCACGCATTTTCGGGTTGTCAGGTGATCTATACGTCAGTATATTCTATATCTATGGCTGGTACCGACTTCAAAATAATGAAGACTGTATAGTAAGGCTGCTGCGTACATTATGATTTTGACAGATAACTCATGTCAAAATCTTAATATTTTAATAAGGTACAGTTTTGAGTTTAGTAATTAAAATTCGACTGTGATTGCGGCAGTTAGTGGCATTCAAACAAAGCTCTCTATAAGACATACTTAATATATCTTTTCTAGGCTGTGTATGTGTATAGAGTTCACTGTGAAAGTAGCGGCGCTGACAGAGTAACTTATATTTTTACTTTTGTATAGGGCTATTAGGCAAACTCATGACGCATGCGGCATGCCCATACAAATCACAAAAAAAATTGTGCTGCTAGTGCTACTTTCACAGTGAACTCAATAGCTGGGTCCACACCGGACGATCCGTCTCTAAGCTCTGTATATTGTTATACAGAGCGGTTGTAGTTGGTGTTAACTGTTAACAGATTTAAAAAACATATTCACAATTATTTATGAGTGTCACAAGGGAATCGACTATCAAGTTTATAAATTATAATTAATTAACGAAATCATGTGTAAAATATTCTTCCACTGGCTTAAGGCTGCTCTTTCGAAAAAAGCGTGCAGATGAAACAACTTTTTATCGGCATTAACAGAGAAATTATATCTGAAAAAAATAATTAGTAATCTACAATGATATGATACGTAATTTCGTTTTGCCATATTTTTTCTATTGGTATCACATAATAAAGAAATAAAAAATCAAATCACCTCCAAATCGTTGAATGAAACCACTTAACTCCTTCATTATTTATCAAAAGAATATATAAAAAATATCTACTGCTTAGCAATACATAAGTTAATAATTTGGTTTTTTTACTTTTTTGAAATATGTATTATATTAAGCCTTAAAAAGATTTTTTCTCCTATTTCGCCCTATCATGGACGCGGCGAGCGTCGTACAAGGCGCGCTGTTATGAATGTTATTTTAATGTCATTTACGTCGATATGCGCACCAACAGAAATCGACCTGCTAATTTAGGGAATAGAAGGCCCTTAATGTATAGCCTGTTTGAAAGCACATTTTTATTATTATTTTTCATTTCACTACGTTTTTTTTCGAGCATACGAGCGGACGCAAATCCTCACCAATTAGTCCTTTTTTATTTATGGACTCTTTACACCACTGTAGTCTGGCCATGTGCTAAGTACCTGAAGGACTATTGTTATACGATACATATATTTTATTATATCATACACATATTTAATACACTTCCAGTCCTGGGATCATTGAAAACTTTTTGTTCCGTCGGCAGAATTCGAACCCGCGGCCTCCGGCTTGAGCTGCCACACACTCAACCAATTGAGCCACAGAGGTCGTCATTCGTCGTCGTTTTCTATTTTAATATTCATAACCACGTTAGTGTATGAGGGCAAACAAATAGGTTTCCTAATTCCTATCTATTTCACTCACATTTTGGCTGTGACGCGTATGTATGAGCTCCATTATTTCTGCCACAATGAGCCCGAAAGCGTGGATGATCGATATCCCATTTCACACGTTGCCAGATCTATGCATACTATTCAAACTGACTTATTACCAACTATGGATTATAATAATATTTACTATAACCAGGTTAGACAGATATTTGGGTAGGTTCGTAATGCTGTAAGTAAGTATGTATTATTCGGGTTATACGTTTGCATACTATTCATTTGCTTAAACCTTAAGTTGTAAAACATATTTTGTAGATGAAGCATATATTCTCTATATTCTATATTCTCTATTGATTAATAGAGATTTGAAATAATAAATAAGGGTGCACCGCCTTACATGTTGAGCTGTTTCAGATAATATTATACAGGTCAAGAAAAAAAGTTAAAACGTTTACACACCTTGCATGTTAATAACAATTTGTACGACCGTGCCATTGTTGGCATGGCAGAATATAATATAATCTATTATTATTATTATACTTACAATCCATTATCTTTTTTATCTATATAATATTATATGTACGGTTCCCACACAATATACTTTTATGATTTGCGCGTAAACTATTCAACCGGTGTACGGGAACAACTAAACCACAGAATATACAAGTAGTTAGTAGACTAAACTGAAGTCCACGTGGACATACGTGAACGAAGTCGCGGGCAACAGATAGTCATTATATAAAATATGCAAAAGTGCAATGCAAATGCAAATGCAAAAAAAAAAAATTATAATAAATTATAAAAAAAAACTATAAACTGACTTTTGTGAAGTTTGGTGCGGGAAAGTATAATTTAATTTATACGATATCTACCCGTACAACAGTATCACTATACAACATCACTCACTATACAAAAAAAATATTGACAAAATACTGGTAAAATAGGTATGCTGTACTCGGCGAAACATGGCGGTAGCGGTCATTGATGGCTGGTTGACACGTATTAAGTAGATAAGTATTTAATTAAATTTTAAGTTACTTATTGCATGTAAACACTAAATTTAATAGCAAGTAGTAAGTTAAAATTTAGAGAGGAAATTAGAATTTTGACTATTTTCTGTAAGGTTGGCAGGCGGGGCTTGTCACTTGCTTGACACATTTCCGACAGGCACTTCAAATTAAGTTAAAATTTAGTTACTACTTATCTACTTAATACGTGTAAACCAGCCCTGACTCCCTGTCAAAAACTTAATAATTTATTTATTATAATATTATAATTTTCTATACAAAGCCGCGATTGACAACATCTGACACCTTATTGTCAATCGCGGTTTATAGAAAATGACAAATGATATCTGTCTCTAGCTGATACAGTAAATCGAGGTAACGTATTCCCGTGATATTCCTCCTTCAAAGTTGATCCTATCTAAATTTATTCTTTTTAAATATCTACAGGAAGAATGAGTCCATACCACTAAGTTTTGACGTGACAACGTCTTATAATTCGGTATGGGCTGCGCGCACGGAAAAACATGACGCAATATGCGGCGTTACCTCGCTCTGAGGCGTTCCATTTAAGTTCTACGTTACTACTATCGTCATTCGTCAGTAAACCGACTTTACAGACAACCGAGTTCGAATCGAGTTCGAGTTCGAGTTCGAGTTCGAGTTCGAGTTCGAGTTCGAGTTCGAGTTCGAGTTCGAGTTCGAGTTCGAGTTCGAGTTCGAGTTCGAGTTCGAGTTCGAGTTCGAGTTCGAGTTCGAGTTCGAGTTCGAGTTCGAGTTCGAGTTCGAGTTCGAGTTCGAGTTCGAGTTTGAGTTCGAGTTCGACACACTACTGTCCAACCGTCTTTTTTATTTTATCGTAAACCTCTCTCAAATTAATTTTATTTTCGGTCGATTGGCGGGGTACGGGGCATTAATTTTTTTGCAATTTCTAAGGGTCATATTTTTTATTTATTAGTAAATTTAGAAAAAATCGAACGTGACTTTAATAGATCATAATATTGTATAAAAATTATTTGTCTAATTATGCATTGTCCAGGGAGTAAATTGGGGAATACGTTTGTATGGAAAAACAGTGCGAGCGTACCCTTTTAATACTCTGTATTTTCTAAGGCTGCGTTGCACCAGAGGCGTGGTTAAAGTTAAAGTTAAAGGTAAAGTTAAGGTTAAAGTTAAATATGGCGTCCTTAGCTTTAACTTTAACTTTATCCGGAAAATTTGACAGATGTCGTATGAGCATATGGGGTGTTTGGACGCCATATTTAACTTTAACCAGAGATTTGACATTTCGCACTGTTGTCAAAGTTAAATGTAAAGTTAAAGTCAAAGTTAGTTCGTACAATCCACTCTAAAGTGATGATCGTACAGTAAAAATGTTTGGACGTAATTTATAGGAAATTAAATGTAGATAATTAATGTAGAACTCACTAAAGAGATATTATAAATACTTTTCGAGTCACAAGCAAAAAAAAGAAACCTTTCCCCCCCTCCCCCACCTCCGGCTCTTGTCCCACCCTCGGGGGCTTTTAGCATATTCATCTCGACACCTTTAAGAACAACTGTACCAACTTTCAAAACTTCACGAATTATTCGGTTTGAATTCCTTAATTTTCTCAGGCTAAATTATAATTCAACTTTAAACTGTACGGTTACGCCGGTCTTCGTGTTGGTGATGCATAATTTCCTTGAATCCCTGAGTTCGGTGCGTGCGGCTGCCCTACCTCCCGCCGCCTGCAATATAAAAGTATTCGCTGGCATTTCAAGGCATTCTGTGTTTGTGCCTTCAGTGCTGTGTATCAAGTGTCCAAGCCGACCCACCAAGGTACATAACCTTAAATATTTCGGTTTTAAATTCATCCTTCGAATTTTAAGTACCTAACATATTCCCTAACATTTATATTTCGGTTTCAAGTTCGTCCTTTACGGTTTCAACCAAAATATGCTATTTATTACCTATTAATTATAATTATTTAGGTTTCAAGTTTATCCTTACAGTTTTACCCAAGGATTGAGGAATTTTGTAAATTTCCTAATATTTATATTGTGGTTTGAGTTCGTCCTTACAGGATTACTGAAAATACTTTACACATAATATTAATTATAGTTCGTCCTTATAGTTTTACCTAATATAAGTAATAATAGTAAGTACCTTATATCTTCCCAAATATTTGTATTTCGGTTCAGCCTTGCCTAGCTTCTGTTAGGTTTCCTAATATTTATGTATGGGTTTAGAAGTTCGTCCTTACAGTCTTACCCAAGAAACCTTACATATTCCCTAATCTTTATATTTCGAGGGTTTCTGAACGAGTTTTTCGGTACCCATTTTTAGATCGCGATCAAATTAAAACACTTTGCCTAAAAGGTCAGGACAAGAGGTCAGGAGAGGTTAACCCTTCTTTGGTGGAAACTCTCTTAACTCAAGAAAACGAAGGCGACTTAAATTAAATTTCTCTTTACTCAAATTGTTATTTCGGTTTCATTTATCCGTTTTAATTCATTGTGGCTGAAGTGCTCCGAGAAATTATCCAAGAAGAAATTACATTTTAAAAAATATTTAAATTAAGAAAGCCCTTTTATCGTCTTGAGAAACACTGGAATTAATATTGTATTACACTGTTTACAGTAAAAATCCATAAGGAGCCTTTTAGACAATATAAAAATAATATAAGTAGAGACCCAAATGAAAACAAAGTCCTCAACATCAATCAATAGATTTTTTATGATAACAATTATTAGTAAATAAAATATTCCATACCAAAAACGGTAATGTCAATATTACGCACTCACGCAGGTTTTGAAATGAATCAGAGGTTTTTAATTATTTTTAATGCATCTTTGGAAAGAAAATTATCTGACAGGCTATTAATCTTGAGTCCCTATTCCCCACTAATCAAATAACGTGAATTAATGCGTTAATTCTGTCGGCTCATCGTTAAACAGCGTGAAAATTCAAATTCCGTATCTTAGGGCTTAAGGCTCGACCAGACTCACCTGCGGGCTGAAAATAAAATAATATGTAAAATATAGAAAAAGGTTTTTTCAGACGTCATAATGTGTGATTGATTATTGGTGGAACTTCAGATTAAACATTTATGTTTTTTAATATTATGTTGTTTAAAACACTTTTTCAGGCTTACATCAGCCCATAAATAAAAATGATTAGTAACAATCAATAACTTATTCTACCTTAGTATTGTTAGTATTTATGCTTAGCATGACTACAATTATTCATGGCTGTCAATAAAGGGCCTCTAGAAAATAGACAACAAGACCTATTGAAAAAAAGATGTCAGTTTGCACTTTTAATATGTCAGTGTATTTTTTCGTATTTCTTCTGCATAGCCCAATAGAATATGAACACTGACAGATTTCAGGTAAACATTGGATCGTCTGTCACTTTGTCTATTCTACAGTAGAAAGAAGCAGTCCATGCTAATCGTGCTGATCGAGTAAGCTACTGATTAGTGATCATTATGGGCAATAATAATCACAATTAATAGTCTATAATTTAGATTAAATTGTCCCGATCAATTATAGACGATGATAGAATTGGATAGCGATTATTATCGGCTGAATTTCAAAGTGAAAATCATCCACTATAATAATAATAATTAAGACTCCATTCACTATATTAATGCCTATCAATTCCCGTAGGAAGGAGTACATTTGTTTCTACTTTTGAATTTCATATTGTAACACAAGAGTTTTTGCCCCAAAATACTAGGAAATATATTATTATAATTTATAACGCAACGGTGCAGGGGGCACTGCTGTCACATGCAGTAAATAAGACCAAAATCCGACATGTACACGTATCAAAATATTACCAGAGACGTTGTCAAACGTCGATCATAATCATAAAGTTAATATACCTAGCGGAATAGAGAAACAAAGGCCTGGGGCCTTACCATGAGCTCTTATAGCAGTATTACTTTAATATTACTTTTGAATTTCGCATAAACAAACATGAACTCTATTTATATAAACATAGCTATCTTTTTTGTTTGTGCGAAATCTGAAAGTAATATTAAAGTAATACTGCTATAAGATGTCATGGTAGGGGGGCTGAGCAAGCGAGATGCCACTATCAGTAACACCGCGTGGTAAAAAGAGACGTGTGATACATGACAGCAGCACTCTTTTTTTGACGTCCAGTCGGCACGTGCCGCACGTTGTCATAGAATTCATGTTCAATCATGCTTGTGTAAGTGTATACGTACACATATTTTTCACACAGATGAAAACCAATTTTGGTTACGTTTGACAGCTCGAGATTGTTGCTCTATTCCGATAGGTATATTAACTTTATGATCATAACTTTCTGTTTACTGTATATGCTGGTGCTGCCTCTAGCATGAAAACATTACACTAATATGTCATAATGAAAAGCAATGTTAAAATCCCAAACGTTGTACAGTGCTCCAAAAGTGATAATGCGCATATACATTTTCGTAATTTTTCGGCAACGGTCGTATTTCCCGAGCGACGGTAGACGATATTGCATTTTATAATATTATGTTGTATGTTTAAGATACATAATATCATAGAGTAATAAATATGTAAGTCAAAGTTCGTCGTGATATTCCTGTAGCTTTTGTAACATGGTCATTATTCACGGTCACTAATGCGCATTATTAATTTTGGAGTACTGTATGTATGGTTCTCTACTGGACTACTGTATAGTTTTCCTGGAATCTCCCAAATATTTGCAAAATACGTGTGCGTCGGAAAATTAGTTAACTATTATCAGGAGTGTTATTTCGGAATAAATCCTTGGTCATAGATTTGTGTCAACAATCGAATTCTATAGTAGTGGGCGTTATTTGGCTTTAGGATGTTGAAACAATATACTATGTCAGCATATTGTACCAAATGTAAGGAGCATAATATCAAGCTGACGACCGATTATCACCTAGTTATTGTATTCGGTTATAATAAAAATTGCAAATAATATTAGAAACGTCACTCAAATATCAATATCTCAAATTATTTAAGTTTAGCTGTTAATAATGAGTGTTTTAATTTAATTTCTTTTTTTGGTTAATAAATAATGCGTTAAAAATTAGTTCGAGTAACCTAAGCCCTTGATCAATTGGCCATCAATATTAACTTAATGACCAAAACTATCACTTAGAGACAAAGCTATTTAGTATTATTTTTTTTTGGTGATACGCAATGTAGAGCTATAATATAATTAGTCTTCTTATTTTTGTTTATTTAAATACTATAACATCGGGACTCGATTGTACACTAATTATACATGTTTAAGTAAACACAAAATTTAACATTTAGCATTAATACTATAAATATATAGCCTTCAGATGGGTGAAAAGACCTTGCTTTCATAAAACATATATTTAATTGATTTTACTCTGCAAGTATATAAATGAAATACCCTGGTACCCAGTACACGGTATTCACGGATTTCATTAGAGTGCAGCCCGCAACTCTAGATGTAGTACGGTACCAAATAGAAATGTCTCAATTTCCTATTGAATGCTTCCTTCCTACGTCCTCATCTTTTATTTTTGTTTCACATTGAATTTTCTACAATGTTATGGAAGAAAAACTCAAAAAGTTTTTATTATAATATTATATTGTATTTTAATAAAATATATTGTAAGTTAAACAATAAAACATTGTTGTAATTTAGCATGATAAAACTCAAAACTGAACAGTTATTTGTGATTGCGTTTTCAATGCTTTTTTTATTATTCCGAAAATACACTTGAAAATGCTTTAATATTTCATGCCAAAGTTCAAACCAACTAAGCTGGAGTAAGGAAAAAGTAAATTTAAGTGTAACTTGCAATTTCAAACTCAAATAATTGGAAAAATTGTTCTTATGAAGGCTGACTTATTACATGAGTTCTAGGAAAAGTAAGATTGAACGCAGTACTTTCTCATTTTTCTAGAAACTCGGGGCGTTTCAATCCTAAAATAAATCTCTTTCTTATGGTAGCAAAAATATTTATTTATTTATTTTTAATTATTGTTACCCAGATACTATTTAGAGTTATTCACTTTTGCTTTAATATGTCCATAAGTAGTCCAAGGGCTATAAGACTTCAAAATCAATCCATACTTCAAGGTGCCATGAATATAAAATAAAAAAAAAATTGAATTTTTACAATTTACCTACGTTCTAGAAGCACGCAATTATAATAAATCTTTTTTGGCAATGCACCATATTTGGCGAATTAAGTAACAGGTGTTTATCCTCTACAGAGATGTCGAAACGTCCATAAGGGCAGTGGCAAGGCTGCGCTTGCGCAGAACAAACATGCTCTGTTTGGTGACCATTTCGAGCAAATGTCTGAGGTTACTTGTCAACCTTGTGTCGTTAGTCGTTACACATAACACGTGGAGCCGAATTATGCGAGATTACAGCTTTCTTATTTAACTCGAGGTCATTGTTGAATGCCTATCATAGTCAGCACAAATTAAGAAGTACTGTCTCCTGAGTCCTGATTAACCATCGGTTCGTCGGTTTATAATTATTTATTTACCAACTTCATGCTTATTAGAAAGATTTAAGTTATCAGAAGCGCTAGAAATATCTGAGAACAACAAAACACCAGCAAACAAAACAATAATATATTTGTTTTGACAACCCTAATTCGATTTGTTTTCGCTACATTCGACGTTCGAAAATTTTCGAATTCCGAAAATGACTTGCACAAATAGATTCGATCGGTCAGTAACGAATATCTCGTGCGATAAGATACAGCGGGGTTTCCATTAAATTTTCAGTTGTGATTAAGTTAGAAAATAGCGGTGTTTGTAGGAGGAATTTATTTTCAGCTCGACATAGATTTAAATTACATTTCCTAGTTGATTTTCAAACCGCTTCGGTCCGCTAACGAGGTGGATCCAGCCTATGTTGGCCGAGCTTGTCAAATGAAACTGTAACTGGAATTTATGTTTGAATCTTTTATACAAACGTTTGTTAACGATTTCTTTCTACGATAATGTTACCACGTTCGAGTAGACTATATAGTTGGCTCTACACTAATTATTCTAGTCAATGCGACTTTGTTTTGTTCGTTTTTTTCAAAGTCAATGACATTGCAGCCTTTTTTTATCGTTGGGGGCATGCATTTACGCATCCCCGGGGTCTGGGGAGGACCACCGAGGTATGTGGGACTCCCCGGGGCGGACGTAGTATCCGCACCCGGGACTACCCACTAAAACTCCAACGGTATTCCTGTTCCTGAAGGTGGGACTACGGGAAACGCGTGATACACGACCGCAGCCCCACCATCTCTGCCTCTTTGGGCTCCACTCGTGGAAACACCACATTCCAGACCACTCCGCGACGATGCGCTGGAACACCTAGCGCATCATGGCCTACCCGGGACTCGATGTCATGGGCGACGGCAGATGACATTGCAGCCTGTTGTCACTAGTTCTAAAGTCTCCTCCATCATATTCCAGGAAGCAAGATGCAGACCTCCACTCTGGTACTTCTGGCGTGTCTCGTGGCTGCTGCTGTGATGATGGTGGCGGCGGAGGAGCAGCCCCTTCAGCAGCAGTACGAGTCAGTGTATGACGCACCAGAGCAGGAGCGAGGCGACAGGACCAAGAGAGGCTTGCTGCTGCTGAAGAAAAAATTGTTACTTGGTTAGTATCGTTAAGTTACGTAGGTTATAGTATAGGATATAGGTTATAGTTTTTTAATTTTTATAACTGTTACAAAAGTATTTCTCCCGCCACATTACAAATCTATTGACACCTCATTGGTTAGTCGAGTAAAAAAGGCACAATATTCAGGGATTGAACCACAGTGTTCGTAATTAATATCATGTTAAAAGGAAAGGGTATTTTTTTCTCACAATGTGCCTTTAAAATCATGGGACTACTTCCCATGAATAACATGTATGACAGTTGCTCTACGTAAAAAGAGACAGTTGCTCCATTAAGGGCCCTCTCTCCCTAAATTAGCAGGTCGATTGCCTGTCAGTGCGAATATCGACGTAAATTACATTAAAATAACATTCATAACAGCGCGCCTTGTACGGTGGCGGTTACGACGCTCGCCGCGTCCATGATATGGCGAAATAGGAGAAAAAACCTTTTTAAGGCTTAATATAATACATATTTCAAAAAAGTAAAAAGACCAAATTATTAACTTATGTATTGCAAAGCAGTAGATATTTTTTATGTATTCTTTTGATAAACAATGAAGGAGTAAAGTAATTTCATTCAACGATTTGGAGGTGATTTGGTTTTTTATTTCTTTATTATGTGATACCGATACAAAAAATATGGCAAAACCAAATTACGTATCATATCATGTAGATTACTAATTATTTTTTTCAGCTATAATTTCTCTGTTAATGCCGATTAAAAGTTGTTTCATCTGCACGCTTTTTTCGAAAGAGCAGCCTTAACCCATCAAGCCCCATAAGGACACCGGTGACCGCGACAACTATAGAATAAGAATAGATTTCTAAGAATCCGCGATCGAAGGATTAAAAAGTTACCAAAAAACTTTTTTAACATTACTATTCCCGAAACACATCTATGATACAATTTCAGGGAAACACCACTTTTCCTTGCAAGTCATACCGCGTTTCACGACATTACATCAATGTTACATGAATGTAACTTGCTCATGAACTGGAAACGGTTACGTTTTTCAGTTACCGGTCAGAAAATAATAGTCTCATTAAATCTGTAGTGGTTGGATATAACATTAGTGGATAAACTAGTTATTAATAGTTATCTAATACGTTTCAGGCCCAATGCTTTATATGAATTGCTAATCCTGTGTTAAAATATCATACATATGTCTTCTCTTTCATATTTTAAGCGAAATGTGAGAGAAATAATTAAATTTAATTATGTATTATTAAAAACTCTAGTGCAGGTTGGACTTATTGTAGCATAATAAGAGACAGACAGACATGCACAAAATAAAAATCGATTGCATAACATTTGCCCCCATATTATTAAAATTTAGTCTGATACGTTGGGAAGGCAGTAGCCTATCTAGTAACATAGACTACGAGAACCAGATGGATTAGAAAATAAGCACAATTAATATATTTATCAATAAGTGGCTTGCAATAATATTTCATTGTGTTAGAAGGTTACGTTTGAATCCTTATAAGGCATTTGCATAATAGTTAATTGATAATGCTTGTGATAAGTTTACAATGGACACATCATGAGATTCGCCTTGTGCCCGATGTTAGTGCTGACTCAACTTAACACGACACTTATGAAACGAACACTTAGTTGAATAAACAGAACCATTAGTCAAGACTCAAGTTGCATTCGATAATTTCGAAGAAGTTAGATATAAAAATGTTTGAGAAGGAATGTATCAGGCATTGCTAATATTATAAGTGACTCGATGCTCTAAAACCCATACATTTCTGAATGTAACTGTCTAAAGTATCGAGAGCAACTTGACTAAAGGTGGTGAGAATAAGACAGATATGGCTCTAGGTCTAGAGAATATTATTGATTAATAATTATTATTTATGCCAAAAATGCAGGTACTACATTAGGTTATTTAAAGTTGCGTCTCTATGCGTTTAGCATTTTTCTTAAATAACAGCGTGCGTTTTTGATTGTGATTAAACAGTCACAAAACATTATTTGATACACATTTTCATCAATTAGAGGTTACCTGCAATGTTTCCCGTAGACATAATCTATAAGTACATATAATAAAACTGTAGAAATGAAAATTCTGTACATTAAAGATATTCAAAAAATAATAAGCGGGGGGTGTTACCACACCGCTATAGAAGCCAGAAATGTGGTTAGTTTTTTTGTCTGTCTATCTGTCTGTCTGTATGTTTGTTCCACTATCACACGAAAACTACTGATCCGATTTGCATTCGGTTTTCGCAGGTATATTTGTCTTTTTCCAACTTAACATCTGGTCTATAAAAAATTCCCCCCACCCCTCTAAAGGGACGAAAGCGGGGGTCAGAAATTGTATAAGGCTTTTTTTCTTTAACACGAATACTACTGATCCGATTTGCATACGGTTTTCCCAGTTGTCTTCTTTCAACTCAAAATCTGGTGTATAAAAATCACCCCCCCCCCCACTCCTCTAAGGTGAGCAAAGAGGGGGTCAAATTTTGTATCAAACTTTTTTCTTTAATGAACTTACTTCATGTTATTACCTTTTTTTTCCAAGTTAACATCACCCATCTTAGGGGACAAAAGAAGGGGTAAGATTTTGTATCAAATGATGAAGTAGAAATACTTTGAACGGCAAAACAACGTTTGCCGGGACAGCTAGTGTTTATTATGTAAAGGGTTTCCACACAAAAGATGTAATGAGATATGCTATAATATCCATCTTAACAACTTTAGCTTCTGTGTGTGAATCGCTTTATATTAATAATTAGTGTCAAGTAAAGTTTGTAATGGGCAAATATATTTCATGTTGTATAAACACTTTACTCAAAGAAGTGGATGTCATATACTTATCAGGTGAAAGATCAACATTGTAGCATAGCTAAATTCATCACAGGCAAATTCTAGAAAAATAGTGCCATATACTATAATAACATTGCTACAATAATATTTACTTTCCTCTCACCAATAAGTATTGTCTGTCGCTCTAAAACGTTACAAAATACAAAGTTAGCAGTAACAATTTTTGTTCTTAATAGACAAGAGAGATAGACAAGAACTAAACATTGTATACTTATTATCTAATACAATGTTTTGTTCTTGCCACTAACGTCTGTTATGACTTTTGAGATATGGCACAGATTGTGGATCTTTCTACTGGGAAGTGGGTTCATGTACTATCACTTATCAGAGAAGTTGATTCAGATGGTGGACCTACTTAATTCGGTCGTGCTATGTCAAACCCACGCGACAGATTTCAACCAACATTGAATTGACATAAACTAATATAACTCCCACACCGTTTTCGGTGACGGTGGCCGGTTTTATTGAAACCAGGCCAGTTACGCAGGAGTAATTTTATAGTACCCAAGTGTGTGCGCAGTACACAAGAGCACTCTGTATTCCTTTACTCTCATAACCCAGTGGTTCGGACGACCGACACGACTGGTGAGAGATCAGGTGCAGGACCGTCTTTTTACATGCCTATCCGACGCATGGATCATCTTACTTGTCAGACAATCAGGTGATCAGCGTTGTCCTAACCAAACTTGGAAATAACATATTGTTTCGAAGGCGGGAATCGAACCCACGACCTCCGAGTCAAGAGTCGCGCTCGGAGGCGTCTAAACTAACCAAATAACGTAGGTCTGTCAACTCGACTTCTCTAATAGTACCTTAATATTTTTATGTGTTAAACTTACTAAAATAGTTTATTAGAAACACTTAATACGACAATAATTTGTTATTTTCAGGTGCCTTAGGATTAAAAGCAGCTAAAGTGGGTGCGGTCGGCGCGGGCGTTGCCGCGGTCGCCCTGAAGAAGAAGAGGTAACTTAACTAACAGTCGTTCACTGATACAAGGATCCTTTGGCACATCGTCAGGGTATACACGGCAAGATTTATCTGTACGATCCGTCGCGTCAAACCGATCGAAACGACGAATCGATGGTGTATGACGTATCTCAATATCGTTAACTTACAAGTACGTTACTTAATCAAAATATATGAGCGACATTTTTGATGCGATCAATCATCACGATCGATCGTATAGAATAATCGTACCGTATATGGGGTGCTTTAAGATATTATTGTGTTATAGCAGGGTTTCTCAAACTTTCGACTCCACGAATCCCTGGTAAAATTTCCAGGTGACAGCGAACCCCTTACTAAGTAATGAAAACAAAATAAGGTTTTTATTTGAATAAAAGTTAACACACAAAATGGCAAAAGAGTGCCATGCGTGCTTGTCAGTTATCAAGACACCATTACGTAAATCTCTTCGCGAACCCCCTGCCGTCGAATGGCGAACCCCTAGGGGTTCGCGTACCCCACTTTGTGAAACCCTGTGTTATAGGTTTAGATTTTTTTCACTGCTACAAGAATTACGTGGTCTTTAGAACTGTAGAGTGTTATTTAGATTTTTCACTGCTACAAGAACTATGTGGCACGTGGCGAAATTTAGAACTGTACAGTGTGATAGGTTGAAATTTTTCATAATAAAGAGGTAACAAACGTCGTTTTGCAAAAAAATAGATTTTGGACTATTCTTAGATCGAATATGCTGTATTAAAATTTTGTGAGCTTAAATGCAGCATGGAGTTTGATAAGAAACTTTAAGATAATTCTATTTCATTTTATGTTCTATAATCTATACTATACCTATTAAGTATTAACTTATCATATACTTATTATATTAATTTTATTAATACTTATGTAAATTATTGAAGTTATGTAAGCATTATATTTTAGTGCCAATCTTAAAATTAATACTCAAAATAACTTAATAACTCACAAACTTTGCTCTGTCATTAGCTCTAGCTTTTCACAATATTCATACCAATATTTCGTTAACGTCATTATAATGCCTAAAAGCTTTTAACTAACCCGCATTTATTATATTACTTTATACAGAGCCAGGATGATTTTATTACAGCTATATTATATTTATGCTTTAACCAATTTACAATATTACAGTCAACAAAGACATGGGTCAACCCGGTACATTGATATCCATAGGTAAGCTACTAACTACTATCTACTACTAGGACTAGTTCTACTAGAATACTAGTAGTACTAGTCGTTGCAATTAGGGTTGCCAAGTCGCTAAGCCGAAAAGCCGGACAAAATAGGCAGCTTGGCTGGACATTCGTTTAAAAAAGCCGGAAACTTTTATTCCATCTAAATTCACAGTATAGCAATACGTTCCTGTACAAATTTCCTGTTTTATGTAATCAATTTAACATCTGATTGATAAAATATTACGTCTCGTTAGATGTAAGACCGTCTGAAATTAGTAGGATTTTCATATAAAATTATAGATTCAAAGATCTACAAAAGCCGGACACTTATTAATTTTGGCCGGACACGCAACTAAAGAGCCTGACTGTATCCGGCTTTATACGGACGCCTGGCAGCCCTAGTTGCAATGATATTGCGTATAATCCTGAGACTAGAGATTAGTACTATCAGAGAAGTTGACCCTAGGCAGATAGCGGACCTAAGGGCTAGGACACAAAACACGACACGACGTCGTGCCGTACCGGACGCGCGCCGTATAAAAACCCACGACACGGCGCCATACGGCGTCGTACGACGTCGTGCCGTAGAAACTCATCTTGAATTTCTACGTGAGTTTCTACGGCACGACGTCGTACGATGCCGTACGACGCCGTATGACGTCGTGCCGTGTTTTTGTGTCCCGCTTCTCAGGTCGCGTTATGTCAAACTCGACCAATCACAGCTACCACCTGCACATGACGTAGGTTCGTCAACTGCCTAGGAATCAATTTCCTCGATGGTACATCTGAGCGTTTATATCACTTATCACCGTAAGGAAGTAAACTATATTAATTTATATTATGGAATCGAAACAGCGAATTATTGTGACTAATTCGACGCCATAGAAATTAACGTTAAAAGTCCTTACGATGAGAAGTGCCAAAAACTAACACTCAGTGAAACAAGCCCCCTTGCTAATAAACTATTTACGGTAAAATCACTTTTAAAAACTTTTTTAAAGATTGCGGTTAAATAACGAAAGGCGTTTTATCAGTATCAGCGCCTGAATATGAACTTAATTTTATGTTGTCATGTTGCTATCAGGTTTATACGCAGAATTCACAGATTTTTTAGTTTATTTATATTTTATTATGCTTTTTTTCTTTCATATTAGTATATTATATAATTATAATTTTGTTTGTTAATTTTCCGATATCATTAAAATACCAAATTATAATAATTAAGTAAGTAAGTACTTAACTAATTTTTTATATAATATATTTTTTCTAGCAATAGTATAAATATATTTTATATTAAGTATATTGCTATAATATAGTATATACGTATACTTTACTTTTTGCTAATGTATTGCTTATACTAATTTTTTAAATTAACCTTACAGCCGTCCTTCAAAGTACGTTGAAGTACACAGGTAAGCTTTTATACTAACAAACTTATATACATGTATATTTTTATCATACCATCCATAAAAGTAATTTAGTACACTCTTTATATTTTAAACGTCGTTTTCATTCATTTAAATCTGCATATAAACAGAAAATTGTAACTGTACCAAATAAATTTAAGGCTCTATATTATATTGTATTTCATGATAATTTTAAGGTGGACAAGTGCTATTTATATTTGTTAGTATTATAGCAGCCGATACTCTACTTATCTTGCGTTTAGTTCAAAATAAAATACGAAGTATACCTAAAATAACTTGTTCTAAAGTCTAAACAGTATCGCGGATTTAAAATACAAACTCCGTTGAAAACTAAAGTGATCGAAGTTTGAAAAAAAGATTTTCAAATATGTATCGAAAAAAATTTAAATCCTTACACAAGAACAGGTTTGGCTCTGGCAGACATTCGGCATACATACACATTGTGTTGTGATGAATAAAATAGAGATTATGAAACTAGAAGATCGTAAAATTTACGACATAGGAATGTACATTATAGAACTAAATATGAGGATGACGATACTGTTTAGGATATTGGGTACATCATTTAAATAAATAGGTACCATGAAGTTCCGGTTACGTAACCTTTTTCTTATTTTGTATTGAATAACTTTTTAATTTTATTTGCCAGTGTTTAGGATAATTTTAATGATGCAGGAATTAACGATATTCGTATAACCCTGTTCCTATGCTTTGGGTTAAGTGTGCGCAGAAGCCATTTCCCTTATGTGGCGAACAGTATTCTGAACCACCGACTCAAGATTGGGTTGAATGAAGCCTTTGTGGAGTCTGGTGGCAAAAACAGTGCACCAGCTCCGCACACGACACTTTTATTTGTATTACAATTTACATGTATGACGAACTAACTAAATATTTCTAAGTGAAAATTATTGTTCTCATATTTTGATTTAAGACGATTTTGTTGATTACTTTAAGTACCTAACTATAAGCAGTTACAAATTAAAATTGAGTATAAAAGAATATTCTTTATGTTCTAAAATATATATATATTTTGTTGTTGTGTACACTTACCTAAAGTGCTGCGTACACATACCCCGATACTGGGGTAAAAGTGCGCAAATGGAAGGGTTATTGTTTTCTAAAGTTTCTTAAAATATAAGCTATTGAAAAATACTATTGATGTGTTTAAGTTGGTGACAAATAAACAGTCTTACAAATGAACACAGTTTTGTTTCATTGTAATAATATTTCGACGACCTCCGTGGCTCAATGGTTAGAGTATGTGGCAACTCAAGCCGGGGGTCGCGGGTTCGAATCCCGCCGACGGAACAAAAAGTTTTTCAATGTTCCTGGGTCATGGATGTATATTAAATATGTGTATGATATAATAAAAATCTTAAATATATGTATAGTATAAAAGTATTAAATATATTTCCGTTGTCTGGTACCCGTAACACAAGTCCTTCAGGTACTTAGCACGGGGCCAGACTGACGTGGTGTGAAGCGTCCATAGATATTATTATTATTATTATTATATTTGAGTTTTTTAAAGCATCAAAGTTTAAATGCGCACACTTGACCCACATGACTCTACAATAAGCTCGATCAGAATGTTCACACAAACCGTTCTCTTACTACAATATACTGAGTTTAAAAAAAGTTTTATTTATATTATTCTTTTTTTTTTCAGCTGGTCCGGTTAACCAAAGAGCCTCAAGTTAGAAGTACTATAGTGTTTAATTAGTTTTAAGTTGCGATGTTAGTGCTTGTACAGTTTTAGACAATAAATGTTAATGTTGTTTTTAATTACTTGGATTATTTTTGTTTTCAAACTGCCATAATATAAAACCCGATGGAAGATAGTGAAAGCCAAATAAATACCTTGATTTGATTATAATTTTTGTAAGTAAATACGCTTGTTGTTGCTATGAGAGTTATATAAGAATGAAACTACAGTTCGACACGGCTGTTTATGAACGTGGCGAGAAAAGGAACTAACGTTTTTATCATACAAAAACGTCATTTTTGAGAGTTCTCCCTTACCAGCAGCGCCCATTGACATCATTGACATATTCATAAAAAGCCTTGTCGAACTGTAGCAAAGATATTACAAAAATGTAATATTACAACTTACAAGGTTTTCAAAGTTAAAATAAGGTAAAACTGATGATAAAAATTGATGGAAGAAAATTCTCTATCGATTTGGTTTTTTTTATCTTTTAACTGTATATATTATAATATCTTTTATTTTCGTATATTTTATCTTTAACAGTATAGTGACGAGTTTGTTATAATATTTATAACAATAAGTACGGTATTGTTGGATTGTAAATAAAGAATTTCTTAAAGTTCATTGATTTTGATTTCAGTGTTTATCGAGATCGCAAAGATTTCATACAGTTTTTAGCATTTGTGAGTTTAAAATAAGCGTAAGAGCACAGTATCTAAATCCTGCTTGTAAATGAGACTTAAAGAGACCCTGTGCCATCTAGGTTGCTTAAAGAGCTCTTATTTGATTTTGAGCTGTATATACACTTACCTGTACACAAACACACAATATTACATTGAGCAATATTATAATTAAAAGAAGTGACCTATACAAAAAACGTTCAATTTTAGCTGTTAGGTTCCACTAATATTATAATGTAAAGATTCTGCTTATTTATCGTCCAAAGAGGTCAATAACATTTTTATTGATTAAATGATAGGCAAAAAATCAAATAGCTCATTTTTTAAAGCACAGAGGAGGATATAATTAAATTCAATTAATAATAACTAAGACGTGAGTGGAAGAACCAGATAACTGACATTTTATAAAATACAGACAATTACTCATTTTTTCCCTTATAATTTAAACAAACAATGTAACTTACTTTTTCTCATCAGGCAAATATATCTGGCTATACATAAAATCCATATTTTTTTATTTAAATAATTTCCCCGGCCCTTCAGCCTCTATTTATGAAAAAAAAACGTTTTTTTTTATTTTTACTGTTACCAGTGTTACCTGGTTCTTTCACTCATGTCTTCAATTACTAAAATATGGTCGTATTTCGTATAACGAAAGACAGGCTGTGAAATGAGATACAGAAAAAATAACTTGACCTTCGTAGTTTCTACAAATTATTTATTATGTATAATTACATCGATGCTTATTTATGAGATGGGGGCAAAGACCAATATTTAAAGCGAGTATTGGGAGGTAGACTCTTATTTAAATCAGTAGCAGTTACAACAGGGAATATTACGCAAAGGTCAGAGCAGAGGACGTATAACAAGACGTGAGTGGAAGAATAAGGTAAGTAACATGAAAAAACTTCCCGTTTTTTTGCTTAAATGGAGGCTTTAGAGCCGGAAAAAATATTTGAAATAGAAAATCTATGGATTATATGTGTAGTCAGATACATTAGCTAGGTTATAAAGTAGATAAGTTACAAGTTTTATTAAAATAATTAGCAAAAAAATTAGTTATTGTCCGAATGTTACGAAATGTTACTTGTTCGATTCTTCCACTCACGTCTTCTTATATTATATGGTAAATAATCCAACCAAAATCCGACATGTAGTTAGCACACGTTATTCGGAGCGTGCGAAGTGGGTGGAGGGGACAAAGAAAGCGATTGCCGCGCTTGTCGCGGCAAAAATATGCAACCAATAGGGCTCAGATAGTAGTCAAACAATTAACATCAATTTAAAATATGTCACTACTGACGTGCACGTTCCGAATACAGGGTGTAACAAAACTAAGTGATAACTGATAATACTTAAGGTATGTACGTGTTCCCTGTAGAGAGTTCATTGTGAAAGTAGCAGCGTTGAAATACCAATTTTTTCACATTTTATAGGCGAGCGCGGAGCGCCCCAGCGTCACGAGTTCTCCCATACAAAAGTGAAAAAAAAATTGGTCTTTCAGTGCTGCTACTTTCACAGTGTACTCTATTATAAGGGACGCATACACTCCCTAAAGTATTATCACTTAGTTTTGTTACACCTTGTATATTATTAGATTGACGGAGACGGCGCGGCGTCTGCGCTGGTTCTGCCTCTAGCGTGAAAATATTGCAGTAATATAATACTTATCAGCTTTGTTCACACTGGGCCTTTTTTTGTTCATCAAGGGCATGCGTTATAGCGCAGTCAACAGCGAACGTGAGGCATGCCCGTGACGCGCGTTGAAATCGTAGCGTTCGCTATGACATTTTGCTTTCAACGCGGGTGGATTTTGACGCATTCAATTATTGAATATGCCAAAAGAAAGTTGAATAAAAAGAAGATGACGATAATTGAAGATGAAATTGCATAATGTGGACATAGCTATCCTATTGCATTTTCTGCCTTTTAAGAGGGAACACCCTGTTCTTGAAGGTTTGTATTTCGTAATGATTAGGAAATGATATAGTTCCATGGTGATAAATATAATTTAATTATTGAAGAACTAGCGACCCGCCCCGGCGTCGCACAGGTATAAAATATATAGCCACTGAAAAAATTATTAATATCGATAGCCTATGATCCTTCACGTGGTTTACTTCTTATCTGTGCCAAATAACATAAAAATTGCTCCAGTAGTTCGCGAGATAAGCCCTTTCAAATAATTTCCCCCGTTTTTTCCACATTTTCCTATTAGTCTTAGCGCGATAAAATATAGCCTATAGCCTTATCCTCAATAAATGGTCTATCTAACACTGAAACAATTTTTCAGATCGGATCAGTAGTTCCTGAGATTAGCGGCCTCACTAAATCTTTTTAAATGACGCGCTGGGCGCGGGAGTGGGCATAGCCCTTTCAAATTATTTTCCCCGTTTTTTCCACATTTTCGTCTATTTCTTATGGCCGATTTACATGGGTGACTAAAGCCGCACGATTTTAGTCACCCGTTCGAAAATCGACCGTGTAAATGGCAAGTCGACTACGCCGCATGCGGCTAAAGTCGCAAGCCCCAAAGTCTGGTGACTAAAATCGCATGCGGCTGGTGACTAAAATCGACCGTGTAAACGCTCAGTCGCAAGCGATCGCTTGCGGCGAATACTACTGTGGCGAGCGCAGACGCGACATTTTCACGCAGAATTTGTCGCACGAGTGCTTGGCCGAATGTACTGTCTCGCTATTCTACTCGGTAGGTGTCGATAATAAACATACCGAGTGTACTGTCTCGCCACTCTACTCGGTAGGTGTCGATAATAAACATACCGAGTGCTTGGCCGAGTGTACTGTCTCGCCACTCTACTCGGTAGGTGTCGATAATAAACATACCGAGTGCTTGGCCGAGTGTACTGTCTCGCCACTCTATTCGGTAGGTGTCGATAATAAACATACCGAGTGCTTGACCGAGTGTACTGTCTCGCTATTCTACTCGGTAGGTGTCGATAATAAACATACCGAGTGCTTGGCCGAGTGCACTGACTCGCCAATGTACTAGACATATTGCGTCGATAATTATAAACTAGTCACAGGCGATTTCGACTTGGACAGGCGACTCGACTGGTGACTTGCCAAGTGACTAAAATCGCCCCGTTAGTCACCCATGTAAATGGAGTGGCGATTCGACTTGGACAGGCGTCTCGACTGGTGACTTGCCGGGTGACTAAAATCGCCCCGTTAGTCACCCGTGTAAATGGAGTGGCGATTCGACTTGGACAGGCGACTCGACTGGTGACTTGCCGGGTGACTAAAATCGCCCCGTTAGTCACCCATGTAAATCGGCCATTAGCTTCTATTAGTCTTAGCATGATAAAATATAGACTACTAGAGGACGCCCGCAACTCCGTTGCGCCAAAATTCCTTTATCGCGTGGGAACCGTGCATTCTTCCGAGATAAAAACTATTCTATGTCCTTTCTCTGGACTCAAAGTATCTCCATGCCAAATTTCAGCAAAATCGGTTCAGCGGTTCGATCGTGAAGAGGTAACAGACAGACAGACAGACAGACAGACAGACACGTCACTTTCGCATTTATAATATTAGTATGGATAGCCTACTTCGATAAATGGGCTATATAACACTGAAAGAATCATCAAAATCCGTTGCGTAGTTTTAAAGATTAAAGGGAACAAAGGGACATGAGGGGAAAAAGCGGCTTTGTTTTATAATATTCGAAAAATAAACTGAGCAGTATTCCAGTAGTGTCGTCGATTTAGTCCATGAACCTAAGGGTTCTGTACATTTTGGATTGTTGATTGTTATTATATCTAGCATTGTTTTAGATTTTGTAAGGTTTAAAACATAAAAATCTATAATGTATTTGTAAAAATACCCTCATTTACTATATTTTTCATTTTCCTTGGACAAACTATTAAAACTGTAGTTCACACTAAGTATATAATATAATATGGAAATAGCAAGTAAGAGGATGTTGTACGTATTCTATATATTATGTTGTCTGACCTGTTTCACAAAATCAAACATTAATTAATTGCATTTATAGATCAATGCACAGGCTTAGAAACAGTTAGGGATTGAACTTGAAATTTCGCACATTTCCCCCCCTTATAAATCATAATGCAGTTATCAGACTTTTTCAAAATTTCACCTCTTATAAGGTTTTAAATTTTAATTAGGCATTAAACATTTATGCCAGGAAAACTTTTCTCATTTAAGACCCGTTTGTTTCTGATATCTATGATTAAGACGCATCATAATTCATAAAATTGTAAAATATGTTCTGAATAATACGAATTAAAAAATAGATTCTTAATTATAGCTCTAGCTCAAAGATCCAAAGTTAATAAAGTGATGGAAATAAGAGATTTTACAAACGTGCCTTGAGTCCTCAATATAAATTAAAATATTACAAATCCCAGAAGAGAAACGTCGTAAAACTTTATAGTGAAGATTTAATAACGTTTCGCGGGACCATGGCATTCAAGGCGAACGAGAAATAACAATTTTGTAGTTCGTAAAGACAAGGGCTACTTTACCTTACAAGTTGCAATCCGTCTAGAATTATTTCGCTAACGTTCCTACGAATATAGTCCTCATGCATTTAGCAATAGGATGCTATCAGAGGTAGAATATCTGCGAATGGCGATACGCTCGAGGCTCGGCAAGAGTTTATGACGTATGGCGAACGACCCCGAAAATTCTTTATTGCCCGAGGGCCAGGGTTACCATCCCGCAGGATTTTTATTACAAAAACACAAACATCAACCTTTCTCGAATATAAATCTCCCTTAAACATAATACTCTCAGGTTACGGTGAAATAGATTGAGATAATATTTACCTGAGCGCTATAATAATATAACAAAAAACAAGTTCGGTTCAAAAGCTTAAGGACTTTACACGTGCGGCAGTCGTAGCATATATACATGTTACGGCTAATAGCCGAAGTGCGGCTACACCTAGTTTTAGCCGGCTACAACTAGGTGCAGCCTGCCACATGCGGTTAAACCTAGGTATATCCTACTTATCTTCGGTTACAACTAGATTTAGCCTTTATTATAGCGGCAAAAACTAGATGCAGCCACACACCGGTGGTTAAACTTAGGTGTATACTATTTATCATCGGCTAGAGCCTAGAACTAGGTTTTCAGTTCAGTTGTTTTGAGATTATAATTTTGCGTATCCCGATCGATTCGTTTACATGGATAAAAATATAAAAGACAGGCATGGACGTATAAAAAAAGGCGGACGGAGTCCCACCATACACAAAACTGTGTCGTTAAGAGTCGGCCAGCTGGCTGTATGTACACGGTCCGAACGCACACATTCTTGCGCTAGTCCATACCATTTGACAGGCGTCAGAACGTGTGCGTGGCCGACTCAGAAGAAAAGTGAAGACACAGTTTTGTATATGACAAGACTCCGTCCGCCTTTTTTCCTACGTTCATGAAGACAGGGATGTTTTTAAGTGACATTTATTATTTATTATTTGAAAGGTAAATATCTTTTAACAAAAAAGGCGTTATTACAAGTAATTAAAACACAAAATATTATAAATCTTTTCTTTATAAACATACCGAACTAGACATCTTTGGCGCAAAGATAAAAAAATAAACATAAAAAATAAAGCTTTACTTCTTAACTATAAAAAAATCAACTAAGACTCTGTTCTCTTCTCTTATATTTTTTAAACAAATAGGATAACTTTTTAACTCAGTTTTAATCATACAAAAATCAACAAACTCTCATATGTGATAGTATGTTGCAAGACTTACTTACTGCAGTTTTTACTACAGAGGGACTCTACACATTTAAAATACTAAATTTCATTTCAGTTCATAATATGTATAATTCAACACAATTACGAGTACAAATCTTGTTTCGGACTGGCATGGTTTGTGGCTTGTCTAGGATAAGATGTCTTATATCTACCGAGGTGATGATACAAAATCGAATCAATCAGGAAACGCAAGATACGAATCTCAAAATAAAACCAAAATCCTTAACTGACCTGAAAACCTAGTTCTAGCCGATAATAAATAGGATGCACCTAAGTTTAACCACCGGTGTATGGCTGCACCTAATTTAAACCGCTATAATAAATACAATACTTGAAGATAGTCCAAAATTAAAAAAAGAATATGATATTATGAAGACAAACATTAAGGATAAGGAAATGAGTAACAAAGAAGATAACAAGAAAAAAATTATAATACTGGGTGGACAACAATGTGCCGGTCTTGCGTCTGAAATGTTTCGCTCACGTCAAAACAGCAAATATGAAGAATACAAGATATTTTCTTATGTTAAGCCGCATGCCCCTAGTAACGAATTATTAAGGACATTAAATAACACAACATTGAATGTTAACGATAAAATAGTTGTCTGTGTAGGTGAGAATGACAGTAATCCATATAAAATATTGATGGAACTCGGGTCTTTTATAAAGTATCATAATAAACCGACTATTATTGTATGTAGTATACTCCATAATATGCATTTAAATGAAAACAAACTGAACAGAATGTTACAACTTGCTTGTCAGAACTACAAAAACTGTATTTACCTAAACTTAGCAGATAACATAAACACTAAAAAACAATTCTGTTATAAAATAAATATGCTCATCGACACAATGTATTATGAATCTAAATATCTGGCACCTGGTAATACAGAAATACTGTTTAATAACAATGGTATGACATGCAGGAAATTGAAAGAGAAAAAGACACGAAACATATTATACTATTTTAAACCTATTCCAAAAAAAAATTACAATGCTTGTACCACAACGAAAGATATTAATCCTATAATAACAATTGACAATACAATCCAAAATGATAATAAAGACCCAGAAGATACATTTTTTCCTGTCCAATAAGTACATAAAAGTAATGCATCAAAACATAGCTGGTGTTTTAAATAAAAAGGAATTGCTATGTATAACTATTAATGAACTAAATGATAGCGATAAATTTGTCGATGTAATATGTTTATCAGAAACATTTGTTACTGATGAAGACGTCCCAAATATTGATATATGTGGGTACAAAACCGTATCTACATTTTGTCGCTCAAAACAAAAACGTGGTGGTGTTTGTATCTTACTAAAAAGTGACATAGAGGGTACTAAATTTGACGCTGTTGGTGAACTAAGCACAGAATACGTATTTGAATGTTGTGGTATAAAAATTCCATTACATAAATAAATTGTGATATGCCTCTATAGAACCCCGAACTCGTGCATTAATGATTTTCTTCATAAATTTGACATACTATTACATAAATTAAGTAGATGGGACAAAAGTGACATTGTTATTGTAGGTGACTTAAATATAGATATTCTGAAAAACACGAAACCCAAAAAGAGTTTAATTGACATACTACAAAATTATAATTTTTCCAATCACATAACTAAAGCTACAAGACAAAAGTCATGCATAGACTTGTGTTTAAGTAACGTGGTAGATGCCGTGGGTGAGGTAGAGCCCTTAGGCTTATCAGATCATGATACAGCACAATTTCTTAAAATACCAATAAAAAATAAGCTATTGCCCTCGTCAACTACCTTTATATTTAAAAAAGACTTTAATAATGAAAATATGAATAAATTTAAAAACTATGTAAAAAATCTATCTTGGTCTTCAGTGTATGCGACTTCAGATCTGGATGATGCTTTTAATACATTTCATGAAATAATAGTATTAATCTACAACCTATGTTTTCCCACAGTTAGACTTAAAATAAAAAAATCTGAATCTAAAATAAAATGGTTAACAAAAGGGTTAAAAATTTCATGTGTAACGAAGCGAAGATTACAATTTCAATATTATAAAAATAAAAATACCGAGAATAGAAATAAATTCAAAAATTATGCAAAGACTTTAAGGAAATGTATTGATACGGCCCGAAAAACAAGTAACAAAAGATTTCTTATTAATTCAAACAACAAATGTAAAGCATCATGGGATATCATTAAGGGTAATAAACAATCAGGTGAACGTAAAATCATTAAAGAAATTAATTTTAATAATACGACTATAACAAATCCTATTCAGATTTCTAACATATTTAATACAAATTTTATAAATGCTTCGTCAATAAATCAATTACAAAGTACTACAAATAAATTAAAAACTCCAAGCAATTCAAAACAAAATGAAAACAGTATTTTTTTGGCACCTACTGATGAGAAAGAAGTAACATCTATTATAAAATCTTTAAAAAACTCTAACTCTACAGGTTATGATGAACTGTCTACAAAGGTTTTAAAAAACTGTGCGGCTGAATTAGCTCCCATTCTAACGCACCTTATAAATATATCTTTTGAGCAGGGAAAATTCCCAAAAAGCTTGAAAACCTCTGTAGTTATTCCTATATTTAAAAGTGGGGATAAAAAAGATATTAATAACTACAGACCAATAACTCTTGTTCCCATAATCTCCAAAATATTTGAAAAAGTCATGTACAAACGCCTTATCTCATTTCTTAATAAACATAATATTATTACGGAAGAACAGTATGGCTTTCAGAAAGGCAAATCTACTAGTCAAGCCTGTTTTTCACTAGTAAAGGAAATCATTGATTGTGTAGATAAAAAGAAACCCGTAACGGCATTATTTTTTGACATGAGCAAAGCTTTTGATCACGTGAACCATGAAAAGCTACTTCGTAAATGTGACTTTTATGGCATTCGAGGCCTAGCAAAGGATTGGCTACTAAGCTACCTTTCAAATCGTACACAGTATGTTAAAATAAACGCAATAAACAACAAACACGAAACCGTTGATGTTAACTCTGGAAGTAGGTGCATTACTAAAGGTGTTCCTCAGGGAAGCATCCTAGGACCACTTCTGTTCATTATTTATATAAATGACCTGCCCAGAATTACCTCTTATATATGTAGACTATTTGCTGATGACATTTCTATTGTAATTAATTGTTTGGACATATTGACATATAATGAAGAAATAAATAAAGTATTAAATGACGTAATCGAATGGTTAAATTCTAATGATCTAAATGTTAATCTAAAAAAAACAACATATTTACAGTTTTATAACAAAAAGGGCAAAGGTAAAGAGCTATGTGTAAAGTATGAAAACTATTTATTAAAAGAAGCCAAGACCGTCAACTTTCTAGGTGTAACAATAGACAATAATTTATCATGGCAACCACACATTGAGAAAACTTGTAGGAAACTGAATCAATATGTATATGTTCTCCGACAACTACATAAAACAGCCACTCCAGAAACAGCGTTAATGGCTTACCATGCATATGTAATGTCTATACTTCGATATGGACTTATAATTTGGGGAAACTCTGTGGACATAGCATATTTATTTATTGGACAAAAAAAATGTGTCCGGGCTATTTGTGGAGCTCATCCTATGGACTCATGTCGCCCCCTCTTTAAAAAATACAGAATTCTCACATTACCAGGCCTATACATTTATGAGATGAGCATATTTGTGAAAAGATTCATGTCAAAACTATATATCAAAAAAAGTCAAGAACTGCAAAGAAATACAAGATATCCTAATCAATTAGTGTTACCAATGACAAAATCTAGTTTTGCCAGCAGGGGGTGCTACAATATGTCGGTACAAATTTATAACAAACTGCCCAAAGACATCAAGGAACAGCCAACCCTCACAACTTTTAAGAAAAAACTTTATAACTGGCTGATTAACAAATGTTTCTATACTTTAAATGAATTCTTGTAATAAATATTAATTTGACTTTGAATAAGGATAGTATTACTTTGACATGATAATTTTAATTCGGACATCGGATATTATTTATTTCTAAGAACTATAATTATTTATTTGATATATTTAAGAATTATTATTATTTATTAGGTTGACATAGTATGCACTCTTGACTTGATTTGACTCTTATTAATTAACTGGTATTTAGTATTATAAGTAACATTGACATTATATTTAGAACAACATTATTAATGAAACTACTGATTACCTACTCATGTATTATCATAAGATCATAACCCGTTGATTTTTGTTAGAATATGATAATTTATTGATTGAGAATACTCCCAATGTTATAGGCATCTTGTGAGCTTGTGACACTTGGTGTGCTGAAAATTAAAAATACTAAAGTTTTATCTTATACCTATTAATTTAATCAAACTACAATAATTATTATAATAGGTACAGGGAATGTAAATTAATATAATAGGTACAGGGTTACCTGTAATGTCTGCACCACATGTAGGTCACTCAATATAACCTATTTTGATGAAGGTGACACAGGTGACATGTTTCATCTATGGTTTGGGTGCTAAAATATAGTAAAACCCTACTTAGAATAAGAAATATATAGGACATTAAATTATATTAATTACTTTAAAAGGATGTAATAAAAATGTACCTTGATCGTGCGCACTTCTTATCGAATGTTTTAAGTGAATTGAATCCTTGTACCATGTCCCAAAATCTGTCTATATATTGTATTAAGTATGTAATAGGCACTATGAATCACCAATCAGGTGTTTTAGGTTATTTCTGGTTAGATATATAAAAGTACCATGCATGCCACGTATCAAGTCATAATATTTTTAATTTTATAACCTCTCTAAAGCAGACAATGACATTTTTTTTTTCTCTTCTTCTTCGTCTTATTAATTGTTTTTTATTTAATATTAATACCTTTGTAATATGGTAATAATAGTCCTTTGATATTATACTATATATTAATTATTCTATTATTATATGTATAGAATATTGTAAACGAATCACGATAAATCTTAATGTAATTTCGACATAATATAAGGGGGAAATTATTGTAATATACTTTCATTAGGTCTGAAATCTGAATGATTATTACGTTAATGACTTAAACTTTGACAAAATATTATTACATGAAATAATTATGTAAACTTAAATTAGATAATATGAATATATGATAAAAAATAGGTATGTAAAAACTAACTGTAAATTGTAATAACTTGACTAACACTTATCTAACATTTTGCACGTCGGAAAATCGACAAAATATGTGAAACGCTGCTTAAATTGTATCACCTTCTGTACCATATTTTTGCAAATAAAAATTATTATTATTATTATTATTAAAGGCTAAATCTAGTTGTAACCGAAGATAAGTAGGATATACCTAGGTTTAACCGCATGTGGCAGGCTGCACCTAGTTGTAGCCGGCTAAAACTAGGTGTAGCCGCACTTCGGCTATTAGCCGTAACATATATATGAGGTCTTCCCTATGAATCAAATTTCCCTCACAAGTCACAGTACATTCAATGAAAATGTATATTAATATGTACTATCAGAGAAGTTGATTCCTATGCAGATCGGGGACCTACGTAGTTTGGTTACTTTACGTCAAACACAGCAGATAAATCACAATAATTAACATTGAATTGACATATTCGACCAAATAACGTTGGTCTATCAACTGCATTGGAATCAATTTCCTCGATGGTACAATGAGTTTAAACTACTTATATCTACATTATTCCATAATAGCTGCAGCAGCAGCTGCTGTGTGCATAGCGCCGTGTTGTATTAAGTAATTAAACAAATCATAAACAATTAAACAGTTATGGAAGTTCATCATATCAGCCCGTATTCGTCCATTGCTGGACATAATATCACATATGGCTGGCTGGCCTCTCTCAATGAACGCCAAGATGACCGATCTCCTGCTACTCGCATCCAACATGGGCCTGTAACTAAACGGAGATCATCGTCCCACCTAGTTGGAGGTCGATCCACATCCCGATTTCCCAGTCTTGGTCTCCATTCCATAGTAATGGAATGGAATTCGGCCTGTTTCAATATTTTTTAATTATAAAAAATAAAATCATAATATCATGATTACTAAGGATTGATATTAAAAAAAGTTTTCAAAGTTCCTGGGTCATGGGTCTGTATTAAATATGTGTATTATATAATAAAAAAGACGGGTTGCACTCCGGGAGTGCCGGCAGAAGTGAAAACTTGATTATTAACGTTGTGTATTTTTTTAAACCCATTTTTTATGAAAATCGATTATTAAAAAATCGTTTTTTTTAATTAATCGAAACCCTTACAATCGATTAAATGTTTAACTCATTTTTTATGAAAATCGATTTTTAAAAAATCGATTTTGTTTTAATTAATCGAAACCCTTACAATTCGAGTTTGAGTTCGACTTTTCGAGTTTTCGAGTTCGAGTCAAAACACTACTCTCCAACC
This sequence comes from Polyommatus icarus, assembly GCA_937595015.1. NCBI lineage: Eukaryota > Metazoa > Arthropoda > Insecta > Lepidoptera > Lycaenidae > Polyommatus > Polyommatus icarus. The sequence continues at coordinate 7,033,488 of OW569329.1, read as the reverse complement.
GTCTTACGGTTTTTCTATGGTTTTTCGATCAACACGAAAATCTGACGCGAGTTTCACAGTTTTTACCCATCCCACAAAAGCGCAAAACGTCGCTAAAGAAGTTTTCACTTCAAAAAAAAACTCAATATGATATCAAATCTTTAACCACGTTTCATTCCTTCACTTTACTTCAGTAGCAATCTAGCGTAGGTTGGATAGCTGGATTCGTATAATGTAAACCCAGCTATAATTTAAGTAGTTATACTGCTATATTGTAGTTAATACTCAATAGCTAACAGGCGTTGACACGGTTATCGGTAATTCATAAGCATAATGTTGTCAAAGCTATAAAATTTCATACAATAATGTTAACGAGGGCCAAATAATCGTTTGGTACAGTGTTAAAATATTATGTATCAACATCGCACATACTGAACGCAATATTGTATTAACAAATTTAATGCTATTAAAAAGAAGTTTTAATATACAATGTGTCCCGACACCAAAGTGTCCGAGCGAGATAAATGGCTTCTAGATTTACTGTTCTACCTACTTAAATAAAATGTATTAAAGATAACCTTAGATTTGTTATGAACTTAAAATGCAAAAGAGCGAACGGGAACTCTGAACCGCAATAACCTAAGTAACTTCCCCGCAGTACAATTTATATCTCAGCGCATCAAAATCAGTATATCAGTCTCAAAGCCTATTCGATATAACGTTTTCTCTTTACAAGTACGGAAGTACAGATAACAATATTAGTACATATTGTCAACAGACGAGCAAAGGACAAGTAGTAATTAATATAATATACCTTTTGCTTGCTATGTCATATTGTTTATTCTGCCATGTCTTTATATTGTGCACGGTTAAACTTGTGCATTACACTTTTTGCTTCACCTGTTCAGCAAATGGACAACTTATGAAAGAGCCGACTGTACTTGTAGATGTGTATTCTCTGTGTGCGGTTTGTTCTCGTTTATTCCTTAACAGACTGCAGTTAGCAGCCATAACTTGATTGAAACTTTTCTATAACTTCATAAGTTTGATTTTCTTTAGGGTTACCACATGGAAAAACAAATTATGTTCAATCCTTAGTACTATAGGTCTACCAGAAAAGGTCTAGCAAATTTTCAAAAAATATCCTTGATCCTTGGATAAATTTTTATATTAGCATGTTTTACACACAAAATAAGCCGCTAAAGGAATAAAAAAGGATGATAATGTTTTATTCCTATTACCCCGGTATTGCTAGAGTCAATTTATTTTCTCACTTTTTGCCATCAGATTCATAATACATAATATTATTATCGTTTTAAATTAACTTTGAATACAGGTAAATTTTCAACCAAATAAAATGAATATTATTCGGATAGACATTCCGATCTAAGAAAGTAGAGACACGAGGTCTTTTACCGTAGAACCTAATATTTTATTTCGTACTTCGGTACTTTCAAATAAACGTTTGCTTGTTTATATCAAATAGGCTCTAAGATAACTGGGTTTACTTACGGATACCGATTTCGCTGAAATGTAAAAGTTTTACAGAGTAAGCTACAGGGTAAGGTAGAGTGAAGGCGCATGAATTCGTGGATGACATCCAGTTAGTTGAAAAGTATCATAATATTAAACAATTCATTTAAATCTACGAATCCCGAAAGTAGGTATTTCTAACATCATTGGGGATTAAATGCACATTGTACTGATTCTATAAGCGCTAACGCTAAAACACAGGCGGACGCGGCAATTTTTATCTCGAGCGTGTACAGTTGTGTCCAGTAGATTACCGTGTATTATTTACTACTTTATTATTTAGCAGAAAGACGTCAACGGAAACAACGTCGATTGCGAAAAGCGTGCGTCCGCGCCGTGTGCCCGCCCGTCCGTCGAGCGTGCCCGCGTCCGCCCTCCGTCGCACGCTCCCGCGAGCGTGCGCCCGCGCGAGTTTTAGCGTTGGCCCTTAAGGCTCCTCTCGCGAAAAAAGCGTGCAGATGAAACCACTTTTCATCGGCATTAACAGAGAAATTATATCTGAAAAAAATAATTAGTAATCTACATGATATGATACGTAACGTGGTTTTGCCATATTTTTTCTATCGGTATCACATAATAAAGAAATAAAAAACCAAATCACCTCCAAATCGTTGAATGAAACCACTTTACTCCTTCATTATTTATTAAAAGAATATATAAAAAATATCTACTGCTTTGCAATACATAAGTTGATAATTTGGTTTTTTTACTTTTTTGAAATATGTATTATATTAAGCCTTAAAAAGGTTTTTTCTCCTATTTCGCCCTATCATGGACGCGGCGAGCGTCGTAACCGCCACCGTACAAGGCGCGCTGTTATGAATGTTATTTTAATGTCATTTACGTCGATATTCGCACTGACAGACAATGATCAAGGTCATTGGCGGATATAGAGGCCTTAAGTTACGAATGCTAAACCTAAACGGTAAACCTGACTGCCATATTCATTGTTTTAAACGCGAGTTTTTTCTAATAGAAATAATAATATAATAATAATAATATGTATGGACGCTTCACACCACGTCAGTCTGGCCCCGTGCTAAGTACCTGAAGACCTTGTGTTACGGGTACCAGACAACGGAAATAATATATTTAATACTTTTGTACTATACATATATTTAAGATTTTTATTATATTAAGATAGGTATACAATACACATCCATGACCCAGGAACTTTGAGAAATTTTTTGTTCCGTAGGTGGGATTCGAACCCGCGACCCCCGGCTTGAGTTACCAACAGCCCACCAACTGAGTCACAGAGGTCGTCATGAAATATACGAGTAGGAAGTAGATATCCTATAAATTTAGAAAATTGATTAGAATGGATCATAATATTATAATATTAGCATTCATAACTATACGCGCCTAGCTCGTGGGCGTACAATGTACATTATGCAAAGCCGGTAAAGAGCCTACTTACCCTTCAATAAATTTCGTATATATATAATGATTTACGAATATATTCGAAGATCTACACTCTACAATATTTAAGAAGCTGTTAACTATAAAGAATAATCAAAAACATTCAATTCATATAGGCCTTGTTTGTAGGGGAGAGGGGGGCTAGATTTAACAGGGGTAAGTATTAACAAGCCTATAACTACCAAATGAAATCACGACACGGTAAGACCTTCAATGTCATAAGTTCGGGCGTCGTCGGCGAACGATTTGGTACAAGTGTGTTGCCCATCGGCCATCGCGTTGTGATGTTATTGTACGTCGGTGCAAAAATACAGGTAAGCGGACATTTTTACGTCTCGAATTTTTTGATTCATCATTTAATTATTTGGTTTTGCGATTGCAGATTTTTATATAATTAACGGTTATTTAGTTGTTAATTACATTTCCGTGTTATTTTATTAAATATACCTATAGTTTTTTTTTTAATAATTAGTTATATCCAAAAAAGGTCCTCGGGGGCTAGTTTTAACAAAAGAAACGGGGTAAGTATTAACCGGTATTATAAGCAAGTTGGAGCTGCTACATCTGCCGAAAGAGGTACGTCGATCACTTTGGCGACACTCCAGCAACACCCGATGTTCATATATCCGAGGATCAGATTCAATTTTTGTTGCAAGTGGAATCCATAGGGGCTGGAAACAGCTCAGGTTGGATGACATAAAAGGAAATTCATGTTATTTGTAATTTGACAGAAGTTAATATTGTTTTTTAACATTTGTGAAAAAATAAATAAATTACCATTTTAATATTGTTTTGTTTTTTACTTCCAACAAGTTTACTTAACGATAATACTTACCCCGTCACTGTTAGTATTTGTCCCGAAACGGGGCAAGTTTTAACTGCTGACTTTTTTTAAAAAGATGCGTTTTACTCCGAATCCAAGTAATTTAGATGAATTTTAAGCTTAGTGTATATGCAAGTCATATAAATTTCCGTTACTCGAGTATAAAAAAAATAACATAAAGTTTTCAAATTAAGAAGATAAATTACGATATTCAAAATCTATTAGAACTAGCCCCCCTCTCCCCTATACAGTACATCGTACATCAATGGCATGATTCACAAGACGAATCAAATTATTACAAATTGATATACATAATATTCGTAATTTTGTTACTCCATCTATGTTTTTGCTTGACCATAGTTTCAGTATTTTCCTATAAGTAAATAATTTTCTTACACTCTTTTAAAATATAAACACACCGGCAAAATTAGCGGAACAGAAAAAAATTTTCAATTTTTTTTAAATTGTTCACTTTTTTATAAATTGATTTATTTATTTATTATTTGATTATAAAAAATAAATTTTATATAAATTTAGGGCATAAAAACGTGATTAATAGAAATAAATCGCCAAAAATCAAAAATTAAGAAATCTTTGCAGTAGTAAGTTTTTAAGTTAAATTCTGCATTTTTATTAAAGAAATGCCACGTTAAAAGCGTGTAATGCCTTCTATGGATCTCAAGAGGGCCTGGATACGCCATTCCATGCTTGCATTTTGATTGTCAATAATTTCCTGTGGGATATTCTCCTACTCCTCCAGTAGCGCCAACTCGAGCTCCTGGACACATTTTGGACCGGAGTTTTAACTCGTACCGTTAACCTATTGATGTGCCACACGTCTTCAATCGGATCCACATCCGTAGACCGCGCTGGCCTCTCCACCTGGGCTACGCCAGCATCGTTTAGGTAATAATGCCTGATTTTCTTACTCTATGGACGCGCATAAAATTGAAGTTACTACCTAAAACTGTGTAAAAGGCACACCATGCAGGATGTCTGTGCTATAGCCCTGTACTGTCAAAATACCATCATCAATAATCATCAGCTCCGTGCGGGCTCCAAATCATATGCCACTCCAAACCATTACCAAGCCTGCATCATAGGCCACTGTTTCCGTTAAGTTTGATGGCCTATAGCGTTCCTTACGATTTATCCACATTCTTTATCGCCTGTCAACAAAATGTACACAGAATTTGCTCCCATCATTGTACAGCACAAAATTTCACTCACTTGTCTAATTTTGATGTTCACGCACAAATCTTAGCCTGGTTCTTCGGTGTCCTGTCTCAAGTTTTGGTGCCCTTGCTGGCACTTTTGAGTTTAATTTAACTTCTTTAAGTCTTCTTCTTACTGTACAATCACTTACACGTACATCTCGAACCTGTTCCGACATGTTTCGTGTCTGCATAGCAGTTTGAGGTCGATTTCTTACGGTTTGTTTCCATACAAAATGGTCACCCTGAACCATTGTCACCCGATATCTGCCTTGTTCTCGTTTCTGAACGTAAGATCCAGTCTCTCTGTAGCGTTGAAAGTTACGATGGACCACGGAAGCCGACACACCTAAGGCCTGACTGACCGAACGATAGGTGTGACCTTTCTGTAACGTGGTTACAGCTCTAACTGTCGCAGATGCTGGGAAATCACTAATTTTGTATCTAAGCAATGTGTTTTCCAAAAACCAAACAATTAAATGAGCTTAGCATACCTTGCACCCCGCTAAAACGCCATTATTATCAGGAACACTTACAACGTCAATCATCAAAAAACACTTATTAAAAAATTGCTATAGAAACCTGTCAACTTGCCAGTTTTGTTCAATAATTTATTTTTTAAATGAGCTTAGAAACTATAAAAAAGGATTTCACACAGCCCGACCCACTTGAGTTCAAGTTGTGGCAATTTTTATCTATGTTCCGCTAATTTTGCCAGTGTGTGTATTTTAAATTTTAAAAGACACATTACTCGCCCGAACTCCGATGAGCCAATTATATTATACGAGTATATCGCGCGGGAACCGTACATTTTACCGGGACAAAAAGTATACTTTGTCCTGGGGCTCAAAGTATCTCTACACCCAGCAAAATTGGTTCAGCGGTTTAGGCGTGAAGAGATAACAGACAGACAGACACACTTTCGCATTTATAATATTCGTATGGATGATATTTAAATACAGGTTCATTATGGTGCTCCCACACCGCCATTAGATTTTTTTTTAAATTAAATAAGGGGGCAAACGAGCAAACGGGTCACCTGATGGTAAGCAACTACCGTCGCCCATGGACACTCACAACATCAGAAGAGCTGCAGGAGCGTTGCCGGCCTTTTAAGAGGGAATACGCTCTTTTCTTGAAGGTTTTCAGGTCGTATAGGTTTTTCGGTCGTTTGTAAACCTTTTCTAAAATAAAAATATTTCCGAACAGCAGTCAACTGTTACATTTTGTTAGGAACCTCCTACACTTAGAAAATGTTTACTAATATTTACTAACATTTTATAACATTTAAATCTGGTACTGGCTCACCGCATACTCCGCCGGCACCTATCTGGGGGCACGGCAGTGCCCCAGCCAAGCTTTTTAGCAAAGGCACGGCTGTACCATACTTTACTCGAAGCGGTTCGCGGCTATTTCACACCCCCTTTATCTTCGATGTTAACAAAGCTAGGGATTTAAAATTTCGGTCACTAGGAGCAAGTATTGAAACTAGCTTAACCTCCAAATTACATGAAATTTCAAGAAATAGTTTAGGAGTTACGGATGGTCAAAGTTACTACATTTTGTCACTCACTGACATATAGATCATCAAAATTCTAAGGTACTTCTAGCAGACTTAGAACCTTGAAATTTGGTACCCGGATATGTCTTTATTCACAATGAAAGGAAAAATTATAAAACCGGCCAAGTGCGAGTCGGACTGGCGTACATAGGGTTCCGTACCGTAAATTTGTATGGGAGCCCCCCTTAAATAATAAATTTATTTAATTTTTATTATTAATTATTAAAGTTAATATACAAATGAGCGTCTTCTGAAATTTTCAAAAACCTTAGTGTTACCATTATATGGATATAGAGCAAAAAATGGTAAAAATCGTGTTTGTTGTATGAGGCCCCCCTTTAATAATTTATGTTATTTTGATTGGACTATTAGCTTTTATAACGACACCAGAAATACATAATTTGTGAAAATCGCAACTATCTAGCTATTGCGGTTCTCGAGATCCAGCCTGGTTAGTGGTGACATACGGATGTACGACGGACAGACAGCGAAGACTTATTAATAATAGGGCCCCGTTTTCATCTTTTGGGCAGGGAAACCTAAAAACTGAAATTGAAATATAATATTATACTTATTAGGTAATTTAATTTAATAATTTATTAAATAAAATAAAAGATTTTTATGTTTGTAACTTTGCAAGAACAGTATGAGTTTCGACTGCATAATATTTGTTTGATGTACAAAAGGCTTTAAGTTAGGAACTTAATGAAATAGTATTAATTAAATAAAAAAATAATATTAACAACGTTAATAATTAAACAATAATAATTGAATTCCATTTAAATATAAATGTAATCACTAATCAGTACTGAGATATACACTCCTTACTTGCTCGATACAATTATTAGGGGAGTTTTAAGTTATCACATGAAATAAGGTGTGCTCATATCCTTTCCTGCGAGGAACGTCGAGAAGCTTACAACAGTGGCCAGTGCTGCTATGTATTCAACGGTAAAGTAAAGATAAAAATGATCACATTCAAGTATTAGCATAAGAGTCATTTATATATAATATGAATATAATAATCGACTCAGAACTCAGAAGTATTTACGTTACGTTGTCCACCTATAGAACTAACGAAGCCTCAAAGAAAAAATATAAAGGAGATAGGGAATGGGTGCTAAGCTAAGTACAGAAAAGTTATAACGTGACCTAAAAAGACCTAAAAAAACCTTCAAAAAAGAAATTAAATCCCACCAAAACATGAAAATATGTAAAAAGAGCCAAGTAAAATATTGCATAGCTATTCAATACTTCTGTCGTAAAAAAATTTCAGATCACATTCAAACTAATTTTGTAATTTAAATCAACATACAGTAAATGTATCAATAGATTTCTTTATTTTATAATTATTATAGTGGCTTGGCAATAAGCACAAGAGAAACAAATATAAAACTGCATATTTGGAGGAGTTCATACTTACACAGTTGGCAAGCGTAAAGTGTTTTAGTATGCAACGACCCAATAAATCCAATTGGTCGCTGATTATTTATCTAGTGCTCATTGCCAAGCTACTATAATAATTATAAAATAAAGAAATCTACATTTACTGTATGTTGATTTAAATTACAAAATTAGTTGAAGGCTTGGCTTGAATGTGATCTGAAAACTTTTTACGACAGAAGTATTGAATAGCTATACAACATTTTGCTTGGCTCCTTTTACATATTTTCATGTTTTGGTGGGATAAAATGTTTACAAGCAAAAGGAACTCATGTTTTATTTTGTTATTATAAGTAATTTGTTTTGTTATAATTTGTTAACTTCCGTTTATTTTTTAACATTTGTGATTAAATGTTTGCTAACAAAATATTATGTTTACTAACGTTACTAAACATCTTCTAACGGCGCGGCGGTGTGGGAGCACCATTATTTATTTATTTATCTCTATCCACAATTCTACCAATAATATTGAGAGCAGTACGCAAAGGTTTATATAAAAGTGCAAGATAAAGGCTGAAATATGAAATTTTCGCACGTGACAGGTGCAAGTTCATAGGAAATTGTTGCCTTTCGCCCGCACCTGGAAGCCTCGCCGCCGAGCTTCTAATATTTTTAGAATTTTGATTGGAAAATAAAAAATATACGCCATGATTGATAGTAGCTGCTTAATATAATTTTTGATGCCTTACTTTAAAAATTCCATTTTGTATACAATGCTTAGTGTTTGTCTGTCGCGCAACTTTTCGCATCACACAAGGGCAAAATATTTTTTAACTATAACGTCTACACATTACACAGTGTACATATTTATTTATTTATTTAGGACCAAAAACAGTTTTGCATTAATAATAAGATTTGGTTTGGACATTTAAGATACAAGCTACATGCAATAACTAATTATAATTGGTCACAGCATGCAATTAATATTCTAGAGTAAACACAAAATTGAAATTAAAATAAATTTAAAATTATATAAAAACAAAGATCTCTTAAAAACGGAATTATTATGAGTACAGATTTGAAATAAAAGATAATTAAAAGTTACAATTCAATAAATTAAGTTAACATAACAATAAATAGTAAAATAGATTATAAAAATAATTTTTAAATTATTAGGCAATTATCAAATTAAAAAAAAAACTAAAATTATTCTTATGGCCGATTTACATGGGTGACTAACGGGGCGATTTTAGTCACCCGGCAAGTCACCAGTCGAGTCGCCTTTCCAAGTCGAAATCGCCTGTGACTAGTTTATAATAATTATCGACACAATATGTCTAGTATATTGGCGAGTCAGTGCAAGAGTGGCGAGACATTACTCTCGGTCAAGCACTCGGTATGTTTATCATCGACACCTACCGAGTAGAGTAGCGAGACAGTACATACACTCGGTCAAGCACTCGGTATGTTTATCATCGACACCTACCGAGTAGAGTAGCGATACAGTACATACACTCGGTCAAGCACTCGGTATGTTTATCATCGACACCTACCGAGTAGAGTAGCGAGACAGTACATACACTCGGTCAAGCACTCGGTATGTTTATCATCGACACCTACCGAGTAGAGTAGCGAGACAGTACATACACTCGGTCAAGCACTCGGTATGTTTATCATCGACACCTACCGAGTAGAGTAGCGAGACAGTACATACACTCGGTCAAGCACTCGGTATGTTTATCATCGACACCTACCAAGTATAGTGGCGAGACAGTTCACTCGGCTAAGCACTCGGTATGTTTATCATCGACACCTACCGAGTAGAGTAGCGAGACAGTACATACACTCGGTCAAGCACTCGGTATGTTTATCATCGACACCTACCAAGTATAGTGGCGAGACAGTTCACTCGGCTAAGCACTCGGTATGTTTATCATCGACACCTACCGAGTAGAGTAGCGAGACAGTACATACACTCGGTCAAGCACTCGGTATGTTTATCATCGACACCTACCAAGTATAGTGGCGAGACAGTTCACTCGGCTAAGCACTCGGTATGTTTATCATCGACACCTACCGAGTAGAGTAGCGAGACAGTACATACACTCGGTCAAGCACTCGGTATGTTTATCATCGACACCTACCAAGTATAGTGGCGAGACAGTTCACTCGGCTAAGCACTCGGTATGTTTATCATCGACACCTACCGAGTAGAGTAGCGAGACAGTACATACACTCGGTCAAGCACTCGGTATGTTTATCATCGACACCTACCAAGTATAGTGGCGAGACAGTTCACTCGGCTAAGCACTCGGTATGTTTATCATCGACACCTACCGAGTAGAGTAGCGAGACAGTACATACACTCGGTCAAGCACTCGGTATGTTTATCATCGACACCTACCAAGTATAGTGGCGAGACAGTTCACTCGGCTAAGCACTCGGTATGTTTATCATCGACACCTACCGAGTAGAGTAGCGAGACAGTACATACACTCGGTCAAGCACTCGGTATGTTTATCATCGACACCTACCAAGTATAGTGGCGAGACAGTTCACTCGGCTAAGCACTCGGTATGTTTATCATCGACACCTACCGAGTAGAGTAGCGAGACAGTACATACACTCGGTCAAGCACTCGGTATGTTTATCATCGACACCTACCAAGTATAGTGGCGAGACAGTTCACTCGGCTAAGCACTCGGTATGTTTATCATCGACACCTACCGAGTAGAGTAGCGAGACAGTACATACACTCGGTCAAGCACTCGGTATGTTTATCATCGACACCTACCAAGAGTGACGTCACAAACGTCAAATTAGTAACATACGAGTCCGTGTATTTAATTCAGTTTGTTAAGTAAAACTCCGTATTAGCTTTGTGAGAGTTGTTTATTTTGTGCCTAGTGTGCTAATCTCGCTGTGTGAGTGTTTGTGACACAGCAACTGGACGCATCTTCCCATAAAAGCCATCATCAGCTTTTAACGTACGTACTTTTTTCCCTCGTAGTGAGGGTAGAGTTAGCTCAATACAGTGCACTTTATCCATAAATCTATACTCATCTATAGTTCGAGTTGCAATACTGGGCGATTCGCGTGGACACCGCCACCTATCGTCCAATAGCAGTACCAGTAGTTTCAGCGTTATCTGTTGTACTCTGAACGAACTCGTTGAGTGTTGGTCCCCGAGGCTGTTTTTGTGCGCCATCTATCGCAGAATAGCTAAAGCATGGAAAAGACCTCAAAATGCGGAGGCTGCGAAAGGTCTTTAAGGAAAACAGACTTGGCGGCGCCCTGCAGCATCTGCTCCACTAAATTTCACAAGGCGTGTCTTGCCTTGCCCGCTAAGGCGAAGGTTGGCGCGGACTGGGTCTGTCCCAGTTGCAAAAGAAATGAAAGACGCGGAGATAACAACCTTACGCCCGTTAGAGGCCTAGTCGACCTTGGTTTTTCTTCTCCTGCGATGGTTGATGATCAGGAAGCAAGCAGTTCACCCGAAGACAAGGATAAATCGGATGCTAAAGCTTCGGATGTCGATATCGATCTCGTGGGGTTCAGGCGGGAGTTCTCTGACCTCATTGCTGAGCTTCGCGGGTGCCGCCAAGAGATGGCGCTGCTCCGGGAAACCATATCAGATTTATCAACACGGCTGACCAGCGCCGAGAAGAGGCTGGACGCGCTGGAGCAGAGCGGCGCCGTCGGTGCGAAGGCGGAACGGGTCGATGAGCTGGAACGCTCTGTGGCTGCGCTCAAACTTGAGCTCAACGACCGTGACCAAGACGCTCTTCTCGCTGATCTCGATATCGGTCTGGTGCCAGAGGTGAAGGGAGAAAATATTATGCATACTGTCACCGTCTTAGCCACGCAGCTGGGAGTGCCTCTGGAGTCGCGCGACGTTGTGTTTGCCGAGCGTGTAGGGGTACCGCCGGCAGAGGGCGGGCGACCGCGCCGCGTCGTGGTGCGGCTGGCGCGTCGTGACCTTCGTGACGAGCTGCTGAAGGCGGCCCGCGTACGCCGCGGTCGCACCGCGGACACAGGGCGGGTTTTTGTCAACGAGCGGCTCACTCGTCACAACCGCCTTCTATACCGCAAGGTGCGTGAGGAGTGTAAATGAAGACCTTGAACGTATAGCGAAGTGGTCCAACTCTTGCGGTCTGGCCTTGAATGCCAGCAAAACAAAATACATTGTATTGGGCTCCAGAAAGCAAGTCTCTGATATCATTGGCAAAAAACCAAAAATTATGCTATCAGGACAAGAGATCGAGCAAGTTAATATAGTGCGTAACTTAGGAGTTCTGTTCGATTCTAACTTAAGTTTGAACAACACATGCTTGAGGTGGTTAGAAGTTGTTTTTATCGATTGAAAACCCTTTACAATTACCGCACCTACCTGAGCAAGGACATTAGAATCAGGCTTTGTGAGACGCTCATCCTCTCGAAACTTAACTATGCCGACACAGTTATTGGTCATGCTATACTTGCCAGAACAGAGAGGCTTGCGCAGAGGGTCCAGAATGCCTGTATGCGTTTTTGTTTCACAATCCCCCCACGATCACATGTTACACCATTCATAAACAGGGCCAACCTACTTAAGATGAAGGAACGTAGAAAGCTTCACTTTGCTACTCTCCTATTCGACATAATCCTCACACAATGTCCATCCTACTTGTATGAGAAACTGGCGTGGGCAAGTGATATCAACAATCGTACTCGTGCCTCCCAATATCGGATCCTGACACCAGGGCATAAAACTGTAGCTTTTCGTGGATCATTTAGGTACGCTGCCTCTCGATGTTGGAACAACCTTCCACCTCCTCTTAGGGCGCTGAAAACAAAAAAAACATTTAGCAAACATTATAAAACACACTTGCTTCAATTACAACATCTTTCAGCATAATATTACCTTTTGATTGATGCACCTATAGCGGTGGTGTAGGGTTGGTCCATTGCCGTAATGCGGAACGGCCACGGCCCACGGGCCAAGAGCATTCTGAATGCCATTTGTTCCACGCTCATGTATTTTGTGTATACAACACCTGTTACTCACTCCCCTAGGTGTGATTTAATAGTCTTTTTAAGGTGCCACATAATGTAAATAAGAGGTTATGCCACGTATGACCACGTGGCCGGTGGCACTGGCACAATATTACAATTATATAAAGCCGGCTGTACACTCTCGCCGAGACACAGCGAGGCGGCCCGAGTGCGAGAGTGTAAATGGGTGCGCTCGCCTCGTCTCGGGTGTCTCGGACCCTCTCGGTCCGTTGTCAGTATTTTGCGCCCGAGACAAAAGGGTCTCGCGAGGAAAACGAGCGCACTACTGTACACTCTCGCGTCTTTCAGTACTAGTCCCGCCGTTGGACAGTGTAGAACAGAAAAATAACAATAATAAACGACATTATCAGTCATTATCTCTGAGAAATAAAATTAATTATGATTATAAATCTTTGGATTACAATGATATCTTTCGATGCATGGTGAATGGTGAATGGTCGTTTTCGTCCATCTTGTCTGAGTTCTTAACTGCGATTTAACTAAGCGAGAATGTACATATCGCACTCGGACAAGGGGCTCTCGCACGAGACTCTCGCCCGAGAGCTCTCGGCGAGAGTGTACAGCGGGCATTACCTTTGTAATTTATAGTACACTCCATGTTTGTTTTGTTCCAGTTACCATACGTCAATTGTCATACCCATAGACAATTTTCAGTTTTTTTTTTTAGTTTTCATGTTTTTGGCACAATTTAAAATATCTTTTACATTTAATTACTCACCTTTATATTTTATTCTCTTTTTTTATGATTACTTTATTAATTTATTATGCTTCTTGTTTGTATATTTTGTACTACCATAGTCCATAGTTCTATATTATCATTGTGATGTCACTTTTGGTCCCAGCAGAATATCAGTGCAGCAATCTTGCTGCTAATGCTGAGCTGGGATCCATTTTTGGCATCACACAATATAATGTTAAATTAATCGTACTTTGTCCTTGTTCTTGCGTCTGTTTGTAAATATTGTGTTGTGTGATGTGCAAAATAAATGTTTCTTATTCTTATTCTTATTCTTAAGTAGAGTGGCGAGTCAGTGCAGGAGTGGCGAGACAGTACACTCGGTCAAGCAATCGGTATGTTTATCATCGACACCTACCGAGTAGAGTGGCGAGACAGTACACTCGGCCAAGCACTCGGTATGTTTATCATCGACACAATATGTCTAGTATATTGGCGAGTCAGTGCACTCGGCCAAGCACTCGGTGTGTTTATTATCGACACCAACCGAGTAGAGTGGCGAGTCAGGGCACTCGGCCAAGCACTCAGTGTGTTTATTATCGACACCTACCGAGTAGAATAGCGAGACAGTACACTCGGCCAAGCACTAGGTATGTTTATCATCGACACAATATGTCTAGTATATTGGCGAGTCAGTGCACTCGGCCAAGCACTCGGTACGTTTATCATCGACACCTACCGAGTAGAGTGGCGAGACAGTACACTCGATATATATATTAATTATCGACACCTACCGAGCAGAATAGCGAGACAGTACACTCGGCCAAGCACTCGTGCGACAAATTCTGCGTGAAAATGTCGCGTCTGCGCTCGCCACAGTAATATTCGCCGCAAGCGATCGCTTGCGACTGAGCGTTTACACGGTCGATTTTAGTCACCAGCCGCATGCGATTTTAGTCACCAGACTTTGGGGCTTGCGACTTTAGCCGCATGCGGCGTAGTCGACTTGCCATTTACACGGTCGATTTTCGAACGGGTGACTAAAATCGTGCGGTATGTAATGTAAATCGGCCATTAGTGATTTCTTATATCGTTTTCGGCATCTTATCTCATCAGATTTATTCGTAAAGACTTTTTTAATTCTTTTAATCGACCATGAAGTATAATAAGTCCGAAACATCTCTTTGATTAAGTTTTCTTAATAGTTAATGTAATTTCATAGTCAGATACCCGATGCCTTAGATTATAAATCAGACGCTTAATTTTGAAGGTCGTTAAACTTTTCACATCTTTTTTAATAATATCACAATATTTCAGGTGCGAAAAACTAGCTAATTAGAGAGGTGTGCTGTCGACATCTGTGCACTTACGAATAAAAACGTCACACTTTCTTAAATTCACTTGTTTAGTTTCACTTTGCACTTTGGTAATGCACTAAACGTTTATAATAATACTAGTTTTTTCCCGCGGCTTCACTCGCGCCAAGAAGTATTATTTTATTATATTCAATCTCTCATCCCTTATTTTATCCCCTTAGGAGTGGAATTTACCAAAATCCTTTCTTAGGGAATGCTTACGTCATAGTAGCTTTATGTATGCGAAGTCTCAGCCTGATCGGTTTAAAATTGACAAAGTTTCATGCAAACTTTCATCCCCTATTTTAAGCCCTTGGCGGTAGAATTCATCAAAATCCTTTCGTAGCGGATGCCTACGTCATAACATCTACCTGCGTGCCAAATTTCAGCCCAATCTGTCCAGTGGGTTAGCCTGTGCGTTGATAGATCACTATGTCAGTCATTCAGTCAGTCACCTTTGAGTTATTTAGATTAAAATATTTATAGCGTTTTTTATAAAATTTTGATTACCTTGTTGGCATACATGTGGCCAAGACCCTAATGACGTAATTTGTCTTGCCGATCTCAGAAACTTCGAATTTCTTCGAAAAGAACACTACACCATCATGGATTACCATAGTTCAGAGACGCTAGCACCACCCAAGGAGTTTTGAGTGTGTTACTGGTCTCAAATGAACGACGACGTGATAGTTGAGTATGAAGTCATACTTCATAGTTATTCTGCAGAGGTACTCTGTAATAAAAATATCAGCAGAATCTTCAGAAATGTTGTTAAAGTTTTTTTCACCCTGAAAAGAATTTGAGGGGCAGAAAAGTTTATGTTATTCGTCTCCTTTGAAACGAACTCTACAAAACGGAGTTAAAAATTAGGGCAAAGATGAATCTCATTCTCTTGAAAATACAGAAACATGAAACTTTTATTTATTTTGTCATTAAGATGGAAGAAGTCACAGTGGAAAGCTAGACGTTATAAATAAATTAATTAAAAGTACGAGTTGTTGATTAGTAAAATGAGGATCTTGGGACTCTGAAATATAATTTATTAATTTGAGAGACTGACATTAAAGAAAACTTTTATGTTTACGTTTATGTTTTACTAAATAATTTTCCTGCGAATACCCTATTTCTTAAAGTTACACAGCACATTTTTAAGCAAAAATGCGGATGGTCTAAACACTAACGCTAAACTCAGCAGTTGTTTTTAAAATCAGGTGTCAAGTAAAATACATTTTTCTTATCAATTATTCCTTGGATTTTGCTTAAATAAAAAATCATGTTCGATGGATAGGTATAATGATTAAAAAGTAATTTGTAGTAAGCAAACATTTTTGACCTTTGATGCGAACGTAGGTAGTACATAAATCCTTTGCCCCATGTTTACAGTGGCCAGACCTTGACGACCTTGTTCCACCGAAACTTACACCTCACTCGCTTGGAATGTGACGAGTAAATTGAATTTGGCGGGAACTGAGGTGACAAAAGTGACAGCTTATTTTTTAAAATAAAACTGAGCCAAGTGTGTGGTGAGCACAATGCCACATTAAAAAGTAAAAACGAGTTTGTGGTAATTACATTAATGAAGTGTCCCATGAAAATGTAGAGCTGATTTACTCAGTAACTGGTTGTAATTAGTTATAATGACGCCAATTAAACGATTTTTTAAGCAAATAAAGAGATTTTTTGTCATCTTCATTAACATTGTTTTACAAGTATGTACCATCGAGGAAGTTGATTCCTATGCAGTTGAGAGACCAACGTCATTTGGTCGATTATGTCAATTCAATATTACTTAATTGTGATCTGTCGGCTGAGTTTGACGTAATGCGACCAAACTACGTAGATCCCCCATTTGCATAGGAATCAACTTCCCCGAGTGTACAATCATCGAAAACAATTTTTATTTTAATTAGGTACAAGGTGACGCCCGCAACTCCGTTGTATCAAAATTCGTTAAATCGTACATTTTTCCGGAAAAAATTATTGATCCCAGGACCAAAAGTATTCTATGTCCTTTCCCAAGCGTTTAGGATCCCCATACCAAATTTCCGCAAAATCTGTTCAGCGGTTTGGATATAAAGAGGCAACAGACAGACAAATACACTTTTGGTTTTGTAATATTATTATGGATTTAAAGTTCAGCTCTTTATAATATTGTTTGGTGATTGAGGTAAGTCAAAAATTAATTTACCTTACAACAGGTATTCTTGTCACGGCTGTCACGTTAGGAGCTGCATTAAGCTGCATTCGGATAAAATACAAGAGGTCGCGACCTACAGACTCGAGAAAACCCAATTGGGTCACGACCGAATAAATTTTTCTCGAAAAAATTCATCAATCTTGACCCCTAATTCGAAGGACCTAGGAGTCATCGCACTTTCACACAAATACGCGGCTGCAGTAACGACGCAATTACTTTGATGCTTCCTCAATTATTTTTAATGTGTACATAAAATTGTCGAGTGGAACTCACCAATAAATGTATGAATGAGCGCCTAATATGGGAGAGCAGAATCACCCATTATGAACTTCGTAAACGGATTAAGCTTGTGAGTAAACATTGCGACAAATTTCTGGAAATTCTAGAATGATCCGTAGGGTGTATAGAGTAAAGCTGTTTTTAATTTATTTTATCCAAAACGACTATAATACTGGTACCTGAAACACAAGTCGAGTTTCAGATACCAGATATAACGAAAATATTATATTTTATATTTTTACACTATAGGTGAGTTATAATATTTAACATAATCTACGAATAATAAAAACTAATAATATTATATACTTCCATGATCCGGAACGTTGGAAAAACTTTTCAACCAATACCAATCGTACCCGACCTGCCTCCAGCAGCATCGACGTGCAACTGCAGTTCTGTCGCAGAGGTTGACTGCACAAAATGTCGGCCTGCGATCAGTTCGATCTGATCAATCGGCCTTACCGTGTATAATGGCTACTAGCCACTACCATTATCACGAGTTCAGCAAATACTTAACGTCTTATTTACGTATACACACGAGTAAGTTGCTATGATGACTAAATAATATTTTCACACCACTACATTTTTCTCTATCTGAATGAGGTGTTTGTTTAATATGTGGTAGAAAAATTATACATAAATATTTTGTATAACTGCTGCTTATATACAGACTTATTGGCTCACAAAATATATAACAGTTAGGTACAGTAACACACAGAAAATATCTTCTTTTATAATATGGGCGAGCATACTCGTACATCGAGAAGAGAGTCACCAATACGTGTGATATTTTTTATATGAATATGAAATTCATTATTATTATTTTATGCTTAAACGACTTTATGTAAGTAGTGGATCATGTTTAAACACAAAATATTTGAAAATGTTTCTTAACACCTTATTTAGTCTTCTACTTCATCAAAATATACAAATAATATTAAGTTATCCAAATTGTAACCTAATTTTTACATATTTGTACTTACCTCGTAAATAAATTGTGACAATTAATAATTATTTTACAAACGCAAGGCTTATTGTAAATTAATTAATGGCTACCAAAGATAAATATTTGAATTCATAAATTATTCATTTAATCTCTTAAACTCATTAAGAGTTTGTTTGCCGTCAACAGACTGTAGCTAGGTATAATTTTAGGCCTGTTACTCAAAAAGGATTTATAACCATGAATTAAATATAGAAAAAAATGAAAAAAAAAATCATTTTTTTTTCAATTGAGTTACAATTAACCGCTTTTCAATATTCATCACGGCGCGACCGACATCCTGTTTTGAAAATTTTTGTCATAGAAGCATAGATTTATATGTTAAACCAAAGACCTATTCTTCTGTCAATGTGTTACATAATATACATAACACATACATACACACCTGATCACGTTTTTATTTTACACCCTGGTCCATGAGCTGTGTGACTGTTGTATATTGTGTAAAATAAGTATTCAAGAACAAATAAGATTATAACGAAAACATTTACAATTGTTTTCCTTATATTAACGTAGATTACGATGCTAAGACTAAGATCTCAATTCTGATCAGTCTATATTTGGATGCCTATGTGTCAGCACGGGTCTCTAGTAGTTACACTGTACACATACGCTGCTCTAGTAGGTACAGTATACTGTGACAAGCGTAATCATTGTCAACACGTGTGCAGATAGGTGCTGTCAGCACTAAGTGAATGGTATTTGTTAATGTAGTCTATAAGTCTAGCTTAATCCTTCGATCGGAGATTCTCGGAAATGCCATTGTATTCTGTTGTTGTCTCGATCATCGGTGCTCGTACGGGGTATGATGGGTAAAATATAATTTATGTGTAGTAATTTTATTTTTTTTCAAAGTGTAGCAAAGAAAGTAGTATTCGAGGGTGTAGAGTTGTAGACTGTAGAGCAGTGATTCCCAACCTGGGGGTAATTACCCTCGCGGGGGTAAAACAGCTATTCTAAAGGGATAACAGAGGTGGTACCTAAAATAAATGAATTGGCAGAAAAAATTATAAACTGTACATTTTGGAGAAAAACAGCTACAGAATACCCTATCATTGCAGACATGAGACAGAGATCTGAAAATGTTGGTACCGTTAGCTACCACTTGTAAATGCGAGAGTGGCCTCTCAACTCTGGTTACATTTAAAAAAAAAAGGCAAGAAACCGTCTGAACTTGGAGCATGATATGAGATAAGGGGGGGGGATCAGTTTTTCTAACGGGCCCTAGGGGTAGCAGCTCTAAAAAAATTGGGAACCACTGCTGTAGAGGGACCTATTCGTCTATGGTTGCCTATAAATAATCGACGACATAATCATGGTTAACCATCCTAGTTCAACGTGAAAAGGCCTTTATATCATGTATCATTTTGATCATTGAAACACTAGTAAAATATTTAAAATCATTCACTCATATTTGTGACGCAATTAACAGATAAAATATAATTATTGTGTTTACTATTTACACTTTATTTAAATGTATCTGATTATCGTTACTAATACCTTTACAGTTTAATAAATTCAAATTAGGATGAGTCACAAAATTTCTTATTAAATGATAGTTTGTATGAAATATTTTTTTATTACATTAAGGGCCTGTTGCAGTTAAGGTGCCGTAAGTTAAGTTCCTGATAAGGTGCCGGATAGGCTTATTTGACAGATTCTCCATAATCTATCTGTCAAGTTAAGTGGCGGATAGCATTATCAGGAAGTGGTGAAACAGGCCCTTAATAAGTTTAAAAAGGTATTTTTACTAAGTTATCTGCAGAACCACCACAGATGCTTAAAAGCTGATAACACACGGAAAACATAAAAAAGTAAATAGCACAACGTGTCTAGCCTCATGGAAAATTATATTGGCAAAATACCGCCATATCATGGTGACCATTTTAAAATAGTATTCATGTTCTAGTTCTAATATCAACACTCTACATCCGTTACCTGACAATAATGATTAATAATAGCTAAAATATTATAGGTAATTTATACCATCATATTTTTGCTCTTATTCAAATCAAAGAAAATATTGAAGGAAACACACCTATGTTTTGAACAATACTAATCTACCTATTTCACGTCCTTTAAGACCTCGTTTAAGTAAACTTTAAAAAAAATCGAACGTGACACAAAATGTTCATTAATAAAAAAGGAAACTGTAAACCATCTGTAAACGCAGCTTAAATTTAATATTTTGGTTTTCAGAAACATTCTCTGTGGTCAAATCAATTAGGAAAAAAATGGGCACATTTCTAGAAATATTTTTCCCTATTTAAAGGAACATAAAATTAAAAAAATCTATCACTAACATAATTTTAGTAATTTCATGTACTTAATAACAGTTCCATAGGCCATGTAATAAAACTTTTTGCTTCTAAAATATCAATAAGAATGACCTATATTTATAAGAATATTACAATATAATTGCCCATTAATTTTTGGGTACATAGCCGCCCTTAGCCACTGGTACGAAGCATGAATTATTGACATCCGCTTCCGGCGGTAAGTTTAATAATATTGAAATTTTATTCCAAAAAATATTAATTATAAGATTAATCGTTCGATCGCGGATTCTTGGAAAAGCTATTGCACTCTATTGTCGCGATCACCGGTGCTCTTATGGGGCATGTAGGATTTAAGAAAATGAAGTTAATTTTTCCTAAAGGTTATTAGGCTTTTAAAATAGGCTTACCGTCACCTGTTGATAATTAATTTTTTTTCTAGACTCAACGTACCTCGGTACCAAATTTCATCGAAATCAGTTCATCGGTTTACATGTGAAGGGGTAAAGTCGTTTTAAGACACAGTTATAGGGAAGCTAAGCCCGATAGATGGACACACTTTTGCGTGTATAATATTATTGTCTGTAACTCTGTATATATATATCCATACTAATATTATAAATGCGAAAGTGTGTCTGTCTGTCTGTCTGTTACGTCTTCACGCTTGAACCGCTGAACCGATTTTGCTGAAATTTGGCATGGAGATACTTTGAGTCCCGGGAAAGGACATAGGATAGTTTTTTATCCCGGAAAAATTTACGGTTCCCGCGCAATAAACGAATTTTGGCGCAACGGAGTTGCGGGCGTCATCAAGTTAACTAATGATTATAATCTATTGTTATTGTCATCAAAGGATCTTCGGGCCTCAATATCAGGTCTGGACTATTTTGATGAGTCCTTAATGACACGAGTATAGTACCACCATGGCGCGGGGTCACCAGCTCCGACCTATATATACGTACCGGCTGGACCACTTCACACAGTGCCATTTGGATTGTCAAAGTAGTTGCCAATTTCGTAACAGGTTGGTGATTTTCTTTTTTTAATTTTGTGACTTATCAGGTTTTGTTTTTTTTTTAATTAAGTTGATTATAAAGCTTAAAGATCCTCAATTTACTTTTTGGTGTGTTCAGGTTTGATATCAGAGTTGAATTATTTTAAATATTCAATAACGGACGAAACATTTGAAATTAGAAGTTTTGCAATCTAAAAATGATTTTAAATTCAATATCTGTTATTCAAATTATATTTGAAATAGCCACTTTTTACTGATTCAAAATTTATTCCACAGTATCGAAATATTGAAACAAAGAAACATAATATTATACCTGGTATTGAAATTGAAATGTTATTTGACAAGACCTTAACAACGTTTTCAATTAAAAAGCTGTAGGTGAGCTTTGGTTTTTTCACGTATCTAACCCGGTGTGATAAAATTAAAAATACGTTTGGCATGAAAAATACGTACGCCATGAAAAATACGTGTTTTGAAAACTTTTTAACAATTTTTTTGACAGTCGCTCTGATCCGATTACGATATTTTAGAAGCCGGCAGGCTTATTTAAAAATTATAACATTGCTGTTATTTTTTTGCAAATATACCGGATATAGCAAATATTAAAAGAAGGAAGAGGTAGGGAAGTCCTAAGTCCTAACCTCTTCCTTCTTTTATAGGTAGCTTAAGTATGCTACCTATTTTTTTACTTTCTTCCAACACATAAACAGATGAATCGTATAAAATTATCTTCTGAATTCTTTGGAATATTTTTTTTTTTGGAATGATTATTACAATTTTTCGGTTTTGAAATAAATATGGAATTCAAGTATCGGTTTTGAACACAATAGGCTTTTCTCTCAAAAATGTAGAGTTCTTTAGCTTTGTTCACATTGTGCCTTTTTCTGTTCATCAATTTTGACGCATTCAATTATTGAATAATATGCCAAACGAAAGTTGAATAAAAAGAAGATGACAAAAATTGGAGATGAAATTGCATAATGTGGACATAGCTATAGACAGAGTTTCTTGATATAAAAAAAAACTTTTTTCAGCCAAAATGAAAGTGTCCGTGTCCGTGTTGGTTCTGCTGGCGGCGTGCGCCGTGACCTTGGCGGTGGAGCAGCTGCCGGCTCCCGAGAAGACCACCGTCCTCAACCCGGTCGCCGACACCAAGAACCAGGGTGCCGTACAGGAAGAGAACAGGGACAAGAGGAGTTTAGGTTTAGGTAGGTTTTAATGTTTTACAGGGTGTAACAAAACTAAGTGATAAAACTGTCCCTTGTTGAGAGATTAATGTGAAAGAAACAGCGTTGGAAGAGCAATTTTTGTCCATACAAAGGTGAAAAAGAAGTTTTCAATTTTTTACGCCGAGATGTAGTTTCTCTCTGCATCCTCTATCGGTTGTATCACGGGGAGTGCTCTGAGGAATTGTTCGGAATCATACCACCTGCAACTTTTCGCCATCGTCCCACGCGAAAAACATACCACCCTCATCACCTTGATGAGTGGCAGTCTTCCACAGTGCGTTTTTCGCGTAACTTTCTGCCGCGCACTGTAAAACTCTGGAACGAACTGTCACCAGCAGTATTTCCGGACCTAGATACGACCTGCAAACCTTCAAGAAAAGAGCGTATTCCCTCTTAAAAGGCCGGCAACGCACCTGCAGCTCTTCTGATGTTGCGAGTGTCCATGGGCGACGGTAGTTGCTTACCATCATGTGACCGTTTGCTCGTTTGCCCCCTTATTTATTAAAAAAATATATCAGTTAAAAAAATCAAGTGTCGCTTATATAGAGTTTGTTAACAAAGTGCCGCTGAAAGAGCAACATTTTTTGTGATTTCAAGTACGCGGAAGCGCCTCAATATCAAGAACTTGCACACACAAAGTAAACAAAAGTAACTCTTTTAGCGCTGCTACTTTCACAGCGAACTCTTTATAGATTACACATACACACTGAAGTATTATCACTACGTTTTGTTACAACCTGTATAGTGTTTGATTATGTATGGTTAGGTACATAGATATTATGGTTCCAGAAACCCATGGGACTCCCTGTATTTCGGGTTCCTCTGAATGTTAACCCTCATTCTTAGAATCATCGAGATATAGGTTTCATGGTAATATGGAAAACAGAAGACGTTATAAACGAAAATAGAGATTTTTGTACAGTGTACCTAGAGCCCTAATAGTCAAGATAACCTTACCCACGCTTTAACCTAACCTAAATAAAAAGCCTCCTTAACTTATTTTAATATTTGAATTTGAATTTTAAGCCATTTACAGTCAGAAGAAATTAGCATTAGCAACTTTTAATTTTATCGTCACCAACGGCAAAATAACTTATTTGAAACCTGATTTTATGGTTTTAATATGCGTAATTATGATGTGACTGATTTATATTTTCCCTTTTAGATATTTTATTGATGTAAGTAGGTAATACAAAATGTGTCCGGGAGCAATAATTTATTGAAATCTCAGCGTGACCGCTACAAGTTTAGTATTCAGGTTCTTTTGAGAAACATAAATTTCTAGCATTACATTGTCGTTACATAACAGCTACAGACGACCTCTGTGGCTCAATTGGTTGAGTGTGTGACAGCTCAAGCTGGGGGTGGCGGGTTCGAATCCCGCCGACGAGACGGAACAAAAAGTTTTTCAATGTTCCCGGGTCTGGATGTGTGTTAAATATGTGTATGATATAATAAAAATCTTAAACATATATTGTATAGTATAAAAGTATTAAATATATTTCCGTTGTTATACATCCATACAAATATTAAAAATGTCTAATGTCTTTGTCTGTCTATAACTTACGACTTTACACATAAGCAGATGAACTGATTATAATGAAATTCGGTATGAAGTTACTTTAAGATCCGGGAAAGACAAAGGAAAGTTTTAATTTCGGAAAATATACAGTTTCCGTGACGAATGCCAGCGCAATGATGTTGCCGGTAGCGTCTCTAGAGGGTTTTTATTTAATTCTTTATTTATTATATGAATTAATTCTAAAACTGGTTTTAGAATACTAGTTTTTTAATATCTATGGACGCTTCACACCACGTCAGTCTGGCCCCGTACTAAGTACCTGAAGGACTTGTGTTACGACTTACGGGTACCAGACAACGGAAATATATTTAATACTTTTATACTATGCATATATTTAAGATTTTTATTATGTTATGATATACATATTAAATACACATCCATGACCCAGGAACTTTTGAAAACTTTTTGTTCCGTCGGCGGGATTTGAACCCGCGACCCCCGGCTTGAGCTACCAACAGCCCACCAACTGAGCCACAAAGGTCGTCAGATTTAAGAGAAATTAATTAAGAGAAATTAAAAATACAGACATAATTTTGCATTAAATTATAACATTAAGTAATAATTTTACAATGTATTACAAGTAGTAATCACGTTTTCTGCGACACTAAATTTATTTTTTGACAATTTTTCCGCTAATGCTAAAATGGAACGTTTATTTGAACAAGCAAACGGCCCAATGTGTTAATGATAACCAAAGTACACACAAAATACAACCAATAATTTTTATGTAAATATCGTTATGTAATTATATTATATCGAGACTACATCAAAGCTGTATGATTATTATCAAAAGGGATTATTAATAATTACTGTATTCAGGGACTTCTTACTCTGGAAGGGCAGTTTAATAAGATTTTAGGGGGGCGGGCTACCTAAATTCTCCTGCAAGAGACCACGCCACGCCTATAAGAACTGAAGAAAACTGTGCTGTTTATTAACTCTACAATGCTTAAGGGGCCGGGTACCCTTGAAATTCTCATACATACGTAATACCAAAATCATTTTCTCATACGAAAATATTTAACATGTTTGAGTTGTTTTTCAGTTTAAAATAGTAATTACCTAGGTTCCTGCACAAAAATTTACTTCAAAATATTTAAACACAAAAATTTTTTTTTTGTTTAAAATTGTTTTTTAGAAAATTTACTACTAAATATTTAAACACTAAAAAATAGAGTAAAACACAAAAAAATATATAAATAAATATTAAATTTACTACAAAATATTTAAATACTAAGAAATATTTTTAGAGTTCAAATATTTTGTAGTAAATTTACTATTTATTTATATATTTTTTTGTGTTTTACTCTATTTTTTAGTGTTTAAATATTTAGTAGTAAATTTTCTAAAAAACAATTTTAAACAAAAAAAAATTTTTGTGTTTAAATATTTTGAAGTAAATTTTTGTGCAGGAACCTAGGTAATTACTATTTTAAACTGAAAAACAACTCAAACATGTTAAATATTTTCGTATGAGAAAATGATTTTGGTATTACGTATGTATGAGAAATTCCAAGGGTACCCGGCCTCTTAACAGCACAGATTCTACATGCAAGACTCTAGTTAAATCGCTTAAAAAAACTTACTCAAATTCTCGAGCAAAATCTAGCAATTTAAACATATCGATGCTTACACCTCACAGCACAGTTTAATTAAACCTGTAGACTCCTGTAGACAATATAGGTACGTTATTTATGTATAGACTCCTAGGACGCACGAGCCGTGCGTAAGTTCTCATCAACCTAGGATCATCAAATTACCTAAGGTCTATTTTTATCTATAAAATTACTTTCTTACATTTTATGGACATCCCGAGAGAATCGAAATTAGATTTTAATTACGTATATTTATCTATATTTAAACACCAACTCTCTTACTAATAAAAGTTTTACCGAAGCGTTATATTCAAAGTAAGTAATAGTATGCTGTCTTTGCCTGTCGTGTAATGTTTCTAATATATCAGATAAAGACAAGAAGAACTTGTCGTTCGCAATTAAGTTAAATCCGGGATAGAAAAAACTATCCTAAGTCATTTTCCGGAACTTGCCATTTATTAAAATTGGGTTGTAGATTAGGTGTATTTAAGAATCAAGGGATAATGTATAGTTACATTGAACAATGTACATACTTAACTATGTACTGCTCTGTATTGTTAAGACATTTTAGTTTTATACTTTAGAATATAAAGTAGCTTACTAACTATATAATACCACAATACATTGTGTGAAGCGGTATACCATGAAATTGATATCGCTTCGAAGACCAGAAGCCCGGGGGAACGTTGACTGATCACACACACTATATACTATGTAGGTATAATTACATGATTTTACTTATATATCAATTAAACGTGTAATTATTATACTTTGACCGGTGTTTTCTGATTTATTATACCTATTCAGAATTTCTCTGTATAATAAGTACTTTAAAAATGTCTTTTGGAGCTATAAATAACTGTTAAGTAATTTCCGAAAAAAACTGCCAGAGAAACACTAAATCTAATATAATAAAATTCTCGTGTCACGGTGTGCGTAAAATTGAACTCCTTTAAACGGCTCGACCGATTTTCGTGAATCTTAGCGAGCATATCGGCTAGGGTTGAGAATCGGACATCTACTTTTTATATTGATAAGTGCATTTGTTGAAGGAATAATAGTAAATTAGTACAACTCGAGACTGACGGCGACCATTGTTTGTGCGACGGGATAGCGATGGACGTTGCCATGGTGCCATACTTATTTAGTCACTTCAATAAAATAATATGGGCGAAATTCTTTATATGGCAAAACAACATTTGCCGGGACAGCTAGTTGCTTATATTATTGTGTGCAATAGATGTAAAATAAATATACAATAAATGAAAAAATGTAGGTCAATTTATTATAGCTACTTAAAATGAATACAGCTGAGTAAAGTTTACTTGATCTTGTAACGGTAACGGATATCGCTATCCCGGAGCCGATCTGCCGTATTGCATTTCCATACAAATTACTTCGTGGAGCGCCGTCGTACGCAAAAAGCGCAGTTTTACTTACAAATTAAACATGTTCCCTATAATGGGATTACTGTAATAGCATGTTAAAATGTTTATCTTACTGCCACACTCAGAGTGGAACATTAATTACTTAAATTTAATTCATTCGAAATTTTGACATAAGCCCCATACGTTATCTGTCAAACTCTTCATTAAATTGAAGGAAAGAAGGAAATGGCTCTAAGGCTGCGTTTCCACTGAAGCGGAGCGGAGCTTAGCGGTGCCGAATTGACAAATCACCATGCTCGAAATCTTCGCTGTCATTCCGCTGGAATAGCACGATTGGCGAATTCGGGCACCACTAAGCTCCGCTCCGCTTCAGTGGAACGCAGCTTAAGTACGGTGATTAGACTAATGAAAAATATTACGTGTATTAGCAATATGCTGAATGTAACAAATAAAGTGATAATTAACTGTGTGTATGTGTCACTTGTATAGAGTAGAGTAGCAGCAGCGAATGAGTATATTTTTTTGGGATTTGTATGGACAATGCTCGTTGTCCATACAAATCCCAGGGAAAATTCAGGACGCTCGTCCTGAATTTCCCATACAAAAAAGGTTACTATTTCAGCACTGCTACTTTTACAGTAACTACCCCTAATTTTCACAAAAAAACTACTTTATAAGCAGTATGACGAAGTTACCCGTGAACAAACATAGAAAAACTTATGAACATTGAACACTCCTTCTTATAAGTCTGTTAAAAATTAAGTATTGTTTTTCCAGGACTCGGAGCTCTCGGTCTCGTGGGTGCTCTCGGCGTTGGCGCCGCGGCCGTCGTGGGGGCTAAGGCCGGCATCGTGGGCGGAGCCCTAGCCGGTGGTCTGGCGGGCCACTTTGCCTCCCGAGGCAGGAGCTACGGCGGCTACTACCCCGTCCACTACACCTCGTACAACTCCTACAACACCTACCCCGTGTACAGCTCCTACCCCGGATACAGCTCCTACCCCGGATACAGCAGCGGATGCGCCTTCTGCGACACGTACGGGTCAGTTCTACTCTATTGTACACACAGATTTTTAACACAAGAACGCAAAACATGTGAGTATTCACACAGGGGGCATTCTGACAGCGTCAGAATTGCTCCTGTGTGACTGACCGTAGAATATGTGAACGCAGAAGGGTGGGTTGCACCAACTTACCTTAACTATACCTTTAACTATAACTAGAGTGCAAAATGTCAAATCTCTAGTTAAGGACGCCATATTTAACTATAACCATAACCGCTCATACCTACTTAAATCGACATTTTTTCGTGAAAATTTATTACTGTGTTGACTGTTGTTGTAAGATTTTTTTCCTGTCGTTTTTTACGGATACTTAAATTTTTTATACTCTTAATTCAGTTACTTGTAGTTTTCATAAAAAATAAACGCAACATACATCTGTCAATTTCTCCGGTCAAAGTTAAGGTTAAAGTTAAAGTTAAAGTTAGCCTTAACTATAAGTTATAACCATAACTTTAACTTTAGCCACGCCTCTGGTGCAACCCACCCTTAAAGACATTGCTTGCAAGTTGCAATTCATAGTACCTACATAAAAAGGCTTTTGATAAACCTGAAAGACTGACCAGCTAATGTTGCTTGAATAATTGATGTAATATTCGTTTCTCTAACTTAAACTGATGATTGATGAATATTTAATGGTTTTGATAAAATGTTAGTTTCTAAACCATAAAAGTAAAATAAGAAATAGCGTGATATACAATTTGTATTCCATTCATTGCTCATTTAACTGTAACGACACCATTTGTTCACTCTCCAGATCCTCATTGGTCATTGCGAACATAAAAAAAAAACCCGCGTTCAATTTCTGTCCCGCTTTTAAAGCTCATATTCACCTGATTGGATAATAAATGCATATTGAATACGTATTAACATTAATAACTGTATCAGTATATTAAACTACGGCGTGAATATTAATCCAATAATATAAAAATAATTCGATCACATTCGGTATCGAATACAAACACACAAATAACAATCATAATGTTATTGTTATACCCATCGGGGTACGGAAATGTTTCGGTGTACGATACGATCCCCACGGATACTATACTATACAGCTAAATAAATAAGTACAGTATATTATGATACTCAATCATTTAATCATAAATACCTACATTTATGATTCAATCAATCCGAGATTCATTTTTTTAACTATCGTACGTATTCTTTTGCTACTTAGGAAAACTGCACTACTTATTAAAAAAAGAAACGCTATTAATAATTATTATCAAAGTGTGAGTATCTGCGATAGTTTGCAATGCTGTTATTTAATTTTAATTTCCTTAATTATTATAAATTATAAATATTTTCAAGCTTTTGTAAAAAAAGACGGGTTGCACTCCGGGAGTGCCGGCAGAAGTGAAAACTTGATTAAATTAACGTTGTGCATTTTTTTAAACCCATTTTTTATGAAAATCGATTATTAAAAATAGTTTTTTTTAATTAATCGAAACCCTTACAATCGATTAAATTTTTTACCCATTTTTTAAGAAAATCGATTTTTAAAAACCGATTTTTTTAATTAATCAAACCCTTAAAATCGATAAAAAAATAATAATATCGACAGTCAAAAAAAAAAAAAAAACAATCGATTGTTCGATTAATCAATTTCGATGTTACAACACTACTCTCCAACCGTCTTACGGTTTTTCGATGAGCACGAGAATCTGACGCGAGTTTCACAGTTTTTACCCATCCCACAAAAGTGCTCAACGCCGCTAAAGAAGTTTTCACTTCAAAAAATTATTCTATTAACTTTATTTGTGCTAAATTATGTGCATACGAGGGCTGCTATTTATGTATCCGGAATTAAAAAAAGATACAATCATATATCATTTAATATGGTTTTATTGCTTTTCAAAATATTCGCCGCGATGGTCGACACACTTTTGCTTACGCCGGAACCAATTTTCATAGCACTTTTTCCATTCTGATTGAGGTATCTCCAAAACGTGCATTTTGAACGCATCAACAGCCTCTTCGCGGCTCGAAAAACGTTGACCACGTAATTTGTTCTTCGCGTATGGAAATAAAAAGAAATCGTTAGGTGCCAAATCAGGGCTGTACGGCGGATGACCAGTCAATTCGATCTTTTGACCCTCCAAAAACTGAGTTGTTTCAGCTGAGGTGTGACAGCTAGCATTGTCGTGATGTAATATGATTCTGCGTTGTCGGTTGTCCTTTCTTATTTTTTCAAAGACTTCAGGAAAACAAATGGTCGTATACCATTCAGAATTAACCGATTATTTTTACGATTCTCTAATGGCACTGTAGCCACATGTCCATTAATTCCAAAAAAACAGGCGACCATTTGCTTCAAAGTACTTTTGGCACGAGTAACTTTTGTTGGTTTCGGCACATCTTGGAACACACACACCGTTGACTGTTGTTTAGTTTCGGGGTCATATGCATAGATCCAAGATTCATCACCTGTGTAGATATTATAAACGGCTTTTGACGTACCACGGTTGTATTTTTTTATCATTTTTTTGCACCAATCGACACGAGCCCGTTTTTGATCGATTGTCAAGTTGTGCGGAATCCGACGCGAACATATTTTTTTTACAGCCAAATGTTCGTGTAATATCTTATGTATGCTCGTCATACTTAAGCCTAAGGACGCCTCTATCTCGCGATATGTAACATGACGATCACGCATTATTAGTTCCCGTACAGCATCTATATTTTGTGGGACAACAGCTGTTTTTGGGCGACCTTCTTTATTTTCATCC
Source organism: Polyommatus icarus (assembly GCA_937595015.1). NCBI lineage: Eukaryota > Metazoa > Arthropoda > Insecta > Lepidoptera > Lycaenidae > Polyommatus > Polyommatus icarus. Next base: position 7,002,133 of record OW569329.1, on the reverse strand, counting down.
GTGAGCATAGACCGCCCACGATTAAACTCACTGTACCAGTGATAAACAGTGGTTTTTGATGGTGCTTCATCTCCAAAAGTTGCGGTGAGTTGAATAAAGCACTGTTATTGATTTAGCCCACGCCAAAAATCGTAGTAAATCATTGCACGAAAATGTTCACGCGTTAAATCCATGGCAAATGAAGACACGCAATTTTCAAAATGACGCCACAATGGAAAAATAATTGACAGTCACATGAAACAAAATGTATTCTTCAACCAAAGAGTTTTATTTTCAAATGTTGTAATTACTTTTTAAATATTGTTCTTGTAAGTGGCCAGTTCCGGATACATAAATAGCAGCCTAGTACGCACAACGCACGCTTCTTATCAATATTTAATTAAATTCAAAGTATACCTCGCCTATTCCCATTCTATTTACTATTCTCAATATATCATCTAGCCAGTTTATCAGCTGAAGCCTAAAATAACTTGACAAAGCTTTCGAAGGAGCACATAATTGACACAGAATGTGTTCCACTCAGAAGAGCATCAATGTAGTCGAAGAGGCGAATTGCTGCAAACACTTAGCTGATCACTCTAGTACGGCCGATTGTTAATTAAATATCTCTATCGAGGCAGACGCAACCAATACCATCGAAGTACAATACAGTATAGATAACACTCATACATAGAACCGATACAATTGGACTAGGGAAGTGGTACTCATTATTTTTTTCTTCGGCCACAAGCACGTTTTAGTCTAGGTGTCGCGGGACACAAAATTAGCGACTTAGGGTGGGTTTCCACTAACGCGGAGCGGGGCGGAGAGGAGCTTAGCGGTGCCCGAATTGACCAATCGTACTATTCCAACGGAATAGCAGCAAAGCGGAGCGGAGATTTCGAGCATGGTGATTGGTCAATTCGGCACTGCTAAACTCCTCTCCGCCCCGCTCTGCGTCAGTGGAATTCCACCCTTAAAAGTGAAAAAAAATGTGTTACGATAAAACAAAAATTTTAGTAGAGATAACGATACGTCAAATAACGAAGATGTTTATCATTTAGTGAGATATTTTTAATTTAACGCCAGTTCCAGATCTGGCTCGTCACTACATATTATTACTTTTATTACAAAATGAACGAAATTGAACAGGTTTACAATTATTTTTAGTTTCATGCGCGGGCCACTAATTAAGCCTCGGCGGGCTGCAGATTGAGCAGTAGCTCTACCATGAGTTTAAAGCTATACCTAGTTTTTATCGATACTCGATACCCACTACGTAAATTTTTAGTATGTCAAATTTTACAGCGCCTCTAGCGGTCACTTGCGGAACTAAAATGGCCATATAAAAAATTTACGTAGTCGGTATCGAGTATCGACAAAAACTATAGCTTTAAACTCATGGTAGAGCTGCTGAACTAGGGCAACGAAAATTGTATGAACGACCCGAAGTTTTTTTAACTCTTTTCCATAAAATTGTATCTCGATGATCTTTACCAAAGCATCTGATACTCTCCTGAGCCGTGAAATTAACCGTCTTGTTATTGAGTGTGTAGAGAATGTAACAAGAAATTCGACTTGTAAAATATCTCGCGCACGAATAGCAAAATGGATAGATATTATTTTTGTAGAGTTCGTGAATACATCTTTACAGTTTACATAATATTCAAAATATATTTTATTTGGAGTAAACGACAAATACGTCAGTGTTGTGGCTGTGCGTGATATAATATTATATTACTAAATTACCTTTAAAAATAATCGTTTGGATTCTGTCACAGGCCCACATGCACTCGCTTTTATAAATAATACGATCCTCTTTATTTATCGCAAACTGTATTGTGCACTGTAATTAAATCCAAAATTAAAAAAAAAATTTTTCTTTAAACAACTATTTTTCTATATATTTTTTTTTACTTATTTGTTAATTTTGTTTATTTCAGGCCATACCCATATGCCGTCGATTATGGTTACTACTACAAGAAATGAGGACACCCCACATCTGACTGACTGATCATTTTGTAAATAAAATATTTTTTAAACGTTGTTCTTTTATTTGTGTAGTTCATACAACCAAATTATAGGTAAGTGATTCATTTAAATTGTATAGTTTAAAAACGTATGACATATTATTGTAAGGCGTAAGCTTATGTTTCTTCTAAAAGCAGCAAAGGCATAGCAAATCTATATTTATATCCATATCCATACTAATGTTATGAATGCTAATCATATCCATACTAATGTTATGAATGCGAAAATGTGACTGTGTTTTGCTGAAATGTTTTGGTATAGAGATACTTTGAATCCCGGCAAAGGGCATAGTATACTTCTTATTCTGAAAAAATATACGATTCCCGCGCGATAAACGAATTTTGGCGAGTGGCGAGTTGGGACGTCATCTTTGTTTATAAAAGTTCACTAATTTCATTCTCCGTAATAAAACAATTTTCCGATAAAGTAAATATAACGTTAAAGTGCGTGTTCACAAATGTCGAACCGAAAGCATTTAAAGTTTCGTTTTCGTTAATTGCCCTTATTAAGTTTAACCATTATTAAGTTATAAGGCCATATTCGGGGAGTTACTTAAATAATTACGATAAAATTCAATCTTCCCATGTCGAGAGCCGAAAGCAGCGCTGTAACAATATGACGGGCCTTGGGTAATAATTATTATATTAAAGACATTATAATTATTACTACGGTGAACTTCGGGTTATAATAACAAACGTGCTACTCGAGAAATATCGAAATATTTGCCTTGTAAACTAGTTGCAGTGCCCCATAGAAGTATGTTTCTCTAGAAAAGACTTTTTTCTAGAAAGAAAATTTGGTTGGTAGTCGTAACGTAAAATCTTTTGTTTTTTGCATCATTCAAATAAAAACAATAGAATGACGTTAGCAGTATTCTTGTTTTCAAAAAAAGTTTAATTATTTAAAATCTGAATAATTAGTAGGAATAAAAATATGTATAATTTAACAGTATGTAGACGTAATTTAATATTTAAAAGTTTGAAATCAATAAGCAATTAATATCGACATACACATTGCAATATCTTAGCGCCTACGCGCTACGTACATAATATTATATTATATTACGTAGAGAAGTTGATTCAGGGGCAGATTGCGGATCTACATTATATTTTGGCCGGGTAATGTCAAGTCTGTGTTAGCAGTTGGGCTTGACAAATCCATCTTAATTACGTAGGGCTGCCATCAGACAGTGTACTTATACTTTTTTTTAATGGGCCAATGCTACCCATACGGACTGTGAGTACCATTGTAACTCCTGTAAGCCAGGTTCAATAACGCAACCGCTGAACCCCGAAGAGTCTGAGAGGCAAAATATACTTTTATTGGGATCCAAAAACCCAACAAAAATAATAATATTTTCATATTACTACATACCCCCTGGGACCGCACACGTGTGCTACGCCGCTTTAAGGCTCCTCTCGCAAAAAAAGCGTGCAGATGAAACCACTTTTCATCGGCATTAACAGAGAAATTATAACTAAAAAAAAAATAATTAGTAATCTACATGATATGATACGTAACGTGGTTTTGCCATATTTTTTCTATCGGTATCACATAATAAAGAAATAAAAAACCAAATCACCCCCAAATCGTTGAATGAAACCACTTTACTCCTTCATTATTTATCAAAAGAATAAAAAATATCTACTGCTTTGCAATACATAACTTGATAATTTGGTTTTTTTACTTTTTTGAAATATGTATGGCACTAGCTGTTGCCCGCTACTTCGTCCGCGTTAACATAGTATAAGAAAATAACAAAGATGGATAGTTTTCCCCTTTTTGTGGTTCCTTTACAAAGGGTAAAAACGGGACCCTATTTAAGCAAACGTCAAACGCAAACGTCCATAAACTTTCATGTTTCTAACTTAAGAAATGACGGACTTTCATTCAAACTTTCTACCCCAATTTTACCCCCTTGGGCGTAGAATTACCAGAAACGCTTAAATATACGTATCCATTCATTTTTGATCAGCAGTCCAAAAATAAACTTTTATGTTTCTAACTTAAGAAATGACGGACTCTCATTTAAACTTTCAATCCCTTTTTTACCTCCTTGGGGGTAGAAATTCCAAAAACGCTTAAACAAGTATCCAATCATTTTTTATCAGTAGCCCAAACATAAAATTTCATGTTTCTAACTCAAGAAATAACGGACTTTCATTAAAACTTTCAACCCCAATTTTACGCCCCTGGGGGTAGAATTTTCAAAAACGTTTAAATAAGTATCCATTCATTTTTAATCAGTAACCTAAAACTAAAGTTTCATGTTTCTAACTCAAGAAATGACCGTGGAAATGACGGATTTTCATTCACACTTTGAACCCCTATTTCACCCCCTTCGGGGTAAAATTTTCAAAATTCCTTCCTTAATGGGTGTCTACTCAATAAAACAACCCTACTTACCAAATTTCGTGGCTGTAACTTTAACAGTTTTTGCTCAGCGATGATGAATCGGTCAGTCAGTCAGGACATGTAATTTTATAAGTATAGATGCCTTAAAAAGGTTTTTTCTCCTATTTCGCCCTATCATGGACGCGGCGAGCGTCGTAACCGCCACCGTACAAGGCGCGCTGTTATGAATGTTATTTTAATGTCATTTACGTCGATATTCGCACTGATAGACAATGATGAAGGTCATTGGCGGATATAGAGGCCTTAACAACAATTAGGGCCTGTTTCACCAGTCACCACTTACTGATAAGTTCCGGATAGGCTATCCACAACTTACATGACAGAGTATAGAGTATCTAATATATTATTATATTGGGGTACAGCTTATCCGGCACTTATCAGAAAGTGGTGAAATACCCCCTTAATGTCGTATCCAGTATTTTTGCAGAGTGGTCCGTCACGGTATTGAGCATATGTACGTCGTAGTTGATAGAGTCAGCGTCGAAACTGCATTTAAGGGTGATAGATGGCCCACGTATCGCTCTTTAATCTCGCTTACGAAAGATATATACGATGTGTGCCAACTAGTACACTAGTGGCAGTATCAAGCACGTGAACAAAAAACTAAAAAGCATATTTTGTATATCCGGCTGTATTTACTTAGATTTAAACCTATGCAAAAAGTTAAAGTCAACAAAACTATTGTATTTATATGAACTTTAAAACTTTCGCGTTGCATTATATTTGATACTTATTATTCGGAACTTAACGTTATGTACTACATATATAATATATGTATGTATGTGTCGACCTCTGTGGCTCAGTGGTAAGCGCGTTGGACGCTCAAGCCGGGGGTCGCGGGTTCGAATCCCGCCGACGGAACAAAAAGTTTTCAATGTTCCCGGGTCTGGATGTGTATTAAATATTTATTTATTTTATTTATTTATTTATTAAGGTTACCAACAGCATATGCATTTAAAAAATTACAAGCAATTATAGTATACAGGAATTTTCAATACCTGATGCACACACCTTTATAGGCAACACAACATTCATAAGTATAGTGTAACAACATGCAAAATTACAATAAAAACAATTATAAATTATATGAGCATACAAGAATTATAAATTACAATTAAAAAATCTGATCGAATTTCATAATTATTATTAATAACATTTAAGAGCAACACAATATAATAATTATTGATTCAGGTAATATTAATATGATACACCAAATTATTCAAATTTACACTAACAATTTTATATTATATTACATTAATTAATTGATTTAAGAATGTTTCATATGTACGGGATATTGTTTTAATTATTGGTGGGTAACTCAAAGCACCTTAGGACTTTTTTCATTAAAACATTAAAGTTGTCATGAAAAATGTCGATACTATTGTCCTTTGCACATGTGTAGCTGTATAAATCACACATACGCTGTGGTGGGGCATGCTTCCCCACGTTTGTTCTCCAAGGGGGCCCACGCAAGATTTTAGCTATAGGGTGCCGTGGTCGATTATAAGGGGCAGACAGTGAAAACAGTCCCAGAAGATCACAGCAAACAACCTTTCCATTCATAATTTTATGGAGCATGGCAAGATCGTGGATTTTTCTCCGAACACTAAGTGGTATAATAAATATCTATGGACGCTTCACACCACGTCAGTCTGGCCCCATGCTAAGTTCCTGAAGGACTTGTGTTACAGGTACCAGACAACGGAAATATATTTAATACTTTTATACTATACATATATTGAAGATTTTTATTATATAATACACATATTTAATACACATCCATGACCCAGAAACTTTGAAAACTTTTTGTTCCGTCAGCGGGATTCTAACCCGCGACCCCCGGCTTGAGCTACCAACCTAGCCCACCAACTGAGCCACGGAGGTCGTCAAATACTTAACGTTTTATATAGGTCCATCACTTTCAGTCTTGGTGAGGGCGCATAAAATGAGAGAGGTTTCTTGGAATCAATTACCAGTTATATACAAGAACGTCTGACGTTCTGAGAGTCTATCGAACAGATTCATCAGTCATAAATAAAACAAAAAGCAAGTAATGCCGTATTGTTTGATGGGCTTACAAGATCGTTATGTAAAGGGTTTCATAATTTCATTCTTTAATATAAAACGAAATGGCTGAAACTTCAAAGTGATGTGCAATGCATATCGATAGAAAAATATTGCTTTTATTGTATCTGTAATTTTGAAAAATAAGAGGTAAGTACGTAGATAAAAAAAATACGTGTGGCACTCGGGGACGGTGTTGAATAGTCTATTATCGATGAATGCTGTAGAGTCTAGGCTATATTCAGGCTACGACCAATAGAGAAAAATAAATAATAAAGAATTAGACAAAAATGTGGAAGAAACGAGGAAAATTATTTGTAAGCTCTAATCTCACGAACTTCTCTAATACTTCTTCTTCTCTAATCTCTACTTCTCTAATCTCACGAAGAATTTATGTTAATTGGCATAGATATAATATGTAGTCGCTTACATGAAGGCCTCTATATCCGCCAATGACTTGATCATTGTCTGTCAGTGCGAATATCGACGTAAATGACATTAAAATAACATTCATAACAGCGCGCCTTGTACGGTGGCGGTTAAAAACCTTTTTAAGGCTTAGCATACCCCCAAATGTCGAATTAAGCACAATAACTATCCGGCATGGTTCTCTCGATCTCTTATTTTCTTAGTAAAGGAAAAGGAGAGATACCACAAACGCTATAAAAAATACGGTAACCCTCGAGATTACGATACTTTTTCCATGCTGAGATCGAGGCTCAAAGTCATGATGGAAGCTAGTTTTAAAACGTATATTAATGAACTTGAAAACAACTTAAGTATGAATATAAAGTCTTTTTGGAGATACACCAAAAGTAAAAGAATTACAAATGACACACCAAATAGGATGTCTTTTAATAACACAACTAAAGAAAGTGGGCAAGAAATAGTTAATTTATTTGCTGAGTACTTCTCCTCAGTATATGAAGATCCTACAGTTACAAATAATAATTATAAGCCTCAATTTAGTCAATCCAATTTTTCTATAACTAATATTAATATTAACAGTAAAAATTTACTCACAAAATTAAAGAACGTGGATGTGACCAAAAGTGCTGGTCCTGATGGTATACCGCCTATCTTTATAAAATTATGTTCGTCCGCTTTAGTGTCTCCTCTTATTATAATATATAAAAAATCCTTGCAAGAAGGATGTTTTCCATCTTTATGGAAAATATCCAAGATAACTCCAATTTACAAATCGGGAGATAAAACGAATGTCACAAATTACCGTCCGATTAGTATTTTAAGCTGGTTTGCTAGAATTTTTGAAAGCCTAGTGCATGATCAAATATATTACCATTTTCGACATATGTTAAGTCCTAATCAACATGGATTTGTTAAAGGTAGATCTACAAACTCAAATTTACTTACCTATACTAGTTACATATGTGATTCTTTTAATATTCGAAAACAAACTGACTCTATCTACACGGACTTCTCAAAAGCGTTTGACAAGGTTAACCATTCAATACTATTAATCAAAGCCTACCATCAGGGCATACATGGTAATCTACATCGGTGGTTAGCATCATACTTAATGAACAGAACGCAGTTGGTCGCCTTAAGTGGTTATGATTCTGTTCCATACACTGCGACATCGGGGGTTCCGCAAGGTTCAATTCTGGGTCCGCTGTTATTTTTAATGTTTATAAATGACCTTTTGGATTGCATAAAATGTAATTGCTTAGCATATGCAGATGACTTAAAGATTTTTAGAATTATATTTGATATTAGTGATTGCTTAGCTCTTCAGAGAGATCTGGATGTGTTGACTGAATGGTGCAAACACAATCTTATGGGACTAAATGCTAATAAATGTCAAGTTATTACTTTTACGAGAAATAAAAATATAATAAGTTATACTTATAACATAAATGACAAGCCTTTATCTCGTGTGTCAGTAATAAGTGACTTGGGAGTTATTTTTGATACCGCACTATCATTTCGGTCGCACTATGACTCCATATGTAGTAGGGCCCATAATATGCTATCATTTATTTCTCGGACGGCTAAGCCTTTTAAGAACCCTAGTACTTGGATCTTACTTTATGTAGCCCTAGTGAGAAGTATTCTTGAGTACTGTTCATCTGTATGGTCGCCTATGTATAGTGTTCATATTGACAGAATTGAAGCAGTTCAGAGAAGATTTGTCAGGGTACTAAGTAGTAGATGTGGTATGCGAAGGAAGCTGCCGAAATATCTTGATCGGATCAATAAATTTGGTCTCCTAAGCCTTGAGAAACGAAGACAGATTGCTGATCTTGGTCTTCTGTTTAAAATTGTTAATGGTCTTATGGACACGGGTATTTTAGATCAGTTGTCATTTAAGATCCCTACTCGATCCGTACGTATTCAACAGCTCTTTAGTGTTCCACTAACACATAATAATGTGTCCAAAAATAATCCTTTACATAGAATTTGTAATACGTATAATAAAATATGCCAGGACAAAGATATTTTCAATTGTAGCCTGATTGCATTCAAACGAGATCTAGCCAAGGACCCTAGGATCTAAATGCTCAATACGTATAGTATGTGTTGAAAGCCTTTAACAGAGTTTTTTTGTTATGCTTATAGTAAAAAAAAAATATTTTATTTTATATAGTTTAATTTAATCTAAATTAGAATAGTATTACCTACTTTTGGATATAATTGTTAATACTTTGTTATAATAATTATTGTGGCAAGTTTATATCTAGTTAAAGTTCTTAGTTCTTTTTTGTTATATGTTGTTTTTTCCCTGTCTTTCACTATGTAAACCTTATGTTAATATTGTTACTTTAAATGCTGGTTGGTGTAGTTGTAATTGGACCTCAGTCTAAATGCTGTGTGTTGTTAATGTTTTTTTTTTTGCTGTATGTTGTTATTCTGTGGTCTGTAACTGTACCGTAATAAATAAATAAATAAATAAATAAATAAAGGCTTAACATAATAAATATTTAAAAAAAGTAAAAAAACCAAATTATAACTTATGTATTGCAAAGCAGTAGATATTCTTTTGATAAATAATGAAGGAGTAAAGTGGTTTCATTCAACGATTTGGAGGTGATTTGGTTTTTTATTTCTTTATTACGTGATACTGATAGAAAAAATATGGCAAAACCACGTTACGTATCATATCATGTAGATTACTAATTATTTTTTTCAGATATAATTTCTCTGTAAATGCCGTTGAAAAGTGGTTTCATCTGCACGATTTTTTCGCGAGAGGAGCCTGAAGGGAAATACTTTTTTGCGGGAAAATGTACAGTTCCCGAGAAATTACTTATTTACGTGGGCAGAGCCGCGCGGATTCTAGTAAATAAGTATATAATTATTAATGAATAGGTTTGTTATTCTTAAGTTAAACATCGATACTGATAATAATTTATATCCAGTAATGGAGGTCTGTAAAAGATCAGGCGCGAACAGTAATGACTAAGATTTATTACGCCGATGCGATAGTGATTCAACAAACTCATTCCCTGATCGAGATTTCGGCTTCGATGTTCCTTTTGTTTTATTAATAAGTTTTTTGATTAATCCTTGGTCGAAACTAATAATACATTGTTATGATACAACGTAAGATACACTACCGGTCAACCGGTACCGGTTTTTGGGTTTAAGAGAAAAATCAAAGGGAGAACGGATGTTAAATTAATGTGTGATCCCGAATGTAAAGCATGGTGGAGGATGATTTGGGGATTTTTTGGAGGCCGGGTGACTGGAGACCTGGCGAAAATTGAAGGGATTTTAAAGAGAGAAGGAATAATTAAAAATATTAAATAAAAATGTAGTACATTCTGGTCAAAGCGTGATCGGTAGAAATTTTATTTTCCATCATGAAAACGATCCCAAGTGTTCCTTGAAGCTGTACAAACGGCATTTAGAAGAATTGGAAAGAAAGAATGTAGGTACTGAACGTAATGATTTGGTCACTACGGTCGCCCAATCTCAACCCCATTGAATTGTTGTGGGATAAATCGGACTGGGATGTCAGAAAGAAGAAAATAGGACACTCCTATTATGACACACTTTTAAAATATCCTGAAAAATTGAATGGGACCAAATAGAAATCAATTATTTGTCGAAATGTTACTAAGAATGCCAAGATTGTGCAAAGAATTAATAAAAGCAAAAGAAGGTAATAATATGATTAAATTAATTTTTTTAATATGGAACCATTGCAGACTAACTTACTTGTTACTATATTTTAATCCTAATAATATGTTCTTTAAAATATAATTATCAAACTCGATCATATTGCTTTTATTTTTTATGTATCGTGCAAAATATAGCGTGGGCAAAAACTTTTGAACGGTACAATACTTTGTAGTATCAATTCTAATATCGTAAACATAAAATAAGTTTGTTACGCTTTCAATTTTAAACACACTTACTGAAATTTCCTACCAGATTAAACTACTTTTTACCGAGAAAAACGTACAATTTTGTATATACTTGAGTTTAACATTAAGTATATAAATGGGCTTGAAAATTTAAAGTATGTAACAAAATATTAATAACATTTCAAACTTTCATGACGTTTATAGTACAATATAAAATGTAAGTTAAAATTCGTGGAAAACGAACGAATAACGGCTTGCAATATATTTTATTGTTCTTGAAATGAATATGTTTCGTTTTCTTTTGCATTGGGAGTTACAACCAGTTTAAAAGGTCTCGTAGTAATAAGGGCCTGATTATACAATAATTATACATACCTTAGATAAAAAAAGCGCTAATTTAAGCGCTTAAACGAAGCGACGCTACGAAGCGCGCGCGCGAGACCAATCATTCATCTAAGATACCTACATACGGTACCTACCGAGTAGAGAGACCCTCGGCCGAGTGGTAGGCATAAGGGAAATTGGGAGCAACACCAACCCCCCCCCCCTACCCCTCTTGCTGCCATCCATGAATACAGTAAGTATAACTAATGTGGGGTACATTGCTGACTATGCATCTGTTTCGTCATAAATAAGCTGGAGTGGAACAGACCTTCTGTGAAATGGGTGGGGAAAGTCAAAGAAGTCACTGCTCTTGATTTTGTGGTGTCCCTCTATTAATTCGTCAACTGGGAGGCCTCTGGTCCACAGTACCATTATTTTGTCGAGTTATGTTTAGTCAATGATGATGATTCTCATAATCTATTAGCGTAAAGTAATAACCGATCCAACTCAAACATACAACATAAAATACAATAAAATATCTCGTGAGAATACGAATAACTTTATTAATATTTGGTGAAATTTAACGTGACTTCATTAGGAAGTTTTTAACAAGCTACCATACAGAACGATTTTCGAGCGTACCTGCGAACATAATAATTGTGCCGCTAAACTTCGACTATCCTGTAAATAGTTTTAATTTAAATGAATATAATACGAATTCACCGAAATCTGTAGGTACGAATAGTCAGTAATTCCTTCTACGGCTTTAAGTTTTACTGTAGTTACATTTTTGAAAACAATATCTTTTGTTTTGCTCATTTTATATTTTAAATTATATTGTTTTTAAAAAGCTGGGCCTTGAAAAACAATATTAAGTCAATCATGCGGTATGCGGTATGCCCCTAAGCTACACTTAAGAATATTAACCAAATCTAAAGATTTTCCTTAAAACCTTAGAATATTCTAAGGAGCAGTTTTGATGATTTCTTTTATCGCCGTACTGTATACTTCATATGAAATACAACTATGTTTTTGACATTATTATGTAGGAAACTGCTCATAAAAAGTTCTAGCCAATAGCATTTTATAAACTGCATAAATAAAAACTAAAGCCAACAAGCCAATGACGTTAAATGAGGTTTCCTTGTTCCATACAGCTCAACTTCAGAGCTACGTGCTAGACAGCTCGTAAATACGTCACCGCGCCTGAATTCACTGAATATACGCGAGTATACGCAAATATACGTAAGGGAATATACGTAAATATACGGGAATATACGTCACAGAATAATGGCTGGTACGGAGAATTCGTAATTAAAATTCCAAATCATGTTAATGAGAACTCCGCGTCGCCTTGATATTGCTTAACTATCCTGTTTGACGCCCGAAATACGCTCCAAGATAGTGTTTTAATTAAAAACAAAGTGTTCGCTTTTAAGGTAAGACTGTGATAATAAACTAAATGTATAGAAATATGAAAATAGTTCTATTAACAATGGGATATAACAAAACTATTTAAATATTGCTCTATAATTTTGTTTCAAACACTAAAATAAAGTTGCTTTGGGGTACATGTTTAATGATTTCGTATACTACTTACACAATAGACATAACTACTACTTACTTGTCGTATGAATTATAAATTTTGTTAGTATCGTTAAAACTAGGGAATGGCTGAACAGATTTGGCTAATTTAAGTATCGAAATATTCGTGGAAGTACGCTACGGATACTCATCCACAGAGGAAATTCGTGGCACCAACCCCAACCACATCGTTCAATTTATGAGCAGCATTGGGTTGGGGACGGGACTCTGCGAAGGAGTCCCAATATATCCTCAAGGGTCGCAGTGACATCAGGGCTACTCGATCTGCCTTCAGGACAAAAATTAATAATCGAGGAAGCCCAGGAAAGGTTTATATTAGGTCCATATTATCCTAATATAATAGAAATAGATGGTGATACGAAGGTTCACCGGGTCTGGGGTAATCTAGTTTAATTACTCCCTGTTATTGATGTTTCTATAAAAATAACTACATATTAGCAAAGTGGTTTCATTGTACGTACATGCAAAGGTTTTTAATGTTTGTAAAATCGAGTTGACATTACTTTTATTGGAGCTTTTAACAAGGAAGTAAACGGCGTCGCAGCCATAAACAATTTATTCGTATTTACTTTCCCGTTCTGTTTGAGCTGTTGCAATTCTGAGCTATTTGTTTTTGCCGCTCTCATTTAATATGTGAAAAGTATTTTATTGAGGTAATAAAGTGGCCAGCCATATTTTTAAAGTTATGATAGTATGAGTTGTCTCTCTGTTATCTTCCCACAAAACAGCTTTAAATGCAATTGAGAAGAAGTTTGGTATAGAGATAAGTACTTCATATTTTGGTAAGGACAAAAATATTCATGGGCGCCGGCAGGGGGGTGCCAGGTGGTGCACTTGCACCTCTTGGGAATCTCGGGATCAACAGGAATTATTAAAATAAAAAGCCGTCTATTGAAAGCAGTACCAAGATAGTTCGTAATGTTTCGGCATTAAATGTATTCTGTTGACGTAAATAGACAGTCACCGTTGTTCGTAAAAAGAAAATAAAGAAAACTAGAGCCCGTATTTTTGGTCAGTACTCAACATGCATCATGGTCTCAAGACGCGGTTCAGGCTCTGTAATTGGTTGGCTGTCAAAATTTGGACCAATCACAGAGACGAACCGCGTTTTGAGACCGGGTCGCATCTTAAGTACTCGTACTGACCAAAAATACGGGCCTAAAATCTGCACCCCTTGGAAATTATTTCTGCCGGCGGCGCCTACGAGAATATTGTTGGCATGATACATTTTTGCGCGAATGAACGTTACAATATTATGTTTTAGTATTTTTTAAGCATTAATTGCGTGCGTGCGTTTTTATCAACCGCATCGCATCATAAAGCTTAGTGTTTCCGGAATGAAAGATTTTCACTACTCCTTATTTATTGTGTCACCTAAAAACAATGATATATTATATCATAGCCTAAAAATAAATGAGAGGACTTAAATATCACAGAAGCATTGGAAGAATATTAAGAAACCCTTAGATAAGCCTTAAGTTTTGTATAATATCTGTACCATATAAACAACTAAACTTTACGTTTAATAAGTTATACGAAATTTCCACATGAAACAGGAATAAGAGCAACTAATATCTAGTTACGGAAAACTTGTGCCTTTTCAACTCGTTCGTGGCAGGCGCTTATCGTACCCCAGAGGCCTACTCTTACCTGTAATATTAACTACGAATACATAGGTTACATGCGATGCAACTGGTATTAACTTTTCAAGTATTTTATATTATGATACCACTGCGTCCGCCTCGTGGGAAATTGAGGATAAGGACGTATACCGTATCCCACCAAAAACATGAAACGTAAAAGGTCGAGCCAAGCAAAATATTGCAGGATATTCAATACTCCTGTCGTAAAAAGTTTTTAGATCACATTCAAGCCAAGCTTTCAACTTATTTTGTAATTTAAATCAACATTCAGTAAAAGTATCAATAGATTTCTTATTTTATAATTATTAAAGTGGCTTGGCAATGAGAACAAGCAACCCTAAAAATTCGCATGCGGCCCGCGGGCCGCGGATTGGGGATAGCGGGATTAAACCGTCTCGTCGTTCGTCGTCATCAGCCGTCGCGTCGAAGTGCAAAACGACAACAACTTACAACAAGTCAAAACAGTCAATGCTGAAAGTCGTTTAGTCAAAAAAAAACTACTTTGGCATAGTTTATTAAACAGTTCAGTTAAACAGTTCAGAAAACTAGTTAAAAAAAATAAAAAATAAAAATCGTTTTATTTCTGAATAAATTTGAATCAAATGTTTTCAGAACGTTGAGCTACATGTTGCCTACCACCGGTTCGGGAACTAACCCGGTGAGAAGAACCGGCGTAAGAAACTCGCACGGGCCATTTTTTACTAAAAAAGTGGAAAATTAGTCTTTTAAAAAAATAAATTTTACAATATAAATAACTTAATCTAATACATTATAGAAAGTCAACATGAATTGTAAGTCACATATAATAAATGTAGAAGCAGCAGCAAGCAACCATCGTAGGATGGTTGCTTGCTGCTGGGAGTAGTCCCAAGATGTGCCATCGTTTAGGAAATCATTGACCGTATAGTAGGCTTTGGCACACAAACGTTCTTTAATTACTTTTTTAAATTTATTAATTGATAGATTTTGAACGTTTTTCGGGATTTTATTGTAAAGGCGTATACATTGATCTTTAAAAGATTTACTTATTTTGCTAAGTCTGATCACTGGCATTTCCAGCTTGTGCCTATTTCTAGTGTTTCTACCGTGACTATCACCTTTAGTTTTAAATTTAGTTAGATTCTTTCTAACATACAACACATTATCCAAAATGTATTGAGAAGCAACAGTTAGAATAACAATTTCTTTAAACTTTTCTCTCAGAGATTCAAAAGCTGACATTTTATAAATTGAGCGTATAGCTCGCTTCTGCAGCACAAAAATTGTATTGATGTCGGCAGCGTTTCCCCATAAAATGATACCGTAAGACATTCTACTGTGAAAATAACTAAAATAAACTAGTCTTGCCGTGTCTTCATCAGAAATTTCCCTAATTTTTCTGACTGCATATGCTGCAGAACTGAGCTTACCTGCAAGGTTAGCAATATGAGGACCCCACTGTAATTTACTATCTAATGTAATGCTTAAGAATATAGTGGAGTCCACCAAATTCATTTTCTCATCATTTAATAGTAAATTGGTTTGAACTTGCCTAACATTGGGCAAAGTAAATTTAAAGTAAATTAAAAAGTTAAAAAAAAAACTCTGTTTTGTCATTGACTAGTTTACGATGAACAATAAACGGTCTCGTTTCGTTGATCGAAAAAGCTTCGACGACCAACCACACTTTTCGTCGAAGACGTAAACTAGTCGAAAAAAAAACTGTTTTTTCAACTAGTTTACGATGAACGATAAACGGTCTCGTTTCGTTGATCGAAAAAGCGTCAACGACCCACCACTACTTTGCGTTCGGCAGCGTTCGACATCCATCTCTCTCCTAAGTCCTACTTGAGTGACGTCATACGGTCCGATCCGTTCTGTAGGGTTACCTGGGACGCAAATCCAAAATTAAACAACCAGTGAGTGTCAGCGGATAGACAAGAGTTTATTCCATTGAATTACGTATACCAAATTTTTCGAGTAAACGATAGCGCGATCCTAACAGCGATATCTGTTATCAAATCGCGGAACTAAATTTACTTATAAAATATTATTATGAATTTTAACTCAACAAAGGTAGTTGTCACGTTCAACTATCGTCAGTAAACCGACTTTACAGACAACCGATTTTTTTTATATTGAATGGTTTTGGTAGCATGTGCAAAATATATTAATATTTTCAGAGCGTCACAGATTAATTGTCACAAAAATGTTTATTAAAACATTTTTGTGACAATTAATCTGTGATGCTCTAAAAACGAAACTTTTATGTATATAAACTGAATATAAATAATTAAATCTGTATAGTTACTGTAAAAGCTCGAACTTCGGTAAAGTGTAAATGTTAGGATTTACCGACACGAGTTTGTAAATGTAAGTATTTCTAAAAATACATTTACCAATTACAATTCGGTATATTATGTTAGGTTTTACTACTTCAAGTGGTAAATGTTGGTTTTAGGAATAAAACAATGAGTAATTCTTAATTATTTATCTTAAGAACCTACTAAAAAAAACAGGTAGGTTCATATAGTTATTATATACGATAGTAGTAAGTAATACTTACCTATTTAACTTTAATAATTTATTATAATATTAAAATAGAATAAAGATTTAAGGGGGACTTCCGGATTCCATATTATGAAAAATACAATTCCTGGCCTGTTTTTGCTCTATAACAGTACGGAACGCTTCGTGCGCGAGTCCGACTAGCACTTGTCCGTTTTTTTTCAACATATACCGTGCCATTAACGAAGATCCTAAGATTTACTAACTATATAGTGATAAAAGTTCGTATCGCAAACCTTTTCGGACATTTACCATTAGGAATTGGTAGATCTTAGGTTTTACTAGAAAATCATAGGATTTACTGCAGTTCGAGCTTTTACAGTAACGTCATATATAAAGAATTTGTATGTTAGTTTGTTATAAGTACCTTAATTAATCAGGTCTTGCCTTTAATAATAACTAAAAAAACGAAAAACCCGAATAGCTCGAAAAATCCGGGCCTATTTTTGAAACTCGTGTTTTTTCGTGATCCCAAAAACCCGGGTTTCCCGGGTTTTCGAGTTTCGGGTAAACTCGGTCTCGATGCCCTATATAGGCTAATAAAAAAAATCTTATATTATGTATCTTTATAATAACGTGACGTGATATCGTTAATATTATGCACTCCTCTACACCCAATTCTTTACTCATTGTGATTTATAAGCTTCTGGATAATGTACCCTCGTGTTGGTGTTAAGGCATTGTTGTATGATAAAATATTGTGCTTCTATACGTATGTATGTCTATGATCGATGGTCCCTTTTAATGGCTTACTCAAGTACACTCCCCGACAAAATGGTAATTCGCGGCGAAGAATCGTCGTGTGCGCGACGGTATTTATAGCATCAACACACAGCTGGAGTTGGTACGACCCACAGATTTTGGCCGTGTTCACGCCAAACCGACTGTGAGCCGCCAAATGTGAGCAGGCTCACTTTGAACCCCAGTGTGAATGTGAAAATATACGGTATCGAATGTCCGCGCCTACGCCTAGCGTAATAGCGTGTTGTCAGTTAGGTGTTAGTGAAAAAGTGAATATATTTTATGATAATACAATAAAATGCGTAACGTACGCTCACATTCGGCGGCTCACAGTCGGTTTGGTGTGAACACGGCCTTTATGTTCTGTGGTCCAACTATTATTATCGACAGTCGGATACATGTCTGTTCGATTTTAAACCATAGTCATTTCCATTACCCGGATATTATCAATAATCGATTAAGAAGTTTCGAGTTTAGAAGTAAGCACTAAGTTCTTAACAACGTTGTATAAAATGAGAAAACCATTAATAGCACCGCGATATTCTTGCTAACATAATATAATTAGCTTGTTGTTTCGTGTTTTAATCAATTATTGTTATTTGTAGCTTCCATCCCCAGCTAATAACAAGAAAATAAAATATACCGTCTAAGCAAGTCGGCGGCGGCTACCATTATACGCAGCACAATAATTTTCCTTACCGTACATCATTCATCACATTTCGCTGCAAAATAAACTGCACGTACGCTGTGATAAATTAATATTTTTCAACACAACTATGATTTATCGCTAATGACTTTGTTTCGCGCTCAAACCTTTAGTTAAGAGTGCTTCTCAAACATTTTTGGTGGCGGGACCCTTTTGAAAAGCGAAGTTCTGACGCAACACCAAAATAAAATATAATCAATCTATCTTTATCGCAAGGTATATTTCCGACGGCTTTAAAATACTCGATTGTGAAACCCATCTTTAAAAAAGGCGATCGTACAAACCTAAACAACTACAGACCAATTACACTGATAAACTTCTTCTTTCTTAAACATATTTGAAAAATGTATGTACGATAAATTCTATAACTTCTTTACAGAGTGTAAAATATTGAAAGCAGAACAATTTGGATTCAGGAAAAAAACCTCAACCGTACATGCTTGTTTCACGTTAGTTAGGAAAATCACAGAATGCTTCAATTCTAAATCTTTATTATCAGCAATATTCCTAGACATGACAAAGGCTATTGATTTTGTAAACCATGCTATTTTACTAAAAAAACTATATCGCCAAGGCATCAGAGGCGTAGCCTACAAATGGGTTGAAAGTTTTTTATCCAATCGCCAACAATGTGTGGAAACAATTAAAATAAATACAAACTGTAAAACAATTTATAGATCTCCATACATGCTTTATGACGTTGGTGTACCTCAAGGCTCCATATTGGGCCCATTATTCTTTCTGAATTATATTAACGACTTGCCAGATGCATTAGACCACGAATCTATACTGTATGTCGATGACACAAGTATTGTACTCGTCGAGGGAAAGAATCCAACGATCATCGAGGCTGAAATAAATAATGCCATCCCTGAAGCAATGACTTGGCTGAAAAAAAAACAACCTAAAAGCTAATATATCTAAAACGAAACTTGTAAACTTCAAAACTCGAAAACAATCACATAATAATCAAAAAATATGCTATGAGAATTCCGAGATAGAAGTAGTAGATTCAGTCGTTTTTCTAGGCATTACTGTGGATAGTCTATGTAATTGGAAAGATCACATAAATAAAATAACATATGCACTAAACTAGAGAAATATATGTATGTTATTAAAAATATTCAAAAAAAAAACTGTAAGTAAATCTGCAGCACTTCTTTGTTTCCACGGCTACATCTCCTCCGTACTGCGATACAGTTTAATTATATGGGGAAACTCTGTTGACCAAATAAGAGTGTTTAGACTCCAAAAGAAATTTATTAGATGTATCTCCAATGTCAGCTACATCGACCCTTGTAAACCTTTATTTAAGCAATACAATATATTACCGTTACCTTGTCTGTATATCTATGAAATGTGTTTATTTGTGAACAGAAATGTAGATCGCTTTTTTGTACTGAAGTAGCCACCAAGAGCGCTAGACACAAATTTAAATTGGTTGTACCCCACCAAAGACTAAGCATTTGCAGTAGAAATGCTTACTGTATGGCAGTGTCTATTTACAATAAGCTCCCTGACCACTTAAAAAAACTCCCTGAGAGAAAACTACAAAAAGAGCTGCATGCATGGCTACAAAATGTATTATGCTATAAATGAATATTTTAATGATAGAATGGATGACGTTAAAACCTAATATTTCTGACATGATTCTAATTCTATTTTAATTGTAATACTTAAAACATTAACATTATATACATTAAAATTAACATTTGACATTATTAAATATTCATTAATTGGACAAAATAATTTTAAGAAATACAGTTACTTAATTAATTAAAATAGAATGACATAGGGAAATTATTATAATAACAATGACAATATTTGCACACTATGTTAATAGTAGAATATATCTGACCATAAAAATGTAAACATCTACCACTGTGTACCACTGTGTACCACTGTGTACCATATTCTTAGCAAATAAATAAATTTGATTTGATTTGATTTGAAAAAGAAAAAGTTATGTGCAATCTCTATTTGGTTTTAAATAAATATTTAATTGAAAATGGAGTTATTAAGGCGTAGTCGAGTTCATAATAAAAGTTACGAGGGAACAGATGAACTAACCCTGATACATATACATACAGGTCAAAATCATAACCCTCCTTTTAGCTTCGCCGTAGTCGGGTAAAAACATGAATTGGGACACTGATTGATGGCAGAAGTGAAGGCCAGAGGCCCCACAATGGTTTTGTGGAGCCCCAGGGCTCCTCGCAGCACACTTTGAGAATGGCTGCTTTAGGAGCGGGGGAGCTGTAATGTGTGATTACATTAATGCATTTGCATTTTGCAGTACGTTCACATTCTTTGTTGTTTTTGTTTACAGTGTTGGGTTTGCGAAAGAATACGCACAATTTTGCTGTCGCATTGAGCTGTTTTGTATTGTAGCTTGCTTCGTGGCTTGAACTAAGTAGGTCTATAGGTAAAATAAGCAATAGCTGTTAGATTAGATTTAGGTCAAAATAATATTTGACAGGGCAATAATATTTGCCTGTGTGCAAAAAAAGGATTTTGGCGCCTCCTTAGGCAAAATTTTTGGGTCCTTGTCTTGGCTTTGGTGCCCCTAAAGATGGCGATTTGGCGCCCCTAGATTTTATTATTCAGGTCACTAAAAATAAATTTCTAAAAGACATTGAATAACATTTGTATATTTAAATTGAATTCCAAAACGATTCTAAAGAGCGTTCATTGTAGCCGTCAATTTCTTTGATATTATAATTGCTGGTTCGCATTATTACGGCTCTTTAAAGTTTCTTTTAAGAGAGAACTCTTTGTTCCCAAGACTTCGCCCGACTCTGCAGAAAGGAACGTGGTCTATTCAAGCTTTGTTGTGGCGTGAATCAACACTTATTTGCTTCTTCGGGCTGGCCGGAAACACTGTCGCCGTTTTAAAGTGGGACTCATTAAGTCATAATGAGATTGAGTTTTAAGTTTCATAGGCTGCGAAGATGATGATGAATAGCTAAGAGTGGTCTTGATCATTGCATTTTTCAAGAACGTGAAAATGAATTGAGACATTTGGAAGCTGCGACCGATCCAAATTTGTCTGTTGTATACTGTATAAGTTATGTCACCGTCCACTGCTGACCGTAGTCGCCTCTCCAGCCAACCTCTCATCCATCAGCAGTCCGCACCTTCTTTCAAAACGTCAGTCCATTCAGCTCCAGAGAATCCTACTCTACGTTTGTGTTATCATTGTTTCTTTGGGGGCAAACGAGCATACGGGTCCGGAAATACTGCTGGTGACAGTTCGTTCCAGAGTTTTACAGTGCGTTTTTTTTATTAATTAAGGGGGCAAACGAGCAAACGGGTCACCTGATGGTAAGCAACTACCGTCGCCCATGGACACTCGCAACATCAGAAGAGCTGCAGGTGCGTTGCCGGCCTTTTAAGAGGGAATACGCTCTTTTCTTGAAGGTTTGCAGGTCGTAGAGGTCCGGAAATACTGCTGGCGACAGTTCGTTCCAGAGTTTTACAGTGCGCGGCAGAAAGTTACGCGAAAAACGCACTGTGGAAGACTGCCATTCATCAAGGTGATGAGGATTGTATGTTTTTCGCGTGGGACGATGGCGAAAAGTTGCAGGTGGTATGATTACAAATAATTCCTCAGAGCACTCTCCGTGATACAACCGATAGAGGATGCAGAGTGAAGCTACATCTCGGCGTAATTCCAAGGGGTCCAAGCTGTTTGAAACACTATGGCAGTCAATAATTCGAGCGGCCTTCGTTGGATATGATCCAGAGAAAGCAGTTGGTATTTTCTCGAGTAATCCAAACGGAAAAATCCGTTTGTTATCTACGATTGGATAGACACGTCACAATATTACACTATTTTCATCAACGGCGAAGGTCGATGTCCGAAGCATCGGAAATAATCCAAACACAACAGGCAATATAAACTTTAATCAACTAATAGCATAAAAAGCTCATTAAATTCTCATGATCGGTGTACAAGGAGCATTAGAGCTCGCCTGGATGAGCCGAGGAGTTGCATCAATAAGCTGGTCGCCTGGCGCCCCGCCAGAGGATCCCCCAATTGAATGTTTTGACTACTCTCACGATACACGTCGTCATAATTTCAATGCATATCTTACAAGGGGATTAAAATAATATCTCCATTCATGAAAACTGTTCAAAAGTTTTTCTTGGAACACACTATAAGTTTTGATAGTAATGGCCGATTACTTAACTTTAATTCAATAAAGAATTTGAAAAAAGCTCATCAAACTCTTGATTAAATGAAAATTAAATAATAATCGTTAAATGCGTGTTTTATAGTTTCACCATGTTCGTCCGTCCGTTCGATTTTCATATTGGTAATCAGAATCAGTTCTTAATTTGCACCACTTTTAGGTGGTTATAAAAGTTGATTACAATATTGTTTGTTCTAAAACATGCAAAATATAAATTATACTGGACATAAGTCCAGTAAATTTTAATTACATGACTCATAACAATATAGTTTAAAACATAAAAAATTATAAGCTTATTCTTAGCTGTATAGAATATTATCCATACTTAATATTATAAATGCGAAAGTGTGTCTGTCTGTCTGTCTGTCTGTCTGTCTGTCCGTCTGTCTGTCCGTCTGTCTGTCTGTCTGTCTATCTGTCTGTCTGTCTGTCTGTCTGTCTGTCTGTCTGTCTGTTACCTCTTCACGCTCGAACCGCTGAACCGATTTTGCTGAAATTTGGCATGGAGATACTTTGAGTCCCGAGAAAGGACATAAGATAGTTTTTATCCCGGAAAAGTGTACGGTTCCCGCGCGATAAACGAATTTTGGCGCAAAGAAGTTGTGGGCTTAAAATTTAGTTTGTTATTATTTTTAGCAATATTCCGCGAAACAAACTTCCACCTTTAAGTAAATGAGTGAGTGCACGCATAGGCATGCGTACAGCACCTCCCTCCTCCCACACTGCCTATGCGTACACTCGCATGCAAGAACTTGCAAACACCACCACCACACAAGCAATAATGTTGGCAAATCCGTGCAAGGCCCCTCACCACCATGCAGGTTGAAAACCTCGACGCGCGTTTCGCTCCAACACCGGAGCATCCTCAGGATGTGGACTCTACGAACAACGTCCGTCCGTCCGTTTGTTGAACTAAATTTTAAGCTATGGATTTCCGCAAAGTAACGCCTGATTCCATTAACTATTTAGAAGTTGTGGGCATCAGCTAGTTATCTATACATTAATAAATTATAAAACAAAGTAGCTTTTTTCCCTCATGTCCCTTTATTCCCTTAACTCTTTAAAACTACGGAACGGATTTTGATAATTCTTTCAGTGACTTTCAGAAGGCTATAGGCTATATTTAATCACGCTAAGACTAATAGGAGCGAAGAAATAGAGGAAAATGTGGAAAAAACGGGGAAAATTATTTGAAAGGGCTAACTTCAACGCGCCAACCTCAGTAAATACTGGTCTGATTTGAAAAATTCTCTGTGTTAGATAGCCCATTTATTGAGGAAGGATATATGCTATATTTTATCACGCTAAGACTTATAGGAGAATGTGGAAAAAACGGGGCAAATTATTTGAAAGGACTTATCTCGCGAACTACTGGAGCAATTTTTATGTTATTTGGCGCAGATAAGAAGTAGACCACGTGAAGGATCATAGGCTATCGATTTTAATCATTTTTTCAGTGGCTATATATTTTATACCCGTGCGACGCCGGGGTGGGTCGCTAGTTACATATATTAGAATATATTAAGTTCAGGTGCAGTTATTAATTCAGTCAGAATGCTAAATATCCAAATGGAGTGAGGACCTTTGTTTATTTCATTTCGTGGCTCCGCGCAGAACTTCAGTACTAAATAAGCCGCTGAAGTGACTACAATGATAATTTCAACAAAAGAAACTTTTCAAATAATTTTGGCCTTCCTTCCTATTTATAAATCAAAGTTGCTTAAACAAAGAAAGAGGGTTGAAGTGAAATAAAACGGATATAGGAGATTAGGCATTATTGTTAAATGAGACGCTTAAAGTTGAAAACTTTTAAAATGCGAAAAATATTTATATATACAGTCCATTATAATATATAAAATCTACGTGTCGCGGTGTTTATTGCCAAATCCGTTGCGGCTTGATGCGTTTGATTATCGTGAAACTAATAACGCATGACAATTGCCCAATATCTATTTTTCGCACCCGAATTAGCTGTAAATGGTAAAACAACGTTTGCCGGGTAAGCTTATAATTATTTAAGTTTTCTGACCTTTCAGTTCACAAAGGGTCTAGTTTCTATTGTAGCCAAATCACACTACAAATTCTATGAATAATAAACAAAATCGCCAAAACTTTTCAAAATGTTCTCTATTACATTGCATTGGAGGTTTGATAAATTTTAAAGTTTCCTCGCTAAGGTTATACGGGAGTTTGTTAACTTGAACGTTTTCCATCACAAAAGATATGCATAGGAAATTTACTCAATCGATAGTGCAGTGAAGTTTGGATCAAGTGAGATGGTCGGGGCCTCGTTACTCGATCAAACTGCCGAGGGGGCTATGGATTATTTACTTTCGACGATCATGGAGAATTTTTTCGACTTTTGAAAATCTGCATGGGTAGAAAAATATTTTATGACTATATGGCGCCCGCAACTCCGTTGCGCCAAAATTGGCTTATCGCGCGGGAACCGTACATTTTTTTCGGAATGAAAAGTATACTATGTCCTTGTCCGGGAACTCCTCATGCAAATTTTACTCTCATGAATTGAAGAGGTCTTTAAAATTCATTTATTAGGCAGGTCATGCAACCGTCTCCATCAATAATATCTAGGTTGTAGTTATACATAATATTGTGGAAGTAAATGCAGCAACTGCTGACTTCTGCTGTACGTTAATTATTCCAGCTATGTAAGCCAAGTATTTGCTAAATAACCCATCAGTCGTGGCAAAACGAGACACAATAGCTTTTTCATTGTTATCGCGGCCAGATGTGGTAAAGTATCGAAACTCGCCCTACGTTGGCAAAGATGTCTAATGACTGCACGTACTAAGAGTACTACCAAGGGTTGAAGCGTTTGTAAAGTACGTTCGCGTGCATGTGACTGTTTCAACTGCGCCGTAAAACGCTTTTCATAGACCGTAGTGTGTCTGGTTGAGCGGCAACTTTGCCGATAGTACCACGTAGGAGGAGTTAAGGCCGTGTTTCCACAGACGCGGAGCTTAGAGGTGCTGAATTGACCAATGACCAATCACCATGCTCGAAATCATCGCTCCGCTTCGCTGTCATTCCGCTGGAATAGCACGATTGGTCAATTCGGGCACCGCTAAGCTCCTCTCCGCTCCGCTCCGCGTCAGTGGAAACACGGCCTTACGATACTTTATTTAGTAAAGAACTTAGTTCACATGGCTGGAGTAATTAACGTAGTACTCGGACGAAGTCGCGGGCAAAAGTTACAAATTTGATAAAACAGTTCGGGGGTATTGGAACAAAATTCGATTCGGAGTTTCTAATTGCATGGAGAGCTGCGTGGGGCAGGGTTGTTGGCGCTTCGTTACTTTTATTTCGTCCTCGATAAATATAGTTTTTGTTATAAACTCTAGATGGAATATAAAAGCAATCGGCACAGCTTTTCATAATAAAATACGGTTTGGAAAGTATGTTTCCCGTTAGATTAAAACTAAGACAACTAAGTTTACTTACATAATTATTTAATTATTCATATTTACCACAATCACCATCATTTTTTTTAAGTCATTCTTAAAGTGGCGAGTTCTAAGAAAACACGTCTTTTTACTAAATTAATTAGGAACTTTGAAAGCAAAAATGTAATAATTGAGATTTAAAAAAATCCAGCTCTCGAAGGCCGAAATTCACTATACCGCTGTAATTCGTGTCTAGTTATTTGTTGGGAATGTTTGCAAACAACGTTTAGCTGTGCTGGTGATGTTTCATAAACTGTTTCTGATTCCAGCCGCGCCGGTTGCCAGTCATTAACGAACGCAAAGACTGCAATTATGAAAGCGCTGTAAAATATATAATCGAGCACTCGACAAAGTCAGTTCTCAAGTGTTTTGAGATTAAGGGCGTTCCGTCCGGTGATTCCGTAACTGACCGTATTTAAAACCTTATAAACTCATAATCTGAAAGCTACAAAGTAATAATAAAAATACAGCAATAATCTTCAGTATATCAACATTCCTTTTGTCGTTTTAAATTTTCTATTTTTGTTTCTTATACTCATGATATCAGCTTTCAAAGTAATACCAATTTGTTAAAATTCAAGCATACATTCAGCATCTCCTTAGGATTTACAAATTACTTTTATTTGAAACTAAAGCCAATACATCGACAATATCATAAACTACATATTCGCCGTTTTAAATTTTTTTTAGGACAATTTTGAACTAAGATAAGTAAAAATAGTAGGGTTTTGGCGCGATCTCGGCAACGCGGCAAATGTATGGCCAAGGTCGTTTGCTCGGGGGACGACCTTAAAACGAACAAAAAAGTTCAGTTTTTTGTTCGTCTTACTCTCTTGTTACCGGTAATATACAGATACAGCCCCGGATTTATAAATTGGCCATTATAGGAGACGGCCCAAGGGCGGCAGTGTCCTAGGGGGCGGTAGTGTACAGATTTCGTACATGGGCGGTGGAAATAAAGTAGCCTACTCTCATAAAAATATAATTTCGGCACTGCAGATGCAGATAAATTATTCCTTCCGGCCAATAAGAAGATTGTTATTAGATGGGACCCTATTATAGTTATGAATTTGGTATTAAAATCAATAGCTTTGTCGACACTGTGCCTTTTTCTGTTCGTCAAGGGCATGCGCTACAGCGCAGTCAACAGCAAACGTGAGGCATGCCCGTGATGCATGCCCTCTGACCGTATCCAAAACTGCAAAAATGACAATGTTAGCGTTGCGTTCAATTATTGAATGCGCCAAAACGAAAGTTGAATGAAAGAAGATGATGAAAATTGAAGACGAAAGCGCCTAGTGTGGACTTAGCTATGGAGATACTGATTATAATCAAATTATAGTTTCAGCGGCACAAAACATTATCATTAGACATGCTTTTGCGTGGATACTATTATGAAGTCCAACTACCTAGCTAGAGAACTAGCGCAGCGAATTACGAACAGTTTTGTTTGCGAGGCCACAATATCATATGAACTGGGTGCTCCGGGCCGCTGCCCGCTACGGGCGAGGAAATCCAATTAACAGCGCCTGTTTGACCGGCGGAGCAACGCTGCGACGGCGCAACGCAACGAGATAATACATTTTACGCCGCACCCGTCTAATAGCTATGAACAGAGGCGGCGCGGCGTAAGCCGTAGGCGGTATGGACCACCCGCGCCCATGGACTCGTGGTCCAAGGGGCCTCGGCCCCTTGGACCACGAGGTTTTTTTAAGGATTCACAATTCAAGACGTGAGTGGAAAAATAAGGTAAGTAACATGAAAAATCTTCCCGTTTTTTTGCTTAAATGAAGGGTTTAGGGCCGGAAAAATTATTTGAAATAGAAAAACTATGGATTATTATATGTGTAGCCAGATACATTAGCTAGGTCACGAAGTAGATAAGTTACAAGTTTTATTAAAATAATTAGGGAAAAAAATCAGTTATTGTCCGAATGTTACGAAATGTTACTTGTTCGATTCTTCCACTCACGTCTTCAATTAGTTTTGATACTCAAATATTCATAAAAATAGTTTTATAAATAAAAGTTTGAGTATCAAAAACTTCTTTCACTCCGTAAATACGTCTTCTTACGTCATCTATCAGGGGGCCTCGCTAAATAATATATTTTAGGGGGCTTTGCAGTATATATCTTGCCCACATCAAAATTTGGGTCTTGCTCCGCCACTGGCTACGAATATTGCTGCACCACCACCTGAATGAAATTATTGAAACACTGCGTACCGGGTACGTGGGACGATTCAAAGTGCAAAGGTTTCACTCGTCCCACGGTACAATATTATTTGATATTTGACTTTGATTTGATAAGCAAACTATTCTACCTGCGGTTTGGTACTACTAATATATATTCTGTGCTGCGGTATAGATTTTATGTAGATTTAAATATTATGTTTCGAACTTTAAT
The DNA here is from genome assembly GCA_937595015.1 of Polyommatus icarus. Taxonomy (NCBI): domain Eukaryota; kingdom Metazoa; phylum Arthropoda; class Insecta; order Lepidoptera; family Lycaenidae; genus Polyommatus; species Polyommatus icarus. The sequence continues at coordinate 6,973,682 of OW569329.1, read as the reverse complement.
AACCATACATAATACTAATAACCATACTAATATAATACGAATGCGAAAGTGTGTCTGAATGTCTGTCTGTCAACTCTTCACACTGAACAGATTCTGGTAGTTTTGGAGATATTTTGAGCCCTGGGAAAGGACATAGGATACTTTTTGTCCCAAAAAACCATGCGATTAACGAATTTCAGTGCAACGAAAGTGAGGCCGTTACCTAGAATCTAGATGATATTATTAAGGGCGTTCCGTCCGGAGATTCCGTAATTGACCGTATTTAAAACCTTATAAACTCATAATCTGAAAGCTACAAAGTTATAATAAAAATACAGCAATAATCTTCAATATATCAACATTCCTTTTGTCGTTTTAAATTTTCTATTTTTGTTTCTTATACTCATGATATCAGCTTCCAAAGTAAAACCAATTTGTTAAAATTCAAGCATACATTCAGCATCTCCTTAGGATTTACAAATTACTTTTATTTGAAACTCACGCCAATAGATCGACAATATCATAAACAACATATTCGCCGTTTTAATTTTTTTTAGGACAATTTTAAACCAAGATAAGTAAAAATAATAGGGTTTTGGCGCGATCTCGGCAACGCGGCAAATGTATGGCCAAGGTCGTTTGCTCGGGGGACGACCTTAAGTACTTACTAGTATTCAATAAAATATAATAAATTACTAGTATTTAAATAAAAATCAATCGTCAGTTGAAATAAAGTCCATTTGTATTCAATTGACATGGCATTCGGATAGCAGTAAATTATATGAAACATACCGAAGTGCTATTTAGATGCCTATCATGTAACATTACATACCATGATAAATGAATTTAAAGTAGCGTGGAGTTTAATATGTAAATCGATGTTAGGCTTAAACAAATTGAATTATTGTATTTTAAATTAATACGATTATTACGTTCCATCATCACTGTTCGGTATTAATTATGACGAATACCTACTTATTTCGCTTGTAATTTTCACGGGAGAGCGAGTTGGCGGGCAGCTGGTTACCAATGGCCATAATATCGGTGCTATCAAAATAATAAGCTTCATAGATCATTGCTGTCATCTTAGGGAGATCGCACACGTCACACTTTTTGTGTGATATAGTCTGCGGCTTACATACAACCTGCATGGTGCGCGCCATCAGACTACGTATGGAAGCCGCAGACTCGATCACACAAAAAGTGTGACGTGTGCGATCTCCCATATCCATACTAATATTATAAATGCGAAAGTGTGTCTGTCTGTCTGTCTGTTACCTTTTCACGCCTAAACCGCTGAACCGATTTTGTTAAAAATTTGACAAGGAGATTCTTTGAGTCCTGGGTAAGAACATAGACTACTTTTTAAAGCGAAAAATGTACAGTTCCCGCGCTTTAAACAAATTTTGACGCAACAGAGTTGCGGGCATCATCTAGTGACTAGCTGTCCCGGCAAACGTTTCTTTATCGCCCGTGTTATTTTATTGAATTAGTGACTAAATAAGTATGTCACCATGGCAACGTCCCTCGCTATCCCGTGACCCGCGTCGCATAAACAATGGTCGCTCTTTATAGACAAATAATTTGGAATAAAATAAAATTGCGACTATAATTAAATATCTAACCTATCCTATCTCTCAAGTTGGAAAAAAGCACACATTTAAAAAAAAACATTAAAATCGGTTAAGTAGTTTAGGAATCCATCGCGGACAAACATCGTGACAGGAGATTTATATAATTTATAATATATTAGTATATTAGTTTGACGACTTCTGTGGCTCAGTGGTGAGCGCGTTGGTAGTTCAAGCCGGGGGTCGCGGGTTCGAATCCCGCCGACGGAACAAAAAGTTTTCAATGTTCCCGGGTCTGGATGTGTATTAAAATATATGTGTATGATATAATAAAAATCTTAAATATATGTATAGTATTAAAGTATTAAATATATTTCCGTTGTCTGGTACCTGTAACACAATAGTCCTTCAGGTACTTAGCACGGGGCCAGACTGACGTGGTGCGAAGCGTCCATAGATATTATAATATTATACAGGGTGTAACAAAAACAAGTGATAATACTTTAGTGTGTATACGTGTTCCCTGTAGAGAGTTCACTGTGAAAGTAGCAGCGCTGAAAGACCAAAAATTTTTTTCACTTTTGTATGGGGAAACTCGACGTGACGATCGGGCCCTTGCCCATACAAAAGTGAAAAAAAATTTTGGTCTTTCAGCGCTGCTACTTTCACAATGAACTCTCTACAGTCTACAGGGAACACGTACACACCCTAAACTCTAAAGTATTATCACTTGTTTTTGGTACACCCTGTATATTAGTATGGATTTTTTGTGATACTGTGACTGTGACTAAGGTTCGGGTTTTGGTGGTTTTATTTCTGGTTATGGTTTCAGTCTTGGTTTTGTTTCATAAGATCAAAGTTTAGAAAACGCAAAAGATGAAAGCTAGTCTATAATAATAAGTTGTAACTTGTAAGTCAATCTTATTTTCTACTATATGACGCCCGCAACTCCGTTGCGTCAAAATTTGTTTCGCGCGGAAAACGTACATTTTTCCGGAATAAAGACTATCCTATGTCCTTTCTCGGGACTCAAAGTATCTCCATACCAAATTTCAGCAAAATCGGTTCAACGGTTCGAGCGTGAACAGGTAACAGACAGACAGACAGTCAGACAGACGGACAGATAGACAGACAGACAGACACACTTTCGCCTTTATAACATTAGTATTTATTTATCAATTAACTAACAAACATAATATCCTTTTGTTACAGAGGAGGAAGGCACGGAGTTGGAGTTGGAAGCTCTTTACCGACGGTATTTTATTTTTATCGAATGGATCTACGCTAGTGGCCCTTTGTGAGAGGGCCGTTTTAGCTTCATCGGAAGAGAGACTGCCGTTTAGCAGTCGGCGGTACTGCGTGCGGCTCCTATATACTCGTATAATAAAGTACTCTGTGGTGCGGCTGAAGCACGCGCTGTTCGAGTCGGCGCTGTGCGTCACGTTGTTGTGCAGCGTGGTACTGCTCTGCGCGGTCTGCATACTGCACTCCTATGTAAGTGTCACGCTACCTTTATCCATAGACTTATAATATTACTAGCTGTCCCGGCAATTTTTTCTTTGCCATATTATATAAAGTATATCGCCCGTATTATTTTATTGAATTAGTGACTAAATAAGTATTAAAAAAAACAGCTATTTACCACGGGGCCAGACTGACGTGGTGTGAAGCGTCCATAGATATAACAAAAAGTATGTCACCATAGCAACGTCCGTCGCTATCTCGTGACCCGCGTCGCATAACAACATGGTCGCTCTTTATAGATAAATAATTTGCAATAAAATAAAATTGCGACTATAATTAAAGATAAGCTATCCTATCTCCCAAGTTGGAAAAAAGCACACATTTAAAAAAAAGAAACATTAAAATCGGTTAAGTAGTTTAGGAATCCATCGCGGACAAACATCGTGACAGGAGATTTATATATAATAGATTAATAACAAGTTTGTCATTAAATGAATTGTACACTACGTAGTGTACACAAAAGAGTTGTGATATTTTTTTATGTAGAATCTTTGAACTTTTTTATGTAAATTAAATACTTATTTATTTATTAATATATTTCATCACTAAGTTAATTATTATGTACTCCTATAGATACCAAAGGTCGCTTGGAAGAAATTGCTCAATAGCAATAAAGCCGCCTTTGCGTTCTTGTATCTTTGATGAATGTACCGTATTTTATGTTTGTACAATATCTTGAACGCAATAAAGTATATTCTATTCTATTCTATATTTAATACATTCCCTAAAAAATTAACTGAAAACTTAAATTATATTTATTTAATGAAATCCCTCTAAAATTTTTGCATGTAAAACCTTTCAAATCGAACAAATAACTTAGAGGAGCCAAACTCGAAATCTGAAATAAGTATTGAATAACGATTTATACAAAGCAAACTTCAAACAAACCGTGCAGACATAATTCTCTTTTTGCTCTCGCAGATAATGATATTGGCTCAGTGTCCGAGATAAAAGAAAATGTAAAAAAGAACTTTGATTTTAGCGTCCGCCATTCAAATGTTGAAATCATAAGGAATTGATTGCTCAGAGCCTTGACAGTTTACAATTCTATTTCTTTTCTTTGATAATATTTATCATTAGCATCGTGGTACTATTAAACCAATGGAACTCGGTTTATGATATTTTCTGAAATCATCTTTTCATTTGCGCTCTGGCTATTGCGATCATCAAAAGCGGTACAGTAGATGGTATCATCATTGATTACTAGGCAGTTGACAGACTATTGACTAACGTTATTTGGTCGGATCATGTCAATTCAATGTTAATTATTGTGATCTGTCGGCTGGGTTTGACCAGGTTTGAAACAACGTAGGTCCCCTATCTGCCTAGGAATCAACTTCTCTGATAGTAAGATGACGGCCGCAACTCCGTTGTGCCAAAATTCGTTTATCGTGCGGGAACTAAAATACCCTATGCCCTTTTCCGAGACTTAAAGTATCTCCATACCAAATCACAGTAAAATCGTTTCGGTGGTTTGGGAGTGAAGCCCAAACTGCTGAACCAATTTTGTTATGATTTGGTATGGAGATACTTTGAGGTAACAAACAGAGATTCGCATTTATAATGTTAAAATCCATTTTCCATAATCAAAGATATACAAGATGTAAGAAAACTAAGTGATAATACTTTAGGGTGTGTACGTGTACCTTGTAGAGAGTTCACTGTGAAAGTAGCAGCGCTAAAAGACCAATTTTTTTTTTCACTTTTGTATGGGGAAACTCGTGATGCTGGGACACTTGCCAATACAAAAGTGAAAAAAAAATGGTCTTTCAGCTCTGCTACTTTCATAGTGAACTCTCTACAAGGAACATGTACATAGTACACACCCTAAAGTATTATCACTTAGTTTTGTTACACTCTCTACACCTAATTATTATAGATATCATATTGTGTACAATACTTGGCTGAGTAGTGAATACCTGCCAGGTTGAGAGTTCGTTAGAGCGAGCGGTAATGAGCATTACAATGGTTGGCTTCATTCACTAGTCCAATGATATATCGAAATGTGGTGAGTATGATGATGAATGATATTTCGAAATGCAGTGAGTGCCACGTACTTGTAAATTTACGTTGGCTGACTAGTCCAAGTCCAAACAGCGAGTCGAGATACAAAACTTCATAAAATTATCAAATTTTTTATGATATAATGTGTGCGACGTTTATCTAATATATATAAATCTCCTGTCACGATGTTTGTCCGCGATGGATTCCTAAACTACTTAACCGATTTTAATGTTTTTTTAATGTGTGCTTTTTTCCAACTTGAGAGATAGGATAGCTTAGATCTTTAATTATTATAGACGCAATTTTATTTTATTGCAAATTATTTGTCTATAAAGAGCGACCATTGTTTATGCGTATGTACCGAATGTACCGTATTTTATGTTTGTACAATATCTTGAACGCAATAAAGTATATTCTATTCTATTCTATATTTAATACATTCCCTAAAAAATTAACTGAAAACTTAAATTATATTTATTTAATGAAATCCCTCTAAAATTTTTGCATGTAAAACCTTTCAAATCGAACAAATAACTTAGAGGAGCCAAACTCGAAATCTGAAATAAGTATTGAATAACGATTTATACAAAGCAAACTTCAAACAAACCGTGCAGACATAATTCTCTTTTTGCTCTCGCAGATAATGATATTGGCTCAGTGTCCGAGATAAAAGAAAATGTAAAAAAGAACTTTGATTTTAGCGTCCGCCATTCAAATGTTGAAATCATAAGGAATTGATTGCTCAGAGCCTTGACAGTTTACAATTCTATTTCTTTTCTTTGATAATATTTATCATTAGCATCGTGGTACTATTAAACCAATGGAACTCGGTTTATGATATTTTCTGAAATCATCTTTTCATTTGCGCTCTGGCTATTGCGATCATCAAAAGCGGTACAGTAGATGGTATCATCATTGATTACTAGGCAGTTGACAGACTATTGACTAACGTTATTTGGTCGGATCATGTCAATTCAATGTTAATTATTGTGATCTGTCGGCTGGGTTCGACCAGGTTTGAAACAACGTAGGTCCCCTATCTGCCTAGGAATCAACTTCTCTGATAGTAAGATGACGGCCGCAACTCCGTTGTGCCAAAATTCGTTTATCGTGCGGGAACTAAAATACCCTATGCCCTTTTCCGAGACTTAAAGTATCTCCATACCAAATCACAGTAAAATCGTTTCGGTGGTTTGGGAGTGAAGCCCAAACTGCTGAACCAATTTTGTTATGATTTGGTATGGAGATACTTTGAGGTAACAAACAGAGATTCGCATTTATAATGTTAAAATCCATTTTCCATAATCAAAGATATACAAGATGTAAGAAAACTAAGTGATAATACTTTAGGGTGTGTACGTGTACCTTGTAGAGAGTTCACTGTGAAAGTAGCAGCGCTGAAAGACCAATTTTTTTTTCACTTTTGTATGGGGAAACTCGTGATGCTGGGACACTTGCCAATACAAAAGTGAAAAAAAAATGGTCTTTCAGCTCTGCTACTTTCATAGTGAGCTCTCTACAAGGAACATGTACATAGTACACACCCTAAAGTATTATCACTTAGTTTTGTTACACTCTCTACACCTAATTATTATAGATATCATATTGTGTACAATACTTGGCTGAGTAGTGAATACCTGCCAGGTTGAGAGTTCGTTAGAGCGAGCGGTAATGAGCATTACAATGGTTGGCTTCATTCACTAGTCCAATGATATATCGAAATGTGGTGAGTATGATGATGAATGATATTTCGAAATGCAGTGAGTGCCACGTACTTGTAAATTTACGTTGGCTGACTAGTCCAAGTCCAAACAGCGAGTCGAGATACAAAACTTCATAAAATTATCCAATTTTTTATGATATAATGTGTGCGACGTTTATCTAATATATATAAATCTCCTGTCACGATGTTTGTCCGCGATGGATTCCTAAACTACTTAACCGATTTTAATGTTTTTTTAATGTGTGCTTTTTTCCAACTTGAGAGATAGGATAGCTTAGATCTTTAATTATTATAGTCGCAATTTTATTTTATTGCAAATTATTTGTCTATAAAGAGCGACCATTGTTTATGCGACGCGCGTCACGGGATAGCGATGGACGTTGCCATGGTGACATACTTATTTAGTCACTAATTCAATAAAATAATACGGGCGATATACTTTATATTATATTTCTTCGCTTCATTCTTCGATATATAATTAACCAAAAGTAGATTTTCAGAGTAACGAAAGAAAGATTTTTTATTTTTATGAAATACAATATTCATTATGAATACTTACCATTATATTCGAAAAAGAATTTAATAATAAATAATAATAATAGTCAGTAGAAACGAAACGTAAGAGACCTCTATGGTTTGTGATTCAAATGATAACAGTTATACTGGGATCATGGTGATTATTTAACTGATTCAGCGAAACTTTGTTCGTCGATAAAATTATGGTTAAGGAAAATAGCGAAAGTATCGGAATCGCTAGTCCTGACTCCTGCCTGTCGACTGTCGTCTTACTAATAGTGTCCAGTATCAATTCCTGTGTCGACGTTCGTGTCGACGCCGCGCCGCTCTCGCACAGCACCTGCTTTATCCAGTGGCTAACTGACCGACAGGGAGGTGGCTGTTCTGTGCAGAGCGTTAAGCGTTAGCAATAATAACCCGCACTGTAGCATTATCCTATTTTATATAATCTTGAATAACCATCACAGGGCGTAATAACTTAAATATTATATCCTATATATATATATATATATAAATATATATATATATATATATATATAGGATATAATATTTAAGTTATTACGCCCTGTGATGGTATATATATATATATAAAGACTAATATATATATATATATATATATATATATATATATATATATATATATATATATATATATATAATGTTATTCAAGATTATATAAAATAGGATAATGCTACAGTGCGGGTTATTATTGCTAACGCTTTACGCTCTGCACAGAACAGCCACCTCCCTGTCGGTCAGTTAGCCACTGGATAAAGCAGGTGCTGTGCGAGAGCGGCGCGGCGTCGACACGAACGTCGACACAGGAATTGATACTGGACACTATTAGTAAGACGACAGTCGACAGGCAGGAGTCAGGACTAGCGATTCCTATGTTATTATTGGCGTTATTACGCCCTGTGATGGTATATATATATATAAAGACTAATATATATATATATATATATATAAAGACTAATATATATATATATATATATATATATATATATATATATATGTATATATATATATATATATATATATATATATATATATATATATATATATATATATATATATATATATATATATATATATATATATATATATATATATATATATTAGTCTTTATACACAATCTATAATATTATGTATGCTTTAATTTTTTTCTATAAACAGAAATATAGAAATATAATATGTTTGCCGGATTGGGGGAAACAACTGCAGGTGATTACTGCAATTATTTAATCAACCGGCATATACTGCGACTGTGAGTCGATAAGTACAGTGTGTTTGGACCACGAGTCTTTTTACACAATCTTTATTCTATATGCATCGGAATTGATTGCGGATCTCTGACGATGTTTTACCTATTCTATGGCAACACTAGCCAAGTAAACACAGCTCTGTATAATTTCTGTTTCTAAAATTAATTTATTAAGTTTAACTGGCTTTCAAGTGAAGAAATCTGCATAATAATAGTCAACTTACACCTGGAAATATTATCTTAGACAAGACTAACATAAACAAAAATTATAAAAGTGAATAAGTAGTGGTTTTAACAGTGAACGGTGAGCCTGAGTGCTTTGTTTATTCAAATGCTACATAAAATAAATAAAAAATACAGTGTCTCACATAGCAGCCAGGTGAGAAGAGATTATTTTGAACGAGTAAGCAATTGAGCCACTGATAAACACAGAACAAACAACTCTGTACACTGATCTCACTGATCTTGCTCAACAACAGGAACTATGTAAGATCTTTAAACAGCTATAAGCCACTATTAAATGATCAAGAACCTTATAGGAACGATTCAAAAATAACTAAGGAATACAAGATACCTAGGAACTTACTTTCATTAGATCATACATAGTGGAATACATTCCATATACTTACTTATTTTTTCTTGAAAATCATTCTCTTATGACAGAATAAGTAAGAAACAACCGTTGGAATAATTTGATTTTAAAAAAAAATCCAGGACTAACGAAATTTGTTCAAATAATTTACAACTACCGAATTAAAACCAAAATATTATTGAACACTTCTTGATAAATTTGACATATGACATTGATATGTGTCAAAGCAAAGTAAAACAAAGACTGTATGACATTGACATTCCATAGACCATAGACATTTTCTTTTTTTTTTATCATTGCATGATGGCAAAATATTAACGCTGGGTGGCCGATTAAAAAGGAAAAAATAAAGCAAAATAAAACGATTGAATAAATTATTAATACTGAGATCTTATCACTAAAAGAAAATGGATACAAGCAACACCGACGACTTTATCACTTATAGAAGAAGAAGGTCTTTATCAGTTTCTAACATTCCCTCACATCACTCCCCTATTTTTGATACCACGATGAACAGTATGCCCAGCACGTCATTTAACGAGTCCTGTACAGAATGCATTGACTACATGAAAAGAATTCAAACATTATCAAATGAACTATTATCGGCAAATAATGAAATCGAAAATCTTACATTAGATATACAAACACTTAAAAATGAAATCGAGAAGAAAAACATGTTGATTAATGCGTATAAGAAACTAGATTCACCCTCATCTATCACCCCAAATCGACGTAAAGGAAAAAGAAATAAAATTCATGATGCAAATCGACATAACATAGACAGCACACCCTTGAGCACACCCACCTCCATTATATTAAATGAAACCAAAAAAACACAAGCAGAAAACAAGGAGAAAATAAATCATACAGATATAACATACAACTTAGAACAAGATAGCCATTCCATAGTTAAAAATAACCAGAGCAATACAAACCAATACAATCTAGAGTATATGGACAGTGTGAAATGTGCGAATAACCTGACTACAGAAAATAATTACATTGAAAAGAATGACAAAAAGGTTATAGAAAATAATGAACATGAACAGGACAAAATAAAGGTTATAGTTCTAGGAGATCATCAAGCGTATGGAGTACGCAAAGCTCTGCAGACTATTTTAGGACAAAAATTTGAGGTCTTCTCGCTGTGGAAATATGGATCAAAGTTAAACAATATTCTAAACACACTGGATAACAACATTAAAAACTTAAGTAACAAAGATTTTATAATAGTATTAGGTGGATGCAACGATGATAACCCCACGAACATCCAAATTAACCTGGGGATGTTTTTAGAGAAAAATAAAACTCCTCATATCATAATATCGGAAATACCTAGAAATAAGAGTTTAAATGAAAAAAAGCTGAATCAACTCGTTGAACATATATGCAAACTCTACAACAACACAACATACCTGAATATGGACTACAGTAGATACATACCACGTGGATCTAGTTTTAAGTTTAGTTTAAGTAAATCTTTAGCTAGAGCAGTGCTAGGATTAAATTATAAATATAACTATGAATTATACACGAATAAAAAAATAAATGATCAAAAATGTGCTAAGATTAAACTAGATAAGCTTACTCAAACAGAATCGATCATTAATAAAGTCTCAACAAGTAAAATTATCAGCTACCCCATCGATGCTAACCCAGTGACTGCAATGGCTGTAGATGGATCTAGAGATAGTCCTTCTCGTACTGTAGGTGAATCTGCTGAAGATCTTTTTCGTGAATAACCACTTATCAATCATGCATCAAAATATCTGCGGGCTATTGGCAAAAGCCGATTCATTATGTGTCCACTTAAATGAATTATTGAGAGAAGGAATACCAATAGATGTGATATGCATAACTGAGCACTTCATAATGTCTGGTCAGGAAAAATTACTTCATTTACCGAACTATAAACTAGTAGCTATTTATTCAAGAAATAAAAAAAGAGGCGGTTCTTGTATTTTGTTAAAAAATGGTTATCAATATACAGAATTACAGGAGATTATGAAGTGTTCTATATCGGGAATAATTTAATTAAGCGCTATTGAACTTTCTGAGCATAATTTAGTTCTTCTTTGTGTATATAGACCACCACAGATAACAAACATTAATGATTTTTATAATAATCTGGATACTGTTTTGAAAAAATTATGTGTCAAAAATAAAAAAATAGTAATCTGTGGCGATTTTAATATTGATGTTTTAAAAGATAATAGGCAAACTAAAGACTTCAAAAATATCCTCACAGGGTATAATCTTAACTTACAATTTAATGAAGTGACTAGATATGCTGGCAATACCTGTCTCGATAATTTCGCTCATAACTTTACACATGGTTGTCATAGTAAAATAAAGGATTTCGGACTGTCAGATCATAATGCACAAATTATGATTATAAAAACGGGTAAAACTTCCATAGTACAAACATGGCATACAATCCACAGAGATATATGTAAAGAAAATCTAAAAATGTTTAAAAACCATACACAGAATATATCATTTAATGACGTCTACGATACAGAAGATCCTGACAAATCTTATGCTAATTTCATAGACACTTTTCAATTATTACACAATTTATGTTTTCCCTTTAAAAAAATTACCAAAAAATCAACAAATAAAATAAACTGGATCTCTAAAGGTATACGTATCTGTTGTAAGAAAAAACGTCATTTATTGTGGCAACAGAGATTAAAACCAACTAAAGAAAATAAGGAATCATATATAAATTATTCACGCAAACTGAAGAAAATTATTAAATTAACACAAAAAGCTCAAAACATTTACAAAATTAACCAATCAAAAAATAAACCCAAAACCATTTGGCAAATAATAAATAATAATAAGAAAAATAATGAACATGTCACTAGTTTAAAATATAAAAACTCAATAATAACCAAACCTCAAGAGCTAGCAGAAACCTTTAATAATTACTTCATAGACCAAGTAGGAACTGTATCAAAAGATGACGCTGCTGCTGATGCTATAAAGAAAAATCCACAATCTATCTTCGTTCGACCGGTGATTCCTCAAGATATCATAAATGTAATAAAAAATTTAAAGAATAAAAAAAGTTTTGGCCATGACGGCATATCCACAAAGGTAATAAAATATGTAAGTAGTTATGTGGCTCCTCCTATGGCACATATAATCAATGCATGTGTATCTGCTGGGAAATTTCCGGATAAACTTAAAGTAGTAAGAGTAATACCTATACATAAGAAAAACGCTTAAGATGAGATCACCAACTAACGATTAACGAAATGGGTCTACCATTTCGTTAATCTCGATTTTCTCAAAAATAATTGAAAAAGTTATCTACAACTCCATATACGACTTTTTAAGTAAATTTAACATACTTTGTGCTGAGCAAAAGGGATTCAGAAAAAACACTAACATTAATATGGCTATATATGACTTTGTGCATCTAATATTGCCGTCAGTTGACAATAAAATTCCAATTTGTGCATTATTTACTGACCTATCCAAAGCTTTTGATTATGTGGATCATGACACACTTCTTAGAAAACTAGAAGCCTATGGCATAAGAGGTAATGCTCTTAGCTTAATAAAAACTTACCTACATGGACGCCAACAATTTACAGAAACTTCAAGAGTATGTTATAAAACAAAAAAGAAAAAAAGTTCGCTTCTTCGTTTAGAACTGTTAAATTTGGTGTACCACAAGGCAGTGTACTCGGTCCACTATTATTCTTATTGTATATAAACGATTTACCGACTCATATGCTTTATCCAATTGTTCTTTTTGCAGATGACAGCACTCTAATAATAAAATTTAGCAATAAAAATACATATGAGATTGACATTAATAATGCACTCAAAGATTTTATAAGTTGGCTAAATAAAAACAATTTAATTATCAATCTAGATAAAACTAAGATCATGCACTTTTACCAAAGAATACCAGACAAAGACATGAACGTAAATTATAAAGGACAATCTGTTGACAAAGTAACTACTACAAAATTTTTGGGAATAATATTTGATAGTCAGCTCAAATGGAAAGCTCATTCTGACGAAGTCTGTAAAAAACTCAGCTCCGCTGCCTACGCATTATATAGTTTAACTAAGAAGGTTAATATTGATACGGTACTAACAGCATACCATAGTTTAGTTGTTTCAATATTAAGGTATGGAGTAATTTTTTGGGGCAACTGTAGTGAGAGCGAAAATATATTCAAAGCACAAAAACGTTACATAAGATGTATTGCTAATATAAAAGTTACCGACAGCTGCATGCCTATATTTAAAAAATTTAAACTCTTAACTTTCCCTTGTCTGTATATCCTGGAAGTAGCTATTTTTGTGAAAACAAACATTCACTTATTCCCGACCTTAAAAGAAACCAGAATTAGGAGCACAAAACTACGATCCAATTACGAAGATAAATTGTGTACAACTGGATACAAAACTGCTTTGTTAAAAAAAAGCATTATCTGTATGGCTCCTCATATTTATAATCATATACCAAAAGTTATTAAGGAACAAGCTCTAAACAAATTTAAAAAAAACCTCAAAGAAATGCTTATTGAAAAGTGCTATTATTCTGTATCCGAATTTCTAAATGACAAGACGTTAAATAATTAGATGATATGATAGTATATTGACATTTATTTTATATTTATTCACTATTTATATTTTTAGCAACTCAATTTAATATTTTTGCTGTTCTGTGGACATTGATATTGAATTTTTATTTTTTATTTTATTTTAATTTTTAATTGATGTGACAATGTAATTAATTCCATTTAGATTGTTATTAATCTTGTACATGAAAATTGTGTTATTTGAAAAAATTATACTTGCTAATGAATTATTATGACATTTTACCTGGACAATGTAAACTACATTGTTGCTGTATATACTATTCAACTGTTAATTATGACATTTAACCTGATTATTATTTATTAATATTATTATATTTGACTAGGTATTAATTAAACTTAAATCGCATGTTTTATGATGAACAGATTTTAAAATGTTTTTATCGCTATTGATGTGACTTTTAGACAAGGAAATTATGACATTCACTAGATATAGCTAATTTTAATCGCATGTTTTTCTTTTACTCACATACTATCTAATGTTAACATATTATAATTTACAGACTGAAGTTTTAAATAATATGTGATAACTTAAATAATTGACAATGATAAAATTTTGCATGCCGTAAGGCAGAATGTATAAGGCTCTGAAAGATACTGTAACATCTTATTATTGTACCTACATTCTAAGCAAATAAATGATCTATCTATCTATCTATGAATAGAACTATATGTTTGCCCGATTCAGGGGGAAATAACTGCAAGTTAATTACTACAAGTGTTTGAATATATTAAGTTATTTTATAAACCGCCATAATGTGTAGATTGACCGCGGGTCTCTAAACACAATTTATATGCATCAGAATTGCCTGCGAGTCTCTGACGATGTTTTATCTGTTCTATAAAATATAGAACTACGCGTTGGCCGGTTTGGGGGTTAACAGCGAGTTATTTTATAAATTGTGTGGATTGACTGTGAGTCTCTAAACACAATCCTTATGCATCGGAATTGACCGCGGGTCTCTGACGATGTTTTATCTAAAAAATAATATGTTGGCTGGTTTTGAGAGGATTAACTGCGAGGTAATTAATAATTAAATTTAAAATATATTTATATTTTTTAAATCAACATAATGTATGGATTGACTAGAAGTCTCCGACAATGTTTTGAAAATAAAATTAGCAACTACCGCGCGTTTTCCCGCGCTATTTGTTCTATAAATATAACTACATAATTATTATTATAATATTAATATCTTTGCCGTTTTATAGAGAACAGCTATTTCGAGCTAATAACTAGATTGACTACGAGTCTCATCAGTTAACAACCTATGCGCGTCCCGCGCGATCCTTTTGTTCTAAATATAGAACTACGATTATAATTTACTCTGTCTGCCGGTATATAATTATTATTATTAAATCAAACTTGCACCAATGTTGGGATTCGGGATACACCGCGAGTGTATAACGAAACTTACTTAATATCTACGTAACATGATAGTTACTACCCTCAATATTTTTTGTAACATATTTTATCGACAAATAAGTCAATTATGGTAACCGTTGGCTGGCGCCGCTAGCACTGAGCCACGACAATCAACCTCCTTCGAGTTCGAAGAGCGTTGAGACGACTAAACGCTCAACACCGCAGCAGTAGTGCTGACAGTTATTTGTATATATATTTTATAGATTTTACTATTATAATTATTGTGGGCTTTATACAGCTATCCCCAACAAGCGGCCCGTATGTGGCCCGCGGGCAGGCTACGGCTACTAGCCCCGGGACTTTATTTGTAGCCCGCGTGATGTAAAACCATTTTGAAATTCACGCCCACAGGCAAAATATTATACAGTCAACGTGAAAGTCTTTTTCACTTGTAAATCTAAAAATGTTTGTTGCGGCCCGCAACACCAACACCAAAAATGTTTGCGGCCCGCATGAAAAATAAAAAATAAAAAAATTAGGGAACTTCGTTCCCAAAACAGAAACAGGTCGGGGACCACTGGCTTAATATATTATACATCATGTCATCAATAAATTATTACAATTTAAAACTGTATCTTCGTGTACCCCCACCGAAGGTTACCTTATTTCATAGATTTTCTTTTCCCCTGGAAACAAAGCGGCGGAAAATATTGTATTATATTTTAAATACAATTTTTGAATTATTTTAAATTTGAAACCACTTCGTAAGTTTATTTCGAAATTATATGTTAATTTGAAAAATTAACCTATAAGGCTTCCAAGCCAATACCTAAAAGTGGATATCCAGCAAAATAGATTTAAGAGCCTACTTCTTGGTTCCTAGTAACTCACTAGTCGATCGAAAGATTTTAATTTACGAATTAAGAGCCTTAAGTCTTGACGTACAGACTATCCGATGCGCTAACATTTTTTTTCACAAAAAATATAAAGAAGGAAACTAGACCAGGCGTAGGCTTTATTCCTTCGATCGCGGAAAAACAAGACACAATGCCTTTCTATTGTTATCGCGGCCCACTTGGGCCTTACGGGAGTTGAAGCGTTATCACTACTAGACTGTTCTAGGCGAGAATTTTTCAGCCTCAGGCACCCCTTTTTTGTTAACGTTTTATGGTTAATAGTGCCATGGGTGTATTAAATCCACAACAAATATGTAAATATTTAAGTCTTAACGTTTATAATATATATTATTATAACATAACTAGCTGTCCCGGCAACGTTGTTTTGCCATATAAAGTATTTTGCCCATATTATTATTTTATTGAGGTGACTAAATATGTATGTCACCATGGCAAAGTCCATGATTGCTATCCCGTCGGCCGTCACACAAACAATGGTCGCCGTCAGTCTCGAGTTGTAACAATTTACTATTATTTATTCAAGTAATTAATACACTCATCAATATAAAGATAGAAGAGTAGATGTTGTCCGATTTTCAACCCTAGCCGATATGCTCGCTAAGATTCACGAAAATCGGGCAAGCCGTTTCAGAAGAGTTCAACCACGCACACCGTGACACGAGAATTTTATTTATTGGATATATTTTATAATAATATATGCCTATTCAAAACTGAATATTATAGAACAGTTAAATCAGTGCACTATTCGTGAGCTAGCTCAACTGATAGGTGTTTTGACACCTTCATATCCTGATTCCTGACTCCCACCGCGGAATGCAACTGGTTTTCAGCGATTAAAATATTTAATACTAAATTAAATATGCAATGATAAATACGATAACAGAACTACACTTATTCTTGAATAATAATTGTTAAAATATTCAGCTTGGTGGACCGAGAACACAATATTCTCGACTTTCAATCATATTAATATGCAATAATCACATTATCGACGACCACAGAGCCGGACCCAGTTAAAGCAGTATACTCCTTAAAATAATTCTAAAATACTTTACTTCGACTTAGATTTTAGATAAAATATGCTCGCTTCAATCTTATTAGTTAATAGATTTATTACAGAGATCTTCGTCCGCTCCATCGGAACCTTAGCAATTGACAATGGCTGTAATACGATATCTTCTACAGCCATCACTGTGCACTGTCATTGTTTATGAACAATGTTAACATTATTGGTTGGTGACAGTGGTTCCTGAGATGATTGTGTGAAGCACCTTTTGAAAGAAGCTTTCCTGTAAAAATTCTAGCCCATAAGGCGCGGCGTCGACACGAACGTCGACACAGGGATTGATACTGGACACTATTAGTAAGACGACAGTCGACAGGCAGGAGTCAGGACTAGCGATTTTATTGACGAACAAAGTTTCGCTGAATCAGTTAAATAATCACCATGATCCCAGTATAACTGTTATCATTTGAATCACAAACCATAGAGGTCTCTTACGTTTCGTTTCTACTGACTATTATTATTATTTATTATTAAGTTCTTTTTCGAATATAATGGTAACTATTCATAATGAATATTGTATTTCATAAAAATAAAAAATAAAAATCTTTCCTTCGTTACTCTGAAAATCTACTTTTGGTTAATTATATATCGAAGAATGAAGCGAAGAAATATAATAAATTATCAAACGAACTTACCAAGTGAAGTTCGATCATTATTATATGAGTCGCTTCATTCGAAGATAATATAATCTCCCTCCCACCCAGTCTGCACGAAACTATGTTTGCTGCAGTACCCAAAGAAAGAAAGAAAGATTTTTTGCATTACCTCTCTCTAATTCTGCACGCCAGAACGTCGAGTGACCATCACGATTCACGAGCGGGTAACATTTTCATGTACCCACATACGTCTTTAAAAAAAAACGCGATTGCCTAGCAGATAAGCAAAGGTACTACTTTTGGTTAATTATATATCTTCGAATGAAGCGACTCATATAATAATGATCGAACTTCACTTGGTAAGTTCGTTTGATCATTTATAATATGGCAAAAAACGTTTGCCGGCACAGCTAGTATAATAATAAAATAGGATTATTATTATATTTACAAGTTATTACATAGAAAATAATTGTTAAATCTTACGAAGTTACGAAGCCCCGTTACAATGTCGCTAACTGCCGCACTCGGAGACGAATATATATTTAATTAACTCTAATTAAATTGAGATTTTGATATAAGCCCTATACATTATCTGTCAAACTCTTCATTTAATTAAGCTTAATCAACATTAAATGTCTCGGAGTGCGGCCGTTAGTGTGACAATCCTCGTAGGTCTGTGAATTTCGAAGTGAAGTCTTTACTGGCGGCAATGTGCTTTCTTGGGATGGGTGAAAAAATTTAAAATCGCGTCAGGACATATCGGTGACAATCGGCGGCGCGGTGTAGTTTGGTTTCGTTTTCACTTCTGTCGGCACTTTCAAAGTGCAACCCGTCGTTTTTAATGTGACTTATAGAATGTCACGTTAATATAGACGCGGTGGCACTCCGCCCCCAGCGACACGCGACACGTGGAACAATGTTTTACTGGCGGCTCTATTAGGTACGCGTATTTCCCTCAGGAGAGCGAATGTATCTCAAATAACTGATATTGCAGGTTTATTTTAACGTTGGGGGAATTCAAACAAATCAAACTCTCGTTGTTATGTTATTAGTTCAGAATTGAGACGTATTAGGATAAGATTAGCTTAATAGGTTAAAGTTAAGTTTTAGGATCATGTTTTGAGGTTTCAAATCTTCGAATATATGTATAATAAATTCTGCAGTGTAGGCATAAGGTACGGTAAGAATTTGTCTTATATAAACTCCGATTGTAATATTTTAGCCCGGTATATTAAGTTCGGTTCAAGATAACAGCAGAAAATAAAGCGGAGTACTAAGTATTAGCTTTGTCCACATTGTGCCTTTTTTTGTTCAACAAATGCGTTATATCGCTGTCAACAGCGAACGTGAGGAAAAAGGCACAATGTGGACAAATCTATTGACCACTTGACCTATCAGAACACGTCTGTTAGTTTTTATATTAATTTTTTATAATAAAATATTAGTTTTAATACACCGAGACGGCATCGACACCAATTTGAATGTAAATTGATTTGGGATTGAAATAGTAGAATTCCTGGTGCCAATCTTGATCGGTAAGTGCTATCGCTAAGAATATAATTTTAGCGCTAACTCTAAAGCTACTCTTAAAAGCTTTAGCTTGTTTCAAAATTTTCCATGTTTTATGCAACGTGGATTCTACACAGAAAAATTCTTAGCTCCATTTTAAGAAGGCTTATTATTGGGCTTGTGAGCAGTTATCATTATTAAAGGTTAAAATCAACTACAGATATTTTTGGCAGATGATCTATAATTATATAATCGTTTAGGCCAAAAAATAATTGTCACACTCGAGAGTTAAAAATCTTCTCTACCTTTACATGTAATTAAATTTTTCTATAGGGTACTACTGTCATAAAAATTTGCATGAAATTTTGCAACTTGCTTTGTTAATTGCTGATAATAACAATCCTTTTGTCATTTAACATTTTATTTAAAACCAACATTTTCCTACGTTACTATTTTCCATTCATTATTTCATTCCTTTCCCAATCAAGAATTTTACAAATATAGTATATTATAGCGCGTAAAACAAACGGACCATTAAATTAGTATTGCAGCGAGTGGTGATGGGCAGAGGTAGAGGTAGTGTAAAATTAGCAGGTAGCCGGCTGCGGTATCGATCCGGCTATTTGCGGACTTTCGGCATAACCGGATTGTCTGGCCGTGTCTGTCCGGAACTCAGTTTATCCGCCACTTATTAAGGTTAATTAACCAGATATAGATTGTTCTGAAACTAGCAACATTTGAATTTGGAACAAGAATTATGTGTGTAATCACCACTTACAACTAATATTCGCTAAATAAGCTTAAATTATTGAATATGATATGATCAAAATACATTTTTTGTCAAAATAAAAAAATAATAAATAAAATAAAATGTCTTTATTTCAGGCATAATAATTGTACCCATACAGATAATATAAAATACTATGTAAAATTAAAATTAAAATAAAATAATGTTGACACTGTAAAGGGGTGTCCAGTCATAAAATCACTTCTTGTTCTGGTTCATGTGAACAGAGATCCACCGCACGTACATTAAATTATTGTAGTAGTCGTCAGAGATAGCCGCGAGTATCCTATTACCAGAGCTGCGCAGTCTGTGCCAAAATGCAGCCACCCGAGATCTAATGATCGCAAAAAAGTCAGGGACTCCCGCCTCCGCAAACATACCCGAAGCACTGCAGCTTCGCGGGAGCCGCATAAGAGTTCGGTATGCATCATTATACTGAACTCTTATACGGCTCATCGACTTTTGTTTGAACGTTATCCAAAGCTGGCAGGTGTACATGCTAAGGCAATACGCCTTAAAAAGTGTGGTTTTAACGTCCCTGCTGCAGTTAGCAAAACGTCGAGCGATCATGTTTGCTCTGACGGCGAGAGCCCTGCGCTCTCGCTCAATGTCAGCGTCATCCTCCAGCCGGTCAGTCAGCAGGTGACCTAGATACCGGAACTGCTTAACAACACCTATCTCACATCCATTCAAGTACACTTTGGGTACTACCTCTGGACCCCGACCAGATGCGAAAACCATGACTTCGGTTTTGGAGACATTATATTTCAGTCCATGCGCATTCGCATAATGCTCACAGACTGATAACAGTCGCCTCAATCCTTTGATTGAGGGGCTGAGGAGCACCATATCGTCTGCGTAGCTCAGGTTATTCAAACAAATGTTTCCTATATGGCAGCCGATTCTGGTGCTACTCAGCTCCTCAATCAGGCCGTTCACATACACATTGAAGAGGTCCGGAGAGGTGACCCCCCCTTGGCGAACTCCACACTCTAGCCTATATACACTAGAGGTCGCGTCACCCCATTTAACTAAGTTAGTTTGGCCTCCGTACCAGAATCTCAACAGATCAACGACCCGCCTAGGCACCTGTGACTTGAGCAACTTATTCCATAGAATGTCATAGTTGACCAAATCAAAGGCGCGGCTCAGGTCTAGAAAGCACGCATAAACAGAAGTCTTACGGGACTTGTAGTGGTTTATGGTGCTTTTCAGACTGGCTATAGCGGCATCCGTCGAGAGTCCGGCCCGGAAGCCAAACTGCGCGTCGTCAATTTTAATGTTATTAAGCAGTTCCGGTTGCAACAGTCTCTCTAATATTTTGCCGACAATTGTACCTAAGGATATCGGCCGGTAGTTTGACGCAGAACTCAGGTTACCCGTTTTATTTTTGACGATAGGAGTGACTATCGTTCTCATTAGCTCCTCGGGTAAGTACGAGTACTTAATACAAAGATTAAATAATCGACTTAAATGTCTAGTAATTTTGTCGCTGGCCCACACTATGTGCTCGATACTGAGTCCATCATGCCCCGGCGATTTACCACGTTTCATACTCATTATGACCTTCGAGATATCCTCTGGTGTAAATTCTATGACATGATTATTAGGAAAAATCTCAGTATCAAACACATATTGCGCATCCAGAGGACTTATTCTAAATTTACGAGCAAATAATTCAGCTATATCAGACTGCTGCTGGCAGCCCTCCACCGATACAGGTAAATTTTGTTTATAGTTGAGTTTCTTAGTAGAATTCCAAAATTTAATAAAGTTTTTATTCTTTCTATGTAAAGCTAAAATATTCATTTTAATACTTTCCTCATTTTTTTGACACCATTTAATTTTGTTTTTAAATTCTTTCCGACTTGTGCACATGTTTTCGTAATCTGTACCGCTGGAGGGCTTGCCAGCGACCATCCAGCACTTAAAATAAAACCTAGCTCTCTCGTGGCTATCTCTGACGTGGTAGTTCCAGCCTGGTAACTCCTTACCTCGTCTGTGTTCACATGAACCAGAACTTACAATTGCAGCGTTTTGTAATACGTCAATAATATGCCTATAATGTCGATCAATATTACTATATTGATTTTGTAAATGTTCACAATTAAAAACGTTTTGACAATCACATGAAAAATAATCAGGAAATATATCTAAATTATTATAACAAAATTCCCCATATAAATTAATTTGACTAGAGTTTCTCTCACCCCATCTTACATACTTCAGGGCGTCCGGCTTGTAGGAAATGCTAGGACTTATCGTGGTTACTAAAATATCACACACTATACTTAACGGGTGGTGGTCGGACCAGAGTACGTCATGGGTGACATAGGCATCTACCACAGTATCCCATGCGGCCTTTGTTGTTATGCAATGGTCCAAAAATCTCCTACTGCCAGTCGCCTCACATATAAAAGTGTAGGTATCGGAATCAGTCCCAAGTATCCTCAGGTCTGCCCACTCCCACATCATTTCATCACAAAATTTAAGAAGCTGCTTACCGAACCTTGCACCGGGATGCGCGTTAAAATCCCCCAGGATATAGGCTACCTGAACTTCAGAGTCATCTATAATAGCACTAACCTCAGCCAAACATTGTGTAAATTCTTCCACATTGTCACTATTATCAACAGGCATGTATACATTAATAACAAGAAACGACCCTGTATTCACAAAAACACGTACAGCCTGAATTCTCTTACTCACACACTCTATAGGTACAACATTGGGAAATATTGCCCTATTCCACATTATAGCAAGCCCGCCGTAAGGCCTACCCCTAAGGATACCCTCCGAGGAGTCCACCGACGACTTAGCAACACAACCGAAAGATTTATTTATCGAATGCACAAAGTTCAAGTCATGCTCAAGCAACCAGGTCTCTTGAAGCACTACAAGATCAGATGTTTTCGTCAGATCTAGCACCGTTTTTGCAGAAGTCTTTATGTTTTTACAGTTGAAAGATGTTAATTTAATTCTGGTACAATCCATACTAAATTTGTATTGCGCTTCTCGTTTTACGTTCGTGATATAATCTAAATTTTATACCCTTAGGCCAGAAATCTTTGCTTAAAAACGTATCTAGCTTATTCCTTTGTACAGCTATTTTGAAGGAACAAAAATCTGTTTCATACCGTTGCGTTAACAATTCTATATTGGTGCAATCCTCGCCTCTTTCCTTTAAAAATTCCTTAACGTTCTCAATATTGGTCGATTTATTCAATCTCGATATATAAATATACGACGTTAAATCAGCTAGCTGCAACTTACTCGAAAACTGTGCTGTACCTGTTAAATTGCTACGTTTGTTCTGCGTTTTGCGTTTTTTACGCTCCACTAATGTAAAGTTGTTGTCATTTCGCGCGGTGTGGCTTATGAAAGCTTTCTGTGAGTCATTCTGGACAATTATGTCTCGATACGAAGGCTTCGTCGGCATAATATAGTCAGCTGATTGTTCAATGGCAGGCGAGTGCGATAACGCGGGCGTGCAATGTATGATTGCGCTCGCGCAGCTGTTCCCGCCAGGCTGAGGCGATAACCGGTTCTGCATAGGCTCCTTACGTTTAGTTGTAACATTATCTATCCCATGTGTATTATTACAACTATTTCCATTCACACTCTTAAGTTCCTGCAATATAGACTTGACCTGTTCCAATTCTGACTTTAATTCTTGTATCTCGGTAACTGAGCTGGAGCCGTCAAATTTTTGTTGTTTTCCAGATTTCATGCTCGCTATGTCCTGGCGCAAAATTGCTATTTCCTTCAGGAAAGACGTCGAATCAATATAGTTAAACGAAACTGGTGGAATTTTATTTAAATCCCTTGCCACAAAAATTGGAAGGGTGTCAGGATCGAACTCCTTTATCAGCTTTATCATTTCCTGAATACTTTTCTGCTCCGAACCTTCTTTTCTTCTCGTGATCTTCTTAGAAGGGGCCAATAATTTGTACGAAATACCTCGTGCAGCTTCAATTTCGTCGCCGGTGTATGCCGATAAGCATATCTCCAAAATCGCGGTCTCCGGTAACACGTCAACTTTGTTAGTTATGAATGCAAGTAGCTCGTTAATCACAACCTGGCACCCACTACACTGCATATCCATTCCATCGGGTTGAGCATTCCGATTTACGTTAGCGTTCGGGGATCGTGGCAGAGGCATCGTGCACCTCGCACGGTGGCCAGCGAGATACTCAAAGAATTGGAATCTATCTTTGTTTTAAAAATTCAACCTCACTAAAGAAAAACTCATTAACTAAAGTTTGAATCTGTCTCTCTTCAAAATATGATGATTGAGTTTTTTTACTGCTATTAATGAATTATAATATATTGTGTGTATAAATAATCTAATAATATATGATTATTCACTTAAAATCGAGCAATATGTTGGAATAAAAGAAATTTACCGACACATTTTAATAAAGAAAATTGAAAACGATATGAGAAGTGAAAGAAATTGAAAAATATCTTCGGAAGTAATAAATTTCGGAATTAATAAGGGCTAACTTGATTTCTTCGGGTCTGGAGAGAATATTACCTGCAGGCATCACGTGATACCTGCTCCGATATTCTGAATCTAGAATGAGCTGAGCTCTAATAATAAACTTGCTCTGAGCTCTGTGGAGTCCGGCTCGGTTCAACCACGAGTACGATAATATTATTATACCCCTCCGCATATTATATTCTGATGTACTGAAATGTTTTGAAGCAAGAAGTAAGTATATTAATACCTGTCGGTATAGTTAACGTATTGAAATGGTGATCCAAATAGAATGAAGTAAAAAACTCATCCAATGAAACGAAAACCAATATACGAGTGTGAGTGTCGGAACGAAAAAAGAAATTGAGGACGCATTTTATTATAAAGAAATGCAACTCAGATTTTGTAACATAGCTGAACCTATATCGACTAGACCTTATAGATCTAATAATATGGACACTGCAACCAATAACGTCTTTCTTGGTGGGTAGGGTACGTTACTGTTAATTTGTGTAAAATGGTTAGAGTACAGATGAACAAAGTATTCAGCAGATTATCTGCCCGAATCAAAGTGCAAAAAAATTATCGATTATATCTGAATCCAGTATGGCTACGAGACGAGTGAACGGCGGACACGAGTCTGCATTCTACTTTAACTGTTCTCCTAGTAAGAGCAGGTTTAAAGTTGTCAATGCTGGTGATTACTTTAGTTTAGATTTACGCAAAGTAACAATTATTTTATCATTCAAATGCTTCAACCGGAAGGCTCCGAAATTAATGTTGAGGCAAAATTAGGAAGTTAATACAACCCCAGTGCTTTATATTAAGACACTTAATTAATCAATAAATCGTAATAAAGACGTATCGCTACAAGAACGGCGAGTAGCGGCCTGCTTAATTACAATTTTTGAATTGATTTGGACGTTTACAATGATTGATGATAGCGTCGCAAAATGCTTCGCCTAGAAGCTCAATGCTCCCAATTCTACTTTTTCAAAAATCAGTGCAGCTTCATTTTTCATTTCATTCACTCCGTTTCCTATACAACAAAATGTTATTCACCTGTGTCGTTGATGATCACATTGATGTGATCATCAACGACATTGATTTTTTCAGATTTACCGTGAATAACATTTTGTTGTATAGGAAACGGAGTGAATGAAATGAAAAATGAAGCTGCACTGAATTTAATCATAAAATTATTGTGGTGGACAAAGAAGCGTCACAATAAAATATTATCAACGTTTTCATAAAAGTGGTACTTATATCATGCAGGTACGGTAATTATTAAATTGTATTAGGGGCATCGATCTTGCCGAACTTACCGCTTCGCTCGGTCGAAAGATCTTTTTGTGGCCACCCGTCACCACTTACATCATCATGTAATTTGTTATTTATAACAATTTCTTAATATAGTGGGAAAATTGCTCGAAAAGTTGAGTTTTATTAGTGTTCAACATGAATTTCCACCAATAACCGATAGTACAATCAATCACATATTATACCACTCATATTCCCACTTAAGTGACATTATTTAAAAGTTCGATTAAAATAGAACTGCATTAATCTTGCATCAAAATCTTAGAATCGGGGCACGTGGTTTATTTTATTCAATGTAACGTCCCCTTAAATTACGAGGAACCGAGATCCATTAAGTGCTTAAGTGCCTTCCAAGCACGAAATTGGGATGATAATGGAAATGGGTTCCGCACTATGTTAATAGCACGAGCGGGCTGATCGTCAGTTGTTTCAGACGACGTGCGCCGCTAATTGATACAATAATTTTAACATAGTCTTATCATATTATGAGAGTAATAGTCAAAAGCGTAGAGCGATCGCTGAACCATTATAGGTATAATTTCTTTATAAGGTCTAGGCATGTTTACATTTAAACACTACATCCTGGCACTCATTCGGCGGATGCAATGGCTCCGCACTCGATCTTATTACCTCATCGCGGAATGTTTTTAGAAATACACTTTCTAGAGACTGGTTCTCAAAATAATTGTTAATCGTTAATAAATTTAATTTTAGTTTTGTTAAATGTCATTTATATTTTCCTCTTGTATCTATATGCGAAAACAATGTAATTGTGTATCTTTTTGCTACGTATTTATTCATATTATTACCTACTTAAGAGTCCGTATACGAAATTTTGTCGATTTTGCCGAAATTGCAAAGGTTTGCTACAGAAATATTATTAGGTTTTAGCCCCTTATTAGACTTTAAAAAATATGTATTAATTTAATAATAAATTAGATTTAAAATATATTTAAGCGCGAGAAGCCGACTCGAACTTGCGGCGAGTAATGTAATGTGAGATTTAGGTTGTTTTGAATCGTGTCTTTTTGGCACAATTTGTTTTTTTTCTTTTTTCTTTTTTCTCGAATTGGATAGAATTTTATCTATAGATTATTTGTCGTTTTTTTATGAATTACAGCTCCAAGTTGCCGAAATTAACAGCAATTCTTTGCCCATTTTCTCTAAAATTTTACCGAGTTACATATTTTTTTACTCAACTATTTCATATTAAAGTGGTAAAAAGTAATTCCCACATTTTATAGACAACTTTCTCAACAGTACATTGTATTTTTTTCATACCGTTAAGACACAATCCATAAAAAGATGATATTCTAAACCTTTTACAGCAAAAATCACAAAACTGTCGCGGTTTGAGTTGGATTATTTAAAAATACTTAAAAAAAATAAAAAATCTAGCTCCAACATTAGATTATATTTGAAATGATCTTACATGTTGTGCATTAAAACTTATAGAAATACTGTATTTTAACTGTTAAATCACGTCTGTAAAATCAGCGAAATCGGCAAATTTCGTATACGGACTGTTAATTACTGTTTTGTTTTTACGGTAAGATAAAAGAAATAAATTAATAATCATGTTTGTGAAGATATAGTATGAACAAATGACGACGAGATCGGACATTTATAGTCGTATTGCTTCATAATCCGCTTACAGAGAGGTTAAAATAGCGTGCGTAGCGTGATACTTTCAAAACTATAACATATGTTATAGTATAAGATATAGTATAAGATACTTTTACAATATTGTAAAAGTATCTAATAAATAAATAAATAAATTTATACTCCGTTGCGCCAAAATTAGTTTATTGCGCACGAACTGATTTTTTTTCGAGATAAAAAGTATCCTATACCGGGATTCAAAGTATCAACATCCCAAATTTCAGATAAATTGGTTCAGCGGCTTGGGCGTGAAAAGGTTACAAGACAGACAGACAGACAAGCTTTCGCATTTACAATTACATTAAGTAGTATGAAAATTGATGTCAGTATTTAATAAAAAGATGGGATGTTTATACTGATGTTTTCTTTTTCTTCTTTTTTGGCAACTTGACACAAAGGATGTGTATGTTGTGCCACAGACAAGGTAAAAAGATAAGGAATATGGCGGGAAAACCATATTCCTCCTATTATAATTTTCATCGTCGTTTTCATGTATCGTCAGGTCTAAAGTCTAGTCAAAGTCTAAGTAAAAGTCAATACAGTCAAGGAGTCAAGTCGGTCGATTCAGTAAAGAGGTAGACGCTTTACTGAAACTTTCGATGGAGTTTTGGAGGGAACACAAAATAGCACGTTTCTGGATATTACATCACTTTCCTACACTTGTGCATGAACACGAATATCTAATGGTTAATATTCTACCAATATTACACATTAAAAACCCAGCTAACACAATTTTAGGAAAATAATATTATAAAAACACAACAGCACTCTTTCACATGCCCGCCAAAACTCCTACTGATGTTTATTATACTTGAAATGTCTTGGCCAAAGTAAAATTAGCACTAACGATGCGAAAGACAAACAAGAGTTGCACAAAAATATGAAGTAATCCTGATTTTGGACACACGAGTAGTATATTTCGCTTGGAATTATTTTGCTTCTGACATAACCTTTATGCCAAGTATATAAGGACCACTGTCCTACAAACTCAGAGATAAAACCAGTGCCGTATTTAGCAGCCGTGGAGCCCGTAGTACTACTTTCTAGTTTGTGCTCTCCTGGTTCAGTTAAAGGTCAAAGCATTGCAGAAACCAATTTTGCATAATAAATTAATATTTACCAAGAGATATAATCTGTATAAAGTTATTTTATCTCTGAAAGGATCTTTATGCCAACCATACAGCAGCATACAGGGACCACCGTTATAGGGTCAATTCAGACGTGGGCGGGGGGGCGCTGGTGGTAAAAGAGAACTGACAAAAATGGCGTTTTGTATGATGGCAGCGTTAGTTCCTTTCTTCGCCACGTTCATTTAAAGCTTGTCGAGCTCGATACAATTCTAAAGTTCTGAATTGACCGATTAGCATGCACGTTGCGGTCTTATTTAACCCTTAAAGTTAAAAATACATATTTTTTGCTTCGTCTCTCAAGGTATAGCAGAAAATAATCTTTACATTAAAAAATAATTTACATTAAAAATAATCTTTACATGAAAATAATCTCATTACACGAAATATGCATAGAAAACGTTTATTTTAATAATGTGTATGAGAATTGAGACATAGGTATTGGAAATGCGACGATTAGACATAAGTCATAACTACCAGTAGTTCGACTACAAGGAAATGGAGTTTCAATATCTGTCAAATTCGTCGGGTTTGGGGGTGATAAGTTAGAGGCTGGCGCGCTGGCTGGTATAATTTATTTTTATAAATAAGATTTTGAAATTGAATTCTGACAGTTTTCTTTGCATGTGCCAAAATATAAACAACAACTAAATTTGTACGCAACGACCCTAGGGACGACTTTTGTCATAATACGTCAAACTTAAAATTTTTTACATCAGTTCTAAGTCGGCATACTCTATAATTCTGTCTACTCTGCTAGAGGATAATATTATGTATATACCTACTAGGTTTGGAGTGCGGGGCCCAACTACGCCCCGTAGCACCTGCTACAAGTGCATAGTAACTCCGGCCCTGACCGTAAGTTGGCCGGCGCCCTTGTATTGTGATTGTATCATTCCAATGCCATACATCATACAAATTCATTTGCGACGATTTGGCAGGGCCGAATATACGAATTATTTATCGATCGAGTGCTAACTCGATAGAAATGGAAATGGTCGCGCTCATTCGTAACTTCGGCACAATAAAGAAGTTGAAATACCTTCACGTCGGGTACAAATGGGAGAAGTTTAAGAAAGCAATCGGCCTTATATGGTCGTTATGGACCACTATGTAGGAGCCGGCGTGAAAACCATTGGAAACTTACATTTATTGCCCCATTTAATATAATTCCAGTGGAATGAGTTTTTTCCCCGCCGTAATAGTTGTTAATCTGTTTCCGGACTATAATTTTATTGGTGTTAATTTTCACACCGAAATGGTAAATTGTTTTATTGATCGTCGCTTATGAAACTTTTTATTTATTTTCACCAGTGCTATTATTACTTAAGATGTATAATAATAATCTTTAAAGTAACTTCGGTGTGTATATATTTTGTTACCTACTTCAAAAACTACCGTAAATACTGTGTTTTTGAAGTAGGTAACTCCGGTATGTACTGTATAAGTATAGATTTTTATCAAATTAGGCATGGTAGTTTATGTTCTGAATTACTCAGGCAACTTTTTATCTCCAAAAAAGTGCAGAGTTGTAAAATCTAATAGGTAAGACACTTTAAGGACCCTATGTCGCAAAAAGCTTATACAATAACAGTTGAAGTATGAAGTTAAATACGGAATTGAAGACGTGGGTTTTCCCTATAATTTGAATAAACCTTGTAACTTACTCACTTCATCATCTAACTTATACATAATAATATGTATATTATATCTGGGTATACATAGAATTCACTTTTTTTTTCAAATCATTTTCCCAGTCCTAAAGGTACAATTCCGTGCATCGCGACAGTCGTAAGCCGCG
Source organism: Polyommatus icarus (assembly GCA_937595015.1). Lineage (NCBI taxonomy): Eukaryota > Metazoa > Arthropoda > Insecta > Lepidoptera > Lycaenidae > Polyommatus > Polyommatus icarus. The sequence continues at coordinate 6,943,253 of OW569329.1, read as the reverse complement.
CGCGGGGCCTACGACAGTCGTCGTCGGTCGCGCGCGGCTTACGACTGTCGCGATGGACGGAATTGTATTTATAGCAAAACGACATTTTATTAACTGTTACATAATTACCTGCTACCACTATCGTCTTCAAGTATAATCTTAGATATTTACAAGATATTTCCTTACATCATACGCCAGCCATAACTTCGGAGTATCAAGTATCAGCCGTCAGCAACAAAATTAATCTCGGAATAGCCGAGAAAGTTAGCGTTGCTTCGTCATCGAGTAATTGTTACTAAGCGAGTTTGGCACCTCATGGAGTAGGTACTAGGTACATAGAGTAAACACTAGCATGGAGGCCATACTAAAAGGCTGCTTAAACTCTACATCTATAGTCTATACTAATATATAATATTATAAATGCGATAGTATCTCTGTTTGTCGGTCTCGCTTTCACACCAAAACTATTGAACCTATTGTTATTAAATTTTGTAGGCAGAATATAGTCTAGAGTCTAGACTAGAGCCTGAGAAAGGAAATAGGCTACTTTTAACTGAAAAAATGGATGTAAGGGGGAGGGAATAATGAGGGATCAAAGTTTTTATGACTTTTTTTCGGAATTTCGGCGGATCCCGTTTCCACGGAAACGGGATCCGCCGCGCGCTGTAAACTGAAGTCTACGCAGATGGAGTCGCGGGAAATAGCTAGTGAGTAATAAAGTTGTATTTTCAACGACTATATTCTAGACACTGGACTGGACTGGACAAAACTTAGAACATTAAAAAAATTCAAAAAGGTATTACGTATCTCTACAAGCAATAAAGTTGTAATTCAAACGAATTTGTTCTGGATTCTAAAACTTAGAACTAAAAAAATATATAATAATAAAACATTTATTCAACACAAATTCACACCACAGTCCACACTACACTTAAATACAATATTAAACATAAAACAAGGTACACTACAACAATAAAAGGAAAAAAAGAAATTTAAAAAAAAAATGATAATAAAAAGACATAAAAAACTTAAAATTAGCCTTGATAAACTAGGTCGTAGCAGTGTAAGCTAGGCGGTGCGATGCGAATATAACGTCGAAAAGGATTCCACTCAGGCTATAATCACGGTAAAGGTATTACCTGTACCGTGATCCTTGGTATTCTGTGGATTCCGAGTAGTTGTCAATTTGAATTGATTGAATTATCATTCAAGCGATTGACAGACAACAAGCAGTAAAATACAGTTAAATAATATTATAATACTAGGTTAAGGTCTTTGAAGAATGTGAAAAATAATATACCTACTTATAAATTACATAATATAATAAATATACTTAAAATGAATTATGGACCTACTCATTTGGTGTAAATATAAAGGTGTTAAAAAATTAAAAAAAAAATGCCTATGTAAAGATATAGGCCAATTAGCCAAAATGAAACTGTTCTTGTTCACTCTTATGGTCTCTGGTTTTTGAATTAAATATCTTCTCGATTTTAGTGTTTCGTCTATGCAAGTATATATCCCTTTCTAGATATTCTAGGCCGAGAGCCGGGCAGCTAACGAGTCGGCTTTAATTATACATATCTCCTCGTCTATGTCCAGTGTAACAAGTTTAAGGCCGGACACTAATGTAGTTACAGGGTGTGCGCTAGATATTTCCCTTACAAATATTTGCCGAGCTAACACGGTTACTTGGATTTTTTAACATAACGTATTTTAGTTTAATTTTTGACTAGTACGGATATTTACACATGTAAGCCGAAAAGATATGTAATATTAATCTTAAAATACCTATTGAGTATATTTTTATGACACAAGAATAGTTGATCCTAGACATTCAATGCCAAAAGACGGTTGCTAGTTGCTACGAGTATGTTTGCTGAGTGCATAATTTTTTAGCGAAATTATGCGTTTTCTAATAATATAGCGTAAAATAAGATCACATAAAAATACACTGCTTTCCAGACCTGGATTATTATTTTTTCTCGTCCAAAACTCTTCGCACTTGCCCCTTCTGGGGCAGTCAGATAAAAATAGTAAAACTACTTAAATATACATGAAAAGCCGCGGAGATAACAAGCTAAGAGCTGAAATCCTGCAGCAAATCTTAATATATGCGAGAGCGGCGCGTGTAATTGTATAACTCAAACACAGCATAATGTGGTACAGTAGAGTAACACAGCCGTATCTTTGAATTTGACACGCTCAAATAGAGACTATTAAAATATGAAGCGCGTGTGATGTGAATTGTGATATTGTCAATATAATATCTAATAATAATAATACCTATTGTACATCGCAAAATTCACGTTCGTCTGGCCCAATACCTCAGTATTGGGTAGGGACCAATCCCTACCCAAAGGATTTTTATTTTATAAAATAAGGGGGCAAACGGGTTACCTGATGGAAAGCAACTATCGTCGCCCATGGACACTCAACATCAGAAGAGATGCAGATGCCGGCCGTATTTGTGTTACGAGTAGACGAGATACAGAAATATACACAAATGAAACACAATATTACTTGCACTTTTTCCACTATATTCATAAATTACAATTTAAAGACTTTAAACACGACCGGTTTCGAACTAAATCCACATAATACAGAAAGTCCATTTATTACTTTCAAACTACCTACATAATTGTGTAATGTTTATTTATGATTTTTATTTTATTACACACAACAAATACATTCACGACCAAGAACATTCAACAACTTTTGTACGATTTAGCGTCAAGCGCAGAACCACAGCATAGAGATCATCACTTGAATTTGCTATTTTAAAGTTATCCCAAATCAAGCGTATGTGTGCGTGCTTCGAATTCCGTTGAGTACGAATTTGGTCTACTGTATCATTTATACTGTGAGTCAAAGGTCGAGCACCTGAGAGTATCTAATTAACATAGGTTGAATATGAGATACACCTAATTGAATCAGCTGACAGAGGCTGTTGCGCTGAGAGCTATTTACCAGTCAGTAACGACGTTACGAACAATGCCGAGACTTTTGTACCGCTCATATGGAAGTTAGGGTCAGGTGTACCTGACTGAGCTGATATTTGTATATCAGCAAGTCGAAGTGAAAAGCGTGCCCAATGAATGGAGCCAATTGATACTGCTTCTAAGGCTATTTTACACTTATTTTTGATGTTAATGGTGTAACTAATTTCTCGTTTAGACATTTTTTTATGTTAAATCCTGAATTTGAAATCTTTGGGGTGGGTGCAATTGTTGATATGGAAATCCTATGCTGGAGTGTATTTTATGAGTGGGTCTGTTATAAACTATAAGACTGAAAACATACAGGGAATAGGCCTTAAGTCATTTTGATAATAATAAATATAATAATATGCAATGAATATCATTTTATAACTTTTTCTCTTTCAGACTCTTTGTTTTAAAAAAATTTCCAAATTTTTAAACCCTAAAACGGAATGGGCGTGGTATTTTTGATCCACAAAGTCAACTTTCGCTGTACAAACGAGACAAGGTGACAAATGAAATAAATAGAGTCCAGCGGCCGCGCGTCGGCGATTTACATTAACCCTCAGCGCCGGAACCGGGCGCCGGCGAGCGGTGACGGGTAGAGTGCATTTTGCAGTTAAGCGTTTTAAAAATAACACTGTCAAATTGAAAATGCACCAGATTTAGTTCGCCCGGTGAGGTAAATCGATCTTTATTTATGGAACCTAACGTGGCCAACAACGTGGCTGTATTTCAGACGCAAGACTTGCTCGGATTTTATACTAATGTGGAGCAGAATACTGGTTCTTTAAAAATCTCAAGATAAGGTTAAACATTTAAATGCATATTTTCAAAATAGGAGGGGATCAAAGCCGATAGGACTTGTACAGGGTGCAATATAAATGATGTGAGTGATATAACTAGGAGTAAGGTAAATGACAATAGTAGATTGGACAGTACCAGTCATTGGAAAAAGCATAAAAACACAATATTTATTATTGTTGCTTTAAAAGTTTCCTGTTTTTAAAATAAAAGAACGCCTGTTTTTAAGGGAAAACAGTCAGTTTTTAAAGCAACATTAATAAATATGGTGTTTTTGTGCTTTTTCCAATGACTAGTACTATCCAATCTACTAGTACTTTACCCTATATTATGTCCCTCGAGTAGAGTTCACTATGAAAGTAGTTCAAAAGTAGTAGTAAGCTTCTGCGTTTCTATGTGGAATGCCCCAATTAAAAAATTAAACATCTTAAAATAACTCTTTATGTTTCACCTATTAAGGGCGTTCCGTTCGGAGATTCCGTAATTGACCGTATTTAAAACCTTATAAACTCATAATCTGAAAGCTACAAAGTTATAAAAAAAATACAGCAATAATCTTCAGTATATCAACATTCCTTTTGTCGTTTTAAATTTTCTATTTTTATTTCTTATACTCATGATATCAGCTTCCAAAGTAATACCAATTTGTTAAAATTCAAGCATACATTCAGCATCTCCTTAGGATTTACAAATTACTTTTATTTGAAACTCACGTCAATAGATCGACAATATCATAAACTACATATTCGCCGTTTTGAATTTTTTTTAGGACAATGTTGAACTAAGATAAGTAAAAATAATAGGGTTTTGGCGTGATCTCGGCAACGCGGCAAATGGCCAAGGCCGTTTGCTCGGGGGAGGGCCTTAAACCAAAACGATCCAAAACGCTACCCTTATAAAAATAAATGTACTTAGTAAAGAAAATTTGCACAAAAGTTTGTATCAATTTCCAAAAGAATTGATCTAAACGCTTACCTGGTAAAAATTTTCAGTTCACCGGAGAATTGGTAGCCAGCTCATGTTTATTATCACCGGGGGAATACCCTCAATTCCGTGCTATTGCGGCCTGTTGTTTGCATGTTTATGTTGATTGTTTCCAGCCCTGAAAAACTTTAAGTAGATTGAACATCTCGCGATCCTCTTTGTATGCATAACTGGGCTCGAAACGTACGTAAAGTTTGATGTTGTAGGCGTGTAAAAACATTTTTAAACTTCCTCCCGGATTGCGCCCAAATTTTTGAATAGGTTATGCACGGTCACGAGCTAAAAGTTATGTAGATTTGAAACTAGATATTTGGCGCAATTTCCTTTCGCTAAATTTTGTTTGCGGGAACCGTGATTTTTAGGGTTCCGTACTCAACAAGGAACCCTTATAGTTTCGGTCTGTCTGTCCGTCTGTCTGTCTGTCTGTCCGCGGTTTTACTCAGAGACTATAGGACCTACAAAGCTGTAATTTGGCATGAATACACATATTAATGATGGCAACAAAATGGTACAAGAAATCGTAAAAAAATATATTTTTTTATGGTACCTCCCCTACACATCAAGCGGGGATGAATATTTTTTTTCGCGCCTACCCCATGGTGTGGGGTGTCGTTGAATAGGTTTTTTAAAAATGTTGCGAGTATTGATAGACCATTTTCCGATTTAGGGATCCGTTCGGGAAATATTTAGTTTTAAAGTGGAAAAAATCGTTAGAGTCCTGTGTCCCCCCCTTCTACCAGCTAAACGGTTGGTTCTGGAAATGTGAAAAAAATTCACGGGAGTAGAAAATATACTGAATTTAAAAGGAAAACTATCAGGGCTAAGAAGACTTCATAAGTTATTGAGTAATAGTCGATTAACTAAAAAAAATGTATTCGGCGAAGTATAAAAGAACTTTTCGTTCAAATTCCTTTGAAAGTAACAGAGATGATGTTGTTAGTAGTGTAAAACACGCTATAAATGCACGTTCATTGACCATAAAAATTGTCAAAAACTAGCGGTACTACGGAACCCTATATTGCGCGTGGCCCGACACGCACTTGGCCAGTTTTTTTGGCATAAACTATCTTTCGTCTTTTTTACAGTGTGTTAGTGTGAGCACCTAGTCCACTTAAAAAAGCAGGTGTAGAGTGCGTGAGCTGCAACCTAAGCAATTTCTTCTGAAATGTGTTTAGGATTCCTAGAATATAAACATACTAAAAGTCCCCGCTCCTAAGGGGTGAGCCGGAGTGGGAGGAGGGGGTTAAAGTTTCCGTTTTTGAGTTTTTGGCTCATATCTTTAAAACGGTACGTCGTAAAGAAAAAGTGTCTGCTACATAATAAAAGCTACTAAAATTTACTACAACTATGTCATTTACACTATGTATCTATCTCCAATTCTTACCATGCTATGAGCTTCTAAAACGGTCGATTTTCAAAAACACACATCAACTAAGTCTAGCGACATTTGTATTTTATGAAATCTATCAGGATTTTTGAAGACAGTAAATGAAAAAATTATAGCTTATTTTATAGCATTTCATATAACATAATAAACTTTTCGATTTTTTTGGTTTAAAGACAAAATCATTGGCTTTTCTATGGTCACAGAAAAGTTATATGGCAAAAAATCTTTACTTCGTTTTATAAAACCGAAAATTTCATTCGAATGAGACAAAATCTTTTACATTTTATTGCTAATAGTCAAATTATTAATAATGAATTTTATTCGTTACTTATTTTACTCGTTATTATTTATTTTACTCGTTATTGAGTATTTTTACCTAAAATACATTTTTTAGTCTTTCTTCGGTAAAGGCCCTGTGTTCTTTGTGATTTCGTTTTTTTCTGGTATCTATCTTATTAGAAAATCTCTGAAATGTATTTAACACTGCATATTTTAGTCGCAGTAGATATATTTCTTGTCAGAAAACTCTGGAGACCAGGCCAAAACTAAAATAATCTGGTCGAATCAACTCTATATTAAGTCGATGCAACTAGTAAAAAGGCTCCAGGAGAGCAACCAGTCTATAGAAACCGACCAAACCGTGCAGAGGGGTTACCATTAAGTTGGTCCTTAAGACGCCAAAACATTTTGTAATACAGCATTGAAATGTGGAGAATGCGGAAGGTTGCTGTTTCATGAGTTTGGGATATTAATAATGGTAAAACCTAATGGGACAAATAATGGCTCTCCAGAGCTGGTCGAAGATGGTAAACTCACCGCGGAATTATCCGAACAAGTGATTTAAATAGTAAATTGTAAAGTGATTTAAATAAAAATATTGGGTTGATTCGACTAGATTATTCTGGTTTTGGCCTGGTCTCCAGGGTTTTCTGACATGAAATATATCTACTGCGACTAAAATATGTAGTGCTAAATACCTTTCAGAGATTTTCTAATAAGATAGATACCAGAAAAAAACGAAATCACAAAGAACATAGGGCCTTTACCGAAGAAAGACTAAAAAATGTATTTTAGGTAAAATACTCAATACTAAGTAACGAATAAAATTCATTATTATTAATTTGACTATTAGCAATAAAAATGTAAAAGATTTTCTCTCATTCGAATGAAATTTTCGGTTTTACAAAACGAAGTAAATATTTTTTTCCATATTACTTTTCTGTGACCATAGAAAAGCCAATGATTTTGTCTTAAAAACAAAAAAAAACGAAAAGTTTATTATGTTATATGAAATGCTATGAAATAAGCTATAATTTTTTCATTTACTGTCTTCAAAAATCCTGATAGATTTCATAAAATACAAATGTCCCAAGACTTAGTTAAGTTAAGTAAGTAAGGATTGGAGATAGATACATAGTGTAAATGACATAGTTGTAGTAAATTTTAGTAGCTTTTATTGTGTAGAATACACTTTTTCTTTGCGACGTACCGTTTTAAAGATATGAGCCAAAAACTCAAAAACGGGAACTTTAACCCCCTCCTCCCACTCCGGCTCACCCCCTAGGGGCGGGGAATTTTAGTATGTTTATATTCTAGGCATCCTTAACACATTTCTGAATAAATTGCTTAGGTTGCAGCTCACGCACTCTACAACTGCTTTTGGACTATTATTTGGGTGGACTAACCGTTATCCTTGAAACCATTAAATGAGCCCGTCAAAATGAACAACTTTTTCTATGAGAACAATGCTGGGAACTCAAAAAAAAATGCCGTCTTCATACCCATACGAAGCCCGGATCGGCAATTTGTATGGGTATGAAGACGGATTTTTTTGAGTTCCCAGCATTGTTCTCATAGAAAAGTTGTTCATTTTGACGGGCTCATATTTTGATGGTTTCAAGGATGACGGTGCTTACTAACATCTTGTATACTCTAATAGTAGTCTATAAGAATACGGTGTACTCTATAAGAATACGGTGCGATTATTTTGCACATCGCTCCTAGACTATAAGGTCAATGACTGCTAGGGCCCGGTCTCCCTATTTGACTATAGCGGCTAAAACCTAATAAAACTTCGTCATTAAACTCGCGATTCGGTCACCTGACAATTGACATCTCGTTCGAGCAATATTCCGTACAAAGTAATCGAAGTTTAACTTTGTTGTTGGGAAATGGCATGCAAAAGTTTGAATATCTAACGTTCGAGTTGATTTATAGTACAAGTTTCATTAGTGATTAATCACTGAGACAATGGGTGTACAGGGACGTTTTTATCGAAGATCTTCTTGTTTTAATTGCGATTCGGATTCATCTTGTGCTGTAATGAAAACTGCAATCCATATTGTATTCACTCAACATCGGGCACCGTTCACAGACTTTATAAACGAGTTTCGAGGTAATAATTATTAATATTTCCATCAAATACTTCCACTTCAAATATTTCCACTTCAAACTGTTTTAAGTAGGTGTCTAAATGTAAAATTAGTGACAAAATATGTCGACTATATTATGGATTCATAATATTCACACTGTAAATTTACGGATCACATACGACAAACTAATTTCTTTGCGAATAAACTTGCAGGTGATCTATAATTTAGATACATAACTGTGTAATGATATTCGAATATTTAAAATAATTATGTAATGTTAATTTGGAGAAGTCTGATTTTATTTTTGTTATTAAAGATTATTTATTTAATTAATCAATAGTAAATTAAATTATTTTTATACTTATTTACATTTTTTATTTCATGAATTTATAGGAAGTCAAATCAATTTTAAGTTTACATTTTTATATTGTTAAAAAAATATTCTTGTTATGTTTTAATATTAATGCTAAGGCTTCTATAATTATATTTTTATTTGTAATTAATTATTTAACTAAAGAGAATGCCAATTCATAATTAAATAAAATTTTTTGGGCGTGTTTCCGGTCTGATGTAGCCAGAACTGTATTTAATAAAATATATTTTTAAAATATGGTGTTTCCGTTGAAGGATCAATAAATAGTCGATTCTTGATTTGGAAGGGGCATTCTTCAAAGAGGATGTAAACTGTATACTACGTAACAGCATTCTTCTTAGAGCAGCCATAGAGTGAACATCACTGTAGAACTGTCACTGTGAATTATATTATTAGTGTAGTTTAAAATAACTATAAATAGAGTGTTGTGAAGAATTTGGAAATGAGAAATTTAACCCATCAAGCCCCATAAGGACACCGGTGACCGCTACAACAGTAGAATAACAATAGATTTCCAAGAATCCGCGATCAAGGTGATTTATAACTGGAGTGTTTGATTTTATCACAATTATAGTAGTATTCGTGTTTATAAAGTTCGCATCTTTATAGGCCAAGATACTATTTCGCAAGTAGGTAATCAATATTTTGACTTCGCTAATTCAGTTATATTAAATGCTGTGTTTTACCCATAAAGGTAATATATATTAACTTTATGGTTTTACCCGACTCATTATAGTTACGAACGATATTAAAAGGTAGTAATTAATAGTTTTTTGGAAGCAAAATATGAAAAGCACACTGTAATTAAGACACTTGGTGTGCTTCCATTTGTAATTATTATTTTAATCATGCGGAATACGTTTCGCTTCAATAATACAGTACGAGTAAGTAAATTAATATATAGCCCAAGGGATAAAGCCAAAAATTCCAACGAACGCAATTAAACCTATTTGCGGAAAATACGATTATTATAGTACTAGGTTATGCCCGCAACTCCGTTGCGCCAAAATTGGTTTATCGCGCGGGAACCGTACATTTTTCCGGGATGAAAATTATCCTATGTCCTTTCCCGGGACTCAAAGTAACTCCATACCAAATTTCAGCAAAATCGGTTCAGTGGTTTGGGCGTGAAGAGGTAACAGACAGACAGACACACTTTAGCATTTATAATATTAGTATGGATACTAGTTGACGACTAATAAAATCACAATATTATTTAATTTAATACATTTTAAAATATTAATATTTTGCGCATTATTATATTTAAAAATATTTGATTCTGTCTGTCTGTCAATCGCCTGACAACTACAGCTATAGGATCCACAAAATACTAGGGATCACGGTACACTGTACAGGTATTCTATACCGTAATCATAGCCTGAGTGGAATCCTTTTCAACAATGTGTTCGCATCGCACTGCCTTACATCAGGGTACCTAATCCATTTAAAAGTTATTTTTTTTTATGTTCTTATTATTATATTTTTTTGTTACTTACTTTATATTGTTTATTTTTTGTACTTTGTATCTGTATAATATTATGTGTATTTAAGTGTAGTGTGGTGTGAATATTTGTTGAATAAATGTTTTATTAATATTATAGCGAAGAAACCTAAATTTTTCCGGGATGAAAAGTATATCTATGATACTTTCTCGGGCTAAGGCTACTTGACCTAATTTTTTTTCTTCATGCTAATCGCTTCATAATCATTCATTTTTACAAAAAAACTAACATTTTAATATTTTACACAGTAGAAACCCATAAAAATGTTTATTGAAAAATATGCCTCTTAAATGGCGCCGAAAACACTGTCCGCCATAGTGTGACGTCATACGCTTTGTATTTTATACTCTCTTTATTGAAATTTTTTTAATGTGCTAAATGTACGAGTCTAAAAGAGCCCAAAAATTATAAAATAATTATATTAGAAATTAGAAATCATTTGTAATGTTGAAAACTTTTGGAGAAAAGTTTTGGCCATTTCATTTCCCGTCTACAATAAATGGAGATAATATATTATATAAAACTGATGTTTTATTTGAATTATTGAAAAAAATATATAATAGGCTTATTCTTATTATTTATGTACAAATAAACTTACATATAGCGAGCGCGATAAATAAAAGATATTAAATTAGTATGAGGATGACGTCACATCCAAATCGGAAGTACCGCAAAAGCGTTTTCGTCAGTACAATGGGCATTGTCCAAAAAAAAACACATGTACTTTTTATATTTTTTTTTCGTTAAAATAGGGTATTTTAAGAATATAAATTAAATAATTTTGAAATTCATTGGCTAGTTTTTTCTCAATAAATTTTGAAAGTTTCGCTCTGACGTCATCATCGGCGGCCAATTGACCTCTGCAGTATGTTTTTTTTCCTTTCAATCTTATTTATAATGGCTGGTTCGTCAAATGCAAGTTCTCATTATGTGAAAGCTGATACGAGAAGCTTACCAAAAGTTCGAAACGTAATGTTGGTCGAATTTATTGTTAATTTAACGCCATTGAAGGTCAAACTAAGGTTAAACATATTTGTTCAAAAATATAAGTAACTAATGGGTATTTTTTTCGTTTATATACAGAAAAACGATCACTGACCTTATTCCTCGAAATGTTTTTGTAATGAGCAAAATTAAAAAAAAATGGACAATCCCCATTCCTATTTTCATAAAATCATATTTTCAAATCGACTTTATTTATCAATCATAAGCTTTTATTTGATAATAAGGGTGAAATACGGTTTCCTAGGCCAAGTTCTACTAGAAATATGCATTTGTTCAATGAATTTGAATATAGGTCAAGTAGCCTATTCATAGCAAACTTGGTTCAGCGGTTTGGGTGTAAATAGGTACCAGACTAACAGACTGATAGATCATAGATAGACACACTTTTGCATTTATTATATTAGTATGGATATGGATATCTTATATTTTGATATTATAATCTTATTATGTAATTACTTAGTACAAATGACTTACGAAATTTGGTCTTACGGTGTGGCTGCCAAACCGCGCGTTTGTGCGGAAGCATAATATAAATCCAGCCTTAGTGTCTAAAGCTAAACACACTAGGCTGAATTACGCCGGCGTAATTTACGTGGCCGAAATTACGTTTAGCCGCTTACGTCTGATGCGACACACCATAAATTACGCGAAGAGCCGAAATTTCGCGGCGTAATTTCCGTTGCCGAACGCGCGCGTAAGTGAGTATTTAAAATTCTCAGATGTAATGTGTGCGTTAACGCTTCGGAGTTAAGGTTGGATTTGCTATTTTCGGTTTTGATAATTCCGTCGCGTAGAGTGTGTTGCTATACAAAACATTACCGCGCAATCGCTGCCGAACTTTACGCTCGACTTGGCTCGACGGAAATTCGGCTCACGACGGAATTTCGGCATAGTGTGTCGTCTGTCGCGTTCCGCCCATATTTTGTATGGTTTTGAAACGCGGCGTAAACGCGGCGGAATTTACGTCGGCGTAATTCAGCCTAGTGTGTTTAGTCCCTTAGACACGTGTGTGGAGTGGCGGGCGAAAGCTTGGCTAAATAATTCGTATCCAAAATTCCTAACCGAGTTAACAAGTCCCATAGACTTGGACAAACAATATGTAGCACATAATAAATCATGCGACACACTCGCTAACTAATTTGAGTTTGATATAATTAATCGATTGGAGCCCTGCCAGGGCTGCCATCCACCGTTCCAGCACTTTCAGATCGATACAGATTACTGTACAGAGTGGAGTAAAAATGACTGTTTTAACCCGACTTTTTTATTAAACGGGCTTTGGCCCACCACACATACCCACCACTGTATCTCCTGTGTCGCCAGGATCGACAGCGGTATCCAACCACGAAAACCCTTTGATATGATCTCTCATCTCAGGGAGCCCGAGGGACATGCTAAAACTGTCTTGGGACCCGCAACGAAATTAATCAGAAGAAAATAGGAGGAGTAGGAAGATTCCAATTTCCTTCCTTCCTTTTAACCCGATTGTGTTAAAAGTTATGTTAACGATTGTTTTATATTATGTATCAGAAATTTGATTTATGGGCAAGTCAATGTTAGTCGTGATCTCCCGGCTGGTATTGGCTCTGGACATAACGTAGCAAAATTTGGCAGCCCGCGGTTCAGCGGTTTGGGCGTGAAGAAAAAACGGACAGACACACTTTCGCATTTACAATATTAGTATGGATACATAAACTGTCTATAGTAAGTCACAATCATACTGACGCACGTATCATTAGTAGTTTACTCGAGATTTCTTCTTCCACTCGACTCAACGTAATTCCTCAAAAAATATGTAATTTGTTCAACGATACTTCAATTATTTGAGTCGATTGGCGGAAAACTTGAGGAAACGACTAACGGTACGGGTGTTAGTGTATCCCGTGATTAGGAGCAACAAACAAAAAGATTCACAATAAATAAAAAGTAAAAACTAAAAGACGTCGGTTAATAACATACAGAAATAATCAAACTTATCCATACTATGGATATTTACGAATCATATAGATTTATAATCATATAGTTAACGTTCGTGCAATTAATTATTATTATTTAGCAGAGTCCGGTCGCCGGATAGAGAGAAATTAAGGCGACGCCTTGATAATTTGACTGTAGCGATATCGATTTTTCTCAGCAATGACAAAGCTAAGAAATTAATGTTCATTGTCAGTATTCATCATGTCTTTGTCTTTGAATTACCCATAGCACAACACGATTGGTCAACTTTTATAACACAGAATAATCAATCAAAAATACCGGGATTCTAATTTTGCCAACATAGGAGAGTGATTTAAGCTTCCAAAATTTGTACATAGATTGGTTCAAGCATACACTTTAATTTGCCCATAGCTTATATGAAATATATTTATGGTTTTTAAATTACGCGACAAAAACCATTTTGTCGCTACGCCCTTTCCATTTTTTGCTGTTCCATTGCTTTACAAACATAATATCCAACACGCTTTTTTACTTTAACGCGGCGTCACCTTAAGCTGCTTTTTTTATGCTTGCGCGGAAATATTACTATACAGTTCACATGAAGACGAGTGTAAAGAACAAAGTGATAGGTCAATGACCGAATTTCTATCTATCCAGCGACCGAATTATAGTAAGTTTTAGCGGAATGAGATCATGATATTAAAAATTAGTTTAATACGAAAGTGCAAAATTCTATTAAACTCTTTTATAAGCAGTTTGGTTTATATCGTGGGAATCTAGTAAATTATGCATTAAAACCTGCTGCGGCGCGAAGAATACTTTAATGAGGTGTTATCGTTAAATAGAGAATATAAGAGAAAATATAATCTCGAGAAAACGCTCTGATGAATTATCGACATTGTCTTACCCCAGATACCATCTGCTTTGTACTTTAATTAATAATCTATCGTCAGGGCTATATTCTATTAGGGAAAATTGATGAGTAAAATTCTGTAGATGTAGTTGACGTTTTGTGAGGTTGGAATGGGACAAAGCTATTTAGAGATAACACAATTTGGAAAGTAAACTATTTTGACAAAAAAATCTTTTGTTATCGCGGTCCACTTGAGCCTTACTGGGATTGATAGGTTAATAATTATTAATACACTAGCTTTCCCGGCAAACGTTTCTTTGCCATATTGTATAAAGTATATCGCCCGTATTATTTTATTGAATTAGTGACTAAATAAGCATGTCAACATGGCAATGTCCATCGCTACCCCGTGACCCGCGTCTCTCTTTATAGACAAATAATTTTCAATAAAATAAAATTGTGACTATAATTAAAGATCTAAGCTATCCTATCTCTCAAGTTGGAAAAAAACATATTTAAAAAAACAAAACATTAAAATCGGTTAAGGCCCAGTAGTCCCGAAAATTAGCAGACCGATGTCTATCAGTACGAATATCGACGTAAAGGACATTATAATAACATTCATATCAGCGCGCCTTGTACAGTGGCGGTTACGCGCTCGCCGCGTGCCTTGATAATAGAAAATAGGAGAAAAAACCTTTTGTTTTTAGTATTACACAAATCAAATATATCAAATCGTTTAGGTTAGGTTATGACAAATGTACTACAATTTTTGTTTTTTCTAGAAAGTGTGTAATTTAGCCATAAAATGATTTAATTATGAAAAACAGCGTTATAATAGTCATCTTTGAGATTTTTTTCCATCGAGCAGAATTTTTCAAATTGTGTACTGATATACCTTTGCGTATAGGAAATTTTCTCAATTTTAAAAGGGTACTTTTTTATATTTAAATAATGACATTTACTTTACAAAAAACGTTATTTAAAAAACCCATTTTACGTAGTTGCAACAACCACTGCACCTTAAGTAGTTTAGGAATCCATCGCGGACAAACATCGTGACAGGAGATTTATATACATATAATAGATATTATAACACCCCTCTTTTTTGTCGTGGGTTAAAAATTAAGATTAAGGATGAAATTTCACTTCAATTTCACTAACGACTGTTAAAGTTAATGTTCGAATTAGTATCACGTTCCCCTTTTCGTTTTTCATATGAATGAAAGAGAAGACATGACATTTTAACAAGCTGTTAACACTAACAGACGTTGGTGAAAGTGGGGCTTAGGATGATATTGTTAATCGTAAGAATTAAATTAATTATATTGGATATTTACCACTTGTTCAGAATCCCAATTCTTGAATTTAACTTAGACTTTCAAATTCTATTTTCGATAGAGACAGTTTTAAGGCTAAACCCACAGATATAAGATCTAGATAGGAGATCTGTGGCTAAACCGTAATAATGCAACAGACGACACTTTACTTCCATAGAACTGACGTTCACTTCCATAGAACTGACGTTCACTTCCATAGAACTGACGTTCACTTCCATAGTACTGACGTTTGTAAAACGCGTCAGTTCCATGGAAGTGAATTGTCGCGCCGTATCGTGTCGCACTAGTGTGGTTTTAACTTTATTATGTCTCGGCAGTTATAGGCAGCATCGATCGTTAAAAAACTTCATTCCTATCAAAAATATTATCGTGTCAAATTAACAGGGTCGATATTCAACTATTTTACATGTAAATATGGTAAGTATTTAATGTATAGGAAATTATTGACTAGTCAACAAGAATCGGCCGAACGTGCTCAACTTGGTACAAAGAGGATGATCTTTATTGACAGATTAATTGAATACGTCGCTCCGATATCGAAAGGGATATACGCGAAGAAAACCTTTTAAAATATAACGCTCCTACTATGAAATGTATTTCTAATCAACTCTGTTAAGTGTCTTGTCTGTTACGTCAATAAAGAATCGTAAATAAATTATACAATAAAAAGTACACACAGAGATTTTGATTTTTTTACATTTTGGATTAGTACTTATCTATACTATCTATATCTATACTAATATTATAAATGCGAAAGTATCTCTGTCTGTCTGTCTCTCTGTCTCGCTTTCACGCCAAAACTACTGAACCGATTGTAATGAAATTTTGTACACAGATAGTCTAAAGTCTGAGAAAGGACATAGGCTACTTTTTAACTGGACAAAGGGGTTGTAAGGGGGTGAAAATGCGTAAATTTGTTCAAATTAAGTTAGTCCCAAAAATTCATGTTTGTCCGCGATGGATTCCTAAACTACTTAACCGATTTTAATGTTTTTATTTTTTAAATGTGTGCTTTTTTCCGACTTAAGAGATAGGATAGCTTAGATCTTTAATTATAGTCTCAATTTTATTTAATTGCAAATTATTTACAACCTGAGACTGACGGCAACGTAGGAGTTTTATATAGTTGTATTGGCTGTGTGGAATCAGAAATGTGTCACCATTGGTGTGAGCAGTGAGCATTGAAATTTGAATTGTCAACATTTTGAGTGGTGATTATTGATCTAGTATTGTTATTAGAAATATTAATTAATCCTCCAAGATGACCTCCGTCATAGTCCGCGAGTTTATAAGTGGTCGTCGGTGGTAGTGAACTAGTGAGTAGTGACTTAGTGACCATACCACCCTACGCGTCGAATTACTGCGTTTATTCTACGTATCTTATTACAATTTGTTAAGACTGTTAAGAGTCATACCCCAAGGCCCAAATATCAGGTAGATAAATTTAAACAATACATTAAAAAAATCTAAGTGAACACAACCCTATGCGTGCTAGGTAATTTAACAATTTAACGCTCCAACTCCCAAGCGGCCGCCAGAAAAATGGATTTCCAAGAATCCGCGATCGAAGGATGAGCCGAATCACACCCAGCGGCGCGGCGAGTATATTTTCAGTGTCATAATAATATTATGATATTAATCTTTACCTTCATTATTGTAATACATATTACTATCGCATGAGAAACTTGGAATGCCGGCCTCGCGGCCGCCTGCGCCTTTCTCAAGCGATACTACATTGTACTAAAAGTTTAAAATCATATTATGACACTCAAAATGCTCGCAGCGCGGCATGCCCTGACATTAGAACTTGAATAGGTACGACGCAATGCCGCGATGTTTACGCCACCGACTGCCGTGTACATAATTATTATTATTGTATCCATACCTATGCCTTGTAAGTTGTACTATTATCTATTTTGTGCCATGAGACATTGGTGACCTTAACACGTGGTAATAGCATAATATGCTTTCTGTTCTTAAAACAACGCCGAACCTCCCAAACGTGTATCCATAAGGAGTCAGGAGTTCTCTCAGCATCTTCGAAACCATGGTATACCTTGACCCAATATTTGACTTTTTGGTAGCATATTCTTAGTACACTTCACATAAAACCAAAATTACCATATGTTTCCATATAAATTTCGAGGAGTTCCCTCGATTACTCCTGGATCCCATCATCAGGTCACCACTTTTGTGAACATGGTACCAAATTGGAGTGAAACCTAATACAACAAAACAAAAATTTCGAAAATCGGTTCACAAACGGCGGAGTAATCGTTGAACATACCAAAAAAAAAAAACCACAGCCGAACATAATATAACCTCCTCGTTTTTTGGAAGTCGGTTAAAAAGGAGCCAAATTTAAAACGGTTGAAGTATGGGAGTTATATTTCCTGTAGTTTTGTTATTCGTAGGGGGCTAAATATACTTTAAAATTTGGCATAAATAAAGTTTAATTTAAAAAAAATTAATAAGTTATGTGCACACTGCACAGCTGTTTTTGGGTGTTTTAATTTAAGGGGTACAAGGGTTTATTTATAAAAGCTTTTGACACCAATTTTGTTGACGTCGCGAACTATAAACTGAAGTCCACGCGGACGAAGTCGCGGGCAACAGCTAGTTATTACTAAAGGTCACAAATGTTAGGGCCGATTCACACCAGCCCCCTTAGACAACTGGCAAAACGCTTACGCTAACGCTAACGCTAGCGCTACAAAATGTATGGATTTGACATAAGTATTCGCTAGCGAAGCGAAGGCTTATGTCAAATCGCATACATTTTGTAGCGCTAGCGTTAGCGTTAGCGTTAGCGTTTTGCCAGTTGTCTAAGGGGGCTGATCGGCAGCGGCCGGCAGCGGTCGGCAGAGGCGCGATTGCAGCCGTCAGCGGCCGTCGGGCCGCCGACGGCCGCTGCCGATCCGGTGTGAATCGGCCCTAAAGTATAATCCGTAGATTTTACACAACAATAATAATATAAAAATCGTACTTTCAACAATTGATTTTAACAAAAATAGAAGATTAGCTAACAGCATAGCTAACAGTACCTAAGTATATTAAGTAACGACTTATTATACTCGTTAGCTAATCTCATTTCGTGTCAAATATGTTTTTCATAATGTCGAAAGTATCTTTTCTTATCAATTATCTTTTCTGCCCTTTAAAAGTTGTAGCGACAGCTGCTGAAAAGGTAGGTAATGACGCTTAAATAATTTGCTGAAAGGTATCCGAGGCAAATGGAGCGTTACAGGAGAGTACATGAAAATTGTCTATTATTATATTTTGGGTTACAATGGGTCTATTTAGGTATAATTTATAATTAAATATTAAGTCCTTATTTAGTGTCTCTACTAGCTGATGTACTACCAGAGAATTTGATTCGTAGGCAGTTGACGGACCTACGCCATTTGGTCGGCTTATGTCAATTCAATGTTAGCTGTGATCGGACGGATGGGTTTTGGCTTAACGCTACCAAATTACTTAGGTCCGCTTTCTGCCTAGGAGTCAACTTCTCTGATAGTACCTCTCAACTTCATTGCTCAGAAAATCATTTTCCGGTAACTCTATGTCTTTGATTAAAATTAGCAAAGCGGTTTAAGCGTGATGAGGCAACAGATAAACGGTATACCTTTCACATTCGTAATTAGTGGCAGGATGGCTCTTTTCCTTTAGAAAACCTCATAAAATTTGTGGAAATTGAATTTTTTGCAGAAATTGAGAAAATGTTGATCAACACAAGTGTAAAATAAATTGTGGTGTACGGCGTGCGGTTATATATTCGGTGCGGCACTTCGCCCATCAATTGGCACTCTCGAACAATATTTAATTACGGATTTCACAAAGAGATTTTCAAGAATAACAAATTGCAGCTTTTGCAATTAACAGTTTAACATATAGGCTTGAATTGATTGGACATTTCATCCATTTCTAAAATATAATAATTTGCAAAATTAACTACTCAAGTACATTCATAATTTAAAATTGCTTCTTTAATAAGAAATCTCAAATTGAATAAACATTACACAAGGCGCGGGCGTCGTCGCATCGTTGAATAATGTTTAAAAGAATTGTCGTGACAATGAATGCATTTGCATAATATTGGGGTGTAATTAAAACTTTGAATGAGAAAGGCGAAACGCGAAAAGAACATTTCAGGTCACTGAATAATTTCAAAGTTATTTATTACTATTTAAGAAAGTTTTGCACGCGATTCTTGTTAAGGTTCCATTATCCGATGCTACAACGACGTGTAGGATAGCTAAATAATAAAATGTATTCTAGCGATTCAATGAATCAAGATGATTGCTTGATGATGCTTTCTGTATGAATCAAGAGGCAAGAGCACTGCACACCATGCAGATCCATATCTACAGTCTTAGTAAAACTACGAGCAGTCATTAATAAATCTTTTATTTGCCCTTATATTTTTCTTTTTTAATCATAAATTGAAAAGTAGTCGACCAATTACAAAACAAAAATTGATGTAGTAGCTATTTTATATAACATTAAAAAGCGCTAAAACATCGCTGATACTATCGACTCGTCGTTGTCTAACAAAGTTACGTAGACTGCGGAGTCACGATATAAGAAACATGTAAGTAGTTTAAAAGTAGCCAACTGAGATAGAAAATAAAGCGAATTTAGTGCGAACACAGCTGCAGTTCATTTGAGTTGAGACCCAGTGTAAGTGGAGTGCGGTCCCCGGGCGATCGACTGATTCCGCTATTCACTCCCATTTCACTTTTCCACTACAAAATATTTATGTATTTGTACACTGCTTAACTGACAAATGTTAATTTGCCATTTTATGATGCGTATTATATTATGTAACATAATATAAATCTTCCAACTAAATCACCCCTTATATTCTATTAAAATAACCGCGACAGAAAGAGGCAGATAATGGGAAGGAATATACTACGTTTATCAGTTACTGATTGGTGTTGAATAATTTTTAGGTAGCATTTGGGACCGAACTTTTACAAGCTTGAAAATAATTCAGATTTCAAAGCCGAAATACTCGTAATCAGAAATAGACACTTCAAAGAAGGCTTTCATAGTTATTAAAAATATAACTATCCAAAAACCGCACTAAAGAAGCAGCGTCTTAAGAAATGTTTTCACAATAAAAAATCACAGATATTTGTAAAATATGGGTCGGGTGTCGCGAGCACGCCCGAACTTTCCGCGAGAGGGCGCGAAGAGAAATCTCCTCGGAAGTCTCTTAGATTTATGGCCCTCGAATTCCCCCGGACCCCGCGCGGACCCCATCCGGACCCGCGTGGACCCCGCACGGACCCCAGTGACGTGACGCAGGTATTTCCGGGCGGAAACTGACCGATGCTTCCGCATTTTTTCGACTTGTTTTTTCCCCTTAATCAAAGGAGCACTGTCAACAAAACGTAACTTTTCTGTTTTTCCGCATTTTAAGCGTCCGTAATTTTGTTACGGGTGTTTTATTACGTTGAAATAATAAAAAATGCCTTTCAATATTTTTAAGTTTTAGTTAATTTTAAGTCGTTATTATTTATAGAAATTTTGTGTAGGTAGAACCCTGTCTAGACATAAAGGCAAACGCGAATAATTTCAACAGTAATAATGACTTTGGGTTTTATCCATCATTGCTCCTATTTTATTTTATTTAACATTATAAATACGAGTACTATTCTAAATATCCTTTCCCGTGAGTGTATTCAATTTAAAACTCAGAAGTTTTAGCGTGAAGAGGACACAAATACTTTAGCATATATTATTAGCATATAGCATTTAGTATATTAGTATCCCACCAAAAACATGAAACGTTAAAGGTCGAGCCAAGCAAAATATTGCAGGATATTATTCAACACTTCTGTCGTAAAAAGTTTTCAGATCACATTCAAGCCAAGCCTTCAACTTATTTTGTAATTTAAATCAACATTCAGTAAAAGTATCAATAGATTTCTTATTTTATAATTATTAAAGTGGCTTGGCAATAAGCACAAGAGAAACAAAATATATAAAACTGCATATTTGGAGGCGTTCATACTTACTGCACAGACAGCAAGCGTAAAGTGTTTTAGTATGTAACGACGCATGTGGCCGATGGTACCCAATAATATCCAATTAGTCGCTGATTATTTCTCTAGTGCTCATTGCCAAGCCACTTTAATAATTATAAAATAATAAATCTATTGATACTTCTACTGAATGTTGATTTAAATTACAAAATGTGATCTGAAAACTTTTTACGACAGAAGTGTTGAATATCCTGCAAAATTTTGCTTGGCTCGACCTTTAACTTTTCATGTTTTTGGTGGGATTTCATTTCTTTTTTGAAGGTTTTTTTCAGGTCTTTTTAGGTCACGTTATAACTTTTCTGTACTTAGCTAAGCACCCATTCTTCATCTCCTTCATATTTTTTCTTTAAGGCTTCGTCAGTTGTATAGGTGGACAACGTAACTTAAATATACTTCTGAGTTCTGAGTCGATTATTATATTCATATATTATAAAATATTATATAATATATATAAAACTCAAAGGTGACTGACTGACATGGTGATCTATCAATGCACAGCCCAAACCACTGGACGGATCGGGCTGAAATTTTGCATGCAGGTAGATATTATGACGTAGGCATCCGCTAAGAAAGGATTTTGATCAATTCTACCTCCAAGGGTGTAAAAAAGCTCGTTTTATAATATAATTGACTCTTAAGCTTCAACACTTAAATGTAGTCATTTAAGCATTACCGTTGAATACATAGCAGCACTGATATTTAAGCGTCTCGACGTTCCTCGCAGGAAAGTAGCACACCTTATTTCATGTGATCACTTAAAACTCCCTTATTATATCGAGCGAGTAAGGACTAAGGAGTGTATATCGTAGTACTGATTACATATAAAATATTTTAAAATTTAATTGTTTCATTGTCAACGGTGTTAATACTATTTTTATTTAATTAATACCATTTCATTTAGTACATAACTAACTTAAAACCTTTTGTACGTACCTAAAGCAAATGTGCAGTCGAAACTCATACTGTTCTTGCAAAGTTACAAACATAAAAATAGTTTATTGTAATAAAGTATTTATTATTTTTCAGTTTTTAGGTTTCCCTGCCCAAGGATGAAAACTGGACTCTATTATTAATAAGTCTGCGCTGTCTGTCCGTCGACCATCCGTATGTCACCAGTCTGCCTAGTATACGCCAACGAGATATCTCTCTCTACATGTTTCTCGATGTTTGATAGTTTGTATCTTCATCTCTATTGACCCTAGCATGACAAACATTTTTTCTCTTGTAGATCTATCATCCAAGAACACATTTTTATAGTGTTTTGTCGAGATAATGTCGAGATTTTGACATAATGAGACGAGTAGTTTTTAATTATCTCGAGAGTGAGATACGAGATATATCTCGTTGGCGTATGCTAGGCAGGCAGGCTGGATCTCGAGAACCGCAATAGCTAGATAGTTGCAATTTTCACAAATTATGTATTTCTTGTGTCGTTATAAAAGCTCAAAGTCCAATTAAAATAAAATAAATTATTAATGGGGGGCCTCATTCAACAGACACGATTTTTTTCCCTTTTTTGCTCTATATCCATAATGGTAACAGTAAGGTTTCTGAAAATTTCAGAAAATACTTAATTGTGTTTTAACTTTAATAATTAATAATAAAAATTAAATAAACTTATTATTTAAGGGGGGTCCCATACAAATTTACGGTACAGAAGCCCATGTACGCCAGTCCGACTCGCACTTGGCCGGTTTCATAATTTTTCCTTTCATTGTGAATAAAGACCTATCCGGGTACCAAATTTCAAGGTTCTAAGTCTGCTAGAAGTTCCTTAGAATTTTGATGATCTGTCAGTCAGTGAGTGACAAAATGTAGTAACTTTGACCATCCGTAACTATTTAACTGTTTATTGAAATTTCATGTAATTTGGAGGTTAAGCTAGTTTTAATACTTGCTTCTAGTGACCGAAATTCTAAATCCCTAGCTTTGTCAACAACGAAGACAAAGGGGGTGTGAAATAGCCCGCTTCGAAAAAAGTATGGTACGGCCGTGCCTTTGCTAAAAAGCTTGGCTGGGGCACTGCCGTGCCCCCAGATATATAGCACATATATGTATATAGCATATATCATTTAGTATATTAGTATTTTCACAATACTAATAACGTACACATCTATACAACCATCATCAGATCACCATGCTTATACTAAGCGCTATTCGTGAGGAGCACTTTGCAGGGGCACAATTGTGGGTGTACGGATGGGTGGGCGTAATGCTACTTTTCATATCCCAGCATAAAGGCAACAATGGTTGAGGGTTGAAGCTGTTTCTTGACGGAGTGCCCGAAGTGTGCCTCTTATACAGATCACAAGTGTGTACATAGTGCGAATATCATACATGTGTGTCTCAAGAGTAGTCAAGAGGGACTTCAGACGAAAATTTTAAAACCTCACTCTTTGTTTTGTTTTGATTCTCCTGTGATCAGGGCGCTAGGAGAGGGTGTATATTAGGAGCAGGATTGTTTTAATTACGCCTAGCTCATGTGCTACGAAACATGTACAACAATAATATAATATATTTTTATTAGATACTCTCTCAATCCTTCGATCGCGGATTCTTGGAAATCTATTGTTATTCTATTGTTGTCGCGGTCACCGGTGTCCTTATGGGGCTTTATAGGTTAATCTATATTCTATATTAAATATTGTAAATGCAAAAGTGTGTCTAAACGTCCGCGGCTGTCTGTCTCTTCACGGTTAAACGGCTAAACAATTTTGCTGAAATTTGTTACGGCAACGGGAAATGACCTACCCATGTTAGTTACTATCAGCATCTCGTAAAAATATACAGCCTCCGCGCTATAAACGAAGGTCAACACAGCGACGTAGCGGGGAACAATAAAAAAAATCTTAAAGCATTAGTGACTGCCAGCTTTGCACTTATTATCATAAAACCGCTCCAAATGCAAGACGATAAACAAACTGTAAGCAGCCAAATTTTATCCGACGCCGACGGCCGCGGCCGACAGTAATCCGCTTACTGCCACGCAATTATTTTCAATGAAATCGACCATTGAATAAGGCACTAAGTGAACTAACCGAGTACATAATATATTAGTTAATAACTATTGTTACCATTGAACGCGAGGTTGTTTTCAAAAGCGTCTAATTTGCCGATAACAAGATCCATTGACCTTATAAATAATGTTAATTGAAGGTGTTTTGACCAATCCAGATCCAGGATATCCCTCCGTATACGGCTGAAGGCAAACCGCAGGTGGTTTTAGTGGGTAAACCCGAGGGCACCCATAAAGGGTATACCCCTGCGCATAAAAAATGTGTTTTGACCAATGTTATAAAATCTGTGAGACCGGGTTTGTCTGTCTACTTTTCACGTATCCCGAGAAAATGCATAATTTTTATTCCCGCATGCTAAGCCAAAGTTTTCTGCAAGATAATAATATAATAATCATTATTATTTAAAATATATTTTTTATTATTTTACTTATATCGTGTTCGGCATCTGCACTGCCCCGGGGCAGGGTGGGCTGACAGGATACCTACGAAAATCAGCGAAGTTTAAATTAAGGCCGTCCCCCGAGCAAACGACCTTGGCCATACATTTGCCGCGTTGCCGAGATCGCGCCAAAACCCTATTATTTTTACTTATCTTAGTTCAAAATTGTCCTAAAAAAAATTTAAAACGGCAAATATGTAGTTTATGATATTGTCGATCTATTGGCGTGAGTTTCAAATAAAAGTAATTTGTAAATGCTAAGGAGATGCTAAATGTATTGTCGAATTTTAACAAATTGGTATTACTTTGGAGGCTGATATCATGAGTATAATAAACAAAAATAGAACATTTAAAACGGCGAAAGGAACGTTGATATACTGAAGATTATTGCTGTATTTTTATTATAACTTTGTAGCTTTCAGATTATGAGTTTATAAGGTTTTAAATACGGTCTATTACGGAATCTCCGGACGGAACGCCTTTAAGAACATAAACAGTACAGTACTAAGTCCACGTGCTTCGTGGATCATCATAGTGCAATATTACGTAGTTTATGTTCTTAATGTTCTTAGAAATACTGACGTGCACCTTATGAAACTTATTTAGAAAATAAATGACAAAGGAATACAATTTACAATATTAGTGCAACGTTGAAATACGGCGTCGTGCACAATGAAATAATTCCGCACTAGCATTAGGCACGAATCCAAATTTTAACAGGTTTCATTATTTATTTTTGTACATAAAATGTGTAGTAGGGCTTCACGAGAACGAACCCGTTACATTAAATATTCACTGCATAAAGCGCACGAATAATAATATATTAAGTATCCGTTTTTACAAAGTCGAAGCGAACAGTCCTAAAGTCCCACTTAATCATCATTGCCACTTTAATCACAATCTACATAAAAAACAACTAGCTTTTCCTCGGCGATATCCGAGCAATAGCTAGTATAAAAAAAAAATATAGCTTTTAAAGTCAATATGCAATTAAATCTTCGAAAATCTCCCACAACACATTTGAAATTAATGAAAAACACCTAAACATGATTACGAACCGGAGTTAATTTATTTTAATCGAATTCGCGTGTGCGGAGAAAATTTTAATTTATACAACACCTCGACATAAATGGATTGTGTTTGTTAAATGGAAATCATTAAATTTTTGTCTTGCGCGAACATAATTTAATCGTACGCCGGCTTAGATGTTGTTTACGTAAACAGGTGTAAAATGGATCGTTATGCGGTCAAATTACCATAATGTTTGTCGAAATATTCGCTTCGCAAAACCGAATAGGTAATGAGGCAGGTACAGTACGGAGCCCGCGTATTATACGCTCCAATCTAGACCGTGAACAGTATGAATACATCTTACTTATGTTGTATGCGCATCGTGAGATTTATAGATTAGAATATTGAAATGGTCGCAGAGTAGGGTTTCATGAAAGCTTTCTTTGTGATTTTCTCGGAAAATGGAATTGAAAACGACTAAATGGTTTTTCGAACGAATTTCGTAGTGATGGCTAGAAGAATCAATAAACCACCAATAAACTAAAGAGTTTTTTAAATAAAAATGTAACAAAAAATGTGATTATAAGAATAGCACGTCATTCCATTTCAAATAGGTGTGCTTTTTATTTATCATAGACGAGGAATGTCGAGCGATCCGGGAGAACGGCAGACACCTGATACCTCGCTAAATATACAGGTGTATTCCGAGCACAATAATCTTAAAGTTTTATAATGCTATTTCAAAACTGAAAATGTTGCTTCATAAAAGGTTTGGCTGTTTCATACGATACGTAAACCTTGAGAATAGCCAATAAAGTTGTGAGCGGAAAACGACGCCATTTTCCTGCAAAATTATTTGGTATATTGTCATGAATTTGGCAGAAAACTTTTAAAACATTTTAGTATTCAGGGCCGGATTAATCAAAATTATTATAATAGTTGTAGCATGTGCTAACGTCAACGTTCTAATACGTCGTTGTGCTTTAAGCTACGAGCCCCAGGCTATGATATGCATTTTTTTAAATGAAACAAGGGGGAAAACGAGCAAACGGGTCACCTGATGGAAAGCAACTTTCGTCGCCCATGGACACTCGCAGCATCAGAAGAGCTGCAAGTGCGTCGCCGGCCTTTTAAGAGGGAATAGGGTAATGGGTAGAGAAAGAAAGGGAAGGGAATAGGGGAGGGTAGTGAAGGGAATAGGGTACGGAATTGGACCTCCGGTAAACTCACTCACTCGGCGAAACACAGCGCAAGCGCTGTTTCACGCCGGTTTTCTATGAGAACGTGGTATTTCTCCGGTCGAGCCGGCCCATTCGTGCCGAAGTATGGCTCTCCCACGTTTGAATAACTTAATATAGCGGCCCTTATGATATAGGTAGCTTAATGCGGTATCATATGTGCCGCTGGCCTTAAAATTCTGTATTGCGTTCTCAAAGGCCAATCGGGCCTTATATCCCCATCAATCTCTGGACACGCATTAGTCTGTGCGTGGTATAATGAAGACAAAGTGTGTGCAGTCCTGCAGCAGGACTTGTATTGGCTGCGCTCCAGCCCGCTCGCTTCAATCGACTGCTAACATTTATATCCCTTAATTTACATCGTAATGTAAACCTTGCACGACGCAGGCTGGCCTTCCACGCGTAAATCTAGATTCCAGCCTGTAATTTGTGAAGTAATTTCTTTAGGTTTTAAATAAGTTTTTGGCAGAAATGGTCGGTCATTGGTGGGTAGGATCATTACAAAGATACATCACTATAGTGTCCGTTATTTTATCTGTCTTTCTGGCAAAAATGTTACATAAAAACAACAGACGGCAGTTTGTAGTGAACAAGAATCGGTTGCAGCGGTCGAAATTACGTTTAGAAATGAAACCCAACTTTAAGTTAACAGAGTTTGCTTCAACGCGTTCGAAAAGCAATTAAACTTTTAAATTCTGCAAAAGGACTCGGTAACCTTAAACTGGATGTTAGTTTAGCATCATGCCATAAACGATATCATGATCATATTTAGTTTGTCAATTTTGCTAACGAAGGCGTTTAGTCTTGTGGAATTTCCAAAGCAACGTTAGAAATTGTAATCGCCATGTCAAATCTCATACATTTTTGATTTATTACCCCGTCTTTTAAAATTTAAAATGTATCTTGACTTTGAATTACTTTATATTATTGTAAGCCACGGCAAAACACTCATAAGACTCAGGATTAAGTACGTAATTGCTTTATAAGGGAAGAAAGCTGTCACCTGGTATAGGCGGTAAAACAATCAATTGTTAGACGCAAAGCCGAGATTTGCATAACACGCCCGGATCATCGGCCGTGATTGTTTCGTAGCCGGCGCTGCGTAATTTGTAGGGATTTCGACGAACAAATGGCGAACGTAGCGAGAAATTACGCACATTTCACAGCGAAATTTATTTGTATGACAAGCTGCGTTTACATTATTCGAAATGGAAAAATTATGCACACTAATGGTATGAGTGTTAAGAAGGAGACTAACCCAAAATTGTCGATTTTATAAATCATTTTTGCACTTGATAATAAGCCCCGAATCGTTTAATTTTCTAAACATAGATACTACATTATATTACCAAGAATTCAATCTGAGCAAAAACACGATATCGTAAAATTTTCTCTATAGAAAAAAATCACAAAGATGCATCTAACTTTGACGATTTTTTGCCTATATTGCCAAATTCATGCATTAAACTGAGTCGATATTTTTACACATCATATAAAATTCTATCACCGAGGATTCGTTTTAGCGGATTTTTAATATTCTCTATATTTTTTAAGATATTTAAGAAAAACCACATTGGAGCTTCACCGCCAGATTTGTCTCACCTCTCAGTCGCCAACAGTCGCATTCGCGCGCGCCTGAGGAGAGGTTGTACTTCTTTTGCCTTTACTCCGGATTGATAAAATATTTAATCGAATCCATGGGAAACAAACAAAAATTAAATAAACACACTAAAAGCAACATTTACAGGAGAAAACGGGAGCCGATGAACAATTGTAGAAGGCTTTTTAATTTAATGTAAAATATGTATTATTTGTTTACAAATATGATAATATGATCATGACAAATAATTTGTCAAACCCATATGTTGCGACCGCACATGCGTAGTTCTTCGTGCTTGATTGGACGATCTGCGTGTATCGTCCAATGGTATCGTCTCATAGCTCTAAGCGTCGTGACGATCGACGAATCAGCGGCCGCGGCAATAGAGATTAAAAAAATAAATCGGCTTTAAATCGATATAGTTTTGACAAAAACTAGTGTATGACAGCGATTTGAAAATCGATTTAGTTTCTATGAATGTCGTACTCGATACTATGGAAATATCCAACGAATAACAAAAATATCGAATAAATATCTTTGGTACAATGCTACGGTCTTGAAATGAAAAGATTAAATAGTCAAACAGTGGTAACATTATAATATTATATGCAAAATTTACTACTTCGACCATTCGCTTGATAATGAATATTAATCCTACGATCGAGGATTCTTGGAAATGCTATTTTATTCTATTGTCGCGATCACCGGTGCTCGTATGAGGCTTGATGGGTTAATAACACCACATAACACAAAGGTGACGGCACATTTATGAAAGGATTTAGAAGAGCACATACTACTTCTTCCCGGTAAAAGTTCTACCAATTTTGGAAAAGGTTATAGTCGGTATGGCAGATGAGGGAGAGTTTCCAAACAAAATGGGGTCGCGCGTTGTCATCAAGGAGCAGCGGAGACGATCGACTGACAAAAACTAGTTGCAGACGTACGAGCATCGCCATCATTGTGGACAGTTTTGAATGTACACAACTGCAGTAATTCTCTCGCCGTTTTGTAAAAAGCTGTTACATATCACTACGGGAATTAGACCACCAAACTCCAAAGTGTGACCATCACATTTCTAGGGGAGATCTGAGCATTTTCAAGTGTCAACCAAATACCATTTTTCGTCGCAGGTTTGTTAAGTTGGCTGGTACCGCCTTTAAAGTGTGAAGATTGAGTATAAGAATCTATTTGAAAGAGCATAAATGAAAGAATTTTAGGTTATTTTTAAAGTTATTAATTACAAAAAAATCTTCCGGATATTTTTATTTCCGATATAATAATAAAACTAGGCCTTTTCATCCGTTGTGGACGATTTATACAGTATTTTCTAAGCGAAGTTGCTCAAATACTGTAGTAGTTGGGACAAGATTTTTTTAAATAACCGTGTCTTTTTTAATTGCCCAAGCACCAATTGCAAGTTGCATTCTCGCAACATAGTCGGCCTAGTCCAGTGGAAAGAACTAGTCAATACGTCTGGGACCAACTATGTGCGGGTTTCCTTACGATGTTTTCCTTCATTGTACGAGCGTCCGTATTATGTACTTGAGATCAGAAAATGTCTCATTGGTACACGCCTCCACCCGGGATCGAACATGCACCTTCTAAGAGTGCGAGCCAAAGCTCTACCTATTAGGCCACGGACGCTCTTATATATAATAATAAAAATTAATTCTATTGTAATTTCAAGTAATCTTTTGTTCTAACTTAAATACTAGAAAATCTTTGATATTTATTCCAGTACTGCAATCTGGAAAATGTGAAGGGTTGTTTTTTCACGAGTTTGGAAGATTGATAATAAATTGATAATGGTAACACCTAATGGGACGAATAATGGCTCTCCAGAGCCAGTCGAGGATGGTTAATCAATGCAGAATTTCTCGAACACGTGAATTTAGTATATCGAGATGAAATTTGAGCTGGGGTTTTTATCAGCACCAGCATCAGAGACGATTTTAGTGATACCATGGTCCATGGCGGATAACTCCGCCATTTGTTGCCCGCCGTTTGTTGACGGATTTCCAAAATTCTTATGTTATTGTATAAGATGTAGTTTTTTTCGAATTTCGTAACATGTTAACAAAAGTGGTGATCTGATGGTGCAATTCATGAAAAATCGAGGGGAGCTAAAAGGAGAAAACTAGCTGACCCGAAAAATATTGTTTAATATAAAAATATCAATATAAAAGTATATAAAAACCTATTGTTAGGCCTAACGAATGTACATAGTAATACAATCGGTTGAACCGTTTTGGACGAGTTTGCGTACAAACACTGTGACCCGAGAATTTTATAATATATAAATTTGACTATATGACCCGGCAAACGTTAGTTTGCCATATAAATTATTTCTAGCATCAATATATTATATCAAAAAGCAAATAAAAAATTATTCTCAAGCCAAACGAATATATGTATGCAAAATTTTAGAATTTTGTATATTTTAATCTGACAAATGTTAATATAATATTTTACGCAAATACAATAACTAACCAAATTCGGACGTGGACGAAGACGTGCCTAGTAGATTATATTAAATAAGTTATAATGTTTTTGTAACAACTACAGCTTAGGAATTCTAACCAGAATCGATCCAGTAGTGTCAGAGCCAATTCGATTTCAATAAATTAATTAATAAATTTCAATAAAAAAAAGTATTACTAGTGTATAAGGCAAAAAGTATTAATTTGATTCTCAAAGTGCAGATGGAAAATATGACTCAAACTTCTCAAAATTTTATCTGACATATTTGGTTATACTGCGTTCGTACAAAAAGTGGTTACGAGAGTAATTACACAAATTTATAGCCGCGGTGACATTTTGAATGCGCTGGGCGAGTGCGGGGGGTATGATGTGCGCGGGTGAAAACTGATTTTTTTCTGTCATAGGTCTCTTAAGGGATTTTCGTAATTTCCAACGTCTTGGCGCGTTCGCTCGTTCAATGGATCGATTGTATAATTTGGTTTTCTTATGAGGTCTTATATTTTCATCAAAGAAACCAATGCAAGCAAGTGCAAGCTTAGATCGTAAGGATCAATCGAAAATAAATCTTTTTGCCAATTACCCTCACTACACAATACTCCTCAGTTAGGAGTAGGTTGATCCTTCCTGTTTATCTAACTTCATACTTAAACGTGGCTTCGGGCTCACATGTTGAATTTCTTGGAAATGTCCACCCTACGTTCATGTCACGTTTTTGGTTAAATGTAGATCAGTTTCACATGAACTACTACCACAATTTTATGATCCTACCGTAGAGTATATTCAATTTTAATTTAGCTGTGATTATGATATTAAATTTGCTCAACGCAGAGATAAGTAGTGTAAAAGAGCTTCTATAAAAATGTTACTATATTATAAATGATACTATACGTTGCTATATTTTTCATAGTGAACTACATAAAACAAGAGACACACGGAAAGTCTAAAAGATTATCACTTCTTTATACATCCTTTAAGAGGACGACTAACGTAAAAAATTAAACATCGTTCTTCTTTCTTCACAGTCACGCCCGTCTTTCATATGCCAGATGAAAAAGGACAACGCAGATTCATCGCCAAATTAGTATTTTAACAATAACTCTACAAATATATAACATTTTAAAAATCCGCTAGGTCAAATTCTCAATGATAGAATTTTATACAATGTGTTAAAATATTAACGTAGTTTAATGTATGGTTATGGCAATATATGAAAAATTCGTGAAAATTAGATGCATCTTTGTGATTATCGTGTTTTCGCTAAGTCGGATCCTCGGAAATACAACGTGAAATTTTAGAGGTTGTTTTCCTACAACAGGACGATTTACCTATAGAATCATGCAAGTTATTTTTTGAAAATACAAAAATGTTGTATGACGTACTACGGCAACTTTAAACCGATAGGCGCGAGCGGCTATGGACCCGGCCGAATTTTTTTAATGATTTGAACAAAAAAAAACTTTACAAATCTATTGTACTACTAAGATAGAGTCATTTTACTGCGGGAAAACAACCATTAAAATTTCACGCAGTATAATGTAGTATCTATGTTTAGAAAATGAAACAATTCGAGGCTTAATTTCAAGTATAAAAATGAATTATAAAATCGACATATTAGGGTTAGTCGCTCCCTTAACTTGCTTCTTTAAGTTATCTGAAATCCTCCAAATGTGCCTGATTTGGGCGGTCCAGTATGAATAATTAAGATGGTCTACTGTATATTAATTTATAGTGCTATAACAATGAATATTTTGTGTAACTGAGATATCTCCTGATTTACAACCCTAACGAGCGAGTTTACAAGGAGCCACAGACTATACATTATATCAGTGTTATCCAACCTTTTCATGGAAAAATATTTCGTGACCGTGTATTCGTAAAGCAAAGAGTGGGCTTTTTATCATGCATGCGTGCATATTATGATAGTAATATACTTCTTAGCTACTCAATAAATTCTGATTTTAAACTTTTTAATTTTTATACTTTTTTAATAAAATAGTTCTTTCGACCTCTAACTTCACACAGGTTGAAAAACACTGCATTACATGTTGGAAAAATATGCGCTAATATTTTCCGAGGAATTTCATTATTGCAGACGTTGTTGACTTTCGAATAAATAGGCGTTTTATTGCGGGGCTCGCTCCTAAGCCTCCGATATTGCGTCGGCGATGGGATTACTCGCACTTCCAATACACTTCCATTATCTGATGCTGTTCGACACAACTTAATGCAAGATCAGTCTGTGGTCGAAATTTTACTAGTATATTTTGAAACTTCATCTAATAAATAAAATTAAGTCGGGTTTTCCTTTCTGACGCTATAACTCCAGAACGCACAAACCGATTTCCACGGTTTTGCACTCGTTGGAAAGGTCTCGGGTTCCGTGAGGTTCATAGATTTTTTTTTCATTTCAAGGTACATAGATAAAACTTCAAGAGGAAAATTATAAATGCAAAAGTCTGTCTGTTCCAAAGTCCACGCGGACGGAGTCACGGGCAACAGCTAGTATTCTATAAAGGTTATTACTAGATGTTTTGAAAAAAAAGTATAAAGATATAACACACACAATAAATATTGAGATAATAAGTATATTTAAATTAATTAACCAAAGTGGGAAAACAAACTCAGATAAGTCATGATTTCGCCAAACTCGAACCCAACACAAATAGCACCATAATTTATTGCTAAGTACATGTTAATTATGAATTTAAAATATGGAACTTGGAGCAAAATCAGTTTCAAGGAGGGGTGAAAATGAGAAATGCAAATGTCTCTCCCCCCTTTCCCCCCAATCCCCGTAAACCCCTCCGGCGCTTGACGAATGTTATTACGGTGTGATTGCGAAATAAAAAAATATCAAAAGAATTCCGTTGATTAAAGATAAACGTTATAAGATGTGTGTCACTCCTCGACCTGGGTCTGTTCAATATCCGGACCCTGAACGACATGTAACGAGCGGAAATCGAATCTCACCGGATAGAGATGAAATCTGCAAAAATCATTCCTATAATAAAGTATTCGTTCGTGTCTAACTCACCTGACTTTCGGACTTATGCTCTTTTCATGAAAGCTTTTCTCGGGATTTTCCGTGAAATATGTCTCAAACAGCGGTATCCTTTGGCACATTACATAATTGTAATAAGTAGTATCCAATGATATTATATAAAAAAACTCAAAGCAGATATGTTACTACAGCGCGCGTTGTGAAGCCATTAAAAACGGGCCAATAGACCCGTCTTTTGTATAGTCTGTCTCTTTTATGTAAATGTCATTTCGTATCTTTTGTTTCACTTATCTGTCAAATTTGACAATTGAATTTGAAAATTGTTCGGAAGCAATTTAAGCCGGAAAATAGTATGAACGTAACAGATCTGTATTTAGTTGAATATCATTGGTAGTATCCTTATCCTTACCAATATTATAAATGTGAAAGCGTGGATGTTTGTTACGCTTTCACGCAAAAACTACTTGACGAATCATCATGAAACTTTGTACATATAATTTATACTCTTGGAGGTAGGTATCAGAAGTAACATGGGATACTTTTTATTTGGTCGGATCATGTAAATTCTACGTAGGTCCTCCATCTAGGAATCAACTTCTCTGATAGTAAGTACTTGCATTACACACAACACACACGTATGATGTCAATGTGTTTTCGGTCACAGTCACGTAATCTTACGTTAAAACCATAGCTAATATAATTATCGTTAACATGCTATATAATACAAACACAATATAACCAATTTTGAACGGTAAACGTAGCGAAAATAAACCGACCTTTTCCCAGCGTATGACTAGACGTCACCTACCAATTGTCTTTTCTGGAATTTCACTGGAATTTCGGTTAATAGCGAAATGGTTTCAGCCTCGATTCTCGAATTGTTCCGATCAGTTTCGATTGGGAATTGAGAGCTTGTGGCTTAAAAGTTCAGAACTGTGATTAGGTCTGTAGTCATTGGATCGGTTTTCTGGTTTTTCATTCAAGTTTTTCCGACGAAAACTAAGTTTCATTTGGATTCTTTTTGAATATTCCAAATAAACTATATGTTTAAAAAAATGCAATTTTATTACTTCTTTTACTGCAAATAGCATTAACATGCGGCGGAAATGCCTACATTAATTTGTAATTTGATTTTATATTTTTATACAGTAGAACTAATAAAAAGTATTGACCGACTTTACTGATTACAAAAAACAAATGAGGCCGGTTTTTTAAATTAAATGTGTGAGTCAACTCTACTACCTACCACTAGGCTTATAATAATATGGCTAGTCTACCAATCACGTACGAAAGGTAACTCGAAGTAGCATAGTTTCATGCGTGTGTGTGCGTAAACGACAAACGTACACGTTAAATAGTATGCTGTTATTACTAAGGTTCTGCACTCATAAGGTAAAAACAGGATTGTCTGTTTGTCACCAGGCTATATCTCATAAACCGTGTGAGCTAGACAGTTGAAATTTTCACAAATTATTTATTTCATCCGACGAATCCAATTAACCATTGTGCATACTCTTGTGTGTCGTGTGCTGTATAGTACTAATTTAAGGCAGATTATACTAATTGCTTACAGGCAAGTCGGCGCGATGGGACCGCCATGATTATCGCATTAAGCACAGTCGCCGCCGAGCTCATCTGACGCCATTTCCTCGCCGACAGCTTAATAGTCTTGTTATTATGGTACTATATGAGTAATAAAAATATAAAGCCACTAGATGTAAATACGTGCAGGTTTTCTTTAAATGTGAGAATAACGTTTGATGTATAAAACTACCCTACGTACGAATAAGAAAATCGGTTCGGCGGTTAAAAGTGTAAAGATATAATATAACAGTCAGAAGAATATACAATTTACATTAATAGTAAAAATAGAATATAATGGATTATATCTATGATAAATTTTGTAAGAATAAATCAACTCATACTCTCTTAATCTTAGTTTAGTCATAATAGGTAACCAAAATCATATTTCTGCGAAGTACAGTTATTTAAAACATTATAATATTTCTGACATGACTGTCGCCGAATTCTTATTCTTGGCATCCCCTAGGCATCCTCAGGATGAAAATAAAAGAACTTGAAAGGTGAAAGAATTATTGAGTTTAAAATACCATGAGGAAAAATGTTACATTATTCCTGAAACTTAAACATTGAAATAAAATTTGACACATGATGTACAGGTGTCTACAACATTTTTTGTGTATTTTAAGTAGATGTTGTAATATTTTTTTGCTTCTACTCTAAGGTGTTCAATATTATAATAACATTAAACCTTACTTATTAATAGTTAATTTGAAAAGCCAAGTTATAAGACTTCATATAATTGAAAAGTATTTAGCATTCCCAATATGGCAGAGCAATTCTAAAGAATTTCCCATTGGCGTAGGAGATCGTAAGCAATATTAAATGCGCAAAAGAAAGTTAAGTTTCTAAAAAGGCAGCCGCTTCAGTGATCTTAGGAACTTTTTATTTGGACAAAAAGTTATCGATTTTACGAGCAAAATATTATATAATTTCTGCTTTTCTAAAAGGTTTTCATTTAAAAAGTTCAGCTATCGAAAAAATACTGGGTCTTTTTACTTTCAGCGTCGAAGGCTCGTGATTGCATTTTTGCGATACAAATGGTTGTATTAAAGGCTTTACCGGGATCGCTGACGTAATTGTACTCGTACAACGTCAATTACTTGCTTTCAATAGACTATCACATAGGCTGTTAAAGGTGCGAAATCAGTATAATATGACACTGCTTTACCCTTTACATCATAAATAACAGTCAGGAGTAATAATATGCATTCTATTCACAGCGAAAAACAAATTTTGGATGCATCTATCTACTCACTCTCCATAAATCTCGATATTCAATTCGGTGGGTTTCAAGAATTCTCGCTCCCTGCCAAGATACGGCGAGTGACGTATACCAAAAGATGGAGTCGGCGCCGACCGTTTCGGGTACATAAACTGTAAGTAAGGACTAATAAATGACATTACTTTTTAAATGTCGGATAAACATGTAAGTACAAAGAGATAATATAGTAATGACTAGATGACGCCCGCAACTTTGTTGCGCCAAAATCCGTTTATCGCGCGGGAACGTAAAATTTTTCGGGAGAAAAAGTACTATGCTCTTGGGACTCAAAGTATCTCCATACCAAAAAGCCTGAAGAGGTAACAGACAGACAGACAGACACACTATCGTATTTAAAATATTAGTATGAATTATATTAACACACAATACAGGTTAATTATTAGGCACGTGCGAAGCACCCATACAACACTTAGATAATTTGCTGAAATCATTATTTGCAAACGCTTTTTTTGGAGCAACATAAATAAACAAAGCCTTCACTACCGTTGATAACAATCAGATCTCCGACTTCGTACGCAACGCAGTAAACGCGTGGACCAATTAAATAAATTACCTTTTTCTCACAATAAGCACTGGGGGATGGCAGTTTCGGTTGTTTTAAAGCTTTGATAACGCCTCCGAACGAGAACCCCGGCGTCGTTCTTTGTACGTAATTAAATTTCGGATAGTAATCACCAGCACAGGCTGGGCGCTCTTTGATGTCCCGTCCTGAACAGGAAAAAGAGTAGGCCGGGGCTTTTCTAGAAGAAAACATACAATTGTAGCCGACGAAATTCAAAATTAGGTAGCCAAATCTGGCACTTATAAGTTACTCGTGAAATGAACAGAAAAATATATTAGTATCACATAAATTGAACACTGTAAATCAAAAAGAAAAAGAAGGATAAATTACTAGGTAGATTATATACTCTCGTTGTGTATAACTATTAAAACATACAAAAGATATAGCTTAAGCGGGCTTTAGATCAATACTCTCGACACATAGGCCATCAGCCATTTGTGTCTGTCAGTGCGGGCCGCCTTGCTACTTCAGTGCGGTTTGCTCATTACCGGCTTAATACGTCCATTAACAAGCTCCGCTGATCGCCTAATTGTGACTCAATCGTATCAGAGATATAGGGTAACATACCTAAGTTTTGCTTTTATAATAGTTATATTGTTTTAGAATAGCAAGGGTAGACGTATGAGTAGGTAACTAATATTACGAAGAGTATGAGAGACAGCAG
Source organism: Polyommatus icarus (assembly GCA_937595015.1). Taxonomy (NCBI): domain Eukaryota; kingdom Metazoa; phylum Arthropoda; class Insecta; order Lepidoptera; family Lycaenidae; genus Polyommatus; species Polyommatus icarus. Next base: position 6,904,803 of record OW569329.1, on the reverse strand, counting down.
GTTCGATTCCAGGTGGTGGGCTTTATCAATGTGACTGAGAGACTTAAAATCTCAATTATTAGAATTATACAGACACTCCTACGGTGAAGGACAACATAATGAGGAAGCCCGCACACTGTAGGTCTAAGACGTATTAAGCAGTTCATTTTTTATTCTCCGTTAAAACTAATACCTTGTCGGCTTTCCCGGCAGATACATATTAGGCGACGGTGTCCAAGTCGATTTGGACTGAAAGGCCGGTTTGTTTGGAGGTCGGATGCTGTAGGCCGGAGCGTGCTTTGCTTGGACCTCGCTCCTTGGAGCGTATGCGGCTGGACCAGGCGTCTCAGACCGGCTTTTTGGAGCGTTTATACGCGGCGACATGAGGCCATTTTTTATTTTATCTGGACCTAAAAATTGTATGTATCGCAGTCATCTGGTTTAATCTGCGATTCGATCGAATGAATAGCGCATTTATTGAATGACACCATTCAATTGAATGACTAAAGGACAACTAGTCAAGACGTTGACTGTAACGTTTAACGTCTTGACTAAAAGTCATATAGCGAAGTTGTTAAATGGGATGCTATATTTTTTTTCAAATAGCCGTTGACGGGGTAGTTGTAGGTAAATCCACGCTTTCATATTATGCTATTAGTTGTTACAAATAAAGCACTTTAATGTAAATGTAATCGATAAAATATCAACACAGTGCTATCAGCTGTGCGAGCTGTTTGACGCCATATTTGTTTTAGTAACTAGTAGCGCAAGGTAGGAAGAAAATGAAATACGTTCAATTACCTGACTGATTTCATGTCCGCTATCTTCAAAACGCTATGCTACAAATCGCTAACTAGTTAAACGTTGAGGAACGATCTTTCAATCGACGTTCGGCCGAGTCATTCAATTGAATGGTGTCATTCAATGAATACGCTAGTCATTCAATCGAATCGCAGATTGAACCAGATGACTGCGACATATGCACCGCATAAGATGTACGTCACACTGCTCCTCAGCGTTAGAATGCGTCGCCACGCCAACATCACATACTATTAATTTTATGATATTACGCTACATTGATAATATTATGGTGATCAACGTTTTACAACACTTTAACCATCTTTAACACATATTTAATACATCTTTAACCATCTCCCCTAGCATTGAGATACTTGGCGTCAATATATCGAGCGAAGTCCAGTTCCGATATCATCTAGATTCTAGAGGGTAAGGCCAAATTAGCCTCGAAGAAGCTTGGTGTTCTTAACAGAGCGAGACAGTACTTCAGTCCGGACCGATACCTACAACTCTACGAGGCGCAGGTTCGGCCTCATATGGGATATTGTTCTCATCTCTGGGCAGGGGCGCCAAAATACCAACTGCTCCCTCTGGATCGTATCCAACTAAGGGCTGCTCGAATTGTTGACTGTCATAGTGTTTCAAACAGCTTGGACCCCTTGGAATTACGCCGAGATGTAGCTTCACTCTGCATCCTCTATCGGTTGTATCACGGGGAGTGCTCTGAGGAATTGTTCGGAATCATACCACCTGCAACTTTTCGCCATCGTCCCACGCGAAAAACATACCATCCTCATCACCTCGATGAGTGGCAGTCTTCCACAGTGCGTTTTTCGCGTAACTTTCTGCCGCGCACTGTAAAACTCTGGAACGAACTGTCACCAGCAGTATTTCTGGACCTATACCACCTGCAAACCTTCAAGAAAAGAGCGTATTCCCTCTTAAAGGGCCGGCAACGCACCTGCAGCTCTTCTGATGTTGCGAGTGTCCATGGGCGACGGTAGTTGCTTACCATTAGGTGACCCGTTTGCACGTTTGCGTTTCCCCTTATTTAATAAAAAAAAACTATCAGTATTTTTGCAGAGAGGTGCGTCGATGCAACGCATAACTTTATAACGCTTTATCCCTTTTTGACGACGCAACGTGTCGCAACGTATCGAACATTGTGGATTGAGGCCTGACTCTATTATATGTTTCATTTCGCAATCAGACTATAATTATTCCACAAGCGTTGACAACATAACTCCAGTAAATACAGATTACCTTTCCGATTCAATCGATACAAGTTCAACAGGGGCGCGTTGTTAGCTAACACCGGCTTATTACTGCCCGCGGGGAACCGGTGACCGAACGAGAACGCCGGCGCCCGCTTAATGTTTGAATAGCCTTTCCCACCTGAAATTAGCATACAGAATAAACGCTTTCACGAGTCATAGTTGACCTGTTTCGGGAAAGGGAAGAAAGAGCTCATAAATTTCCTCGAGGTCCCGTAAATCCTTAAATGCCATGGGTATTTAATTCATTATCCCAATAGGAATCGGGTGACACGTATGTTTCTTTGACCTTTTCTCCGTTGAAAAGATTTCTTCAAAATCCTTGCCTTGCTAAATGAACATTTACTTTTTAAATCAAATTAGGTGTAGAAAGTGATATAAAATATACTTTTGAGTGTAAAAATGAGTTTTTATTTTTTACATGTTCTTCTCACAATTTTCAAGTCATCAAAAACGTTATCTCGTGGCTTGCAAAGAGCCCGGTCGGGTTCCATATTTCCGCAATGATGTTCCACAATGGATGTTAACAATACAAGTTCAGGTTCCCCTATCTCTAATATACTAATGACTGCCTTACAAAATATCCGCGGGGTTTGGTAATGGAGTGGTCCGGGGGTGCTCTGCCCTGCCTCACCGCGCCGCGAGGTAGGCTTCGGCGGCGTTTGCTTCACGAACTTTGCCTTACACTCCCAACTCCAAGGCATAATTATTGTAGCCTATTGTTTTAAGCAACGTTTTTAGTAATGAAAATATGACTGTATAAGGTGTCTCCCAAAAGAACATTTCATGAACATTTCGTCGAATAACAAATGTCAGTCATTTAATTATTGTGATGTTTTGACAAGATTTTTTTTTGGGTTTTAAGGCGTTTGCGACAAACACAGACAGAGCATATTGATGCAAAGTGTGATTTTGGTGTGATTACATAACAAATACCTATAATATACATTATAGGTCTTAACATATCATAAATCATAATCTCCTTTTACTTGTTGTTCTTTCGTATACATTTTTCTCGTTTCATAATTTTTAATACTGATTTTCAACAAATAATAATTGATCTAATGTGATCCTAGGCCTCGCTCCTATTGGTTTCTCATTACAAGGAATAAATAAGATTAAGAAATCGAGTAAATAAAAGGCACCGCGTAGTAGGTTGCGGGGAACCGGAAATTGAGCGCGACCGGATATCGACGCACCGGAACGCTGACGGAGGAATGACTTCCGGTCCGTGCTGGCCATCTTAAAACTCGATTCTTTGTTTAACGGAATCAGTAAATGGTATTACTCGAAGTAATGCAATTGTATTGTAATAATATTGTAAATATTTTAGTCTTAATATTTTTATGTAGCACATTCAAATTTTTTTTTTGGTTTAAATGACTTATATCGAGTTTATATTCATTCAATCCAGTGGTTCAATCCAGCGCTTGATTGCACCCTGAGTAATGTAAACGGGCACTGGAATGCACACTAAACCGCTCAGTTTACTCTGCGCACCAACTAAGAAACTTAAAAATCAAACACTGCGCATTCCCAATTCGTCGAGAGATCTTAAACTTAAAAGATTTGAGTGGCGACAAACGCATAGGCCACTTTTTACAAGAAACGTTCTACTTCTAGCACAATAGACATATAATTCTGTCTACTCTGCTTCTAGTAACATTTTAGTGACTTTCAAACTTCATTCCCAGTCACGTGAATGTTTAAACAACTGTGAACGTTCAAACGTGTGAGGGTCAAAAGCGACCCTCGTCACTTAAATTAGTTGGAGCGTCTTTGATCAATAACTTAACATGTGTAATGTGAATAAACTTTTAAAGTCTTTTTCTTTTATTTGTTTGGAAATTTCTTTAGCAGGTCTGCGTCTATGCAATGAATAATTACCGAGTGTTAGCTAAGTATTATAATAAAACGTATCAATATAATATTACAACATAACGTGCACAGTACAAGCGCGGTACCTAACTATTTAGTAATCTTTGGTGCAAGATCAGGTTTGTTACTCAAGTACCTAGTAAAGAGCTATTCCCACTACGACTTCCTATTCTAGAAGCAACATTGAGGTGTCCCACTTAGCGCGAGTAAATTGTGAGTTTTGTAACGGTGCGTCCACATTTATATTATTTGCGCGATCAGATCTCCGATCAGATCTCCGTCGCGATCATTGCGCCGTATCAAGTATGCGTATCATAGTGTGGACGCCTATTAGAATTTAGATCATTCTGCCGATCATGCGCGTATTTGATACGACACGTATCAGTTACGCGGTTAATAGCGATCGGGGCGTATCATGATACGCGTATCATTTTGACACGCTTCGATGATACGCGACGGAGATCTGATCGCGCATATGACACAAATGTGGACGAGCCTTTAGGTGTGGCTTTCGATCACAATAGTGTCTAGAGTCTAGACAACCCAACAGTTTGGCAAACGCTTGAACATCACAGCGCGACGTCAGAACTCCGCAACATACTTGTGTTGTAACTTTTCCGCACTCGCAACAAACTTGATGCAACTTAGTAACGTTTCAAATATTAACAATTTTAACTTTTTTGTTTCTAATTCACTACACTTCCAGCAATAATGATTATTTACATAAAATCCAAACCAGTCCATACTTATAGACCGTCTACCAGAACCTGATGGCAACAAGTGAGAAAGTAAATTGACTCTAGCAATACCGGGGTAGTAGGAATAAAATATTTTGATCCTTTTTTTCCTTATAGCGGCTGATTCGTGTGTGAAACATGCAAACACATAAATTTATCCAATGATCAAGGATATTTTTTGAAAATCTGCTGTCAAAATTTGCCATCAGATTCTGGTAGACCTTTACGAGCTTATTAAAATTTGCAACTACAAAAGTGTGCCAGTTTCGGGGTCCGCCTATTACCTTTTCATCCTTAAACTGCTCTTCTGATTTTAATAAAACTTGGTATTTAGATACTTGGTAATGTTACCTGATTTCAGCACAAAAATGTTGATGGCAACATCTAGAAAATATAAACTTTGGAGGCAAAGATATGAAGTTTTCAGCAAACTAATGGTCACAAAGTAATATTTTATCTAAGTTGTTTGGGTTTTATACAAAAAAGGTACAGACATAGTAAAACATATACAAAATATCCATATTATCTTGCTTAGTATATTGTCGACTAAGGCCAACCGGAGATTAAATCAATAAACTACTTATGTTATTACCTAAAATGCCAAGAATAAGTAAACTTTTTTATTTTCCACAGCTTTAGCTGAGACGGAGGTTTATTTGTTTGTTTATTATTTGTTTTACCAGTGGTTCTTAACCGGTGGTAGTCCACGGACCACTGGTGGTCCCTGGAGGTATTTCAAGTGGTCCGCGAAGCCATCCTAATAATATGTGAGAATTCAGAAGTTCGTAAAGAGTATGCACTAAACAGTCTCAAAAATCACATTAAATTAAAATCTGTAATTTTTAGATTTTGATAATTATAAAATTGTGCTTGTTTTATTTATCAAACAACACTTAGTTTAGGTAAAGCAAATGGGTGGTCCTTGGCTACACAAAAATTTGGTAAAATGGTCCCTCATGACTAAAAGGTTAAGAACCACTGATCTAAACAGAAATTTTAATAAATTCATTAAAATTGCCAAGTTCCATTGCGTTAATTTGAACTATAGTCTATGATTTATAACTTATTATTCAAATTTTTTGCAAACAGCAAACATTTACCAAAGAGTTAAACAGTTTATTAAATTAGTTAACATAATAAATTTTATCGATAATAAACATCATGGTAGTACGACCAAATTACATAAGCACCTGGCAATATGTTTTGCAAAGAAAGTATCTATTATATTAAAATAAAAAATTCAAATGTTACTGTAGGTTTTACTAAAATATCTATTCTTTAAATGGCATCGGTTATGAGGAATCTCTGTATTAGCTCCATGTGAAGAATATAATAAAATTCACTTAGCAACACAATCACTTTATTCAGACTTAGCAAAGCTTCTCCCTTACAAAATCGTTCAGTCACCCCCGTGTCGGTTTTCCCAAAATACCGCCATTTTTATACCACTTTAAAAAAACAATAATCAACCGTCACTTTCAAATATTACAATAACATCCGGAATTACAAACAAATACAAATCAGCAGTATTTAAAATTCAAATTAAGTACTTGTAAATATTATATGAATACTAGCTGTTTCCCGCGACTTCGTCCGCGTTAACATAGTATACCTATATAATATAGACTAATTTCATTTAAACTTTCAACCCCTATTTCACCCCCTTGGGGGGTAGAATTTTCAAAAACGCTTAATCACGTATCCAATCATTTTTAATCAGTAGCCCAAACATAAAATTTCATGCTACTAACTCAAGTCGAAATAACGGACTTCCATTGAAAGTTTCAACCCCAATATCACCCCCTTGGGGGAAGAGTTTCCAAAAACGCTTAAATACGTATCCATTCATTTTTAATTAGTAACCCAAAGATAAAGTTTCATGTTCCTAACTTAAGAAATGACGGACTTTCATTCAGACTTTCAAGCCCTATTTCAACCCCTTCGGGGTAAAATTTTCAAAATTCCTTCCTTAGTGGGTGTCTACTTAATAAAACAACCCTACTCACCAAATTTCATGACTGTAACTTTAACAGTTTTTGCTCAGCGATGATGAATCAGTGCGTCAGTCAGTCAGTCAGGACATGTAATTTTATAAGTATAGATTAAATTATCATGTACTATTTAATTATACATATCAACAAAATTATATTCTCAACAACATATTTTGTCTTTGACGTAAATTCCTTTTTTCAGTACTTTAGGAAAGTACATTAATATCTTTTAAAAAAATATTGTCTTAATTTGACAAATTTAAGTAACATAAATTCTATTTTTACTACTCAGTTTATGTGTGTTCCTAATACAGTATCCATTGTAATACCATAAAAATTCACCAATATTTTAGAACATTTTTATAACATAAACCTTATTTTTACGAAAGAAGAATTCACAATGGAATGCAGTACTTAGACATGTGTTAATGTATTACATAAGGTGTTTACATAACGAGGTAAATAGATGGGAGACGCTAACAGCGCACGGCTTTTGGGCGGGCGGCCAAAAATCCAAAGCAGAACTTAATTATCATCATAATGCAGGCGATTAAAACGAGGTCGACTGTGTTTTGATTCCGGTGTCTTCGGTTGTTTATCTCACTGCAGAAGTTCATCATCATCATCATCTTTATCATCATCTCGTCAGTCGCGTCTCATCATCGTCAGTCGCGCGCGGACATTGACACCGCATAGCTGCATTTTCTGTTCGGCCGATAATTACGCGTCCTGTACCGTACCTACTACCTACTAACGATGGTGAAGTGTGCAAAATGTGCAAAACTACTTAATAAAAAAGCCCCCGGGCTTTAGTGCAATAAATGTAATAAGTGGTTACATGCTGCATGTGCAGCAATATCAACCGACCAATTGAGCGCCATACATTCTACCGACTCGGTGGACTGGAAGTGCAAGTCATGCGCAAACGCCACCAAAACAGGGCGAGTTTCATGCATCATGCCGGAGAATTACGGAGACGAAAATACTGATACGGAGTCATATTCCAATTCCTCAGGCACAGATCCCGCAACGAACAAAACCCTTCGAGGGATCCGGTCGGAAGTAAAGGAAGTCATAAGACAAGAACCTCAACGCACGTTACAGTTTTACTCTGACAAAATTGACGAGTACGAAAAAAAGATGGTGTCCTACGACAAGCAAGTTAAACATCTGGAAAACCAATGTTCCGATTTGCGAAACAATATTCGAAATGCCAACTTGAAATACGAAGTTCTAGAAAGTAAACTTAACACTTTGGAGCAGTCTCATCTAGCAAACCAACTTGAAATATGCGGAATTAACGAGCTCGAGAACGAAAGGGTAGAAGAAATCGTCCAGAAGGTAGCCGTGGCGATTAAGCAAAATACTGAAGACATCGTCAAGGCCTACAGAAAAAAAAGTCGATCTTATGCTGCGAAGAAGACGTCTCAGTCTACCATTACCGTGGTTCTGCGCGAGGGTGTTCGTGACTAGTGGTTGGAGGCGGCTAAAACCACCCCTGGGATAAGTGTCAATCTGGACAACGACGGCAAGGTCTACCTACGCGAGTCCCTGACATCGGCAACGGCGTTCCTGCTATGGAAGACAAAGGATGAACTAAAACAAATATACAAATACATTTGGTGCAAACATGGAAACATTCTTATCCGGAAAGAAGATAAGGGTAAAATTCTGACAATCCGTTCGGTACGAGACATCGAAAACGCAAAGTCATTCCATAACGGCAAAGAGTAAGTAAATCACAATCTATGTTTTTAGGTACTAGGATTTCTATTACATAAATATCACTTAAGTACATTTAAGTCTTGCATATATAATAATTGCTAACCTAATAAATAATGATAATTTTATTGAAAGTAAATGCCAGACATGGAATGATTTTGTTAATCTCGTGCCCAACTCGTCACATCCTATGTACTTCTTTCATACGAAAATACGATCTATTAAGAAAAATTTTGCACAACTGGAATTATTAATATTAAACTCTAAACGAATTATACATTTCATATTATTAACCGAAGTAAATATAAACTATGACCAGGTGCAACTATTTCATTTACAAGATTATAATGTACAACAGAAAAGGAGGCGGTTTATTATTATTTGTGCATAAATCTGTATCATTTAATAGATTTAACATTTCCAGCATGCATGAATTCGAATGTATTAATGGTGAGATATGTGTGAAGAAATATAATGTAAAAATATTTGCTCTATACTCGTACCGCCCTCCAAAAACATCAAAAGATAAATTTATCGTAGAATTATGTAACCTGTTAAGTAACTGTATAAATCGTAAAGATAATTACTTATTGATAGGCGATATGAATATCGACATATTGTGTGAATCTAGCCCGAAAAGTAAACTGTACTTGGATTCATTGTGCGAATAAGGTTTCAATAGTGGTGTGTCTTCATATACACGTATTGAATTATGATTTGAAAATATGGTGACATTACAACTAAAACATGCATCGACAATGTGCTTATGAGGAACTCGGATTCACGCGATATTTACACATCAGTAATAAACACTGTTCTCGCCGATCATCATATTATAACCAGTTGCGCCGTAACGGGCGTTATCGGGCCTAATTACTTACCTTTTATTAAGATCGTAAATAAGATAGATGAGATAAAATTGCAAAATGAATTAAATAACAAGGACTGGACTGTGCCTTTGCAGTACAGTAACTCTAACGATATTGTAAATTACATATATAATAATTTCAGCAATGCTTACAGTAAATGTAAATATACAATTGAAATTAATAACACTAGCAAGAGAAAGGCTTATACGTGGGCAAATATAAAGTTAAGTAAAATGTGTAAAAAACGTGACAAGTTATATGAGGATTGGCTAAAAGACAAACAAAATTCGGAAAAGAGATTAATTTCCAATAAATTTAGAAATAAAACAAATAAATATGCTACTTATATAAAAAACAGACAGATTCATGATAACATAAACAAAAAATTTAAGAATACTAAAAAGGTTTGGGAAATTATAAATAGGCTAACCGGTAGAATAACGAATTGTGTTGATGCAACACTTATAAAAAACTTCTCAACTTGCCCAAAGTTGATAGCACATAATTTTGCTAAGAAATTTAAAAATAATACCAATAGCATTTGCAACTTTTGTGATAAAAAAATGTTAGATAGAAAATCATACGAATTAGTTCCTGATAGATCGATGCCTGTTGAGAGTGCACGAGAAAAACATATTCATGCGATTATAAAAAATATCAATGACAAAAAAAGCCGTGGATATGACTGTATACGGGCAAAGGACATTAAACTTGTATCGCATCACCTTTGTCCCTGTATTAACTCATCTCATAAACTGTTGTCTCAAAACCACGATTTACCCCAATTTACTGAAAATTGGCGTAGTAAGACCTATATATAAGAAAGGCAAAGTAACCGACTATAATAATTATCGTAATATTACGATACTGTCTGTTTTAGATAAAATTATAGAGAGGTTCTTAAGCGACCAACTAAATAAATACCTAAATAAAGAAATAGCATAATCAGTGAAAATCAATATGGTTTTCAAAAACATAAAAGTACTTCACAGCTTCTGAACAAATTCTCTGATAAAGTTAACGAATGTCTTAATAAAAAAATGCATGTTCTGGCTCTTTTTGTTGATTTTAGCAAGGCTTTTGATATGCTTAATTATCAAATCAAAAACTGTCACAAAATGGAGTACAGGGTCACCTTTTAAAGCTACTTACTAACTATCATAGTAATAGATATACGACCGTCAAAGTCGACGGACACTTTAGCGAAAAGCATCCGACTACAAAAGGCACAGCACAGGGTTCGATCATCGGCAGTACTGAATATCTCCTTTACGTGAATGATATGAGCAAAGTAATAGATTTTGGGTCTGTATTCCAGTTTGCTGATGATACTTGCTTACTAGTGGCGCATAAAAACCTTTGTGAAGCGCAAAAATTGCTCCAACACAATTTCAATAAAATGTGCAAATGGGCGCACGATCTCGGTCTGGTCATAAACTCACAAAAAACTAAAATAGTACACATTCGTTCATCAAACAATAAAACCCAGATCGCACCCACTGTAATAGCCCACGAACATAACTGCCTGCACTCGCCTACGAACATCTCGTGCCAGTGTCCCTCTCTTGAAGTAGTTGACAAACATAAGTACATCGGTCTCATAATCGATAGCTGATTTTGTTGGGGCCCTCACATTAATTACGTATGTAATAAATTAAGATCACTAACGAGTAAGTTGTACGTTTTGAAATATATATTACCCTTTAAGATATTAAGGTTACTTTACCTGGCTTTAGCTGACTCGATTATTACCTATGGTATACTTATACCACAGGTTCTACAACATACCTAGAAGCTATTTACAAATTACAAATAAAAATGCTAAAAATTATTACTCCTAAGAATATTATAAAGAAAATTTTAAACAGTGAAAATGAATTATTTTAATATTGTCATGTTATGAGTGTATATGATAAAATTAAATTTCAAATTTTAACAGTATCTTACAATCCAGATTGTCTAATAGAAAAACAGAGACCTTCAAACTTAAGAACAGTATCCTATTTAAATAAATATGTATTGCCAAAGTTTAACAATGTTTATGGTCAAAGAACTTCAGATTATTTAATACCTCATTATGCTAATGAACTACCAAATGACCTACAAAAATTGTATAAAGCCATAGATAAAACCAATAAGTATAATGCTAAGAATTTGTATCATAAGTTAAAACGGTACTACTTACCAAATGTTAAAAATAATATCTAATAATATTATGTTGTTGTATGTAACAAGTTAATAACAATTGTGTAATTAGCGACTCGCTGGAGCATAGATAAACCCTGCGTGGTTTCCGTGGTACGGCACTTTGTTAAATATTGTATTTGTTTAGATAAGTAAATAAACGATTTAAAAAAAATCTTCATCGTCATCATTATGAGTCATCTACGTATTACGTCACACAAAACCAAAAATTGTCACTACGTAGGTTTTTGCAAAAGAAAGTCTTTTAATTCAATTCAAATAAAACATCGCTAATAGCAGAATATAATTTCACTGTCTTTATTTACCTGGTATATAAAATTTTAAGGAGACGAAAGAAATTGGTCGGTAATATAACAATCATACGGTATCTAAGAGGAGAGGCCGTTAAATATTTATAAAGGGAAGTTTTATTCAATTATTTCGGCCGGCCCCGCAACTCAGCGTTATTTATTCATGTAGTAATGGAAAATTAAAAAGCAGGCAATACGGGCCGGTCGCGCTGCATACATTATTCAGCTGTGCTGCCGAGACACGTAAATCGTAGGCCTTTAATACATTCCATTATAAATAACTACGTTTATATTTTATTATATTTATTAATTAAAAAATATAATATATTATTTAAAATCATATTTTTCTTTGTGACAACGTGTAGCACGATGCGTAGATCGCTCGTAGCCCGCGCGTAGAGCGCGCGTAGATAGCGCGTAGACCGTACGTAGACCACGCATAGACGATCAAATTTGTTTGAAAAACATGTTTGATGTAAACGGCGTTTTCATCAAACAGCAGCGCAGACGAACAAACGTGCATCAAACATGTTTGTCAAACAATTAGCTAGGATCGGTATGAGATCATGACATCTTATTTGACAAATACAGCGGAACACGTTCAAACACGTTTATCAAACGCTACGCAAATCCAAATTTTCTTCAAACAGGTCAAACACTACTTAAAGATCAGTAAGCTTACGCACTGTCTCAGACTAAGACCATGCGTAAATGGACTACACCATAAAAACATTTCACTGGAATCGCTCCATAATTCAAAGTCAAAATAATTTTGTTGTATTCAAAATCAATTTTTTCAATACCTTCTTTTTTTAGTTTTTAAATACAGAACTCATTTTATGATAAGATAGAATATAAAAACCATTATTCACAAAACTAGAAACAGCCCTCTATAATAGTTTACGCTTTGATTAATTATTATTATTATAGTTTGCCCTAGGTTTGGCCACAGAATTCTAAAATATCATAGTTTTTGCTCTCCTATCTGGAGATCGGGGCCCGATCTGGATACATTTAAGTTTGGACACGTATTCTCTGAGGGCGTTAAATCAAAGATATTAAAAGAGAATCCCTATCATATAATTAATTACGTGCCTGGCTTGCGTCGGCTCTTGTTCTATATTGTTTCACTCGATCTCCGCTTCGTTTTGATAAGTTTTACAAGGAAAATATCAGACGTGATGATTCTCAATCCAATTTCATATGCGTTACTATTATACCGATATTGATATTACAAATGGCAAAGTAACATGACGTGTCTGTCTGTCTGTCACCCATTCACTAATTGCCGCTGAATTAATCTCGAGAGGTACCGTAGAATAGGTACCTATTTTACTAAGTTTTTTAATTTAACTCATTTGAAACATAAAAGTTATTAAAAATGATCCTAAATTATGCAAATAAATATAGCTATGTCGCTTGCAATATTGGAATATTTTCAATGGAACTATTGATTTATAATTCTAATCTCTGAGCTCGCTGAGCATTTGTTTCGGGACATTGATTGTGACGTAATCCGTGCGTGGAACAGATACCCCCGCTGAATATTCAGCGCAATTACTGAGGAGCCGCACTCAACTGTTGATTACGACCGATGGTCCAATTCTCGCACTGTCTTACGATGCGTCCACATTTGTATTACGGCGCGATGATACAAATGTGGACGCACCGTAATCATTCTGCCGATCATGCGAGTATTTGATACGGCATGTATTAGATACGCGGTAAATAGCGATCGGGGCGTACCATGATACGCGTATCATTTTGACACGCTTCGATGATACGCGACGGAGATCTGATCGGGGATCTGATCGCGCAAATGATACAAATGTGGACGCACCGTTACTTACGTCTACTATCGCCAGATAGATATAGCCTGAGAATCGAACTTCTATACTATAATCCATACTTCTATATCTATACAAATATTATACAGTGTGTCTGTCTGTCTGTCTGTTACTTCTTAACGTCCAAACACCTAAAAGGATTTAGTAATTTGGTATGGAGATACTTTGATTCCAAGACAAGACATACTTTTTATCATAATAACAGCTATGGACTACTGAGAATCTTTTTATTAGTTGGCGTTTAAAACATTTATTTGTATACGTCTATTACACTATACTGAGTGTATCCCTTCTATAGAGTTCTCTGTAACAGTTGCAGCGCAGAAGGAGAAAATTTTTGCTGCAATTTGTATGGGCCTGCGTCAAAAATCTTTTCATACAAAAATTTAAAACAGTTGCTTTTAAGGTGTTGTTACCTTTAAGGCATTGTTACTTTCACAGTGAACTCAATGCAGGGGACATAAAAAAACCCTAAATTATTATCACTTATTTTCGTTACTCCTTGTATATAATATTTTATTTATCATTATTTTATTTTTAATAAGACCTGAAACAAATGATTATATCTATTTAGGTATAGTTGAACCCTCAGATGTTAAATATAGATATAAGACAATGCACTTTGAAAATGAACTCATTTTTAAATGAAACGTAACAAAACGAATTTGCACAGTCGTTAAAATTTCAAGCAAGATTTACAGAAGCACAATAGTAAAGAGTTTGCTTTGTTACGAAACTAATTAATTAATCCAAAAACAAGAGCCGGACAGCTATTATGAGTTAAGCGATGCGATACTTGGTTCAATGAAGACGTTTACTTCATTAACTGTACGTTTATTTGCTCAAAGAATTAAGGAATAAATGCTGTTTTCAGTTGTAAATACACTGTACTGTCATAGAAGTTGAGTACTAGGTAACCGGGTGTTACGTTATACTTTGGTCGAGTTACGAGTGAGTTACGACAAGTCAATGTTAGTAGTTTTGTGTCGCTTGGAGTTGACATTCCGACCAAATAACAATATCAATTTCTCTGATAGTTACGATCAACTTCTCTGTTACAGTATTAATTAATTAGAAACAAGTTTTGAATGTTTTATCCAATAGAGAAAACCATAAAGGAACTACCATAAAGAAACTGTATGTAATGTATTTAAAACAATATAATTAGTACAGGCAGTATCGATTATTACTTATTTATATACTTAGATCATAATATGTGCAGTCATACTTATAACTTTTGATAAATTGTTATCAACTGGCTATCACGGCAACTACGAATTGTAAATTACAAAATATCAACGACCAAAAATATAGACCTCAATATTTGAATAAGGTAGAATCAGGGCGTCATTTCTTTTTCGTTTTCGCGAATCGTCTAATTTATTTCTTTCCAATAAAGAATTATTTTCACTTGATCGGTACACTGTGTTTTGGGGGAGTGAGGATTTGGCGTGGAGCTCGTAAATCCATTTTTGTATTCGTTTTATTTGATTAGGGCGAAGGTCCTCGGTAACTCGGTTTATGGCTACACTTAAACTCGGTCACACTGATATTATTGATTTAGGAGCCGGCGAAGGAAGCAATTTACAAACACTCATGCATAAAATCACCTCATAGTATGTGCAAATATTTGCCCTTACTTTTGGTCTAAGATCCCACCATAGAACTACCTTCACCGAGCTGGTTAATGGATGAACAGTATTTTATATTCAATTACGTATGTCAATAATTTTATTGCTAGTGGGTTGCCTAAAAATTTCAGACCAGAATAAAAGATAAAAAATCATTTTTTTTACATTTCACTGGTTTGGTTAATAGACAAATTCCATACCAATCGAAAGTAATTATGAAGCCCTTAGAATATGCAAACATTAGTTTGTCTACTTTTTTCCCGTCACAACTCTTGGATAGGCAGGTAAATCGATACTAGCTAGCTAATACTATACTAGTACCGGCCTGGTTAATGCTTAATTAACCAGGCCGTATATCGATTATTAAAATATATTTTTTATTCTGGACTGAAATTTTTTAGGCAACCCACTTGCAATAAATTTATTGACATACGTAATTAAATATTATATAAAATACTTTTCATCCATCAACCAGCTCGGTAAAGGTCGTTTTATGGTGGGATCCTATATTACCGTATTTTATGTTTTATTGCGAGCTTCGAATGTTTAGTTCGATTATGAAGTACTCGTACAAGAAGAAGCATACGACTTTGTTACCCAAAAAATCGTTTATACTTAGCTCAAAACCGTAAATTTTAGGATATTACTAGCTGCCCCGGCAAACGTTACTCTGCCATAATATAAATTATAAAGTATTTCGCCCTGGATATTATTTTATTGAAGTGACTAAATAAGTATGTCGCCATGGTAACGTCGATCGCTATCTCGTCGCTCAAACAATGGCCGCCATCAGTCTCAGGTTGGAATAATTTACTATTATTTATTCAACAAAATATGCACTTATCAATATATAAAGTACCCAGTAGCCGATTCTCAGACCTACTGAATATGCATATAAAATTTGGTAAAAATCAGTACAGCCATTTCGGAGGAGTTCGCGGACTACGGACTACACGAGAATTTTATATTTAAGAGATTGTTTTTTTAGAGCTACCCAAAATTCAAGTCAACTTTATCTAATAAATTACGAAATCATTAAGATTTAAATTAAAAACGGCGAAATAAGACACAAAATTTAATATAAAAGTCAAAGTTTGCATAAAATTCTGTGTCCTCATTATTTTAATATTACTAAATTAAAGATAGGATATAACTATATTAATAATACTCATATACAGAATAATCTCTTATTATTATAAATCTATATTCACGCAAAACGATAATGCGGGCTCTACATTCGCGGCGCGAAAGCCCGCGAAGGCCGTGAACCGCGAGTGTGGAGGGTTTCGTGGCTTCGCGTTCGCGCTTCGCGGCTTCGTATTTGTTCGCATCGTGTTCACGGCGCGTAGCATCCGTGATACGCAGCCGCAATTCGCGCCCCGAGTGTAGAGCCCGCATAATATTCAAGGGGACAGATGTCAGAATTTTATATTCTCTCAAAGTATCAAACACGTATTTTATAGTGCCCCATAAAATATCTCCAGAGACCAGATATAAAGTAGTGGGGTCTGAAGCAGTAATATCTATGACTATGGTGATAAACTTTATGTACATCTGTCATGTACGGTTTGACCTCTTCATGCCCAATAAAAAGAATCATGAAAATCTGTTGCTGTGATAATAAAGTAGGCACTCGTAAAAGATAAAGCTACTAAGTAAAAGATTAACAAGCATGAGTAACAATACAAACATACAACTAAAAATTCAGTATTTTTTTTAAACCTGAAGAAACAATTTTAAATTAATCATAATATTATCATGAAGTAGAAAGTGATTTTAAATGTGTGTGTTAAAAATGTTTATATTGTAAGCATGTTTAAAAGTAGGCCAAAAGAAAAATTCAATTTAATTCGAGATGCTTTCGTATCCCACTGCTCAG
The DNA here is from genome assembly GCA_937595015.1 of Polyommatus icarus. Lineage (NCBI taxonomy): Eukaryota > Metazoa > Arthropoda > Insecta > Lepidoptera > Lycaenidae > Polyommatus > Polyommatus icarus. Next base: position 6,887,703 of record OW569329.1, on the reverse strand, counting down.
AATATTCAAATTTAATAGCGACGTTACACGTCTTAAATGATTTTAAGGTTCCGTACTCGAAGGGCGAAAACGAACAGTGAGAGCTAAAAATTTTTCATAGCTGGTGATGTTTCTACTATAAAAACAAAGACTAAAACATAAAATAGACACTAAATGCATGCAACAAAACTTTCTCTTGCCATTTTATACGGAACTCTCTGTAAGTCCGACTCACACTTAGCCAGTTTTAAAGAAAACGAGCCAACAGTATTTACATGTCGAGCGGGTGTGTCTATTTATCTTTTCAATAAGCACGAAATAAACTCGAGTAGAAGTTGGTTTTAAAATTTTAAAATAATCTACGTGATAATGTTATATTTTTTAATATTTGTTTATTATATTCTTTACTTTCTAGTAATTTTACACAGGTTTCACAAACTTTAGGTGAAAATAAAAAAAAACGAATGATGAAATTTAGTTCAATAGATCGATCGCACTCTGAGACCTTTAATAAAATTACTTATCTTCAAGTGAATGACGTTTTAACGTAAGTTACTTGCATTTTCTGTCAAACTCATTAAAAATTAAAGTTAAATTAACGCTGTGTACTGAGTACTGACTACTGACCGACGCAAAACTCATTGAAAATTAGTTGAAGGTGAATACTTTTAAGAGAGTTGAATGAAAGTATTGTCACTTAGTAATTTTTTACATCAACATTCTGTACTGAGTATTGTATTTGAATTAATACATGGTATTGTCATGAAAAGGTGGATCAATATATCTTTAAGGATTCTGTGTTGGCACAAATTTATCGTCAGGCTATCAGTGCCGGCGTCTATCCCCCGCCCCCGCGCCCCGCGCCCGCCTATAACTCATGCCGTGTCAACAATGCCCTAGTAATTACGTCACATGAGGAAATACGTCTATGACACTCGCAAAGTTACGACAAGTACGAAAAGAGGGGGGATAACTATGGAATTTTGATTAAATAATTAAGTATATGAAAAAAAATATAATCGCATATTTGATTACATGAGTATATATCGTATTTTATTACGGTTATTTTATTACATAAATATTGTATGAGTATCGGCAAATTTATTTTTTAAACTTTTCAAACAATAAATCTTAAATACATGCGACATGCGACAGTAGACATTTGAGGTCGGCAGGAAGTATAAAAAGAGGATACAAAGCGCTGTTGAACACCAAAAAATGGATACCAAGCTGCAAAGAAAAGGGCAGCAACAAGACTTTCTCAAGAGCAAAGATAATAGAGACAGCAACATCTTTTTACACAAAACTCTACTCAGCACCAACCGATGAACAACCAGAAAGCGAGCCAGTCAACAACAACTCTACCACCTTGGACAGGTTTACTTGTACTGAAATTATTAAAAAAATAGACAAGCTAAAATGTGATAAAAGTAACGGACCAGATGGCATCCCCAATCAAGCGATAAAAATTGGTAAAGTACTTTTAGCACCTCTTATAACCAACCTGTTCAATATGATTTTAAATGCAAAAAAAATCCTTCTGACTCGGCTAAATCAGATATAATATTACTATACAAGAAAGGAGATCCGGCAAATATAAATAACTACAGACCTATCAGCTTACAACCCAATAAGCACAAACTCTTCGCAACCTGTTTGGCAGAGCGTATAGAAAAATATATTGACGAGCACCAACCACCAGAACTAGCAGGTTTTAGGAAAAATTTCTCCACAACTGATCATATTCACGTATTAGACCAAATAATTGAGAAATACGAAGAACACCAGCGTCCACTCTACCTGGCTTTTATTGATTACGCAAAAGCGTTCTATTCCATATCCCATAATAGTATGTGGACAGATCTATATGAATGTGACATCCCATCAGAAACTGTAGATCTTATAAAAGATATTTATAGCAAAAGCACATCCCAAGTAAAAATGGAAACAAAAGGCTTATAGATAAAAATCTGCAGAGGAGCTCGTCAAGGTGACCCCCTCTCGCCTGGAATATATATCAGCGTCCTGGAAAATATAATGAAAAAACTAAAGTGGGACAAAAGGGGTATAAATATTAAAGGAGAATATCTGAGCAATTTGAGGTTTGCCGACGACATTATCATCTTTGCAGAATCTGCTGTCCAGCTGGAAAAAATGATTTGCGAATTGCACACAGTAAGTCAGCCAATTGGATTAGAGCTAAATACTGTTAAAACTAAAATTATGACCAACTCTACATTATTGCCGATAAGAGTAAATGACACACCTCTCGACTATGTACAAGAATATGTCTATCTAGGAAAACAGATATCTTTCTCTGAGTCTCGACAGCTAGATGAAATAACAAGAAGAATCAACATTACATAGAACAAGTTTTGGAGCTACAAAGAGGTACTAAAATCCAATTTGCCTATATCTCTCAAGAAGCAAGTACTAGACTCCTGCTTACTTCCATGTCTCTCATACGGTAGTCAAACCTGGATATATAATAATTCTATAAAAAATAAAATACTAACTTGCCAAAGATTCATGGAACGCAGTATTTTAAATATAAAAAGAAAGGACAGAAAACGTAACTCAGATGTAAGAGAAATAACAAACGTTATTGATGCTTTAGAACATTGTCAGAAACTAAAGTGGAAATGGGCAGGACATATAGCTCGGATGAATAAACAGAAATGGACATACAAAGTAACGAACTGGACGGGACCACAATACAAACCAAAGAAAGGAAGACCAAGAACAAGATGGATGGATGATATAATAAAAATAGCAGGAAAAGACTGGATGACTAAGGCAAGTGACAGAGATGCATGGTAAAGTATGGAGGAGGCCTATACTCGTAGAGAGACCTTACTAACTAGAAATCAAATAATATATTTTTTTATTTTAATGATAATATTGATCTTTAATACAATGTAATTCAAAATTTTTTTTGATTATATAATTTAATATTTAAATTGTTACTAAATAAATATATATAAGTAAAAAATAACATACTAAAACAAAAAAATTAATGCATTGTAATTGTTTAAATTTATAATGTTGAAATTTTGTAAATTTATAATATTATCATGTACTTATATTGAATAATTAAGAAATAAATGAGGCTAAATAAATAAATAAATAAAAACATGCGACATAAATTATAGGTTTCAAAAGTCAGTTTTTATAACTCAACTACTTTATTTACCAATCTGTTAATTTATACATTTATTTTGTTTTTTTACTCTTACTATTATAATTTATTTTACTATTAAAGAAATAAAAAAATATTTTAGGGATAAGTGTATAAAAATACAGAAAAGGACCCGTAAATGAATCCACGTTTCACTGAGCGTCGATAACAAATTCATACACATTGAAAGTCCGCACAAAAAACCATGGAGTTGGCTTCATTGTAGAGTTATCTCAGCCGGTTCATGTGTCGCCGCGCGGGACATTAGCTGTGTTTTTGCAAGGACCTGCTTCAAACCGTCTGGCCTTTTTGAGCACATTCATACGTTTCAGCGCTTTTCTTAGTTTTTGTATACTTATACAATAGCTGTATGTTTTGCGTTGAAAAGTGCTGATTCTCGTAGCTATGCATGATTTTAAAGAAATTGCCGTCGGTATTATTTTTTCTAAAATAATTGTAATTCAATTTCCAAGTAATTAATCACATAAAATAAATAATAAACACAGTCAAAATCTTATTTTTGATAAAATATTTCTATATTATTTATTATCTTCTGATAAAAGCATATACATACGATACGGCCTTCATAAACTCTTAGACAAATCGTGCTTCGTATTTTCCCACATTTTCCCCGCTGCATTTAGCTAGACTGTGGCGGTTCTAAGCAAATCTGGGTTTTTAACATTTCTGAAAACTTTAATTCAAATTTCAAACTGTAATTAATTACATAAAATTAATTATAAATACAGTCAAAATCTAGAGCTTATCTTTTGACACAAGCGTTTAATATGGAGATACGGCCTTCACAAGCTCTTAGACAAATCACTCCTCGTATTTTCATTTTTCCTACATTTTCCCCGCTGCATTTAGCTAGACAGTGGCGGTTCTAAACAAATCTGGGTTACGTTAAATATTTTAATTGGAGTGAGGTGGGCAAGGCCGGGTTTAAAAGTCCACATCATCGCCGCAAATAGGCACGGTCGATACCGCCTATTAGTCTGCTGTCCGAATGCACGGGACTTGTATAAATGTAAGGTTGAGCCGCACACGACATTCGGGATGTGACAAATTGGAACAGTGGGCTTTAAGGGTTAAAGTTCTTTGAAGATTTTTGGATGTTTATTGTGATTATTGTGCTTAAACCCGACTACTCAAATTATATAGCCAATATTAACCACATCATTTTTACGCATCTATTTACAAATATAATCTCATTTATAAAATCTAATTATAAAAAGTTTGGACGCTGCGATAAAACAAACATTTGCACTATGCGCGTTTACGTATACGGACCAAGTATCTTTTGCCTCCTTCTTAATATTATACTTTTTTACATTCAATGTAAGCATTATAACATTTTACCTCGTTAAAAAATATTTTATCGGAAAACGTCGCTATAACCTTTTAGCAAGTAATGAGAATTTTATCATTTCAAGCGATCGAGACTGTTATTTACATGATCGAGTTCGTTAATCCAACTAATAAGATCGACATGTTGAGTTGACAAATTAATATCCTGTGGGTGCAGGAGAGGGTGGGGGAGGGGGGTGCGTCAGGGAAAATTAAGTTTTTTATTAGGCCAGCTGATACAGAATATCACTGGTTTTCATCGCAATATATATTTTGTACGTTGAAAATATCGTTTATTTTTTCACGTGAAAGCTACAGGATGTTTTAATAGCGTAAAATATTTAAATTAATATATAACTAGTATTTTCATTTCCAGGTCTGTATATATACTAATATCATAATCTGAAATGCTATTACAGTGGTCTCGATTCTCAAACATAATATTCTCGCATCATATAAATAAAATATTTCATTTTCATTTCATATACGGTAAATCAAGGTGGCCCCATTTATTCAGCAAGTGTGATTATATTATAAACCCGTTATGTTATGCCTCGTACACAGCAAAATCAAACCTCTCATCTAGCACAATACGAAAGTTGAAATTACGCTCTAAATTTCGTAGATTCAGCTCGGTCTGCCGTCAAAATATGTATCAATAATCCTGAGAGGCAGGTTTACCGAGGAACATGTTCGACTGAGCGTTAGATTACACGTTACGCTGTCGCCGTCACACAGAGCTGTTATTAAGCAACCTATTAGCTCGTTACTGGTGGCTATCACCCACGTGTGTGACTAAGGGTGGGCTCAAACTGCAACATGAAAAGCTGTGGCGATGCATTCTAAATGAACTAGGTACTAAAGGTGAACTTTGTTTACTACAAAGGATATAATTGCGCGCTGTTGTTGTACCTATTCCAAATTTGAATGGCTCATAAAAAATGCATTAGGTTGCAACGTTGCAATGACCACTGAACCTAGGCTTCTTACAGACGATCGACACATGTCAGCGGCAGTAGACGGCAGTCGGCAGCACGTGTCGGCGGTAGTCGACGGCAGCCGACGGCAGCCGTTGACAGTTTGTGACGCTTGCAGGGGGCCTACCACGACCTTTCCTATTACGATCACAATATTTCCAGAACACTTTGTTCTAAGATTACAATAACAGTACCGTACTCACTTTTTAAATATAATTTTACTACAAAACAGGGGGGTGTGGAGGGAATAGTCGAAAGCAGAAATTTTGACTTAGAAACTATGTTTGGACTAATTTAAAGATAAAAATACTAGCTATTCAGTAATCCGCATGCTGCCGATACAGTGGACGTACTGTAAAAAAATTATCCGTTTGATGCGAGACGTCCGCTGCGTACGATACCGACCTGTGGACGCTTACCTTTAGGCGCTACGTCACAACTGCAAGCGTGATAAACTGCCGTCGACTGCCGCCGACACGTGCCGTCGACTGCCGCCGACACGTGCCGCCGACTGCCGCCGACACGTGCCGTCGTCTGCCGTCGACTGCCGCCGACGCGTGCTGCCGACACGTGCCGTTCGTCTATAAGCGCTCTAAGTGCGACGCCACACTTCGGATCGTTACGGCATTGGAAAACGCATCAATGTACTATAAGAGAAGTTAATTCTTAGACAGTTGACGGACTTATGTAATTTGGTCGCGTTAAGTAAAACAAAGATCGTTTGCGCGGTACTTTATGTCAAACACATCCGTCAGATATTACAGACACAAAATTTACATAATCCGACCAATTGACGTTGTCGTCCGTCAACTGCCTAATTTTTAGGGTTCCGTACCTCAAATGGAAAAAACGGAACCCTTATAGGATCACTTTGTTGTCCGTCTGTCCGTCCGTCTGTCAAGACCCTTTTTCTCAGGAACGCGTGGAGGTATGAAGCTGAAATTTATATCAATTACTCAGGTCTACTGTCCCTTGAAGCTGTGAAAAAATCAAACTTCTAAGCCAACGCAATCAAAAGATACAGCCGTTTATGCCGCAAATTTTCGACACTTGCAAGGGAATCAAAACCTACAGGGTGCTTCCCGTGAACTCAGAATCTTGAAATTTGGTACGAAGCAACGTCTTATAGCATAGATAAAGGAAAAATTACGAAAACCATAAATTTTTAGTTACATCACATAATATATATTTTTTTTATAATTTTAAACTTACTACCCATTTCCTCATAAACGCGTAGAGGTATTAAATTGAAATTCATACCAAATACTCAGGTCTATAATACCTTTAAGCTGTAACAAAATCAAACTTCTATGTCAACGCAATCAAAAGAAACAGCAATTTAAGCTGCATATTTTGAAACTCGCAAGTACTCGCAAGGGAATCAAAACCTAAAGGGTACTTCCAGTCGACCTAGAATCTTGAAATTTGGCATGAAGCAACGTTTTATAGCACACATAAAGGAAAAATTCCGAAAACCTTAAATTTTTAGTTACATTACAAAATATATATTTTTTAATAAATATAAACTTATTACTTTTTTCCTCATGAACGCGTAGAGCTATCAAGTTGAAATTCATATCAAACGAACTTTGTAAACCTTGCAGGTTTGTACGGAACCCTCGGTGCGCGAGTCCGACTCGCACTTGGCCGGTTTTTTTTTGGTTCTATACCAATGAGACTAAACTAGTTTATAATATTATGCAAAAAAACATAAAAAAATAATTATTAAAACATGGCACCGGCAAAAGTTCCATTTTAGGTGCATATCGCAGACAGATTTTTCACAAAACATCGTCTTAAAACTACACTTTTCACTTAAGATTTTCCAGATATTTCTAATGAAAAAGTTACTAGTGAGAGGATTAACGAACAGCGTATATTTTAACAGATGCTACTCAAGTTATTTGTCTGTTGTCTCACATATTTTTTCTTTGAATTACTTAAAACAACTTATTTTGATTATTCAAAATACCGTCTTCTAAAATATATATGAAACTCAAAGGTCAAGGCCAAACCACTGGACGGATCGGGCTGAAATTGGGCAGGAAGGTAGATGTTAATGTGACGTAGGCATCCGCTAAGAATAGATTTTGATGAATTCTACAGTCTACACCCAAGGGATAAAAATATAGAGGATGAAAGTTCGTATGAAACTTTGTTAATTTGAAACCAATCAGTCTGAGACCTAATTAATAATAATATATAACACGAGCGAAGCCGCAGGCAAAAGCTAGTATATTATAAATATGAAAGTGTTTCTGGCTGGTGTGAAGGTACTTTAATTTTTGGAAAAAGACATTTTAACCCTCTATTGCATGAATTATGATAGAATGAAGAAAAAAAATGTTTTGCTGGTTAATATTGCTTCATAGGGGGTAATTAAGAAAATTATTAAGAAAAAAATTTTTTTTGTTACTTATTTTAGAAAATAATTTTAGGAGCCATTAATTTCGTATACATAACAAGTACAGAATTTAGCGTTGTAAAAGTCTTTGAAGCAGTTTCTTTTCTCGTTTAGGCATAAGAAAACGTTACAATTTTCACAATTTATATGCGATCGAAACATAATTATTGATTTTAATAAAGTAGGAGTATTTTTTTCGAGAGTTACCAATATGGTAATTTGGTGGAAGCCGTAAAGGAAGACCTTCCGACTCGTCAAGGGTGTTTTTTCAGTCAGGCTGAAGTGGTGCCTATATACCTATATATACCTATATACCTATATATATATATATATATATATATATATATATATATATATATATATATATATATATATATATATATATATATATATATATATATATATATATATATATATATATACCTATATATATATATATATATATATAATTAATATTATATATATAAAAAATTTAATATTAATATTTGTTTTACTATAGATTTGGTCTTTATGCTGTATTTTCAGAATTTTTCTAAAATAAGTAACAAAAAAAATTTTACAATATATATATATAATAATATATATATATATATATATATATATATATATATATATATAATATATATATACCTATATACATACCTATGTAAGAATATATTATTCAACACGTTTAGAAAACTTCAATAGTGCGATGCAGAATTGTAGTACTAGTTGGACCTCTGCATATCGCCACAAAAACCATGATTTTATTTTATTTGAATCAGAGAAAGTTAGAAAACGGTAATTAATCCTAATTCGAGTCAGATCCTAACATATCACTTATGAAATCATCACCAGGTATAGTTCTTGTGAACTTATTGGTACCAAAAAAGCGTGCAAGTAAGATTGGTGAATGCATACGAAGCCAGAAGTGGCTCCCGCGGAAAATTCAGAAAATACAGCATAAAGACCAAATCTATAGTAAAACAAATATTAATACGGAAAGTAAAAAGAACCTTTGAACATTATAATCAGATTTTTTAACAAACGAATATCATACTTTTTTCTAATAATATCATCATCAAAGTCGCATGAAATTTTACTTCGTCTGTTTCATGCGCCCGCGCCGCTAAAAAATGAAATTGCATTCGCAGATGACATTTTGCAATCAGCAAAAAATACGTTCTGATCTACAGAGAAGTAGTTGATATATAGTCCGGTCTAATTAGACGCAAAAAAATCGTAACCTCGGAATAACTCGCATAGAGCTGAAAATTGGTAGAGACGTTAAATACATCATTACAAATAAAACCTCAAAAGTCCCCGAGGATCCTCCTTGTGCAAAAAAATTTATTCAAGGTCAAAGGTATGAAAATGAGGTTTCTCCTGTTTTTTTCCCAAACTGTACATTTTATCACAAAAATTGATAGGGCAAGAGTGTAGATCATAGAATTCTCTACAAAAAATATTCAGTCATTGTTTTCATACGACTTACCATTCCTTATGAATGGCGGGCTTAAAGTTTGGGAAAATCATATCTATGCTTATATTATAAAGCTAAAGAATTTGTTGAACTACTGCTTTGAATTGAGGAATTCGTTTTTTGTTGAATAGTCTTATTTATCGAGGAAGATTTGAGCTATTTAACATCACGTCGGCACCAATAGGAGCAAAGAAACAGAGGAAAATGGGGAAAAACGGGGAAAATTATTTGAAAGAGCTTATCTCACAAACGGCTGAAGCATATTTTATGTTATTTGGCACAGATATAAAGTAGACCACGAGGAAGGAAATGGGCTATTTTGTTTCTCGGGAAAATGTACAGTTTCCGTGAAATATATAGTTAACAGGGCGGAGCGGAACTTCTTGTACTACAGCATACGAGGGCTGTTCACAGCCAAATATACTTCTGTGTGACTTATTACCGTTACCAAATCTAAACTTCTCAAGTCTCGAAGAGCAACAGTACGCTTGCAAGTCACTCAGAAGTGTGTCAGGCCGAGAACATTTCAATTTTTTCAAACAACCCTATAGTATGTAGTACTAGATGTTATGCGTGGCTCCGACCGCGTTAATTATAAATTTCACGGAAACCGTAAATTTTCCCGAAAAACAAAATAGCCTATGTCCCTCCACGTGGCCTATTCTATATCCGTGCCAAATAACATAAAAATTGCTTCAGCCGTTTGTGAGATAAGCTGCTTCAAATAATTTTCCCCGTTTTTCCCAATTTTCCTCTGTTTCTTTGCTCCTATTGGTGGCAACGTGATGTTATATAGCTCAAATCTTCCTCGATAAATAAGACTATCCAACAAAAAACGAATTCCTCAATTCAAAGCAGTAGTTCCACAAATTCTTTAGCTTTATAATATAAGCATAGATATGATTTCCCTAAACTTTAAGCCCGCCATTCATAAGGAATGGTAAGTCGTATGAAAAAAATGACTGAATATTTTTTGTAGAGAATTCTATGATCTACACTCTTGCCCTACCTATTTTTGTGATAAAATGTACAGTTTGCGAAAAAAACAGGAAAAACCTCATTTTCATACCTTTGACCTTAAATGAATTTTTTTGCACAAGGAGGATCCCCCGGGACTTTTGAGGTTTTATTTGTAAATTGGTATAGTCGTTAAATACATCATGTATTTAACGTCTATACCAATTTTCAGCTCTATGCGAGTTATTCCGAGGTCGAATGTTTAATTTTCCCGGGGTAATAGGAGTGAAAATATATAATCCATTCTCATTATAGCAGTAAAGGGTTAAGAAGTTGATGTGAAGTTGTGCGATGAAAGAATGTCTGCGTGAGATCTTAAAATATACGTAAATTAACAATGGCAAAAAACAAAATCAAGTCAACACGTGAGTCGTGACTCAGTACTCAAGGTTGCCTCTAAACATATTCTCCTTCTTGATCCTTTCACAAACCCGAATTAGAAATTGATTTAAGCAAACCCCGTGCTATTTATTTTGTCTTATTTATTTTCAGTTCAGGTGCGTGGCAATCACTCGGTTGGCTTCCCGGCTTCTTTGCCCACGGCATCACGTCCCCGACAAACAAGGCCCAAAGTTAAATGAATTAGTGAAATGCGTATCAAAGGTTGCTTTAAAATGGTATTTTTTAGCATTTTTCACTAGTTTTTTGTTGTTCGGCTATTGAAATTCGTCCATGTTTATGTGCTATATTTACTGTAATTTGTCATATAATTAATCCTTCAAGCCCCATTAGAGCACCGGTGATCGCGACAACAATAGAATACAATAGAAATTTTGCAAGAATCCGCGATCGAAGGATTAATTTTATTAATGTTTTGATAGTGTGTCTTTGGCCCACCACACATACCCACCACTGTATCTCCTGTGTCGCCAGGATCGACAGCGGTACCCAACCACGAAAACCCTTTGATATGATCTCAGGGAGCCCGAGGGACATGCTAAAACTGTCTTGGGACCCGCAACGAAATTAATCAGAAGAAAATAGGAGGAGTAGGAAGATTCCAATTTCCCTCCCCATAAAAGCGGTTGTCAGCACAAAGTTGCAATGACCGAAAGTCAAAGAACTTAAGGGGGAGCACCACGGAAATAAGGTTAATAGTTGTGACTCCTAAGCTAAAGCTAAGTTAATATTGGAGTTTATTGATGTGTTTGACTGTTGCCAATAATAATTGTGACAAAAACGCTTGAAGGCACGGAAGTTCCTAGCGCTGTCCACAAGATCGCTATAGTAAGCGACTCCAGATGTACAGAATAGGTTGTTTAGCATAGTAGTTCTTTCGTCCTGCCAGAGACTGCACTCCCAGAGAACATGATGAGCGGTTTGTTCAAACATGTTGCCTTCGGTCGAGCACTCGCACATGGGTGAATCTACTAGTTTAAATCCGTAAAGTTTGGCCTTAAAATTTCCATGACCGGTCAGGAATTGAGAAACGCAGTGATCAATATCCATCCAATGTTTGGATAACCGTTCACGAATATTAGGGAAAAATTTATAAAGATGACGCCCTTTGGTCGAACAGTCCCATCGCGACTGCCATTCGGAGATTAGGCTTAGCACAGAGTTTTCTAAGGGTTCAAACAATCTTGCTATTTTAATTTTATCGCGAGTGCTTAAAAAGAACGGGTTGTCAATGTTTTTGTTATGATAATACATTGTCGCACGACGCTGAATCTCAAGGTCAACGCGTAAAACTCCGGCTAACACAGGCAAAAAAAAATTGATAGTGTGTCTGTGAGCCTATTTTTTTTCTGTCCATCTGTCTGTCACCCTTTTGCGCTTAAACTACTTAGGTTCAGTAACCTATTTAAATGAAATGAACAGAGTCCCGCAAAAGAACAAAGGAAAGATAAATTTAATTACAGAAAAATGTTTTTGATCTTTTATTTGCTTCTACCATTTAAACGGCTACGATTGTATTAACTTGCAAAAGCCTGAAATTACACTTAATACCCTTCTCTGTAGTACATATTAATAAGAGCATATTTCACATTACACTCGGTGCTGCAATATCAAATATTCATTTAAAAATAATGGGAATATTCATTAACCGGGTTTAATTTCCGAGTATGGAACTCATAACAATAAAATAAAAGTGGTCAAATAGTATGTCGCGGTAAAATAAATGGCGTGTGACTGTACTTCTTTATTTATGGCTTTTAATCCGTTTTATTAAAACGATGTTAAGGTGAACGATTATTGAAATGTTAATGCCGTTTAAAATATTACATTGTAAGTTGGTCCTTCATATCCTACTAATATAATAAAGGCGAAAGTATGTGAGTTTGTGAGTTTGTAAGTTTGTGAGTTTGTATGTTTGTTACTTCTTCACTCTTAAACGGCTGGAGCGATTTCGACAAAATTTTACAAGGAGGTAGCTGACATCCTGGATTAACGCATAGGCTACATTTTTAACCGACTTTCAAAATGGAGGAGGTGTTATGTTCATTTTTAAAATTACTTATTGTCAACGATGACTCCGCTGTTTGAGAACCGATTTTAAAAATTTTGCCTTATTCTACTTCTCCCCCAAACCCCCCCACCACTTTTCCTGAAAGTGTTGCTTTTAACGAAATTTATCTATTATACTTATTATTCTTTTTTCTCTCAGTCATCAAAATTGAAGTTTCCGATGATCGAACTCATTTTTTTGTCTCTAATACTATTTACCTATTACAACACAATTTAGTTTACCTTATCATACCTAATAAATCGCGGGTAACACCGCGGGGTACAGCTAGTTAATATATAATATGCCAAAAAGTTATATGCAAAAATAAATTATATTTCAACCTAACTTGTGTGAAGCGTAGTGCGGACCTGATTTTTCAATCGTTAGTCAACTTTTAGCCAAGGAATAATTCGTTCTTTTGTTTCATTCAATAACTGTAATATGTATAATTCGAAAGGCGCATCATGCATAAACTAAACTTATCCTAATTTTAACACTATTTATCTTTAAATAATTGTGATTCTCATCAGCTATAGCTAGCAGATTGGGACAGGGTAGCTCAACAATTTGTCTTGAGACTGCAATTAATAAATCTTGGATGCAATTAATAAGGATAATGAAAGCGTTGTCTTTGACAGGCTTTGTGTCCCGACGGCCGTGATGTCATGTTCTAACGAGGGTAATTGCATTATCAATTTAATAACGTGTGATGCAGAAACGGATCCTAATCGGCTAATTTGTGGACGAAAATTGGTTAACTGGGATGGCCCAGTTGGCCAATTTTCGTCCACAATTTGCAGTGGTAAATTCATATTTACCACTGCAAATTCCTAAGGAGCTAACTCAGAAAAGTATGTCTAGGTTTAAATTGATATTAATCCTTTGATCGCGTATTCTTGGAAACCTTTTGTTATTCTATTGTTGTCTCGGTCACCGGTATCCTTATGGGGTTTGATGGGTTAATAAACTATTTTACTATTTAGTTAACTAACTTAATATAATAACCTAAAACTCACATTATAACAATGATTAGGATACCTCACTAATTAATTCTACGACTCGTCGTTGCTGGAAAATATTTAGTTACTCACAATACATCACTAACAAGATGTGTTATTAAATAATGAAATTTATATGAACATTATATCAAAGTTAAATTCATAACGAGCAGCAAAATGAAAAGGTTGGGGATTTATGCAAAGCGCGAGATCATTTTTCATGGTTTTAGTTAGTATAATACTAAAAAATTAAGTAAAGCGCGGCTGCGACGGCCAGAACTACCGCAGTATAATTTAATGCATTTGGCACAGGTGGCCCGCCGGTGACAATCTCGCTGTAACTTAACGCCAACTTAGCCGGGTCGTACAACGATACTTTAATATACAATTTTTATGAGAATACACTTGAATGAATTACCGCAAGTGTTTTATTTCATTTGGCGTGCATTTTGAAATTATTATGAGTTGTTTCCAAAGGTTGTGCACACTACTTTTTCGGGATGAGAAGTACCCTATATAATATGTAAGTCCAAAGCTTAGAATAGTATTATTTCAAATTATATTATTTATTTGTTCAGTAGCTCTTGCATGAAGAACATACAAACATTCACAAACTTAAGATCAAAAATGTGTTAATTATTAAAGTGTTATTTTCACATATTTTTACACACTTGAAAAGCATTAAAACATCATTAAATTAAACTTTCCAGTATTTCAAAACCATTTATAATAATTCCTAGCTAAAATGACTAACCAAATATATTCCTGCATCAACTTTGCAAAATATTTGCTGGAAAATCTTTTGACGATATTAAAGCGAAGTCATAAAGTATGCGAATTTTAATAACCCGATTCCGCAAGGATAATCCCTTATAAATCTTCTAAAGGCAATGGCTTGCTGCGGCGAACTACCTCGCCGTATTTTCATATTTCTATCCTTATAGATGTACACTTATTCTTTTTCGTATGGAAATTATGAAGATTTACGCATTAATAGCCGCACTCTAATTTAATGGAGAGTTTGACAGAAATGTATGGGTTTTTGTCAAAATCTTCTTTAAATTAATTTTCTTTGAGTTCTTTTATATTAGACTAGCTGTCCCGGTGAACTTCGTGTCACTTTAGAACCTTCCCTGGACTTCTACGGATATTTTAAGACTAAAATCAGCCCAATCCCTTCAGCCGTTTTCGAGTTTAAGCGCGACTAACACATTAGAAAATCCATTTATATATATATAGATGTTCATATTATTCTAAATTAGCTTCACAATGCATAAAGAGGATAACAATTAGTGTTAAAATTGGTTAAAATATTATTAATACTTGAGATGTTCAATTAAAACAACGAGAACCACAAATTTTCCACATAGGGAGGGAATAGGCAAATTGACAGAGATTTGTAATATTTTTATTGGTTATATTAAAATTGGTTTCAATTTGGTTTGGAGCGTTTTTGTGCAACAATTTTGTATGTGCTTAGCGTTAAGACAGATATTTTGCTTAAATAATGAAGCTTCGTTAAATTCTGTAATAACATATAATTGAAATAATATAATTACAACTGTATTCACCTGAGTATTACGCCTAACTACCTCCATAAATTGTTCAAGTAGTGGAGTCAAGTTTTTCACAAGTCTTTAGAGAACTCCAGGGAAAACGCTTTGGCAAAGATTTCTGGTGTGAATTGAGCCAAAGTACTCCTCATCTTGGTGTAAAGTTTAATTAATTGACTAAATTTACTCTATTTGGGGTACGTGCCTAGTAATTTACCAGTCTGTATCAACTAATGAGGCCTGTTTTATTGTAAGACTTCTAAATTGTACTGAACTTTTTGATTTATTACACCATGTTTCTGTGTTGTTAATAATTTTAACCCATCAAGCCCCATAAGCTCACCGGTGAGCGAGACGCAATAGAATAACAATAGAATTCCAAGAATCCACGATCGAAGGATTAAAACAAGATCATCATTATCATCTTTGATAAAAGTAATGCAAGTTGAAAAAATATGAGGTACAAGACTAGATATAAAAATGTACTATAATGTATGAATTTTGTGCCTCGTTATTTTGATTATAGCCAGTGTTGCCAACTGCTAGCCTTGCCGAGTAGCTAGATTATTGTTCAAAAGTTGCTAGATTGCCAGTTTTCGTTCCCCTAATAAGTTGCTAGAAGTAGCTAAATTTAACGGACACTGTTTTTCCAACTACTACATCTACCAAGTGGCTAGATTGCTCCTAAAAAGTTGCTAGATTTCCAGTTTTGGGCGCTAGAGTAGTTAGTAGGAAGTAGCTTAACGTATCTTTTAGTTGGTGACCAAAAACTAATCGGCCAAGTGCGAGTCGGACTCACGCACGAAGGGTTCCGTAGCGCTATAAAGTGCAAGTAGGCGCAAGTAGGCAAAAAAATATTTTTTTTATTTCAGGATAAGTTATTTAAAGTTCAAATAAAAATTAAGGATTTTGTGCAAAGTTCAAGTCCATACCTGGTGTCTTTATTGACTACAAGCAAAAAAGGCCAAAAAATTACGTTTGTTGTATGGGAAATCAAATATTAACTTTATTTTATTTTTAGTATTTGTTGTTATAGCAGCAATAGAAAATAGAAATACACAATCTGTGAAAATTTCACTTGAGATACAGCCTGAAGACAGGCAGACAGACGGACAGACATTGAAGTCTCAGTAATAATAATAGTAGCTAGAAAAAGTAGCTAAAAAATGTAGCTACAACTTTTTAAAATTGTTGCTGCCTGATACCGAAAAATAGCTAGATCTAGCTACAAAGTAGCTAAGTTGGCAACACTGATTATAGCGTTGCGACCATTTTAAGAATGTTGAATGTGCAACTCTAAATATATAGCCCCGAAATACCAACCCCAAAAGGAACAAAAGTGCCTTAACAAATGCCCTCGGCGCCGTAACAATTATTTTAATCCCAAATAGGTGCAGGGACATAAAATGTAGCGGGCGGGGTTTCGGTAGTAAATTCGTGTTGCGGTTGCAGCGCGTTCATTCCGGAGCCGTGGATGCTCAAGACGGGACATAATGAGACGGCCAAATTGCTGATACAGCTTGTAGCTGCTAGCTGCTGTTGGTACACCCATGGCTCGGGGGAAATTAAAACTGTTTATGCGATAGTTTTGACCTTTTTGCTGTAATTGAAATTTGACTAAATGAATACTACCACTTAGTACATAATAACAATGCACATATACAAAATAGTGTGTAATTATTTTCTCTTTCTCTCTCTTTTTCTTTCTTTTTCTCTTTCTGGGTTTATATGCTCTTTCTTTATATCTTTTCGCGGTAATGCCAAAGATAAAATGACCGGCGTCCAGAATAGAGGTGATCATTGATCAATGATAAGCATAGAGCTATTGCAGATCGATAAAGGACTAAAATTAAGTAAATATTTTTAAAGAAGAACCACCAGCAAGATGATTCTACTAACTGCCCTATTATCAAGGTGGCTTATTTTTTAGGGTTCCGTACCCAAAGGGTAAAAACGGGACCCTATTACTAAGACTTCGTTGTCTGTCCGTCTGTCCGTCTGTCGGTCTGTATGTCACCAGGCTGTAACTCGAGAACGGTAATAGCTAGAGAGTTGAAAATTTCACAGAATGTGTATATCTGTTGCCGCTATAACAACAAATACTAAAAATAAAATAAAATAAATATTTAAGGGGGGCTCCCATACAACAAACGTGATTTTTTGGCCTTTTTTGCTCTATGTCAATAATGGCAACAGGTAAGTACTTGACTTTTTCACAAAATCTTTACTTATATGTGTACTTTATTATTTAATAATAATTTTTAAATAAAATAAAAAATTAAGGGGGGCTCCCATACAAACATTTTTGGCATAATTTTGCTCTATAATGGTAGGGAACCCTTCGTGCGCGAGTCAGACTCGCACTTGGCCGATTTTATGAAAAGAAAAATTTTTAAAAGTAGGCAGGGTTGATGTATTTATTCCACGCTTTGTAGTGGATCGAAGTCACGAGAGCGAAGCCACGGGAAATGCCTAGTAAAATATTTGTACTTGAAAAACAATAAAACAAAATTGATACCATTCGAAAAAGTAATTACAGTTTTTCGAACAAAAACAGGGAATAAAATCGTAAAAAATATTCCATCATTCCTCGAAAACAAAACTATATTTTCCGATGTGGATAAAGCATCAATCATGTCGGTTACTCAGCGAATCGCCAATATCGATTACGACCTCCAAAATATTATTTATTGTGTTTCAAAGTTCATTGTATTTGATCGCCATTAGTTATTCCAAGAATTAATGTGAGCACGTTGAGTCATTAGTCATTACTCATTACCAAAAATGTATAAGTATATTTTCCCAAAATTTTTGTGGGAACTAATCTTTGATGATTTAACTTCTCTTGTGATATTAAATGATGGCAAAAAATTAAGTGGGAAAATTTATCGTGTAAAAAAATAAGAAACATTTTGTTTAAGTTGATAGCAAGCGATGTTACATTATTATTTGTAAGCTTGTTAACAAACTCACTAACATATTATTTACTTTATTTAACCCATCAATCCCCAAGCGGCAATAATTGAAAATCTATTGTGTCTGCGATACCCACAATGGAGGTGCTACCATGCTGCATTAAACAAAAATAAAATATAAACACAAAACATAGTTTAAAGTAACATAAAACAAAATAAAAATACCTATCCAATATTTCTCAAAGGAAACAAAAGCAACAAAAACGTGTAAAGCGATATTGATATTTTTCAACAATGAATCGGACATGAATAGGGACAGATTCAAAACTATCTTTCGATATTGAATATAGGCGATAAATTGTATGGGGAAATAGAGGAAAAGTATTCGTGACAATGACGGGGAATCTGAGCTCTGCTGGCCGGGACACTGAGTGATTTACTCCAGGCCCCGTGATTAATATGGATTCTGGTGAAAAAATGTTACACCAGCCGTTAGACGTGTGCTCAAGTAATGTGTTATCGGTTTGTTAGTAGTATCACAATAGACATAACTACCAGTAGTTCGACTGCAAAGAAACGGACAGGCTTCAATATCTGTCAAATTCGTCGGGTTTCACTCGGATTATGAACTGAATGTGCCTCGCGCTGGCTGATATAATTTATTTTTAAATATTTAAAATAAAGATTTCAAAATTGGATTCTGTCAATTTGAATCGCATGTGCCAAAATACAAACAACAATACGACCAAAGAGGAACACGTCTAGCGAATATGTCATAGTTTTAAATTCGTAGGTAACAAGTAATTAACGACGATTTTTGTCAAAATACGTCAAATTTAAAAATTTCAACATCAGTTCTAAGTCGGTGTACTCTATACTTCTGTCTACTCTGGTAGTATGTACTATTGCCGGTTTCTTGGTTTTAGTTATGGTATTTGTTTTGCGTTTGCAGGTTGGTTGTGAGCTTTGACGTCACTACGTCTATTTTGAGTGATACTTACGTCGTATGACGTTTAAGGACGTAAGTTAATTTTACTGTTCAAATAAACTTTAGGCGCCACATAAGTTAGTTTTGATTGCTTCTTACAAATAGAGATCACTAGCTGCATGCTTGACTGTACGAGTACGCTATTGTGTCAACTAAATAATATTTTAACTCCGTTTACTATTTTTTAAATGTATTTTAACAAAAATAATATGACTCATCTTATTTATAAAATCCATACTAATATTAAAAATGCGAAAGTGTGTCTGTCTATCTGTCTGTCTGTCTGTTATCTCTTCACGCCCAAATCGCTGAACCGATTTTGCTGAAATTTGGTATGGAGATACTTTGAGTCCAGGGAAAGGACATAGGATACTTTTTATCGCGGAAAAATGTACGGTTCCGGCGCAATAAACGAGTTTTCGCGCAATGGAGTTGCGGGTATCATCTAGTAAGTAATAAATACAAGACATAAATATCACCAAATAATTTATGCCAAATAATTTTACGCCAAATAATTTAAAATTAGTAACTATATTATTTGTAATAGTCTGAACAAATCAAAATAGTTTTCAAATACTTTATGAAAATTTTAATATAGATGAGCTTGAAAACTTGCTAAAACTTTATCATCGACGAAAGCATTTGACTTAACTGATTCCTTACAAATGCTGAGCTCAGTAGCGAGGTAACTTAATGAAGCCGCAGACGATTTAATATTACCTCGATCGTGAGAATCGCAGACACCATAGATTTTCAATTGTTATGCGGCAGCCGGTTGTCATTGCCGTTTGATGGGTTAAATTATTTTAAGTAGCTTTTAAGTAAGTAGTTTCTTGCTAAACAAAAATGTTTAGCAAGAAACATAACAGCAAACCCAATGGCCAATATGCAGAATATATTTCTCGTTAATATTAGCACTTTTATATGAATGACAGACAAAAAGCTGTAATTACCTAAAACTGATATACAAAAAGCCTTGTTTGTACTTCACCTATTATAATTTTTTTCATTAAATTTCAATTCGTTTTTTCAGTAATTTTATTATATCAACAACTTCAATTTAAGCACATATTATACGTCTATCATACAGCATACTATTCTATCTAAACTTGCTCACTGATCAAAATCGCTAATAACCGAATGATTGGCATAACTGCGACAATTCTCCGGCAACAGATTTAAACGGCAGGTAATGACGGGGCATCCGCAGCGGAATGTGAACAATCAATACATTCCCCGCTAATGCCAACATTTCCCTCCGCGGAGCCTCATTACACAAATGCTGCCGAATTTACATTCACGATCCTCTACTTCTATGATATACTCTATAAGGTATATTTTAAGATTTATTGCCTACTTTAAAATATGAAAATTTTCCTTCATTTTACGCTTTTTTCTATACAACTGATAACGGAAAATTAATAAAATGATTCATAATATCAGACCAATATGGCACTTAAAATTTGCCGTAATAATAATATTATCCCACCAAAACATTAAATGTAAAAGTAGCCAAGCAAAATATTGCATAGCTATGCAATACTACTGTCGTAAAAAGTTTTCAGATCACATTCAAGCCAAGCCTTCAACTTATTTTGTAATTGAAATCAACATTCAGTGAATGTATCAATAGTTTTCTTTATTTTAAAATTATTATAGTGGCTCGGCAATGAGCACATAATTATTAAAAAACAAATATAAAACTGCATATTTGGAGGAGTTCATATTTACACAGACGACAAGCGTAAAGTGTTTTTTTTTTAGTTTATCGTAACACGCATTACCTATATAAATCTAATTAGTCACCGATTATTTCTCTAGTGCTCATTTCCAAGCCACAATAATAATTTTAAAATAAAGAAAACTATTGATACATTCACTGAATGTTGATTTCAATTACAAAATAAGTTGAAGGCTTGGCTTGAATGTGATGTGAAAACTTTTTACGACAGAAGTATTGCATAGCTATATTTTGCTTGGCTACTTTTACATTTAATGTTTTGGTGGGATTTTATTTCTTTTTTTAAGGTTTTTTTCTTTTCAAGTCACGTTAAAACTATTCTACCATATTAATAAAGTCTTAAGACTTCACTGTCTGTCTGTCACTAGGCTGGATCTCGAGAACCGCAATAGCTAGATAGTTGATTTTTTCAAAAATTATGTATTTTTGTTATCGCTATAAAATAAAATAGTCCTATTAAAATAAAATAATTTAGGAATGGCGGGTCTCGTACAACAAACACGATTTTTTTGCTTTTTTTTTTTTTTTTGCTCTATTTTCACAATGGTAACAGTAAGATTTTTGGAAATTTCAGAAAATACTCAATTGTATTTCTACTTTAATAATAAATAATAAAAATTAAATAAACCTTTTATTTAAGGGGGGCTCCCATACAAATTTACGGTACAGAACCCTATCTACGCCAGTCCGACTCGAACTTGGCCGGTTTCATAATTTTTCCTTACTTGTGAATAAAGACCTATCCAGGTACCAAATTTCAAAGTTCTAAGTCTGCTAAAAGTACCTTAGAATTTTTATGATCTGTCAGTCAGTGACAAAACGTAGTAACTTTGACCATCCGTAACTAGTAAACTATTAATCAGAATATAATGTAATTTGGAGATTAAGCTAGTTTTAATACTTGCTCCTAGTCATCGAAATTCTAAATCTCTAGCTTTGTTAACATCGAAGATAAGGAGGGTGTGAAAAAGCCGCGAACCGCTTGGAGAAAAGTATGGTACGGCCGTGCCTTTGCTAAAAAGCTTGGCTGGGGCACTGCCGTGCCCCCAGATAACACTTTTGCTAGTGAATATAAGGGTGCATTTTCATTAGTCGTTAACTTGTGCGGTATATAGCATACGGGGAGTCTATGACAACTAATGGCGCATTTTGATTGGTCGAGGCATGATCTCCCGCACCCCTCATGCGGGCTTATCGACCAGTGAAAATGCGCCATATAGGGTTCTAAAAATGCTGAGGGATAAACAGAAAAACTACAAGCAATTACTTGCAATTTTGTAGCGCGTGGCTCGCCTACGAGGCCCGCGTTAGAAGTGCTACGCCTCGTAGCTCCGTAGCAGTGCTACGCGCTACGAATATTACAGTACTACAATAATAATAATTACTTATTATTATATTCGATGTGTTTGTCCCTATTGCGATGTCATCGGCCTGTGTTGTCTGTAATATTATGATCCACACAAAAATATCGGCACGGCCGTTGTCGTAGAATTTTATTGCGCGACATCGTAATCCATGTATTGTGAAAGCGTCATATTGTAGATATATCGTGATGCTCAATTTACCACACCGTATTTGAAATTGAATTGAAATACGAGTAATTTTCAATTCTGCGTAAGCCCGAAGCTTAGATCTGGATATTATGCAGTAGCAAATATATTTTTTTAGCTCCGAATAAACGTAATAACAGTGAAAATTTTAAAGTTAAAACTACTTTTTTATCTGTGGTTTTAACGTTTGTCACGATAAAGTAGAAAGGTCCATGCAAAGCGAAGGATAGCCGGCCAAGTTCTCTGGAGACACACTTTTCATTTCCATCCGAGTTATCGATGACGTTCATTCGAATAAATTATGTGGCACTTAATTCGCACGAAGACATTTGGACAATCGGAAAATATTTATTCGATGGTATTTCAATGTTGGCTTCAAAAGCATTTTTGTATAAGTATTTACAAAAACGTTTTAATAAAAATGTTTTGTTACTACAGCACTGCACGGGACTTGAAAAAAGTACAATACATTTTCAATTAAAAAGTAATTTATATGTTAATCCTAGACTACTATACTAGGATGCCTATTTTTTTAAGTAGCTCTGGCGTAAAGAAATAACACATATTATATACAAACATTCAGTCTTTACAATAATTATTATTAGTGTGATAATTTTGCTCTGAAAAGCGAGTCACAAGCGAGTCACACATAAATGTACATTAAATAAATGCACTTTTTGCAATAAACTATACCAGGTTGCTGGCGTGAAACCTCATATGAGATTTAATGATACCGGCAACCTTGCAAAAACTTTCAGTCTTTAACAATATTAGTGTGATAATATTACTTTGAGAAGTAGGTAACATGCACGTACAAACGTACATTAAATAAATGCACTTTTTGCAATAAGCTATTGCAGGTTGCTGTCATGAATCCTCGTATGAGATTTAATGACAGCGGCAACCTGCAATATGTCTCACGGTCGCCTTACGAGCGGCGTTGTGTGGCGTGACCCGAATGCCCGAGACGGAGCGCCCTCGGGACCGCGACCCGGTCGTAGCCATAAACATTTTATAACCAGATCATTGTGTTTGTAAATATTTTAAAAATACTACCTGAATTCTTGCGTATACAGTAAACTATATATTATACAGTAGGGAAAAAAGAGCTTATCAATAAAGAATGAACAAAAAAATATATTTAGTGATACATGTTTTTTTTTAATTTCGTTTTCCTAGCAGGAGTGAAAAGCTTAAAAAAAGCAAAATATTTTTAGATTATTTAGGTTCTTGCTTTTTAAAATAAAAATAAAATTTGATCTTTGATTTAAGATTATCGAGAAGATCCTAATTAATATATTCCAAGCTGTTACGACATTAATGCATTTGATCGAGTTTTTAAGCTATGTATAAAACTATCAAGCCAAAATCAAGAAAGCTTACAGATAATATAAGACAATGAGACATTCGAAGACTGTCTCTACTAACTCGTTTTAAACAAACGGCATAACAGAAAGTAGCCAAGTTACATGTGCTAACATCGGTAAGTATCTGCGACGTCAACACTCAACAATGTCAAAGAACGAGGCCACGAAACGTTGCGACTTGCATTGCAGCGCCGTTGCTGCGTTACGTTTTATCGCTTATGATGTTTTGACAGAATGATGGACACTGTCACGTATTGGTCACGTATGTTAGAATTTAAGGAAAGACCGCAAAGAAGGATCTTCCGACTAATTTAGATGGTACTCTCCAGCCAAAGCCCATAAGTGTAGTCTATACCACACTTACACCTCAGAAACTTACACATTGCGATTCAGGATTATTAGCTTCACTAGCGTTCAACTTTCTTACGCTAGTCCTTCCTGTAGAACTGGCGTAAGAAAGTCTACGAAATAATGGTTTAGAACGTCTACATGAAGCCTACTACTGGTTCGGGAACTATCCCGAACCGGTAGTAGACCTCATGTAGACATTCTAAAAGCGTTATTTTAACCAACCATTTGCCTCTGCTTCATACCTTGCATTATCTTCGTCTTGTGTTGTTGCGTCGCTACATAAAAAATATGCGTTATATCATTGCAACAACGCAACGCAATAAAGCAGTGTGGCCTTGCTCAAAGTTGATATAACTGCAGGTTCATACCGGCCACCTCACCTCCGTAAATTGAATTTCTAAGTTATTCTCCAAGTTGTGAAGTGTGGTCGCTCCGGATTGTTGTTTGGAGTTCGCTCATGATTCTGAATCGAACTGGTTACATGCAAGTGCATATTGATGTAATTAATACGGACTTATTACAGTAGTTTCCGGTTATGTGACTGTTATACAACTTTATTATTCTAAATTTCCATACTGTATATATTTAACTACTAGATGACGCGATTTAGTTTATTTATTATAACGTTACGGCGTAACGTTATTACGTTATGATAAAGAAAGTAAATAAATATACATTGCCCAAGGGATAAAGCCAAAAATTTTCCACGAACGTAATTAAAGTTATTTGCGGAAAATATGGTTCTTATAGTATACTAGGTGACGCCCGCAATTCGTTTGCACCAAAATTCATTTGACGCGTGTGAACTGTACATTTTCCGGGATAAAAACTATCCAATGTCCTTTTCCGGGATTCAAAGTATGTTCATGCCAAATTTCAGCAAAATCGGCCCAGCGGTTTGATTATTATAATATACGTCACATTTAAGTTATACGATTCTAATATACCTACAAATCATCTCGTAACTATGACGTCTTAGATGTACATAGACGTTTATATAGTGTAAATGTATACAATATACGAGTTTTTTTTTATTAGTAAGTGAATATTAATATTTAAGTCAACATGCGACATTATGGGCTATGTTTTAACATTCATCGAAATATAATTTAATTAAAGAAAGTAATAAATTAACATTGTGAATAATTTACTATGCCACGATTAATTTTATGTCATTTTTTAAACTTCAGTATAAACTAGATACAACCCTACAAGATTACTGGAAAATTTTGTGTAATACAGATAAAATGTGCAAAAAACTTCCTTTGAGGTTGACTATAAAGTGCTTTATCACTTAAATATTGTTATACCATGTACAAGGTATTCATATAATTATACCAAAGTTACAAAAAAAATATCAGAGAGTAGAAATATACAGAGATTATAAAAGAGCATGGCCTTTTTAATTTCAGCCATCTGGAGCGGAGCTATTATTACGCTGCGAGGGATCATCGGATTAAGGTGATTAACCTTAACTTTGTAACAACTAAAAGACTTACCAGCCTTGTTAGAATTCTTAAGGTCCCTAACTGTCAAGTATAACAAAGTTTGGACAGTATGTTAATCTTTTCCACCGGGAGAAAACATTTTTAATACTGACATTTTCTATTACGTAGATACTGACATTTGGTAAACTATTGACACATATTTTAAAGTTAAAATCAAGCATTTAGAGTGATTCTAATTATTATGGTCCAAAACTTGCGGTGAGTCACAAAACTCATGACTTTGTTTATAATTTTCTGATACGTGTCGTGATTTGGACTATAGCAACAAAGTGCCCATCCATACTAATATTATAAACGCGAAAGTGTGTCTGTCTGTCTGTTACCTCTTCACACCCAAACCGCTGAACCGATTTTGCTGAAATTTGGTATGGAGATACTTTGAATCCCAGGAAAAGACATAGGATACTTTTTATCCCGAAAAAAGGTACGCTTCTCGCGTGATAAACTAATTTTGGGGCATCATCTAGTTATATGTTTTCTACACATCATAATACGTATTTTCACATCGTCATTGTTTACAGCTTTCGTCCTCATTTTCCAGCAGCTCCTGATTTTCACTAGCTGCCAGATTACGCTTTTAATTACTTTTATTTTTAGCGTTCCGCCCGAGTACCCGCGCAGCTCGCGTGCAGACTGTGCATTAACATGCCTCTTATGCCGTGTTACTCTACAGTAATTGCTATTATGAACTTTGTATCTCAAACTTAATTTCGACCATATCTCAATGGCACAAAGGTGTAATTTCTCCGGACACAGTGCACTTCTTTTCGCGCCGCTCGCAGCGCTTCTATTGCATATTTTCCGCTTACAGATTCGAGATTTTTGTAATTTCTAAGCTTATGAAGTGGGTTGGGTCAATATCCATAATTAATATCGCCGCCCGTTACACGAGGGTCGAAGTTTTTGTACAACGAGTCCATTCCTTCTCATCATGAATATGAAATTGCTTCAATAATTTGATTAATTTTGTAATACTTCGTCGGAGCTGAAATCTTATCAAAGAAAAAGTACAAATTCAAATTAATAGAATAATTACTTAATTATTACTTTGGAACAATAGAATCACGTCTCGGAGAGGTAATAAATTAAACAAGTTTAGTACTTTTATAATCTAATTCTGTCGAGATACAAAAAATTCAGTTTATTAACGTTAGATCAAATTCAATTAATATGTTTAATTAAGCTAATTAAGAGATACGGCTTAAAATAAGGTCTACAATTACCAAAGTAAAATGAAGTTATAAAAATAAAGAATGCCTGGCCAAGTATCAAAACTAAAGCCTCCACCCGAGTCAAAGTCTCCCTGGACAAGGTCGAACAATAAGCAATATCTCATACAGCATTATATATCGATAATATTACGAAAAAACCAACGTAGACATGAAGTCGTTTGTCATAATCACGCAGAATTCCTTTTTAGATTCGGAAGTGGAAAGTCATTACGAAAATAAAGATAGTCGTGATATAACTTCATATACCACGATTGTGATTGATCGTTCGGGTGGAGTCATAATCGAGTTTATCGAAAGAAAATTGTTGTTCGTACTTTTGATGAGGAGAATTAATCATTATTTGTATGACCGACCTGATATTGAGTTCTCAACGTTTTGTATTAACTCGTAAACTTGAGCGGTTAATAAGTTTTTCGTTGATGTGATTTTTAGTTACCTCGGTTTACGTTTATAAATTAAATACAATAGTTTTTTATCTTTATTCAATTCAATTGGCTTTTGCCCTACAATGTTAATCGCATTTTATAAAACAACTAGCTGTCCCGGCAAACGTTTCTTTCCCATATTACATAAAGTATATCGCCCGTATTATTTTATTGAATTAGTAACTAAATAAGTATGTCACCATGGCAACGTCCATCGCTATCCCGTGACCCGCGTCGCATAAACAATGGTCGCTCTTTATAGACAAATAATTTGCAATAAAATAAAATTGGGACTATAATTAAAGATCCTATCCCTCAAGTTGGAAAAAAGCACACATTAAAAAAAAGAAACATTAAAATCGGTTCAGTAGTTTAGGAATCCATCGCGGACAAACATCGTGACAGGAGATTTATATATAGTAGATTAATCAATAATTTTGTAAAAAACATTCACACGTTTTAAACATTAGAACTTAGATACTTAGCTGACCGTGGAAACAAGTATAGGTAGATATTAAAGTACAAAAACTCTCGAAGAAAATGTAATTTAAGTACGTGGCTAGCTCTCGGCATAAGTTTCATCGCGCTCGCTGATCGTAAAACTAACTAACCCCCTTTCTAACTACTTGCAGAAAATTAAGAACGTAAACCACTAGGGTTAACGGTTTTTTTATTGTTTGCCGGCTCTCAGACGCGTTATACCGTGGTCGGTATAAAACTTGTATAAGCTCCTATCTTATATAAACTGTGATATAATATTTTATGCTTCATTAATGTCCGGTTTCTGGAGTTTGTACAGCACTTTGCACTAGCATTGTAGATTTTTTTTAATTCAGCGAATCAAAAACTATACTGAATAGATAAACCCCTGTCAATTTTTTTTATAAACTGGACATTAGTCTGTTACTCTGGTAATGTTAGGGGAGGCACTTAAATAATAAAAAAAAACTGGGCATTACTTTCAAATACTCAGAACATCTTAGAATATTATAAAGCAATTAGTGTTCATCAAAATCAGTACTATAAAAGCCTTCATGTCGTTCCTATCACAATAAAGAGTTATTTTCCTATTTAAACCCACTAGTAAATGCCTACTACAGTACATAAATAAAACACAATCAACAATAGGACCAAATTAAGCAAACAAAACGCGGCAGCTAAAATGCAACCCTTTTAAAAATTCATTTAAACTAACATATTCAGATTTAATTAAGTGCAAGAGATAAATGCATTTCCAAATAGTTTTACGCGAAAACACTGTGACAGCTTTGTACGGGATATAAGGGGGGTTCGAACGAGAGCGACAGAAAAAAAAGGTTTAATTTAAACTAATATAAAGTACTAGCTGACCCGGCAGACGTTGTCCTGTCTTAACGATTTAATTCGAATTGGTATAATTAAGAAAACAATAGATTAAAATTAGTATCTTCATGCCAAATTTCATCAAAATAGATAGATAAACACTTTATTGCTCACATATAAATAGGTATACAGAAAGACTTAAAATACTTAAAAACTAAAACATTAATGTGGGCAAGGGCGGCCTTGTCGCTATAAACGATCTCTTCCAAAATAGATTAAATAGCTTATGTAAAAATCATAAAAGTTTATTGTGCAGGAACCGTACATTTTCCAGGACAAAAAGTATCCCTTGTCCTTTCCCGAGACTCAAAGTATATCCATACCGAATTTCATAAAAATAGACTGAATAGTTTAGGCGAAAATCATAAAAGTTTATTGTGCGGGAACCGTACATTTTCTGAGACCAAAAGTATCCCTTGTCCTTTCCCGAGACTCAAAGTATCTCCGTACCAAAATTCATCAAAATAGATTAAATAGTTTACGCGCAAATCATAAAAGTTTATTGTGCAGTAACTGTACATTTTTCCGGGACAAAATGTATCCTATGTCCTTTTCCTGGTTCTAAGCTACCTCTCCACCAATTTTCAGCCAAATCGGTTCATCCATTCTTGAGATAAAAGTTTATTGTGCGGGAACCGTACATTTTCCGGGACAAAAAGTATCCCTTGTCCTTTCCCGAGACTCAAAGTATCTCCATACCAAAATTCATCAAAATCGATTGAATAGTTTATGTGCAAATCATAAAAGTATATTGTGCAGTAACCGTACATTTTTCCGTGACAAAATGTATCCTATATGCTATTCCTGGTTCTAAGCTACCTCTCCACCAATTTTCAGCCAAATCGGTTCATCCGTTTGGCGTAACTAACACAACTTTCTTATATATCTATATATATAAAAGAAAGTCGTGTTAGTTACTTCACTTATAACTCAAGAACGGCTGAACCGATTTAGCTGAAAATTGGCAGGGAGGTAGTTTAGAGCCAGGAGAAGGACATAGGATACATTTTGTTTCGGAAAAATGTACGGTTACTGCACAATATACTTTTATGATTTGCGCGTAAACTATTCAATCGATTTTGATGAATTTTGGTATGGAGATATTTTGAGTCTCGGGAAAGGACAAGGGATACTTTTTGTCCCGGAAAATGTACGGTTCCCGCCCAATAAACTTTTATCTCAAGAACGGATGAACCGATTTGGCTGAAAATTGGTGGAGAGGTAGCATGGAACCAGGAATAGGACATAGGATACATTTTGTCCCGGAAAAATGTACGGTTACTGCACAATATACTTTTATTATTTGCGCGTAAACTATTTAATCGATTTTGATGAATTTTGGTATGGATATACTTTGAGTCTCGGGAAAGGACAAGGGATACTTTTTGTCCCGGAAAATGTACGGTTCCCGCCCAATAAACTTTTATCTCAAGAACGGATGAACCGATTTGGCTGAAAATTGGTGGAGAGGTAGCTTAGAACCAGGAAAAGGACATAGGATACATTTTGTCCAGGAAAAATGTACGGTTACTGCACAATATACTTTTATGATTTGCGCGTAAACTATTCAATCAATTTTGATGAATTTTGGTATGGAGATACTTTGAGTCTCGGGAAAGGACAAGGGATACTTTTAATCCCGGAAAAAGTATGGTTCCCGCACAATAAGCTTTTATGATTTTCGCCTAAACTATTCAGTCTATTTTTATGAAATTCGGTATGGAGATACTTTGTGTCTCGGGAAAGGACAAGGTATAATAAGGACAATACTTTTTGTCCCGGAAAATGTACGCTTCCTGCACAATAAACTTTTATAATTTTCGCTTAAACTATTTATTAATCTATTTTGATGAAATTTGGCATGAAGGTACTAATTTTAATCTATTGTTTTCTTAATTATACCAATTCGGATTAAATAATCATCGTTAAGACAGGACAACGTCTGTCGGGTCAGCTAGTATATATATAGATATTCGGGGTTCGAACGAGAGCGACAAAAAAAAGGTTTAATTTAAACTAATATACTTTATTCTGAATAAACTGAGTTAGATCACTTTCATAAAAGCCTCATTATTGATTACGATTTTAGTACTATTTCATGTTGATAAATATCAGCAGAATACAAGCTATGCTGGTTACAGCCAAAAAGCGATACACATTGATTTCATACCAAGCCCCAAAATAATAATAATAATGTTCTTTATTCAGCACGAAACATAAAAACCTTAATCTAGACATACAATTACAATGCTTATTATTTGATTTTACAATGGTTTTTATGTTAGTTATGTTAAGATCGCAACCGGCAGCTTAGCTAGGTTAAAGCCACCGGTCCCTTACCCAAGTCCCAACCACTGATAGCATATAGTTGTTGAGTTAAAGTAAGAAACTACTAAAACAAATTACTAGAAAGTATGGTAAAGAATTTTATAAGTAATGGATTGTGAAGGGCCCTATTAATTCCTTGCATAAGTCCTCACTCCTCACCTATCGCCTAATTTACGTATGTACTGACGTGATATTTTTAACGTCCGTACACGGGCATTAAGTTTAAGTAACACAATATTTTTATTTTAAGCTCGCAGTATGCTTCAACCAAGCAAATGCTGATTACGAGCATGTGTGTTTGACTGTGCATTGCTCAAAATAAGCATGCTTATTTCGAGCATGCTCAAAAATCGACAGGTGTGCGATTTTCGAGCATGCCATGTGGCGGGGGGCGTAGTTTAAGTACGTGTTGACAGGTTTGTGGTAGTATCGATTAGTTTTATCTTAAAACTAGCTGATCCGACAGACGTTGTCCTGTCTTAACGATGATTATTTAATTCGAATTGGTATAATTAAGAAAACAATAGATTAAAATTAGTATCTTCATGCCAAATTTCATCAAAATAGATTAATAAATAGTTTAAGCGAAAATCATAAAAGTTTATTGTGCAGGAACCGTACATTTTCCGGGACAAAAAGTATTCCTTGTCCTTTCCCGAGACTTAAAGTATCTCCATACCGAATTTCATAAAATAGACTGAATAGTTTAGGCGAAAATCAAAAAAGTGTATTGTGCGGGAACCGTACATTTTCCGGGACCAAAAGTATCCCTTGTCCTTTCCCGAGACTCAAAGTATCTCCATACCAAAATTCATCAAAATCGATTGAATAGTTTACGCGCAAATCATAAAAGTATATTGTGCAGTAACCGTACATTTTTCCTGGAAAAAATGTATCTTATGTCCTTTTCCTGGTTCTAAGCTACCTGTCCACCAATTTTCAGCCAAATCGGTTTATCCGTTCTTGAGTTATAAGTAGTGTAACTAACACCACTTTCTTTTATATATATAGATAAATCGTACTTAATAGAAGCAAATGTATCGAGTTCAAACAGCATGCTTGTAACTGTACCTTTAGTGTAGCGTGGATGTATGGCGTGTGCGGAGACACATAAATCGGCGTGTCCGGGGCTCTCCGGGCACACTTGCCCCGCGACAGCCGCGTTGCTTATCTTAATTGCTTTCCCCTGATACAATCGCCCAAGAATTTATCTGCGCCGCCGCTACGAATACGTAACACTTTTTAGCGAAACGCGATAAAAAGGTTTAATGATAATGCCCTGCGTTCTCTTTAAAACGTTTAAATATTTTTCATTCGGACTGTTTATATTTAGCTGGGAAATTATCGTGGTAAAATCGACTAAAGGATATTTTTCACGTCGTACATTACTTGAATAATATAGAGACTTACTAACTATAACTATGATCTTAATTATATGTTTAGGCAGAATTTAAAGAGTTTAACAAAAGACGTTTGTAATAAGCAATCACCACTGCGATAGTAAATAGCATATTATTAATCTGACAGTTTAAATACATACCCTTATTGCCTAATTTTATAAGCCTCATTTTCAAATTTTCTTATAATTTATTTAATTCTATTTAACTTTCATAATTATTTGAATAATGATTTGATTACACGTCTTTATTTCCACAAAAAAGTATCGATGACTCAAATTCAATAATAAAAAGAAGTAAAGAAAATTGGTCCGACACGAACGGATTTGATTGAAAACTTTTCGCTACTGATTGTGCCTCACGGAATATACAAATTCAATCTTCTTATTTTCTTCAAAACGAGAGAAGTGTAATGTATTTACAAATTACAACATATTTCTTAAAATAAAAGAAATAAAAATTCATAGTCTACTTAACTTTTTGAATGTTACATTATATGAATTTTAAATTATAACATCCCAAACGAAAAAAAATTATTTTGATTGTACTTTTTATTTACCTACTATCAATGATAGTTTGTTAAATATTTATTTAGGTATTCGTGAAAATTTTAGCTTTTAGCTATTTCAAATATATAGCATATAGATGCACATAGATATACCTCAATTTCTTATATACTGTAAAACTGGAATATAGTTATCAAAAGAGTACAGTTTTTAATTTATCTCTTTTGTTCGACCGAACATAAAGTGGCAAATAGCGAACCCTATGCAAAAATAAAATGAAATTAACCCTAAATCGCGGGGCGCGAGGGAAAACAAACCGCAAACAATATGTAAATATGGAGACGGGTTCGGGTATTTTTATGCAGAGTAAACATTATATGAAAACATTTATGGGACCTCGTCCCAATAAATACGTGCTATTTAAATAAGAGAACGGGTTAATATGGTAAAACGAATAATATTTGTCCACGATATCTACGCCTGGATCATAGCTGTTATTAAAAACTAGCCAGGCCTTGTTCTATATTATATGGTTTTAAAAAGCTTATCTAACATCTAGCTATCAGTCAAAATCATTGAAATATTATGCTATATTTAAGTATACAACGTTGTTTGACTGCTTAAGTATATGGCTCAAGTTTCTGACATGAATATTGAATAGTGCAACGAAAATTGTATGACTGACCAAAGTTTCACAATCAACTGAAATCACGAAAGTTCCAGTGTGCATATTGTGATGATGATAACCTAGGTGTGCATATTATCTTGACTATTATTAAACTATTTGTTTTAGTGTGAAGTATAATATTGTAATTTATATAATTATTAAAATTATGTGTTTTAGTAATTTCCATAAGTCTAGTATTCGACCTGAATTTACATTTTTTTTAATTAAAAACGTCGGTAGCCAGGCCACACGACGCACGCAACAAACAAGATACGCTTCTATTATTCCCAACTCTCTAATTAATAATATTAAAATCATATCCCGATAATTGAAATTGAAGTAGTGGCAGTAAATGAGTGCGCCGTTGGCACGGACTGTCCCGGGGGGGCAAAGGGGGCGGAGAGAGAGCGGAGAGGGGGCGGCCGGTTAATGTGTCATATTAATGACTCCCTGTTAAAATATCGCACGCTCCCGCTTTACGATCCACCAATTTTACAGCACCATAAACCTCCTTGGTTAGCGCATGAACTATGACACGGTGATGATAAATAAAAGAGGTTTTACGCTCGTGTATTTTCGAGTAATAGTTTTTGAGGGTTATTAAATATTGTGTTCTCTCCAAACTTATTTTTTAAATAACATCTGTTTAGGATTAAAATATTATTGAACCCTATTTGAACTTTATATAAGTATCAAAACTCGTTATATTAATAATTGTTTTTTAATACCCTTAAAAAATTGGTAGTCAATACTTGTTCTTGATTTTGAATTTTACGATAAAACTATGTTTTTTTCTAAAATACACCTGGTTCCAAATTACCTAGCAACGTGTGACTCGTATATTGAAATACAAAATAGTTCTATCGATACAAATATTAAAACTACAATAGACGAAATGGCTATTTTGTTATTCATAAACTGTATTGTAATTTTGTTCCGTGTAGTTTGCCGTTTAGTTTAATAGGTATCGTAAAATAACAGTATATAACAGGGGTTCGTTCCATTGAAAACAAATTGTTTTCGATATAACAACGCTGATATGCATAAATTGTTTTCAAGTTTTTGGACGCTTTTATTGGCCTCGCCTGTCACCAATAGGGCGTTTTATCTTTTAAAAATTTTAAATGGCTTAACAGACTATAGTCTTTTAAAAGTAAAACAAAATTTCAAGTAACGCTATGAGAATAAGTAAGATTTTTGACTATTTCAAAAAATATTATTAATTTTTAATAATAAAATAGGAGATTTAAAAAATCATTCAGTAAGATATATATTTTGGGAGATACGACGTTATAGCAGCTGATATGCAGTTACAATAATATTATTAATACTCCTCTTTGGCATCGAGATATAAATAATTAATTATTACAGTGAGATATAAAGAAAAGAATATATTATTACCAATTGGCCTAAGAGCTACCTCTAAAATTTTCACGGGGGAAAAACTGAGCTGTATTAAGTTAAACTTGTCTCAATTAAACGCCACTTACTGGCAGCACAATCGGTGGGCGCCGCGTGGTCTCAACTGCTTCTATAAGGGCCGATTCACACCGGATCGGCAGCGGCCGACGGCGCCTCGGGCCCTTTTAGAAGTTTTCAAGCGATACTAGTAGTTATAGGTATGTAAATAAAGTTTAAAATTATTTCACACTAAAAGTGCTCTTCGCGCCGCTGCCGGCCGCTGCCGATCCGGTGTGAATCGGCCCTAAATATTGTCATTAACGCCTGTGTTCCTGATTTATTTTTATGGCTTGCTAGTTTTTATCCTCGACTATACTTGCATTTTTATCCTTGACTGGACACGGAACAGTACAATTTCAATGACAAAATCTTCCCTGGAATTAAAAAAGTATTTCCTTATCAAACTTCAAAATCTTTTTAAGTGCGATGATATTTCCATCAAACGGATCGGATACATTATTATTTATTTTCCTTCGTAAATATTTGTGCTGATGCTATTAATTGTCTGCAGACATTGTGATCAAGAAGAAATATTGTTTCAAAGTGCTCTACGAATAAGTAATCTTAAATATTATTCGTAGGTTCGCATTTTCTACCTGTTAATCGTTACATTCTTTTGAATAAAATCAAGCTTTATCTGTCGTTATTATTCCGCATTTTCCTAATAGCTTATGATTGTACCAAATTGCCTAGAGTGCGACAACGTGTCGGTGTTTCTTGGGGGAATTTCGACAGAAATTATATGAAAATGAATGAAATTAAATATTCATGGGGATAAAAATCCAACCGTGAACCGACTATATTAAGCTTTGTATTTTTCGCAAATGAAAATAAAATGGCAAAATGAAAATAAGAGACCGTCCTAAGTGGACAGTTTTACAATTGCGAGAAATTATGAATAAGAATTATTATCATTTAATGCTTAAGCAATGTAAGGACCGATTCTACATTAGACGTAAAAACCTTGCCTATAGAAAATAAGAATAAATACTAATATTATAAATAACTAGCTGTCCCGGCAAACGTTGCTTTGCTATAATTTAGAGTACCTATTTCGCCCATATTATTTTTTTGAAGTGACTAAATAAGTATGTCGCCATGGCAACGTCAATCGCTATCCCGTCGCACAAACAATGGTCGCCCTCAGTCTCGAGTTGTAATAATTTACTATTATCTATTCAACAAATGCACTTATCAATCTATTATAATATATAAATCTCCTGTCACGATGTTTGTCCGCGATGGATTCCTAAACTACTTAACCGATTTTAATGTTCCTTTTTTTTAAAAGTGTGCTTTTTTCCAACTTGAGAGATAGGATAGCTTAGATCTTTAATTATAGTCGCAATTTTATTTTATTGCAAAAAATGATTACAACCTGAGACATGTCGGCGGCCATTGTTTGTGCGACGGGATAGCGATCGACGATGCCATGGTAACCCGTAACATATTACATAATATGTTAATTAGTCACTTCAATAAAATAATGTGGCAAATACATAATATACACACCGGCAAAATTAGCGGAACATAATAAAATTTTATTTTTTTTGAAAATTGATCGCTGTTTTTTATATATTTATTTATAAATTTAATAATTGATGATTAAAAAATAAAACTTATATAAATTTAGGGCATAAAAACGTGTAAAATTAAAAAAATCTGCAAAAATCTAAAATTATGAAAAATCTTTGAAATTTCAGTAGTAAGTTTTTAAGTTAAATTCTTCATTTTTACTTAAGAAATGCCATGTTAACAGCGTGTAAAGCCTTCTATGGATCTGAAGAGAGTCTGGATACGCCATTACATGCTTGCATTTTGATTGTCAATCATTTCCTGTGGGATATTCTTCTACTCCTCCAGTAGCGCCAACTCGAGCTCCTGAACACATTTTGGAGCTGGAGTTTTAATTCGTACCGTTCACCCATTGATGTGCCACACGTTCTCAATCGGATCCACATCCGTAGACCGTGCTGACCTCTCCACCTGGGCTACGCTAGCATCATTTAGGTCATAATGCCCGATTTTTTTACTCTATGGACGCGCAAAAAATTGAAGTTACTACCTAAAACTGTGTAAAAGGCACAACATGCAGTTCTAGGATGTCTGTGCTATTGCCCTGTACTGTCAAAGTACCATCATTAACAATCATCAGCTCTGTGCGGGCTCCAAATCATATGCAACCCCAAACCATTACGAAGCCTGCATGATATACCACTGTTTCCGTTAAGTTTGATGGTCTATAGCGTTCCTTACGATTTATCCACATTCTTTATCGCCTGTCAATAAAATTTACACAGAATTTGCTCCCATCACTGTACAGCACACGATTTCACTCACTTGTCAAATTTTGATGTTCACGCGCAAATCTTAGCCTGGCTCTTTGGTGCCCTGTCTCAAGTTTTGGTGCCCTTGCTGGCACCTTTGAGTTTCATTTAACTTCTTTGAGTCTTCTTCTTACTGTACAATCACTTACAGGTACATCTCGGACCTGTTCCTATAGGTTTCATCTCTGCAAAGCAGTTTAAGGTCGATTTCTTAAGGCTTGTACCCTTACAAAACGGTTATCCTGAACCTTTGCCACCCGATATATGCCTTGTTCTCGTCTCCGAACGTAAGATCCAGTCTCTCTGTAGCGTTGAAATTTACGATGGACCACGAAAGCCGACACACCTAAGGCCTGACTGACCGAACGGTAGGTGTGACCTTTCTCTATCGTGGTTACAGCTCTAGCTGTCGTAGATGCTGGAAAGTCCACTAATTTTGTATCTAAGCAATGTGTTCTTCCAAAAACCAAACAATCAAATGAGCTGGCATGCCTTGCACCCCGCTAAAAACGCTATTCTTATCAGAAACACTTACAACGTCAATCATCGAAAAACACTTAGTAGGGCATAATTGCAATAAAAATCTGTCAACTTGCCAGTTTTGTTCAATATTTTATTTCTTAAATGAGCTTAGAAACTATAAAAAAGGATTTCACACAGCCCGGCCCACTTGAATTCAAGTTGTGGCCCTTTTTACTTATGTTCCGCTAATTTTGCCGGTGTGTGTATATTATGGCAAAGCAACGTTTGCCGGGACAGCTAGTATATTATAAAGTACCCAGTAGCCGATTCTCAGACCTACTGAACATGCATATATAATTTGGTAAAAATCAGTAAAGCCGTTTCGGAGGAGTTCATGGACTAACATTGTGACACGAGAATTTTATATAAGTATAAGATAAATCTGAAAGTCACTACCTGTCTGTCTATTGAGCTATTTCTCAATTAAAATACATATGTTGCTCAACCGTTTAGCTTTAGGAAGAAATTTGATAAATAGATATCCATACAATATATATTTATCGGAAATAAACACAATATTGTGAATGTTTCTATTGCGATAAAATGTACTTTTGTCACATTTTGCGGGCAACATCTAGCTTTATATGTAGTTGTGATTCCTTGGAAACCTTTTCTCAAACCAATACGTTCATATTCCGAATGCACCACACGTGTAATAGTTTGTCAAAGGCGCGAAATACCTAGAGGTACACGAGTTTACAATATCAAGTGCACTATTGCATGTTTCATTCGAATTATGAATATTTTATTTCCTTATTTAGATGTCGACGTACTGAATATTCCAAATTTAAAATTCAGATGCAAGTGCTAGCATTTGGCGACATTGTCGGAATTTATTGGTGAGCTCGAGGAGTGAGGAGTTTTATGGGATTTGGACGTATCCTGAACTATAAAATATTGACATTATGTGGGTATTGATATTGAAATATACAAACCATCCTAAAGTTTATTCGTTTGAAATAAACCCATATTACAAAAGTTTGGAATTGTTTTGTAATATGTTTTCCTATGGTTTGTAGACATATACAATGTACATTATACAACTGTCACATGTTACATATTACACCAAAATTATAAAGGAGAAAGTTTCAAAAATGCAAGTACTTAATAGTAATAATAATAATAACAGCCAAAAACTTATAGTATCTGCGCAGGGTATTTGCCGTTTTTAAAATGGCTATTCAATTCCTTATCCACAACTCTTTACGCTGCACTCATAGATATTAAAAAATTACTTCACTTTACAATTTACTTAAGCGAAGAGGTTGAAACAAAATAGATATAATTGGAGTTTCTGTAAATAACTTTATTTTGGCGTTCAATAATCATCAAAACTCTCTAAGTATGGAGCTGTATATTATGGCTTCTTACATACTACTTGCCGACCCCAGTCGTTGACACTTGTCGACGAATGCCGTCGTCGTTTGCTGATCGTCTGTAAGCGCTCTAATACGTGTCAAATAATAACCACCTTTGGGTTTTGTTGACAGTGAAAAAATAAATGGATCAACGTCCGACATACGTCACGGCTCACGGCCAGGGTTTATGTCCAGATTAATCTGCGCCCAGAGCCATTAATTGGGTCAGCTACCGCCTTCAGTGTTACCAGATAATGGATTGTGCTCCTAAGTTTTGGAAATTTTTTTGTAGAATCAAGTTTTTTAGAGTCGTTCTCAGTTTTGTTTTTTGTATGTCCATAAAATTGGCATCTCGTTTTCCTTGTTATTAAGTGTACAGTGATATAATATTATGATGTCGATTATCGTGTTATAAACAACAGCAAATAATGTCACAAGTACACATAATATACGATTTTAAAAGTTTCGTATTAAAAAAAAAAGGTTTTGTGGGAATTTTCAAAAAAATGTTATTGATTACGATATATGCGTTCTAATTATGATTTCTAACTCCAAAACCCCGTAGGCATCTTCCTTCCGACTTATATTTAGGGGTGATTATTTTTGAGAGCTGGTAACACTGACCACCTTAGAGGGTTGCGGGCCAGCGTCTGGTTCACTCTCATCATTTATTAACGCGATTCATTGTGTTATTACGAAGTTGCGGCGTTAAATATTACAGCGAGCTCGATAGAACGTTTGACTAGTTCTTTGGCTCTTTTAGCTCGTTTTTCTCCTAGATGAATGAGCTTTCAAAGCGATTCTTGATTGATTAATGATTAATATAATTAAATTTTTTCAGACTCAATTAGAAGATTAGGAGGAGTAGAATAAGTGCGACAGAGTTTTGTGGATTATTAGATACTCTAGATCTATATCTTATTGAATGGCTTAAGTTGGAAACTTGAAACTTTCACGCGTCATAATATAATAACGTCCAAACATTAAACACTCACAAAACTAGGAGGATTTAAAAAAATCCACCTCAGTGTGTTAAATAGGGGTTCAAACTTATTTCACGTGGCTGCCGAAGCAAAAGAGAGTAGGAAATATTTGTGTGGCTTTGTTAATGCATAGACTGATCATTGAAATGTGCATACAGCCATAGATAGATATTTAGCAATAGGTTGTCTGTTTCAATGTCGACATTCTAGAATTGTTCAACGAAATAAAATGTCCGACTTTCCACACCAACAGGTTAGCAGTATTTAATCTGAAATAGAGACAAAAGTCTGCATTTTATGCTTCCGCCATCGGAGCCCGTACACAAGCGACTTTTCACACTCATAGATTTATTGGAATAGTTTAAAGAGAGAATCTAATTTAGAACAGTTTATAAGCAGCAGGAGTTGCAGCGCTGGTTTACTGCCACTATTGATTGTGACTATTTTCATCCACTACCGAGGCGGAGGCTCGCTCGCACAGAATAAATAGCATTCATGTGATGTATAATGCGAATGTATTATTTAAAGTATAGGAGCACCTTTCTACGTATTTACCATTTTCTGATAAATTTAATATTTAGGAAGTATAGAAATATATTTTGTAAATAAATACTGTTTTACGTTTACAAGTTGGTTTAAGGACATCAAGTTAGTATTCAATTAGTAAAGCTATCCAAACTTATAAAAGTCGTTTCTATTACTCGTATTAATAAATATTCACCATAGCCAAATATTCAAAATATAAACTTATTTTAATACTTTCAATCAATTTACTTTTCTTGTATCTCATTTAATGAAGATATTTCGAAGTTAATTCTGCCGGAACGAAGTCTTAGATATAAGGCGGGAGTTATTTCAGACGTGTTTACATGACCATTTAGCGCGCCCGTGACATCATATACGTGCAAATACGTGGAAAAGACTGTTCTGGAATAGGATATTCTTACAGAGAATACTGACATTTTAAACCAAAAACTGATCGTAGTAATATTAAGGATATATTTAAGAAACATAATATAACTATTCAAGGTTCGCTGTCTTTCTCTATAAAGTAACTTTTTCAATTTGCCAGTCAAAGAGTACTTGTATATTTATTTGCTGTGTTAGCATTCTTATGAGTGAGAGAGTACATAGATAACGATGGAATACATTTTAAACTAAGTGCAGATTATGGACGAAAAGGTTACAAAAATTAAATATAAGTACAAATAATTTATTATGTAGCACTAATTATTATGCTTAGCACGTTAATAAAATTAATCAGGGCGAGCGAAGCCAGCCCCAGTATATCCGAACAACCTGGAAATTTTGTGATACAGTTTACGGAAAAACTATCACGCCTTTTAATTTGTGCTATAACATAGTAATTTTTATTTATATGTAGATGTGTTACCACCAGTGAGTCAAGGTGTGACGACGCGAGACCTCACAAATTAAAATTAATTATCACACTTACAAATATTAAAAACAGTCGCTATAGAAGTGTTAAATTTATTGTTTCTAGATAAAACAAAGTATGTCCACTAACCCCAACCACCATTGCCGCCATACTGAAACTGAAAAAAAAACAAATTGTGATGAAAACGAACAATTTTGTACAGACGATAATCCAGTTTGTACAGACGTCGGTGTACAAAAACGACTTCGTATTCCGCGCACGTCCACGCCGACACAAACATATGCAATAAACTAATGTATCGCTTAAGGCATTACTAAATTCTTGTGGAAAAACGAATAAAGGATTCCTTTGAGCTGGAGGAAATTCATAGTATATTTTTATAGATGTTGTATATATGAAATGAGCTTTTGCTCGCGGCTTCGCTCGCGTTAAGAAGTATTATTATATACAAACTTTCATCCCCTATTTCAACCCCTTGGGGTTGGAATTTATTAAAATCCTTTCTTAGCGGATGCCTACTTCATAACATCTACCTGCATGAAAATTTTCAGCCCGATCCGTTCAGTGGTTTGGGCTGTGCGTTGATAGATCACCATGTCAGTCAGGCACCTTTGAGTTTTATAACACTCACAACACTTTTGACATAAACATAGTGAATTGTGAATATTCTGGGAAACGTTCTTATACCCTGTCTGCTTTTGACAGCTAGCCCTGTGACACTGGAGAGACACAGAGTATTGTGCAATGGGCATTGTCCAAAAAAAATCACATGTACTTTTTATATTTTTTTTCGTTAAAATAGGGTATTTTAAGAATATAAATTCAATAATTTTGAAATTCATTGGCTAGTTTTTTCTCAATAATTTTTTAAAGTTTCGCTCTGACGTCATCATCGGCGGTCAATTGACCTCTGCATTGTGTTTTTTTTCCTTTCAATCTTATTTATAATGGCTGGATCGTCAATTGCAAGTTCTCATTATGTGAAAGCTGATACGAGAAGCTTACCAAAAGTTCGAAACATAATGTTGGTCGAATTTATTGCTAATTTAACGCCATTGAAGGTCAAACTAAGGTTAAACATATTTGTTCAAAAATATAAGTAACTAATGGGTATTTCTTTCGTTTATATACAGAAACACGATCACTGACCTTATTCCTCGAAATGTTTTTGTAATGAGCAAAATTAAAAAAAAATGGACAATCCCCATTCATAGAAAGCGGTAGCCTCTCCAGCGAGGATCATACAGCTTCAATATTATCGGGTAACATAATACAAGTATCCAAAATAGTGTAGTACTGCCGCGGTAAATCTATTGCATATCATTTTTATCAACTAATTATAAGTCACATACGTCTAGTCGCGAGCACACAAACACCGTACCGAAGTCTGCCGAACTGAAACCATGATGCACGGCAATGCCGCACCGAGCGTCAGTCGGAGTGGGGGCTGTTAGGTTAGTTAGGCTGTTAGGTTTATTTTCGTAACGGAATTGTTTGATTAGGTCGTACAAAGCCCGCGATAAAAGCTATGCAATAGCTTAAAAACTGAATCGATAACTCGATTTATTTTCATTATCATCGGATTGTGCCACTAATCGCTTTAATGACTAAAACAAATTATAACGTCATGAAAACATGTGTACGGATGAGCCAACACATGTGGGCATACCCACATATATTTATCGGTTTCACTGGGCACAGGTAATTAATTGGCATCGTGTTTGAAATTAACAAACACAACGCTAATATAAAGTTCAATTTATAAACTAATTGGAATGACGTATTGAATACAACGTATATTGTATGTAAGTCATTTCAATTATACGGATAAATTCAAATTCAAATAGTTTATTTCAGAAAAAGTAAAGTTCAAATTATAAATTGAAAATAAAAGTATTGACGCTAGCAGCTGTATTGTGGCTATACATTAACCTATCAACCCCCATAAGGACAACGGCTACTGCGACAACAATTTCCTTTACGTGCTTGGGGCTTGCAGCCTGCAAGGCACAACTCATTGCTTACTTGGAATACTAGGCAAATGCCGTGCGTACCCCCAAGCACGTAGAGTTCCCTTCCTTTCAGTTTTTTCAAACCATTTGTAGGTATTTGGCCTCCAATCTGTTCTATGACTCGGATAGGGACGTTAGGATCGATTACTTATTGATTTTAATTAATAAAATAAGTTTTATTACATATGTTATAAAAAAAGTTGACCTTGAATAACAACTCGGAGACATGACTTAGAACTTTGGTGTAATAATAAAAATTATTCCTTAGATTATGTTCAATTTAAATAACGGGTTTATTTGCGTTGGCCGGCACTTTTAAAATTAGCCCTCTTTAATTGTATCCAGGACGTTGGATCTTGTCCTTTGCCACGGGCCCCGGTTGGCTCAATTTTCCTTCTGCGCTTTCCCGACAGCATACAGCCACGGGTCGCTTAACGCTTTGGTCATAATATTATGCTGAACCATTCCAAAAAGCCCTAGCATTTGAATGTAATAATAACTACAACGGGCAATATTAAATAATATAAACTTTGTTAACTTCCTCAGGCCCATTATAAACTTTACATTGTACCTAACAATTTGCTTCATGAATTATAAACTTTCACTGAAAATGTACTGAAACCAGACGAGTGGCTAACGTAAATTATTTCAATTATGCGTACTAATGTACAGGTTTTATGGACGAATAAATTCGGTCTGAATCAAAAGAAAAAAACGATAAAAAACTTTATAAAATATGTTTCC
Organism: Polyommatus icarus; assembly: GCA_937595015.1. Taxonomy (NCBI): domain Eukaryota; kingdom Metazoa; phylum Arthropoda; class Insecta; order Lepidoptera; family Lycaenidae; genus Polyommatus; species Polyommatus icarus. Next base: position 6,843,193 of record OW569329.1, on the reverse strand, counting down.
AACTCAGACAAAAAAAAGTATTGCAACTTACACAACAGAATATGGAGAAGTTTTTACTCGCTTACCTGTTGCGAGGTAGCATAATATTTTATTACGGAAACAATTGATTTTATCCTGAAACGTTAAGGATTCCATCAAAGCGGTTATAGGTTTGGCAAACAGTAAGGTACATGTAGATGTTATTGGAACGATGCCCGTAATAATTCCCGTGCTTTCAACATTACGAGATATTTATCAAACAAGTGTTTCTCGAATTCGAAACAATAGTAGAAGAAAAATAAGTTTGGTTGGAGTGGCTGGAAAAGCGGGGGTATTTTCGAACTTATTGCTTTACAATACGGTTCGTGGATTTACCGTGACAGAGCATGCGCTCTGCGGGACCGGCGACACGGGAGCTTACAGTGACGTCGGCCGTCACGCTGAGTGCCCGCGGGTCCAGGCGCCCGCGAATCCCGCGTAACTTACGTAAGTCTTAGAAAAAAAAACAAAAAAAACTTGGTTAACTCCAGCAGTGATCTGTGAGTGACAGTGAAGTGAGATTAAAAGTTGTATGCAGAAATTAATGTAAGTTTTTTAAGGTTACAAATTAGTTTATAGATAGAAAATTTATTAAGTAATAAAATTTAACCGACTATTTCGTATAATATAATTTTATTTAAATAAACATATTTACTGTGTTTTGCTCTAGCTATAATTTTTTACTGTCCCCGCGAATGGGTGTTTTAAACTTTGCAAGCTGTATGATTTACCTTAGTATTTTTGATTACCTGTTACAATGATCTTTAATGGTATTGTAATTATATCTAATAATAACATTTTGTTTGCAAAAGCCTAAGAAAAAATTTGGAACTGTTATTAATGGCCACCTATTTACTCTATTTCTAAATAGATGTTTCCCTCGACTCCGTAAGCGAAAAACAAGATCCCACGGAAGGAAACGAAAATTTTCCTGCCATAGAAATAATTTTATGTCCTCCGTGAAGTACTGCCATTCATTATTTGGTCTAGTAGTTTCAGGGCCTATTCAAATAGAAATACAGTACTTTTTGTTATGATTTCATTAAGTAATTTTTTTTTTGTTCTACTAAGTGTCAGCATAAATATAGCATTATGCTATATTTATGCTATGCCCCTTACTTACCCCTACCTTATACGCACGCAACATTTCATCACTAAGCAGCAAGCAGCAGAAAAAATATAATTTAAGAAAGTTTTCCATAAACCTAACCTAAGCCGGTATATTCGGTAAAGTATGGCCCCGTGTGAGTTTCTTACTTGCTTAGTAAATCTTCTCGCCGGGTTAGTTCCCGAACCGGTGGTAGGCACCTTAGTATCAACGTTCGGATTTTTTTTGTAAAAAAATTACTCTGAATAAAAATTATTTTGATTTGATTTGATTTGGTAGATACTTAGTTTCATATACAAACACTAATTTGGTTGGTAACAGAAATAAAGCGATGTAGAGCCCAAAAATTAATGTTAAAATCGATACGATAATTTCCCAATATTGTTTTTAATTGCTTTATGTAAGTATTCAATATGGCACAATCGTGCCAATATGTGTTCTGCCAAATGGCATAGGGCAGGGGTTCCCAATCTTTTTCAACCTGCGGCGCAGTTAGACGTCACAATATTTTGTCACGGCGCCCTACTCTACCTGGCTATTAGAAAAAGATACATAAATAAACATATTTAATGTAGTTAGGTTAAGCACACAAATAATGATTAATAAATATTTAGTCATCGATCTGCCTTACATAATTAATATTAGAATTTCATTTTATAATATTTGTGGTTTTGGATATTGATGGAGGATGGCGCTCTTGCCTTTACACGGCGCACCAGGGCGCCGCGGCGCACACTTTGAGAGCCCCTGGCATACGTATTGAAATGTGTGCCAATTTTTTCCTATCCTTCTTGCACTTTGATGTTTATTGTGGTGATACAGCGAGCAATAGATTTCCGACCGACTTGCTCTTATGTAAAACTTGCCAAGTTTCTTCGAATGTTCCCGTCATTGATTTTACGGTAATTTGTAATCTTTAGATGAATACTGTTAAATACTTTTTTATTCACTCCCGTTGAAAAAGAGTTTTATAAGTTTACACGCCTATGAATTATGTCTGTGTGTGTGTCTGTCCGTGGCATCGTAGCATCCCAACGAGTGAGCCGATTTTGATCCAGTTTTTTATGCTTAACATTTCACATAGAAAAAAGAACAAGTAGCCATAACAGCTCATAACAGCTGAAAAATTCCGGTGGTTTTTAATATGTCTAAATTAATACTTCGTACGTCATAGTCATATAATTTACACATTTCATAAAAAATATACTTAAAAATAAATTTGTTTTATCCTGTATAATAGGATATGGAATAAATTATATACATCCTTAAAAGATTATTGCGATCCTTACAACGAGCACAATACACTTAATGCCTTTTCACACTGGCGATCAGCGAGCGACAAAAAGAATCAAAGAGCATACAAAAAGCACGCCGCGACGACGCTGCGCTGTCGCGGCGTGCACGTCGCGCAATCGCGTCGCTTTCAAACCGCTCGCTAATCGCCAGTGTGATAAGGCCCTTAGGCCCTTCGACGACTTACGGATGATTAAAATGCTTTTTCACCCCTACATTCACCTTAGCGCAAAATAGATTTATGTATTTAAGAAATTTAAGTCATAATGTCTAAAATAATACCTATAACACACGCAAAGAAAGCTAAAAATAAATTTTCTGCTGACATAATAATGTTAATTAATAAATTTTTAGCTTTCTTTATTAATTGATTGCAAACAAAACGAGGTAAAAGAAGTACTTAAAACATATTTATTTCATCAGGATAGTTACGTTATATTTTATTATTTTTGTAGTTTTTGGAAGGAGAATAATAATAGTTCTCTAGTCTCTAGGTATAATGAAATAACATCTATACTAATATTATAATTGGGAAAAGTTTGTTTGTTTATTTGAACGCGCTAATCTCAGAAACTACTGGTCCGATTTGAAAAACTCTTTCAGTGTTAGATAGCCCATTTATCGAGAAAGGCTATAAGCTATATTTTAATCATGCTGAGCTTAATATGAGCTAAGGAATAAAGGAGAATGTGAAAAAAACGGGGGAAATTATTTGAAAGGGCTGATCTTACGAACTACTGGAGCAATTTGTCTGTTGTTTGGCACAAATAAGAAGTAGACCACGTGAAGGATCATAGACTATCTTTTGTGGAATAATTTGTCTGTGAAATATCTATAATTTACGCGGGCGAAGCCGCGCGGAACATCTAATAATATAATAAGAAAAGGAAAAATTCATAATTCAATGTCACATTTCTGAATAGTCAAAATTCGGCCTACCGAACGAACTAATCCTACAAAGGTCGCGTACATTTACTCAAATCAAATATTAACAAAAGGTCTTTTAGCGGAGCACTTTGCGAACAAGATCTACTCGAGTAGGGCATGTTTCTGCTTCATTTAATACATATTTAAGTAAACCCCCGTTCTACTTGATAAAACTTGCTCCATTAGTGTTTTAAGTGTTTATTTTTTAGTCCTTTAAAGTTTGTTAATGGTCGAGATATTCTCAGTTTAATATTTGCGCTCGATTTGATGTTATTGTAGCGGCATTGTCTATCGACATTGCGCTACTGTATGTTATTTTATATTGTCTATCAGCATTGTACTACTGTATGTTAACTTATGTTGTCTATATATTAATATGCTATGTTATTATTTTACATGTTATATTTTGTGTCGTTGGTTGTTCAGTCTTATACTAATTATTGATTGGAATAAACGTCTCATGCACTCGGTCGTACTTTAATTCCAGTCACCCCGCTCAGTCTTTACAGTGGTGACCCCGACGTGATTTTATAATAATTTAAAAATAATTGTAATAGCCCAAAATGGTGCTAACGGCGCCAGTACATCTTCCATGGAAAGGAAAATGGAAGTCTACGGCATCGTCATTACTAGTGTTGTGGTTATCCTGTTGTTGATTGGTGCATATTTCGTGATGCATAAGTGCAATAAAAGTGTTAAAAAGTGGGCTAGGAAAGAGATGTTGTCGGTTGTGTCCGTTGTTCCAGCTGACAAATCTAGTCAGCAACCCTCGCAAACGGCTTACATATAATTGCATACCGTGTTCATTGCATTGTAATGTGTAATGCATCTAAGTGTAAACATTATATTGTTATCTATGATATGAGTTGTATTAGTTGTAAGTAGCTTACCCGGTGGTCGCATTGAGACCTACCGCACGATGTAGTTGTTATGTTGTAATTTCGTGGGGTTAATATTAAATTGTCATCTTTTTTTAAAGGGGGGAATATTGTAGCGGCATTGTCTATCGACATTGCGCTACTGTATGTTATTTTATATTGTCTATCAGCATTGTACTACTGTATGTTAACTTATGTTGTCTATATATTAATATGCTATGTTATTATTTTACATGTTATATTTTGTGTCGTTGGTTGTTCAGTCTTATACTAATTATTGATTGGAATAAACGTCTCATGCACTCGGTCGTACTTTAATTCCAGTCACCCCGCTCAGTCTTTACATAATTTTTGCGGATATCAGCTCGAAATTTAACGCGGAAGACCGTTTAAAGGCGGGCGCAGATAGCACGCTTATAACGATGTTTGTTTCTAAAGTTGAGTATTTAAATTCTTAACGTGTTACATTTTAGCAAAAATCTTAATAAGTGTGACCACTCAAATTCAAACGAATGTTACAAATACTACTGTCACTTACTGTTAATTGTTTTTTTTTTACTATAGATGATTATATCGTAGATAGTTTTTATTGGTGCAAAAATGCAATAAAACAAAAATTTGCATTTCGATAGATGTAAATTAGAATAAATACAAAAATGGCAATAAGATAGACGTAGTCGCAGTCGAAACGTTACTTAGTTATTCATAATTATCCCCGAGTACAGCTCCGCCATACTTTACAAATAAAGTCAGCACAGGTTATAATTAAAATGTGTCAGGAAAGTTGCCGAGTTAACAGTTAACGCTCGCGAGAACAGCACGGCACCTTCTAGACCGAGAAAATTAAAAAAGTCTGAAAGTTTCGACAGAGCACGACCCGAGGTGAAGTAAAGCGAAGCCGGTAACCATGACAAATATTTGCCGACGTTCGCGTTATTCCAGGCCACTTGGACAACTTGTATTCGACAATTTCGGCATCGTGCGAATTCATTAATGTATGGGATTTGACAAATCGCGCTAAAGGTGAAAGCACTCTTGGCGTAACTACACTGCAGAGGAGCGACGCGACGCGACACTTCGCGTTCCATAGTATTGTTACGAAAAAGGACACGTAGTGCCATCTAGCGTCAAGCTAGCGCAACATAAAACGCAAACGAATCCCCTACTCGCTACTAGATGACGCTAGGTGTATGTACCTACGAGTACTTTCTAGAAATATCTGATACTTGTTTACGCATATCGGGTTTATTCTGGGATGTTCCGGAATTTTCTGAGATTCGATCCGGCCCGTATAAATAGTCGCAGACAGTCGAGCCGGCAATTCAGTTTTATCTGAGCTATCTTCGAGGCGACTTCGGAGCGAAAATAAGTGATCAATAGTGAGTGATTGTGATTGTGACTCGGCTACGACCTAGGACAGTGATAGTGCTCAGTGATTTGGATCTAGTGCTTAGTGTTTGGACTCAGTGATTAGTGTGAGCTAGTGTTTGTGAATAAAGTCTTCAAGAGAGTCACCAGGTCTTTTTCTCCGAATCCAAAGAACCCTAGCACGTAACAACTGGTGTCGGAAGTGAGGTTTGGAGATGCCATTGACTCCGAGAGAGGACTTCAAGGGGAGTGTCAGGACAAGGGCGCAGCGAGCTGCTGCCATTGACTCCGAGAGAGGAGTTGGAGGTGGAGCTGCGGAGGCCACACCCACTGGGGATCAAGCTCCGCCCACTGCGGGGCAGGCCCCGACCGCTGGCCCCGCCCACCAGGCCCCGCCCACTTACCACGCCCCTCAGGCTCCACCCACTTCGGGTGAAGCCACGCCCACTGGCTCCGCCCACCGGGACCCGCCCACTGACCACGCCCCTCAGGCCCCGCCCACTGGCCCCGCCCACTGGGCCCCACCTGCTCAGGCCCCGTCAACTAGCTCCATCCATCCTGCCACGCCCGTAGTTTCTACGGCCCCTCAAATGGCTCCTCAATTAGAAAGCATAATTGAGTTAATTCAGGCTTTGCAAGATGCCCAAGACCGCAAGCTCGGCGCTTTGCAAGATTCTCAAAGGGCAATGATGGAGGCACAAGACCGCAAGCTCGGCGCTATGCAAGATTCTCAAAGGGCTGAAATTCAGGCAATGAGGGAGTCACAAGACCACAAGCTCGGCGCTTTGCAGGAGTCACAAGACCGCAAACTCGGCGCTTTACAAGAGTCACAAGAGCAACAAAAGGACCTCCAAGAGAAAGCGCTTCTGGCCATAAAGGATGTCAGTGACACGGTAACTAAGCTTCGTAAAGATGTCGATGTAATGGACGAACGAGTTACCGGGTTAGGATTGGATATGGAAAATGTAAAAACCAACATCACCGAACTACAGAAGAAAGTAGTGCGCCTTGAAACCACGGGAGCTGCGGTATCTAGTGGAAACACTATAGTGGTGCAGGGACCAAGAGTAAAAGTACCGCCATACGACGGCACTACTTCTTGGAACGCTTACCGTCAGCAATTCCAATGCCTGACCGCTCTCACAGTTGCGCTCAGAGGGCAAGCTTTGTCGGTCCTGGAAGCACATACAGGGAATGGATTCCAAGGTTTGATGGAGGCACTGGAATCCAGATATGGGGAGCGACACCTGGAGCACGTGTTCCGCGCTCAACTGCGCGACAGAGTCCAACGCTCAGGAGAGGGACTACAACAATGGGCGTTGGAAATTGAAAAACTGGTCAAGAAGGCACACCCAGGAGCCGATTCCAAAATGGTCGACACAAATATTGTGCAAGCATTTGTCGACGGAATCAGGGATCTGGAAGTCAGAGCTGCAGTGAGGCTTCGTCACCACACCTCGCTTAAGGAAGCATTGGCGCATGCTTTAGAAGTCGAGGCTGTTCGCCGTGACATACGACAGACCCATAAGATCCACGAGGTCTACGAGGAAGTCAAGGAGATGAGGGCTCCCACGAAGAAAAGTTTTGGAGCCATGTGCTACAAGTGTGGCGAGAGGGGCCATCTTCAGCTTAACTGCCCGCAGAAGGAGACCCAGTTGGCAAGAATGAAAAGGCTCGAGGAACAAATGGAGGAGCTGAAGAAGCAAGGGGCTTCGTCCCCTGCCCACGAACAGGGAAACGAATAAAAGCCAGGACTAAGGGGCGAGTACTGGCTGACGCGGAGGAAGCCCCGATAACTGTTATCTCCCAAGCATGCAGCGGGAATAGTCTTGTGATTCAGGGGACTATTAACAGGACGGATTGCAAAATTACTCTAGACACAGGAGCCTCTAGAACGATAGTGAACCCAAATCTGGTAAAAGCCGCAAGGAGACAGAAGAGGAGAATTAACTGTCGGCTTCTTACTGCCTCCGGTCAGCCAATACCCGTCCTGGGAGAAATGTCAGTTACGATTAATGTAGGGGGGTCTTCATACCCTCACGACGTTATCGTAGCTGAGATTATGGATAATTGCATCTTGGGTTTGGATTTCATGAAGAAGCATAACTGCAGAATTAATGTCGCTGATGGAGTTTTCAAGTGTGGTGAAGAGGAAATTTTCATCCTTGGAGGCGCCTGCGGGAAAGTTGAATGTGTAAAGAAAGTCATTATACCTGGACGTGCGGAAGCTCGGGTGCTGGTTAAACTACCGCCAGCTGGAAAGAAAAAGTCAAACAGATGCGTGTTGATCGAAGACACGGCTACCAAGACATCAGCGCAAAAACTGATGACGGCGAGAACCCTTGTTAGTGGAAACAGTAACGCTGTGGTCAGGGTTTTGAATCTTGGCAATCGCGAGATCTGCTTGAACAAAGGTGACGTCATTGGAAAGTGCGAGGAAGTTGTCTGGATGAGAAAGTGTAGTTCGATCACAGGCTCAGACTCAGCAAATAGCAGCAACTATAGAATAGTGACTGAGCTACTCGATGACTGCAAGAGTAATCTGACTTATTCGCAGAGCATGAAAGCTAAGAAGTTTTTACAACGCCACGCGAATATCTTCTCCAGTCAGGAAGGCGACCTTGGAAGAACGTCGATGGTTCAGCACAGGATAGATACCGGAAGCGAGAACCCAATTCGTCAACGAGCAAGACGGATACCCATTGCAAAGGAAAAAGAAGTTGAAGGCCTTTTGGAGGACATGAGAAGGCATAAGATAATTGAACCGTCTGCAAGTCCGTGGTGCTCACCTGTTGTGTTAGTGAAGAAGAAAGATGGCAGCACAAGATTTTGTGTGGACTACAGGCGTCTCAATGATGTCACTAAGAAGGACAGCTATCCATTACCTCGAATCGACGACACTCTGGATACCTTGAGTGGCATGAAATGGTTCTCGACCCTGGACCTGAAATCTGGATACTGGCAGGTGGAAATTCATCCAAAAGACAAGGAGAAGACAGCTTTCTCCACCGGTAGAGGTTTATGGCAGTTTAACGTCATGCCCTTTGGATTGTGTAACGCACCTGCCACATTTGAGCGACTCATGGAGTGTGTACTGGCAGGCTTAGTTGGAGAGGCTTGCTTAGTCTACTTGGATGACGTCATCATTGTTGGCCGCGACTTCGAGGACCATTTGCGAAACTTAGAACGAGTTTTCGCCAAAATAGAGGGGGCCAAGTTAAAGTTGAATCCGAAAAAGTGTCGTTTGTTCAGGAGTAAGGTCAATTATCTCGGCCATATTATCTCCAGTGATGGAATCCAGACGGACCCGGAGAAACTGGAAGCAGTTCAAAATTGGCCAACCCCTAAAAACAAAACCGAAGTGCGGGCATTTCTCGGCCTATGCTCCTACTACAGGCGTTTTGTTAAGGGATTCTCAGAGATAGCCAAGCCATTACATCGGCTGACAGAAGATAAACGACAGTTTATTTGGGACGAGACTTCGGAAGATTCTTTTCAGAAACTGAAGCAACATCTGTGTGAAACACCAATCCTGGGGTATCCACAACCTGAAGGTCAGTTTATAGTCGACACGGACGCAAGCAACACGGCCATTGGAGGGGTGTTATCTCAAAAACAGGGTGAAAGAGAAGTTGTAATTGCATATTTCAGCAAATCTTTATCTAAGCCAGAGAGAAACTACTGTGTGACAAGAAGAGAACTCTTGACTGTCGTAAAGACGCTACAACATTTCAGCAAATATCTCATCGGGAGACAGTTTTTATTGCGAACTGATCACGCAGCCTTGAAGTGGTTACTACAATTCAAGAACCCAGAAGGCCAAGTAGCTCGATGGATTGAACAACTCCAGGAGTATGACTTCAAGACGGAACACCGCAGCGGAAAGGCGCATGGGAATGTCGACGCACTTTCACGAAGGCCGTGTTCAGAAGACTGCAAACATTGTGTTAAGCAGGAATCTAACGAAATTTCATTAAAGTTAACGAAAACAAGTCCTTTGGGTCCATGGGAGAATGATGCTATGAGGGAGGCTCAAGAAGGAGATGACGACCTTCGGCACATCATCACATGGAAGAAACGGGGTGACGTAAAACCAATCTGGAGTGAGGTTGCACCCACTGGCGCTGCCACTAAGGCGTACTGGGCGCAATGGGACAGTCTGATACTTCAAAATGGAATACTTTACCGGAAATGGGAGAAGACTAACGGCAGAGAGTTCCATCTTCAGATAGTTGTCCCAAGGACGAGAGTACCAGATGTTCTCCGTGAAATTCACGATGGCGTATCAGGAGGTCATCTAGGTGTCAAGAGGACGTTAACAAAAGTGCGAGAACGATTCTACTGGTTGCATTGTCGAGATGATGTGCAGGATTGGTGCCGCAAATGTACTACTTGCGCTGCAGTGAAGGGACCACAGACAAGGAGCCGTGGGAACCTGCGCTTGTATAACGTTGGCGCACCGTGGGAACGAATTGCAGTTGACGTAGCTGGGCCATTTCCTGTAACGGAATCGGGAAACAAGTATTTTATGGTGGTCATGGATTACTTCACAAAATGGCCCGAAGTGTTCGCCATACCAAATCAGGAAGCTACAACAGTTGCTTCTAAGCTAGTCGAAGAAGTGATATCTCGCTTTGGTGTGCCTCTAGAAATCCATTCCGATCAGGGCAGGAATTTCGAATCGCAGGTCTTCCAGGAAGTATGCAGAATTTTGGGAATGCATAAGACGAGGACCACCGCGTACCATCCACAGTCTGATGGAATGGTTGAGAGATTTAACCAGACCCTTGAGAGGCATTTGGCGAAATTGGTAGATGACAAACAAAAGGATTGGGACAAGTATATACCGCTCTTCCTTCTGTCGTACCGTACCGCCGAGCATGAGGGCATAAAAGCTACCCCGGCGTATGTCAATTACGGTAGAGAACTACGAGTACCAGTAGACCTCTTGACAGGAGGGTCACCGGAGGAACCAAAGACCTTACCAGACTATGTCTGCGATTTAAGGGAAAAGATGCGCTATATACACGCCACGGTTCGGGAAAATGGGTTACAGTCAAGTGAGAAGATGAAGACCAGATACGACCGGAAAGCGAACACGAGCGGCTTCGAAGAAGGGTCACTGGTGTGGCTGCATAACCCAACTCGCCGAAAAGGGAAATCTCCAAAGTTACAGACCAAGTGGGACGGCCCATACAAAGTGGTTACCCGATTGAATGATGTGACTTACAGGATCCAAAAGCAACCAAGAGGGACATTCAAAGTGGTACACATAGACCGTCTGGCGCGTTACCATGGCAGTAACAACGATGCTCGGGACGAGCATCTCTAAGAGGGGAGTAGTGTTACGAAAAAGGACACGTAGTGCCATCTAGCGTCAAGCTAGCGCAACATAAAACGCAAACGAATCCCCTACTCGCTACTAGATGACGCTAGGTGTATGTACCTACGAGTACTTTCTAGAAATATCTGATACTTGTTTACGCATATCGGGTTTATTCTGGGATGTTCCGGAATTTTCTGAGATTCGATCCGGCCCGTATAAATAGTCGCAGACAGTCGAGCCGGCAATTCAGTTTTATCTGAGCTATCTTCGAGGCGACTTCGGAGCGAAAATAAGTGATCAATAGTGAGTGATTGTGATTGTGACTCGGCTACGACCTAGGACAGTGATAGTGCTCAGTGATTTGGATCTAGTGCTTAGTGTTTGGACTCAGTGATTAGTGTGAGCTAGTGTTTGTGAATAAAGTCTTCAAGAGAGTCACCAGGTCTTTTTCTCCGAATCCAAAGAACCCTAGCACGTAACAGTATGTATGACGTTTTTTGTGCTGCTGCCTCATACAATCCCATAGATAGAACGTTAGTTCGTTAAAGTCAAGATGTGTCGCGTCGTTATCTGCAGTGTAACTGTGTCTATAAGGCCCGTATTTTTGGTCAGTACCTAAATAAGATGCGACCCAGTCTCAACACGCGGTTCGGCTCTGTGATTGGTCCAAATTTTGACAGCCAACCAATCACAGAGCCTGAACCGTGTCTTGAGACCGAGATGTGTCTTGAGTACTGACCAAAAATACGGGCCTTAGTGTGGTCTCACATTTCACGTCATTTGCAACGCCCTAAGTCAAATCCCATAAAGTTTTGAATTCTTACTTTACTGTTGCAATAGTCGAATGCAAGTAGTCTAAGTGCCCTATATTAAATAGTGTTATTCCAGATTCACGGTCGGTTTTCGCTTCGATTCAGCTTGCGGTGCCCATTCAAATATAAGCTAGGGTTTGGAGTCTATGTATGAAATTGATTTGCGACGCTAGCAATATCTAGTCTGGTAGGTCATATAATCTGTACTAGCTATATATAGTTATTAAACTACAATATTATTGAGGTGAAAGTTGTATATCTGTCTGCTGTGTAGTTTGTATCCTATAATAATATAATAAGATAGAGTATACGTATAACATGTAATAATAATAATAATATCTATGGACGCTTCACACCACGTCAGTCTGGCCCCGTGCTAAGTACCTGAAGGACTTGTGTTACAGGTACCAGACAACGGAAATATATTTAATACTTTTATACTATAAGTACATATATTTAAGATTTTTATTATATCATACACATATTTAATACACATCCAGACCCGGGAACATTGAAAAACTTTTTGTTCCGTCGGCGGGATTCGAACCCGCGACCCCCGGCTTGAGCTGCCACACACTCAACCATTGAGCCACAGAGGACGTCGTCGGTCGTCGATGTGTTCCACTTCATGCTAAAACTGATGTAATAATATAAAACTATAGATGACGCCCGCAACCCCGTTTAACCAAGATTCGTTTATCCAACGGGAACCGTACATTTCCGGTATAAAAAGTATCCTATATCCTTTCCTGGGACTCAAAGTATATCCATGTTACGCTCAAAGACCGAAATCGCTCAGTGAGCGAAAAAATAGCTCACAACGCGTTGTGGTCATAGTGAAACAGCCACGACGCGAAATTCGTGTCGTGGCTCTAATGAAAACGGCCACGACGCGTTCTGGCAATCACAAAAAGACCATAACGCGAAATTCGTGTCGTGGCTGATATGCTATTCGTTTTTCTTGATTTGTTCTTGATTGATTAATCGTCCAATCGGCTGTTTCACTGTGACCACAACGCGTTGTGAGCAATTTTTTCGCTCACTGAGCGATTTCGGTCTTTGAGCGTGACATCCATACCAAATGTCAACTAAATCAGTTCAGCGGTTTAGGCGTGAAGAGGTAACAGACAGAGATACACTTGCGCATGTATTATATTAGTATAGATATTGTGCATTAATTATTATTTACATTTCATATATTTTGTAACGATTTCAAACAGAAAAAATTTATCCAACTAAACGCGCAGGCAAGCTGGGCGTTTAGTTGGATTAACTGCTGAAGCAGTGGCCGAAATTTGATGTGGGCAAGATATATCTTGCGAGGCCCCCTAAAATATATTATGTGAGGCCCCCTAAAATATATTATGCGAGGCCTCCTGATGGATGACGCTAAAAGACGGATTTTTGGAGAGAAAGAATTTTTGGATACTCAAACTTATATTTATAAAAGTTTTTTTATGAATATTTGAGTATCAAAACTTGTAAATCCCTTAAAAAAACCTCGTGGCCCAATGGGCGCGAGGCAGTGGGTGGTCGCCCACACCGCCCACGCCTTACGCCGCCTCTGTGCTGAAGCTAAAGCTGAGTAACAGAATTGGGAAAACACTAATGATATTTTAAGCATAAGCTATGGCACGGAATTATGTAGGTCAGATTAAGCTTTCAGAAATGCGCCATTTTATTGGTCGCAAGCCACTTTCAATTTTTGTATGCAAGCGAGAGTGCCAAAAGTTTTGCGCACTGCGTCGCTTCCTTCAACTGAATATGTATGGTTTGAACTTGCCAATTCAAATTCCTAGGTACGCTATTTACCTACGGCCTTATTGAAAAATTTTACTTTCCTGTTACGGAGAGAGCCAATATTTACCGCTAAAAATATTTTTCTTTTTGACTGCAATTTTAGAGTTCAAAAATTTTGTGTACGGTTTAAAATGTTTATTTTAACAAAATGCATCGTTTGTTTGAGCTGATGTAAGTTCTCGTGGGAACCATGCATTTTCCGTTATACTTTTTACCTTTACCTGGGACTCATAACTTGAGTAACAAAATTTATATAAATCAATTCAGAAGTTTAAACGTGAAGGCACAGACAGACACAATTCCATGTAGGTATACTATTCGTATTTAAGCATTAATTAGTTAAGCGCTTATTTTTATACATACTTTAGTAGGTATATAGCAAAACAATCACATGTAACATCTATATTCTATATTCTGTATCTATATATATAAAAGCCAAAGGTGACAGGTGATCTATCAACGCACAGCCCAAACCACTGGACGGATCGAGCTGAAATTTGGCATGCAGGCAGCATGCAGGTAGATGTTATATGACGTAGGCATCCACTAAGAAAGGATTTTGATCAATTCTACCTCCAAGGGGTTAAAATACGCGATCAAAGTTTGTATATTATATTAATAATACATTATAACGCGAGCGAAGTCGCGGGCAAAAGCTCGTTACACTATAAACTCTTCCTACTGTGCTAGAATTAATGCGAAAACAAGTGACGTTCGGCTGAAGTCGACTCGGTAATGAGGCGTCAGGCGTCATGACGTCATGTCGTTCTGACCCATAAAGTTAATATACCTAGCGGAATAGAGAAATAAAGGCCTGAGCAAGCGAGATGCCACTATCAGTAACACCGCATGGTAAAAAGATGCGTGTGATACATGACAGCAGCACTCTTTTTTTGACGTCCAGTCGGCACGTGCCGCACGTTGTCAATATAATCTCATAGAATTCATGTTCAATCATGCTTGTGTAAGTGTATACATACGTACACATATTTTTCACACAGATGAAAACCAATTTTGGTTACGTTTGACAGCTCGAGATTGTTGCTCTATTCCGATAGGTATATTAACTTTATGTTCTGACCTCAGCGCACTTTGTCATCTGAGCTGATGTTACTGTACGTGTGCGATACAACACTAACATGCTTTCCAAATAATTGCAAATATGCTTCTGTCTAAGCTTTACAATAATTATTATTAATTCGACAATCCTATTATTTAAAGGCAAAAGTTTGGATGTATGTATGTATATCTGTATGTATGGATGTATGAACGGAAAACAAATGCTACTATTCAAATTACATTCATCATCATCATCACTACCATAAACCATAGAATCATGTATCGTTATGTTTTGGCCCTATTATTGGTACTTTTCATAATCTTTTATTATATATCACTTAAACTGCGGGTAACACCGCGGGGCACAGCTAGAATTTTATTTCCGGAACTGCCCAGTTTTTAACCGACTTCCAAAAACGAGGAGGTTATATGTTCGGCTGTGGTTTTTTTTTTTTTTTTTTTTTTTTTTTTTTTTTTTTTTTTTTTTTTTTTTTTTTTTTTTTTTTTTTTTGTATGTTCAACGATTACTCCGCCATTTGTGAACCGATTTTCGAAATTTTTGCTTTGTTGTATTTGGTTTTACTCCAATTTGGTACCATGTTCACAAAGTGGTGACCTGATGATGGGATCCAGGAGTAATCGAGGGAACTCCTCGAAATTTATATGGAAACATATGGTGATTTTGGTTTTATGTGAAGTGTACTAAGAATATGCTACCAAAAAGTCAAATATTGGGTCAAGGTATACCATGGTTTCGAAGATGCTGAGAGAACTCCTGACTCCTTATAGATACACGTTTGGGAGTTTCGGCGTTGTTTTAAGAACAGAAAGCATATGCTACTATGCAACTCATATTCATCATCATAATCATCATCATCATCATCATCATCATCATCGTCTTCATCATTACCACGTCGTGTTAAGGTCACCAATGTCTCATGGCACAGAATAGATAATAGTACAAGGCATAGGTGTGGATATACTAATAATAATAATAATTTTATACTGTATAACAACACTTTGTTTAAATATACATGGCGGTCAGCGCCGCGGAGGCGACGGTATCGCGGCGCCGCCGCGCGTCGCGTGGCGGAAGACACTAGATCGAATATACTTTACTACTTTATATACAGATCGAATACTATACTAACTACTTTATAAAATTTTAATAGACAAAATATAGAATTAAAATAAAGTTATTTTAAAAAGAGCATTTAAACAAAACAAAGTCAATAAGTGTCTTTTTAATTAGTTATACTTATTAATCGATAGATGGCGCACTAAGTATCGATTTGAATGGATTTGAAATTGAATTCTTGATTACAAGAACAGCTGTCAATAATTATGATAATATTATATTATATTACTAGCTGTCCCGGCAAACGTTGTTTTGCCATATAAATAATTTTTGGTATGAAAAATAGATGTTGGCCGATTCTCAGACCAATATCCTCACAATATGCTCACATAATTTCATGAGAATCGGTCAAGCCGTTTCCGAGGAGTATGGCAACGAAAACTGTGACACGAGAATTTTATATATTAGATGAGTAGCTACGCTACATCCTATGCAAGTTTATACAATTTTTTATCTGATAGATCCTTGGATCGTGGAAAAACGAGACACAATAGCCTTTCTATTGTTATCGCAATCGCCGGTGACCGCTTGGGGTTTGAAGTATTAAAATTGTTAAATTACTTAGCACAATATGTTCACTTCACTGATAATATATTATTTTGTGAGTGTGAACTGTGACTCTTAACAGATTGTAATAAGATACGTAAAATATACGCGAAGGTTTACCTACTAGTGTAACTAAAAAGAGTGAAATTATTATTATTTTTAACAAAAAATTAAAACCGACTTCCAAGGTAAAAACAATATTAACATTAATATGAACTAAAAAGTATTAAATAATTTTTGCTATCTAATAGTGCCTTTTTCCGAATTCGGCTAAACCTTGACTATTTCTGTACTCAATCTTCATAATTTTGAAGTCGGTGCCAGTTCCAAAAGTTTCAAATATTCTGTCAGAGGACTGAAGATTCAGCTATCTGGTACCGACTTCAAAATAATGAAGATTGAGTACAGAAATAGTCAAGGTTTAGCCGAATTCGGAAAAAGGCACTATTAGATAGCAAAAATTATTTAATACTTTTTAGTTCATATTAATGTTAATATTGTTTTTACCTTGGAAGTCGGTTTTAATTTTTTGTTAAAAATAATAATCATTATTAGCGTCCAAGCAAAAATATGTGCCCAAAACTGTTTTTGTATTTGTGTTCGAATATCTTCGGAACTACAAGTCCGATTTAAGTAATTATTTTTTATTGTACTACGGTTTAGTATTTTTTTTAAATAAAATTTGAAGTTGGTTGTCTTTTAATATTCCGTTTTAGGTATTTAATCATCTCGTCAGCCGCTCCAGCTATGTGCTAACTATATTCCAATTTCCAACTTAAGTTCACGTCACTTTGAATCGTGTAATTCATGAACGCACGGATTATTATTATGCTCTAATAAATATAAATTGGTCATTTTCCTCCATGCTTGAAATAGTTATTTGCATTAAAAATCTATTTTAATAGATTTTTCGAGTGAAATATTATAATATAAACCGATAATCGCAATTTGAAGTTAATCTAAACTGCATGTTAACTGAATTTTATTTTTATCACGCGGCTATGTAATTTACATTTCCTGACGATCAACAAATTTAATATAATCTCAATATAATTTAATTATAATTGAATAATATAAAATATTATAAATTTACTAGCTCGAAAGAAAAATCAACAATGGATATGAATAAAAATGCGAAAGGCGACCCGAATGGGAACTACCGCATCGAAAATATGAAGGTATTTCGGTAGAGTCGTACCTTTTTGTCTTTTATACATGCTAGTCGTAGAGGTAAAATCTAACTTGTTGTCATGTACACAGGGTGTAACAAAACAAAGTGATAATACTTTATGGTCTGTATGTGACCCTATATACAGCGGCGTAACTTATAACATCCGGAGCTCGTGGCAAATTGATGGGGCCCTAAGAATATAAAATACAATTTTATTAAATGTTCATACAAACTTAATATAATATTTCATAATATAACTTAATATAATATTTCATAATATTATATTAAGTATAATTAAATATATAAAATATATGTATAATTAAATGAATAAAATATATTATGTTAATAAAGTTCAAGTTACGCCACTGCCTATACCGCCACCTTGGGGAAGAAAGGTCGTAAAAACCAAAACCCGACTTTACAGGAGAAGCAGAAAACAAAAATTTTAAAAATAAATCGGCTGTAAAATGTTTGTTTTCTAATATTATTTAGCCCAATTAAGTGACATATTGTCGCTGCGCGTGCGATACCGCGTATGAGAAGTTGGTAAATACCGCGTAACAGCAAAATGCGCAAAATTGAGATATTGTGCCAGCCGATTCGAAGCGCATATCGGCATATATTAGGCTTCACAGAATTTAAATTATCCAATTAGAAACGTACATTTTGCCATCGAAACAATACCGCGGAACAGTAGGCGGCCGAAATTTAGAAGCAATTCCGCGTATTTACTACAGCGGCAAGAAAAATATATCGAAAATAGTAGGTAAGTGCTCCTAGAAATAACTATTTTTCTGAGATAAACCACCGCGTGAGTATATTTTAATTATTGTTTAATATTGTTCATATGTATTGTATTCAAGCTAGAATGTTTCAATTATTTACCACCATTGCCATTGCTTTGAAGATCAAGGAAGATTACATCATGTGATCATTATAATAATTTCACCTTAACAATATAGGCGGCAAGTGACAGCTAATCGCCACGACAAAATAATATGATCACCAGGTTGGAGAAGTAGCTCAGTTAAGCTAAGCACCCCGGGGATATGGGCGACTAGTAGTGCTAAACCTACCCACTAAAACCACCTGCGATTTGCCTTCAACCGATACGTAGGGATGTTCTGGATTTGTCTAACACAGGGCAGCCTGCACGACCGGACGGTCTTCTCCAAAAGGTAACAAAAACCATCTTG
Source organism: Polyommatus icarus (assembly GCA_937595015.1). Lineage (NCBI taxonomy): Eukaryota > Metazoa > Arthropoda > Insecta > Lepidoptera > Lycaenidae > Polyommatus > Polyommatus icarus. The sequence goes on along the minus strand of OW569329.1, from coordinate 6,824,553 downwards.
CGTAGGTGAAATAAATTCAATTAGATAAAATTAATCCAATTTTATTTATAAAGTGATAGTTATTAAGTGTTTATTGATGAGTGACAATAAAATTTCCAACTTACACTGTAGAATAATTGAAAATATACCAAAAAAAACATAATATAATCAAATATCTTTCTTAATAATAAAAGTGAACACAATGTTGACACTAACTTAAAAAAAAAACAAAAACTTAGAAGGTTACATCTTTAAATGTATGTTGCAGTCGACAGGCTAAAAAAGCCATTCAGTCATACAGCTAGCTCTTTGACTGAACAACGCCATTCAATCACACGGCTATACGTCGTTTAGCCGACTTCTTGACGGCAACGTTCAACACTATAGCTAGATGACGCTTAGCTAACTGGTTAAACACTTCTTCAATCACTTCTCGGTTCAAATTCGGGTGATTTTTAATTTCTATGGCCTCGCGTATCATTCTTCAGGTTGGTATCTTGCTTCTTTTGCCAGTACTTGTGGCTTATCGAATCTTATTAATTGGCGAGGTTAATCCAGTGTGTGTTCACAAATTGCGGATTTAGTGTTCCTAGGGTGTTTCACATATTCTGCAATGTATTCCAATTTCCACGTAATTCCATTCCGGATTTTGACCGCTCTTTTTAACCGACTTCCAAAAAACGAGGAGGTTATATGTTCGGCTGTGGATATATATATTTTTTATTTTTTTTTTGTATGTTCAACGATTACTCCGCCGTTTGTGAACCGATTTTCGAAATTTTTGTTTTGTTGTATTAGGTTTCACTCCAATTTGGTACCATGTTCACAAAAGTGGTGACCTGATGATGGAATCCATGAGTAATCGAGGGAACTCCTCAAAATTTATATGGAAACATATGGTGATTTTGGTTTTATGTGAAGTATCCTAAGAATATGCTACCAAAAAGTCAAATATTGGGTCAAGGTATACCATGGTTTCGAAGATGCTGAGAGAAATCCTGACTCCTTATAGATACACGTTTGGGAGTTTCGGCGTTGTTTTAAGAACAGAAAGCATATGCTACTATGCAATTAATATTCATCATCATAATCATAATCATCATCATCGTCATCATCATCATTACCACGTCGTGTTAAGGTCACCAATGTCTCATGGCACAGAATAGATAGTAGTACAAGGCATAGGTATGGATATACTAACTCGTAATAATAATTATGTATTGTTACATAACAACACCTGTTTGTTTAATACACGGCGGTCGATGCTGCAGAGGCGACGGTGTCGCGCGGGCGGCGCGTGGCGGTAGACAACAGATCGAATATTTTACTACTTTATATTATACAGATCGAATACTTTACTAACTACTGTTCACTTCACTGATAATATATTATTTTGTGTGTGAGTTGTGACTCTTAATGTAAAGAAAATACGTCATACGCGTAAAACTGGTCTTATGGTTCTGTAGGGTTACCCTGGGACGTTAATCCCTCTGGCGTAATATCAATTAAGACAACCAGTGAGTGTGAGCGAGAAGAAAATATTTATTGTAGCGAATTAGTTATATCAAATGCTATCGAGTAAGCGATACCGCGACTTCAAAATAATGAAGATTGAGTACAGAAATAGTTGAGGTTTAGCCGAATTCGGAAAAAGGCACTATTAGATAGTAAAAATTATTTAATACTTTTTAGTTCATATTAATGTTATTATTGTTTTTACCTTGGAAGTCGGTTTTAATTTTTTGTTAAAAATAATGACCTATATAATAAGAAGCCACAATCACAGTCGCGTTTGTAGTTTCCTGCACCTGAAGGGGTAATTTGCATTTCACTGATCATAAACATTGGATGATCTCTTTGGGCGGCTTAAAGTATGTTTTCATTAAAGCTTTCCTTAGAATATAGCTAACTTTACCAGTGACTTCCTTTATAAATGGTAACGCTGCAGGTAATCTCTCCACTGTTGCCGGTTTACTCGGTTGCTGCTCTGTCCACGTGGTATCCGAAGCTAATTTCACGTAGAACTTGTGTAACATGATGAAGCTCAGTATCCACATACTGTTTATCGCAGATTTTTCGTGCTGAAATAAACATTTGCCAAAAGTTATACATAACTGTGCTGGGTGATGATGGGAACCATTTAAATATCTATTTGTGTGTGTAGGCTTGCAATACACCGTATGACCCAATGTGCCATCAGGATCATTCCTTATTCTAAGAAGGCTAAAGAACGATCTTTCTCAAACTCCATTGTAAACTGTATTTTGGAGTTGAGGCTGTTCAGGTGCTCAATGAATATGGATACTTTGTCCAAGTGTAATATTAGTAATATTGTGAAAGTATCCATCTATATATCGCTTGTAGAAGTGAGGACTCAAGGGCTAACTTCTCAAAGTCTTCTATAAAATATCAGCTACAACATAATATTATAGCCAGATGTAAGGTAGTGTTCTAACAGGTCCGCATATTTAACAGGTAAGTTGTTCTCTCTGAGCCTTCTTGTAACAATTTCGATACAATGCTGTATTGGTAGGCAAGTGAACAGGGATTGTATATTAAAACTGACCAGTTGTTCATTATCTCCGAGGCGTATATGTTTTATGTTTATTCTCATCAACAAAGTGGTAGGAATCCTTTACATGGGCCTTGGTCTGTCCGCGTAGAGATGAGAGTACAGTAGCCACCAGCTGAGCCAGTTTGTAGGTTGGTGAGTCAATTATCTTACACTTTGTCGATCGAGGATAAGGCACATCCCCAACTCGGGGCACCCATAAAGCTGGTTTCCCCTGCGCACCAAAAAAGGAGCATTGGCTTTGTGTATCTTTAGCAAACCATACAACCTTGGAGGTTTAGGGCGCGAAGGCAACAAGAATATGGGATCCAGATTCAGTGAGTCGGAGTACTTTTTGATGAGACTTTGAGTTGTCTTCAAAACTTTGTTGGTGAGGTCCGTTTTGACTTTTTTCTTAAGTGTTTTCGTCCGATAAAAGACGTTGTATTTTGTCACTGTAATCTTTTGTATCCATAACCACCGTGGCATTGCCTTTGTCTGCGCGGAGAATAATTGTAATATCCGATCTGGAGCGTAAGTTTTGCAATGCAGTCATTTGTTCCCGGGAAAGATTTGGTTTGGGCGCCGAACTACGTCGTCGTAGGAATGACGATATTATAATAATATTATCTTGTCGCATGGTCTTCGAATCCTCCTTGTTTATATTATTGTGTAATAAACATTCCTCGGCTCGTTCCAGGACTAACAAAAGTGCCCCGCGACAAAATCCCTAACTTTAAACCTTATATTATAGCACAGAATATATATTAGTAGTACCAAATTATAGTAGGTATCATAACTCATGAGTCATTGATACTCGCGTAAACTTAAGAAATTATAACATATTTTAATATTATGATTCATTATTCATTATATTATTGGAGAAATTATTATGTAGTAAAACTTTAGTATCAAAGTCGAAATAAGGAAGTTAAAACCTAAAGATATTATAAAGTACGTCGTAAAAACCACTAATACGGTTAAAAGTAGAAAAATAATTTAAGCGAATTGGGGCGTAAAAGCCATGTAGTATTCATAAAGGTAATATAATAGGTATATTAACTTTATGGTAGTATCCCGGACGTTACGAACTCAGCTATTTCGATACGAACACTAAGTTTGTCATAAAAAATAAAATAAGAAGTAGGTAAGTAAATAAAAATACCTATTATAATATACTTAATAAAAGTACATACTCTGTGATAATATTAACATTATATAAAGAAGCTTACCTTCAGGTGTTTGATTTCCCAAATTTAACAGAGATTGGAGCCATGGGCGCCGGCAGAAATAATTTCTAAGGGGTGCAGATTACAGTTTTCTTTCTTTTCTTTTTACTTTTTACGAACAACAGTGACTGTTATTGTCTATTTACGTCAATAGAATACATTTAGTGCCGAAAATATGTAGTTCGTACTTTGTACGGCATGGTAATAGGGTTACAAAATACTTTTTTATTTCAATAATTCCTGTTGATCCCGAGATTCCCAAGGGGTGCAAGTGCACCCCCTGGCACCCCCCTGCCGGCACCCATGATTGGAGCACTCTTCTTCTTTTGAGTAAAAAATCTAGCCGGTTATCAATCGCAATAACATCGCTTATAATAACAGAAATCAGAATATAAAGTGCACTTTTTATTATTGTGCACTATTGTACAATTTATTATTAAACAATCACACTACAACCTAAGCAATGTCGCTATCTGTTTATTATGTTTATTGTTTACATCCAGACTACACCGGCCGACACCTTGAAAACGATCTACGATTTTTTTTATATAAAAAAAATTAAAGGTGATAAAAGACAGTTCCACATCGCGAGTGCATTTTAAATGGGTGTATATACTTTAGCACCAGTACTTCTTCTTTGAATTATGGGCGTATAAACCAAATTCTACTAACCATATGGCTGTAAATCAAAAGTGTACCAAACTTTGGTTTTTACGACCCATCACCATTTTGTTAACTACTTTGTTAATACACCTAGCTTGCCCAAAACTTACTATCTTGTACGGCCCTTATTCACAGGAATAAAATATTTTTTGGTTCTTACACCATAAATTCCCACATAAAGCCTGTGTTTTGCGAATTGACAAAAGTTATTTACACCAATCGATAGAGCGGAAAATTTTAAGTAAGACTGCATTCATAACTCATTTTCGCCAAAATGGCTTTTACGACCTTTCTTCCCCAATTGAATTGCAGCTGAAATGCAGTCCGTCTGTGTAGAACCTTAAATTCATGTCGCTTTGAATCGTGTAATTCATGAACGCTCGGATTATTATTATGCTCTAATAAATATAAATTTGTCATTTTCCTCCGTGCTCGAAATAGTTATTTGCATTAAAAATTTATTTAAATATATTTTTAGAGTGAAATACATAAACCGACAATCGCAATTTGAAGTTAATCTAAACTGCATGTTAACTGAATTTTATTTTTATCACGCGGCTATTTAATTGTCATTTCCTGACGTTCACTAATTTAATATATTGTAAATATAATTTAATTATAATTGAATAATATAAAATGTTGTAAAGCTCGAAAGATATAAATAAAAATGCGAAAGGTGACCCGAATGGGAACTACCGCATCGAAAATATGAAGGTATTTCGGTAGAGTCGTACCTTTTTGTCTTTTATACATGCTAGTCGTAGAGGTAAAATCAAACTTGTTGTCATGTATACAGGGTGTAACAAAACAAAATGATAATACTTTAGGGTCTGTATGTGACCCTATATACAGTGGCGTAACTATAACATCCGGGGCTCGTGGCAAATTGATGGGGCCCTATGAATATAAAATTCGTCACGTAATACAATTTTATACATTTAATACAATGTATAAAAAATTTCTGACCTCACGGCCTCAAGTTACGCCACTGCCTTAGTATCTATATCTATACTTATTATAAAACAAAGTCGCTTTTTTTCCTCATGTCCCTTTGTTCCCTTTAATCTTTAAAAGTACGCAACGCATTTTGATGATTCTTTCAGTGTTAGATAGCCCATTTATCGAGGAAGGTTATTGGCTATATTTTTTCACGCTATGATTAATAGAAGCGAAGAAATAGAGGAAAATGTGGAAAAAACGGGGAAAATTATTTGAAAGGGCTAACTTGAACGCGCTAATCTCAGGAACTACTGGTCCGATTTTAAAAATTATTTCAGTGTTAGATAGCCCATTTATTGAGAAAGGCTATAGGCTATATTTTATCACGCTAAGACTAATAGGAGAATGTGGAAAAAACGGGGGAAATTATTTGAAAGGGTTCATCTCGCGAACTACTGGAGCAATTTTTATGTTATTTGGCGCAGATAAGAAGTAGACCACATGCAGGATCGTGATAGGCTATAGATTTTAATAATTTTTTCAGTGGCTATATATTTTATACCCGTGCGACGCCGGGGCGGGCGGGCGCTAGTACTTTATATAATTTATATAGTTCACTGAAAAGTACTGGCGTAGAAAGATCACCACAAATATTGTACCTTATTCGTTTGTGGCACAAATACATCAGAAAATCATAACCCTTCTTGCGGAACATTTGGATAAACGAAAGGAGCATTTACAGCAGATGATAGGATTCCAGAGCATCGCCGACACTATCTATTAGTTCGGAGTTATGAGCATGAGATTACAAAACTAGAGAACTATTCAGTTCGTATAAAGCTTTCAGCGTCTATAATATTCATAGTTATGGTTATTCGTAACCATTACACTGATGCAGATGTATCGTACTGTGAAACGACTTGTATATTTTTTAAAATTAAAATCGTTCTCAGACTTGGCCACGAAAGCTAATCATGACTGCCACTATAATAATAATTATGGAGCTGTATTATAGACTGCACGATACACGTCTACCATGGATAATCATAGACGAATACTTCGTAATTGCTGTATAGATCCGTCCACTATAAGCCAACATGAAACTCACCGGCATAAGAAATTTCTAAATACATAAATGAGTGTAATGGACCAAAAGCTCAATTTCATAGCTTACATTTTTCGTGGTAATTGGAGGAATCTCGTCTTCCAGTGCCGTACATTTTTGACAGTAACCGCGTAAAGTAAAAAGTAATAGTGTCTCTATAGAACCTGGTCGTACAAACCTCTCTAAAGCGAAGATTTCTATTTAAGGTCGTCCCCCGAGCAAACGATTTGGCCATACATTTGCCGCGTTGCCGAGATCGCGCCATCATCTTAGTTCAAAATTGTCCTAAAAAATTTTAAATCGGCGAATATGTAGTTTATGATATTGTCGATCTATTGGCGTGAGTTTCAAATAAAAGTAATTTGTAAATCCTAAGGAGATGCTGAATGTATGCTTGAATTTTAACAAATTGGTATTACTTTGGAAGCTGATAGCATGAGTATAAGAAACAAACGCCTCCGTGGTCCAGTGGTTCAGAGCTCGGCTCTTGACTCGGAGGTCGTGGGTTCGATTCCCGCGTTGGAAACATATTATTTCCAAGTTTGGTTAGGATAATGCAGGCTGATCACCTGATTGTCTGACAAGTAAGATGATCCATGCGTCGGATGGGCATGTAAAAAGTCGGTCCTGCGCCTGATCTCTCGCCAGTCGTGTCGGTCTGCCGTCCCACTGGGTTATGAGAGTAAAGGAATAGAGAGTGCTCTTGTGTACTGCGCACACACTTGGGCACTATAAAATTACTCCTGCGTAGCTGGCCTGGTTTCAATGAAATCGGCCACCGTCACCGAAACCGGTGTGGGAGCTATTATAAGAAACAAAAATAGAAAATTTAAAACGACAAAAGGAATGTTGATATACTGAAGATTATTGCTGTATTTTTATTATAACTTTGTAGCTTTCAGATTATGAGTTTATAAGGTTTTAAATACGGTCAATTACGGAATCTCCGGACGGAACGCCCTTAAACTGAGGTTTAAATATAAATCTTTGCTGTAAAGGTCACAAACAGGTAAACTTTCAGCTTTCCGAAACTGAGGAAGGTCTGGCCGTCACAGGTTCTTACTCTACAAGAAATCCATACTAATATTATAAATGCGAAAGTGTGGCTGTCTGTTATAGTTCTTGCAATCTACGAGTGCGCGTCGTCCTTAGTTGTGTGAGTGACCATATCTATACACGCGTACATGGCTCGCTCTCTACTGACTGCTCCGTCGGGTACGCACACTAACGAAAATGTCTATTCACATTTCCAACTACAAATAAAGCCGACGCGCACTCTTAGATTGCAAGAACTATACCTCTTCACGCCCAAACCGCTGAAACGATTTTGCTGAAATTTGACATGGAGATACTTTGAGTCCCGAGAAAGGACATAGGCTACTTTTTATGCAGAAAATGTACGGTTTCCGCGCGAAAAACTCTCATCTAGTTATTAAGAAAATCTATGTAAGTACTGAAGCAATTTCGGGTAAATGTGCATAAAGAGCAGCCATTTAGATTTCATTGATTTTTAACGATAAGACTCATCCCACACCCTTAGTTTGACACCCTCAAACTAACCATGAGTAATACTACTAACGTTTTTTCAGTTTATTATCAAAATTGTGGTGGACTAAGAACTAAAACTCATACTCTTTATATGAATATTTTATTACATAACTATGACATCATAATCTTGACAGAGACTTGGCTGAATGACAACATCTCTGATAACGAAATAGTTGATAGCCGCTACAGAGTATTCAGGTGCGACAGAAATCATAACAAATGTCGACGGAAGGACGGCGGTGGAGTATTGGTGGCCGTGCGGCGCGAGCTCCCGGCTTCGAGGCGTCTCGCGGCCGGGTCCCACGCGCCGCGCCCCACCGACCCCACTTACCTAGTCGATCATGTTATGGTGCAAATAAATATGAATAACTCTTGCTGGATTATCAGTGCAACGTATTTACCACCCGCTGTCAGTCCTGAAATATATTACAATCACCTGAACTACTTAGGATGTATTCTGCAGATGTCGGATGTGGATAAATTTATTATAGCGGGAGACTTTAATCTCCCGACTTTAGGTTGGCGAAAAGGCAGCTTACATTTGGAACCATCAATAAATAATATTCGTCTTAACCTTGCTGAGTCTCATATGGTAAACTTTGTATCTCTTTTTAACTGTGTACAGGTTAATACATTTAAGAATGAACGAGACCGAATACTAGACCTGTTTCTAACTAATATATCCGACTGTGGTAGCTCAATTGAACCCGTTCCTTTAGTACAAGTAGTACCACATCACCCACCATTTTATGTTCTCGTTCCTGTAAATGACACCCTTAAAACTATGAAAATCCTCCCAAGTAAATTACATAATTACAATAATGCAGATTACTCAGTTATAAGAAATAAAATTGACGAAATAAATTGGGTAGAACTCTTCCAAAACGTTAAGGCTGAGAGCGCAGTTTCAATATTATACGAAACTCTGTACTCAATTATTAAAAATAATATACCAACAAAAATACACAAAACGTCGCACTTTCCTATATGGTTCACACCTGCTCTTATTCACATCTTTAAAAACAAAAAGAAAAGTTGGATACAATGGAAAACATACAAAAATATATCAGATTACAGAGTATTTGCTATGTACAGGGAACGTTTTAAATATTACTCACATAAATGTTATAGGCAGTACTTAAATAATGTGGAAAATGGTATACATAAAAATATAAATTATTTCTGGACTTACATACATAATTTGAAACGTAATGGAGACATACCCAGCACAATGACATACAAAAACTTCGCCACCTCCGATCCTTACCAAGTTTGTAATTTATTCTCAGATTTTTTCCTGTCCGTATTTGAGCCTCGTGAAGTAAATGATGACTTTGATGCAGATCATATCAATAATAAGACAGATTCAGATTTAATATTAGGTAATATTAATCTGTCTCAGGCAGAAATACTCAGAGAGCTACGAGCTTTGGATTCCTCTAAAGGTGCTGGTGTCGACGGTATACCGCCACTTTTTTTCAAGGAGACTGCGTCTGTCATTTATAAGCCACTACATCTCATTTTTAACACCTGCTTACAAGAAGGATACTTTCCCACAATCTGGAAATCAGCCAGAATTGTACCGGTACACAAGGGCGGTGATAGGAATAATATCGAAAATTACAGGCCAATCTCTATTCTACCCACTCTGTCGAAGCTTTTCGAAAGGCTTGTTCATAACAATATATATCCTTCACTCCATAAGCACATAATTGGCGAACAGCACGGGTTCGTACTCCGACGCTCAACAACAACAAATTTATTAGTTTATGTCTCAGATTTATTTGATGCACTGGATCAAAAGCAACAGATAGATAGTGTGTACACCGACTTTCGAAAAGCTTTCGACAGAGTGGATCATAAAATACTCCTTGAAAAACTAGCCTATAATGGTATCCGAGGAAATTTGTGGCGCTGGTTCAGGTCCTACATAACGAATCGTACACAGAAAGTAATGCTGAATGGATATGAATCTAATTATGTACCCATTAGCTCTGGAGTGCCCCAAGGATCCATTCTGGGGCCATTACTATTTATACTTTTTATAAATGACGTGAATAACTGTTTTAAATTCTGTAAATTTCTCATGTACGCTGATGACCTAAAAATATATAAAATAATACAGTGTGCTGAAGATCATTTCAAATTTCAAGAAGATCTTAACAGATTTTCTAGGTATTGCGAAAACAATAAACTATCATTAAGCTTAAATAAATGTAAATTAATAACTTTTTCTAAAAAACGAAATATTAGTACATTTTCTTATAAACTCTGTAATGAAAATTTGGAAAAAGTTGATTCTATTAGAGATCTTGGGGTAACACTCGATACAAAACTACATTTGGATATACACATAGATAATATTGTAAGTAAGGCTTACAGAATGTACGGATTCGTTATGAGGTCCTGTAAAGGCTTTGTGCAATCTTCAACATATCTGCATGTATACAAATCCCTCATACGCTCACAGCTCGAATACGCTGTAGCTATTTGGAACCCTTATTATAAAAAATACATTGACTCGATCGAAATGGTCCAAAAAAAATTTCTACGCGCAATGCATTACAGATGTAGTCATTCCCGAGAATCTTATAGCACACTTCTTGAAATATATAATCTCCTTCCACTAACATCTAGACGTATTCAGCTAGAAATGATGCTCCTTTATGACCTTTGCCATAATAGATACGATTGTATATCTTTAAATAATAAATTATGCTATAGGATACCCATAACAACACATAGTCGAAGGCCTCATCAAATATTTGCTACTGCAGTCAGTCGAACTAATGTTGGTAAACGTTCTCCATTCAATAGATTAGCTAGTACCTACAACAAGAACTTTCTTCCCATTGATATTTTCAGCTGTAAAATAACTAAATATAAAGAAGAAATCATGAAATTACTTAATGATATTACTTAGTGGCAATGTTATATTCTATCTATAATTAAGATTAATCAATCTCTAGTAATAAAATTGTTATGCTTGTATGAGAAGTCACAACACGCTGTTACAAATGTTAGAAAATATTATGTATTAAAATTACCAAAATTAAAAAAAGTGAAACATCAAAATAGTATAATAAGTAAGTACTTATTAAAGTTCAGAAATGATAATGTTTTAAAATATTAGTACATTAGCTACGAATATAATATATTAGTATATTACTTAATCTCAACTGGATGACTAGAATTTAAGTTACTTAATGAATTTGTAGTTAACGCTGTTGGTTCCGTAGTTACTAAGTTTTTGTTTAAGCTTAAACAATATTTATAATAATTATATACTATGGTTACTGTTAGTTAACTTCAATAAATAAAAAAAAATAAAAAAAAAAAAAATAAAAAAAAAAAAAGATGGAGATAACAAATTACAACGAAACGAAATTGCTTAAATTTTTATCGAGTAAACCCCATTATGAATATTAATACAATTAAAGAGATGTAAGAGTTCTGATTTTAAAAACATTAATGAAATATCACGAATTGTATAAGCGGAAAAGAATCATCTTGAGCACTGACGACTTTTCAAGCTACATTAATATTGTTATATTGAACTTAAAAAATAAAAAGTAAACAAAATCTTTAAAAGAATTTTTACTTTTATAGCTGAATCGAAAAACTTCATACCATTGGCACCGAAATACCAAAACAGAGTTAATTCAAAGTGAATACTGTTACAGAAAAAAGTAATTAGCAAAAAGGAAAAGCGAAAACAAATAAATAAAACAAACCCCTTCCTGAAACACATTAATCTTTTCTTCTTATACACGGTCTTTTCTATATTGAAAGGGAGCAGTAAAAATATTTCGCTATACCCAGCAAGTTGGTTATAATGTACGGTCGAATTATGAGAAACATCCACCTTTTTCGGAAGTCGGTTAATATTACTTATACCTTGATTCCATTTCGATGTAATAAAATTTCTACCACTTCCTTTTTTGGACATCGTCTACGTACGTTCACCAAATTTCAAGCGGAACACGTTATTTTTACTATAAACTTGAAAAATTAAATTATGATATTGATTATTATTGATTTGAACAATAACGTATGTATAATATTATCAATACAAGTAGACATGAAATTCGATTAAAGTTTATTACTTTAATCGAATCTGAGCTAAATGAAATAACTGTAGTAATAAATTTGACTCTGATTAAATTTAGTTCAACCAATGTAATTAATAATTTTGCAAATTTTTAAGTTTCAGAATGATTAAAAATAACATATTATTAACGTCTGAAACCAATTTCAACATAGGCTGTAGATCTACTATAAAATGTTATGTCACGTGCAATGTACGCGCCGTATAGTAAAAAAATGTAATGGCACATTAATTTTGTACACCTTCAAGTTTCTGTTCAAATTTCCATCAAAATGAAGCAGATTCAAATCCTATATATTCATTGAATCGGCACCAAAGTAGATTTGGCGGAAATGAGGCGATTGGCAGTTATTTTTGAATAGTTCGTTACGTGAGAACTCGGAGGTTATTACGGCGACGCCGCGCGTTACAAAGAGGACACTAAATCTCCCTGCTATTGACAAACGACGCTCCTTGTTACAATACCGTATCGTTCCTGTTGCGGCATTTTGTTTCGTATTACATACACTGTTAACAAGAATATCGAATTGTAGAGCCTTCTACGACCCGTTTTTTGGGCTAAGTTTATTTGGATGCTTGAATGCGGTATATAACATTTTTTTTATTTCCAAAATAATATATGAAGTCGATATAAATTTTATATCTTCTATAAATAATTTATTTTGATACTTAATATCCAGACACGTTGGAGCGTGTCAAGCCAAGTTCAAGTTTATCATAACATTAGTAGTTAATTTTCAGCGCTGCTATTTTCACAGTAAACTCTACATGTAAAAGGCACACATACACACCTTAGGCTATTATCACTTCATTTTGTTACACCCTGTATAGACAATAATATTCCCCACTTAATTCCACTCTTTAGAAAAACAAAACAGAGTTTCTGAAACCACTTGCAGTAATCTTTAAAATATTCGATTAAATATCCTCATTTCTAACAACAGTAAACTGCTTAGTTTAAAATCAAGTTCTAAACTTGGCAAGCGTAAGTTGGAGCGTGTAAGAAATTTATGTTAGAAATTTATCGAGAGTTTGCGTTCACACAAACGCGCAACTTGTTTACATCCACTATTCCATTTAAATAAAACATCCGAATTGCACTTCGCACGTTCTTAAAATACTTTAGTTGAAGGGGTACGGCCTTTCCACGTTGACCCACGATGTCCAAATGACGCTTTTATAAAATTGTGGCATAATATTTCTTTATTTGCCTTTAGTAAACGACGATTGTGTAGCCAGTGCTGACTATCGTGGTAGCTTGGTAACAACATGGCTTAAACAATATGTGCAAGAGACACATCTCTAAAAATAGTTCAATACAATAATACCTTAGGTTTTCAATGGCATATACTTAAAAAAAGTATGAAGATTTAATATCAAAGCGGTAGGTAGGTACTATAAAAACGGTAAAATTCTTAAGACTCCCCACTCGAACGTAATTCGTCCAATAAGTCGAAGACTGCGGCTGCGGCCTCCGATTCGGCGGAAATGATGAGCGGAACCGGCAAGTAAAAGGCATTAAATCTGTCTGAGGCATTCGATTTGCATTTGGAAAATTGCATTTTAGAGTCGCCGGCGCTGCGAGGCGCCAGCAAATGTTTGCGAACGCTTCCAGTGGCTTTGCTTTAGTATTTACCCCCGGGGGCGCGGGGTGTATTAACGTGACATTTATTTACAACAAAGTGCCTTTGTCAAGCGACACCGACGACTGTTTACTCTAGCAGTTAATACTAGAGGCATACATTTACCTTCATTAATTATTATAGTATCCGAAATTATCAGCGAATTATTTCTTTTTAAATTATTGACTACATTTTCCTCGTGGCTTCGTTTTAAAATATAGAAACTCATGTGAACCGAAAAACTGCAATAAGTAGCCAATATTTTTCCTTACGATTTTATATTTATCTTTTTCATCGAGAGCAGTCCAGTTATTTCGGAGACAATACGACATAAGCAAACAGACTTTTTCTTATAGTAAATTATACTTAACGATGAAATTTACAATTATTTTTTAATATAATAGGCTTGCTCAAGTGCTATTTAAAATATAATATAATATTGAATAGAAGAGCGTGTTTTTTACAAAAACTGCGTGGGCTTAGTTGAAGGCACTTGTTATTTTTCAGTAACTGAAAGGCTTGGTCTGATCTTTATCTGTTTTCTTTTTATTACAAAAACTTGTTCACAAATTCTTAGCTTTGAAAGAATAACCTTTTCGTCAATGGCTATAAACAAATATTTTATAGCCATTATATTTTAGGGCAGGTTATATTTAACAATTTTATTCTCTCTCGTTTTTCCAAGCGGCCTTGAATAAATATTAGTAAAAAACTCACTCCATTAGAAAACAGACGTCTCTTCATTTTTTTTTACATTTTACACTGTTACTTTTAAAACAATATATATTAATCAGCTAAATCTTGCACAATATCCTATGATTTAGACTCAAAATACCTACCAAAATACCATTTTAGTACGTCTGAAACTTTCGTTTGAATCTTTGATGGCGTTAATGTCTTCTTGTGCCACTAAATGTTTTAGACTCTACTTTATAATGGTAACTAGGGTAACCTAATCTTTCGAGTACATTTTCTTCTTGGGAAAATATAATATTATGTTTAAAGAATAAATCTGCTAAAGTGCACGGCGTGTATCCAGCGCCATGACTTATCCTACAAAATTGTTTTCGCGTTTAACTTTTTAATGTTCAGCATATTCCAGCTCGTACAAAACAAACTTAAGAAATAAATATTGCCGCGTACTTTTTCCATGAATACAATATTTTTTCTAAAATGCTAAACATTTTTAACTTCTGTCGCTGCTTTTTGTGTGCCAAACTAGCTTCCGTTTGCTGGTTTAGTTTTTTAATTACGTAATCAAAAAAAAATAATATAAATACGAAAGTATGCTAATCTGTTTGTTAACTCTGAATGTTTAAACCCCTAAACCAATTTCAATATAATTTGTGCTTTGAGTTCCGGGAAGTGTATTATAGTACAGTTTTTAAACTGGAAATTTCAGAGTTTCCATTGTGGGAATAATGCGTAGTGGCCGCAAAGGAAGATCTTCCGACCGAGCGAAGTGGTATGCCCGGTCAGGCCGAAGCCCACTTGATACATTTCAGCTGTCGTATATATACCGCCGCGCTTAGAAAACTTCGATAGCGCGATGCAGGAATGTTAGGCGAATTGTGGGTACCGCCACACCATAATATTATAATATTCAGTCTATCTCTGGTTTGACATAAGACCGATCGCAGCTAACATTGAATTGATATTATAAGAATTAAGATAGATAACTATTCCTATCTCTAGTAGGGCAAAACCAGAGATAGATCAAATTTTGGGAACGGCCGCTAGAGGTATTTTACACCATGATTTTCTGGCCTTTTTTGTTTTACCAAAAACAGTCGTGCAAAAAGATACATTTCATTTCGCCGATACGCGTCTCGTTCGGGTTTACCGTCGAAATGGAATACGGGATCAAATGCGTACAATGGGAGGTGAGAGATTTCTGCACTGATGGAAACTCTCCTGATAGACTAAAAATATATAGGGTGTAACAAAACAATGTTTCAATACTTTAGAGTGTGTAGACAATAGAGATCAACTACGATAACATGCATAATAACATGGCGCGCCCCTCCAAAATTCAAAACGTTTGAAGTGCGTTGTCAAAACGTTTGAAGCGCGTTGTCTTGCGCGGTCGGCTAGTTATGATTAGTTGACCAACAAATCTTGGTAATGAGTGACATGTGAAATATTACGTGTACTGTGATTGGTTGAATACTTACTACATACAAACTCTTTCACAACACACATTGAAACAGACATTTGGAGGGGTGCGCCATGTTACCGTAGTTAATCTCTATATGTTTAATATATAAAGTTGTAAAATACTGTTAGTTAGAGTTACAATTGAATGTGAAATTATCAATCAGTGCTGAAAGATAAATTTTCTTTGTAATTTGTATGGGCAAGTGCCCCTGCGCGGCGTCATGAATTCGCCCATAAAATTAAAACAAAAACAATACTCTTACGCCTACGGATAATAAAAACTTTCAGCGCTGCTTCTTTACATTGAACTCTAGGGATGATTCCCTAGAGTTCAATGTAAAGAAGCAGCTACCCTAAGCCTAAGCTCTAAAGTATTCCCACTTTGTTTTGTTACGCCCTGTATTTACAAAATTCAATACTAGAGCACCAAGAAGAGCGGATATATATTGATAGCAAAAAGATTTCGTTGGAGGATAGTGTGTTTGTTTTGGTCAAAATTAGCAATTGAAATTTAAACCCCTAAAGGTGACGAAGCATGAAGCTTCTTTTTCGGAAGATAAACGACGTCTGGTTTTATTTCGAGTGCTGAAATGAAATACACAACAAACCTTGATTAAATGTTACCACCTTCCATACATATTATAAAACAGTCGCTTTTTTCCCTCATATTTCTTTGTTCCCTTAAATCTTTAAAACTATGCAATGGATTTTGATGATTCTGTCAGAGTTAGATAGCCCATTTATCGACGAAGGCTATAGGATATATTTTATCACGCTAAAACTAATAGGAGCGAAGAAATAGAGGAAAATGTGGTAAAAAACGGGGAAAATTATTTGAAAGGGCTAAATTGAACGCACTAATCTCAGGAACTACTGGTCCGATTTGAAAAATTCTTTCAGTGTTAGATAGCCCAATTATTGGGCTATAGACTAATAGGTCAATGTGGAAAAAACGGGAGAAATTATTTGAAAGGGCTTATCACGCGAACTACTGGAGTTATTTTTATGTTATTTGGCGCAGATAAGAAGTAGACCACGTGAGGGATCATAGGCTATCGATTTTAATAATTTTTTCAGTGGCTTTACATATATCTAATACCCGCGCGATGCTGGGTCGGGTCGCTAGTCTTCTTATATATAAAAATGGATTTTCAAATGTGTTAGTCGCGCTAAAACTCGAAAACGGCTGAACGGATTGGGCTGATTTTAGTGTTAAAATATTTGTAGGAGTCCAGGGAAAGTTTTAAAGTGACACGAAGTTCACCGGGATATCTAGTATTAAATAAATAAAAACATGACTTTCTGGATTTTTGTGCCACTAAATGTTTTAGACTCTAGTTTATAGTGGTAACTAGAGTAACCTAAACTTTCGAATACGTTTTCTTAAAATATTATTGTATAAAACAATTTAGCACAATTTAGCTATTCGTAATGAAAATTCAAATTTTTTTAATCTTAACAAATGTCCATATAATATTATGAGTGTAAATACTTAATACATAATTACGCACCTAGGGCAGGAAAATAAGAAATGTCTCAGACCACATGTAATTGTTGGCCGAGGCGAAGCCGAGCTCAACAAACATATTGTGATATGAGGCTTTCTTAACTTCCTATGCTGCGTATACTATTTTTCTCATCGACGCGCGACGGTGGCGGAAAACGGCAACATTGATAAGCGCAGCGGGAAGAAAGTTGACTTTTCCGCCCGGAGGTGAGAAAAATTAGTATCGATAATAATAATAATTTTAATAATATAATACCTTTATTTATTAATTACTAGCTGTCCCGGTAAACTTCGTGTCACTTTAAAATATTCCCTGGTCTTCAACGAATATTTTAACACTAAAATCAGCCCAATCCGTTCAGCTGTTTTGGAGTTTTAGCGCGACTAACACATTTGAAAATCTATTTTTATATATAATATGTTCGTTGTCTAACCTACCTTCCCATGTTTAGGAAGCTGATAAATACGTAAACTAAACTTAAGCGCAGATCAGCATTAAGGTTACCTGAGATGCTTATTATATGATGAAATTGGTTTAACGCGTGGTACTATGTGTCATTTCTCTTAGCTTAAACCCCTAAACCATTTTAAATTGGTTCAGCGGTTTATGCTACAAAAAGCGAAGGGGATGGAATATTTATTTTATTAGAATCAAAAATTTCAAAGTTTTTTTTTTATTTTTTTATTTATGTAATTTGGGTCGGTCTATGGGCTATTCGCCAATATCCTTTTTTGCTATCTTTGTATATAGGTTTTTCGCACCAAGTATATTTGAAGGATTTCAATAGTTTGCCTTCTATCACGCCCTTTTACAATTTATGGTAGGTTAAATACCGTTGCTGTTTGTTCTAGTTAAGCCAGACGGGCCTATGCGGCGGGCGGGCGTGTGAAGTGGCCGATACAAAGCCCGCTCCCAGACGATCAAGAGCCTCGTCGATACACAGAAGATGCACAGGTTAGTTTGTGTTCATGTTACGTTTCTGCTTATTAACTGTTTATATTCCACGCTACCAAAATATAAATAATACTAAGCAAAATGTCATAAAAATACTCGACCGCCAGCTCACTGAAAAGGATGGAAACGTTGGCTCCTATTTAATAACACTGGATTTTTCAAGTAATGTTTTCTAGAATGGATTGGGAATAAAGCGTTAGTAATACATTTTATTAAAGTGCGCCTCTCTAATACATTATCTGTAGTCTAATATTAAATTTCTCAAAATCTCAAAACTTATATAATATAAAACGAAGACACAGAGGATAAAAATTCATTAACTTACGAACATTCTGTTTACAGGACATAAAACATACAATAATGTCACTTTAATAAAACGCAAATTACAATTTTCTATGTGAAATTAATATTCATTTCGCGGCATAAAGTGAACCACCTGAATTGATTCCCACGCAATATCCTTTGACGGCGCCGCCGCCGCCCGCCGCCGCCCGCCGCCGCCCGCCGCCGCCCGCCCGGGCAAAAGCCGAAAAAACTCCGGTGATTCCGGAAAATTTCAATTTTATTACTAACCGTCTGCGAACCGACAGAAACCTGATATAATCTACGAAATTACATTAGATATTCACTGATCACAATGCGCGCGATTATTACGTTCGCGGTAAAATATGGAATAGGTTCTTTTTTACGAGTTTTCTTTTTTGCTAGCTTTTTCTCTAGGTTTCACGTGTGACATTTTTATTGCCATACAAAATATATAATATTATGTATTCAAACGTATCTCCTATTTACCTCATCAAGGTGTGATTTTCCAAAATACTTCATTAGCTTTAAATGATGAAAGGAACACGTTAAAAGTAAAACACACCAAGCAAAATTTCAATTCATACTTTCATACTAATATTATAAATGCGAAAGTGTATCTGTCTGTCTGTTACCTCTTCACGCCCAAACCGCTGAACCGATTTTGCTGAAATTTGGCATTGACTTGACTTTGAGTCCCGGGAAAGGACATAGGATACTTTTTATTACGGAAAAATGTACGGTTCCCGCGCGATAAACGAATTTTGGCGCAACGGAGTTGCGGGAGTCATCAAGTGTACTATAAGCTCTAAGAATTTGGACCTTGAACAAAAATATAACCCTTGATATAATATTTTTTATATTCATGATTATTTACGTAACAGACGTTTGAGTTTAAGAATAAGTACTCTTATAACGGATTATAACTACTTAAGGTGGTTCGATTTTCATACAAAAATAAAATCGGCATTCACAAGCTAAATATTAGTAGATATGTCATATGCCTCGATCTTTGCGCATGGAATTACTTTAGGATACTTATTTTCGCAAAATCAATAAAATTTCATATTTATAATGTCAGAGATGAACATGACATGCGTAATTTATATAAGATTTTTCATCGTCTGATATATCTCTGACATTATAAATAAGAAATTTTATTGATTTTGCGTAAATAAGTATCCCAAAGTAATTCCCTACGCAAATATCGAGGCATATCTACTAATATTTAGCTTGTGAATGCGGATTAAATTATTTTTGTTTGAAAAACGAACCACCTTAACTACTTAAAATCGACTAAAACGTAAAGCCAATCATAATATTAAATCAGTATCAAGAAACTTTCTCTACTAATATTTAGCTTGTGAATGCGGATTAAATTATTTTTGTTTGAAAAACGAACCACCTTAACTACTTAAAATCGACTAAAACGTAAAGCCAATCATAATATTAAATCAGTATCAAGAAACTTTCCAATATAATTATTACTTTGCTTTCAGAAAATTTTGCTAGGATTGAATTATCCAAATATCTATTGAATTATAATTTAAATTGAAGCTTCAATGTCGGTATTAACACAGATTACCCTGGGGCTTGTTTTCTGGGTCTAAAACTAAAGCTGATCGCACATAATATTTTGTCAGCACCGTACGCGCCGTACGCAGTGAACGCACCGCGTAGTACACGAAATGCGGCGCGTACAGTGTACAGTTCGACAAGGCTGTTTATGAATGTGGCGAGAAAAGGAACTAACGTTTCTATCATACAAAAACATCATTTTTGAGAGTTCTCCTTTACCAGCAGCGTCCATTGACATCATTGACATATTAATTTAAAGCCTTGTCGAACTGTAGACTAATGTTGGGAGGTTTCACATCATTTCACACAACCAATTCTAAAACGCGGCGCGTTCGGCGCGTGTACGTGCTGATAAATGTGCGTATACCTTTAGATCCACTTACGCAAATCTGGACTAAAATTTGTTAGGGTAAAACCGTAATTAGTGTAAGTATTAGATGCTGTTGGCCGCGTTCTGATTTTAGAAGCTGTTTTTTTCGCAATACGAAGTAGCGGAACTACGCGGCACTGCTGACTTCAGCACTATGGGACGTGAAGTGTCGCTCGGCGCTCCACTGCAGTGTAGTTACACCTAGTGGGGGTTTCTCATTTAGTATAGTATAGTAGTACCTATATAGTATTAGTATAGTTAGTATATTAGTATATAGTATATATAGTATAGATATTATAAATGCGAAAGTGTGTCTGTCTGTCTGTCTGTCTGTCTGTCTGTTACCTCTTCACGTCTAAACCGTTGAACCGGTTTTGCTGAAATTTGCTATGGGGACACTTTGAGTCCCGGGAAAGGACATAAAATGAATATTTATTATCCCGGTAAAATGTACGGTTCCCGCGCGATAAACGATTTTAGGCGCAACGGAGTTGCGGGCGTGATCTAGTTTAGTATAGATATACATGGTGTAACAAAACTAAGTGATAATTCTATAGGGTGTGCACGTGTTGTGTGGGTAAACTCGAGACGCTGGGGCGCTACCCCATACTAAAGTGAAAACAATTGGTCTTTCAGCGCTGCTACTTTCACAGTGAACTTTCAACAAGGAACACATACACACCCTAAAGTATTATCACCTTGTTTTGTTGCACCTGTAGATGTAAAGGACTAGAGATCTATTCGTTTACTCTTCTCCATTGTAAATACAGAAGATATTATATTAAACAGCTAGAACAAAATAAATAAGTTTTCGTATTAAGGGCGTTCCCTCTGGAGATTCCGTAATTGACCGTATTTAAAACCCTATAAACTCATAATCTGAAAGCTACAAAGTTATAATAAAAATAAAGCAAAAATCTTCAGTATATCAACATTCCTTTCCCCGTTTTAAATTTTCTATTTTTGTTTATTATACTCATGATATCATCTTCCAAAGTAATACCAATATATTAAAATTCAAGCATACATTCAGCATCTCCTTAGCATTTACAAATTACTTGTATTTGAAACTCACGCCAATAGATCGACACTATCATTAACTACATATTCCCCGTTTAATTTTTTTTGGGACAGTTTTGAACTAAGATAAGTAAAAATAATAGGGTTTTGGCGCGATCTCGGCAACGCGGCAAATGTATGGCCAAGGTCATTTGCTCGGGGGACGGCCTTAACATGTAACACGCAAAGGAATTCCACACATATTTATCGAAAGCACTAAAAGAACGTTTTATTTTTATCTCGAAAGAAACTGGTTAATACAAAAACAAATGCGACACGTTTTTTCACACACTTTATTTTCGTTTGCGAAATTGTTGCTTCCATTTTAAGAGGAAGAAAAATGAAGTCGCCTGTCACCGCGCCCGTTCCGTCCTCATTACGACACGTCCTCAAGTGGGAACGTATGGAAATAGTTTTAGCAAATATTGTTTCAGTTAATGTTTATGACTTAGTTATGGATATTTTGATAGCTTAACAGTGTATTGGTTATTTGGTTATTTGGTAATACGATTTGACGTTTTGATTAGCTACTAAGAATTTAAATCGCAATGGTCAATCCATACTACTATTTTAAATCCGAAAGTATGTCTGTCTGTCTATCTATTACCTCTTTACGTCCAAACCGCTGAACCGATTTTGTTGAAATTTGGTATGGAGATACTTTTTATCACGGAAAAATGTACGGTTCCCGCGCGAAGACATTTCATTTGATTTGATAAAGAAATTTTCGCGCAATGGATTGGCGGGCATGTAGTATCCTAATATTGTTGTGTACACTTTAAATGACAATTAATCATTAATTCTACTGTAAAAGACAACTTCACTTCCGAATAACACAAAATATATCGCCGGAGATGTCGTTATAATTTAAAAAAAAGTTTGCAAAGTTTAACTAACCTAACCTTTATTAAATACTTAACAAAGACGGCTATATAAACAGAAAATTGTTTTTATCCCAAATAAACTTCTTATATTGCCCGCAATAAAGCAATAATGAAATTAATCAAGTTTCATTTTTACTCACGAAACGGAACACCCCATTTAACAACAAATGAAACAGAACTGAAGTTGAGAGAGAACTTCGGATAAACGTGGGATAGAACGAAACGTATTTCGTTAATTACTTTCCTCGATATTTGTACTTCAATTAAAAGTCCATGAATTCGGAAACAAGAAAATTACATATATTAATTCATTATCGTCACGGGTGTGGGAGAACTTTTAGCGTGATTGGGCATCTACTGAGTGAATACCACAGAGTACAGTCATACAGAAAACAACTTTACTTAAATAAAAAAAGGTAGAGCCATAATGTTAATATACCTAGCGGATAGATAAACAAAGGCCTGAGCAAGCGAGTTGTCACTATCAGTAACATTGCGTGGTAAAAAGAGGCGTGTTTTAACCAATTTTTTTCATCTATTTGACGTCCAGTTAGCACTTATCGGCATGCTGACAATTCAATCTCTTAGAAAGATGCTTGTGTAAGTGTATACGTAAACAGTTTTTTTACACACAGACGTAAATCAATTTCGGTTTTGTTTGACAGCTTGAGATCGTTGCTCTATTCCGCTAGGTATATTAACCCTTAAAGGCTACAATGATTTCGTGTAATATTATGACTACAACGGGTGTAAAAACACCCCGTTATTAAAATAGGAAAATAATGACTTAATTAAAATCTTAATATTTCCAAAATGGGCTCAAAATGTTATTTGGACTTTTAACCCTTAAATAAATGCACAAAAACCTCACATTTATTATAAAAATACCTTCTACCATGACAATTAAGCAGAATCCTGAAAACTGAAGAAATATTACTACCTGTATGAAAAATCTACTATATTGTATGCTTAAAATAAATAAAAATAATAAAATCTTATTATTTTTTATAACCATAGAATAGACAATATTAAGGCGCACAAAAATATTTATGAACTTATAAAAAAATTTATTCTTTTTGTAATTGAAATTTCCATAAAATTTGTATAGTAAAAAGTTTGTATGTCATGAAATAAATAATCCATAAGGCAAAAAAATACAATTTTATATCATAATAACGTTAACAAAATCGAGATATGCTTAGAAAGTTCAGCTTGACAGCCTTTTTTGGCGACAATACTTTATGAATCACTTAGCGAATGACTTTTGTATGTGGTCCAATTTATCACACTTGTCGATATCCAAAGTAGTTTTTGAGACAGCCTATGATCTTAAATGAAACATAACAACAAATTTTCAAATAATTAGTTAATGAAAACACGAAGGCATCAAAATAAACATTTTACTTTCGACAAATTTTAATACGTGGGGTATTAAAATTTGTCGAAAGTATATATATAACTACAACGGGTGTAAAAACACCCGGTCCACCTTCGTATATCAAAATCTACGTGTGCTAGTCACTGTTTTTTCTGCGTATTCGGAGGCTATTTACCTTTTAGAAGAATACACGAAATCGCGAAGCGATCAGTTTGCGCATAAAAAAACTTTAGCCAAAATATTTCGTGACCCGGGTGTAAAAACACCGCTGTAGCCTTTAAGGGTTAAATTTACAGGTAGAGCAAACATTGTAATAATTACAATGATTAAGAGTATAACGGCTTAACATCGGTGGTCGCTGGTTCGAATCCCGCCAGCGAAACGGAAAATCTCCAAAACTGCTCTATTAATTTTGACAGAACTTTAATAGCTCGATAATAGATTTAAATGAGTAGTAACTTCTTCGATAGAAAGGCTATTGACGAAGTTAATTTATATCCTAAAACACTCGATTCCAGAAAAACCACTAGCCTTTTAATTTAAGTCAAATCTATGTAAACTTTGCATTGCTAAATTAGGGCACTACAAAATTCTGCCACAACACAATAAAAGCAAAATAACTGATTTGAGCAATACGTGCAGTGGAATGAAGTTGTTATCTCCATGTAGACTAGACACAAGTGTAGCGAGCGCGGACAATGGGCGCCCTCGGCCGGCTGATTGTGAGCCCAGCACAAAGCGTTAATCGTAACTCCGAATTGCTGTGTAGGATGCGGTCAGCTGACTATTGATTTCGACAAGACGGAATGACTTATTATTGTTTGTACAGGTGACTTATTCAGAACAATGCGAGATAAGAACGCCCTATGGCATTATGGTGACGCCGCGTTAAAGTAAAAAACCGTGTTAGTTTTGATTTTTACTTTAACGCGCTTTTAATTTTTTTTTTTTTTTTTTAGATTGCTTGTTTTCTATGAGAGGCCGTTTTCTCATAGAAAACAAGCAATGGAACAGCAAAAAATGGAAAGGGCGTAAGCGACAAAATGGTTTTTGTCACGTAATTTAAAAACCATAAATACATTTCATATAAACTATGGCAAAATTAAAGTGTATGCTTGAACTAATTATTTAAGTACAAATTTTGGAAGCTTAAATCACTCTCCTCTGTTGGCAAAATAGGAATCTCTTTTTTTACAGAGGTCTTTTTGATTGATTATTGTGTTATAAAAGTTGACCAATTGTGTTATGTTATGGGTAATTGAAACAAAAAGACGTGATGAATACTAACAATGAACTTTAATTTCTTAGCTTTAGTCATTGTTGAGAACAATCGATATCGCTACAGCCAAATTATCAAGGAGTCGCATTAAATCCGTCATTGTACTATCAAAGAAATTGATTCATAGGCAGATAGCAAACCAACGCCATTTGGTCTAGTTCATTCTATTTACTGTTAGCCGTGATTTGTTGCCTGGGTTTGACATAACGCAACCAAATTACGTAGGTCCAGCCTACCCTTCAGGCCCCGCGCGAGCACCGGTGATCTCGAGAACAAAAGAATACAACGGGAATTCCTAGAACCTCCGATCGAAGGATTAATCACTTTCTTCGATAGCACATTGTGCAAAATGTGGAAAATAAAAGTAAAAACAATAAGATGAATCCTTAAAGATTCAAGGCAAAAAGCTGCGTTGCGAAATAGTTATTGTTACGAAAAAGGACACGTAGTGCCATCTAGCGTCAAGCTAGCGCAACATAAAACGCAAACGAATCCCCTAATCGACACAAGATGGCGCAAGGTGTACGATTGCATGCTCGAACATTCCGCACATGTTTACGTAAACAAGTGTTGTTTACGTGTTTATGCGAATGTTCTCGTACAGTCTAGGGTTCGATCCGGCCCGTATAAATAGTCGCAGACAGTCGAGCCGGCAATTCAGTTTTATCTGAGCGTTCTTCGAGGCGACTTCGGAGCGAAAATAAGTGATCAATAGTGAGTGATTGTGATTGTGATAGTGACTCGGCTACGACCTAGGACAGTGATAGTGCTCAGTGATTTGGATCTAGTGCTTAGTGTTTGGACTCAGTGATTAGTGTGAGCTAGTGTTTGTGAATAAAGTCTTCAAGAGAGTCACCAGGTCTTTCTCTCCGAATCACCGAACCCTAGCACGTAACAACTGGTGTCAGAAGTGGGATTTGGAGATGCCATTGACTTCGAGAGAAGACTTCAAGAGGAGTGTCAGGACAAGGGCGCAGCGAGCTGCGGAGGCCACAGCCATTGGGGACCAAGCTCCACCCACTTCGGGTGAAGCCACGCCCACTGGCTCCGCCTACCGGGACCCACCCACTGACCACGCCCCCCAGGCCCCGCCCACTCTGGACATGGCCACGCCCACTGGCTCCGCCCATTAGGCCACGCCCACTGGCCCCGCCCACTGGGCCCCGCCTACTCAGGCTCCGTCGACTAGCTCCATCCATCCTGCCACGCCCGTAGTTTCTACAGCCCCTCAGGTGGCTCTTCAATTAGAAAGCCTAATTGAATTAATTCAGGCTTTGCAGGAGTCACAAGACCGCAAGCTTGGCGCTTTGCAGGAATCACAAGACCGCAAGCTCGGCGCTTTGCAGGAGTCACAAGACCGCAAGCTCGGCGCATTGCAAGATTTCAAAGGCTGAAATCAGAGCGATTCGAGAATCGCAAGAGCAACAAAAAGACCTCCAAGAAAAAGCACTTGGAGCCATAAAGGATGTCAGTGACACGGTAACTAAGCTTCGTAAAGATGTCGATGTAATGAAAGAACGAGTTACCGGGTTAGAATCGGTTGTGGAAAATTTGAAAACCGAATTCACTGAACTGCAGAAGAGAGTAGTGCGCCTTGAAACTACGGGAGTTACAGTGTCTAGTGGAGCCACTGGAGTTATGCAAGGGCCAAGAGTAAAGGTGCCGCCGTACGATGGCACTACTTCTTGGAACGCTTATCGTCGGCAATTTCAGACTGTTGCTACCGTAAACGGATGGACGGAAGAGCAATGCCTGACCGCTCTCATTGTGGCACTCAGAGGGCAAGCTTTGTCGGTCCTGGAGGCACTGCCACATACGGGAAATGGGTTCCAAGACCTGATGGAGGCACTGGAATCCAGATACGGGGAGCGACACCTGGAGCACGTGTTCCGTGCCCAACTGCGTGATAGAGTCCAACGCTCAGAAGAAGGGCTTCAACAATGGGCGTTGGAAATTGAAAAACTCGTCAGGAAGGCGTACCCCGGAGCTGATACCAAGATGGTCGACTCAAATATTGTTCAAGGATTTGTCGACGGAATCAAAGACCTGGAGGTCAGGGCTGCAGTAAGACTTGGTCACCATGCCTCGCTAAAGGAAGCATTGGCGCATGCTTTGGAGGTCGAGGCTGTTCGCCATGACATACGGCAGACCCATAAGATCCACAGGGTCTCTGAGGAAATCAAGGAAGTTAAGGCTCCTACGAGGAAAAGATTTGAAGCTATATGCTATAAGTGCGGTGAGAGGGGCCATCTTCAGCTCAACTGCCCGCAGAAAAAGACCCAGATGGCAAGGATCGAAAGGATCGAGGAACAGATAGAGGAGCTGAGGAAGCAAGCAGTTTCGTCCCCTGCCCGGGATAAGGGGAAACGAATAGAATCCAGGACTAGGTGGCGAGTATTGGACAATGTGGAGAGAGGAACTGTTACTTCCCAGGCACGGAGCGGAAGAACAAAGACAAATACTTTGGGTCTCTTGGAAAATGATGCTATGAGGAAGGCTCAGGAAAGAGATGACGACCTTCGGCACATCATCACATGGAAGAAACGCGGTGACGTAAAACCAAACTGGAGTGAGGTTGCACCCACTGGCGCTGTCACTAAGGCGTACTGGGAGCAATGGGACAGTCTGATACTTCAAAACGGAATACTCTACCGGAAATGGGCTAACGGTAGAGAGTTCTATTTCCAGATAATTGTCCCAAGGGCGAGAGTACCAGATGTTCTCCGCGAGATACATGAGGGTGTATCAGGGAGTCATCTAGGTGTCAAGAGGATGCTAAGGAAAGTGCGAGAACGATTCTTCTGGTTGCATTGGCAAGATGATGTGCAGGATTGGTGCCACGAATGTACTTCTTGCGCTGGTGTGAAGGGACCGCAGACCAGGAGTTGTAGAAACAGCGTGGCGCGGCGGAACAACGATGCTCGGGACGAGCATCTCTAAGAGGGGAGTAGTGTTACGAAAAAGGACACGTAGTGCCATCTAGCGTCAAGCTAGCGCAACATAAAACGCAAACGAATCCCCTAATCGACACAAGATGGCGCAAGGTGTACGATTGCATGCTCGAACATTCCGCACATGTTTACGTAAACAAGTGTTGTTTACGTGTTTATGCGAATGTTCTCGTACAGTCTAGGGTTCGATCCGGCCCGTATAAATAGTCGCAGACAGTCGAGCCGGCAATTCAGTTTTATCTGAGCGTTCTTCGAGGCGACTTCGGAGCGAAAATAAGTGATCAATAGTGAGTGATTGTGATTGTGATAGTGACTCGGCTACGACCTAGGACAGTGATAGTGCTCAGTGATTTGGATCTAGTGCTTAGTGTTTGGACTCAGTGATTAGTGTGAGCTAGTGTTTGTGAATAAAGTCTTCAAGAGAGTCACCAGGTCTTTCTCTCCGAATCACCGAACCCTAGCACGTAACATTATCAAAGTACCTTTAGCTGATGTTGCGGCCTGCGTGGCAATTCGTTCGTTTTTCCGAGATAAAGACTCTCCTTTGATCTTTCCCAGGATTCAAAATATTGTAATACTTTCATAAAAATCATTTTTACTGTCCAGGTGGGTTATTATGACCTCTTATTTCCAGCCAGTTTACGCCCGAAAACGGTACATTTTGGGCGTAAACTGGCTGGAAATAAGAGGTCATAATAGCCCACCAGAGCTAAATGACAGACTAGTACACTATGCATTGATAAATAATTAATAAATAATAATATTTTCTGAGTAATTGTCTGCTTTACAATCAAAACATTGTAAGCAAGAGTACCCGAGTTTATTTAGTTTGGGAATTTAGTCATGCGACTGTAAATTCTAACAACAATTATTTTGTTGCAGACAAAACGGCGGACGTAGGAAAGAGATGGATCGACGTCCAGCGATAAACTCACGGAGACACAATAAAATCTCTATAAACTAACAGTGGACTGCAAATAAACTTTATATTCGTGCAATCATGCAGATCGGGGTTCGGTTGTGTGATTCGTTTGTTTATCCGTGAGGGGGCCAATGAGAAGGCGCGGGCGGGCGGCGACTCCCCGCGCAACATGCGGCGCGCCGTAGCGCTGCTGCTAGCCGCCGCTGCCGCCACCGTCACCTCGCAGATCGCGTGGACGCCGATTTTTCTAGATGGCAGCAGTGAGTATATTTTATTATATCCACAACAATATTAGGTCAGTCAATATACTGTTCGGTCCGCACATGTTTTCCGCATACGATTTCCGAATTCGTTTTCCGTATTCGGAAATCCGAATTCGTTTTTTCCGAAGGGAACGAATTCCGCACTTACGTTTCAAGTGCAACTAGGCAAGTTCGCGCGTCAAAAAAAATAACGTTTGCACTGGTCTCACATTCCGAATACGGAAAATGATTTCAGAAATCGTATGGGGAAAACGTTTTTCTGTTTACTTTCTGCAATTCTCCATATACGAGCAACTTATCAACCTAAATAGCCGCGTACTGCCTCGCCCAAGCGTGCCGCGGCCGAGCCAAAAGTTGTCGGGTTTTGGTCGATGCTCAAAGGTGCCTCGGGCGTTTGCCGCGCACTAACATGACGTACTGACGGACCGAGCACCTGCGCGCGAGGCTGCCGCGGCGAGGCGGCTCGCTTGGTCAGTACGCGGCTAATGACAAATCTGCAGTCTCAAATCATTTCGTGATGGTTTAAGACAATTTAAAGATAATAATTGGTCAAACATTCCGTCCTAAAAAAAAGTGTGAAAATTTTGTGAAATTGTTAGTTTTTAATGAATAAACTATTATTATTATTAAATACTGTTTTCGTTTACTAGCTTTAAAGTAAATTGTATGTCCACAGAAAAACCTCTAGGAGTACTTATCAAATTGTTTGTCAACAGAAAAAGCCAACGAGTACTAATCGTTCCTAATATTCTCAGGTCAAGTGGACCTATGGACGCAGTCATCGTCAGGCTGCGCGTGTCCGGGGGGCGGGGGGGAGGAGTGCGCGTGCTGCGTGCGTGACGGTGCGTGCCCGTGCGGCGACGTCGCACCAGCGCGCTGCGCACAGTGCGGCCTGGAGCAGTACTGCTCGAATAGTACGTTTGTATACATGTTAGAGAAGAGTTCGTTGGTTAATCGTGTCATAGATGAAGACGTGAGTGGAAGAATCGATCAAGTAACATTTCGTAACATACGGACAATAACTCATTTTTTCCCTAATTATTTTAATAAAACTTGTAACTTATCTACTTCAAAACCTAGCTAATATATCTGGCTACACATATAATCCAAAGTTTTTCTATTTCAAATAATTTTTCCGGCCCTAAAGCTTCCATATAAGCGAAAAAACGGGAGGTTTTTTCATGTTACTTACCTTATTCATCCACTCACGTCTCGAGTTAAGATAGAGATTTCAGTTGTATTAAAACTGAGAGGTAACTTAGTTACCACAGTACCACAGGGGCTAAGCGTGGTTCTTGTAGACAGCGTACCAAATACCAAAAATATATTGTCGATAACGTTACGATTTTGTAACTATCTACAAACTCGTGCTTTTTCATCTAATAACTCCAAATAGTTACACTTTTTCCTCAAAATGTATGGACTACGGACTATACTTTTTACTTAACATTTTTTTTACTGTTGAAAGGAGAACATCTTAGCACAGGCTGAAACATACCTCATCCTCATACCTTCTAAAATCCTAGTAAAAACTAAATTTTGAAAATATATAAATCAAAATAATTAATGGTTCTCAACAACAAGACGTATTCAATAAGTACCTAACTGTTTATAAACTAAAACCCTAATCTCGATACTGTAGGCGAAACTTACGAACAATTCATTGGCAGAACATCCAAGAACTTAAAAGTTACGCAAGTCTATAAACCTCAGCTCACTCGGCTGTGAATTCACCGACATAAAACACTTTGGCAAAGACGCTAGGCTATTGCACATAAAAAGAAGAAATACTCACATAATATTCGAATGAATTATGTCGGTTCTCGTAAACGTATGTTATATCGCAAGTTCTTTGGGCTGTTTATACTCTCAGACACTCTTATCCCAGATTTTACCATTAAGCTCTAAATGCCCTCCGTCTAATATTTCTTTGGTCTTATCCGTTGATCTTATAAACCTACAAAAAGTAACGTTTGAATAAATGCCGATTTTATGTCAGTTTCCACCGAAGTAGAAATGTTTGTATCTTTTATTACTACGCTTTATTACACAATATTCGTTGTTTTTATCTTAGTTTTACTGTTTTTAACTGCTGTTCTTTTGAAGGTTTTACCACAAATCGTATAAGAAAAAGTCTAATGTGATTTAGATTTTGCGATAGCTATATAATTTTATATGAGGTTTGAAAGATGATTTGGGTTTTTACTTTTATAGTTTTTTTTCTAAAACATCAACAAAAACAATGCATACATTGTACAAACGGTCTTAACGCACCAAAAGTTTCTTCAAGACGTATTACATTGGAGGTAGTATTCATCAATATTTGTTATTGTTACTGCAAGTTCTCAAACTATTACTGTAAACTTTGGAGTCCAAACATAGGTGAACAATGTGGTATGTGGCTGTAGGGGCGAAGCCCTACATTGATTGAGGGGCTGATTGGGCAGGAGGAGATGAGGAGTTTATATGGGAAATAGGTACCTGTTGTTGAGACGTGCTGGCGGGTGCAGATGTCTTGAAATGCGCTGGTACGGTCACACGACACTCACACTCACTATCACTGAGCTGGGTTTATTGAGCTGATAAATCACGAATAACTATGGGATTAATCGCGAAGATTTGAGCCGATCGGCTAACCGTAAGCTTTTCATATAACGAACGCGGAAGTCAACAGCGGAATGTGTCACTTGCGTGTCGCGCCTGATGTATGACAGTTCACAGCGCCGCACACGCTGCAGTGTTGCCAACGTCGCGCTAGAGTTTGGCGCGAACATCCTGGGGGGGGCCGGCAATGGGCGTGAGCTGATCCATCGTGATTTAATTCGTGTAAATATACGACTGCAGCAAAACCATTTTCTGAGGCATCTGCGAAGCCATGAAGTGAGTATGTAGAAGTTAATTTGTGCGGAGCTACGTGTCTGGGAAAATGTATGTCTGAGATGTGCGGAAGGTCATGAGAAATGCGTTGCCAGTCCTGTGTAATATTATCTGGAGTGGGGTCGTCCCAATCCAATTTGAGCAACCATAATCTTTGTAGGAGTAATTTTGCGCGGAATATGACAGGAGTGATCCAACCGTTTGGATCATAAAGAGAAGCTACAGTGCTGAGTATTGATCGCTTTGTTATGTGAGTGATTGGTGGTAGGGAAATGTGATAGGTAAATTCATCAGATTGCGGAATCCATCTAATACCTAAAACCTTAACAGATGGAGAATCTGAGCTGATGTCAAAGTCCTTAGGCATTTCGCATTGATCATCTGGGAAACGTTGTAATAGTTGAGGAGTGTTAGATTTCCATTTACTGAGCTGGAAACCACCAAGCGATAATAAATTAATAAGCTGAGTTTGAAGGGCTGAAGCTTCCTCTATGGAGTCATGCCCACAGAGAATATCATCTACGAAAATGGAGTTACGTAATATATGAGCAGCTTGGGGATGGCGATGACCTTCATCATCAGCTAGTTGTAATAATGTGCGGATGGCATGATAAGGACTTGAACGTAATCCGTAGGTAACAGTGTTGAGCGCATATGTGAGTAAAGGTCGATCGGGAGACGATCTCCAGAGTATGAGCTGATAATGACGTTGATCTGGATTAATAATAATATTTCTAAACATCATTTTTATGTCTGTGGTGAACACTACACGATGTGTCCTAAATGTCATAATTATATCGACAATATCACGCTGAAGGGCGGGGCCTGTGTGCAGACAATCATTCAGGCTGACACCATTGGATGACTTGCAACTGCCATCAAATACTGTGCGGAGTTTATCAGTACCTGATTTAAATACGCCATGATGAGGAATATAATAATGAGGCTTATGTGTAAAAGTAGAAGGATGACAAGGTGTCATGTGACCTAAATTTATGTATTCATTCATAAATTCTACGTATTTTGAGCGGAGTGAATGATCGGAGTGTAACCGCTTTTCTAAGTTGAGAAATCTACGGAGCGCAATAGCATGTGTACTACCTAACTGCGGAGCATTCGATAAAAATGGAAGAGTTACGATATAACGTCCCGATTGGTTACGAGTAGTTGTTGAGCGGAATAAGTCTTCACATTGTTCATGTAATGGGTTTGAGTGAGTTGGAGACGGCTGGGGTTCTTCTGACTCCCAGAATCGCTCTAGACTTTTATTTATATCTTGATTAGAATGAGAATGAGCAGAAAGAGCGGAGTTAACTTGAACTACTGAGTTATCGTTACATAATTGTTCAATGGGACCTATAAGTGCAAAATCAAAAATCGTGCCGAAGGCTATGGGCTTCCCCGGGCCCAAAGCCAACTTAGTACCATCTAACAAGTACTTGAGTTAATTACCGGTCGGGCGTCCCATCTCTTATCGCTCGATCGCCGCTGCATACCTGCGCTCCGATAAGAAACATCTGTTTTTTGTTTTCGACTAATACAATAACAACCGACTTAGGCATTGCATTTAAACGTTTTATGTCCGCTCAATTAATAATATTATAGCCGTTCCTGTGTTATAATTACATAGACACATATTAGCTCGGCACATTACTACACTTATATTTTCGTAACTTAGTTTAATAACTTTTCATTCGTCTTATCCGCCCATTTATTTTACATTCAGTCGATTTTACATTAAAATGCCTACAAAGTCCCAGGCTGCCGTGTTTAGAGAGGCCGTTAAGGCCTTCGGTAGGCTTAAAGAAATTGCCGTAGCTCTTTCCAGTGGCGAGTCCTCGGAGTCGGCTCATACATTGAGGAAGGAGTTCAATGCTCGCCTTAAAGAAATTGGTTATCAAAAAACAAAATTAGAGAATATTTATCATGAAATTCTGGACGACCCAACCTTGTCTCAAGAAACGGAACAATTATATACGTCGCACTACGATAGTGCAATTTCGGAATACTATTTTGTTTTAACGGCAGCCGAAAGCCCGTCAAATACTTCGGATTCTCCTCAGCTCTCTTCGTCCGTGCTACCCAAAATTGAGCTCCCTAAGTTCGATTCTTTAGTAGAAAACTGGCCCTCTTTTATAACAATTTTCCGTAGTCTGATGGATGATATGGCGACGCTGTCAGACGCGGTAAAGTTGCACTACCTGCTGTCTTGTCTGTCGGGGGAGGCATTATCGATGATATCCCATTTAAAGATTACGAATGAGAATTATGGTGTTGCGCTCGACATATTATCACGTCGATACGAGAACCGTCGCGTGTTAATTGACAGGTTCGTAGATATAATACTCGGTCTGCCCAACATCCATATACGCTCGAGTATCCGGGCTACTTTTTTAACCCCACTCATCTCCGCTCAAAGTGCACTAATAAATTTAAATTTACCCATGGACAGTAATTATGTCTTTGTGTCGATTGTAGTCCGTAAGCTACAGGGGGAGCTCCGCACATTATTTGAGAGAAGATACGGCGCCTCTGACACTCTGCCCACCTTAGGAAACTTAATCTCTTTTTTAGAAGAGCACGCGCGCTGCATCGAGACGGAATGTCCGACGCCAGCGCGCGTTGACTCTCAAGGTCAAGCTCAAGCTGGCCCTTCCCGTCAACAACCCCCCTCCCCCCGTTCTCCGCGCAGTCCCCGCTTTAGACCCATCAGCCCAGCGTATCAACGCTCGCCCTCAGCACATACCATGCGTACCCCGCATGTCAGCCCAGCTCCATCTCATTCTCGCCAACACTATACACCCCCCTCTCCCCCCCGACAGGTTCAGCACGTATACTCAGCTCAAGCCAGTCATAAGTCTAAATTTTATTGCCCATACTGTAGGTCGACCGAACATAAATTGATAGCGTGTCCCAAGTACAATCATCAGCCCATTCAAGGACGTTGGGACTTCATAGAGTCAAAAAGTAGGTGTCGGAAATGTTTAGGTCCGCACTACGAGAATGAATGTAGGTCGACTGGTGCCTGCAAGGAATGTGGAAGTCCTAGTCACCACACTTCACTTCATCGTCATGATGCATCACGCTCACCAACTTCGTCAGCCCATTTACTTCCCGCTCACTTGCGCGCGCAACCCCGTCGTCGCAGTGACAATACTGCCCACACATACACATCTAACACAAACCATACTGTCGTCCATCATCAACCATCTACATCTGCTCAGTCTCGTTCATCTTCGCCTCATAATACGAGTACTAAACAATGACTACCTACCATCACGGAGCATTCAGAATTAGAAAATCAGCCCAATAATTTAAATGATAATTTTTCCCCGAAAAAATCAGCTCATAATAATTCTGCTCAGGTCAATACCACTCAGCACAATAATAGCACATTACAAACGCCCATATTATTACCTACAGTCGTTTTAAAAATTTCAGATAAATATGGTAACTATCACAAAGCCCGCGCGTTATTAGACTGTGGAAGTATGATAACCTTAATTACTCAACGCCGGGACGCCCGACCGGTAATTAACTCAAGTACTTGCTCGAGGTGCTAAGTTATAACGTAAACAACATAAAATATTTCAAACGAGCCGAACAAAAATAACACTTATTGTTATAATGGTAGAAGGCACAAACTATGCGATGTATGAATAATGTCCTTTGTTCTATGAGTTATAACACGACGGAATTATGTTGGAGAAATTTTATATAGGTATTTTGGGCAGAAATATATTCTGGGATATAATTTAAATGCGATACAGAATTAAAATATGAGCTGGAAATAATTGGATGGTACTTATTTAATAAGATACAAAAGGATTTAATTGTCTTTGTTAACAATTATGGCGGGCGGACGAAATGCGTATTTGGCAAATTTTTGCAAAAATATTGCCGTAGGGAATTAAAAAAAGAGCGGAGGTTACTTAATTCGACAGAATATTAATAATCAAATGGGATTCTAATTAGATTTAGGCAGAAATATGTGCAGAGTGGACTGTATTTTCAATTTTCGCCGAGCGGGGCACGTGACGGCCGGACGAAAATATGTTACGGGGTGGCTCGAAAAGGACCTGAGAGGTCCCTGGACGGCTCGAAGGACCAGAAAATGTAGGGGCGAAGCCCTACATTGATTGAGGGGCTGATTGGGCAGGAGGAGATGAGGAGTTTATATGGGAAATAGGTACCTGTTGTTGAGACGTGCTGGCGGGTGCAGATGTCTTGAAATGCGCTGGTACGGTCACACGACACTCACACTCACTATCACTGAGCTGGGTTTATTGAGCTGATAAATCACGAATAACTATGGGATTAATCGCGAAGATTTGAGCCGATCGGCTAACCGTAAGCTTTTCATATAACGAACGCGGAAGTCAACAGCGGAATGTGTCACTTGCGTGTCGCGCCTGATGTATGACAGTTCACAGCGCCGCACACGCTGCAGTGTTGCCAACGTCGCGCTAGAGTTTGGCGCGAACAGTGGCATTATTTTGAGTGGCTAATGAGTTCCCGGAGCGTTATCTAGTATCGATTATCCATTTACACTGGTGAGAACATTTCTCATGTTAGCACCCGACTAGGTTTCGTTATTTAGGGCTTTATTTTTTCCTGTCATTGTAACAAATTGTTATTTGTTTATCTGGTTACTATTTTTCTATTATTTTATTCTGTTGTTAACAAAATCCTGAATCTCAAATTTGATTGCTTTCTTGTTTAATCGGAAAAAAATGGTTCCTGTGCGTATTTTGTATTCGACAGTAAACGCATACGTATATTTACAGAATAAATTTAATTATTCTGGATTCATACATTTTTCACATTAATAATTTTAACAGCACATTCAACATTTGGAGTATTGAAAGGAAATTAAGGGACAAATAAGTATTTCCATTGCCGTACTGGTATCATAAGCTTCACTCGGTTTTCTTGTCCGTTATCAATAAATACCACAACCTTCATAATATTATATTCACATCCAAATCTGATTCTTTTTCATCCCCCTAACATGACCTTTAAACAAAGAAGCCTTAAATGTTATTCTGCTTTCAGTGTGCAACATAACCATTGACTCCCGGATCCTCAAGAGCAAGTCGGGCAAGACCTTCGGCCAGATCAAGTCCCCGTCTATCGAAGGTCCGGGCGCCTGCTCGTACTTCCTTCAGCCTGATGCCGGCCAGCGGGTCGAGATACAGCTGTACCGGCTCGTCTCCGCTGGCCGGTTCAATGGATCCAGGTGGGCGAATTTGAGCTTTATTAGTTTTTGACGTGACGACGTCTTATAATTCGATGGGGCCGGCTGCGCGCACGAAAAAACATGACGCAATATGCGGTGTTACATCGCTCTGAGGCGTTCCAATGGCCTAAATTACACGGTCAATATCATCACAATTCTTGTATCACGGGATTCACAAATAGTACTGCGATACTGCGATTCGGCCTATTATACCATCAATATTATCACGGAATCGTGATAATATTGATGCGTGAAATACCTGCCATTTAAGGCTATGACGTTGTCACGTTCAACTATCGTCAGTAAGCCGACTTTACAGACAACCGATTTTTTAATATATATGTAATTGATTGTACTGTCGGTTCTTGGTGGAAATTAATTTTATACACAAATGAAACACAATATTACTTGCACTTTTTCCACTATATTCATAAATTACAATTTAAAGACTTAAAACACGACCGGTTTCGACTAAATTATCGTCAGGTGTTTTTTGATAGCTCGTGGCTATTGCTATAAAAAAGAGGCTATCGTGGAGTTTGAACCTTATATGTCTTTGGTGAGTAAGTCATGCGGATGACGTCATAATTACTGGTGCTAAAAAAAATTCATCGATTTGCGATTTACGAGTAAGAATGTCATCCATCCATACTACCATACTAATATTTTAAATGTGAAAGTGTGTCTGTCATTCTGTCTGTTTCCTCTTCACGCCAAAACCGCTGAACTGATTTTGCTGAAATTTGGTATGGGGATACTTACTTTGAGTCCCGAGACCTTTCCCGGGACTCAAAGTATATATGTCCTTACATAGAATATTTTTTGTCCCGGCCAAATATACGGTTCTCGCAGGTTTGCCGATTGGCAATTTTATTGTATTGCATGTTTTGAAGCAGAATATTGAAGTTGAAGTCTAAAGAACTTCTTTATCTCCATTCAATAATATAATTAATTATACTTTTTTTTTGCGCAGGGGAAACCCATCATGGGTGCCCCGGGTTGGGTACGTGCCTCAGTTAAGCTGAAGCACCCCGGGGGTATGTGAAACTCCTACTCACCAAAACCACCTGCGGTTGCCTTCAGCCGTATACGGAGGGATATCCTGGTTCTCTCTACCACAGGACTCCCTCCAAGACCGGCCGGTCTGCCTCAGAAGGGACCAGACTTCCACCAAATTAGGGAACACTTAGGCAAGCTAAAGCGTTCCCCTCGACGCCGGGACTAGCTAAGCCGGGCAGGTTCCCATCCTGACCCGGAGCCCCGTGGGACGAACTGTCTTATAATTAGACAAAGCATTTCAGTTAAATTTGTACTTTCATTTCATTTCTCAATAATTTTAAACTTTTAAAAGGCTTGAACTCAGTATAATATTTGAGAAGCGAACTCTATAAAATAAAGGATTTTCGCCGCGGAAGTTGTAAGTAGCGGGAAAATGGATGCTCACAGAAACTTTTCTATCTCGATTTTAACATTTTCAATTCTTTTCTTTACATCAATTTCTTATATTTACCTAGATTGCAAGAAATTAAAGTCAAAGACAAGGGAATATAAAGAAAATGAATTGAAGTTCGTATTATCCTAACGTTTATTTTAGTACAATAAGCAAGTAAAAATAAGAAAATATTTTTTGTAGGTTCTAACAACAATCAAAATTAATTTAGCATATTGTATACTACACAAAAGGCTCTTACTGTTGAGAGGAGAGAAAAATATGACATGCTTATTATAATTTAAATAGCAATTATATTATTTTGTCTGTAAGACCAAAATTTGCCGACGTTTTATGTAAACTTTCAGTAGGCAAAAAATAAATGGATTAAAAGAAAATTGAGTTGCGACCTACTTGTTGGAATAACAAATTAGGATAATAGTTATTTGACCTTCAAAGAAAATACCTTTGGAATCGGTAGACATATTAAGAATTGTAAGTAAATCCACCTCATTCTTTGTAATTATTTAAAAGTTTTGTATTCTGTGATATTGTTGCTGGGAATGGTAAAATGTTATTATAAAGAACTAATTTGTGTATTTGCTGTTTGTATTGAAATAGTTTTATAACTGCTCGACCTATTTTAATAAAATTAATATAGTTAGTCTATGGAATATCGCTTTTTAGCGCAGGAAATGGTACGCATGAGAAATTTTATCAAGCCTACAAATTTGCGGTGAACATTAGTATTTTATAATGGGGATACAGGAAATAAATAACCAGCGCACAGTTTGTCACCGGCAGATGTGATCAATGTTCCGTCAAATTGGATATTTCAGACATCCGCATACAATGTGTAATGCCGAAAACATTCGCTCTTTAAAATATAGAATTGAAAAATCACATTAGAGTAACGGCTGTATTCGCATCTGTGGGTTTAAAGGCCCCTATACGATGACGCCGAACTGAGCCGATCGGACTGATCGCAGATCGACCGGTCTTACCTCTATGCACCGAGTGTGCAGTGCACTTTTGACTTAAGGATAGGTCGGTCTGGGATCATTTCACCCAGATCAATATTTGGGTGTCGTAAACACGATTGTACTGAAGGAGTTTTATTAGGTTAATTTTCCGCGGCGAAGGTATCTCAATTGTAGTTAATCACACTATTCGGTCATTAACTTTTCTGCCTTATCACTACAGTGATAAGGATTAAAATGTTATACGTTACTGTACATAGAACCATTTCCAGCTGCGTCGGAGGCTGGCTGCAGCTGAGCGGAGCGAGCGCGGTGCAGGACACAACTGGGGAGGCCGAGACGAGGCTCTGCGGTACTAATGAACGGTACACACCACCCGTGGTCCTCTTCGCCGACTACGGTGCTTCAGTATTAGAATTTAGGTCAGTTTTTATATAACACTAGCTGTCCCAGCAAACGTTTCTTTGCCATAATATAAAGTATTTCGCCCATATTATTTTATTGAAGTGACTAAATAAGTTTTAAGTATGTCGCCATGGTAACGTCGATCGCTATCTCGTCGCACAAACAATGGTCGCCGTCAGTCTCAGGTTGTAATAATTTACTATTATTTATTGAACAAATGCACTTATCAATATAATATAAAGTACCCAGTAGCCGATTCTCAGACCTACTGAATATGCATATAAAATTTGGTAAAAATCAGTAAAGCCGTTTCGGAGGAGTTCGTGGACTAACATTGTGACACGAGAATTTTATATATAAGATAAGGGGGCAAACGAGCATACGGGTCATGGAAAGCATTAACTAACGTCGCCCTTGGACACTCGCAACATTATAAGAGCTGCAGGTGCGTTGCCGGCATTTTAAGAGGGAATACGCTCTCTTCTTGAAAGTTTGCTGGTCGTATTGGTCCGTAAATGTTGCTAGTGACAGTTCGTTCCAGAGAGAGAGAGTTTCGTAAATTGTAACGAATTAGTATAAATATGTTTCTAGAACCTGCAGTAAATTATTTGTCTTCACTGATACCCATACGTTTAGGTAAAAAGTTATATTAGGTTTTTGTCCAAGCCCCTAAGCCAAACGGTTCTGATTTTCATTTCATAGTCTGTGTAGATTTTTCCACCGTGGCTCCTAAATTACGGCTTTTATGTCTTTAAATAATCGTAAAAACAGCCAGAATAACATAAAATGTGCATAGTCGTGTTTTAATATTGTACCGTTACTAAAAATGAATAGCAACGAATTTTAAAATCCACATTTGCTACCTTGAAACATTATAACGCCATTTATCAAGATTTGCGGCCATTATTTTCAAATCACATTTTAAAATATCGAATACGCCCTTTATTTTACAACTTTTACAAGCATATTCAATTTCGTCGCGTAACGCAATCAAGCTTTTTCAGATCCTCACTAATTGCTTTACAATAGCTTATCCGAACATCGAAATAGCTTCTGAATTGATTGTACGGACGTACAGTGTACATTATTGTACACGACGTACGAGTTAAATGGCTGTTCATATCAGAATTTCCAACTGAGCACTAACTTGATTTTAATGTTTCATAGTACCAATGAATGTTCACTTTATTATTAGTTAACTATTTTATCTATCAATATTAGGAGTATACAGAAGAGTACAAAATAATAGCGTCTTCTCCTTTTCATTTGCCAAAAGATCTTAAATTTGAACACGGCCTATGCTTTATTCTCTCTAGAAATTTTTGGAGTCTTTAAAAGTATATTGGTTATTTAAATTTAAATAAATTAATTACATTTTAGTTTTACAGCCATCCTGTTGATACTTTACATTTTGTTTAAAAATACTATGAATACAAAAAATATGACTTTCTATATTATTCCTTCAGGCCCCACGCGAGCACCGGTGATCGCGAGAACAAAATAATACAATGGGAATTCCTAGAATCTCCGATCGAAGTATTAAGAACACTAACGCACCAATTATAATGGGTGTTTTACCTTAATAAATTTGTTACTTCTGATTATTACCCAAAACTAAATCTAGTAACACAACACTAATATTGTATATCCAATACAGGATAATAGAGAAGACGGTTCGGTCTCAGTTTCTGGCGTTCTTCAGCTTCACGTCGCTGAGCAACACGCAAGGGGTGGGATTTCACCCCCGCGGCGGGGCCCGGATACCCCACACAGGTAAGAGCGTTATGACGTGTTTAAACTATTTTCATCCCTACTAATATAAGTTATGGTAAAATAAATTACAGATATTTTGGGCACTTGATCAAATCAAAAATCAAAATCAAAATATTTATTTCTAAATAGATTATCAAATAACACTTTTAGAACGTCGAGTCTACATGAGCCTACCACCGGTTCGGGAACTAATCCGACGAGAAGAACCGGCGTTAGATCCATACCTGTTACCTTATAACGTTTAAACCGCAGATTTCATTTAAATAAAAGTTAACTTTCTGTCATAGTTAAGACCTTATAATAGTCTTATTGCAGCAAAATCTGTGTTACCCGTGTGGAAACGATTTTCTGAGCAATATCAAG
This sequence comes from Polyommatus icarus, assembly GCA_937595015.1. Lineage (NCBI taxonomy): Eukaryota > Metazoa > Arthropoda > Insecta > Lepidoptera > Lycaenidae > Polyommatus > Polyommatus icarus. The sequence goes on along the minus strand of OW569329.1, from coordinate 6,782,137 downwards.
TTATTTGATATCTAGATCATAGATGTTACCAATTAGTCCATATACGATCATCATAATTTTGTATGGAGATACTTTGAGTCATGGAATAATTGAAATTATTACAGAACAATGTACGAACACGGTAAACAACGGTTGGTTTCTGTAGGTTTTCGATTACTAACGCGTCTTTTTTCCCCAGAATTGAGTGACGGCTCATTCCCACTTTCACTACCTTCTGATAACAACCTCTGATATAGATTATATCACATTATATTGTACTTTTTCATAACAACACAAGTGTTCCGGACAATACGACCCTCGTCATCTGCTATATCTCCACAAATATCCCTTTAATATATAATCTATTTGCCTATTTATTACATTTCTAAAGGTCTTTATTTATCGCTTTATTATAAATTAATAAAAGCTATTGAATGAAATAACTCTTTTATGGTTTCCTAGACACAAAAGATGAGTAAATTAGTTTCAATGACATTAATTAACAACTTTCAGTATTGATTTTTGATCACTTACAAGTTTGGTTTGATATTTTAGGCTCTTATTATCGTCAACCATGGTCATGATCTTTATTTTCACGTTTTAACTTTTTAAAATTAATGTAAAAAGTTTAAATATCATTTTAACATATTATAAACTTTTCAAATTGTTATGTGAAAAATGTAAAACACTTTTACTTTACTTTTACTTTGCATGATTAGAATATTAAAGATACGTATTTACTTTTATAAGGGCTGTAAAATCTGGCAATCGGCTTATATTTATAGTCTCGTAGATATTATGGAATTTACGAGTAAAGTCGTAAATTTTTATTTTCGAATTATATATTTTACGATGAATAAAATATTAAAGGTCTGAAAATTTATTGTGAATAATTAAATAATTTTGAAACAATCTAAATGAATTAATAATAATAATAAATCTTTCTTCAAACAATATGATGTTGAAAATAGAAAATGTATAATTCGTTGCTTTACATTATTAATGTATAACAATGTTACAACATCTTAACATGATTACAAAGCAGTGTAATCGCCGCTTAACAAAGACTATACAATTACTAGCTATTTGCATAATCAATAAGCTAATCACCGAATCGCTCAGCCACTTGTGCTTGAGGCGAGCTAGCGCTAAATAGGTTCTGTAATATCGTAACTGTGTAGCTTATTAGCTGTATAGTAGGCATTGTAGAGTGCAGTGATAAGGTTGAGGCTTCGCTAGACATTTTGACGACATCCTGTTAGTTCCACCGTTTACTACGAGTAACTACTTCTTGTACTAACTAGAAAATTGATTGCAGACCGACATAATTTTGTCGGATTATGTCAAGCCGAAAGATCTTATTAAATTTTCCTGGAACGACCATAATTATTATAACGTTATCCGCCTCCGCCATTTGCCTATGAATCAATTGCCTATGAATCAATTGCCTAACCGTACATCCAAATTCAAAACGACTAGGCAACGATATTGCCCTGGGCTAGTAAACGCTTATTATTACCATGTAGGCTTCGATCACTAATATACAAGATACACAATCCGCGGCAAAAAACGACCTCACCAAAAGAGCACCAAACTCAACATTCTGGTGCACTTTTGATTTAGTAGTGCTCGAACGCTCCGCCGGGACACATGCCTCAGTGCGCGTTTAATAATTGTAGAAATTATACGTCTAAAACCAAAAAAAAGGATGGAATTTCATATTTCCGGTAAGTATTAATTTTACCCTAATATATTTCTTACAATTGTATTGTAAATATTGGTATTTCTTTAAGAAATCACCAAAATACAGTTTTAAAATTAAGTTGTAAATAAATCAACACCAGGTATAAACCATCACAATTGCGAATACTCATACTAAAGGTACTTATCGAAGTTTATCATGCCCACTTGAAATGTTCGGGTTATAAGCTATGTTTCTGTTCCATTTGATGGAGTCGCTATTACTATTATTTTTTTATTGAGGATTTTTTTCAGGTTTCCTCGAGATCCAGTTAGATGTGGTAATAATATTATGTTCCCATCTTCGATCAAATATAGTTCCCATTAAGGATTTTTTAAGTAGGTTAAAAAGTATGGGCGTTGGGTGATGTGAGTTGTCCTTTGTGGCCTATCGGAAAATGTATGTACACTTATGTATATTTTGGTTAATGATAAAATTAGACATAACATTAGAACAACATAATATTACAAGTAAAAAATAATTACTCCTCACTTTATACATTAAACTTCGGAAAAATAAAAAAATGGACTATTAAAATTATTACAAATTACAATCAACAAAAAAAATTTGAACAGTTCGACTCCACTCATACTTCACTTCGCCCTGTTCCAGCGGCGAATTTCGGTCGTAAAATTGGATTTTTTTTTGGCACTATACAAATTTGAACTTAAATCATATACGCGGATGGTTGAATTTAGTATGAAGCGTGCATCGGACGTAAAAATTTTATTGCTTTGTAAACACAAATGTTCATTGTTTTATAAAAAGATCTTTAATAATTACTATAATTAAGGTTGATTTTAGATAAATGTATACTTCATTAAACTCTATTACTCGGGGACAGATTTTCGAGAGGTTTTGTATGAGACTGTGTATCTTGTATATATTTGATCGAAGCATGTAGGCGACAGGTCAATAATTGTAGCTCACCGCATCGCCTCTCCTAGCTGATCTAACAGCTATTGTCGAGCAAATAGCCCTCCATCATTCCGGTGACTGCCTTCGCTTGATTACACCTATCTCTGTCGCCTTCACAGAAATGAAAGAGCTGGCGATATTTTACTTTTCAAACAAGCTCTGATAAAAGCTTCTTTGTCTACTTTATTAAGTCTCTGATTATAAAAAGGGATTGTAGCTGTATCGTTTTTCAATCGAAATTGCCGTCTTCGCGCCTAAGGCATTAAATAAACACGCATTTATTAGCTTTGCCTCGAATTTTTGTTTGCTCAAATCTTTTGCGTAATTTACCAACACCTTTCGATTTACTTGTATGTTGACTTTAATTATGTTTTAAATACACATTTACTTTGTATACTTATAATTGTGTATCTTAATATCGTCAATGACGTCGACTCTCATTCTGGATTATTTTAACTCGATCTTAATAATTGGCTTTGAAAGCATTAGATAGTCTAGACTCTAGACACTGTGCGGTGGCCTTAGCCCTCTTACTCAGGGCTAAGTTTTTGGTAATTCCGACAACTTTTCTAACCTACTAAGACAACTTATTTTGGTTAATTATGTACCGCCGTTTGAGAAGTTCCAACATGATCTAAAGTGATATCGATTTCGAAGCCAAATCAAACTGTAAATCAATATCAAATCAGTTTTGGGTAATGGGAGGAAGACCCATATCGTGTCAATACTTATTTTCGTGCTAAAGATCCCACAAAAATTGTTAGTCGTTACTAAAAATATTTTAAAGAAAGTTGTAAAATTCTTCACGCCCCTGTTACATATTGCAGTATGAGAAAATTTTACCATAATGATGCTTCCGAATAGAAAATACAGTGAACGTGCGACGTAACCATTGAAATTGTATATTATGATGCGACACACTTCCGCGGGAGCGTGGAAAATGGTTTTGAAATACTGAAAACAATTTTGTCACATTTTTACTCCACCAAAATGACCCTGCCACAAACTTATTCGCCTTTCATATAATATCTTGAACCGTTTTCTACGTTTCTAGAAAATCTTGTCATGAGGCTTTTATTTCTATTTGAATATTCACATGTACATCACAGTATTCAGACACTTATTTTAGTAATGAAAACATGTACTTTATAAGTGCAAGGCCTTAATCTGATGCGTTGCGTCTTCAAAACGGATTAGCACATACATGCGTTGCGAAAAGCGCAACAATACAATGCAAAACGGTGAAAACACAGTGTCTCATCTAGCTTCCTACTTTATATATGCTGTCATTTCATCAAAACAGGCACAAAACGTTCGACGACGGAACATAATATAATAATTCATAATAATTATCACAAAGTGCGTTTTTAAAACGAGACGGTACTGTTGCGGTGAAGCAACACAAGAAAGCATTGAGACTTCGCTCTAAATATCAAATCTACAAAGCGTAACAAAACTAATAAGATAATGCTTAAGGGTGTGTATGTATATAGAGTACACTGTGAAAGTAGCTGCCCTAGAAGACAAGTGGCAAGCGATTATCGTAAAAGCTACCGCGTACGCCACAAAATGTATGCATTTTGACGTAAGTCATCGCTTCGCTAGCGAATACAAATGTCAAATCCCATACATTTTGTGGCGTTAGCGCGTTTACGATAATCGTTTGCCGCTCGTCTAGGTCAGAGCTAAAAGAGCAATTTTTTTAATGATTTGTATGGGCAAGCGCACCAGCTTTATGAATTTTGCCATACAAAAGTAGAAAAAAATTGCTCTTTCAGCGGTGCTTTTTCACAGCGAACTCTATATAGTGGACCTATACACATCCTAAAGTATCATCACGCTGCTGCTGCATACAAAATAGTACAGAAAATAGACATCACACACCACATCACACAGATTCTGACCGGTCACGGCAGATTCGCCTTCTACTTGAACAGATTCAAGCTGAAGGAGGATCCGTCCTGCCTGTGTCAGCCAGGAGTTGAGGAGACGGTTCCTCACCTGCTACTCGAGTGCCCAATTTTTGCTAGCAATAGATACGATATTGAGCAGAAATTGGGCACATCGATGACAGGTGAGAATCTGCCATCCATCCTGGGGAGTAAAAAGCGGGACATCTTCCTGGCTTTTTGCAGAACGATCGTGGGTGTAGTGAATAAACGTAACAGTAGTATTTTGTGTGATAATAACAATTATGTTCTAATTTTAAGCTGTGATATTAGAATAGTCTCCGTTTTTTTTTGTTTTATAATATTTGTGCCGTTGTTTTACTATTTTGACATTTAATTGTAGGTATTTTATTTGTTTATTTTAGTGGAATCATTTTATTGTATATTGAAATTAATGTTAATTATATTTTATATTGGATATCATCATATTGTACAAATTATATTATTGAACTTAATTAATGGGCTAATTAGACAAATTGTGTTTATAGACAAATAGAAAATACATAGCCCTGATAATGTTAGGGGGACGATAGTAAACAAAAAAAAAAAAAAGTATCATCACTTAGTTTTGTTACACTCTGTATATGAAAGTGAATTAGTAACTGTATTTAGGTACCATGTATTCTGTTTATCGCCCTTATTTTACTAAATCATTCAGTCTAACTCGCATTAAAAAGCAATCTTGCAACATCAATGAAAGAAACATGGACATCAGAAATAGAACCTTATTTATATTTATTTCCCATTCCTTTGGTACTTTTCCTGTCACCATATCTAATTTGCATCTTTAAAGGAATAGCTTTACGACCCATTTCACTACTTGTATCGAATTTATTCGGTATTTGATACCATCTGGTTATCAGAGACGGATTCGTTTTTCATTTCCGTCGATTTTTTGTGCTTTCGTCGTGAATTTTACGCCGGGTTTTTTCGGATGGTGATTAATGTAAAAGTGCAATGCTTTAAATATCTCTGGATCTTGCAACTTGTTTTATTACAGTACACTTTTAGAAATTACTACAAAACTTTTTACTTACAAAGTAAAATAAAAAAATTGTTGCAATATTGCATTAATGGTACTGAATTTAAGACAGGCAAATGTTACTCCATCCCCTGCGCTACGCCTACGGTCTACTCTTTCTTCTCTTTAGGAATTTTGTATCAGGTCATGTGTCCTTAGGCGATTTTTTTACTTGTCCCAAAAAAGAAATCTCACCGTTAAAAAAATTCACTTGAAAAATATTAACTGAGAAATCTTTAGCTTTAGAATGAATTTATTACCTTGCTAATTGCCATTATAAAGTTACGTAATGTTACGCTAAATAAGAAGCGATCAATATTTTTGGACTTACATACTACAAACAAAATCGCGGTATATTCTACGCTCTTTATGCAAATAGGTCACTATAATATTATAAAACCTTTCTATTAGAGGTTGGAAATGTGTTATTTATCTACGAATTAAGTTTACTAAGTTCAAATGAAATTATCGCCAGCAAACTGTTGTGCAGTTTGGCGATATTTAATGTATAAAATATTGTTTACATTTTTATGAGGATATAATATTTGTTTTCCTCTAGATTGTGACTGGCTGTACCAAGACGTGTCGTGTCGTGGTGCGGGCACATGCGTGCTGGCGAGCCCCGGCTACCCAGGGCTGTACCCGCCGTACAGAAGATGCCGGTACCTCTTCGCCACTAACTCCGTACACACGAGGGTCAAGATCGTATTCACGTCGATACTGCTGCCGAGAGAGTGAGTACTGTGATTATCAATTAGTAGAGCAGAGATTTAGTCAAGTAATTAATTTTGATAATGACAAGCAATTAAGAAGCAAAATACCTTTGCCAGATTACACTCGTGGATCTTAGCCGTGACACTCTTGTTATTTTCATTGTTGAATTACGCAAATCGCAATGTATTTCTATATTCATAGTAAGTATATACTTATTCTATATTAGGTTAAATATTCATATGGAATGTTAACAAAATTTCTGTGAACGTATAAATATACCAAATTAGTCAAGAACGTTTCTAACTGCCTGACTATCTTCAGACTGGGTTGAAAGAAAACATCGCTTTGAAAAATATATAAACTATAAATATCTTGTTTCGAGAATTTTTCCAAAAAAATTTGGTGTTCCTAAACTCTAAAATTTTACTTATGTTTTCATCTCGACGGTTAACATTTATACCCTGATACTCAAAAGCAGCTCAAAGATAACAACGAATTTAGTTTAAAAATGAATGGCAGGACAGCCACGTACCGACAACGGTTCCCTCGGTGTTGAACATAATCACATCTGACGATAGGCCGTTTTGACGACACCGCAGGGAACTGAATTCTAAGCCGGATCTATTTCGAGTAAATTGATGAATTGAATATTAATTCAATTTAAATGTAGGTTAAGGCTGTTAAGGCTGATCTATACTTTGTAGCTTTTTTGCCGAGGCTTCGCCGGCGTGATATGGCATACAGATTCCCTATTAAACCACTTTAGGGGGAGAATTTTTTACAATTCTAATTTAGTGGATTAATTAAGAGAAACAACTGATTATTTTTTAAGTTGCTCAAAGTCTGTTCATGTGCGTTAAATGTCAATTTATCAGTTAACTAAGCCTTTTAGCTCGAGCATAATGTAGTCACACAATATACCTGCCACATTGTGACACAGATTATCCTAATTCCGATCGCATAAAGGCATAATATTCTCTAGGTTCGAATTGGAAAAAGCGTGTGACGTTCAAAAAGACAATCAGGAATCCCGGTTCACAAATTCCTGCGAAGCTACATTGTACCTGTCTGGCCACATCATACCAGGAATTCCCAGCATTAAAAAAGTAAGGCTTTGTAGAATTCGGATATCCCGTAAATACCGATGCCGGAGCGTTCGAGCGCGGGCCAAAAAGGTGAAAACATTCCACTCTTTTGTTCGCGTCTAATCCTTGAAAGCTTTAATTCGCATTTATATTTATGAGACAACCGTGAGTTTTGGGTCTCGCGTTATGAAAATAGCCTCAATGGTTTAAAAATGTTTTAAGGCCAAACGATGATAAACTTCTACTCTCAAAAGCTAACTACCTAACTAACATTATTTTGTTGCGTTGATGAGGGTTATTAAGAAGACGTGAGTGGAAGAATCGAACAAGTAACTTTTCGTAACATACGGACAATACCTCTTTTTTCCATAATTATTTTAATAAAAATTGTAAGTTATCTACTTCATATCCTAGCTAATATATCTGGCTAAACATATACTTCATAGTTTTTCTATTTCAAATAATATTTCCGGCCCTAATGCCTTCATCTAAGCAAAAAAAGGGAAGTATTTCATGTTGCTTACCTTATTCTTCCACTCACGTCTTGTTTTCTTGATGATAAAATTAAGAAAATAAATTACCTATAATTTGTATAACATGAAAACGGCGACTCTATTAGCATCCGATGGAAAACAAAAACTTATACTCAGAGCTCAAACTCATCCCGTATGTATCCGTTTCCTTCCTTATAAATAAGTTATGGGGCAACTCATGCACAAGACAGATACGGACGTCAAACGCATTCCGTCGCCCGGAGCAATGGCGTCCGGCTGCGACAAGTTACTAAATAAATTACCGGCCAGTCGACAGCGCGATCCAATTATGTACGAGATGGACTGTCCGGTCTGTCGGACAGTGGACACGTCACGCAATAATCTTAGATAATATCTCCGACTTTGACGGGGGTATCACGATATTACGTCATGTACAACTCGGTTCACCGGGCAAAATGAGGTAGGAGACAGTCTTCAACATTATGGTTGTGTGCTTCGTTATATGTAATAGTGATGTAGACGCCTCGGTTAATTAGTGGTGTAAGGCTCAGCTCTTAAATGATCGTAGGAACACTTTACAGAAACACCTCTTTCGAGCTTGGGAAATATAAGTAATCAATGTGTCGAATGGGCACTTTAAAAGACGGTCTTACGTCTGATTCCTCGCGAAGCACTACCCCACTGGGCTACGAAATAGAAGGAAGAGAAATTACTTTTGTCTACACTGTAAAATTACTCTTTGCGCGTTTCAATAAAAACGTAAAATAAACGAGGTTTTTATTATTAGGTACAGCTAGACACGATTAAAATACAATTTCAAGCACTCGCGGTAGAGGGAAGTAAGGCTTTGATACATCCAAAACTAATTTGGGAGTAACGTTTTAAGCTACATTTAAAATGTTGCTACAGAACTGCAGCCATGTTTCTAGGAATATTTAGAAAATGTAAGCTTTGAAACATTAATCAGGACAACTTATCTACGTCTAAAACGTTTTCAAATAATTGATGTACTTTGAGCATAAGACAAACAAAAAGTATAAAATAGTTTCATATGTTCGCAGCAATTTAATTTATCAGTACGAGCCAAGTTTCTAAGTAACTATAAAATAACACAGTCTTAAAACAGCGCTTTCCCGCTGAAAATATGTTGAGCAAAACAAACAAAAGCGAGCGATCCATGGCTGAACTAACAAGTAAGGAAAATAATTGAATACATGAGTGGATAAAGTGGGTAACTAACATTTTACAAACATAAAACCAATTACTCACTTTTGGAACGAAGTTCCTTATCGCGCGTTCGGCGAACTAGATAGATAGAACGATATTTGACTCCAACACATTTTTATTAGTACCTGCATGGTAGGGACAGAGGGCGTTGAAAGTATTCCTGTGCGTCGACTAGATGGCATTTTTTGAGAATAAACAGCAATTTTTAAACATAAGAGATAACTACGTTCCATTCGGGTGTCACCTCTCAAGTTTTTTTTTCTTATAATTTGAACAAACCTTGTAACTTACCATCATTTAGCTACTATATCTAGTTATACATAGAATCTACATTTTTTATTTCCAATCATTTTCCCGGTCCTAAAGGCTCCATTTATGCAAAAAACGACAGTTTTCAAATTGTTAGTTACCCACTTTCTCTACTCATGTCTTCAACTGTGAACTCCCCCTGCCCCGCGCCGCACCTCAAGCTGAGCCAACAAGAAACAGAATTACAAAATTTCAGTTACTCATTAACAAATTTAACCTTTAAATACTTGCGGAACAATCAGAGTCTATAAATAATAAATTAAAACGGATTTTACTTTGATATTTTGCGTTAATTGTATCTGTTACGCTCAAAGTCCGTCTTTGAGCGAAAAAATAGGTCACAACTCGTGGCTCTAATGAGCGGCCACGACGCGTTCTGGCAATCACAAAAATACCATAACGCGAAATTCGTATCGTGGTCGATATGCTATTCGTTTTTCTTCATTTGTTCTTGATTGATTAATCGTCCATAGCTATGGAAGATCAAATTTGAATTACCACGTGTACTACGAAATATTTTTTCTTTTACTAAATCACTGCATAACGTGTTAATCATTATTATTTATAAATAAAATATCCATAGTTCCATACTATCCGTAGGTACTAATATTATTACTGTCTGTCTGTCTGTCTGTCTGTCTGTCGTAACGTGTTGTTGTTTTTTTCATAAAGTAATCTGACCTCAATAAATAACAAAAATATAGTTTTATTTTAATTTACATAATTCAAATATAATACTACTAGTTGATGCCCGCAACTTCATTATGCCAGCCAGATAGACAATAATAATAATATTATTAGTACGGATAGATATATGAAACTATGGATATTATATAAATAATAATGACAATTTACACGACTTATAAAATATTTTGTAGTACGCGTGGTACCTAATTCAAATATTATAATCTTCCACACCTATGGACGATTAATCAATCAAGAACAAATCAAGAAAAACAAATAGCATATCAGCCACGACACGAATTTCGCGTTATGGTCTTTTTGTGATTGCCAGAACGCGCGAACACAACGCGTTGTGAGCTATTTTTTCGCTCACTGAGCGATTTCGGTCTTTGAGCGTAACATATCGACTGTATTTTGTTAATTTAAATAATCACTTGTTGTTATATTATTATTAAGTAATTGTTTATAATGTGAAAAATCATCATTGCTAATTAGCAATTATGATTTCTTGAACGTTTATTTTAATATTAAAGGCAATCTTTCAATTTACTTTCATTTAATTACAAATGGACCTTCTTAATAAAATCTTGACATAGAAATAAACGTTCTCTATTCCATTGATTTTTGACAAATCAGGAAGGCTTGCTGGAGAGTACAAATTAGAAATCAATAAAGTAACAAGTAATAGGCTGATAGATTAACAAATACCTCAGAAATATAGAGATATGGTTGGAAAGGTATTTTAATATATCAGTAAGCCAACCCTTGCTTTGTCTACCTAACGAAGCGTGGATCGCGTCGCGGTCGGATTAAAAGCGCACGCTACACTTAAGAGCGGGCTGTCAAATTTTGCTGCGTATTCTAATACATCCCGGAAGGCGATTGACTTAAATAAAATTGAGATTTATTTAATTATTGTATATTTATCTGATATTCTGTAAAAAGAAAACATGATCCACTTATTTTATTTATTTTTATTTTATTTTATTCGGAAAACTTACAGCACAACAATAACATTAATTATCTAAATAAGAATTTCAAATGCCAATTACAAGTTTCCACTTATGAATAGTAATTTAAAGAAGCTAGGTGTTAAACAGTAATTACAATAATAGAAACCTACCTATTTCTATAATTATGATAACAACTCCAAAAGTATTACATGTTGAAAAATTTAATTTAGTTTTATAGTAGAAAGTAATTTTAAATAATATGCCACCGCAAATACAAACCCACTCTGAAATATGAAGCTGAATTAAAAATGAAATACGAATTAAAGTTTAAAATATAAGAGATGATAAAATTACCTATGATCCGATCCATGATTAGTATTATTAACTTTGTAATATAAAATAAGTACTTATTCTAAAACATTTTCTAGTTAGAGGTGAAATATGCTTTAGTTAGAATATTTCATATTTTCTTAGGCTTTAATGAAAATACATCCTCATGCTTATTTTCACTCAAAAATTTATTAAATTGAATGCTTGATCTATATATAAACGAGTTGAACGAGCTTGTAACCTATTACTAACATACGATGAAAATCAGCGGTAAAGATTTCCATGTATGCTTGCAGTCAGAAGTTTTGTAGCAAAATGCAGTGGTCAATACGATCGAAGGATTTACTAAAATCTGTAAATATGGCATCAACTTGCAAACCCATGTCCATATATGCAGTAATGTAATCATATGCGACTAGAAGATTCGATGTAATAGACCGACCTTTCAGGAAGCCATGCTTCTCTGGGATAAACCAATTCTCAATTGATGCGTTAACTTGTTTATAAACCAATCTTTCAAATATTTTAGCGAAGGTATACAGTTTGGATATAGGTCTGTAGTTCTTTACATTAACTTTATCACCTCCCTTATATACTGGGGTTATAAAAGCAGACTTCCATAAATTTGGGACGTATCCTTCTTTCAACGACCTGGAGTATAACAGACATAGTGGAGTGATTAAGGACTTAGCACATTTGCTTATAAATATCGTCAGGACCGGGACCTTTATTAACATCAATAGAGTTTAAGAGCTTTAATACTTCATCAGAGGTGACTCGAATGTCTACAATAGTATTGTGATTATTTTTAGGTTCAAAATCAACATTAATAGATATTAATATAATTACATAATATAGAATAATATAATTACATAATATAAAAAAATGTTCCATACTTTGTTATTGATTATTTATGTTCGTATGTATGTATTTTAGATTAATTGGGTATGTATGTATTTATGTATCTATGTATGTAGCTGTGTATTTATTTTATAATTAAATATCTAAATTTTTATTAATATTATAATATAATAAGTATTTATTTTAAAGCATCATGTTACGTTTGATAAACAAATTAATTTTTTTGTTAATGGCACATTTACCATAAATCTTAAGATTATGTTTCCTCTACCCGTGGTTGCCTGGAAGAAATTACTAATTAGTAATAAGGCCGCTATTGTGTGTTACCTGTGTTTTAAAAATGTATTTTATTTTAAATTGTTCTGTGTGCACAATAAAGAATATTTATCTTATATTTATCTTAATAGGGGTAGTATTAGAATTGAGAAAAGAATTTTGAAAATAGGTAGCAAACAGGTCACAATTTTTATTGCCTGTGGTGGCGGTTTCCTTTTTGTAACACATAGAAGATGGAAATGTGGATGTGGCTCCTTTATTGTTTTTAATAAAATACCAAAATACTTTAGGATTATCCATTAATGTACTTTCTATTCTTTGAATATATGATTCGTACCATGATTGCTCCAATGCCTTGGCCCTCTTTCTTAGAACTGAAAAGGAAAGATAATCACCGTAGTTCCCATACAGTTTGTATTTCCGATGAAATTTATGCTCCGCTCCGCTTTCAAAAAAGTTGTAAGGAAAACCTTACAACTTTTTTGAGAGCGGAGTCATACCATGGGGGATAATAGTTGAAAGAAAAGTCTTTGTGGAGTATGTAAGTATTACGAAGGTCGTAGATAATGTCATAAAAATATTTAAGAGCCTCATCTATGGATTTATTGTTTAAATGCTCCTCCCAGGTAATTGTGTTTAAAGAAGCACTAATCGAAAGATAATCACCTCGATCATAAAAATATTTTAATCTATTTTTTGTTTTTAGTGAACTAGAGTAACAATCCAGTAAATCGATACACAGTGAACTATGGTGGGGTATATCCTCAGGGACTAAGGGGTCATCACATGCATCGACATTAATTTCACAATTGGAAAAAACTAAGTCTAACAACCGATTATTACTGTTGCGAACTTGACTACGTTGGTATAAGTTACACTGAGCGAGTGTATCTAAGAAATCAATTTGTACCCTGGAGAGTGACACGTCACTTGATATGAGACGGTTTCCTTGAGGATTCCAGTCAATGAAAGGTAGATTAAAATCGCCCATGATTACTCGTATAAATTTATCATTAGGACGTTGAATTACTATGTTAAATAGATTATTACTAAAGTTTTCGAGTTGCATATTAAAGCCATTTCCGTAATTTTGGCTGCAAAGATAGAGAGTGCAGAAGTGAATTTTATATGAAGAGTTATCTTTTCTTGGTGAGACCGTTATCCACAGATCTTTCGCGGAGGTGTGCCATTCTGGGCGCCCGACTGCTGCTAAATCGCGTCGAACTGCTAGAAGTACTCCCTCTCCGAGTGATTGGTTAGTCAATTTGTAATCCCTGTCACGCCGCCAAACAATATATCTGCCATCAAAAAGTTCGTAATCATTTAAACCTTCCAGAAACCAGGTTTCCGTTAGAGATATAATGTCATACGAGTTGAGGTACACATTCCTTTTTAATAAGTCAGTTTTAGTACGTAGACCACGAGTATTCTGATAGTAAATACTCAATTTGGAGTCCATTTGTAATAATCAATATGGATTAAAAACCTCAGTAAAACAGTGTACTAAAATTATTATAAAAACTATTAAAGGTAGAAAAATGGTGAGTAATAATCATGGAAGCATTAGAGAATGAAGCAATCGTACAATAAGTAAGCAAAATCATAGCAGGCAGAGTCATAATATTTTTGACTCGGTATTTTTCGTAATTACGAATCTTTCTGGGCTTTTTAACAAATATCTGTTAAAATTATTGATATAGTATTATTAAATTACTTACACTATCTACAATTACACACTTTATAAAATAATGGTAAAAGTATTAGTAGGTATTGTATTTAGTTTTTAAGTAATCATCAAAAAACAGTTTTGGGAAGTCCCAAAACTGAAATTTACTGACTCATTTTATCACGATTGGAGGATAGCGTTGTGTGTAGGCGGGGCTAGCGTTTTGACAGTAGGGTCTTAATAAAGAATATTGAATGTTTTCACAAAAAGGGAACAAAAATGGTCACCTGCATCAATGATTTTCAATTTGGAATTCCTGAAAGTTTTCAAAAGCATACTTTTACTGACGGAACGTTTTTAAGCGTTTTTAATATGAATTGTTTAAAACTCGCGAGTTATTGCACGATGCGTTATTGTATCTGAAAGTTCGCGAAATTGTATACAGAGTGCGACAAAACTAAATGAAAATTATTAACCTGCATACGGTCTTCGGGTCAATTTTGACCCATTTTGAGATAGAAATGAAATTTTCTCAGAAAATAAGCGCTCAAGAAGTATGATATTTTATGACTTTTAATTATTCATTTCAATTAACTTATTAGTGCAATAAGTTTTTAAAAAATAATTTAAATATTTCGCGTATGGCTTTTTTTACTCTAACGGTCTTTGGGTCAGAATTACCGCAACTCATAACAAACGCACGGCGCATCTGTTATTGTCCTAATAGTTTAGGTATCGTAAAACTTTTGAATGAGTCGTTCTTTTGTTCTACCCATACAAGTCTTAGAATCATAATTTATGACACTAAGACCAATAAAAATAAAACATTTTACAATAGATGAGCAGCTTGTCGCTTGTCGTATTCAAAAAAGGATTCCCGTTTCGACAATACATATACCATCAAAACCAACAAAATAATATAACATCTGTGGTTTATGTGACTCTGCTTGGAGATTGGAATATTCAACCCTACACGGGCAAATAATCAGGTGTTGACAAATACCTAGGCTTCTATGTAGTCCTTGATTTGACTTGCGGCCTGAGAGTTCCATCATACGGTGGATAATTATTATTTTTACGCCAAATCGGCATGAACAAAAAACAAATGACTGTAGTTGGATCAGCTACACGTCAGAATAAACCCAAATTACCTTCAGAAATAGTAACAACAAATAAACGACCTACATTCATCATGTTTTGCTCTTACCATAGATACAAGCACTTATTTCGACACCTAAAAAAATAAGTTGATGAATTTTTTTTTTCATTACTTTTTTTTTTTAATTCTTTATTTAAGGGTTTAATCGCAAAGCGATTATGACACCCGAATTCACACACATATAATAAAATCAGCAAATAAACTTAACGGGAAGTTATCACAAAGACAAACAACAAACAACAAATTTACAACCGCTTAGTTAGCAATAATTTGTACAGTTTGTACAGGCCATATCCGAGAAAGGATTGGCCAGAGCACTGTTACAAAAACCCACATCTATCGTTCTGCGAGATCTTGAGGCTCCAGTACAGACACATTCCATCAAAACATGATATATATCATCGACCACATTACATCTCGGGCTCAGGTGAAGATGATTTACCCATTAAAAAGGCGAATTTATTTGATGGAATGTGTCCGGACCGAAGCCTCAAAGCAGCAATTAATTCAGTCCTACTTAAAACAATCTTTCTATCGTCAAACCAAAGAGATTTAGGCGGGTGTGATTGGATCGTCCTGTACCATATTCCCTTCGATTTAGAAACTTCATCAAAATACTCCCTCCACATGTCATAACATTGTTTTTTAATAACGCTAATAAAGTCGCTATACACCGGAAACATCGAGCACGGAATACCATCGGAGATCGCCTCCCTAGCTAAGCCGTCCACTGCCTCATTATAATCTAGACCTATGTGTGACGGTACCCACTGTAGAATAATAGATCTGCCTTGAGATGTCAGCTTAATAATAATTTTCAAAATATCGTAGGCTGTCGGTGTTCCTCGAACAGTCGAGGTAGTCCGGTCATTTTAGACATAAAAATAGTGATCAAATAAAGAAAATTCCGACAGAGCCAAATCTTCGTAGAGACCTTAGGTTTACCACAAGGAATAAAGTGTCAAAAGTCCCCATCAGTCCCATGTGAGCTTAGGGACTTATTCGGGGCCCAAGGTAAAAATTTTAGGTTTTTTGGATTTTTCTCGAAAACGGTAAGTTTTATCGAAAAAGTACCTCAGAGCAAAGTTGTAGATCTTAAAATTCTCTATAAAAATGGTCCCTATGATTTTTTCTCTAAGACCCACTATTTCCCAGATATTACGCTTGTAAGAATCACGTTCTACATAATATGCACACATTTCCACACCACCTGTGAGGTAGTGTACTCGGCGCGTTTTTTTAAACGTGGTATCTCCGGTAGGCCTATTCCACGAATCTTTATGACGTTATTTTCAGGAACAATAATTATTTAATAGTATGAAGATTATTGATATGGGTTACTGAGTTTAACTGTCGTTCTAACTTTTTTTTATTACTTTAATCTGACTCATACTCTTCATATTCAACTTCAACAATCATGTTTTCTTCAATTTCTTCTTGTTCTTCTTCTTCTCCTTCCTGTTGATGAACGCTTGTTGAAGTTGTCTCTTCATCAAAATCACATGAATTTTCCTCTCTTGTATTTAATTGAACATTTGAGCAAGAGACACCTTGGCAATTGGTACACGCTGGAGAACACTGCAACCCTACTTTAATACAGCCACATTTGGCACTACAACCTTTCTTGCAATTGCAAAAAATAGTGTTAAGAAGTTTTTCTGGAGCAGGGGGCAGTAAAGTTCGAATCGGTTCCAAAGTATTATTTATCAATTTCCAACCCCAGTCTTCAGGGTTCAGTTCAAGTTCGCAAGGGCCCCCGCCACCCCGCTTCACCCGGTAGCCCAGGGGTCACCAAATGGCGGACCGCGGTCCGCATCCGGACCGCCGACCCTTTGTATGCGGACCGAGCATTTTCGAAGGTGAACTTCGTTAAGTAGCCCGCAAACGATCAAACATCAAACACGTCAAACACGTAGTAAAATCCAAATTTTCTTCAAACACGTAATTTGTACGTGTTTGACATGTTTGATGTTTGATCGTTTGCGGGCTACTTTAAAAATAAATTTCAGTCTTGACTTACTGATGAACATCCTGGATTTAATTTCAATAGCTTGCATCAATTTCACTCCAAGCAAGCAATAAAATTATCACTTTTCTTATTGATATGTAAATAAATACCTTTGTAATTTCCATAATTACCTTTGTTTCATAAATTTTTTTTTATTATAAAATGTGCGGACCGCGAAGGTCATTTCTTTTCTTAAAATGGACCCCGAGCGAAACTAATTGGTGACCCCTGCCGGTAGCCGGTTTTTGCCGCCTTCGGGCGACAGAGTGGCGCCGTTGCGAGTGCGTGTAGTGACCAAGCTGTACTGAATTAGGTTGGGATAAAATATGTTATGGTAAAAAAAATATCACCCTATTTTTTGTGGTTTAATGGACTCTCCTTATGACAACTAAGCCCCAAAAAAAATTTGGCAGGTAGGTTTAATTGCACCCGGTATACGTGGCATATGTGTGCATACTATATGTAGAACGTGATTCTTACAAGCGTAATATCTGGGAAATAGTGGGTCTTAGAGAAAAAATCATAGGAATCATTTTTATAGAGAATTTTAAGATCTACAACTTTACTCTGAGGTACTTTTTCGATAAAACTTACCGTTTTCGAGAAAAATCCAAAAAACCTAAAATTTTTACCTTGGGCCCCGAATAAGTCCCTAAGCTCACATGGGACTGATGGGGACTTTTGACACTTTATTCCTTGTGGTAAACCTAAGGTCTCTACGAAGATTTGGCTCTGTCGGAATTTTCTTTATTTCAATTGTCTAAAATGACCGGACTAAGGTACATCGAGCCAAATGTTGAAGCGAGCTTTTCGTTTCATTACTTTGCATCACAATTCAAAACTCAGAAGTAAGTTTTAGATCTGACAAAAAGCCTATGATTATTAGTTTGGCTACAGCGAATATAAAGATGTCCTAGATGCCCTGGATAAAGCTACAAAAAAAACTTTGGCCTCAAGTGGTCTCAAGAGTCAAGTAACATGGTACATAGATCAGCCTACAATGCTTTCACACTTTTGGCGGCTAAAGAAACGGTGCCTAGCAAAACGACGATACTACTTAGAAAATTCCATTAACTTACTCCTAACAACAGCTAAGAAGCTTCCTAAAAGAAGTCGTTGCCAACAATGTGCTGAAACTGTCAATAAAACTTTCGGTGTGAGATTGTAAGACATTCATATGTAAAAAAATCTAATACAGTAGTTATATATGACCTCAATAAGATATACCTAATTTACATTTCTTTAACCGACTTCCAAAAAACGAGGAGGTTATATGTTCGGCTGTGGATATTTTTTTTTTATTTTTATTTTTGTATGTTCAACGATTACTCCGCCGTTTGTGAACCGATTTTCGAAATTTTTGTTTTGTTGTATTAGGTTTCACTCCAATTTGGTCCCATTTTCACAAAGGTGGTGACCTGATGATGGGATCCATGAGTAATCGAGGGAACTCCTCGAAATTTATATGGAAACATATGGTGATTTTGGTTTTATGTGAAGTGTACTAAGAATACGCTACCAAAAAGTCAAATATTGGGTCAAGGTATACCATGGTTTCGATGATGCTGAGAGAACTCCTGATTCCTTATAGATACACGTTTGGGAGTTTCGGCGTTGTTTTAAGAACAGAAAGCATAAACTACTATGCAATTCATATTCATCATCATAATCATCACCATCATCATCGTCATCATCATCATTACCACGTCGTGTTAAGGCCACGAATGTCTCATGGCACAGAATAGATAATAGTACAAGGTATAGGTATGGATATACTAATAATAATAATGATGTACTGTATAACAATTAACAACACCTGTTTGTTTTTAATACACGGCGGTCGGCGTCGGTCGCCGCCCAACGCCGCCGCGCGAAGACAGAATATCGAATACTTTACTAACTACTTTATAATATACAGATCGAATACTTTACTACTTTATAAAATTTTAATAGACAAATAGAATTAAAATAAAGTTATTTTAAAAAGAGCATTTAAACAAAACAAAGTCATTAAGTGTCTTTTTAATTAGTTATACTTATTAATCGATAGATGGTGCACTAAGTACCTATCGATTTGAATTCTTGATAACAAGAACAGCTGTCAATAATTATGATAATATTAAATATTATGCTACGCTACATCCTATGCAAGTTTGTACAATTTTTTATCTGATAGATCCTTCGATCGTGGAAAAACGAGACACAATAGCCTTTCTATTGTTATCGCAATCGCCGGTGACCGCTTCGGGCTTGAAATATTAAAATTGTTAAATTACTTAGCACAATATGTTCACTTCACTGATAATGTTATATTATTTTGTGAGTGTGAGTTGTGACTCTTAACAAATTGTAATAAGATACGTAAAATATACGCGAAGATTTATCTACTAGTGTAACTAAAAAGAGTGAAATTATTATTATTTTTAACAAAAAATTAAAACCGACTTCCAAGGTAAAAACAATAATAACATTAATGTGAACTAAAAAGTATTAAATAATTTTTACTATCTAATAGTGCCTTTTTCCGAATTCGGCTAAACCTCAACTATTTCTGTACTCAATCTTCATAATTTTGAAGTCGGTGCCAGTTCCAAAAATTTTAAATATACTGTCAGAGGACTGAAGATTCAGCTATCTGGTACCGACTTCAAAATAATGAAGATTGAGTACAGAAATAGTTGAGGTTTAGCCGAATTCGGAAAAAGGCACTATTAGATAGTAAAAATTATTTAATACTTTTTAGTTCTCATTAATGTTATTATTGTTTTTACCTTGGAAGTCGGTTTTAATTTTTTGTTAAAAATAATAATAATTTCTATTACTGCTTTGCCAAATTTTATAAAAATATCTATCAAAGTTGCCTATTTTCTTTTTATATTAGACTAGATATTTCGCGCGGCTCCGTCCAAGTTGATCAGTAATTTCGCAGGAACTGGGATATGGGAACCGTACATTTTCACAAATTTGACAAAAATAGTTTATATTATTGTTCCCAGTAGTCTACTCTATAGCTTCGCTAAATTATATAAAAATCCGTCAAGCGCTTTGTGAGATTACAGTGTCTAAACAAACATACTTTTCAGCTTTATAATATCAAGTCTAGATATAATAAATTATATTTTTTTACAAATATTTAAAGTATTTCTATAGAAATATGTATATTTAAAAAATTACAAATAATTCCTTTAACTAATTTATATTTATTTTTGTTAATTTTTTATAATAATTTTACTACTTGGGCCAAATCTGACCCAAGGCACGGCAACGTTTGTAAAATTAAAGACCTTATGAAGGGTAAAGATGTGAAATATTGTGTATCCTTTACAAAGAGTTTAATGTAAAAGAAGCAGTGCTGAAAGATTTACTGTTGAATTCTATGTTACTATGAGAAATAAACCTTAAGGCGACGCTTTGATATTTTGGCTGTAGCGCGCTACAGCCAAAAATAGATATCGCTATAGCGATATCGATTTTTCTCAGTAAAGACTAAACCTAAGAAATTAAAGTTCAATGTCAGCATTCATCATGTCTTTTTGTCTTTGAATTACCCATAGCATAACACGATTGGTCAATTTTTATAACACAGAATAATCAATCAAAAAGACCTCTGTAAAAAAAGATTCCTATTTTGCCAACAGAGGAGAGTGATTTAAGCTTCCAAGATTTGTACATAGATTGGTTCAAGCATACACTTTAATTTGCCCATAGCTTATATGAGATGTATTTATGGTTTTTAAATTACGCGACAAAACCATTTTGTCGCTTACGCCCTTTCCATTTTTTGCTGTTTCATTGTTTTCTATGAGAATTTTCATTATTCATAATATCATGTCCCTAAAACATACACACCGTAAAGTACATAATATTATGACTTAGTATACTTACATTCTGTATAATACCTACCAAGAATTGTAATATTTGAGAGACTCAGCAATATGCTATCAGAATATTATATTAATTTTCGTTGAGCTTCGGGCCAATCTTTGTGTAGTGGAACATGAATAGCAGGTACGAACGTATAATTACAAATTAGAGCGAGCATGCCTCAGTGGTCCTCGTGAACACGCCTGAACGCTGGCAAATTTAATTTAATAAGCTAATGTGGTTCTGTTATTATGCTTTGTGAGGACCGTCACATTACGTGAGCTTCGGTATTCCAAAAGTCATTTCGTTTGCTAAATGAGTGGTCTAGAATTGTCGCATGCTGATTGATGAATGTTAGTAAGGGTCTGTTGGTACGTGACGTGATGATGCAATGCTACACAAGAAGGTAGCAGACATTGCCGCTTATGGTTTCACTTTTAGTTTCATCTTCTACCGTTAAAAGACGTAGTGCGTGGTAGCTCTCAGGCTGCCTGTTCATAATTTGAATGCCTGTTTTTAAATTGACCCTTATAACAATATAATATATTGTTATATGCACATTTTTTTGTAATAACAATGTTATTACAAAAAAATGTGCACACATAGATGAGTATACTAACGAATATTATATTTCTAAGCGTAGATTGGAGATGATGGCAAATGTTTTTTTTTTCTATAATCTTACTTAATGTGATTAATGCAAAAGACAAAATATCACATCCTTATTCGCTTGGCTCGTCCCGACCGTGCCCCCAGATATTACACACATTCACATAAACGCGGACACAAAAACGCAATTGCATACACTTAAGTTATTTGCGAGTTCTTCGAAAGGTCTCGTTGTATTGTATAAGTTATAACCCTACCTCCATACTTCACACAACTTGTAAACAAGAAGGGCTGAATTTTCAATAAAAGGAAAGTCTGCGAGAGCGAGACTTTACAAAAGGAATACGATTGTTTGAGGCATACTCTCGAATACGCCGGTAAATCGTAGTACCAAGATCCATCCAGTTTCAAGCTTTTACGGTTTCTTAACCCATCAACTATCAAGCCCTATAAGGACACCGGTGACCACGACAACAATAGTATAACAATAGATTTCCAAGAATCCGCGATCGAAGGATTAATAGTATAAGAAATTAGGAATAGGAAATTATCAAGCTACTCCGGATGTAAGAAAATTCAAGTAGAAAATAGGTACGTACCTGCTTATCTACGCGAACCCTTCTCAAATTATCTAACTTGTTTTGTCATTGATTATGTTATGGGTCGCATGACAATAAACTATGTATGGCAACTTTCAAACCGTTTTAAGAATAACCTCCTGCTTTTTGGAAGTCGGTTAAAAATAGAAGGGTCTATAAAATTCAAATAAAGAACTTTCTTTATTCTATAAACTATATGGGATAAAATGGATAACAATATGAACGTTGATTACGACGGCACACATTTTGCTCACGATGGTGAGATTCCTTTATGCGGTGGGAATTGTTTCACCGCTTTCAAACGCTGATAAAAATACTTCCGTCGTGACTGTATAGAATACACCACCCCAGGCCTTTAGAGCGATATGCGATTGTGCTATCGTTTGCCTTCAAAACTTTTTACAGACGTAGAAAAAGCCTTTGTACCTCGCCTCTCTTTAAAAGCTATTATATAGCTATATTATTTCCTGTGGATAGACAAAACGGTTGGCTCGTTTCGTATATTCACAGGAAGACAAACTATTTTTGCTTTAAGAATTTTAATCTAACACTTACAGAGTAATAATAACTAACAAAACAAAATTCTTATTTCTGCTAGCTTTCAAATCATATTATGTTACTAAATATGTAGTTTGACCGAACTAAGCAGATCGAAATTTGAGTTGTATAGGATATTCTATCAATAAAATATTACCATAACAATGTTACAAAGCATTCACAGGTGGATCGAAAAAACGTCACGTACTGTAAATTCCTCTATTCCGGAAGCGACGTCAAATGCATAAATCATATTTTCGACTCCTCGCCGTATCGACTCGAACCTTGTCGCCGTAAGGCCTTCTTTAAAGCCTTGTTAAACCGGAATTATTTATTTAATAGTATGAAAAAATATGTTAAAATTAAAATACAAGCTGTCAAAACTAGTAATGTTGTTCAATAATTTCTATATGTAAGACAAATGAAATAAAGTGAATAATATAATACATAATATTTAAGTAGTTTTTAGTGATTGCGTTAAATGTGCAAAAAAAGGCCAACTGCTCACCTTTCTTTTTCTAATGTACATGACATATGTACGTGTAATGGTAATCCGCAATAGGCAAGAAACTTTTTTGCCTCTTCTTATCTCATATCTCCTGCCTTTTAATACTTCTACCCTACTCATAAAGTCCTACTTTCAGTCACTGCACGACGGACTACCTAACCCTGCGTGCAGGCAGTTCGCCTTCAGCACCACTACTCGCCTCGCTGTGTGAAGAGAGAAGCAAAACCCTGGAACACCCTGGGCCAAACCTACTGCTGGAGTTTAAGTGAGTAAAGAGCAAATATGTATAAATTTAAACTGAATTATGATTTCGTAGTATCGCCACGTTGTATGCGGTAGTAGTTCTATGAAAAAGTATAAAAATGATATAAAAAGTAAAGGGTAAAAATGTTTCAATATTTACAAGAAAACGTCCTTTGAAATATTGCGCAGTTTTATTTACTGTACACTGCAGTTTAGTCTATTTTTCTATTTCTAAAGCATACAGCTACGCTAGATTCAAATTCAGAAAATTTCATATCTATAATATTATGTACCACTATAAATTTTTTCTCCACTTAAGGTGAGGACAAACCCCATATTGTTATTTATTGACTCCCGGTTTACCTAGTTCCAATATAATAAGTAAATGTAAAAAAAAATATGCGATATAAAACACAACATTAAAAAGAGTTTAAACCATAATAATTTTGTTATTATTAAGTGTGTAACTGTGAAAACGTGTCAATGGTGTTAAGAGTTGATGTTGTATTTAATATTGTTAGTTAAATCATTGTATGTTTTCCTAATAAAATAAAAATAAAAAATAAACATTTTAATAAAACGTAATACTTTGGCTGTAATTAATTTACAAACTCACCTCGGACAAATATCTTTATCATCGAAATATAAATATTAGCTAGGATAACATACATTTTATTTGAATGAATTGTTAGTGAATCTATATTAAAAAGGTCTGAACCGAACAATTTTGTTTCTTAATATTTATTTTGAAAGATATTTAAAATACACATGAAAAACAGAGAAAATCCGCCCCTAGAATTGAAATTTTATACTAAGCTAAAATTAATCTTATTGCGATGAATGCACGCTTGGTTTTTGGTTGTGTGCAAGGTTATCGTTTCGGATTGAGGTAAGTGCTCGCCTTAAGATAATCGCAGTAGATCCTGTAACTTTATTCACCAATTTAGATCTTATCATCGATTTAATAAGTGTCATAATTCCACACAGCTCCGGTGCACTGGTCCCGCCATACGACTACAACGGCTTCATAGCAAAGCTGGAGTTTCTGGAGCGACAGGACGCGAGCGACCCCACACCAACAGTGGCGGTGGCGTCACAGCAGCTGGCCGCGCTAGTGCATCCTAATCACAACGGTTAGTATACTTCTAGCCATGTTACTATCGCTTATGACGACATATTTGCCCGCGTCAATGTTATAGACACCTCATTTTTAGTAAACTCTATTAAAGTTGGTGGCTCGTTAATATAAACAAATTATGGCTAGTTATCAATGTTATTTCAAATTCTACATTTGTGTTCACTGTTGACGATAATAATTAGCTACGGCAAATTAAACCCACTAGAAATTCCTGCTGGAATTAAGTTATTGTACCTATTATTCGTATTTAAAAGCCAATTGCTTTAATGCTATAAAAGGTTCTCAAATAACATAATGTCGTTTTGTCTTATAGATAGTAAGCCGAAGCGACCCTAAACTTAAGTAGCGCTTAGAAATTCAAGCGTGAGTCCTTTGTGTTAAAACAATTTATGGATATAATACGTACATGTAAAACGCTTCTCTGATGACAATTCCATGTTAATAATCAAAACTCATCACACAAAGCGCAATTGTCTCTTCAAACTGTATCGCAGCCTACTTTAAATCTCGCTCACCGCGCGTATAATGAGCGAAGCCTTCACCTTAACTCGCTTCTGTGTCATCGGGTCAGGGTCTATGCAGGCGAACATGTACACTCATGTTTTATTTATTTAATCTTAATTCAGTTTCTTTTCAGTCTCAATTATGTATGCGCCAGCTTTGAATAGCTCGACGCGGACGAAGAAGTCGCAGTTGCAATTGATATAATTACGTGCTTATTTTTTAGATTTGGACTTTTGCAGGCAAAAACAGAAGTATAAAAAACTTCTCGTGCGAATGCTAATTAATTAACGTGACACGATGCGACCGAAGATCGAGCAATTAGTTAATTTGTTTTCCGCGACGCGACGCCTTTTGGACGGACTCTATTTGAATTATTTTCTACTCAATTAAACCGAAGCCGATAGCCATTGTTATCGCAGACTGAATTTTTTATTCTCGATCGAGTACTTTCCCGAAGTGCTTAATTGAATGAATGGAGCGATTAATCAAAGCTGCGATATTTCAATTTAAATTCGTTTTTCGATATCAGGCGAAAAGTCATCGGAGATCGAAGTTGACGCTCTGTCGAATGAGATATCGACGAGCAACGGGCGGGTGGGGTGTGGTGCGACCGTCCGCGGGTACGGGCCGGGCGGCGTGCGTTCCGGACACTTCGACACTCGCACCGCGACCTGGCGGGCCCAGTGTGCCATACACCTCATCGGCACCCCGACCGACGTCATCCAAGTCTCGCTGTTTAATTATAATTTAAGGTAAACTTTCTAGATTGAATCCCTAATTATTAGAGTCTTACGAGATTTCGTAGAATTTCGGGAAGCTTATAAAATTCGTTATGATTTTTCTTAGAAATATTTACAAGATCAGCTAATAGGCTTTGAATTTGAAACAAAGAATTTATCGTCTGACCTATAAATAATAATAAATAAATCTTTATTTCCTTCAAGTAATACACGTTATCTTAAATAAACAAAACACTGCTCCCCACACTAGGATTCCCTGTGTCGTAGGGAGCAGTCTCTTCCATCATGCACAATTATAACCACAAGATAAATCCTTAACAATTAATCTTATCCAGCTAATGACATAGTGTTTGTAAGTAAACGGACTATATGTATTTTTTAAAGTAGGTGACTAAAAATTGTACCTATAAATAAAATAAATAAATAAAAATTGTTTTATTTCTGAATAGATTTTTAAAAAATGCTTTCAGAACGTTGATACTACTAGTGCCTACCACCGGTTCGGGAACTAACCCGGCAAGAAGAACCGGCGTAAGAAACTCGCACGGGGCCCACTTTTTTACCAAAAAAAGTGAAAAAAAATTAACCTTTTAAAATAAAATAAAATTTACAATGCTGTAACTTAAAATATACAATGTTAAAATACAATATACATAATTGTAAGTCATACAATAGTGTAGAAGTAGCCTTGCAAGAAGCCATCCTACACCCAAGATGTGCCATCATTTATGAAATCATTGACCTTATTATAGGCCTTGGCACACAAACGTTCTTTGACTATTTTCTTAAATTTATTAATGGAAAGATTTTGAACGTTTTCTGGGATTTTATTGAAAAAGCGTATACATTGACCTTTAAAAGATTTACTGACTTTACTAAGTCTGATCACTGGCAAATCTAGCTTGTGCTTATTTCTGGTGTTTATACAATGAATGTCACCTTTGGATTTAAATTTACATATATTTTTTCTAACATATAATATATTATCCAAATTGTATTGAGAAGCTACTGTCATAATACTAATTTCTTTAAACTCTTCTCTCAAAGATTCAAATGTAGACATTTTGTAAATCGAACGTATACCTCGCTTCTGCAGCACAAAAATAGTATTTATATCGGCAGCGTTTCCCCATAAAAGGATACCATATGCCATTCTACTGTGAAAATAGCTAAAATATACTAATCGTGCAGTGTCTTCGTCAGAAATTTCCCTAATCTTTCTGACTGCTTAAGCTGCAGAACTGAGTCTATCTGCGAGTTTAGCAATATGAGGACCCCACTGTAATTTGCTATCTAGTGTAATACCTATAAACACAGTAGTGTCCACTAAATTCATTTTCTCATCATTTAATAGTACATTGGTTTGAACTTGCCGTACATTGGGCAAAGTAAACTTAAAACATTTAGTTTTCGTAGAATTCAAAAGTCTACAATATACACATAATAGCATTACAAGATCATTACCAGAGCCACCGAAGCCAGCTACAGTACGTGTAAGTTAGTGATGAGGTGAGTTACTTCTACAGAGACCTGACCTATATTGCAATTTTTATTAACTATATTTTATTATTAAAATATTAAATAATTAATATTTATCAAGTATGTAATGTAGCAGGTACTTTATAAAAAATTTATCACGTCATTGTTTGCCCTTCCAATCCAATAAATTTCGTCTGAAATATAATCTAAAGATAGCACTTCGTGATAACTCGAGTCTGAAATTCGTCGCCGTGTGACCGAGTTTGATTAAATAACTTTGGGAATCGCAAACGAAACAAATTGCTTTTAGCGGGGCAAAAACATTTGTGATGCCCTTAATTTGCCCGTTTAACACCTTCCTGCGCATTTATATTACTACCACGTAATATCGTAGCCTTAAAAAACACAAACATATAACTCAAAAAAAAAAACAAGTTTGCGAAGCATTTTATTTGTATCGTGTTACTAAAATAAACTATAAAGAAAAATGACATTTATTTTTCTGAAATAAAATAACGCGTTCTCATATAATTGTTGTGTTCGTTGTCCCAGGTTACAAAGCTGTAGATCTCATATTGAGATTCTGGAGGGGTTACACGAGTTAAGCGCGAGAGGAGACAGGGTAGACAGATCGGAGCGAATAGACCGCGCGCTGCTCAGGGTATGCGGTCCAGCCGTGAGGGAGGCGAGGGACCCCGCTGGCAGGTTCCTGGTGCGACAGGCGGTCACGTCCAAGGGCTCCAACGTCACCATATTCGTTAGAAGAGCCTCTTCTCGCAACGTCGACGAAGAAGAGTTTGTGGATGGCGGTTTCGCTTTTCATGATGGTAAAAATTCCGACAGAATTTATAACTTTTGATTGGTATTCAAATTAATTTAGGAGCAAATATTTAAACTTTAACTAAATACTCATCAGCTTAGGCTTAGTTTCTCTTTAATCTCGTACCCTAATATTATTAAGACAGTATGCAGATTTCTGTTCAGGCTAACTTGATAACGAGAGTAATCGAACTAAGCCTGTAAGCATTTATCCGAAAACCTTGAATAATATCGTTTTGTTGTTCAACTCAATTAAATTCATGGAAGTTGTGCCGTATCGAAATCGAATCAGCTAACAAACTTCAATATGGCCATCCTGTCTTGAGCCGGATTAGAGGAGGGAATCGTGTCTATCTTGTTTGATATCGATCGCTTCGACCTGTAGGACGTGCTTCAGACGTGTTCTGTTCAAGCCTCATGGCAAATTGATCTGGCTATCCGACATTGTTTCTCATTGATTGGACAACTATTAACAAAGCATAATTTAATTGTCATTTTAATAGCATTAAAAGTTAGTACTAATTTCTTTGTAACGTTGACGCCTAATGTTGGATTTTTTTTTGTTGTCTGTTAAAAACAAGCCGCCACTTTACTAGATTGCTCGCAAATAGTCACATGTACCCTGGTAAAGTAGTGGGCAATTTCCCAGAGCAACACGAGGGCACGGTGTCCCCTGATGCAACGTGCGCGTCAACGCACTACGGACTGTCTTCGCCTCCTAACGGCGGTGTGTCCGCACCATCCCACCACCACATCTTTTGGAACATCGAGGAGCGCCTCATCTGTACACACCGGTTCATACCAGCCTCCAACCAAAGTGTTACCATTGAGGTAAGTGTTGATTTCAAGATTGTTACATTGAATATTTTATTAATAAGCCATTTCCTATATTCGTACAGTACCCGGCGATAAATATTGCACATCGACCTTTGGAAAGTGACAGTCGGCTAATTTCGGTTTTGTAGAGCGTTATCTCTTACGCACGAAATACTAAAAGTCCGGTATATATTAGGAGCTGTTAAAACAATTATGGTTTGCTTCTTTTGACAATTTTATTATTCTTTGTATAAAATACACCAAATTTTCTATAAGTTTAGGTTCGGGTAAAATAAAATAAAAAAGGGTGTTCAAATTATGTTTATGTATTTAAAATTCGTTTGGAAAATTACAGCTGTAGCAAATTTAGGGGTGTTAACAACTCTAGATATATATTCTGAACTGGACGCGACTGCACTCTATTGAATTTGTACAACGACTGACATAATGTCAAATAGGTGTGTGCCACAAAGATAACGCTCTATGAAACCGAAAATAGCCGAATGTCTCTTTCCAAAGGTCGATGTGCAATATTTATTGCCGGGTACTGTACGTGCAAGGATGCGAAATTTTTGCATGTCTATAGTATTTAGTTCTTCAAAGCCAAGCAACACACACGCGATAAAAATAGTGTGTGTATATAAGTATTACTCCGTTCATCTTCATGTGTATATTTAATCAAAGTCATTTCATTTCGATCCAGCCGCTCACGCGTGATGTCGTAACTAAGGAAAATAGCAACATTTTCCTTTTGTATATTGAGAAGATTTTATTGTGGGAGAAAACACACTACTTTTCTAAATTTCCAAAAGAATTTCGTTGTAATATTTAGCATAAAATTGTCACTTAAGAAATATTATGCTAAATCCTCAAATACGGTTTTGCTCGATAGTTTTACTCCGAATTGAAGGAAATGACATATTTGACATATTTAATTATTCCATTGTGCCGGCTCGAAGCGAGCATTCTAGCCAATGATATTCAACTAAATATTTTATATAATATCATTGCTTCTAGCTGTCAGTTTTGCGGTACCACACGGTGGTCATTGCTCGATTTGGAGTAAAACTATCGAGCAAAACCGTATGTGAGTACTTAGCGTTAGACTATTTTCACCTTTCTCTCCTACTTTTGGATATCGCCTACCATAATACCTACCGTTTTAAACCATCAATCCCCAAGCGGCACCCGGCTGTCGTATAACAATTGAAAATCTATTGTGATTCCTACGATCGAGGTATTAATATCATTCTTTTGTTTTAATATCGTTCTTTTGGATCTTGCTTCTCCTTAGATCCAGCGGCTGGAGCGCATGTGGAGCGCGGAGCCGCCGGGCGCGGTGGCGGGGGGTGGGGGGTGCCGCACCGCCTGCGGGGACGCGGGCTGCGAGTGCCGCTCGCTCACGCCGCTCACATACCACGACCACATCGCGCTGGTGGCGGGAGATGGGACACATCTGTCGTGCCTATGCGGGGATTTTCAGGTGACTACTACACTTATTATATTAGAGAACGCCTCTGTGGTCAAGTGGTTTAGAGCGTGGCTCTTGACACAGAGGTCGTGGGTTCGGTCCTCGCGTTGGAAACATGTTATTTCTAAGATTGGTTGGCACAACGCAGGCTTATCACCTGAATAGCCGCGTACTGACCAAGCGAGCTGTCTCGCTGCCTCGCCCGAGCGTGCCGCGGCCGAGCCAAAAGTTGTCGGTTTTTGGTCGATGCTCAAAGGCGTCTCGGACGTTTGCCGCGCACGAACACGTACTGACCGACCGAGCAAATGCGCGCGAGGCTGCCGCGGCGAGGCGGCTTGCTTGGTCAGTACGCGGCTATTGTCTGACAAGTAAAATGATTCATGCGCCGGATGGGCAAGTCGGTCCTGTGCCTGATCTCTCGCCAGTCGTGTCGTGTTGGTCTTACGGTTAAGAGAGTAAAGGAATAGAGAGTGCTATTCTGTACTGCGCACACACTTAGGAACTATAAAGTTACTCCTGTGTAACTGGCCTAGTTTCAATGAAACCGGCCACCGTCACCGAAACCGCTGTGGTAGTTATTATTATGTCCATATAGCACTGGTGGCAATAGATATGTACTCATCTGTTAGTGACTGTTCATTATTTAAAAGGTGTTATAGGTACCTTAGAAAGTATCATTATACGCAAATTATACGCTTATGACGCATTTTTTATTATGAGCACGTCGCGTTGCTGTGAAACGATGGTTCCCATCGATCGAATTTTACCATTTGGAAACATAGCTCATCTACTATGACCATGTAGCTCTGATCTCAGGTGATGGTAACCGATTTCCGTGTTATATTGATTCCATGAATAGTTTTAAATGTGGATGAATGAACTATCTGTCATGAGTCATGACTTATGATATTTTATAACTTATGACTGGGCAATGTGATCTTTTTTTGCTATGTGTATGGCTCTTACAAAGTACACTTCAACGCTTCTACGGAGTGAATGCTCGCTCGCTCGGCAATACACAGCCAGTCGCGCAACACACATATTATATAGCAGTTTGTTATATTGCACATAAACGATCGACATATTTGATTTAGTTGGATTGCAAATACAAATATTAACGTATCATACATGGCGCCAGTCTTTGAGCCAGACGTCGTTTTATTATTATGTATTTGCAGAGCCTCACGTACTATATTGACTAAATTAGTTTTTGATAACAACGATTTATTACTTAAATAATATATCAAAATATAATCTTAAGTAATAGAAATTAAACCTATGTCATAAAAAATAATAAGTTATAAGTAATGTATTTATAACTTAATTACTATCCGTTTTTTATGCTTCTCTGTTTATTTTCACTAAACGTCACGTTTAAATAATATCAAAGTAAGTACATCAATGAAAAAGTCAGTAGTAAAGAAAATGTATACTCGTATAATAAAGTATGCTGTCGAGAAAATTGACGGTAATTGCCTGATATATAAGCGGAAAATTGGAGGAGCTACGAAATCACAGACTCCCTGTGCCGTCTATAAAAATATATTATGAATTAACAATTTCCTTATGAAAACAGTTGAAAATATTGACAAGATCTTCCCGTGTTTGTGTTGCGTAATTGAACATTTATATTTGTGGAAGAGTTTTGAAAGCTTTGTTCATTTAAAACGTTTTAGGTTTGCGTAAAAGTATCACGGAATAAAGTATGTAAGAAATATATCCACAGCCGAACATAATATAACCTCCTCCTTTTTGTAAGTCGGTTAAAAAGAGCGTTTTCAGTTATTGGAGTGAATTATAAATTCTATTCATTTTAGATGCCTGCGAAGTCCAGAGGCTTAGGCATGGCTCTTGACTTACGTGTCTATTTTTTTAGAATTAAACAGGCTTAGCACTTAATTGTCTATCAAGTTGATCCATGCGTCAGATGGGCATAATAAAAAACATTCATGCACCTCAAATCTCGTTAATCGCGTCTGTCATCCATATCCCCACTGGCCTATGAGTGTAGAAAAGTGAGTGCCGTTATATACTGCGCACACATATGGGCACTATAAAATCATTCATCCACTCTAACGTCCGACCTTTGACAGCAGTCAACCCAGAACCGTCCGAGGGCGCAGGTAAAAAAAAATGGCCGAGCACCCAATGCCGTTACCGATTAAAACCCTGTTTTCTAACAAACTACAACTGTAATAGCAAATTAAAAAATATGTTTATAAAGCTGATATTATAGGGAATCGACTTATGTAAAAACTAAATTATAACTCATAACGTAAAATAGTACAAAAAATAAATAACGGAAAACCGGCAAACAATGGCGAAGTTTTTAAGTTATCGATTTTAACTCGCTTAAAAATATGTTAAAGTACTGTAAATAATTATAATTTCTAGATAATCTGAAAGAATGAATTTCCAGGATCATTTTAATATATAACACATAATACAATTAGTAAATAAATACATTTTTACTGACATTTTTATGCCGGCACTCACAGTCGACACACAGAAAAATATGAGCTAGGAGCTTGCAAACAATTTCTTTCACAATGTTGGTTCCACCAGATGTACTGTTTAACCTACCAAAAGACTCGTAATTTAATAGAGAACCATCTAGCGTAATCTTTGTGAACCTCTTGAACAGTGCCATAGAGAAATTAACATTGCGAGCGGTGGAGTCCTTAGGGCTTCCATAGTCGCCTTACCGGGGTACGTCAAAATATAATGGGTAACCTTAGTCGCCCGGACTACTGACTGGTCATTATTGTAGACTTATTTCAATTTACGCTTCCAGTGATTATTATGGATACCTAGAAGCATTTCTTCGAAATAGTAACAATAAAGAACACCAACTTTATTCTTTTACGTGTGTAATAACTCTATTAGAGAACTTTCCGAAGTTGATTTCCTTTAAAGCTCAGTAGTCTTATAGTCTTAAAGCAATATTCAATAGCTTTACCTACTTACAAAACTAGTGCGCAACTTCCTCCGCCTATATCCAACTGCAAAGCTTTAACATATTACTATCGAAGCGTAACTTACTTTTGTGTTCTACGTCAAAGAAGTAAGATATATTAAGAAGTAAAAGAAGTATAATATTTTCTAAAGTAGTTTGAAATTTGGAATAGATGTTAATAAAATAAAGACGAACAACGGATATTACTTTTATGCGGTAACATGTGTAGCTAGTTAAAAGTTTTGGTAATGCTGCTACGCCGTAAACTCCGTAGACTTACTACGACATAGTCTTGTTACGCCGTAGACTCCGTAGACTTACTACGACATAGTCTTGTTACGCCGTAGACTCCGTAGACTTACTACGACATAGTCTTGTTACGCCGTAGACTCCGTAGACTTACTACGACATAGTCTTGTTACGCCGTAGACTCCGTAGACTTACTACGACATAGTCTTGTTACGCCGTAGACTCCGTAGACTTACTACGACATAGTCTTGTTACGCCGTAGACTCCGTAGACTTACTACGACATAGTCTTGTTACGCCGTAGACTCCGTAGACTTACTACGACATAGTCTTGTTACGCCGTAGACTCCGTAGACTTACTACGACATAGTCTTGTTACTCCGTAGACTTACTACGACATAGTCCTGCTACGCCGTAGACTCCGTAGACTTACTACAACATAGTCTTGCTACGCCGTAGACTCCGTAGACTTACTACGACATAGTCTTGTTACGCCGTAGACTCCGTAGACTTACTACGACATAGTCTTGTTACGCCGTAGACTCCGTAGACTTACTACGACATAGTCTTGCTACTCCGTAGACTTACTACGACATAGTCCTGCTACGCCGTAGACTCCGTAGACTTACTACAACATAGTCTTGCTACGCCGTAGACTCCGTAGACTTACTACGACATAGTCTTGTTACGCCGTAGACTCCGTAGACTTACTACGACATAGTCTTGTTACGCCGTAGACTCCGTAGACTTACTACGACATAGTCTTGTTACGCCGTAGACTCCGTAGACTTACTACGACATAGTCTTGTTACGCTGTAGACTCCGTAGACTTACTACGACATAGTCTTGTTACGCCGTAGACTCCGTAGACTTACTACGACAAAGTCTTGTTACGCCGTAGACTCCGTAGACTTACTACGACATAGTCTTGTTACGCCGTAGACTCCGTAGACTTACTACGACATAGTCTTGCTACTCCGTAGACTTACTACGACATAGTCCTGCTACGCCGTAGACTCCGTAGACTTACTACAACATAGTCTTGCTACGCCGTAGACTCCGTAGACTTACTACGACATAGTCTTGTTACGCCGTAGACTCCGTAGACTTACTACGACATAGTCTTGTTACGCCGTAGACTCCGTAGACTTACTACGACATAGACTTGTTACGCCGTAGACTCCGTAGACTTACTACGACATAGTCTTGTTACGCCGTAGACTCCGTAGACTTACTACGACATAGACTTGTTACGCCGTAGACTCCGTAGACTTACTACGACATAGTCTTGTTACGCCGTAGACTCCGTAGACTTACTACGACATAGTCTTGTTACGCCGTAGACTCCGTAGACTTACTACGACATAGTCTTGTTACGCCGTAGACTCCGTAGACTTACTACGACATAGTCTTGTTACGCCGTAGACTCCGTAGACTTACTACGACATAGTCCTGCTACGCCGTAGACTCCGTAGACTTACTACAACATAGTCTTGCTACGCCGTAGACTCCGTAGACTTACTACGACATAGTCTTGTTACGCCGTAGACTCCGTAGACTTACTACGACATAGTCTTGTTACGCCGTAGACTCCGTAGACTTACTACGACATAGTCTTGCTACTCCGTAGACTTACTACGACATAGTCCTGCTACGCCGTAGACTCCATAGACTTACTACAACATAGTCTTGCTACGCCGTAGACTCCGTAGACTTACTACGACATAGTCTTGTTACGCCGTAGACTCCGTAGACTTACTACGACATAGTCTTGTTACGCCGTAGACTCCGTAGACTTACTACGACATAGTCTTGTTACGCCGTAGACTCCGTAGACTTACTACGACATAGTCTTGTTACGCTGTAGACTCCGTAGACTTACTACGACATAGTCTTGTTACGCCGTAGACTCCGTAGACTTACTACGACAAAGTCTTGTTACGCCGTAGACTCCGTAGACTTACTACGACATAGTCTTGTTACGCCGTAGACTCCGTAGACTTACTACGACATAGTCTTGCTACTCCGTAGACTTACTACGACATAGTCCTGCTACGCCGTAGACTCCGTAGACTTACTACAACATAGTCTTGCTACGCCGTAGACTCCGTAGACTTACTACGACATAGTCTTGTTACGCCGTAGACTCCGTAGACTTACTACGACATAGTCTTGTTACGCCGTAGACTCCGTAGACTTACTACGACATAGTCTTGTTACGCCGTAGACTCCGTAGACTTACTACGACATAGTCTTGCTACTCCGTAGACTTACTACGACATAGTCCTGCTACGCCGTAGACTCCGTAGACTTACTACAACATAGTCTTGCTACGCCGTAGACTCCGTAGACTTACTACGACATAGTCTTGTTACGCCGTAGACTCCGTAGACTTACTACGACATAGTCTTGTTACGCCGTAGACTCCGTAGACTTACTACGACATAGTCTTGTTACGCCGTAGACTCCGTAGACTTACTACGACAAAGTCTTGTTACGCCGTAGACTCCGTAGACTTACTACGACATAGTCTTGTTACGCCGTAGACTCCGTAGACTTACTACGACATAGTCTTGCTACTCCGTAGACTTACTACGACATAGTCCTGCTACGCCGTAGACTCCGTAGACTTACTACAACATAGTCTTGCTACGCCGTAGACTCCGTAGACTTACTACGACATAGTCTTGTTACGCCGTAGACTCCGTAGACTTACTACGACATAGTCTTGTTACGCCGTAGACTCCGTAGACTTACTACGACATAGTCTTGTTACGCCGTAGACTCCGTAGACTTACTACGACATAGACTTGTTACGCCGTAGACTCCGTAGACTTACTACGACATAGTCTTGTTACGCCGTAGACTCCGTAGACTTACTACGACATAGACTTGTTACGCCGTAGACTCCGTAGACTTACTACGACATAGTCTTGTTACGCCGTAGACTCCGTAGACTTACTACGACATAGTCTTGTTACGCCGTAGACTCCGTAGACTTACTACGACATAGTCTTGTTACGCCGTAGACTCCGTAGACTTACTACGACATAGTCTTGTTACGCCGTAGACTCCGTAGACTTACTACGACATAGTCCTGCTACGCCGTAGACTCCGTAGACTTACTACAACATAGTCTTGCTACGCCGTAGACTCCGTAGACTTACTACGACATAGTCTTGTTACGCCGTAGACTCCGTAGACTTACTACGACATAGTCTTGTTACGCCGTAGACTCCGTAGACTTACTACGACATAGTCTTGCTACTCCGTAGACTTACTACGACATAGTCCTGCTACGCCGTAGACTCCGTAGACTTACTACGACATAGTCTTGCTACGCCGTAGACTCCGTAGACTTACTACGACATAGTCTTGTTACGCCGTAGACTCCGTAGACTTACTACGACATAGTCTTGTTACGCCGTAGACTCCGTAGACTTACTACGACATAGTCTTGTTACGCCGTAGACTCCGTAGACTTACTACGACATAGTCTTGTTACGCTGTAGACTCCGTAGACTTACTACGACATAGTCTTGTTACGCCGTAGACTCCGTAGACTTACTACGACAAAGTCTTGTTACGCCGTAGACTCCGTAGACTTACTACGACATAGTCTTGTTACGCCGTAGACTCCGTAGACTTACTACGACATAGTCTTGCTACTCCGTAGACTTACTACGACATAGTCCTGCTACGCCGTAGACTCCGTAGACTTACTACAACATAGTCTTGCTACGCCGTAGACTCCGTAGACTTACTACGACATAGTCTTGTTACGCCGTAGACTCCGTAGACTTACTACGACATA
This sequence comes from Polyommatus icarus, assembly GCA_937595015.1. Lineage (NCBI taxonomy): Eukaryota > Metazoa > Arthropoda > Insecta > Lepidoptera > Lycaenidae > Polyommatus > Polyommatus icarus. The sequence continues at coordinate 6,744,418 of OW569329.1, read as the reverse complement.
GTCTTGTTACGCCGTAGACTCCGTAGACTTACTACGACATAGTCTTGTTACGCCGTAGACTCCGTAGACTTACTACGACATAGTCTTGCTACTCCGTAGACTTACTACGACATAGTCCTGCTACGCCGTAGACTCCGTAGACTTACTACGACATAGTCTTGCTACGCCGTAGACTCCGTAGACTTACTACGACATAGTCTTGTTACGCCGTAGACTCCGTAGACTTACTACGACATAGTCTTGTTACGCCGTAGACTCCGTAGACTTACTACGACATAGTCTTGTTACGCCGTAGACTCCGTAGACTTACTACGACAAAGTCTTGTTACGCCGTAGACTCCGTAGACTTACTACGACATAGTCTTGTTACGCCGTAGACTCCGTAGACTTACTACGACATAGTCTTGCTACTCCGTAGACTTACTACGACATAGTCCTGCTACGCCGTAGACTCCGTAGACTTACTACAACATAGTCTTGCTACGCCGTAGACTCCGTAGACTTACTACGACATAGTCTTGTTACGCCGTAGACTCCGTAGACTTACTACGACATAGTCTTGTTACGCCGTAGACTCCGTAGACTTACTACGACATAGTCTTGTTACGCCGTAGACTCCGTAGACTTACTACGACATAGTCTTGTTACGCCGTAGACTCCGTAGACTTACTACGACATAGACTTGTTACGCCGTAGACTCCGTAGACTTACTACGACATAGTCTTGTTACGCCGTAGACTCCGTAGACTTACTACGACATAGTCTTGTTACGCCGTAAACTCCGTAGACTTACTACGACATAGTCTTGTTACGCCGTAGACTCCGTAGACTTACTACGACATAGTCTTGCTACGCCGTAGACTCCGTAGACTCCGTAGGCGAGCCATACATAACTATGGACCGGATGACGCCCATGTACAGACGCCGGCAGCCGATGCTCTGCCCCCCGAGATTCGGGAGGAGCGACGCGGTATTATAATCTGTAACATCTTTTTACCCACTTATTCTGCAAATAAATAATTTGATTTGATTTGAAAAAAATATATATATTTTTGTCCAATTTTCTAAAATAATTTTTCCTATTCACAAGCTCTTTTGATTATCCTTATAATATGATAGTCAATCAATAACCTTGCTGAATTAATAAATTCCGGTCAAAAACCTCAGATAATCCACACGTAAACAAAAATACATTGACAAAATTTCATGGTTAGGACAATGCAGGCTGATTATCTGATTGTCTGACAAGTAAGATGCTCCATGCGTCGGATAGGCATGTAAAAAGTCGGTCCTGCGCCTAATCTCTCGCCGGTCGTGTCGGTCTTCCGTCCCACTGGGTTATGAAAGTAAAGGAATAGAGAGTGCTCTTGTGTACTGCGCACACACTTGGACACTATAAAATTACTCCTGCGTAGCTGGCCTGGTTTCAATGAAACCGGCCACTGTCACCGAAACCGGTGTGGGAGCTATTATATATCTTGGTAGTCCCGGGAAGATTTATAAACATTAGAAGAGAATTGATACGAAGTTCACCGTCGTCTAGTAAATACAAAAACTCTTTCTTTCTTTTTTATGTTTTTTAGTATCATTACTTACTAGCGACCCGCCTCGGCGTCGCACGGGTATAAAATATATAGCAACTGAATAAATTATGCCTATAGCCTCTAATCTAACACTGAAAGAATTTTTCAAATCGGACCTGTAGTTCTTTAGATTAGCTTATTCAAGTTAGCGCTTTCAAATAATTTTCCCCGTTTTTTTCCACATTTTCCTCTATTTCTTCGCTCCTATTAGTCTTAGCGTAATAAAATATAGCCTATAACCTTCCTCGATAAATGGGCTATCTAACACTGAAAGAATCATCAAAATCCGTTGCGTAGTTTTAAAGATTAAAGGGAACAAAGGGACATGAGGGAAAAAAGCGACTTTGTTTTATAATAAGTATAGAAGTCAAACACAATGTAACGATTACTCGGTTTACCTGTTTAAAAATGCATCATAATATACGGTCGATGCGACACCGGCCAATTCCGGCTACAAGGTAATTGTGTTAGTTGGGATTACTGAACACGTGTACCGGGCCTAAAGTACCCCGTACCCTCACCGGGTCGTGCCGCGATCCGCATAATTAAGAGGGTTAATACTAAGCATGTTGCTGTAATAATGTATGCATACAGAGCCATCGCCCTTATTACATTGTATTAAGGTTGACCGCGGATATAACCCTCAAATGACAGTTACATACTTTTTACGCTTATTTCATTTACGTTTAACATTGAATTGCAGAAATGGCTTGTCTGATTATGTCTTTATGTTATACTGTAATTGCCGTACCCATAGAAGTATTTTGATTGATAAATGAATTTACTTTATATATTAACGAAAAGTTTGACAGCAAATATAGTATGTCAAAATCTTTTAAAAATTAATAACTTATTAATTTCTTTAAGTTTGATCGTATGACTTTACCTCAAGTTATTGATAATATCGTGTAGGTTTATTTTACCATTTACCAGAATTAATCAAATATTATACATCTTCTATACATATAATAAAATCGTAGGAAAGTCAATTCTGTACATTGAATATTTTTGAAAAATAATACTCGGGACGTGATCTACAATCGATACGGAAGCCAAAAATATAGTTTTTAGAATTTTTGTATGTTTATCTGTTTGTCTGTATATATGTCCGGATAAACTCAGAAAGTACTGGATGGATTTACTTCAAATTTTGCACGAATATTACTTAGAGGTCGGGGTCGGGGCCCACCTAGGGTGGGGGGAGGGGCTCAATTTTCCATATTTATAGTTTTTTGCTCATATCGCTAAAACGGCGCGTCGTAGAGAAAAAAAGTATTGTACATAATGAAAGCTCATTAAAATTTCCTACAAATTTGTTCTTTACACTTTGTATCTATCTCCACTCCTTGCCTTGCTACAAGCTTTTATCTATCTTATCTTTACCGATTTCGAGTGTCGATTGATTAATATGCGACGAGCTTCGGCATCGGTCGTTTCTTGGGGAGGGCTGCGCTGCTGGGTCAATTCTGTACATTGAATACTTTTGAAAGATAATACTTGGGACGTGATCTACTATGCTAACGCGGACGAAGTCGCGGGCACCAGCTAGTGACCCAATAAAATCATCTTAAATGTTTATTTAAGTGTATTGTTTATCATGGCATGTACGCTATTTAATCTAACCTATTTTCTCATTCATAAATACAGCACATAACACGTTTATTCCAGTTCTTATTTTCGTCCTAATAATGTTATTGGGGTCATATTTACTATGCGTGGCGTCCCCGAATGGGTCTCCCCAGTAATCTATATACCATCATAATAAGGACGGGCGATAAAATGACAACGTGAGCCAAATAACACTGTAAGTGATGTTCTACAATCTAAAATAACCTCTAAAAGCTTTCAGTCATCAATGTACAGTGTACACTTTATTATTTTACGTCGGTAATAAAACAGAAAGTGTTGTTTAGAAGTATCTCTTTGTAATCACTGGTCTTCTAAAATATAAAAGGTTTTTTATTAATGGTATTATTTTCTGAAACTAGCCGTCTTGAAATGTTTTTATTTTATCATAAAAAAGTAATTTTGTTTTATTTTTGAGACCGTATATAGAACTTCAAACTCCTGATGCAGCTTCTGACAACATTTAAAAATCATCATTTTGTTTTCAATTCTGAAAATAAATGTGCAATGTTTTTACTTTTTATAGCGACCATTTCCCTGACTCTAAATATTGGCGGTGAAACCGAGCAAGCACTTTTCAACTGGTCGTAATTTTGTTTCGCATTCCGTTTTTTACAGCAACACGTCGCGTCGGTATGTGTCGGTATCAAAGGGATTTTGATTTTACATACGCTCGACTGATTGACAGTTTTGAATTAAATATAAAAATCGAACGATATTCGAATTCCGAAAAACGTGGGCCACTCGGACGTGCCACAGAACAAAATTGGCTTTTAATTAAAGCTTAAACTGTCTGTCACGGTGAAAATAGTTTTTATTTCTGTGGAGTAAGCAGGAAATTCCGATAAAAGCGTAATCGTAACGCTATCGACGATTTTATATTTTGTACGAATATTTTGACTCCTCTCATACATTTGACTTTCGTTATTCGATAAGGTAGCTGTCAAAATATATTCCTGGGTTCCCCTTATGTATAGTGCGTTTAATGTCATAATTTCAACTTTTTAGACCGACCAGTCGGTGCCTTTACCGCCTTGCAAAGTGTAACTTTATTAACAGGTGATACACGAACACTGTATGTGTTGTGACACTCACACCCCATGACAATGTCGTCCGAGTGCCACAAGGTCCTTGTAATTATACTTACAAGGACCTTGTGGCTTGTGGATCATATCACAGTAGAATAATGTAACAAATTGAAAACAAATGCCAGTGAAGTTTCGAGTCAAAGTATTAAAACACATCGACGAAACCATCCGCAGTAAGACCATTATAAGATCTGTTTTCTCAACATAAAAACGTATGACCCGCAAAAATAATGCCCGTAAAGAATATTACAAGCCCACAACAGCTAACTCAACGACGTAATAACCTCTTACGTCAAATAATGGAGCGTTAAAATTGTGCAAGGAGAGCAATAAAATATTCTTGTCTTCTGTGATCCGTGATATTATGTCAAGGTTGGTATGGCTATATTGCTAAAGGACCGCAATTTTATCAATTTGCGTATAACATTACAATGCGATAGCATACTATTCTCTTTGTAAGGGTTTCTCATGTTTTTGAATGTGTTGTAAAATAGTTATTATATTTCTTTGAAACAACCTTGTTTCATTTCGTTCAAAGCATTGTACAATTTAATTTTCCAACAGCAAACTTATTTCGCAAGTACACACACATAATATTAATATCGCCGAGATAATTGTTATCTAAAGGGCAACAGTTCCAGTGGTAATAAAACATTTTGTATCTAGCTGTCAGCCGTAAGCCCCGGGTTATTAGTGGTTTGCCCCGGGCCCCGGGCCCCGGCGGCGCGGGCGGGGACACAATCTCACCCCACAAAATTGAATTAAGTTGACAAGTACATACATGACTTACAGAAGGTTTTTGTATTTACTGAGTGACAAATTTTTAATCTACACAAATAAAAATGTTTAATTTTGTTAGTCTCGTTAAAACTTGAGAGCGCCGAAATTGATTTGGCTAATTTTAGTCTTGAAATATTCATAGAAGTCTAGGGAAAGTTTATATGGAGGAAAGAGCTGATAATATGAAGTTTATCTAAAGTAAAATTATGTAATAATATAAAATTTCAAAATTAGCGGCAAAAAAAAATATTTCAATCACAGATTTATCAGTCGTCAAGACGCTGTGTTTGCCAGCCTTCAGAATCCACGAAAAACACCGCAAAAATATCATTTTAATAATAAATTCTCCAATATATTGTTCTTTTTTTGAATGACTGAATGGAAAAATATTAAAAATTCTCAACTTTGATGAATTTTCGACTGCGCAAATGTTTTCGTTGGTAGCAGTTACAGAGTTGCCAGTTAAAAATTTCGTATCGCAACTTTGTTTGTCCTGAAACATAATATTGTGAGTGCAACTGACTATACAAAATCTCCCGGTACGAAATGTGTTCTGAAGGTTTACTTATTTCGTATGTACGTCTCTGTCAGCCAATCGAAATGTTATGTTCGCTTTGCTATTTTTACCTGACGTGAAACTAAACACAATAATTCTAATTTGCTTTATTTTATTATTTATTATTGAACCAATTTCGTGCGATCTTTCTGATAATTTAAGATTAATAATGATTTCAACTTTTATGTAGCTCTCTAAAAGTCCGAGACCTACTTTTTGGAATTTTTATGAAGCTTTAACGAAAAGAATTAAAAATATTGAGAATGTTTCCTAGAAAAGCCTGAAAACTTTTCTAGGAACTTTTAAAATATTTTTTAAAATGAAAATGTTTCTTCCAGGCTTAAAACTAATTTTTCTCACCTCCGGGCGGAAAACGTCAACTTTCTTCCCGCTGCGCTCGCCGATGTTTCCCGTTCACCGTTCACCGTTTTCCGCCTCCGTCGATGAGAAAAATAGTATACGCACCACGGGCAGTAAAAAAGAAAGCCTCAGATCGTATGTGATCTGAGACATTTCTTATTTTCCTGCCCTAGGTGCGTAATGTACTATTTTTTTTCGCACTGTAACAGTGTTAGATGCATATATTTAATATATTATACTTTTTGTTTTTCTAAGTATACTTTACAATAAGGTAGTAACAGCGTTATTTCAGATAGCTTCGGATAGAATATCACTCCTTTAGATTCTGAACAAACATCGCGACACCATAATTTTATATATTATATTATTAACAATATTACAGCATCATTATAAGAACGAATTTTTATGTCTTACACAATAAAAGGTTTGGGGTCGGACCCGAAACTTGTGGGTGCTTGTGTAAAATCGGCTTATTAGAACCCGCGAGGGTTCGATATCTTGAGATGCCAAATGTTTTTCAACGTTTCCTCTGCATGTTTCGTCGGATACGGAAAGCCATTTCGTTGGCTATTTCTCTGACCTTTAAAAGGTCGTGATAAAACAAAATGTTTTTGTATCAAATCACCAACATAGCATAAAATGATTATATTATGCCCGTTGCAAAAATGGTGTACCAAGTTTGGTTAGTACAATGCAGGCTCATCACCTTATTTTTAGGAAATGATACATGCGTCAGATTGGCATGTAAAAAGATGACCCTGCTCCTGATCTTTCGCCCATCACTTCGGTCATCTGTCACTCATTTGAGCACTACAAATTACTCCTGCTAGTCTGGTTTCAAAGACCGTCACCGAACCGTAGGGACAATTACTTGTAATATTTTTTTTTAGCAAGTTTGTTGTTTTCTAATCTGTGCTAATCTTATACTTCTTTGCAGGCGGCGTGGCTACCGGTGGTAGTTCGGAGCTGGACTAGTCTAAGGCTGGAGTACTCTGTTGCGCACTACACGTACGCTAGCCGGGGGTTTGACTACGCCGCTGCATACGGCTTTAACGACGACGCCATGTGCGGCCAGCGGACGTATACTACGCACTCAGGTTCGTTTTGAAGCCCTAGAGCCTATGTAAAGGCCCTGCAGGTAGGTCTGGTCGGACTGATCGCAGGCCGACCTGACGGGCCTCGCTTTGCGCATTTCTGTGTGTGGACACGAGTCTGGACAAATACTTGACCTGTTCATTCAGGCCGACCGAAATGATTAGCCTCTGCGTATAATATGGTAGTCTTTTGATGAACTCAAGATAAGTTCACTCCGAAACGAAACGAAGCGAAACTTAGCTCAACTTGACGGTTAAAAGAAATAAAATATAGAAATGTGTAATTATGAATTATTTTAGTGAGCTGGAAACTGATTTGATGTAGATCACTTTATTATGTCAAAACTTGGCAATTCACTCAATTCAGATTAATGTTTTGAAAACCGTTGCGGACCTATTATAATGTTAATAGCCGCGTACTGACCAAGCGAGCCGCCTCGCTGCCTCGCCCGAGCGTGCCGCGGCCGAGCCAAAAGTTGTCGGCTTTTGGTCGATGCTCAAAGGCGCCTCGGACGTTTGCCGCGCACTAACACGGACTGACCGACCGAGCAAATGCGCGCGTGGCTGCCGCGGCGAGGCGGCTCGCTTGGTCAGTACACGGCTAATGATGTTCACGAGAGCGATAGATCGCTCTCTAACTCTAACAGAAAACTAAGAACTAAACACTAATAATTATATACTGTAAAATTGTACAATTACACTAAAAATATATCTCTCTATGATATTCTTGAAGACACGATAATGATGTAATAAAAATACGACATTAATGCGAGACAAACAATGGGTTTGTCGAAATGGCGGTGTAAATGACTTGGATTTGATATTCGCGGCGCGTCGGGGCGTTCCTAAAAAACCAGTATTGTTCACTTCGGTATGGAGTGTGGCTGAGAAAATTACGGTCCTTCACCCCGGCCCAGATCGGGTTCTATTAAAAAGATCAAGTATAAATAGAATCATTTATCACTAGAAATTCCGTACGCGTAAATAAGGTATTTTGTGGGAACCGTACATTTTCTCGCAAAAAAGTAGACATAAGTAGCCCTTGTCCCGTGATCTCTTTTTATTCTTTATCTTTGAAAAATTTTATAAAAAATGTTCTAGCAGTTTATGAGATTAGCATGAAACAAACAAACAAAATTTTAGTTTAGATTGTACCACAAAAAATGTATAATCTATACTTATATTTAATTCTACCAATTGCAAATAACTAATAATAGTTACTTTGTCCTTGTTACCTATTTATATAACATATGTATGTTATTTTTCCTGCTATAATTATACAGGCAGGCCTCGTCTATTAACTAGACGTTGAGACGAGGGCAAAAAGTATATAATTTACAACAAACCACTCAGGTCAGTTTTAATAAGTAGAACATACAACCTTAGGATTACGTAACGAAATAAAAAACATATTTGAAACCCGAAACGAAATACGATTCCAATTACAATATGTTATTTGTAGAGTTTTGCTTCGGCTAAATAAAAACTTTTTCATTCTCAACTCACTTTGGATAATTGAATTTGAATAAAACTAGGGTAATGGAATTCCCATATTATTTTACACAAACCTAAAACAATTTTAAGCGCAGGGCAAACACGACGTGCATTTTAAATTCAAACTATCTTCTCTTTTGTTTGAGGAACCGTTTTAGTTGATAAAACCTCAGGCGTGGTGTGATTAATATTTTGTTCCAAGTTAAATTGCTTTTGGGAAAATTATTTTTGGGGCTCAAAACATTGAGGAATTTTTGATGAGATGGTCTGTGTTAATTTTTAGAGCAACTAGGTGCTTATACTTATAAAAGAAAAATAATCGGCCAAATGCGAGTCGGACTCGCGCTCTAAGGGTTCCGTACCGTTATAGAGCAAAAATTGGCCAAAATTGTGTTTTTTGTATGGGAGCCCCCCTTAAATTTTTATTTTATTTAAATATTATTATGAATTATATAACACATATATCTAAGGCCTTTGTGAAAATTTCAAGTGCCTACCTGTTGCCGTTATTGATATCGAGCAAAAAAGGCTAAAAAAGTCAGGTTTGTTGTATGGGAGCCCCCCTTAAATATTAATATTATTTTGTTTTTAGTATTTGTTGTTATAGCAGTAATAGATATACACAATCTTTGAAAATTTCCGAAGTCTAGCTATAGCGGTTCTTGAGATACAGCCTGGCGACAGACAGACAGACGGACAGACGGACAGACAACGAAGTCTTAGTAATAGGGTTCCGTTTTTACCCTTTGGGTACGGAACCCTAAAAAGGTGCTTTAAATATGCCTTAACATGTTCGACGAAGTAAGACACATCTTCATGTTGTCCGAATATTAAAATTTGTATAAAATAGGTACGGTGCCTATCATTATTTAAAGAAAATAGTTATGGACTTGTAAAATATATTGTAACTTGCATACCAGTATTGAGTTATCAAGGCAATGAAAATATTTTAAAGTTTATCAGAACTATCGGAAGCAATTCAATTAAACATCATTCATTTGTTACCAGGCGAAATATCATCGAAGAACGTATCGGTGACCGGCAGCCTGAACGAGTTCTTCTACCAGCAGTGCACCTGGGTGCTCGATTCCAACGTCGAGAGGCAGCTGTTCATTGATATATCTTCCGAACAGGTAAAATTATTGCCAGTATATAGTGATATAAGTTCCAAACTTGACCATTCTTGACTAAATTCAATGTAAAACCTAAGTTTCCGTGACTCGAATAGGATAGTTTTATTTTAAATCAATTTACACTTCATCTATAAACATTTAAATTAAACCATAGTTTAGACGCTGTGATGAAATATTTTGCAGTGTACACAATATGGTATGGCATAACTCATAATTAACAACAAAGCCTTGATGCTTTTCTGTAGGAGAGTAAAATGAACTAATATATTATGTGAAGAATAACACCACTGTCGACAAGACCGACAAAATATAAAAAGATTTTAAATAGAAAAACGTCGTGATGTCGCAACGTGAGGAACATAAAGGCGGTGAAATTCCTTTTCCTCACCGGAGTTTTCTTAACAATATTTCCTTTTATTACCCAGGATAAGTCATGCAGCTCTTGGAACATCACACTTCACGAGTGGTCGGGCTTGAGGGCTCACAGCGAGGGAGGACTGGCGGCGACCGCCGGCGAGCTATTATACACCTTCTGTGCACGACATAAGAACCACACCTACACCCTGCCCTGGCGACTTAATACCGTCGTTATTAGGTATGATATTACCCAAAGACATTTTTATCCTTACGTAATCTGATGTTTTATATAGCTTAATATGTTTGGGGTATGTCTTCTACCTTTTAAATTATATGAGAACGTACCTAAAAGGTTTCCTTGATAACTCAAACCTTTGTTAGCACGTGTCTGTATTGCCGGTTAAAATATTCGTAGATTCATATAATTATAATATCGTTTTCATTTTCTAGGTTTTTTACTATTATAATTATGGTACACTAACTAAAATAAAATACTAGCTGTGCCGCGGGGTGGTACCCACGGTGTGAAATTAAGTAGTGTAATAACAATAGACGAGTATTAGCGAATTTTTTATCGATTTTCCCATAGAAAATAGTTTTTTTTTTTCAAAGTAAAATGTAGCCTATGTGTTCATCCAGGAAGTCAACTAACTCCATGCCAAATTTTATCAAAATTGAACCAGCGGCTTAAAAGTGAATAAGTAACAAACATAAGATGTAATAACACTCTCACAAACATCTTCTTGACTTATTGTATATAAAAATGGATTTTCAAATGCGTTTGTCGCGCTAAAACTTGAAAACGGCTGAATAGATTGGGCTGATTTTAGTTTTAAAATATTCTTAGAACTCCAGGGAAGGTTTTAAAGTGACACGAAGTTCACTAGGACAGCTAGTTCATTGGCAATATTAATCCATATCCATACTAATATTATAAATGCGAAAGTGTGTATGTCTGTCTGTCTGTCTGTTACCTCTTCACGCCCAAACCGCTGAACCGATTTTGCTGTTTGGCATGGAGATACTTTGAGTCCCGGGAAAGGACATAAGATACTTTTTATCCCGAAAAATGTACGGTTATCACGCGATAAACGAGTTTTGGCGCAACGAAGTTGCGGGCGTCAATAATTGCTTAAAAAAATTGCACGTCAGTCCTCCTTTTAATAAAAATATTAGTCGCATAAAATCTATGTACCTATATTTTACAGTCGTTTCTCATGCAAATTTTCTAATATTTATATCAAACTAATTTTACTTTGTAGTAAAAGTATTAAACGTACTATTATTAATAGAGAAATAGAAACCTAAATACCTATAACCTTACTTTACATTTTGTATAAAGAATTTCGTCACTTTTCATAACATTTTACTGTAAAGTAAACTCGTTATTTTTGCAATACCACTCGAGTTTTAAAACGGCCAATAAAGTTCTAATAAGTCTGTAGTATAATCCTCACATAAACTTCTCGTAAACCCATTTTCTGTCGCATAAACTCATAACTTTATGGCCGCTCTATAGTCCTTAGTTTTGGATATAAGGAACGTATGCCCTCAAAAAAAGAACGAAGTAAAATAGTTTTACCTTACCTGAGTGCATTTGTGTTTAAGGGCTATAATATAGTTTTTTGTGTACAATAGTATTAATAGGCCAGTCTATCGACACAAAAAACGAGAAACATTGCAAACGCGATTGTAATTACGATTTTGATATATGTTGTTAGGTCCCTTGAGAGTAGTTAACACCCAAGTTTGCAACCCTGAAAACCCTGTGCTGCTCCCACGGTGCTCGAAAAACTGCGAAATTTTGGCACATATTTCAGTTTGTTATAAAAATCTACCTAAACGAAGAATGTTTCAAGTATGTTCGTAAGAACTTTAATAAAGATAACTAAATTTGCTACAATTTTAGCGAAACCTGAACACGCTATGTCTTTTGGTTGCGAAGATACAGCAAGTCAAAGATGGGCAATTTTCCCACAGTGCTAGGAAAACTGTGAAATTACAGAATTTCCGATGTAACAGCTCTTGTTTCAGTTTCTTTTTAGGGTTCCATACCAAAAGGGTAATACGGGACCCTATTACTGAGACTTCGATGTTTTTTTTTTGTTTCACCAGACGACAACGCCCATACTATTTAATAGTTTGTGCGTTTTAAGATGATATGGCTGACAGTTCTCATATTCCTAGCTACGGTTTTTTACAAGAAAAAAAAACTAAATGTAATAAATTATATTTCATCTACAAAAACAAATGTTTATTATTGTAAATGAATAAAAATGAAAAGTTGCTAAATGCTAACTTATTAATATAAAATTATGAATATTAAACTGTGAAATAGGAGTATAAAATTATTGTTACGAAAATATATTTTGAAAAATGTCAGATGCATGAAACGGAATTATTGAACTTGATGCCAATAGAGATTAATAAAAAGGGCGGCCACCTTAAATCGTTCGGACAATACTGAAATAAAGTAAACAATATAGTGTGATCGCAAATAAATTTCATACAGGATGTCGGATTCACCGAGCGATTGTTTTATATGTCATTTAAGTATACTGGAAGGCAAAGTTGTGACTGTTAAACAAAAGGGAATCCTTACACTAGGTGAAAAACGTGGTCTTCGAGGAAACAAAGATTTTCTTTTGAAGAGGAATGAAGTCTCCGTACATGATTCATGCAGAAAAAAGTATACAGCTGAAAAGAATATTGCTGCGTCTGTTCGTCGAGGAGGGGATCCAGTTCGACTCGAGCGGCCGTCACCTCGGCCATCGTTACGTCAAGAGCACGTCACAAATCTGAAAAATATATGTTTTTTGTGTGGAGAAGAGATCGCAAAAGAATTTCTAAAGCGCCAAATGAAACTACCAGCAGCTCGTAAGAACCCAGTGCACAAAGATGAAAAAATGTCGATGAAAGCGACAGTTATTAGCCGCGTACTGACCAAGCGAGCCGCCTCGCCGCGGCAGCCTCGCGCGTATTTGCTCGGTCGGTCAGTACGTGTTAGTGCGCGGCAAACGTCCGAAGCGCCTTTGAGCATCGACCAAAAACCGACAACTTTTGGCTCGGCCGCGGCACGCTCGGGCGAGGCAGCGAGGCGGCTTGCTTGGTCAGTACGCGGCTATTGATATAGCTGCACGTCGAGGCGATGAGTGGGACCAGCAGATTATAGATCGCCTTATGCAGATTCCACGTGGGATGGTGATATTTCTGCATGCCATCAGCGAGTGTGACACTACCTCTGCCCTTTTCTGGCAAGGCAAGATGAAGTGGTGCAACATCCTTAAAAAAACCCCCCGACTGGATAGATCTCGCCAACATTTTCTTTGACCCAAACTCTAACAAGGAAGACGTGGGAAATGCTGACGAGAAGATCTTGATGAACCTCTACGGAGGAGATGTGGGGACACTGAATACTTTGCGATACTCAGCATTTGTCAAATCAGCAGTAACGGTCAAAATGAACCTTGCTCGCCTCCCCCCAACTACAGATGCTGCAAAATATCATTCGTGGAGGACTTACCACCAACTACAAAAATGGTTAGGGGTTAAAAAGAACCCGTGTGATTGGGGATGGGAGACCAGCGAACAAGGTCTGTATCAATGTGCACAGAGCCCGCTCCTCAGACCCTGCTTAAAATGATGGCTTGCAAATGCAAGAAAGGTTGCTTAGGTTCGTGCACTTGCAGAAAAGCCGGGATCAAGTGCTCTATTTTATGTTCCTTCTGCCATGGTCGAAATTGCAACAACGCCATCCCTATTGTTCTGGATACCGAGGATGAGGATGAGGACAATCCAACACCATATACGGATTCGCCTCCACCTCCAGAAAACACTATTCATCCACCCCCACTCCCCCCCAATGATCTTGACTGGTTGAGACCTAGTCCTTCCAAAAGGGCGAGAGTCTAAATTTGTAAAAAATTATAGTTTTTAATCGTTATAGTGTTTTTTCTTGTGTTTACAGGAATCTGAAATTCTACAGAAATCTTAAATTTCAAATTTGTACTCTTTGTTCTATATAATAATACATCCTACATGCAACCATAATTATTATTTTATTGAGCACAATGTATTTATTATTAAATTTAGCAAAACCCTAATCATACTATAATATTCAAAACCGGCTAAGGGCGAGACGGACTCGCGCACGAAGGGTTCCGGACCATCATTAATAAAAATGACAAAAAAAATCATATCTGTTGTCCGACTCACACTGGGCCAGTTTTTAGTATTTGCTGTTATGGCGGCACTTGACATACATCACCTGTGAAAATTTAAACTAACTATCACGGTTCATGAGAAACAGCCATCGAAACATTATCTACAAAAACCAGCAAAAAAATCACGTTTTTTGTATGGGAGCCCCCCTTTATATTTATGTATTCTGGTTTTTAGTATTTTTTGTTATAGCGGCAACAAAAATACATCACCTGTGAAAATTTCGACTCTCTAGCTGTCATGGTTCATGATAAACAGCCCCCGAAACATTATCTACAAAAAGCAGCAAAATAATCACGTTTGTTGTATGGGAGCCCCCTTAATATTTATTGTACTCTGGTTTTTAGTATTTTTTGTTATAGCGGCGACAGAAGTACATCACCTGTGAAAATTTCAACTCTCTAGCTAACACGGTTCATGAGATACAGACGCAAAACTACTGAACGGATTTTGATTTGACAATAACATTGACAGCACAGGGTTTTCAGGGTTGCAAACTTGGGAGTTAACTACTCTTAAGGGACCTAACAACATATAACAAAATCGTAATTACAATCGTTTTTGCAATGTTTGATGTCGATACAGACTGGCCTATAAGTAAAGTTATGGTCCAGACTATGAGACGAGTCAGAAATCTTCATGTAAAATATTCATTTATATTATTTTGTATGACTCGTGATGAATGCACAGAATGTGTAGAAAAATTGTCCTACAACCTTTTGCTGGTATTCAAAATATCTGCGTAAAGAATTTATTCAAAACTAACTTATTAAAAACTAGTTCAACGGTTTATATGTGAAAATGACACACTTTTGCAATGATAGTATTAATAGTATTGATTTTAGTAACATATAAAACTAAACATTTAGCTATTAACAAATTTATTCATAATGGCTTCTGTATGTTAATATATTTGATAATCACCGTACACGAGTCGGCACGGTGATTATAAGACAAATCTGATTAAAGGATATTAGAGGGGCTAAGCAATATTCGAGCAGCTAAGCCATATTTCAATGGAGCTTATATCCTCCGATATTAAAGTCTTAATCAATGGGTTCTCCGTATGATAATTTGCACCTCAACCCCAACTTATACCTGGAGTCAGCGTGGATTATGTTTCCATTATGTTATGTATAACATATTCATTACTCGTACCTATAGACATTTATTATTATGAAGAAAAAATAAAATTTATCATTGAATTATAATATTCAACATAATAATAAAATCTATCAAGTACTTTATCCTTATATGGTATAAAAATTCGCATTGCCTATCTATCTATCTCTTTACTACTACTCATTGGATTTTAATTTAGTTTATTAGGTTTACATTGATAATGTAATAATTAACAAGTGCGTGTTGGGCCACCCTATATTAGGATTCCGTAGTACCGCCGCGCTTGTTTTTGACAATATTTTAATGATCAATGAATGTACATTTTATAACGTGTTTTACACTACTAACAACATCATCTCAGTTACTTTCAAAGGAATTTGAACGAAAAGTTCCTTTATACTTCGCCGAATACTTTTTTTAGTTTATCGACTATTACTCAATAACTTATGAAGTCTTCTTAGCCGTGATAGTTTTCCTTTTAAATTCAGCATATTTCCTACTCCTGTGAATTTTTTCACATGTCCAGAACCAACAGTTTAGCTGGTAGAAGGGGGGGACACTGGACTCTAACGATTTTTTCCACTTTAAAACTTAATATTTCACAAACGGATCCCTAAATCGGAAAATGATCTATGAATACTCGCACTATTTTTAAAAATCCTATTCAACGACACTCCACACAATGGGGTGGGTGCGAAAAAAAATATTCATCCCCGCTTGATGTGTAGGGGAGGTACCATAAAAAAAAATATTTTTTTACGATTTCATGTACCATTTTGTTGCCATCATTAATATATGTATTCATGCCAAATTACAGCTTTGTAGGTCCTATAGTCTCTGAGTAAAACCGCGGGCAGACGGACAGACGGACGGACAGACCGAAACTATAAGGGTTCCTTGTTGACTACGGAACCCCAAAAAGGATATATTTTTGCATCATACAAAGCGTATGAGTTTGCAAGCAAAATAACAGTATATTTATAATATCGAAATGAAACAGTTGAACACGATAAAAACATTGGCAACAATCTGTAATTGCGAATGTGGTCTGACAGTAAAAAACCTGTCCATTACTCCGGTGGAAATCGTCTCTTTTTACGTGCATCATTTTTTCAAGGGTTTCCGAGTGCGCCACACTCCCGAATAAAGACACAGTTGGCAGATTTATTTACTACATTATCTTTCGACGGCCCTTAACGCGAGTGTGGTAAATTCATAAAGGGATGCTTTTATAAGGTTGAGAGCATTTGTAATACTTTGTAGGCCCTCGATAACATTTTTGTGGGAGTACTCTGGCCCTTTCTAATGGCCTAGGTTATTGGTTTTGCCCAATCAATACATGGATTAAAGGTTTTTATTTTGTTTAGTGTTGAAAGGTTTTGCTTTGAACGTGTGCCTCTTTGGAATTTTGTGTGAAAGCGGTTTTATGTGTGGGCGACAAGGTGTTGAATACTTACCGACTTTGAGATAGATGTGTACAATGAGTACTGATTGTGAAACTTTCGACTAAATGGATTTTCATATAATAGCGCTAGACTCATTTAATGTTTTGACACGTATACAGCATAAATATTTTATATTATAGTAGAGATAGCGGAGCTCTCCAATCTATCCGATTGGAGATGACTCTCTAACTCTCTCAACGTACTATGTCAACGTAGCTGACGATGCCACGAAGGGCTTAAAATTACGCGCGTCACTCCTTGTAGCTTTGTCCACACTGTGCCTTTTTCTGATCGTCAAGGGCTTGCGTTATAGCGCAGTCAACAGCGAATGTAAGGCATGCCCGCGACGCATGCCCTTTGACCGTCCAAAATGTTGCTTTGTTATTAAAAATTGCAGTTGGCGTTTTTGACGCATTCAATTATTGAATGTGCCAAAACGAAAGCTGAATGACAGAAGATGACGAAAATTGAAGACGAAAGCGCATAATGTGGACATAGCTAATCTACTGGAAACCGTCGCGCTAGTGTGCACCGTAGCAGTGACAACCCTAGGTGCAAAAAATTCGAATTTTAAAAATAAATAATTAAATTGGATGTAACTTCTGACACAGAGGTTATTAGAGTGTGATTTTTAATAACATTGATAAGGGATTACTCACACTATCGTTTCATGCTTAAAACTTTTTCTAACTCGATCTAATCGCGAAATTAAAAATGAAAAACTAAAATTATTAAATAAATAAATATCTCCCTATTTGATCACAGTAGGTTAACAAAATTTGGAGAAAAAGTAAAGTACTAAGCGCTTGTTTAATTGGTATAAACAAAATTAATGTTACTTGATTAGTTTTTTTCAAATTAATTTTTATGCAAATTTTTGACCCGGAAAAACGCCAACTTTGACACTCTTTAAAAAATAACTACAAAGAATATCGATCTCGGAGTTCTACTCTATTGTTTATATAGCTATCAACTATAGTATTTTGAAAGAAAAACGCGGTGAAACAAAATCGAGGTTTTTATCACACTGTGAGACACACAGACAGACAGACAAAAAAACTGACCGCATTTTTGGCTTGTATAGCGATGTAGTGACACCCTCCGCTTATTAGTTTTTGAATATCTTTAATGTACAGAATCGTCATTTCTACAGTTTTATTATATGTATAGATTAGGAGTGACGGGCGTAATTTTAAGCCCTTTTTAGTGTGGAATTTCGAAATATTTGCCACGGTCCCAGGACTTCAGAATAAAAAAAAAATTAAATTACATAATATATACTGATATATTTTCTATTAGTCTTTTATTTTACAAACTTTAATATTTCCGTTATATTTAATACTTATAAACAAAAATGAGCACACAAGACATGTAAGTTCGACACGGGAACACGACAATACGGGGGTAGTTTCCCTTCGCAAATCACATTACGTGGACGTGCTCCCGCCCGTACATTTTGAATATCCCTAATACAATCTAAAAGTCATGACGGTACCTTTCTAATCTAATCTCGTTGACAATTTTTGGTGCGAGTTATGGTCGAAATTATATTATAAGTTTAAACACTTACGGATTTTGTCGCGGAGCACTTATATTAATCCCGACGTTTCTGCTGCCTTACAGCTGCCGTGGTCACGGGCGGACTGAGGTGACCAATCTCTTGAAGTTATTCAACTACCCTACGATTCATCATTTTTGTTTGCGTTCCGATCTACGCAGAACGAACTCACAGTGTATTGAAGCCGAGGTGTCATAGATTTGTGCTTTAGTTTGTTTATTACTGGATCACAACTAGATGGTAGCACCCAACCATCTTCGCGGTTAAAATTAGGGTGTTTTTTAATTTCTATGGCCTCGCGTATCATTCTTGGGCGGTATCGTGCTTCTTTTGCCAGTACTTGTGGCTTATCAAATCTTATGTAATGGCGAGGTTGATCCAGTGTGACTTCACAAATCGCGGACTTGGTGTTTCTACGGTGTTTGACATCTGCAATGTGTTCCTTGATCCGGGTTTTGATGGACCTTTTGGTTTGCCCTATATAAGAGAGGCCACAATCACAGTCGAGTTTGTAGATTCCTGCATCTTGAAGGGGTAAGTTGCATTTCACTGATGGTAAACATTGGCTGATCTTTTTGGGCGGCTTAAAGTATGTTTTTATTGAAGCTTTCCTTAGAATTGTGTCATGTGTTAGTGCCATTAATGGGCACATTAGGTCATACGGTGTATCGCAAACCTACACACACAAACAGATATTTAAATAGTAATTCCCATCACCACCCAGCACAGTTAAGTACTGTTGGAAAATCTTTATTTCAAAGAGCGCGAGGAATCTGCGATGAACAGCATGTTGATGCGAACTGATGTTGGAGCGAAACGCGCGTCGAGGTTTTCAGCCTGCATGGTGGTGAGGGGCCTTGCACGGATTTGCCAACATTATTGCTTGTGTGGTGGTGGTGTTTGCAAGTTCTTGCATGCTACTGTACGCATAGGCAGTGTGGGAGGGGGGAGGTGCTGTACGCATGCCTATGCGTGCACTCACTCATTTATTTAAAGGTGGAAGTTTATTTCGCGGAATATTGCTCAAAATAATAACAAACTAAATTTTAAGTGCTCCGCGACAAAATCCGTAAGTGTTTGAACTTATAATATCATGAGTGATATTCGCGAAAACTTAAGAAGTCATTATATGGTCGAGATTTTAATAAATTTGGACCTCTGGCTATTACGACTTCCAAAATTATTAAATTACTATTGTACGACTACTCAGTAGCCAGCCCGCTCGTGACTTGTAAGACCAAGGTTTGCTTGAAGTTTGAATAATTTAGAAAAATACACGAGAACAAGAAATATTTTTTACGCGTGATTGCTCAGGATCCTAGCAAAATCATTCCTTCTGCCACAAAACTCGCAACCGTTACTTGTCAAGTATAAATAATTATGTATATTCAAGATTGTCTCGTTTAAAGTATAAAGTAAAAATTATTTAATATTTTACATTCATTCACAAATAGCTATATCCACATTATGCAATTTCATCTTCAATTTTTGTCATCTTCTTTGTATTCAACTTTCATTTGGCATATTTAATAATTGAATGCGTCAAAATCCACCCGCGTTGAAAGAAAAGTGTCATAGCGAGCGCTACGATTTCAACGCGCGTCACGGGCATGCCTCACGTTCGCTGTTGACAGCGCTATAACGCATGCCCTCGATGAACAAAAAAAGGCCCAGTATGGACAAAGCTAATAACGATGACGAAGCGTACGAGCCTGTCTCACGTAGGCCGCTACGCCGCGAGCTACACGTGTAGCACGTCGTAGCAAGCCGCTACGAAAACTTAAAACACTTTACGATATAGAGTAAATGACTAGGGATTGGACAGTACCAGTCGTTGGACAAATCACAAAAACACGATATTTATTAAGATTGCTTTCATAACTGCCTGTTTTTAAAGTAATACAACGCCTGATTTTAAAGAAAAACAGTTTTTAAAGCAACCTTAATAAATATAGTGTTTTTGTGCTATGTCCAATGACTAGTATACTGTATAACCACTAGTCATGTTGACCCTATATTTTTTTGTCCACAGATTAGTAGCACTGTCAAGGCAGCAGCCGCTATACAGCATTCGCTGGCGGTCGCAGGTGGTCCGCGCCAACAACCGGCTCGGCCCCCCGACCCCCGCGCCCGCCGCAGCCGCGCTCGCCCCCAAAAACACCCCACGAATTTACTCCATAGGACTCATCGTAGTGTATATCTATTTAGGGAACATGTGAATTTGTACAGACGAAGTGTAAATAGTGAGTGTAATATGAATGGTAAATGGTGGCTTAATATAAGGTATAGATCTAGTCCGAAATAAAACACATTATAGGGGCCAGTGCTCAAGACATCGTGAATTAATGACATATCCGATGCTATATTGTACTGGTGAACAAATATGACGTATACCAACTGAAAAAGCTATACACGTCAATGTAATGACGTATAATATATCGGAAAGAATCAACAGCGTGGTATCAATTGTAGACTTCATCAGCACTGGTCAGTATACTGGCTTATATTTTGGAACATACCTAGTAGTATAGTGTAGGTCGATTTTATGGCCGCGTTCGTTTGCTCTTTGTTTGCGCGCACGTTGTTGTTGAGAAACAGTAAAAATAACGTGAATTTACAACGAGGAACTCAAAGTGGCCAGTGGTCCAAATTAAATTTAACAATGGACGTTCAACAGTTTATTACGTATGCTGAGTTTCAATTTAATTCAACTTTGAATGAGCAAAAACGAGTGAATGCGGCAAAGTTATTTTGATCAAATCAAAGACAATGTAGTAACGAAAAGTGCGAAATTAATGTTAATGTATTCATTTTTGTAGTGTTTTGAATGGCTATAACAATTTGATGTCATCCAAATGTAATTATTGTTACATTATACTAGCAAATTATTTGCACGTTGCTATCGCTAATGTATAGGAATAAATTGGACAACAAGTTAGTTAAAATATGCATATTTTAGTAAATTATACTTTCGCATACAAGCGCTACAATGTAACGAAAATTTTAAGAATAATGTATTTTTAGTTGAGCATTGAAGTAACTACTCGTACAAATAAAGAAACAAATTCACACTTGTTCCCGTGAGTAAAATCATTTTCTTATCTATATTTTTTAATTAAAGTAGCATCGTTTGTATGAAAATGAACGCCTCGTTTTTGGCTGAAAAGAAAATCACAAAAACAACTCCAAATAAAAAATACAAATGAAGACTTAAAAATTCCAAAGTACTTTTCGTATAGTTATTAACGTTGCGGAATTGTTTCCCGTAACGAAACCAACTTGCGAATTCCTGAAACGCGTCGAGTTCGAAAACTGTTTGATTGGCTTAACGGCTTCGTTTGAATATTTTTCACTTCCTGACTCCGTGATATAACTGTCTTGTCAATTATAGTATACCGAGAGCAATTTAGACTGCCTGTAGAGATAGAATAATCTAGATCTCAATTTTTCAATACAACGATAGTACTATTTATTCGGTACCACAAGCAGTTTTTTCGGCATTTTATCGAAAGTGTGTAAGTTGCCAGTTCAATCATAAGGTCCAATTTCGCCAACGTCTGTCAGTGTAAACAGCTTGATAAAATGTCATCTCTTATCTTTCATTCATATGAAAAGTGAAATTGGTATCGTGCTTCTGATTCGAGCATTAACTTTAACAGCCGTTGGTGAAATCGAGTCTTAAGATAGCAAAGATCTTTTTAACATTCGATAAGGTCTAGATTTGAGTGATTAGTCCAACTTATACATAGAATATTCCTAGTCGCATGGTATTAATTAATAATATAGACCGTAACTATATTTCCCCTAGAGTCGAAGCGACGTAGCATATAATAAGGAGTCTAATACGTCTAATGAAGGGACCGGCCACTTGCACAGAAATAGACCTCTGGACACACTTGAATGGACAAAAATATCATTAATATCGTATTAATAAAAGGTTCCATAAGTTCGGTTAGACGCACAATATCACCAAATAATTTTTACATCGTATATATTGAATATATCATTCGTTGAGAATTCTAGTGACAACAAATAATTTTAAGGTTTTTGTGGCAAATACTCTTAAACCCAAATTTTCGGGTTAGGCCACTTCGGTTATTATTAACGAAAGATATTACAGGTGGTAATTAAGTTTTGAATTGATATGCAGAAAATTTATATATCAAAAAAGTGCAGAAGGGATTTTATTCAGTTGGAACACATTGGTTTTGATGACAAATACGCAGCTGAAATATGAATACGGTTGAAAGCATTTTTATGGACTTTGAACATAACGACACGTTATAAACACTTTTTTGCAATAGTTATAATATTTTAATCTTGTCAACCATTCATAGATTCTACTCATGCTTTAAACTAAAATATTTACATACAACAGGAAAGTAGCAACACATTCTGCACAGAGTTCTGCATTAGCGAAATGGAAGGTGTGTTACATACATCAATGTCCAGTCAAATCGCCATTCCTTAGAGTGCACTGCAGGCTGATTTAGAATACTCTAAGGTGAGCGTTTTATTGATGTCAACATGAATAGCTCGGACTAGCTGACCAATGGATGATGCCTTTAGACTTCTGAAATTTGGGAGATTTTTGCTATGACAAAAACTTTGAAAACTTGACATTCGCCTGCACTCAGAGAAATCGAATAATTAATTAAGGCTTCTTACAGACGAACGGTGCTTGCTAACGGCAGATTTAACTGCAGCCGTCTACTGCTGTAAGAAGGGTAGAATATTTTGACATAAGCTCCATAAATTTCTTCTCACACTTTTTCTTAAATGAAAGTAAAGTAATTATTAAATATCTCTGAGTGCGCCCGTTAATGTATCGATATGTCTATACAAAATATGACCTTGCAATAGACAAATTAAAATGTTCAGCGATTATTTCGATTAACAATCGTATCTATATCGATTTCGAAACGAATTGTCACGTCATTCTCGACTGGCATAATGATCGATGACGGTGGAATTACTTTACCGAATGAGAATTCAAATATTATCATCTCATACGTTAAATTAGCTCGCTCCTGTACCCTCGGGCGAAGTCAAATTACATTCAAATTGAGGATCCATTCTCATCATCAGAGTCTGATATGCAAATCAAAATATTCTATCACACATCCATAATATTTCCCATAATACTTGAATAAAAAACATAAACGTATTAATATGATAATAATGGAGTAAAATATAGCATTAAAAATATTTTAAATGTTTTGTATAATTTATATTTTGTCTAGGAAATCGAATATTATTTTTCTATTTTTAACAACGAAGCACAATATTTTTGGTTCTCGTGAAACATTGGGTGAGCAAGCAGTGATTTCTCTGTTGGTTAGCTAGTCTACGCTCTAATTAGAACGATACCGAAGCGTTATTGTTATTTGGAGATGTTTTCGCTCACTTTGTATGTTTTCTTTACTAGGGTGTGTAGAATAGATGTAAATAGAACACTAATGTATATTCTACTAGATGGTGCCGTAAGTAATCAATTCAAAAATGTTTGTTACACTGAAATAAAGAAAATCGAATTAAAGAATGACTTTTATTTTACTATCAATATACCTACAGCCGAAACTCAGAGCAAATATAGCATAGTAATAAAAGAAAATTTGAAATAGTTTAAAAAAGGTTTAAAAATTCAAAAAAGGAAGTTCCTGCATACTCACAAAATAACCGTTATCGTTCGATTTTTAAAAGTTACATATAAGTTGAAACCCAACACATCGTAACCAGTCAGCTCTATCGTGAAATCTTTAAACTTTTTACAAGAAACGTTCGCTTTAAACCTTCTTTAACTTCCGCTTCTATCCTTTGAGGTTCTACAAAGAAATTCCTTCTGTCGATGCTAAAATCCATTTCTTTAACAGTTACTCTATTGTCTATAGTACAAAGTTGCTACAAGCTTCATAAACGAAGTCAAGAAAACTCTAAAAAATGAGCAATCGCGAGGCCATGAAGGAAGTATAATAAAATACTAAAACTATTTTAATTAAAAGTGGAACAAATACCATAATGAACTGTACATGATGATAATCAATAATGAACAAAAGTACACCACAATGATATTCTGTTTTAGGCATAAACACCCAGACCCAAAGCATTAAGGCCGCTGTCAAGCCTTTGTGTGTTAACCCATGAAAAAATTAGGTTGCCTATTGAGCTTATGCAGTCTTGTTTTATAATATATCATATATTTTGTATCACTTCCCTCCTAACATACTTTGTCACCGTTCAAACCTTTGACTTCCACGAATATTTCATGATTCAAATTAGCCGAACCGGTTCAGCCGCTCTCGAGTTTTAGGTGAGACTAAAAAAATTTTAAAATATTTTTTATTTATGTATGGACGATCTAAAAAACAAGACTACATTCATAAATCAATACCTATTTTTTGTGGCTTAACAGTAAACACATAAAATACTTAATTACTATATCCGATCCGTTTACTATAAACGTCATCCCGGTTAGAATTTCCAAAACCATAGGACTCTAGGGACTCTAGATATATCGTCTTTAATTACATTAAGCTTTCAAAGGCGCTTTGAAGTTAAATCATTACCGAATTTTAGCGCTGAGTTGCAACCTCCTTTCTTTCTCCACTAATTGGGATAGTCGGTTACTAAAGTGAAACTGAGGCTTCCTTTGTTGATGTTTTCAACAGAGCAAATGTTTTTGGGACATCTAACATTTAATGTCGATTAGAGTGGAAGAAGCAGGTAAGTAACATTTAGAAAATTGCTTTTTTGCATAAATGTAGGCATTAGGGCCAGGAAAATGATTTGAAATAAAAAAGTTGATTTATGTATAGCCATATATTAGCCTGATGGTGAAGTAGGTAAGTTACAAGGTTTGTTCAAATTATTAGGTAAAAAAGTAAGTAATTGTCCTCATGTCATAAAATGTTAGATATCTGGTTCTTCCACTCACGTCTTGAATTATAACGCACCTTGACATGTCAAAGGTTTGTGATAAACCTTTTCGACGTTATTTCTCGGTAACAAGATTCAAAAGTACTTAACAACATATTTTCCTGGCGAAAATAAATTTAAAATGCACTTAAACTTCTTAAAATTGTATGCCTAGCGGTAACTCAAGTAGTGTACTCAAAGAAGATGCAATTTAAAATATATGCGGGCTCCCCAAACAATACGCCACGAGTCTTCAGAATTTGTTGGAATTGAGGCTGTCATCTCGCCCCGAATCTCCATAGTGCGGAGACTGGCATTGAAATAAATCTACACACATTTTGGTACACTTTTGTCATATGACATATTTAGAATAAAGAAAAATATGTAATATTCAGCGGTTTAAAGACTAAAATACTTCGTGATAATCTTCTTAAACTCGGGTTAAAATTTACAAGTTACAACTTTCTGGCAACGATCTTGAGCTGGCATTAGTCTTAACAATGTTGTTAGATATTATTACAGAGGGGCCTATACACGTTGGGTCATAATGGATCACCAAGATGGAGAAATCATGAATACTTTGTCATAGACGATGGCAATCATAAAGAGTCCCAGGATGGGACCATCCAAATTGGGAACATACGGTTTTGGTCCCATCAGGGCATTCGAATTATAGAACATAATTCGAAAATGAAATGCAAAAAATGCAAGTTGTTCACACACGAAGAAAGGACTAATTCCATACATTTATTTTACTTCGGACATCCAAGCTTCATTTTGTAAACAAAGACACTGCACCACTAAAGCAAGTATCCAAGCAAGAGTAGCTTAAATAATTTGCGAGCTCTCCAGGTCCGCTCTGTTTTTGCGCTGACTCTCAAAGAGCGCAATGAGGCAAACAATGAAACAAGCGAACAGAAATAAGCTTCCTCTACAAATTAAGGAGGCATGCATAATTCATGACGTCGCAGTGCTCCTTGATATGTGAACGGTAATCTGCTGGTTTACATAAAGAACTCTCAACGACTCCGGTTTACGCGAATAACATCGTATGTTTGTAAAGTGAAGCATGTTTTCGATGTAAACTTTATTGACGCGTCTCGGAATACGTAATGAATAGAGTGCTAGTACGTTAGAATGTTGTTAGGTCCTTACAATTTGTTGGTATTATAACGACAGCATAATTTTAAATTGTCATAAATCAATTTGCAAGTTTTGTGACGAGATAGGTGGGTTAAGAACTTAAGATGGGCCTGTTGATAGCATAAAAGCCCAAGCGTCAAGAGATACTTAAAAAAATACATTATAGCGGCTTAACTTAAGATCTCATTTTTGGAAACTTACCATCACAGACATTTGCGCGGTTTCCGCGTGACAAAACGAATTTGAACGCAACGGAGTTGCAGATATGATTTAAAGTTAATAACAATCATTCAAAATAAACTTTTTTAATTTTAAAAAATATTAATTTCGTAGCGGGTCATCGCCTAGCTTTTAATTTATTCACATCGAAATAAACACAAATTATAGCGCATTATTCCACAAACGCGATTGACAACAGTTTCTAACTGTGAGTTTCGGAATAGTTGCGCTATGTATCTGTTGTTGTGCTCCGAGCCACTTTAACTTCTCGGTATAACTCCGGGTTAATTAGAGAGCGAATGTCGCGTGTCTTGTTATTCTCGGGTTTTCGCGAAGGTTCGCTTGCATTTTTGCATAACTTTGTTATATAACTTGAGACATCTGTTGTTATGATAGTTACAGACATCAAGCATGCAACAGTGTACACAATATACTGTATAATATACATTGTTACTGGTAATAATAAATGAATTACACTGTACATACCCTTTATTTTTACAGTTACACAGTCCCTATGTGAAAGTTAAAAATATTAGAATAGTAGCTTGATAGACAACGGCAGAACATTTTACCTATATTTTATTATTAAAATAATTCATAACGTTTGCTTACACAGTGTAAGTCAGTAGTAAAGGAGCTGTAATTCCCTTATCAGGTACTATTTTAGCACTTTAAACTTTAAAGAGACCATATTTCAGTACCTTGTGTAGTTGGTTCAAAATAACGAATTGAAAAACGTCGCGCTAACGCTACGGCGATGCAACGCAAGGCAAGGGAGCAATGTGGCGTCACTACAAGTACTACAAAATATAAGGATTGAAAATTTGACGCTTTATTGTGAGCCGTAAAAGTAATAAATAAGTTACAAAAAAAATCAGACCTAGTATGTAAAATATTATGACTGGACAATGATAATAGTATTTTGAAAAGATAAAACCGACTTCAAATTTTTGTACGTAATTGAGAATTAAAATTCCCTACCTCAAAAACTACTGAACCATTTTCATGAAACTTGCACTGTTCCCTAAGTTGAACAATACCAGCTAGTACAATAAAAAAGAATCACTAAAATCGGACTGGTGGTTCCGGAGATATGCCTGCACAAACATAAAAATATACATACATACACTTTTGAAATTTGGCATATTTGATCAGAAGCTGTCATAGATTAACATATACAAAAACTGGGAGTTCTGGAAATATTACATACACACGCGTCGAATTGATAACCTCCTTTTTTTGAAGTCGGTTAAAAACAAGTTCTATTACTTATAATAATATTATACAAAATAGATATAATATGCGTTGACTTGAAAAGCCGTATTCGGTCTTTTCATTAGCTTAAAATATTCATTAAAAACGCTTACAGGCTGCTAGTGTAGTTTATTAACGAAACACTATGAGAGCATACACGGTAAGAAGCAGCAAAGGCACGTTTTGTTCATTGTTAAATTTTACAGCGCCGCCCACGTAGTGTTATTGTTCGAAACTCATTAATATTCATTTGCTTATATGTGTCCAAATACATGTACTATTTTCTAAGTTCTGAGTCATCGAAATACCATACTATGGAAGAGGCACTTACTGAAGTACTAAGAGATCAGAGAAGAATATTAAATACCTACGAATAATAAAAATCGGCCAAGTACGAGTTGTACTCGCGCACAAAGGGCCACTACAGAGCAAAAATAGGCTAAAAATTGTATTTTTGTATGGAAGCCCCCCTTAGTTATTTAATTTATTTAAATTTTATTATTAATTATTAAAGTACAAATACCATTAAGTATTTTGTGAACATTTCAATTGCCTATGTGTTTCCGTTATTGATTAAGAGCAAAAAATAGCAAAAAAATCACGTTTGTTGTATGGGAGCCCCCCTTAAATATACACACCGGCAAAATTAGCGGAACATAACAAAATTTTATTTTTTTTGAAAATTAATCGCTGTTTTTTATATATTTATTTATTTATTTAATAATTGATGATTAAAAAATAAAACTTATATAAATTTAGGGCATAAAAACGTGTAAAATTAAAAAATCTGCAAAAATCTAAAATTAAGAAAAATTTTTGAAATTTCAGTAAGTTTTTAAGTTAAATTCTTCATTTTTACTTAAGAAATGCCATGTTAACAGCGTGTAATGCCTTCTATGGATCTGAAGAGAGTCTGGATACGCCATTACATGCTTGCATTTTGATTGTCAATCATTTCCTGTGGGATATTCTTCTACTCCTCCAGTAGCGCCAACTCGAGTTCCTGAACACATTTTGGAGCTGGAGTTTTAATTCGTACCGTTCACCCACTGATGTGCCACACGTTCTCAATCGGATCCACATCCGTAGACCGTGCTGACCTCTCCACCTGGGCTACGCTAGCATCATTTAGGTCATAATGCCCGATTTTTTTACTCTATGTACGCGCATAAAATTGAAGTTACTACCTAAAACTGTGTAAAAGGCACAAAATGCAGTTCTAGGATGTCTGTGCTATTGCCCTGTACTGTCAAAGTACCATCATTAACAATCATCAGCTCTGCGCGGGCTCCAAATCATATGCAACCCCAAACCATTACGAAGCCTGCATGATATACCACTGTTTCCGTTAAGTTTGATGGTCTATAGCGTTCCTTACGATTTATCCACATTCTTTATCGCCTGTCAATAAAATTTACACAGAATTTGCTCCCATCACTGTACAGCACACGATTTCACTCACTTGTCAAATTTTGATGTTCACGCGCAAATCTTAGCCTGGCTCTTTGGTGCCCTGTCTCAAGTTTTGGTGCCCTTGCTGGCACCTTTGAGTTTAATTTAATTTCTTTGAGTCTTGTTCTTACTGTACAATCACTTACAGGTACATCTCGGACCTGTTCCTATAGGTTTCATCTCTGCAAAGCAGTTTAAGGTCGATTTCTTAAGGCTTGTACCCTTACAAAACGGTTATCCTGAACCTTTGCCACCCGATATCTGCCTTGTTCTCGTCTCCGAACGTAAGATCCAGTCTCTCTGTAGCGTTGAAATTTACGATGGACCACGAAAGCCGACACACCTAAGGCCTGACTGACCGAACGGTAGGTGTGACCTTTCTCTATCGTGGTTACAGCTCTAGCTGTCGTAGATGCTGGAAAATCCACTAATTTTGTATCTAAGCAATGTGTTCTTCCAAAAACCAAACAATCAAATGAGCTGGCATACCTTGCACCCCGCTAAAAACGCCATTCTTATCAGAAACACTTACAACGTCAATCATCGAAAAACACTTAGTAGGGCATAATTGCAATAAAAATCTGTCAACTTGCCAGTTTTGTTCAATATTTTATTTCTTAAATGAGCTTAGAAACTATAAAAAAGGATTTCACACAGCCCGGCCCACTTGAATTCAAGTTGTGGCCCTTTTTACTTATGTTCCGCTAATTTTGCCGGTGTGTGTATTTAATTTATTCTGTTTTTAGTATTTGTTGCTATAACGGCAACAGATATACACAATCTGTGAAAATTTCAGAAGTCTAGCTATAGTGGTTCTTGAGTTACAGCCTGGTGACAGACAGACGGACAGACGGACAGACATCGAAGTCTTAGTAATAAGGTCCCGTTTTTACCCTTTGGGTACGGAACATTAAAAACTAAGGCAGAGTAACTGTGTCAAAAAATCTGTTTCGATTCTACAAAATGTGACCCGAATACATGCATACTTTATGCAAAAAGAGACCCGAATACATGCAAGAATTTTGTGTAATTATAGCTAAGTGACAATCATTGTAACGGCTTTATTTTGTCAATTTGAATGTAGTTTTTCGTAGCTATTGCCATATTACTTTAGTGTGCGAAAAGAATCTTGAGAACCAAATTCAAAACAATTGAAGTATGGGAGTTATTAGTTTTTATTATTCGTAGTTAATCACTTAACTGGAAATAAATAAAGAAGCGTCCATAGATATTATTATTATTATCTGTCGAATTCTCGATTTAATTACAACTAAGTAATTAATATTCGTCTCTGTGGCCGCGTCAGTAAGTCAAAGATATGGTTTCAAAAATGCACACATAGGCATGCTACATGTATATTACTAGATCCGTAATTATTTGAGAGTAATAATTGTTCTATAGTTTAGTATTTCGATGTTCTGAGCAAATTAAAGACAATATCATTTACATAGAGTTGAACATGCTCGCTAAACTGTTTATTCGCTGACTCCACAGTGCTGATGCTTTCAATTACTCAGTTTGAATTGTCTGTGTAATCATAAATTTATTTATTATCAAATTCACCGATTCTGCTATTCTAGTTTAGCAAACTTTTAACCGACCAAAATACAAAACAATATAAAAACAGCTAAATAGTATAGGAGAAGGTGGTAATGTGGCCCCCCACTTTGTTTATCAAGCAATTATTTAAAAAATATAGGAGTCAGAAACCTAAAAAATACATTATGGGACTTCCTATTCATTTGTTTAAACGTGTCTTATTAGGGAATAAATAAAACTCGTGCAAGATATTCGATAGTTTTAATTATTATTATTCTTAATCAATCACATTTGGTATTTTGAGATGATGGTAACCTTTACCTTTTAAATACCGTAGGAGAACAGTTTGATGTATCCGATGTTTGAACACAAAAGCCAAATATTTCTGTTCCTTAAAAAGTATCGAAATAAAATCACACACACTAAGTTTCGCAGGTCACAAGTTTAACTTGATCGAATGACAATCAAACTTGACAGCCTCTGTTGGATTTGTACGGTGCATAATTAGTATCATGCCGCGAGCATCCCGTTCCACTAAAATTATACTGGATAGTGTTGTTAAAACATTAAATATTGAGGGGGGGCAATATATGTGCAGGGGCCACATTACCACCTTTTTAACCGACTTCCAAAAAGGAGGAGGTTTCTCAATTTGACCGTATATATGTTCTTTTTTTTATGTTTGTTCGCGGATAACTCCGCCGTTTGTGGACCGATTTTCAAAATTCTTTTTTTTTTGTATAGGATATAGTCTGAATTTGGTACCATGTTCCCAAACATAGTGACCTGATGATGGGATCCATGAGGAATCGAGGGAACTCCTCAAAATTTATATGGAAACATATGGTGATTTTAGTTTTATGAGAAGTATCCTAAGCACATGCTACCAAAACGCAAGATTTTGCACCAAGGTATTCTATGGTTCCGAAGATACTAAGAGAACTCCGGATTCCTTATAGATACAAGTTTGGGGTTTAGGCGCTGTTTGAAGAACAGAAAGCATATGCTACTATGCAAATTACATTCATCATCATCATCATCATCATCATCATCATCATCATTATCACGTCAGGGTCACCAATCGCCGCGCCGCCACCACACCGCACCCGTGTGGCTTCTCCCTTAAATAACCTAGCATGCATTTAACTAAAAAGAGTGAAATTATTATTTTTAACAAAAAATTAAAACCGACTTCCAAGGTAAAAACAATAACAATATCCGTATAATATGAACTAAAAAGTATTAAATAATTTTTCCTGTCTAATAGTGCCTTTTTCCGAATTCGGCTAAACCTCAACAGCTATTTCTGTACTCAATCTTCATCATTTTGAAGTCGGTGCCAGTTCCAAAAGTTTCAAATATTCTGTCAGAGAACTGAAGATTCAGCTATCTGGTACCGACTTCAAAATTATGAAGATTGGGTACAGAAATAGCTGTTGAGGTTTAGCCGAATTCGGAAAAAGGCACTTTTAGACAGGAAAAAATATTTAATACTTTTTAGTTCATATTATACGGCTATTGTTATTGTTTTTACCTTGGAAGTCGGTTTTAATTTTTTGTTAAAAATAATAATCCCTGTACTTACTCTCATAAGTCATAATATACCATACACGTTTAGCTCTAGCATAAATTTAAAGCTATAGTTTTTGTCGATACTCGATACCGACTACGTAAATTTTTAGTATGGCAAATTTTACAGCGCCTCTAGCGGTCACTTGCGGAACTAAAATCGCCATGCTAAAAAATTACGTAGTCGGTATCGAGTATCGATCAAAACTATAGCTTTAAACTCATGGAAGAGCTACATGTCACGTCAGTTTCCTATGTAGGCACTATTAGGTATATAGTGCGAGCAAATATTATACATACAAAATGCTTGGCCCAGGACACTGTCTCGATACTCTACTTAGTAGGTAGGTAGGTGTAATCAGGCATTTACACAGTTTACCTTAGAGGTACACATTTTTCGTAGTTTTGCGTTGAAATTTCATGTATCTTAAAAGGAAAATTATAAACAAAATCCCAGGGGACCGCCGTATTATTTAAAGTGGGATAGTAATTAGAGCAGTATTTCCGCTTCCACAGGAGTGTTTCATAGAAAAGTTTGAGATATCTCAAAAGAACTTTCTTTGCGATAAAACGCAAGCAGGTAAAGTTTCCTGCGCTATTCCCTTGAAGAGTAGTAAATCGTAAAACAACCACTACTAGAGATTTTACGGGATTTTGCCGTTTTTAACTCTCACTCTTAAGGAGACCTTCCGACCCTCACGGCAAGCGATCGCGACCAAAATTCTAATAAAAATAATAATAATAATATCTATGGACGCTTCACACCACGTCAGTCTAGCCCCGTGATAAGTACCTGAAGGACTTGTGTTACAGGTACCAGACAACGGAAATAAATTTAATACTTTTATGCAATACATATATTTAAGATTTTTATTATTTCATACACATAATTAATACACATTCATGACCCATGAACATTGAAAAACTTTTTGTTCCGTCGCGTCGGCGGGATTCAAACCCGCGACCCCCGGCTTGTGATGCTACACACTCTTAAGTCTTAACCATTGAGTCACAGAGGTCGTCGAATGCCACTTCATGAACTAGTTTACTGGTTTCGTTTTACTCTACGCCACTATAAAGCAGCGGTGGCATGGGTCGCTAAACCAATATCGTAAAACCTATAACCTAGGTCATAAAGTGGCATTTTATTTGAATTTTTGTTGGTCGCGGTCGGTCGTCACGAGGTTCGAAAAGTCATCTCAAGAGTATAAAGGGTAGCTCTAACCGCAAGGATCGGGAAGTCACTTTCATGATTACAATATTAATAGGGTATTTGACAGATTTTTAATTTATATCTTGAATTACTTGGTTGCGATTAAGAAGTTAATCGAAAGTCATTTTTTTATTTTAAAATACATATTTTGTAAGAAACATGTATGGTCATATGGGTCAAGTGTGCGCAGCGTCTAAGTGTGCGCATTGTAAATATCTCGAAAAATATATGACGCTAAGGAACGGTAACCCCCCTCTTCAATAAACCACAGGACGTCCTGCGTAGCGCTCGTGTCCCAGAGACTGCGCGCGCGCCATTTGGAATGACAGATAAATGAAGATTTTTGCTAAAATATTTACGATAAGTATTTTGTAAATTTTTGTGCGTAATCTTTTGAAGTCATGTATTTTTTTTTCTAATTAAGCTTTTTGCTATCGAGTACAACATAATATCAAGTTTGTTATTTGCCAGTGTTTAGGATATTTTGATGATGCAGGAATTAACGATATTCGTATAACCCTGTTCCTATGCTTTGGGTTAAGTGTGCGCAGAAGCCTTTTCCCTTATGTGGCGAACAGTATTCTGTATAACCGACTGAAGATTGAATTGTATGAAGCCTTTGTGGAGTCTGGTGGCAGAAACAGTGCACCAGCTCCGCACACGGCACTTTTTTTGTATTAAAATTTACATATATGACGAAGTAACTAAATATTTCTAAGTGAAAATAATTGTTCTCATATTTTGATTTAAGACGATTTTGTTGATTGCTTATTATTATTATTATAAGTAGTTACAAATTAGAATTATTTAAAAAGAATATTCTTTATATTCTAAAATATATATAATTTATTGTTGCGTACACTTACCCATTGTGCTGAGTACACATACCCCGATACTGGGGTAAAAGTGTGCAAATAGAAGGGTTATTGTTTTCTAAAGTTTCTTAAAATATAAGCTATTGAAAAATACTATTGTTGTGTTAAAGTTGGTGACAAATAAACAGTCTTACAAATGAACACAGTTTTGTGTCATTATACTAATAATATTAGAGTTTTTTAAAGCATCAAAGTTTAAATGCGCACACTTGACCCACATGACTCTAAATAAAAATTCAAAATTCGAATAAGCCGCCAAAACGCTTTTATTCAGCAATATGGCCTCGCGCTTTGTAAGTGACTAGCGTGTGAACCAATGTATATTTCAGTCTGTTGTGTAAACGACATTACTCGCCTATGACGTCATCAAGACATTAGCCAATCCGGATCGTTTTCGAACAAGTGGCGCGAGAAACAAAAAGCCAAACATATTTTTGTGTTTTTGGATATTTTAGTTGTTATTATTTTTATTAAAACTTATGTAAATCACACAAAAACTATAATGTTATGCATTTAACGCAAATAATTCGCAAATAATTCGCAAATAACGCAAATAGTTCCCGAACCGGTGGTAGGCATCATGTAGACTTTCAGAAAATATTTGCAAAAATTTATTCTGAATAAAAAAATTTGAGTTTGAGTTTGAGTTTGAGTTTAATCACAAAAAAATCTAACTGTCAAATAGCTAATACATAATATATTCCATTCAAAATTGGAAACAACTCTGCATCGTGGGGGCCAACGTTGTCAATCTTTATATATTGTAATGAATAAAGATTAGTTTTGAAAGACACATATTTAAGAAATGCTACCTTGCAATGTGAACTAATCCTTATTTCCTATAAGAGCTGGGAAGGTTAATCGTAAAACCTAGGCACTACAGCGCAGAAAACTACCGGGGTTTCACCGTTTATAACCTTCACTCTTATACAGATCTCAATTTTAATGAGCCGCGATAATAAAAGTGAGAGATTTTAAAGTGCTTTTCAATTGAAGGTTTACTGAGATAACAGTTTGAAGAGCAATTAGAATAAAATTATGAAAGGTTATTGACAAGAAAATATGTTGACCGCTACTTCGTGATGGAATTTTATTTATCGTATTTTATCTAACTGCTGCACTCAGGGGCGGATATTAATTACTTAATTGTAATTGAATTAAGAGTTTGACAGATAATATATGGGGCTTATATCAAACCTTCATTTGATTAAAATAATAATTAATATTTTTCTTTCAAAGATACCGCACCTCAAATATAATCTTTGAGTGAAGCAGTTACAGTTGCAATAAAAACTATAGGAACCAAAACTGTACCCGTGCATCGCTTGAGAGTTAAGAGGTAACAGGCAAACACGTCGAGTATTTTCTAATACATATTATTAATTGTAATGAATATTGCATGATTATTAAATCATAATTAGTGTTTAAATATATTATTCTACATATTCATTATTTACTCAAAATCTGTCATGAAAGTGCAAAAAAACTTTATTTTGTATAAGAAAGACCAGTTAGTTTTATGTTTTCTAAAAAAATACAATTTCTTATTTATTATATAACATCTAACAATTCTTATTTTCGTGACCTAGTAAAACACCTTTATCAAATTAGTCAAGGACTTGGGTCGTTACTGAAATTAAGAATTTGAAGAGAAACAAACGCGCAAATCAAATAAAAACGTCGCAAACCTTTCAAATTAAAAATGTCCCTGGAAAATTTTACTTCGTAATAAAATCAGGGGCGCTGTAATTTTTGTGCAGATACAAACAGATATAGTTTAATTGCGACGAAAGTCAAATTAAACTAATTACCACTCGCTTCCTTAACACGACGTTTCTTAATAGACTTTTACGACAACGCAAAAGTTTCACATTTGTTAATTGGAGTTTTAAATTAGACTTCGGGAACAATTTCGAGCGTATTTAAAAGTGGAAGATATTATAATGACGCCTTTTACATGATGAATCGTTATTGCCCTAACTTTGTCCAGACCTAGGGGTGACATTATTAATTCTCAGTGGGTGCTTACTTTAGTTATTTTGTTCCTATCTATTAGTGCCTTTTCCGAATTCGGCTAAACCTCAACTATTTCTGTATTCAATCTTCATCATTTTGAAGTCGGTACCAGATAGCTGAATCTTCAGTTCTCTGACAGAATATTTGAAACTTTTGGAACTGGCACCGACTTCAAAATTATGAAGATTGAGTACAGAAATAGTTGAGGTTTAGCCGAACTCGGAAAAGGCACTATCAGATAGGAAAAATTATTTAATACTTTTTAGTTCATACTAAAAGGATGATATTATTGTTTTTACCTTGGAAGTCAGTTTTGATTTTTTGTTAAAAATAATAATTTCACTCTTTTTAGTTACCTAGTAGGTAAACCATCGCGCATATTCTACGTATCTTATTACAATATTTTGTTAAGGGTGGGTTGCACCAACTTTTTTTTTTTTTTCTAACCAGCACGGGACTCCCTCCACGACCCGCCGGTCTACCTAGGACCGGACTTCCACCAAAGGTAAGGGAACGCTTAGGCAAACTAAAGCGTTCCCCTCGGCGCCGGGGCTGGCTAAGCCGGGGAGGTTCCCATCCTCTCCCGGAGCCCCGTTAGACAAGAGTTTGGAGGTTCGCGTAGCGACGCCTCCGCACTCCCGTCCTACGCCGGCGGAGCGGCAGAGTGCACACTGCATAGCTGTTTTTGGGTATTTTGATTTAAGGGTTTTAAAAAGCTTTTAAATTTGACAGCAATTTTGTCAAATAAAGTCCACGCGGAGGAAGTCGCGGGCAACGGCTAGTTAGTATCTAATATATCTATGGACGCTTCACACCACGTCAGTCTGGCCTCGTGCTAAGTACCTGAAGGACTTGTGTTACTTGTGTTACTGACAGGTAAGTAGTTAGTTACCAGACAACGGAAATATAATATTTAATACTTTTGTTGTTGTGGTTATATTTACTCATATAATATATTTATGTACATAATACAACCATGTGACATTGGTGACCCTGATGTGGTAACGATAATGATGATGATGATGATGATGATGATGATGACGGTAATTTGCATAGTAGTATATGCTTTCAGTTCTTAAAACATCGCCTAAACCCCCAAACTCGTATCTATGAGGAATCCGGAGTTCTCTTAGTATCTTCGGAACCATGGTATACTTTGGTGCAAAATCTTCAAGTGTTTTGGTAGCATATGCTCAGGATACTTCTCATAAAACCAAAATCACCATATGTTTCCATATTGAGGAGTTCCCTCGATTACTCATGGATCCCATCATCAGGTCACCATTTTTGTGACCATGGTACCAAATTGGAGTGAAACCTAATGCAACAAAAAAAAATTTCGAAAATCGGTTCACAAACGGCGAAGTAATCGCCGCAAAATGAACATACAAAAAAAAACCACAGCCGAACATATAACCTCCTCGTTTTTTTGAAGTTGGTTAAAACTAGCGACGCGGTCGCGATGTCATATTATACAATTATCTGGGGGCACGATAGTGCCCCAGCCAAGTTTTTTAGCAAAGGCACGGCCGTACCATACTTTTCTAGAAGCGGTTCGCGGCTCTTTCACACCCCCTTTATCTTCGATGTTATCAAAGCTAGGGATTTAGAATTTCGGTCACTAGAAGTAAGTATTAAACCTAGCTCAAATTCCTAATTACATTAAATTTCAATAAATAGTTTAATAGTTACGGATGGTCAAAGTTACTACATTTTGTCACTCACTGACTGACAGATCATCAAAATTCTAAGGTACTTCTAGCAGACTTAGAACCGTGAAATTTGGTACCCGGATAGGTCTTTATTCACAATGAAAGGAACAATTATGAAACCGGTCAAGTGCGAGTCGGACTGGCGTACATAGGGTTCCGTACCGTAAATTTGTATGGGAGCCCCCCTTAAATAATAAGTTTATTTAATTTTTATAATTAATTATTAAATTTACAATATAGTTGAGTATTTTCTGAAATTTTCAAAAACTTTACTGTTACGATTATGGAAGTTAGAGCAAAAAAGGGAAAAAAAATGTGTTTGTTGTATGAGGCCCCTTATTAATAATTTATTTTATTTTTATAAGACTATTAGCTTTTATAGCGACACCAGAAAAGGGTACATAATTTGTGAAAATTGCAACTATCTAGCTATTGTGGTTGACGAGATCCAGCCTGGTGACATACGGATAGACGACGGGCAGAGCGAACACTTATTAGTAATAGGGTCCTGTTTTCATCCTTTGTGCAGGGAAACCTAAAATCTGAAAAATTATAAAATAATATTATTTAAATACTTTATTAAAAATAAAAGAACATATATGTTAGTAACTTTGCAAGAACAGTATGAGTTTCGACTGCATGTGAATTGTTTTACGTACAAATGGCTTTAAGTTACTTTTGTACTTAATGAAATTGTATTAATTATATAAAAAAATTGTATTGACAACATGAGCAATAAAACAATAATTAAATTCGATTAAAATATAAATATAATCAGTACTGCGATATACACTCCTTGCTCGCTCGATATATATGGGAGTTTTAAGGGCCCTCTCTCCCTAAATTAGCAGGTCGATTGTCTGTCAGTGTAAATGACATTAAAATAGAAATTTAGAAATTTATTTAGAAAAAAGACACTTATACATTACATACAATCGTTTGATGTTCTAGTACTTAAACTAGGCCTAGCCTGTCTTTTAAGTACTAGTTACTTCCGGTGTAACAAACTAATAATATGTAAAATATGTACTGTATTAATTTTCGCAACCACTATTTACTGTAAAATAACATTCATAACAACGCGCCTTGTACGGTGGCGGTTACGACGACGCTCGCCGCGTCCATGATAGGGCGAAATAGGAGAAAAAACCTTTTTAAGGCTTAATATAATACATATTTCAAAAAAGTAACAAAACCAAATTATTAACTTATGTATTGCAAAGCAGTTGATATTTTTTATATATTCTTTTGATAAATAATGAAGGAGTAAAGTGGTTTCATCCAACGATTTGGAGGTGATTTGGTTTTTTATTTCTTTGTTATGTCTTTATTATTTAACCTGTAGAAAAAATATGGCAAAACCACGTTACGTATCATATTATGTAGATTACTAATTATTTTTTTCAGATATAATTTCTCTGTTAATGCCGATGAAAAGTGGTTTCATCTGCACGCTTTTTTCGCGAGAGGAGCCTTAAGGGCCAACGCTAAAACTCGCGCGGACGCACGCTCGACGGACGGGCGAGCACACGGCGCGGGCGCACGCTTTTCGCAATCGACGTTGTTTCCGTTGACGTCTTTCTGCTAAATAATAAAGTAGTAAATAATACACGGTACGATGTGGAGGTGATTTGGTTTTTTATTTCTTTAATATGTGATACCGATAGAAAAAATATAGCAAAACCAAATTACGTATCATATCATGTAGATTACTAATTATTTCTTTCAGATATAATTTCTCTGTTAATGCCGATGAAAAGTGGTTTCATCTGCACGCTTTTTTCGTAAGAGCAGCCTTAAGTTATCACATGAAAAAAGGCGTGCTCCTTTCCTGCGAGAAATGTCCAGACTAGACGCTTACATCAGTGCCGCAATGTATTCAACGGTAATTTGCTAAAAATGACCACCTTCCAGTGTTAAAGCTAGAGTCAATTATATAATATGAGTACTCGTATAATAATCGACTCAGAAGTATTTACGTTACGTTGTCTACCTACAGAACTAACTAACTTACGAAGCCTCAAAGAAAAATTAATATAATGGAGATAGAGAACGAGAGCTAAGCTAAGAACAGAAAAGTTATAACGTGACCTAAAAAGAAAAGAAATAACCTTCAAAAAAGAAATGAAACCCTACCAGAACATGAAATGTAAAAGGGGCCAAGCAAAATGTTGCACAGCTATTCAATGCTTCTGTCGTAAAAAGTTTTCATATCACATTCAAGCTAAGCCTTCAACTTACTTTGTAATTTAAATCAAGATTCAGTAAATGTATCAATATATTTATTTATTTTATAATTATTATAGTGGCTTGGCAATGAGTAATATAAGAGAAATACTCAGCGACAATTTGAATTTATTATTGGGTACCATCGGCCACATGCGTCGTTAGTTGTTACATACTAAAACACTTTACGCTTGCCGTCTGTGTCAAGTATGAACGTTTGTATTAATGTTTCTCTTGTGCTCATTGCCAAGCCACTATAATAATTATAAAATAAATAAATATATTGATACATTTACTGAATCTTGATTTAAATTACAAAGTAAGTTGAAGGCTTGGCTTGAATGTGATCTGAAAACTTTTTACGACAGAAGCATTGAATAGCTGTGCAACATTTTGCTTGCCTTTTACATTTCATGTTTTGGTGGGATTATTTTTTATGGTCTCGCGGTGTAGCCGCCAAACCGCGCGTTCGGGCGGACGTACAATTATAAATCGTGCCTAATTGTGGCAAAAACGTGTGACGGATCCAAATCAATAATTATATTATAGGTTTAAATCACGACTTACATAATCTACTGCCATTAAGCAAATAATATTTTCGAAACTTAAATAGAGTAGTTACTACAGAAGTTTGTTGGTGGTGTGGCGACCGCATTCGGTCGAGTTGGACTCGCTCGCCCATATAAGCTTCAGAATAGTTTTTAAACGTTATTTAATAAGGTTTGGAACTATAATGTGTTTCCGCCACATCGTATGCGCAAAATTGAATCACGATAGAACCGAAAACTTTTCGTGATAAAAAGTAGCCAATGTTTTTTCAGTGGTTTACATTTAATTAGTTCCGAAACCTATTATTATATTGCTAAAAGTTGCGCATAGTTCCACCAATATAAAAAATAGTGTCCCGCTTTAATCGTACATTTTTCCGCGATAAGAATATTCTAAGTATATAATTTCCCGTGGTCTACGCTACCTATCTCTGTGTGTGATTCATTAAAATATCAGCCCACTAGTATTGTAGACTATTCGATGCATACAAACAAAGTTTTATCACAACTATTTATAGATATTTAATTACCTAAATTAAATAAGTAGATAAGTAGCAGTAGAATGAAAGTGCGAAATCCGAGAAAACCCCCACCTTTCAGCGTCTACGAACCAAACAATAAGCGCAGCAGGTAAATGATGACACGGCTTATAACCCCCCTTCACCATAACCCCCCACCCCTTACGCCCCACCCCGGCCGTGACCCGTCTCAAATTATACAGTTAAACTTTACAGGCGTATAAATCTACTAAGATTAAGAAGGAAAAGGGATAAGTTATCACAGCTTCTTAATCAACTCGATCGTAACGATCGGCTGCTGTGTTTTGAACTTTGTTTGCTTAGATTTCGTTCAATTTAATGTTTTGTAAACAGAAATAGTGTCTTTTACCCGTCTGTGAGGGATGTTGGATTATGTTTTTCAAGTGTATCCCTGGTAGAATTTGAATTTGAGACTAGTTTATGAGGAATCATTTGACTAGTCTTGGTCGTAAGAATGACACTGGTTATAATATTAAAGTCAGAGCTTGTATAAGAACTAACGAACGTTTATTATATCGTTTATTATTAAGGTAGCCGACTGTATACAGGCTGTAACAAAAATAAGTGATAAAACTTTAGGGTGTGTACGTGTTCCTTGTAGAGAGTTAGTTCACTGTGAAAGTAGCAGCTCTGAAATACGATTTTTTTTTCACTTTTGTATGGACAAGGGCCCGAGTGTCACGAGTTTCCACATACAAAAGTGAAAAAAAAAATTGGTCTTTCAGCGCTGCTACTTTCACAGTGAACTCTCTACAAGGAACACGCGCGTACGCATCCTAAAGTATTATCACTTATTTTTGTTACACCCTGTATAATAATTATTATTAATATGATGTTTAGGCCCAAGTTCAATCCATTACCAATTTTTGTAGGAACTGAATGAAACGCATGAGCGCCTGAGCGCTACTGAAAGCCTTTGCGCTTGCAGTTTTATAGTTTTTTGATCGTCGTTATTTTATACATAATTCAATCGAGTCAAAAAAACACAGTTCCCTAGATAATATATACTTTGTCTTTCGTTCAGTGCAAAAATTTTCTGAAAATGCCAAATAGTTTGGACATAGTATGACAATTTCGTGAAAAGAAGGGGCAATTTTGGGATTTTTTTCTATCGAGTGAAGTTCATGATATTGTGTAATGGATTACGAACTTCACTGTGTTAGATCCTTAACTAACACAATATATTTTTTTGAGAATTACTATAATATGTGTCACTTTAAAATCATGAAAATCTACCGTTTCTGGAAATACAGACCCTTAATTATTAATTATTATCAATCCTACAAAAAGTATGGGATGCACTACATTTACGTTGTTATTTTACTCATCTAAGCGTAGAAGCTATAATTAAAATGAAAGTAATTTGTCGTGCGCGATAAGTGGATGTAGCCATGATGTAGCATGTGGCTCGCAGGTGCGGGCTGCAGGAGATTGTTCAGACAATGAGTTATTGAGCGCTGTGTACACTGTACACTGTGCCACAGTAGACAATGGCACGAGCGGACATTTATATTCCCTGAAAGAAGCTTTATAGCTTCAAATTGAAAAAAAAGACGGGTTGCACTCCGGGAGTGCCGGCAGAAATGAAAACTTGATTATTAACGTTGTGCATTTTTTAACCCATTTTTTATGAAAATCGATTTTTAATAAAATCGATTTTTTTTATTAATCGAAACCCTTATAATCGATTAAATTTTTAACCCATTTTTTTATGAAAATCGATTTTTTATTAATCGAAACCCTTACAATCAATTCGAGTTCGAGTTCGACACAAAACACTACTCTCCAACCGTCTTACGGTTTTTCCAAGGTTTTTCGATCAGCACGAGAATCTAACGCGAGTTTCACAGTTTTTACCCATCCCACAAAAGTGCTCAACGCCGCCCGCTAAAGAAGTTTTCACTTCAAAAATCTTAGAGGCTTGTTTCATAGCCGTGATATATTAGGATTGACATAATTCTATCTAACTTATAAAGAATATTAGGCTAAGGTTGGAGCAGAGTTGAGTCCTGTATTAGACAGATCCAGGATATCCCTCCGTATACGGCTGAAGGCAAACCGCAGGTGGTTTTGGTGGGTAAGAGTCCCACATACCCTCGGGGTGCTTCAGCTAACTGAGGCAAATCCCCAACCCGGGGCACCCATGATGGGGCGACCCTGCGCTTCAAAAAAAAA
This sequence comes from Polyommatus icarus, assembly GCA_937595015.1. Classification (NCBI taxonomy): domain Eukaryota; kingdom Metazoa; phylum Arthropoda; class Insecta; order Lepidoptera; family Lycaenidae; genus Polyommatus; species Polyommatus icarus. The sequence goes on along the minus strand of OW569329.1, from coordinate 6,700,606 downwards.
GGTTGGAGTAGAGTTGTTTGGTGTTGCGCGCATCATATCAGAATATTGACAGAAACGTTGTCAACCAAGATCTTTGTGTTTACTATCTATGCAAGTGTTGCCTCTAGTGTGAAAACATTGCAATCTTGAAGACAGCTAAGATGTGTAGAATTCCTATTTGCTTTGTAAGTGTGTAACTGTGTGCCTATTTTTAAATAGAAAAATACGTACTATTTTTAAATAAATGTAGTAACAGAGGTTAAATAATACCTATTACCTCTACTTCTAGGCAACAATATAATCACCGTGTAAAAAACAACGCATCGAACTCCGGAAGTACCAGCAGAAGTAGAAATGAAAAAGCAGATGCAAGCATTTCCACTGCGCGGTAGAAAGGGAGGGTATATCTTACTCTACTCTCTTTCTTATTCCATCGCAACGCCAGCGGCCTACTCTCCCTCCGTCTTATGAATTTTTAATCAGGTCACGTGATCTGACGCAAGTATGAAATTCGCCCATCACAAAAGAAGTGCACAGCCGTTAAAGAAGTTATATTCTATGGTCTATCCGTACTAATATTATAAATACGAAAGTGTGTCTGTCTGTCTGTTACCTCTTCACGCCTAAACGGCTGAGCCGATTTTGCTTAAATTTGATATGGAGATACTTTGAGTCCCGGTAAAGGGCATAGGATAATTTTATCTAGGAAAAAAGTACGGTTCCTGCGTGATAAACGAAGTTAAGCGCAACGTCACGAGCGTCATCTAGTAATCTATACAGGGTGTAATAAAACTAAGTAATAATACTTTAGGGTGTGTTTGTGTTCCTTAGGGCCGATTCACACCGGAATGGCAGAGGCGAGGCGAGCAGTTCATATGATTTTAAACTTTATCTTCATTATTGTAATACATAGTATCGCTTGAGAAATCGACGCCGCCGGCGGCCGCAAGATGCCACGAGCGGCCACGAGCGTCCACGGGCGGCCGTAGATTTCTCAAGCGATACTATGTATTACAATAATGAAGATAAAGTTTAAAATCATACGACACTGAAACTGCTCGCCTCGCCTCTGCCATTCCGGTGTGAATCGGCCCTTATAGAGAGTTCACTGTGAAAGTAGCAGCGCTGAAAGACCAAAAAATTTTTCACTTTTGTATGGGCAAGGGCCCGAGCGTCCATACAAAAGTGAAAAAAAACGGTCTTTCTGCGCTGCTACTTTCACAGTGATCCCTGTGTAAAGGGACACATACACACCCTAAAGTATTATCACTTAGTTTTGTTACACCCTGTATACCTAATCTAATCTTAGAATCTTGGCGTTTCTAGGTAATTAGAAAAGCGTGATCCAGGTGTGGAGGCAGGTGGGCGGCGGTGACAAAGAGGCAATTCTCGCTTATGTATTACATCAATAACGAGCTCTTTACTTTATTTTCGTATTCGTCGTCATTTGTCTGCCGTACAACATGTCGGGGAGCTTGAAATCCCCCGGCGTTTATGTTGCTGCTCGTAAAAAAATCGGTCAAGTGCGAGCCGGTCGCGCGCACGAATAATACCTTTGTCGTCGCCTGCGCGTGCGCATCGCGGACACCGCCGCCGCCCGCCCGCGACCCCGCGCCCCCGCACCCCCGCGGCCCCGCCGCTCCGCGCTCGCCACTTCACCTTCTGAGCTTGTACGCGTCGCACATGGGCATTCTTTTGTTAGATATTGTAATTACGAATATACCTATTTATACAGTCCACGTCGTTTATATTTAACCTTATCAGGGCCCCTACAAACTGGTCCTTCGCGGAGTAATTGTACTTGCGCCCATCGTGATTTTCTTCGTCTTGGAAAACCGACGTAACGGCCGCCGTTTGGAATTTGAACGTGGCCAGGAAGACAAAGAACAAAGGAGTCGTCCCCGTGGCAGCGTGTTCGCAACATTGGAAGGAGCTGAAGTCATTTTCTGGGAGTATATTTGCATATTTGAGTGAGTCTTATCCAATTATTATCCATTTCCTTTCCCTAATTCAAAACAGAGGTGATTTAAAATACTTGTTCGTTAATAATTATTGCCTCACCAATTCGCATAAAACTATTCTCATTAGAATTGGTATTAAAAACAAGCTTGCGTTGAACTTGAACTTGAAATCGTAAACAGCTGCATCGTTATCTTATCTGATCAGAGATAACGATTTATTGCACAGCTGCATTCAATAACTTGTTTTTACATTTACAGTTATTCATTTGTAGTAATTACCTATTGCATAATTTGCTATTTGCGATCATTATTGCTGGATAATTCAATTGATGTTTCTGATTTTGTGAGTACACGTTGTCATTTTTGCGAGTCATTGGCACTACAAAATGGCGGACATGAAAATTTTAATTAAGAAGCGTAGTTCAATTAAATCAAAGATTACTATTTTTAGCAACTATTTAAATTTAATTAAAAGTAGTGGCCATTTATCTGAGTTGCAACGATTAGACCTGCAGGAACGTTTTAATAAATTCGAAACCTTACATGCGGACTTCGATGAATTTCAGACGAACATCGAGATGCTTTCCGAAGAAGCTGACAGTGCCGCGTCCTTCGTGGAACGTGAGGACTTCGACCGCCAGTTCTTCAGCCTGGTGGCACTCACGCGCAGCCTGCTCGATTCTTCGGTGTCCAATGGTTCGGAGGCGGGCTTCAAAGATGCTGACTCAGGTGCACATGTTTCCAATTCCTTTGTTCGTTTGCCAAGAATTGATTTGCCTCATTTCGACGGAAATTACCAGTACTGGCTCGAGTTTAGGGACACTTTCGTGTCTTTGATTCATGAAAACGATTGCATTAATGACATAAACAAGTTTCACTACCTACGCGCCTCTCTCCAAGGTAATGCCGCTTTATTAATTAAAAACATTGATTTTAAAAGGGATAATTACAAACTGGCATGGGACTTGTTGTGTGAGCGGTACAATAACAATCGTTTACTTGTGAACAACCATTTGCAGGCTTTATTTGATGTCGAACCTATCAGAGGAGAATCTAGTGTCAGCATTAGAAATCTAGTTGATGTCACAAATAAAAATATACGTGCTCTCACAAATTTAAAACAGCCTACTCAATATTGGAACTCAATAATTATTTTTATTTTAGTTAAAAAATTAGATTTAACAACCAGCCGTGACTGGGAGGAGTATAGAAACAATAGTATTTCAGGTGATCCAACTTTAACTCAATTTTGTTCATTTTTAAATAGAAAAGCTGACTGGTTAGAATCTGTCGAGTCAAACAATACTTTAAATACTTCAAATAATGAAATAATTGTAGCTTTAAATAATAGTCACCTGTCAAATAATTCTAATACTTCCAAATTTAATAAATCTAATAGTACTAATATTAAAAAACAAACTAAAATAGAATATAGTAAATGTCCTCTTTGCTCCCAGGTACATACTTTGTACAAATGCGAATCTTTTCGATCTTTAGCTATTGAAAATCGCATACAAAAGGCTAAAGACTTTGATCTTTGCCTTAACTGCTTAAGGCCAGGACACTCTTCTAAGCAGTGCAAATTTTCTCATTGCCGATATTGCAAATTGAAGCACAATACACTCTTGCATATAGAATCTAGCGACAAACCACTTTGCAATCCATTGCCTACTGCCAGTCATTCTGTATTGCCTTCTTCATCGCAATCCTTTTCTAATGTTGTGCTTTCCGCTAATTCCATGCAGCTTGCTACATCTTCGCTTGTTTACCTGTCCACAGCTTTGGTGAACGTGACCAGTGCGACGGGTAAGAAGTACATAGCACGGCTACTGCTGGACAACGGTAGTACGGCGAATTTCGTTACTCAGAGCTTCGTCGAGAAGCTGGGTTTGTCTCTGCGCGGTACGAGCACCAAGGTAACGGGTATTAGCAATCATATATCCACTAGTACACAGTCTTGTCACCTCACAATAGAGTCTTTATGCTGTTCGTTTACTGTGGAGATCGAGTGCCATGTTCTGCCTGAAATTACTAAGGTCCTACCGTCATCATTTGTGCCCATCACTCACGTCCCTATTCCTTCAGGACTTGCATTAGCGGACCCGAACTTCAACGTTCCGTCGGTCGTAGACATCCTGGTAGGGGCTGAAGTATTCTGGAGTGTAATAGGTAGCAATAAAATAGACTTAGGGAAAAATTTACCTATAATGTACGAAACTAAATTCGGATGGCTTGTATCCGGAAGTATTTTGCATAAGTCTAATTTTCCCGCTATTTCTTCTCATTTTTGCCATTACTCCAGTGTCACTCCCGACTTAACAAAATTTTGGGAGCTTGACAGCATAGCACCAAAATATTCCTACTCTCAGGAAGAACGAATGTGTGAGCAACATTTTGCACAAGCCACCTATCGTGATACTGACGGTGGTTTCGTGGTAAAATTGCCTTTGAAAGGGGATCCAAGCTCTCTAGGACAGTCATATTTAACTGCTAGGAATAGATTTTTATCCCTAGAGAGAAGATTTAAGCGAGACCCTGAATTTCAAATTGAATATTATAATTTTATGCGGGAATACGAGCGTTTAGGTCATATGACATTAAATACAACTAACTCGCCACCTGATATTGCTAACTATTACATTCCACATCATGGAGTAATACGCGATTCTAGCACCACTACTAAACTACGCGTTGTCTTCGACGCATCAGCCCCTACTAGTACGGGAGTGTCTCTTAATGACATTCAGATGGTCGGTCCGGTAGTGCAAGACGATCTGTTAGGTATACTAATACGTTTTCGTCAATATAGGTATGTGGTTTCAGGCGACGTAGCGAAAATGTACCGCTCTATATATTTATGTCCAGACCAACGATTCCTTCAGAATATTGTTTTTCGGTTCGATCCCACAGAATCCCTTAAAACCTACACTTTAAATACAGTTACCTACGGTACTGCGTCTGCTCCCTATCTTGCTACCAAATGTTTAGTGAGTCTGGCTGACAACATTGAGGATGATCGTGTTCAATTTGCTATACGACGTTCCTTTTATGTAGATGACTATTTAAGTGGGGGGAGCACCATACCAGAAACTGTTGAGGTTACAAACAGGGTTAAATCTACGCTTGCTTCCGCTAATTTTAATTTGCGAAAGTGGCGATCGAATTCCTTAGAAATTTTAAATCAAATAACTTGTAATGAATCGGAAACTACCGATGATAATTTATTTTTCTCCGATCAAAATCTAAATTGTGGTCAGTCTAAAACTTTAGGCCTTAATTGGGTATGTAGCACTGATTATTTAACATTTTCTATTAACATAATACCTGCACAAAAGGTTACGAAACGGCACATCCTTTCTGTTATCGGCCAGATTTTCGACCCCCTGGGCCTCATTGGTCCATGCGTTGTCGAAGCTAAAATTTTAATGCAGAGACTCTGGCTAGACAAGTACGACTGGGACGATGCTGTATCGGATGAGGTACGTAACGCTTGGCTAATTTTTGAAAATAGTATCACAGCTCTAAACGAGTTAAAAATTCCCCGTTGGGTACTGCATGAAAGCTCTACTATACACGACGTTCATGTTTTTACTGATGCTTCAGAGAAGGCATATGGCGCTTGCGTATATATTCGATCCTCTAATAATGTAGGAGTTACTAGTGTCCAGCTCCTACTCTCCAAAAATCGTGTAGCGCCTATTAAACCTACAACCATCCCGAGACTTGAACTTTGTGGAGCTCTATTGGGGGCAAGACTGTGTACTAAAGTCCGAGAATCGCTCACCATACCCATTCATAAATACAGATTCTGGTGTGACTCTACTATTGTGTTAAGTTGGCTCTCTACTCCATCTAATCAGTTAAAACCTTTTGTTAAAAATAGAGTCAACGAGATACAAGAGTGCACACATGGTCATACCTGGAGCTACGTACCGTCAAAGGACAACCCGGCGGATCTTGTTTCACGTGGTTTGAAGGCCAGCTCTCTTAAGGATACCAATTGGTTTTCTGGACCTTCATTTCTCTCGCTTGACGAAAGTAAATGGCCTAAAATGCCTAACTCAGAGAAACATGATCTACCGGATGTAGAGATTCATTTAGATAATCATCTTAGTAACCTTTCATATCATATTCATGATTCATCTATTCATTCGTCAATCGTTCATGATTTATTATTAAAATATTCTAATCTAAATAAAATTCAAAGAATATTTACATATGTACAAAGGTTTATTAACAACCTAAAAAATAAAACTAAATTGTGTGGCAATCTTTCTGTTACAGAATTAGAAAATTCGTTGAAAACGATTATACATTTCTCGCAGCTCGACATGTTTCCTGAGGAATATAAACTTCTAAAGGCTAGTCAAAAATTGCCACGCAAGAGTAGATTGCTTCCGTTGACACCCTTCTTAGATGAGGATGACCTCATCCGCGTGGGCGGAAGGCTTTGTAATTCTTTTTACGATTTTAATGTTAGACATCCTATTATTTTATGTAGTAAGCACATTCTTACTAAGCTTGTTTTTCATATGCAACATTTAGAGCTTGCACATGCTGGTCCACAATTATTACTGTCACACATTCGACAGACATACTGGCCGCTAGGTGGTAGAAACTTGTCTCGATCGGTGGTCAGTAAATGTCTTAAATGCTATAGACATAAGGCTGAAAATGTGCAGCCTGTCATGGGTCAATTGCCCTCATCGAGAACTAACTTAGAATTTCCTTTTTTAAATAGTTATGTCGACTTTGCTGGTCCAGTATTGGTTGCCGATCGAAAAGGTCGCGGCTGCAAACTTACAAAAACTTACATGTGCATCTTTGTCTGTGCAGCTGTAAAGGCGGTTCATCTGGAGCTCGTTTCCGACCTCACAACTGAGGCGTATATGGCAGCCTTAAATCGGTTCGTGGCGCGTCGTGGCAAGCCCCGAAGCATCACGTCCGATAACGGGACTAACTTCGTAGGCGCGTGCAACGAGATTTATAAATGTATAAATTCCTCAGATGTTGCATCTGAAATGGCGCAGGAGGGTATAGAGTTTATTTTTACACCTGCATACAGCCCACATTTTAATTCACTTGCTGAGGCGGCTGTGAAGTCCACAAAACATCACTTAAAAAGACTTCTTAACCAAACTCACTTTACCTTTGAGGAGATGGCTACGTGTCTCACTTATATTGAAGCAGTCTTAAACTCTCGCCCTCTTACACCTCTTTCCTCAGACCCTAACGATTTTTCCGTATTAACACCTGCCCACTTCCTAATTGGTAGACCACTCTTATGTGTGCCTTGCTCCCAGGTGACTGACGCCAACATCTCAAGATTGGACCGCTGGAGGAGAGTCCAGCACATCAGAACACATTTCTGGGGTCGATTTCACAACGAATATACTTCTCTGCTGCAGGTGAAAACAAAATGGTTTGCTTCCAGAGGCGAACTGAAACCAGGGTCCTTGGTCCTCATCAAGGACAAGACGGCGCCACCTCTACTCTGGTCCCTGGGCCGGGTCATCAAGACCTACCCCGGCGTTGACGGAGTCACGAGGGTGGCCGAATTGAAGACCAGGAAGGGCACCATTCGTCGCGCCTTCAACTCTATCTGTCCGCTCCCAATAGATTGAAGACCTGGATGCTTCAACCCGGGGAGGATGTCGTCGCCTGCGCGTGCGCATCGCGGACACCGCCGCCGCCCGCCCGCGACCCCGCGCCCCCGCACCCCCGCGGCCCCGCCGCTCCGCGCTCGCCACTTCACCTTCTGAGCTTGTACGCGTCGCACATGGGCATTCTTTTGTTAGATATTGTAATTACGAATATACCTATTTATACAGTCCACGTCGTTTATATTTAACCTTATCAGGGCCCCTACAACCTTACCGTTATAAAGCAAAAACAGGCCAAAAATGGTGTATTTGGTATGCCGGGAGGCCTTAAGGCCGTGTTTCCACTGACGCGGAATGGAGCGGAGAGGAGCTTAGCGGCGCCGAATTGACCAATCACCATGCTCGAAATCTTCGCTCCGCTTCGCTGTCATTCCACTGGAATAGCGCGATTGTTCAATTCGGGCACCGCTAAGCTCCTCTCCGCTCCGCTTCGCGTCAGTGGAAACACGGTTTTAATATTTATTTTATTGTTTTTACAATTTTTTTTATAGCGGCAACAGAAATACACAATTTGTGAAAAATTTCAGGAGTCTAGCTATAGAGCTCTTTACTTTATTTTCGTGTTCGTCGTCATTTGTCTGCCGTACAACATGTCGGGGAGCTTGAAATCCCCCGGCGTTTATGTTGCTGCTCGTAAAAAAATCGGTCAAGTGCGAGCCGGTCGCGCGCACGAATAATTCCGAACTGTTATAAAGCAAAAATAGGCCAAAAATGGTGTATTTGGTATGCTGGGAGCCCTTAAGGCCGTGTTTCCGCTGACGCAGAATGGAGCGGAGAGGAGCTTAGCGGCTCCGAATTGACCAATCACCATGCTCGAAATCTTCGCTCCGCTTCGCTGTCATTCCACTGGAATAGCGCGATTGCTCAATTCGGGCACCGCTAAGCTCCTCTCCGCTCCGCTTCGCGTCAGTGGAAACACGGTTTTAATATTTATTTTATTGTTTTTACAATTTTTTTTATAGCGGCAACAGAAATACACAATTTGTGAAAAATTTCAGGAGTCTAGCTATAGAGCATATTATAATATACCTGCAGCCTGGATACAGACAGATGGGCAGACAGAAAGTATATGTAATAGGATCCCGTTTTAACCCTTTGGGTGCGAAACCCTAAAAATTAAGTATTTATCCTGCGTTCACGTTTTTTGGAATATACTGCAGCTTTAACGCTTAAAACTAAAGGTCAGTTCATACTGAAACGAAACGTGACGTTAACGAAAATTGAAATGTCAAGCGGCATTACGCTATTTGTCACTTCGATTTGCTTTTATGCATCGCCAAGTCGCGTTTTGTCTCGTTTCGATGTGAAGTATAGTTTTCACAGAGCCAGTACTGGCTGCCAATAAGACTGGCAGCCAGTATTGGCTTGATATAATATGCCGCGTGTGAACAGTTTAACCGATTCGTTGCCACCTTCATTTCAACAAATTCTTACGACAGGCCAAGTACTTTGTTCGATGACGCACCATAAGCGTCATCGGCCCTGCTAAACGATGACGCGCTACGTGCGGCATTGGCCACTGGTTGTGTTTTATGCATATTTTATTGTACATAGGCGTAAATCAGAGAGGGAAAAGATAAATTTTGTGTGCAGTGTTCGTGTTAGTTGTAATTCAAAGCTGATATGGCGTATATAAGTAGTAATTCATACTGTTAACAAAATGTGTAAGTAGTCGTCAACCTTTGGCACAAATTTTGCTCATACGAGTATGTAGGTATTAATGATTTTAATTAGTGCTGGTTACTAAAAGCCGAGCTTTGTGAGGGCTCACGTCGTCACACCTTGACTGACTGATGATAACACATATAACATGGACTCGCGCACGAAGGGTTCCGTACCATTATAGAGCAAAATTTTGCCGAAAATTATGTTTTTGTAAGGGAGCCCCCCTTCATTTTTTATTTTATTTATTTAATTTTATTTTGTTTTTACTATTTGTTATTATAGCGGCAACAGATATTCATAATCCGTGAAAATTTCAATTCTATTACCGTTCTTGAGTTGCGGCCTGGAGACAGACAGACAGACAGACAGACAGACGGACAGACAACGAAGTCTTAGGCTGGCCTCACACAGCCGGAATGTCTTTCTGAATTCATATTATTAATTCAGAAAGACTGGAATTCCATACAATATCAGTAAGTTTTGTCCACGTACACATTCTGATTTTTTTCAGATTATGTTTCTCAGATCGATCTGTAAGAATGATACTGACGAGCGTTCTGAATTCCGGATCGATAAATTTAAGATTATGATTTCATAACGCGCGTATTCCCATACATTTTAATAGAGCGGCACACACATACTGGAATCAGATTATGAATTATTTCAGTTGACACTGCAAGAAGCTAACCACTGGACGTGTTGTGACCTGCTGGCGTGATGTCTGACAGGGAAAATTTAATCTTAAGCATTGAAATATAGGACACATCCATTGAGGATTACCATGACAGGGAAAAAAACATAGCGTGGTTGGAAATTCTTAAAAGTTTAATTCCAAATTGGGAAACATTAAGTGAAAACGAAAGTAAAAGAAAAATAATATTTATTAGTATTAATTCTTCTTCCATAAAGACGTTTAAATATGTGCCAGGAATCATGAGACTACTGATCAATCTTATTTTCAAAGATGTGTGTGAGGCAAGGTGCCGAAATTTAGATTATGAATTTCCGATTATGAATTATTCAGAGAGACGTTCCGGCTATGTGAGGCCAGCCTTAGTAATAGGGTCCCGTTTTTATCTTTTGGGTACGGAAGTTAGAACCCTAATTACATGTTAAAGCACAAATCAATAGGCATGATAGTTTTTCCGTAAAGGTTGTGGGATTTATTATGACTAGCAACTTCATCTATTTTAGTTGAAGAATAAATAACTTAGAGTAGTTGTGTAGCTATGACAATATAAATTTGTATTAAAATTTAAGAGCTCTCAGAAAATCGTTTATTTAAACAAATGAAATACGTTTGTTTTGGATAATCAGCAGGAATATAATGACTTTCCTGAATATAGCCAGCCACGATTTACAAACATACTCAAATGAAAATTGCCTGGAAAACTACAATAAGGAGAATGAAAGTTTTCCAGAATATAGTCACTCAATATTGCAAAACTTTACATTGAAAAGGACATTAAGTAATTGAAAGTTCTCGTATTTGTCATGACGCAAAAAATAACTCAACAGACAGTAGCATCGAAGCTTACAAATTACTGACGCTGATGAAGATGAGTGTTAATAAGAAAAAAAAGTTTCATAAATACGCTAATCGCAGAAAAGTAAGGATTCTTCGAGTGAACCAATGATTGACGATCTCTGACTAGTAGCCTTTAATTCTAAAATCAACGGCCACGCATAAAATTGAGTTCAACATGTATATTTAGACAAGGGAATTGTAATTACAGTATAATAAATTAGTTCTAACGTGTTTTTTAACAATTCTTATATGCCGCGTCTGGCGCGTCATCGGCCTCACTAAAACTTTTTGAATGACGCGCTGGGCGCGGCATTGGCCATGAATCGGTTAACTAATATTTTTATCTGCGAAATGTTAAGCTTTTTTTATAGACACAATTTTAGGGATAGCTAATTTTATTGGTAACGCTTAACAAACAAAGCTGTTAATTCAGCTGTCAATCTAAAATCATGACACCGGCTTGTTTACAATTTAATATTTATTTTTTCCGCCCAATTACATATTGGAATTGCTTTAACACCATTGCAAACAAACCGAACTCGAAAAAAAAAACTCGAACCGAACGTATGGTTTACTTTTTAAATCGGATTCGTGCCGCTACAAATAACGCGGTGGAATCTCATGAACAAATAGATAACAAAGGGTACATGCACGTAATATTTACACAATGGCGTATTATCGGGTGACTGGACGTATTTACAATTAACTGAAAACATTCCACCATATTAATAAGAAAAACCGCAAATAATCAAAATAAAACGCATACTGATTAAATTGTGTGTTATATCTGAATGTAAGTTTGGCCTCTTTACAGCCAGCAGATTCAATCGATATTGTTATTGTATTGAGGGCATATTTATGTAAGATCATTTTCTAGACTTTATTAAATTTGAAGTATGGCAAAATAATAATAGTATTTTAAAAAAATAAAACCGACTTAAAATTTTTGTACGTAATTAAGAATTAAAATTTGCTATCTAAAAAACTACTGAACCGATTTTGATGAAACTTGCAGTATTCCCTAAGTTGAACAATACATAGTACAATAAAAAAAGAATCCTTTAGATCGGACTTGTAGTTCCGGAGATATGCGTGCACAAACATAAAAACATACATACATACATACTACATACATACATACACTTTTGAAATTTGGCACATTTGTTCAGAAGCTATTATAGATTAACATATTACTCTTATACAAAAACTTCGCAGTTCTGGAAATATTACATACATAAGTGTCTAATTGATAACCTCCTTTTTTTAAGTCGGTTAATAAAAATATATTATGGCAAAATAAAAATACGTGTGGCACTGCCAAGCTGGGGTAACCCAGCTAAGGTTTTGCATAGCATTTTTATCAACGTTTTAATTATAATTCGCACACGTCTAGTCGCGCGCACACAAACACCGTGCCAAAATCTGAAAACGCCGCACTTACCGGCACAAACACAAACAACAACGACCCCGATCCGGTTCTGCAGGTTGGTGTGTGAGGTTCTTTTCATTAGAAAATTTCTTGATTCGGTCGCCGCACTCAAAGGCCGCGATTAAGGCAACGCCTTGATAATTTGGGTTAGAAAATATGAAATTAAAGTTCATTGTCAGTATTCATCATGTCTTTGTCTTTGAATTACCCATAGCATAACACTATTGGTCAACTTTTATAACACAGAATAATCAATCAAAAAGACCACTGTAAAAAAAGGGATTTTAGTTTTGCCAACAGAGGAGAGTGATTTTAAAAGCTTCCAAAATTTGTACATAGATTGGTTCAAGCATGCACTTTAATTTGCTCATAGCTTATATGAAAATATTTATTTACAGTTTTTTAATTACGCGACAAAAACCATTTTGTCGCTTACACCCTTTCCATTTCTTGTTATTCCATTTCTTTTTTCTATGAGATTTTGCTTGTTTTCTATAAGATGTTTTAGATTGCTTGTTTTCTATTAGAGGCCGAGCAGGCCTCTCATAGAAAACAAGCAATCTAAAACGTATCCAACACGGTTTTTGACTTTAACTCGGCGTCACCTTAAAGCTATACAATATAGCTTAATAATTATGAAATATTGTATTTTCACTATAAAAATTTTGTTATATTTCTCGTTATTTCATGGCGGTTACAGCATCGCCAGCCAAATATGATACTAATAGCTGAATCTCACCATTTCATAATATTAATGGTATTTCGTGATATAAATATACTCGATCTATCTGCTATGTATTTATGGTATTTCGTGATCATATAACATTTAATAATCTACGTAATCGCTATCGTCATTAAGACAAGGCTGCTAAGTGCTAACATGTATGTCAATTCAACATGTCCGCCTTGCACCTTCGAGTGACTATTGAATAGCATAATCCTCCAGCATCCAATCTCAGTTGCTAATTAATCAGGCACTAATTGCAGAAACAGTTGCCATGGCAATAGTCTCTATGTAATAATAATAATATATGTTTTAGAGAAGCCTTAATAAAGGCTTACCAATTTCCATGAAACGGCAAGTCGAGTTGAATTTTAATAGATTAAGGTTAATTGAATAAACAGAAAAAACAGCAGTAGTGGCAGTTTGTTTACTAGATATGGGCTATTTATATTTATTTATTTATAAATAGCACATGTACTAAATTCCTATAAAAAATTAAAATCGATCCAATGTATGCACTATAACTTTTACTAACCGTTTAATTCGTAATACATATTTAAATTGTAAGTAGTGTTACAATCGCATATATATTTTACGCTCAAAGACCGAAATCGCTCAGTGAGCGAAAAAATAGCTCACAACGCGTTGTGGTCACAGTGAAACAGCCACGACGCGTTCTGGCAATCACAAAAAGACCATAACGCGAAATTCCTGTCGTGGCTGATAGGCTATTCGTTTTTCTTGATTTGTTCTTGATTGATTAATCGTCTATAGGTATGGAAGATTATACCTATTTGAAGTAGGAATAGTATGGAACTATGGATATTTTATAAATAATAATGATAAACACGTAATGCAGTGATTTAGTAAAAGAAAAAAAAATTGTAGTACGCGTGGTAATTCAAATAGGTATTTTTTCGCTCACTGAGCGATTTCGGTCTTTGAGCGTAACATATACATAGCTTTGCTTGCATTATACTTAAATTAACTCGAAATAGGGACGAAACTTTTAATGTGGTAGTATCAAGGTAACTGATTAAAATAAAATTATGCAAAGTTTTTGACAAAAATCTCATTCATCGATATCAATAACAATCAAATGTACCTATAGAATTTAGAATCCTGCATGCAGCATGGTATAATAATTAGAAAACACGAAATAGCACTAAAGATAATGTGATCGATTTAAGTTAAAAATGGTTTTGAAACCCTTAACCGTCCGGCTTAGGGAGGCTCCGGCTAAGCCCCGCACTACTCGCCCATTAGATGGCCAATTTGCTTAGCGATTGTTGCTTAATCCTTTAATCTCGTATTATAGAAGCTTTCTAGGGATGTCCTTTGATTATAAAACTCCGCTCTGTTCTCGAATTCAATTAATAGGGTAACAAAACAGACTAATTGAATTTAAATTTACAAAGACCTTTTAAATGCCAAGTCTAAGTAACATAATCCCCCAAAATCTACATGCTTTGTGCATAACTCAGTTGTTTTTAAGGATAGTGCCTTTTTGTCTATTGCCACAAAAACCAAAGCTTAGATCCACTCCAAATTTTCAGGTAAATAAAATAAGACTGGAGATAGGGTATTACAATACAAGTGCAGTCTCATGACTCTCACTCACCCTTTCCCATACTGCCTATGCATACAATCGCAATCCTCAGGATGTGGACTCTACGAACAACGACCTGAGGAAGCTCCGGTGCCCCGGCGGAACGCGGGTCGAGGTTTTCAACTTGCATGGTGGTGGTCTTGCATGAATTTTCTAACAATAATGCTTGTATGGTGGTGGTGTTTGCGCGTTAAATGTACTACTGCAGCACCTCCCTCCTTTCCTTTCCTTCCTTTCCCACACTACCTTCATAGGCAGTGTGGGAAAGGAGGGGTGCTGTGACGCATGCCTAATGCCTATGCGTACACTCACTCATTAACTTACAGGTTGAGGTTTATTTCGCGGAATATTGCTAAAAATAATAACAATTAAACTAAATTTCAAATTATCGATTGCCGTAAAGTAACGTCCGATTCTATTCAAAATTTTTTAAGAATCAGTAAAATCACAGCATTGTGAGAACTTTTAAAAATCACACAATTAACTGATGCAAAACATTTCGGAGTAACAAAAATAGAATTCTAGAAATTGTTATTCATTTGTTACAACACAACATTTTTATACCGAGAGTCGCCGTCTAATAATACTTCCAATTTGGCAAAAACAAATATAAATATTTATTCGGAAACAGAGGAAAATGGAAAGCAAAAAAAGTGTTATTTCTTACTCCGAACGCGTTCGTTAAAACCGGTAAAAGAAAATATAAAAATATATTCCGCGGTCATTTCTGTCACGTCCCGTTGCGTTTTGCGTTCGTGTAATTAATAAATTCAATTGTAATTTTTATCTGAATATTCAAGTGCTAAATAAAATATTCAAGTAGTAGTGAAATTTTAATTGATATGTTATACAAGGCCGTATTACATTAACTTGATGTTTAGATACATCATTATTTAACACGCGTCTGTGTAATTTCGTTTGTAATTAAATTTTCCACATCACATAAACTGAGTTCTAACCGGGTGTACAATGTACTCATTAATACTTAAATCGATAATATGTACACTAAAGTTCACAAGGATTTTTAGTTTTAAAATAGCTAAAACGTTATTACAACCAAACAGAGGACAGGGAAAAGGCCACGAAGAAACTATAATATAATCAATAATGTTTAAGAAATAGTATCTCCATATATTTATGTGAATATAGTATATGTATAGACGTATGGGTATATTTTGGAGTGGACAAGTAAAGTTTTAATACTTCAAAGTGTTACTTTAAATAATTTAAAAACTTTAGGTACTACCTCACTGTCTAGTGTCTATTACTAACATTTATATTATAAAGGTAACCAATCATAAATAATTTTAAAAAAATCGGTTGTCTGTAAAGTCGGTTTACTGACGATAGTTGAACGTGACCACGTCATAGCCTTAACCCCTCAGTTCCGGGAAAAATCTATGCAAAAAGTTGGCAGGTCAATGTGCAAAAAAAATGGCGCCCGGCCTACCCTCTTTGTAAAATTAATGTAATATCCTTACATACAATCCATATTTTATGTTTGTGTGACCTACATTATAATATATTATGTTAAATCTTCTATCTATCAAGCCATCATAATATAAGTAGTATTTAGTCCGATGTGATATTAGTTTCTCAATTATAAACTTTCGAAACTATAATTAGTGACTTGTTCAGAAGAAATAAACGAATAAATTACTCATTATAAATAAAATATTTATAATGAGTAAAATAAACTATTCGCAATACAAAACGCTACCATACGAGTACATTCGTGAAATCCAGTAAAATCTTCGAACAAAGCACAAGTCATACCTTGACACGTAGGAAATAGAGCACAATTTTGAATAGCCGAAATAATACTAATAGCTCACTGATTATTTATTTTTCATTCAGAGTGTGGTCAATGTATCAAAGGTCATACTAACCAAACTTCTTCATACAAAAGTATTCTCTAAGTCATCGAAATACTGTAATCGAAATATAATCGAAACAAAGAGCGCGGCCCAGGTGGGCCTTACGGTTGTTGAGAGACTTGAAAGTGTAAATGGAACGCCTCAGAGCTGTCAGCGAGGTAACGCCGCATGAACTGTCATGTTTTTCGGGCGCGCAGCCCATATCGAATTATAAGACGTTATCACGTCAATAAGCCAATTAAACTCTGAATATATTTGATATAAGTTTCTCGAAATAGCCTACGTTTCACTGCTTTATTGGGAACATCGTTAGAGAAACGAGAAACATTCATAGAAATATTTATTATCGTACGTTCATACGTTGTTTTCTAAGCGTATTATGTTAATATTAAAAATTTGATGAGCATATCGCAATGAAGCACATTTGAACGTGGAGTGGAGGAAACTATATTATTTCAAGCGGCAAAAGAGGTGGATATTTCACTCGGCTCAACCATTTCACCCAGTTCACTCGTTTCACCCGCCTCCTAGGTGAAATGCACCTGAAATCTCTACATGCGATCCGTATAAATAATATTTCATAATGTTCCCAGCTACTTAATTTCAACAGAGCATGATACACGCAAATACTAGAACGAAATAAATATTTTCTCATTTCAACCTTTTTTAGAAGCTAGGAAAGCAATTTGCATACAAATGTTTTCTGTATGACAATTTGTTTATCAATAATACACCTATGTTTCTACGTAGTGAATTTTACGGGGGCACACGAAGGAAATACGGAATGTATGATTACTGTCAAAGAGCGCGTGCGACAACTGCGACAATCATTTTTTTGGTCAGACTAAAATTTCGATGATCATTTCTAGAAAACAAACGTTAAAGTTTGACTGACTGTTTTTAGGATTGCACTTACGTTCATTGCTTTACTTTACACTTAATATAGAAATCAAATATAAAGTTTTCGGAGAATCCACATTAAATACTTGTAACTAATTTGGGATAATAATTTTTAGAGCTAGATTTTACACCATCAACTTAGGTTAAACCAAATCAGATTTCGGTATCATCCAAGAATCAACCTTGGGTAGTAGTTTAAAAAGGTCGCGCGACACTCCGAAGCCAGTCGCAAGATCACAACTCCACCTTAATAATGTAATCGACATGCTCGCTACAAATGTAAGACGCCTGAACGAGGTAATAACAGCCGTGATCAAACTCCACCCCCGCTGCATAAAAAGTAACGCGCAACATTTAACGAAACTCCATAGGAATCAATAGCACCTGTTACGGGATTCCGTTTTACTTTTTTTCGTTATTCCAATTTGCATGGTGCTATGCAAATGTGTTTATGGATACAATATATAGGAGCGATTCGCAAGAAAATTGAGCGCTCCCAATTGATATTCTGATCTCGTTGGGGAATTTTTCGCAGGCGACGTCATATCTACTTTTGATTCACAGGAAGCGCGTCGTCTACGTGGAATACCTGGACTCGTGAGGAAGATTATTTATATTGATACGATTTTATGCGCGCGTTTAAAATGACTTCCTTTCGAAAGATTTTGCTTGTTGAACATCGGATTTTTGGAAAGTAATGGTAATGAAGTTAAAAGTATAGTAAACGAGATTTCGCAGAATTTATTTTATTGTGCGAGATACACAAAGGACAAAGGACTTTATCGTAAGCAATAATCGAAATACCATGAGCTAGCAATATCTAGTCAGTATTAGTATGAAAAAACTGATAGCCCCAGTAATACTATCTGTAGCAGATCCCGAATAGAGCCGTATTTCCTTAACTTCAGGAAAACGTGTTTCCGCTGCGGATATTTGGAATTTTTGTTGATTTAACTAGGTTAAGCGGGTCCGGATACAGAATGAGTGTGGTGTATGTTAATGAGTTCATGAATATACGACAGTTTAGCCTATTTGAACTCGCGTCATTGCGACGAACTGGAGCATCGCTCGCGGCCCAGCAGAAAACTCTAGGTATATTATGTTGAATGTAAGTCCGTACTACTCGCATATAAATAAACTAATACTCTACTTTATTACCTTTTTATACCGGTCAAATAACAATAATAACTGTACTAGATAAGTTACAACTTATAGTGTTTTGCCTTCGAAAAGATCCTGATATTCCTAAAGGAACTAAATATTTTTTTGCCTTATTTTTAAGTAGGTGTCTGTATTAAATGCAAAAAAATCAATCAACTATAATGGTACTATGTGAAGAATAGATGAAAATGTTAAAAATGTTTGATGTAGTGCATAATAGTGTCATTTAAAAGTAACCCACTAGACGCGCTCCTTAAGAAATATGTTTTCGTAATTGTACCAAGAATCCCACTAAATATAAACACTACGAGTAAATAAGCTGTTTCTGGGTAAAATATTGCGTCGCAGAAAATACGTGTCTACGTTCCTCTGAACGTAAAACGTATTCCTTTACGTTTTGTTACGTTAAACGTTGAGGAACGTTTTGGAGTGTTTCACGTAAAATATGTGTTTGATAAAGGGGCCGGGTTAGCGAGGCTTTATAACTTCGTTAATACCATGGTCAGAATAAAGGTTTCCAACTTACGTTTTAAATGTTTAATAGTACTCTTAGCAAATAATCCTATTGAAACCAAGTTTATTAAAACTTGAAATAAAATAATATAATTCCCTCGAAAGTTTTCGTTGAAATATAAAATTATAATTCAATGATTACTCTCAATTTTATATAATTATTATATTTAAGGTTCTTGAGTAAATTAACCTCCTTAGTATAAATATTTAACTATTCAAGGTCGACTGCCTTTATCTGTCATAATAATTAATATGAGTTATGACTTTTAATTGTGGCAGAAAAAGACAATAGCAAGGGGGTTAAAATTTGTTATAATAATACTCTTCTATTTACTCTCGGAAATATTCGTTCAAAAGATTGTAACTCTTATTTTTTTGTTTCATTTGTTCGCAATACATATTTATTGGCAGACTATCGCGTTTATACGAAAATACGAACGATAAGCGTCAATGAAATGTGTCGTCTGTCTTTTAGACGATTTATTTTGTGCCCATTCGGGGCGAACAGTCGAACATTACGTAATGACACGCTTTTATAAGTGTTAAATCATTCCCGGACGAGTAATTCTCTATAGGTCTTCTTGATAGCACAAACAACTGAAGGTTACATCAACATACAAATATCAACTACACACTGCTATCGTATCTACTATTGGGAAACTGATTCATAGACTGATTGTGAACCTACGATATATTATGGTCAGTTATGTAAAGCCCAGCCAATCGAGTCTTATATAGACTTGACGTAACTCGACGAAATAGCGTAGGTCCCCCATCCGCCTTTGAAATTATCTCTTTGATCGTACAAAAAGTTATAGTATCAACCGTATATTGTTCCTATGCGCTTAAAGATTAATAGGCGCTTTCCCTACAGACGATTTAATTTTTTGTTTCTTGTTTTCGGCTGCACAATATTTATCATGTGTAAGGCCTAGAGCACATCCCCCGACGGCCCCGAAACTTGCCGCAATAAATCAAGTACGATACACGATACCCCAGTGTATACGCAGCTTTAGCAATATCGCTCGTGATTTGACAAAAAGTTTAACGTTATGAAGGCTACCTACTTGACGCGGCGTTTTTCGCTATTTTTAAAATCGCCCTAATATATCATTTTTGGAATGAACGTGATTTAATAAAACCTGGCCCCGCCTCGATTACCTTATTAAAATTAACGACGGCACGCCGAGTAATGAGAATTCCTTAAAAATTAAATGTTATTTTAATTAATAGCATTAAACCTGAAGATTTATCGTGAATTAGGATTAAATTAAACATTTTGAATTCTACATAACTCAAGGGCGTAGCTAATGCCGCTTTTGTCAGTATATACAAGTGGCATAATAATTATATTACTTATATGCTACTAGTAGTTCCTGAGATTAGCGCGTTCAAACAAACAAACAAACAAACTCTTCTCAGTTATAATATTAGTATAGATATAGATGTAAAAACAGAATGATTGGTTATTTTTTATGCTATATAGATGTAAAAACAGAATGATTGGTTATTTTTTTAATGTTAAGTTTGGTCGACATGTGAACCTACGAATAATAGTTTTTATTATTCGTAGATGTGAACAATCATAAATAAGAAGGCTCTGGAGCTAATATGCTGGTTTGTTGTTTGTCATAGACATAGAGTAGACCGCCGAAAATGACATAGGACTTTTTATCAAGAGAAAATGTACAATCACTGCGGGATACTGTTATACAAAGGCGAAGCCTTAAAACTTTCAGTTTTATATAAAACAATATAAAAATCACTTTATTTGAGTAATTTAGCGAATAACCATATCATACGCAAATTAACGTAGGCGTACCGCGTAGCATCACTTAGATAACATACTTTAAAACAACCCCTCGGGACCCTCGTCTTTCGAGTTATTCGCAACAAAGTTCAGGAGGTATTTCAAGACGACCATAAACGTTATTAGAAAATCATAAATTACCCGCCACAGAAATTATCTGTTCAGAAGACAATTTATACCGGTGCAATTACGACCTTAGATGTTAAATTGTTGGAATTGCGTAATTGTGCCGCCTTAATAAGGACCGACGTCGTAAATATAAGACTCTTAATCTCGTTAAATTTACTTGTTTACGTGACTCGGTGTTTATAAGGTTTTCAATAAAACCTTTTTGCGTCCACCGCGAGCGCTTTTAGGCAATAAACATTTTTTTTTTTAAAATCGCGTAAATATTTTTGCATGTTAGGCTTGACCTTAATAAGTTATTATAATATTATAGTCTTGACCTTAATAAGTTTTTATAACCCGGCCCCGTTAATAAAGCAGCAGCGTTATTCAAGCAGGTCTAAAGGTTCACACTATTAGCCAATAAGTTAAATCATTCTAAAACGGTCAAAAATTTAAATTATTGCAATAAAAATATATTTAAAAACGTTTATTTTATTGAAACAATCAAAGTAGCCATTTTAAACCTGTATTTTTTTTTACATTGTGTCGGTATTCTGCTTTGCTATTTTCAAACCATGTCATTTGATATGTAGTGTGCAATGTGTATTGTAGTAGGTACAGCTGAGAAAGCCGGACGTCGCATAATATGTTATGAGCTAAGCTAACCGTAAGCTAACTGTGTGTTTGTATATTTTAAATATTATTTCAGTTTTTGTAATTTAAAAAATATGTGGCATCAAGCAGAGATTTTGATGATATGTCAAAGGCGATAAACTTAAAAACTCAATGATCATAAATGTATTTATTGAGCGCTTTAATTCCTTCAAGTTTTAGATCTTATAATGAACGGTCCTGGTACACCAACATGGCCCATGGGTTTTTTAAAAACACCAAATATAGAGTTATTATTAACTTATTATTAAAACGAAATATAGAGTTATTATTAACACGAAATAAAGAGTTATTATTAACACGATATAAAGAGGTATTATTAGCTTATTATTAACACGAAATATAGAGTTATTATTAACTCTATATTTCGTGTTTTTAAGAAACTCATTTCGGTGTACCAAGTCCGTTACAGATCCGCAATCGAAATTCTTATTTCTACCTCCATTTCCTACAACAATCCCCCGTATAACATGAAATAGCTGCGCTTATTTCTTCATCTTATCTAATATTCTATCAACGGATATTGCTCGGGGGAGAATCATAAGCAGAAATATCTGAAAATGGAAAATCTGCGATCCAAATCTCGAAGCGAGATATTTTGTTGCCGCGACTTAACGAAATGAATCCGATGCACCGGCGAGCCTATATTGCCTCCTTTGTGGACAAGAGACGACGGAAATATGTTTTGTGCAACCAGATCAATGTGTGCACAAAACAAATATATACAGTATCACCTGTGTTTTAGGGTTATGTGGCCAAAGGGTAAAAACGGGCCCTAATACTAATACTTCGATGTCTGTTCGTCTGTAATTCATTATTTTTTGTTAAAGTTTCAATTCTATAGCTGCGGTTCTTGAGATATAGGCTACAGCCTGAAGACATGTACATTGTACAGGCTATATCTCAAGAACTGCAGCTATTGAATTGAAATTTTCACAGATTGTGTATAAAGATATTACCGCTATAGCAACTAATACTAATAAATAAAAAATATAGGGGGGCTCCCATGCATTGCTCTATAATGGTACGGAACCCTTCGTACCGAGTCCATCTCGCACTTGGCCGATTTTATTTAAATCAATCTCGAGCAACACAGAGATGATGGAAAAAGCCTCCATATACCGATTTTATCCAGTCGAACTTACCTGGCCTATCTGACCGGAGTTGTTTTGTGCATTTCCATATATTATTACTAGCTGTCCCGGCAAACGTTTCTTTGCCATAATATAGTATAAGTATATCGCCCGTATTATTTTATTGTAGTGACTAAATAAATATGTCACCATGGCAACGCCCATCGCTATCATGGTCGTCGTTTTTCTCGAGTTGTAATAATTTACTATTATTTATTCAACAAATGCACTTATCAATATAATAAGTACCGAGTAGCCGATTCTCAGACCCACTGAATATGCATATAAAATTTGGTAAAAATCGGTAAAGCCGTTTCGGAGGAGTTCGCGGACTAACATTGTGACACGAGAATTTTATATATTATAAGATGGCCTTAGCACTTAAGATTAGCAGTGTTAACAGGTTACTTCCAGGATTGTGTGTTTTACACGTCGTGTCACAATTTAATCTCCTGTCACAATGTTAGTTGTCATAATGTTAGTTACCGTACTCCTCCGAAACGGCTTTACTGATTTTTACCAAATTTTATATGCATATTTAGTAAATCTGAGAATCGGCTACTGGCTACTTTTTATATTGATAAGTGCATTTGTTGAATAAATAATACTAAATTATTACAACTCGAGACTGACGGCGACCATTGTTTGTGCGACGGGATAGCAATGGACGTTGCAATGGTGCCATACTTATTTAGTCACTTCAATAAAAATATAATATGGGCGAAATACTTTATATGGCAAAACAATGTTTACCGGGACAGCTAGTGTTAGTATAATATTTTAAATGCTATGCAGTTTTAAAATCAATGCACCATTTGAGATTTAGCATAAAATTAAATATATCTTTAATGACAACTTAAAAATTTTACTGTATTGCAGACTCGCAGAGCAGAGGCTATAAAAGGGACGAAAATTAAAAGCACAATAATGTTATTATCACAATGAGTAGGCAAGTGAATCTGTTCTGAATAAATTTATCAGTTAGCGGGCCTGGGTAAATCAATGAATACGATTTTACGGTTGCCGCCATTCACATGAAACTTGTAAATTGAAAATGTTAATGTTCTTATAGTATTACTCGTTCAATTTAAATAGGGCACTGAATGAAAAGAGTTTGTTGAATTATATTCGATTCAATAGCAACACTTAAGCCATGTTTATACGATTTATTATAAGTTTTTATTTCTATTTTAGCAGTACTAAGCATATCCTTACTTATATTTTTTTTATGCAATAAAGGGGCAAACGAGCAAACGGGTCACCTGATGGAAAGCAACTTCCATCGCCCATGGACACTCGCAGCATCAGAAGAGCTTCAGGTGCGTTGCCGGCCTTTTAAGGGGTAATAGGGGAGGGTGGGGAAGGAAATAGGGAAGAGTAGGGAAGGGAAAAGGGTAGGGGATTGGGCCTCCGGTAAACTCACTCACTCGGCGAAACACAGCGCAAGCGCTGTTTCACACCGATTTTCTGTGAGGACGTGGTATTTCTCCGGTCGAGCCGGCCCATTCATGCCGAAGCATGGCTCTCCCACGTCTATAAATGCGAAAGTGTGTCTGTCTGTCTGTTACCTATTCACGCCCAAAACGCTAAACGTGTTGCTGGGTACGAAGATACTTTGAGTCCCGGGAAACGTCATAGGATACTTCTTTCCCGGAAAAATGTACGGCTCGCGAGCGATAAAAGAATTATGTCTCAATGGAGTTGCACCGTCATGTAGTGAAACTATAAATAAAATAAAAATAAAAACCTTTTATTTCTTGCCAATTACAATTTGCTCAATCAAATCATATTGTAATTATTTAATTTATACACAATAGGGTAATTAAATCAGTTTAGTTTAAATAATAATTACAAAAATTAAACATAAGTTATGACATTAGACAAGTCAGTAGTCATTTGTTAAACTATAATTTACTAAATTAATCCTTCAGGCCCCGCGCGAGCCCCGGTGATCGCGAGAACAAAAGGATACAATGGGAATTGGGACTAGAACCTCCGAATCCGATCGAAGTATTTTATATGTGCGGAACCGTGTACGCAAAAGTCGACGAGTTGATACAAAACAAAAAAAATACTTTCCGTGTAAACAATCCATATTAATTATTAATATTGTGATAGCGTGGATGTTTGTTACACTTTCACGCAAAAACTACTTGACGAATCAACATGAAACTTTGTAGTTTGTACACCTACTCTAGGAGTTATCAGAAGTATCAAGTAACACACATAGTAATACAGATACTCTAAGTAACATAGGAAACTTTTTATTTAAAAAATATATTTTATTTAAAAAAAAAAGTCGACGTGGACACGGACGAAGTCGCGGGCAACAGCTAGTTTATTATAAGTAGGGCCCGGATTTATATGTAAATACATATTTTTATTTTACGCGATTTACGGCCTAGAATGTGTTTTTTACACGAATTATCATGTTTAGACTGTGAAAAACCAAGTTTT
This sequence comes from Polyommatus icarus, assembly GCA_937595015.1. NCBI lineage: Eukaryota > Metazoa > Arthropoda > Insecta > Lepidoptera > Lycaenidae > Polyommatus > Polyommatus icarus. The sequence goes on along the minus strand of OW569329.1, from coordinate 6,675,417 downwards.
ATTTTCAATATTTTTCCGTATTTAAGGGTTTTTCAAAGATAAGTCCATATTTTGCAAGAAAATGTCACAATCGTCCATATTTTAACAAAAATACAAAAATAAATACGTTCCCGCCACCATGCGGCTGCGTATTTCGTTCCTCTCGCGCTTTATCGTCGTATTTTGTTTCCAAAGAAGATTATTCCTTCAGGATTCAAGCACCATAAGAGCACTGGTGACCGCGACAACAATAGAATACAATAGCATTTCCAAGAATCCGCGATCGAAGGATTAATAAAGAAATAGAAAATAAAGTTTCAGATGCAAAAGGTCCTGTTGCTGACATGGCTAAACAAAAACTGAAGTATGTTTCGGTGTTCGGGTAAAATAAAAGATTTAAGTAACATACAAAGAAAAACAAAATTCTGTGCCAATTATTAGGGTTCCGTACCCAAAGGGTAAAAACGGGAACCTATTACTAAGACTTCGATGTCTGTCTGTCCGTCTGTCTGTCACCAGGCTGTATCTCAAGAACGGCTACAGCTAGACTTCTGAAATTTTCACAGAAACAGAAAACTCGTATATCTATTGCCGCTATAACAACAAATACTAAAAACAAAATAAAAATAATAATTAAGGGTGGCTCCCATACAAAAACGTATTTTTTTTTTGCTATTTTTCGCTCGATATCAATAATGGCTAGTGGCACTTGAATTTTTTACAAAATCCTAAAATTTATATTTGTACTTTAATCATTGATAAAAGAAATTAAATAAAAATAAATATTTAAGGGTTACCTAATACCTACACTAAAACAATGTTTAATTATTGTACTTTTATACTCCATATTTTTCCATATTTCTGTTTTATAGTCCATATTGACGTGATAACGTCTTATAATTCGATATGGGGTGCGCGCCCAAAAAACATGACAGTTCAGCGGCGTTACCTCAGCTGAGGCGTTCTATATAAGGCTTGAAGTGCAAGCGAGAGCGCGGAACGAGCGACAAGGAAGCACAATCGGATTTTGCGTTCGGCAGCGTGTCTCTCCTAAGTCCTACTTGAGTGAGCGATGCTAATATTTTGACAGTTAATAATGTTACTCTTTCTAACTAACGATGCAGTAAGTTGAGTGAAAGAGAAAGCTCATATCGGTGTATAAACGTCAAAAGTTTGTAATGTTATGTCAAACCTAAATCCTAATAGGACATAATAACAAAGGAATCGGTCTGCAATATTTCATGTTTAAAAAGTGCTCATAAAAGTGTATACTCGTAGTGAACGTTAAATGCAATATCTTGTTGGGTTTTGTGGTTCCGCTTTATAATAAACCATAAAAACGGCCAAGGAAACGGCCACAAACACGTGGATTTAACATAACATACGTAAGTTTTCAACAACGTTTTTTGGGCTTATCAATCGGTATTTTATAAGCTAAAAAAAAATTATAAGTTTAAGGGCCTGTTTCACCGCTTCCTGATAAGGCTATCTACCACTTAATTTGACAGATGGAGTATGGAAAATCTGTCAAATAACCCTATCGGGCACCTTATCAGAAAGCGGTGAAACAGGCCATAATCCCATAATCATGCTATTTATGGCATTAGTGATAAAAATGTAACATCAAGTAATAATTTGACTTCAAATATTGCATAGCTTTTTACGTGTACTTTAGGGATGCACTGTACTTAAAGTATATGTTTATCAATAAAAATATTGTCATGGACTAAATGATTTTGTTTTCAGGATTTGAAAATGCTTCAAAATAGACGACGAACAGAAATATTTACACGCAAGTTTCATGCAAGTTTTTAATTCTTATCCCTCATGAAGGCATCACAATATTGGGATTATCATTTCAAACGTAAATTTGAAACAATGATTTTATTAAAATAAAAAAGTTCTAACGGAGAGGAAAATAATTGCATGATTTACAGCTCTCACACCTCCCCCCTGTAAGTACTCAGTTCGTTACTTAGATCTACTTTTTGAAATTTTATCCTGGCATTACTCTTTTTGACGTGACAACGTCTTATAATTCGATGGAGCCGGCTGCACGCACGAAAAAACATGACTCATGCGGCGTTACCTCGCTCTGAGGCGTTCCATTTAAGGCTTGAAGTGCAAGCAAGAGTGCGGAACGAGCGACAAAGAGGCATGTTGTCACGTTCAACTATCGTCAGTAAACCGACTTTACAGACAACCGTTTTTTCCCATATTTTCAATTTTTAGTCCATATTTTAAGTACATATTTTGGATTATTAATACATATTTTTCCGGGCCCTAATTATAAGTACTTAAGTAGACATTTTAACTGTACAAGGACTTTAAAAAGCTAAATATTCTAATTAGCGTTATTATAATAATGGCGAACCGTAATTAAAATAACAATAACGTTACGTAACATTGTGAATTTGTAACGATAATTAGGCGTTCGCGGTCAGGAGATTTTAATTGTGACAATTTGGGGACGCGTGATCAAATTACATAAATGTAGACTTGAGTGGAAGAAGCAGGTAAGTAACAATTAAAAAATAATAATAATAATAATATCTATGGACGCTTAACCACGTCAGTCTGGCCCCGTGCTAAGTACCTGAAGGACTTGTGCTGCGGGTAGGTACCAGACCGAAAAATGCCGTTTTTTTATAAATTGATCCTTTAAGGCCGGGAATTAATGATTTAAAATAAAAAATGTAGATTTTATGTGTAACAAGGTATATTAGCCAGATAATGAAGCAGGTAAGTTACAAGGTTTTTTCAAATTATAAGAAAAAATTGAATAATTACTGTTATAAAATATTAGTTATCTAGTTCTTCCACTCACATATTTAAATGTTCCCTCCGCGTCTTGCCAATCTACAAAATGATGTGACGTCACTGCTAATTTGTTACATATTCATACTTTTAATTAGGCCAAGAGGTCGTTACGATCCTATAACGACGATACAGATTTTCGGAATGAAAATTAAAATACATTATAACTTTGATAATTTATTATATAAAACAATAATAATAATTTCTTTTTGGAACCTTGTTACTAACATGGATAAAATTATTGCTGACTGACAAAAGCTATTATTATTATTACCTACAAAAAATCGGTTCACAAACGGCGGAGTAATCGTTAAACATACACAAATAAAAAAAAATATCCACAGCCGAACATAATATAACCTTCTCCTTTTTGGAAGTCGGTTAAAAATAGCTTTGTTTTGCGGTGTCAATGTTTCTTTTTTTATCACGTTTTTCTGCAAAGGCATTAGGATTCTTACCTGAAATAAGCATCTTGTTTATTTCAGACTTTTGTATTTGACTATGCAAAACTAAAACCTTTTTCTTATAATAAAATATCCCCTGACGAAGACAGCTTGCAAAAAAGTCAAATTAATGAATGGCTGCTAACCCTTAACTACGAAAACACAGAAAAACTGATAATCATACCTGAATAACACACACACAAACACACACACACACACACACACACACACACACACACACGCACAAGCACTACCCCACGGGCCACGGCCCACACCCTATGTAAGCAACACAAGAATTTGTTTTTGACTGGTGTCCTGAAATAGTTTAGGCACCAGTCTCCCACATAAATTATTGTGCTAACTAATTTATAGAGTGTGTAAAACATCTTATTATGGATGAATAAATAAACAATTACTAATTATTACAGTACAATAGTACAATTTAATGTAATTGTAGCTGTGGTGAGATAAATAAACGTTTTTTTTTATTTCCAATAAACAAACTGATATCAAAACAGCCTATTCCCAATACAGCCTTAATCAAAGTAAACGAGCCGTATTAGTAATATAAAAGCAATAATATATAAAAGCAATTAAGTAAACTATTATAACTTTATTAAGTTACAATAGTTTACTTAATTGCTTTTTAGATACTGTCATAAAATCAAAGTGGCAATATACGTTCATTCTGTTCATTTTACGTCCATATAATTTTTTACATTCAGCAAAAGTTTAAATTGCATTTTATGATTCACATTTAGAAGCTAGGTTTTAATAATTTTAATGATGTTTCTATATTAATATTATTTTCAACTATATATTATTAGAATTTAGAATGTATTCATGTATTTAAAATAAAAAAATATTCATTTATTCATTAATATATTCCTGTAATAATAAACTTATGTTTATTCAGATCAGATTCATTTGCCTGCTTACTCATTGTGCTAATAATATTATTGTACAAATCGGTCTAGCCGTTCTCCAGTGTTAGCGAGACTAACAAAATTTAAAATTAATTTTTATTTATAAAGATTTGACATTTACGATCATAACTCTTTGCACAATGCAAAGCACAAATAAAATACTCTATAAGGGCCGCGCCACACCGGAATGGCAGCGGCGCGGCGAGCACTTTCAGTGCCTTAATATAATTTTAAACTTTATCTTCATTATTGTAAAATTACAATATAGTATCGTTTGAGAAAACGCCGTAGGCGGCCTCGGGCGGCCGCTAGAATCTCAAGCGATACTATGTATTAGGGAGATCGCAGACGTCACACTTTTTGTGTGATCGAGTCTGCGGCTTACATACAATCTGATGGCGCGCGCCATCAGATTGTATGAAAGCCGCAGACTCGATCACACAAAAAGTGTGTAGTCTGCGATCTCCCTTACAATAATGAAGATAAAGTTTAAAATCATATGACACTGAAAGTGCTCGCCGCGCCGCTGCCATTCCTGTGTGGCGCGGCCCTAAGATGACGCCTGCAACTCCGTTGCACCAAAATTCGCTTTTTGCGCAGGACTCTTACATTTTTCAGTGATAAAAAGTATCCTTTCCCGGCACTCAAAGTATCTCCACACCAAATTTCGGTAAAATAGGTTCAGAGGTTTGGGTGTGAAGAGGTAACAGACAGATAGGCAGAACGACAGACCGACAGACACACTTTCGCATTTATAATATTAGCATGGATATAACATACAGTTTTGTTTATCGTCGGTTGAGTCGAGTTCCCGCCGCGGAGATGAGCTAACTCGCTTATCCCCGAGAATTCGTTTACGTAAACGAAGCTAAGTTACTAACTAACTTTTGAATACGCCATTTCATCTCGGCAAAACTAATAGATCTTAACACGATTATGGCAACAAAGTCATTTCTACAGCGACTTATGACGGTATGTTTGTTTTATGAACTTGTGTAAGTTTTGAATTTCTTTACGTCTATTAATAAATAGATGATTCCTACAACTTCAACTGAAATGGAAATTCAGATACCAATAATATAATTAACCGCATATTTTTCCGGAGACGCTAAAAACGCTGTTTCTTGGATGATGGAACTCAAAATCTACCACTTTGCCATTATAATAATAGGATGAATGCATATTTTGGCATTCTTGGATAATATAACTATAATTATAGAACATCCTGGTCTCTAGCAAACGTAGAAAAAATGACATTTTTAACTTGAGTTGCTTCCACTACTTGACCGCTACTTACTTTTAATAAAGAAATACGCAAACATGAAATACCTACTTAAACCTTTAGATTCGAATAAAAGAGCTTACAGGTAATAAAAAGCGAAAAAGTAAGGTGAACGTCGTGTTACAGCAATTTTACGCAAAATAATGACTCTAATGAAGATTGGTAGCCGGCCAAAGGTCGCGCGCCCCTGACTCTCCTCTGGAAACTTAATTAAAATAAATCTCTTCGGGACGAGAATTTTTCGGAGGCGAAAACTTTAAAGGAAAATACTTAAGGAATAAATCTTCGCTTGTACTTGTTTATTATGTTGAGATCATTAACACTCACGAACGATTTTGGTACAGGAAAATACTCGGGATTTTTGTGTCTATGTGATGGTACACGCGTCGAGGAATTTTTTGTCGGATGTCTCACAAGTTTAAGCGGGTCATTTAATATACAGGGTGTAACTAAACTAAGAAAAAAATACCTTAGGTTGTGTATGTGTCCCTTATGCTTGGGACTGATTGAAAGGAGCAGTTGTAAATTGCAGTTTTTGTAAGTTAAAATTATAAATGGCACGTTTAATAACTAGTTTAGCAGTTAAAACTAAGCAGTATAGTAAACAAAAATGAGTAGTAAAAATAATGAAATGGATAATTGAAAACATTATTGAACAGTAAAATAATTAAATGGTCAGTAAAAATTAATGAATGAGCGGTTACGTGTGGGCAGTAACAAATCGGAATTTGTCAGTAAGAAATCCCATTCTAAGAAGTTCTTTAAACAATGAGGCGGTAAAATATAATAAAATCGGCCAAGTGCAAGTCGAACTCACCCATGAAGGGTTCCGTGCCGTTATAAAGCGAAAGTATAAGAAAGTATAAGCGAAAGTATAAGCTGGCTGCTACCGCAGCACGCTCGCTGCGAGCGCAGCGAGCGTGCTGCGGTGCTGCTCGGCTCCCTCTGCCGTTGTGGTCTAAGTTCTAACCTAACATAACCTACTCTTGGACTTTCTGGATTGTGTTTGTTTTTGTTTTGGTGGGGGGCTGCGCCCCCCGGCCCTCCTTTCTGGGAGGCTGCGTCCCCCTGTCCTCCCGCTTCGGTATCTGTGGTTAAGTAGGCCTTCTGTTAAGTCGTTATCGAACCACTCGGTCCATCATTTTTAACGCTCATTCATATTTTATCAAACTGCTCATTCCATCATTTTTACTGCTCATTCCATCATTTTTACTGCTCGATAGTTTTTTTTATTACTGTCCATGTTTTACAGTCACAATAATTATTAATCAACCGCCAGAAAATTAAATAACTGCTCAATATTTTTTTTTTAAATTAGTTCTCCTTATATTATAGAACTCACGGTGAGAGTACCAGCGCGAAAGAGTATTTTTTTGTGATTTGTATGGCAAAGTGGTCCAGCTTCAAGGACTTTTCCATACAACATTTAATTTTATTTTATTTTTCTTTATTCAATACCAACAGCGTATTGCAATAAGAACATAACACTAAACATGTAACAATTAGTATGGCCAGTAACAGGTATTACATTGTTTGACAATTAGTAGTGCTATTTAAACATAATAATAATAAAAACAATTTCAAAAACAAAGTCATCGTAATTAACGACACAATGAAGTCTTGACATGGATACAATATTATATACTCAATAAAATGAGCTAAACAACTCTCAGTATGGTGGTTTTAATAAAATATTTTTGTCTCATAATTTTAATATTAATGATAACTTATATAATATTAAGAGTGTATGTGTGTGTGTGTGTGTGTATGTGTGTGTACATGTGCGGCATCCTAGCCCTACGACACGAAGTCTTGGGATCAGTGAAAAATACTACCAGGGTACCGCATGTCAGGTTTGTACAACATGTTTATGTAAATATAATCTATTTTTCTATAATCATCCTTTTAAATATTTTTATAACTTCACTCTTGAATTTCCTTTTAGAATTGTAAGCAAATAGGTCTACAGTATTAAATCTTTTTGTGTATGAGCGACTTATACGTGAGATAACAGAGTTCTGTCCATATCTAGTTTTTGATGCAGGTATGTTCAGTAGGGGGGTGTTTCTAGTGCGGAATTTGGGCGTACGGAAGGTAAGTTGTGACACGAGGTCAGGACAGTCTATTTTACTAATAGCGATATCGTACAGTAAACATAAGTCTAAAATAGTACGTCTCTGCTCCAGGGACAAGAGATCGAACTCAGCGCAGCTCTCGTCATAGGAATCAAATCTTTTACCACAGCGGTAAGTCAGGTGAGTTATAAATTTTTTCTGAATGCGTTCCAGGCAAAAAAAAAAGTTCTTCTTTCACCACTGCTACTTTCACAATGACCTCTATTACGAGGCGTTCACTTCTACCAAGCTTTTCATGAAATTCTGTCTAGTAGTTATGCGTAACAAGTAGCAAATAACAAAAAATCTATAACGAATATTAACAACCGTAGCTTGAAACTAGCTACACTATCTTATATCTTTAAACGAGCAATTCTTGTATATATGTTACCGGAAATGTATGAAATCCAGGAATTGTTTACAAATCCTAGGAAATTTATACAATTCCGAAACTGTTTAGGAAATGTATAAAATATTGTTTAAAAAACGATTTAATACATAAATGTCCTAGGAAATGTAAACAATTCCTAGGAATTGTATACAATTCCAGTATCGTATGAGGAAATGTATAAAGACAATGCTTTCTGTAATGAAACACGTTGTTACAAAGAGAATATTCATTTATATTAAAGCATTGAGGTGTGTTTTGTGACGGTCGCCGGCTGCTGCCGCAGCACAGTCACAGTTCTAACCTAACCTACTTTTGGACTTTCTGGATTTTGTTTGTTTTTGTTTTGGCGGGGGGCTGCGCCGGCGACCGTTACAGAAGAAAAGGGGGGCCCTTTTCTTCTGTAACGGTCGCCGGCTGCTGCCGCACTGCCGCAGCACGCTCGCTGCGCTCGCTCGGCTCCCTCTGTGTTGTGGTCTCCGAGGGTGGGGGGGAGGGGCTCAATTTTCCATATTTTTAGTTTTTTGCTCATATCGCTTAAACGGTTAGTTGTAGCAAAAAAATGTCCGGTACAAAAAGAAAGCTCATAAAATTTCCTACAAATTTGTCCTTTACACTATGTATCTATCTCCACTGCTTGCCTTGCTATCAGCTTTTATGTATCTTATCTATACAGATTTCGAGTGTCGTTTTATTACTATGTGGTGAGCTTTGGCACCGGTCGTTTTTTCACTCTTCCTTCTCATGACACGTCTTATTTCTGCTCTTTAAGAACAAAGTAAGTCATCTATCTATCTATATCTATTCATCTATCGATACATATAATAAAATCGTAGGAAAATCAATTCTGTACATTGAATATTTTTGAAAAATAATACTTGGGACGTGATCTACTATGCTAACGCGGACGAAGTCGCGGGCACCAGCTAGTACTATAATATTATGTTATTGGGCTTGTTTGTTTCTATCAGTGTCGATGTATTTATATTGCTATTTTTTTCAGTAGAATAAACTCTTTTTGCATACGAGTATTATGGTTAGATACTTGTACTTAAGGAGTAAACTCCTGTCGTGCGTCGGAGCTGACACACTTTTTTTTTGTCTGTCTCTGTCTGTCTGTTTGTCTGTCTGTCTGTCTGTCTGTCGTGAATATAATAAATTTGTAATAAATCTATTAAAATAAAGTGGAATAAGTGCAAGGAAAGTGTATGATTATTTAATTTTGAATGCTGTTAGGACAAATATTATCCCACCAAAACATTAAATGTAAAAAGAGCCAAGCAAACTATTGCATAGCTATGCAATACTTCTGTCGTAAAAAGTTTTCAGATCACATTCAAGCCAAGCCTTTAACTTATTTTGTAATTGAAATGGTTTGCCGCTCGATGGCTCTGTGTGTCCGTAACAATAATTTAATTATTTGTAGGACCAATTGATCTCGTGCAACTTCTTCATTAAAACGAAATTGTTTCAAAACAATCGGAAGCGTCGCTCAAATTTGGAAATTAATTTAAATTTATCCATTAAGTTTGATATTATGTAGATAGGGATGGAGCAGTACAATAAACCTACAAACAACAATAGTTATAATGTGGATTATTAAATATCGGTTTAATTCTCTTTGCGACCTTATTTAAACTCTCAAAACTTATTTATGTTATTATTATATCCGTATCACTTTTAACAGTTTAATACTTTATTAAATTATTACTATTGCAAAAAAGAAGCATACTATGTGTATATGTACTATGCACATGTGCAAAATAAAGGATTTTGTTTGATTCTTGGCAATCTTTCCTTTTTAGGCAAAGTATTCGCTGTGAAAACTTAACAAATAAAAATTATTAATTAATTAGTAGTTAAAAGGTTAAGGAAGTTTTACTAAAAGTTTTTGTCGAAGTCTTTTCTACGCGCGTAGAGCGTCTACGCGCGGTCTACAACACGCTACGCCTTGGTGCTGTAAATAATATTGAGTGTTTTTTTAATTGCTACAGTATAGATTTTCCCCGTGATAATACTATCCCATCTTCATTATAGACTTTTAGGCATTAAAACATGATATACATATATACACAGGCAAGCAATAGCATTGTTAGGTAATCGACTAATCGTCTACTATTACTGATATATTATGTCCTTATTAACATAATATTACAGGTTACGTATACAGCCAGTAATAATTCAAACGTAACCCTTTATACAGTCAGTTAACCGCCAAGTACTATTTGACCGTATCCTTTGACAAACTCGGGAATAAGGAAACCTACAAACGACTCGTACTTATTATAACTTACCCTAAGATTTCCTCTTGCCCTTTTTGGGGTAAACGATATACGTTTTTGCCGCATTCAACATAATGTACAATATACGAGTACGTTTTTTCTATGAGTCGTAATGTACGTACGTCGTAATATACCCCTACTAATAAAAATATTTACATCCTATGCAGACGTTAGGGCCGTATTACACTGGCGATTTGAAAGCGACGCGATTGCGCGACGTGCACGCCGCGACAGCGCAGCGTCGTCGCGGCTTGCGACGACGCTGCAGGCTGCGCTGATGCGGTATTCTATTACTAGTTGATGCCCGCAACTCCGTGACGCAGAAATTCGTTAATCGCTCAAAAATCGTACATTTCTTCGGCGCTTAAAGAATAATATATTATATCCATACCAAATTTCTTTAAAATAGGTTCAGATGTAACAGAAAGACTCTTACCTCTTTCTGTTACAGAAAGACAGACAGACACAATCTCGCATTTTTAATATTAGTAGGGATAACATGGATAGACTACATAATAGTTAAATTTTAAGTGAACTGAGATCAATTCCGAACTTCGTCGTCGTAATTAGCGATCAAGTTGCCATCGCTAATTACGACAAAGTTCGAACTTCGAAAACGAATGCCATTTGACATGAGCATCACGTGACACGAGTATCGTCATGTCACTTAGCAATGTCTATGTATGTTTAATTTTGTTTTCGAAATGTGTGCTAATTAGCTTTAACATTCGCTAAAGGCTTAAGTATATTTTTGTTTGTGAACATAAATAATACTGAAGCATTGTTTTCGTCAACAAAAACAACAGAATTGCGTTCGTCATTTACATCAACAGAAATCAAAATGAAAGTAATTTATAAAGTTGAACCCTAGCTGTCGGTTTCTCAACAAGTAATGTTTATTACTGGCGAAACTCGTTACACTTGTTTATGTTTTTCGTCCAACTTTCTTATTGCGGTATCTGCAATTTTTCATGGTACTGTAAATATTTTTGTTCGCTTTCCTAAGATTCCTAAGATTTTCAGCAAACTAACTCCAGCTCTTAGATGCTACTTTGTTTGAAGAATAAAAATATAATATTTTATATCATTGTGTTTCCAAAAACAATAATGTTAAAATAGAAAACTACAAAATTATTGTAGAAAACAGAATATTAAAAACAATTTGATTTACTACAAAGAATACATTCAATGTTGACGCTTTATTTAGCTATCCCTAATATTTATCGAATTGTATATTTTTTCAAAAAGTAAACCTTTGCCTAAAATTACTTACAATCAAAGATTCAAAGCTCTTGGCGTTTACCTCCTTATACCAATTCCCTTTATTACTGGCGCATACCCTAAATTAACTCCGGGCCGATTAGCTCCTCGCATCCATCTGGGACACGTCAAAGCATTTGACAACCCCCCTAATTACCCAGTTTAATTGATTTTGTACAATATCCCCCCCCCCCCCCGCTGCCCCCTCTGCCAGGTGTTCGAGGCGCTAAGTATGTAAATTTAATGGGGTAGTTGAATAATGACGGATTCCGACGAGCTTAGTGATTAGTTTCTAACAAACTAGAGGTAGCAATCTGACGCACGCGAGAAATTAACGCGTTAGAATGGTATTGTTTTTAAGCTATTGTATAGCTTTTATCGCGGGCTTTGAGCGCGATGATCGATTCAAGTAGTTTCGTAATAATAATAAACCTAACATGCATCATCTTTTGCAGTGCAATAACTTTACCGCAGCAGTCCTCAAGTGTCACACGTATTTTTATTTTGACATGTCTTTCTAACCACACACACCACAAAACGAATCAAACATGTATTCCACGATAATTTTCTTGACTAGAACAAAGTCACAAAAAATAGCCGTATACGTCAATGAATATAAAATAATATTTAAACTACTTTTAACCCATCAAGCTCTGTACTGCTCGCGATAACAATACAAAGGCTATCGTGTCTCGTTTTTTCACGATCGAAGGATTAAAATATAACTATGTAATATTTAAATGATGACACTTTTTGGTACAACCCGAACTTGATAACATTTATTGTTTATCGCGACAAAGTTTATTATGACTTAAATTAGCACGAGAATTACCTTGAAATATCTAGTTTGTTATAAACTTAAAGCTTAGAACGTCATACAGGAAACTTAGAGTATAAAGATGCATACAGGAAGTGCACATAAACAGTGCTAGGTACGACTTAGAAATGTACGAATGCACAACGCATGTAAGACTATCGTGATGCACGGTATAATAAGTGGTCTTATTCAGGAAACCACGTCTCCTACACCTAATTATATTTTGCTTTGTACGTGTACTTAATTAATTTTATTCTCAGACTTTTGGGTAGGTATAATTCTTATTTTGAGAGACTAGAGAAGTGTAATTAAAGAAAACTGTATAGTTAAAACCTAAAAAGTCTATTGAATAATCACTTTTAAGGTAAGCTTGAACCAAATTCAAACTAATTTAAAAATTAATTTAAAATGTTAAATCATGATGTAGCAATTATAAGTTTGGCGATACCATTGCTTTTACAGTAATACAACAAAATAACTGTTCTATTTTTACAATAATTTAATATTAATTTAATACTAACACGATAACGTTTACGATTTATTTGCCGAAACCACGTAGCGAATACTCATTCATTTGAAAGGGAAAATAAATAGCAACTTCGTTACGAGACCCTCCGTCGTGGCCGACGCGCTCTTGACCGATTTACCAACAACCCCGTCCTCCCTCGTCCCACATCCCGCGCAGCTAAAGGTCACTCTATTGTTTCTTTTATGACTTTTCCTAATGAAATTGTCTACAAGTACGTACGTTTCTTACTTTGTTTCACAACAAAAACTATGCGAGTTGTGTCGATGTTTTATACACGCAAATAGACATGTATGTTAAATTTATGTTTTAAAATATCTAGTTGTTATTTAAGATTAAATAACATTATAAATACTTAATCGCAGTTTACAAATACATTATATTATGAATCTATACTTCGAAAGTTGACCAGTGAAGGAACAGATTGCCCATTCATGTTAAAACATGAAACATATTATCATGGATGCAAATTTATGGGAAGACAAGGCACAAAGTAAAAATCAAACAAGTCGCGGCAGTATGTTATGAATACGTCTCAATAAATCTATGAAGCGTCGACGTTGCAGTGAGTACTGCGCAGACGAGCGACGCTGGAAAATTGTTTTTTGCTACACATCATTTAGAGTAGTTGACAAACCCGCAAGTTATTTTGGAGGTATCGGTGATTTAACTTAATGATACGACCAGGAGCAAGATCAGGCGCAGTCCGCAGAGGCGACTTCGGAAGGTTATCAATTTGCCTACGCGAGTTACGACTTATGGATCAAAAATCAGACGCTAAGGGCCTTATCACACTGGCTGGCATCGATTTGAAAGCGACGCGATTGCGCAGCGCGCACGCCGCGTTTACGCGACGTGGTGTGGACGCCATTTTGTACACTCGTCTAGGGAATTCCCTAGACAAGTGTACAAAATGGAGTCCAATCGTCTAGGGAATTCCCTAGACGAGTGTACAAAATGGCGTCCGCGCCACGCCGCGTCGACGCTGCGCTGTCGCGGCGTGCACGTCGCGCAATCGCAACATGCGCGCTGCGCAATCGCGTCGCTTTCAAACCGCTCGCTAATCGCCAGTGTAATAAGGCCCTAAGATTACGTAAGAAATTTCAAGTACTTACTAAAATTATAAAAGTGCTTCGATCGCAGATTCTTGGAAATCTTTTGTTATCCTATTGTTGTCGCGATCACCGGTGCTCTTATGGGGCTTGATGGGTTAATATTTTTAGAGCAACTACGAGATGAGTGCTAAGCTCAAACGCTATTAAATGGTGTATTATAAGAAAAAAAAACAATTGTAATAATGCATTACATACGAGCACTTTTAATGTAGAAATTTCCTAAATGCACACAGCACACCTCATTAACGCTCTCTACACACAAAAATGCCATGTTAATTCTTTAAAATCGCTCGTCTGCGTCGCACGCAAATGCACTATAAGTTTGCGCTTTATGCTCAAACAAAAGTGACATCAGCGATTCAATTGTTGCCGTTTATCTGCAATATGTGCTATTAAATACCGACTCGGAGCGTGTCACGAGCCTCCATACGGGTTTTGTTTACGGCAAAGGTAGCGTTTTATTAGAGGCTTAGTATCAACCGCATGAATTTGTACCGTCATTGTTATTTTAGCAACATGAGCTTTTGAAATTACTTTATTGAGTTTCTAAAAACGTGATAGTGTTTTTATGAAGTATACATTGTATAATATGATGTTGTTACATGTTTTTCCAAGTGATTTCAATAGTGAGGATAGCAAATAAATGTTTCAAGTATATTCTCATGTTCAATGGCTCTCAATGTCAGGTCGATGATGGTATACAAACGATTACGAACTTGTAGAGAGCTGAGAGGCATATTTGTCTATGATTGCGAATTATCAACATCGGTTTTACATGTTATATAAGGCCTTAATGAAAATAATATAAATTATTTGTCACAAAACTTTCCCATTTAATGTAAACTATGTCTAAACATTACTGTGTTATGCAAGACCAAGGCATGATATACGAGTATCCAACAAATACATTTGGCCATAAATAATTTAGATCCAAACTAAATCAGAGGCGAAGTTATCCGGCGTAAAAGCAGGACACAATAGTATTTTATTACCGACCACAAATCTTCATTAAGTGCGAGGCCTCCAGTCGCACTCGCATGTAGAACAAAAACACGGCCATTTGCGTTCTGATTTACAACCACCAATAATATTCCTTTAAATTGATAACCTTCCGAAGCGGTGATTATGGAAAATTGCTACCATAGATATATGGGGGCCATGGTTAGGTGGTTCGATTCTCGTTAGAACCCTCAACTGCTTTTTATGTTGTTTTGGCTAATTTGGAGCATTTACGACATGTTTATGGTGATGATTTGAAGATTTTGATGATTTCTAAGAAAATTTTATACTTAACACCTTTAGCTGAAAGTATAATTATTTTAAGCTAAAGTTTCAGAGAGAACGTGTTATAATAATATGTGTAAAAGTGTTATAAGCACAAAGATAAGTAATAAAATAAGTATGCCGTACATAAACTGTGTTTAAATAATAAATAAACAATGGGCGGAATTTTGAAGCAAAGTAATGAAAAGTTGCAATTTTATCTTTGAAGGATATTTCTCGTACAAAATCACTGACGTAGAATCGACAACGGCACGAAGAATAAAATCAAGATGGTGGAAATAAGAAACAACGACTCTTGCCGTGATGGAAAGATTTTTACACAATGTTAAATACAGATTTATCAAATTGAAAATTAAATTTTAAAATATAATCTGATGAATGATGGTAAATATAATGAAAGAAGAATAATATGGTATTTGTGTTTTTTAATAATTGGTGGTGGATAGTACTAGTTACAAACAGAATAATGTACTATCGAAGAAGTTGAATTAGAGACAGTTGGCGGACCTACGTAATTCGTGTTACGTCAAATCCAGCCATCAAATCACGACTAACATTGAATTGACATAACCCGACCAACTGAAGTAGGTCTGTCAACTGCCTATGAATCAATTTCTTCGATGGTACATAACGTAGTCACAAATACTTATTCCAAGCTCTACATCGAACCTGAGTAATATTTACAATAATATTATTTTGAGTAATTGTGACTTGAGAGGTAAAAAATATTTCAGCCTCTTTTACTTTACAACCATTTTAAATTGGTTGTAAATTTCGTTAGGATCGATTTACATAGAGCGAGCGGCGTCGTTACTCACAAATTGCGAACTCATTGTTTGCTAAACACAAGCATCGGTCCCGGTTCCTTACAGAGGAACTTCATTTGGAGTGCCTAAATCAGATATATTCAGCGACTATGTTAATTTATGCTGGAACTTGTTTAAACAATTGAAGGTAAATAGCTCTACCATGAGTTTAAAGCTATAGTATTTATCGATACTCGATACCGACTACCGTACGCAAATTTTTAGTATGGCGATTTTAGTTCCGCTAGTGACCGCTAGAGGCGTTGTAAAATTTGCCATACAAAAAATTTACGTAATTAGTATCGAGTATCGATAAAAACTATAGCTTTAAACGCATAGTAGAGCTACTGTACAGAAATACAATACGGTTTCTTGGAGTGCTAATAATTAAATGTGGCAGTATTCTTAAAATATTTAAGTATTCTTTATATTTTGATTTTAAAACTTCGCAATGTTCAAATTTTTTTATCTCGAAACGTATGATAAAAACTCCTCTATGTGTTTCCACCGTCCTTTTATGAGACTCGAAGTATCTCCATATCAAATTTCAACAAAATCGATTCAGCTGTGTCAAGAGATTAAAGCTTATCTGTAGAATCAGACAGATAGACTTACTTCATATTTATAATATAATTAGTATGGTCTACGGTTTAAATAATACGTTTTCGATTAAGGTACTTGGTATTTTTGCTAAGATGCTGGCTCCACTCAAAATACACTCACTAGGATCTTATTCATTCTCCAACCCCTCGCCGCAACGCAAGCCCTCTTAAATTGCAACTGTCCATCAAACTCTATCTCCCATCTCTTTCTCAATAAACTGTTGCTTTTCATAGCACCTTGAGTCATAGATTCCCAATTAGAGTGCTTCCGCCCCTTGGGGGCGCTAGCGTTTTTCGTGAGTCCAAAAGATAATGGTTTACTTCTATAATCTGTGATAATGGTACATTCCAATTTGGGGAGAGTGCAATGTACAGGTATCGTCTTGAAATAATTGTTGACTCTATTAGTAATTTTTTCAAAAAAGTGTTCCCTATATTTTGGTTCAAAAGCTGTTGTATAGTTAGTTGATGTTGTATAATCTGGATATATTATGTAGTTTGATTAGGTGCCCTACATCAATGGCTTCATATGTTAAACTAAGTGTAAAGTGTTACAATATTATAAATAAAATAATGTATAAGTTTATTCCTACTACAGTGTTCTGTACAGGGGGCAGTTTTAAAACTTTGGGAAACTCTGCTCTAAGCGGATCAACGCGAAAACATATCACGTTCAAATAAATAGGATTCCTTTGAAAAGTATTTAAATTCGAATTCACAAATTCGAAATAAACCTCGCCTAATGCCCCGCGAGCCTTTATCTGTAGGTAGCAGGCGAGACTATAGAAATACGTAAAGGGATATGAACAACATCCATGCCCTCAGGATGATAGTCGTTTATAATGACACTTGGGGCACACCACAATTCGCTTGACTTTAAAGGGTATCGAGGGGGTTAATAGGATATTGGGTCCAGGGTTACATATGGATTACGCCGGCAGAACGGCAGACCACAGATAAGGAACATAATTAACATTACAATGTTTCAACGATTTTGTTACGTTTGGGTATACCTATGTTATTAGTAGCGAATATTTGCTGACGGAAATGTATTGTCATTTTGCTAAGGGTGAGTTTATAATATGTAACGTGACGAGGCGATGCATTTTTAAATGAGCCATTCTGTTTATTCAATATGTAGGGCTTGTCTAAATGACGCGCCCCTCCCTCTCGTATGTACAGTTATACAACATTTTCATTTAATATATTAACTAGCAAAGTGGTGGGGCGCGTCATTTCAAATTAGACAAGCTCTACCTTCATTTGATTTAAATAAAGCTTTGAATGACTCATTTTTAAATTGTGATGCATGTCTATAAATTATAACACCTTATAACCGATTTCCCGAAAGAAACGTTTCTGATTCTGAATTATTATTTTTTAACAAAAAATTGAACCCGACTTCCAAGGAAAAAGCAATACTTATTCTTAAAATGTCCTAAAAAGTATAAAATAATTCTTATTCTTCATTAGTACCTTTTTCAAAATTCGACTAAATCTCAACGAATTCTGTACTCAATTTTCATTCGTTTCTAGTCTGTACCAGCCCAGAACTGAGATACTTGACATATAACTTAGCCAGTACCGACTTCAAAGGAATGGAAATTGAGTACAGAATTCGTTGAGATTTAGTCGAATTTTGAAAAAGGTACTAATGAATAATAAGAATTATTTCATACTTTTTAGGACATTTTAAGAATAAGTATTGTTTTTTCCTTGGAAGTCGTGTTCAATTTTTTGTTAAAAAATTATAATTTCACTCTTTTTAGTTATATACAAGACAAGGCTTTATGCGTAAATAATAACCACTACAAATATTAACTATCCTATATTATATTACTGTAAGCGAAATTGTGGTAAATGCTTGCAGTTATATTCTAAGCGATGCTGCAATTTCCAAACTTTTATCTTTAAAGGTTAGTTTCACGTGGGAGAGCCATGCTTCGGCACGAATGGGCCGGCTCGACCGGAGAAATACCACGTCCTCACAGAAAACCGGTGTGAAACAGCGCTTGCCGAGTGAGTGAGTTTACCGGAGGCCCAATCCCCTACCCTTTTCCCTTCCCTACCCTTCCCTATTTCCTTCCCTACCCTCCCCTATTACCCCTTAAAATGCCGGCAACGCACCTGCAGCTCTTCTGATGCTGCGAGTGTCCATGGGCGACGGAAGTTGCTTTCCATCAGGTGACCCGTTTGCTCGTTTGCATACCAAAAAAGAGTTATGTACAGTGCCTTTGGACCAAGAGACACCTTCGTATGAAATTTCTCTTATTCGTAACATAATAGATATGTTTAAGTTACTAGAAACAACATTTTAACCACTATGAGTGTTTTGATAAATTTCAAGGATTTCCCTCGATTGCTCATAGATCCCATCGTCAGGTCACCACTTTCATAATTGTTATACAAAATTAAGATTAAATCCTATACAAAAACACAAGAGTTTTGAAAATCGGTCCACATACAGCGAAACAATCATCAAGAACATCTGTTCCGATGCAAAATATCACGAAAAGTACCAATAATTGGGTCATAGTGTGATGACCCATGGTATAATTATGGTTGTGATGCTGATGATCAATCAAACTGATGTGTTGGATTATGCTTTCAGTTGTTTAAACAAAGCCGAAATCCCCGAACCTGTATCTATAAGGATTCAAAAGTTCTGTTCGGTACCTTTGGATCCAGGGTATAACCTGGTGCGAAGTCTTACTTTTTGGTAGCATTTACCTCAAATGCTTCAGAAAAAATTGAAATCACTATATGTTTCCATACAAATTTCATAGAGTCCCCTCGATTCCTCATGGATTAGGATCCATGAGGAATCGAGGGGACTCTATGAAATTGATGATAGGTCATCAGATCACCACTTTTGTGAACATGGTACCAAATTCGGATTCAACTCTATACAACAACAAAAGAATCATGAAAATCGGTCCACAAACGGCGAAGTTATGCTTGAACATACAAAAATATATATATATATATATATATATATACAGGCGAACATATAACCTCCTCCTTTTTGGAAGTCGGTTAAAAACGTCGCATCACTTCATCACGTTGCAATGTGATCTGACCCTAATTCTCAATGTCATTCAAAATATAAAAAGTAATCAGTTGTGTATCGCTTTTTTAATTAGTAAAATGAAACAGCACAAAAACTACGTGCTTAACCCAAACAAATAGGAAATGTCCGGTCCAAACACACGATACGAAACAAAGTTTCATTAAAGTTGTTAGTATCGAACCTGCCGGCAACATTGTCGCGAGCTCCATAAATGTTTCCATGCACTTTAGAATCCATCAACAACATAATTGGATTCTCTTAATTTGAGTTTCGAATTTACTAAAGGAGACGGTAGACTCTCGCTAAACCACAACGTTTAAAAGCATTGCGGAAAAACGCAACGCAGTGGTCCGTGGGAGCTTTGAGCTTGGTGGTCGTGGGTACGGTTTCCGCTGTGAAACAAAAACGTACAATGTTTGTTTATTATTTGCGTAATATGTACAGTATACACTACCGACTACCAATCCGACTACAAAAATTATTAAATTCAATACGAACTCAATAGAGCCATCGCATACGACCCGTTCGGTGCGTATTACGGTTTTTAATTATTATTTTTAACAAAAAATTAAAACCGACTTCCAAGGTAAAAACAATAATAACATCCTTATAATATGAACTAAAAAGTATTAAATAATTTTTCCTATCTAATAGTGCCTTTTTCCGAATTCGGCTAAAACTCAACTATTTCTGTACTCAATCTTCATCATTTTGAAGTCGGTACCAGATATAGCTGAATCTTCAGTCTGCCAAAATATTTGAAACTTTTGTAACTGGCACCGACTTCAAAATTATGAAGATTGAGTACAGAAATAGTTGAGTTTTAGCCGAATTCGGAAAAAGGCACTATTAGATAGGAAAAATTATTTAATACTTTTGAGTTCATATTATAAGGATGTTATTATTGTTTTTAACTTGGAAGTCAGTTTTAATTTTTTGTTAAAAATAATAATTTCACACTTTTTAGTTTTTAGTTACCTAGTTCTAAACTATCGCGTACTATGTATGTAAAATAATACTCCTGTATAATATTATTCTACGTATCTAGGTTACAAGCTCACCGGTGAGCGAGACACATTAGAATAACAATAGATTTCCAAGAATCCACGATCGAAGGATACAAACTAGGTATTAGCAACAAATTATAATTAGTATCGTGCTGAAACTGGTCTCGAACGCTTCAACTCCCAAGCGGCCACATTGTGGTGTTATATAAATTCGGACATATTCTATTAATAACCCGTCCCACTCGTTTGACTCGAGCGATCTTTGCATGAACTATTTTGAATGTGAAGTTTTGAGAATACACAAACTGTGTTATGCTCGTAAAAATCTCATAATTCGGTATTTTATTCGAAGATGAACTTTTCTCACATTCTGAGAATTGGGCCCCAGGCAACTAATATATTATATACTGTGCCCCAGGTGCGCGTGGTCTATGGCGGTTGCATACTAAGGTATATAATATATATAATATCTATCTCGATGGCCGTCGCCGCTGTGGCTCGGCCGCTAATGCGCGCCCGGTCTGGTAGGTGCCCGGCCCCGCGCGCCGCGCCGCCGCGCCGCGCGCTTGACAGCCCTAGCAGATTGTAGCAAGCGAGACGAGACGGCAGACAGTTATTGTACTATCAGAGAAGTTGATTTTCCTGTGCAAATCGGGGACCTAAGTAGTTTGGTTGCGTTACGTCAAACCCAGCCGACAGATCACAATTATTAACATTGAATTGACATATTCGACCAAATAACGTTGGTCTATCAATTGCATAGGAATCAACTTCCTCGATGGTACTATGAACGCTAAACGCAATGCAAAAGGTTGAAATTAGGTTGTTTTCATGTGTTGCTCACTTCTCAGAAGTAATGTCAAATGTGTGCTCTGGACTTAAGGCTGAATTTGTTATGTTCAATTTTGGTGACATTGGTGACCCAGATGTGGTAATGATGATGATGATGAATGTAATTTGCATAGTAGCATATGCTTTCTGTTCTTCAAACAGCGCCTAAACCCCAAACTTGTATCTATAAGGAATCCGGAGTTCTCTTAGTATCTTCGGAAACATAGTATACCTCGGTGCAAAACCTTGCGTTTTGGTAGCATATGCTTAGGATGCTTCTCATAAAACCAAAATCACCATATGTTTCCATATAAATTTCGAGGAGTTCCCTCGATTACTCATGGATCCCATCATCAGGTCACCATTTTTGTGAACATGGTACCAAATTGGAGTGGAACCTAATACAACAAAATAAAACTTTCGAAAATCGGTTCACAAACGGCGGAGTAATCGTTGAACATACAAAAAAAAATCCACAGCCGAACATATAACCTCCTCGTTTTTTGGAAGTCGGTTAAAAAAGCAGCGCATATTTATTGTAGCAGGACCGGAAGCAATGTGATATCCGTTTAGAGCGAGTTTCCATTCCGCCGTGCGGTAATCCAACCTCTAAGGTTCGAATAACGTGATGGATAACCGCGTTTCAAAAAAAATTCAAACTTTTATTTTAAAAATTATAAAAAATTGGCGAAGCGGTGTTACAACGCGGTTAAGTGTTTTACATAATATGTCATAAATTATCATGTTGATATGTCTTATTGATATCATCATAGGTCGCTGTGTTTTGACGAAACAACATAAAGTGAGAATCTAAGCACTCAAACAGTCTTGTATTGTGATATCGCGCGTCGGCACAACGCAACCATGTGACAAACAAACGAACGTTTTCCAGATCCGACAAAACAACGCAACAAAGCAGTGTAACTTCGCCTTTATTTTATTGTATAATGTCACTCCTTTATCATTTTATGCAAAATCTTTCACTCGAAAACGGTAGCCATTAGGAGGGAAAGATTCAAAATTTTCAAAATAAACTTTTGTTGGAATACTAATGGATTCGTGGTTTAAGCAAGCCCTTAATGGTAAAGACATTTAAATCCTCTTGTTTATTATGAATCGAATCCCACTATTGCTTTCCTTATCAGACACTCTACGTATCTTTATTTTCTATCCCAAATACTTATTAGAGCTAATGCTGAGTGAATTAAGCCACATATCAATATGACTTCTTCCGATGCAATAGTATGTTAAGCCTCATACATTTTCCGTTCCTAAATTGTTAAGACTTTATAGTCTCTCAGTCTGTTTATCCGTCTACCTGTATGTCTGTCTGGCCGTTTTTTTTATTTATACATTAATTCGCTCTCTACTATCATATTATGCAATTTGACAAAGTATCCAGAAACATTGTCTATATTACCAATACCAATCACTAGTATGTGTGTCTATCTGTCTGTACGTCTGTTACCTCTTCACGCCCAAACCACTGAACCGATTTTCCTGAAATTTGGTACGGAAATACTTTGAGTCCCGGGAAAGGATATAGGGTACTTTTTATCCCAAATAAATACGGTTTCCGCTTGAATTTTGGTGCAAAATTGTGGCCTCACCTCACCTAGTATTACAAAGGGTAATAACGGGACCCTATTTAAGCAAATATCAAACGCAAACGTCAATAAACTTTCATGTTTCTAACTCAAGAAATGACGGACTTTCATTTAAACTTTCAACCCGTATTTCACCCCCTTGGGGGTATAATTTCCAAAAACGCTCAAACACATATCCAATCATTTTTAATCAGTAGCCCAAACATAAAATTTCATGTTTCTAACTTAAGAAATTACGGACTTTCATTCAAACTTTCAACCCCAGTTTCACCCCCTTGGGGCTAGAATTTCTAAAAACGCTTAAATACGTATCCATTCATTTTTTATCAGTAATCCAAAAATAAAGTTTCATGTTTCTAATTCAAGAAATGACGGACTTTCATTCAAACTTTCAACCCCTATTTCACCCCCTTCGGGGTGAAATTTTCTAAATTCCTTCCTTAGTGGGTGTCTACTTAATAAAACAACCCTACTCACCAAATTTCATGGCTGTAACTTTAACAGTTTTTGCTCAGCAATGATGAATCAGTGAGTCAGTCAGTCAGTCAGGACATGTAATTTTATTAGTATAGATATTCGACAGTTCTATCTCAGTTATTTTAGTAACGGAGTGTAGGTGCTAAATAACAATGGCGTCCCGACAATGGAGCCCAGCAGGTGCGCTACAGTTGTCTCCAGATACCCGGGAGTTGTGGATATACCCTCTTATTGTACCGCTATTCTATATATTGTACCATCCACAATGAATTTTACTGATATTTAAAATTATGATGTACTTGTTCGAACGTAGATAAACTTTTTTTTTAACCGATAGAATACATTTTGTTTCCTATTTAAACAAATCTAAACCAATCTCTTATGCTATCATAATATTATAATCAAATAGCAGCGCCAGCAACTCCGTTGTGCTAAAATTCAATTATGGCGCAGGAACCGTCCATTTTTCCGGGACAAAACTATCCTATGTCCTGTCCGGGACTCAAAGTATCTCCAATTTCAGCGAAATCGGTTCAGCGGTTTGGGCGTGAAGAGATAACAGACAGACACATTTATAGTATTAGTATGGATTACTACCCATACAAAGTTAGTTGTGTTTGTTACGCTTTAAATCTTTTGATTCGTAATTTTTTTGTATTAATCCTTCAAGCCCCATAAGAGCACCGGTGATCGCGACAACAATATTATACAATAGCATTTCCAAGAGTCCGCGATCGAAATATTAATAACGTCATTGCCACTATTTTAAAACACGCAATCAATTAATATTTGTATTTAATCTCCGGAGTATATTTAAATTTTAATCCATCCATAAAAGTTTTCCATAATAAACGAGCATCGATTGTCTGGCGAGTGATTGAGCACCTGTGCGCGGGTCGCGGGTTGGGGGTCGCGGCGGGTCGCAGCCAAACAATACTATGATGAAGATGAGAAATAGCACCAGGGTTAATGGATATTTTTTATTTGGTTACGCGTTGTTATTGATGAAAATGTTATTCAAGCGCTAAAGTCAAATTTGGTAAAATTTGCGACGTCTTTCATACTAGCTTCGAGCCTGTATCCCACGGGAATATGTGCATTTTTGGTATTAAAAGTAGCCTATACATTTATCCAGAGCCAGCTAGTCGAATAGTCTGTCCTGACTCCTGACTCCTGCGCGATCTGCCTTTCGCGTCGTCATCCCCCCAAGTAATAACAGTGAGCGTTCCTGCGTACTACTCACACACTTTAGTACTATAAAATCACACCTCAGTAGCTGTCAGAGTGTCATAAACCAGCTACCGTCACCAAAACTGTTCTGACTAACATGAGACTAACGTATAATATTATTATGTCACTGTTCGAGACATATTATATTCGTACTTATTCCGAGATAATTTAAGTATGTAGTATCGCTTTCTCTCGCTCTTCATGCGCGTATTTTACAGCAAAAAAAAAAATAATATATTAATAAAAATCACCACCTGGTATCACTAAACGTCAATGTCATTCGTTTTTTCGCGCTCGCACGCGTTTCACAATTCTCCACAATTTTCCAAGAAATTTTGAAGGAATTTAAGTGAAATTAACAAGAAACATGCCTAAAAGAACGTCAGAGGATAGGAGTTATGAAAAGGCTATGAAGAAAATACGAAAAATGGAAGAAAAAATCAAGAAATATAAAGAAAAGTTACAACCAGAGACTTGTAAGTACCTAACTACTTCATGGAAAAAATGTCCCTTTTTTACAGGATGTAAAAATTAGACTTAGCTTATCACTGTAAGCGATATCGACATAATTTCCGTTGGAAATATAAGTGTTTTAATAACATAACTACAGCATTTTCGCGTTGCGTCTATGCTCCCTTCCGTTGGAAGGGCTCCCGGCTGTTGCTGTTGGATTATCCACCAATAGACATACTCTCGTGTTACGAACATGTCTTTCCCGTTGGGCTTTGATTACTCACATTCCTTCTTATTCACAAAGTCAAGTGAATGACTAAAATGGGTAACCCATATGTACTTCCGTTGGAACTACATTGTATACTATGTTATAGTATAAAAACTAACAAATTAATCTTTTGTTAAGAAATGCATTACTTACCTGTAAACAAAGCTCTAAAAGTGGGGGTAAATACCTAGGTTTATAGGTTGAAATACATGTGTTGTAGGTTATTATTCACACCCAAGAGGTTATTTTGTTTGGTATAACATGTTAAGTATGCTATTTTTGATTTGTGTAGCTCAAGAATCTGAAGCTGAGGTGGAAGTAGAGAATGTCGATCCTGAGCTATCAGTTGAGTTTTTGGAGGCCCTTGGGGGCCCAATTCAAGAAAAACATTATGGAGATAAAATCCATAGTAACATACTAGACAGATATGAAAAGATTCTCCTCGAAGGCCTTAAAAAGGAAGAAAAAGAAACAATCATTAAACAAATAACTATTCCAGAAAATGGGAAGTTAATGGAAGCTCCCAAGCTAAACCTCGAACTGACAAGTTTGTTATCATCTTCTATGAAACAGAGATAAAATGCTTGAAGAAAGACAAGAAGAAACTGGACATGTCATTGCTTCCATCTGTCAGGTAATTGACACAATGTCAAAACCAGATTTTGATATTATGACAGTAATTAAAAATTTAAGTGACGCTACAAGGCTCTTATGCCACTTACATTACAATTATACTGACATTAGAAGGAAGCTTATCAGCCCCTTAATGGACAAAAAATTGAATCTGAACTTGAAATATAATAAAAGATCAGAGTTTTTATATTTGAAATTAGATGATACTGTGAAGTCAGTGTCAGCCTTGAAACGAGCTACGAATTTATTGGCAGCTCCTAAAATTTCTAATAATTCAAAAAACTGGCAAGCCCCTCGCAAGTCTGCACCACAACAGCGAGGGAGAAACTCACTTCGAGGCGGATTCCATCATCAACGTTATCAAACGAGACTCCCTCAGCGTCAGAGCCAACAGCAGGCCCGTCGTCCAGCCTTAATGCCATCGAGTTTCCGAGAGACTAACAGAGGCCGGTCCCGTTACCCATAAAGGTACTTTTTGCAGGTAGACTACAATATTTTTCTGTAAATTGGGAGAGAATTACACAAGATCCTGTTATACTTCAATGGATAAAGGGTTACTGTATTCCAATAAAAAATACACCTACACAAGAGTACATACCTAATAACAATAATTTTACAAAGACTGAAAAAAGCATTCTTATAAAAGAAATAAACAAGCTTTTGGAATTAGGTGCTATAGAACTATGTAGTCCAGTTCAGGATCAATATTTGTCATCCATTTTCACTGTCCCCAAACCAGATGGTACTCATAGGTTTATTCTGAATTTAAAAACTCTTAACAAGTTTGTAAGAAATATCTCACTTTAAATTGGAAGATATAAGAACAGTGTGCAAATTATTAACAAAAGGAGATTACATGACTACTATAGATTTGAAAAATTCATACTTTTTGGTACCTATTCACAAAGACTATAGAAAATTCTTAAGGTTTATGTTCAAAGGATCATTGTATGAGTTTAATTGTTTACCATTTGGTCTAGCTTCTGCTCCATTTGTGTTTACTAAATGATTAAGACCCGTTGTAGAACATTTCAGAAGTAAAGGAATTATAATCGTTCTCTATTTAGATGATGCTATTTGTCTGGGAAACTCATATGAACAATGTTTAGAACATACAGAATATGTTGTATCTGTTTTGGAAAAGTTAGGCTGTATTATAAATAAATCAAAGAGCTGTCTTAAGCCATCTAAACAAAGGGATTTTCTAGGCTTTAGCCTCAGATCATAGACTATGACAATAAGCCCTACTAAGAAAAGAAAAAACAAGATACTTGTTTTAATAAATCAGTTTTTAAAAAAGGATAGCTCCTCCATCAGAGAATTTGCAAAATTATTAGGTAATCTGGTTTCTGTTTGCATGGCGGTATCCTATGGTTTTGTTTATACAAAAATCCTAGAGAGAGATAAGTTTTTAGCACTTGAAACATCTAATGGTAACTATGATAGCAGTATAGTAATTAGCAAACCAGTTAAATCAGAATTGTTATGGCGGAAAAATAACATTATTAACGGTTTCAGTAATAAGTAGTGTGTTTTATAAAACAGTATGATTTTAAACTAGAAATATTTTCAGACGCGTCAGGTACTGGATGGGGCGCTTATTGCAATGGTCAAAGTGCTAGAGGTCTGTGGTCTGAGGAAGAACTGGAATACCATATTAACTATCTAGAGCTGCTAGCTGCATTTTTTGCATTGAAATGTTTTGCCCGGGATATGTCAAACTGTGAAATACTTCTTAGGATAGATAATACCACAGCCATCTCATGTGTCAACCGCATGGGAGGAGTACAATTTCCCTTATTAAATGATTTGGCAAGGCGTATCTGGAAGTGGTGTGAGGTTAGAAAGTTATGGATTTTTGCTTCATACATTAAGTCAAAAGACAATGTTATGGCGGATCATGAATCTAGAGTAGTAAACATAGATACGGAGTGGCAATTATCTGAAATAGCTTTCAATAGAATTATTTTGAGATTAGGAGAGCCAGATATTGATATTTTCGCGTCACGTCTTAATGCCAAGTGTGACAAGTATATATCCTGGCATAGGGATCCATTTGCATGGAACATTGACGCCTTTACCGTAAATTGGTCACAATTTTTCTTCTACGCGTTTCCATCTTTCGGTTTACTGTTGAGAGCAGTCCAAAAGATCAAAACAGACAAAGCTACTGGCATTGTTGTATTTCCATTGTGGTCGTCACAGCCCTGGTACCCGTTACCTATATCTATGTTAAATTCAGAAATTATTTATATAAAACCCTCAAAATATCTTTTGACTGCTTTCAGGAGAACACACTCATTGAACGATCAACTTTCCCTGGGGGCGTGTATCTTATCAGGCAAGCTCTCACAGAGATCCTTAACAGATAATGCAATAAACATAATGATGGCATCTCTATCTGCAAATACTGTTAAACAATATACTAGTTGTTTAAGTAAATGGTGGAATTATGCTGTAAGTAAGAATATCAGTGTCTTTGAGGCTTCTGTACCTATTATTATTTCATATCTTACATTTATTTTTCAACAGGGTGCTTCTTATCAAACATTAAATTGTCATAGATCAGCACTCTCACTTTTGATCGGTAGCCAGATAGGTACTGATGATAGGATGAAGAGATGGTTTAAAGGAGTATATAGATTGCGTCCCCTGACACCCAAGTACAACAGTGTATGGGACCCATCTAAGGTGTTATCTTATATTTGCCATTGGTACCCATTAAATAATCTAAACCTAGAAAAACTAACCAAGAAAACTGTTATGTTGTTAGTACTTGCAACTGCCCAAAGAGTCCAAACTTTACATTCAATTAAATTAAAAAACATTAAGGTGTTGAAATCGTCTTCACAGATATCTTAAAAACATCAGCACCTAATAGAAATCAACCACAAATAATCCTGCCATACTTTAATAATAATCCTGAAATATGTCCAGTTAAAACTCTTTTACATTATATAGAAGTCACTAATCCAGTAAGAACTCATGATGATTTATCTGATTATTTATTTATAACTTTCAAGAAACCGCACCGACGCGACGTGCCACTTGCCAATCAATCAGTAGATGGCTCAAGCAGGTCATGTTAGATAGTGGTATTAATATTGATATTTTTTCTGCACATTCAACGCGCCATGCAGCAACGTCATGCGCCCATAGAGAAGGGCTGACGGTAGACTGTATTATTAAAGCAGTAGGTTGGTCTTCTAGATCATCTACTTTTGCTAATCATTACAAAAGACCACTTATGAATGAAGCTGATCAAGTATTGTTTGCCAGAAGGGTAATTAATAATAATAATTAATTAATATTTTAAATTTACTATGATTAATAGAAAGAAGACTGATAATTATGTTATATTTTTATTATAAAAAAGGATATGTTGTGTTTGAGTTGTAAGACACATTACTTAAATTACTTTTCTTAATAGAGGTATTAAGAAATTGTCTAAGGCATGGATTGCCTCATGTTTTGTTAAATTCTACTTTAGAGAATAATAAAGATTTTTACAATAATTTACAGTGGTTATGTTCTTCTCTGAACATCTACATACTTAAATTATCTCGGAATAAGTACGAATATAATGATAGGATTAAACGAACTTACCTGTAAGTGAAGTTCTATCCTAATTATATGAAGTACTTATTCCGAGATAGAGCTTCCCACCCTCCCGTTAAGCCATGGACAATGGGCACTGGCTTAACTTTCCCAATGTTGGGCTCTAAATAATGACATTGACGTTTAGTGATACCAGGTGGTGATTTTTATTAATATATTATTTTTTTTTTGCTGTAAAATACGCGCATGAAGAGCGAGAGAAAGCGATACTACATACTTAAATTATCTCGGAATAAGTACTTCATATAATTAGGATAGAACTTCACTTACAGGTAAGTTCGTTTAATCCTATCATTATACGTTAGTCTCATGTAAGTCTACATCTACATAAAATATAATGTGTCAGAACCAACTATTCGGTTCACGTTATTCACAGAAGTATTGTACCTGCATACAAATACAGCCCAGAAACTAAATGTAATTTAATTTTAACCCAAATACAAAACTACTTTGAGCAAGGAACAAAAGAAAACAGCGGGCATACGGTTGACATTTAAAACGAAACTTTGTAATATTTGTGAAGTAGATTGTAATACAATGGCGGGTTTACCAAGCCTTAACCCTAGCTATACACGATGCGATATTTGCACAGTTCGATCACGGAGCTGAAAACTCTTGACATTATTATGTCAGCGAAACTTTGTATCTCTATTTAAACACTGTTACAAAATCAGAACGCTCCATACTGTCAAGTAACATTAAAAATTCAGCTGTTTCACACTTATGCCTTGTAAACACAAAATATAACTTATATCCGTGAATGGAAGCTTAAACGTTTGTATTATTTTGAGGCACAGCTATTTCGCAAGTCAATATCATCCAAAACACTAAATGCTTGTAACCTGAAAGACTGCTATTTCATACGTATAATAATCTGTCTAGTCATCAATGTAATTTTGCTGGCTATCATGGCATCCACGCTTCCATGAAAATGTCAGCCCAGTCACGCCATTCTTACAGGCTACTATATCTGTAGCAGAGCTTATAGCTGACAGTGTATGCTGGCTTAACAGCGATTGCCGGAACAACTTCACTGAATATTTTATTGTGACATGTGATTGTCGGAAAGATTTCGCTGCCACCAAATCAGACATAAAATTGAAACTTAAATTGGATTCCCGCTCGCTGGAACATTTCAAAGGAAACACTCGTATTACCAAGATGTATCGTTAAACATTTTAGTTTAATATACGTCGTATATTTTATAGACGCGGACTTAAAAACTTCGTTTATTCCTTTCAAACTTAACTTAATGTTTAAAGGGCACAAGGGACCTATTCTTTGGCATTCATCCGTTCATTACCCATTATACTCAATGATATTGTATGTTACTAACGTAACATTATACTGCTTTATGTATGTGTAGAGATCACCTGAAGAGCAATTTTTTTTGTAATTCGTATTGGCAAGCGTAATGAAAAAAGTTTAAATAAAAGTTAGTCTTTTATCGCCGCTACTTTCACAGTGAACTCTATAAAGGGGACTATACACCCTAAAGCATTATCACTTCATTTTGTTACAACTTGTAGATCGAAACCGCATCGAAGCAGTGCCATAAATAGCCTTTTTTGCGCCCTGTGCGAGCTTCTATATCTGCGCCCTTGTTAATTTAAGATAATATAGGTACCCAAAGCAATGCTTGTATAGGTCTGGCTTTTCTTGCGCCCCCTAGAGTCTACGCCCTGTGCCTGGGCACCGGTGGCACCGCCCTATTTACGGCACTACATCGAAGCTATATAAATGTTACATTAAATACCAGAATCGGGGTACCGGTCAGCGAGTTGTCTACAGAACTCTAATAAAGCAGCAAAAGCAATTAATTTGTGCACACAAGAGAGCCGTGGCCCTCGCATATTAAATCAGACTATGTCCGTAGGTAAACCAAAGTGCTGGGGACTCGTGACGGCTAGTTTGCAGTGTTTGCTGTAAAACCACATTTCAGCTCCGTTGAAAACTTAATTATGAGCGACCCGCGGCCCGGACCTAACTCGCTGAGACATTGTCGCTGGCTTAGAGTAAGAACACTGCATAGAAGAAGTCTGCAGAGAGATTTAATAATTTCTAATTGCAATATGTTTGATATTATTTTACCAATCTCTTTGTAGATTGTTATCCCGTTATTCATAAATCATAATATATAATAATTATGCCTGTTTTATTCAATTAAATTAAACTTAGATTATTTATAATTAAGGTAATCATTAAATGTCTCTGAGTGCTGCTGAGAGCGCTAAAGACGTTCAAGTATGGTTGGAGTCCAATTTCACGTCATTGAAATTACTTTACAATAAAAAAGCCATTTGATAGCAATAGTAATTAAGGGCTCCAAAATGAGGATGTTATTATTATTTTTAACAAAAAATTAAAACCGACTTCCAAGGTAAAAACAATAATAACATTAATATGAACTAAAAAGTATTAAATAATTTTTACTATCTAATAGTGCCTTTTTCCGAATTCGGCTAAACCTCAACTACTTCTGTACTCAATCTTCATTATTTTGAAATCGGTACCAGATAACTGAATCTTCAGTCCTCTGACAGAATATTTAAAATTTTTGGAACTGGCACCGACTTCAAAATTATGAAGATTGAGTACAGAAATAGTTGAGGTTTAGCCGAATTCGGAAAAAGGCACTATTAGATAGTAAAAATTATTTAATACTTTTTAGTTCATATTAATGTCATTATTGTTTTTACCTTAGAAGTCGGTTTTAATTTTTTGTTAAAAATAATAATAATTTCACTCTTTTTAGTTACACTAGTAGATAAATCTTCGCATATATTTTACGTATCTTATTACAATTTGTTAAGAGTCACAACTCACACTCACAAAATAATATAATATTATCAGTGAAGTGAACATATTGTGCTAAGTAATTTAACAATTTTAATACTTCAGGCCCGAAGCGGTCACCGGCGATTGCGATAACAATAGAAAGGCTATTGTGTCTCGTTTTTCCACGATCGAAGGATCTATCAGATAAAAAATTGTACAAACTTGCATAGGATGCAGCGTAGCATAATATTTAATATTATCATAATTATTGACAGCTGTTTTTGTTATCAAGAATTCAAATCGATAGGTACTTAGTGCACCATCTATCGATTAATAAGTATAACTAATTAAAAAGACACTTAATGACTTTGTTTTGTTTAAATGCTCTTTTTAAAATAACTTTATTTTAATTCTATTTGTCTATTAAAATTTTATAAAATAGTAAAGTATTCGATCTGTATATAAAGTAGTTAGTAAAGTATTCGATATTCTGTCTTCTGCCGCCACGCCGTGTATTAAAAACAAACAGGTGTTGTTAATTGTTATACAGTACATAATTATTATTATTAGTATATCCATACCTATGCCTTGTACTATTATCTATTCTGTGCCATGAGACATTGGTGGCCTTAACACGACGTGGTAATGATGATGATGACGATGATGATGATGATGATTATGATGATGAATATGAATTGCATAGTAGTTTATGCTTTCTGTTCTTAAAACAACGCCGAAACTCCCAAACGTGTATCTATAAGGAATCAGGAGTTCTCTCAGCATCATCGAAACCATGGTATACCTTGACCCAATATTTGACTTTTTGGTAGCGTATTCTTAGTACACTTCACATAAAACCAAAATCATTATATGTTTCCATATAAATTTCGAGAAGTTCCCTCGATTACTCATGGATCCTATCATCAGGTCACCACCTTTGTGAAAATGGGACCAAATTGGAGTGAAACCTAATACAACAAAACAAAAATTTCGAAAATCGGTTCACAAACGGCGGAGTAATCGTTGAACATACAAAAATAAAAAAAATAAAAAAAAAATATCCACAGCCGAACATATAACCTCCTTGTTTTTTGGAAGTCGGTTAAAAAAACGACGTAGTACGGATGTCATATTTTTTTTTATTCTAACGGGGTTTGCTTTCATTGTTATGTGAAGCAAACAGTTCTTCCATGTTCTTATCCTTCGTCTATGGTCGCTAACGGCGCTTCTTAATGTCATTAAGAGGCTATTAAGTTGAGTGTTAGTTAAGAACTTAGGTATCTAAGTATGTTCGTGTACGAAGTTTGTTTTGGACCTAAACAAATTTAACCCCCGCGTGGAATATCATGTATGTTAGAGCTTATACGATTTTGCATAAAAAGTTACGAAACAATAAACAGCCTTTTTGTATACAAGATGTTTCCCGCGACGTTGAGTCGCCGAAATTTATTCATCGCACAAGATATAGTCCCAGAAAAGGACGTAATATTCATACTAACATAATTGTAAATGTGAACATATTGTGTCTGTCTGTCTGTCTATTTATATGTTACCTCTTCGCACCCAAACCGCTGACCCCATTTTGCTAAAAATTGGTATGGAAATACTTTGCGTCCCGGGAAAGGAATTTCTGCATGAATGAATTTAGGAGCATTACAAAATTTACTATAACATTTTACTAGGTACTAAGTAATATTCAGCGCCTTCAAAACCATTAATTTTTCGATATCCAACGTTCAACAACATATATTTTTCAGGACAAAACTATCGTGTTCCTTTCCCCAACCGATTTTGGTGGGTCTGATAATTTAATTTGAGTCCCCGATTTCCAGACCCACCAAAATCGTTTTAGCGGTACAGACTGACAGACAGATCGATTCACAGACAGACAGACAGTCAGACTTACTGACGCTCAATATTAGTATAGATTCTACATCCCATTAAACGCATGAGAACCATCTACGTCGGAATCGATACCGATATGTAGTGATGTGGGAATACGGATGTTCTAAAAGATTTTCGGCCCACGAGTCACGAGGTCACGTTTTTGCGAAGTTCTCAAATCTCAAGTGGAAAATCTGTGGACCGGAAACATCCAATTAAAATGAGAAATATCGCTCAACCCTTTTCGGTAGTTTTTCTTCTGCTCCTTGGTAACTAATGTGTCAAATGTCTGTGGTAAATATAGCCACATTTACAATAATAATGAAGAGTATTTAAAGATCATGAGTATTATTAAATTTTATTGCACTTGAGTCAAACAAACATGTACTACTACGATTTTCAAACACTATATCTGTGAATTTTATTTTTAGAACATTATATATATATATATATATATATATATATATATATATATATATATATATATATATATATATATATACACACGCACACAAGAAATATATATCTTAATATATATATTTCTTGTGTGCGTGTGTATGTGACTGAACTCCTCCTAAACGACTGTACCAATTTTGATGAAATTTTTTGTGTGTGTTCAAGGGGATCTGGGAATGGTTTAGATTCACAATTTTGTTCGCAGGACAATGTTTTTTTAATTAATTTTTAATTTATTAGTAGTTGTTGATTTTGGAATGTTTTACATTGGATCCGACAGTCGGCTGCCATCGCAGTGTCAAATTTTAAATAATATTCGAATTCGGATTTTAATTTTAGTCTGTCCGACAGTTAGCGCTTCGACCAAATTTAAAAAAAATACATATATATATATATATATATATATATATATATATATATATATTTAATGTTGCATGTCTGCCTATAATATTCACAGATATACTGTTTGAAAATCGTAGTAGTACATGTTTGTTTGACTCAAGTGCAATAAAATTTAATAATAATCATGATCTTTAAATACTCTTCATTATATATGTTGTATGTCTGCCTGTCTGTTATTTTTTTACACTTAACCCGCTTTAACTGCATTACCTACCTTGTCAGAATATTTTCAAACCCGGAAGATTATATTATATAATACTTTTTATCACGTAAAAACGTACGGTTTCAGAGCAATAAACTAATTTCTTTGTTACAAAATTGCTGGCAACATCTAGTTCATAAAAGCACAAATCTAATTCATAACTATGTTTGACGAAGTGTAAACTAAGTCATCGTTATCACATGCAATATGAATTCGACGGAGTACAAAGTTGCAGGCAAACAAACTGAAGTTGCAAATAGTCGTATATATCACTGGGTACTTCGACAAACTACATTCGATAGTTTTGACATCAAAGCTAGATATGAATATATTAGAGATTCTATATAAAACATTGCAGGAGAAATTATTACACTAAGCGACGCGTTATATTAAATCCTAAACATTTTTTACTTCCAAGTCTTCCAACTTTACGAGCAAACTATCGAATGCAAGTTCTCTAAGTACCCCGGTTGTAACGAACCACCCACACCCCCATTGCGCCGGGTATCAAAACTTTTCTATTTAGAAAATACACAAAAACTTGAGAGCAAAGAACAATGAAAATATCTTTGTTTTCGTTAAAAACATGTTTTCCGCAGATAAATTCTACCGGTTTAAGTTATTTCAGTGCCGTTTCTTATGGCTTAGTTTCTAGTTT
The DNA here is from genome assembly GCA_937595015.1 of Polyommatus icarus. Classification (NCBI taxonomy): domain Eukaryota; kingdom Metazoa; phylum Arthropoda; class Insecta; order Lepidoptera; family Lycaenidae; genus Polyommatus; species Polyommatus icarus. The sequence goes on along the minus strand of OW569329.1, from coordinate 6,639,202 downwards.
CTACGAGGGAATTGTGAGTTTTAGAAAGTTTCAACGAAAATAAAGCGGTCTGATCATAACTATCTAGTTTTTATTTGCTGTTTTATAACAATTAGAACTAGCGATTATTTCTGAAGTTAAACATTATCCTCCTTACTAATAAACGTTGTATAAGCTTTGAATAGTTATACAGTGTTTTGTTCCTATCACACAAGTGACATTTTTAATTGGATTGAAGAAGACAAAACACTGTATAACTATTCAAAGCTTATACAGCGTTTATTAGTAAGGGAAATGTGTATAATTAGCAACGTTGTGCATTTTGAGGGATGGCTAAAGGCGAAAGGGCACTGACTTGATCAAAAAATTGTAAGACGGCGGGAGAGTCTGCGCGGCGTAGGAGAGAAGTAGACGACTGATGTTTCGTTTTCACGTCTACAAGTACTGACAGACTGCAACCCGTTATTTTTTATTAACTTAAAATTTTGCACCATTCCCAATATGAAAACGTACCATAAGCCATAAATCACAATTGCCATCATCCAAACCATATTTTTCATCTATAAATCAATCAATCAAAAATGTAATTATTTGATCTCTTTGAAAATTCTCATTTATTTGTCATATTTCTAACAAACAAACAAACAAATATACTTTATTGTGCACAATATGTTCATATCAATACAAAATACACAGGTACAAAGAAAATAAACTGCACACAAAGGCGGCTAGGAATAAACTGCACACAAATTTCTACTTGTTTTATGGTATGTATGGATTCAAAAAATAATATTACTACTTATATATTTTGCTTCTCACGGGATCGAGAGCCGTACATTTTTCGGGATTAAAATAACCTTTATCCTTTCCAAAGAACTAAAGATACCTATCGTGTTTTTGCTAGTACAAACCCTCGCAAATATCATTAAATTAATAGTACATATTTTAGTATCTAGTTTAAAAAACCGGCCAAGTGCATGTCGAGCCACGCATATACGGTTCCTTAGTACCGCTAGTTTCTTAAAATTTGTGTACGGTTAATGAATGTACATTTATTACGTGTTTTACACTACTAACAACATCATCTCAGACCTCAGTTGCTTTCAAAGGAATTGGAACGATAAGTTCCTTTATACTTCCGCCGAAAACATTTTTTTTAGTTGATCGACTATTACTCAATAACTTATGAAGTTTTCTTAGCCGTGATAGTTTTCCTTTTAAATTCACCATATTTCCTACTCCCGTGAATTTTTTTACATTTCCAGAAGCTACCGTTTAGCTGGTAGAAGGGGGGGACACTGGACTCTAACGATTTTTTCCACTTTAAAACTTAATATTTCACAAACGGATCCCTAAATCGGAAAATGATCTATGGATACTCATAATAATTTTAAATAACCTATCCAACGACACCCCACACGATGGGGTGGACGCGAAAAAAAAAATTCATCCCCGCTTGATGTGTATGCAAGGTACCATCAAAAAATATATTTTTTTAAAATTTCATGTACCATTTAGTTACCATCATTAATGTGTGCATTCGTGCCAAATGACAGTTTTGTAGGTCCTACAGTCTCTGAGCAAAACCGCGGACAGACAGACAGACAGACGGACGGACAGACCGAAACTATAAGGGTTCCTTGTTGACTACGGAACCCTAAAAATGGGTAAAAAAGTTTAATCATAAAATGTTTTGAGCAATTCAAGCATGAATTTTACATTGTTACTTTAATATTAGTACAGAGTTATGGATTAGACTAAAGGCGATATAAAAATATGAAACAAATTAAAAGTGATTGATAAAGGCATATTACGTTGTCTATTGAAGGTCTGTTCAGACCCTACACAGAAAAGGGATTATAATGATGAGGGTCACATTGTTTAGTACTTTAATTTTTCCCTTTTTTAGGCCACTGCTACATTTTTAATCCAGTGAAGGGATGAGCTAACCACAACAAGACTTATTTTCATGTTTGCTGATTAAAACTCTTATATTAATATAAATACACGATGCATAATAGTTTAATTACTATGTTTCGGCGCAACGATTTTTTATGTAAGTACAGTTATAGTCAGTACGGCCTTATTGATGTAATATCAGGAATCTTTATGTATCTATTAAAGTACTTTTAAAATATTTATTTTAATGAATTGAATTAAAGTGAACGACAATAAAAAGCAGGTTTTCGTAAAGGTGACTTTCATTCTCGCGGCAATCGACCGCCACAGACATAAATTAAGAAATTTAAAAAAAACCCCGCCAAACAACTTTAAAAAGTAATGAAATAATAATTATATTTACTGACTTTAAGTTTAAATAATTCCTAAGTGTTAAGTGATATTTTAGTCCAACCTGCCTAGCATACGCCAATGAGATATATCTCGTATCTCACTCTCGAGATAATTAAAAACTACTCGTCTCATAATGTCAAAATCTCGACATTATCTCGACAAAACACTATAAAAATGTGTTCTTGGATGATAGATCTACACGAGAAAAAATGTTTGTCATGCTAGGGTCAATAGAGATGAAGATACAAACTATCAAACATCGAGAAACATGTAGAGAGAGATATCTCGTTGGCGTATACTAGGCAGGCATAATTATTGTCAGGGTGTGTCGGGGGACCGCCAACAGCGACTTCTGCATTTTGTATCGCCAAGTCACTGATTGTCTCGATTCGGTTCGCTGTGAACTGACCCTTAAACTGTAATGTTATGTGAAATCAAACATCTACATTAGCGGTCCCCCGACACACCTTGACAACAATTAGGGACTAAAATATCACTTAACACTTAGGAATTATTTAATCTTAAAGTCAGTAAATATCATTATTATTTCATTACTTTTTAAATTTTTTTGGCGGGTTTTTTTTTTAATTTCTTTATTTAATTTTATTTCATGCTTTTTAAACTTATGTTGGTTATAGTGCAGAATAATTCCTATCAACAGGATCATATCCCAATGAATACCATACTCTATGAATGTCCTCTTGGATGAGGCTGTCAATATGAGTCAAACATGAATTCTCCGCTTTGGGCTCATATGAAGCTCGGCTCCTATAGAATCCAAGTGATGCTGCAGCAGCAGCATGCAAATTGTTATTGTTTATCTACGTCTTACAAGATGTTGCAATTAAAATGAGCCCAAACACGAAACCTCTGCTCTAAGTTGGTGAGGAGTTGGGTATCCTATTGTTTACCAGGTGATGCTGCAGCACCAGGTCAACTTTCCATTAATATGTATATTCATATTAATATTTATATTTATTCATAAATGTCACAAACTAGAATGCAAAATATAAAGCTCAACATACGACTGCAAGTTGCTAATCGGCCCTTCACGAACCAGATGAACCGCGATTTTCCAGCACTGAACAGGCTGATGTTGATGCACTATAGCTAAGAACACTCTTGATCATGTCAGCTTTCAAACAAAAAAAAACTAGATCAAAATCGGTCCACCCTTTTGGATGCTACGATGCCACAGACAGACACACACACAGACAAACAGAGAGACAGACAAGTCAAACTTATAACACCCCTCTTTTTGTCGGGGACTAAAAAATTCAAATGAAATGCCACTTTATTACCTCTGGCCTAGACCATAGGATTCAGTTTGCTGAACACTACTACAAAGCAGTGGCGGTGTTGCTCCTTTAGGTTTATACAACGTTCGCTTTAACAAGATGTAGAAGACAGTCCTCACTCTGTCAGGGTTAAGCCCGCGGGGTCAAACCCCTCTCGGAAATGTCATCCAGGGTTGTGGGTCAGCAATAATTAATTTCTCAAGCAAACCCCATCCCAGCTAAATTAAATAATCGCCCTCTGCTAACGTAACTAAATAAATTACGAGCATTCGCTTTGAAGTCGAGTAATTACTGAAAGAATTTATTTACGTCTTAAGTCCAGCGGCAAATCTGGATGGTCGCCAACCTGTAATTCTCGATTTTCGACCTGTACTTCGCGATTCTATTGTTTTTATCCAACATTAAGGATCGGAAATGTATCGAAGCTGTATTAGCTTTCAGATACACTAGGCTTTACAACCTAAAACCAAACCTTTCTAAAGTGCAACAATTTGTGCCATCTCCTTCAATCTTTCACAAAACTGACAAGTTACAAAAAAATATATATTTATTGCCAGAATATTGTACATCTTATAACTAAAAAATAGTTGGTATGTACAACCGAGATACATGAACATTTTTTTAATATATTTTATGCTGTAGGAAAAAAATATAGTTAGTCAAGCAATTTTGATGAATGCTCGTGACGGCGCGCGGTAACCGCGCTAGTGAGGCAACACGATTTTCTCAGAGCGAGCCTTTGCCATGCAAATTACTGTCACGGTATTGGCTGCGACAATTTTATTGAAGGCGTGAAGCAACTTTATTGTTTTATCAGCTCTCGAAGCGATGATTTCGAAAAAGGGATATGAAGATTTTTGTATGGAGCTGGCCGACCTACTGTCCGCCATTTTGTTTTTTTTTTAATCGCGTCGTACTAAGACTTGGCAGTAGTAGTTTCTCATTAGATTATTTGGATATTAGATTAGGTAGTTGATAAAATAATATTGTTTGAGCTAGATTGCACTTTGTCATCACGCGAACGCGTGTTACAGAGTGGCTACTGTTTCACAGACGAGAAACCACTTGGAATAACCAATAACTTAAATATTTATTTCCCATGGTAAAACTTTGGCAGCTCATATCTTCGAAATGTGACACTTTACGCGGTTTTATCCAAAATTATTTTTTGTTTGTATTGATGTTAGCTATCCATTTTCAAAGAATTATTCGTGAACGCGATTAAAAAAAACAAAATGGCGGACAAGTAGGTCGGCCAAAATCTTCGTACCCCTTTAGGGATATAATGCGTATAATGCTCGCCTTAAGTCAGTGGTTGTTGTGTAAACGCTGCTAAACTTTTCCATGGTATAGAATTTCAGGAGACGCAAGTTTTTTACCTAACCCTAAAAAGTAGTTTCGGCTCCTGGTTATATCAGCAAAAGTTGTCTGATTTTAAAGGCCATTATATTTATGTTCCCTACACTCCAAACTTCCGCGTTTTCCGCTTCGACAATTTTATCTTTGTGCCACGCAAGGCGGCCATTGAAAAAAGAAATCCCATATTACTTCACAAAGTTTCGATCGTAATGTGTGTCCTCCACATAAAAAGGTACCGTAGGGTTTAGGTTAAAGGAATTAAATGAAAATCTCTTAAAACCGAATGAGGTTTATTCTGTTCTTTGACGTGGATTATTTTTATGGATCTCTACAATAATAATTCTTATTACTTCTATAGACAGCATCGCAATGATGACAATAAATCATCATTATTCATCATAGCCTAACGTGTAGAGAAGCCTTAATAGGCTTCATACAGGCGAAACCTTAAGGACGCTATATCTACATTTGACACTCATGTATTGTAGAGACTATAATAATATTTTTGTTAATACATTAAACCAATATTGCTTAAAATAATAATAATCTTCTGCGGTATTAATTCTGTCCTACAACCGAGTCTTTATTTAAAGGTCAACCTGGCGTTTGTTTACAACGAATTATCCCATTATAATTTGACGCGTTCAATCTTAAGCGCGATGTCGATAGATAGCGACAAGTTGGCAAGCCGCAAGATTAAAGTCTCCGCCTGATCCCTGAACAAATTGGTCGGGTAATGAGATAGTTGGGAAGCGGGCGGGATTACCTCTAAATGAATCAAACTTAGCCGGGATTGATCGTATCAATTAGCCTGATACTGACGTGCTTTTTGTAATTTGCACCAATGATTGTTCGAGACGTTTTCCGCCGAGAATTGGGGTTAGGACTGTGACTTTTCGGATTTGCCTTAAATATGAAAACAAAAGTTTCATACTTGTAATGAGTGAAACTTATGTATTTTTAAGCAAGATTCTGAGAAATAGCTGCAAGTATTCTTATTTTTGTAAGTTTTTTGGGGAGAATAAGGTGCATTTTTAAATTCATCCCCAGTTCAAATGGAGATCGAAAAGTGATGAGGTTGAAAGAAAGTAATTCAGGAATAAAAAAAACATAAATAACAGGAGGTTGATTGTGTTATCTTACTTTACTACAGTTTCAATGCAGTATGGAATATGGATCTATTAACAAATAAAACTGTCGTCAAACGCGTAATTGGTCAAAACTCGAAATATATATCATTTTCGTATGTTATTATTTGATTTTTTAATCCTTCGATCGTGGATTCTTGAAAATCTATTGTTATTCTAATTGTATCTCGCTCACCGGTGAGCTTATGGGGCTTGATGGGTTAATGGGATCTGAACTGGATCGTAGCTGTATAATCATACTCGGATACATCAGAATCGGATAATGGTCTGAGGCGGGTGTAAAACTGTACGGTCAGCCGATGCATCAATTTACAACGACGCAATTATTCACACGCACGTGCTACGAAAACCATTTTCTGGACATACATCAAATTATTTACAACGGTTTTATATTTGCGTGTTTATCGACAAATTTATTGTAAGTGTACCGCTGGAGTTATTGGTCGGTAAATTAACGCAGTCACTGCAATATGTTGTACTGGTCCGACGGTTTGACGGAGGCGTCAGGCGCACTGTGCAGGCCGAACAGTGCCATTATTGGGTCGCGCGTCGTTGGCAAAATGTGTTTTACGCATGAAATACAATACAATAAAGATTTTTTCAAGCGCGCAAAAATTCTACAACAATCATATGTTGCAAGGAAGCATCAGACGCTCGCTTGCGAGTGTTTTTTTGCGTCTAGAAAAAGAAAAGAAGAAAAAACGGGCTTTGGCCCACCACACATTCCCACCACTGTATCTCCTGTGTCGCCAGGATCGACAGCGGTATCCAACCACGAAAACCCTTTGATATGATCTCAGGGAGCCCGAGGGACATGCTAAAACTGTCTTGGGACCCGCAACGAAATTAATCAGAAGAAAATAGGAGGAGTAGGAAGATTCCAATTTAGGAAGATTCCAATTTTTTTGCGTCTAAGTTTAAAATGTTTCTCACACAAGTGTGTAAAAATCATGTTATTTTACTCTAATATTATGTAACCTGCATTCAAAATAGCAAATCCTAATTCCTACTATTGCTACCTAAGTGCGTTCAGGGATTACTACGTAAAAGACCAACAAAAACTCTAGTTTAATCCTGTAAAGATAGACAAAAATAAATATAGCAGGCATTCATTTTACTTACTCGTAATACCAAACGATGTGTTAAATAGCAAAATCTACGAAATAAAATTGAGAATGTTCGGTCTACCCAATCCAGATAAGATAACTTTATCATAATGTTAATTTAGAAATAAATTACATCAGGACCCCCAATCCCCATCTTCCAGCTTCCCCCTCATCAATAAAATGATTAGCGCGTGGGGACCAGACTGCACTGGCTTCCACCACTATTAATATTAAATCTTCATTTTGAATTTAAATTAAGAAGACTTGATCGGTATAAAAAAATTGTGGGAATTTTATTAACTTGGAAGTGGTTTCATGAGTTAAAGGTTCAAAAAAAGTTTTGTTAGAGCAATGCAAATTTTATCGTGTATCGCTTTGTGATATTTAAAATGTATATTATTTCATTCATTTCAAATATCGTAAAACGATATTTGAATTGAATAACTGAACCAAATCGTCCTCACCAATTTTATTAATTACTAGCTGTCCCGGCAAACGTTGCTTTGCCATAATAATATATTTGCCATATTATTTTATTGAAGTGACTTAATAAGTATGTCACCATGCCAACGTCGATCGCTATCCCGTCGCACAAACTTAATGGTCGCCCTCAGTCTCAGTTTGTAATAATTTAATATTATTTATTCAACAAATGCACTTATCAATATACAGGGTGTCAAAATAACGTTTCCGATAACTTCGTGGGGTTATTATAGGGCATGAGATATATCCATTGGTGCAAGTAATTTTCTTTAAATCGACAGTTTTTAAAATAGTCAAAATTTTCAACACGTAATGTACAATGCTGATGTAAATGCGCGATAGTATCGTTGGTGTTTGTGGATGTTCGTAAGTGTTCGTCGAAGTTTGTGGGAGTTTGTGAGCAATTCGTATTCGTTGGTGTTTGTGGATGTTCGTTGATATTTGTGAGTGTTCGTTGGTGTTTGTGGGAGTTTGTGAGCATTCATGTTCGTTGGTAGGCAGAGCTAAGTGCTAATAGCTGATTGCGCGGTCAACGTTCTCGTGTTCGTAGGTACTTCGTACACACGATAACGTTGACCGCGCGCTGCGGCGCTGCCTATTGCATAATGGAGTAAAAATAATAAGATTTAAAAAAATATTATAAATTATTTTTCTATGTGGTTTATTATCATGTTTAAAAGGTATTAATTTGAAAAAAATTAAAAATTAAAAATTAAAATAAAAAAAAATATAAAAAAAAAAACATTTTCGTAATCAGAAAATGTAGTATAATCATACCCCAAAGTTATCGGAAGTGGTCTTATTACACCCTGTATAAAGTACCCAGTAGCCGATTCTCAGACCTACTGAATATGCATATAAAATTTGGTAAAAATCAGTAAAGCCGTTTCGGAGGAGTTCGCTGACTAACATTGTGACACGAGAATTTTATATTTAAGATTATTATCACCTAATCTAGTTTATTGTTAGATATATTATAGATTTGTTTGAAAACCATTCAATAAGAATTAATAAAAACGTAACAAAGCAACGAGGTTGATCGGAGTGCCTAAGTAATGTCCACGTATTTTTCATGACGACATTTTACGAGCTTTCAACCCCAATATACTTTTTTACAGCCGCGCCATCATCGCCGCAATATTTGCTAAGATATTAGAAACGACGTACACTTTTACCGAAATTGGAATTATATAGGTATTGAGTTTTATGTTCGTATTTTTAGCTCACCACGAAGACATTTTAGAGGGGAAAGATTTTCTTAAAATTTGTACATTTTTATCGAAAATATTATGTCAGCTGTGAAAAATTATGACTATTTTAAGAAAGTAGATTTTTGAAAATTAGTTCTGAATAGCTAGAGGGTAGAAACAAACACCCTACTACTTTGTTTGTTTCTACCCTAGAGGGTAGAAACAAACAAAAAAAGACAAATTTCGACATTCCCAGGGGAATTTTTGATGTGTGTTTTTTTTATTATCCTTCAATAAAGACCGCCACTTAATAACTTTTTTACCTGATTGTACTGTGATGCTAATAAACTTTAATAAAGTATGTATATCTATTGTGTATTACACACAGAAGTTGACTAGGCACCTAGTCAAAAGGATTCTCTATGGAAACAGGTGCCAACTTAATTTCTATGAGATGTACTTATGTAAGTGTGTATTGATTGTCTTCCATTAACAATTTCACACAGTAATTGAAGACATGAGTAGACGAATTGGCTAACTAACAATTTGAAAACTGTCTTTTGTTTACATAAATGGAGGCATTAACACCGGAAAAATGATTCAAATTTTAAAAAAATATAAAATATACATTATACAAGGTGTAACAAAAAAGTGATAATACTTTAGGGTGTGTATGAGTCCCGTGTATAGAGGAACACATACACATTACACACCCTAAAGTATTATCACTTAGTTTTGTTACATTCTGTATAATATTCTATGTACTTATTATTATTATTATATTAGCTAGACGTTGAAGTAGTTAAGTTGCAAAGTTTCTTTAAATTATAAGCAAAAATTGAGTAATAGCTCTTGTGTGGTAAAATGTAAGTAACTTCATCCCCTCATGTAGTTATGGAAAAGTTTCCTCCTGTTTTATAACTTTACATCTTTCATTCGTTAACGACTTTAATGTTTTAATGTTAATATGAAATACACTATATTTCCCCATGGGAGGGGGTCACTGAGGCGTGGGGATGTGCTACTAAATAATTAATTTATTACAATCCCACATATACATAATATAGTATGTTTTGCCGGCTTGTAATGTATTATGCACGCTGCAAAGTTATGACTTTGCCATGTTGGACCCTAAATGTACATAAATATTAGAACAACCCTCGCACTGCATTAATTTGTTAAGTTCCTTTGTAGTAAATCTTGATGATGGTTTATTATTATTGGTTAGTTACCAACTGACAACCTACCTACAAACTTTTTTTTCACTACAGCCACTTTTTGATAGGTTAAATAACCTCCTACTTGGTAAGAGGTTATTTAAATAGATCATTTTATTGACTCGCCGAATGAAACTAGGCCTAGTCATCCGTTGTGGATAATTTATACAGTATTTTCAGAGCTAAGTAACCACTTCTCAAATACTGTAGTGCCTGGGACAAGATTTCCGTATGGTTGCCCAAGCACATACGGCATTCTCGCAACATAGTCGGCCTAGTCCACAGGAAAGAACTAGTCAATAATAATAATAAATGCATACGAACCTGCACCCTCTACCCATTGGGCCACGAACGCTCTTCTCGCCGAATATTATGTTAAATATTATTACTTTATGGCTTCGTCTGTAGCCTGTTTATATGCTAAGTGTGCTTCAGAAGACGCTCCAGTATATACAGACTATGGTCTAAAGCACGAAGCTAGTCACTAAAGTAAAAAGGAAGACAAAACCTCCTCCTGTTTGGAAGTCGGTTAAAAAATGTTTAAAAGTAATCCTCCATTATTTCTATTTTGATTCTCGATAATCAGAATATTATATTCATAAGCCGACCGCGGTCTGATACTATATAATGTAAAATGTTATAATATGAGCTTTGCGGCTTTAACATGTTGAGCGTTCTGTAAATTGTGATTATTTCTCTTCTGAAACTTTGATACATAAACGAGGAGTGCCCTCTATGCGCATAGTAAATTCGTTATTTCAAAACTTTCACAAAGTATAGATCCAGTCCTAACTCCTAACTTTGATATTAAAGAGTTGAAACTATTGCATTCAATTTAAATATGTTTATGAATACATGTTAGAAATACCGTTTTAATGACTTCATTCTTTTACATTTTCCAAACCAATAAAAACCGACCGAGTGCAAGAAGAAATCTAAAATGACAAATTCACCAATCCAGCTACATACTGAACGATTGTGTACCAACCGAGTCTAAAGAAAATAATTTAATCGGAATATTTTATAGTTCACAGACAAGCAGACAGACAAATGTGTCTACTTTTTTACCCCTCGAAAACAGAACCTAGAAAATTATAATGAAGGAATATCGCGACCGTAAAATATGTACCTAGTTCTTCGCATTTATCCATATCCAGACTTCAAAGTGGAAACACTTCGCCATAATATTCTTCCTGTGCTCGAAGCGAAGCAATTTATCTAATGGACTAGATGCTTGTTTCGACGCTATTTTTACTAGCCAGCGTTTGTTGCCGCGACGATAAAGAACAAGAAAGGAATCGAATTTTTCTGTCATACTTTGAACTATAAGTTACATTTAAAGTTCTTGAATCTTTAGCAGGACGAATAATAAGACGATAGATACCTTATTAAAAATTACAATTATTATCTGCCATGGGCGCCGGCAGAAATAATTTCCAAGGGGTACAGATTTTAGTTACTAAATAGAAACATAACTATGTTATACCATGTTCTAATACAAAATATGTAGTAGTATTATTTGCATATTTGTACAATAATTTACAACTTATACTATATTAATATTATGAAAAAGACAGATTATTATTTCATAGAAAATATTATAATGTATATCAGTTTACAGTTAATTTGGAAAATGTTGAAATGTGTATATTGTTTTATTGTAATAATACTGGTTGTTAACTATACTTAATAATTTAAGTAACCTGTATGGAAATGTAGTAAATGAAAATGTTTCATTAATTTCAGATTTTTAGGTCCCTATACTAGTTTGCAACATTTTATTCTGCAAGCAATAGCTCTTAAGGAGATTTTAGGAGGAGAAGGAAGGTATGGCATTATGAGTGGTACGGCCACCAAGGAAAAATCCTCTGATCAAGACGTGAGGTGGTATGCAGCTGGCCTGAGCCCACGCGATAGATTTCAGCTGTCTCGTATACATACAGGGTGTAACAAAACAAAGTAATGCTACTTAAGTGTGTATGTATAAAGGTGTGCGTCCACTGGGTCGGAATCGGGGCGTAGGTATGCAGCGGACGGATTTGTTGCTTTGTATGTATGGTATTGACTACTATGAACTGCACTAGAAGTACTGGAACGTCGTTTTGCGCCTGACAAATACTTATATGGCAACACGACGCGCCGTCCGCACCGTACGTCCCGATTCCGATCTGATGAACGCGCAGCTTTAATCCCCTCCCTATATGACTATATGACTATATAACTACTTGATTGACTTATATAGAGTTTACTGTATAAGTCAATCAAGTAGTTAGTAGAGTAGCATAGACAGCTATTCTATTATATTTATAAATAAAATACATAAAACTGTACTGTAATAATATTACAATATTGAATAATAGAAATCTTTGTTGATTTCTGTTATTCAATAGCTTGTGGATTAAATCTGTTTTATTGTTTAATTTATCTTATTAGCCTACTTATTTAGCTATGTACAATATTTTTTATTGAAATAAAACATTTAATTGAGCTCATTTCTTTATTATTATTATTTTTTTTAATTTTTGGTCTGTTTATAGTGAAAGGTTTTGCACTCAAAAAATTTAACTTCAGTTTCAAATTAAAAAAATGACGGATTGTTATTTTTTTTCTTTTAAGTCCGACCTCTTGTTACGTAGTATACAGTTTACATCCTCTTTGTTTCTGTATGTATAAAGATTACAGGGTGAAACAAATTAAATCATAATTAATAATAATTTTTCTTTAGAGTGTGAATGTACCCCCTATTTAAAGTTCACAATTAGCAGAACTGAGCGCATTTTATTTCTTTAAAATTATTTAATTTCTGGTTCCAGGACCAAAAATTATCATAGAATTAAATTATAACGCTGATTCTAGTGTAACGGAAAATTGTTATGGACTGATCTGAAAATATTAAAGATACAAATGACATCGCTACGGGCCGTAACGAGACTCCTACATTATTATTCCATTACCGATGGCAGAACGATACACGCAAACGGCGAATCCATACATCGGCCCGGAAGAAGGAAAACTGAACAATATAAAGAAGCGTCGAAGTGCATAAGTAACACGAGTGGCATGGCAAAGATGCATCGTTACTAGAGATGGACGCTATTGTATCGATATCTTAAATAGCTAGAACTTTAAAAGACAGTATGAAAGTGATAAATATTTTCTATACTTAACCCATCAATTCCCAAGCGGCAGCAGGCTGCTGCATAACAATTTAAAATCTATTGTGTCTGCGGTAACCACGATGGAGGTGCTGAGTTTAATAAATAATAGTTATTTTAAAAATTTTAATGATAATTTTATTAGTAAACTGAACTTAATACCACGATCGGGGAAAACCCATACACAATAGCTTATCTATTGTTAGCGCGGTCGCATGTGGCCACTTGGGAGTTGATTCACTTCCTTCCTTTTGTTTAACTTTACCAATAAATACCTTCATAAATTATGTATATTGTATAGCCTTCAGCTTGTGCATTGTGCAAAATCAAATATAAAATATAAAGTTGCATGCAAAAGGATTTAACAGGTGTTATAACTAGGCATTGTCCCATAAATTTTTGGTAACTTCGCTGTGCGAATCCAATGTATCGAATCCAAGTAATCTAAGACCTTTCCATCACAAATGTTACAAAAAAGGACCAGACCATAATATCAACTACTGTTTTAATCCTTCTATCGCGGATTCTTGGCAATCTATTGTTATTCTATTGATGTCGCGATTGCTGGTGTCCTTATGGGAGTTGATAGGTTAATCAAACCTTTACCAATACAATACACTATCGATACTTTACCTCCGAAAACGTTTCTGCACCCCTTATCGTCATACACGTCCCGATGCGGCAGTTTATTCCACATTATTTCTCGGTCTTCGGTTAAAATTCCGTTGCTGCCTCGAGAACAACTCCGCAGGGAATACAAATTCCATATATTTCTATACCGAGTCACTCTGAACCGCGGAAGTTAGAACAAACAGCAAATTGTCGTTTCACTTCTCAGGATTTTCCGATAACACTTCGATTGTACGTAAGTAGCTAGGTAAATCTACACATTTTCTTAAGGTTGATCGCACACGTCACACTTTTTGTGTGATCGAGTCTGCGGCTTACATACAATCACGTGTTTGACGTATGCGATCTCCCTTATCCTGAATTTCATATTATTCATTTAATATTGTCGCTTAAAACAATAAAAATTAAGAATGGTAAAAAAATTGGAAGGAATGGCGCATATTCGATTTTTAGATCTCTTTGGTGGGGCGAGGAGTGAGCGGGGCGGGTGACCGCACACGGGGAAACGCTATTGGTAGATGCGTGTCCTGACGGATTCTTATTGGTAGTTAATGGTCAGCCGGCGACACTTTGTTTGTAAATACTGACATTGAACGCCAATGGGGATTGTCCATTTTTTTTTAAATTTTACTCATTACAAAAACATTTCGAGGAATAAGGTCAGTGATCGTTTTTTTGTATATGTTACGCTCAAAGACCGAAATCGCTCAGTGAGTGAAAAAATAGCTCACAACGCGTTGTGGTCACAGTGAAACAGCCACGACGCGAAATTCGCGTCGTGGCTCTAATGAAAACGTCCACGACGCGTTCTGGCAGTCACAAAAAGACCATAACGCGAAATTCGTGTCGTGGCTGATGTGCTATTCGTTTTTCTTGATTTGCTCTTGATTGATTAATCGTCCATAGGTGTGGAAGATCAAATTTGAATTACCACGCGTACTACAAAATATTTTTTCTTTAACTAAATTACTGCAAAACGTGTGTTTATCATTATTATTAATTATAAAATATCCATAGTTCCGTACTATCCGTACTAATATTATTACTGTCTGTCTGTCTGTCGGTACGGATAGTTATATGTAACTGGATATTTTATAAATCTATACTTCCATACTTAATATTATAAATGTGAAAGTGTGTCTGTCTGTCTGTCTGTCTGTTACCTCTTCACGCTCAAACCGCTGAACCGATTTCGCTGAAATTTGGTATGGAGATACTTTGAGTCCCGGGAAAGGACATAGCCCATAGGACACTTTTTGTCCCGGAAAAATGTACGGTTACCGCGCGATAAAGGAGTTTTGGCGCAACGGAGTTGCGGGCGTCATCTAGTAATAATGATAATTTACACGTTATGCAGTGATTAAGTAAAAGAAAAAATATTTTGTAGTTCGCGTGTTAATTCAAATTTGATCTTCCACACCTATGGACGATTAATGAATCAAGAGCAAATCAAGAAAAACGAATAGCACATCAGCCACGACACGAATTTCGCGTTATGGTCTTTTTGTGATTGCCAGAATGCGTCGTGGACGTTTTCATTAGAGCCACGACGCGAATTTCGCGTCGTGGCTGTTTCACTGTGACCACAACGCGTTGTGAGCTATTTTTTCGCTCACTGAGCGATTTCGGTCTTTGAGCGTAACATATATAAACGAAAAAAATACCCATTAGTTACTTATATTTTTGAACAAATATGTTTAACCTTAGTTTGTCCTTCAATGGCGTTAAATTAGCAATAAATTCGACCAACATTACGTTTCGAACTTTTGGTAAGCTTCTCGTATCCAGCCATTATAAATAAGATTGAAAGGAAAAAAACATACTGCAGAGGTCAATTGGCCGCCGATGATGACGTCAGAGCGAAACTTTAAAAATTTATTGAGAAAAAACTAGCCAATGAATTTCAAAATTATTTAATTTATATTCTTAAAATACCCTATTTTAACGAAAAAAAAATATAAAAAGTACATGTGATTTTTTTTGGACAATGCTCATTCCCTCTCCAGTTTCGCCAAACTATCTTAAAGTTGAACGCGGCCAGTATCCCCTTAGGCTGTGTTTCCACTGAAGCGGAGGAGGAATTCGGGCACCGCTAAGCTCCGCTCCGCTTCAGTGGAAACACAGCCTTAGTAGTCTGTGACGCGGCCTTAACAAACATTTCAACATCTAAGAAAAAAAAAAGATTTTCCTATTCACTCAACGTCAAAATATTTTCTTTTATACAATGCTAGATCATTGATATCGACATACAAAGGGCGATCCCTAGCTTATAAAATGAAAAATAAAAGAGGAGGATATTAGATTTCAATGGCGGAGAAGCGATAAAAATACTACTTTGCATCGGTATTAAAACGCAAAAGCTATTTTCCTATTATTGCTGTTTCCGTCATCTAAAGAAAATTAATTACATATTACCTGCATTTTGTAATTAAATTTTAATTTATTCTAGTAACAACCACAACATCATAATAATATTACTGTTTTATAATATAGAGTTCCTTATTGGATATAGTTTATTGTTTATGTAGCAGAAAATTAATTAAAACTAATTCAACTTAGATCATAGTTGTTGAAAAGAACAAATAATTTTGTATGGTCAAACAGCAAATATACCATTTATCTAGCCGCAACAACCATAATAAGTAATATATGATATGACTTTATTATGTTACTACTGACTATAAGTACTTATAATAGTAATAATAAACTAAATAACAAAAAATTAAAACCGACTTCCAGAGTAAAAACGATAATAATTTATAATGAACAAAAAAGTATTAAATAATTCTCACTCTTAGATAATTCTCATAAACCTCAACTATTTCTGTACACAATCTTCATTATTTTGAAGACGGTACCAGCTAAGAATGCTGAGTTCTATGACAAAATATTTTTAATATATTTAAGACTGGTACCGACTTCAAAATAATGAATATTGTGTACAGAAATAGTTGAGGTTCATGAGAATTATTCATAAGGCACTAAGTGTGAGAATTATTTAATACTTTTTTGTTCATTATAAATTATTATCGTTTTTACTCTGAAAGTCGGTTTTAATTTTTTGTTAAAATAATAATTTCACTCTTTTTAGTAATTTAACTAATTTTGTATGGTTTAGTAGTTATAGTTTAGTAATTTAACTAAGTTTGTAAGGTTTTCTGTAAGTACAGACTAATGTGTTATGCTTAGTGACTTTGGATTTGCTTTGGATCCAGGATACACTTTCATGATATTATGAAAACTCATTGTCTGACTACCACTTCAGAATTGCTTAAGCAACTCCAAGCATATACCACTGTACATATAATATGCTTGACGTTAATCAAGCAATGATATTAATAATGTTCATATGCCTGTCTTTAAAGGCTCTGAAGTTCTGTTCAGTGACTTTCTTTCTATCATTACACTTATGGAAACTCATCAGCTCAACATAATATTATATTATGCTCAAATATAACTATAGTCCTTATAAATTTTAAGGAGAATAACATACCTCACAGATCTCATGATCAAATTGCTAACTTGGTAACCTAAGCACCTGCAAGGTCAAATCATTTACATTGAAAATATAACATTATAATTTTTTTAAATCGTTCGACAAATTCGGGTTTCGATCTTAAAGACGATTAAAAGTACCAATAATAGGGTTATAATTAGATAATTCATGGTGTGGTGACTGGTGGTAGTGATGATGATGATGATGAATGTAACCTGCATAGTAGCATATGCTTTCAGTTCTTTAACCAACTCCGAAACCCACAAACTTGTATCTATAAGGAATCCGGAGTTCTCTTAGCACCTTTGGAACCATGGTATACCTAATTGCAGAATCTTGCTTTTTGGTAGAAAATGCTTAGGACACTTCTCATAAAATCGTAATGGCGGTTATCACTATATGTTTCCATATAAGTTTTGACGAGTTCCTTCGATTGCTCATGGATGTATGGTGGAATGGTGGTGATGATGATGATTAATAATAAAATTTGCATAGTAGTATATGCTTTCAGTTCTTTAGACAACGCCGAAACCCCCAAACATGTATCTATAAGGAGTAAGGAGTTCTGTTCACCACCTTCGAACCATGGTGTATCCTGGTGCAAAATCTTACTTTTTGGTAACATATGCCTGGAATACTTCATATGATACCAAAAAAACCATATGTTTCCATTTGAATTTTGAGGAGTTCCCTCGATTACTCATGGATCCCATCGTCAGATCACCACTTTTGTGAAAATGGGACCAAATTGGAGTAAAACCTAATACAACAAAACAAAAATTTTGAAAATCGGTTCATATACGGCGGAGTAATCGTTGAACATACATTAAAAAATATATATATATCCACAGCCGAACGTATAACCTCCTCGTTTTTTTGGAAGACGGTTAAAAAGACTCTGATCAGTGATCACTAGTCAATAAATTTATGATAATAAATTTATTGACTTGTGAACTACTTTGAGTCCATTAAAAGTACTTACTGTTTGTTATACCAACTTGCATTAATTAAAAAGTTGCAACTTGAAAGTAAATAAGTTTAAGCAAATAAAGGTACAAGTTTCACAAATAAATAATTACATTTTTTATTAACATACTTAGAGTACAAATAAATACACCTTTGAGTCCTTAAACGCTAATATAAAATGGAAAACAGGTAAGATTAAGCAAACAGAATCCTTACTCACAACCGTGTGCCTCATTTGAATACGGAAAGTAGGTCAGATTTATAATATAGTCAACGTTGTCCCGTAAAAACTTTCCCGCCGTATAATGTGCCTGAAAAATTAATTTATTGGCAAAGTTGGCAGTGCACAAAATAAATTATTAAGCGCTTAGGGCGCGGCCCCCAGTGCGTAGGGCTTCTTGTCGTTGGTCCTGAGGTAGTAAATTCCGTCCTTCCTGAAACGAAACAATAGAAAAATCACGACGGCTTCATTGTGAACGTTACAAAGAAGGCTTTGTACGAAATGTTTGCGCGAGAATATTGAAGTGGCTCTGGTTATTTTTTGATAAGTGACAAGTTGAAATGGCTACAGTAATATTAAAGAATTTAATTCTGGAATCAGGGCTATATAGTACATACTCCATCAATTCATACCATCTGTGCAGAAGCCTAGGTAAACATTACCTTTTATTTGAATTTTGTTCGAAAAGCGCAAGATCAAAAAGATTTATCTGGTATTTTAACTGACTCCAAAAAAGAGAAAGTTCTGAATTCATATTTATTTATCTATATTGCTACTTCATATCCCACTACCAAGTCAGTTAAAAATTAGGTACCTACTAGTTAAGGCATATTAAATGTACCACCCTTGTAGAAACCATTTATTGCAGATCATTTAATTCTTCTGTTTTATGACCACTGCAATAGACAGGGGTTGAGTTACGGCCAGCAAAGATTCCCTTACAAAGCTTTAAATAAGCAAATTATGAATTAAATGTTAAGGGGTGAATTAAAATGGCTTTTATAATGTGGGTATGTAAAGCTGTTTATTTTTTACATATTAAATCAATACTTTGGTATCAGTCTAAGATTTCTGTTCAAAAATGTTATCATGATTAAAAATCGTAAAATACATAACCAAGCTGAAGGCTGTTCGCCAGTACCCTGACATGATTACTTGATTAGCCATAATAAGAGTCTTTAATCTTTATATTTGCGGCGTCGCAGTAAAGTAATGAATGATCAGATATATTATAAGAAACTCTATGGTAGGCACTAGGCGTAGGGGGCATCTTACATTCACTGCTTTAATAGCATAATAGACTTATAGGCTCACCCGTAATTTATATCAAAGCCACCCATGATGAGCGTCTCCCCAGTTCCTTCGCAGGATCCGGTGTAGTACAACTCGTCATAGTTGCATTGACGACGCAACAGACAGACCAACTCACCCGTAATGTATATCAAAGCCGCCCATGATGAGCGTCTCTCCCGTGTCTTCGCAGGATCCAGTGTAGTACAACTCGTCGTAGTTGCGACACCGCACCGCATTGACGACGCAACAGACAGACAAACTCACCCGTAATGTATATCAAAGATGCCCATGATGAGCGTAACCCCACTTTCTTCGCAGGATCTGCTGTAGTACAACTCATCGTAGTTGCGGCACCGCACCGCATTGACGACGCAACAGACAGACAAACTCACCCATAATGTATATCAAAGCCGCCCATGATGAGCGTCTCCCCGGTGCCTTCGCAGGATCCAGTGTAGTACAACTCGTCGTAGTTGCGGCACTGCATCACATTGACGACGCAACAGACAGACAAACTCACCCGTAATGTATATCAAAGCCGCCCATGATGAGCGTCTCTCCCGTGCCTTCGCATGATCCGGTGTAGTACAACTCGTCGTAGTTGCGGCACCGCACCGCAGTGAACGGCACAGCAGACACAATAGACTCCGCGAAGTACATGTGCGCGCGGTTGTGAGCACACAGACCTGAAATTAAACATAAATTGCCATCTTACTCTTTAATTACTAAAAATAATGATCATGCGCTTTGCGCAGTAACACCTCGAAGAGATTGTTATAACAAAGGAAGCTCAGCCTACCGGCCACAATAAAAATAAATGGTCTGCAGTTAATAAGCCTCATTGTACATCTATATAACAATCATTATTTTAATAGCTGATGTATGAATCACACCAGGGGGAAGGGGGCAATTTTTTTGTCTAATCTCATAGTCAGCATTTTATTTTCATTTTTCAGAAATGAATGCTGCTAGAATGCCCCTGAACGCAACGTTACTTTAGGCTGAAGTCATACTCTTCTCGTCAACGATTGCGAGCGCATACACAAGATTGTGGTTGCCACTGCAGGGAAAATAACGAAACATCTTGACTGTTTAGTTGAGGGAGGCTCCACAAAGTTAGACTACACTGGGTTACCTAGAAGAGAAAAAGGGGACCAAGTTAATATCCTGGAATGGCAGTGTACAAACAAACCTCTGTAATCTATTCCACAGCCAGGCTGGCGCGTCCCACCGTTGGGGTAGAAGTCGATATGTCCCAACGGGTCAGAGAAGCCCAGGTAGCCCCCGCACGTGTGGATCACCTCTACATGACGAGCGTCGTGCCGATCCAGACGAGAGTTTTTGTCGCTAAAGTAGAATAGGGGCAGCGCTGGGTCTAACCCTGAAAAGAAGGGATGAGAAAGTTAAGTATGGGTGAACTAATCTTTTGTTTGTTATTAAGAATTAATTGGCGCATTAGTAAAATCTGATCAGTAGATGTATGTCACGCACTGCGTTAGCAGCAGTCTATAACATTTTAAAAACACTGGGGAAGTTTGCAAGAAGTCTCGAGAATTCAATAGGTCTCCTGCAGTGAAGACAACTGAACTAACGGACTTGGGTCATATTATGGACGTCTTCTTCTTCTTCTTCTTCTTTTTTAATGGCTAGCTCAGAGAATTGCCAATGTCAGAGTGGTGTAGAAGGACTTTGCTCTATTTGATGCAGGTCTGGTAAAGCAACAAGGGTACAGTTATATGAATTATATATATTTTTAATTTAATTGATTTACCTAAAACAAAAACAAGTGTTAGTAAAGACATCACAATCTAATATTGTTATCACGAATATATGTACACAAAATCTCGATAAAAGGAGTATTTACATAACTTAAAACCGATTTAAAATTGATAGGGCGAGGGATGGATTTGGGAAGATAATCATATAGGGACGTTTGGTTTCTAGGACAACAAAAGAAAATGTGATCTAAGGTGCCCTCATCTAAACCACACTCACAGAGAGAATTTATCCTTAACCCTAATTTTGGCAAGGAACACCGGTGAACAGCAATGTCCAAGCCTAGCACGACAAACTGTCGAGCATACTGGTTTACTACATTTTAAATATTTAAAAAACCAAGGTTTAACAGGTACACTACCCTGAATATCAAAGTAGTGTTTACCTTTGGTGGTACTTGAACTGGTCCATTCTGTATTCCAATTGCTAGAAAGGTGAAATTTTGCTACAGGAATTAAATCATGGCAATAGAGCTGATAATGACTAAGTCCACCTGATGTTATGGCGGCTTTGGCATAAGCGTCCACACTCTCATTGCCAGTGATTCCACTATGACCAGGAATCCAAGCTAATTTAACTTGAATATTTTGAACTATCCAGCTAGAATCCAGCTAGTATTACAGGATTCCAGCAATTTTCAAACCCAAATAATAATATGTTATTGCTTATAACTCCACTGAAGTATAATTATCCCTTTTTGCTACGCTACAAACTAAAATAACTGCCTTGATATTTATATGCAATTACGTACTTCAATATTTTACATCAGTAACAACCACTGAGAAGTTTCGTCTAGTTTTAATGGCATAGATATTCAAAGCATTAGATTTAGAATTTCAAAACTCTACCAAGAAACTAGCAATTTCTGCGACAGTGTATGAGACCAAGTGTCGAAGTTCAGAATTAATATTATCAAAGTTAACAAACTCGCTGTCAGTTAAGCTTATTTCAGAAGGTATTATGTCGAGTGATGACGCAAATTATAAATTTTGAATACTTTATACCTACTAACACGTAGTTTCGTACGTAGGAACCGTACATTTTATGGGAATAGGCCCTATGTCCTTACTGAAGATTGTACTACTATACCAAATTCATCAAATTCGGTTTAGTATTTTGCGTGCAGAGGTAACAGAGAAAGATATAGTAATTCCGTGTTTATAATATTATTTATTACTAGGCAAATAATAATTAAATGTTAATTTAATTTAGTAGACGAATAAAAGACGTGCAATTTTCAAAACACTCGTGCTTTTACAGTCTAAACTCTAAAGGAATTGCAATTTTCAAAGCGAAATATGTATTTATTTTCATGAAAATATACACGCAAAGTTCGCGTTGCATTAAGAGAACGAAAGAATTGCTAAGTAATGACAAAGAAACAGTCTGTAGAGAGGTTTTTGTGAATGGCCGCTGTGCCACGGAGGTGCTGTGATAAAAATGGCGCTTTGCTTTTACTTTAGTTGGTACACTTCATAATTTATATTGAAGAGTATTGCGAAAGGGTTTTTGGCTGTCTCTCCGTTATCTCTTCACGCTTATAACACTGAGTCGCTTCAACTTTCAATGAAATTCGGTATGCAGATACATTCAGTGCTGGGAGGGAATATAAATTCTACTTTAAAAAATATATAAACCCCTACGAATAACAAAACTAATAAACACTATTGAAATTAAAAAAAACCCAGAGATTCAAGTAATTTGATCGCATCGATAACTGATCAGTAACATGGCTCCTGTGATGTTTTCCCGTTTTATTTAAAATTCTACTAGCCCAGTAGGGTTAGGTTCAGCCTTGTATGGGAATCTGAAATTAATTACAGTCAGATTTTTTTTGCACCTGTGCTTAGAATGAATTATGAATAGCTAAATAGCTAATATTCATACCTGGTTATGAATAGCTAAAAACTCGACCAACCCCGACGTGTGCGTTAGCCGCCATATTGGTTTGAAGATCAAATCTTTTTTTAGACATATCTCCTTTATTTTTTATTTTTTTACGAAAATTATAAGAACTAAATTTGTTGTAAATTTAATTTTCTACATTTTGAATGCTGATAATTTTCATTGTAAAATCAATATTTACGGAATACGGAGATAAATGCAAAAAAGTGTCATTTCGCTTGTATGTCAATTATTATCCAATTTAGCGAAAATAATTGTAGAAACAAAGTTGTAGGTGATAGATCATTAAATTTCCTACAAATTTGATTCTTATGATTTTTTTTAGAAATCGATATTTAAGCTCCCACACCTATGGTAAATGTACCGGGACCCAAGCGACTGGATAAAACCGAATATGATCATTAATTAGACCTTTTAACAATTACGACAACCTACACCTGAATAATTATTTTAAAAAATGGCCAAGTGCGAGTCGGACTTGCTCATGAGGGCAAAGGCAAAGATAGAATATTTAGGGGGGGCTCCCATACAAAAATGTGTGCTTTTTGTATGGGAGCCCCCCCTAAATATTAATTTTATTTTAATTTTATTATTAATTATTAAAGTACAAATACAATCAAATATTTTATGCATATTTTAATTGTCTTAGTGCTGCTATTTTTGATAAAGAGCAAAAAAGGCCACTAAAATCCTGTTTGATATATGGGAGCCCCATCAAATATTAAATATAATATGTTTTTTAGTATTTGTTGTTATAGAGAGAAACAAAGTACATAATATCTGAAAATTTCAAGTCACTACCTATCACCGTTCTTGAAGCCTGGAAACAGACAGACGGTCAGACAGCGAAGTCTTAATTTTAATTGTGGTTAATGTAAAGAGCTACAAGTTTATTTCTGCTTTTTTTTCTGTATTTGACAATAATCACGATACAGGTCGAACAGGTCGAAATTATACTTTGACTTGTTTTTTGCAGTTATTTCCGTAAATATTGTATTTACAATAAAAATTATAAGGACTAAAGTTGTAGAAAATCAAATTTTCGACAAATTTGATCCTTATCATTTTCTTAAAAAAATAAAAAATAAAGGAGATATAGCTAAAAAAGATAGGACCTTCAGACCAATATGGCGGCTAACGCACACGTCGTGGATGGTCGAGATTTCGAATTTAAGCTATTTGATTTAAACACTGGTGTAAAAAAATTTCTGACTATAATTGTTAATTTCAAAAAAAAATCTAACCCTATTTGGGGTATACGGTAAAATCCTAATCCTACTTTTGATTTATCTACAAACTCTGCTATCGAAAAAGACCTATATCACCGTTAAATTTAAATCTAATAGTTTACAATCTTTCCTGTTTCACCACTTTCTGATAAAGTGCCGAATAGGCTATTCACAGCTTTTTTGACATATTCTCCATACTTCATCAGCTGTCAAGTGGTAGATAGCCTGTTCGGCACTTATCAGGAGGTGGTGAAACAGGCCAATATAATCACTTTAATTTTAAAATATCTATTTTCCATTATTGAATGAATGTTAAACACTTGCCGTATTTTTCACTTCGCCGAGCTGTTTGTATTAAGTTCCAGCGCAGAATAACTAATTTCCATTATCAGATCCTATTACATTGTTTTTTATTGTGCTCTCTGATAGGATGAACGGATAAACTTTCAATATCGTCTAATTAGTTTAAGCACAATAGATAAACGAATATTTATGATACCAATTTTCTTGACTTTCAGACGTTTGAAGGGAAAAGCTTTGTATTTTAATAATAGTGATTTGTGTAAACTACTTTTGTTTCATAGTTTAGTTTGATATTTAAACTCAAACAGAAAATTAGGTAGTTTTGTTTGATTACGCGGTCCATCAAATATCTTATCTTATATATAAAAATGGATTTTCAAATGTGTTAGTCGCGCTAAAACTCAAAAACGGCTGAACGGATTGGGCTGACTTTAGTCTTAAAATATTTGGTGAAGTCCAGGGAAGGTTTTAAAGTGACACGAAGTTCACCGGGACAGCTAGTCTTATATATAAAAATGGATTTTCAAATGTGTTAGTCGCGCTAAATCTCGAAAACGGCTGAACGGATTGGGCTGATCTTAGTCTTAAAATATTCGTAGAAGTCCAGGGAAGGTTTTAAAGTGACACGGAGTTCACCGGGACAGCTAGTTTAGTAATAAGTTTTTTAGATAGCATTAAGGTCTGAAAACAACACCTCATAGAATAATTTAATTTAAGGCGACACCTTGATAATTTGGCTGTAGCGATATTGATTTTTCTCAGCAATGACTAAAGCTAAGAAATTAAAGTTCATTGTCAGTATTCATCATGTCTATCTTTGAATTACCTATAGCATAACACGATTGGTTAACTTTATAACACAGAATAATCAAACCAAAAGACCTCTGTAAAAAAGGGGATTCCTATTTTGCCGACAGATGAGAGTGATTTAAGCTTCCAAAATTTGTACATAGATTCACCTGATGGTAAGCAACTACCGTCGCCCATGGACACTTGCAACATATGAAGAGCTGCAGGTGCGTTGCCGGCTTTTAAAACACCTTTAATTTGCCTGCAGCTTATAATTATAAAATGTATTTATGGGGAGGCATTATTATGCCTCGGAAAAAGACACAAGATACATTAGGAAACCTTTAGCCCGGGAACATGCATTACGGCAAAGAATACATAATATTATGTATTAGTATGTACAAGTAATTACGGTTTCCACGCGATGAATGAATTTTGGCGCAACGTAGCTGCGACCAACAAATAATGTATATAATAACAAAGTTAGAATGCAGAATACGTTTAAACGTGCACATTACCTAGGTAATCTGCAGATTCCCTGATACCTTCCGTTAAAGTATGAAAAAAAAAACTTATATTTGCACATTATTAGAACATTCCGTACCTGTAATAGTATCTATAGGTCCCTTCTTCACATAAGCGCCAGCGATGCCAACTACATGAGCACCAAGGCTGTGTCCTATGAGATGCACGTCGTTCATGGACACCCCCTTTTGGATGAGGAAGTTGAGGAAGTTAGTGAGAATCCTGCCGACCTCAGCCACGTTGTAGCTGGCTGATATATAGTTCACCATCGCCGCTTTACCCCAGTCCACCACTATGATGTTCACGTCACTGATGTTGAGGTAAGCTAGAACGAAAAAGAGGAAAATAGACTCGTATTTTAAGTACACTATCTTACTTTCAATTCATAAGTATTAAGATTTTCCGGACGCTAAAGAGATTCTAGAGTTTGAAACAATCAAAATCGAATTTGTCCAACTAAAATGTGATAAATTAAATAAAATATCTAAAGGGGTGCAGTTTTTCCTTGACCGAATGTGGAAGGGCCATGCTACGCAAGGTTCGGTCATTCTCGAGCGGATCAATACCACAGCCTCACAGAAACTCGACGTTAAAAAAATGTTATGTTTTGCCGACTGAGTGAGATAGCCAAAAACCTAAAGATGGTAAGAATTTTAAAGTCTAGCTGGAATGTAGCTCATAATATTTGTAAATTCTCTAGCGTTGTAAGTGTCCAAAAGCTGCGGCTATCACATTAGATGATCCATTTTCTCGTTTTGTGGTTAAATCGTCAGGGCGGGTAGCTAGTGATAATCTTAACCTTCGTGAGCTTCGTAACAGCGTATATCAGGTACACACATTATCAAGTCAAGTATCATATACTCGTCTCCCTTGTAACTGATACCTGCTTGTTATCCAGGATATCCGATATATCTATTTAAAGGGTCTTATAAGCCTATCATAATCAATTATTATAAATCTATTGGAAAATCGTGTTTACTTGAAAAATGACACTTTCTTGGCATCACGTAGCTTCCAAAAAAAAAACAATATTAATTGTTGTAGTTTTTTCATCTTTGAAAATTATGTAATTGGAACTGGTCTTAACTGTTATAATTAATTGTAAACACTACTTTGTTTTGAATAATAAAATTTCATTTCTAACTTGGTTCCTAGACATTGTTATCACTGGTGGAATACTGATTTTATAGTATTGTTTTCTACACTCTACCACAGAATACATAATAGTACCTTACGGTAACTCTACTAGTGTAACCATAGAGTGTAATACTAGTGGCTCCACACTAAAGAACTTAATATCATGTAACTCAAACCAAACCGCAAATTGCTTTACACAAGCGATGTGTGAAATTTTAGCAAAATACGTTCCCAATCTCCGAAAAGATGATAATAGCTACTTCATTGCTCGCTAAAACCACGTACGAGCATCCCACTGCTGCACTTAGCGCTGTACGGTTGCTAACAAACCATATGTCCCATTTTGGACCTTAATAACATAGTCATATGATCGATATATGGAGGCGATGTCTGTTTTTGCCTGTACACTCTACCCCGTCCAAGCTCCGGTTTCACAAGCGTGTCGACTGTACATTAAGTAATCTGTGTAATGGCCTATATTTTTGTTCCTCAATATGTGGGAATGGAACGGGGCAATCGGAGTTTTAGAGGAATAAAATATTCGTGTCGTGTACGATTATTGTTTTGTGAGCTGTAAAAATGTTCCTTGTATTTTAAATCATAATATACGTAAGATCATTTTAAATCGAAGACAGAATTGCCTGAAAATATTGCCTTTAACCAAGGCCTTTTGTTTATCACTTTTTTATAGAATTGCAGATCAAAATGTTAATTTAGATTTAAAGCGTTCGGTATAATGTTGACGTTCGACTCGTCACTCATATCATTAGACGAGTAACGAGTAAAATCATTTTTTTATTATTGGCTACAGGCTTTTGTATTAAGGCCATCATTGGCGTTTTTTGGTCGTATCCGCAAGTATGTAGGTCGCTCCTGCGTCCGAAGATGGCAGTGGACGCGTTTTTCCCCATTTTCCTCTGTTTCTTTGCTCCTATTGGTGCCGACGTGATGTTATATAGCTCAAATCTTCCTCGATAAGTAAGACTATCCAACAAAAAACAAATTCCTCAATTGAAAGCAGTAGTTCCACAAATTCTTTAGCTTTATAATATGAGCATAGATATGATTTTCCCTAACTTTAAGCCCGCCATTCATAAGGAATGGTAAGTCGTATAAAAAAAAATTACTGAATATTTTTTGTAGAGAATTCTATGATCTACACTCTTGCCCTACCTATTTTTGTGATAAAATGTACAGTTTGGGAAAATACAGGAAAAACCTCATTTTCATACCTTTGACCTTGAATAAAATTTTATGCACAAGGAGCATCTCCGGGGACTTTTGAGGTTTTATTTGTAATTATGTATTTAACGTCTCTACCAATTTTCAGCTCTATGCGAGTTATTCCGAGGTTACGATTTTTTTGGGTCTAATTAGACTGGACTATAACATGAAATAACGCGTTCCTATCTCGTATTTATAGTATGAAATTCCACATTTATATCAACTGTTAAAGTAGTGCTGCTTGTCATTCAAAGACAAATTTGACAGAACTAGTGTATCTAACATCTATCTATATCTTATTGTCAGATTTTATATGGAACTTTTTAGTACCATATATATAAAGTACCATAGTAATATCATATTATATGTACGTGTTATTAATATTTTAAATATATTTTCTGTCCTTTGACCTTTCCATCTACACTTAATAAGTATTAACTAAATTAAGGGTAGTATCACTTTTTTTCATTACTTACTTGGGTATTACTTATTATAGGTAATAACTAATATATAAATAAATCATAGGTAACTAAAGAAAGTAATTATTTTATATTAAAATTTCATTAACCTCCACTTTGAAGCCCGATAAAAATAAATAAGACTAAAAGTATATTAAAGGAAAACGAAGCAAAAAATTAATCGCAAGAAGCAGAATCCACTTTCATCTTTGTAAAAACTTTCTTTGACGTTAAAGGGTGGCTGTAACAATAACACAGGTGAATGAACTTCAAATTAAAATGTTAATTAATTTTAACAAAGAAATTCAACGAGATTAAATGTCATTGGTTAGTTTCACGGCTGAACGATGATAAAAGTAGGTAAGCAACGAAGCTAGCTCGCGTTTAGAAGTATTGGAACGAAGTTCCTTATCGCGCATTGCGAAAGGGGGAGACGGAAAAAGTTGTAACGACAAGACACTTTTTGACCGACACTTTTTGCCACAGACATAGATCAAGTTGGATACCGCATGTACTTCGCGGGAATCGCGGGACATGCGGTATCTATCCCGATTTATGCCTGTGCTTTTGACGTGACAACGTCTTATAATTCGATATGGGGTGCGCGCCCGAAAAACATGACAGTTCATGCGGCGTTACCTCGCTCTGAGGCGTTCCATTTAATGCTTGAAGTGCAAGCGAGAGCGCGGAACGAGCGACAAGGAAGCACAATCGGCCTTTGCGTTCGACAGCGTTCGACATCCATCTCTCTCCTAAAGTCCTACTTGAATGACGTCATACGGTACGATCCGTTCTGTAGGGCTACCCTGGGTCGCAAATCCCTCTGGCGTAATAATAAATTAAACAACCAGTGATTGTCAGCGAAATGACAAGAATTTATTCCATTGAATTACATATACCAAATATTGTCGAGTAAACGATAGCGCGATCTAGAGGCCTAACAGCGACATCTGTAATCATATCGCGGAACTAAATTTACTTGTTAAATATTATGAAGTTCAACAAAGTTAGTTGTCACGTTCAACTATCGACAGTAAAACGACTTTACAGACAACCGATTTTTTTTGCTAACTGTCTTTCTTTTTCCCCGTGGTCTATATTACATCAGTGATTAATTTCAATATGATTAATTAAGTCCTTTAACCTTTTTACGTCAAAAGTTACGAATAGACTTACATTCACATTAAGACGGGATTGCAACGACAAACATTAGTTTTTAAAGAAAATCAAGACACACACTACACAGTGTTTAATGGGCATTGTCCAAAAAAAATCACATGTACTTTTTATTTTTTTTTTTCGTTAAAATAGGGTATTTTAAGAATATAAATTAAATAATTTTGAAATTCATTGGCTAGTTTTTTCTCAATAAATTTTTAAAGTTTTGCTGTGACGTCATCATCGGCGGCCAATTGACCTCTGCAGTATGTTTTTTTTCCTTTCAATCTTATTTATAATGGCTGGTTCGTCAAATGCAAGTTCTCATTATGTGAAAGCTGATACGAGAAGCTTACTGAAAGTTCGAAACGTAACGTTGGTCGAATTTATTGCTAATTTAACGCCATTGAAGGTCAAACTAAGGTTAAACATATTTGTTCAAAAATATAAGTAACTAATGGGTATTTTTTTCATTTATATACAGAAAAACGATCACTGACCTTATTCCTCGAAATGTTTTTGTAATGAGCAAAATTTAAAAAAAATGGACAATCCCCATTGTTTGTTAGCGTTGAAACTGAAATAATTTCATAAATTGAAAGCTTTAAATCCGAGTGAAATGCTACTCTGATGATAATAATACACTTTTGGTATTACGTATAACCGTAATAATATCAATTATTATATGTACCATTTATCATATTATTATTATATGATGGCTACCATAGCTTACCATACCATTTATTACCCAAATAAAGGCTGCACAAATCATAAATATTATCAAGCTGAAAAAAGTTAGTTTTACGGCATAACTAGTAGGTATTACTAATTCTAGTAGTAGCATGAAATAGGTCATGCATGTGAGAATGCTATTTGCAGAATTTTATAAACGATTTAGGTCACTAGTATACTACCTAACAGCTAAATACAAATTATACGTAAGTACAAAATAACGCTGAAAATGAAAATTCATTATTATAACATTCAGTATAAAATTTTGTGACTTGCCGCGTAGTTTGAACCCATAGAGATATTAAACTGATATCTATGTTTGAACCATAATATGGACCAAGAGCCCGCGAGGGCCAGACCTTCCTTCGTTTCGTAAAGCTGAACGTTTAGCTGTTTGTGACCTTTACAGAGGTAAGAACGCCCAGCAACCTGAGTTTCGGTCGCGGTTACTTTAGTTTAGAAGGTGATTAAAGTTCTTAAGGTCTGACTTTCGAGAAACAGTAAAGCTTAATTTCGCAGAATAAAAATATGTAATAATAGGTACTTTATTTTTACCAACACGTCATAATATTTATAATATGATAAACAAGGTATACAAATATTAAAAACCAATTTACATCCATTTATTATACGCCATAAATCACTTTCATTTTCAGGCAAAAGAAACAAAAGTGTTATGCCCGCTGTACACTCTCGCCGAGAGCTCTCGGGCGAGAGTCTCGTGCGAGAGCCCCTTGCCCGAGTGCGATCATGTACATTCTCGCTTAGTTCAATCGCAGTTAAGAACTCAGACAAGATGGACGAAAACGACCATTCACCATGCATCGAAAGATATCATTGTAATCCAAAGATTTATAATAATATTTAATTTTATTTCTCAGAGATAATGACTGATAATGACGTTTATTATTGTTATTTTTCTGTTCTACACTGTCCAACGGCGATACTAGTACTGAAAGACGCGAGAGTGTACAGTAGTGCGCTCGTTTTCCTCGCGAGACCCTTTGTCTCGGGCGCAATATACCGACAACGGACCGAGAGGGTCCGAGACAGGCGAGCGCACCCATTTACACTCTCGCACTCGGGCCGCCTCGCTGTGTCTCGGCGAGAGTGTACAGCCGGCTTTATAGGTTTCGTCTAAAATTAGATGAATTTCACTCGAAACCCATCTTCAAGAGCTGGGAAAGTAAATAAGATCCACCGCACACTGCATACTATTCCCCCAGGCCACGTCTAGGCCCGTCGCGTCGTGAGGGGCTAAATTTTACACTGGGGGCTGTTTGGTGTTTAAACCTTGCTCAACTGCTTCGCCGTGAAAAAGCACATTATGGGTAAACGAAGAGTATGACAGGAACTAATGTTAATTGTTGCTATCTTTATCTTACTCGTTGGATAAGCTATATTTTATATTAACCTGTCAACCGCATAAGGACACCGGTGACCGCGACAACAATAGAATAACAATAGATTTCCAAAAATCCGCGATCGAAGGATTAAAAAACACACATCGTCGTTTAAGTTTAAAACACATACCGTTCATTTAGTAATTTTACCTCTCACAGAACCGTTTAAATATCGATAAATAATAAATATTAAATATATTATAATAATATACTCACATAATATGTAGAAAGTACAAATTAAGTATAATAATAATCGAATTTTTTATCGCGAGCTTTGAGTGCGGCGATCGAATCAAGAAATTCCGTAACGAAAATAAACCTAGTACGCATCGTCTAACGTCGTTTCTGTTCGGAAGACTTCGGCACGGTGTTTGTGTGCGTGCGATTATTACAATTGCGGCAGTCCCCGAGTACAACACTTTTTTATATATTTAAGCAGTTATACGATTTTGTTTTAGTTTGGACTATTATAAAAACTAGCGATTATAAAACCCTCGAACTCTAAAAGGTGCTGTTAAGGTCTTGATATTGACACAGGTCCCAGGAGGAACAAGGTAAGTAAGAAAGTGGAATACTCATGATATTTTGTTGCTTTAAAAATTATCTTAAAATAGCTTATAATTAACGAGCTTTTGCCCGCGGCTTCGCTCGCTTTTTAGATACAAACTTTCATCCCCTATTTTAACCCCTTGGGGTTGGAATTTATCAAAATCCTTTCTTAGCGGATGCCTACGTCATAACATCTACCTGCATGCCAAATTTCAGCCCGATCCGTCCAGTGGTTTGGGCTGTGCGTTGATAGATCAACATGTCAGTCAGTCACCTTCGTTTTTTATATATATAGATGTTACAGTGTTTATTTCAATTTTAATGTAAGAAAAATAAAAAATTACTAATTTAAGTAATTGTCTGAAATAAAGAAATTTTTAATTTTTGATTTTTGTTTTTTTTTTTTATTAAGTTTATAGTGACTTCGTCTAGTAAATTCAAGTAGCCCTGGTGTCACTGCGACCCTTGAGGATCTATAATAATTGTGAATTGGTGACTCCTTCGCATTAGAGTACCGTCCCCAACCCAATGCTGCTCATAATTTGAACGATGTGGTCATTGGTGCCACGAGTTTCTTAATTAAATTATTACTCACCTTCTCTGATAGATTCAGGCATAGGACCGTCTCCATTATTCAACCAGCCATGAGCTAGAACTTTCACCTTGTTTTCAAAAACAAAGTTCGAGTTGTATAGTGCTGATGCGTCGTTGGTTTTGAGAATCTGATAGTTGTATGGGTTCCGTCTGGAATGTAAAAAAAGTCCAATTAGAATATTATATTGATCAGAAGCTGTGTGGTAGGTACCTGTAGATGAGTTGGTTAAGGTATTTTAAAGGTTACACATTACACTGACTGAACACTAAAATCCTTATAGTTCTTGCAATCTACGAGTGCGCGTCGCCTTTATTTGTAGTTGGAAAATATGTGAATAGACATTTTCGTAAGTGTGCGTACCCGACGGAGCAGTCAGTAGCGAGCGAGCCATGTACGCGTGTATAGATATGGTCACTCACACAACTAAGGGCGACGCGCACTCGTAGATTGCAAGAACTATACTAATATTACAAATGTGTAAAATATTTGACTGTATGTTCTTTACTGTATGCTCTTCACGACGGAACCGATTTTCATGAAATTTGGTATGGAGATATTTTCAGAGACGGGAAAGGACATAGGATTTTTAAGAGTTTTGCTGTGGAAAAATGTAAGGCTCTTGCTCGATAAACTAAATTCGGCGCTATGGAGGTACGAGCGTCCATCTAGTATGATATTTTAAGTTTCATGGCCATTGTCAGTTGAGTTGGACTACAGTCACTGATATAATGTGCAAATACCTTTACGGTAAAGGCTTTACCTGACCACACCAGGTAACAACAAAGCCTGTAAATTACGGCAGGAAATGCAATTCGGCAAAACGTTTGGCAGCAATTGGCAACAGTGACCCAATACCTTGGTGTGCACTAAATTCTTGCCACAAAACGTCTTTACACCTAACCATGGCCATTGGAATTCATCTATCACCTACCTCTAGAGTCTAGATTATTAAAGTACTAACTAGATGTCGCCCGCAACTCCGTTGCACCAAAATTAGTTCATAATCACGCGGGAACCGTACATTTTTCTGGGGTAAAAAGCATCCTATGTCCTTTTTCCGGAAATCCTAAAGCCACTCATAACAAAATTTCAGAAAAATCGGGTTTAGGAGGGAAGAGGTAACATAAAATATGGATGTTAGTAAATAACTATATTATACTAGCTGTCCCGGCAAACGTTTCTTTGCCATATTAAGTATATAAAGTATTTTTTTTTAATTTGATTGCAGCGCTAACTGTCGGGACAGACTAAAATTAAAATTTGAATTCGAATATTATTTAAAATTTGACACATGTCGGATCCAATGTAAAACATTCCAAAATCAACAACTACTAATAAATTAAAAATTAATTAAAAAAACATTATCCAGCGGACAAAATTGTGAATCTAAACCATTCCCAGATCCCCTTGAACACACACAAAAAATTTCATCAAAATTGGTCCAGTCGTTTAGGAGGAGTTCAGTCACATACACACGCACACAAGAAATATATAATATATTAAGATTAGCCTTTATGTATGTGGCAGATGTATCTTTCTGCTTTAACATTCGCGTTATTATACAGTGTGCAGTTAGCCATCAGTAGCTACAAATGTTTTTGAGCCAGAAGGTACAAATTTATTCCTATCCATACTAATATTATAAATGCAAAAGTGTGTCTGTCTGTCTGTCTGTCTGTTACCTCTTCACGCCCAAACCTGCTAAACCGATTTGGCTGAAATTTGGCATGGAGATTCTTTGAGTCCCGAGAAAGGACATAGGATACTTTTTATCCCGGAAAAATGTACGGTTCCCGCGCGATAAACGAATTTTGGCGCAACGGAGTTGCGGGCTTCATCTAGTATTATCTAAAATATTATGTTATCCATAACTTTGTTGCGCCAAACACATTTCAACGGGATGAAAGTTATCCCACGTCGTCCTTTTCCGGATCCCCAAGAATCTCCTTGCCAAAAATAAAATCGATTCAGCTGTATTAGGTGTAGGCGTGCACAGATAACCGCCAGACAGACACACTTTCACATGTATAGTATTAGTAGATATGAATTATTATTCCTTGCAGAAGGCAGAAGTGTCGGGCAAAACTTATCTCACTCGCAATCTTACTTTCTAACGGATGTATACAATATAACACAATATAACAATATAACCGTGCATTTTTCTGGGACAAAAAGTATCCTATGTCCTTTCCCTTGACTTAAATTATCTCCATGCCCAGCCAAATCGATTCAGCGGTTTGGGCGTGAAGAGGTACCTATAACCTAACAGACAGACAGACAGACAGACAATGGATTACAGGGTATTTAACTAGACCATCGTCTGCACTCATCCTCCATCATCATTGGCACCTTAGATTTTTGTTTGAAAATACTAGGAATAACAATAAATAGGAATTTCTGTAGTATAAAATATAGTTTCTGAGATTTGACATGAGTTAATCTTTTCAACAGCGCCGTTGATACGTTAACATGACATTATACATATACCTCGATAAATGGGCTATCTAACACTGAAATAATCATCAAAATCCGTTGCGTAGTTTTAAACATTAAAGGGAACAAAGGGACATGAGGGAAAAAAGCGACTTTGTTTTTTAATATATTGTATAGAAGTTTTTCGATATATTCACTAACGTTGCGCGTTGTTTATTGGTTACCATTTTGACAATTAGCCGATCAAAAGCGCTAGCGAAAAGATAAACTACCGTGAAAAAAACTTCTTGTTCTCAGATTAATTACCTGGTGAACAGCTTAAACTGGACGTCCTCCTCTCTGACCCACGTCCAGAACCGGGTCTCGTTGTGAACCATCACCGGGTCGTAAGCCTGTACGCTCGCCAGCCACACCGGGTCATAAGGAGTCGGCGCGTCCCATTTCACCGCCTCAGCTGCAAACCAAAACGCCTTTTAACGCCTCCGTGGTCTAGTGGTATAGAGCACGGCTCTTGACTCGGAGGTCGTAGGTTCGATTCCCGCGTTGGAAAATTTATCATGTTTCCAACGCGGGAACATAATATTATAACAAGATATATTTTCCAAGTTTGAGGTTGAGGTAGACGAACAAGAAATGCACTATGTCGACGAGTACATCTACTTGGGCCAGTTAGTCTCTTTTGACAACAGACAAGGGAAGGAAGTCGATCGCCGAATTGAAAATGCCTGGAAGAGCTACTGGTCCATGAAGACGCTGATGAAGGGAGATTTACCGATCTCCCTGAAGCGAAGACTCGTCGACATGTGTATTCTGCCCGTCCTAACCTACGGTGCGCAAACTTGGTCATTGACAGATTCGCAAAAGTCCTAACTCGGGGTCTGCCAAAGAGCGATGGAGCGCAGTATGTTGGGAGTGAAACTTGTAGACAAAATAAGAAATACCTTATACTGCGCTCACAAACCGGAGTGAAAGACGTAGGAATTAAAGCGGCCAAGTTAAAGTGGGATTGGGCTGGCCACATAACCCGCATGCATTCTGACCGTTGGGCAAGGATATCGACAGAGTGGGTACCGGAAGATGGACGGCGTAACCGTGGCCGGCCAAGGAAGGCGCTACGAGCTGGCGGCATACCAGTCGGGCTGGCCAACGGTGGCGCAGGATCGACAAAAATAGAAGACTCTGGGGAAGTCCTTTGCCCAGCAGTGGGACAGCATAGGCTAATTAAAAAAAATCCAAGTTTGGTTAGGACAATGCAGGCTGATCACCTGATTCTCTGACAAGTAAGATGATCCATGCGTCGGAACTCGGATGGGCATATAAAAAGTCGGCCCTGCGCCTAATCTCTCGCCGGTCGTGTCGGTCTGCCGTCCCACTGGGTTATGAGAGTAAAGGAATAGAGAGTGGTCTTGTGTACTGCGCACACACTTGGGCACTATAAAATTACTCCTGCGTAGCTGGCCTGGTTTCAATGAAACCGGCCACCGTCACCGAAACCGTTGTGGGAGGTATTATCAGTGGCCTGCGTGACTCGATAATAAACTCGATAATGAACAACATAATTGTTTACTTTTTGTTGCAGCCCGCGACACCAAGACTACAATAGGGTCGAGCGTCTGCAGTCTCGCCACAAGGTTAACTTTAGCTCCTTTGTGGTGAGAGTACCGACGAATCTTCTTTTGACTTTCGAGGCGCCGGAGTTCTGGCCGATGGACGTGGTCTACCGGAGGTTCCGGGGGAGACTCCGGAACGAAGCGTCGAGTCACGTCGCCGTCAACATGTGACAAAGTGTTAGTTTGTAAGGTATTTATTATAATAATAGTATGTATGTTAGTCTGTAAGGTATATGTATCATGGGCCTAGATGCCTGAAATAAATGGTAAAATAAATAAAATAAATAAATAAATATGTTTGTAGCCCGTATCAAAAAAGGTTGAGTATCGATCGCTGTAGCCTGTAAGGCATATAACGTAATAAGTGCCAGTTTAGATATTCTTAGCTGCTCATGAGTTCGTGGACGAGCCGGCCGTAGCGGTAATGCTCGCCCCTTATAGTTTATGTAGCAAAGGTCAGATGGTTAGAGTTAGTGTCTAAACACACCAGGCCGAAGTTACGCCGGCGTAAATTACGCATGTTTACGCCCGCAATGTATTTTAAATGGGCATTGTCCAAAAAAATCACATGTACTTTTTATATTCTTTTTCGTTAAAATAGGGTATTTTAAGAATAGAAGAATAATAGGGTATTAAATAATTTTGAAATTCATTGGCTACATTTTTCTCAATAAATTTTTAAAGTTTCGCTCTGACGTCATCATCGGCTGCAAATTTGATCTCTGCAGAATGTTTTTTTTCCTTTCAATCTTAATTATAATGGCTGGTTCGTCAAATGCAAGTTCTCATTATGAGAAAGCTGATACGAGAAGCTTATCAAAAGTTCGAATCGTAATGTTGGTCGAATTTATTGCTAATTTAACGGCATTGAAGGTCAAACTAAGGTTAAACATATTTGTTTTTTCGTTTAAGGTCAATGTGCCGAAGTCCGGCATAATTTATTGACTTGAGATTCGCTTTTTAAAGTAACTTGTGTCATCGGAAATTATAGGCTATACATTAATTAGACCTATAATGATCTAAAAATAATCTTATTTGCCGTATTTTTTTACTTACGTGGTATTTTTTTAAAACTCGGCGTGTAGACGGACTTGCCTTACAGTTTGAGGTAAGTCCGTCTAGCAGCAGTATAGCCCTAACTTGTGAAGTAAAATTCATGGCAACGGTTTCTAGCAAAGCCGCAAAACGGCCATACAAATATGTGTTTAAGGTATCGATAATAAGGTTTGCATTCCAGAGAAAATTAATTTTATATCATTTTAAGGCACGTATATATCGTAAGTCTAAGTGGTTGCAAACATTTTCATTTCGCCGCTCAATTAAAATTTTAAGGGTTGTTGGTCCGGGAGGTAGGATTTTTTAAGGAAATTTCCTGCTCTTATAGCTACGAATAACAAAACTATTATAGGATCTTTTTTCAAATTTTGATTATTGCAAATAATTTTTGGTTTTTGGAATATTAAAAAAACCAAACCCTTCTTTTTTTTCTTTATCAGCCCCTCTTGTATGCTCTTTTCGTGCAGTGAAATTTGGGCAATGCTATTATTTAGTAGTCCTAAGTTGAAATGCAAATTAACAATAAAGACATGTATATTTGAAAAGGTTGACAATATCTGATTCGAGGCAAGACCGGCATATGACGGCCTTTCCTTGTGAAAACTAGACATACTTCCCAATTATTGCAATTTTAGGTTCGACACATGTTGCAGGTGATAATAACGAAATTAAAGCGATATTAACGAATCGAATACCAGTACTAAGTAAAAGGATCACTAAATTATTTATGTAATCCAAGAAACTCCAAGAAACTCCTTCGTATTTCCACTTTTTTTTTGGCAGAGACTTACACTCTGACTGCAAGTACAAAACTTGAAAAAATTTTGAGATCATTTTTTTCGTAATAGGTAGTTAGTAGCGACATATCTGTTTCTTAAGTCAAACTAACTTTTCAATATTGTTTTACCCACTGAGCCATATGAAACTAGTCGTTCAAATATGGAAGTTATTGCCGCTAGACAGACTTACCTCCCACTTCCCAGACGGACTTCGACACATTGACTTATATACAGAAAAACGATCACTGACCTTATTCCTCGAAATGTTTTTGTAATGAGCAAAATTAAAAAAAAATGGACAATCCCCATTGCCGACGACACACTGTTCCGTCGCGTTCCGTCCGTATTTTGTATGCGTGACATTGCGGACGTAATTTACGCCGCGCTAGTGTGTTTCTAGACACTATGACTATGACTATACAATACGTATAATATTAGACCGTTAAAGGTATCGGCATGAATGGGCCAGCTTAAATGGTTATATTATATATAACAGGCAACAGCCTCACAGAATAATACAGTAACAGGCGTAAAACAGAAAATAGGAAGTAATTAGGTAAGTGAGTATAGTAAATACTAAATATCTATATATCAAAGCCATTAAGATACTTACAGCTGTATAATAATTAAGTATATTGTAAAAATAATTCTTAAAAAATATATAAAAAACGGATGACAAAAACTTTAATTAAATTATTTAGATATAGGTAAGTACTTAACTGAATTAAATAGGTATATGCTTAAGTTGTACGTGACATTTTAATTGGTAGCATTATAGATTATAGCCGCCCATATCTACTTAGCTTTATTTAAGTACACTTTGTCTAAAATAAATCGAAATACGGGAAATAATACGAACACGAAAACTCATACCTGTACCAAGTAGAAGCAGAATAGCTATCATAATCAAAATCAATCACAAACGCAGACATCGAGACCGAAACCAACTTTGGGTGCATCGACAACTTTGCTCGACTTCAAACCAACCGGAACGCTCATTTTGGAGCTAAATCAAATTGATAGACCGTCAGGAGGGACTCTCACATTTTCACTAACGTTCGAGGCAAAGCATGAATTTAAATCTGCCTAGCGGTATTTCTGAATTGCGATGCATAGTACGCATCAGCGGCTGCCGATCATATTAATCAAACCGACAGACGTATTTAAAATGCATAATATGAAGTATACACTCATTGATTTCAACGTTTCGTTACGTTTTGCAATTTTTCATAGCGTGCGTGAATATTCAATAAAAAGTTAAAAAGGTTGAGAACTGCGATTTTTTTGAGATCAGAAATAACGTTAACCCTCAGATTTATTACAATATAGGCACAGTATAGCTATAATATAATAATATTTGCTATCCTGTGATATTATAATAGGTACCTTTTATACTTAAGTACGTCTTATTATTGAGGATCGTCAATGAAGCGTGCATAATAGACACGTCATATTTTTAACTCTTTCTAAGAACAATAATTATTACTTATTATTACTTGGAAACCAGAGCTGATTGAAAATGCTTAAATAAAATTCTAACAAAACATAATAAAATTAGCAGCAAAGCACATATGCTACCCTTTATGTCACATAATCAACTTATCGTTTGAACAGGGACATTTCCCGTCGCAATTAAAAATATCAGTAGTTAAGCCTATGTTCAAAAAGGGGAATGCAAAGTACATGTCAAATTATAGACCAGTGACACTTATACCAGTAGTCTCAAAAATATTTGAAAAGGCCATGCAAATTAAATTAGTTAATTTTCTTAATAGGAACAATTTACTTTGTAAGCAACAATTTGGATTCACGAAAGGAAAATCAACGACAATGGCCTGCTTTTCA
This sequence comes from Polyommatus icarus, assembly GCA_937595015.1. Lineage (NCBI taxonomy): Eukaryota > Metazoa > Arthropoda > Insecta > Lepidoptera > Lycaenidae > Polyommatus > Polyommatus icarus. Next base: position 6,598,083 of record OW569329.1, on the reverse strand, counting down.
CTGGTTAAACAAATCACACAAGCTATCGACCAAGGACTAGCTGTAGCTGCTGTTTTCCTTGATCTAAGTAAAGCGTTTGACTTCGTTGATCATAAGAGATTACTAGATAAATTGGAAAAATACGGTATTCGGGGAAATGCACTTAAATGGTTTAAATCATATCTTACAGGTAGGAAGCAGTGTGTAGAAATAAGTCATTTTGAACAAAACAAAGAAATATCGCATAGATCAGAATATGAAGATTCTGAATGCGGAGTGCCGCAGGGTAGCATGTTGGGACCAAATCTCTTTTTAATCTACATAAATGATCTGCCAGAAATAATAAAATATGACTGTAGTATGTTCGCTGATGATACCACCCTCTTAATAAAATGCCCAAGAAAAATATTAAATGACGAATTGCAAAAGGAAATTAAAAATGTTACAAATTGGCTACAAACTAATAATCTTACGGTAAATTTAGAAAAAACAAAAATTATTAAGTTTTATAAAGAAAATATTCACGAAAATAAACATTTAGAAAATAAAATAACGCCAATTAAATGTGTTTCATCAGCTACTTTCCTAGGGATACATATAGATAAAAACCTGAATTGGAAAATACATATAGATAATACCTGCAATAAACTTAATAGATTCGTATTTGCGCTTAAAAGAATTAAAAATATAGTATCGAAGGAAGCCACCTTAGTAACTTACCATGGTTATGTCTCCTCATCTCTAAGATATGGTCTGATACTATGGGGCAATTCAGTGGATGTGAATAGGGTATTTATAATACAAAAAAAATGTTTACGAGCCATGGCAGGGGTAGACAAGTTCACTCATTGCAAACCGCTCTTTCAGCAATTTAAAATTCTTCCACTAGCCTGTTTGTATATACTAGAATCATGTCTCTTTGTAAAGAAGAATGGTTTTCTATTTGAACATAAAGACAATAAAGAAACCAGAAACAAAAGAAATAAAAACAAAATAAAAATACCTACACAAAAATCAGCATTAAATAGCAAAAACGCTTACTGCATGACAATTAAAATATACAATAATCTGCCAGACAATTTAAAAAATGACAATAATAGTTATAATAAGTTCAAGAAGGCTCTATTTGAATGGCTATTAAAAAAATGCTATTATTCAGTACAAGAATACTTCAACGATATAGCAGTAGCAAATAAATTTAAACTAACTTTAAATATATAGAATAGTATTTGACATAATATAATAAGATAACATTTTATTGGATCTAGATTATTTTTTAAGACTAAGGGTGAATTTATGACAATAATATTAAATATTTGAGGAGGTTCTTTTCAAAACTTGACTATTCCACTTGCGACCAAAGTGGATTTTTTATTTTTTTTAAGTTGGTAACATAGAAAACTATATACATCGAAAACAAAATCCTAACAAAACGTGATCAATCCACTAGAAAAAAACATTTCAAAACGCATGATTTCGACAAAAGTAGATTATTCCTCTTCGAATTAACATGTTCAAAATAAGGATTTTAAAATTGCAACAAAACATGATTAATCCTGAAGATATTTTTTTTATTACTAGAAATTGTAACAAAACATGTTTTTTCCTCATATTTTTCAGGTAGTTTAAACTTTTAAAGTTTTTATGTTCTCATTGGTGCTAAATCTGCCAAGTTTTTGAAAGGTTGAGTCAGGCTTGAAAGGGCAAGAACCCAGAGCCGTAAAACGTTTAAAAAAATCCTATTTGACATCTCATAGCTTGACAGTGAGTGACGTAAATTATTTTGTCAATGTCACATTAAAACTTTTGAAAATTACATGTTTATATCGGATGTCGAAAATAATACAAAATTAACCCTTTTTAAACGACAAACAAGTCGGGTTAATCTTGATTTAACCGAATTGGTAATAGAAAAACACCTGACTTTAAAAAAGAAAAATGATGTAAGAAACCTGCTTGTGAAACAATTTGGTGAAAATTGGGCAGAAAACCAGGAGCTCTCCTGGTATGTCAATATTATAAATGGTTGCAATAATTATTCTGATAGTGATGAAGAAGATGCTTGTGACGTTACGTTAGTAACATACAATATCATTGCTTGTGACAATGATGAACAATGTGATTGCCTTGAACATGAAACGGCTGTTAGAATTTATTTAAGTATAAAATAAAAAACATTTTTTTAATATTGCATTAGTTTTATTTATTTTATTTCAAGATGAAAATGAGGTTAGTGAAATAAAATATTACTTAGAACAAAATAAGATTAATCCATAATGGTTTGAATCAAAACTAGATTATTCCTATAGAACACATAACAAAACTTGATTATTCCAATCAGCCTCGTCAAAACTTGATTATTCCATTTTAAGATTCTGGATTTATTCAATATTATAATAATGCTAAAATTTTGAAACTCATACGAAATAATCACTATTCTTGTTGTATATTATAATTCACCAACATTTTATGTTAAACATGTAACTCTGTTCTTAAAATTATATTTCTTTAAATTATACAAAGATCCAAAAAGTGGAATAGTCAAGTTTTGAAAAGAACCTCCTCATTTATCTTTTATTTTACCGATAACAGGACATTATATTTAGCATAGAATTAATTTATTGATATAGTGTGAAATAATACCAACATGTATGTGAATGTAACTCTTGTGGGCCTGACATTAATGTAATAATTATACCTATATACTATTTAATTCTTTTTGACATAAATGACACAATATTATAATGTAATTAAGTTTTTTTTTTATAGAAATGGAATTTGTAAACTTGACCTTATCATCTGACATTATAATTTGATTTTATTTGTACCTTTTTCTCACTATATTGTGTAGTTATGACTGACATTATAATGTTAAACTGTAAAAGTGTGACTGTAACTTGAATTGAAGTTGACCTGTATACTGTATAGCTCTCCTCCTTAAACTTCCATTTTTAATATAGGTAACCTCCATTGTAAAGTTGACACATGGTTGACACTGAATTTTAGCTTCTCCTCATTCGTATTGTTATAATTATATATTATTATTTTTTGGAGTTATAATAATAATTATGTTAAATTATGTAATAAGAGCTTCTCAAATTATTAGTAGTTACTTAAGGCACGTTTGCATGTTGATTTGAATAAGATTTAAAGAAATATTTTGAATTAGACAATATTTCCACGCCAATGAGGCAGAAATTTTGATACCTTACATAAAATATATTAAGAACCATTGTGAAACAAATTTCCTGGAAATAAAGACTATTCTATTCTAAAAATGAAAAAAAAAACAAGTTCGCGAAGATCGAATTCAAATAACTAAGGGCCTGTTTCACCGCTTACTGATAAGGCTATCCACTACTTAATTTGACAGATGGAGTATGGAAAATCTGTCAAATAACCCTATCGGGCACCTTATCAGGAAGCGGTGAAACAGGCCATAAGTATTATAAATTTTTGAAATTTCGAAAATAATTTATGTTTTTTCTTGTCCTTTTTTTTATTTATAGCGTTTTCGGCATCTAGAACTGCCCCGAAGTGGACACGGAAGTAACCGAACAAAACCGGTGACCTACGAAGCACGGTCGTGTCTTAGTTTTTTTACGACGTGCCTCGTAGATTCCCACGACGTGTTTTTGTGTCCCGGCCCTTAGGTCTTCCACCACCACACACAACCAGCTATCCCCAATACGCGGGCCACGGCCCGCATGCGGCCCGCCGGGACTTTGTCTGTGGCCCGCGTGATGTTAAACCATGTCGAAATTTACGCCCACCGGCAAAATAATGTAGTCGTCTTGAAATGTCGTGATTTTTTTTTCATTAATTTAAATCGTTAATTTCTAAGAGTTTTGCCGGGAATGTAAAGTGTGCTGTTGTGTTTTTATATTATTTTCCTAAAATTGTGTTAGCTGGGTTTTTAATGTGTAATATTGGTAGAATATTAACCATTAGATATTCGTGTTCATGCGCAAGTGTAGGAAAGTGATGTAATATCCAGAAACGTGCTATTTTGTGTTCCCTCCAAAACTCCATCGAAAGTTTCAGTAAAGCGTCTACCACTTTATTGAATCGACCGACTTGACTCCTTGACTTTTACTTAGACTTTGACTAGACTTTAGACCTGACGATACATGAAAACGATGATGAAAAATATAATAGGAGGAATATGGTTTTCCCGCCATATTCCTTACCTTTTTACCTTGTCTGTGGCACAACATACACATCCTTTGTGTCAAGTTGCCAAAAAAGAAGAAAAAGAAAGAAAGAATGCTATATTTTTTAACCCTAAAAAATTTTGGTTGTGGCCCGCAACACCAAGATCAAAACATATATTGGCCCGTACGAAAAAAGGGCTGGGGACCACTGTCTTGAACTCAGTACTAGTATACTTTACGTAGGTACTTTATGTGGCAATTTAAACTGCGGCTACTTTTGTAGGTATCTATTCGGCCTGCCCGGCCCTGCCCTGGGGCAGTTCTAGATGCCGAAAACGCTATTAGATTTTTTACAAGGCTACTTGACCTATTTTTTTTCTTCATTCTAATCGCTTCATAATCATTCATTTTCACCAAAAAAACTAATATTTTAATATTTTAAAAAGTAGAAACCCATAAAAATGTTGATTGAAAAATATGCCTTTTTTTTGGCGCCGAAAACACTGTCCGCCATTAAAGAGAATCTTTACTTACTTATTATAAAACAAAGTCGCTTTTTTTCCCTCATGTCCCTTTGTTCCCTTTAATCTTTAAAACTACGCAACGGATTTTGATGATTCTTTCAGTGTTAGATAGCCCATTTATCGAGGAAGGTTATAGGCTATATTTTTTATCACGCTAAGACGAGGAGCGAAGAAATAGAGGAAAATGTGGAAAAAAACGGGGAAAATTATTTGACTAACTTGAATACGCTAATCTCAGGAACTACAGGACCGATTTGAAAAATTCTTTCAGTGTTAGATATAGCCCATTTATTGAGGGAGGCTACAGGCATATTTTTTTCAGTGGCTATATATTTTATACCCGTGCGACGCCGGGGCGGGTCGCTAGTATATTATATAATCACTACGGTCCGCCATTGTACCGCCATAGTGTGACGTCATGTTTTTTTTGTATTTTTACTTTCTTTATTGAAAAAAATTTTATGTGCTAAACGTACGAGTCTAACAGTGCTTAAAAAATTAGAAAAGAATTTAGAAACCATTTGTAATGTTGAACACTTTTGTAGAAAAGTTTTTGGCCATTTCAATTCCTAGCTACAATAAATGGAGATAATTTAAAAAAACTGATGTTTTATTTGAATTATTAAAGAAAATATATTTTATAAATCTTTCTAGGCTTATTCTAGATTAGGTATTTATGTACAAATAAACTTACATAATATAACGAGTGCAAGTCAGTACCTTTCCTATTTTCATAAAATCATATTTTCAAATCGACTTTATTTACGAGATTTTTTCTTTCCCCGCCAATACTTTACTTGACACTGGCCATGGTTGAAAAGCCGAGCGCCATAACAAGAACAAAAAAAAATACTTTTAGGAATGACAGTTGACAATTGACATTGACAAATTTTATAGAATTGAATACTTGTAATCTGTGGATTATTTAATATTTCCATCCAAATTCTGTTTTTCTTTAATATTTAGCAATATACTTACCATATCTAACTTAGTTAATGCATTTATGACATTATTGTAAAAGAGTTATATTCATTTCCAAGCTTTCATCTTTACTCTCATTCAGAACAATGGTTTTACCAGGACAGAACCAAAAAATCCTTGAATTTTTAGAACTTGTTGGTCGTTTAAAGGTATGTTTTTGTAAAAATGTGACTATAACACTACCTAAGTGAATGATATATAACTAATAGCACGCTTTATTCCTTTTAGCATGTCAAAAGAACGGGTTGGATCAAATGCGACATTGATGACTGTGAGTCTATCGCTGGACATATGTACCGTATGGGAATGATGACTTTCTTATTAACGGAAGAGAACAACCCTACTAAGCTAGATAGATTCAAATGCTTACAAATAGGTAAATAAATCACATACATCATAGTTACAAAGTATATTATTTATTGTTTCTATAATTCCTCCTATTATTATTCGATTGCAACTTGCAACAGATTATTATCTACTGCATTATCTTACTCTTGCACAAAATTTAGATTGAGTAACATATTTCGTCAAACTCAAGTTTTCATTGCTTTACAGATCCGTGTTGCAATTGAAATTGTTTTTATAATTTTCAGCCTTAGTCCATGACCTAGCAGAGTGTATTGTCGGAGACATAACTCCTCACTGTGGAGTTTCACCTGAGGAGAAGCACAGGCGGGAAGATGAAGCAATGAAAACTATTGCGGAACTCACTGGCATAGCTGGAGATAGGATGTATGAGCTATATAAGGTATTTTTTATTAAACCTATCAACCCCCATAAGGAAACTGGCGACCGCAACAACAATAGAAGAACAATAGATTTCCAAGAATCGACAATCGAAGGATTGATATAACTTTGATTATAAAGAAACTAGATAATGCTTACAACTTTATTGTTACATACAAATTCGTTTATCATATTATGTGTATATTTTTCCTTAACCCATCAAGCCCCGTACAAGCACCGGTGCTCGCGACAACAATAGAAAGGCTATGGCAGGCAGGCTCACTCGTTTTTCCACGATGGAGGGATTAATAAAAATTAACTTATGTATCTTCCCGAGATTTAGAACATCTCTTAGATACCAAATTATGATCAAATCAGCTAAGTAGTTTAATTCTTCGATCACGGACAAACAAGACACAATAGCCTTTCAATTGAAGACGTGAGTGGAAGAATCGAACAAGTAACATTTTGTAACACACAGACAATAACTAATTTTTGACGTGACAATGTCTTATAATTCGGTATGGGCTGCGCGCACGAAAAAACATGACGCAATATGCGGCGTTACCTTGCTCTGAGGCGTTCCATTTAAGGCTATGACGTTGTCACGTTCAACTATCTTCAGTAAACCGACTTTACAGATAACCGAGTTCGAGTCGAGTTTGAGTTCGACACAAAACACTACTCTCCAACCATCTATTTTTCCTCAATTATTTTAATAAAACTTGGCTTTAAATAAAAAATGGCTACACATTTATAATCCATAGTTTTTCTATTTCAAATAATATGTTACTTACCTTATTCTTCCACTCATGTCTTGAATGGTTATCGCGGCCCACTTGGGCCTTACGGGAGTTAAGAGTTAAATGAAAATAGTAAACAGATTTTTGCATTTACAATATTAAAGTATGGATTTGATTCCACAGGAATATGAAAATCAAAGCTCACCAGAGGCTAATTTTGCAAAGGACTTGGATCGTTATGATATGATCCTCCAAGCTTTTGAGTATGAGAAGCGCGAGAACGCACCTAAGAAGTTGGAGGAGTTCTTTACGGCGACATACGGTAAATTCAAACACCCATTTATTCAAGGGTTAGCTGAGGAGCTGTACCGGCAGAGAAAGGAGCATATAAACTCTGCCGTAAACGGTGATTAACTGTAACAGTAAAGATGTTAGTAAATTTTTTAACAAGCACAATATGAACATGTACTCTCAAAGAAGTTGATTCATATGCAGATGGTTGGTTGATTCAAACCCAGCTAAGAGATCACAAGTAACATTGTATTGACAATCCAAATAAGGGCTCCATTCCACCGCGGCGGCGCACGGAGAGACTACGCACGTGCGTCAAGCTTCGCTTTGTAAGAAAATATTGCGCGTGGCCGTGCACAGCGTGCGCCGCGGTGGAGTGGAGCCTTTAATGACATAGATCCACCATCTATGAATTTTCTTCATTGCTACAACTCTTAGGATTTGTTTCAGACATCCTAATAAGATGTCCATAGCAATGGAGTAGTGTTAAACTTAAATAATTGAAGTATTCCATAATTATTGCTATTTTTATAATATGGTCAACAGCTACAGAATTTTTCTGGATTCCATAATTTTCATCTACTTACACAATGCTGTAAAACCTAACATTATAAATTGCTTTCATACTTAATTGTAAAGTAGTATGTACTTACCTAATTTTATTTTTAATGTTATGTTTGCCTGTTTTTATTATTTTAATGTTTTTTTTTTTACTTTTTGCATAATTATATGAAGTTAAAACTTATAATATAACTTTCGTCTATGAGACTAGTTATAATACTGTTCAAAAAATTTAAGAAATGGCAATGTGATTTTATTTACCAAATATTTTCGTAGTAATAGTTTTTGTAATTCCAAAAGTACAATTTATTTTATGATTATTTCTTTATACAGTAGAAACTCGATTATCGGACCCTGTAAGTTATACTGGCATCGGAAAATGTATTTCATAATAATTTCTTAACACCTCCAATCTCCATCGTGGGTATCGCAGACACGAGAGATTTTCAAATGTTATGCACGGGATCCGTGGGTATACATTGTTTTTGAACAAACACATAATACAATATATTATGTTAATAGAGTTCCTACTGTACATTATATTCATATAAACTAATTTACCATTCAATGATGCTTGTAATGAGTTTCTGGAGTTCATACATTATGTACTTAACCACAGGCCTAATAAGTCAGTATTTTTTCTTCCAATTACATAACTAAAATACACTAAGTTGTAAGAACAATAAATAAATATTTGAAACAGCGTATTTTCTTTTATTATTAAATTCGCAGAAAATTCGTTTATTGCGCGTGAACCGCACACCCACAACAAAAATGTCCTTTGACCTTTCCTGATACTCCAACGTATCTCCTCAACAAATTTTATCAAAATTGGTTCTACAGCTTAAGTGTCAAGAGGTAACAGACACACTTTCGCATTTATAATAGTATGGATTCCAAAGCAAAGGATCATCTAGTGGTGTCGCGAATCGCGCGAACTTGTAGGTAACAAAGGTAAATGTAGTGTATGTGCAGTGTATCTACATATAAAGTAGATACTACATTGTCTCATGCACACCAGTAGTGGGGGCAGTCTATATAAGTCGTTGTCAAGTAGTCACAGGGTTCAGTTGTATAGTGGCAGTGACAGTGAATAGACGTGCGCTCCGCAAGTAGTACTGGGTGTGTTAGTGAGCCAGTGTTCCGAGGATTCCACATACCAGTGTTCTGAGGATTCCACATTAAACAACGGTATTCATATAATATAATAAAAGGAGGGTAGTTGTAATATTCTCTCAGCTGCTGTTAGACAGACGATCGAGAACCGCAGACGGGCGAGCACGCGGCACAGTCTTATCAGTGAGTCATTATTATCATTATTTAAATATTGTGATCTTAGACGTTATTATTTAGGCTGTGTGTTCAGTTCATCGAGGATATCCAACGCCTCGAAACTGTTATGTATAATAATATTATAATCGTCTAGATATTAATATGTAACATGTTGATACTGTATGTAGATTGCGGACAATGAGTCGATTCGTTTAGTTATCTTATTATACGAGGTGTTGTAGTAGTTTGTGGCCGGTTGGTCACAACCAGTGTTTACTGCCTACTGTTGAGTGGGTTTGATTTAGACCTTAGTTTTAGAACGCTCGGTTGAGCCGTGTGGTAAGGGGTCGCTGTAAGGGGTGGTTGGAGGCGACTGCACAGTATAGTATAGAAACCGTGTTCATCGTTTGTGGTGATTACCAGATGGACGCGTGTGTATAGTTTAGTTGGCAGCCTACGCGGTCATTGACCTGCTAGGCCATCACGATATAGAATGCCATAGTCTAGTGCGGACTAGCCGCATAGGCGAAATTGTCACGTGTGCTCACACAGGTGGACGCAGCAGAGTTATTAATATAGTTATAGTTTTCGCCTCCACTGAGGTGGTTGCGACATGGTGGAGGTGCTGGGATCGAACCCGACTCGGAACCGGCCGAAGGTAGTGTGAAAATGATTTTCACTTTGAATTTTAGAGGTAGATTGACAGAGCCAGCCAAAGCTTGGTAATTTCGAAGCAGAGGGAAACAAAATTTGGAAAAGGATGCATTGGGGGCGTTATTTGTGTTTGGATACCTAATATCATCGGCTAATTTTGTTTTCCGTTACAGTTAAATTTAAATTTCCGAGAATAATAACAAAATCAAAGTTTGGTTTGGTAACATTTGAAAAATTAGATATAGCTGGAGGTTTGGTGCAAAACTTGAAATAACATTTATCGAGCGCTATTGAGGCGGAGGTGCCTTCCTAAACTGATTGACCCGGCAAGCGTTCTGTTGCCGTTTAAAGTATTTGAAGCTGTAACGTGTTTCTATGTTTGTAAAGAATGTTATTTTGTTGAAGTGACTAGATAACTATGTGGCTCGGGGCGCCGTTGCGGCGGCGCGGGGCGCGGCGTCGAGCTGTCCCTTTGCGAAATGCACAGGCAATGGTCGCCGTCGGTCTCGAGTTGAAGTTCGTAATTTATTGTTTACCATCGCTTGTTCAACAAATGCAATATAAAAATATGTAGACAGTAGCCGATTCTTAGACCTGCTAAATATGCATAAAATGGCGCTGGTTTCGTTGATTTGCTACAGTGGGCTTGCTTATGTTGCCATAGCAAATACATTGTGCAGCAGTGAACCACACACTATAGTGGGAATTGTTCATAGAATAACATGCTGTAATTTTTCTGTGTACGAGGAGGGTATATTGTGGAGGATAGGAAGTGACAAGGCCTGAATATTGGTGTGGCAGCTGTAAAGTGGGTGCCTGATAGTCGGCTGGTGTTGATGAGCCTGATTTTCTCATCACAATGCGCTCAGTGTCTCTTGAGTCTATATTAACGCCTTCACAGGCGCCAAATTCACTATGATATAATACGATCTTTTAGTAACCGACAACCGATAGTGTTGATGATGAATGGACGGCGGCGTCCTGTTGTCTAGCGTAGCCGTTACGAGTGTATACGCTCGGTGTTGCTATCATCGCACCCTTTAGTTTACTTTATTGAAATTAATTAATTTAATAATTTTTAATTACTAAAATATTATTGCATAATCCTAATGAATTTAATCTGCTCAAGTCAGTAAAGTGGCATATATAAACTTTGTAATGAAATTATCATGTCATATTATTATTGTGAGATTGATGATTTTGCTCTTCTTTACCAAATGTCTCGCCATAGCGGGAGAGCTCATGGTTCATATGTATTATTGTGTGGTAACAAAGTGGAAATAAAATTGCTTCCTATCGAAAATGAGAAGTTTAGAGGTAATTTGGTGGGGGCCGGATGGTGCCTGCTGATTATAAGACGAGGTTTAGTTAAAATAAAGATACCAAAAAATGTTTAGAGGTCGTTGGATAGACAAACGACACCTGCTGATTAAATACGTAGTTGGGTTAAAATAAAGATACCTACAAATGGTTAGAGGGTTTAAAGGTAAATTAAGATGAAGTTTGGTTAAAATTCGAACGGGTACCGTTGCTAATAGTTGAAAGGATTGGTCGGCTATAATTCCAATGTATAAAGTCTACACTAGTAAAATAAAACGAGGGCTGAAATCGTGTGTCACTGCTGCTACTCGTGAGACCCTCGCAAAAGTAAATGGGCAAAAGGAGGCCTATTATAGTTGACCTGGCATAGCAGTGGATGGCAAAGTTTGAGTGCTGTAGCCTGTAGGGCAATTATTAGATGATTACCTTTATCCTAAAAGGCCGTGTGGTTAAGAATAATCTATTAAATGAAAAGAGTAAAAATGCTCTTGGCAACTATGTTACTTATAATAAAATTATTTCAGAAGCCAATAGTTTAGAAACAATAAATTGCCAGCTTTAAAAGATTAGCTCCCAAAGAACGTTCAACGTCGAGACTAGAGTTGAACAAAAATTATTGTTACCACAAAAACTAACATTCATCCAATATGTTTGAACTTTGAAATATGAATGTATTGGCTATTTCTGCTTTGTCAACCAGTAAACATGGTTATTGATACCGGCAGCGAGAATAATAATGTTATTATTAATAATAAAAAATTAAGACTTCTGAATTACTAGAAAATAGTTTTACCAAATTATTAGTAGTTCTACCAAATTGTATAAACTTCTATGAAGCTGTTAACCCTAATATTTGTTTTGATGATATTTAGTAGTTTCGAACTACCGACTTTAAGGCACCTAATAATGAATTATTTTAGAATTGGGTGTGCATTTCGTTGATAATAATACCATAATATTGAAGTGGAAAAAGTGCATAGAAAGTGGTGTTTCATTGTGTTGTGTTTTCATTAATATTAAAACTCGTGAATGAACCCGACGATTTTCAACACAACAGGTTAGAATTTAGATTGTTCAATTTAAAAGATTATTGCAAATGTTATTGGAGCATAATTATATATGACGTACAATGTATATTGTGTTGTCTATAATTGAAGCTACCAATTTAGGTATGTAACTAATAAGTCCAATAGTGTCCGTTTAAAAACCGAGTTGCGGGTCCGGACAAAGGTCAATGGCCTTATACCCATAGTAGTTTTAAGCAATTAAAAATATTTCTGAAAGCGAAATTGTTAAAAAAAAAACCGGTACAAAATTTACTTGGCCAGGATATTCCAGTGAGAGTGGAAGTGTTGAGATTAGAATTCCATGAAAGATGGATTCGAAGGTAATTTTCCTAAAATTATAAATGTTTAAATTCCGGTCCTCGTAAACCGGTCTCTCGAACGTGTTACAGAGTCCTCAATAATGATTAAATAAATGAGTCAATGGAATTGGATGTTATTGGGGTAGGATTTAGGATTACTCCCTTGGTTTCGACACTCAAGGGGGAATTAGAATATGTGTAGATATATAGGGCAAGCTAAAGCCAACATCAAAGAAAACACCCGTTACCAACTATAGAAAAACTTCTTCTATAAAATTAATAAATGCAAGAAGTTTCGTGAAACTTGACCTAAAAATAGTTTTACTTAAATTGTGAAAAAAGAGTGAGCAAAGAGTGAGAAAAAATAATGTTGTTGATATGAAGATCTTATCAACAGCTAATTAAACTTTATTATTCCGCTTTAACGATGGAGTGTTATAAAATTAAATTCACCTTAAATAAAGTTTAGTAGCATAGTAGTTGACATAATATTAAGTATCAGCTTTTATATTTTGTAATCAAGGTTACGTATTTTTGGTACAACTTCCAAAAGACTATGGCAAGATTGTTATTCACGTTGTGACAGAGTAGTTAATTTTGGTAACTATATTGTTATTTTTGGATGCAATGATACTTACTGAACATGACCTCTAATAGATCTAAATGTCTATATATTAATTTTAGTAACTATATTGTTATTTATTTTTTTTGATGCAATGAGGCTGAACATGACCTCTAATGGATCCAAATCTTAAAAATGATATATAACTCGATAACGGCTAAACCGATTTGGCTGATTTTGGCCTCAAAATATTCCTGGAAGTCCAGGGAAGGTTCACAAGTGACAAGAAGTTAACCGGGACATCTAAGTTCTGAGTATAGAATTTCTTGAATATAATTTAGCACATGAAGACCTTTGGATAAATATAAAAACTTGAGAGGTGTCAAAGGACACCCAAATGAAACGAAGTTACTTCTTATGTTATATGTATATACACAAAAAAAAACATCAATAAACGCCCTCTGCCCCTACCATGCAGGTACTAATAAAAAGTGTCGAGGTCAAATATCGTTCTGCCTAGCCTCTTTACGCCGAATGCGCAATAAGGAACTTCGTTCCAATATAAGAATTTTCGATAAATATATTAATAAAACTACAGGGAAATTTTGGGAGCTTTTAACGTTTGAAGAGCTTAAGAGTTTTTGGGACTGGTGAACTATGTTGGTGAATGAATCACTAGCTTAGCAACATGGATTGAATTTATAAAGCTAAAGCCCAGTAAAACTTCTTGTATCGTCTGCCAAGCGCCCAAAATGGGCGTCTTACTCTGGAACCATTTAAGGGTGGCTATTTCTGCTTTGACCACCAATTTAGTATTTTGTTTAAAATATAAAACTGTGTGTTTGCGCCACTAATGGCTTATTTATTGAAGATTCGAATTATATAAAGGTTGTATATGGCTTTCATGGTAGTTTGTTTAGATAATAATATATTCAGTTTGATAAGAGTGATTGAAGGTTGGAATATTTTCGAAAATGATTTGACAGCTGTGCGTGCAGCGTGAGTCGTGACAGACGAACGGATATACGCATGACATGCTTTTGGCGTGGAGATCAAGCCGACGCATAGTGTCTTAATACGTACTGGTATTCAAAGTAAGAGGTTGCTTGGACTATGGATGCCACTTGAGTGGCAGACACACTAAAGGAAATGTTTTCCATAGTTAGGGGGGCAGTGGGTATAACAGCTGACAATGGTCCGAGGTTTGTGGGTGTTTATGGTTTGTGAATTTTTGTAAAGATTTTAGTATTCAGTTGTTCCATAGTGTGCCTTGTGGGCCTCGACAGGATGGCAAGGTTGAAGTGCAGAGTCGCTAAATATAAAAGCTTTGTATCAGTGTAACTGAGAAATTTTATTGGCGAAATGATTTGGTGAAGTAGTTCACCTCTTTTAGTTGCGCGGGAGTGTCCGGCGGAATTGTTTTATAGGTGTCAGCTGTTTAGAGATAAATTGTCATCAATATAATATATAATGATTGATGTTATAGAAACTATAGATATTATAGAACTTGGTGAAATGGACTCTGAAATAAAAGATAATATAAAATAATAATATAAAATAAGAGAGGAAGTGATGGTTTAGAAGCTGTTAAATTGTAATTGATTGCAAATTGCATTGCATATTTTCAGTTTTGATATTTTAGCTCATTTAATTTAATTTGTATACGCCTATACAATAAAATCCCAGAAACTACTACTACTATAAAGTAATTTCTTTTCTCAATGATAGCACATCTTGGAAAAAATAAGCTGACAAACCATAGGCCGCTTCTATATAAATGTACCACATTTCTCCACACTATGTATAATTTAGCTTATGCTATTATTGTAATGTTCCACCTTTTTGGTAAAGTAAAAAGTTTCTTACGCCGGTTCTTCTCGCCGGGTTAGTTTCCGAACCGGTGGTAGGCCTATTGTAGACAACGTTCTAAAATATTAACTTTGTAAAAAAAATATAGTAGTAATTGTGTAAAAAATATATATATATTTGTAAATGGTAGATGTAGTGTATTGATAAATAAAGATGGCCGCTTACTACCAATCAGGGCAAGGCAAGATGGTCGCCAGACATGAGAGCTGGCGCCTGGCGCTCACTTGCTCTAGAGCCGCAGCCGAGAGTAGAGAGTGCAGAGATACAGTATTCTGTGTTTAATTTACTCCTTCAACGATAATGTACCAAGGGTACAGGTCATAAGCGAATTTTTATGTAAAAGTTTTGCTATGAGTCATAATAATAATTAGAGTCAGGATACCTATTTCATAGCTTGTATTTTCTTTGCGGTGGGGAGTGTCGCGAATCGCGCGAACTTGTAGGTAACAAAGGTAAATGTAGTGTATGTGCAGTGTATCTACATATAAAGTAGATACTACATTGTCTCATGCACACCAGTAGTGGGGGCAGTCTATATAAGTCGTTGTCAAGTAGTCACAGGGTTCAGTTGTATAGTGGCAGTGACAGTGAATAGACGTGCGCTCCGCAAGTAGTACTGGGTGTGTTAGTGAGCCAGTGTTCCGAGGATTCCACATACCAGTGTTCTGAGGATTCCACATTAAACAACGGTATTCATATAATATAATAAAAGGAGGGTAGTTGTAATATTCTCTCAGCTGCTGTTAGACAGACGATCGAGAACCGCAGACGGGCGAGCACGCGGCACAGTCTTATCAGTGAGTCATTATTATCATTATTTAAATATTGTGATCTTAGACGTTATTATTTAGGCTGTGTGTTCAGTTCATCGAGGATATCCAACGCCTCGAAACTGTTATGTATAATAATATTATAATCGTCTAGATATTAATATGTAACATGTTGATACTGTATGTAGATTGCGGACAATGAGTCGATTCGTTTAGTTATCTTATTATACGAGGTGTTGTAGTAGTTTGTGGCCGGTTGGTCACAACCAGTGTTTACTGCCTACTGTTGAGTGGGTTTGATTTAGACCTTAGTTTTAGAACGCTCGGTTGAGCCGTGTGGTAAGGGGTCGCTGTAAGGGGTGGTTGGAGGCGACTGCACAGTATAGTATAGAAAC
This sequence comes from Polyommatus icarus, assembly GCA_937595015.1. Lineage (NCBI taxonomy): Eukaryota > Metazoa > Arthropoda > Insecta > Lepidoptera > Lycaenidae > Polyommatus > Polyommatus icarus. The sequence continues at coordinate 6,581,916 of OW569329.1, read as the reverse complement.
CGTGTTCATCGTTTGTGGTGATTACCAGATGGACGCGTGTGTATAGTTTAGTTGGCAGCCTACGCGGTCATTGACCTGCTAGGCCATCACGATATAGAATGCCATAGTCTAGTGCGGACTAGCCGCATAGGCGAAATTGTCACGTGTGCTCACACAGGTGGACGCAGCAGAGTTATTAATATAGTTATAGTTTTCGCCTCCACTGAGGTGGTTGCGACAAGTGGGGAACATATTTATTATTTACATAATCAGAACTTCGGCTTATGCATTGATGAAGACTTGCCAGCATTAGGACATGATCATGAACGTAGAAAAAAAGGCGGACGGAGTCTTGTCATATACAAAACTGTGTCCTCTTTTTTTCTTCTGAGTCGGCCATACACACGTTCTGACGCCTGTCAAATGGTATGAACTAGCGCAAGAATGTGTGCATGCGGACCGTGTACATGCAGCCAGCTGGCCGACTCTAAACGATACAGTTTTGTGTAGGGTGGGACTCTGTCCGCCTTTTTTTATACGTCCATGGACATAATATTAGTGTTACTTAAAATTGCAATTTGAGAAAAAAAAAAGCCAAAAATAAACACAGCCTTCAATTTTATACTTTATTGTACAAAAAATTGGTATTTGAATTATACATACAATCTATTCAGTCAAATAAGACTTCATAAATGCTAAGAATTAGATAGTTATAGAACCATTCATACTATTAACATCTCAGATCATACTTTTATTGCTTACACATAACAGCAATGAAAACACATCAATGTTATGGGAGGTTTATTTGACGTAACTAATTATTATACTATGGAAATAGCAAAACTTTGCATTCATATCACTTGTCCAATAAATTATTCAGCACCAAAGCTGGAATACTGCAGTATCAGTTTTTATAACAACCAACTAAAAATTAGAAAGTTATGCTCGTTGTTTCTGAGGTTGTAACGCTTGCTGCTCTTCTTTTTTTTTCTGTTTTTCTCTCATTAACTCGGCATCCCTGTAAAGGAATGCTTACATTAAAAAAATGCAATAAAAATAAATTAGAATTATGTTAGTCTCGCTCACACAAAACAGCTGAGCTGAATTGGCTAATTTATTCTTGAAACACATGGGAGGTCAACAGGTACAAGTCCAGGGAAGGTTTATATTCGGATTTAGAAGGGGTGTGATATGTCGTTCACTGGGTCATCTGGTCATTTGTAGAACTTGGTGCAAGTTTATAATCCAAATTATTTTCCTGTGAAGATTGAGGCATACATGTGCCTCCAGACAGGTAAAACTCACCTGTGTTTCCTCTCTTGCAGTGAAAGACCAGTTTTTTCACTGGCGTTCTTCTTTTTTTGCATTTCCTGTTGTTTCTTTTGGTTTTTTGCACGAGCTAAGTCTCTCTGGTTCCCACCTAAAAATAATATGACTTATCAAACTTTGAACTCTGTTTACCTGCGCTATTTGTATTTTTAGGGGATGAAATTGTTATTGACCAAGTTGTAAACATAACAGAAGCCCCTATTTACATAATTGGGTTGAGGCGTCATAGATGTTGTCATACTCCTACACGAATACACGAGTCCAGAACATTCTACGAGATCACATAAATACGAATTGAAAGGGAAACTTGGAGTAAAGTTACCGGCAGTATGTTCATTTGAGTAGAGTTTGATATCATTAGTATGAAACTATAAAATACTTACGGGTCATCCTGTAAATTTTATATCTGGACAATGAGATGTTGCAATAATTGTGTAGACTGTACGCTGCAGAAATCTAAATTTAAAAGTCCGGACGATACGCTAGTCCGGCCGAAACCTAGGACAACGCACCGCCCACCTTTTTGCCAATATGAAAAGAAATCTAAAGCAACTAAAGAAAAGTTTGGCTTTCAAAATTTCGCTTTTGTATTCTTGTTCTTGCTGGCCATATTACCATAGACATTTTTTTTTTTGGTTTGATTCGTCCCATTCAGGACAGGCAAAGGGAACAAAGCCCATACAGCCATGTCTTTTGTAGTACTGTTGTTATGTTTTTCATCATCGTTTTCATGTATCGTCAGGTCTAAAGTCTAGTCAAAGTCTAAGTAAAAGTCAATACAGTTAAGGAGTCAAGTCGGTCGATTCAGTAAAGTGGTAGACGCTTGTCAAGTGGAATAACATTTAGTAACTTTCTAAATGTTATTCCACTTGACTAAATTTAGTCACTAAATCATTTAGATATCTAAATTTAGTGAAATGGAATAAGCGCTTAAAATTAGACGTCTAAATGATTTAGTGACTAAATTTAGTCAAATGGAATAGCATTGAGTAACTTTCTAAATGGTATTCCACTTGACTAAATTTAGTCACTAAATCATTTAGACGTCTAAATTTAGTGAAATGGAATGAGCGCTTTAAACTTTTTTAAGCGCTTTTTCCACTTAAGCGCTTATTTCACTTATCCTAGCTAGGTTCCTAGATCCTAAATCGTCTCCGATTTAGTCAAGTGGAATAACATTTAGAAGCTAGGATCCTAAATCGTTTCCGATTTAGTCAAGTGGAATAACATTTAGAAAGCTAGGATCCTAGCTAGGATCCTACCTAGGAACCTAACTAGGATAAGTGGAATAAGCGCTTTAAGGCTAAAGCGCTTATTCCAGCTAGGACTTCCTAGCTAGGCAGCTAGGAAGTCCTAGCTAGGATCCTAAAACATAGTCAAGTGGAATAACATTTAATAATAATAATAATAATAGTTTATTCAAGCGTTAAGACAATACACAATATTAAAAACTAACATTACAAAATTTTTGACACCACTACCTACATAATATTATAGAAAAAATATCACAAATAGGTTTATATAAAGATTACAGATAAAGACTATGTAATAAACTGTAATAATTAATAACTAACACAATTTTAACATGTACATTTTTACAATAACTAAACAATTAAAAAATAGAACTACGAATACAAAAACTAAAAATAAAAAACAAGAATGGCATACCATTCAGGTGTATCACCGCAGCGCAGAAACACCACGGTACCTGGTCTTCCGTGGTTCCGTAGAGTGTAGACGTATGACGTGCAATAAACTCAACAGACAACTTATTAAGGGCGTTCCTTCCGGAGATACCGTAATTTACCGTATTTCAAGCCCTATAAGCTCATAATTTAAAAGCTACAAAGTTATAATAAAAATACAGCAATACTCTTCAGTATATCGACATTCCTTTCCCTGTTTTAAATTTTCTATTTTTGTTTATTATACTCATGATATCAGCTTCCAAAGTAAAACCAATTTATTAAAATTCAAGCATACATTCAGCATCTCCTCAGGATTTACATATTACTTTTATTTGAAACACACGCTAATAGATCGACAATATCATAAACTACATATTCCCCGTTTAATTTTTTTTTATAGGTCAATTTTGAACTAAGATAAGTAAAAAAATAGGGTTTTGGTGCGCTCTCGGCAACGCGGCAAATGTATGGCCAAGGTCGTTTGTTCGGGGGACGGCCTTAACTAATTTTGAAGCTAGGATCCTAGCTAGGATCCTAAATCGTTTCCGATTTAGTCAAGTGGAATAACACTTAGAAAGCTAGGATCATAGCTAGGATCCTAGCTAGGTTCCTAGCTAGGATAAGTGGAATAAGCGCTTAAAGGGTCCATTCATTATCCTGCATTGCAGTCCGCCGTGCAGGCCTGCAACACTATTCACTATCCTGCATAAGCCACCGTGCAGTCCGCCGGGTTATGCAGGATAGTGAATGGTGTTGCAGGCCTGCACGGCGGACTGCAATGCAGGATAATGAATGGGCATTGGGCCCTTAAGCGCTTATACCATTTCACTAAATTTACACGTCTAAATGATTTAGTGACTAAATTTAGTCAAGTGGAATACCATGACTAAGACTTGCGAAGTCAGTGCCGCCAGTCGAGACGCGAAAACCACTTCCTTGCGTTATTGCCTATCCGACACAAGAAAAATCGGCGGAATTAAAATCGTCGTCGGAGACTAAACAAGCTCTGATGAAAGTCATCAACCCGGCCGATGGGTTCCAATTTCACGGCGTCAAAAAAACCTCAAATTCGGGTGTGATATTGCGACTTACTAGCGAGTCGCAAGTCAATAAATTAAAATCGGTGGAAGCACTTAAATCGGCCGGTCTACGACTCGAGTCGCCTAAAGGTCGTAACCCGCGCATTCTCGTAAAAGATGTCCCGCAACATATGACGGACGATAATTTCCTAGTCGCACTTTACAATCAAAATATAAACGGCGAAATTAATATGTCACAAGAACAATTTTTGCGCACTACAAAAATAGTGAGGCGCCGTAATTTAAACAAAGATTATAACAACAGGAAATGGATAGGCATTGAATTAGACCCTCTTGTTCGTAAACACCTGATCGATTCCAAAGAAAAACTATTCATCGATTGGGCGATGTGTCGCTTCGTGGACGACGTTGAGCTGGTCCGCTGCGGCAACTGCCAACAATACGGGCACGTTGCTAAATTCTGTCGCGATCCTAATCCGTGCTGTTATCACTGTGCCGAAAAACATAGCTCGTTATCGTGCCCCAACAAAGACAAAGACAATTTTAAGTCGGTCTGTGGTAGTTGCCTTCGTTATAAAAAACCCTCCGACCACTCCACGGGCTCCCCAGACTGTCCAACATATAAGAGCAAAATGGAGCAACTCATTTTAACAACTAGGTATGGATAGTTTAAATATAGGACAGTTAAACCTCCATAATAGCAAGCACGCGACGTTAGAATTACAGAAGTTAGTTTCTGATTATAATTTAGACTTAGTACTAGTTCAAGAACAATATCAACTCGCGTCGCTACGGCCGAACATGATACAATTTAGTAACGTAGCTCGCGCGGGTATTTACACACCTCAGTCTAGATTTTCAATCACGGCCCTAACTAACCTATCGACAACGCACTGTGCAGTAGCCGAGGTTTCGTGTCCTCAGTTTAAGCTTTACGTAGTTAGCTGCTATTTCCAGTACGCGGATCCTATTAGCCCCCATCTACATCAACTTCGTTACGTACTACAGACTCTCGCGGGCAATAAAATCATTATAGGCGCTGACGTTAATGCATCCTCGCCCTTATGGCACGGCCAGCTAAGGTACACCGATCGCGACCGACGTTGCGCCGTCGAAGACTTTATTGCGGAGTTTAACCTCCAAATTCACAACACCCCCGATGCACCACCTACTTATAGTAGCCCAACGGGCGAATCGTCAATTGACGTCACGCTATCTAGCGCGTACGTCCAGATTAGGCATTGGCGTGTCCTTCCCGATGCGTCATGTAGTGATCACCGCTTACTGGTGTACGAGTTTTCTCGTGCGGTCCCGAGTGATACCGTAGTCAATTCTAATGACTATAAATACAATGTAAAAAACGGCGATTGGAATTTATTCCGCTCCCTCATTACCGCTCATGCCGGAGACTTCACTCGGCCGGATTTAAACGTTAACGAGTGCGCGGAAATTATGACAAACACATTTGTTTACTGTGCCGATGTAGCCTTGGGTCGTAGACCTCTGAAAAAAGATCACAACTGTAAATGGTGGAACAGTAAACTTCTTAATCTTCGTCGGGAATTTAGAAGGGCCAGGCGCAAAATTAATAATCTTCGTAAATCTGGCCTCAATCGTTCGGATGATACTTACATAATTAGTTTAAATAACCTACGCATCTCAAGGTCACGCTATCGCGCCGCCGTTACGTTAGCAAAAAATAATATGTTGAAGAATGCCGCGAATAGACTAGATAAAGAGGGCCCCTGGTCCTCGTTATATCACGAGCTTAAACCCAGTAGTAGTAATGAGCCAAGCTTTTTCTCAAATATTAAAATTAACAACTCTTACACTTGTAGTTTAGATGAAACGGCGAAGGCATATCTAAACGTTCTCATCCCAGACGACGAGCCCTCCTTGGATGATGAACACCACCGCGACATTAGGAGTAGAATGTTAGACCCCATTCATACACCGGTCTCAGGTTTACCAACTTCGGAGGAGTTTAGTAAAATAGTAAACCTTTTGCCTATAAAAAAATCTGCGGGCGAGGATAAAATATCGAATATTATGATAAAACAAGCGTGCTTAGCGGCCAATTCATCGATTCTACATGTTTACAACAGATGTATCGCAGAAGGCATATTTCCAAAAATTTGGCGCACCGGTTGCTTAAAATTAATACCTAAAGCGGGAAACAAACCTCCAGACGACCCAAAATCTTACCGTCCGATAACGTTACTGCCTTGCTTAGGTAAATTACTAGAACGTCTCATCGTACCTCGCCTGCTACCCGGTGGCCCTAAATTTCATAGTCATCAGTTCGGTTTCACCGCCGGGAAATCGACTGTTGACGCGGCTATGGAAGTTAGAAAAATAGTAAATCTTTCGAAATCCAAATACGTGGTCGCCATTTCATTAGATATCTCCGGCGCGTTCGATCATGCTTGGTGGCCGATATTATTATTAAAACTAAAAAATCGAGGTTGCTACTCTAATATTTATGCCATAATACGTTCTTACTTTTTTAATGGTCAAACTAAGCTTCGACTTGGCCATTGTACACACGCCAAAGATTTAACTTGCGGCTGCCCTCAGGGCTCTGTTATCTCGCCAAAGCTATGGAATTTCGGATTTGATGATTTATTAAGTCTTCCCCTACCACCGCTGTGCGTACTAGTTGGCTACGCCGATGACGGCTTTCTCATCGTTCAAGCAAATTCACGTTCCGAAATTGAATCTAAAGCCAATGATAGTCTTAATTTAATATCGAGCTGGGGTAAACGTAATCGCCTGAAATTCGCCGCGCATAAAACTTACCAAATCCTTTTAAAAGGTTCCCTTATATCTTCCCCTAGCATTAAACTTGACAATATTAACGTTAAACGCAAACAGTCGCTCTGTTATCTTGGTTTTTACTTGGAAAATAAATTTACATTTTTAGAACATATAATTCAAACTGGTGAGAAAGCGAAGCGCAATTTTTACTCCTTTACCAAAATATCTACGTCGACATGGGGCCTCTCTTTCAAAACCCTAAAATTAATATACACCGCTACTTACCTAGGCAGCATTTGCTACGGGGCCCCCGTGTGGGCCGACAGAGCAACTATCGGCGCGGCTCGTCGCAAGTTGCTACAAAGCCAACGTCTTGCTCTTATATTCTTATGCAAAGCTTACAGGACCACAAGCACCGAAGCCTTGCCTGTGTTAGCCGGAGTTTTACCCGTTGACCTTGAGATTCAGCGTCGTGCGACAATGTATTATCATAATAAAAACATTGACAACCCGTTCTTTTTAAGCGCTCGCGATAAAATTAAAATAGCAAGATTGTTTGAACCTTTAGAAAACTCTGTGCAAAGCCTAATCTCCGAATGGCAGTCGCGATGGGACTGTTCCACCAAAGGGCGTCATCTTTATAACTTTTTCCCTAATATTCGTGAACGGCTATCCAAACAGTGGATGGATATTGATCACTGCGTTTCTCAATTCCTGACCGGTCATGGAAATTTTAAGGCCAAACTTTACGGTTTTAAACTAGTGCCTTCACCCATGTGCGAGTGCTCGACCGAAGGCAACATGTTTGAACAAACCGCTCATCATGTTCTCTGGGAGTGCAGTCTCTGGCAGGACGAAAGAACTACTATGCTAAACAACCTATTCTGTACATCTGGAGTCGCATACTACGGTGATCTCGTGGACAGCGCTAGGAACTTCCGTGCCTTCAAGCGTTTTTGTCACAATTATTATTGGCAACAGTCAAACACAATAAACTCCAATATTAACTTAGCTTAGCTTAGGAGTCACAATTATTAACCTTATTTCCGTGGTGCTCCCCCTTAAGTTCTTTGACTTTCGGTCATTGCAACTTTGCGCTGTCTCCCGCTTTTATGGGGAGGGAAATTGGAATCTTCCTACTCCTCCTATTTTCTTCTGATTAATTTCGTTGCGGGTCCCAAGACAGTTTTAGCATGTCCCTCGGGCTCCCTGAGATCATATCAAAGGGTTTTCGTGGTTGGATACCGCTGTCGATCCTGGCGACACAGGAGATACAGTGGTGGGAATGTGTGGTGGGCCAAAGCCCGTTTAAAAAGTGGAATACCATTTAGAAAGTTACTCAATGCTATTCCACTTGACTAAATTTAGTCACTAAATCATTTAGACGTCTAAATTTAGTGAAATGGAATGAGCGCTTTAAACTTTTTTAAGCGCTTTTTCCACTTAAGCGCTTATTCCACTTATCCTAGCTAGGTTCCTAGATCCTAAATCGTTTCCGATTTAGTCAAGTGGAATTTAACATTTAGAAGCTAGGATCCTAAATCGTTTCCGACTTAGTCAAGTGGAATAACATTTAGAAAGCTAGGATCCTACCTAGGAACCTAGCTAGGATAAGTGGAATAAGCGCTTTATAGTCCCATTCACTATCCTGCATTGCAGTCCGCCTGTTGCAGGCCTGCATGCAGGCCTGCAACAGGCGGACTGCAATGCAGGATAGTGAATGGGGCTATAAAGCGGCCCGTATTTGAATCTTCACAATGCACGCGGTAGTAACATATCTGCTAAAGTTTTTCATCATTGTATTCTACCAAAAACATAAATGATCTAGTTCCTGAAAACTGATCATGCTGGGAGATCTGTCTGCGACTTTGCCCTTGCGTACGACTTAACACAACTGGTTGCTACGCCTACGCGAATCCCAGATGTAGACGGTCAGAATCCTTCCCTGTTAGACCTTCTGCTGACTTCAAATCCTGATGGCTACTAAGTATCCGTGTACGCACCACTTGGTTCATCGGATCATTGCCTTATTAGGAGTTCTTTGCCACTTACGGCGGTATTGCAACAGCGTACTGTTAATTATCGTCGTGTGTGCAAGTTAGCAGACTGGGATGGGATGCGGTCATTTTTTGCATCCCGATGATCGCGACACTACCTGTTGCCAATGATGATGGAGCTTTTCATTCCGTCTTCTGTAGTGTCAACCGGTGGCAGATTTCGTCCCTGGTTTATTTCATCCTCCAAAAAAAGCTGGCCGGTACGAGGAGGCTTACCTATCCTGGGCCAATGCAGTGTCTGCTTGGGATTTAAATACCAGCACATATAAAATGGATTACAACCTTGCCTCTTGGTCTTTCAAGAGAGAGATCACTCGGGCAAAGAAACAGCACGTCAATAGAATTAGTGTATTAGTATAGAGTGCCTCCCCTCGGGAACTTGTGCATTCTGGTCGTTGGCCAAAGCTATTAAAGGGAATTTCTGCAAGACATCCCTACCATCCCTACCCACACGTAGGAAATGATCGTTGGCCCACGACGCAAAAGACAAAGCCGATCTTCTGGGTAAGCTCTTTGCGTTAACCACCCTAGATGGACTTGGTGTGGACATGGCGAAGTTCGGGTTTGGCATAAAGCGCTGCTATCATACGGGCTCCCCGAGATCTTATGCAAGTGTAAAGGTCGTAGTTGACGATGAATGCTTGGAAACTCAGTCTGTTGATGTTGATATCTCATATTTCTCCGTCATTGAGAGTCGAAACGAGCTTGTGTCTAAAATAGAGAATTCATTGGACAAACAAAAAAAGGTAGATGTAACTTAGTCCAATTCAACCCCGCCAAGACACAAGTCTGCGCGTTTACCACTAAAAAAGTCATCAATGGTCGTATATCCTCGTTAAGTGTTTCTTTAATCATTGCTTGTTAACAATCTCCCCTAGCATTGAAATACTTGGCATAAAGTGAACATATCGAGTGAAGTCCAGTTCCGATATCATCTAGAGGGCAAGGCCTTCTTCTTAGCAGAGCGTGACAGTATTTCGGTCCAGACCAACGCCTACAACTCTACAAGGCGCAGGTTCGGCCTCATATGGAATACCTACTATTCTCATCGTTGGGCAGGGGCGCCAAAATACCAACTGCTCCCTCTGCATCGTATCCAACGAAGGGCTGCTCGAATTGTTGACTGCCATAGTGTTTCAAACAGCTTGGGACCCTTGGAATTACGCCGAGATGTAGCTTCACTCTGTATCCTCTATCGGTTGTATCACGGGGAGTGGTCTGAGGAATTGTTCGGAATCATACCACCTGCAACTTTTCGCCGTCGTCCCACGCGAAAAATATACCATTCTCATCACCTTGATGAGTGGCAGTCTTCCACAGTGCGTTTTTCGCGTAACTTTCTGCCGCGCACTGTAAAACTCTGGAACGAACTGTCACCAGTAGTATTTCCGGACTTATACGACCTGAAAACTTTCAAGAAGAGAGCGTTTTCCCTCTTAAAAGGCCGGCAACGCACCTGGAGCTCTGCTGATGTTGCGAGTGTCCATGGGCGACGGTAGTTGCTTTCCAACAGGTAACCAGTTTGCTCGTTTGCCCCCTTTTCTAATATTTATAAATCTCCTGTCACGATGTTTGTCCGCGATGGATTCCTAAACTACTTAACCGATTTTAATGTTTGTTTTTTTAATGTGTGCTTTTTTCCAACTTGAGAGATAGGATAGCTTAGATCTTTAATTTTATAGTCGCAATTTTATTGCAAATTATTTGTCTATGAAGAGCGACCATTGTTTATGCGACGCGGGTCACGGGATAGCGATGGACGTTGCCATGGTGACATACTTAATCACTAATTCAATAAAATAATACGGGCGATATATACTTTATATAATACTAGCTGTTGCCCGCGACTTCGTCCGCGTGGACTTCAGTTTATAGTTGTTCCCTTACAATGTACATCGACGCGCAAATCACAAAGTTCCTTTTTGTGTGAACCGTACATTTTTCTGCGACAAAATATACCTACCCTATGTTCTTCCCCGGGACTCAAAGTATCTCTATACCCAGCAAAATAGATTGAATAGCTTAGGCGAAAATTATAAAAGCTTATTGAGGGGGAACCGTACATTTCTTGGGACAAAAATTTAATGTATCCCTTGTCCTTCCCGAGACTCAAAGTATCTTCATTCTCCATACCAAAATTCATTAAAATCGATTGAATAGTTTACGCGCAAATTATAAAAGTATATCGTGCGGTAATCGTACATTTTTCCGGGATAAAATGTGTCCTATGTCCTTTTCTGGGACTCAAATATCTATACCAAAATTCAGCAAAATCGGTCCAGTTGTATGAAGGTTCCTTAGTAGTAGAAATAACACTTCAAACTCAATATGTAAATTTATATTTCCACACTGTATAACTTAATACTACTGGTACTCCAATAACATGGAACTTAGTATTTAAGCACAACTGCTCAGCTTGGCTGATCAAAAACGAATGATCTCGTCTCCCCAATGCTACCCCGCCATTACAGTTACCAATATTAAAATAGTCTCTTGACTTCCGGTCTGAAATATTATTCATCAACATGGCGGACTTCCGGATTTAAAATAATAATTATTAAATATTCTGTACTTCCGGTCTATCATTGACGGATGTCAAACTAATAACATCCGTCAATGATAAGTATTAGTCAAGTGTCAAATAAGTGTTGATGAATATTATTTAGGACAAATAATTTAATTAATTTCTTACAACTCGGCCATCCGTTCTGAGACGAGTCCACTCGTTCATGGATAATATCTAAATTCTAAAATATAGTACTTTATGATTCATTACACTAGGACATTAATTTAATCACCGTTAACAATAATTTATATAAACTATAATAGCATGTACATTGTACACTATGTAAGACTAAAACAAATACATAAAGTAAACATTAATAACAATAATTAGATATCTACCAACTTCAATCATATTATTATGATAATGCAAAACATCATTTAAACTGTAATTTATATTCTATAAATAGTTGGATAATAAAATAAAACATTTGTAAATCTTTGTATACATAAATGCAACTTAACTGTCTGTACTGTACTGTAAACTGTAAAGAATACTATTCTGTTCTGAAATTTTATAATATAACTGCAGCCCGTGACCTGGCTGAGCCCGTAACCTGGCACTATACATAATACTTGAGAAATGAGCCCGTGACCTGGCTCAGCCCGTGACCTGGCATTTTAGTTTGTTATATAGCCCGTGACCTGGCTTAGCCCGTGACCTGGCACTGTTTTAACTTAATAAATATCAACTCAACTTTAATTACATCATGATGTACATGCCCCAAACTTATCTCAGTTCTACATATTGTATATGAACATCAGTACATTTGAACTGAGAAAAGTCCGTTACCTGGCCTGTAAATCAGATAAATCCTGTAATACCTTCTTATCAACTATTACAATCAGACACTTCTGAAATACTTATGGCCTGTTTCACCGCTTCCTGATAAGGCTATCCACCACTTAATTTGACAGATGGAGTATGGAAAATCTGTCAAATAACCCTATCGGGCACCTTATCAGGAAGCGGTGAAACAGGCCCTAAATTATGCAATTAATGTAACAAATAATTTAATAAACGTTTCGTTCTTAGAACGGTAGTAGTCATAAAGCAATCAATTGTTTCCTTCAGTGCCATCATCAGAGGAACAATCAGATTCTGAGGATGATGGAGACTGAAAAACTAACCATGGAAATATTTTATCAATTGCTACAACAGCTTCGTAACGTTTTCCCTTTCTTGTAATTGGTGTATCCTCTATGACAAACCGATCATTCGAAAGTATCTTTTTAATTCTGTAAGGGCCTTGACATTTTGGTTCAAGCTTTTTAGACTGGCCTTCTACCCCAGGAAATGCCTTAATGACTCTAACTAAATCACCCTCGGCGAAATTTGTTTTCCTTAACTTTCGTTTATTTAATCTTTCTTTGTCTTTATCTTGTTGACGTTTAATACGTTCACTTGCCTCAGCCCTAACGCTATCTAAATTATCTTTATTAAAATTGGATTCATCAAAATTCAATATTACATCATTTAAAATACCTTGTGAAGGGTTTGCAACTGTACGTCCGAACAATAATTCAGTTGGAGTTTTCTTTGTAATAGCATGTACGGTGGTATTTATGCCTAACTGAATTTGTGGCAAGTTCTCATCCCAAACACCATTGGAATTACTACTATGATTCATTGCACCAAGTGCGGCCAAAATAGTGCGGTTATATCGTTCAACTTGGCCGTTGGCACGGGGTGTAGCTACCGCATTGTAAACGTGCTTAACGCCAATAGACTTAATATATGTTTGAAATTCTTTGCTAGTAAAGCTTGTTCCTTGATCGGTAATTAATCTATTGGGACAACCAAAATAACTAATATTTTCGCGTAGTGCCCTAATAGTAGTGGAAGATTTCGTATTTCGCACTGCTGTGATATTTATAAATTTTGTAAATGCATCGATAATGACCAGAATGTAAGTATTTCCGCGTCTAGTCCGAATAAAAGGTCCCAAATGATCCGCATGGATTGTGTGAAAAGGTATGTCCACTTTTGGTATTGGATGTAATTCGCTAACTAAAGAACCACCAGGGACTTTGTGGTGTGCACAGCCCAAACAAGCCGAGACATACTTTTTCACAAATCGCCGCATCTTTGGGAACCAATAAAAAGCTTTTATACGTGACAAAGTTTTCTCATAGCCGAAATGCCCTACATCGTCGTGGTTACTTTTTAGTAATTGCCATCGCGCACTATTGGGAACCATCCATAGCTCAGTTTTGTCATCAATAACCCTATAGACAAGACCTTTTTTAATTTTATAGTTTTTGAAAATATCAGCTGTTTCTCTAGTTTTTGAATCACCTAAAATATTAACAATTCTCTTTATTTCATCATCTTGCTGCTGATAAGTAATAAGCCAATCTTCAGAATTAATCTGTAATATGTCTAGAACATGAGATTCATTTTGATCATTCGCAATAGCTCCTCTGCTCAAAGCATCAACGTGCGCCATCTTTTCTCCGGATCTGTACTCTATATCGCAATCAAACTCTAAAAATTGTATCCACCAACGCGCGATACGTGGAATTAAATCACGTTTGGTTAAAGTCGTACGTAATGCATTGCAGTCAGTTAATATTTTAAATTTGATACCTAATAGATAAACCCGGAATTTAATTAGAGAAGCAATAACCGCTAATGTTTCAAGCTCAAATGAATGCATCTTCTGTTCGTCAGCGTTAGTTTGACGACTATAATAAGCGACTGCTCTAAATGAACCCGATTGATCTTTTTGAAGGAGAATCCCTGCCACCCCAAATTTACACGCATCCGTATGTAACTGGGTTTCTGCCTCAGGATCGTAAATCGCAAGAACTGGTCTTTCGATCAGACAAGATTGTAATGTCCTAAAAGCCTGAGACTCGTCAGTTCCCCACCTCCAAGCAACATCTTTCTTCAGTAAGTTTGTCAAGGGACGAGCAATTATTGCAGTCCTTGACGAACCTTCGGAAAAAACTAGCCAATCCTAAAAATCTTCTGACTTCGTGAATGTTGCTTGGAACGGGAAATTTTGATATCGCGTCTGTTTTGATGGATCCTGGCCTCACTCCTTCAACACTTATTTCATATCCAAGATAATCTATTTTCTCAAAACAAAAATTACATTTATTTAACTTAAGAGTGAGTCCACTATCCCTCAAGAGACATAAAACTTCCTCCAAACGGGCCATGGATTCATCAAATGATCTTGCTGGAATAAGGATATCATCCATATACAGGAGTACGTAAGACCGTACGGGAGATTTTTGTATAATTTTATTCATAGTCCGCTGAAATACTGAAGGCGCGTTTACGAGTCCAAATGGCATCCTACAGTATTCGTATTGGCCGTCTGGTGTAACGAAGGCCGTCTTGTCCCGCGACGATTCAGCTATGGGCACCTGGTAATAACCAGACGCCAAATCAAGCGTTATAAACAAAGAACTACCTACAAGCATGTCAAGCTGATCTTCAATTCGTGGCATAGGATAGTGCTCACGAATAGTCTTACGATTAAGTGCGCGGTAATCCACGCATAGCCTTTTTTCTCCAGACTTTTTGTTCACCAAAACGATTGGGCTGGCATATGGAGAGTTACTTTCTCTAATGATACCACTGTTTAGCATCTCATTGATCATTTCCCTGACTAACAACCTCTCACTGTACGATAATCTGTATGGCCTATACACTACAGGATCGGAATCTGTCAGCTGAATTACCATTTCTGACTCCCTGGAAAAACCTAAATCACTAAGGCCTTTTGAAAAACACACAGGGTACTTATCAAGTATGTTTTTCAATGTAGTTACTTGCTGTTGTGATAAATTGTTACCAAATTTTAATTCTGATTCGTCTAATTCATTTTGACAGCAATTTACATCAATCTTACAAATATTTACAGTATTATTTTTAATAGCATAACTACGGGTCACGAGCATATCCTTATCAAATTTAATATTGTCTTTGCTAATATTTTGAATAAACACGTGCCCTATGCCGTCAGTCAATTCGTATTCACCCGGCAATAAATAGTATTCTTTACCTTCACGACCTCTCAAACTACCTTGAACATATATGCGCCCCGTGTAGACTGGATTACACGTAACGGGAAGAGCACTAATTTCACCAGAATTAATTTCAATACCAGCAGAACATATAAGCGGAAGCTTAATTGTGTCTAGAGGTTGTATCCTTTCAAATACAACATCAGAACCAGTTTTGATTATTTTAATACTAGGCCTTTCCGTAAACGTGTGTCCAATCAACAATGGCGCGCCTAATAAATAATCATCTACAATAAGTACTTCTACATCCCTTTCTTCAATGCCCTGAATTTTTATCGTACATAATGTCTTCCTAATTGGACAGTAAGGGATACCACCAAAACCTTTTAACGTAGGACCTGACGATGAATCCCATTGTAATTTCAGCTGCTGAGCATTACTAAAACGAATCAAAGTACCTTCGCTACCTAAATCAACATATCCATCCAACACGGCCTCATTAATTTTTATAGGCATTTTATATTTTGAGCTGGTATCCGCGACTCCTTCTACTTTTAAAATATTTTTACTAGTACTCTCGTTATTACTCTGATTCGTCTTGGAACAATCAGCAGCTGAATGTCCAATTAGTCTACAGTTATTACAACGTAGTCTAGGCTTAGTGCAACGGTAGAATGTATGACCTTTCTCATTACAATTATAGCACGTAACGTTATCAAATTTATTATCTTTCGGCAATTTATTATGATTAGCTAAATTAACATTATTTGATATTTTACTACGCCTATCCTTACTACCGCTTTCAACGGACTGCTTGTCTTGACCGACCTTAACAGACTTCAAAAAGTTAAGTACTTGCTCTGGTTCTTTGAATTCTGCTGCCTGCGCTCCTAGTCTAACACCTCTATCTTCTATACCGAAAACTAAACAATCAACAGCTCTTTTTCCATTAATCTCGCATCTATTGAGTAGATTCATTTTTGCGTAGTAATAAAGTTCGAGCGATTCGCCAAACCGTACTCGTTTTTGTAACATTTCTGTTAACAATTCGGCGTAATTTTGACGAGATGGAAAAGACTCCCTAAGCTTTATTTTCCACTCTGGCCAAGAGTATAGCAAAGTTGGTAGGCCCTGGTACCAAGACTTCGCGACTCCAGTTAACTTTGGTAAAGCGTAATGAATAATATGTTTATCATCCCAGTTGTATATTTGTGCGCACTCTTCCACCTTATTTAGCCAGGAATCAATTGATTGCTCTTTACATAACGGGTCAAACTCGGGTATGACATTGTTAAGTACTGGATAATTTTCGCGTTCGGTACCGTTCTTAAAATTATTCATGGCGTTAATAAATTTATGAAGAAAATGAGTTTCTGATTCTGCATACCTCGGCGCAGCGCTTGGAGAGTGTCCTTCATTGAAAGCTGACCGACTGCGACGTCTACTGGATCTAGACTCTCTTCGCCTCGACCTTGACTCTCTTCGCCTTGTCGTCGACTCCCTTTGTCGAGACATTCGACTGGTTGTCGTACCTGCCCGCTCATGCCTCCTGCGCCGCATACCCGGCGATCCAGTCTCTCGTGAGCGACTCCGGGGTACGCTGGGAGTCTGGTCACGACGCTTGCGTTTTGGCATTTCGCAATTACCTCGAACGAGAAAAAAAAATAAAGAAAAACATTAATTTAACTGATTTAAAATTTTATTTATTCTAGATCACTGTAGTAATACCTAAGTATAATATATTTCACTGTAAATAGAATGTTAATATTGTACTTGTAACTTGCAAGAATATTTAAACAAGAACTGGAAAACTGTACCATATAAAATCAAACAATTACTCATTGAAATAAAACTATAAACGTCAGTCACATTATTATGTATATAAATGGAATTTTATTTGTAAAATGCATGCGTATTATTGATAATAATAAATAAATATAACCGTTAATACATTTAATTACTAACGGACATGAATCATGGAACGATAATCTTAAATCATCCACTATTTGGTAAAACTTCTTATAGTTAAATAAAAAAAATAAACATAAATTGTAATCTAATGTTCTAGAGAAAAGAAAAAAACAAAACCACTAAGTAGTACACAAAAATATGTACTTGCATTGCGAAAAATTAATAGAAAAATAGGGTAAAATAAATTAATAAGTAAAATAAAATAATGAAAATTTAAATGTTATTTTATTTACATACCTTTTTATCGTGGGCAAATCCCGCTTCTGAGATATGAAGGTTCCTTAGTAGTAGAAATAACACTTCAAACTCAATATGTAAATTTATATTTCCACACTGTATAACTTAATACTACTGGTACTCCAATAACATGGAACTTAGTATTTAAGCACAACTGCTCAGCTTGGCTGATCAAAAACGAATGATCTCGTCTCCCCAATGCTACCCCGCCATTACAGTTACCAATATTAAAATAGTCTCTTGACTTCCGGTCTGAAATATTATTCATCAACATGGCGGACTTCCGGATTTAAAATAATAATTATTAAATATTCTGTACTTCCGGTCTATCATTGACGGATGTCAAACTAATAACATCCGTCAATGATAAGTATTAGTCAAGTGTCAAATAAGTGTTGATGAATATTATTTAGGACAAATAATTTAATTAATTTCTTACAGTTGTTTACGCGTGATGTCATAACCAAGGGAAGTATATGGATTCATTTTTATTATTAATTAATATACATATGTTCCGCGCGGCTTCGCCCGCGTAAATTAGATATTTCACAGACAAATTAGTCCACAAAAATAGCCTATGATCCTTTACGTGCTCTACTTCCTACCTGACCCAAAAAACAGAAAAATTGCGCTTTCAAATAATTTCCCCCGTTTTTTCCACATTTTCCTATATGTCTTCGCTCCTATTAGATGTAGCGTGATAAAATATAGCATATATCCTTCTTCGATAAATGAACTATCTAACACTGAAAGAATTTTTCAAATTGGACCAGTAGTTCCTGAGATTAGCGCGTTCAAACTATTACTAAATAAGCATTTCATATAATTTTCCTCGTTCTTTCCACATTTTCCTCTATTCGCTCCTATTAGTCTTAACGTGATAAAATATAGCCTATAGCCTTTCTCAATAAATGGGCTATCTAACACTGAAAGAATTTTTTAAATCGGACCAGTAGTTCCTGAGATTAGCGCGTTCAAATAAACCCTTTCAAATAATTTTCCCCCGTTTTTTCCACATTTTCCTCTATTTACTCGCTCCTATTAGTCTTAGCATGATAAAATATAGCCTATAGCCTTCCTCGATAAATGGGCTATCTAACACTGAAAGATTTTTTCAACTCGAACTACGAAGCCTGCGTTCACAAACAGTTGTCCAGGTTTGTCTACCAAAATGAGTTACTTTCTCCACATCAATCTGGTTTTAGACCTGGACACAGCACAACCTCAGCGCTGTTGAAGGTGACAGGTGACATAAGAGAGGGCTTTGAGAACTCTAAGATTACAGTCCTTGTGTTAATAGACTTCTCAAATGCATTCAATAATATTGACCACGACATATTACTGGCAGCCCTTTCATGTTTACCGATTTCGTCTGTAGCACTAGCATGGATTTCCTCCTATCTACGAGGGCGTCGGCAGTCCGTACGTACAGATAAGTCGTTCTCCGATTGGCTAGATCTTGATATGGGTGTCCCTCAAGGCGGTATTCTTTCTCCACTTCTCTTCTCGATTTTTATAAATCTCGTCACCAAAATACTTCGCAGTGCGTATCATCTGTTTGCTGATGATCTACAAATATATTGTCAGGCCGAACTTGATTATTTACCATCCGCTATCGACATAATAAATCGAGATCTCGATGCTATTAGAGAATGGTGTAGTAAGTTTGGACTAACAGTGAATCCAGCAAAGTGCCAAGCCATTTTACTAGGTAGTGCTAGAAACTTAAGCAAGGTTGATCAAGGTGCCGTTCCACCAGTGATCTATAATAATTGTGTCATTCCATTTAGTTCGAACGTTAAGGACCTTGGATTATACATTGATTCGACTTTTACTTGGCAGGCTCAAATCTCATACGTCTCTCGCAAAGTCACTGGTATCCTGCGATCCCTCTACCGGTTTAAAAACTTCCTTCCTTCTTCAGTCAAGTTAATGCTCGTCCAGTCACTTATCCTTCCCATCATTGACTACGGTGATGTGTGTTATTTCGACCTAAACGCTGACAAACTTAATAAACTTGATCGCCTACTCAATAACTGTTTAAGATTTATTTTCAACCTACGCAAATTCGATCATGTCTCTTACTTTCGTTCTAAGCTACACTGGCTACCAATACGACAGCGCCGCTCTACTAGGGCCTTGTGTATGCTTTACTCCCTGTTGCATCATCCTAATGCTCCTAAATACCTAACCCCCCATTTCCAATACCTTTCCAGTACCCATGACAAATACCTTCGATCCTCTAACAATGTACTCCTTTCTTGTCCTTATCATAGATCAGACATCATCCACTCGTCTTTCAACGTACAGGCTATTATACTCTGGAATGCTCTTCCTCGAGAAATCAGGCTAACCAAAACCAGGGACACATTTAAGCGCAAAGTTCGTGAGTTTTATTTGAAGCAATTGGCAGTAAAGTATTAAATGATTAATAATATCTATGATAGTTTTTATGTATTATTATTATTATATAAATATATATTATTATTACAATATACATTAATTAATTATATAATATGTGCTAGTATTTTTAAATTAAGTATTTATAGTATGATATTTTATGTAATTAGTATATTAATTAGGTATATATATTATTATAATAATATTTATACATATTTTTTAGTTTATTAATATAGTAGTCTCGCTCTATTGTGTAAAATATCTGCTCATGAGTTTAGTTATAGGTATTTAGATTGCTCTTCATTTATCTATTATTATTATTATTTTTGTTATTTTTTTATCCTTTCGCACTACTGGCACCTACACAATTTTGTTTCTGGACACCTAAAGGTTGACTGGTAGAGAATGCCACCTGGCATTAAGTCCGCCTATGTACCAACATTGTGCAAAAAGTATAAATAAATAAATAAATAAATAAAATCTAGAAGTGTCTACCGTCGCGCCGTCTGGTGGAGATGATAAAAAGAAAACAACCCATTCTGCGATTGAACTAAAGCCGGCTGTACACTCTCGCCGAGACACAGCGAGGCGGCCCGAGTGCGAGAGTGTAAATGGGTGCGCTCGCCTCGTCTCGCCTGTCTCGGACCCTCTCGGTCCGTTGTCGGTATTTTGCGCCCGAGACAAAGGGTCTCGCGAGGAAAACGGGCGCACTACTGTATAACACTCGCGCGTCTTTCAGTACTAGTCCCGCCGTTGGACAGTGTAGAACAGAAAAATAACAATAATAAACGTCCTTATTAGTCATTATCTGTGAGAAATAAAATTTTATATGATAATAAATCTTTCGATTACAATGAAATCTTTCGATGCATGGTGAATGGTGAATGGTTGTTTTCGTCCATCTTCTCTGAGTTCGTAACTGCGATTGAACTAAGCGAGAATGTGTATATACCACATTTATTATTATGCCCGCTGTACACTCTCGCCGAGAGCTCTCGGGCGAGAGTCTAGTGCGAGAGCCCCTTGCCCGAGTGCGATCATGTACACACTCTCGGCGAGAGTGTACAGCGGGCATAATAATTAATGTGGTATATTTTTACCAAAGACCTATTTTTGCTACTAAAGAATGGTATGAATGAAATATATTTATATGGTCACACTGGTTAAAAAATCCGCCAAATTGTCAAAATGTCGGTCAATGCACAAGTGCAATTTCCAAAAAATGAAAACAATTTAAAAGGTGATAAATCCACGAAACCCTTGTTTCCGAAACCTGCAGACTGTTCTTATGTGTCTTGTTATTGGTAAGAATATTTTATGTAGTTTCTTTTAATTTATTGTCACAAGTTTATTTACTTTATTTTGATTGGGAGTTTGTTTGGAATTTTAATAAAATTGCAGCGAGGAAAACGTGTGGAAGCTTTGCCAGGATGTATCTATAAGGATTCCTGGAGAACTGGATAGATGTTTCGTCGTTTTTATTTCTAATCCATGTCGCACTGTACCACTATGGAAACAAAGGGCAGGGCGCGAGGAGGATCGGCTCGTAATATGGGTCAGTCTCCTTTAGCTAATATTATTTATTTATTAACCCGTGGCAAATGTTTTAATTAAATAAAATTTTCAGGACTATCATGTGATATTTCTATACGCCTTAGACTCCAAATCGTGTTTGGTTTACGATCTGGACTCGGAACTGCCTTTCCCGACGTTCTTCCACAAATATGTTACAGAAACTTTCCGGACTGACCAAGTATTGAAATCCGATTTTCATAGGTGCGCATATTTTTATACTTTTATCTTAAAATATCCAAAATCAAAAATAATATTATGATGACTTCCAACTGCTGTCCTTAAAAAAATGCTATAACGCTTCAACTCCCAGTGGCCGCGAGAACAATAGATTTCCAAGAATCCGTGATCAAAGGACTACCTTCCTACCTGCACATCCTTTTGTTTTTAATGTTTGTAATTTGAATACATATTAATACTTGCCTTATTTTGTAGATTCTTCCGAGTTGTATCAGCTAAGCAATTTCTTCAACATTTTGCATCAGACAGACGTCATATGAAGAGACCAGACGGCACGTGGATAAAGCCACCTCCAGCATATCCAGCCATTTGCACATCAAGTAAGTACTAAACAAAGTATCATCATTCTTTAGAATCAACTAAATTTACCAAAAAAAGTTGAAACCAAAAAGCTGCACCATAAATTCTACAAAAGAAAATACATATTGAATAATTAACATATTGAAATAATAATACAGTCAAAATCTGTTATAACGACATCAAAGGGACTACTCACATTAAGTCGTAAAAACCGATAGTTGTAATAACCAGTGACAGGTATTAATAGGAAGAATAAGATGTATATATTCATGTAGGAAATTAAACCACATTTTGTTTACTTCAATATAAACACATAATATAAAAGAACAATCAATCACAACATTTTTCCATCATTTTTGTATGCATAAAATCTGTAATTTTAGTTTGTTTGGAACACTTTTGTCGTGCATACACATTTTGTAATTCACGTTAGATTTTAATCAGCGTATCGTCACAATTTCTCTGCATGTGGAACTGTTCATTAAAAAGAACAATCTTTCTTAATACACTAACAGCATTGAGATCGTCAATCAAAGTTGGCACTATTGTTCTTCCGAGTCTTCCTGTTCGTTTTCATTTTCCTCTTGAACTTCACATACAATATTATCCTCCGTAGCTGGTGCACAAATTGCAATAGACTGATCTACATCAATGAACTCGTCTGCTTCAGTAGTAGAAAAAGCAGGTCGTAAATTTTGAGCTAATTAAAGTTGTATTAAAGTAAAGATAAGTAACAAACTGACTTAAGAGATATGACAAAGCGGGCCATGAGGCTACGGCATGCATGTGCTTTGTTTCTAAGAATTACAAAAGACCCTAAATTTTGTTTACTTTTTACGATAATAGCCACTTTTATTATTCGTAGCATTGACCATTATACTGTGCCACTTGCCAGATGTGGATACTGTTACCTATTCAAATTGTTGACAATACAGCTGAGCCGGTCGTTCTGCAGATATTATAATTCTCCGAAATTTTAACCAAATGTGGTCGACTAATTCGGTATGTCGTAGTAAACAGTGTCGTAAAAACCAATGTTTTTGATAAGGTGGTCATATAGCATTCAGCCGGGACCTTTGATTTTGGTCAATTTAACCGGTATGCTGTTTTAAACGATGTCGCCATAAGCGGTTTTGACTGTAATTATATTTACATCTTAGAATGAATCTTTTCTGTTCTACTTTTTAACTCAAATATATTTCTTTTTATTTTATTAATTAATCCCTCGATCGCGGATTCTTGGAAACCTATTGTTATTCTATAGTTATAGCGGTTGGATTGGACCGCTTGGGGCTTGATGGGTAAAAGTACTATTATACATTGCGATTTTTTACCAAAGTATTTTAATTTCAGCCTCAACACATAATTTGGATGAATACATCAATATGGATACTGGCACCGGTCCAGGCCAGGTATTTAATTTAACTGATTTTGTACAACGATTCTATAAAATTGAAAAGTAGTAAACCACTCAGTTTACAACCAGTAGGTAGTCAAATATTGCTAATTTATAATTAACTTTAATTGATTGTTACAAAATTATTCATTCATTTTTATTTATTGTTTTAACGTAGTCAAACATTTTTGTTACATTATGTTGTGTTTTAAACTTAAGTAGAGTTAAAAATGTTAAATTTTTAAGTTTTTTTTTATTAAATACAATATTTAAACAACACTCAAAATATAATAATAATCAATATTATAAAGTAATAGCACGAGTTTATTGCACTGTGTAAAGAAATATTGCACAAATGAAAATTACCAATATCACACAGTTTTTTACCTTTACAAAATAAAACAAAATAGCATTAATAACAAAATATTGTATGATGATAATAGCATTGTGCATTAATTACTACTTAATACTTATGTATTTATATTTTATATACTTTAAACTAAGCTTGTTTTAATGAATAGAAAATAGCATTTACAATTTTACAGTTGAATATTATTGTATTGATAAATATTTAATGATATATTCTTTCAATTAAAGATTTAATCAATATTGTTATCATACGTATTTAAACTAAATTTCCATTAGAATTAATATCCATTTAAGATTAAAATTGTACTTATGATACTTAACTTTATGTAAAGTAAAAATGTATGCCTTTTTCATCTCCAATATATTTAATTGCTTATTTATTTGGCACAAGCATATTGGTAATGTCCACAATAATATTTAAAGACTGCACACATTTGAGTACCAGAATAAAATATTATTCTTTCTTACTTATCGAATTTTAAGAATATTTTTTAAAACAACTGACTACCTACCTCCTGTTAAAAAAGTTTTTAAAACATTTTGTTTCGTTTTATTAAACACAAAATTGAGAATAAAAGTATTTTATTAATGCTCATCATGACAACTTAAGTGTGTGCTGGCTTTAATTAGGCTACTTTAATGAGTATAATTATTAATTAATTAAAATGATAGGAGAGATTTATAATAGCATTTAATATAATATTATACTGTAAATTATGTATATTTTAAAGTTTTTAAACCATTGACAAATTGGCTAATTGTTAAGTTAACCCAATATATTATAACCGAAAATGGCTAAAAGTAACTGAGTTGGGAGTTGGGACATTATAAAATTATTTCTTTCAGTCCGTCTATAGCGTAGCGCGGCCTTTATTTTAGCGTAACTCGTTCAATGGAAAATAGGTCAAACTTTTTCAACCCAATAGCAACTTGCGCTACGAATTACGATTCTAAAAATTTTAACTTGTTAGCTGCGTTTATGCGATAACGGGTCTCAGCACGCGAGTTACGCCTTTGTTTTTACAAAAAATCTGACTCAATGTAATTAGGCGCTTTCGTGCTGCTACGACTTTAACATAATGGCACCAACTTAACTCATTTTTCACCTTTACGCTAGCTATATGCCTCACTGGCGTAAAATAATTGATTACTTCCGAGAGTGTAAAAGAGCTTAATGCGCGTTTTCACCTATCGCCCCCTGCCTCTATGTGTCATGTATAACGTGACCATACGACCCGCTTTGAGCGGGACAGTCCCGCTTTCAGGCAGTCTGTCCCGCTGTCCCCCGCGAGGCCGAAATTGTCCCGCTTTTGCAAACAGACCAAACTACAATTTAAAAGTATTTTTATGCTTGAAACTAGCTGTCCCGGTGAACTTCGTGTCACTTTAAAACCTTCCCTGGACTTCTACGAATATTTTAAGACTAAAATCAGCCCAATCCATTCAGCCGTTTTCTAGTTTTAGCGTGACTAACACATTTGAAAATCCATTTTTATATATAAGAAGACTAGCTGTCCCAGTGAACTTCGTGTCACTTTAAAACCTTCCCTGGACTTCAGCCCAATCCATTCAGCCGTTTTCGAGTTTTAGCGCGACTAACACATTTGAAAATCCATTTTTATATAGTTACTAGCTATCCCGGCAAACGTTTCTTTGCCATATTAAGTATATAAAGTATGTATTTTTTTTAATTTGATCGCAGCGCTAACTGTCGGGACAGTCTAAAATTAAAATTCGAATTCGAATATTAATATTAAAAATTTGACACTGCGATGGTAGCGCCGTCTGTCGGATCCAATGTAAAACATTCCAAAATCAACAACTACTAATAAATTAAAAATTAATTAAAAAAAATTGTCCAGCGGACAAAATTGTGAATCTAAACCATTCCCAGATCCCCTTGAACACACACAAAAAATTTCATCAAAATCAGTCCAGTCGTTTGAGAGAAGTTCAGTGACATACACACTCACAGAAGAATTATATATATTAAGAAGATGAGAAGACTAGCTGTCCCAGTGAACTTCGTGTCACTTTAAAACCTTACCTGGACTTCTACAAATATTTTAAGACTAAAATCAGCCCAATCCGTTCAGTCGTTTTCGAGTTTTAGCGTGACTAACACATTTGAAAATCCATTTTTATATATAAGAAGATGCCTGTGTAATGCCTGGAAGTAACACACTCCCAACATTCAACAAATGTGTGTGTTCTGCCATATGCTTATACAGATAGGCACTAGACATCCGTAGATGATGTTAATCATGTACTTACCTCTTTAAAAAACGTATTCACCATTTCTTGTTTGCCACCTTAGTCCTTAGATCAATTCTAAGACTTAGGTGACAAATTTGAAGAAATTAGAAAACTTAAGTGATACTTTAGGTGTTGTTGGTGAAAACAGGCATTAGGCTTTATTACAAATAATAGGGTAAACAATTCAAAGCCTGATGGCGAAGAATAGGAAAAAAACCGAACTAGTTTAAAAATATTGTTTATTTTTCGAATGAATAAAATTAAACTGATTAAAGCCCTTCTAGAGAATTGTCCTCTTGTTTCTTCCTCTTGGTGCAGGAATGCGTGGTAAGAGAGCTGGACTATGTACCATCAAAGAAATTGATTCATAGGCAGGTAACGGGCCTGCGTCATTTGGTCGGATTATGTCAATTATTATTTATTGTCAACCTTAATATTATGTAAAGTACCCCACAGACGATCTTTGTTTGACAAACATGTTTGATGTAATTTAAGTTTTTATCAAACAGCAGCGTAGACGAACAAACGTGCACCAAACAAATTTGTCAAACAATTAGCTAGAATCGGTTTGAGATCATGAGATCTTGTTTGACAAATACAGCGGAACACGTTTGTCAAACGCTACGTAAATCCAAATTTTCTTCAAACAGGTCAAACACGTAGTTTGTTTGACAAACGCTTCAAACAAATCTGTACACTATCAAACTGTTTGAGAAACACGTAAAATTTGACAAACAATTTGATCGTTTGCGGGGTACTTAAGTCGTCAATTGTCATTTATCTGATGAGTTTGACAACGCGACCAAATTCAAAAATCCGGCACGCCAACTGCCTATGAATCAATTTCTTCGATGGTACAAACATTGTGCGCCCTCTTAATATTATGATGACTCGGGTTTTGCCGCATGAAATACACAAAGGATAATATTAAATATCGATTTTATACAGAAGGCCGCATATAATTGTTACCGAATGACACGTAGTTTTAACTTTTAACCCACAGCTGACAGCCTTGAAAATAATGAACTACTCATTATAAGCCCATAAAAATAGAGGTCCACCCTCTATTTTTATGGGCTTATAATGAGTAGCCTATAAAAATAGAGGATGACCAAAAGTCATGGGGGATTTGAAATATTTCGTTTTATCGTGTTTTAATACAACAATTATTTACATACATATTATTTATATATTAACCTGTGTTTTAATATTAAAATATTAATTGTAATGTTCCGTATAATAAATTAATAATATAAAGTATAAACTGTAGTCTGTAACAAAGGCAAAACTACTTACTTAATCCGTTCTTTTTACCCATGCGTGATGCGGCCTATGCCGGACCTCTATACCCATGACCCAATCATCACACTCAAAGAAAGTCCCAGAATTTATGATCCAAACCACAATGCTCAAAATTATATCACAAAGGTTCACCTATTTGTCAATTGATATGAATCTTTGTTACTCACTTCGTGGTTTGTACCATAGCTGTAACAACTCTTCTTATTCCTATGCTTGCCATTCGAATCTTGACTCGTGAGTATATCTATATTAAATAAATAATTTAAAATTGTGTGTAATCGATAAGTAGCTTTTGTATGAAGTTAAATCTTAAAATTTTGTATCGACTTTTATACACTCTTTTTGATTATTTCCCGCGCACCTTAGTATACATTTGTATGGATTAAGCTATAATTTTAAAGTGATTTTACCCTTATATAAATGTGAGATTATTTTGAATTTATACATAAGTGTTGTGTGTTAGTCTAGCTTTGGTAATTGCCTTATTGATTAATGATTAATGATATGAAACGAGGTCGAGTGTCGAGTATTCCAGTTTGCGACCGCCGTTTGATCCTTCCATTTATTGCACAAAGGAAAATAATATTATGTAATATGTACCATCGAAGAAATTGTTTCATAGGTAGTTGACAGAGCTATTTGGTGTGGTAACACTGACCTCCAATATACAATTACGCTGGACCTAAGATAGGTACCCTTTGAAATGACAGCTATTTTTTGTGCCTATTTGAAGCGGAATCAGCGCCTCCAATGCGGGGGAAGAGAACTAAATTGACGTAAAAAATATGACATTTGAAAGTCGCCATATTGGCGCTGATGGCAGTAGTGGGAGTACTTGGAACTAATACTAGTTTCTACAACCAATAGCGATTAAGCGGCCATTTGCAAGTTACGTCAGATTTAGTTCTCTTCCCCCACATTGGGGCGCTGATTCCGCTTCAATTCAAATAGGCACAAAAAACAATTGGGTATCATAAGTCCAGCGTACTTGTATAATGGAGGTCAGTGTGTTGTAATGTTATCTCTATAATATAAATCGTGATCTGTCACCTGAGTTTGACAAAATGCAACAAAATTACATAGGTCCGCCAGATGCCTATGAATCAACTTCTCTGATAGTACAATATCCGACAGATGCGGTGTATAACGTGTTGAAAGCAAGGCAATAAGATTGGAAGTGGTACGCCGGTTGTGTCGGTGATCTTGCTATAGAGCATTAATTTTTTAACGGGCCTACTGTGCGGTGTGCCCAATTTCCATACTTCGAATGTCAGACAGGCTAGGGTTGCCACATAGCTTGCGATTAATGTATAATGCTGCGCTTCCATGCTTGCTAAGCCTTGGCAAGCTTCCACAAGGCACAAGCGCCCACAAATCTCGCTTGGAATTTGGTTTACACGCTTGTGAATGCGTCAGCGTAATTACGTACACGGTACATCAAAGCAAGCGCCCTTTGATCTGTGTCCAAAAACCGACACTACACCGGATCACGCAAGCCAAGCCAGATACTCTCTTTACACGCTTGTGCTTGTGGACGCTGGTCAAGCCTTGGCAAGCATGGAAACGCAGCATAAGGCGTTTGACTAAAGATATTGTGAGATAGCTGCTATAAAACGCCTATTGCAGAGCTGTTACAAGATACGTATGTAATCGTCCTCATTCTCGTGACACCACTAAAATCACCTGCGGTTCGCCTTCAGCCGTATAACGGAGGAAAATCCCGGATCTGTCTAACACAGGACTCCCTCCACGACTGGCCGGTCTATCTCGGACCGGACTTCCACCAAAGTAAGGGAACGCTTAGGCGAACTAAAGCGTTCCCCTCGGCGCCGGGACTGACAAAGCCGGGCAGGTTCCCATCCTGACCCGGAGCCCCGTTAGACGAGAGATTGGAGGTTCGCGTAGCGACGCCTCCGCACTCCCGTCCTACGCCGGCGGAGCGGCAGAGAGGTGGGGTCATTCTCTCTGTCCCGCTCCGTGGCCTCTTTCTGCGACATGACAAATTCGCAGAAAGAGACCGCCGCCTGCCAGGCCTCGTCGCTCTCGAGCCTGCAGCGCACCATGCTCGGGAGCGAGAGGTCCTCGCCCAGCACTGCCACCAGATCGTGGCGCTGCACGGCCCAACGATCGCACACCTCGAGGGTATGCTGGGCCGTGTCCTCCGCAGCGCCACAGTCGTGGCAGACCGGCGTTGGCTCTCTCCTGGCAATCTTACACAGGTACGCACCGAAACAACCGTGTCCGGTGAGTACCTGTGTAAGACGGAAGGTGAGGGGCTTTCTCTTGCGACGCATCCACGCCGCAAGAACAGGACGCAGAGCCTGAGCAGTACGTTGACCGTACTGGGCCTGCGTCAGAGCCTCACCCCACCTTCGGAGCAGCCATTCCTGCCCCAGCTTCCGCACCCGCGAGAGCTCCTCCCACGTCGGCGACTCGCCGGAGAGTGACCTCCTCTCTGCAGTGAAGAGGTGCGTCTCGGCGAGCACTTGCGCCACCAGCTCCCACGGGGGATCTCCAGCCAGGGCAGTGGCTGCCATCCAGGAGATTGTACGGTAGCCCCGGATTACCCTCACCGCTAATTCGCGTGACACCAAGTGTGTGGGTAAGCGACATTCGAAGTACGAAAATCAGGCCCCTAAAGTTGTGAAGCACGCTTGAGGCAGTAATGGCAACTCATGTTTTTACCTATTTATTACTCCACGAATTTTACCTAATAAGTATTTAAAAAAAAATCTTTCTTCCCTAATAATAAGTAATTATAATGTTCGATTGTTTTGTCACACGATAATAAATATTTTATGAATGTAATCAAAGCACGTTTAATACAAAATAATTTAACTTTTTGCAGGGTTTTGATCTGTGTTCAAATATACCGTGTCTAGTCAAAAATAGTTTCGTTGGTCCTTATCCTACAATTTTTTTGTGTGTATGAAGTGCTTTATGATATATTAGCTAGTTTCTCGAGAATATTATACAATTAATATAAATTAAGCCATTTTTAATCTAGTCATCCTCTACTGTTAAAGTTTACTCTATTTATCGTAGGTTTTATCGAGGCGTAGCTGGATTTTATTTGGGACCAAATTATAGAACGGGAATGGATAACGTTGCGTGGATATCCGCAAAAGAATTAAAAACGTAGATAGCATCGCAAAATTGAAAAACTTGAATCTCTTGACATAGGCATAGAGACACAGAATGTCTATTCTGAGGGGTAAGGTTTTGTCACTTATAGAAAGTGAGATCGCACTAGGCGATGCTATGCTGCAGCCTGCAGCAAAGACGCAAAACTTCATGTTCCATAATATACTAAAGAACGTCAGTACTATTGACCGTTATAGTACTTAGTACTTACTAACATTTTGTGTCGCGTTAAAGGGGTGACACACGTACGAACTTAATGTACGCGAGTTTTAAGTTCGCGAACTTACTCGGCTCACGTCGGTGACACACGAGAATCGCTCACACTGAGTTACCATGCCCCCAGGCTCGCGGCTCGCGGCTCTTTTCTGACACACAGGCGATTAAGATCGTCGAGACATAAGTCCGCGTACTTACTCGCGTGTCTGTCACCCCCTTAAGGGTGTTTACACACGCGCCGCAGCGCCGCTGTCGCGTAGTGCGGCTTTGCTCATACGTTTTCATACAAAAAATATTTAAGTATAATTTACACAGAGCCAGTACTGGCTGCCAATAAAACTGGCAGCCAGTATTGGCTTGGTATATGAGCATTTTCACAAAATGTTGTACCCTCTTTGTTTGGTGTGTCCCCAGACTTTAGACATTGATTTAAGCTACTAATATTTATTGTCCGGAATTTTATATTCTTCTGGGTAATTATGTGATATTAATATTCAACAGTATTATAAAGTGTTATATAAAATGATAGTTAATTGCACACAGAACATTATTACCACATTTAATCCAAAAAATATCACACTTTAAAAAACCGTCCTCAAATTTTGTGAAAGCGCTCATATGCGGTATGCCGCGTGTGAACAGTTTTTCAAGCCAGGCCAAACTGTTCAGTGTTTACACGCGGCATATACCAAGCCAATACTGGCTGCCAGTGTTATTGGCAGCCAGTACTGGCTCTGTGTAAATTATACTTTAGTCGTGACTCGTGACATGCCGCGTCGCAGAGCCAGTTCTAGCTGCCAATAAGACTGGAAGCCAGTATTGGCTTGGTATATGCCGCGTGTGAACAATTTTTCAAACCAGGCCAAACTGTTCACACGCGGCATATTATGTCAAGCCAATACTGGCTGCCAGTCTTATTGGCAGCCAGTACTGGCTCTGTGTAAATTATACTTTACGTCTAGTGCGGTTTCACCTTTAGAGTTGACAAAAACTTACTATCAGCCTACTTGTGAAATAAATTTTACAAGTATGGGTGCTGTCTAATGCAGTTTGCGGCTGTCCGAAACGAAAGGGATGTGTTTTGTCCCACTGGTTACGCCTACTCTTGTCACCTCTTTATCTTAAAATCGATACCTTCCTCCTACGCCTTCAATGATTTTGTCTATTGACAATCTAAACGAGTGATGTATAGCTTGTGCTTTTAAAATGGTACCTTAAAATTAAATGTTTTTTGATTTGTGAATTTTCTGCAGTACAATAAAATATATTACATGCAAGAGTTTGTTTATTTTTTAACCTGTTTCAAACCGATATGCGACTTGCAATAATTAAGGATGATGTGGAAATAAAACATACATAAATAAGTAATAAATATAATAATTAAAGCAACTATACAAAAACACTTTAGACGACATCTGCGGCTCAGTGAGCGAGTGGCTCAAACCGGGGGTTGCGGGTTCGAATCCCGGCGACAGAACAAAAAGTTTACAATGTTTGTGGGTCATGGATGTATAGAACAATATTCGTTGCCAGCTACCCGTATTATACAAGTCCCTCAGGTATTCATCACAGTGCTGCGGTCGTGTATCACGCGATTCCCGTAGTCCCACCTTCAGGAGCAGGAACACCGTTGGGGTTTTAGTGGGTAGTCCCGGGTGCGTCTTCCGTCCGCCCCGGGGAGTCCCACATACCTCGGTGGTCCTCCCCAGGCCCCGGGGATGCGTAAACGCATTCCCCCAACGAAAAAAAAAGTTATTCATCACAGTGCCAGACAGACGTGGTGTGAAGCGTCAATCGATATTATTATAATATTATAAGAATCTATTTGGTTAGTATTTCAGCACCATTTTCAGTAATAAGGACAGTATGTTCGACTTGTGCAGTTCTGGAGCCGTCTTCAGTAATGATAGTCCACCGGTCATCTAACATTACTGTGTGGACACTTCCATGGGACAACACTGGTTCTATTGTAAACGTCATTCCAGGTTTCATGAGGCCAGGGTAGCGGTTTACTGGAAAATAGAGATACACTTTTATTTTACAGATATAGTTAATATTATTATTATGAAAGAAACTAGACAGTATAGAATAATTGTAGATGTTGCCTGCAACTTTATTGTGCCGGAATTTTTTACACATTTTTCCGGTATGAAAAAGACAGACAAAGTACTGTTTTATATTTAACCCATCAAGCCCCATAAAGCGCATCACAGACGGTGAAGATAATATAAAATATATATTATCTTAGAGCATATTTTAGAATATCGCTCACCATACAAATCCTATGAACCATCACACACGACGAAGTTAATTTATATTTTGTATCTTAAGATATGGAAATATATATTTCGTACCTTAATATTTTATCTTAAGATACGAAATATATATTTCGTATCTTAATATGTTATCTTAAGATAAATATATCTTTATGAATAGGTACAGGGTGTTTTTGTGTCGAGCAGCGGGCTCATCGGTGATCGGACGCACTAGTGGATGCAGTGTTGCCAGTGCTGTATGTTAGAAAGTTACATACCTACTCTCATTCAAAAAGTAACATTTTGATGGAAAAAGTAACATTTCGGATAATTTTAAATAAAATTGACTTATAATTTATTGCTTAAAAAGCTCATGAATCGAAATGAATGTTTCTCTTGAATTTCTAAAATACTCCTGAAACTTCTTCGTTGACAGATATTGATAAGGGTCTACACAGACGGACTGCATTTCAACTGCAATCCAACTGTAAATTGCAGTTCAAGTGCAGTTTGAATGCAGTTGACACGACTGCAATGCGACTACAATAGAACTGCAAACCAAACAGTTCACACGACTGCACGCCGACTGCAACTGAACTGCAATCCGACTGCGTGTTTGGTTTGCAGTTCTATTGCAGTCGCATTGCAGTCGTGTCAACTGCAACTGCATTTTGCAGTTGGATTGCAGTTGAAATGCAGTCCGTCTGTGTAGACCCTAAAGGTTAAATTCGCCGCAGGTTTTTCTCTTTTTTTTATGTGAGGCTCTATCCAAATGTTTCTCCTTTTGGAATGTGCTACTGCAATCTGCATTTCACATTCTATATCAGAATCATCGTCTGAGGAGCTGTCTAACAAATCAAGAAGTAAGACAGTATCAGTTATTAGTTATCACTCATAGTCAATCACCCTGTATATAGAACTCTAACAAGGAATATGTGTGGCACCAACGCAGACTCGTAAGGAAATCAACATATTTTTAATATTATCGTATCTTAGCCGTGTGTGATAGCTTAAGATACTATAATATTTTATATTTGGGCATCTTAAGATAAAATATTATATTATCTTCACCGTGTGTGATGCGCTTAAGGGCACCGGTGATCGCGACAATAGAATAACAAAAGATTTCCAAGAATCTGCGATCGAAGCATTAAATAGTACATTACGCACCTAGGGCAGGAAAATAAGAAATGTCTCAGATCACATGCAATTGTTGGCCGAGGCGAAGCCGAGATCAACAAACATGTGATCTTAGGCTTTCTTAATTCTTATTTACTGCCTATGGTGCGTGTACTATTTTTCTCATCGACAGAGGCGGAAAACGGCAACATCGGTAAGCGCAGCGGGAAGAAAGTTGACGTTTTCCGCCAGGAGGTGAGAAAATGTATTTTTAAATTGTTTTAGAATCATTGAATTTATTTCACGAGTTTGATGCGCTGCGAAGATAGATGGCGTTGATCACAAGATTTTCGGAATGCTTCTACAAGAAACTAAACTCCTACTGCAAAATAGTGTCTCAGTCTTCTTATCATAATATGATTCTTGCTGTTGAAAATTTAAATAAAATGAAACATGATTAGTGATTACATACATGTGTGGTGAATTTCTGGCGGGCCATGGAAGTAAGACCCAATACCATGGCCGAGGAAAGCTGGTAACACCGTTAAGCCATTTCTTTTTGCATGCTGGTATATTCTATATCCGATTTCACAAAATGGCACATCTGCTCCACATAACTTTATTGCCTGAAAACGTTAACAAATTTTAAAGACAATCGTTATTTATGTCAGTTCTCTGTATAATGCATTAGAAAAGGGTCAAGGTTACATCGTCGAACGCATTACTTTGGCGGAACAACAGACAGAAGATAAACTTATAAGTGGGAAGGTAATGGCGCGGCACTGCCAACGTCTCGTTTTTATTCATGTCAACTTAATAATGAAATGGACCAAAAATTATATCGCTTCAACGACGTAAACCCATTGCTCTTAGAAATAAAATAAATCCTTACCTGATCAAGACACTCTTCGGTAACATTGACAAGTTGTAATCCTCTGTCATCGACATCTCCAACCAGGAAAGTTTTAGAGCAATCTCCATGATATCCCTTATAAAATACCTGAAAATATTATTAAAAAATTACATTCACAGATGGACTTTTAAAAACCAATTTAACCCATCAAGCCCCGTAAGGACACCTGTGACCGCGACAACAATAGAATACAATAGCATTTCCAAGAATCCCGATCGAAGGATTAAATGGAAATAAGGTATATAATTGGCTTTAAAATCTGCAGACGTCCAACTGGTCGCAAGACAAACAAATGTTCTTGGTACATATTTGGCGGACAGAAAAATTATGCTGCTCCACAACATGTGTACAAGGTACCAATACTTTTGAGCGCAAATAAAAGAGACAAGCAGCTGCAGCTCAATAATGAAATTTCTCTGATCTCAGTGGCGTAACTATAACATCCGGGGCCCGTGGAAAATTGATGGGCTCTCTATCAGTAAAAATCGTCATGTTAATAATAAAACAATGTACAAAAAATTCTGACCTCACGGCCCCGGCCCTTTTAAATCAGGGGCCTGTGGCATTTTGCCAGCCCTGCCACCTAATAGTCACGACTCACGGCACTGTCTGTTCTGCAACCAGACTGTAGCAGATTTAATATAAGATCTCTTTTTGTAATTACCAATAATTATTATGTATGCAGAGGCCCTAGTGTGAGTTTTTGTTTCACAATAGATCGTGAATGTGTTTGTACAGAGCCACCTAGCGATACTCACGGGAGTGAGCCCAGCTCCCATACAAAATCTTAGTAAACACCAAACGCGTTCACAATCGAATGTCAAACAAAAAACTCACACTAGGCACACAGATAGCTGCATTTTTAACATTTTTGTGTACTTACAGTAATATCAACATTTATGATATCTCCACTGAGCAGAGGTCTTAAATCAGGTATGCCGTGTACAGCTACATTGTTCACTGAGGTGCATACACTTTTGGGGAAACCCTTATAATGCAGTGGGGATGGGTATGCATCAGCCTCAATACTGAAATTGTGAACCAATTCATCAATATCATCAGTTGTAGCTCCTGGCTGGAATATAAAAATAATTTATTAAGACACATAACCAGAAAAAAAGATTTATTCACTGAACTGTATATACACATACAATCATACATGGAAGCAAATTATGTAGACAAAGCAATGGTTTACTTTGGTAGCCAGCCTTAATATTCTCGTACTTTTGCAACTTAATTAAAATAAAAACTTAATACAATAAGGAAAAGATATCTAGACACACTCCTGGGCCGAGCCTAGCTGGAGCTCATAAATAGATACAATTTGCAGTACTTTTAACCCCCTCATATTTCAAAAACTACTTCACATAAAAATTCAAAATTGTCTAAAATATTGAGACTTGGGGGACTAATAAGTGTTTTAAATTTCATAAGAAAAGCTCAATCCATCTTACCTTGACATATGGATGTAATTTATTTAGAATACTAGATGCTACGGCACAACTCTCCCTCATGCCTGCTATTTGAACATTGTTCTTAACTTCTGGTGTCTTTGGGGCATATGAATTTTGTTTTACTATATAATCTGGGCGTTCTATGTGATCAGGTACAGTTCTACTAGGTGTGGTGTTGTGTGGCAACACTTTCTCGTAAACTCCAAACTTTTTTCTGAAATTAAATTTACAAAACATTAACTTTTTGATAAAATATAAAGACATTTCATAAAGAAGCGCCTTTTATCTGCTTTTTAGTAACTGGTAAGGAGTACATTTTAAACTACTCAAACTACTCAATTTTTTAAAATAGTTAAACTTACAATAGTTGGCTTTGAACACGAGGATTTAGTGCCTTTGGAATTCTCATAGTTATACAAGTTATGAACAATTATTAATGATGTTTAATCTAAAAAATATGCATCATGATCCTTACATATTAGTTCTCCAAAATTTACCTAAATTTTCTAAGAGGTTAGCCATATTCACATTCAAGTTTTATTTAATATGTTATATTAGAATTTAGAAGCTTAAAGATATTTGTACTGATTCAAGGTTTCACTTTAAATCAATGCATTTAATATCCTAAATTTATGCTCCTGAAAATCCTCAATTCAATTTTCGATGCCGATAAATTACATAATGACGCTGGTGAGTAATTGCACGATTTTAGT
Organism: Polyommatus icarus; assembly: GCA_937595015.1. Taxonomy (NCBI): domain Eukaryota; kingdom Metazoa; phylum Arthropoda; class Insecta; order Lepidoptera; family Lycaenidae; genus Polyommatus; species Polyommatus icarus. Next base: position 6,544,666 of record OW569329.1, on the reverse strand, counting down.
TCGTGAAACGTTTATTAATTAATTATAATACAAAGTTATTAATATTTAATAGTTACTACTGATAAACAGTTAAATAAATTTTGAAACAAATATAAAAATATAAGCAAAAAATAGTTTGTTTTGAATAGCGTAGGTACTTCTACTTCTTCTTAAATATTTTTGACAGTTTTTTTTTTATAATATGTCGGTCAATGCAAATGTAGAAGCAGTACGGTACGGACGATAAAAAATTTATTTCTTTCACCAGTTTTCTCAATTCTGTGTAGTCTGTATTATTAATATATTTAAAAGTTTTGTATTAAGTCCAGGCTATCCAGGAATTGCAGTTTAAAATAACCAAATAAAAATTATTTTATTTAATTTTTTTAGCAGCTCTGCCAGGTCCAGTTAAAATATATTATGTTGTTTGCTAATAATTGCTACATTTTCTAAAAAAAATACTGTCAAAGACTTGACAGTTGACATTTGTATTTGCGCTTGTTTTTTGTATTAAGTCCCTTGGATGAAGGATCAAACTGGATTTGACAAGCAAATAATAATACCGAGATTGACAAAGACGTAGCTATACATAAACTCATAAGAGTAATAGAGTCAGTAACATTTTTTTTGTCCTTGTCAGAGTTTCACTTTTTGTTGTTGGTCAAGAATCGTACTTTTGACCAACAAAAGATATGCTCATATTGTACTTTGCGATATTCGTTGATTCTGTGTTTTTTTAGCGAAAAACAATATTGACGGTGTTAAAGTGTGTGTTAAATTTATTGAAAAACATGGTGATTTGTTACATTTTAGGCTGTAAAAGCCACAGTGAGCGGAAATATGAAAACATAACATTTCATTCGTAAGTACGATATTTTGCATTTAACATTTCTCAGTTTGCAGTAATATTGACTGTATGATTATCTAAGAATATTATTACACGAGGAATGATGTGTTAATTACATTATTACAGCGTAAAATAGTATTTAAAAAACATTGTTATTGTAGTAATACACAACCAAATTCTATAGGTCGTTATTTCAACAGCAAACCAAAGCTTATTATTACTCTTTGATTTTGTCGCGTTAAACGATTGCAAGGGTTGCCAGCGCTAGTGTTGGAGAATTGCCTAGAATTATTGTTATTTGTTATATGTTTAATAATTATTATTTTAACAAAAAATATTATAATTAATTTGAATACTTAAAAAATCATTCAAGAATAATATATTGAATTGTCAATTGTCATCCAACATGAACTTTAACATACTTCTTCAGATAACATAATATTATTATCTTTCTATTGTAAGATCAAAACATACTTATAACTTACATTGTATGTTTTACATTCTATGCATGAACGTAGAAAAAAAGGAGGACGGAGTCTTGTCATATACAAAACTGTGTCTTCACTTTTCTTCAGAGTCGGCCATGCACATTGCACACGCCCCACGCCCACAGATTAAGAATTAGTTACTATGGTCTCGCCAGACGTAGGTCTATCAACTGTCTAGACTAGTACTAGAAAGGTCAATGACCGCAAGTGCCACCTTAAATTATTCTGACTATAGTAAATAAATGATACGGTACTGATTAAATTCATATTATGTGTTTTTCTTAGTTCTTTTGTCTATTATTTATGTTTATGTGCCACCTTAAATTATTATCCTCCTGACTCCAAACATTTATACATCCTGACAAACTTTCCCGTTTTTAATATTATTAGTAAGATAGTATAGCAAGTAGGTACAATAGTAATTAGCAAACAGCAAGTATAGTAAGTAAAATTATAATTTAAGTACAAAGATTAAAAAAACATAACAATTACCCCTAACATGGAGAGAGCATTCAAATTTTAAACATTTTGAATGTTTTCTGAAGCTCAATAAATATGCATACGGTATATTATATTAAAGGCTCCATTCCACCGCGGCGCACGCTGTGCACGGCCACGCGCACGCGTGGACGTGCACGGATTTATTTCTTTGACTTGAGTCAATTCGTGCGTAGCGTGTCCGTGGGTTGTAGTGGACACAGTCACATATATTTTCTTACAAAGCGAAGCTTGACGCACGTGCGTAGTCTCTCCGTGTGCCGCGGTGGAATGGAGCCCTCACGCGGATGAACTCACGGGAAGTTTGCTAATAATAAAAATACAAAAAGTAATGTAATATGTAATAGCGTTTTTGTCATCTGAAAAAATGATAAAAAAAATGATTTGGTGTGGGGAAAATAAATAAGATTTGTATAGTCTGGTAACACCAGACAAAGTTGGTACTTTATATCCATCCCTTACGGGTGTACGCCCGTGTCATGTCTACTAGATGCTTGGTTTTAGATTAAGTCCAGGCTATCCAGGAATTGCAGTTTAAAATAACCAAATAAAAATTATTTTATTTAATTTTTTTAGCAGCTCTGCCAGGTCTAGTTAAAATATATGTTGTTTGCTAATAATTGCTACATTTTCTTAAAAAAATACTGTCAAAGACTTGACAGTTGACATTTGTATTTGCGCTTGTTTTTTGGCCTTGGATGGCTCATGGCTTGATTCTAGGTACATATAACTAATCTGTGGGCCTGTGGCTTGATTGCATGTTTGTGTAAACAAAATTAAATTGAAACGAAATAATATTATTAATAAATATAAAATAGTGACGGCTGACGAGTAACATTAAAGTTGTTCTAACCTAACACAAGCAATCAATATGTCTCAAAGTAAGTATTTTCGACAGAAATAAAGATAATGTAAGAAAGCATAATCAATGATTTTATAAAAACAATACCGTCTCTTAGATTCAGAGAAACCTTTACAAAATCAAGATGTTGTGGATCCAACTGGTCCAGGCGCTCGAAAGGGAGTTATTATATCATTCAGAACCGGAAAGATAATGGAAATACCGGAAAAAGATATAGTAAGTACTTAACCTATAAAAAGCCGCTTAATTTTCTTCCCGTGATAATTTATTTACTTGCTGCTATTCTTTTCAGTTGGGAAGATGCAGGTTTGTAGGTGAATTTGAAAAATTGAATCGCATCGGAGAAGGCACTTATGGTATAGTATGTAAGTCCCAAATCTGTGGTCTTCCTCAAATGACATTCAAACATAAATCAAATCAAAAATTGTTATTAAGTATTTCACTGTTGATTACCTTATTAAAATTATATATATATATTTGACAGACCGAGCCAAAGATAAGAAAAATGGCAACATAGTTGCATTGAAGAAAGTGAGAATGGATGTAGAAAAGGATGGACTGCCTTTAAGTGGACTCCGAGAGATTCAAGTTTTAATGGCCTGCCGTCATGAAAATATTGTGCAACTAAAAGAAGTGCTAGTCGGACGGTCACTTGAAAGGTAAATAGGACTTACACTATTTTAATATGTGGTACAAACTAGAAAGTAACAAGAAAAAAGCTGCCTATTTCTAATATTTGGAGAGTAATGAATAATTGTTATATAAAGTTGACTTTACTAAGAAATTATGGTATCAAAAACAATACAGAAGACCCCTGTTAATCCGACCTAACATTTTGCCATGCCATGCTTTTTTCTGAATTAGTCAGATTATACAGTAAGTACTTCCTAGATTTGCTTTTATTACAATACATTACAAATCAAAATATTAAAGTGTTATCTGAGCTACAAATCATTTTTTTCACCTCCAGGGGGAAAAGTCAACTTTCTTCCTGCTGCGCTTACCGATGTTGCCATTTTCCTCCTCCCTTGATGAGAAAAATAGTATACGCACCATTGGCAGTAAATAAAAAAGCCTCAGATCACATGTTTGTTGACCTCGGCTTCGCCTCGGCCAATTTGATTACATGTGATCTGAGACATTTATTTTCCTGCCCTAGGCATAGGTGTTAGTAGAGGGGTGCCAGGGGGTGCACTTGCACCCCTTGGGAATCTCGAGATCAACAGGAATTATTGAAATAAAAAGCATTTTGTAACCCTATTACCATGCCGTACAAGGATATTTCGTAATGTTTTGGCACTAAATGTTTTATGTTGACGTAAATAGACAGTCACTGTTGTTCATGAAAAGTGAAAAGAAAAGAACAGAAAGAAAACTAAAATCTGCACCCCTTGGAAATTATTTCTGCCGGCGCCCATGGCCCTAGGTGCGTTATGTACTATTCCATAAGCTAGGTATTCATATACATATAGTACCCAGCTTAAAAGTAGCCTCGAGTACAAAACTTTTATTTCTGGATATTTAATTTTCGATTTTGCATTACATGTACCAAAATAAAGATTGGCCAAAATAATGTTTATGTACCTAAAATAACCAATGACAGGCATGTTGGATTGCAAGGGGCCTGATTACTGAATTAAGTGTAGTTGTGATAATGTTGTGAAAATAAAACCTATTATTAAGGAAGCAACATTTTAAGTTAGCAACTTTTGGACAAGCAACTTACATGTCAGGTTGTAACCTTTTTTTTTTTTTTTTTTTTTTTTAAGGAGGGGAAATACTTTGCGTATGCCCCACCCCTTCGGGGGAAGGGGCAGGGGTATGTGGGACTCCCTACAAGAGGTCTACCCACTAAAACCCCCCCAACCCTTCTTCATGCGCCTAGTGCGGGAGGGACGGGTACCACGGGGCAATTCAATTCCACCCCTTCCCGCGCGCAGCCGCAACCGGCACCATCTTCCAGCGGCTATAGGCCGCTTACCTCACCGAGAGCCCCCCGGGCTATAGAGGGGCTGCCTTCTCGGGACCCATACTGTGGGCGGGATCCCCCGATCACCGCCCACGGGTCTAGGCGTCAATCTCCATGTCGGCGGAGACGGGCAGAGCCCGCGCGCCTTTAGGTCTCGACTTTTTGTGTCGAGCCTTTTTGGTCGGCGCCTTGTCTTCTCCGGGGGTCAGGTTGTAACCTAACAACATGAACCTTGATAATATAATTTTGTGCCAAAACCTGTGATTTTTTGTTTCAGCATTTTCTTATCAATGGAGTACTGTGAACAGGACTTGGCATCTCTACTGGATAACATGACGTCACCGTTCACAGAGTCGCAGGTGAAATGCTTGATGCTACAAGTGTTGAAAGGTCTGAAGTATCTGCACTCCAACTTTATTGTACACCGAGACCTCAAAGTATCTAACCTACTGCTAACTGATAAAGGATGTGTGAAAATTGGTATGTCTTACATATTGTAATTTATTATATTTTAACTGTAAATTTTCATTGTGATGGTATGGTAGTATAAAATATTATATCATGATCATTGTTAGTACTTACATCTGAAGCTGAGGGCTTCCTTCACCTCTTCTTAGTAATTTCTACCTTGTGTTACAATTTATCCATAAAGGCCAACCCACACATACCACAACCACACGACAACCATAACCTACACCACAAACACACGACGTGGTCGGGTGTATATTTCGTATTGTAAATGAACTGGACCATTCACACGTACCACATTTTGAAGTCGTTGTCGACCACTTACTCAGATAACTTGTCAGACGCAACCACGGCCGACCACATCGCAACCACAACGTTGCGTCGATGCAACGACATTGCGCGCACACCGCCCGCGCTCTTCCCCCCCTCCGTTTCATTGACTTTCGTACGTAACCACATCGCAACCACTGGCGATAACGCAACCACGTCGGCATTTTGTCGGTACCACAACTTTATTTAAAATCTTAAATATATGTATAGTATAAAAGTATTAAATATATTTCCGTTGTCTGGTACCCGTAACACAAGTCCTTCAGGTACTTACCACGGGGCCAGACTGACGTGGTGTGAAGCGTCCATAGATATTATTATTATTATTATTATTACAACGCAACCACAAAATGCTGTAGCGACACCATTCACACGTAACCATTGTTCGACGACATTTTGTCGTTGCGAATTGCGATGTCGTGTGGTTGTGGTACATGTGGGTTGGCTCTAAAGGTTAATTTTATCTCATCTTTCCACTTCATTCAACCTTTTGTTATCATACCAGATTGTTTAAATCGAACATGCAGATTTATAGAATTTTAGAAAATACCCTTCAAAACTTTGTGTCAATATTCTTTAAAAATTGAAAAAATATTATCTGCGTTTCAGCTGACTTTGGTTTGGCTCGTTGGCTCGGCGCACCCGCCCGCAGCGCTACGCCCCGTGTCGTGACACTCTGGTACAGAGCCCCGGAGTTACTGCTGCAGTCCCCCAAACAAACACCTGCGTTGGACATGTGGGCTGCAGGGTGCATACTCGGGGAACTGTTGGCTAACAAACCCCTCTTGCCTGGCAGATCTGAGATAGAACAGTTGGAACTGATTGTTGACTTGCTTGGTATGTCTTGTTTTTTCAAAAGCAAGCTGTTGTATAGGTACAACTCTAAGATTGCTTTAACTTAAACTCCGCCCATGTGTGCAAAAACTACCAATTATATTTCGCCGTCTGATCAATCTTATCGCTGATCTTGAAATCGCGCATTCGCCGCGCTCACACCTCTCCTAAAAGGCCTAGAAATCTATCTTAAAATCAAATCAAAAAGTTAAAGAATAGATCTTTAACTTATGCAGGGTCTTTATTATGCATTTGATTGGTACAGGTTGTGTAATAAGTTACTTTATTCCAAGAGCTGTTTTAACTTCTGACAATATATAAAAGCAACAAAGCAAGACTTCTCAAATAGAAATTATTCTTCACTAATTACAGGGACTCCATCGGATGCCATTTGGCCGGATTTCAGTTCGTTGCCGGCATTACAGAACTTCACATTGAAGCAGCAGCCATACAACAACTTGAAACAGAGGTTCCCGTGGCTATCGGCTGCGGGTCTCAGGCTGCTGAACTTCCTGTTCATGTACGACCCCAACAAGCGTGCTACTGCTGAGGAGTGCTTGCAGAGCTCGTACTTCAAGGAGCAGCCTTTACGTAAGTTTTTTTTTAATGCAATAACGTAAGTACGTATACACTTACACACAAGAATGATTGAACATGAATTCTATGAGATTAAATTGGCAACGTGCGCGGTGCGGCACGTGCCGACTGGACGTCAAAAAAAGAGTGCTGCTGTCATGTATCACACGTCTCTGTCTACCACGCAGTGTTACTGATAGTGGCATCTCTCTTGCTCAGGCCTTTGTTTCTCTATTCCGCTAGGTATATTAACTTTATGGTGGCAGCTCAAGCCGGGGGTCGCGGGTTCGCATCCCGCTGACGAAACAAAAAGTTTTCAATGTTCCCGGCTCTGGCCGTGTATTATACTATAAATCTTAAAGATATGTATAGTATAAAAGTTTTATGGCCTGTTTCACCGCTTCCTGATAAGGTGCCCGATAGGGTTATTTGACAGATTTTCCATACTCCATCTGTCAAATTAAGTGGTGGATAGCCTTATCAGGAAGCGGTGAAACAGGCCCTTAAATATATTTCTGTTGTCTGGTACCTGTAACACAAGTCCTTCAGGTACTTAGCACGGGGCCAGACTGACGTGGTGTGAAACGTCCATAGATATTAGGGCTCCATTCCACCGCGGCGCACGGAGAGACTACGCACGTGCGTCAAGCTTCGCTTTGTAAGAAAATATATGTGACTGTGTCCACTGCAACCCACGGACACGCTACGCACGAATTGACTGCGCGTGCGCGTGGCCGTTGTACAGCGTACGCCGCGGTGGAATGGAGTAAAGGCTCCATTCCACCGCGGCGTACGCTGTACACGGCCACGCGCACGCGCAGTTATTATTGCCTAATGACACACTACAGTATATAATAGAAGTTCACATTAGAACGCTCGTTTGCGCGCACACCTTTTGTGTAGACAAATTAAGACACGAGCACGTACTGCGTACACGCACATGCAGTTTGATTAACGATTTTACTAAGTATATTGGCTAATAATAAGCGATTATTGTCGCCCATAGACACCTCGAGCAATGGAGTAGTTAGGTCGTTGTCTAGCTTCTTTGGTGCGTCTCCCGTCACAACGCTCAACAAGAAATTCAAAGCATAAAGTACATAGAAGCGTTGTAATAAAATGTTCCTATTTTTCAGCGTGCGACCCGAAACTGATGCCAAGTTTCCCGCAGCACAGAAACATGAAGGGACAGCAGAAGGGATCGTCTAACCAACTGAGCATTCCTCTCTCGAACCTCAACACGGGCGCAAACGACCAGACAAACAATCTACCGGCGATTTCCGATCTTCTAGGATCCCTAGTCAAGAAGAGGCGCTTAGACTAATAGCGTAGGTTAAGGCTTAATAAAATTTCAAGACTATAAATATTTTTTATTCTTAAGTTACCTTCTCGAGTGATAATAAATTAAATGTGGTAAATTTTCTTGGAGTCATAGTTTGTCTGTGCAGGTTGAGGAAACATCATCTTCGGTATAACGAATTTTTCGTTTTGAAGTACTCGAGTCGCGTGTGCCCTTTTGTTTTTCTCTCTGAATAAAAAAACACACTGAATAAAATATGATGTTTCTGGCTTAGTAGTTATTATTATTTGTAGAGTTAAGTGTAGAATAGAAGAAAAGCAATTAACAGCAGCAACAACAAATCGCGTATCGTGGCGTTTGTACTGCGACTACGTCAGAAAACACCGCAGCAGTGTGAACAGGCCATTATTATTGTCTAAATGAAGTAATAGGTAAGAAACCGCTGGTACTTTTAACGACAGGTATTTTTCTTTCTTTTATACATATTTAGTATTGACCTTTTTAATTTAGATTAAAAATATTTTTGCTACTGATAAGCCATGTCTGACTAACGACATGATTCAAGAATGACTAGAAGGCAAGCTATAAAATATGCAAGTCCAAAATGTAGGTTATAGCAACTTGCATACATTTGGTCGAATATGCATCTTCATTGTTTAGACCAGTGGTCCCCAACCTTTTTTGACGCGGGCCACAAACATCTTTTGGTCTTGGTGTCGCGGGCCGCAACAAAAAATTTTTAGGGCTAAAAAATAATATTCTTCAAAATGAACGATTTAAAAGTGGAAATAATTTCACGACTATCACGACGACTTTACATTATTTTGCTGGTGGACGTGAATTTCATTGGAACTTTAAAATGGTTTATCATAAAGCGGGCCACAAATAAAGTCCCAGCGGGCCGCGGGTTGGGGATAGCGGGTTTAGACTCTCTCTACTTTGGGCATCTTCCATTATGTGCTAAAGGGGCCACACGATAACTCATAAAATATGCAAAAGCGTGTATTTGTCCAGTACCTCATCATACTTATACCGCTTTATCGATTGTGATGTAAATCTGGTTTAGAGATACTTTGTGTCCCGGGAAAGGACATAGGATACTTATTTATCCCGGAAAAATTTACGAATTCCGCTCGATAACCAATTCAAGTTCTATTATAAATGCAAAAGTGTGTATCTGTCTGGTACCTCTTTATGCCCAAACCGCTGAACTGATTGTGTTGTAAACCTGGTGTAGATATACTTTGAGTCCTGAGAATTCTGAGAAAGGACACAATAATGAAAATGATTTATACGTTATCTTTATCCTGTTTCTCGATGCTGGTGAGGGTGCGGACGCAGTGCGAGCATAGCATCAAGTCCTCCATTTGGTTAATCGTCTTCTTGCGATGCTTGAACTTCAGCCTGGAACAAAAAATGGAGTTGATGTAGCTGACATGGAGATGCTAAGGTAGGTGCGTTCCTATATCATGTAATTTAAGTTGTAGTATACTATGTAAACGGTGTATAAAGAATGGAGCATGTTTTACGAACTGAGTCGGTCTACAGTCAAAATTCGTGGCTCAGCTACGTATGCGTCAGACCATTTGTGTTTTATTTTATTACAAAATGTGAGATAAAATTAATGTAATAAATAATTAAGTTTTTATTTTGCTTATCCCTATAACCATAAAATCAAACCAATCGCAACTCAAAATAGTTAGAAGCGTTTTTTCCCAATAACTTCAACGTTTAAAAATATCTTAATATTTTTATAACTCATAATATTTTTTGATTTTCGACGTTATTTTTAAAATTAGTTTTACCTTCTTTCTATTCACTTAAATAATACTTATATATTATAAATAATAATTATTTAATATTAATTATTTTATGGTGTATAAAATAATTCTTCATTCTTTGATCACCACAAAAGTATTCTTGATTTGTCGATGTTAGCAAACATTGAACAACGAGGTATCAATAAGCCTGCGTTGATTAGCGCCCGCCTGAGCAAATACCACGAATTTCTACTCACATTTGTTAATTTCAATTTCGATTCGTGCTGACTGTTGAATAGTAATGTTTACGCAACAACTAGTGCCTATGTGTATGTGCCTATGTGTAGTGTGTACTAGTTACTAGTGTAGTAGATGTTTCCCGTGGCTTTAGGCTACGAGTATAGATACCTACCTAATAATATTATGTCCTTTAGTCCTTTTTCGTCTTCAGATGGGCTATTATGACCTCTTATTTCCAGCCTGTTTACGCCCAAAATGTACCGTTTTCGGGCGTAAGCTGGCTGGAAATAAGAGGTCACAATATTACCCACCAGGTGGCTTTCTGATATTCGCCTCGAGCAACCGCGAGCGACAAAAGTTCAAATACAATGCCACTTTATGACATAGGCTATAGATTTCTTTTTTTACAGACACTAAAACTACTGAACCGATTTTGATGAAACTTGCAGTATTCCCTAAGTTGAACAATACCTAGTACAATAAAAAAAGAATCACTAAAATCGGACTTGTGGTTCCGGTGATATGCACAAACATAAAAACATACATACATACACTTTTAATATTTGGCACATTTGTTCAGAAGCTGTCATAGATTAACATATACATGAACTGGGCAGTTCTAGAAATATTACATACATACGCGTCGAATTGATAACCTCCTTTTTTTAAGTCGGTTAAAAATCGATCCAGACGATGCAATGCAAACAAAATATGTCATAATATATAGTATTAATACGGATATTAGCAATATCTAATTATTCTTCTTTTCTTATCTTATTCTTCTTTTCTTTCTTTTCTTATTCTTCGTCTTTATTCACCCAGATACAGTTTGATTAACCTAAATTACTATTAGTTTTGAAGTTTGAATACCCGGACTAGAGTTTGTCTCTATCAGAAGTTTAACTAATAATCTCCTTCAAAATGGAGATTTGAATGTGTTTGATTTGCCTTCATTCGTATGCTATTAGTTTATTACAGCACTATTAATCCATACTGTTACCTCTTGACACTTAAACCGATGAACCGAATTTGATTAAAAAAATATTATATTATAATATGTATATATCCACAGCCGAACATATAACCTCCTCCTTTTTGGAAGTCGGTTAAAAATTAGGTATGACGATAAGTACTTTAAGTGCCGGCAAAGGGCATACATAGAATATTTTTTTCGTTACGGAAAATGTGCGTTTGGAATAAAAGGATTGATGTATTAATTCATAACAATTATTATTCAACACGTCGTGTAATGAAGTCATTCAGGATTTAAACAATCTAAAGTCTTAGTGCTAGTTTTTATCCCGGCAAAAATGTACGGGTCCCTCGAGGAAGACTCCGATTCATGCGAATAAAGTTGCGAACACAACCACTGTAATCACAGACATAGATCAAGATAGATACCGTACCGCATGTGTATGTTCTTCGCGTGTCATATCGCGTTCCCAAACGACGAGTAATGCTCGTCTTTCGGAAGTCTGTTCTTTAGTCTGCTATCGGAATTGGACGTAAATCGGAATTTTAAAAATGCCTAAATGCCTAAAAGTGCTGAATTGAGCTGTAGAAATTCAAACAGAAACTTGGCCTTGATAATGGACATTGGACACGTTTCTTATCATCGGTACGTCACAGTGGTAGGAAAAAAGTGACACACTCGTTTTCATACAAATGGAGCGACATGCGGTATCTATCTTGATCTATGTCTGTGACTGTAATACAGGGGGGAAGTCCCTCGGGGCTTCGTTAGCAATAACTGATGATCCCTTATCACGGCGACAGCGATCTTCATTCATTGCTCGCTTTATTTTTAAATTCCTTTTCGTACTGAATATTATTAATAAATTTCCCGTAGTTATGCTAGATAAACTTGTTTATTCATTTTTATAAGCATGATTTCTAGGTAATGGTTATAAGAATCTTTATAAAGGATTTAGGAAAGATAATGCGATTAAATCTCATACACTGGAAAAACTCGGCTCTCCCAAGTTATTAAACCCTGTATTATTTTTAATTTAACTTGTATAAGTATTTCTTAGCATTTATTAATTGCTATTTAGGCAAAATTAAGCAAGGATCTTGCTCTTACTCTTTGAAATGGCAACTGATAATGTGGTTGATTTTACAGCAAATCCAAGGCCCCAATTAATAAAGTTTTATAGGTTTTAAGTGGCGACTTGTTATTCATTGACCCAAAAGTAAAGGCCTACTCACATCTTCCCGCAATAGTCGCACTGCAGCTCGTCTCTTCTGTGCCTAAGGAGATGGACGCCCAGCTCGCGGTACGTGGGGTATCGTTCTGGACACCGCTGGCAGATGATCTTGGCATTGGATTTACCGCCGTTGTTGCAGTGTTGCTGCAGGTCGTGGGACGTTTGGAAGTTTTCGTGGCAGCTGTGACACCTGAAAAAGTTAGTTTGAACGGTAAAAGTCTGCCCTATGCTCGGTTTTACCAACCGCACCCTAACGGCGCGTTAAGACGTGCGGGTATTCTGCGCGTGTTCTGCTGTAGCATTTGGGAAAAAACGCGCGCGGCACGAACTACTTGTGCGTTGAACTCACGCGTGCTGCGCGCGAATTTTCCCAAACGCTACAGCAGAACACGCGCACGTCTGAACTCTGTACGCGCCCTAAAGCTCCTTAGCAGTCTTTTATGGCCAATGCCATATTTTTTCCCTAACACTCATGTTTTATGTAAGAATTAGCTAAATCGTAATTCTACAGATTTACGGTTTCGCTAACTCTTAACAGCAAACATCTTTTCTTGACATTGGTTCTGTTAAATAAAATGTGATAAAAAGAGCATTTATTTGTTAATTGTTGGTCAATAATTAGGAAATTCCTAATATAAAGATCATAATTGGGCTGTTATAACAAAACGGAATCTTACATGAAAATGTTTGGCTGCAGATGGTATGCCATGTGCTCGATAATTTTCTTTGGGTAGAAGAAATGGTATTGTTTCCCGCAGCACGCGACGTATCCGGGGACTCCATGTCCGTCCTTGTAATGGTTCATTAAGGATTGGAAGTTAAAGTTCTTTTCGTGACAAATGTTACATTCCATTGGGTAGAACAAAGATATTTGTTTGTCCAATTCCTCCCCATGTTTTGCAGGTTTCCCATCTATTATAACTATGGGGTCCACCTCTTCTTTAGGAGGTTCAGTCTTTTTTGCTTGTTTGGTACCTCTGTTGGGACCTTTTTTTGAACCGTTGACTGAATTTGGTTTGTCTACAACAGTTTTGGTTGATGACTCTTTACTGCTTTTATTGTCTGTGCTATTTCCATCTTGCTCATCTTTTTGTTTCTGCTCTTTATTCTCTGTTTGTCGTTTTGTTTCGTTATTTGTCACCAAGCTTTGTTTAAAGGTATCGGTTTTGCTTTCATGAAGACTTAGTAACTTTTGATTTTTGTCTACCTTTATTGTGTATAAGTAGAGTGATCCTATCTGTTGTAAGCAATCGTGGCATATTGCTTTAGGAAGTTCATCGTCCTTCTTTACCTGTTTAGAAAAGAAACTCATTACAGCTTTGTCTATTATCGGTCTGCAATACAACGCTATGGGTTTTGAATTTTGCTTACAAAACGTTGGTCACACTTATAAGCACGAACCTAAATGACAAAGTGTGTTTATATTTTGATCACCTTAAACAATATACATGCACCCACCAAGCACCCTTGAATTTAGTTTCTACTATTTTAAGTTCCAAGTACCAACCGTTATATTAAACAGCCTCTTGAGTTTTCGCTTCAGTTCTAAGCTGAGAGGTTTTAGTTTCTCAGTATCGGCACACAAGCACAGTCTGCAGGAAAACTCACGAACCACAATATTATTCATTGCTGCTGTGTTCTAATTCCTATTTTCAGTTTAAATCGAGGGTTTCGGTTATTGTTATCGGGTTGCTGGTGTTGCTACATTATATTGTTAATTTTTGATTCACATATTTTTATATTTTCGTTTGCTTTTTTTCAGTAAGATTTTGATGTTGACAGGCTGAGAATTTTTGTCATTTTTTGACAGATTTGAATGTCGGAACTCGGAAGGAAGTTCAATAGTTTTTATAAGCTGATAGTTACCTACCATAGCCTCCATTTTGTATTTATGGAGGTCAGTGACCTAGCGGTATCCGCTACAAAGAGGATGTAAATACGTTTATGATGTAAACTGTATACTACGTAACAAGAGGTCGGACTTAGAAGAAAAAAAATTAACATCCGTTATTTTTTAAATTTGAAACTGAAGTTAAAATTTTTAAGTGCAAAACCTTTCACTCTAAACATACCAAAAATTAAAAAAAATAAATAAAAAAGAAATGAGCTCAAATAAATGTTTCATTACATTAAAAATATTGCACATAGCTAAATAAATAGGCTAATAAGGTAAATTAAACAATAAAACCGATTTAATCCACCAGCTTTTGTTGATTTCTATTATTCAGTATTATAATTTTACAGTACAGTTTTATGAGTTTTATTTATAAATATAATAGAATAGCTGCCTATTCTACTCTACTAACTACTTGATTGGCTTATACAGTAAACTCTGTATAGGGAGGGGATTAAAGCTGCGCATCCACCAGATCGGAATCGGGACGTACGCGACGGTGCGGACGGCGCGTCGTGTCGTCATATATTTGTCAGGCGCAGAATGACGTTCCAGTACTTCTACTTTCTAGTGCAGTTCACAGTAGTCAGTACCATACATACAAAGCAACAAATACGTCCGCTGCGTACCTACGCTCCGATTCCGATCCAGTGGACGCGCACCTTAAAGCGGGGAATTACTACCGGGCCGCCCGCTGCGGGCTGCCCGTCCTGGGCAGGTCTGTCGCATGTCTGCTCGTCAATTCCTAGGTATGGGCACAGACATGCCCGTTGACCTAGGAACTGACGAGCAGACATGCGACAGACCTGCCCGCGACGGGCGGCCCGTAGCGGGCGGCCCGGTAGTCAATTCCCCGCTTTATATATACACACTTAAGTATCATTACTTTGTTCTGTTACACCCTGTATACGACAGCTGAAATCTATCACGCGGGCTCAGGCCAGCTGCATACCACCTCACTTGATCAGAGGATTTTTCCTTGGTGGCCGTACCACTCATAATCCCATACCTTTCTTCTCCTCCTAAAATCTCCTTAACAGCTATTGCTTGCAGACTAAAATGTTGCAAACTAGTATAGGGACCTAAAAATCTGAATTTAATTAAACATTTTTGATTTACTACATTTCCATATAGTTCACATACAGTTCACATAAATTATTAAAGTATAGTTAATATAACCTCATGTATTATTACGTATTACAATAAAACAATATACACATTTCAACATTTTCCAAATTAACTGCATACTGATATACATTATAATATTTTCTATGAAATAATAATCTACCTTTTTCATATTAAATAGTATTAAGTTGTAAATTAATGTACAAATATGCAAATAATACTACGACATGTACTTTGTATTAAAACATGGTATGACATAGTTATGTTTTGCTTCAATTTATCAATTTACGGTTACATTTACATTTTACAATGGCCTGTCCGCTACGTATATTAACTTGGTTGATACATAATATGATGCATTGCAATTATTGATTGTAGACTGGTTGTAGACAAACAAACCGTTTTTAAAACCATAAAGTTAATATAAGGTATGTTTCAAACACACAATCTAATATCAAAAATGAGATTTATGTGGATATAAAATATAAAGTAAAGTTTTGAACGTGACAGACTTAATCGAACAACGATAGGAGTTAGAATTGAGCTCCAGGCTTATAGGTTCCAAAATCCAGATTATTTAAGCACTATATCTGCATAATAAACGTCCATTAGATATTGTGCCGTATATACAGAATGTAACAAAACGAAGTGATAATACTTTAGGGTGTGTTTAGGTTTTAGGTCACCTATATATGGTTTGCTTTGCAAGTAGCAACTAGCAGAGCTACAAAGTACCTTTTTAAACTTTTTAAACAGTTGCCCATACAAATTACAAAAAATTTCACAGCAAATCTATATATAAGGGACACATACACACCCTAAAGTTACTATTATCACTTATTGTTACACTTTGTATAAGTTTTTGAGTATCTACAGTATTGTAAATTTTATATGAAGTTACTTAAGCATTCTTGGAGGCTTATTTAATTACCAATGTCACTTACGTTGTTTTAAGTGCTCTGTAAAATGTATGCGGCAAACGAAATTAATGGAACCATATTTTGATACAAGCTTTCTCTTTTAATAATTAATTCAATGAATTTTGCCAAAATCGTTGCTATAAAGGATAGAAAAGTAATACGTATTTCGTTGATCTTTTGAATAAAATGTTATCAGTTACTTCTACATCGTTAAAAGTAAAAAGTAAAGATACAACCCATAATCTGTAAATTAATTAAAAAATATGTATTTTTAAAGAAATTAATAGTTACAAAAGTGTAAAACGTCGCTTTTACCGCTTACCGGTTTCTTCCAGAATATATTATTGAATATGAATAAGTACTCGTCATTACCTTTATACCCCGAAAATGCCTTGAGGAAATGTTTCAAAAGCTCTTCCCCGCGAATGAAAATCGGATGTATAAATATAATAATACGCGCTTCACACCACGCCAGTCTGGCCTCGTGCTTAGTACCTACCTACTTTAAAGACGTGTGTTATGTTATTTACTTACTATACGTATAATATTATTTAAGAGAGCCACAGGGATCGTCAAATCGTGTCACGTCACACTACGTGTGACAAGGGTGGAGAGAGGATCTAAAAATCACGAAAATCGTGTGTCGTACTTTATGGATGGTCCCTAAGAACCTGTCCAGATGAGGCGTTCAACGCGCGAGTGAGCGACTCACGCGTTTTATGCGCGTAATCGAGATACTGAAGCAATGGTCCCCAACCTTTTTTTCACGCGGGTTACAAACATGTTTTGGTCTTGGTGTCGCGGGCCGCAACAAACATTTTTTAGAGCTAAAAAATAATATTCTTCAAAATGAACGATTTAAAAGTGGAAATAATTTCACGACTATCACGACGACATTATTTTGCCAGTGGACGTGAATTTCATTGGAATTTTAAAATGGTTTATCAAAAGGTGGGCCACAAATAAAGTCCCGGCGGGCCGCGGGTTGGGGATAGCGGTACTAAAGCTACATAATATTATATCGCGTCCAGATCCCTACGCGCGTTTTCTTACTCGCGCGTAAAACGCTTGCAATGAGCGGGACTCTCGACTCGCCCGTAAAACGCGCGAGCGACGTGCGAGTCGAGATACTTGGGTGCCATTGCAGCGTCCCGAACTACGCGCGAGTCCGTTGCGAATGGACGTATTTGATTGGAGCGTGATAACTTCAGAGTCCATGTTTGTAGCGTAAAAACGCGCGTAAACCGCGGTATAGAGCCTGGATGCAATAGAAATTAAACCGCACGTATGGACTTCGCGCGTAAAACGCCTCATCTGGACAGGCACTAATGGTTAGCTAGAGAGAATTTGGATAGCGTCAGAGCTAGCAATTGATCTGTTCACAGTCCGTCGCGCCTCCTACACACCACAATGTTTGTGATATTTGATTGCTCATCGCCATCATCATAAGGCGGGTGGTGCCTTGAACAAACATAATCAGTACAAATATTACGTTAATTGTACTGAAATTACGTTATACAGAATGTAACAAAACTAACTGATAATACTTTGGGATGTGTATGTGTCCCTTATATAACTGTAAAAGTAGCAACGCTCAAAGAGGATTATTTTAATTAAAATAATCTATTACAAAATAATGTTTACTTAATTCTGTTACAAATTAAAAAAAAAGCACAAACTTTTCTCGTTGCTTTCGACATGACATTTTAATAAAACCTCAGTTATTTTTGTCTTACTACGTTCCCCCTATAATGTGATACTTTGCTCAATGGGAGGGGTACGGGGAAGCGGGGAGAGAAGGGGATGCAATCTGTAACGTTTAATTACAGCGTGTAACTGCTGACTTTGGGACACACCCCCTATAACTTCCCGAATAACAATTGTAAGGGTCTGTTACACAATCTAGTAATGGCAAGTAAGTGAGGTAAGTAATATTACTTATGTAAGTGAGGTTGTGTAAGTAAGGTGAGCGTGGTAAAATTTTGTCATTGTTTACTTTGTACTGAGATATAGCGAGAGAATTAACTAATCTACAATTTTTCAGTCAATTGTGAAAGTTCATTAAGGTCAATGTGTCGAAGTCCAGCATACTTTTCTAAAATTTAAGTTTAACGTAATTTTTTGACTTGAGATTCGCTTTTTAAAGTAACTTGTGTCATTGGAAATTATAGGCTATATATTAATTAGACCTATAATGATCTAAAAATGATCTTAATTGCCGTATTTTTTTACTTACGTGGTATTTTTTAAAAACTCGGCGTGTAGACGAACTTCCCTTACAGTTTGAGGTAAGTCCGTCTAGCAGCAGTATGACCCTAACTTGTGAAGTAAAATGCATGGCAACGGTTTCTAGAAAAGCCGCAAAACGGCCATTCAAATATGTGTTTAAGGTGTCGGTAATAAGGTTCGCATTCCAGAGAAAATTAATTTTTAGGGCAAGTCGTAAGTCTGAGTGGTTTCATTTCGCCGCTCAATTAAAATTTTTAAGGGTTGTTGGTCCGGGAGGTAGAATTTTTTAAGGAAATTTCCTGCTCTGAAAATATACCTTTTTCAAATTTTGATTATTTCAAATAACTTTTGGTTTTTGGAATATTAAAAAAAACCAAACCCTTCTTTTTTTTACTTTATAGTTTATAACTTTTGCAATTTTTATCAGCCCCTCTTGTATGCTCTTTTCGTGCAGTAAAATTTGGGAAATGTTATGATTTAGTAGTTCTAAGTTGAAATGCAAATTAACAATAAAGACATGTATATTTGAAAAGGTTGACAATATCTGATTCGAGGCAAGACCGGCATATGACAGCCTTTCCTAGTGAAAACTAGACAGACTTCCCAATTATTGCAATTTTAGGTTAGACACATGTTGCAGGTGATAATAACGAAATTAAAGCGATATTAACGAATCGAACACCAGTAATAAGTAAAAGGATCACTAAATTACTTATGTAATCCAAGAAACTCCAAAAACTCCTTTGTATTTCCACTTTTTTTATTTTTTTGGCAGAGACTTACACTCTGACTGCGAGTACAAAACGGGAAAAATTTTGAGATCAGGTAGTTAGTAGCGACATATCTGTTTCTTAGGTCAAATTAACTTTGCAATATTGTTTTACCCACTGAGCCATATGAAACTAGTCGTTCAAATATGGAAGTTATTGCCGCTAGACGGACTTACCTCCCAGATGGACTTCGACACATTGACCTTATAATCTTTAAAATATTAGTCGCTAGTAATGGCTGCAC
Organism: Polyommatus icarus; assembly: GCA_937595015.1. Lineage (NCBI taxonomy): Eukaryota > Metazoa > Arthropoda > Insecta > Lepidoptera > Lycaenidae > Polyommatus > Polyommatus icarus. Next base: position 6,525,126 of record OW569329.1, on the reverse strand, counting down.
CCTGAAACACATTTTAATGATTAAGATTCAACGTAACTTGAGTAAGAACTCGTGCTTAGATTATTCCCAATAAGTATATTTGAAAAAGCTAAAAGGATATAAATAATAACAATGTGACAAAACATTTCATTGAAAATGTTTAATATCGAGAACTAGAATTCAGAATAATATAACAGGCTAAAAACACTACTCACTACTCACTTAATGTCATAATATTATTCAATAATAATTCAACAACAAAAATCAATTTTTAATTGTTTATTGTTTATCTATACTTCTATACTTATTATAAAACAAATTCCCTTTTCTTTCCCTCATGTCCCTTTGTTCCCTTTAATCTTTAAAACTACGCAACGGATTTTGATGATTCTTTCAGTCTTAGATAGCCCATTTATTGAGGAAGGCTATAGGCTATATTTTGTCACGCTAAGACTAATAAGAGCGAAGAAATAGAAGAAAATGTGGAAAAAACGGGGAAAATTATTTGAAAGGGCTAACTTGAACGCGCTAATCTCAGGAACTCCTGTTCTGATTTGAAAAATTATTTCATTGTTAGATAGCCCATTTATTGAGGAGGGCTATATTTTATCTCGCTAAGACTAATAGGAGAGTGTGGGAAAAACGGGGGAAATTGTTTGAATGGGCTTATCTCGCGAACTACTGGAGATATTTTTATGTTATTTGGCACAGTTATGAAGTAGACCACGTGAAGGATCATAGGCTATCGATTTTAATAATTTTGTCAGTTGCTTTATATTTTATACCCGTGCGACGCCGGGACGGGTCGCTAGTTTAGAATAAGAACAGCAAATAATTTATTAAGATCAATAAATATAGTAACATTTTATACACCCACATAAGCTAAGGTATATAGTATGTCAATGTTAACAGTAGTTAGCGATAAGCCGATATAGTGCAAGAGCCGGCGACCGCAAGACATCGGTAATTGGCTCGCACTCACCCGCCTGGAACAGGCTCCTAGCCCAGTTTAACAGAAAAGTTTCAGTAAATCTTCCATCCTGTGTACTGTTTCCTGTAGCTTATTTCTTTATTCGCATGGACAGGTATAATATCGACTGCGACTACGCATTTAAGAGGGCGACTAACCCAAAAAATCAAACATCGTCCTTCTCTTTTCACACTCACGCCCGTCTTTCATATGCCAGGTGAAAAAGGACGACGCGGATTCATCGCCAAATTGGTTTTTTCTCAATAACTCGATAAATATACGTTTTAAAACTTAAAAGTCCGCTAGGTCGTTTTCTCAATGACAGAATTTTATACAATGTGTTAAAATATTAACTTAGTTTAATGCACGGTTATGGCAATAAATGAAAAATTCGTGGAAATTAGATGCAACTTTGTGATTTTTTCTATAGAGAAAATTTTAAGATATCGTGTTTTTGCCATAAAGGTAATATACCTATTAGGTATATTAACTTTATGGTTTTTGCTCAGATCGAATTCTTAGAAATATAATGTAGTATCTAATTTTAGAAAATGAAACAATTCGGGGCTTATTTTCAAGTATAAAATGAATTATAATATGGAAAATTTTGCGTTAGTCGCCCCCTTAAGGTCAAAATATCGAAACTATTTTTGCAGAGCGAGTTTTTACTGTGTGTATTATTCATTAATTTCCTCGTTGGTGAACCTTAAAACCTTTGGTGGTTGAAACCGGTGAACTTCGCATTACTTCCTTCCTAACATAAAACTTCCCTGGACTTCCATGCATATTTCAATACTAAAATTAGCGATGTTCGGAAATTCTCAACACATACGAGTGATACATGAGAAAAGAACTTATAACGCAAACACCTCTAGAATAAAATATTGACATAAAGTATGAGCTCACTGAATTCCATGCAGCTTGAAGTATCAACGTTCGAATGTTTCATAAATGCAGATGGATACCATATTTTAAATTTGTTAATTTAAATGTTCATAACACTGTTCTAAAACAAGCCTATTCCTAATGAAGTTAACATAGAGTACAAAACTATTAATTTAAAAAATATACTACTTTAAAGTCCCAAGTTGGTCGTCGTAGAACCGGCGTAGCACCGGCGTAGCAGCGTCGTAGCAGTGCTACGGCCGCCGCCTTCGTAGCCGCGCGTCTGGGCGCTACGCGGGCCTCGCGATAACTCGTACGCACCGTTAATCATATTTTACGCGCCATAAACAATTTATTGCAGATTTTTTTCATAAAATCCTATTATCTGTGTGGCTATTTATAGTTGCTGTAAAAATGGAATCGGTCCATGGACACGAAAAGTTGCTTTAGTATTTTTGTGGTCGATTAATTTAACTGTGAAGTATCGGAAACCACCATGTCCAGTTATGGCATATGCTTTTGGATGACAGTGGCGATTTTTTATACAGGTAAATAAATATCTTTCATATTCGTAGCTTTTTAGTCGTGACAATAATTGTTTTCGTCTATGTTTTTGCCAACAGAAGAAACAAAAAAATTATCTCATAAAATCAGTTTTTTTAAGGTTTATTTATTTTTAATTTGTGTCATTTAATATTGGCTATAACGATCTCGGCATAAAACATTTTGTTAATAATTTTATTATTAATGTTCTATCTTGTATAAAAATATTTTTTTGCATGTAACCATTTAGTAACAACTAATAAAGTGAATAGAGAAACGTATCGATTAAGAATGTTTTTGCCAATTCAGATCTTTATAAATTTTTGCCATAATTTTGAAAGTGAGTTACATATTCATAATAATTTTGATGAGAGCATATTGTGCTATTTAAAATCAGGAAATATTGTTTGTCAACTTATTTTATGAAGTAACCTCATAAAAAAGTTCATAATATTTCTTACTAGACTCTTGGTGTTGATAAATCTATGTAATAATTTTTATTTGACTATATTATTTTTTGTTTAAAAATATATTATACATTTGTTCGTAGGGCTGATGAAACATATCTCTTATTAGAAATAAGCAGATCCTTTGACGACAAGTCTTACTGTGTGAATCGTTATTTTGTAAATTTTTCTTATGCACAATAAATTATATTAAATAGAAAAAGAAATATTACAATGTCATAATTTAGAAAATAATTTTTATACACTCTATGTAAACTCTTTTCTAAATTGAATTGAGCAAGTGTTAGATGTGATTTGCATTGATATTCCCGATGAAGTTTCGGCTCCAGTGACCCCTGACATTACATTATTGGCAGGCACTGGGAGGCAAACGTGACGATACCATTCCATTTACAAATAGATTTCGACTCTACTCGATATAGTTGTTAGTTTTTTACGTATTTGAAATCGATTTCCAATTGAGTTATAAAAATGTTTTTTTTATTTTATTTTATTTTGGTTGAAAACTGACTTTGACTTTACAAAATACAACACATGGATTAAAAAGTTGTGTTAAATCTACGGTTTTTGGGCAAATAATCTACTGCTTAAGTATAGACGTTAAGAAAACAAAAGTCATTATATACATGGTATTTTTTCACTTTCACTAATAGTCATTAATAATTACTAGATTAAGAGTCTGTACAGTGTACAATATACTGCATCATATGAATCATATAAAATGTTCGCATTTGGCAAATCAATTTCTTCCTCAAAACATACTTTCTTCTATACATCTTCTATACATATCTATACTTATTATAAAACAAAGTCACTTTTTTCCCTCATGTCCCTTTGTTCCCTTTAATCTTTAAAACTACGCAACGGATTTTGATGATTCTTTCAGTGTTATATAGGTAATTTATCGAGGATGGTCATAGGCTATATTTTATCACGTTAAGACTAAAAGGAGCGAAGAAATAGAGGAAAATGTGGAAAAACCGACCAAGTGCGAGTCGGACTCGCGCACCGAGGGTTCCGTACAAACCTGCAAGGTTTACAAAGTTCGTTTGATATGAATTTCAACTTGATAGCTCTACGCGTTCATGAGGAAAAAAGTAATAAGTTTATATTTATTAAAAAATATATATTTTGTAATGTAACTAAAAATTTAAGGTTTTCGGAATTTTTCCTTTATGTGTGCTATAAAACGTTGCTTCATGCCAAATTTCAAGATTCTAGGTCGACTGGAAGTACCCTTTAGGTTTTGATTCCCTTGCGAGTACTTGCGAGTTTCAAAATATGCAGCTTAAATTGCTGTTTCTTTTGATTGCGTTGACATAGAAGTTTGATTTTGTTACAGCTTAAAGGTATTATAGACCTGAGTATTTGGTATGAATTTCAATTTAATACCTCTACGCGTTTATGAGGAAATGGGTAGTAAGTTTAAAATTATAAAAAATATATATATTATGTGATGTAACTAAAAATTTATGGTTTTCGTAATTTTTCCTTTATATATGCTATAAGACGTTGCTTCGTACCAAATTTCAAGATTCTGAGTTCACGGGAAGCACCCTGTAGGTTTTGATTCCCTTGCAAGTGTCGAAAATTTGCGGCATAAACGGCTGTATCTTTTGATTGCGTTGGCTTAGAAGTTTGATTTTTTCACAGCTTCAAGGGACAGTAGACCTGAGTAATTGATATAAATTTCAGCTTCATACCTCCACGCGTTCCTGAGAAAAAGGGTCTTGACAGACGGACGGACAGACGGACAACAAAGTGATCCTATAAGGGTTCCGTTTTTTCCATTTGAGGTACGGAACCCTAAAAAACGGGGAAAATTATTTGAAAGGGTTAACTTGAACGCGCTAATCTCAGGAACTACTGGTCCGATTTGAAAAATTCTTTCAGTGTTAGATAGCCCATTTATTGCGGAAGGCTATAATATTTAATCACGCTAAGACTAATAGGAGAGTGTGAAAAAACGGGGGAAATTATTTGAAAGGGCTTATCTCGCGAACTACTGGAGCAATTTTTATGTTATTTGGCACAGATAAGAAGTAGACCACATGAAGGATCATAGGCTATCGATTTTAATATTTTTTTCAGTGGCTATATATTTTATACCCGTGCGACGCCGGGGCGGGTCGCTAGTTATAAAACAAAGTCGCTTTCCCTCATGTCCCTTTGTTCCCTTTAATATTTAAAACTACGCAACGGATTTTGATGATTCTTTCAGTGTAAGATAGCCCATTTATCTAGGAAGGCTATAGGCTATATTTTATCACGCTAAGACTAATAGGAGCGAAGAAATAGAAGAAAATGTGGAAAAAACGGGGAAAATTATTTGAAAGGGCTAACTTGAACGCGCTAATCTTAGGAACTACTGGTCCGATTTGAAAAATTCTTTCAGTTTTAGAGGCTATAGGCTATATTTTATCATGCTAAGACTAATAGGAGAATGTGGAAAAATGGGAGCAATTATTTGAAAGGGCTTATCTCGCAAACTACTGGAGCAATTTTTATGTTATTTGGCATAGATAAGAAGTAGACCACGTGAAGGATCATGGGCTATCGATTTTAATATTTTTTTTAGTGGCTACATATTATTTTATACCCGTGCGACGTCGGGGCGGGTCGCTAGTTTCTAATAAGTTTTAAAGTTTGGGTATATATAATTTTTGATTATGTCATGTTGCATAATTAAATACATAAAATATTATTATGTTGATATTAAACTATTGTTTTATGGCTGCTCAAAAACTGCAGTATAATAGTTAGTGTTTGACGTAATTTTGCTAGAGCAGAGGTTCCCAAACTTTTTTAGTTCAAGGCCGGTCTAATAAGCGTATTCATCTAACAGTTTTTTTTTTATTTTAAGACTCATAAGTCACAGTACAAGGAACCAATAACCTTCACTTTGGAGTGGTAAAAAGTTAACGCAAATATAATCTTGTTTTGTTGCTATTTTAACACAAAAATTACCAAACTTTCACTTATTTCTAAATGTCCTCGCTCTGTAATATATTTTAATCTACTATTGATATAATATTGTCTGCCTATATTCATAGGAGAAATCAAATCGGGTCACCTAATTTTTATAGACCCCCATTAACGACTCGTGGATCCCCATTTTTTTTCCACGCAAGCGTAGACCCCTATCGGGATCTCGTGGACCCCATGGGGTCCACATAGACCACTTTGGGAATCAATGAGCTAGAGTATGTTTTCATGTTCAGCCAAAATTTCGACACACGTTCAATATTTTAAAAACAAACAAGTTCAATTATATTTTCATAATCATTTCCACAATTTTTAGGTAAGTAGTAAGTACCTATATTGTTTCTAAAAAAATTTTTCTATACTTTACAGTATAATATCTACCTTTAAAATTTACTTCCTAATCATCTTAAAAAAATCAATTTGAAGTAGTACCTTTTAACTCACCTTACCTTTTATTTTTTAACTTTATTACAGAGATTAAGAGAACATTTTCATTAAATTGAAGTTGAGTTATCATTAAATCAGTCCGAGTTAGAGATTTATAAGTTTTGGCCTCGGTTTCCGTTGGAAGATTATGATGGTTACCATATTTCAGTGGTATGGTGGTTACCACATTTTGCTAACATCAAGCTTTGATTAAACTCTTAAAAAACTAGCGCTGATACACAATCAATCCCGCGAACCTTTAAAATTTTACAAAAACAAGCTAGCGCAATTAGTTTCATTAAATTTCGACAAAAAAAAATCTACAATCAACGCGTTAATTAAATCGTTCATCAAAAAATATATTCTGATCCGTGTTCAATATAACTGGAACCAATATTAAAAAGCCAAGAATAATATTTTCGTACACGCATTTCATATCGCACCAAATATTTTACACGTCAGCTTTTCGATAAGACTTTGGTTTGTTTCTTTGTAATTTATGAAATCCATTTTAAAAATTTAAAATGAGAGTTTTTTTTGTGTTTGACCGCTGTGCTGAATTATGCAAAAAATATTATAATAATATATTGTAATGCTTATGACTTATGTCGTAGCATGGAGATAAAACATAATATTATTAAAATTAAATTTCAATAAAGCATTAAGAATTACACTTAAAAATTCTTACATCACAAATCACAATCAAACATCATAACTTATACCTTAATTTGAAAGCGTCAAATTTTCGTGATGTTTATAAGCCCCGATTCTCAGACACGAATTTGTTTTTTTAATTACATCCATTAGCAGCAAAGTGATTCCTCGGTTCATTTTGATCCTCGCTGATTCCTCGCAATGTGAACTAATGTTTGCTGAGTGTTTGTTACATTTCACTAAGAATGTTTTGATTTAATCGCATTAAAGAATTTGGGTTGTTTGTTGTTATGAGTAAAGTTATTATTTAGGAATTTGTTCTTTTAGTTTTACTTGCTAGAAAATACGGTTGGGGATGCCAGTAAGCCGGCCCCTAGACGATCAATTGTATTGTTCAATATCACGCTTCAATTTTATTGAACAGATTACTTGACTATTAGATTGAAGGCGCGCGATGTTCAATATCAACCCTAGACGGTCAATATATATATAGACGGGCAATACGTGATATTGCGCAATAAAATTGCTCGTCTAGGGGCCCGCTTAAACTTAAATAATTTCGTGTTGAGTTTATAGTGATATCGACGATATTGAGCGGGATTTCCAGTTCCAGAAACGCAACCAATACAAGAAGAGTATCATGTGTCTAATCAGGATATCCGTTGCTCGTGTTCTGGTTAATTTCATAAAAAGTTATGCCATTTGTTTTCCTAATATTGGCAATGAAGACTTGATTGGCAAAAACATAAAAACATAATTCAGTGGAAAACGTAATGTTTTTATGTAGTTGCTAATCAGTATGAAATCGTAGAACAATCAGAAACTTAGTTTGCCTTTGTTACTTTAGTATAAAGGCAAACCAATTCAATGTGCCTTGAGGGGGATTGCCTCGAAGGTAGATTATGGTGTGTAATTTGGTCAGAATATATAAAAACGCAAGTCTAGTCGACAGCGATAACAACAGACTAAAGGCCTGTTTCACCACTTCCTTTTTAGTGCCGGATAGGCTATCCACAACTTATCTGACAGATACTCCATACCTAATCTGTCAGATTCAGGCCCTAAACGACGTAGATCCGGTATCCGCTTGTGACTTCCTCTGATGGTACAAGTATATACATACCTATATTTTTAAGGTTCCCCTCTGCATCGTTGAATAACCTTGAGAGTTGAGACTTTTCAATTTGACGTGATTTTGCACGACACCAGCCTTCGGCTTTGAGGGATTACTTGTACAAAGCATTTAATACGGCTATATTTTTAACACGCCGCAAACTTCTAGACTTGTGGAGTGTTACACTTAAGATTTAAGTGCTATAAGACAATAGCTCTTCGGGTAGCTTATGACTAGCGACTAGAACATAAGGTGAATACTTTTGATAGGGTGTATGCTTAGTTTTATATTGAGTGTTAGCGGAACCGGCAAACGTTGTATTGCCAAAAAGTAGATAAAAACCTATTCTCAGGCCTAACGAATGTACATGCAAAATTTCATTAAAATCGGTTGGGCCGTTTTGGAGGAGTTCGCACACAAACACTGCGACACGACAATTTAATATATTAGATAGATTTCTCAATTCCAATCTTTTATTTAATCCTGTAATCGAGAAGCGTGCATAAATCATATTGTTAATATTATAAGAATAGCTAAATTAATTTTAGAAAATAAACATTTTTTCCAAAATAATTTGTGCAAAATATTTTCTGACCGTCAACGTAATTGTAACAACTGAAAATTGTATATTTAAAGTAAATAAATGATATTATCCATTCATATTTCTATTTTGTCTTGTTCTACACAGTGCAAGTTATCATTAAAATCATTTACATCGTAGTCGCATTATACAGACAAGTTATTTCGCTACGTTTTATCTACCCAATACCCATAATAATATTATTATGTCGATTAAATAAGTTACGGTAGCAATATTACAGTCGTTATTCGAGTTTGTAATAAATCGTGTCGAGTATTAAACGGTCGCAATATTTCTACACTTAACGTTCAATCAGGGAGCCATGCTCTTTCTAGGGCTACGTAGTACGTACCCAAAGGGTAAAAACGGGACCCTATTACTATAAGACTTCGATGTCTGTCCGTCTGTCTGTCTGTGTGTCTCCAGGTTATAACTCAAGAACCGCTAAACTAGACTTCTGAAATTTTCACTGATTGTGTATATCAACTATTAATGCCGCTATACTAACAAATATTATACTAAAAACAAAATAAATTAAATATTTAAGGGGGCTCCCATACAGCAAACTAATATTTTTTTTGCCATTTTTGCTTGATATCAATAACGGCAATACATAGGCACTTGAAACATTCACGAAAAACTCAGCTTTATTTGTACTTTAATAATTTATAATAAAATTGTAATAAATGAAATAATTATAATCCCATACAAAAAAAACTATTTTCAGCCTATTTTGCCCTATTGTGGCACGGAAACCTTCGTGAACGAGCCCAACTCACACTTGGCTGATTTTATTTAACTTAGATGCTACGAAGAGAAATGCAAATCTGACTTTCCAGGAAATGAGTTTTAGAAAATAAAGCATATTTTCTGCAGACGGCTCGAATCAGACCGAATATCAGTTAATTAATCTGAATATGGGAATGCTTGAATGTAAGAATTCTGAATTGAATCAAATGTGTTCAAACAAACCTGCGTTCGAATTTCTAATCTTTATTGTTATTTTTAATTTTTTTGGCATGTAATTAATTTTAATGTTATTGCTTTCATTATAATTCATTTGTTATTCTTTGTCGTTATTTTATATCTCATACTTTGTTACGATATACAATAATAGTTACGATACAAAACAAACAAAACAAAAACAAAACAATACGATATAATACAATACCAATACTAACAACCTGCGATTTACAATTGGTTGTATTTGTATCAACAAATACAACCAATATACAATATAATATAAAATTACAAAACACATACACAATTACGACACTTATACATTTACTGTTGTATACATTTGTTGTATTTGATATCAGCAAATACGTCCAAAGTTTTTTTTTTTTTTTTTTTTTTTTTTTTTTTTTTTTTTTTTTTTTTTTTTTTTTTTTTTAAATACATATTATACTCAATGTAAATACTTAATATATTATTTTATAACTGGTTATATATTTAAAGTTATTGCTGTCATAAATTCTCAACATTTATCACCAACAATTTTTTGGGGCGTTAGGCACTATCGCGTAGCGGCGGTGTTATTCTGTGACGTTAAAAGTGTTCCGAGTACTGTGTAACCACGTGGGCTCCACGTACTCTTCGTCCTCCGGTTCGTATGCCACCGCCGCTCGCGCTATGGCTTCCCACTTACATCGAATCGGACACTCCTTGCTGAACGCACTGTGTTCCGAACTTAACCCCTCCTTTTTACAGTTTGTACAGCAGGCTTTTATTCCTGCCTTTAAGTCCTCGCATTGTGACTTGTGGTGTGGTCCCGAACAATGGCCGCACTTCGCCGCAGTCTCGCTTTCGGTGCAGAATCGCCTTCCATGCCCGTACCCTAAGCAGTGCGAGCACTGTATTAGGGGGGACTGGTCGGCGACTCTCACCCTCTGCATATCTATATATGCGCGACCCGCTTTGGTGAAGCACTGCCATATATCCGGAGACACCTCAAGTATCACATGCTCAGTTTGGGGATCTCTTCCTTTCCTTCTATATTTTACGCGCACCCTATCCTCGTCTCCGTCCAGAACGTACTGTATGAGGTGCTTGTTCTGATTGCGGATTGCGTCACAGATGTCGTCATCCGTATTCGACTTCAGCACCCCATACAGTATGATCTGAGGATCCTTATTTCTTACTGTTTCTACCTCAAACTTATCTCCTCCACACTTCTCTAACTTCCTCTTTGCCCTATCTCTTTCATTTTTGCCTCTAACTCCCACAACTTCCAAGTCGAAAGTCAAGCTCTAAACCGTAATTTAACTATAAGTAAAGCATTATTAACGTTATATTTTTCGTGTAAGTTTGGATTGATGAGCTTAGCTTCTTCTATGTTACATACAATATAAAGAAACCCCAGTCTCATTACACAAAATAACCATTCATTTTACTTTCTTTTTATCGTGCAAATTATTAGCATGAAACAAGTCTTACAACAACAGAAAGAGCGTATATCCAATTAATCTGCAACATTGTATGAAATGTAATTGATGTCACGATGTCTTATTGCCCATACTTGAATAAGATGAGGGTCATACGAATTCTGAACAGTTTAGTGTCAATGTCAAAACAATACTTAGGTCAAAGATCCGGCGTCCTAGATCTTAAGGTCCAAAATATACATTTACCTGGCTTTTGGTGATTGTATCCTAAATTAATCAAGTAATCCCATTTTCATAGTTCCCATGACCATCAGAAAATCTAAGAGGCCGGAAAGAAACTTGCATGCAATAGACAGCTTTACAATCATGGCATGTCAAGTCATGATCCAACTTAATTAAGGCTCTTCATATTATCATTAAATGTGACTACTTCCTACTCCTCCTATCCTCTTCTGATTAATTTTTTCGCGAGTCCAAGACAGATTTAGCATGCCCCTAGGACTCCCTGAGGTCATATCAAAGGGCTTTCATGATTTGATACCGCTGTCGATCCTGGCGGCACAGGAGATACAGCGGTGGGAATGTGAGGTGGGTCCAAACCCCGTTAAAAAAATATATCATGAAATGTGATGCACAAGTGTGAACACTCTTAAAACACAAAAATATAATAAAAAATTAATGAGACCTAAAAGAATCTGAAGTCATTAACGAAACAATTGACGTCCCATCAAGCGAATATTTTAAAAATAACCGTGGGTGTTTTCAGGCCGATTTCCGGCTCACTGTCAAACGCCGGCTAAAAGTGTTCAAAAGGCATTAATCTTCCAAATTGCCACATTTTATTCGCAAGAAATAAAAGCGCGACCCACTTTCGCATTTAAAATGTCAGTTTAATTTTGAAAAATAGAAAAATATCTCGTCATTACTTTGTCACAATACCTTTTATCAATGTTGATAATATAAACGCGGCTCTAATGAAACTCTTCGACATTTGTACGTCTCATTGTGGCGGATATAAAGCTGCGCAGTCAACTTGCATAGTTTTTCCACCGCAGCATGTCATTCAAGGCTTTGTTATAAGAACCTTCAGTGATATTTAATGATGTACAATTCGTTTGTAACCGAGTAATCGACGCGGTGACAATAAAATCTAATATATATATAAATCTCCTGTTGTTGTTTCACGATGTTTGTCCGCGATGGATTCCTAAACTACTTAACCGATTTTAATGTTTATTTTTTTTAAATGTGTGCTTTTTTCCAACTTGAGAGATAGGATAGCTTAGATCTTTAATTATAGTCGCAATTTTATTTTATTGCAAATTATTTGTCTATAATTAATTGACAGTATCAATTATCTGTTAACTCCAAAAGATTCCAACAGATGTCGATACTTTTCGACTAGATTGAGTAAGTAACGGCTACAGGCAATGATATTGTACGTTACTAACGTAACTAGATTGGCAGTTTACGACAGAAACGCGTCACCACTTTGAAGATGCCTGCAGGCATATCTGCCATACATAATGACATAATAACATTATGAAGTGACATTGTCTTTTGGGCTATCAAGTGGTTACGCATTTTTTGCATCAGTTTGTAAGACATTGCCACTCTAGTATTTTAGAAACTCATTGGCTACAGGGTACTTTATATATTGATAGGTGCATTTGTTGAATAAATAATAGTAAATTATTACAACCTGAGACTGACGGCGAAAATTTTTGTGCGACGGGATAGTGATCGACGTTGCCATGGTAACATATTACATATTATTTAGTCACTTCAATAAAATAATATGGCAAATACATAATATATTACGGCAAAGCAACGTTTGCCGGGACAGCTAGTAGTTATATAAAATACAAACTATTTTATTATCTAGAAACATTAGCCAATCCTGTTTGATGTTATTAAGTTTAGTAGACCTAGACAATCTAACTAAGAATACAAACGAGGTTCCTTAGCGCTTCATAATTTTCTCGCGTCAATTATCACACCTAACTTTGTAAAGCAAACGTTTGTTTGAGCCTACGTTACTTCTACACGCACAAAAAACGTAGTTTTAACGGCATGAACTATTATAGTTCAGGCTACTTTATATCCCCTAAAAATAATTTGCCCAGAAAACAACTAGTAGTTTTTATCCCCAAAAATGCCCCGGAATGACGGGGCCGGGGGTAAAAGCTAGTTAGGAATAATAATGTATTGTCATTTCATGTAAACTACCTGTCTCCGAAACTAGGAATATACAGGGTAGTTAATATTAGTTCATAATGCAGTCACGCAAACCTGGCTGGCCGCTGGCCACTGTTTACAATGTCGCGACACACAGTTGCTAAAACAACTTGTTTGAACAACTAATAAAGCACTTTAAAGTCACTAAAATTGAATCCGCCAGTCTACTTCCTCGCTAAATATTTATTAATGTTTTCGGGTCAGACTTCAATCAGATATTCTCTCGATCGTCTCGCAAGATCGTCAAGTTGAACAAACTTTTAATTGAAAAAGTGGTGATTTTTTACGCTAGACACTGGTATTTTATACCTCTATATCAAAATAAAACGTGACAACTTGTAGGTCCTTAGTTCACAATTCTTTAAAACTAAACCTACATGGTTTTTTGAGGTCACAATCGATTCAAAACTTCCCTTTTTGAAACCTTATTGACTATTGTCAACCTACTTGTCAACAATATTATAAAATTAAGTAAAATACGATAAGGGGTATTCACATACATGAATAATCTCTAAATATCCGATTAGAATTTTTGATTTTCTGTCTACAAACTTGAGAAAAGTTAAGAGTATACGAACTTTGTGATGAATACGTCATTTAAACATGTTTATTGGAAAAAGTTTTGTCTTATGTTAGACTTGTGGTATTTTTTAACAGCTTTGAGCTTTTAATCAATATAAGTCTGGCCCTAAAAAGTTAAATTACAACATTTTGTAATGTAGTTTAACTTATAAAAATAGTGCCCTGTCGGCAATATTATAATTTCTTAACAAACAGCAAAGATAATAAAAATAATTATTATAATCTCTGCTGTTTTAACAAATAAATGAAAATGACAGACATTCTGTTTCAGGCGTGTGGTCCTGTGACGTGGAGTACCAGCTGATCCAGCACCTGATGGGCAAGTACGACTCGTCGGTGCGACCCGTGGAGAACTCCTCACACCCCCTACTCGTCACGTTCGGGGTCTCCCTACATCACATCATAGATGTTGTAAGTACTAAGTTGTTTAATATTCCTTCAGGCCCCGCGCGAGCACCGGTGATTGCGAGAACAAAAGAATACAATGGGAATTCCTAGAACCTCCGATCGAAGGATTAATACACGAGTATGATTTTCAAGAACACAAATAAGTTACACTATCGTATTTATATTGTGCCTGTAATATTATGTTTACGTATTAGGCTCGTTTGATCGGAAATCCCGGATCATGTGACACATAATCGTCAGCCGAGCGAGACTGGCACGTCGGTAAACATATCGTCAACATATAACACCTGTTTTTCCTAAACGCGTATGTTTATTGAGCGGAAAATGTGAAGCAGATTAGGATTACAGAAACATATTTAATACAACATATAAAAGATGAGAGTTTAGGTTAGATTTAAGTAGTGTATGTATAAACTTACAATATGTTTGAATTTTGACCAAAGTTTTTACTGTTCTTGTATTATACTGTATCTAGATGTTTATATCGCTGAAATTGCGTACATTTCCCGGAATAAAAACTATTAGTGTCTAAACACACTAGGCCGAAAATACGCGGCCGAAGTTCGGCATGATTACTCCAGCAATGTATTTTAAATTACAAAAAATAAATAAACGTTGCGTTATAAAAATCGGTGAAAAAAAACGTCGCGTTATAATGTATGCGTAGCGCAATGCTGACGTAATCATACCGAATTTCGGCCGCGTATTTTCGGCCAAGTGTGTTTAGACACTTATATTGTTCTTTCCTGGGATTCAAAATGTACCAAATACTCTATGACATTTTTTATTCGAATTGGCCAGCAGTTAAGGTGTGAAAAAGTAACAGACAGACATGCAGACAGATACACTTTTAGAATAAGGAGGATTTCATTCATACATACACATTTTTTACATTATAATGATGATATTATAGTATGATTAAAATATAATAGAATACGGAATATTTCGAAATGATGGTAGTGCAATTCTATAATGTAAGTACTTATACACATGAAATAACTCATCTCCGCGAAATATTCTGCCGGAAGCGAGTATAGGTGTGGTAAATCTGAGGGATATTAGACATTTCCGTTACTACCGTCTCACTTTATCGAAAAAATCATTTTTGCGCCACGCACAATAACGGTATTACCGAATATAACTGAATCGTAGGAGTATCGAAATACCCGAGCAGTTCATCCTGATTTCCGAACTACGACTATTACGGGTTATAAATTACGATATATTCGTAAGAAACGTCTGGTGAATACTTCCAGTGCCTTATTCATTATTATGAACACATTTACATGCTTTTTAGGGTTCCGTACCCAAAGGGTAAAAACGGGACCCTATTACTGAGACTTCGATGTCTGTCCGTCTGTCTGTCTCCAGGCTGTAACTCAAGAACAGTAATAGCTAGGGAGTTGAAATTTTCACAGATTGTGTATATTTGTTGCCGCTATAACAACAAAATATACTTAAAACAAAATAAAATTAATATTTAAGGGGGGCCCCCATACAACAAACGTGATTTTTTTGGCCTTTTTGGCTCTAAGTATATCAATAATGACAACAGATAGGTACTTCATTTTTTATCAAGATCCTTAGTTTTATGTGCAGTTTAATATTTAATAATAATATTAAAATTAAATAAAACATTAAGGGGGGCTCCCATACAAAAACACACACATTTTTGGCCTAATTTTTCTCTATAATGGTACGGAACCTTTAGTGCGCGAGTTCGACTCGCACTTGGCCGATTATTATTTTGTTACTTCATTATTTTTCCTTTTAACTTTAAAATTCTGTGAATAAGAGTTAGTTTACATTGCAATGTTTTGCGATTACTTTCGTAGTGCCTTATTCAATATTGCGTACATAACATTTACGTGCTTTTTATTTTGTTAGTTCAAATTTTTTTTGACTCCCTATAAATTCTAATTAGCTAAAGTTTACATTGCAACGCGTGGCGTTGACGTAATGCGTACAATGTACTATCAGAGAAGTTGATTCCTATGCAAATCGGGGACCTAAGTAGTTTGGTTGCGTTACGTCAAACCCAGCCGACAGATCACATTTAACAATGAATTGACATATTCGACCAAATAACGTTGATCTGTCAATTGCATAGGAATCAACTTCCTCGATGGTACATGCATATCTTTAACGCAATGTTTAATTAGTGGCCCTTCAAAAATTAACTTTATATATTAAACAAGAAGATACTGTATATTGAATTGACAGTCTTAACTCTAACGTAAGTTGGATTGCCTATTCCTATTTTGAAAATGTAATGCGAAGTTGCAAAGATTTTTTCATCCTCTTGACTCCTTATAAATTCAGTGGATAGTGTTTTAGCGGGCACGAAGAATTAATATAAAAAATTAATGGGAGACTTAGCTTGAATAAGGAGTCTCTTACCTCTAGTAAGTCTCGTAGACCGCAATTTGTTAAGTCTCATCTCATCTCCGGGTTTTAATTTATTTAGTCTTCCGTCATTATTTATAGTGCGGGAGGTGAACTTTAAAATATAGGTGGTATATTAATTCATAATGTATTTTATATCATACTGTGTTAACTTTGTCGTTGGTATTTATTTAATTGTTTTTGAAAACATTTTATTTTAATTATTGATAATTTTAAATTATTTAAAAGCGTTTTAAAATTACATTCCTATTGAAAATGTAAAGAGAATAATTAAGTAAATCAATTTGAGACGTGTATTGTAACTTTAGTCTCTAGACAAATATGGATTATGGGACGATAATAATAGAACGCTCAATCATCTATATATAATATAAAACTCAAAGGTGACTGACTTACATGGTGATCTATTAACGCACAGCCCAAACCACTGGACGGATCGGGCTGAAATTTGGCATGCATGTAGATGTTATGACGTAGGAATCCGCTAAGAAAGGATTTTGATCAATTCTACCCCCAAGGGGTTAAAATAGGGAACGAAAGTTTGTATATTATAATACTTCTTAACGCGAGCGAAGCCGCGGACAAAAGCTCGTTATCTCTAAAGGTTTTCGAATATAATAAACGTAAATCCATACTAATATTATAAATGAGACAGTGTGTCCGTCTGTTACTTCTTCACTTTTAGAAATACTTTGAGTCCCGGAAAAGGACAAAGTATACTTTTTATCCCAGAAAAAAGTACGTTTCCCGCGAGATAAACGAATTTTGGCGCAACGGAGTTGCGGGCGGAATCTAATTATTTTAATAAACGTACCTGTGACAAAATCTCACTTTTCAGTAAAAGATGATTAACCATCTCCTTTTTAGTCGCCATTTTTAATAAGCACAATATTAAAAACTCACCCAACCGTTAATCAGTTGTCATCGCGATGACGGAAAAGTGGAAAATAGAACACGAAAAGAAGATAGGCGTTTGTACGATGGAACTACGATTTTTACTGAAGTACAATGTCAAATAAGTGTTTGCTCTTTTGCTCCCGAATTCGTACAAGGTGACTCGGATGCTACCCCTAGCACCTACCTCCTAGCCCTAACTGCCTACCTCCCCAGGTAATTATTCTTTTTCAAGTAACCTAAAAAGATGAAATAAATTGGCTTGTTTAGAGCTTCAAATATATTGGCTTTTTAATTTATCTAATGTTTAAACATTAAATACTTAAAAAAAAGATGCAAGAATGGAAAAAGTATTGATTGAATTCATTCCAAATTGTAATAATGTCCTTCCATTCAATAGTATCTAGTAAATTAAAAATAAATAATTTTTGCTTGAAACAATTTTCTTTTCATCTAAATAACGTAAAAATGGTTTTCAGTAAAATACAAATTGGTTTTCTATTTGCTCTTGATAGTTTTAAAGGCAATGTTTCGAGTGCACTCAAACTTTTAATTAACAATATAATAATTTTATAGTTAACGCCTCAACTATTTTTCATTTTAATAGTTATAAAACTAACATTTGCAGCTTTTACTTTTATAGCAGTTGTTTATTTATATAGATAAAATGTTTGGTGGTTTGAAACCATACGTAGAGCGCTACTTAATCGTTCGTCCATCTCGAATTTAGATAGATACTTTGAGACTCTTAAAATATTGAAGAAGAGAGGTATTTAAGAATGAAGATTGAAGAGGTAACAGAAAGACAGACATACTTATTTAGCAATTACTTAAAATGGATACGTTTATAATTTCATAAGAAACATTTTTTTATTACAATTTGTAAACAATACTGTTATAACACCATATTACAAGTCCCACTAAAGCCAACTTTAAAACTAATTGAGTCACAAGAACAAGAGTCTAGACGAAGTTTTGTAACTCATTCAACATTTTGAAATTTACTCATCTGCGTGGAAAACTGCTGGGAAACAATTTCTTGTTGCACTTAAAACTTTTCTTATTCAAAGACTTGACCTTATATCTAGTAGTAGGCACATAATATAATACTCGTAGTAAAAGAAGTTATTTAATGCACAGCTGTTTCATATATTTTGTGTTGTTACTTGAAAGCTGAAAGTTAATATCGGCAATTATTTCGCAGGACAAGAAAGAGGTAAAATAAAGTTATGGCAAATTGTGATATTAACCCAAAAAGCCTTTACACTACACCCTTGAAGTTTATGTAGAATGTAGATAATACTAGTACTCATGGACGTATAACAAAAGGCGGACGGAGTCCCACCATACACAAAACTGTGTCGTTCAGAGTCGGCCAGCTGGCTGTATTGTATGTACACGGTCCGCACGCACACATTCTTGCGCTAGTCCATACCATTTGACAGGCGTCAGAACGTGTGCGTGGCCGAATCTGAAGAAAAGTGAAGACACAGTTTTGTATATGACAAGACTCCGTCCGCCTTTTTTTCTACTATCAACGTTCATGCTAGTACTACGTATATTTAATCCTTCGAACGCGGATTCTTGGAAATCTATTGTTATTCTATTATTGTCGCAATCACCGGTGATCTTATGGGGCTTGAAGGATTAAAATTAAAAAACTTAAGCTTTTATTTTTGTCTAGTATGAACAATATTTAGGGCAACATAAATTCAGTTATACTTTGTTATCGTACGAATCAACCTTTTTATAAATATCCATTAGGCACGGTGAATGGTCCCGCTAAACGAATACCGCCGCCAGGAACGTTTATTTTGCAAATTTTATATTAAAATATTTGTGACAGTAAAAACCAATTTTGTCTTTATCAATTTTTTCAGGTAAATTGTTTCTGGTAAGAATTAAGGGAAATTTTAACGAAATTATAAAGACAAAAGGTTAAATGACGAGCAGATACGTTTTACTGTTTCGTTAACCATTTTCACTGTTTTCTTCTGAGATTTTTCTAATCTAGGAAACATGTCAATACTTGAGGAGGCCCATGGGACAAAATTTACGCGTCTTAACTCCTCTTCTCTTCACGTGTAAGGATCAGTTCACATTGCAACGTGACGCGTCGATGCAATATATTTTAAATAAGCCTTATAAAATTGAACATTATTCACTATATAAGAACATACACATTGAATTGACAAACTCGTCGCTCGCGATTTTGGGATACCTGCTTCAAAGAGTGGCTCATTTGAGCCATTCTTTGAATCAGGTATCCCAAAATCAAAAATATAAATGCATGGCAATGTTGCAAGAGACCATGGGTGGCGGCTATTGCATTCCATCAGAACCTTTTATAAAAAATAATTTTAAACAAATATGCGCGCGGCCCTGTACCTGTTAAAACAGTATCTCCTAGTATTACCCATTAAATGATCCTAAATTCTTCTTCGTGGTCTATAACTCTAATAATATTGGTTCCGTAGTTACTAAGTTTTTGTTTATACTTAGATAATATTTATAATAATTATAGACTATGGTTACTGTTTGTTAACTTCAATAAATAAAAAAAAAATATTATCCAATATTAATGCCAATTTTTTTTTCAAAATCGACCCAGTATTTTCGGAGTCTATTCGATGGAAACAAACTTTTTTTACATATTTTGTGAATATCCGTTGTATTGATAGACGTGTTTTTCCAGGAAGAAAAGGATCAGCTGCTGACGACAAACTGCTGGATCACACAGATCTGGACCGACCACCACCTGCGATGGAACACCAGCGAGTTTGATGGCATCAGCGTCATTAGAATACCCTACGAGAGGGTCTGGAGACCCGACATCATACTGTATAATAAGTAAGTTAATAAGTACAGTTCATAAGAACAAAATAACTTTTATGCTTTAAAGTTTAAAATATAGTTACTGAAATTTTTTTGGTTATGCCTCTTCCTTACTTGAAAATTTAAATGATTGTTTTTACAATAATTGTTAAAGTTAATTACAATGAAAAATTCATACTTGATGATCATTTTAAAGTTTCTCTGTCCATCTATCTGTTACATTCAAATCGATTCAGTAGTCTAAGGGCCAACCCACACGTACCACAACCACACGACAACCACAACTACACCACGTGGTCGGGCGTATATATCGTATTGTAAATGAACTGGACCATTCACACGTACCACACAATGCAGTCGTTGTCGACCACTTGTCAGATACCGACCACATTGAAACCACAACTTTGCGTCGATGTAACGACAGTGCGCGCACACCGCCCGCGCTCTTCCCCCCTCCATTTCATTGACTTTCATACGTAACCACATCGCAACCACATCCGACAACGCAACCACGTCGGCATTTTGTCGGTACCACAACGCAATTACAAAAAGCTGCAGCGACATCATTCACACGTAACCACTGCTCGACGACATTTTGTCGTTGCGATGTCGTGCGGTTGTGGTACGTGTGGGTTGGCCCTAAGTACTGTAGAACAAAGTTATAGGCAACATATACGAGTACTTTATAAACCTATCTCTTTACGGTGCCTTATTTAATCATATCACTATACGTTTGTACCTAAAACAACACCGCCTTTCTACAGCTGTTCCCATCTACGAGTATTTATATTTTCCTGTCCATTTAGTTAAGTGTGAGGGATAAGTGTGTTTAGAATAATATCACGTTTCACCGGACCAGACAGCATGTAAGTGGGTTTAAACATATACACATAACATAATATAGTATGGAAACAGATGTCTTCCTTCCAAGAACTGGATCATTAAGTTAAGGGGTATAATTATATGGGCCGCTTATTTCTCGTTACACATCATGAATATCTCGATATAATATTTCGGTTTCATATTGTGACATATTATATCATCTTATATATAAAATTCTCGTGTCACAATGTTAGTCCGCGAACTCCTCCGAAACGGCTTTACTGATTTTTACCAAATTTTATATGCATATTCAGTAGGTCTGAGAATCGGCTACTGGGTACTTTATATATTGATAAGTGCATTTGTTGAATAAATAATAGTAAATTATTACAAGCTGAGACTGACGGCGACCATTGTTTGTGCGACGGGATAGCGAACGACGTTACCATGGTGACATACATATTTAGTCACTTGAATAAAATAATATGGACGAAATAATTTATATTATGGCAAAGCAACGTTTGCCGGGACAGCTAGTAATATATGTAAATTAATATAACGTATTAAAAGAGTAGGAGATACGACATAATTTTGAGGGAGGCTACTGGTTTACGATGGATCGTTTTAATCTGTAAGAATTTTTTAAGTGATATTATTAACTAAACCACATAATATAGATATTTTATTTGGTCTCTAACATTTGAGCTTAGTGATCGCTCTGAGTGATTTGATCAATGGTTTTTCCTAGCTACATTTAATAAAATAAAACAAAATACTGGGATTCAAATTATTGGTCCAAAATAAAATAAGTAAAAAATATAACCCAATACATATTAATATCGCGACAATTCGTACGATCGCAATTTAAACTTTAATTAAAGTATCCTCAATATTATATCGTGTATTATTTTTCATTGCTTTCTCACAAGTATTAAATAATTAAATATTATATTACAATTAACATCAATATGTAATACAAGCGCTCAAAGTAATTTTTTATACAGATGATTTATTGATAATATAGTATCTAGTTCCACACTTCATCAAAATCTGATCCTGTATTAACCTGACCTTGTATTAAGGTTGAAGAGGTGACAAACCGTCAGACAGACTGACTGAAAGATTTACAGGCAGACGGACAGGCAAACTCACTGTCACATTTATAATATCCCTATGGATGTATGGGTATTGTGCCATTATGGCGATAACTTCTACTGACATTGCCGCATACTTATAATTTTTATGAGATGGTCATGGCCACTTTATTTCCGCTGCCTCGTGTACTTACTTAATCTGTAGGCCCTCTATGGACGCGGCTGCACATAGGCCGTGGCTTATAAAGGCCTATTTATAAATCCATATTGATTATGACCTATAAAATAAAAAAAACACTTTTATGCTAAAAAGGGGCCCCGTGCGAGTTTCTTACGCCGGTTCTTCTCGCCAGGTTAGTTCCCGAACCGGTGGTAGAATGTAGTCCGACATTCTGAAGGTCTTTTCTTTCTTTTTCTTCTTTTTTGGCAACTTGACACAAAGGATGTGTATGTTGTGCCACAGACAAGGTAAAAAGGTAAGGAATATGGCGGGAGAACCATATTCCTCCTATTATATTTTTCATCATCGTTTTCATGTATCGTCAGGTCTAAAGTCTAGTCAAAGTCTAAGTAAAAGTCAATACAGTCAAGGAGTCAAGTCGGTCGATTCAGTAAAGTGGTAGACGCTTTACTGAAACTTTCGATGGAGTTTTGGAGGGAACACAAAATAGCACGTTTCTGGATCCTCACTCACTTCCTACACTTGTGCATGAACACGAATATCTAATGGTTAATATTCTACCAATATTACACATTAAAAACCCAGCTAACACAATTTTAGGAAAATAATATAAAAACACAACAGCACTCTTTCACATGCCCGCCAAAACTCCCATTCTGAAGGTATTATTCAGAAATAAAACATTTTATCTTCTTCTTCTTCTTATATATAAAAATGGATTTTCAAATGTGTTAGTCGCGCTAAAACTCGAAAACGGCTGAACGGATTGAGCTGATTTTAGTCTTAAAATATTCGTAGTAGTCCAGGGAAGGTTTTAAAGTGACACGAAGTTCATCGGGACATTTAGTCTTATATATAAAAATGGATTTTCAAATGTGTTAGTCGCGCTAAAACTCAAAAACGGCTGAACGGATTGGGCTGATTTTAGTCTTAAAATATTCGTAGTAGTCCAGGGAAGGTTTTAAAGTGACACGAAGTTCACCGGGACAGCTAGTCTTATATATAAAAATGGATTTTCAAATGTGTTAGTCGCGCTAAAACTCGAAAACGGCTGAACGGATAGGGCTGATTTTAGTCTTAAAATATTCGTACAAGTCCAGGGAAGGTTTTAAAGTGACCTGTGACACGAAGTTCACCGGGACAGCTAGTCTTATATATAAAAATGGATTTCCAATTTTTTTTATGCAATAAGGGGGCAAACGAGCAAACGGGACACCTGATGTAAAGCAACTTCCGTCGCCCATGGACACTCGCAGCATCAGAAGAGCCGCAGGTGCGCCCCTTGTAAGGGGTAATAGGGGAGAGTATAGGGAAGGGTAGGGAAGGGAAAAGGGTAGGGGATTGGGCCTCCGGTAAACTCACTCACTCGGCGAAACACAGCGCAAGCGCTGTTTCACGCCGGTTTTCTGTGAGGACGTGGTATTTCTCCGGTCGAGCCGGCCCATTCGTGCCGAACGGCTGAACCGATTCTGCTAATTTTAGTTGAAGTCCAGGGAAGGTTTTTAAGTGACACGAAGTTCACCGGGACAGCTGGTTTATTATATTTTTTTATTAATTCCACAGCGCAGACCCCAACTACCGGTCGGCGGTGATCAACACCAACGTGATAGTGAAGAGCACGGGCGAGGTGACGTGGCTGAGTCACGGCATCTACGTGTCCGTATGCGACATCAACGTCGAGCAGTTCCCCTTCGACGTCCAGCTGTGCACCATGAAGTGGGCTTCGTGGACATACGATGGGTTCCAGGTAAGCAAAATACCATCCATGCTTTCCATGCTTACATGCCAGTGACAGTGGCTGCCAAATAAAGCCAGCTGTGCCAAAGTCACAGGAGTACTCTAGAGTACTCTGGATTACGAGTGACAAGAAAAAGCTCTTTCTTGTCACTCGTAATCCAGTAGGACGGATGATTGACTGGCGAGAGATCAGGTACAAAACCGACTTTATACAATACGAGCTTTTGCCCGCGGCTTCCTCGCGTTAAGAAGTATTTTTATATACAAAATTTCATCCCCTATTTTAACCCCTTGGGGTTGGAATTTATCAAAATTCTTTCTTGGCGGATGCCTACGTCATAACATCTACCTGCATGCCAAATTTTAGCCCGATCCGTCCAGTGGTTTGGGCTGTGCGTTGATAGATCAACATGTCAGTCAGTCATCTTTGAGTTTTATATATATAGATATATACAATATATTACATGCACGTTCAACACATTGATCGTCCTATCAGCTAATAAGATTTTGTCATGTAGTTTAAGAATCAAGCTATAAATCGAAACATATTCGATGCAGAGCTCGAAGCTGTCGACAGTAATTCAGTTGCATCGAGGTTCGGCTTTGGGATAGAATTTGATGCTTGCGTACGATACGTAAACGTGCAATACGATGTCCTTTCGGATTCTTTGGCAAAAGATTCTTTTAACACGCTTTTATTAAATTCACTTACTAGTGTGTGTGTATGTTTGTATGTGATTGTATTTAGTTCTATTTTTAAGCTTATGAATAGTAAATATCCATGTTATGGTAAAGCATACATGATACAAACTTTGGTCCCTCTGGGGTGAACTTTTTTAAAAATCCTTTTTGTGGTAATTTTGTGTATACCAACACTATAACAATAGATATCAATAACGTGTCCCTGAATGATAGCGATTCAACAACAATTATATTAAAAGTGCTCCTAAACAATAAACATGCTTGATTGTTAGATGATCATTTCAAGAGTAAGAAGCATAATATCTGGTATACCTTAAACTCGTAGTGCTATATTTTCTTATATCCTTGCCTAGCGGTCAGCTAACGTGACGCGCCGAATCCCACTTTAACCTTTTTTCCAATTCCAACCAATCCCCTGTTTTGTGAGGGCTGAAGAAGCCCCGACAAAACGGAAAATATTATGATAATGTGGGCAAAATTATAACAGCATTTTTATGATTACATCTCGTTTAAAGGTAAAATATTTTAATGGAGCGGGCGCGCCGAGGCGTGGGCAGCTCTCGCCGTATTTTAGGATGTAACAAATAAATTAAATGACTGGACTCACGTTAAGTGAATTATAATACCATTAAATTCATGTACGGAACTCTCTTTTTGATAAAAATTTAAATTAACCTACAAAATGTCGGCGATGATAAAATTTTAGTGCGCGCAACCATGAAAACCTCGAACATATCAATGTTATGTTCCTACTCGTAGGGGCAATATGAAATATACTTTTAACATCGTCATCACTACTCAAAGTCGGGTAGCTCTCGTGCGATAAATGAATTTAGACACGACAGACTTACGGTGTCATCTAGCATTAATAACATAGAAAATATCCAATTAGGTCATTCGATTGACGAATCAGCGTCATTTTACCTTAGAAGCTTACTTTGATTTATATAACCTGATTATATACTGCGGCACAAATTAAATGAAGAATATTTTCAGTTCCCCTAGCGGCGAACATAATACACACACGTATGAATGTTTCACGCGTATTGTGATATTAATTAAATTTCCCACTAGCTTTGACTAAAAGCAAAAACCCAAACCATTTCAAAATTAAAATGTTTTCTAAATTAACGCCACGAGCCACTTAATATTTATTTCCTTATTCTTTAGTGACGATTTTATATTTGACCTATTTGGAATAACCCATTTTAAATATTTTAAGTACGGAAATTTTCGTTTTAATCAAAATGGCTTCTAGTTCTGAACATGAAATACCTTTGAAGACGTGGACAGCTAAGCGTTACAGTTTACACGATTCAGAGTACTCAGAAACGGTGGAACATTTTGTATGGAGTTATTAAATTGCGAACACGTAGAGGCGAAATGCTGAAATTGTTCATGGAGCATGTGTGACAACCACACGATTAAACTACAATATAAATGGCGTACAGTAGGCTCACTTTGCTGTATTCAAAAAAAAAGACGGGTTGCACTCCGGGAGTGCAGGCAGAAGTGAATACTTGATTATTAACGTTGTGCATTTTTTTACCCATTTTTTATGAAAATAGATTTTTAAAAATCGATTTTTTAAATTAATCGAAACCCTTACAATCGATAAAAAAATATCGACAATCGAAAAAAGTCGATTTCGATGTTACAACACTACTCTCCAACCGTCTTACGGTTTTTCGATCAGCACGAGAATCTGACGCGAGTTTCACAGTTTTTACCCATCCCACAAAAGTGCTCAACGCCGCTAAAGAAGTTTTCACTTCAAAAATATATTCGGTTAACATAGAATGCTCCATGTAGTAAATGAAATCACGCAAATCTAGAATAAAGATAAGAGACTGGATAAAAGCTTATCCCTGTCCTTAAAATGACAACTTTTTGCTAGAAGTGAATTAAATGCGCTGAATATGTGTGTAATGTGTTGGCTTGATTGGCTTGATTGTAAAATTACCACAATAATTAATTACCAAAATAAAACATAATTTACAATCTACATACAGTAGAATAAATCTGTCGTGTCCTTGGAAATCTACTCGGTGAACACTGAAGTACAAGCTGGACATAATATTATGTTTGACATCGCATTTCATTGTTTTGCTACTTCGATCAAATGAAATTATACTCACGATCTATGAAGGTGGTCTACTATGTATTATTTACATTGTAATGAATCTGTCCACTGCCCGGGCATGTATCATACATCGACACACACATGAATCAAACCCAGCTACATGACCTTTCGCTTGAAACCACTATTGAAAACGCGGTGTATCATTTTACCAGTGAACACTTGTTCGGGTGAAAATTAGTCGTATGAGTACGCGAAATGTAAATTTATTATAGTTCTTGCAATCTAAGAGTGCGCGTCGCCTTTATTTGTAGTTGGAAATGTGAATAGACATTTTCGTTAGTGTGCGTACCCGCTGGAGCAGTCAGTAGCGAGCGAGCCATGTACGCGTGTATAGATATGGTCACTCACACAACTAAGGGCGACGCGCACTCGTAGATTGCAAGAACTATAACTATTAGATAACGCCCACAACTTCAAACTTCACACAACTTCAAAATTCGTTTATCGGAACCGTAAATTTTTCCGGGGTAAAAAGTATCATATGTCTTTTCCCGGGACTCAAAGTATCTCCATACCGAATTTGAGAAAATTCGGTTCAGTGCTTTGGGCATGAAGAGATAACAGAGAGACACATTTTCGCATTTATAAGGAATGTATTTCTTTTTAATTTTTTTTTGTCCAAAATAGTATTTTTTCTTTGAAGAAAGTAATTAAAATAACATTCGAGTGAACAAACTGGAGTGAACCCTTTGAGACCTGAGGGGTTAGTGCGAGTTTTATTCGATCATACGCATCGAGCGCGTAAACGTGAATTTATATGGGATCAAGGCAGTATCCACGTTAGCCAGTAGATGGCGCTGCTTTATTCCCATATAAATTCGCGTTTACGCGCTCGATGCGTATGATCGAATAAAACTCACACTAACCCCACTGAACGAAACTCAAAAAAATTACGTAGCAGCTACGCCGTAGAACGCGCTACGAATGTTGTAGCAAGTACTAGCACGCATGTTGCAATAAGCAACTAAAGCAAAATCCATAATGGCTGGTTTACACGTATTAAGTAGATAAGTATTTAACTAAATTTTAAGTTACTTATTGCATGTAAACACAAAATTTAGTAGCAAGTAGTAAGTTAAAATTTGGTTAAGTACTAAACGAGGAAATTAGAATTTTGACTATTTTCTGTAAGGTTGGCAGGCGGGGCTTGTCACTTGACACATTTCCGACAGGCACTTCAAATTAAGTTAAAATTTAGTTACTATTTATCTACTTAATACGTGTAAACCAGCCCTAACTGCTGAAGACTGAAGTGATTTAATGAGATTGGTATGGATACACACGAGTACTTTAAAGCTGCAAGAATGGACGTAGAATAGTTTTTAAGCGGAAAAAAATGTGGTTACGGCACAACGAAATGGTGGCCAACATTTAATAATTTAACTAAAACATGTAATTATTTAACATCAGAATTTTCATACGTCACAATATATTCAAAGTATTTAAATGCTAAGTGTAATTAATTACTCGGATATTTCCAAGGAAATTTCGCAGTAAATTTCTCGGATTTAATTGCGAATCCTTTGAATTCATTTCGCAATTATGAAGCAGATGATACAGTTGATACATTCTCATCATTTTGTCTTTTCCCCACTTCTCCCCGTGTTGGAGACGTTTCTGTACTTTATTTAAATAAATTGTTTCGGAAGAGGAAATGAAAGAAGACAGTTAACAATTTTAATTGTGAATATAATGTATGTTTCTCTAAATTACCCTTTTTGTTTCTGCAACGAACATTTTACAGGAATAATAATTGCAATAAAATGACGAATTGTTGCTCTCAAATTCGTTGTGGCAAAATTCTTTTGTCATGCCGGAACCTTTTAATTTTTAGGATTAAAACTTTCCCGTGGCTCAAAACAACTCAATATCGAATTTTAAAAATGAAGAGGTAACTGACAAAGAGAGAGGTTTCTTTCGCGTTTTTTTTTTAAATATTAGAATGAATTGCAGAAGAATAGCATACAAGTCTGGAATCGTATCTATTGTGCAAATGAAGCTTATCATCTTCTTGGTTCATTCAATATTCATTCTCAGAAACTTGCTAGAGATAGCTTTGTTCGGTCCCAAACAAACGGCCATAGCCTACCCGTCTCAGGTTGATCTATTGTATCAATTGTATACCAATTCTAGAAATGATTTCTT
Source organism: Polyommatus icarus (assembly GCA_937595015.1). NCBI lineage: Eukaryota > Metazoa > Arthropoda > Insecta > Lepidoptera > Lycaenidae > Polyommatus > Polyommatus icarus. The sequence continues at coordinate 6,495,952 of OW569329.1, read as the reverse complement.
ACCTATTTATTATATTAACAGATTTATTGTTAAGTCTACGTATTTTCGTTAGGAGCTGGTAAAAGTGGTATATTCTGGTATTTGTTAAGATTTCGTGTAGTAACCCACAAATTTTGTTTTGTTGATTTATGAATGCAGACTTGTTCTAATTGATCTAAAGAACATTCATAACTCAATACGTATTTTTTGTGGGATGATAGTTGAGACACATTAAATGTCTAACAGCGACCAATTATTATAGGACTATATTTTGCACTATAATAATTTTAACCTTATACGTGATGCTAAAGTAAACCATTTTAAAGTTATTTTCAATAAAATAATTGCAATTTAAAGCACTTATTTAGGCTATTTACATTTTTTTCTATCTATGTTTTATTTTCTATTTTTTTAATATGGGGCAAATGAGCAAACGGATTGCCTGATCAAAAGCATTTTTTGTTGCCCACAAGTAATATCAGAGGACTCACAGATGGGTTTCTTTGTTGAAAGTTCATACTGGTTAGAAAATACCTCTGGTGATAGTTATTCCAAAGTTTTACTGAGCGCATCGAGTTTCGTTGAAAGTCAGATTCATCTTTTAGTCTTTATTTATTGATTCTTCTGTAATAAAGATAAAGATTTAACCGACTCTTTATCTTAGATAAGTATGACTTAAATGTATAATACAGCTAATAGTTTATAATATTATGAAATAAGTCAATTCATCAAATAAATCATAGTTACTGTAAAGACACGAAAAATGTTACATTATATTAATATTTACAGTAAAATGAAATACAACCAAAGCATAAGCTCCACAATTTACTGAAACAGAATTAATACAGGCAGCTTAGTGGTAAATGATTTGTAACGACACGGAATTATTATTATTTTTAACAAAAAATTAAAACCGACTTCCAAGGTAAAAACAATAATAACATTAATATGAACTAAAAAGTATTAAATAATTTTTACTATCTAATAGTGCCCTTTTCCGAATTCGGCTAAACCTCAACTATTTCTGTACTCAATCTTCACTATTTTGAAGTCGGTACCAGATAGCTGAATCTTCAGTCATCTGACAGAATATTTGAAACTTTTGGAACTGGCACCGACTTCAAAATTATGAAGAGTGAGTACAGAAATAGTTGAGGTTTAGCCGAATTCGGAAAAGGGCACTATTAGATAGTAAAAATTATTTAATACTTTTTAGTTCATATTAATGTTATTATTGTTTTTACCTTGGAAGTCGGTTTTAATTTTTTGTTAAAAATAATAATAATTTCACTCTTTTTAGTTACACTAGTACGTAAACCTTCGCGTATATTTTACGTATTTTATTACAATTTGTTAAGTGTTGAGATTTGTAAACTTTATATTTTCTAAGAAAATTTAGTTCCGCAATTCAACAACAGATGTCGTTGTTAAGCTTCTGCATCGCGGTATCGCTTACTCGACTCATTTGATATAACTAATTCGCTACAATAACTGTTGTAGTTAAAATTTATAAAGTAAGCTCTCTTGTCTGTGGTAAGAATATGTTCTGTGTACTCGTCTATTATCTATGTCTCTCTCTATTATCCGTGACAGAAATCGTGGCTGTGCTCTGTAAAACTAATATTAATTATCAGTAAAATAAACCTCTTAAATATCTTCCACTGGTTTAATTACAACAGGTTATGGGCCCAGAAGCCCTGAGAAACAAAATACAGTGAGTTCAAGTGTTTCAAGACAAATTTGCACAAACGTCAAAAATTTGCACACCGGTAACCTCAAAGCACGTGCAATCAAAATTTTCTCAATTGAAATATGTCTTCAAACAATCAACTTGCGATGATAGAAAAGCTTAGCGGTCGTGAAAACTACTCCACATGGAGATTTGCCGTAAAAACTTATCTTGAACATGAGGAACTGTGGGACAGAATCGAAAATCCAACAAAAGACGCAGCAGATGAAAAGCGCGATCTAAAAGCGAAATCTAAGATAATTTTGCTTGTTGATCCTGTAAATTATGTCCACATTCAGGATGCGAAAACGGCTAAGGAAGTTTGGGACAACCTGGCAAGTGCTTTTAACGATTCAGGGCTGACACGCAGAGTTGGTTTACTGAGGGAATTGTGCACGACGAGCCTCACAGACTGTCAAAATGTAGAGGAATATGTTAGCAAAGTAGTCACTACAGCACATAAGCTCCGAAATATCGGCTTTAAAGTGGATGATGAGTGGTTGGGAACCCTGCTACTCTCTGGTCTACCAGATACATACAAACCTATGATCATAGCGATAGAGAGTTCCGGTATGTCTATTAGTTCTGATTCTGTCAAAGCTAAAATTTTACAAGATGTAAAGCTTAGTGACACAAATGCTTTTGTAAGTAATACAAAGAATAAGCTATTCAAGAAGCAATTTCAGAGAGGTCCACGCTGTTTTAAATGTAACAAATATGGTCATATTGCAAATGTGTGCAAGTCTAAACCGAAACCAAAGCAAGAAAATTCAATCTATGCCGCTGCATTCATAGCTTCTAACAACAATAGTGATGCCTGGTTTATAGACTCCGGTGCCTCGATGCACATGACAAAATATGAAACATTGCTTCAGAATAAACATTCTCCACCTGTCAATGAAATCAAAGTTGCAAATAACAAAACACTTTCAGTGAGAAGTGCCGGTAATGTGATTCTTGATATATTGAATGGAGAAAATAAGACAAACCAAATTTTATTCACTGATGTTCTTTATGTTCCTGAAATTGCTGTCAATTTGATATCAGTACATCAAATTACCAAAAATGGTGGCCAAGTTAAGTTTAATCACAAAGGCTGTGTTATACTGAACCAACAAAATGTAATAGTGGCAACAGCAACAAAAGTGGAAAACATGTACCGGCTTAACAGAATTAATAATTATGCATACATGTCAGAAGTTGAACAAAATGATATATTTTTGTGGCACCAAAGAATGGGTCATTTAAATTTTGAAACTTTAAAAAAGTTGAAAGATTGTACTCAAGAAGTAACATTATTTAATAAAAAGCTACCCGATAATAATTTGACTTGTATAACTTGCAAAGAGGGCAAGCAGACAAGATTGCCGTTTAAAAGCAGTGAGTCGCTTACTACAAAGCCATTACAACTAGTGCACTCTGACTTATGTGGCCCTATGGAAACACAGTCATTCGGGGGAGCCAAATACTTCTTAACATTCTTAGATGATTATACTAAAAAGGTTTTTGTTTATACTTTGAACAACAAAACCGAAGTACTGTCAAAATTTAAAAACTTTAAAAAGGAAGTTGAAAATCAAACAGAGTGTAAAATCAAATGTATTCGAACAGATAATGGTCTGGAGTATTGCAACAAACCATTCTCTGACTTTCTAGCAAGCTCCGGAATAATTCACCAAACATCAACACCGTATACTCCGGAACAAAATGGAGCCGCAGAGAGGCTAAATAGAACATTAGTCGAGAAAGCTAAATGTATGATACTGAATGCTGGCTTATCAAAGTCTTACTGGGCTGAGGCTATAAAGACTGCAGCATATATCATAAATAGATCCCCGACTAGATCAATATCACATAAAACTCCAGAAGAACTTTGGTCTGGTAATACACCTAAAATTGGTCATATGAAAGTATTCGGATCGGAAGCCATGGTTCACCTGCCAAAAGAAAAACGCAAGAAATGGGATCCAAAGGCACAAAAATTAATCTTTATTGGCTATTGTGAAAATTCAAAAGGTTACAGATTCATAAATCCATCTAATAAAATTGTGATCAAAAGCAGAGATGCAGTTTTTCTTGAATCTTCTGTGAAGAGGAATTATGTGGCACTGGAACTGTCTGAAAAAGAAAATAACACATTAGAAGAAAATAATACATTAGATATTAACATACCTTGCCAAAATAAAGAGGAAAGTAAAATGTTTGAACAGCTTAAAGAAGACTCCTATAATTCTGATAGTTCATACAATACTGTCAAAAATAACTCGGATTCAGATGAGTACTTACCAGATGTTAATTTTGAAATGCCTTCGCCGAGAAACATAACACTAAGGCCTAGAAACAAAATGAAAGAACAAACTTACCTGTGCTATGATGAATGTTCCTTGTTAAATCAAGTCCCTGAAACTTACCAAGAGGCTATTAGCTGTGAAAATTCAGAAAAATGGCAAAAGTCAATTGAAGAGGAACTTGAAGCCCATGAAAGAAATGGTACATGGATATTGGTAAATAAACCTGACAATGCAAATGTCATTGGATGTAAATGGGTCTTCAGAGTAAAAGATCAACCAACGGGTCCACGCTTCAAGTCAAGACTCTGTGCTAAAGGGTTTGCGCAGGCTAAAGGTATAGACTACAAGGAAACATTCTCACCTACAGTAAGGTATGACTCTATTCGCATTTTACTATCTCTTGCTGCTCACAATGGTTATAAAATTTTACAACTTGATATAAAAACTGCTTTCTTGTATGGAAAATTAGAGGAAAACATTTACATGTATCCTCCTGAAGGTTTAAAATGTACACCAAATAAAGTTTGTAAATTAATAAAGTCATTGTATGGTCTTAAGCAAGCACCAAGGTGCTGGAATACCACATTTAATTCAGTACTTAAGAAATTTGGCTTTGTAAGCTGTAAAGCTGATCAATGTGTTTATGTGGCAAACATTAATGGAACAAAGTGTTATATTTGTATATATGTCGATGATGGACTTCTGTTTTCAGAGTCAGAGACTGTTCTACAAACAGTAACTAAAGATTTAAGAACAATATTTGATATGACAATATGCTCACCTGGAAACTTTGTAGGTATGGATATACAAATTAGTAGCAATCATATATTCATACATCAGTCAAGGTATATTAAACAATTGTTAAACAAATTTAATATGGAAAATTCCAATCCTAACAGTGTTCCAGTTGATCCTCACTCAAAGCTGGAGAAAAGCAATCAACAATCTGAAAAGGAATTGCCTTACCGCGAAGCAGTGGGCTCGCTGATGCATGTCGCTATAGTGAGTCGGCCAGACATTATGTTTGCTGTGAGCTTGGTAAGTCGCTTTCTGAATTGCTTTAACGAAACTCACTGGACAGTTGTAAAGAAAATAATGAAGTATCTCAAAGGAACTGTCAATTATGGATTATGTTATCAAAAATCGTCATCAGAACTGTCTGAGTTGACGGGATACAGTGACGCTGATTATGCAAACGATATTACCACTAGACGCTCTACTACAGGGTATATTTTTGTCAAAAATGGTGCTGCCGTGACATGGTCCAGCCAACGTCAGCATTCTGTAGCATTATCTACAACTGAGGCAGAGTTTATGGCTGCATGTGCTGCCACCAAGGAGGCAATTTGGATTAAACAACTATTGTGTGACTTGGGTGAATTTAATCAAAAATCAGTGTGTATTCATATAGACAATCAAAGTGCAATTAGTGTAATTAAGAACATTAACTTTCACAAAAGATGTAAACATATAGATACAAAGTATCACTTCATTAAAGAAAAATATTATGCAAAAATTATTGATCTAAAATATGTTTCAAGTAGTAATCAATTAGCAGATTTTCTTACTAAGGCTTTGCCAAGAGAAAGATTTAAATGTTTGAGAGACAAGATTGGTATGTTATCTCTTGATTAACTTAATACAAGTTCAATGTGTGTTAGTATTATATAGGTTTGTTATAATAAGGTATAAATTTGGCAGGAGTGTTGTAGTTAAAATTTATAAAGTAAGCTCTCTTGTCTGTGGTAAGAATATGTTCTGTGTACTCGTCTATTATCTATGTCTCTCTCTATTATCCGTGACAGAAATCGTGGCTGTGCTCTGTAAAACTAATATTAATTATCAGTAAAATAAACCTCTTAAATATCTTCCACTGGTTTAATTACAACAATAACATTTTTCTTCTCGCTCACACTCACTGGTTGTCTTAATTGATATTACGCCAGAGGGATTAACGTCCCAGGGTAACCCTACAGAACCATAAGACCAGTTTTAGGCGTATGACGTCTTTTCTTTACATTAAGAGTCACAACTCACACTCACAAAATAATATATTATCAGTGAAGTGAACAGTAGTTAGTAAAGTATTCGATCTGTATAATATAAAGTAGTAAAATATTCGATCTGTCATCTGCCGCCACGCGCCGCCCGCGCGACACCGTCGCCTCTGTATCGCCGACCGCCGTGTATTAAATAAACAGGTGTTGTTGGTAACAATAGAAAATTATTATTACGAGTTAGTATATCCATACCTATGCCTTGTACTACTATCTATTCTGTGCCATGAGACATTGGTGACCTTAACACGACGTGGTAATGATGATGATGACGATGATGATGATTATGATTATGATGATGAATATTAATTGCATAGTAGCATATGCTTTCTGTTCTTAAAACAACGCCGAAACTCCCAAACGTGTATCTATAAGGAGTCAGGAGTTCTCTCAGCATCTTCGAAACCATGGTATACCTTGACCCAATATTTGACTTTTTGGTAGCATATTCTTAGTACACTTCACATAAAACCAAAATCACCATATGTTTCCATATAAATTTCGAGGAGTTCCCTCGATTACTCATGGATCCCATCATCAGGTCACCACCTTTGTGAAAATGGGACCAAATTGGAGTGAAACCTAATACAACAAAACAAAAATTTCGAAAATCGGTTCACAAACGGCGGAGTAATCGTTGAACATACAAAAAAAAAAAAAAAATAAAAAAAAAAAAAAAAAAATATCCACAGCCGAACATATAACCTCCTCGTTTTTTGGAAGTCGGTTAAAAATGTCCCGCTCGTAGCGAAGGAGCGCGTTGTTGGGGGAATCCCAACTAAATTTGATTCCCAATTTGCTATTCCTAAGTAGATTTCAGACATATTTTCAAGGAGGCTGTACGTTTCCTTTGTATGATTTGTTATAGTAAAGTAAATTGCATTCGCCTTTTGGTATGAAATCCGTTGGTTTCTATTTATGAAACATATATTTTTATATTATAACGTTTTAAACTTTCGCGTTGCATTATAATTAAAACTTATTAATCGGGACTTAACGCGACTTATTCTAATATTTAGTAATGCTACTACGAGTTAATACTTTTTCTCGACGTTTCGGCCGTGTTGCAATGAAATCATTGCAACACGGCAGACATAAAATCATTGCGTCACGAGGACGCAATGATTTTATGTCTGTAAGACAATAAAGTTGTAAAAACCAAAAATATAGAAAAAAATCAAAAAACAAAAATGCTGAGTAAATTTCAAAACTTACATGTACATTGTACCATCGAGGAAGTTGATTCCTATGCAATTGACAGACCAACGTTATTTGGTCGAATATGTCAATTCAATGTTAATTGTGATCTGTCGGCTGGGTTTGACGTAACGCAACCAAACTACTTAGGTCCCCGATTTGCATAGGAATCAATTTCTCTGATAGTACAACTCTTTTGGGATACTTTTATGTAGCAGAGTATTTACTCCGTACATGCAGAATACAATTATTATGTTGGAACCGAACATTTTCCCGGGGCAAAAATAGGCCAATCCAACGGTGAGCAGACCTCGTATACCTAGTTATTATTTGTGTAAATATTTTTTTGTAAAAAGGTCAATCTCCATTTCGTTTGATGCCTAATGCTTTTGAAAGTATCCAATATTTTTCAAAGAGCTCAGTACTTTTCATTACATTGATTTCGCTAGTTGTATATTTGCCTATGTCCATTTCCAATAGAAACAAAGTGAGGCTTAAGCCATTCAGGCGTATGTAAGTCCGAGCATTGCAAGACGATTTCACGTAATAGCCTCGTCGATACTTTATACAGCATATTGAAAATTTTTCATTACGTAAGCTCATTTCTTTCGTATCTTTCTGATTTATTCGACGGAAAATGAATAAGCTATACATTCCGATTAACATGGCGATCTCAAGTCTATTCTTCGAAGAAATTTTAGTTGAAACAACTGCAATATTACTACTTATTAGTAGAAATAATTTTCTCCCTGCTGGGTTACTTTGGCAAGTACAAGAAATATTTCGACTTTTTTTCTATCCAAAAATCAGAAGTATAAAATTGTTTCAAATCAAAGGTAACAAGGTCTTCATTAAAAGGTACTTATAGTTTATTCGCGAAACAAAAGTCTGAATACCATTGCCTAGGACCGCCGCGTTTGGATCTTAAAGAAAAAATTTTCTACAAAAGGCGGCCGTTTATGTTATTATTTATTTTTGAAAAATAAATCAATTTATCTTTTCACAAAAAATTATATTGATCCACTTAAAATGTCGACCAGAAGTTTATTTAACATCTCGGACATTTTTGGTGCTTATCCCATGTAAATTTCTGGCTCTTCCATTATTTCTGTTGGCAAACAAATTTATTTTCTGGGAAGGCAAAGACAACATGAGCACACATTTTATCTTCTTATAACGGACAAAACGCATTTTTTACAATCATCTGTATTTTTTAATATCATGTATTATCGAAAAAGTTGCCACTATACAGATATATTATACCTATTAAGTTAAACGTTAAACATCTAAGTTCAACCAGGAGTACGTAGTTATACGTATAAATATTATGTTTTTTCAAATTCTTCAGTCACTGTGATTTTTTCTTTTAATATTTTGTGAGGTTCCTTATTAAAATGACAGAAAAACGATATCAAAAGATTTTCCTAGTCGATTACCATTCTTAAAACAAGAATTGCTGGTGGTTGAATGTCTGGTGGGCCAGTTGTCCATAAAAAAGCCCTAGAAAGGCAAAGTTTTAAAAATGGTAGAGCCATTATTTAGTTAAAAAAACAATAAAAAATCTATTATCATCAGACAGGTAAAACCGTAGGCCACAGCTGGTACATGTATAATTCATTAAAGCTATTATAAAATCTGATATCAAGGCGGCCGCTATCGGTGTAAGCCGATTTGTCTAACCCTCTACAAACTTATTTTCTTTTTTGTTGCTTGTAGGTCGAGATCGAGTCTTTGTAGAAAGCTCTAACAACGTTTGAAACAAGATGGATAACGTAAAGGATTTTATTAATAAAGTATTACTATCATCACATCACACTATCATATTTCACACTGTTTTTATGTTATATAAGCGAAAGTTTATTTTGAATTTTTTATTGCGTTCGTAGCTTTTAGGCTTTACTTCATCTAACATAGAACTGAAGACTGGGCTACATAGGAAACTGTAGTAACGGAAGAGAAGCCGCGAGAAACTGTTTTTTTAATACAATAAACATGTAAAGATTCAATATAGTAGTTGAAGTGTGAAAGCGCAACCAGCAAACTTACATTTACATATTTTGTTATAATAGAAGTATATATACATCTAGTCTAATATATAAAATTTTCGTGTCACAGTGTTTGCGCACGAACCCCTCCAAAACGGCTCAACCGTTTTTAATGAAATTTTGTTAGGCCTGAGCATAGGTTTTTATCTACTTTTTATATTGATACGGTTGATACGGTTTATCGGATCAGCTAGTTTCTAATGAAAATGTAATCCACAGCTAGACCTAAAGAAGCAGTTCGACGAGGGCGACACGACGAACTATCAGACGAACGGCGAGTTCGACCTCGTCAGCTTCGAGGCGATCCGCCACAACCAGTACTACTCGTGCTGCGTGGAGCCCTACCCCGATATCACGTACGTCATCAAGCTGCGCCGCCGCCCCATGTTCTACGTTTTCAACCTCATACTACCGTGTCTGCTCATTAATGGGATCGGTGAGTACCTGAGCCCCTAACCAACGCGTTTTATTTACCGCTTTCTCGAGTTCGACCTCGTCAGCTTCGAGGCGATCCGCCACAACCACTCGTGCTGCGTGGAGCCCTACCCCGATATCACGTACGAGTACGTCATCAAACTGCGCCGCCGGCCCATGTTCTACGTCTTCAACCTCATATTACCCTGCCTACTTATTAATGGGATCGGTAAGTATTACCTATTTACGGCAAATTTTTTGAAGATAGAATACTCGTAGAGCTTCGTAGGGCCTCCCCGAAAAGTTAACGGTTTTAAAACGATCTACACATAAAAACCATCACGTACGTCATTAAGCTGCGCCGCCGCCCCATGTTCTACGTCTTCAACCTTATATTACCCTGCCTACTCATTAATGGGATCGGTAAGTAGAATTTCCTACGGCTGATTTTTTGAAGACAGAAGTTTCGTAGAGCTCCGTAGATCCTCTACGAAATGTTTCCGGTTTCATACTTGAGGAATTGCCTTTTATTATTTTTTCATACGTAATAATCAATTATAGTGTCTATAGAATGTATGAAATAAAAGTGGTATTTGCGGTGTGAATGATATTTTATATAGAGTTTACAACCCTTATATAGAGCTCACTGTGAAATTTATGCAAATCTGTTTTGTTTTAGTAAATATAAAACTATTCAATCAAAGTATGTTTCTATGAGAAACGCCCCATCGACGTCATGACTAGGGCATCGAGACCGGGTTTTCCCGAAACCCGAAAACCCGGGAAAACCCGGGTTTTAGGGATTCATGAAAAAACCCGGGTTTCAAAAATGGAACCCGGGTTTTTCGAGTTTTTCGGGTTTTTCGTTTTTTTGATAATTATTAAAGGCTAGACCTGATAAAAGGTATTTATAGCAAACTAACATACAAATTATTTATTTTTATAACATATGTAAAGGTTTAATTATTTATATTGGTCATAATTAAACAAAATATAATATTTTAAAGGAAAAGTTTCGCTTTAAGAGCATTAAAGACTAATATGATAAAAATATTTATTAATAATAATTAATAATACATATTTTAAAAATCCTGCTAAAAAGTATAATACGGCCGTGCCCGTTCACTCGAGACTTGGTTGGGCACTGCCGTGACCGCACACTATGGTATTTAAATAGTATTTTACTGGAAAGGTGCTGGCAATCGCTGAAAATCATATTTGTAGTGACGTCAGTCACTTATTGTATTATTGTAGCAAAATTTATTTTATTTTGTCAAAATTTATAGTTCCTAATTTAACATTTAAATTAGTTTTAGAAATTGGTTTTTACAAAATTTTACCAAAATTGTATTTATAAAATTAGTCTATACATTTTACATATTTTATATTTACAGATAAGTTATATTTACAAAAATAGTTTTTACATATTTACAAAAGTTGATTTTATATTTACACTTTTTTATACAACTGTACTTTATTAATTTAACGACTGATAACATCTAGTCATTTATCTTGTATTATTTAATTACTTTGTATTATGTCTAAACTAATAATAAACCTAAACTTAGTTACAACAAAAATAAGAGATTATTTACAACTAGTATTATACATTAAATAACTACTTACATAAACTAGAATAAGAATTGTAAAGTAGAATTCTAAGTTAAATAAATAATTACGGGCAGCAAACAAATTAGGCAAGTCGGCAATTATTTGTAATGTATGTTGCGGTGTACAGAAATTCGCACACTAACTGTAACATTCCGTGTGCGCGCGCGCTCGGAACCGGTTCGGCCAGGCAGGCGGCCGGTCGCCGGCCGCCCCTCGCCCCGCCGCGCGCCGGCCGTGCGCTCGCGCAGTAGTCTGATCGATGCTTTTACGCAGGACGCATGACTATCGCTGATTTGCTCCTTGCCCGCTTCGCGCTAAATACGTATTTTATTTTCGCCTATTCTCCCTCGCTTGGCTGGTTAGCTCCTTCTTGTAAATCGAACGGGTGAAGTTAACTACTTTTCGCCTGCCTTCATTGGTGACCATCCGAAGAACACTATGTCGAAGCCGGATAGCGATAACGAGAACAAAGGCGAGCCCGTTCAGTTAAATCGCGTTGGCGTGCGGGTACCGCCTTTCTACCCTTCAAAGCCGAAGCTGTGGTTTGCGTCGTTGGAGAGTCAATTTGCCCTGGCTGGAGTTTCTTCAGACGCCACGAAGTATCACTACGCCGTGTCACACCTCGAACCTCAGTACGTGGAGATCGTGGAGGACATCGTCGAGGGGCCAGCGTTACCTAACAAGTACGAGTTGTTGAAATCGGAGCTCGTAAAGAGGTTGTCTGCGTCACGTGAGAAGCAGGTCCAGCAGTTGCTGCACCACGAAGAGTTAGGGGACCGGAAGCCATCCCAGTTTCTTCGGCGGTTACGAGGCTTAGCTGGTTCGGAAGTACCTGATGACCTTCTCAGGACCCTATGGGCCAGCCGTCTTCCCAGCAGCGTGCAGCCGATAATCGCATCACAGGCCAAGATGAAGTTGGACGAGGTTGCCGAACTTGCTGACCAGGTCCTGGATGCAGTATCCCCCAGCGTGCATGTAGCAGCAGTTTCACCAGCGACCAGTGGATCTAGTGAGATTGCGATGTTGACGCGGCAAGTAGAAGCGCTAGCACAAAAAGTTGAGCGTATGTCGCGGTCACACTCTAGAACCGGACTTTCTTCAAAACGTCCGGGTCGTTCGTCTTCGACGAGGCGGTCGCAGTCGAGCTACAGACGACATCCGATGTGCTGGTTCCACTTCAAGTTCGCGGATAAGGCAAATAGGTGCGTGAAACCCTGTGACTATTCGGGAAATGCGGCAGGCAGTCGGTAATGGCGGCCGACGACTGCCCAAGTGCCGGTCGCCTGTTTGTAACGGATAAACAGACTAAGTTACAATTTTTAGTGGACACTGGTAGCGATTTGTGTGTTTTCCCCCGTAAGTTTTTAAAAGAATGTCGTGTTAAAACTAATTTTGAATTATGTGCCGCTAACGGCTCAGTTATTAATACATATGGTTTTTATCACATTGTTTTAAATTTAGGGCTACGTCGTGACTTCCCTTGGAATTTTATCGTGGCCGATGTTACGAGGGCTATAATAGGCGTGGATTTCTTATCACACTACAACCTAATAGTAGATGTCCGAAATCAACGTCTCATAGACGGTAAGACTATGCTTGTTACGGCGGCTTCACTCGCGTCTCGTAGCGATAGCATTTCTTCCGTGAAGGTGGTATCTGGTAACTCTGTGTATCATGACATTCTTGCTCAATACCCAGAAATTACACGTCCACCCGGGATACATCGCACATCACACCACAACACCATTCACCACATCCGCACTACACCTGGGCCACCGGTTTCTTGCACACCACGCAGGCTTGCACCCGATAAACTGAAGATAGCAAAGTCTGAGTTTGAGTCGATGTTGCAGAGTGGTACCTGCCGACCTTCGGAATCAGCATGGGCTTCCCCCCTTCACCTCGCGCCCAAGAAGGACAATGGCTGGCGTCCTTGTGGGGACTACCGCATGCTGAATGCCCGAACGATTCCTGACAGATACCCCATAAAGCACATACACGACTTTGCTCATTGTTTATCGGGCTGCACGGTCTTCTCCACCATCGACCTGGTTAAGGCGTACAACCAGATCCCCGTTCATCCCAACGATATCGCGAAAACCGCGATCACGACGCCGTTCGGACTTTACGAATTTCCATTTATGACATTTGGACTTCGTAACGCCGGACAGACGTTTCAGCGGTTCGTTGATGAGATGCTACGGGGTCTGGACTTTACATATGCCTACTTGGATGACTTCTTGGTCTTTTCCAGAGACGAGGAGACCCACAAAGACCATTTACGCCAGCTGTTCGAGCGGCTAAGGCAGTATGGTATGGTCGTCAACACGGCCAAGTGCGTTTTTGGTGTCTCGCAGGTAACTTTCTTGGGCTACCAAATTTCTAAGAGCGGTACGAAACCCATGCCGACGAAGGTTGAAGCCATCAAAAACTTCCCCATCCCGAAGACGGTAAGAGAACTCCGTAGGTTTCTTGGCATGGTGAACTTTTACCGCAGATTCATCCCAGGCGCTGCTAAACAACAGGCTCCATTGAACGAGTTGCTCACAGGATCGGTGAAAGGTTCGCATCCGGTCAACATTAGTGGTAAGTCACTTGAGGCCTTTGAAGCCTGCAAAGAAGGCCTGAGTCAGGCCGCCTTGCTGGCTCATCCCGATTGTGAGGCAAAGTTAGCGCTTGTCACCGATGCATCGGACAGGGCCATTGGTTCGGTGCTACAGCAAAGGAGTGGTGATGGTGAGTCCTGGGAGCCTCTGGCATTTTTCTCTCGTGGGTTAAGTCTTTCCCAACGGAAATACTCACCCTACGATCGAGAACTGCTTGCTATCTACGAGAGCATTAAATATTTCAGGCACATGCTCGAGGCCCGGGACTTCACAGTCTACACCGACCACAAGCCTCTGACCTTCGCGTTTCGCAATCGGAAGGAAAACTGCTCGCCAAGACAGTTCCGTCATTTGGATCTGATCGCGCAGTTTACCACTGATATTCGCCACATATCTGGCAAAGACAATGTGGTAGCTGACACTCTTTCGCGAGTTGAAGAGATAGCCCAGCCGATTGATCTTGAACAGCTGGCTGCTGCTCAACTGTCCGATCCAGAGCTGACACAACTCGTGGAAGGCACGACGTCGCTGCGCATCAAAAAAATCAAATGTCAAGATGCGAAGACGGAACTTTTTTGCGACGTCAGTACGGGCGTCAGGAGGCCTTATGTACCCAGGGTGCTGCGCAAAAAGGTGTTCGAAAGTCTCCATAGTCTTAGTCACCCTGGTGCCAGTGCGACTGTTAAGCTGGTTTCTGAGCGATTTGTATGGCCCGGAGTTAGACGGGACTGTAGGAACTGGACACGGGCATGCTTAGCATGTCAGAAGTCCAAGATCACTCGCCATACTAGCGCTCCACTTGCAAACTTTCACCTTCCATCGTCCCGTTTCAAATTTGTTCACATTGACCTGGTAGGTCCTTTGCCTCCATCCCAGGGCTTCAGATATTGCCTCACCGCAATCGACCGTTTCACGCGTTGGCCTGAGGCAATACCATTGGAAGAGATGACGGCCGAGGCCGTAGCGAGAGCCCTTGTGAGTGGATGGATTTCTAGGTTTGGTTGTCCTGCTGACATCGTGACAGATCGTGGCAGGCAGTTTGAGTCGGCGCTGTTCCGAAATCTTTCTCGGATCGCTGGATTCACGCATCACCGAACCACTTCGTATCACCCAGCTAGCAATGGTCTCATTGAAAGATTTCATAGACAGCTAAAGGCTGCCATAATCTGTCACGGTGACAGCAACTGGGTGGAGTCACTTCCTCTTGTGCTGCTTGGCGTTCGCAGCTCGTTTAAGGAAGACCTGCAGACCACTTCAGCTGAACTGGTGTATGGCGAACCTTTGCGTCTACCAGGTGAATTTTTCGATTCAGAGCCTGACTGTCCTCTGGACTTGACTGAGTTCACGTCAAGACTACGAGGCATAGTCCAGAATCTGAGGCCTTCACCTGGCTCTCGTCACCACGGAAAACGTCCGACATTTATTTTCAAGGAGTTAGCCACTTGCACTCACGTATTCAAGAGCACGTAAGAGCACGTTCTTGCGTATTCACGTACGCAAGAGCGTGATTGTACTGTTGGTGGCGCCTTGAAACCCGCTTATTCCGGACCTCACGAGGTTCTGCAGCGTGACGACAAAGTTTTCACCATACTGGTGAACGGCAAGAAAGTCACGGTATCGATAGACCGGATCAAACCGGCCTACATACTTCGTGACCCAGACACCATGCCACACACACATACACCACAAACACAACAGCCCAAAAGACCGAAAAATACGCACGTGACACTACCGGAGAAACAGAGTCCACCGGATCGCGAAAGAGTTGCCTACAAAACCAGATCCGGACGAACAGTAAGATTCCCCGATTATTATCGCCCTTGACGGTCTCAAGGGGGGGCTGGTGTAGTGACGTCAGTCACTTATTGTATTATTGTAGCAAAATTTATTTTATTTTGTCAAAATTTATAGTTCCTAATTTAACATTTAAATTAGTTTTAGAAATTGGTTTTTACAAAATTTTACCAAAATTGTATTTATAAAATTAGTCTATACATTTTACATATTTTATATTTACAGATAAGTTATATTTACAAAAATAGGTTTTACATATTTACAAAAGTTGATTTTATATTTACACTTTTTTATACAACTGTACTTTATTAATTTAACGACTGATAACATCTAGTCATTTATCTTGTATTATTTAATTACTTTGTATTATGTCTAAACTAATAATAAACCTAAACTTAGTTACAACAAAAATAAGAGATTATTTACAACTAGTATTATACATTAAATAACTACTTACATAAACTAGAATAAGAATTGTAAAGTAGAATTCTAAGTTAAATAAATAATTACGGGCAGCGAACAAATTAGGCAAGTCGGCAATTATTTGTAATGTATGTTGCGGTGTACAGAAATTCGCACACTAACTGTAACATTCCGTGTGCGCGCGCGCTCGGAACCGGTTCGGCCAGGCAGGCGGCCGGTCGCCGGCCGCCCCTCGCCCCGCCGCGCGCCGGCCGTGCGCTCGCGCAGTAGTCTGATCGATGCTTTTACGCAGGACGCATGACTATCGCTGATTTGCTCCTTGCCCGCTTCGCGCTAAATACGTATTTTATTTTCGCCTATTCTCCCTCGCTTGGCTGGTTAGCTCCTTCTTGTAAATCGAACGGGTGAAGTTAACTACTTTTCGCCTGCCTTCATATTTAAAGTATTTTCGCATCGTTAATCTGAATATTAAGAAAATCCGAAAAAACCCGAAAAACCCGGGTACCCGGGTTTTCATTTTAAAAAACCCGAAAACCCGGGTTTTGAAAATTGGGTCCGGGTTTCGATGCCCTAGTCATGACTCATGATGAATCTTCCTCTTACGGAAATTAAAAAAGGTAACCTTATTGGCGTTGTTACTTTCACAATGAACTCTGTACAAGGGACACCTTCACTCCCTCAAGTATTATCAATTTGTTTTCTTACACTCAGTAGATACTTTGATTGATCATGTATAAAAAAATAATAAAGTATCCTCGGATAAATTTTATCTGACGTTTGAAAAATTATACTCGTAGGTATTTAAAAGTAGACAATAGGCATAAATTTTCTTTTCGTAGAGGGTCTACGGAGTTCTACGAAAATTCTGCGCCAAAAGTTTGAGACTTTATAAGATTAGAATAATAGTATGAAATTTTACAGCGCTATCCTTATAAATTATAAAACGATCAAATTCTCCGAAAGTATATTTTATTCAATATGAGACGTCTGGAAATATTTAACAATCAGCAGGAGTCGGGCGTGACTAGAATCGACGCCCACTCAAGTCCGAAAACTCGCAGATAAATTGTATCGAAATTGAATCGATCAGCACACAAATGACAAGATAGGGATAAGATTTGATCAAAATGGATCTATGTAAATAAACCCTAGCTTTAGGAAAAGTATTTTTTTTATTTTTTTTTATTTAATAATTTATGTACACATAACCAGTTTACAAAGAAACTTAAAGCTAGAGATACATTTTAGTACAAAGGTACTACTTATTCCAAATTGGAATCTCTTCCAGTAGACCTGTTACAGGAAACATTAAAAAAAGAGGTAACAATAATATTAGTGCACACGACAATTTGGTATATTAATGTAACAAAAAAATATCAAAATATAGAACTTAATAAACATAATATTATAACATGCACCTAAGAATAAGTATTATACTAATTATAAATTAAGCATTTTACTGAGGTAGTTATTATGTATGAGTATGTTCCATCATTAATTTTTTAGGCAGATTGTGGACCTACTTGATCGGTCGGGTAGTAAAGCTCAGCAGACGAACAAACAGAGACATGTCACAACAAAATAATAAAGGTGCGTCATGTGCCTATGAACCAATAATAATTGCTTTGAAAAGGCGTTCGCTTTGAAAAAAAATATGTTAATATCTATGGATATCAACCTCTGAACTTGTTGCAAAAAAGTATCTATGATGCGCTTCCCGGACGTTTTTCCACTCCGCTTCTCTCGGTATCGGTGAAATACACACGTGAGTGGCTCTTGAGTAGCTCGCGCTAGATTTGCGATAAATTAATTATTTTTAAGCGACCACTTTATTGACAGATTTATATACTAACTACTATAACTATAATTTTGAGTTTTAATAGTGTCCAAAAGTTTGTCACTTAAAATCATTTTACCATATGAAAATATGAATAAAAATTAAACTTTAATTTCACACTTACGTATACAATGTTATTTATAGGTTATGTACTATCAGAGAAGTTGATTCTTAGGAAGATGAGGGACCTACGTAGTTTGGTTGCGTTATGTCGAACCCAGGCGACAGATAACAAATTAACATTGACATGATATAACTAAACCGACCTCTGTGGCTCAGTGGTGAGCGCGTTGGCCGCTCAAGCCGGGGGTCGCGGGTTCAAATCCCGCCGACGGAACAAAAAGTATTTAATGTTCCCGGGTCTGGATGTGTTTTAAATATGTGTCTGATATAATAAAAATCTTAAATATTTAAATATATTTCCGTTGTCTGATACACAAGTCCTTCAGGTACTTACCACGGGGCCAGACTGACGTGGTGTGAAGCGTCCATAGATATTATTATAGATATTATTATAAATATAACCAAATGACGTTGATCTGTCAACTGCCTTATAATCAATTTCCTTGATAGTACTATTAGAGAAATTGATTCATAAGCACAGCAAACCTACATAATTTGATCGGATCGTGTCAAGTCCTGCTGATAGATCTTTGCTCTACGAAATATTTCATTACAGCTCTTCTCGTATTTTACGTGCCATCGGAGTCTGGTGAGAAAGTGACACTGGGGATCAGCGCGCTCCTCTCCATGACAGTATTTCTCATGACTATACGAGACACGCTACCGCCAACCGAAAAGACGCCGTTGATAAGTAAGTCCTTCAATAAACTCAACCCTTTACTACCAAAGACATGTAAAAAAGATAGCGCGAAGTGTTTATTCAATGTAATAGTACGGGAGCCCTAGAACAATTTTTGTTGTGATTAATAACAAGCAAATTTTTTGTGAGTAGCTACATTTTGATAAGACGAACAACATTCTTATTTTCGAGATAGAAATGATTTCATACTTTGACTTGATAGTCCTAAAATATGGATTGTTTTATTTATTTCCGTTTTAGGGTACAGTAGTCAACCAAGTTTTGTTGATTACAGAACCCTAAAACGGAACCCTAACCAGCAGATTTTTTGTATATTGGTAGGTTAATAGTTTTATAATTTAAGAGTAACCTTGTCCGACAAATAAAACAATCCATATTTAAAGACCACACGGGAAAAACAAGGAATGTCACCTTTTTTGTGAAACTGAATTTTTAATGCCATCTGTTAGCTTTTTAGGGAAAGATTCTATTACAAAAATCAGAATTGGGTAAAATCATCGCAGTCAACTGTTATAGTTCAATTTGTATTTGTTGGTCCATGGCAAGAAACGGTTATGTCCGCGCGTCAAACGTTAAAAACCGTCGTTTGTTTAGCTACAGAATGTAGCTACAGTTACAGAATGTAGTCACTAATTTCAGATTCTGAACCATAACTTAAAACTTATTTAAACAAATCAAGTTTTAGAAGTACATGCAAAGCATTTGTTAACCTAGTAATAAGTTGCTTCAATATTTCACTTAAAAGAGTCTAAAATGAAAGAAAGAAAGACTTTCAAAACCTTAAAAACTGTTTTTCTCTTAATTCTACTTTTTTGACGTTCCTTGTTTTTCCCGTGTGGTCTTCATTTTAGGATCATCAAGTCAAAATATGAAATCCTTTCTATCTCTGTTAGCTACCACTTTCGAGATTTTTCAAAAATAAAAATGTTATTCGTCTAATCAAAATGTAGCTACTCACAAAAAATTAGCTTGTTAGTAATCCTAATCACAAAAAAATTTGTTCTAGGGCTCCCTTACTATAAGTTTTCAGACGACCTATAGTATGATGGACTAAATGCATCTTATTACCTTTGTAACTCACTGTGACAATTTACTGTAGGTAATTTATATAGACTATCTTACGATTAATACAATACATTAAGGTCGAGAAGCTTATATGGATTGTTGTAATAAATTGACGTCCATTACTCACGGGGATAAAATCGAGTCGAAGTGTCGAGTTTGTCAGCTCACTAGACTTACATGATAGGACCCTAGGGAACTGTATACGGGAGGGATAATAATCATTTATTACTGATAGCTCTTAAAAGGTCGATAGTCTGCTTCAAATAGGATATACTGAATGTAACAGTTTTTCAGTTGAGTTCGTTCTAGTTTGCATAACGCCGTCCAATTCAGGGTTGTCAATCGCACCTGAGAAACGGGCGCGATTGACGTGGGAGCATATTTTTAGGGTTTGCGCATACCTTGTCGGACCGCAGCCAGCAGTGCACGATGTAGAACGAAAGTCGGCTCAAATTGCTTGAATACAATTCCTTAGAATTATTATCATACATAATCATTGTCTCGGGCCGAAGGGGCTCACATTATTTTGTTCGTGCGATGCGGCCCGTCCCGTTGAATAGCGTACTAACCCCGTCAATAGCGTACTAACTGCTATAGCTAGCAGTTTCTAGCTGTACGTTGTACTCAAAATCCGTTGCACTGCGCTACGCTCTAACACGCTTCGGCACCGCAAAGTGCACAGCAAACCTTAACGCGTATGATTTTGACAGCCCTGAAGTAACTTTAGTTTGCTCCATTGTTGTTTTTGTCAACAGGTCTCTATTACGGTGTGAGCACGTGCCTGGTGTCTTTCTCCGCTTCACTGTCCGTGGTCACACTGAACATATCATACAGGCAAGTTTTACGATAATTTACACAATAATAATGTAACAATATCATGTATAATTGGAATCTAAATTACTATCATGTGTATTGTATTGTACTTGTTTTTTTGTTTGTATTGTGTGTATTGTACATGTTGCATAAGATACGGAGTTAAAAAAGTCCTATAGTCTTATACTATACATTTAGCTACTACCGAATCACATATTTTACAATTATATTATTAATTTTACAATTATTGATTTTTTACTCATCAGGAGAATAATAGAGTTGTAAATTACAGTGTAATGGAGTTGTAAATTAAAATATTTACGAAGCTGTATACCTATGATACGGAGTTAAAAAAGTCATATAGTCGTATACTATACATTTAGCTACAACCGAATCACATTTACAATTATATTAATTTTACAATTATTGCTTTATTACTCATCAGGAGAATAACGGAGTCGTAAATTACAGTATAATGAAGTTGTAAATTAAAATATTTACGAAGCTGTAAATTCACGTTAAGGGGAACTAGTTCAAGAAACGAATTTCAAGATTTAAACGGGACAGGGGACATAAAAATATAGTAATTTAAATTCTGAAAAAAAATGTGTTAGTTAAGGATCTAACACATTGGAATTCATATTCCATTACACAATATCACGAACTTCACTCGATAGAAAAAAAAACCCAAAGTTACCTCTTCTTTAAACAAAATTGCCATACTATGTCTAAATTATTTGGAATTTTCAGATAATTTTTGTACTGAATTAAAGACAAATAATATATCTAGCGAGTATCGTTTATTTGACTCGATTTAATTGATGTATAAAATAACGACGATCAAAAAACTATAAAATTGGAGGCGCAATTAGGCTCGGCTAGTGCTTTCATTCAACACACTTTGCGCCTGCAATTTTATAGTTTTTTGATCGTAGTTATTTTATACATCAATTAAATCGAGTCAAATAAACGATACTCGCTAGATATATTATTTGTCTTTAATTCAGTACAAAAATTATCTGAAAATTCCAAATATTGCGAGTGTCGTTTATTTGACTCGATTTAATTGATGTATAAAATAACGACGATCAAAAAACTATAAAATTGGAGGCGCAATTAGGCTCGGCTAGTGCTTTCATTCAACACACTTTGCGCCTGCAATTTTATAGTTTTTTGATCGTAGTTATTTTATACATCAATTAAATCGAGTCAAATAAACGATACTCGCTAGATATTATTCTTTGTCTTTAAATTCAGAATTTAAACTACTATATTTTTATGTCTCCTGTCCCGTTTAAATCTTGAAAATCATCCGTTTCTTGAAACTAGCTCCCCTTAACGTAGCTGTCTTTCAAACCATAACAGAGTTCTATATTAAAACATGACGATGTTGTTATGATGTTTCGTGTGATGCTGGAAATAAAAGTATTCTTATTCTTAAACATTAGGTAACTTGCAATTTAAGTTTAACCAGCAACTACAGTGTAACGTATTTAAACTGTGATTCATGGAGTACTTCGAATTCGTGATTTTTATATTAATATGAGTATGTATCTCACAATAGCATTGAAGGTGAGGTAAAAATTAATATTATTACTGGTGACACTACTGGCGACTTAATGTAAAGGCACTATACTTAGGTAGTGTAACTACCTCTAAGTAGTTGTTCTTAGAGAAGTAACAATTTATAATATACTAGCTGTCCCGGCAAACGTTTCTTTGCCATATTATATAAAGTATATCACCCGTATTATTTTATTGAATTAGTGACTAACGGCCGTTCCCAATATTCAATCTATCTCTGGTTTGACGTACGACCGATCGCAGCTAACATTGAATTGACATAAAATATATGTCTCTAGCTAATGTCTAATGAGAGCTATTCCTATCTCTAGTAGGGCAAAACCAGAGATAGATCAAATATTGGGAACGGCCATAAATAAGTATGTTACCATGGCAACGTCCATCGCTATCCCGTGACCCGCGTCGCATAAACAATGGACGCTCTTCATAGAGAAATAATTTGCAATAAAATAAAATTGCGACTATAATTAAAGATCTAAGCTATCCTATCTCTCAAGTTGGATAAAAGTACACATTTAACAAAAAGAAACATTAAAATCGGTTAAGTAGTTTAGGAATCCATCGCGGACGAGCATCTTATATATAAAAAAGAAAGTGGTGTTAGTTACACTACTTATAACTCAAGAACGGATAAACCGATTTGGCTGAAAATTGGTGGACAGGTAGCTTAGAACCAGGAAAAGGACATAGGATACATTTTGTCCCGGAAAAATGTACGGTTACTGCACAATATACTATTATGATTTGCGCGTAAACTATTCAATCGATTTTGATGAATTTTGGTATGGAGATACTTTGGGTCTCGGGAAAGAACAAGGAATACTTTTTGTCCCGGAAAATGTACGGTTCCCGCCCAATAAACTTTTATATCAAGAACAGATAAACCGATTTGGCTGAAAATTGGTGCAGAGGTAGCTTAGAAACAGGAAAAAGACATAAGATACATTTTTTCCAGGAAAAATGTACGGTTACTGCACAATATACTTTTATGATTTGCGCGTAAACTATTCAATCGATTTTGATGAATTTTGGTATGGAGATACTTTGAGTCTCGGGAAAGGACAAGGGATACTTTTGGTCCCGGAAAATGTACGGTTCCCGCACAATAAACTTTTTTGATTTTCGCCTAAACTATTCAGTCTATTTTATGAAATTCGGTATGGAGATACTTTAAGTCTCGGGAAAGGACAAGGAATACTTTTTGTCCCGGAAAATGTACGGTTCCTGCACAATAAACTTTTATGATTTTCGCTTAAACTATTTACTAATCTATTTTGATGAAATTTGGCATGAAGATACTAATTTTAATCTATTGTTTTCTTAATTATACCAATTCGAATTAAATAATCATCGTTAAGACAGGACAACGTCTGTCGGGTCAGCTAGTTTATATATATTAGATAAATAGAGTATAACGGAATCATGAATCGGAATACATGTAACATTACTATAAACTGATGTATAAGTTATGTGTGTAACTAAGTTGTTGTTCGTAGAGGAGTGAGAGGGCAGCCAGTGCCGGCGTTTCTCCGGGAGCTCGTGCTGCAGCGCCTCGCCAAACTACTTTTCATTAACTTGGACACTGACGGCAAGGTAATACACATTCCATGTTTGTATCGTCTAATTTTTGACTTGACAACGTCTTATAATTCGATATGGGCTGCGCGCACGAAAAAACATGACACAATATGCGGCATTACCTCGCTCTGAGGCGTTCCATTTAAGGTCGTCACGTTCAACTATCGTCAGTAAACCGAGTTCGAGTCGAGTTCGAGTCGAGTTCGAGTCGAGTTCGACACAAAACACTACTGTCCAACCGTCTTTTTTTAATATACGGGAGCAAACGAGAAAACGGGTCACCTGATGGAAAGCAACTACCGTCGCCAATGGACACTCGCAAGATTAGAAGAACTGCAGGTGCGTTATCGGCCTTTTAAGAGGAAATATACTGAACTCTTGGAGGTTTGTAGGTCGTATTGGTCCGAATACATGATACAAGCCATAAAAATTTATTATGATTGTCGCAATTTGTATGAAATTTTATGACCAGATTCTTGGTTTGGACTTTTAACTTACAATTGATAATTTTTATCTTTAATAATTTATTTATTTATCAAAAAAAGTTGTATAACTTTTGATTTCTTCGAAAACAATAATTAATTCCTAAGACACAATTATCTAGAAGTTTCACTTAGAATTTCCGAAAACTTTGACTACGAAACACATGTCGTTTCTTAGAATTCCAAGCGCTTGACTGGTCAAAGTTATGACACGAACAGTCTGTAATAAGAAATTGTACTCAAAACTTTATGGAACTTTTGTTACTAATTACATTTTATTCCCCAATCCGAGAATTTAATTAACTTTAAATGGGGGAAATTAACCAAAGTGTTTAACTGATTGTTCGTTACTCCTGCTGGCGAGTTACGCGCTAAGTTCTAACTCGATTCCATAATTTATAATAAGATTTAATGAGTACTTACTGGCTGTAATAAAGGTAAGATAAACGAAGTTGTATTTATAGTTATAGCGATTGAAGATTATAGAATATTTAGAAACAAGAAATGACTTCATATTAACCCCCATCAATTTACTTACACACTGGATAGATCATATTTTTTGTCCTTGTTTAGACATCTGCGGGGCATTTGAACTTCATTAAATTAATTTGAATGAATAATTAATCCTAATACAATCTGCGTTGCTGGTTTTTATCGAAAAGTATGTTGATAGTTTACAAGCCTTGTAAAAAGCCTCGGTATTGCCGCTATTTCAGATTGCTGTTGTAAACGAGCTCCTATAAGAAATACCCTAGAAGCTATAGAATTTTTTTCGTGCTTCACTCCAATTCAATAAGGTTTTTGCTGCAGGATTTGTTGTAGCGTGAATTTCGCTCTTTAGGTAAGTAAAATAAGGGAAAGTGCTCGCTAGGGCTAAGGTGTTCATGAAATTCTTAAAAACTATCGAGAGTGTTTATTACAGGGTAGGAATTGATGTTAAGTATGAATCTGCTTAGAAATTATAAGTAGAAATTTTCAGGGTGAGCAAGGATCTTTTTCTCACCTCCGGGCGGAAAACGTCAACTTTCTTCCCGCTGCGCTTGCGATGTTGCCGTTTTCCGCCACCGTCAATGAGAAAAATAGTATACGCACCATGGGCAGTAAATAAGAAAGCCTCAGATAACATGTTTGTTGGCCGAGGCGAAGCCGGGGCCAATTACATGAGATCTGAGACATTTCTTATTTTCCTGCCCTAGGTGCATAATGTACTATTTCTGTGATGTAATCTGTGTGATATAGAACTTACTATATATTTGTGTAAAATGCACACCCTGAAGTATTATCACTTACACCTTGTTACACCTTGTATAAATTGATAATGTTTTTGCTTAGAGTGAAAACGTTGCGGGAGGAGGCGCGGCCATGCCGGTGAACCCGCGGACGGGCTCGCGGCTGAAGGCGGAGGTGCAGCGCGGCAGCCCGGAGTCACCCGCCTCGCCACGTTTCATCCGCCAGAACCATAACCATCTCAGTGAGTAGACATCATCGTCAAGAGAGTCAGAGACCGCTATAGAAATACGTCCATCTCGACCGGAGAAATACCACGTCCTCACAGAAAACCGCAAGCGCTGTTTCACGCCGAGTGAGTGAGTTTACTGTCTGTCTGTCTGTCCGTCCGTCCGTCCGTCTGTATGTCCGTCCGTCCGTCCGTCCGTCCGTCTGTATGTCCGTCCGTCCGTCCGTCCGTCCGTCCGTCCGTCCGTCCGTCCGTCCGTCCGTCCGTCCGTCCGTCCGTCCGTACGGTTCCGGCGCGATAAACGAATTTTGGCATGCACGTCATGCGTTTGTGAAACTTGTTTAGAGAGGCTTATAGTTTCTCTACCCTTTATCCCTGTCTCTCTAATTTATTAATTTTGTCAATAGCCGAAAAAAGGTTGTTTGCTCCTGAAGTGTAATTAACTACATTTTTCCGCCTGTCTATAACAGGCTATAGATAGAGTCACAAGTGTCTTAATTGCCTTTCTTATTTGTGCCTCGTAATGCTATATTAATAAAAGTGGGAATATATTACAATATGTGTGGGGTCGTGAACCTTTTGTTACCGTATTAGGTTTAATAATGCAACATCTGCGTCTTCAGTAGCGAAGTAGCGGAGCGCGAATCGTGTATTTACAGAGAACGAGTTGTTTTTATAAAACATCGCTTTCATAAAACAGCGTAAATGTAAAGGATTTTATTTTAAAATTCTTTGGTGACCTTTTTTATTTTATTTCCTTTCATGTAGTCGTGTGTGACGGTTTGGATGTCCTCTCTACAATTTTCTTAGGTCTCTACTCTACAACAACTGCTATGCTACGTACGGTTTCTTGCATAAATAGAGTTCTGAAAATTACTTACATAAATATTAAGTTTATCATGGGACATACATACGGCAACTCGGCACAGATGTTTTGGGGATAAGCAGTATTCAGAAATTCTATAACTAAAATTTCGATTGCGTAGTATCTGAAAGCTTTACATACAGGTACAGTATTAATATAATCCCCAGCATCCAATATCTCATAATATATTCTGTCAACATATTTTATTTTAATCCATCCCAACGCCTAAGATGACTCCTACAGCTGTAGTAATGTTAACCAGCACTTATTCCATTCCAGAGACTGGATGCTGGAGATATTAAAGTAAACAAGCTCTAACTCTAGCTTTCACCTACAGCTCGCGGGAACTCATGCTCGGGCGGCAGCACGGTATCTAGCGAGACGGTTGCGTGCGCGCCCGCACCGAGTGCGTCCGCACCGTGCGCGTCGGCAAGTCCGTGCGTGCGCACACAGTGCGCGTCAGCTAGTGCGTGCGCGCGCGCACCGTGCGCGTCGGCATGTGCGTGCGTGCGTCCACCGTGCGCGTCAGGGTGTGCGTGTGTGCGTACGTGTTGCGCGAGCGCGTTGCGAGACGCGGCCGCGCGACACGAGCTGCGCGTAGCTGCTACCGACCGCCTCGAGCGGGCGAATCTCGAGTGGAAACAGGTAATGTCATGTAGCTTGATAGAGTAAAGGTATAGACTATAGTATAGGATAGATAGGTTACTACAAAATAAAATACAACAGGAAATTGATTTATACGCAGATGGCGGACCTAAGTAATTTGGTCGGGTTGTGTCGATTACAGCTGACAGATCATGAATAATAGTAACTCATCAATCATCATATTTTAGGTCTGTAATTTGCCTTTTATTCAATTTGTTTGATGGTATTAGAATTTAGAACCCTAGTGTACGTGCTCGAAATATTAACAAAATTTTCGTTTGTCAGTTGTCACTATAATAATATTGTGTGTATGACAAAACTCTAGAATCGATAATAATCATTAGCAGAAATAATAGATATAGTAATAATTATCAAGCGAAATTACGAACGAATGCGGCTTGTAACCAATCAAAAATGTGCAATAGACAGTCAAACAATCAACGACCACTTTTGATATTTATTGTAAGTTAGTCAGACAATAGTGTGCAAATATGTTGGAGTTCCAACGTATTCAATGGGAGGCATTGAGACCATTGGTGCAGTTTAACAAAAGAAAGCGTAGGTATTCATTGCCTATGAATAAGGCAGGAAACAATGTATTTTCGTTTCAAATTTATTTTTATACTTTTTTAAACGTTGGCTACACATAATGATATCTAATGTTCACTTCACTTTAATTTCACTAATCTAATGTACCACTTTTAAAGCTAATAAATGATAAAAAAAATGAAAACACATTCAGTCTATAAATATTAATATAGCAGTCTTAAGTCTACAAATAAACTACCCCAAATGAAAAACAAAAAAGTAACAGCTTGAAGGAGCATGTAGATATTCTTTACTCCAAATAAATACAAAATAAAATAAAAAAATATTTAAAAGTTTTTATGTTGCATAATTAAAAAGTAAATATGAAAATATGCCCAATAATAATAATTATTGTCACATCACCTAATTAACCTCCTTTTATTAGCTCCAGAATTCGGAGCAATTAGGTAACAGACGGTATAATATTTAATTAAAGCTAATAATGGCCATTAATTTACTTTTAAACGAATTTGAAATTTATACAAAATTAGGTAAATTATTTTCTACCCGACTTTCGTCGATTCGACCCCATTCTCCCCTTATGTAAATTCACGGAAAGAATTCGTATTTTCTATCGCGATGTCTCCAGAGACGAAAGACATTTGCACCTAAGCCTGCCGGTGTTTTGAGGAGAGAGAGTGCATAATCGAAGGTCCCGGAATTTCCCTATATTTCGGGAGATTGACAGTTCAATTTTCTAACCCAATAAGCTTGTCGGCGACTTTGCTTTGAATATAACGTAGTGTAAAATATATCTATGATCCATAAAAGATCGATTTATATCCCAGGGGAAGCTACGAAGCCGGGCATATTGGGTAACCCAATTTTTAACGCTCAGGTTCTATTTAAAAAATCCGTATGACTAGCTATCCATTTCCTCCCGTACATGATACTAATTATAACCAAGACGAAAACAGAAGGCTGTTAAAACTCTGTCCACGGTATTGCATCGTAGCATCCAAATATTTGGGCCGAATTTCATATAATAATACTAGCGACCCGCCCCGGCGTCGCACGGGTAGTGATGAGCAAAGCAAGACCAAGACCAAGACTCGACCAGTCTTGGTCTTGGTCTTGGTCTTGCTTGTGCAGTCTTGGTCTTGGTCTTGCTCAAATCCGTCTGGTCTTGGTCTTGGTCTTGGTCTTGCATGCCTAGTCTTGGTCTTGTTCTTGCAAAAAGCAAGACTCTTGCAAATATTTTTCAAAACGTTTTGTAAACGTTTTAATTTCTCGAAAAATCATTTTCAAACCTAAATTATTAGACTAGCTACATGATCTTATCTTAACTTCTTAAGATAATGATTCTTGAATTGAAAATACTAATGAAAAGTCGAGAGCCAACTCAGCATAGGCTGATCTTTTAGCGACAATAAAGTCCTGTCCAAAAAATGAAAATTTGGAAAAATAAGAACTTTGACTCGGATTTCTTCTAGAGTATTTTAGGGTTCCGTAGCCAAATGGCAAAAAACGGAACCCTTATAGATTCGTGATATGACAAGTCTAAAAAAATATATGATGTACATTACTATGAAAATCGGCCAAGTGCGAGTCGTACTAGCGCACTGTTAGGGCCCCTTTTCCAAAAGGCTTTTTAAAAAAAAGGATTTTTTATTACACACTTTTATTCAACTTTTATCACAAATATAACATTGGATTACGATAGGGACCCTTAGGCAGAACCGTCACGGATGATGTCTCGAAGCCAACTGAGCTCCGCTCCGAACTACTGAGACCTATAACTAACTACCAAAATGCTGATACAGCTGTTATCAGCATTTACCCTTACAGGGCTGGGATATAACACCTCCCCCCTAAGATGTAACTTCGAGGAAACGACGAAGTTACAACCGAAAATCTAAAAAGCTGAAAATGTTATTTTTAAAATTTACTTCTTATGTTATTTATGTTTTCAACTTCTATGACGTCCTGTTCCTGATCATTGGTTTGTATTATATTACACTGTGTATCTTTAGAAATTTTATTATCTTTCTTTGCTATGTTAAATTTTACGGTTCTGCTGCCAGGTTTCACACATTTATAAATTTTAAACAGACAGTAAATAAAAATTAACACAATTATAAAAATAACAGCAATAGAGTAATGTGTCCCATATTGAACTATATGAGGATCCTCTAGGATAGTTGAGTCCTCAGGAGTTTTGAGAAATATTTGTTTATTAAATTTAATGTTATCTAAATCAAAGTTTTGTAGTTTAATAGGGGTCACATTTTTCATACTTAAATTTAATTTCTTAATATTACAACAGCTATCATTAATAAGGTTGAAATCGGGCATTCCGATTTCAATGCTAGAGTTAAAAATAGAATTGTGCTGAGTTACAAGAGTGGTACTCTGATGGTAGCCGATACAATTATTAGGGAGAGACATAATACCAGTACCTAAAATTTTAATTTCGTGTGTTTCGCTATTTCTACAGTCTATTGAGACTTTGCCCGGTGCTGATTGTACAAAAATCCACTTATTGTTTTTAAGTGGTTTCCAGATATCTAAATTTCCAAAAATTAATTTAGTTTCACAATTTTCCGGAACAATACTAATTACTTTGCACATAAATTCTGTTTCACAAGTTGGTTTTGTTTTTGTTACATAAATGTTTGACACGTCACAAATATAATTTCCGTTTAAAATGTAGTCACAATTATTTAAATCTTCCAAAATGCAGTACTGAGATTTGTCCTTGGCCATTGCTATATATTTGGAATTTGGAATAATTAAACTGAAAGAATTAGGGTTGCTAGAGTCATGCGGGGTCGGTAGTCCTATATTGTGAAATAACATAAATTCCTTAATTGACACTAACGGAATTTGAAGAACAAAGAATATCTTATTATCTATATAAAATGTACTTAACCTAGAAATACTTAAAATGACATTCATTGAGGCAATGTCTAGGCTCACGGGATATTTCATGTTATTAGGTAGGTGCTGATGATTATCGGCAAGTTCTCTAAAAAGCTGCTGTGTTGTTATTAAAGAGGGATGCAAAATATTTTGTGTGCTGAATAAAATAGCGTTTGTGACGTCTTCCAATTGGAAAGACAGTGTTAAAATTGAAGTTTCTAAATGACTAATTACTTGATTGATGCTCATTTGAGACCAGAGTTCATCAGTGATTATAGATATATTACGGACTTGAACGGAGAGCTTGTCGATAGCATCATTTAAATTTAATTCATTTAATCTAATTTTATTAACAGTATCATTAAACATTGAAATTGTAGAGGTGGTAATTAAAATGTTGTTTTTAACAAGAGATGCCAATTTATTTTGATTTTTAAACAATATGTCTATGGCTTCATTGTATTTAAAACCATCGTTTTCGTCCAGATTTCCGAATACATACTTTATAATTGAGCCTATGCCACTCACCCAAGCGCGTTTTGATTTCTTAATTACTAAATGAGATACAGAATCGAATTCCTTACACATGTCGTTAAATCTGACAGCAAGCGGCTCGAGGAGGTGGTGGCAATCGACATTGTTGAATGTCGTTTTTACACAAAGATCCTTAACTAATGTAAGAGCTGAATCTATATTTTCAATATGTGAATTGAAGTGGGACAAGTCCAATGGCATTAAAATATTTAACTTTCCGTTTGTAGCGCTGAGTTTGCCGAGATAATCGAAGTAGATTCCTGGGCTTGATTGAAATTGCTCAACGTAATCATTTTGCTGATGTGCTCTGCAAGAATAAACATCTTGCTATACTTAATTGTAATAACTATGTAAAAATAATTTATAAATATAAAAATGTACATAATATTATGAGCTGAAATTAAATTAAGTCTGCACTTGGGCAGGTTTAACTTGATCGTAGTGATGTACGACGTGTCGTCGATTAATTAATAGGGTTAACGTGTTATTACCGTTTATTTTTATAACTTTATAGGGGCCTTTCCAGACCGGGGACAAAGCTTTACGCATTCTTAAATGGTTCTTAATATAAACATAGTCCCCAGCATGATAGCTGACTGGGCGTGATCGTGTATCATAATAAGTCTTGGAATTTTCTTTTGATTTATTAATAAATTCGATGGCCTTTTGCCTGGAATATTTAAGACGGTTTTGCATCATACGGACATATTCGGGATATGTAGCTCCGGGTGACTCATCATAAATAGAATTGGGAATAAATGGTTTTGTGCCGAACATTAATTCGTAAGGTGTAAAATGAGTTGTAGAATGGACAGATGTATTATAAGCTAGCATGGCTGTATATATGTATCGAGGCCAGTTTGACTGTTCTTCATTTATGTATGACTTTAAATATTCTTTCAGGGTTGAATGGCTACGTTCAAGAGCCCCTTGTGTCTGCGGATGATAGGGTGAAGCCCAGAGATTTTTAATTTTTAAAAATTTACATGTCTCTTTGAAGAGACCCGACGTAAAATTTGTTCCTTGATCCGTAAGGATCATTTTAGGTATGCCAAAAATTGAAATATAATGTAAGAGACATTCGCAAGTCTCTTCCGCAGTTGTACTTCTAATTGGATAAGCCGAGGAGAACTTCGTAAGGTCATCTTGAACTGTTAATATATATTTTAATTTACCGGGGCCAGCTTCGGGAAGTGGGCCGACAATATCGAGAGCTACGCGTTGACAGGGTTCCGTAGAAGTACTAGTTATCTGCATTGGCGCGCGATTTATTTGGCGTAACGCTTTATTTTCCTGACATAACTTACACTGCTTAACATATGTTTCTATATCGCTACGCATTCCTTTCCAATAATATACTTCTTTTATCCTATTGTACATGCGAGCTGAGCCTAAATGGCCAGCGATCGGGATATCATGATTATCGTGTAAAATTTTCTTTATTTCAGTTGGGACTGGGAAAATAATTTTATTATGATATATCTTAATTTTAATCTGCGTGTTATGGAAAAGGTAAGTCAATATATTAAATATCTTTATAAATGAATGCTTCTCAAAAGGATTTTTCATATCGGATATACCTATCTCATTAGTGTTTCCAAATACGAGTAATTCATTACGAATTTTCTTTAGGGTTTCAAAGATTTCAGGATATGAGGCTTCATCGAAATGATGAATTTTATAAAATAACAAATAGAAGGTTTTATTATTACGTTCAATTTTATAAAAACCAAATAGTTCTCTTTCAGATTCTACTAATGTTTTCTTTGTTTCAGGATCGCACAGGATTTCTTCGAGGTACGGGTTGGATTCGTCGAGGTCAATGGATGTTGGTACGAGGATAATTTTAGCAGGACATTTAAGTAAACTTTCGTTATATTCTTCAATCATGGTGTTAAATGTTTTACTTTTATCTGACATAGATTTCAAGAGAGTAGGATAATCGTCTACAGGAGTATCTGGATTTGAGTTAGTCAAAGGGGTTGTTTCAATTATAGGTTCGTCAGGAGTTGGCTCGGGTAGCTCAAGAGGAATTTCAAAATCTGGTTGAGTGATAGGCTGCTCACTTGGTTCATAAGATAAAGCGTCTTCAAGGTTGTCATTAAATAAATTAGGAGGAGTAATCAAGAGGTCCGATTGAGGTTCGGGATTTAATTCAGGGATTGATTCTGGCAAAAGGTCCATGAGGTCTCTTTCAGGATCAAAGGATGGTGGAGTTACTAATAAATCTAAGAGGTCTCTATCAGGTGAATATGGCTGTACTTCCTGAGGTGCTAACGCCGAAGGGGATGGATTATCGGCTTGGATTGGGTTCACAGGATACCGGGAAAGAGCATCAGCATTTGTATTTATTTTTCCCTTTTTATATTGAATTTCGTAATCGAATTCTTCGAGTTTTAGTCTCCAGCGGATCAGTCTGGAGCCTGGATCTTTACAGTTAAATAACCAATTTAGAGGTTTGTGATCCGTAATAACTTTAAAGCGGCGACCGAGAAGATAAGGACGAAAAACTTTTGTGCCGAATACTATAGCGAGACATTCTTTTTCAGTAACAGAATAATTTGTTTCGGCTTTATTTAAGGTTCTAGAGGAGTAAGCTATAGGGCGGTCTTGGCCGACTGGACCCTGGGATAGGATTGCTGAAATGGCATAATTTGATGCGTCACAGGTAAGTATGAAGGGTTGGCTATAATCAGGATAAGCTAATACAGGGGCATTAGTTAAGTTTTGTTTAAGAGTTTCAAAGGCAAGTTGTTGCTCTTCCTTCCAAGAAAATGGCGCATCCTTTTTTAGTAAATTAGTAAGTGATTTTGCTATTTTAGAGAAGTTAGGGATAAATCTCCGATAATAGGATACAAGTCCAAGAAATGACTTTACGTCTTTAGGTGATTTCGGTGTAGGAAATTTAGTTACGGCTTCTGTTAATTTCGGATTTGGTTTTACACCATCTTCGCCGATTGTGTGTCCTAAATAGACTACCTCCCTACGAAGAAATTGACATTTTTCAGGTTGTAATTTCAGATTAAATTTACGGAGTCTATCGAATACGGCTTTAAGATTATCTATGTGTGATTCAAGGTCAAATGAGTAAATTACAATGTCATCTAAATAGACAAAACACCGGCTTCCTTGTAGTCCTGATAAGCAGGTATTCATTAATTTTTGAAATGTACTTGGTGCGTTTTTGAGGCCAAATGGCATACGGTTAAATTGGAAGTGACCCTGAGGAACAGAAAATGCAGTTTTGGGTGCGTCATCGGCTGAAATACGAATCTGATGGAACCCGGAAGCTAAGTCGAGGGTTGTGAAATATTTACTTTTACCAAGTTGGTCTAGGATTTCGGAAATTTGTGGAATAGGATATATTTCACCTACACTTATATCGTTAAGTTTTCTGTAATCTATTACAATACGCCACTTGCGTTGGCCATTGGAATCTAATTTTTTGGGAACTATCCATATGGGTGAGCTCCAAGGAGAGGATGACGGTTCTATTATATTTTGTTCAAGCATCTGATTTATTTGTTTTTCTACTTCTTGTTTGTGACATTCGGGGAACCTATATGATTTAGTATGGATGGGAACATTACTGTCTGTTTTAATTGTGTGTTCTATTGCAGAAGTATAAGTAAGCTGGTCATTAGGTAAGTGGAAAATATCTGGATATTGGCTACACAGGTTGTTAAGAGAGTTGCGCTCCTCCGAATTTAAATGTTCGGTTCGAAGTTCTTTAATTACAGCTTCGGACCTTTCTGGAGTAAACAAATTATTTGAATTCACGGAACACATGTTATTTAAATTTAAAGGTTCAACAGTAAGGTTAAGATTTCTTTTGACATGAGCATATTTTTCAGAAGTATTGGCAACAGTTAAATTAACGCGATAATTATCTTTAATTTTAACAATACAATTAGAAATAAGTAAATTTTCTGTAAGATGCTGATCAGCGATAATACCTTCTTTTAAATTAGTTTGTTGCACTGAGCACTCAATAACGGCTTCGCTTCTAGGTGGAACAATGAAAAATGGCTCAGTGAAAAGTAATTTTATTTCTAATTTTCCTATCTTCAAAGTGTCATTTGTGTAATCTATTTTACAGCCGAACTGGGACAAGAAGTCTGTACCAATAATTCCGTCATACGGCAAACTAATATCTTTAATTACATGAAATTTAAATGCTAACGGTTTCTTATCATTAAATTTTAGTTTTAATTGAAAATGACCTTCTGTAAGGGTCGGCTCATCACCAGGGTCAATGCCTTTAAGTTTTATAGGCTCTTTAATTAATTTTTGGCTATTTAATATACGACTCTCTTTCAGTAAGCAGATCGACGAACCCGAGTCGACCAACAAGGATAAAGGAATATCTGACACCTGGGATTCTACAAGCACATGAGGTAAGCGTCTTTTAGTTGTATCGATATTAATCTCATATATTTCTTTTTTTTCAGGTTCGACTACGAGGGAGTCTTCGGTTTGGGGCTGGTTACCCTGCTGCATGACTCGAATATTTGCATCTCCGATTTGGGGCTGGCTACCCTGCTGTGTGATGCTATGGAATTTAATTTGAGCGTTTCCATTTTGGGGCTGGTTACCCTGTCGTATAACGCGTGATTTTAGAGCACTTCCGTTTTGGGGCTGGTTACCCTGTTGTATAGTGCTGTGAGATTTAATATGGGCGTTTCCATTTTGGGGCTGGTTACCCTGTCGTATAACGCTAGAATAAGTTTTCGTGTCGATTTCAGACTTATTTGGTCCCGCACGACACGAGAGCGAGACGGGATTTAGTTTAAATTATTATCATTGGATTGGGATGAGTCATCCGCTGCATTATATTCATCATCATTATTTTCAGCTACAAAATTCATTCGGTTTGGTTGTTGACGGAATTTATTATTGAACCGATTATTATTATATTCTCTCTTAGCACAGTCTCTAATATCATGGCCCGGAGTCTTACAATAGCGGCAGAATGCCGACGGAGTTTTATCGGAATTATTATTATTAAAATTACC
Source organism: Polyommatus icarus (assembly GCA_937595015.1). NCBI lineage: Eukaryota > Metazoa > Arthropoda > Insecta > Lepidoptera > Lycaenidae > Polyommatus > Polyommatus icarus. The sequence continues at coordinate 6,459,659 of OW569329.1, read as the reverse complement.
ACTCGGTGAATTAAATTTTGGTTGATACGAGGGTTGGAAACGAGATGTATTCGGTTGTCCGTAAGATCTAGGTTGAGACGGTCTAGCTCTAAAATTATTTTGGCTATAGTTACTAGCTTTTGGTTCTAACTGAGGCCGCTTATACAAAGTTTGTTGGATACGTTCTTCGGAAATAGCAATATTTATTGCTTCATTCAAATTTCGCGGACTTTTGCAACGCACAATATTTGAAATACGCGGATGTAAACCCATAAGGAAATGATGGAGCGCGAGGTCCTCCATGGCTGCGGAACGACCCGGGATTTCTTTTAATGGACAATGTGATAGGGTTACGTCTGTTAAAAGTTGTGAAAGATAGGTTTCTACGCGCAGAGAGTATTGCATAACATTTTCATTCGGACTTTGCTTACTTTCTTGCAAGTCCATGAGTATGTGGGCATAGTGTTTACGCTCACAGAATTGATTTTGTAAAAATTCTTTTAATTGTTCCCATTTTTTGAATTCTTTTACTGAGCAGGCAGTCTCAGCCTTGCCCTGCAATTGACTATAGATATATCTGAATAAAATTGGCTTTTGTGCTTCGGTAGCTAAGTCGTAAGCGTTATTGCAATTTATTATAAATGAATTTACACTCTCGCGAGAGCCATCAAACGGTTTAATGAATTTAAAAAGCGTATTTAAATCTAATTCGATCATCGTGGCACTAGCGCCTTTTCGTGATGCTGATTTAGGTGAGGTCGGCCCAGATGGACCGGCTTCTGGATCGGTTACCGGTATCGAAAGTTTTAGCTGTTGTTCTACTGACTTATCGGATTTCGCCATATTGAAAATAAAGATTTAAAATTAAAATATTTAAACACAGTTACAATTAATATACAATTAATATAAAGGTTTTAATTTATTCGACCACTGAACCCTAAGTAACCCTAGAAGGCTGAATTATATAAACAATGACCAAGACTCACAGAACTAGCGCGTGGGCGGCGACGATAAGCTGCACGGCGACTCGATGCATGTCCGACAGGAAGACTCGATCACAGATTTTATTAAACACAATGGATTTGGCACTTAGCACTTGATACAGATTTTCTTTCTGATTTCACTATTTTTTACTGGATCACTGGATAACGGATGGAGTTGGCACATACACTTTCACTCGAGAATTTTTTTAGAATTTTTTTTTTTGACGGATTTTATTCACTTTATATGTTAATTTTGCGGATAGTTTTTTAGACACTGGGGATTTCCGTATCCCACCGCTGCCACCATTAATGTTAGGGCCCCTTTTCCAAAAGGCTTTTTAAAAAAAAGGATTTTTTATTACACACTTTTATTCAACTTTTATCACAAATATAACATTGGATTACGATAGGGACCCTTAGGCAGAACCGTCACGGATGATGTCTCGAAGCCAACTGAGCTCCGCTCCGAACTACTGAGACCTATAACTAACTACCAAAATGCTGATACAGCTGTTATCAGCATTTACCCTTACAGGGCTGGGATATAACAGCACGAAGGATTCCGAACCATTATAGAGCGAAAGTAGGGAAAAAATTGTTTTTGTAATATGGGGGCCCTTAATTACTTATTTTGTTTTAATTTTATCATCAAATATTAAAATACACATATAATTGAGGACTTTGTGCAAATTTCAAGTGTCTGCATTATGAATTACGAGCCAATAAGGCCAAAAAATCACGTTTGTTGTATGGGAGCCCCCTTAAATATTATTAACTTTATTTTCTTTTTAGTATTTGCTGTTATAGCGGCACCAGAAATACATAATCTGTGAAGATTTCGGAAGTCTAGCTATAGTGGTTCTTGAGTTACAGCCTGCAGACAGACAGACAGACAGACAGACAGACAGACAGACAGACAGACAGACAGACGGACATACATTGAAGTCTCAGTAATAGGGTCCCGCTTTTACCTTTTGGGTGCGGAACAAGAACTTGAAATTCATGTTAAGTGGGTATATTGTTATAACTTATACATATTTTATCTCATATTATAGTCACTGCGACGAAGTAAATTTTTTTAGCAAGAGTCTTGCATGGAGCAAGAATCTTGCATAGTCGGTCTTGGTCTTGGTCTTGTTCTTGCACACCTAGTCTTGGTCTTGGTCTTGGTCTTGGTCTTGCATTTTTTGCAAGACCAAGACCAAGACTGCAAGACCAAGACCAATTTTGCTCATCACTACGCACGGGTATAAAATATATAGCCCCTGAAAAAATGATTAAAATCGATAGCCTATGATCCTTCACGTGGTCTACTTATATGTGCCAAATAACATGAAAATTGCTCCAGTAGTTCGCGCCTTCCTCAATAAATGGGCTATCTAACACTGAAAGAATTTTTCAAATCGGACCAATCGTTCCTGAGATAAGCGCGTTCAAGTTAGCCCTTTTAAATAATTTTCCCCGTTTTTTCCACATTTTCCTCTATTTATTCGCTCCTATTAGTCTTAACGTGATAAAATATAGCCTATAGCCTTCCTCGATAAATGGGATATCTAACACTGAAAGAATTTTTCAAATCTGACCAATCGTTCCTGAGATTAGCGCGTTCAAGTTAGCCCTTTTAAATAATTTTCCCCGTTTTTTCCACATTTTCCTCTATTTATTCGCTCCTATTAGTCTTAACGTGATAAAATATAGCCTATAGCCTTCCTCGATAAATGGGCTATCTAACACTGAAAGAACCATCAAAATCCGTTGCGTAGTTTTAAAGATTAAAGGGAACAAAGGGACATGAGGGAAAAAAAACCGGCCAAGTGCGTGTCGGGCCACGCGCAATATAGGGTTCCGTAATACCGCTAGTTTTTTTTAAATTTTTGTGTGGTCAATGAATGTACATTATAACGTGTTTTACACTACTAGCAACATCATCTCAGTTACTTTCAAAGGAATTTGAACGAAAAGTTTATACTTCACCGAATACATTTTTTTTTAGTTGATCGACTATTATTCAATAACTTATGAAGTCTTCTTAGCCGTGATAGTTTTCCTTTTAAATGCAGCATATTATTCAGGAGTAGGAACTCCCGTGAATTTTTTCACATTTCCAGAAGCAACCGTTTAGCTGGTAGAAGGGGGGGGGGGGGACACTGGACTCTAACGATTTTTTCCACTTTAAAACTTAATATTTCACAAACGGATCCCGGAAAATTATCTATGAATACTCATAATAGTTTTAAAAAACCTATCCAACGATACCCCACACGATGGGGTAGACGCGAAAAAAAAATTTTCATCCCCGCTTGATGTGTATGGAAGGTACCATAAAAAAATATACAGTTTCCACGCGATAAATGATTTTTGTTCCAACATACAGACTAAAGATAGTTTTTCCGCAGGTTGCCGTAGTCGCTGACCGCGCTCTGCTCGCAGTATTTGTGCTGGTGACGACAATAGCGACAGCGGCTATTCTGCTGCCGCAACTCAACAACCTGCACGTGGGAAACACGCCCTTAAAACCACCCTCGTAAGTTCTACTTTACCTTCACAGGAAAAGCCCAACGATAAATTGAAAATATTGTTAAGTATCTTTGTTAACTTGCGTTATTTCGTACGAATACGGGTAACAAGTAGATGGAAAACAAAAGACGAGTGTTCCACTTTTGTTCTTATGTTTTTTATTTTCGAGGCATTTTTCGTAATAATGAAATCTTGTAATTACCGTATACTTACTTGAATTTTAAAATAAATAATGGGAATTGGGAATATAAATGATTGTTTTCTCAACACTTCACGTTTCGCGAAAATAATACCGTACTTATAATAGAATTACTTAATTATAATAATTATTTATGATGTAATAAATGTGATGGTTGTGCCACAGTAAGATAACGATGTGCCAAATATTTGTAATTGTGTTTGTACTATCGAAAAAATTTGCGCTTGACTAGTGACTAATGAGTTGTAACAATATTTAACTTGTAATGCCACGTTTGAAGTCGTTACGGTCACTTTTTTTGTGTATAAATCTTTAGGCTCTAGCAAAGGCAAACTTTTGAAATTGTACGAAAGCTAACTTTGTCGATATTGTACTATCAGAGAAGTTGATTCATAGGCAGATGGGGGATGTAGTTTGGTCGCGTTATGTCAATCCCAGCCGACAGATCACTTAGAGATCAACTACGCTAACATGGCGCGCCCCTCCAAATGACTGTTTCAATGTGTGTACTCACATCCTTATGAAAGAGTTTGTATGTAGTAAGTATTCAACCAATCACAGTACACGTAATATTTCAGTTAATGTTACTTATTACCAAGATTTGTTGGTCAACTAATCATAACTAGCCTACCGCGCAAGACAACGCACTTCAAACGTTTTGACAACGCACTTAAAAAGTTTTGAATTTTGGAGGGGCGCGCCATGTTATCGTAGTTGATCTCTACATTGAATCATTAAAGGGCCCATTCACGGCAGTCCGCCGTGCAGGACTGCAAATGAACATAGCTCACTGATTGGTTCTCGGTGTTTCCGGTCGTGTGGACCAATCAGTGAGCTATGTTCATTTGCAGTCCTGCACGGCGGACAGCCGTGAATGGGCCCTTTTAATAATAATTATAGGTCTACCAGATGGCAAATTTGGACAGCAGATTTTCAAAAAATATCCTTGATAATTGGATAAATTTATATATTTGCATGTTTCAGACACCGAATCAGCCGCTATAAGGAAAAAAAGATCAAAATGTTTTATTCCTATTACCCCGATATTGCTAGAGTCAATTTATTTTCTCACTTTTTGCCATCAGATTCTGGTAGACCTATACATAATATTATAATTCAACCAAATGTCGTAGGTCCGTCAACTGCCTGTAAATTAATTTCTTCGATAGTACATTATACAATCACAAGTAGGAAATAATATAGAAATTGCAAAATTGTCTAAGAATAGTAGAGTATGTTTTCAACTGCGTGGTGTATTTAACTTAATTTGCCTCATAAATAAATTCTTTGTATTTATTATGTAATATTTCGATTATTATTACTATTACGGTCGTGCCAAAATTGTGTAGTGCCTGTGCTTAGTATGCCAAATAAAACTCCGGCGTTTTTTTTTTGTTTGTTTTAGCAAGCAAACTTAAATCATATTGTAAGACAGAGATAGTTATAAATAAAATAGAATAAGTATTTAACAAATAATATAATGTAAATAATGCTCGTTTTCACCAACTACACCTAAAATTTAGGGGTCCCCTAAGCCAATATTCCAAGTTTTGTTCTTGATGAATTGACAACCCCGTAACTCTTAGGTGACGTATATTTCTACATAGTATAAAACAAAGTCGCTTTTTCTGTCCTCATGTCCCTTTGTTACCTTTAATTGCGGTTTTCTTTAATAAATAGAGTGATTAAAGAGAAAGGTTTGTGATAAATATGTATATTAATTATGTGAGTTTGCTATTTTACAAGTAAAATGTCAGACGGCCATTCTATAACAGATTCATTGTCAAGGTAACCGTCGTCGTCGCCACATACGTCACCTAAGTGTACGGGGTGAAGGGGTCGTCAATCCATCCCGTAAATTATAAACGTCACCTGATGGTTTGATGGATGAATCGCATAATAGGTTGTTTTATTTCAAATAAACGTCACCTAAGAGTTACGGGGTTGTCAATTCATCAAGAACAAAACTTGTTGGTGAAAACGGGCATAAGTTACATAACTATTATAAAGTTAGTTGTTCTATGGATAAGAGTCTAATGCCCTTTTTGATTTCATCCAACAATGAACAGGTATCTGTTAATCCAAAGCATAATGTTATATCTTATATTCTAACAATGATTGTGTGTCATCTATATAGCTAGACTTTAATGGTCAGGGAGCCCTAGAACATTTTTTTTTATTACTGTCAAGCAAATTTTTTGTGAGTAGCTTCATTTTGATAAGACAAACAACATTTTTATCTGCGAAAAATCTTGAAAGTGGTAGCTAACAGAGATAGAAAGGATTTCATACTTTGATTTGATGGTCCTAAAATATGGATTGTTATATTTGTGGGACAATGTTACTCTTAAATTATATAACTATTAACCTACCAATATACAAAAAATCAGCTGGTTAGGGTTCCGTCTTAGGGTTCTGTAATTAACAAAACTTGGTTGACTACGGTACCCTAAAACGGAACCCTAACCAGCAGATTTTTTAAATATTGGTAGATTAATACTTTGGTTAAGAAAAAAAGGGTACTTTACTGTAATGAGCATAAGAGGCAGGGGTCAGTGTGGTCCAGTGGTGATATGAAAAGCCGTCGATATGGTTTAAGTCTTAAAAATACTCTTAGGCTGGAATTATATTGTGCATCCGCGCAAACGAGCGGTTTGGCCGCTATACCGCGATCACGGGTTTCGTGGTGGATGTCTGTTAATACCATAAAGTTAATATACCTAGCGGAATAGAGAAACAAAGGCCTGAGCAAGCGAGATGTCACTATCAGTAACACTGCGTGGTAAAAAGAGACGTGTGCGGTGTGACACATGACAGCAGAACCAATTTTTTTCATCTATGAATAAATTGTCCAGTCGGCACTTGTATCTCTTAGAAAGATGCTTGTGTAAGTGTATATGTTACGCTCAAAGACAGAAAACGCTCAGTGTGCGAAAAAATGGCTCACAACGCGTTGTGGTCATAGGGAAACTGGCCTGGTTTCATTGAAACCACAGCGCTTTTATGTATTGCACACACACTTGGGCACTATAAAATTACTCCTGCGTAGTTCTGGTCTGGTTTCAGAACGCATCGTGGCCGTTTTCATTAGGGTCACAACACGAATTCGCGTCGTGGCTGTTTTTAAATGCTCAGAACGCGTCATGGCTTTTCTCGATTACCAGAACGCGTCATGGCCGTTTTCATTAGGGCCACGATGCGAATTTCGCGTCGTGGCCGTTTCACTATGACCACAACGCGTTGTGTGCCATTTTTTCGCTCACTGAGCGTTTTCGGTCTTTGAGCGTAACATATACGTGAACAGAATTTTACACACAGACTTAAACCAATTTTGATTTCGTTTGACAGCTCGAGATTGTTGCTATATTCCGCTAGGTATATTAACTTTATGGTTGATACATAGGTAGCTCTTTTATTTTCAGTATTATTATAGTAACTCTTCTGATCAATTCAATAGTATGTGGTCTTGCTATTTTTATTACTTACTTACTATCCAATGCAAGAACACAATGTAAATATGGTTAGTAATAGGAACTTGAACGAAAACAATGTCGCTATTAAATATATTGAAATTAAACGAATTTCATTTTGACATAAGCATAGCGGCTAAGCGGCTACTTCCCTTAACATTAAAAAATCTAAGATATCCAAAGCCGAACAAAGTACCTTCTCCTTTTTGGAAGCCATTTTTTAAAATGAAATGAAACGGAGTAGTTCACAGATGTTCCAGAGATTTTAATTTTTTTGTTTTTTGTTCGTATAATTTTAAATCTGGAACAAATTATTCCTTTTATTAAGGATTCTTTCAGACGAACGGCACTAGTCGGATAAGTGCCGTTCGTCTGTAAGAAGCCTTAGAGATAGCTGCAGCGGTTAGTGTTATTTCATCTCTGAAAGAAAATAATTTCCATGTGCCAAATAGTTTACACATATGAATAAATTGTTAGTTAGTATTATAATGATGTTGTATCTTAAGTCAATTGATAATGTGAAATAGATTTTTAGATAACAAAATAATTATATAGGTACTTAAGTAATTTGTTACACTTATTGATAATTATTCTGAGCAGTTTTGTTATTTTTTTTTCAAGGGGGTTATATTGTATTATTTACTGTTCTTGATTTAATTCAAGTATTAACGAGGTAATTGTTTTAATCTAATACAATATGTTGTAAAAAGTAAATATCAATCTAAAATATGATGTTGGAACCTTAATCGTAAAATGTAAAAAATCAGTAATTTGTATATAAAATTGATAACTAAGTAAGTAATAAATTCTGATGTATGTTATCAAAATGTGTTTTAATTTTAATATCCTGAGCTTTAGCGTTTATGAAATAATTATATATGCGTAATTTATATTATAAACGCATAATTTTTACTTCTTAGTGTGTGCACAACAAAGAATATTTATTATTCTTTATTATTATTAAATGTTCAGATAAACAGCAATATTTTAAATAATTAATTTAAAATCTAAACTAGGATTTTAGGGGCGAAAGCTTACGAGTGTGTATTTTTGTTTCTTCAGTCTTCACGCAAAAGCTGCTTGCGCCTTGAATAGATAACTGGGCGAAGGATATTTTTTTTATTAAGGCTGCTCTTTCGAAAAAAAGCGTACAGATGAAACAACTTTTCATCGGCATTAACAGAGAAATTATATCTGAAAATAATAATTAGTAATCTACATGATATGATACGTAATTTGGTTTTGCCATATTTTTTCTATCGGTATCACATAATAAAGAAATAAAAAACCAAATCACCTCCAAATCGTTGAATGAAACCACTTTACTCCTTCATTATTTATCAAAAGAATATATAAAAAATATCAACTGCTTTGCAATACATAAGTTAATAATTTGTTTTTTTTACTTTTTTGAATTATGTATTATATTAAGCCTTAAAAAGGTTTTTTCTCCTGTTTCGCCCTATCATGGACGCGGCGAGCGTCGTAACCGCCACCGTACAAGGCGCGCTGTTATGAATGTTATTTTAATGTCATTTACGTCGATATTCGCACTGACAGACAATCGACCTGCTAATTTAGGGAGAGAGGGCCCTTAAGGAAGAATGTAGGTTCTCACGTGACAAATAAATTACGATAGGCTTTAAATAAATAAAAACTATTATAGCAGAATTTTAGGATTTCTTACAAAATACCAAATACATTGACAGAGCCAAAATACCTAGGTATACCTACTTAATTGAAATTTTCATAAGAAAGAGTCCGTATCTTCTATTCCGTTTTCTCTAAATCTCTAACCTAAGAAATTATAACATCTATGTAGTTTTTCTCTGTATCAAGTGGCAGTTTAAAAAAGGTTTGAAACAAAGTAAGTTTACTTTTGCGACTACAGCCTGTTACAGAATCATTGCTCTTTATTTACAATAAACTTTAACAGGTCTCCGAGTTAATTTTATTTCGTGCAGTATATTTATTTTACTTAATTTGCTCTCCATTTCCTGACTGTAGTTTCGTAGTACTTTTAGTGGTTGTAGACTCCTTAGTCTTTAGATAAAGAATGCATTAATTCGATTCTTAGGGTGAAGCCAAACGATGGTAATTTGTGAGTCGTGAGTCGCAGAATTTCGGTTCGGCAGAATTCTGCTGAGTGCTTGCTGCATTCAGTTTCATACAAAAGTCCTGTTTGATTCACACGACTATGAGCGTAATTTTGTGAGTCATGATTTGTATGAAAAGAAATTTACGCGGCAGAAATTCTGCGGCTCATAACTCACAAATTACGCTCGTTTGGCTTCATCCTTTCTGTTGTAATTTAAAAAAAAAACTTTTTTTTCAGAGAAGTTTTTTAGCGGCCGTACTTACGACCGCACTCTAATACATTTTATGATTATAACTATTATATTATTATGTATTATTAAACTTCGATTTAACATAATAATAATTATTGTAGAGACAATATTAATGTTTACTTACATTTAGGGCCTAGTTCACCACTTCCTGATAAGTGCGGAATAGGCTATCCACCACTTAACTTGACAGGAAAGTATGGAGAATCCGTCAAAAAACTTGTGAATAGCCTATTCGGCACTTTATCAGAAAGTGGTGAAACAGGCCCTTAATGTAATAAAGATTTTGATAATATAAGCTCCATACATTTTCTGTCACTCTTTAAATTATAAGGTTCAAAGACACGAGTCTCTGACTGCGACCATCAGTGTTCTCTATTCGGTTGTTCAGTGGACTAGTATTGCAATTTTTTGTTGCGTTGGGATACATAATATTATTTCCATATTTGGTTAGGACAATGCAGACTGATCACCTGATTGTCTGACAAGTAACATGATCCATGCATTGGATGAGCATGTAAAAATTTGGTCCTGCGCCTGATCTCTCACCAGTCGTGTCGGTCGTCCTTCCCACGGGTTATGAGAGTAAAGGAATAGAGAGTGCTCTTGTGTACTGCGCACACACTCGGACCCTATAAAATTACTCCTGCGTAACTGGCTGAGTTTCAAGGAAACCGAAACCGGTGTGGTGACTGGGGAGTTATTATTGCAAATCTTTTGTTTTACACATAATTTCGGTTTAATAGTATGCTTTTTAGTTGAACAACAATTTTAAACTGTATGTAAACGGATTTCGCTGTGGTTTTAACAATAAATTAAACATAATAAAAAATGGTTGCCTGTAAAGTCGGTTTTACGGGCGAAGATTTTACGTGACAACGTGTGGGAGAGAGACGCAAGGCATTCGGCGGGCCTCTCTCTCGTTCGGTGACTCATCGTAACGTTACCGAGCGTTACACTTTTTCATAAGTGACTCCCAGCCGCAACCTAATTTAAGACGTTGTCACGTCAATAAATTCTGACATCACATAATATACATGTAGGTAGCATGTAGATTAAGTCCTTTTTTATTTTTTGTTCTGTTTTGTGTATGTTGTGTGTTGTCAAAATGAATGTTTTCTTATCTTATCTTAAATATTTTTTTTAACTTATTTCACAATTTTTGTTACAATTACAATTATTGTTACACAGGTACAAAGACAGTTCAAATCCACCTTGTATGTTGAGAGTTGAGACACTTGTGTAAGGTGGACTCGCCCTTCCATAACTATTAAAGTTTTTAATTTCACCTTTGTACAGTTACTATTCCTAACATTATATTCAAACAGTACTCAGGTGTGTTGACGACAAACGTGAACAGTCTAAAACTCTAAAAGAAAGAGCAGTTTACCGTCAAAGAAAGATTGTAGGTGTAATGTAGGTTACACTTACAATCTTTCTTAGGTAGAGGTTTAGCGAAAACTAAGAACACGTTAAGAACATAGTTGCTTCGCTTTTATTACAGAGTTTGCAACATCAAAGTGTGGAAACGTGCGAACGTATTTAAATACTGTGTTTGTTGATAGTTTGTGTGTTGAGAACTTAATTGTTGAGCTGCTTTAAAGTAAGGAGACCTTTGGTTAAGCAAAGCTTTGGTTAAGCGAGCTTTGGTTACGAGATGCCTTTGATTTCTGTTAAGAAAACGTGCGTACTTTCAACGGCACGAATGGCCTGTGATAGAGTTACGATTATCCAATGTCCATGACGTATTATTATAATGCGCTTACCAAGAGGCGAATCGTCAGCTCGGATTAATAAAATCATTACCCTTCCTTTTGGATTCGTCACAGTCGGGTAAATCACGTGATCATCTGATCTGCTCATATAATATAATATTATGGTTTAATGGTTTTAGTATATTGAACTCGACCAAGACTCCGTATTATACGTTATATCTCTACTAATAATATTAATTCTTCAAGCCCCATAAGAGCACCGGTGATCGCGACAACAATAGAATACAATAGCATTTCCAGGAATCGGCGATCGAAGGATTAAATATGCAAAACTAAATCTTTCTGTTCGTCTGTTATATCTTATTATTGTCATCCAATTCTTATAAAAATATTTTAATTTTTTATCACGTTGTGATAAAAATGAAATGAACAAAAATTATGATTCGTATATTTTTAAAGTAAATTAACCTTCTCATATTTGATATTTTACGTCTTTTGAAGCACCAATAATGATAATATTTTATGGGTTTAAGTCTCCCAGTTCAATGATGTCCCAGGTTTTATGATAGTCCAAATTGACAAATGAAAAATATAAAACAGTAATAGACTTTTTACGTTTATCTGTCGTGGGCCATGGCGTCACAGAATAACGTAGAATGTGCTTAATCAAAACAAATGAAGAGGGGGCAAACTAAAGAATCGTAAATTCTCTAGTAGGATTGGAATATTTAACATACATTTAATATTTGAAGGGAAAAGTATTTAAATTTGAGAGGAATCTGGTAGGTTGCGTTAAAAACCAGGAATTTGTTATCAAGGTTTGGTAACTGTAATAAAATATAGTTTCTTTATCAAAACATTAACCTTTCTCGAAGTTACAGAAAACTTACCAGTTATCATGTCATACTTGGCATGAAAATAACTTTTTTATCTTTGTCAACCGTTGGTGGCACTATTAGGATTTATGATCCAGTCGAATAATATAGTTGATCCATCACGCCGGTCAAACTGTGTCATAGCTGTTACGAAAATCTAACGACCAACAAGTGGCATAAATTGAACGATGTGTATAAAAATACTCTTTTTAGGGTTCTGTAGTCAACAAGGAACCCTTATAGTTTCGGTCTGTCCGTCCGTCTGTCCGTCTGTCTGTCCATCTGTTTGCTAGTAGTGTAAAACACGTTATAAAATGTACATTCATTTACAATACAAAAATTATTATCAAAAACTAGCGGTACTACTGATAACTGAACCCTATATTGCGCGTGACCCGACACGCACTTGGCTGGTTTTATTTTCTGTGGCTTTGCCGGCGTATGCCTACAAAGAGAATATAATCACTACGTGTATGTCTATTTACTAGATATTCGTCATGAACTTTTCTTTCCGTTTTCATCTTAAGTTTTCTGATAATGTATTTTAACCGCAATTTCGTTGCGTCGAAAACCATTTTTCAAACGCTCAAAGTATTTGTAAGTTTTCTGGAACTCAAAGAATCTTCATATCAAATTCCATTAATACAATACAGTTAAGCGTGAAGAAGTAACAGACAGACACACCTTTGTATTTGTAGTATTAGTATGCAGTTGTTATAAGGCTTTAGTTGTTATAAATATACTGTGTTCAGCATTGTTGGCCAAGAACCACAATTTTTGTCGAATTTCAACTTGCGACTCATATTATGTTGAACAGAGTTGTTAGTAATTCAGTTACAGAGTTGTTACACGTGGCCAACGTGTCGGGGGATGGACAGTTACATATCGCCGTCGTTTCTCAGCAACGCTATCTACGTGATATACCTGTGCCGTGTGCGGATAATGTATCGACCCTATTAACGCACACACATTAAGTTTTATACACTTGGAGCATTTTGGTATGGTATAAAAAAGAACCAAAAACTGTGTAGGTACAACCATATATTATATGGTTGTACACAGTTTTTGGTTCTTTTTCCCGGACCATACGAGGTAACGCACAATTTTTGGATAATTTTCTTGGATCGCACATGGTTATACACCGTTTTAGAAGTAAGTATTCTTGATGTGTATGTAAACCTGGTCAAATAAATAAAATTAGCCAATGTAATAACTTGAAAACGTATAATTTAATGTAGCTGACGTAGTTTCGTAAAATAAATAGACTGAACAAGTTTTTAGAAAAATATTTCCAACTACATTTGTTGTAAACTCAACCATTGCCTCGCGTCTGGAGCAGGCACCAAAAATGTTTTAAAAAATATGGGAAACTAGGAAACTTTAGACTTTTTAAGGCATATTAAAAATAAATTTTGTACTTTAATTTGTATTCGTACCATACATTTAAATATATCTTTTGTTACAGAATACAATACAGATACCCAGGAATGTATGGCTTGTATAATTATTTGGAAACATGTCAACGAATATTCTTTAAATAACTCTACGATCCTAAAATAACAAGGACGTTATTATTCCATTCTAATTAAATACGGCAATTCTAAAGGTTTTCTTCTTTATAGGAATCAAACGTTTTAAAGTATTTATTAAAATGGAGGAAAAGTTCTGATGAAAGTTTTGAGGTTTTATGCGAGTATGCACTATACAGTATACAGCTATACAATAATTATATATAATTATTTCCACGTCTGTCTAATAAATTTTACTAGACAGACATGAAATGACATATTAAAAGTCCTAATCCCATATTCTTACCAATTACTGCTGGTGGCTTACTTTGGCGATTGACTAAATATCACCACCTCCTTTGACAATACTATAAGAACGGTAAAAATATAAGCACAGTTTTAAATTTTTAGGAGTCAATCATATTAGTTTTTTTTTCGTTATGTAGGTATAATTAGGAAACCACACTTTTCAATGACACGGTAAAATGCGAACAAAAGTAGGTCTTCCGGCTCTAAACTTAATCATAATAAAATTTTATTTAAATAACAGCAATTATTAATGTGCTGGGAAAAATGCAAGCATCAAGAAAATTTATTATGACATAAAATAATAACCACCCTTAAAACGTGTCTGATTTTGGTGACGGTGGAATCAGGGCTAATCCGAGAGATCGTAAATTTTCAACTTTATGAATCACGGTATCTGAGAAGACGCTTTTTTTTATCTCTATTTATTTAGGGATTTTTATCCGAAGATATTATGTCAATCCCATTTAAATACCCTTTACTCAAATTTTCACTTATAATTAAAATTTACACTGTTTAATCGATATTGACAAAAATACAAGACTTGCTTAAATGATAAAACTATTCGTTGAGTTTCAATGTAGAGTTTAAGTATGAAATAATCATCAAATAGTTTAATTCTGAAATGACTTTAATTGCCGCACTCAGAGACGAAAATTAACTACGTTGTTAAAAATTACGATTTTAGTAGCCCTGACATTATTATCTGTCAAACTCTTCATTAAATTGAAGTTTAGGCTGTGTTTCCACTGAAGCGGGGCGGAGCGGAGCTTAGCGGTGCCGAATTGACCAATCACCATGCTCGAAATCTTCGCTGTCATTCCGCTGGAATAGCACGATTGGTCAATTCGGGAACCGCTAAGCTCCGCTCCGCTTCGGTGGAAACACAGCTGCATTTCCACTGAAGCGGAGCGGAGCTTAGAGGTGCCGAATTGACCAATCACCATGCTCGAAATCTTCGCTGTCATTCCGCTGGAATAGCACGATTGGTCAATTCAGGCACCGCTAAGCTCCGCTCCGCTTCAGTGGAAACACAGCCTAAAATATATCTCTGAGTGCCTGCCAGGTTTTGGCTACTAGCTCTGTCTGGATGATAGTAAACTAAATGGAAGCATTTTCTTAGTAAATGTAAAATATTTTTGATTCCTAAACAAAGGTAATAATAATAATTATTAATGAGTAATAAATTGTCACTAAATAATAAATTGGCAAAATAAATACAAGTAGTTACTGTCAGTTTCCACGTTTAGTGTTAAAAAGTTTATTCTATAAAAATAAGAAGCTGACCACTGACCAGGCAAACGATGTTTTGGCATATAAATAAAATTATAATATCAATATAAAAAGTAGACATAAACCTATTCTCAGGCCTAACGAATGTACTATCAGAGAAGTTGAATCCTAGGCAGAGGCCTACGTAGTTTGGTCGCGTTACGTCAAACCCAGCTGACAGATCACAATAATTAACATTGAATTACATGATCCGACCAAATTACGTCGGTCTGTCAACTGCCTAGGAATCAATTTCCTCGATGGTACATACAAAATTTCATTAAAATCGGGGAGGAGTTCGTGCGCAAGCACTACGACACGAGAATTTTATATATTAGAAGGAGATATTATAATAACAAAAACTGCACTCCGTTTTCGACACAGAACATAGCACATTAACACGAGTCAAAGCGAAATTTATAGTTCTTGGTATTTCACGTAAAATATTAGATATATTACGATAAACTATAATCAAAATGACCAGACTAGGCGGAGAATTTTTGTAATAAACAGCATTGGTATGAAATCCGCGCTTTGTTAATTATTGTTAAGTGTAAAGATATTTTACTGTTGACAGAAATTTCTAGACAGTTCGAAGTCCGAGTAAACAATTACGCGTTATTCGTTTAATAGACTGTGACATGATACATTGGATGTTATAAATTAGACGACATATTTACAAGTCTGCTACGTATATGTTCGTCTTATCTTATATTTGAGTATACTAGGAAGTTACCAAAGTCCAAACTACCTAGACGATAAACATGTTTTATTAGAAAAATACCAATAAACAGATAATAATGTGAAATAACAGTTATTTTATAATTTTCTTACCAATTATTAAGGTAGTTAATAAAGGCATACTGTAGGTTGCTAACCATAATATATCATGAAGCTGATATCAGACTGTTCGCTCGAATGAATATTTCGAATAAATGCTTCATTTTTCTTTGAACAGATTCGGAACTAATGCTGTATTTCCTATATTTTCGATTTAGATTCATTATTTAGAGCAAAAGTGTTGTAGGCTTAAATTGCACTAACATTAAATTTAAAGGTAATAAAATCGTTTCTGCTATCTGTTCGCGTATTAAGCTAAGTCATTAAATAAAATTATTATTGTGTAGGCAGACAACAATGAGTTGAGCATTGAAAATTTAATTTTTCACAAGAAAATCCATTTTTCACAGCGATTAAGTACAACTCTTTCACTTTGTGCTGTTAACCATTTTAAGCTCCAATAATCTTTTTGTGGAGGTTTGAATAGGCTTACTGCATAATCCTTATCATCTCTGCGCTGACAGCTCAGCTATAGGAAAGCCATACGTACAAATTAGGACTATAATTGGTTTATAATAATTCTGGATACATCCAAATGATTTATGTCAATTGGGCGAATTCCTGTGGCGAAATCTCAATTATCATTCCAGATTTAGTGTCGCCGCACACGGGCCACACGCGACAGCTACAAACGCCGCCACAATTCACAAGAAGCAAGACGATTGTACGATTGTAGCGTGTGGGGCGTCAACCGTGTGCGGCGAGTCCATATAAAATGTATGAAAACTACAGGAAATATGCCGGTAGCGGCGTTTTGTGGTTGTGGCCGGTGGCCCGTGTGCGGAAGCCCTTTAGGGCTGTATATTCTCATTGGGATACCATGGCGACGCGACCAATCGCTACCAACGAAATGTAGAAGACAAAGCGATTACAAACGGACACTTGAGCGTAGCTTGAGCTATAATATTTTGTAAACTGAAAGATGTTGAACTTTGTCATACTTCATAACATACTAAAACAAATAAGTACCTAAACCATACAGGGTGTGTAACAAAACAAAGTGATCATATTTTAGAGTGTGTATGAGTCCCCTGTATAGTGTGTAGAGTTCACTGTGAAAATAGCAGTACTGAAAGAGTTTTTTTGTGATTTATTTCACCCCAGCATCATGCATTTGCCCTGGTTACAGAAATTTAATAAGAGTTTATTTTTTAGAGCTATTACTTTCACAGTGAACTCTATACACCCCCTAAACTTATCACTTTGTTTTGCACACCCTATATAGTCTTATATATAAAAATGGATTTTCAATTGTGTTAGTCGCGCTAAAACTCGAAAACGGCTAGACGGATTAGGATTATTTTAGTCTTAAAATATTCGTAGAAGTCCAGGGAAGGTTTTAAAGTGACACGAAGTGCACCGGGACAGTTAGTATAGTAATAAAAAGGCCGTTAAAACTGCAGCTCAAATTTAATGCAGCAATATTAATTTGTCATCGTAAAAAAACTTTTTACACTTGTGGTATCCTGGGGGGATATTTGCCGGGGATATGGTGGGGGTTGTCAGGGTTGTACTCCCACACGAGGTACTCTGGCTCGTCGAGGTACAGGGGAGGGATCTCCTCACTCGATTCCACCTTCACATGCATCAGTTCTCTGTTACGTTCTAGTAGCTCGTCCACTCTAGCTTGGGTTTCAGTGGATATGTCTGTAGTTAAAGAACAATAATTAAGATGGGTATTGACTATTGACGCAAACATTAACATTGAGTAACCTTTATGATTTGATTGTCAAATAAGTACCTATTATAAATTAAAATTAAAAGATTTTTAATTTAACTATGTAGGTATAACATAATATTATTGTTTGATACTAGGTAAGGAGGTACTGAGAAATATCTGATAAAATATAATTAATGGCTCATTTTCATTGGTCGATATGCGCATGCGGGGTGCGGGAGATTTCTGAAACGCATGCCACAGGGCCCGCATTCGGGGAACCGTTTTCATTAGTCGATAGGGCCCGCATGCGGGGTGCGGGAGATTTCTGGAACGCGTGCCACAGGGCCCGCATTTGGGGAAATAAATGGGCTATCTAACACTGAAAGAATCATCAAAATCCGTTGCGTAGTTTTAAAGATTAAAGGGAACAAAGGGACATGAGGGAAAAAAGCGACTTTGTTTTATAATAAGTATAGATATTATAGAAGAAACTATTGGCGTCACTGAAGGAGAAGAGAAAAAGATTTTGGGTGCGAACTTTACTGAACAATAGAAACAGGCATGGCGCGTCAGAAACATTGTGTAAGGAGTTACAATTGCATTTGGAGTGTGATACAGTAGAAGATCATGATAATTTTTTTAGATTATCTAATGAATTATTTGAAGATTTATTAAATAAAATAGAAACACGACTTCAGAAAAAAGACACTCAATTTTGTGAGGCATTATCTCCAAGATTAACTTGCGCTCACATTACGTTATTTAGCTACTGGAGATTCATACAGAAGCTTGTTTTACTTATTTCGCGTGTCTCCTTCTACTATTAGCACTTTTATACCACAAGTATGTGACGCCATACCGCCGTGCCGCCACCTAGGTGTTTGAAACTTTGTATTTAAGTATATATTTTGTTAAACCTCAAACTTACAGAAAAATTAGTGCCATACTGTTACAAATCGTTCGAATTACGAATGAAATCTTAGGATTTTGAAAAAATATTGTTTACATTCACGACCTCCCACAGGTATGGCATTATCAGACTTCTATTTATGATCATACAGGGAACTGTTAAAAAAAGTTTCAGGGTGGTACAAATAAAAAAAAATCTCCTTTGCAGTAGTACGAGTATGGCGGCCATTGGGAACTGTCGGAAAAGCAAGCTGTATATCGACCGATGAATTTCATTGGTCGATATCACAGGCGATGTAACGAACACGTATCGACTTGTAACTTTCATTGGTCGTTATCTCGGCTGCGGGGACTGCCCGCATGCTGTACAACGAACGAGTTAACGACCAATGAAAATGAGCCAATACCTATATAAGACCTACAGACTTTAATCTTTCGATAAAAAAGAAACGTACATAAATAAATGAAGCAACTCTTATTATATTTTGACGACCTCCGTGGCGCAGTGGTGAGCGCGTTGGTAGCTCACGCCGGAGGTCGCGGGTTCGAGTCCCGCCGACTGAACAAAAAGTTTATAAAGTTCCTGGGTCATGAATGTATATTAAATATGTGTATCATATTATAATAAAAATCTTAAATATATGTATAGTATAAAAGTATTATATATATTTCCGTTGTATGGTACCTGTAACACAAGTCCTTCAGGTACTTACCACGGGGCCAGACTGACGTGGTGTGAAGCGTCCATAGATATTATATTATTATTATATTAGGTACTTCAATTTATCATCTATATTTTTATAAATTATCCTCAAGGAAATATGGAATATTATAAGCAGGATGCTTTAGTCGGGGCTTATCGGGATTTGCATCTTCTATTTATAAACCATGCGGACTTTGAAAATCCGATGCTCTTGAAAATACTGAATCGAGTTACGGATCAGTTATATGAACGGAAACTCGACGAAGTATTGAGATCGAAGAGGAAAATATTAAAAAAGTTTTATAAGAATTTTGTTTTTTACGATAAAACATTTTTCGGGTTCCACGACTCAGGAAATGGTGAGGGAATGCGATATTTGGAAATCAATGACAGAGTGTGAAAGGATTAAGAAAGGAAGAAATTATTTTGTTAAAAATACGAGTACTACATACATCCATAGAAATATTATAAATTCGAAGTGTGTCTGTCTGTCTGTCTGTCTGTCTATCTGTCTGTCTGTTACCTCTTCACGACCAAACCACTGAACACATTTTACTGTGATATGGAGATTGCTTTGAGTCCTGAGAAAGGACATACGATACTTTTTATCCCGGAAAAATGTACGGTTCTCGCGCGACCGTCATCTAGTATTTAAATAAGTAGTTTGTAACTACAAGTGCAAGTGACCAAGTATGTGTGTAATATATTATGTAAGTGAGCAAGTTTACTTTTATTTATTTTTTGTTTCTAAACCTATTCCAAGCAATCCTAAAAACAATAAAAGTTAGTGCGGTTGATTTCTTCGTCATATTAAACTTAAAAGTATCTTCAAACTGTTTTTTTCTTGTTTATTTCATCAGACTTTTTTGTAAAGAACCCACAAATCAGACCACGGCTCACCCTTGATTGTTCGTGGAAATTTCGTGATTGACACTTACGCGTTCCACGCAAATCGAGTTTCAGCACCTTTCTATTTTTCTCCAGGGAGAGAATTAATGTTTTTTCGGCCACCCCTGACAAATTATTGGCAGCCATATCTAAACGAGTCAGCCCACGATTTAAACTGAGTAATCCGACAATCTGGAAAATAGCAAGATGAGATATTATGTCGACTTATTATAATGTTATGACTAGCTGTTGCCCGCAACTTCGTCCGCGTGAATGTATGTTATTAATTATTATAATCGAGATTTAGAAAATGGAAAACCCATCTACGAATAAGCTGCAAAAAGTATTTAATGAAATTTGGTATGCAGAAACTTTGAGTTCTGGCCAAGCCACAGGCTATTTTGAGTCATGGCAAAATGCACGTTTTCGGCGCCATGAATGATTTCCCGCACAAACGGATTTATTACAAAGAGAAACGATTGAATGCTCTCTTGTATAATGTTATTATTACCTGACATACATCAACTGGGAATGACAGTTCATGGCGGTAAAATACACGGTTCCCAGGACTTTATGCTCAAAAGTCAACATATTTTAATAAAATGCATTTTAACTTTTTTACCTTTTCAGCAGAGTCTCCGTGAAAGCCACAAGAATTCAGGATTAATGTTTGAGGCTTCTCTTTACATCTCACCAAAGCGGCGGCCAGCTTAGAAGCAGATTCCACGGAGAAAAAATTCAGGCTGAAATCTTAAAAATGTAATAATATAATGTAGGTATCATTGTTTTTGATATACCGTAGTATAATGATTATAGTAGTTATTTTTTCTAATTTATTTGTAAGTATGTTTTATCCTTTAAAAAGTTAGAATAAGGGAGTGTCAGCCAGGCGTTTGTCATTTTATAAAAGGTCACGGTAACTTTAGGAAGTATCAAATGATGAAGGTCTATCTAATTTTTAAATATAAAGTTATGGCTGGTTTACACGTATTAAGTAGATAAGTAGTTAACTAAATTTTAACTTAATTTTAAGTTACTTATTGCATGCAACGCAATTATGCAACACAAAATTTTGTAGCAAGTAGTAAGTTAAAATTTAGTTAAGTACTAAACAAGGAAATTAGAATTTTGACTATTTTCTGTAAGGTTGGCAGGCGGGGCTTGTCACTTGACACATTTCCGTTAAAATTTAGTTACTACTTATCTACTTAATACGTGTAAACCAGCCCTTAGACAAACGTGTTCAAAATCTTGTTATTCAATAAATGCGTGATGAAAGGCATGGCGCTGAAATAAGCCTGAATAAGAAATAAATGATAACATTCACAATGCGAAATCTTTTGTATCAACATACCGAGCAGCTGTAGAGGCGCAGCGGGCTTCATTTGTAAGGCATATGCAATACCCTGCACCCCGACCTCCTTGAAACAATTGTTCGCTATTCTGACAATTCTCAAATTTTTATGAATCATCATGAACCCGGCCAGGGCTTTTATGCCGTAATCCCCGATTCTACAGTGGTTGAAGTTCAGTTCCTCGATACTCGGTATTCTGACGAGGTTCTGAAGCAGCAACTTCGCTTTGGAACAGTCTAGGTTACTTCTATTAATGCGGAACACTCTTAAGCGCTGAAGCTCCTTGAGGCCGCCGCAGAGAGAGTCGCAGTCCTCGAGAGAAAACTTGAAATAACGAGGCATGTACGACTCTTCGACGTTGTTCATGCCGAAAATCAATGAGATTTCCTCTAAGTTCTTTAAGTTTCGAAACACCGGTTCCAGAGGGATGTGATCGTATAGTTTGGGGACGCTGAATGGGCATGTGTCTTCTACAATGTCGTCCAAAGGGACTGGAGGTTCCGGCTGGCGAACAACCTTTACTTGTTCTATGACCAGCTGCTTAATGTATGGGCTAACCTTAAATAATATATTTTGATTAAAAGATGGTATAAGAGTATGAACTTTGTATTGTTGAGACTCTCGCGCGACGTATTTTGTCAAGCTATGTAACTGGAAGTAACAAAGCAATGCAAAATTAAAAAAAGTCACACTTATGCCTCCTTAGGAGGTAGGTATATTATATTATTATGAAGAATGGAGATAGTCTACCGTGTAATACACAATATATTTTAATTACTTTGTTCTGAAACAATTATCTAATGCATAATTAAAATGGTGTTAATAGCAAATAGCACATGTAACATCAAGGCTTCATTACCAATTTAGCAAGTTCAGCGGCATCCTCCTCAATAAAAACATCTGGATTTGCATTCTCTAGATAATCTTGTAAATATTTGGACAAATATTTTTCCTTCCAATCCAATACTCCTACGTCACGACACAAGGAAAACTTTGAGTGGAACGATCTCTTCCAATATTGCTCATCCTGAAATACACTAAAGTAAGAAAAAACCTTATCTAGCAAGAACAGTTTATAAGGGCCTGCTAGTCTATACTAATTACGAGTATTTAAGCGTTATAATAATCAATATATACATAATATAGTCCACAGACATGCATAATATTATTTAGGGATAGCGCAGACATTTGCTAATCGCTATTTGCGCCGGAACCATGCAATTCCGTAAATAAACTCTGCGTAAGCAATGCAATTCCGTAAAAAAACCGTGCGCTTTTCGCGTAACTTTCTGCCGCGCACTGTAAAACTCTGAAACGAACTGTCACCAGCAGTATTTCCGGACCTACCTACCTATACGACCTGCAAACCTTTAAGAAGAGAGCGTATTCCCTCATAAAAGGTCGGCAACCAGAGGCGGCGCAAGGCGTGGGCGGTGTGGGCGACCGCCCACGGCTTCGCGTCGCGGTCTAAGGGGCCTCGGGCCCCTTTGACCACGAGGTTTTTTTTAAGGTTTTACGAGTTTTGATACTCAAATATTCATAAATAAAAAGTTTTATAAATAAAATTTTGAGTATCAAAAAATTATTTCTCTCAAAAATCCGTTCTTTAGCGTCATCCATCAAGGGGCCTCGCAAAATATGTTTTAGGGGGCCTCGCAAGATATATCTTGCCCACATAAAATTTAGGTCTTGCCCCGCCACTGCCGGCAACGCACCTTTTTTTTTCATTAAATAAGGGGGCAAACGAGCATACGGGTCACCTGATGGTAAGCAACTACCGTCGCCCATGGACACTCACAACATCAGAAGAGCTGCAGGTGCGTTGCCGGCCTTTTAAGAGGGAATACGCTCTTTTCTTGAAGGTTTGCAGGTCGTATAGGTCCGGAAATACTGCTGGTGACAGTTCGTTCCAGAGTTTTACAGTGCGCGGCAGAAAGTTACGCGAAAAACGCACTGTGGAAGACTGCCACTCATCGAGGTGATGAGGATGGTATGTTTTTCGCGTGGGACGATGGCGAAAAGTTGCAGGTGGTATGATTCCGAACAATTCCTCAGAGCACTCCCCGTGATACAACCGATAGAGGATGCAGAGTGAAGCTACATCTCGGCGTAATTCCAAGGGGTCCAAGCTGTTTGAAACACTATGACAGTCAACAATTCGAGTGGCCCTTCGTTGGATACGATCCAGAGGGAGCAGTTGGTATTTTGGCGCCCCTGCCCAGAGATGAGAACAATATTCCATATGAGGCCGAACCTGCGCCTTGTAGAGTTGTAGGCGCTGGTCCGGACTGAAGTACTGTCTCGCTCTGTTAAGAACACCAAGCTTCTTCGAGGCTAATTTGGCCTTACCCTCTAGATGATATCGGAACTGGACTTCGCTCGATATGTTGACGCCAAGTATCTCAATGCTAGGGAAGATGGTTAAAGATGTGCCCTCGAAACGAGGATATACGACCATTGGTGACTTTTTAGTGGTGAACGCGCAGACTTGTGTCTTGGCAGGGTTGAATTGGACCAAGTTACGTCTACCCCATTCAGAGACCTTCTCCAATGAATTTTCCATCTTAGACACAAGTTCGTTTCGACTCTCAGTGACATTTTGCCGAGAAACATTGGGGGAGCCGGTATATACAGACAGCATCACCTGTACTGTCATCCGCATAGCAATGAATGCCGCTGGTCTGCAACATGTCATTGATATGCAGTAAGAATAGAGTAGGCGATAGCACACAGCCCTGAGGGTTGATTCGCCGTTAACTAAGACCTTTATGCTTCTGTCTGCTACCTGCTGCAACTCTTCTGATGTTGCGAGTGTCCATGGGCAACGGTATTTGCTTTCCATTAGGTGACCCGTTTGTTGGTTTGCCCCCTTATTTTATAGAAAAAGAACTGTCTCATATTTTTTTTCTTGAGTCATAAAGTAGAGCTTGTCTAACATGAAATGACGCGCCCCTCCCTCGTATTCACAGTACAAAAGTGTTTCATTTATATCAACTTTGAAGTGGTGGGGCGCGTCATTTCAAATTAGACAAGCTCTACCTTCATAGATTGAATAGTTTACAGGAGTCGTATACCTTTATGTATGGCACGCTGTATTTTAGTGGGATATCATCGGGATACAAATCCATTAGCACATCGACATCCTTCTGTAAAATGGACGGCAGAGGGTTGATTCTATGAAATACTCGCGATAATGCGACGCACGCGAGGTATGTGAGCGGGGCAGGAGTCAAATTATCGTCCCATTCGAAATCCTCAGCTATAATCTTGCGATTAATCTCCCCGGCAGAATCCTTCATTTGTTCACAAGTACTATAAGCTATTCGGGTATTTGGCGAAACTACGTAGGGAATTTTCATGATTAATTTTTATGATTCTCGTGTTGTCGACGAAATATTTTACTGAATTTTGACGTATTTTGATTGTTTCAGTGTCACTGCCAGTTTCAGGTTGGGAGAGATCTTTGGTTTCAGGCAACACCACTGATGTCTATTAGGGCGTATTTTCATTAGTCGTTAACTCGTGCTGTATACAGCATACGGGGAGTCTATGACAACTAATGGCGCATTTTGATTGGTCGAGGCATGATCTCCCGCACCCCGCATGCGGGCCCTATCGACCAGTGAAAATGAGCCATTACTTGTATGGAGGTCAGTGGACAACACCAAAACGTCTTGTTTATGTATACAGGGTGTTACAAAATAAAATTTTGTATGGGCTAAATCATGAGTCATGACTTATGAGTCATGACACTCGGGCGCTCTGCACTTGCCCTCTCAATTTACGAAATAAAATAATATTATGCTCTTTCGGCGCTGCTACTATCACAGATGAACTCTATATGTATAAGAGATACACATACTCCAAAGTATTATTACTTTGTTTTTTTACACTTGTATAGACCTACGCAGGTGTTTTGGTGCGTAGATGATAAAGAGTATGAATCTCGTTCTGGTGGTGATCTTGAAACAAAGAGAACTCTATCCTCTTCTTTGTTATAAGAAAATTTACCGAAACATGTTGTGTATGTAGCATTAATGAATTAATATAAAACCCTTTAGTACTGTACCTTCGACAAGGAATGTCAGTGACTCGAAACGAGTTTATTATAACTGGTGGGACGCTGGACTTTGACCGGCTCTACCTATAAACACGTCGATAATGGTAATTACTAATTATACTAATGTTTATTCAAAGGTCAAAGAAGGAAAGATGTAGAGAACTCGTTTGACCTCCTAATTGTAGCTTATATCCTAATATATTAAGTAACATATTAGGCAATGTTATTAGAAAGAGACAAAACATAATAATATCATGGCCTCTCGATGAACTCGTTTTATAGCAAGGTTTCTCCACTGAAGGCCAATAGTGATAATCCAAAAACCATACATCAGACACCACAATTATTATAACCAATATAATTTCTGCCATGTGCTAAATGATAAACAGGGACGCGATAGTAAATCGGGTATCTCCGCCGGCGCTCGGGCGAGCTCGGACCAAAACAAAACATTCGCCGCACCCGCTCGTCAGCTAGTGAGTGTTTATCTTTCAAACGATAAAATACAAAAATACAGAGTTCCCGCTCCGGGATTGTGTGAGTTAATTCTCAACAAAATATCTCAAAATGGATTCCAACAAGTCGTCGACGAAGAAACAACAGTCGTACGTGACATCGAATTATAATCCGCTCAATTTGCTGTTCAACTCAAGGCGCCGCACCGAAAGTGAAAACAGCACCGGTTCAAATTCCGAAAATTGTGAAAGAGGTTAGTATTTCAATTTATTTCTATATTTAAATCTTATTTCTAAATTTTTTACTTAATTTAAATCATCAATTTATATAATTTTAAAAATCATTAAAACAAGTCAATACATTAAAGACTCTACCATGGTACAGCTGCTGGCCTCGTAAGTCGTAACTATTATGTCATAATAATTATGTTGTGATTATTATTTCGTATTTTTTGTATTATTATTCTATTAAAATTCTGCGTATTCAATACTACTTTACATTTAAAGACGAGGCTGACTTGTGTTGCGAAACATTTTTAATATAACAAAGGAACAAAAACAATATTAATATCATTTTTTTTTTCAATTTAATTTAATAAGTATTATTAATATCACAAAATAAAACATCACAAAAAAGAAAGTGCCATATGATGACAAAAAAGAAAGTACAAAATCGAATAAAAAGTAAACTAGTGATCAGCTAACTTTTTTTTGTTTTGTTGTTTGGATGTTAAATGCTCACAATGAGCAAAGTCCCATGTGAGACAATACGTGGAATCGGAGTCTTTACCAGTTTTTACATTGAGAACTATTGCTTCGTCCACAAAGTAGGCGTGAGATTTGTCACGACCACATGTTAATGACATGACAGAGAGAACTTTCATTTTGAATGCTTGTTCTGAGTTCTCTCTATCTCTTATAATTACTATGGTTCTCTCTTCTATTTCTCCTCTCAGCTAGACGAAAAAAGTTTAGTAATGTTACCGATCCGAAAAGGTTACCTCTTATTTTCTTTTCAACATTTGTTTCTCTCTATCTCTTCTTTTATAACTGTTGTTCTCTTTATATCTGTCAGACCAAAATATCATTAATAAGTACATTTTTAGTTTCACTTCATTGTCCTCCTAAAGTGTCCTTTGCGATAGCAATTAAATAATTGAAAGCAACTTTTAAAATTCAAGGCAATTGAGTTAGGTGTATGAGAAGATTCGAGTTTGAGTCGCTGTGTTGGCTGATATAAAAATTTCAGATGTTGCAATATCCACTATGTTATTAATAATTATTATTTGAGATAAATACACAATACCATTATTGTGTATATGACACTAAGGAAAAATGTATGAGTCTACTTTATTTGGCGACATTTAACTTTGTTGTCGCTTTTGTTTTGTTTTTCGGATTCATAACTTTAAGAATTAATCCGAAATTCTCAAAATTCTGTGTATCCGATCACGACTCAACAATGGGGATTGTCCATTTTTTTTTAATTTTGCTAATTACAAAAACATTTCGAGGAATAAGGTCAGTGATCGTTTTTCTGTATATAAACGAAAAAAATACCCGTTAGTTACTTATATTTTTGAACAAATATGTTTAACCTTAGTTTGACCTTCAATGGCGTTAAATTAGCAATAAATTCGACCAACATTACGTTTCCAACTTTTGGTAAGCTTCTCGTATCAGCTTTCACATAATGATAACTTGCATTAGACGAACCAGACATTATAAATAAGATTGAAAGGAAAAAAAAACATACTACAGAGGTCAATTGGCCGCCGATGATGACGTCAGAGCGAAACTTTAAAAATTTATTGAGAAAAAACTAGCCAATGAATTTCAAAATTATTTAATTTATATTCTTAAAATACCCTATTTTAACGAAAAAAATATAAAAAGTACATGTGATTTTTTTTTGGACAATGCCCATTCTCCCGACACTGCATCAAATATTAATATACAGCATTATTTTTTTCAGGTTCACAGTTCAGTTCATACCAGAGGCAGACGAGTAAAAATAGCGACGAATATTTGTGGATGATGTGAGTTATTTATATTCTTTTCGTTTTATCCCTTCCTGGAATACAGTTTAACCGTAATCATAAATTAGGATAATCTTTCTAATTCCACTGCCCTACTAAATCCTCATTTTTAATCCACTGCTCCACTTATTTTGCCAAATATTAATTACTAGGTGACGCCCGTAACTCCGTTGCTCCAAAATTCGTTTATCACACGGGAACCGTACATTTTCCCTGAATAAAATGTATCCAGTGTCCTTTCCCGGTACTCAAGGTATCTTCATACGAAATTTCAGCAAAATCGATTCAGCTGTTTGGACGTGAAGACAGACTTTCGCATTTATAATATAAGTGTGGATAAAATGGATTTGTGGGTTAAAACTGCGATGATATTACATAGGAAATTGCGAAAATATTATACAAACATAATGTATTATTAAACAAAGACTTAAGCCAAGTTCCTACAGCATTTGTACAAGGTCTTCAAACTTGAAGACTTACGAATTGGTCTGCTTTGACTGGTATCAAAATTATTAAGGAACAAAATTACAGCTTAATTATTGCAAAAGTTTATTTGTAACAGTTCACTGTTCATCCTACATCATAATTATTATTCATAAGTCAAGCCAATGTTATGATAATATAACTAGATGAACTTCCCTGCAGGACAGGCATCGCCTAGTGTAAAGGCATCGTTAGGATCCTTTCCATTTGTATTATAATATAATTTTGTATTTGTATTTATTACCATAAACATAACAACAACATTCACGATGGAATTAACACGAACGTGGCCAAGTTTTCCATAGCCCGTAGGTGCCTATGTAAGTGTAACTTGTAAGGCACCTACGGGTGGGAGAAACTTGTATTAGTTTAGCTGGCTGTTAATTATCATAATCTTAGTTAAAGTTCATCACTGACTGTGTAAACAGGGATTCTATTGTATTCTGTAATCTCAACTCAAAACGAAAATAGAGTTTTTGGTGTGTTGAGCTGTCCGTAGCGGCTCTCAACAAATAAATTGATTTTGATATATTTACTAACGTGTTTGGGACCGCTGTGTTTTTTAGGAAAATAACTTATTGGATAAATAGATGATGCCCGCAACTTTGATGCGCCAAAATTAGTATATCGCGCGGAAACCGTACATTTTTCTGCAACAAAAACTATCCTAATTCCTATGTCTTTCTCCGGGACTAAAAGTATTCAGCGGTTTAAACGAGAAGAGGTAACAGACAGACAGACAAACAGACAGACACACTTTCGCATTGATAACATTAGTATCATCGATGATACAGTTCTTCTTCTCAATCAGTCTTTGCCTACATGCAAGTAGAATATCTATACTTATTATAAAACAAAGTCGCTTTTTTTTCCCTCATGTCCCTTTGTTCCCTTTAATCTTTAAAACTATGCAACGGATTTTGATAATTCTTTCAGTGTTAGATAGCCCATTTATCGAGGAAGGTTATGGACTATATTTTATCACGCTAAAACTAATAGGAGCGAAGAAATAGAGGAAAATGTGGAAAAAACGAGGAAAATTATTTAAAAGGGCTAACTTGAATGCGCTAATCTCGGGAACTACTGGTTCGATTTGAAAAATTCTTTCAGTGTTAGATAGCGCATTTATTGAGGAAGGCTATAGGCATAATTTTTTCAGTGGCTATATATTTTATACCCGTGCGACGCCGGGGCGGGGCGCTAGTTTAAGAATAACTTAGAGCTACTTGATCAAGACTTTATCATAAGAATAACAATAATATCGGGTACTCCAAAGTTATAAGCGTTTTATAAATTAAGATATACTATCACTCACCTACAGCCGACCTGCACTATCTCATGTTTTGAGTTAGGCTTGTATCGCATAATGTATAACTTTATATCCCACTCAAATATCGATATACACTATAAAAGAGATAAATATCAGTGTGTGTAAGTCCAAATTGCATCTAAATATAAACTGCATTATGATTGCATTTATTTATTATTAGCATAAAAACCAGAGGAGATAGATAAATATAATTTCTTATATAATTTGTGTCCGAACACAGAAAACATAATATATAATACTTTTATTATACTTTGAGTAGATTTTTAAGCTTTTACCAGAGACCAGCGGGGCTAAAATAGTCGCATAGCAATTCCTCTCAATGAATTTACAAAATGAATTGTCAAAACTGTCAAACTCACGAATGAGTTTTGACATTTGACATTTTGAGTTTGACAAATTCAATTGGTCTAAATTCGTACTAATTTGACATTCGTGAATTTGACAGTTTTTACAATTCATTTTGTGACCATTTTAGCCCCGCAGCTTTTACATAGCTTTTATCGCGGGCTTCGAGCGCGGCGATCGAATCAAGAAATTCCGTATCGAAAATACTATTATGATTATAACTAATTATTACGAGTTACGACCCATCATCCACCATAACAATGGCCATGACAAAACTTCGGGTGAAAAATACTGTTGCATTCCAACTTCAAAGGTAACCGAACGAAAGTTTACACTTTAAATCCATGACAGATAATAATAATTTATCAGGTGTATTTAAAGTCTTAATCAATGCAGTCAGAGATGATAAAATATTATCCTTTTACTTTTAAAATCTAGCAAAAGGCAGTATGATTCTATATTTAGTTAACTAAATATATAATCATACTGCCTTTTGCTTACATCAAGTTCATTGTTTTGTACAAGGACTTTGGTCATGCATATCCATTATCCATACTTCCATTCTAATATTATATACTTACGCGAAGTGTCTGTCTGTTACCTCTTCACGCCCAGACCGCTGAACCGATTTTGCTGAAATTTGATATGGAGATACTTTGAGTCCCGAGGAAGGACAAAGGATACTTGTATCCCGAAAAAATGTACGGTTCCCATGCGATAAACGAATTTTGGCGCAAAGGAGGTGCGGGCGTCATCTAGTTGAGTATGCATCAGAATTGGTTTCGTCATGATAATTTTATTACATTCTATCTGGCATAATATTATGTCTTTTAAGTCTGATGCCCGCTGTACACTCTCGCCGAGAGCTCTCGGGCGAGAGTCTCGTGCGAGAGCCCCTTGCCCGAGTGGGATCATGTACATTCTCGCTTAGTTCAATCGTAGTAAAGAACTCAGACAAGATGGAGGAAAACGACCATTCACTATTCACCATGCATCGAAAGTTAACATTGTAATCCAAAGATTTATAATCATATTTAATTTTATTTCTCACAGATAATGACTCATAATGTCGTTTAATATTGTTATTTTTCTGTTCTACACTGTCCAACGGCGGGACTAGTACTGAAAGACGCGAGAGTGTACAGTAGTGCGCTCGTTTTCCTCGCGAGACCCTTTGTCTCGGGCGCAAAATACCGACAACGGACCGAGGGGGTCCGAGACACGCGAGACGAGGCGAGCGCACCCATTTACACTCTCGCACTCGGGCCGCCTCGCTGTGTCTCGGCGAGAGTGTACAGCCGGCTTAAGATTCACGATGCATTTTAATTAACTATTAACAACCATTTGTATCAAGAATGTATGAAACGAATCTATTTAAAGTTTTAAATATTTCTACAATAGCATGAAGTATCAAAGCAATGTCACTAACAAGTTCTGTAGAGTACTGAAATACCTTTAGGCACTTCAATTAATTATTGTGTACGTAAAGTACAGTATTATATTCGCAAGTATATTATTAAGTTAATAAACAGCTGTATATTTTACCATTTTAATCCAAAATTATTTTAATAAATTATTGTCGTTTAAATCTACATAAAATTAAGTCTCAGATTTAAACGCGTACATTATTCAGACTAAGAAATGGAAAAATTATGAATGTTTAAAGGATTCGCAGAAGTAGGAAATAGAAGTGAAATGTTTTAATTTAATTAATTAAAGTGGAAACACTTAAGACGCTTTCGGCGATCGCGGGGAATGTTTTCATGTTCGTTGCAAAATAAACTTAGCAATAACTGCAGAAGGTCAACTAGTAGTGACGTTCTTAGAGCCTGCAATGCTCCGTCTCGTTTGCGTATAACGCAGCCTTTAAGTTAGAAAGAGACAA
The DNA here is from genome assembly GCA_937595015.1 of Polyommatus icarus. NCBI lineage: Eukaryota > Metazoa > Arthropoda > Insecta > Lepidoptera > Lycaenidae > Polyommatus > Polyommatus icarus. Next base: position 6,427,538 of record OW569329.1, on the reverse strand, counting down.
AAAAGCAGTTGGCCCTCGGCGCTCGCGTGTTGAAACCTATTGCATGCGCCCGCGCACCGTTCGCTACCACGCAGTTGTCAGTTGGACTATACAACAACAAATAGTGTGAATGAGAGTGACAGTGAAAAGTTATCTATAGTACGTGCCTCGCTTACCTCTGGAGACAGCTGCACGCATGCTTCGGTTAGAAATGTCTTGTTTACCAGCCCGCCCATAGTGGGCATTCGAATTTCCGGACTATAATAAGTTGCATAGTAGTTTGCTAAAAGTTTTACTAACAATCGAAGGATTTTCAAGGATACAAAGTACGTATTAACATTAAATACTCTTTTATACAAAACAACAAAAATGACTTGTTAAAACTACCTACATTAACATTTCTTTATTTCGGTTAGGTCTAAAACGGGGACACAAGAAGTACATAGAACAAAATAGTAAGAAAAATCTCTAGATCCGGAAATCTATAAATCTTTTTCGGAATACCTAATATAATAAATAGGTAGACAACTACAAACAATATATAATTATAGCGCCTGCTAAAGCTACCGAATACAAAAGCACAAGCTATTATCATTCTTAACGTGACTGCTGACGGTTCATTATCATAAAACACCAATAAAGATTACCTGTATGACGCGTAATATATGTAATACATGTAGAAACAAAGGTAACAAAGACATAGGTTATAGATCACCGCACAGTTAACAAAAGACGAACGCAATGAGTAGACAGTTTATGCATATATAGTTGTGACTTGTAACTGTTATGCGTGTTAAAAGTTAAAACCACGAGTAAAATATATAATCACAAAATATTATAATACAATTTGACCCTATTTTTCAACAAAACCTTGAGTTTAATTGGTGACTGCTTGGCCATAAGTATTTGGGTTACAATTACAACACTTATCCCGAAGAATCCTGGTAAGCTTTAGTAAGCAGTCGTTCGAAAACTTTTCCAAGCACATACATAACATACTTTTAATCTAGCATTCTTCTTCTTTCATTTTTGACGGTAGACGCACCTCGTCAGCTCAAATAATAATTAGTATGTTTGACATAAGTACAAGATATGTTTGATCTCATGGCACAGTTCTCAATAGATCACAATCGTGATTGTCCCAGAGCTTGCATCAACATAACAATTAATGCAGTTTCTTAACCCTTAACCACCTGCCATACGTCTCACAGACCCCGCTGATATTATTTTTGTTAATATTTTTGCGCCGGAGTGTTGTATCGACTTGTTGGCTTTTATACCTTTTTCCTGCGCCCCTAGCTATCGCCCAACGGTTTGGCGAAGTTAGGCGTGCATGCATTTATCTTGTAAAGACTTGCGAGGATCTGAGAGACCCCTGTCAGGAGGTTACGTAAGTTTTTTCGATTGTAATTTTTTTATTGTTTTGGAAATAATGGCTCTAAATTAAGTTCTTATTGAGCGTTGGTTGAACCAAGGCCTGACAGATGATGGAAACATACTGAACGACGAATGCATCGATGTGGAGCCGGTCAAAATTAATCATATTGTATTGGAAGATAGTTCATAGTAGAGTGTCTGATTTCGAATGCGGAGAGCCAACTGTAGTCCAAAGATGCTCTCCATCACAAAGCGATATTTCTTTGGAAAGTGACCAAGAGTTTTCATTTGAGGATGATGAACCATTAGCGGAAAATCGATCTAGATCTACGAAGAATTATTATTTTGGCAAAAATCACTTTAGTTGGTCATCTGCTCTGCTTGAAATTGTGCTCTAGTGAACCTATCTGTACAGCTACATAGACAATAATTTTTAAATTATAAAAATTTATGAAGAAACTGACTGAACAGTTTACGAGATCGCTTAGGGCACGTTGTGAAAGCAATGTGAAACTGTAACGTGATATATGAAGAATCCTTCAGATAAACTTGATCCTCCAGCAAATATTCCATGCTACAGCACTGATGAAGAGTGATTGGTAGTTCGTAAAAACTGTTCCACTTACGAATATTAAAAAAAACATAAAACACAACACATGTATTTTGAATGCACAGCTCCTATTTGCCTCGAATGCTTAGACAAAATCTGTCTTCACGGCCTTAAAAAGCTCTAAGTTTGGAGCCTGCAATTTTGTGGAATTAGTAACTATAATGAGTATTAGTATTTTTTTAAAGTTCCTTGTTAATTTAATTATATAATTTTCTAAAAGTGTTAGTGGCTAAGCCAAAAACACGAGATTGTACCAAATATGCTGTATTATTTGAAAAATATTGTTGAAATTAATGTTTTCATTTTTAAAATAAAGAGTTTAATAGTGCCTAAATACAATTTTTAAAATGAATATTAGTCTCCCCCTCTTTTATTTATAGTTATCGTATGTTTTTTAGCCGGGGTCTCACAGACGTATGGCAGGTGGTTGTGTGACAATTATATGTGGCAGGTGGTTAAGGGTTAATAGCAAGAGGGTAATTCGCAAGCACAAACTAAAAACTTTATGAAATATAGGTAAATTTGATAATAATATTCACTTCTTTGGTAACATAGTGGAGATAATAATAAAAGCTTTTACGTTGTAATAGCCGACTGTAGCAGAAGTAAGGTTATATTTTTCGTATGTAAGAGGTACAGTATATAGATATGTTTCCTGGGCAGACATTTTATGTTTAGAAGCGATTTATCCCCAACCTTAGGTAGGTACGTTGAAAATATATTTTCCCAGACGCAACGACAAATACTGTGGATTTGCGTACTATTCATCATTCAAAACCTGTCATGTACTTACATATTTTTATTGCAAAGTAGCTTAGGTTCTTTAAGTTATATTCCACAAAGTAAAAATACATTTTATACCTACTAAGACATCGATTCTGTTTATTTACAAACTAAATTCCACATAGGGCGATAAATCATAATATTATTATACTTAATAGGTTGGGGGAAAAGCATAATGAAATATTTTGCATTTTATATAAAACTAGCTATTTGACCGAGCTTTGCTCGGTATTCGATAAAACACGAATAAAATGACATTTTCTAAAAATGATTCCTAGCTAGATCGATTTATCGCCCCCGAAACCCCCTATATACTAAATTTCATGAAAATCGTTGGAGCAGATTCCGAGATTCCAATTATATACATACAAGAATTGCTCGTTTAAAGATATAGGATTCAAAAGGTTTTTTATAAAGTTTTATTCAATTTGAACTAACAACTTGAAAAGTTTTGTGGTATTCGAACCCCGTAACCTTTTCGTCCAATAAGCTGACGCGTTAACCTCTAAGCCAGAGAGGTCGTCAAAATAAATTGAATGTGAGATTTTGGGGGCTTCAATTTTATTGGAATCCCTTGACCCATCGTCATGTTAACCTTGGCATCACTCGCCCATATTTGGGAGTTCAATGAAACTATACGTCTAATGTCTATGTTGTCAAATACGCTTAACCTTTACTTGTGAAGGATTTTTGCCTAAAGACCAGTGTTTGGTAGCTCCGTCAAAAGTTATGGATTCCTTTAAAAAATAAGATCATGATTTATTATACCACAGGTTTCTATACTATTTTTCGTAATTTGCCTGTTTTAAATGCATACAAAATAATTTTAACCGACTTATACAAAGAAGGATATTCAATATTAAGCTGGACTGCTGGAGATAATTTTCTTTAATTAGAACGCATGCTCATAACATAAACTTAAGCTCCGAGGGTTCGGGAGCTCAAAAGCTGCTCGTACAGGGCCGCTCTCAACTATGGAAACATATCCAGCAATGTTTTTGGCAAATTCTCGAATCATAAGCGCCAAGTACTTTTAATATTTTGCAGAATGTCCTTAGATATCATAATTTAGCAAATGTAACATTCTACTTCAAGGTTTTTTAGAATTTGTGAAATATTACTGGCTGACAGTAAATAATTCCAAAAAACGTATCGAGAAGTAACATGTTTGATGGTAATAAGTAATAGCATGTCCTTTCACTATCTAGATATAAATTGACACCTAGAACAGCCTAGAACTAAGTCGTAATGTGTCATTCGACCCTAGCTCTAGTAAATTTTTGCGACATGGCATAGGTTGCTTCACGAGTCGGCTTCTACTTGCCTAACCTTAGCTGTTCTGCCCCAAATACTCACGATCGAATTAGACTTGCTTATTTCACTTCACTTTTACTATTTTATAGTAAGGGCCGCTTACTAAATGTAATGAAGTAGCTTGCTGAAGCTCGTTGCATTCGTCTTCTATTTAAGTTCTCTTTACATTTGAGTAGGTAACAGTGGAGGGTTTTATGATATAGACTAGATAACGTCCGCAACTCTGTTGCACCAACATTCGTTTATCGCGTGGAAACCATACATTTTTCCGGAATGAAAAGTATCCTATATCCTTTACCGGGACTAAAAGTATCCCCATACCAAATTTCAGCAAAATCGGTTCAGCGGTTTGGGCGTGAAGAGCTAACAGACAGACAGACCGACAGACACACTTTTGCATACATAATATTAGTAAGGATGGTTCTGTGTCTATCTGTTGCATTATAGCTCATAATGGATGAACCGTTTTTGTTTTAAAGTAGACGTGATGAGGTTTCTAGCTATATAACCTAAATTATCAGTATGTTAATAACAGCGGTAAAATGTACATTGTACAAAGGAAGCAAAAAAAATGATTAAAAATATTTAGTAAATTTACTAGGGCCCGTTTTCACCAACTACACCTAAAATTTAGGGGTCCGCTAAGCCAATGTTCCAAGTTTTGTTCTTGATGAATTGACAACCCCGTAACTCTTAGGTGACGTATATCTCTACATAGTATAAAACAAAGTCGCTTTTTCTGTCCTCATGTCCCTTTGTTACCTTTAATTGCGGTTTTCTTTTATTAAAGATATATATATTTATAGAGTGATTAAAGAGGAAGGTTTGTGATAAATATGTATATTAAGGGCCTGTTTCACCGCTTCCTGATAAGGCTATCCACCACTTAATTTGACAGATGGAGTATGGAAAATCTGTCAAATAACCCTATCGGGTACCTTATCAGGAAGCGGTGAAACAGGCCATAATTATGGGAGTTCGCTATTTTACAAGTAAAATATCAGACGGCCATTCTATAACAGATTCATTGTCAAGGCAACCGTCGTCGTCGCCACATAGGTACGTCACCTAAGTGTACGGGGTGAAGGGGTCGTCAATCCATCCCGTAAATTATAAACGCCACCTAATGGTTTGATGGATGAATCGCATAATAGGTTGTTTTATTTCAAATAAACGTCACCTAAAAGTTACGGGGTTGTCAATTCATCAAGAACAAAACTTGGAATATTGGCTTAGGGGACCCCTAAATTTTAGGTGTAGTTGGTGAAAACGAGCATTAAGTAGTATAAAAAGTTACAAAGTTACCATACAGTGAAACAAAGGGACTAAGTAAATCCATATCGGTACTAAATATAACATGGCTGAACTCCATCTAACTCATCTGCGGTGCATCAATATTTGCTTGCGGATATTTTAAAAACGATACTCCGTATCCGTAAACTATATTCAAGTCCGATCGTTAGCTCAGCGCAAAAATATTTGCAGTTGGAGTCAGTTTCGATATCTGTTACGACTTACGACAGCATCTAATGACAGAAGTTATCGTTGAGAGCCTTCGATACACGGCTGTCTAGTCGTATGAATTCCACAGTCTTATCTTTATTAAACAGGCAAGCAAAATTAAAAAAAAAAAAAAAAAAAAAAAAAAACACCTCACGTAATTTGTGGACGCCTAAACTATTATACCTCTATAACTGTTACAACATATCTCTTTATGATTTTTTATACTGGTTAGTAAAATATGAATAATTAATATATATTTTTTAATAATTATAAAATGCAACTTGAAACACATTATCTAGTATCTTCAACCAAAACCCTGTTTATAAGGTAAAGAAAATAAAATTCTCTCGTGGCAGTAAAACCCAGGAAATCAACCTCCACGTTGTAATGCCGGTAGATAAAACAAGAGTGATTTTATGTATCGCTACTATGTAGACATTATTTTAATTCATGACGCCCGCTCCGTTGCGCCAAAATTCGTTTACGCGCGAGATCCGTACAATTTTCGGGTATAAAAAGTATCCCATGTCATTTCTCGACACTCAAAGTTTTTCTATACAAAATTTCAGCAAAATCGTTTAAGTGGTTTGGGCTTAAACGATTTCGAAGGAATTGAGATTGGGAAGAGATAACAGACATACACATTACGCACTTTCGCATTTATAATATATTTCGTATAAATTGTGTGGATCTATGGCAGTGCTCTATCTGCATTTCGAAGAAGATGCTTAAATTTCTTGTTTCTGGTAACAATTTACTGTAATGCCTCCCACTGACTTGAATAATTCATTGAAGCCAATCAAAAGCGCAATATAAAAGAGCTTCTTAATTTACACTCGTAACGTAATATGACAGAACCATCAGATTTTGCGATCTAGTTCAGTTTCAGGACTTTTCAGTTTTCACATACTCGTACACGATGCAAATGTTTTATTTTTATTTTTAACACTTTGCGTCTTCTATTGGTTTTTCACTCATATTTTTTTTGTCTTTTTCGTGATAGTGTAAATCAATTGTTACCAAGGAATTAAAATTCGTGTCCATTTTAATTCCTTGATAACGATTAGGTTGTTAATCTTAAGGCCTTTTGCTTTGCTAGACTTTGCACTGGATGTTAGTGTTTGTATGTACATACTAAAGAGTACATAGGCCTATGCACTATACCCTACAGTTCATATACTCTGTCAAGTAATATTAGCTACACAAGTATCTAAAGATCGGTTTTTGGGTCACGGCCAAGTCAGGAGTGCTCTTGAATCTCGATTAAAGTTCATGTTACAAGAGCGATAAAATATTAACTTCGTATCTCCTATCAATGTTCTGATTTTCCTGTCACTACGATAAGGCATACCAGAATTTGGTGGCAAATTTTGACGGCAGATTAAAAAATCATTGGATATAAATATTTACATGTTTCACACACAGAATCAGCCGCTATAAGGAAAGAAAGGATCAAAATATTTTATTCCAATTACTCCGGTATTGCTAGAGTCAATTTACTTTCTCACTTTTTGCCATATGATTCTGGTAGACCTATATTTAATATTTGATTTATTTCCGATGACGCAAATTATACTCTTTCAGATAGTATATGTAGTTTCGTCTTGGTTTAGATGCTTTTTCGATGTAATAAGACTGCATGAAATTATCATATTTAACTATCAGTTAAACGCTTTTTGATTGGACTAATCCTCAAAAATCCGCGTAATGTGGTTTCAAATTGTACGTCTAATACGAAATTAGGGTTTAATTATTCAGTACACCCTAAAAATCTTTAATCTCCAACGTTTTCAATATTCGAACCTTTGGCTAGCTAATAGGCAATGTTAATTTTGATTAAACAACGTATATACGTCGCTTCCAATTATGGGATGTATATGTATGTGATAAAGGGAATATTACAGGAGGCTGTCAATAGCCGCCGTATAATGAATGTAAAATGATGGTTTTGTTCACTATGGCATGTATTAATAACATGCCTTTATGCCGGAGCTACAGTCTCTGTTTACCCCGTCGAGCTTCAGAGCAAATTGACGCATGTTCCTAATTCATTAAAATTTTAGGATGGTCTTGAAAATAATTGAAGTTGTTCTTAGAGTGAAAAATCAAATTGGATTTTAAACGCACTTTTGATTCATATTCATTTTATCTGACAAAATGTATGGCAAATAGAGGTTACCGTAAGTCAGTTTTGCCTCATACCCCTGCCGATCCGCCGGGGAGAATTTCCCCTTGCATAAAAGTCGGTTTTGCTTAATAATCTTACAACAATACAGGTTTATTATTTAGGAGGAGCTAATAATATTATTTATACCTATTACGAGTAACATAAAACATGTAAATGCTAAACGCGTAGTAAACAATGTCAATGATATATTATTATGACATACATTGTTGTATGGTATATGCCTACTACAACCGTGAACACATTAGTTCCGCTAAATGCGAATTAACTTTAATTTCGATGCTATTATTGAAGGCCTTCGGACAGTTAATAATATGTTCAATTAAGTAAGGTGGAAAACAGTTTTAACATATTATGCACAATATGTTTTAAAGTTAATGGATTTTAGGATATTTGAACACTATGTGTTATAAACTATATAAGTACATCAAATTTACAATTTGGGATAGGTTAATACTTAATAGTAATTACTAATTTCTCAATTCAGATTATTTGAAGTAAACTTTTCGGACAAGTTATTTTTGGATCTAAAATGAATATGTAATTTTTCTTCCTTTACAAATTCGATATACTTTTTTTTTCATGCAATAGACATTTTTCAATACAATTTGTACTTTCAATATCCCTAACTGCCGTTGAGCCCAGGGTATTGAAAATCACAAAATTCTTTCGCAAACTGTCAACTAACTAGGCCGAAAATACGCGGTCGAAGTTCAGCATGATTACACCAGCAATGCGCTACGCATACAATATAACGCGACGTAATTTCGGCATGATGTGTCATCTTGGCGTTCATTTAGAGAGGCCTTTGTCCAGCAGTGGACGAATAGAGGCTGATATGTGTGTGTGTGTGTGTGTGACGTGTGTGTGTCATCAGTAATTTAAAATACATTGGTGTAATGCCAAACTTCGGCTACATTTTTTCGGCCTAGTGTGTTTACTGTTTAGGCACCAAAATTTTAAAGTTTTCCTGTATGTGATACGAACGATCAACAACAAAACGAGGTTTCCTTCTGCAAGTCTACCTAACCGCTCAATAAAGTATAAAGCTCAATTATTTAATCTTATTTTCTTAGGTATAACTGAACGAATCTCGTCTTCCGGACGCTTATGACAGTTGCTTCTCACTACCTGACTATCTCTTTTTAGGTAGGTCGCCATAATATTATATGTATAGGAATGTAGAATACAATACTTACAATTCTGCCGGCCAACTCTGCTGTACAGTAGTACATGTGATAGGAGTTAGGACATTCAAAACCAAGTTCGGTCTAGCAATTCATATTAGGGCTCATAATGGAAACAATCCTTAATTTCTGGGGTCGCCGTTATCGAAATCGATAAGGAGGACTATATATTATGTATAGGAAAACATTCAGGTTTTATAAAATGACGAAAGTCTGGTTGTCTGCTGGCTCTTACTCTATGTTAACTCACTCTTAGGAATTGTTTATTATTTTCGTATTCTTATTTCTAAGGCACTGATTTCTTAATCCCAAAGGTTTTATTTTGTTCCAAATTTAATGTTAGGGAAAGTTACGTTGGGGGTTTTCTTATAGAAATGTAGAAGTCTTACGGCCGCACTCAGAGTCGTTCATTAAATCATCATTTAAAAAATCAAAATTATCCGCTGCCCATACAAACCGCAACACTAAATGCTCATTAAACATGAAATTCCCTCTCAGAGTCAGTTAATGATAAATTAACACCTCAAAATGGCGATTAAATTTAAATACAGAAGAAGCACCATTTAACTCGATTGAGTCGCTAATCGTGGATTTTGCTGTCAAAGGGGTATGACATAGAGATGTTTTTTTTTAATTTGTCCCGGTCGGGACAGGCAAAGGGAGCGTTGCCCATACAGCCATTTCTATGTTTTCTCTATTTAATGAATGATAGTGAAGGCCGAAGCCAATTCTAGAACATAGAGAAATATAATACACGGGGGGCATGATCTTCTTCTTCTTTTTTATATGATTTTATTTATAGCTTGTCAAAAAAGAGTACCGTACACACTCTACGCAATTTTTTAATCATATTGTAACAAAATATACGAAAACCTTATTCAATCGAGTTAAAATTAATGTGCAAGGCAAATAATATTTAATGTGTATATAAGCGTTCTCTATGGAAATACAAAGAGAAAAAACCACCTTTTGAGCGTGATTACGTTTAGAAAATTTTGTTCTGTGTCTACTCTTTTTTCACAGACTGTAGTCGTGTTCGTTTCGTTTTCCAAAGCACATTACGCATGCGCAAAGTTAAAAATTAGTGTCAGTGTCATGTTCTAAAACCTGACAGAAATTGTTAATATTTTAGAACATGACACTCAATTATTATGAAGTAGACAGTCAGCTGCCAAACTGCGAAAAAAGCCGCGCATGCGTAGTTGAAAAATGAAACGAACACGGCTTTCTAGTCTTGGAAAGTCAAGCCGTGTTCGTTTCATTTTTTTTTTATTGGGCGTGAGTCGTGACTGCGGCCGTCAGAGTCGGTCATTTAAAAAATAGCGCTGAACATCATTTAACAAATTGAAATTTAATGCTTTCATTAGAGATACCTCTCAGAGACAAAATTAATTGACTGATTAATTTCTGTCCCCTATAAATCATTCGTACTATGACGAGAAGTAGTAGTAGCAGTAGGTATCTAGTAATTTTTATTTTGTTTTTGGTTGGCGAATTTAACATAATAATATATTTTAACATACTTAATACATTTCAACAGGATTTCATTGGTCAGTATATACTTTAAATAAATAAACTATAAAGTACTTACCTACTTATAATGTTTTGTACCAGTTTCAATTCTTATCACGTCATACTTTTATTTTAGTTAACAATGCAAGAAGACAAGAAGAAGTAAAAATTTACAAAGTTTGCATTGCTAGGCAGAATAATGAATATAGAAAAAAAATAACAAGAACTCAAATTAACTGATGCAGCTCGCTTCAACTCCCGTACAGTTTGGCCCAAGTGGGCCGCGATAACAATTGAAAGGCTATTGTGTCTCGTTTTGCCGCGATCAAAGGAATAATAAAATATATACTACTAAAATAATTTCATTCTTTCCTATCTTTCACCGTACCTCCCTACTATAGTTATGTAACAAACATAAAAGGTGTTAGAAAAAAAAACATGTTTTATATTGTTTTTATAATAGGTACTAGGTATTTCAAAGTATTTATTGCAACATTTGAAGTTTCTATGTTTTACAATTTGGATTGTGTGAATAACCTGTCTTATGTCTACTATTACCTACCATTTTAATATAAGAAAACCGTTTGCTATTAAGATTTATTCATAAATCATAATAATATTGTAACTATATAGTAAACATACTTTGAAATATACCGTATATATATACCGTATAATATGTATAAATATACCGTAAGACATAATTTGGTAACAATGTTCATACTTCTTTGTAGGTATATCTAGTTTGTATGGAAGTGACTATAGGTACACTTCATGTAAAATACTTCTATTTATTAGCAAGAAAAGGTAAAAATCGGCCAAGTGCGAGTTGTACTTGTGCACGAAGGGTTCCGTACCACTAAAGAGCAAAAATAGGCTAAAAATTGTATTTTTTGTATGGGAGCCCCCCTTAATTATTTAATTTATTTAAATTTTATTATTAATTATTAAATTATAAATACAATTAAGTATTTTGTAAACATTTCAATTGCCTATGTGTTGCCGTTATTGATTAAGAGCAAAAAATAGAAAAAAGTTACGTTTGTTGTATGGGAGCCCCCCTTAAATATTTATTTTATTTTGTTTTTAGTATTTGTTGTTATAGCGGCAACAAATATACACAATCTGTAAAAATTTCAGAAGTCTAGCTATAGCGGTTCTTGAGTTACAGCCTGGTGACAGACAGACGGACAGACATCGAAGTCTTAGTAATAGGGTCCCGTTTTTACCCTTTGGGTACGGAACCCTAAAACCAGCTGTACTAAGTAACTAGGCATGTATTGCACAAAAATGCTTTAGTACTATCACAGTTATGAAGTTTTATGTTTACTGTGGCATTATCTAATATTATTATTATTTATTATTAACACTTAAAATAAATTTTATTTTTATCTTAATTTTATCTTTTGAAAAATTAAAACTGAAAAAATTTCAAGAATAACCTCAAACTTGAACATCAAACTTTGCAATTAGCGATTTTTAATTGTCATCTCTGAGAGGGACATTTCATGTTAAATGATCATTAAGTCTTAATTGACGTCTCTGAGTGCGGCGGTAAAGTAACCTTTTCAGAACTACTACTTTCGCAGTGAATCCTATATAATTAACACACGCACACCCTAGATGACGCCCGCAACTCTGTTGCGCCAAAATTCGTTTATCGCGCGGGAACCGTACATTTTTCCGGCATAAAAATTATCCTATGTCCTTTCCCGGGACTCAAAGTATATCCATGCTTAATTTAACCAAAATCGGTTCAGCGGTTTGAGCGTGAAGAGGTTACAGACAGACAGACAGACACACTTTCGCATTTATAATATTAGTATGGACTAGATGACGCACGCAACTTCGTTGCACCAAAACTCGTTTATCGCGTGGACACCGTACATTTTTCCGGGATAAAAAGTATCCTATGTCCTTTCCCGGAACTTAAAGTATCTCCATGCCAAATTTCAGCGAAATCGGTTCAGGGGTTTGGGCGTGAAGAGGTAACAGAAATACAGACAGATAGACAGACAGACACACTTTCACATTTATAATATTAGTATGGATTATTTTGTTTTGTTACATCCTGTTTAAGGCATACCGGAAAACAATGATATTGTATGTTACTAACGTAACGAAAATATGTAGCTTCTAAGCCTCAAGCACTTGTAAAATCTAAACCTTGCAGCAGGGAATGGCTATGACGCTTTGCTGGAGTGTTTGCGGAAACTCTTACGCGTTTCCCCTCTTTCCACTTATCTCAAGCTCATAAGCGAATAAAAATGAAATTCCTTTTTAATCCTTAATGGCACATAAGGCATCGTTACGCCTAACGTATGTACCTCTTTGTTGTATATGAGACTACCTAATATAAGAGACACGATTCTGATGCGTTTTTGTGACGTGCCATTTCGATGGTCGTCATCATCAGAGGGGTTAGTGCGAGTTTTATTCGATCATACGCATCGAGCGCGTAAACGCGAATTTATATGGGATCAAAGCAGTATCCACGTTAGCCAGTAGATGGCGCTGCTTTGATCCCATACAAATGAGGAATTTTCTTAGCTTTTTAATTTGATTGTCAAACAGCTTCCATTTTAGTAACTAGATGGCGCATGGGTAGACAACTATCGGTAATACCAGGGAATACCATCAATACTTGCTACAAAACTGGGCAAAAGAATGTAAAACTTGATACATTTCAATTTAAAAAAGACGCAATAATATTCCAATGAATAGGATAATAGAGTTATTATAACGATGTTTTAGTTAAAACTCACGGAAGAAATAACCCTGTTTACCGATATTCACACCAAATGTCACAGGAAATATACATTTTGGTTTTGACAACATCTTACCTGCACTTGTGCAAGATAACGGATATTTAATGGCTAATATTTTACCAATAATGAACATCAAAAACACAAATAACACAATTTGGGAAAAAATAATAAAAACCACACCAACAATAAAAAGTAGAAGAAGTTTTGAAAGTGACATGCCCGCCAAAACTCTCTGTCAGTTGTCAGTTTTCAGTTTGACAATTTGCGTGTTCCTAAACTGTTACCAGTATACTGACCTAATCGCTTAGGCCAATGATGGCTTAGATTTAAGATATTATTTGATTTAGGCCACACTTGACAGTACACTGATATTTTTTTGAAACACTACCAATATGTTGTCAGTGGCGCCAACCTGCAAATAATTTCAGATGGGTGGGGAACCAATAGAAAATCTAGAAGTGTCTACCGTCGCGCCGTCTGGTGGAGATGATAAAAAGAAAACTTCCCATTCGCGTCTACGCGCTCGATGCGTATGATCGAATAAAACTCGCACTAACCCCTCAGTTCCATTTGTATTACCGCGTTCAGACGTTTCTGTTAGATACGATAGTTGATTAGGTTGGCATTGGTAGTAGTTTGATGTATCATGTTGGAATATTCATAACTAAATCCTTACTAAAATTATAAAAGCGAAAGTGTTCCTTTCAGTCTGTCTGTGTGTGATCTCTTCACGCCGCTGATCAAATTTTACTGAAATTTCCAACTTTGCGAGACGGGAAAGAACATAGAATATTTTTGCGAAAAAATATACGGTTCCTGCGCGATAAAATAGTTATAGCGCAACAGAGTTGCAGGCGTTATCTTGTACCTACACAATATTAAGGGCGTTCCCTCCGGAGATTCCGTAATTGACCGTATTTAAAGCCTTATAAACTCATAATCTAAAAGCTAATACAGCAATAATCTTCAGTATATCAACATTCCTTTCCCCGTTTTAAATTTTCTATTTTTGTTTATTATACCTTCTCATGATATCAGCTTCCAAAGTAATGCCAATTTATTAAAATTCAAGCATACATTCAGCATCTCCTTAGCATTTACAAATTATTTTTATTTGAAACTTACGCCAATAGATCGACAATATCATAAACTACATATTCCCCGTTTTAAAAATTTTTTAGGACAATTTTAAACTAAGATAAGTAAAAATAATAGGATTTTGGTGCGATCTCGGCAACGCGGCAAATGTATAGCCAAGGTCGTTTGCTCGGGGGACGGCCTTAAGGTGTTCGGCTGGTTCTAAAAATACCTGTGCTATAAGTTAGGTTGTGGTAGGTTAGGTTAGGTGGATATTTTATTGACAGAAGTCCTTATCAACTAGTAGTCCACCCAAAGAATAGCCCAAAAGCAGGTGTAGAGTAAGCAATTTCTTCAGAAATGTAGGATGCCTAGAAGATAAACATACTAAAAGTCCCCGCCTCTAGGGGGTGAACCGGAGTGGGGGGAGGGGGTTAAAGTTCCCGTTTTTGAGTTTATGGCTCATATCTTTAAAACGGTACGTCGTAAAGAAAAAGTGTCTTCTACATAATAAAAGCTACTAAAATTTACTACAACTATGTCATTTACACTATGTATCTATCTCCAATCATTGCCATGCTATGAGCTTCTAAAGTGGTCAATTTTCAAAAACACACATCAACTAAGTCTAGGGACATTTGTATTTTATGAAATCTATCAGGATTTTTGGAGACAGTAAATGAAAGAATTACAGCTTATTTTATAGCATTTCATAGAACATAAAAAACTTTCCCATTTTTTTTGTTTTTAAGAAAAAATCATTGGCTTTTTCTACGGTCACAGAAAAGTTATATGGCAAAAAAATATTTACTTCGCTTTATTAAACCGAAAATTTCATTCGAATGAGAGAAAATCTTTTACATTTTTATTGCTAATAGTCAAATTAATAATAATAAATTTTATTCGTTACTTAGTATTGAGTATTTTTAACTAAAATACATTTTTTTAGTCTTTCTTCGGTAAAGACCCTATGTTCTTTGTGATTTCGTTTTTTTCTGGTATCTATCTTATTAGAAAATCTCTGAAATGTATTTAACACTGCATATTTAAGTGGCAGTAGATATATTTCATGTCAGAAAACCCTGGAAACCAGGCCAAAACCAGAATAATCTGGTCGAATCAACCCAATATTAAGTCGATGCAACTAGTAAAAAGGCTCCAGGAGAGTAACCAATCTCTAGAAACTGACCAAACCGTGCAGAGGAGTTTACATTAAGTTGGTCCTTAAGACGTCAAAATATTTTGTAATCCAGCATTGAAATGTGGAAAATGCGGAAGGTTGCTTTTTCATAACTTAACATTTTAAACTTTCGCGTTCCATTATAATTAAAACTTGTTATTCGGGACTTAACGCGACTTATTTCAATAGTACGTAGTAGCTACTATGAGTACATTTTCTCGACGTTTCGGCCGTTTCAACACGGCCGAAACGTCGAGAAAAAGTATGTACGCGTTAAGTCCCGAATAACAAGTTTTAATTTTTCATAACTTTTTCTTTACGACGTACCGTTTACAAGATATGAGCCAAAAACTCAAAAACGGGAACTTTAACCCCCTCCCCCCACTCCGGCTCACCCCCTAGGGGCGAGGACTTTTAGTATGTTTATCTTCTAGGCATCCTAAACACATTTCTGAAGAAATTGCTTAGGTTGCAGCTCACGCAATCTACAAATGCTTTTTTAAGTGGACTATAGTTATTTGACATTGTCTTAATTTATCTTTCTCTTTCCAGATGGCGTTCCTAGGCGCACGCGCATCGAAAGCACCGATATAAACTCTACATTAAGTCATGTATAGTTTGTAAGCATGAGTTGGGTGACGGAGCCGAGTCCAACTGTGATGGAGCAGGTGGCCATCATACCAGCGTGGTTCCTGGCCGTGTGGCTGGGCACCTGCATACTCTTCAGCCCCTTCGCCATGTTTTTCGTCACGTGCCTCCCGCAGCTCCCCCTACTGGTGCTGAGAAGGCTTTGCTATATACCGTTCGAGTATATTTGACAGGCATATCGGGTTGGGCAAATAAAAACTCCCAAGCTAACACCTCCAAGCAAAGTTTTGGTCATTCCAAGAACTATTAAATGTAAAATCATCTGGAATGGTAGATTAAGATCAGTGACAAATTTTAATCATCAACATAAGGAATATCAAGAAAAATCTTCATTTTTATATTCATTGTTATTGAAGTAAGTGTTGGATAAAACTTGCCTAGTGCCTTATTTACCTTAAGTTTTGTTCTGTATAAGAACATCGATGAGAGTGAGAAGAAATATATTTAAGCACATTGTAATCACATTTTAAGAACTACACTGATTGTTAAGCAACCAAAAGATAAAATTTATGTGCCAATGTTTATAAAACTTTGTTGTATAAAATCGGTTTAAAAATATTTCTACAGATAGGATGAGTGTAAAATACTATAGTCCGTTTGTTGCGACAAAATCTTTTGGAATTAATTATTGTTCAATTAAGTTACAAAAGGAAAATTAAGTTATAATTAAATTTGTAAATAACGGTGTACAATAATTATTATTATTTAATAAATTAAGGATTGGATTTGTGTATTTATTTAATTTCCTTAATGTATTTTCCATTTTCTCACAGTATAAGCCTTCGAGGTTATGTTTCAATAGTTTTAAGCATAATATTTCTTACCTTACATTTTCAAAATGACCTTGAATTATGCTGTTATAATTATTATAAACGAGGTTTTTCCTACTTTAAAAAAGATATATATTTATCAAAGAGCAGAGGAATAGGTACGAGTATACAAAAAGGTTCACTGTATATAATATAAGATAGGAACATTGTATTTATTAATACATCGATCGTGGGAATCGCAGACACACCAAATTTTCAATTGTTATGCGGCAGCCGGGTACCGCTTGGGGATTGATGGGTTAAATTCCGTTAAAATAGTAATCATAATATTATGAAGGCAAGAGTCAAGACTTGTGGAAAGAAAGCGTCTAAACTGTAATCTGTAGATTTGCCTTCGCCTAGTGACACCATCAGCTATAATAATAATAAAATAATGTTATAGTCATTGTTGTTATCTAGAATTATAGAATAGACATACTAACATTACAAATGCGAAAGTGTGTCTGTCTAAACCGATGTTCCTGAAATTTGGTATGGAGATACTTTGTCCCGGGAAAGGACATAGGATACATATTTTTATCGTACGGTTCTAGGGCGATAAACGAATTTTAGCGCAACGCAGTTGCGGGCATTGTCTAGTTTTTATTAATAATAGATATTAAGAGGTTATAAATAAATGAAACGGGTGGAAAATTGTGCGGCGCTAGACCGCTACAGTAATCGTGAACAGTTAACAAGTTGTTCACATTATGCAGTCACTTGGATAAACTTTAACTTATTTATCTAGAACGTGACCTGCCCGGACTTTGCTCTTTAACTTCATCAAACATGATTTTAAGAAATGATAACGTGCATTAAATATGAATAAGACAACTTTAAAATATAATATACATATTTTTTTTTAATGCAATAAGGGGGCAAACGAGCAAACGGGTCACCTGATGGAAAGCAACTTCCGTCGCCCATGGACACTCGCAGCATCAGAAGAGCTGCAGGTGCGTTGCCGGCCTTTTAAGGGGTAATAGGGGAGGGTGAGGAAGGAAATAGGGAAGAGTAGGGAAGGGAAAAGGGTAGGGGATTGGGCCTCCGGTAAACTCACTCACTCAGCGAAACACAGCGCAAGCGCTGTTTCACGCCGGTTTTCTGTGAGGACGTGGTATTTCTCCGGCCGAGCCGGCCCATTCGAATAGGCCTTATATAAACAAATAGTGATAAGTTTTAGTTTGATCGTTTTCGTATAATATTTGCTGGCAATGCGGTATAACTGAAAAAGTTTCACGCTAGAGATAGCACCAGAATAGACAGCAAAAAGTTGTGTTCGACGTTTGACAACGTTTCGGTCAATATTCTGATATGACGTGTGCAACATGGCGGATTTGATTAGATGTAATTTGCTCTAGTGTATAAAATTGAACGATCTTACTTGAAAGTTGAAATATACTGATAATTGGCTGGAACCTGGGCTGCTGACTGCTTCCCGGGAACGCCACGCGATAATGCTGGGTGATGGTCTTGATAAATGATGATAAGTCCTTTGATATTGTAGGCACTGAGTCCACGTTTACACTGATACACACGCGAGGCTTATTTCTTCACTAAGCCAAAAAGTCACTCGAAGGACCAAAAAAGATGTACGGTGCGCACAATCTTTTTACTCGTATGATAGTTTGATATTGATTTGATAGAGAGCGAGAGAAAGTCCGTTTTTGATACGATTGACGACGGATTTAGGTCGGATTAATTACTGTATTTGATAGTGGCGCCCTTTGTGTAATATTCGACTTCTCTGATGTTCGCCTAACACTTACAATAGTATACGTATATAACATCATAAGTGTTATGGATATACCTAATATCAGTCCTGTGTTAGGCAGATCCAGGATATCCCTCCGGCCTCCGTATACGGCTGAAGGCAAACCGCAGTTGGTTTTAGTGGGTAAACCCGGAGTCGGGAGTCCCACATACCCCCGGGGTGCTTCAGCTTAACTGAGGCACACCCCCAACCCGGGGCACCCATAAAGGGTTTCCCCTGCGCATCAAAAAAAAGGAGCAATATCAAAGTTGTCTAGTGTATTATGTTAAAATTATAATATGAAAACTGTTTACGAATTATTTATTTACTAATCTTAATTATGTGATACGTCTAAATACAATGGGCATTTGTTAAAATGTTTAACTAGTTAAATTCCTAGTGCCAAGGTCTTAAGGTCGTATCCACTGATATAAATATTTACTATTTAAATAACTTCTATTTGACCTTAAAACAATCGGGTGACCTAAAACATTTAATAATAAGTTTTTAATTCTAGTATCATTATGGGATTACAAAACGCCAAGACTGGGATAGCAGGTATAGAGATAAACTACGATAACATGGCGCGCCCCTCCAAATTACTGTTTCAATGTGTGTAGTCACATCCTTATGAAAGAGTTTGTATGTAGTAAGTATTCAACTTTCACTTAAGGCCGTCCCCCGAGCAAACGACCTTGGCCATACATTTGCCGCGTTGCCGAGATCGCGCCAAAACCCTATTATTTTTACTTAACTTAGTTCAAAATTGTCCTAAAAAAAATTTAAAACGGCGAATATGTAGTTTATGATATTGTCGATCTATTGGCGTGAGTTTCAAATAAAAGTAATTTGTAAATCCTAAGGAGATGCTGAATGTATGCTTGAATTTTAACAAATTGGAATATACTTTGGAAGCTGATATCATGAGTATAAGAAACAAAAATAGAAAATTTAAAACGACAAAAGGAATGTTTATATACTGAAGATTATTGCTGTATTTTTATTATAACTTTGTAGCTTTCAGATTATGAGTTTATAAGGTTTTAAATACGGTCAATTACGGAATCTCCGGACGGAACGCCCTTAATGTCACTTTTTACCAAGATTTGTTGGTCAACTAATCATAACTAGCCGACCGCGCAAGACCATACACTTCAAACGTTTTGAATTCTGGAGGTATCGTAGTTTATCTCTACCCATTTGATTCGGCTGTGGTTTGATAGGTACTTAAATAATAATATTATGACACTTAATATTATCACTGGATGACGCCCGCAACTCCATTGCGTTAAAATTCGTTTATCGCGCGGGAATCGTGCATTTTTCCGGGATAAAAAGTATCATATATCCTTTACCGGGAATCAAAGTATCGCCATTACAAATTTCAGCAAAATCGGTTAAGCGGTTTGGGCGTGAAGAGGTGACAGACAGACACACATTTCGCATTTATAATGTAAGTATGGATATCCATCCATATTATATTCAATATTACAAAAACTATTTATTATTACCTAGAGTGGTATTCGAATCACAGGCCACAGCAGCATGACCGAACAAAATCGAGGAAATTCGATTACAAAGCCTAATGAATGTAAATAGCTCGTTTGTTTTTAAATGTATTGTAACAAAATAGGCGTAAAATAAAATAGAATTCACTATAGCATACAGATTGTTAATTTGCCAACGTTTGCTGTTTCGGGAAGTACTACGAAGAACGTAGAGACTATACATAGAGTTCCTAAAACTTAAAAGTCAATAGGTACCTATTATGTTTTGATTCTTGAAGAGAATCTTTTTCGCAAAATTCATAATATTATTAGCTGTCCCGGTAAACTTCGTGCCACTTTAAAACCTTCCCTGGACTTCTAGGAATATTTTAAAATTAAAATCAGCCCAATCCGTTCAGCCGTTTTTGAGTTTTAGCGCGACTAACACATTTGAAAATCCATTTTGATATATAAGAAGATGTCTCTGATAAGCACATTAATTTTAGAAACACATTTTTATCCTCTGAACTGGCTTAACTTTAAGTACCGTAAGGTACTATTATGTATTCTGTGCTTTAAGGATCGTTTAATGCAGCGTACTCAACATTTTCTTATATATAGCCACAAACATGTTGGTGTCGCGGGCTGCAACTAATATTATTAATCAGGGGTAAAATTTTAGTTCTTCAAAATTATCGATTCGAACGGGCCACTGATAAATTCCCGGCGGGCCGCGCCTCTCAACAATCCATACTTCCATACTAATGCGAACTAAATGCGAAAGTGTGTCTGTCTGTCTGTCTGTTACCTCTTAATGCCCAAACCGCTAAACCGATTTTGTTGAAAGGCATGGAGATACTTTGAGTCCCGGGACCTTTCCCGAAACTCAACCGAACAAAAAGTATCCTATGTCCTTACATAGGATACTTTTTGTCCCGGAAAAATATACGGTTCCCGCGAGATAAACTAGTTTTGGCGCAACGGAGTCAACCAGTTTATAATATTCAACGTTTAGGTATCTAATATTGTGCTGCTATAGACTGCGTCGCATTTATTACTACAATCATAGTTATTCCATAATGAAGTAACTTGGAGTCTTAAGAATTTGGTCGTTACTACAAGCACAGTATAGCAATATCCCACTAGACTGAGTCATATAGTACTCCTTTAAACAGACACAACCTTCGGTTTAAAACATACACGTTATACTGTTAATGGCATTTTCGCGTTCACTTGTTTGAGTTACTCTCGTGATTGTGTAATTGCGAAATCAGGCAGCCCTCGAACAGAATAAATACTTGAATAAAACAATACAAAGCAAACTGTTTATCGGAGAATATACAGGGTGTAAAGAAATAAGTGATATAATACTTTTGGGTGTGTATGTGTAACCCTTATAATATAGATTATAGAGTTCATTTTACAAGTAGTAGCGCTGAAAGAGTAACTTATTTAAGCTTTTGTATGGGCAAATGTATGACGCTGAGGCGCACCGCAGACGACAGACTATCCGTGACGCACTTTTTAGTCTGTGGAAATAGAACATATGCAATTATATGCAGTAACGCACACGACGCACAAAAAGTCAGGTGCGTTATGTATACAATTGCATAGGTTCTATTTCCACAGACTAAAAAGTGCGTCACGGATAGTCTGTCGTTTGCGCTGCACCTGAGCCGTGTGCGCATACAAAAAGCAAAAATATCGGTTGTCTGTAAAGTCGGTTTACTGACGATAGTTGAACGTGACAACGTCATAGCCTCCCTCAGTTCCGGGACAAATCTATGCAAAAAGTTGGCAGTTCAATGTGGAAAAAAAATGGCGCCCGGCCTACCCTCTTTGTAACATTAATGTAATATCCTTACATACAATCCATATTTTATGTTTGTGTGACCTACATTATAATATATTATGTTAAATTTTCTATCTATCAAGCCATCATAATATAGTATTTAGTCCGATGTGATATTAGTTTCTCAATTATAAACTTTCGAAACTATAATTATTAGTGACTTGTTCAGAAGAAATAAACGAATAAATTTCTAATTATAAATAAAATATTTATAATGAGTAAAATAAACAATTCGCAATACAAAACGCTACATACATTCGTGAAATCCAGAAAAATCTTCGAACAAATCACAAGATGAGCACAAGTCATACCTTGACACGTAGGAAATAGAGCACAATTTTGAATAGCCGAAATAATACTAATAGCTCACAGATTGTTTATTTATTTTTCATTCAGAGTGTGGTCAATGTATCAAAGGTCATAACTAACCAAACTTCTTCATACAAAAGTATTCTCTATGTCATCGAAATACGTAATATAATCGAAACAAAGAGCGCGGCCCAGGTGTGCCTTACGGTTGTTGAGAGACTTGAAAGGGTAAATGGAACGCCTCAGAGATGTCAGCGAGGTAACGTCGCATGAACAGTCATGTTTTTCGGGAGCGCAGCCCATATCAAATTATAAGAGTAAGACGTTATCACGTCAAAAATCCTTTTCAGGGATACTTTCACAGAAAATACTATAATAAGGAACGCATACACACCCTAAAGTTTTATCACTTAGTTTTGTTACACTCTGTATACTATTAAAAAAAATACTTATCAGGATCACTGATTAGTGTTTACATAGGAACGATATACGTTACACAATCTACACGTTAGCTAAATAGATGGACTTGAGATAAATGAAAATTATTAAATGATCACTTAATTTTAAATTAATAGAGATTTTGATATATTATGTAAGTTTAAAACTTCTTATTTAGAGTAGGCTGGTATGTTTGCAACAGAAAAGCAATGATATTGTATGTTACTAAGAAAAGTAAAATATTTTAATTTTGAAGGACGACAACATGTATGAAGTGACTTTTTTTTGGAATTTGGAAAATATTTTTTTACACAATTTTTACATAAACGTGCGGCCCATAACCTGATGAAATGATACACGCAAGGACTAAAGATATTATATTATATTATTGAAAGAAACACAAAATAACATAGATACACGGACGTAGGTAGCTACAATATTCTTATGTCACACGGCGAATATTTTTCTTGACAAGTAAAATGTTTTCTTCTAAATTCCAAATATGAATTCTAAATAGTTTTCGTTCACATTCCAACAGTCCGAAACTCAAACAGCTAATGATTTCATTAAACTTTTATCAAATATAGTAGAGACGGAAGAAATTGGTATGGTTTTGACCGATCAATATCCGGGAATCAATTCGATTGCATTAAAAAAAATTCTTCGTGAAAAAAATATACCCTTGGTATTTACAGCAGTAAACTGTCCCTTTTCTAATTGCTTAAATGAACGCCTAAACCAAACATTGGTTAATAAGATAAGATGCAAAGTTAATGAAAAAGGAAAGAAAAGAGCATGGGCTAACACAGCTAAAGAGTGTGTTACAAAGTATAATGAGACTGTTCACACAGTTACAGGTTTCTCACCATCTTATCTTTGATATGGCACAGAGAATGTAACGATTTTACCGAAGGAATTAGGAATAGCTTCTTTCTTTTCTCAGCTCTCCTTTTTCTTTTTTATTACTGCTAAAAAACTAAAGCAATCGATTTTTAGATCAGTACAAGGTCTAATATTAGACACCATGCCCATTTTTAGGTGCAGTAGTTCTAAGTTCTTAGATTGTTAATAGAATTATATTTTTAGAGAATAGTGATGATTTTTGCAGTAGAATAAAGTACAAAATAACTTTAGTATGTATTGCAAAACTCAAAGATGAGATTCATGTCAACCATTAGGTTTTTCACATTTTCAAGAACTAATAGTAGACACCCTTTATATTGTTAGGGAAAATGGATAAAAAATCTTAAATAAACATTAATTAGTGTACACAACATGACCATTAATCCAATGAGATCAATAGAAATTACAAAAAATCAAATAAATGTATTCAAAACTTACGTGCAAAATTTCGCCTTCCTTAACCTATTTGTTAGGAAATTGCCGAGCGCATGTTGACGCAGTCATATTATTTACGAAAACTGATCCCATTTTAAAATTTTGTTCCCGAAGGTGTCCCTAATATATTTTTTCAATTCAACAGGTAGCTTGAGAAGCTTATAAAATTTACAGTGGTGAGAAATAATTAGAGTAATTCTTATTTTTATGGTATTTTTGTCATAAGTGTCATCTATTAGTTCAGTGTCTACCATTAGGTCCTCTCCCTTAAATAAAGTTATAATATTTTTGTAACAACTACAGCTTAGGAATTCTAACCAGAATCGATCCAGTAGTGTCATAGCCTATTCGATTTCGATAAATAAACATAATATCATAAAGTATTAAGTAGTGTTTAGGGCAAAAAGTATTAATTTGATTCTCAGAGTACAGAATATGGAAAATATGACTCGAGCTTCACAAAATTTTATCCGATATATTTGGTAGTACAACGTTCGTACAAAAAGGAGATACGAGATAATTACACAAAAATATGGCCGCGGTGACATTTTGAATGCGTTGGGCGAGTGCGGGGGGTATGAAGTGCGCGGGTGAAAACCGATTTTTTTCGGTCATAGGTCGCCCTCTTAAAACTGAGTATTTTGTGAACATTTCAGGTGTCTGCCTGTTGCCATCATTGATATCGAGCAAAAAATTGCAAAAAAATTACGTTTGCTGTATGGAAAATGAATATTTATTTTATTTTATTTTTGGTATTTGCTGTTGTAGTGGCAACAGGACTGTACTTTGGTGCAAAGTGTGCCACGGACGAAGTCGCGTGGTTTATTGACGTATCACGATATAAGTAGAGCTAAGAATTTTTGATTAACATAAAGTATAATATGACGGTTCCTAGTAAAATATAATATGGAAAGCTGAGCTGTATTATATACCGTAACTTAACATGTTTACGTATGGTTTGTTTTATTAAAGAAGGACTTTATTACATTTTTATATCAACTTTTTTATCATCGACCTCATACTTCGCATATTTTTCTAGTAATTTGGTCAGAAAGACTGGATTGCAATGTATATAAAATTGTGACGATTTTTTGGCTCCTTTACCATTGTTATACAAATTACAAGACGTATCATTTACAATAATAATTGATTCTTAGGCCCTCTACAAATAGAGTATGGAGTATCTGTCAGATAAGTTGTGGATTATAGCCTATTCAGCACTTATCAGAAAGCAGCAAAACAGGCCATTAGTAATATAAGTATAAATAATAATAGTTGATTTACCGCTAATTTAACTCTGGTAGGAAAGATGATGCGTGTGAGTTTCTGCTATGACAAGTCTTATCATTTTTAAGCGACTTCCAAAAAACGAGGAGGTTATATGTTCGGCTGTGGATATATTTTTATTTTTTATTTTTATTTGTTTATGTTCAACGATTACTCCGCCGTTTGTGAACCGATTTTCAAAATTTTTCCTTTGTTGTATAGGGTTCAACTCCAATTTGGTACCATGTTCACAAAAGTGGTGACCTGATGATGGGATCCATGAGTTTTCGAGGGAACTCTTCAAAATTTATATGGAAACATATAGTGATTTTGGTTTTATGTGAAGGATCTTAGGCATATGCTACCAAAAAGTAAGATTTTACACCAAGGCATGCTATGGTTCCGAAGATACTAAGAGAACTCCGGAATCCTTATAGATACAAGTTTGGGACTTTCGGCGATGTTTTAAGAACTGAAAGCATTATGCTACTATGCAAATTACATTCATCACCATCATCATCATAATTATCACTACCATCACACAATGCATCGTTTTGAGTTATTACCCTATTATTGGTACTTTTCATAGTCTTTTCGATCGAGACTCGAGTTTGTCGAATGAATTTGAAAATTATATTAATGTTGTTAACTTGTTACAAAGTAAATGATATTTTAAACTTGGTGTTGCGGTTACCAAGTTGGCAATTTGTTCATGGGATCTATGAGGTACGTAGGAAAAAACTTTTTTGAAAACTGCCCGAGTATAGTAGTTGTGATAGTATCATACCTAATAAACCTATATATCTACAACTGACAGCTTATATGTTTACCGGTATACGGGAATAACTAAAAAGTGTGAAATTATTAGTTTTAACAAAAAATTAAAACCGACTTCCAAGGTAAAAACAATACGTAATAATATTATGAACTAAAAAGTATTAAATAATTCTTACTCTTTAATAGTGCCTCTTTCAGAATTCGTCTAAATCTCAATTATTTTTGTACATTACTATAGTCTTCATTACTTTAAAGTCGGTACCAGTCCCAAAAGTTTCATATATTCTGACATTGACTGACTTCAAAATAGTGAAGACGTAATTAGTATGTACAGAAATAGTTGAGATTTAGACGAATTCTGAAAGAGGCACTATTAAAGAGTAAGAATTATTTAATACTTTTTAGTTCATAATATTATTAATTATTGTTTTTACATTGGAAGTCGGTTTTAATTTTTTGTTAAAAATAATATTGAAAGGAGTTTGGTGGAGGTGGAGTGTTCCATCATCCAATAGGATATATTTCTGCAAAGTTTCCACGCTAGAGTGCAGCACCAGCATAGGGAGTAAACAAAAAGGTTTGTTAAAACTTTCTTGGTTATATTAATTTACTGCATGTGCTCAGTGCTATAAGTAACTTCCTGCTCCGACCTTTTGTTTTGGTTCAGTATGCTGTATATAGCGACATCTTTGAGTCTAAGGTAGAACTAAAATATTATACCGCGCAGCGCACTTTCATACAAGCCCTTGGAAACTAACTCTACAGCTAGCTAAAGCTACAACTTGTAAGATGGCGTTGTGCTACACTTAAATGTTCAAAGACCGCTACCGCCTCGTTTCGCCGAGTACAGTATAACTAAAATAATAAGCGACAAGATCTGTAGCAAGATCGTCCTGAATCGCGCTATTTTTTTTCCGGTACGGTGCAAAAAAAGTTTTGCTTGACCAAAGTCAAAGTCAAAAAATCTTCATTTTCTTAACTGGATTTTTTACTAAAAAAAACTATCCTAGCATGTCCTTTTCATACCTAATAGTTGGGGAGGGGAAGAGGGGATTTCGGGAGTAGCTCGAGGGTGTCAGATTAAGTGTCTATTTATCATGGTATAGAAATTTCTCACGGTGTGGGTAATTTTTTTAACATTGAAATGTTAGGCATCGGATCTGTGAGATTAAGATAGATGTTTAGTATACCCCAAAGAAGCTTCCATATAAAGCACTGACGATTCAAATGTTAGCTAAGCCTGTAGGGACATTTTCAAATATAAAAAATAAAGCTTAATATTTTCCTAACTAAGCTTCGCAGATATTTTATTTTGCACTAAACTAAATGATTTAGTCCTTGTTGTCTAAAATATACTTACAATAATTTACCTTAATAAGCCATTTTTTTAGTGTATTTTCATTTTCAAAACTTTAAAATGGCTGCAGTTTCTGAACCCACCGCTAAAATAAAAAACGCTCTTAATATTTTACCTACTAGGTCTCCATGACGCTCGAGTGACTACACAAATAGCACCCTCCTCTCCCCTACTATAATGCCATTATAATCACCTCAGTGGTTAACCTAAAGAGGTGACAGATGCATTTTGCAATTGATAATAAAAAAAGTTTAAAAGGATGGTTATGGATGGATAGGATTGATAGTATATCGTATCCAGGATGATAATAATATGACTTTCTTAGTAAACTGTACCAAAAACTTAGATATTTTGAAATGTAGAGCAAAGCAGCTATTGGTAACGTAGCAGGCTGAACTTTTAGAAACCTTCCATTCCACGCGCACGCAGGTGGCTTAGTTCAAATAAGTCACTAGGCCGTTATGTGCAGCCAAACTATCACTCTACCTACCTACTGTAAAGTCTAGACTCTTCATAATATTTGTGATAGAGTTATTAAAAAAAAATTGTTAAAAAAACACAAACCCTGATCGTTATAGTAACCACTAATCGTCTTAAACTTATTAGTTTAATTTGAATTAGTTTCACAAAAAAAAAAACAGTAATCGATCACAAGTTCTATTAGTAACTGTAATCAATATAAATTATTACATAACTAGCTGTCCCGGCAAACGTTTCTTTACCATATTATATTATAAAGTATATCGCCCGTATTATTTTATTGAATTAGTGACTAAATAAGTATGTCACCATGGCAACGTCCATCGCTATCCCGTGACCCGCGTCGCATAAACAATGGTCACTCTTTATAGGCAAATAATTTGCAATAAAATAAAATTGCGACTATAATTAAAGATCTAAGCTATCCTATCTCTCAAGTTAAAAAACAAACACACATTAAAAAAATAAAAACATTAAAATCTGTTAAGTAGTTTAGGAATCCATCGCGGACAAACATCGTGACAGGAGATTTATATATATTAGATATATTTTGTTTTCCAGCTCTGAAACTCATGAATCTAGATCTAGATTTTTTATTTAAAACCTGAAATATAAATTGCTCGTTCACTACCTGACAAGCATCCTAATTCCGAACATAAAATTTTTGTTTTTCTACCTCTATATTTTTTAGTTAGTTGTAATTCTTATTTTTAGTCATTAATTAAGTAAGAAAAGTAACCGTGTCGTATATTATGAAGCTTATCAGTCAATTAGGACAAAGCTCGAACTGCATTCGCCTACAAGGACGTAGGTAGAGATCTAACACTACTGGATATGACTACAAGAAATATAGTAAGTATATATTTTATTATTCATAGATCGCATCGGACAAATCGTTTAACTACAAGATTTTTATTGATAGCTTTTTTGCGAGTATTTACTAAAACACTTACTGCCCCAGTCAGAGATATTTAATTATGATTAAACTGCAATCTAATGTAGAGTTTCACAAATAATTTAGGGGACTTGTGTCACAATCTTTATAACATAATGATTACAGTTAAATATTTAACATTCATCTTTGAGTACCGCAGTTATTTACTAAAATGAAACTAGAAAAAAGTAAAGTTAATCTTAATATTTTAACTGTTAGTGAACTTATTTGTTACCATGTTTAAGCAGGTTATGAGACTATTTACATGACAACTTAGGTAACTAGCTACAGACAAGTTCTATGCTAAGAATGTGACGAAATTTCGGTGTGCCGTATGTGGGATGTGTTTTATGGCATTTTACTTGTGATACCATGTACATTGTTTACCCAAACAGATAGCCGTAATGAAAGCTCACGTTTTCAAATGATGATTCATATCAAGTCTTAATGGAAGTAAAAAAGTTACATTCTAATAAATCATACAGGTAATTATATTATTTTGCCTTATTGTAACTTAATGTTCGGCCATCACTATTTTTAACCGACTTCCAAAAAACGAGGAGGTTATATGTTCGGCTGTGGATATATATTTTTTTTTGTATTTTCAACGATTACTCCGCCGTTTGTGAACCGATTTTCGAAATTTTTGTTTTGTTGTATTAGGTTTTACTCCAATTTGGTACCATGTTCACAAAGTGGTGACCTGATGATGGGATCCAGGAGTAATCGAGGGAACTCCTCGAAATTTATATGGAAACATATGGTGATTTTGGTTTTATGTGAAGTGTACTAAGAATATGCTACCAAAAAGTCAAATATTGGGTCAAGGTATACCATGGTTTCGAAGATGCTGAGAGAACTCCTGACTCCTTATAGATACACGTTTGGGAGTTTCGGCGTTGTTTTAAGAACAGAAAGCATATGCTACTATGCAACTCATATTCATCATCATAATCATCATCATCATCATCATCATCATCGTCTTCATCATTACCACGTCGTGTTAAGGTCACCAATGTCTCATGGCACAGAATAGATAATAGTACAAGGCATAGGTGTGGATATACTAATAATAATAATAATTTTATACTGTATAACAACACTTTGTTTAAATATACACGGCGGTCAGCGCCACGGAGGCGACGGTATCGCGGCGCCGCTGAATATACTTTACTACTTTATATACAGATCGAATACTATACTAACTACTTTATAAAATTTTAATAGACAAAATATAGAATTAAAATAAAGTTATTTTAAAAATAGCATTTAAACAAAACAAAGTCAATAAGCGTCTTTTTAATTAGTTATACTTATTAATCGATAGATGGCGCACTAAGTATCGATTTGAATGGATTTGAAATTGAATTCTTGATTACAAGAACAGCTGTCAATAATTATGATAATATTATATTATATTACTAGCTGTCCCGGCAAATGTTGTTTTGCCATATAAATAATTTTTGGTATGAAAAATAGATGTTGGCCGATTCTCAGACCAATATCCTCACAATATGCTCACATAATTTCATGAGAATCGGTCAAGCCGTTTCCGAGGAGTATGGCAACGAAAACTGTGACACGAGAATTTTATATATTAGATGAGTAGCTATGCTACATCCTATGCAAGTTTATACAATTTTTTATCTGATAGATCCTTGGATCGTGGAAAAACGAGACACAATAGCCTTTCTATTGTTATCGCAATCGCCGGTGACCGCTTGGGGTTTGAAGCATTAAAATTGTTAAATTACTTAGCACAATATGTTCACTTCACTGATAATATATTATTTTGTGAGTGTGAACTGTGTAATAAGATACGTAAAATATACGCGAAGGTTTACCTACTAGTGTAACTAAAAAGAGTGAAATTATTATTATTTTTAACAAAAAATTAAAACCGACTTCCAAGGTAAAAACAATATTAACATTAATATGAACTAAAAAGTATTAAATAATTTTTGCTATCTAATAGTGCCTTTTTCCGAATTCGGCTAAACCTTGACTATTTCTGTACTCAATCTTCATAATTTTGAAGTCGGTGCCAGTTCCAAAAGTTTCAAATATTCTGTCAGAGGACTGAAGATTCAGCTATCTGGTACCGACTTCAAAATAATGAAGATTGAGTACAGAAATAGTCAAGGTTTAGCCGAATTCGGAAAAAGGCACTATTAGATAGCAAAAATTATTTAATACTTTTTAGTTCATATTAATGTTAATATTGTTTTTACCTTGGAAGTCGGTTTTAATTTTTTGTTAAAAATAATCTATCAACAAAATCGAAACTATCGCTAGAGAAATGTTATAAAATATTAATTGATGGCATCAGCAATATTTAAAAGGTAGAGTTAATGCTATACCTACCAATTAGATTACAGAATATTTCAATCACAAATTTGGGAGTACTTTACCAAAATATAGGAACCCTTAAACACAGGGCTAAAGGTTTTTAATTTACCTTTTTGTTACTCGATTACTTTCCTACGCATTTATTGACAACTTTACGATACTCTACTGCATAACATGTGCAAAAAACACGGGAATCTCGTGCACAATGATTGTTTTTGTTTCGTGGAAATTACGTAGCGCTTCCAGTGCGCGTGCGCAGTGTCGGGCGACCTGCGCAGGCGCACCACCGCCACTCCACCACCACTCGTTCACGCGACTCCAACATGGCGACTCTACTGTTTCCGCTTGTAAGTTATTCATTACTTATTACTTAATTGTCTTAGTAATTGTTTAAAAAAATAGTAGTCTTGTTTAATTGTTATGTTTGAGAATTTATGTTTGTCTATTTTATGTTGATGTTTGTTTTATGTTTGTTAGAATACTAGATAGATTTGTTTAAGCTCGCAAGCGTTGTTTATGTCTTCAAGGTGACAAATTTTTAACAGCATCACGAAATGCACATTCTAAACAAGTTTAATATTTACCAAAGACTGTGACTTTGCCTACTGGAGAGTAAAAACATTTATTATCTCAACCTCAAGGCGAAATTTCCAACTGTCTTACATACGAATAGAATATTTACTATGCCTTTAGTTCGTACAGTTAACACAAAAAGTAACGGTTATTTTCGGCGCGAAAAAGCTTCCATTAATTTTAATTGTAAAGCTTCTTGTAAAGCAAATAACTTGACGCGTACTTTAATATTTATCACAGCATGCAACGATATCAAAATACTTAGCATATACCTACCTATTTAAAGTTTGTCTCTATCTTGTGCTTACTAATATAATTTATTATTTATAGTTGAGAGACTGCTTCTATTCTAGTATATTATGTTTATTTGTCCAAACTTTGCGCACAAATTGAAACTTAATTCGTCCTTCATCTAATATATAAAATTCTCGTGTCACAGTTTTCGTTGCCATACTCCTTCGAAACGGCTTGACCGATTCTCATGAAATTTTGTGAGCATATTGAGTAGGTCTGAGAATCGGCCAACATCTATTTTTCATTCCAAAAATCTATATTAATATATAATATTATAAATGCGAAAGTGTCTCTGTCTGTCTGTCTGTCTCGCTTTCACGCCAAAACTACTGAACCGATTGTTATGAAGTTTTGTACACAGATAGTCTAAAGTCTGAGAAAGGACATAGGCTACTTTTTAACTAGACAAAAGGGTTGTAAGGGGGTGAAAATGCGCAAATTTGTTCAAATTAAGTTAATTCTAAAAATTCATAATAGATGGCGCTGTGCGGCTCTTACATCGCGCTATTGCTTACACAAACGTCTTTCTATAAGAGGTGGTATCATCTTATATTAGGTTTTCGATTGCTATTAATTATTATCTATTATGTACTCTTTTACATTATTAAATAACACAGTACTTTATATAAGCAGTGACGCAACCTTAAACCTATGGGCTATCAAATAGTTTATGGATAAAGGTTTGTAATTGGGGGGGCTATTTAGTAAATCTTATATATAAAATTCTCGTGTCACAATGTTAGTCCACGAACTCCTCCAAAACGGCTTTACTGATTTTTACCAAATTTTATATACATATTCAGTAGGTCTGAGAATCGGCTACTCGGTACTTATTATATTGATAAGAGCATTTGTTGAATAAATAATAGTAAATTATTACAACTCGAGAAAAACGACGACCATGATAGCGATGGACGTTGCCATGGTGACATACTTTATTTAGTCACTTCAATAAAATAATACGGGCGATATACTTTATAATATGGCAAAGAAACGTTTGCCGGGACAGCTAGTATACTTTAAAAATTAAAATTTGGTATAAATAAAATTTATTTTAAAAAATGAAATAAGTTATGTGCACACTGCACAGCTATTTTTGGATGTTTCGATTTAAGGGGTACCAGGATTGTTTTATAAAAGCTTTTGACACCATTTTGACACCAATTTTGTTGACATCGCGCGCTGTAAACTGGAGTCCACGCGGAAGAAGTCGCGGGCAACAGCTAGTTATTTATATGGCAAAACAACGTTTGCCGGGACAGCTAGTAATTAATTAAAATTTAAAACTAACCAAGTGCGAGGCAAATCCACACGATGGGTTTTCTACAAAGGACAGTTTCTTGATTGAAATTATTTTCAAATTTATTTCATTCAGTTCGTAGGATTTTTAAGTCTAGCTTTCAAAAGAGATGAATCGAAATTTTGAGTAAGAGTGAGCGAGAGAGAAATAGTGCCCTATTTTACGCTTAGTAGGGATTTAAAAAACTAAGGCATAAAGTTAGATAAGCTATAGAGAGCTTACAAAACTCGAAGACAATAGGTCAACGAACTAGCAGCCTTTACAGAATGCACAATGATGCACTTCTCGGTGTTGCAACATGTCTTTCATCGCGCATATTCAATCCATTCCAATATGTTTTAACCAACTTCCAAAAAGGAGGAAGTTATATGTTCGTCTGTTTATATATTTTATCTAAATATATACATATAATCAAAGAATTTGCATTATTGTTTATTGAGCGGCTAAAACGTAACTTTGAAATTGGCATTATATAGTCGCCTTATTTATATTGAGATCAAAATAATTAAAACAAAATCTGCTTTTTGTTGTATTTTCTTTTGATTTTATATTTCCCGACTAGATAATGTGTGAGTGCGAGTCGGACTCGCGCACGATGGGTTCCGTACCTGAAATATTAAATTTATCTTATTTTTAGTATTTGCTGTTATAACGGCAACATGAATTCGCAACTTGTGACAGAAGTCTAGCTAACGCGGTTTTTGAGATACAGCCTAGAGACAGACAGACAGACAGACATCTTAGTAATATGATCCCGTTTTTACCCTTTGGGTATGGAACCCTAAAAAGTGTGTGATTCACGAGAAGAAATCTTTTATCTGTTTTTAGGGTTCCGTACCCAAAGGGTAAAAACGGGACCCTATTACTGAGACTTCGATGTCCGTCTGTCTCCAGGCTGTAACTCAAGAACGGCTATAGCTAGACTTCTGAAATTTTCACAAATTGTGTAACTTGTATATTTGTTGCCGCTATAATAACAAATAATAAAAACAAAACAAAATTAATATTTAAGGGGGGCTCCCATACAACAAACGTTATTTTTTTGGTCTTTTTTGCTCGATATCAATAATGGAAACAGGTAGGCACTTGAAATTTTCACAAAGGCCTTAAATATATTATGTGTACTTTAATAATTAATAATAATATTTAATTAAAATATAAATTTAAGGAGGGCTCCCATACAAAAAAACAGAATTTTTAGAATGGTACGGGACCATTCGTGCGCGAGTCCGACTAGCACTTGGCCGATTATTTTTATTAGTATTTAAATTAAGAACAGATTTCTGGGAATGGAGTTTTTGCTATTTTAATGTGATTTTGCACAACACCGTGGCTTCCATTGAACTTTGGTTCTTCGAAAAATCCCACCGCAGTGCAGTGCTATTGACCTTTAAATAATTTAACGTTCCATTTCTTAAACCTTGGCCGGAGGTGCCAGCCACTGACTTCCGGATTGCAGCCGGACACACAAATATATTCTTTGTCATATAATAATGAGTACCTAGAAGCTACATTCAGATACATACCAATAAGGGAAATCCATAAATACCATGATAATAATATTTTTATTTTAAATCGACTGTGACCAGGGGCTTTGAGTATCAATAACATACTATACTGTTAATAATACTCTAAGGACAGGGGTTTTACCCACCGACCAGAAAGAGTGTTATAAGTTTGATGTGTCTACTTGACACTTGTGTGTCTCATGTCTGTCTGTGCCATCATAACATCTAAACGATTTTGATCTAGTTTTTTGTTTAAAGTTGCCAATTCCGTTAATAGTGTTCCAAGCAATAGTTCGTCATCGTCATCTCGCCCACTGCTGTAAATTTAGGATTTACGGTAATTTAATAGGTCCAACTTTACTTTATTTAACAAATTTAATAGGTCCAGGTTTGTAATAATAATAATATTCTTTATTTGCAAAAATATGGTACAGTAAGGTGATACAATGCTAACAGCGTCTCACATATTTTGTCAACTTTATTGACGTGCAAATGTTAAATGATGCATATTTAGTCAATATTAAACTGATCTTAAATATTACTAAGTTATTGTATTGTTGTATTAAGATTTCTGACACTCGTTAATAGTATATTTTACTTTTTAGAGTTTATTTTTGTCGGTTGGTTCTTAAAGTTGTCACTTGTCTGTAAAGTTTACAACAATGCGATATGTGGTTTAAAAGATATGTCAGAATTATTGTGAGCGATTAACCTCAATTCGGCAATGCACTGGAGTTTCACAACTCACAGGTGCATATGTCACACACGCCCAAAACTTGGGTGTGGCTGTGATTGTTGCTTAGATACTACGAAAGTTGTAAAGCTGGCCATACACGAGCCGTCCATGTATCCAAATAAAGGGCTTTCTCTCCAAATTCGTTCCAAGATTAGTTTGAACGCCGAAAATGTGGAAAAAGCTGTACCTCCATCCTCCTATTTTATTTCAAATTTAATACCACTTTGTCTATAATACTCGTATAACTTTTGTTATGAGTACATTATTATAAAATAAGAACACTAAACTTATTGGTGTTGACTAGGAAAAGAACTGGAACAAACATTATACGAAGTTTCGTTAAAGTAATAGAAGCGGACGGCTATTTTAGGGGGCGTCCACAAATTACGTGAGGTGTTTAGGGGGGGGAGGGGGTCGAGTCAAATCTCATCTAATCTCACGTTGGGGAGAAGGGAGGTCTTGGCAAATCTCACGTAATTTTTTTCTCAACAAAATAATACTATTTTGGTCCATTTCATTTTCCAGATTGTACGTATACCTACTTAAGATTTTATCGTAAGCGTACCTAATTGTTATACGATTAAGATCATTCACAAATTCATTCGAAAGAAAATGTACTGACTGTCAAACCGTATACGTTTACGTAAGAAACCCACATTTTGAAAAATCTCACGTGAGATTTGTGGGGGGGGTTGAATAAAATCTCACGAAATCTCACCAGAGGGGGAGGGGAGGTCAAAAAAATTCACAAAAACACCTCACGTAATTTGTGGACGCCCCCTTATTTGGAGTGTGTAATATGCAGCCATTCCAAATGGACTGGTCGAGCTTTAAGAGCCCGTACTCTCTTTTCTACTGCTCTCTTCACACTCACGCCCGTCTTTCATATGCCAGGTGAAAAAGGACGATCGCCAAGTTAGCGGGCAGTTATAGGTATTCTGTTTTTTTAAGGGTTTTTTATATGAAAGTGGTAAAAAATAATTCCAACATTGTATAGACGTCTTTCTCAACAGTACATTGTATTTTTTTCATACCGTTAAGACGTCAATACAATCCATAAAAAGGTGATATTCTAAAACTTTTACAGCAAAAATCACAAAACTGTCGCGGGTTTGAGTTAGATTATTTAAAGATACTTAAAAAAATAAAAAATCTAGCTCCAACATTAGATTATAATTGAAATGATCTTACATGTTGTGCATTAAAACTTATAGAAATACTGTATTTTAACTGTTAAATCATGTCTGTTAAATGAGCGAAATCGGCAAAATTTCGTATACGGACTCTTAAGATAATATAAAGAACTCTTAAACTCTCGTACATAATGTATCATTTGAAATGCAATTCTTTAGAGTCCATTACTTTAATCGCCAATAATTGCAATATCTAACGGCATACCTACTGACTTTATACTAATTGTAGTTTGTAGGTAGTTTGTTGGTATATTACGAGTATGATCTATCCTCGTCCTCTCCTCATAAAGATCATAATAGAATAAAAATAGATGTTGAATGAAATTCTTAAATAAATACTATCCTTAAATAAATAAATGATTTTGTCCTATTTATCCCGAGTCTTAAAGCTGGAGGCTTTTAGTCTCTGGATAAAAGTAAAAGTAAACTAAAAGCCTCCAGCTTTAAGTCTCGGGATAGGACATCCTTTTTAATAATCAGCCCAGCGATTCAAGCTTGAAGAGGTAATAAACAGATGTCTGCCTCGCTGATAAATCGCTTGACAGACAGATAGACATCAATATTATTAGTATGGATGACGATCTATGTTGCGTATTGTATTGATCGGTTCGCATTTCTCATGATAGGTCGGCAGCCGGTAGATAATTAGTTTCGGCGAAGCCGTCACTGTTCCCAGGCCGTGACCAATCGCCAAGGTCTTGTTAAGGCCCACTCACATTTTGACTATCAAATGATTTGCGAGTCGCTCATTATAATGTAATATGTATTTTGAGGATACGTAGTTAAACTGCATTGGATGGTATCGACAAAGAAAATCATTCAATCATTCAATTCAAAGTTCGAGTTCGAGTTCGTTCAATCACCACGTTATTTAACGATTTCTTTAACTTGCCTTACTCAATTTATCTTTACTAATCTATATACTTAATATTATAAAGCTGAAGAGTTTGTTTGTTTGAACGCGCTAATCTCAGAAACTACTAATCCGATTTGAATAATTATTTCAATGTTAGATAGGTCATTTATCGAGGGGGGCTATATATTATTATAATTTATCACGCTAAGACTAATAGGAGCGAAGAAACAAAGGAAAATGTGTAAAATACGAGGAAAATTATTTGAATCTGCTTATCTCATGAACTATTGGAGCAATTTTTATGTTATTTGGCACATTAAAAGAAGACCATGTGACTATAGGCTATTTTTTGTCGGCTAATATTGTCTGCGAAATTCCTGATTCCTGAAATTACCTTTTAAATCTAAAATAAAAAAAGTCCCTTTCATACACAAGCAAAAAGTTACATACAAGTGAATATTTCAAGAATTTAATATGGTGATTAAAATCTGTAGGATGATAATTATTAGTTGTTATTACATATTAAAACCGGTTTTCATTACTTTGTTAACAATTACAATTATAAATGTTCTAGTAGAGACATTATTGACTAGAATCTAAGACTAACTAGTAAAGAATTTTAATTAATGGAATAATCTATTATGCATAATGTATTTTTATATAATGAACTGACTTATATACTGCAAACACTTTGAAACAGATAACATAATTATCTACTATTATTATAAGTGTGGAGTTGTCGGTATAGCTCATACACCTATTGACTTGTTATTAAAAGCTTCTTTTCCTCAATCGTTATTGCAGTTTTTATACCAATTCAAACTTTATAACCGTTTATTAGAATAATATCAAATAATGCATAAGTGAGGTATAGTAGGTTGGAAACAAATCATTTTATTTTTTTATTAGTTATCTCAACCTCTTATTTTATATACTTATTTATTTATTTTATTTATTTCAGAGGCACATAAACACAATCAGTACAATCACATTACTTTGACTAAGGGTTATGCGCTTATGCCAATTACAGATATGCACAGCGTTATTAATACTATTCAATATAAACATAGTCAGTACAACGATATAAGTGTTAAAATCAAAATCAACTAATTAATTCATAAAACAATCAGTTTAGTATAAAAAAAATAAAGCAATTAATAAAATAAAACTTGATTAAGTATAGAACATCATTTCATAAAATAATTCATCTAAATTATAAAATTAAATATATCTAAAATGTCCCTATACATACATAACTTTTCATCAGTAATTATTAATTTGTCAGTGTTATTACACTTTTATAGGTTTTACTTAAATTAAAAAATTAAAATTAAAGTTTATATTAATAATAATACGATCTCATAAATTATTATCCGTAGTATGACAAAATTTCCGCTAGTCGAGAAGCCAATTTTAGCTTCTCTAATACTATATTCGTATAGGTCGCGGTATCACCAACTCGTTATAATTAAGTAGTTCAGCTTAATTCTTTCTTCTCACTAAACAGGCTATTGTATAATGTATTTATGTTATACATTCAAGGTGAACAAAGCGACCAGCGATTCATAAAACTAGTTCCCTTAACGAGACAGAGGAAATTATAACTACAACATAATGATTTAAATAATAACATGTGGTTTTATAGAAACAAAAAAATATTGTTATTATTAAACTCATATTTTGTGGCTATTTAAAAATTTTGCTAACTGTTAGATTATGTGGAAAAACTTGCCAAAATATACTATGTTTACAATATGTTTACAAAATCATTGACTCAACATAACTTCAGAGGTCCGATAGATTACATCTAATCTACAGGATGTAACAAAACTAAGTGACAGTACTTTAGAGTGTGTATGCGCCCCTTATTTAGGGTTCACTGTAAAAGTAGCAGCGCTGAAAGAACTTTTTCACATATATTACACTTTAATGATAATCTAGATATACTCTTCAATAATAATGTAGATATACTGTAATTCCCATTTCAGATCATCCTTCTGGTAAGGGTGGAATTGAATACAGCAGATCCTGCGCCGCGGAAAGTTCCGAAGGTCTACAACGCGTTAATCACCTCCAACCAAAACCTGGAGCCTAGCAAAGCCTTCCCGGTGTACCAGCCAGTGCTGCACAATGCTCTGCCCTTCCCCTACCAACCTGTCGTTTATGGGGATTACCCGTTGAGTCCGGTAAGTTCTGAATGTATTGGTAAAGAGTAGGAAAAGCTAGAAGAATACCAGATTTATATCAAAACGAAAGTAATAAAAATAACCTTAAGGTCGTCCCCCGAGCAAACGACCTTGGCCATACATTTGCCGCGTTGCCGAGATCGCGCCAAAACCTTATTATTTTTACTTATTTTGGTTCAAAAAAGTCCTAAAAAAAATTTAAAACGGCGAATATGTAGTTTATGATATTGTCGATCTATTGGCGTGAGTTTCAAATAAAAGTAATTTGTAAATCCTAAGGAGATGCTGAATGTATGCTTGAATTTTAACAAATTGGTATTACTTTGGAAGCTGATAACATGAGTATAAGAAACAAAAATAGAAAATTTAAAACGACAACAGGAATGTTGATTTACTGAAGATTATTGCTGTATTTTTATTATAACTTTGTAGCTTTCAGATTATGAGTTTATAAGGTTTTAAATACGGTCAATTACGGAATCTCCGGACGGAACGCCCTTAAGTGTGCTCCTTAAAACTTGGCTATGACACGGTTATATTGTTAAATTTCATCAATCAGATGTTAGATTTAGATTTAGTCATTTCTAAAACTGTAGTTCTTATTTGCTGCCATATTCTAGATTTGCTATATTTTCAGTTTTAATGATACTGTAAAGTGTAGATAATGGATCTGAATCTTAATTAGAGCTCTTAATAAAACAAGTAATTTTCTTCCAATTTATACGGCATCAAAAGATAAACTTCTAAAATATTTCACATTTATTTTACAGGGATTTCTGCCAGTACCTTTACCACCTGCGCTTGCCAATCCGAACACGAAGACTGTGGAAACAAAGCCAGCAACACCCGAACCAACAGTCACAGAAGCGGCGGTACCCGAAAACCCTGAACCATTAGCAGACGCAGAGAAAGACAAGGATGTCCCTCCTCCACCGTCCACTGAATCTCCGATCCCATTGAACCAGTTTGGTCTTCCTGCGCAGGTTCTACCGCTCGGCCGCATCAACCCTACCTACACCATATCCCACATAAACCCGTACCCCGCCTACTCCTACTCCGGCTTTGGTCTATACGACCCATACTCTCCGTTCGGCTTGAACCCTCTGAATTTCGCGTCGTACCCTG
Organism: Polyommatus icarus; assembly: GCA_937595015.1. Taxonomy (NCBI): domain Eukaryota; kingdom Metazoa; phylum Arthropoda; class Insecta; order Lepidoptera; family Lycaenidae; genus Polyommatus; species Polyommatus icarus. Next base: position 6,386,498 of record OW569329.1, on the reverse strand, counting down.
TCTATGGTCCCCTGAACAATTTATTTCCTCAGTATTCCCCGAGCTTTGTAGCAAGGGATCCCCCGGCAGCTACGCCAGCTCCAGAGGCGGCTGATGGCAAATCCACCCCACCTCCTGAACCCAGCGATCTCAATGTCCTGAACTATGCCCCGAAAGACCCAGCCATACCTAACGTACCTCCCCCGCCGTTGCCTCAAGGAGGATTGAAATCTGATGAAAAATAAGTTTAACGTAACTTTTAATTTATATGCGTCAGCGTTTTAGATATTATGGCCTAAATTATGTTAGTCGAGGCGAGAGACATTTTGTGATATCTGTGAAATAAATAATTATAACATTTTAATTTTAAGACATACATGATACAATAATAATCAGAAAAAATAACTCTAGCTTAACATCATTCAAATTCATTATAAGGTAGTACTGTTAAAATTACCCATTATTGTCATTAACTAATCATTAGTTTTGTTGTTTTTAGGGTTCCGTACCTCAAATGGAAAAAACGGAACCCTTATAGGATCACTTTGTTGTCCGTCTGTCCGTCCGTCTGTCAAGACCCTTTTTCTCGGGAACGCGTGGAGGTATGAAGCTGAAATTTATATCAATTACTCAGGTCTACTGTCCCTTGAAGCTGTGAAAAAATCAAACTTCTAAGCCAACGCAATCAAAAGATACAGCCGTTTATGCCGCAAATTTTCGACACTTGCAAGGGAATCAAAACCTACAGGGTGCTTCCCGTAAACTCAGAATCTTGAAATTTGGTACGAAGCAACGTCTTATAGCATAGATAAAGGAAAAATTACGAAAACCATAAATTTTTAGTTACATCACATAATATATTTTTTTTTTATAATTTTAAACTTACTACCCATTTCCTCATAAACGCGTAGAGGTATTAAATTGAAATTCATACCAAATACTCAGGTCTATAATACCTTTAAGCTGTAACAAAATCAAACTTCTATGTTAACGCAATCAAAAGAAACAGCAATTTAAGCTGCATATTTTGAAACTCGCAAGTACTCGCAAGGGAATCAAAACCTAAAGGGTACTTCCAGTCGACCTAGAATCTTGAAATTTGGCATGAAGCAACGTTTTATAGCACACATAAAGGAAAAATTCCGAAAACCTTAAATTTTTAGTTATATTACAAAATATATATTTTTTAATAAATATAAATTTATTACTTTTTTCCTCATGAACGCCTAGAGCTATCAAGTTGAAATTCATATCAAACGAACTTTGTAAACCTTGCAGGTTTGTACGGAACCCTCGGTGCGCGAGTCCGACTCGCACTTGGCCGGTTTTTATTTCTCTATATTGACGATTTTAATGTTCATTATTACCACCGATCGAATAAAAATTATTTTATGCCCTGGACACTGTAGTTCCTTAAACTAATAAATTAAATTTCGGTGTCTGCATACTTTATCTATGGTGTCTACCGTCTATATCGAAAATAATTGAATAAAATATTAATCTTATAGAAGCTATTAGCAATATAGCCAATTAAATTTGATGTCAAGTAAAAGTTTTAGATGTAAATAAATTATAATAAATTAATTAATAATAAATTTTATTTTATGTTGCTGAAAAATGTACTTACCAGTTAAATTATGTAATTTCGTCGTTTAAAATTAAGATTTTTTGTCAGTAAATGAGAATATACTTTAAGATTTTAAACATATTCTAAGTTCCTTGTCATAATAATAAATGATTGAAGTTATATTTTTATTACAAATAAAACAGATTATGATTTTTTCTATTTTTATTTAATGAGCTTGTATAATAAAGTAATTTTAATTTATTTCTCTGACGACCTATAATTTAATAAACTGTTGATAGAAAATTTATGGAACATATGTTGAAATCGTCATTAAATTAAAGTTAAGTTATCATTTAATGCCTATAAGTGCTGCTGTAAAAGGGTGTTGAAAAAGGAAAATTAAATAAATCAATAACAATATTTACTCTGCTAAAAGCGCTCTTTGTGGAGTGGGAGGCATATACTATATTATTGTACTACGAAATCAATGGATAGGATAGTGATAGCGGGAACATAGTGACAGTGTGGACAAGCTGATTACACATATAACTAAATATACACAGGATGATACAACTAAATTCTGAATGTTTCGCGTAAACTATAATCAAAAAAATGATCTATGGGCATAATGGCGGATCTACGGTTATGTCATATGTGGTAGGAATAATATGCCAATGTATGACCAATATTGGCTTTATGGAACCTTATCAAACTACGTGGATCCACCATCTGCCAAATTCTCTGATAGAACAATCATCATTCCTAAAAGAATTCAAGATCAGTTTTAATAACTGCAAAAGTCATTTCAAACGTTTAATGTGCATTAATGATATAAAGATTTATACTAAGTTTTGTAGTCGTTGTAGATATATTGTGTTTGTCCTTATTTGATACGTTACAAAAGCAAGACAAGGATGGAGCATCAAAGAGTAAAGAATCTAGTATCACATTAACTACGAGCACTTATTCATTGCCAATAATACTTTTGAATATGAGAGTTGTAATTATTGCCAATCCATAGCTATTGGTCCGTAAAAGTATATGTCCCAGTCCATCCCACCCACCATGTCAGTAGGGATGTACCACTCGTAGAAGAAGTACTTGAACCGCTTCCTGCTGTGACAATACACTATACGCGGGACACATATTTGAAAGTTGTATGCCGTACTCCGAAACAAATCTTCCTCGAAAGACCTCGCTCTCAATACTATGCAAGTCGGTATCCTTGGTATTTTCAGCCATTCCTGGGGACAAAAGCACAAAACAAAAAATTATGTTTTAATTTTCTTAAAGATTTTAGCCGTAATTTATAATATTCAATGTATAAATTAATAAAATATGAAACTAAACGCCAATTAGGTACACAAACGTCGATTTAACATTGGCCATCCTCATTACCTCTTTCGTTTTTCATAATAAGGAAAAATAAGATATTATAGTCTCAAGGCAACATTTGGCAGTTGGTACTTACAATATGTTCAAATTAACGAATCGAAATATCACAAATTTTTGCACTGCACCAACAAACCACTGCATTTAGACGTGAGTAGATAGACTAATCACTAAAGTGGCAAAATAATTATCGTGGTCAAGTTACATGACCACGACTATTATTTTGCCGCTTTATTTTGCGTTACCTATTCAGAGACGAATAATAACTACTTTACTGTAATTAAATGAAGATTTTGACATAAGACCCATACATAATCTGTCAAACAATTCATTAAATTGAAGTTTGATCAACATCTAATGTATCTGAGTACGGCAGATAGTCTCTTGACTCACTCGTATAATAATTTTCCCCAGGACGTCCATGTGTCCCTTGTGTACGTGAGCGTACAGTCGGATGTCAGGTCTCTTGCAATCCCCGAACGTATAGTCGCTGTGGATCACCACTGAAAATATCATATTAAACTTACACAGTAAACACCTTCATTAACCATACATGTGCTCAAAACAACAGTTTTAACCTTATATAACAGTAAATATCTTTATTAGTAAGGGGGGTAGATGTTCTGCCATATTAAGTAAGAAAATTCCTCCTTGCTGTATCGATGTGCGTATAAAGCAAAAGAACTTGAAATTACTTCTTGGTCTACACCAAACTTTGTGGTATTTTAGGTTTTCAAATATAAGGTAGAAACAGATCTATTTTGAGAAATGTTACTTACTCTCTTGTTGAGGGCTCCCCATTAAAGTGATATCACTCAATGAAGTAAAGTATTGCCAACACGTGACCGAGGATGCTGAAACATTATTTCAAGTGCTACCTGTATATTATTAAGGTTATTTTATTTACTATTGGGTAAGAATATACGATATTTTAAAAGCAAAAAATGTAATGTTTTTTTCTGCTTAGCAATAATATTTTTTATTGTAATTATTATTGTTGCACCATACCGAAGTTAATAAATACAAATATTTGAAGGTACATGTTCTATTTTACTTTCTTTCAGACGTGAAGAAATTCCAGACTAGAGTAAAAATTACTTGTGACTTCAATCATATAAGTTGTATGATTCTTTAAATACAAACAGATTATGTTTATATGTACAGCCTTTACAATGGACAGAATAATATAAATATTATTATTTACATTATTTCTCTTACTAATCGTAGTGCTGCGTAAAACTGACCAGCATAAAACAGAAACACCATGTATCTACATATTGCGTAGATACATCAGCGTTAATATTAGAGATAGAACTTGTCAAAAGCTTTCCAATAAATCACAGTTAGTAAGCCCACTGTGATGAAAGTGCACAATTTTACGGTTCTTTTCCTGCGGCATTAGGCAAAGTAAAGCCTAGCAGTGTTTATCAACATGTTGATAGCACTATTTACGACACTTATTTACCTAAAAATTCATCTCACTTTAGCGGTAATGAAATTTTTAGTTGTGGTTTAAAATAAGGCTCGCAAGGGACTATGCTAAATAAATTGTGTTTACAGATTTGTCCTCGAGAGGAGACAAACATCGGTGTGAGTGTGGTGTGGCCCGAGAGCTCACCAGGAAGCAACATTACGTCAGAGCCAGCCTGCTTTCACGACGCGCACGTGGTGAGAAGGAGCTGTGTCGACACACAATGGATGCCGCCGGCGACCGAGCTCAGCCCGTGCGACGATACACAAAATAATTATTCGGCGACGTGTCCTCCGAGTTTTTACGAAATCTCCAAAAATATTGATGACTTTTGCTACCAAATCAATCCACCGTCGTCGTGGGATTATCCTTGCTTGAAAAACGGCGGAGCTGCAGTCATCACGGAATTTGAAGACGAAGACGTCGATGATTTATTGGCTTCCCTAAAGCGACGAAATGTTTCGAGATACTTCTGGCTTCCGGGCCGACGGTCCGGAATATTCTCTTCGATGACCTGGTACGTGTCTGGACCCAATTGGGGAAGAAATGTGGAGAGCAAAAATAAGCTCAAGATAAGTACTTCCATATTGAAAAATTGCCTACTTCTCGATATTCAGAAACAAATTGTAATTGCCGATTTCTGTTCAGTGGAATACCCAAGTTTATGTTTCTACGTAAATGACATTTACTATCCGGCTAAATGCCCCGAAAATTACTATGCTGTGCGTTATATGAAAGATACTGGAGTGTGCCTCGGTATTGAGCGTTCCGAAAGTAGCCTGCGATTTGACGAATTTCAAGCCGAAAAATGCAAAACTGCAATGGGAAATACGGACAATAGCGAACTGATTAGATTTATTTTCAAGAAAATTGGGGAAGAAAATAGCTTAGCCGATAACGAGTGGTGCTGGTTCTCGAGAATGGCTACTTCTATTGTAGTTTATCAAACGAATCAATCATCAACAGAGAACACAACAGAAATATCTTACATACCGATATCGATAAATAATGCTGGAATGCTAAATGTAATGGACTCTTCAGCGATGCTACCGTGTATGGCGTGTCAGTCTGAGGTAAATTATGATACAACAGAGCTAATCTTTGAATACAATGAAAACGAAAATGCGATGTATCTCACGATTTACCACCCGTCCGGACTCTGGAAGTACAATGCATATGACACCGGTATACAATGCTTTTCTGATGCTTCTGGAACTGTTCGCGTTATAGACATGACTGACATACCGGAGTTAACAAACGACAACATCAAATTATCATCAAATGTAGAAAAAGCTACTTATAGAATCAACCCTGTTACGAGTAGTCCAGCGCAGTATTGGTGTGAAGGCCATTCAAAAAATTTCTCTTTGATTTCGACGGAGAAAATTGTTGTCAATCCCAAATATGGTGAAATTTACGTCTTCGCACTTGTTTTGGAACTTAATATAGCAATTTGCGATGTACAACATCAGCTACAAACAGAAATTGATACTCTTTCTAATAACCTAGAGCAAGTCTTTGTAGGAAGTCAAGCACTGATTATGGAATTACTTAGTTATTCTGGTGAGGTTTTGATGGTTTTAGTGCATTTGCATGTACCAGTAGAGGAATCGTTTAAGTTTAACGACACGAATTTTCTAAATTTATACAAACAATTATTATATTTAGCCGAAACAGATCTCCAAAAATTTAACTACACGTTTACGAATTTGACAAGTTCGATGTATTGTTTACCGACGACCACTACAGATCAATTGATGACATTGGACTGGGAAGCAATGCCTGTAGGCCAAATTTCAGCTCCGAAACAATTTTGCTTACAAGATAATGGTCTTCCCGTAAGACGATTGTGTGGTGGTTCATACCGTCTAGGTGGCAAATGGGGAAAGGTAGAAGGAGCTTGCGATATGACTTATTCACCATCTTCAGCGACCACATTTCTATACAACTTTGTTAAGGGGCAAGTGCCTGAACAGTATATATCTAATTTCATTACGTCTGGGCTTAGATATGTATTAAATGATATAAATATTATTATCCCAGCAGACATATACTATCTAGCAGTGTCGTTACAACATTTTTTGAGGTTAAGTGAAAATAATGAAACGTCTATGGATACTGGAAGCATAGGCAACATAGCATGGGCTATGAATAGATTGATGGTTCTCAACAATAATTACTTACGCTTAGCTCAAACGCTAAATTCTACTAATATTATTCTTGACACTATAAGCAACATCATTGAATTAATAACCGTTAAACACTTGAAAACAGAAAGACGTTATAATAAATATTATGACTATGCTGTTGAGCCGCAATTTATAATTCAAGTTACGTATCCAAAAGTAAACAACATAAGTGGTATAGCAGTAATACAAAACTCAGGCTCAAAAGGTTTTAAAGGTGTAGAAATAATACCCTTATACCAGAATACTTCACTGAAAGATATTTTGTCTATAGACAATTTGGAAATAGCTGCCTGGTTGCCAAAGTCGGTCATCACATCACTTTTGAAAAACACTAATGAAAGTAATAAAGAAAGTGAAAAAGATACTGATCTTCATGTCATCATTAACATTTTTTATAACGATGCTATGTTCCAAGAATTAAATCCAAACAAATTCACAGTAAATAGTCGTATAATAGGTATGTCTATTCCAGGATACATACCAAATTTAAAGCATCCAATCTCTCTTATTTTTAAAGATATTCATTATACTAAAGATGCAAAACACTGTGGATATTGGGAATTTCATCCTGATAATAAAATTAACACTCCCGGACACTGGTCGAATCGCGGTTGCTATTACAAGTATACGAAAAACAATTTAACTGTATGCGATTGCTATCATTTGACTAATTTTGGACAACTTCTTTTTTTGAGACAGTCTTTTCCTAATAATAATTCCAATAGTAGATCTGATAGTCACAATAGGAACTTAAATATTATATCTTTGGTTGGTAGCTTCTTATCGTTATTGGGAATATTTATAATTTATATCACAGCAACATTATTCAATAAATGGAGACAGAAAGCAGGCACTAAGGTTTTATTAAATTTATCGGGTGCTATAGCATTACCTTTAATTTTTATGGTTATATTTAATTTAGATAATAAAGCATTTAGGCCACCCAGTGATGAAGACAGCAGTCGCAAAGTTTTTATCGTATGCATTACGTTAGGAGCTCTTTTGCATTATTCTGTACTCGCAAGTTTTATGTGGATGCTAATAACAGCAGTTTTACAATTTATACGTTATGTGAGGGTTTTAGGAGTTCGCCGGCCATCAAGATTTGTAATGAAATTTACTTTAATTGGTTGGGGCATGCCTACTATACCAGTCATTATCACATTAATTTTAGACAAAGAAAATTATGTTCCAAGCAATTTACCTGATAACATTTGCTATCCAACTGGGTTTTACCTAATATTTGGTGTTGTTGTACCGATTTCTCTTATACTGATAGTGAATGTTATACTTTATGTGTTAGTAATGTATTCGATTTCACGTGGTCCCGATGGTAAGGTAAGGTCAGTCGATATGGATCTAATTGGAGCTCAGTTTAGGTTATCAGTATTTCTATTCTTCTTGTTAGGTCTTACGTGGATATTTGGTTTGTTCTCTTTTTCTGACAACAGCATGTGGTCCTATCTATTTTGTCTTACATCTACTCTACAAGGATTTGTACTCTTCGTATATTTTATTATTTGTGATCCTGAAACTAGGAATTTGTGGTTGTCTTTGATGACAAGATCACGATCGAATTCAAAATCAAGGGAAAGTATTACAAGTATAAGTAGTGGATAGATTTTGAAATTACCATCAGCCTATTGTCTTGTTACAACAATTCTTAATTCTTAAGCAGCAACGTTTGTAAATTGAGTAATGTTTGCAAATACAAACAATTTGTTGTGAGTACATTCTTTTAAAAGCCAGATAGATCTTTTTTACTATACAGAATGCAGATTGCGATTGTGTGTTTTTCTTATATTCTTTTAAGTAAGTACTCGTAAGTACAGTTATTGTTATAAGTTACTAGTTTTAAAGATAACCATAGGTTTAAATTATTATTAAAATTTAAACGTGATTGACTTGTTTTATTTGTGTTTTTATTAAATATTCGATATTCAAACATAAATTGCACATTTTAAGTATGGTTATATGTCATTTTTTTTATTTCGGTTAGTTATACGTAGAAATTAATGTAACGTGTTACATTATAATTAAGTATAACTCATTTTAAGTACACACATGCGCAAGCTGGCGAGCCATACCAGCGAACCAAGCGGTATTCGCTGCCAGGTCAGGAGACATACAAATGATCGAGGATGCTAAATTACCCAGAGGTAACTTCTACCACTTTCTGTATAGAACTGATGTTAGTTTTGTACAAAAGAACCTGTCTCAACCTATCATGATTTCAGATTCTCTGGATCAAATTCATAAGTTTGGGTACTGCACGCGAGACACAGTTCAAAGGGCGTACCTCCGGAAGTCAGTCAATGTAACGTTATCGACATATCAAGATACACAACTGACCTACATCTATGTATGTATAAAATTTTACCCTGCCTAAAATAGAAACTCATAATAGTCAGACCACATGCTAGAAAATCTTTTAGTCCTCCAGAGCCGAATCTTGACCTGAAACACTTGTTTTTCATAAGAAATGAAGACGTAATTTAACTGAATTCTATTAGACACCAAGAAGACACTAAAAATTATAATACTTATAGCATTAAATACATCGATATGCAATAAGATTTTCTTACACTGCCATTTTTTCACAGCTTTTAGAAAGAAAGGAGACCGTACGGTTTTTCCAGTGCATCGTTATGAAATCCTACGTTCCTGAGAAGTTTATTTTCCTCAAGAGCAACCTCCACCTCTACTACTGCCAAGGAATAGCGTTCGTCTTGATGATGAATACCATCAATAGATACGAAATACACGAGTTCTACTTAGGCCCCAAATTAAATATGCCTATGAACTTTGTATTCGAGTTCTATCATCCTGAATATGTGACTGGAAACCGACCCGCAAAGATATAAATATTATTATTGAAAATATTATATTCTGTGTTTTACGAGAGTGGTTTTTAATAATGCCAATAAATGATATTTTAATTGATGAATGTAGTTTTTTTGACGTGACAACGTCTTAAATTAGGTTGCGGCTGGGAGTCACTTATGAAAAAGTGTAACGCTCGGTAACGTTACGATGAGTCACCGAACGAGAGAGAGGCCCGCCGAATGCCTTGCGTCTCTCTCCCACACGTTGTCACGTAAAATCTTCGCCCGTAAAACCGACTTTACAGGCAACCATTTTTTTTACCTTAACATTTTGTTTCTGTTACTTTGACACAAATATAACGCTGGAAATAATTAGAAAAGGATAAACTACGTGTGTACTTTACAACTTTACAAAGATTTCAAGTTCTGCTTTACAAAGATTTCAAGTTCTGGTTATTTTTATAATTATAAGGGCCTGTTTCATCACTTCCTGATAAGTTCCGGATAGGCTATCTATAACTTATCTGACAGATATTCAATACTCTATGCAACAAGTTAAGTTGTGGATAGCCTATCCGGCACTTATCAGGAAATGGTGAAACAGCCCCTTAATTAGAATATTAGCTACGCAGTTTTTACTAATTTTAGTAATTTAAAAGGGGTATAATGTAAACGGTCACCAAAAATATTTTTAAGACCCTACCAAATAAAATAATTTAACTCTAATATCAAAGAGGAAAATGAAAAATAAAACTGGGCGTTTGATGGTAAACACGCTGATTTTTAGTGGTAGATAAGTATTTAAATATTACTATTATCATAGTAAGATTAAGTAAAAAATAGTACTAGTTTAATTTGATGAAATAAGATTTACAGCTTAGATGTCTCTTTATTCAAATGATTAAGGACTTTGCTATCCTGAGTCCAATACTTGAACGTAGATTACATTACATAACAAGATGAATAATTATAATTAGGGAAACATATTTTGCATTTAAAGTATACTGATAACATTAATATTATGGTTTACTCATTTGTGAGTCCAATATAGTACATAATATTGTGTGGTTACTTGTTTTCACCATAATTTGGGAAACATTAACATAATATTTTAAATACCTTTTTTCTAATTTTTAACCGACTTCCAAAAAACGAGGAGGTTATATGTTCGGCTGTGGATATATATTTTTTTTTGTATTTTCAACGATTACTCCGCCGTTTGTGAACCGATTTTCGAAATTTTTGTTTTGTTGTATTAGGTTTTACTCCAATTTGGTACCATGTTCACAAAAGTGGTGACCTGATGATGGGATCCATGAGTAATCGAGGAAACTCCTCGAAATTTATATGGAAACATATGGTGATTTTGGTTTTATGTGAAGTGTACTAAGAATAGGCTACCATAAAGTTAAATATTGGGTCAAGGTATACCATGGTTTCGAAGATGCTGAGAGAACTCCTGACTCCTTGTAGATACACGTTTGGGAGTTTCGGCGTTGTTTTAAGAACAGAAAGCATAAACTACTATGCAATTCATATTCATCATCATAATCATCATCATCATCATCGTCATCATCATCACTACCACGTCGTGTTAAGGCCACCAATGTCTCATGGTACAGAATAGATAATAGTACAAGGCATAGGTATGGATATACTAATAATAATAATTATGTACTGTATAACAATTAACAACACCTGTTTGTTTTTAATAAACGGCGGTCGGTTCCAAAATTTTTTAATATTCTGTCAGAGGACTGAAGATTCAGCTATCTGGTACCGACTTCAAAATAATGAAGATTGAGTACAGAAATAGTTGAGGTTTAGCCGAATTCGGAAAAAGGCACTATTAGATAGTAAAAATTATTTAATACTTTTTAGTTCATATTAATGTTATTATTGTTTTTACCTTGGAAGTCGGTTTTAATTTTATGTTAAAAATAATAATAATTAAGATTCAAGATTGATGGAGAAGAAATATATTTGTAAATAAAAATGTTTTGCTTACATTCCTTTCGTTGTATAATGATTTACAGGTGTTTTTCAAAACATGGAGTTTACAAGAATAGGCCAACAGAAATGCATTCTTCGAAGATGAATCGTTTGGGAGTAACAATAATTGTGACAAGTTCACCTAGAGTTCAAATTAGATTTTACTTGAATTTAGGTAAAGCTTTCATTCCACCATTTTGTATCTTGATTGAAGCTTTATTTATAACTAAAGTAATACAGTGTATATTTAAAAAAATATTTTTTTAAATCAAGATTTTTTTATTTCAGTTCTGCTATTCTTCCTATTTTCGATTAGTGATTCTGAGATTCGGGATTTTTCGAATTGTCACGACAATTTTGACTTGAAACCTAAGGATGGGATTTTAAAGGAGCACACGTTCACCTGGCTGGGATTCGTTCAATATCTGCATGGTAAGTGCCTTCAGATGAAAAGCCTGCCTAAGTTTAAACCTTTAGTGACTATGACCGTACGTTGGTCAGTGAGGACTTCAAAGACTCAAAGTCATAATTCATGTCCAAGCATTAAGCAACTTTGTAGTTAACTTGGTTTACAAATCTATCTCTTGCAGTTACTACAGGCCTTCCGCACCACAGCAAGGCCCCGCGAGTCGTTTTAATCCACAAACAATATACGTTGGCTGTTGCTACAGATATGTTGGTTTTGCCAAGAAACTATAAACTGTAAGTATAGAAACATTTGAGTTGTCGTCGTCTTATTCTAAATGATCTAATGAACATAATTGCATTCATAACTCAATATGTGATTTTTGTGAGTTAGTACACGAATGCTTAACAGCGTCTAAATACCAAGTTGTTCTACTACTAGTGGGATGGTGATATTCGGAGACTACGAGCAGGAGGAGTTATCTTGCAACCTCACCTATAGCCAAGTGAAGATGGGCGAGCATTGCCCGCGGGCGTACCTGGAGATCCCCATCGTCAGCATTGTACCGCATCCAGAGTACACCAGGTAAACTATGTATTACATGCATTTGACTCCAATTTAAATCACTCTACTTGATCGTTTTCTCACGATAAATAGCGGATATGGATAATCCTATACTGTTTTATGAAAATGGGTCTAGTGTCTTTAAAACTTATTTAAACGCACCCGCAGCTCTTCTGATATTGCGAGTGTCCATGGGCGACGGTAGTTGCTTCCATCAGGTGACCCGTTTGCTCGTTTGGCCCCTTATTTTATAAAAAAATGCATTTTAACAATCAATATCTCTTTTAAAACTGCATGTGTTAGTAGAATACCTTTCTAAGCCAATAAAATAAAAACAGCTGAAAACTTCTTTGCCTTTAGATTTGGCGTTGGAAACAGTTTGGCCATAGTGAAGCTCCTCAGCCCTGTAAAATCAGGTAAGACTTAATTCGCAAAATTATTATTTAAATATCTTGTGGTTTCTAAAACTTTTGGATATAATAGTAAATAGACTTATGCTTATTAGATAAAGCCAACTAGTAGGAAATATACCAATTTTTTTCTTCAGTAAAACGATCTTGCATTACAATTTGCATTGAAATTATTACTGTGTTGTATAAGAGTACTTCTATAGTTTTGGCATTTGCCAAGTCCTACAACTGAGAAACGTACAAAATATTCACAATATTATGTATTATTATTACAGTATACATGATACCAGTATGCTTGCCAAGTGTAACCGAACGTGAGAGGAAAAAGAAACAAAGATATGTATTTATGATTGATTACATAAGTTGTGAGTATTACAAGTATATTTCATACTTTTTTTGATGCGCAGGGGAAACCTATCATGGGTGCCCTGGGTTGGGGATGTGCCTCAGTTAGACCGGTTCTTCTCGGCGGGGTAGTTCCCGAAACGGTGATAGGCAACGTAGCTTCTTCGTTCTACTTTCAAAAAGAATATCATGATACCTATCTTAATCTTAATATATATATATATATATATATATATATTATATATATATATATATATATATATATATATATATATATATATATATATATATATATATATATATATATATATATATATATATATATAATTCTTCTGTGAGTGTGTATGTCACTGAACTTCTCTCAAACGACTGGACCGATTTTGATGAAATTTTTTGTGTGTGTTCAAGGGGATCTGGGAATGGTTTAGATTCACAATTTTGTCCGCTGGACAATGTTTTTTACTTAATTTTTAATTTATTAGTAGTTATTGATTTTGGAATGTCTTACATTGGATCCGACAGACGGCGCTACCATCGCAGTGTCAAATTTTAAATAATATTCGAATTCGAATTTTAATTTTAGTCTGTCCTGACAGTTAGCGCTGCGATCAAATAAAAAAAAATACTTTATATACTTAATATGGCAAAGAAACGTTTGCCGGGACAGCTAGTTTTTAATAAAAAGATATTTATTTATTAAAGAAGCACCCCGGGGGTATGTGGGACTCTTACCCACCAAAACTACCTGCGGTTTGCCTTCAGCCGTATACGGAGGGATGTCCTGGATCTGTCTAACACAGGACTCAAGTATCTTCTATTAGTATAACCGTACTTAGAGATATTTAATCATGATTGACCTTAAATTTAATGAAGATAATAAATAATTTAAAAAAAATAATGTATTATGTCAAAATTTTGAATTAATTACATTTAAGTAAGTAATTAATGTTGCACTCTGAGTACGCTGTACGGCAGAAAAGTAACATTGTTATAATATAATATATCATATTTTAATTAATTGGAATGGCACTTTCAAAGCTGAAGTTAAGTTAAGTTCCATTGCCCTTCCTCTGAATTATAACTATGGTCTTTCGTGTAGAATCACTGATTTTGTTTGTCTTCTCACCTTGTACTTCAAAAGGTTTAATCAATCTTCTTTAGCAACATTAACTTTATGTCCCTTCTATAGAAATTTTTCAACCTGTTTAATTTTTACTTCTTTTGTATGCTGTTGTTGCTGTGCCTTAATTTTACCGTTGTAACTATCAAAAGATATATACGTCAGTCCCTTATCTTCTCGTTGGCGATCTGCAATTACATTTTGTATTCTACATCGTTCTGCGTGCATGCTTTATAAATCTATGCATGTCCTGATAAATATATTCCTTTAGGGCTGTTTTGACCGTGAGTAATTGCTTTTAGTTGAAGTTCATTGCCTTTGTTCTTTGCAGTGGTACCACGAGATTTTGATAACGAAAAGATGGGTAAGAAAACTTTGAAAATGTATACGCATAAAGAATGCAAACGACATCGCATGCGGAGTGTAAGTAGCAAGTTTACATATTTATTACATACTTAATTTGCTAAGAACACTGTACAATACAATAGAAAATTCTTTATTTGCACAAAATTAAACCTAAACGTAAACTTCAAACATAATACAGGAAATCTATGTACAAGTAGGCGGTTTTACTGCTAATAGTAGTTTCTACCAGAGAACCTTAATTTTTTAATCTTACATGTTTAGTATTTTAGTAATTTTATTTAATTAAAGATGCCTACGTTTTTAAAATAGCAATAGTCTTATCGAATATAAAGCTTGCACGTCGACGTCTTTCAATGAAACAACAACAAGACACAAATCATGTATTGCAATGTTTCAGAAACTAGGTAGCGAAGGCGTCACCCATGTGCTATGCAGCTCCGGGTGTGGAGTGCGTCCAGGGTCGCCCATCATCAGCCACACCTTCGAGGGGACCTTCGAGGTGTTGGGGCTAGCCGCTGGTGGTGGTCCCTGTACTAGAAGATCCATGAGGAACCGTCTGAACAGGGAACCTCCTCTCTACGTCGACGTGTACCCCTACACCTCCTGGATCATCAACTACATCACCGCTCAGATACTCCCCCGGCCGTATCCTGATAACTTCGTCCTAGCTGATCACGGCACACGTAAGCTAAAGTAACCTTCGGAAGATATTTCTATGTTGGGCTTTTGCACTGAGAACATTACTGTACAGTGTACATAATCATTATGTGATACTCGAACCCTGGTCCTCATATATTATATTCACTCGTTTCTAATATACACGTATAACTGTTTTACTTTACGTTAGTATGTTACCAAAACACAGCATGCAAATCAAGTTCATGCTCTGTTTTGATAAGGAGGTTGTGATAAAATCGCCAAATATCAGGTTATCTTATCAATATTAAAACTATGACATAAAAGTTGTGTATTGTTATTAGTAATATTATCTAACATATTACGGTATCGAAAGTACACAAGTGTGTAAAGTAACTTATATGTACCATCGAGGAAATTGCTTACTGGGCAGTTGATAGACCAGCGTCATTTGGTCGGATCACGTCAATTCAATGTTAATTGTATCTGTCGGCTAAGGGCCACTTGCACCATGATGTTTAACTCAGAGTTAAAATTAACTCTGAGTTAAACATCATGTCATCTCTATCACTCACTTGGTCAGTGACAGATATGACATGATGTTTAACTCAGAGTTAATTTTAACTCTGAGTTAAACATCGTGGTGCAAGTGGCCCTAAGTTTGACGTATCGCGACCAAACTACGTAGGTGGGGACCTAGGACCTAGGACCAGGGACAGGGGCATCTGCCTAAGAATCAACTTCTCTAATAGTACATGGTATGCTAATCGCATATAAGCGAGACTAGCTAGAGCGCTAACTACTAAGCCGTTTGAAATATTTGCAATGGCTAAGCCGATATTGATAATAATATAAATTCCAATTACCAAAACAAATGAGACTGTTAATAGTAATAGTACTTTTTGGTCCTTTGTGTACAATGTACACTTCACACTGTCCGAGTCCACAAGTTTGTATGTTTTTACTCGAGTGTCATACTTTCCTAGCAGAATAGAGCAACATCAGTTTTTGTAAGACCATTTATATATTGTGTCTTTGTATACAAGCACCTATATACAATATTCGGGCGACCCCCATTTATAGGAGACCGATCAATCAGTCTGATCGATCCACCAACCCGCATATTTACTATCTATTTATTTAGACGACTTTATTAGGGTAAAACTGTACCACGCACGGTAAAACTCTGAAACGAACTGTCACCAGCAGTATTTCCGGACCAATACTTCCTGCAAAACTACAAGAATAAATTCCTCTTAAAAGGCCGGCAACGCACCTGCAGATCTTTTAATGTTGCGAGTGTCCATGGGCAACGGTAGTTAATGGCATCAGGTGAGCCGTTTGCTCGTTTGCTCCCTTAAAAAATTGGTATTAACAACGTTGGCGGTATTTTTAGGTATGGGAATAAACCACGAGTACCTCCGTACTCGACGGAAGCAGCAGCAGGGATGGCGGGCCCGGACCTACGTGACGGGGGACCACTGCTTCAAGAGCATGAAGAAACAGAGGAGAGCAACACTCTTCTACTCCGAGAAGTTCGAAGTCAACGGAAACACTGCTTCCAAATTGAATATTATAATGTCGGTTAGCATCTTATTTTCTACATTTGGGATATTTATACTGAACATGATATTTGAGATAAAATTGAATATAAAACTATGTCGCTTTGTGAGAAATACGTCTATTACCTCATTTCCTGTCTAAAATAAAGTCTTCCTTGGGTAGAATTAAGTCACAAAATTGATTTTACAATCTTATAGATGATAAGATCGTCGATCGAGAAGTTTATTGGCTGTAAAGGTTTATCCTGACTAGACAGTCCGTCAGGATAAAATATACATACTCTTTATGATTACAAGATTCATCGTTATATTAAATAAAAAGTCTCATTATATTTTCAGATATCAGCTGGCATCGAAACCACCATAGTCTGCGTGCGTATGCTCCTACCTAATCGCTTAGTCGTACCCACGATTCTTGGTGTGGGCGGATACAACATCACAGTCTCATTATACAGCAAATGGTTCCCAACCAAATACTACTTTTCCCTTGGACTGTACGGCAAGAATACTACTAATAAGGACTACATGAAATGGTACGACGAAAGGAAGCCTGGCTTCTGGTAAATTACCAAAACTTTTGAATAAAATTGTAACTTGCTTATCATAATATTATTTTATTATTAAAAGAACAACCCATAACCAGTATTTATAAAAACCAATAACAATAAATAAATTCTATATACGAAGGAGTAAATGAGTTTCTGGAAAGATTAGAATCTTTTATTTGTAATAGGCATTTAGGCGGATTCAACAGAGATAGTGTCTTCGTCGTTCAGGCCTTGGTCGTTGTTGTCGGCTGCTGGAAAGTCCTGTGGGGGAGCGGCGCTGGGGTAGGACGGCATCTGCTGGTCGGCGGGGTTGGGGTAGGACGACATCTGCTGGTCAGCGGGGTTGGGGTTGGACGGCTGTTCAGCTGGAGCACTCGTAGGAGGCAAGTAGTCGTTGCTCGGGGCCTGAGGCTGGGGCGCAAACGTCTGTTGAGGGAACTCAGCTGAGTCCACTATAGCGGTATCCTCGTCCCCTCGAACCGGAGCTTCGGTCTGGGGTCGTTGAACTGGGGAGACGGGGGCTACGGGAGCAGGAGAGAGAGTCGGGTAGAAGAGAGAAGTGGTCGGGTAGTAAGCCGGCGCGACGATCGGCCTGTAGGTTTGGATCTGCTGGGGGTAGTAGTGGCTCACTGGGATCTGGTAGCTCTGGTAGCTGATCTGGGGTTGGTATCCGAATGCGAGTGACGATGGTGGCTGCAAAATAAATAAGCGTATTCATTTGATATTTTGTATTGGGAACAACATTCCTTAATGGTGAGATCTACTGTCATTAAGAGACTTAGATTACTTTCCAATTAATAGTTAAATACTACTGTATATTGGTAGGCCATACTTCAGTTGTTCAAAACGTTGTTCCGCATACAAAAACATGTTATTAAGATGAATTACGATTGTTGAAAGGAACGTGCTCCAATTAAAATAGGCAAATAAAGTACCGCGTAAAAAATGCGGTTGGCATTTAAAAGGACTATTTTTAAAATGCTAGGACGTTTACTTTATCGACAGCAATTAGTTTTTAGACCCCGGAGAAGTTATAGATTAAAATTCCAGTAGTTTGTAAAAAAATGGCTAAGTGCGAGTCAGACTCGCACACGAAAGGTTCCGTACCGTCATAGAGTAAAAATTGTGTTTTTTGCTATGGGATTTCAATTCCATTAAATTTAATTCAGGATTAAAATATGAAAATTTCAACTGCCTAAGATCCTGCATGTTGTCATTATTGATAACGAGCAAAAAATACCACAAAAAATCACGTTTATGGTATCGGAGCCCCACGTAATATCAATATTATTTTCTTTTAGTATTTGTTGTTATAGTGGACAGAATAACAAAATCCGTGAAATCTTCTTGAGAAACCCTAGTTAGATATACAGACAACGAAGTCTTAGTAACAGGGTCCCGTTCTTACCCTTTTGGTACGGAACCCTAAAAAATATAAGGAAACTTAATTTTAAATAAATTACATTATAAGAGGGGTGGACGCTTAAGTTGTGCTATTTAAATAAATGTTAAAATATTTTATTGAGGATAATAATATTATGCTTCCTTACATCGAAGATTAAACAAAATACTTGTAAATTCGTCATAATGTACGTCGACCTTCATTTAAAATAATTAATTGGGATGCAATAAACATTTTTTTAGAAGAACTATAATATGCGTTAATTGGAGTTTTTGCGCACTACATCGTTATACTCCAACATTACTTTTATTAATTTAAATGTTATTTACAAGTTTGATTAGGACAATGCAGGCTGATCACCTGATTGTCTGACAAGTAGGATGATCCATGCGTCGGATGGGCAAGTCGGTCCTGTGCCTGATCTCTCGCCAGTCGTGACGGCCTTCAATAGAGAGTGCTCTTGTGTACTGCGCGCACACTTTGGCACTATAAAATTACTCCTTCGTAACTGGCCCGGTTTCAATGAAACCGTCACCGAAATCGGTGTGGGAGTTATTATTTATATTATTACAGGCAAGCGAAATAATTAAAGTTATTGGAAATATCCAAAAGCACAGCTGTTATCGTCCTTCGAATCTCAATCCTATTGTAAGTCTCCGTACCACATATTTGACGACTATTCTAATGATTCAGCACTAAATCGAGATGCAAAATACGAGGATTAGGCTTTTAAAGTGAAGCCAAACGAGCGTTATTTTGTGAGTCGTGACTCGTGAGTCGCAGAATTCCGGTCGCGTAAATTATTTTTCATACTAATCATGACTCACAAAATTACGCTCGTGTGAATGAAGTAGGAATTTTCTATGAAAGTTAATCCAGCAGAATTTCTGCCAATCGAAATTCTGCGACTCGACACGACTCACAAAATTACGCTCGTTTGGCTGCACCCTTATTATCTTCACCGCTAGTGTAAACTTACCGAGCTGATGTACTGACTGGTGGAGTAGCCGAATGCTTTAACTTGTGGTGTCACCACATTCTGTACGTAGGACGCTGACACTGGGACCGCACCCGCCGACAGAGGGAATGCCCGCGCTGACAGTGGGACCGCACCCGCCGACAGTGGGAATCCCCGCGCCGACAGTGAGACCGCACCCGGCCACGCCACCACGCTGCAAGTGGCACCACTCAACACCGCGAACAAAATTGACACCACAAACACCTAAAACATATTAACACTTTTATGAAAATTAATGACAATAAAAGCACATCACAATCTAAATACATAAAGTCTATTTAGCCTAGTCACGGCATCACGGCTGAACCAATTTTGATGAAAAACACAGATATATTATTTATTGTTGAAGGTACCACGTTGAAGGACATAAGCTTTTTATCGCTGAGAAATGCACAGTTCGCGTATCAAAGAACAAAATAAACCAAAGAATTCATCTTGCAAAAGTAGTCCTATATAATTATGTGATGTGACTTAAAAGTTTCGTACCTTCATTATGTCGGTACGGTAGGCTGACATATGCGGTGGGTGTGGACGCACCACCTCTTATATACTATCAAGATCACCCACTGGCGATCACTCGCTAGATCTCGCTCTTTCATAATCCCTCTTATTTTGCACACCCAAATAATTTATAATGTTAATTGCCACCGGAAAAGTGTAAAATATTTACTAGATGGAAATATACTTAAAACCAAAACACAAATAATTTACATTTTTTAAAGCTAAGTACATAGTATTCACGTTATAAAGATAGTTGCTAACCGTAATGAGTAATAACTAAGAATACGGAATAATATATTTTATTTATTAAAAATATATTGACTAAGTTTTCGTGAAATTTAGAAGCGTCTTTGTAATTTTTTTCTATCAAGAAAATTTTAAATATCGTGTTTTCGCTAGTATACGGACCCTCACAAATATATAATGTAGTTCTAGCTGTCCCGGCAAACGTTTCTTTGCCATATTTTATAAAGTATATCGCCCGTATTAAGTATTTTATTGAATTAGTGACTAAATAATTAGTATGTCACCATGGCAACGTCCATCGCTATCCCGTGAGTCGTGACCCGCGTCGCATAAACAATGGTCGCTCTTTATAGACAAATAATTTGCAATAAAATAAAATTGCGACTATAATTAAAGATCTAAGCTATCCTATCTCTCAAGTTGAAAAAAAGCACACATTTAAAAAAAGAAAACATTAAAATCGGTTAAGTAGTTTAGGAATCCATCGCGGACAAACATCGTGACAGGAGATTTATATATATTAGATGGTCTATTCTATTTTGCCTTAGTCGCCTCCTTATGTAAAAAATTAAACACGAAATATGAAGTTCTCGTAAAATTTATTTCGTACAAAAAGTCCATTCTAATTTCTACGTTTCAGGTCTTTTATTGGGATCACCGCCAGCGGGCGGGAAGAACACCTTCTCCACCTTCTCATGGTACAGCTCCACGAAGGTTTTGGGGACGTTCGGATGGAGGGGGTGGCTGCCTCCAAGGTACACGTTTGACCAGAGGTTCTTGAAAAACTGCAGGAATAACCGCAGCGACTTCATCTGCGGCATTTTTGCAGCATCCGCGAAGTTACCTAGTGAATGGTTTTTTATTTAAGAATTTATCATAAATAATCGGCACTCCAGGTAAGTAACAAAAGCTATGATATGCTACTAAATACAGATCTGTTACGTTCATATTATTTTCCGGCTTAAGGTGAACGCAGATTTGGCCGCACCGCACGCACCGCAGTCGCCGCATTTCGAATTCTTTATATTATGAAGTTATAGGCAAGCTCGCATACCTACCCGCGCCGCAGTCTTCGCAACTTCTACATTCTTTATATTATGAAGAATTCGAAATGCGGCGACTGCGGTGCGTGCGGGGCGGCCAAATCTGCGTTCACCTTTAAATTGCTTCCGAACAATTTTCAAATTCAATTGTCAAATTTGACAGATAAGTGAAACAAAAGATACGAAATGCCATTTACATAAAAGAGACAGACTAAATAAAAGACGGGCCAATTAGCCCGTATTTGAGGCTTCACAACGCGCTCTGTAGCACAGTATAGGGATAATATTGCTATACTGTGTCTGTAGTAACATATCTGCTTTGAGTTTTTTTTTATATATAATATCATTGAATAAAAGCACTGACAACCCTTGGATAAACAGGTAATACAACAATTTGAAAAAAAAATGCTGTATTCAATTTATGTCTTAAATATTAATAAAAAAAACTCTTTTTATTATAAGTATCACAGTTTTGATAGGGTGTGAGAAATGAGGAAAAGAAAAACTTACTTCAGAAGCCTGAATATAAAATGCTTTCAATATTATCAAGCAAAAGCAATAAGACAATCCTAAGTGCTTTCTTATTACAAATCGAAAGGTCGAAAGATAACGAAACATTAATATTAGCTTAAACGAAAAGTTATGCAATATCGTAATAGTCCGGGTTCCGTAGAACAATTATTTTTTTTTTGATAAAGTTTCAAGCGAATTTTATGTCAGTAGCAGTCAGTAGCTTCATTTTGATAAGACCAACAACAATAATTATATTTATAGAGTTTTCTCTGAAAGTAGCAGAGCTTTAAAAATGTTCATTATATATTTTAATTTCATGAAATTTTTAATTTCTAATACTTTTTCGTTTTCGTAGACGTGCTACGCCGTAGATCTAAATCATTCTCAATCGAAACTAACGGCTTATTATTCATTTTAAACTATTTAAGTAATTATGCCAAGTTTTATAACAATGATTAACAGGTAAAATACTTTATATAAGTATAGTATTGTTAAAATACATAATATTTACAAATCCTTACCAACTCCTCCTCCTGGTTGCTCTCTTTTAACTCGAATATTCTGTGATATTTCGTGTTCATGTTCACAAATTATACTCTCGTTTGCTACCTCGGTTGTATTTGCCTATAAAAAAATTGCTGTCAAAATCAAATTAAAAAGATACGCAAAATTATTGTCATAAGAATAGTGATGTACCAAATTAACATAGTTTGATATCGATGTTATATTAAAGATTTTAATCGACTCTAAAGTCTAAATGATAGACATTTTTACCATATCTAATAATCTAGAATCTAGAAAAATTAGTCGTAAAATATTACCAAATTTCCAGGAAATGCGCAAACGAATTCACAAACGGTCAAAAACATCATAAAATTGACGATGTACATTACGTAATTCTAAACGAGACCGATCGTCCAATCATATGAAAATTGCAATGAAAATGCACTGCAGTAAAATAATGTTTTATATAAATGCAGTTGTTTTATACAACATTGTTATTGTAAACCACGCATTGTCTCAAAATAAACATAATGATACAAACATTAATCATACATCACATAAATTCAAAACATTATTTTAGGATCAGCAGTAAGTATCCTTATCTAAAAATTATAATAAATCTACATCAATACTCTTTGGTACTCTCCTACGTGATTTGCCCAATCATTTGTAGTGTAACCATCATTTTTGTATTAACTATAATGCTTTTTTTCTGAAGATTTTTGATAGAAGTTTATCCATTCAACAGCGTTTGCAATCAAAATCACTGGTGGTTTGTTAAACTCTTGTCAAAAAACCCCAGAAATAATCATTACTTTGAATATTTGGCTAACTTTATATTATGCACCCTACAATAATGAAAGATGACAGTATATTTTAACTTCTTAATTCTTTCACTTCATTAAAATATTAATACGTTTATTAATTTACAAAAAAAAAATCAGTCCTCTTACAACAAATAACGTGGTCAACCTAGCGCACACGGTGAGTACGTGCGATCATCAAGTAACATTTGCCGCCGAACCACTGCTGACATTTACACCTAACTAGTTCAATGCCTATCGATAAAAATTAAATAGATCCAGTTGCAAAACCGTCCGCGCCTTTGTGGGTACTACTTGGCCTTTTTTTCTTTTCCGTTGGGGAAAAGCGTTTACGCGTACTCGACAGTATGGACCAGGGTATGTGGGACTCCCAGGCGGTGAAGGCCGGGATTCGGGGGAGTCGGGACCCACTATACTCCAACGGTGTTCCTGCTTTTCCACATATTATGTCGGAATGCGTGGAACCCAATGACATAAAAAACACACGAGACACGCAGAATACTGCGCCACGAGCCCACGACGCAGGCCTGGTGCACTAAATAAATTCAGTTGAAAAAACTTATGTGGCTCTGTAGGTATCACTTGGCCTGGCTGGTTTCCTGTCCACAATTGCGACCGTACAGCAAGCAGATGGTTAATGTAAAATTAAGTTCAAATTGCAACGTGACGCGCCGATGCAATGCGATGCATTTTTGATGAACTACTCAAAACTGAACTTTATTTACAATACAAGAAGGTGCACTTTAAATTGATTGACCTTCGCGGTGTCTGCCTGTTCCAAATTATTAAAGTGGCTGATCTGTTTTATATCTATGGGCTCATTAAAATATTATGCATTGCAACGCCTTGCGACCGGGCACCGTCGTTGCAACGTAAAGCGACTTTATATTATTTTAGGAAATCCAAAAAAAAATAATTACAACCATTTTTGCTGTCGATCTATAGATATTTAAAATATATTATGTGCGAAAAATAACTGGTCAAAAAATGTGTTCCGCGAACTACAAAAAGAGACCCGAATACATGCATACTTTATGCAAAAAAAAGGAGACAATACATGCAAGAATAATTATTTTGTGTAATTAATAATTATAGAAGTGACAATTGAAGAGGTGAGTGGAAGAATGAGTTAAGTAACATTTTTGAAAATTTACGGTTTTTTTGCATAAATGTAGCTTTTAGGACTTGGAAAATGATTTGCAATAAAAAAATTTGAATTTTACGTATACTTACAAAGTTAGCCAGATGATGAAGCAGGTAAGTTACAAGGTTCGTCCAAATGACTATGCAAGAAGCAGGTAACAGCCATTTATGTGTTGTATTATGGGAGATCACTTGAATATTTTACTTTTTTAAGCAATATGTCGACTTTTTTTATTCTATTGGTCAAAGATGGTCAAAGGCATAGATATTATATACAATATTAATATATTATTGATATAATTATCCTTGTTTGAAATTAAAATACACGTATTTTTTCTTTTATCATCACTCAGTACTAAAATGTTGAGAAAAGGCTTCCGAAAGTTATCCTAAAAACACTACAATTAATGGACACGACGCGTCGACCCCGCGCGCGCGCCTCCCCCCGCGTCAGCCCCTCTCATTCCCCCGCGCCGCGAGTGACCATTCTGCAACTATTTGAAATGGGATAAAATATGTCATTAAAAAATAACACCCAATTTTTTTTGTTAAATGGACTCTCCTAATGATACCTAAGCCCTGGAAAAAAATTGGCAGGAAGGTTTAATTGCACCCTGCATAATATCTATCTATGCCTTTGACCACCTTTGACCAATAGAATAAAAAAAAACTCGACATATCAATGCTTAAAAAAAAGTAAAATATTCAAGCAATCTCCTTACTAATAAAATTATAAATTAGGAAATCGTGTTTGTCTGTCTATTTTAAATACCTCTTAACACTTAAACGGCTGAACTGAACATTCGATGAAATTTGATATGGAGATTATTACTTTCATAATTTAGTTTTCTATATTATGTCTACTAGATGACTCCCGAAATTCAGTTTTGTTCACATATTTTAGTTTTGGCGGAATTCCTTTAATCTTTCCCGTCTGTCAAAGTATAATCCAAATTTCTTTTTGGCCTGTCTGTTTGGCCGTGAGTTTCTTGTCTTTTCAATTGAGTCTTGTTTCATCTCAATTAAAAAAAAAGTGATTTATGTTAAACTTCATGCATTTTTTTTTGCACAGATTTTGTTGCATATAAAAGTATGGAACCGAACAACTTCACATTTTTCTTATTTTATCCTAGAATGGAGAATTTTTATATATTTTTTAACATAATATTAAAAACGGAAGATATTTACACCTCCTGATACAATTAACAAAAGCCATTACTTGATTTGTGATGAGAAATCATAAAAAGTTTTTTCAAAACTTTAAACGTGATTTACTCGAAATTCGAAATGTGTTACTTGTTCGATTCATCCACTCATGTCTTTATTATTATTGTCAACGTTTATGAAATTTACTCCTTAAGAATCGATTTTCATATATAAGGCGCCCGGTATGAGAAAAATACGAGGGGTAAAACCTATTAAACAAGTAACGAAAAAATGTGTCACGTTTTTGGAATCATCGGACATCGGAATATTATATAATTATATTATTATTTAATTATGTTATTATATAATTATACTAGCTGTTCCGGTGATTTTCGTGTCACTTTAAAACCTTCCCTGGACTTTTACGAATATTTTAAGACCAAAATCAGTCCAATCCGTTCAGCCGTTTTCGAGTTTTAGCGCGACTAACACATTTGAAAATCCATTTTTATATAATTATATAGACTAGCTGTCCCGGTGAACTTCGTGTCACTTTAAACCCTTCCCTGGACTTCTACAAATATTTTAAGACCAAAATCAGCCCAATCCGTTCAGCCGTTTTCGAGTTTTAGCGCGACTAACACATTTGAAAATCCATTTTTATATATAAGACTAGCTGTCCCGGTGAACTTCGTGTCACAGGTCACTTTAAAACCTTCCCTGGACTTCTACTTCTACTACTTCTATATAATTATATATAATTATTATATAATTATATATATATATATATTTTTTTTTTGTTATAAATATCAATAATTAATATTGTTATTGTGAAGTTATAATTTTTATCATTATACTGGCTGAAGTGAACTGTACATAATATTGCCGGAACATCTGATTTCATAATTATGATATTAATCTTTTTTCAGTTGAATAAACTCTTTTTGCGTATGGTTAGATACTCTTACTTAAGGAGTAAACTCCAGTCGTGCGTCGGAGCTGACACACTTTTATTATTTCGTAAAGAGTAGTGTTTCGTAGCTATTGACATAATATATGGTTCATAAAATAAGTTTATGATTGTATTTGTGTATAGGTTCTAGGATATATTTATATGTAAAGTAGTACTTATATATTATATTATATGTATATAAAATTATAATGTATTAGTTGTACTTTTTGAATGTTAATATTTAGTATTAATTTTATGGTACTTTAGGTCTAGTTGTAGTTAAAACTTTTATTTATAAATATTGGTTAAAGACTGTTTGTTACCTAAATAAATAAATAAAATAAATAAAATAAAATAAAATAAAATATTTTAGTGTCCGAAAAGGAACCAAATCCAAAACGGTTGAAGAGAGTTACATTTCCTTAGTTTTTATTATGCGTAGAAGTAGCCATAAACGAGTGTCCTTATAGCCCGGGAGCCAGGTTTGGTCAATTATTAATTCTTCCCGGGCGAAACTTTGTAAAAGGAGTCGCAGCTGACGGTCGCGAGTATTCAACTAAGGGAAAGGCGCTAATGGTAGACACTGAACTAATAGATGACACTTACGACAAAAATGCCATAAAAATAAGAATTATTCTAATTATTTCTCAACACTGTAAATTTTATAAGCTTCTTATGCTATCTGTTGATGTGAAAAAATATATTAGGGATGCCTTCGGGAACAAAATTTTAAAATGGGATCAGTTTTCGTAAATGATGTGACCGCGTCAACACGCACCCGGCAATTTCTTAGCATATAGGTTAAGGAAGGCGAAATTTGGCACGTAAGTTTTGAATACATTTATTAGATTTTTTGTAATTTCTATTGACTTCATTGGATTAATGGTCATGTTGTTTACACTAATTAATGTTTATTTATGATCTTTTATCCATTTTCCCTAACAATATAAAGGGTGTCTACTATTAGTTCTTGAAAATGTAAAAAAACCTAATAGATGACATGGATCTCATCTTTTAGTTTTTCAATACATACTAAAGTTATTTTGTACTTTATTCTACTGCAAATATCATCACTATTCTCTAAAAATATAATTCTATTAATAAACTAAGAACTTAGAACTACTGTACCTAAAAATGGACATGGTGTCTAATATTGGTCCTTGCACTGATCTAAAAATCGATGCTTTAGTTTTGTAGCAGTAAAAAGAAGAAAAAGGAGAACTCAGAACAAAAAGAAGAAAAAAGAAGAGGCAAAAGAAGCATGGAGACTTAAGACTAAGAATAAATTTGCTGGGAAAAAAATATGAAAAATAAAAATAAAAGGAAAGATAGTTTCAGCATGGAAGAAGAATGAATAGAATCTGGAGACAACGTGGATAATATTTCTGATGCATGTAGTTACTATGATGAAGTAAATGAAATCTTTTGAAAAACGGCAAATAAAGACCTAAAAATATGAAAAATGTAAAATGTAATTTAATGTTCTATGTCAACTATTAGTTCATATTGGTGTCTACTATTAGTGTTGTTCGCTTATTGTGATGTCATCTATTAGTACTTATGACTAAGTTTACAAAAAGACCAATAATATATTTTTTTATTGATTTGTCAGAGAATAATTATAATAGTTTTATTTTGTTAGAGTTACTGAAGACATGGAAGAAGTTATCAATCCTTTATTTTCATAAATTATATATTTTATAACATTCGAATGTGTCATGTTTCTTTAAAGTGTCTGCCATTAGGTCTTCTCCCTTAATACGAATACTCGCGACCGTCAGCTTATACTAATAAGTCCCTTATTCATTTTACGAAGTTTCGGTTGGAAGCATAAAGTTAATATACCTATCGGAATAGAGCAACAATCTCGAGCTGTCAAACGTAACCAAAATTGGTTTTCATCTGTGTGAAAAATATGTGTACGTATACACTTACACAAGCATGATTGAACATGAATTCTATGAGATTATATTGACAACGTGCGGCACGTGCCGACTGGACGTCAAAAAAAGAGTGCTGCTGTCATGTATGACACGTCTCTTTTTACCACGCGGTGTTACTGATAGTGGCATCTCGCTTGCTCAGGCCTTTGTTTCTCTATTCCGCTAGGTATATTAACTTTATGGTTGGAAGGGACTAATTGGTCATGAAAATCTGTCACTGGCTCCAGGTCCATTACCAAAGACCTTCTGGTCCTTACGTTTAATATTTTAATGCAATCGATAAGTGCGTGAGGTATACACTAGACTGAGCCTAGACTTGTCACGTTGACTTCAATTTGTCTATCATTGACAAACGTCAATCTCTTTGGCAAG
This sequence comes from Polyommatus icarus, assembly GCA_937595015.1. NCBI lineage: Eukaryota > Metazoa > Arthropoda > Insecta > Lepidoptera > Lycaenidae > Polyommatus > Polyommatus icarus. The sequence continues at coordinate 6,357,519 of OW569329.1, read as the reverse complement.
TGGCAACATCATTCACATTTTGGTAACACCGGAACGGAAGTAAACTGCAATAACAAATCACAAAATTATCGTTATTTGTGCATATTTTAAGGTAAAATGTATTGTGCAATGTGTATAAATTTAAACGTAGTTAACGAGATCTCCGTTTTTTTCAATTAGTGTTTATTTAGTTTGTTTTTGTGAAGCCAAACGAGCATAAATTTTGTTGTGACTTGTGAGTCGCAGAATTTCGGCTGGCAGAAATTCTGTTGCATTCAGTTTCATACAAAAGTCGTTTGATTCACACGAGCGTAATTTTGTGAGTCATGATTTGTGTGAAAAGATAATATTTACTTACGCGACCGAAATTCTGCGACTCACCACGCGTTATGGTTCACCTACGCTCGTTTGGCTTCACCCTTAGGGTTAGCCAAAATATGATAATAATATCACTGTATGACTAATGTAAACTACCTATTTTAAGGAAAGAAAACCAGAAAATGTAGAGTAGCAATGAGTAGGTAAACGATAATGCTATTTGCAGCAAATCATACAAATGATATCATTTAAATATTTTTTTAAGGAAGACGATATGCTAGTCAAGTACGTTATTAATAGATGATAAACACTATTTGATATAAAAAGCTGGTTAATTTAATGCCGTAGTGGTGATATAAAAATAAATTATTTCCGAAACATATAAAGATTTAAAGACTATATGGCATACAGGATATTAAAACCATAAAGTAAATACAACACACATAAATGCCTGTTTCTTTTTTGCACAAGAATCATGTATGGCAAAGTAAATAAGTTTTCAACTAGCAGGTCTATACATTATACCTATTATAACTATTTTATTTTCACTCTAGACTTTAGGGAGCATCCAGAAATTACGTGAGATGTTTTGGGCTCGGAAAACATCACGCATAATTTATTTTCTGATTGAAACAAAAAGTATATACTATTTTGGTCCATTTAATCCAGATTGTACATGCTTAAGATTAAGGGGCGATTTCACCACAGAAATGGAACTAGTTCAATGCACGCTGAACTGGTTCAAAACGTATAAACGCGATTACAACATCGATTGGCATTTCAATAACATAAACTGAACGCGTCCACAGCAAATATCCGAGTTATATCTTCTGAACGCCTAAAAGTCTGAAGTTTAACATCATAAAACCCGTTCAAGCCCTGTCAGTTTGTCGTCGTCGTCGTCAGTGAGTCGTCATGGCGGAACGAAAAACATAGACAAAAGAAATGTCAAGGTGATATACTTTATTATTTATATTTTATACTTTATTTCCTACGAATAATAAAATCTATCGTAGTTTATTTCACACAGAAGTCACATTTTTATTGTTTTTTTATAAAAGGTGACATTTGTGGCTTATGTCACTTTTTATTAAAAAATCATTAAAAATGTGACTTCTGTGTGAAATAAAGTATTTTAAATATATTTCTCGGGAATGGTATTGCAAAATAAATAGATGTGCATATAAATTTATGTAGTAATAGTATGAAATTAGCTAATTAGTGTCGATTATTTTTTTGTATGGGAAACGAACCACCTTAAATTAACTCCAAAACGATGAAAACATGTTACAAAATAATCGCGTGACGTCGCGTAAACTTAGATTTATTAATCGCGATCAAAAGAAGTTTGTGAAATCCATTTGAAACAGAACGAGATTTACGTCTCCATGTGAACGCGTTCAATGAGAACTAGGTTTTATAAAACGAATTTTTAAGTGTGCCTGGTGAAATCCCACATTAATCGTAAGCATAATCGGAATACGATTAAGATCATTCATCTCACGTAAGATTGGGGGAAGACTTGAATAAAATCTCCCGGCCGGGCGGGAGGGACATACAGAAAAACCTCACGTAATTTATGGACGCCCTCTTAGGTTTACCCTTTACTTTAGACTTAGATAAACCTTACTTGAATTTATAATTTATACTGTTGTTGATTGTAACAATCTTGATTGTGGAAAAATGATTTTTGTTTATTGCTGGAGTGCTAATATAAGAACAATAGCTTGCGAACGCCCAACCTATTCCCTCCATCATCCTCCCTGCATGTCTGATATTTTTCTAAATTCAAATTTTCCCAAACAGTTTTCACGTTCAAAAATGACGTTCATTAGTGAAATGCCCTCAGTGTGAATGCCGCCAAATTGATTTGCCGAAGAGCCGCCCCCGCCGCCACAGTCGGCCGCCGGTCGTCGCGCGCTACGGAGCTCCCACCACACTGTACACTCCACTATACCACTGAGAAAAGGACGAAAAACTCATGTACGTTGTATCCTATAACGTAACACTAGTATAGTTCAGTGTGGCATTCTCATAACACTCATTCTTAACCTAGAAAACCTTGTCATTTGTAAATTGTGAAGAATTACATTACAAATGCTTTTTAGTTTCTTTACAAACATGTAACAGTAGAATTTCAGCACTTTAGCGAAGCACTTTAGTGACATTCATAAAATTACGCGTCGTATCACAGTTCACACATACCACAAGTGTAATTCACTAAACAATCACGAATCACGATGCTACTACACTTTCACTTTTATGTATTTTTGCAGAACTTTTCATATTGTTTGTATAGTACGGTATCCAGAATATTCATTGTATAGTTTGTATTCTGGAATAATTTATACGTTCTACTTATTTGATAAACTAAACAATGAAGCCGTATAACAAATAGGTAATATTTGTAAAGTAAATAGTAAAACATAACATATCTATTGTCTCGGCTGGCACAGATGTTTCGTTATGTTTACAAGATTTAATGCGAGATGTTTTTTGGATGAAGTTCAGTAACCCCTGTTGACCTAATCGTTGCAATTTTAGTCGATATTTTTGGCGGCTGGCATTGTAAACCACAAAAAAACATTAATTGATCATCGTTCTTTGATCGATCCTATCCTATATTTAGTATTTACAAAACGCTATCCCTATTGGAAAAAAGAATCGATCGGAAACAATATTATGTAAGATATTAATGTTATTTAATCAGTAAAAACCACTCACATAACTAATTAGAACTACTGAGTACCATAATATGGAATTCTGGCTTACCCAGCATTAATTTTCAGTCAATAAACAGCTGTTGATTATTCTTGATACTTGATAGTACAGCAAACAAACGCTGATTTCCCTTCATTTTGAATCTTCCCCCACCTCTATGACTACAGCGAGTAAATTCCCATCCTAATGCATTATGTAACTAACTTAAGGTGCAGTGGTTGTTGCAACTACGCAAAATGGGTTTTTTAAATAACGTTTTTTGTTAGGGAAATGTCATTATTTAAGTATAAAAAAGTACCGTTTTAAAATTGAGAAACTTTCCTATACGCAAAGGTATATCAGTACACAATTTGAAAAATTTGGCTCGATAGAAAAAAATCTCAAAGATGACTCTTATAATGCTGTTTTTTAGGGTTCCGTACCTCAAATGGAAAAAACGGAACCCTTATAGGATCACTTTGTTGTCCGTCTGTCCGTCCGTCCGTCTGTCAAGACCCTTTTTCTCAGGAACGCGTGGAGGTATGAAGCTGAAATTTATATCAATTACTCAGGTCTACTGTCCCTTGAAGCTGTGAAAAAATCAAACTTCTAAGCCAACGCAATCAAAAGATACAGCCGTTTATGCCGCAAATTTTCGACACTTGCAAGGGAATCAAAACCTACAGGGTGCTTCCCGTGAACTCAGAATCTTGAAATTTGGTACGAAGCAACGTCTTATAGCATAATAATGTATGCAAATAAAGGAAAAATTACGAAAACCATAAATTTTTAGTTACATCACATAATATATTTTTTTTTTATAATTTTAAACTTACTACCCATTTCCTCATAAACGCGTAAAGGTATTAAATTGAAATTCATACCAAATACTCAGGTCTATAATACCTTTAAGCTGTAACAAAATCAAACTTCTATGTCAACGCAATCAAAAGAAACAGCAATTTAAGCTGCATATTTTGAAACTCGCAAGTACTCGCAAGGGAATCAAAACCTAAAGGGTACTTCCAGTCGACCTAGAATCTTGAAATTTGGCATGAAGCAACGTTTTATAGCACACATAAAGGAAAAATTCCGAAAACCTTAAATTTTTAGTTACATTACAAAATATATATTTTTTAATAAATATAAACTTATTACTTTTTTCCTCATGAACGCGTAGAGCTATCAAGTTGAAATTCATATCAAACGAACTTTGTAAACCTTGCAGGTTTGTACGGAACCCTCGGTGCGCGAGTCCGACTCGCACTTGGCCGGTTTTTCATAATTAAATCATTTTATGGCTAAATTACACACTTTCAAGAAAAAACAAAAAATGTAGCACATTTGTCATAACCTAACCTAAACTATTTGATATACTTGATTTGTGTAATACTAAAAACAAAAGGTTTTTTCGCCTATTTTCTATTATCAAGGCACGCGGCGAGCGCGTAACCGCCACTGTACAAGGCGCGCTGATATGAATGTTATTTTAATGTACTTTACGTCGATATTCGTACTGACAGACATCGACCTGCTAATTCTCGGGACTACTGGGCCTTATTGACCGTATTTAAAACCTTATAAACTCATAATCTGAAAGCTACAAAGTTATAATAAAAATACAGCAATAATCTTCAGTATATCAACATTCCTTTTTTCGTTTTAAATTTTCTATTTTTGTTTCTTATACTCATGATATCAGCTTCCAAAGTAATACCAATTTGTTAAAATTCAAGCATACATTCAGCATCTCCTTAGGGTTTACAAATTACTTTTATTTGAAGCTCACGCCAATAGATCGACAATATCATAAACTACATATTCGCCGTTTTAAATTTTTTTTAGGACAATTTTGAACTAAGATAAGTAAAAATAATAGGGTTTTGGCGCGATCTCGGCAACGCGGCAAATGTATGGCCAAGGTCGTTTGCTCGGGGGACGGCCTTAAGTGCTTAAATTATAAATGGGAAAGTGTGTCTTTCTGCCTGTCCGTCTGTCGCCTAGACCTCTGAACCGATTTTGCTGAAGTTTGGTATGTAGATACTTTGAGTCCCGAGAAAGGACGTAGGGTACTTTTTATTCTGGAAAAATGTACAGTTACTACGCAATAAACGAATTTTGGTACAATGGAGTTGCGGGTGTCGCGTCGCCTAGCCCCTAATAAGTATTCTGTGAACATGTTTCGTATACATTACGCTCTTTCCAGCATCTCGCATGGCGGACGAGAATGCCGTGGACTGCCTGTTCGAGAGGCTGCGCCTGTACCAGCCGCGCTCGCCGGAGGCCGCAGAGCTGGCGCGCGGCGTCGCCTCCCGCATCAACACCCGCCTCACCTCGCACGGTAAACCTCTGACATGTTATACACTTATACCACCCTGGTAGAATCTCCAGTAGCCCTAGCACGGCCACCAGTAGAAATTATAGACAAACTGTGGACATAAACTTAGGTGCCGTTCCGGTCTTTACCGCGGCTATAATCGTGACCGACAAAAATTCAATTAAAATACCACTTTATGACAGACTATATAGTATATTATGTCATAAAGTAGCTTAATATTTGAATTTTTGGGACTATAGTCTGTCATAAAGTTTCATTTTTTTTAAAGTTTCAAAAACTGTATGCGTCAGCGAGAGCTTTTCGAGCTAATTACGGTTTTCAGTTTTGTTGGACCAATAATGGCTCTATATATCTAAGGAAAGGAAGTAGCGATCGTCCTATTCGTATAAACTCTGAAGCTGATCTCGATAAATTAAAGAATCAAATCATATGACTGTTTGTAATAGTCTTGCATGCACTAATAATAATTATTTACTTATCTTATTATAATTTTTACAATTTCCATAAATTCAAATTAACTGTTATTTTTAATCAATTTAATATTTTAAGATTTAATTCAAATTACACTAACCTAACCTACAGAAACGCTATAAATACAACACATAATTATTACACATTAACAAAACACTGCACACGGATCACATTGCCAAAAATTATCACAAAACTGTTTAAAATATTTATTCGGAAAAATATTCATACACCAGATGCAATTAAGACTGATTTAAAAATCTATTTTATTCGAAAAGTTAACTCTACACTGATCTCGTATCTTACTGTGACAATAACAAACCTACCCAAAATTCGATAGTTTAATTGAAACAATGAATTCTATTGATGCCCATGCTGTTGCCGAGTTCTCTTATTGTGACCCCGATAACTGCATTCCCGCCAACCTGCATCTTAATAACAATTTAAAAATAATATGCCAAAATATAAGAAGTATTAATAAAAATTTCGATGAATTCCAAATATTACTTGCTAGAACCAAAGTCCAATGGGATTTAGTTATCCTAACAGAATGCTGGATTCAAGGAGTTAACAACGTGCCATGTTTACCGGGCTACTATAGTCATACAACAAAAAACATTAAATTGCAAAATGATGGCGTCGTTATCTATGCAAATAAGGATTTTGACGTAACTATCGAAGAACCCCCTATAACCGATGCAAACTGTCTACAAATATCTATTAACAGCAGTACAGTCATCCTAGCTATTTACAGATCTCCTTCAAAAAAAGATATTACACCTTTCTTGTATTCCCTGAATAATATCCTTAAAAAAATAGACCGTAGCGAAAACATAGCAATTATTGGCGACCTCAATATAAATATTTGCGAAAATTCCCTAGATCAAAACAAGACAAATTACCTAACACTACTTGCATCTTTTGGTCTCCTACCCGCCCATTCCCTTCCAACCCGACTAAATAATTGTCTTGACCATATAATACTTAAATCGATGCTTCCGGCCAAAGTACTAGTTGCTCACACAACTATCACTGATCATAAAAGTGCTTTACTCTACCTTTCAAGACGCAAACCAAAACCAACAATTCCCCAAACAATAAAAAGACTTAATTATGACAAAATATCATATGACCTCTCCAACGTAGATTTCAATTCCATATATAACATACAAGATTCCAACACTGCTGCAGACTTCCTTGTTGACTCTATTAAGGAGATAATAGACGCAAACACAGAGCTCGTAAAAATCCCCAATCGCAAAAAACTCCTTAAGCCATGGGTGACTCCTGGTCTCCTCCGCTGCCTAAAACATAAAGATAACTTGCATAAAAAAGTTAAAAATAATCCTAATGACCAAATTCTCGTTACTTCGTACTCCCGCTATAGAAATTACTGCTCTAAAATACTGAAACAACTAAGAAATGAATATAATAAAACAGAACTTACAGCTTCCCGAAAAAACACAAAAACTCTATGGCAAACAATAAACAAGGTAACTAACAGAACTCCAAATAATAGTAAAGCTAATATTCTTCTCTCTCAAAATACAGTCCCTCCTAAACAAGCAGTTGATAATATAAACAACTTTTTCGCTAATATTGGCCGCACCCTTGCCGAAAAAATACCCCACTGCCCTAGAAAATTTAAACTTCCTATCTCTTCCTGTAATTCAATGTCACTCCTTCCCACTGATGAGCAGGAAGTTACTAGAGTGGTTTTATCATTGCGAAACGACTGTGCTGTAGGATGGGATAAAATTCCAACTTGTGTACTGAAAAAAAATATACACATCATAGCTCCACCCCTAACGCATATATGCAATTTATCGTTTACCCAGGGTACATTCCCCAAATCCTTCAAAAGAGCTATTATACACCCTGTCTACAAGGCGGGCAACAGAGAACAAGTGAATAACTACAGGCCCATAGCCGTCTTGTCTTCCCTTTCTAAAGTGCTTGAACGCCTTATGAATAGTAGACTTGTCAGCTACCTGGAAAAAAATAACCTATTATCTAAATCTCAATATGGTTTTCGCGCTGGCATCTCTACGAGTGATGCTGTCCACGCACTAACTGATCTTATAATAAAAAAACTCGACGAAGGACAAAAGGTTCTGGGGCTCTTCCTCGATCTAGCTAAGGCATTCGACACTGTTTCTGTTGCCATCCTTGTCGACAAGCTGGAACTTATAGGTATAAGGGGGATTCAGCAAAAACTATTCGCCGATTTCCTTACTGGGCGCACCCAGAGCGTTAAGATAGATGATTACCTGAGCAGTGAAGTCATAACTACCCACGGTGTTCCACAAGGTAGTGTGCTAGCCCCAACATTGTTTCTCATCTACATTAACGATCTGTGTGCGCTCAACCTCCTAAATGGCCAAATCTATACTTTTGCAGATGACACTGCCCTCTTGTTTTACTCGGACTCTTGGGAGAGCGTATATAGGATTGCACAAAATGGTTTTGATACTGTGTCAGAATGGCTACGGAGTAACTATCTCACCCTCAACGCCGAAAAAACAAAATACATACCTTTCTATATACGCAATCCTCCCCCTACGTCTCCCTTTCTCTGTATTTCAGTTCACAAGTGTTCGTCAGGAGAACGGCTTAGTGGATGGACAAGATCGCCCGCTAGGCGGTGTTCTTGCAGAACATTAGAGAAAACTGTCTCTACTAAATACCTTGGTGTCATATTAGACTCCTCTCTTAGCTTTCATCCGCACATCGAGGCCCTTACAACTAGAATTCGTAAAATGATTCCCACCTTTAAAAACTTGCGACATGTGGCGGATGAAGCTATCAGAAAAATAGTCTACCACTCACTCTGCCAATCCCTGTTAGTCTACTGCATATCAACGTGGGGTGGCACCCACAAATCTACTCTTCTACAACTAGAGCGAGCCCAAAGAGCTGTCCTCAAAGTCCTGTATAACCTACCATATCTCTATCCAACCGAAGACCTCTACAGGAAGACTAAGGTATTAACTGTGCGACAACTGTTCATACTCCACACAGTTGTTAAGCAGCACGGTCTTTTAACATATGACCCTTCCTCTCACCTCGGAAAGAGAAGACAAAAGCCCGTAGGAAACAGCAGCAACCTTTTTCGTACGCGACTTACCAACCGTTTCTTCTGTTTCATTGGGGGCTATCTCTACAATAAGATCAACCAGCATGAACACATATATAACGTCACAAAATCTGTCTGTAAAAGTAGAGTAACAAATTGGCTTATAAAACTGAATTACGAATCCACTGAAAGTCTAATTGCTATTCCAGAATAGGATACATACACATATAGGATACATACATACACATACACACATACACACACACACATACACACACATACACACACACACACGCATATACACACACTTACTAACCCGACTTCACCAGTAAATATCTAGATGTTTGTTTGTAAACTATACCTACTGTACTAAGACTGTGTAAATTGTATATTTGGGATTGAGGCCTGGTGTCCTGAAATACAGGCTCACGCCTAGTTTAGGCACCAGTCTCCCACAATTACCAGTGAAATTGTTATTTAGTCTAGTTAATTATTGTATATGTTCATTGTGGTGAGAAAATAAAGTATTATTATTATTATTTTAATTGAATTATTCGGAACGAAAAAAGATCGGTACGGCACCTTAAGTTTATCTATACAGTTTGTCTATACTTTCGCATTTCTATTGGTGGCTATGCTAGGGCTACAGGAATCACGATACTGTTTGTGAGCTGCGCCTGCCGCCTGTACCAGACGCGGTCGCCGGAGGCGGCGGAACTGGCGCGCGCCGTCATGCACCGGAAACCGCCTCAACGTTATGCCATCCTGGTAGAAAGCGTCACCTCTTCGATGCTATAGTCTTGTTAGCCTAGTCCAGAGGAAAGAACTAGTCAATACGTCTGGGACCAACAAAATAGCGGGTTTCCTCACGATGTTTTCGTTCACCGTATGAACGTCCGTATGATATATTTGAGATCAGAAAATGTCTCATTGGTACACGCCTCCACCCGGGATCGAACCTGCACCCTCTACGAGTGCGAACCAAAAGTCTACCCATTTTCTTAGGTTTTTCCTTTTTCTTTAATTATTATTGTGACGATGAGCAGTCTAAGGAACAGTTTGCGAACTGCATGCAGAGTAGTGATGAGCAAAGCAAGACCAAGACCAAGACTCGACCAGTCTTGGTCTTGGTCTTGTTCTTGCTTGTGCAGTCTTGGTCTTGGTCTTGCTTAAATCTGTCTGGTCTTGGTCTTGGTCTTGGTCTTGCACGCCTAGTCTTGGTCTTGGTCTTGCAAAAAGCAAGACTCTTGCAAACATTTTTCTAAACTTTTTGTAAACGTTTTCATTTTCTCGAAAAAACATTTTCAAACCTAAGTTATTAGAAGTTAGCTGATGATGATCATAATATTATCTTAACTTGATATCAAGTTCTCATATGAGAATGGTTCTTAAATTGAAAATACTAATGAAAAGTCGAGAGCCAACTCAGCATAGGCTGATCTTCTAGCGGCAATAATGTCCTTAAGAAAAATGAAAATTTTGAAAAATAATAACTTTTTTATTTTTAGGTTTCCGTAGCCAAATGGCAAAAAACAGAACCCTTATAGATTCGTCATGTCTGTCTGTCTGTCTGTCCGTCCATATGTCACAGCCACTTTTCTCCGAAACTATAAGAGCTATACAACTTGGTATGTAGGTGTAGTAATTATGTGAACCGCATTAAGATTTTGATACAAAAGTAGAAAAATTATTAAAAATTATAGGGGTCCCCATAGGTACAACTGAAAAAAAATATTTTTAGAAACGAAGTTATCGCGCATTGCGAAATGGGGCTAGACGGAAAAAGTTGTAACGACACTTTTTGCCACTGTTTGTATCTATCTTGATCTATGTCTGTGCTTTTTGCTGTAGTTATAAGCCGTGCGTCGTGCGCGTTTTCTCTGTCGGTCTCTCTCTCTCTCTCATCGAAAGAAAGCAAGTTATGATTTTTTTTTTGTGATGTATACGGGTTTTTTGTACATCCATACTAATATTATAAATGAGAAAGTGTGTCTGTCTGTCTGTCTGTCTGTCTGTTACCTCTTCACGCTCAAACCGCTGAACCGATTTTGCTGAAATTTGGCATGGAGATACTTTGAGGCCCAGGAAAGGACATAGAATACTTTTTATCCCGGAAAAAATGTACGGTTTTTGCGCGATAAACGACTATTGGCGCAACAGAGTTGCGGGAGAAATAACTTCGTTCCATCCGGGTGTCCCTTGACACCTCTCAAGTTTTTTCTCATCAAGCCTATGCGTGTGGGGTATCTATGAATAGGTATTTCACTAATATCATTTTCTTCTAACCTGAATAGTTTGCGAGAGATACTCTTCCAAAGTGGTATGACGAGTGACGTTACGTATTTACTATTAAAACTACATTACTATAAAAACTACAAAGGAAAATTGGTTTGAACGAGAACTAGCAAGTTAGTTTTTTATACGTCATAAATGGTAAATACTAAATACCTTAATAATTAAACTTTCATTAAATCAACTGAAATATAAAAATAAATCAAAAACCTTTTAATTTCATAATACGAGTATAATTTCATAATAAACCTTTTTGCTGCTGCGGAGTCGGAACCCTTCATGGGCGAGTCCAACTCGCACTTGGCCGGATTTTCGGATTCTCTCTATCTCGGTTGAAAGATCTTCCTTTTCGGCCGCCACGTATTACGTATATTCCCAAATTTTTTGTTAGAACTTTAAATGCATGTTTACATAATCAAAAGGGTAAAAATGGGACCCAATTACTTACACATCACTGCCTGTTCGTCTGTCTGTTTCCAGGCTGTATCACAAGAACTTAAAATTAATGTTAAGTAGATATTATATTGTTATAAATATTTTATTTTATGAATATTATAGTCGCTGCGACTAAGTAAAATTTTTTTGCAAGAGTCTTGCATGGAGCAAGACTCTTGCATAGTCGGTCTTGGTCTTGGTCTTGTTCTTGCACACCTAGTCTTGGTCTTGGTCTTGCTAGTCTTAGGTTAGTCTTGGTCTTGGTCTTGCAATTTTTGCAAGACCAAGACCAAGACTGCAAGACCAAGACTCATTTTGCTCATCACTAATGCAGAGCCGCGGACAACCACTGGTAGAATTGTGGGGGGTTGATCGTGCCTGGACCTTTTCCTAAGCAGGTGGGCTATTATGACCTCTTATTTCCAGCCAGTTTACGCCCAAAATGTACCGTTTTCGGGCGTAAACTGGCTGGAAATAAGAGGTCATAATAACCCACCAGGTAGTGGAACACCATGCAGGGGATACTACCATTTAGTGGATAGATCCTACGGGGAAATCCCATATAGGTATCGGATATATCCCACATAGTATGAATTATGATAGTACATAGTACCCTTTTTTTTTTTTTTTTTTTTGTTGAGGGGGGGAAATACGTTACGTATCCCCCGCCGCGCACGGGGGTGGACGACGGGGGTATGTCGGACTCCCTCCGGCTCGGTCGCCGGAGTTTTACCGACTAAAACCCCCCCATGCCCTCCTTCCAGCCGTGGGACACGGGACCTCTGTTAGCGAACACCGCGTCTTCACGGCGCTTGCCGCGAGTACATAGTACCCTGGCTGTTGTCTTCAATCTGCTGGGGACGCGCAATCTTTTCTCTATGTAAAAAAAGTACTTGCTCGCTCATTCATTATGATATTATAATGTTTTTAATCAACACCATTTTATAATCAGAAAAGATAATAATTTCTTTTGTTTGAATCGGATTTCACAAAGTCAATAATCGAATCGCAAAAACATAAACAACAGTGCCGATTATAACTCACGAATTAATGGCACTAAAATACTAATAAAACGTCTCTATATGACGTCACCGCCTTAGTTCATTTCTAAATTAGATTACCACATTCTAGATCATAACGACGCGACTAAAACCTTGGTTACGATATTTTACTTCCTAGACTAATAAAAATTGTATTCGATTTGATAAGTTTCGCATCCGCTCCAGCAACCAAAAGTGATAAATAGTTCTTTCGAATGCTTTTACATCCTTAATTATTGTAATTCAATATATTTTCATTATGATTAATTAAACGAATTAAATTTTTAGACACTTTGGTGAATGATAAATTGCTGCAACACCTTTTTTGCTTGAAATAATATCGTAATTTATATTTAAATATTACTGAGTGATTGATTTGTTAGAATAGTTAAGATCTTTCAAAAAGTGTCTTTTAGTGACCATAGTGCATACTGTAAATGAAAACCTCATGTTTTTACCGAATCAACGTTACATGCAAATTGTTTACAAATGAAAATATTAACAACATGAAAAACAATATTTACATTTCGTTTTAACAGTTACCAGTTGCGAGGCGTACGTCTAGACAAAATGATTAATGTTTTGATCCATACATCTTTATCTTGCAGTTGCTACGTACTCTTGGCACTCCACCAAATCTTTGACAGTTTCTTTCACTCTCATCCAGAAACATTTAAAAAGTATTGCAACGCCCCAAATGCCATTTTGTGGCCATTTTGTAATAAATTAGCTCTTTTCTTCATTCAATATCTTCTATAAAGATGATATTTAATGTTGATCATTTTGTTTTGAAAGAAGTTATGCCTACAGCCTAATACAAAACTCTAATTTCACTTTTTGAGTTTATAAAGCGACTGAAGAGTCAACAATTATTTGTTCATTTTACGACAAACGTTGTAACTATTAATCAAGTCGGGTATGTTTCTGAACGCTTCGTTCGAAATGCAAACTTCAAAGTCCAAACTTCCGAGTACAAACAGCGAAACAATCATTAACCTGAAAACTATAATTAGAGTTATGACTTATGACCGAAATCTACACAAGTCTTGATAGTTTGGTAGAGTATGTTAGGCTTGAACTTGGCTGGCTTAAATGTTACAAAACAAGCCTATAGTCAAGGGGCTACAGCAATAAAATCAAGTGATATTATTGATTACATGGTGACGTTAAATTATGTACTTCAAAAGTTAACAGACTGACTAATTCTAATCTCAATGCGTATGCGATTTTCTTTTGATGATTCGATTCATATTTTGATAACTGATGTTACTAAGTACTAATGCACGAAATAAAGGAGATCAGCAAGCCTAAGACAAGAGTGGCATAAACATTCAGAAGACGACAAAATTGCGAAATATTGCCGTTACGCCGTAACATGCTGTCTTATTAATGATGATGTTGTTTGCCAAATAGATCGATATCTTATGTCGTACATCCGCATAAGTTACACAATTTAAATGTAAAAGAAACAAAATTGTAATTGAGATACTTACAATCGAAAACTAACAATAAAATCGTTATTTTAGTCGGCCACTTTGTGAGTACGCTGCAAAAATGTTTATTGTGCCATTTTGTGGATTTGATTATTGTTTGTAAGTATGCCAAATTACATGTTGAAGCATTAACAGTCTAATATGAAAGTTCCAAAGACAATGTGTACATTTGCTTTGCTACACATTGATAATTACTTTAGAATTAATTTTCCAAGTTTAAATTTCTATGAAAAAATTTATTACTTACATTACAGCAAAATTTTTATGCGAAACAGATTCAGCCCTAAGCTATAACAAATTTAGGAAATAAAAATACTTTTATTCAAAAAAATATGGGCAAAATATGTAATATGAAAACTACATTACATATTATCATGCTATATGAAACTTTTGTTCCCACGACTCATTTTCGTTATCACTTAAACAATAATATCGCGCGATTCAACTTTTATAGAGACGAAACACGCAACAAAATGTAATATCATTTATCATGATAATATAATCTGTGGTAGTTTTGATTACAACAAAAATTTTCACTGCAGTAGTTCTTTAAAGGGTTATCTATAACAGATCCAAAAATAAGGCTACAGAATTATTTTCTACTTTGTGGCAATAAACTCCATAAAAAACTCCAGCAACATCATGTCCTACTCCAGGGTTTCTCAAAGTGGGATTCGCGAACACCTGGGTTTACTATTCGCGGTAAGATGGAAGTGATGGTGCAATGGGCACGTCGCGCGCTTATTCATGTTAAATTTTCTGAAGGGAAGTTAGTTAAAAGAATAGTGCAGGGGTTCGTACAATGAAAATTTTGAGAAACCCTGTCCTATTGGATGCCTGCAACATTTAGAACGTGTTGCAGGGGTATCGCGTGTTAGGCGACTATTTACAGATATGGTGCAACCCTAAATCAGCGTGCAGCGTGCCCTCGCCAAGTGTTACCATTAATTTGTTATCAGAAATTCCATATTAGCTACATTTTAATCAGCGCCATCGGTACCAGGCTCCTTCACTATACCTATATTCTTTATCAGCGCTTACGCGATATGACTCCATACTGTAGTAATTTTGTTTGAGGGTTGCTGTTATATAGCTTGGAGAATACCGTACACATCAATCATCATGCAAATGCCTTATATTATGAAATCATAGAAGTTGATTCCTAGGCAAATGGCGGACCTAAGTAATTTGATCGCGTCAACTGGTACTTATTTAAAAAATAAGGAAATGCAAGTCTGTTCGAAATTCGAAGAAATTAAATTTTACCCAAAGCATAAAACAAAATGTAAGATTTACCCAAAATACATTAAGCTAAATAATTATCACCTACTAATTAGTGATCCTAATTATTGAATCCAATAAAATAATTTACCAAATTATTCAGCGAATTGAACAAATTACTATAATTAATCTAAATCAAGATGTTTACGCATTAATTTGCGAGATTTGGATCTAAATTTAGCTCGACATAATTATGTCGCCTTGACATTGCGGCTGTACCATTTAAGAACCTAGTAAGGGACATGTTTTTAGATTTTCGTTTTTTATCATAAAGCTTCATAATATTAAGGTACCTACCGAATACAAAGACAGAAATTGCGATAAAACAACTAGAAGTCTAAAATGCAAAGGACTCCAAACCTAGTAACTACACCACAAACCCAATTTGACCGTTTTAAAAAACCAGTAAGTAACATAATCCATTTCGAAATCTAGTAAGTGCACGAACATACTAGGTTTTATAATGGTCAATGTGCCTTACTGGGAAATGAAAATATGTGTCCACCCACCTCCCGACCAACACACACCTAGCAAGAGGGGGAAGGGCTGCGCGGGGGCGGCAACGTCTCGACGACTCCGGCGCTCAGTTCGTACTAGTATTGCGCCAGCGCTAAACACGGAAGGTTATGTCGCAATTTTTTGCCGGCATTCGCTATTTCGTAAGCTTGCTAAGCAATAATAATGAGTCGGCGGTTTCAATTTTATCGCTCAAAAAAAATATTAGCTGCTGCTATGACCGACCAGGATGAAGCGAGGTAAGTCAGGCTATAAGATTTACCTAAGTATACTTATCGGTGATTAATTATTATTATTTGCCGTAATTCAATAAAGATAAAGTTATATTTAACGTTAGATATTTTGGTTTTCATATGGATTCGCATGGTGTTTTTTTATAAGATTAGTCTAATTTAACCTAATCTAAATTATTAAACTAACTACATTATAACTAAGAATAAGATGCACCACTGTTTCTTTTGTCGAACAGAAGCAATATGTTTTGAAATAGATTTTAACATATTTTTTTTTACTTTTTATTACTGTTTGTTAAAATAAGTTGGCGCACCTGATTCTTGTATCTTTTTTGCTTTGTCATGCATTTTTGTTACGCAAATCTAATTTTGTTTTCTTCAGCCTGACCAAGTGGCAAACGTTTAGCCTAAACTAGTCCTAACTAAAATGATAATAATAAGCTTATGTGTGTATTTTTAACTCTATGCCGCGTATTAACATGTGATGGATTTGCTTTTATTCTGGGTTTTGTTTTTATTTCAGTGCACAAAATCATAATTGCATGCATAAATCATTAGAATTACTTGAGCCACAGCCGTCCACTTCATTTGCTTCTGAAGCACAGCCGTCCAGTTCATTTGCTTCTGAGCCACAGCCATCCACTTCTTTTGCTTCTGAGCACCAATGCCATAAACGTAGTCATAGTAATGCAGACTTAACTACAGATTGCAATAATGAAGATCTAATAACTCTCAGTGATTTGGATGATTCCGTGGAAGACCCAGACTTTGTTTTGCCTATTGAAAATTTAAATAATGATTCGACTGACTCCGGTGGCGAAATGTTTTGTGATTTTATTTTGAATAATGAATCCCCGTCGATTATTAATTCCCATGAAGCATTAAATGTTCAAAATCTAATATCACTGGTTACCGATACAAGGGCAGATGTTGTAAGCACAATTTATATCGCTAAGTACCCTGGTCCAATTTATATCAATAGTGTCCCAAGTGAGGAACATCAGCAGACTTCAGATGAAAGACCAATCAATTCCAGGGTTTCGAAAAATAAGCTGAAACACCCGATGATAGCAGCTAATCCTTGTGAAGGAAAATGTAAACGTCAGTGCAATTTATTCTCTCAAAACGATAGAAAAGATATATGGACACATTATTGGGAAAAAAATTATCCTTCTAGACGCAGTTTTCTCAATAAATGCGTGCGTTTTTCTAAAGTCAAACGTCGCAAACTTCAACATGGCAATTCAGATTGTATCTACGTAAAAAACGAAAGTCGTTATTTTTTTCTTCCAAAAAATGATACTGAGTTGGTTTCAGTTTGCCGAAAATTTTTTTTGGGTACACTGGGCTACAAAACAGATGGCGTGATAACTGAATTAAGCAAAGCTATTAAAAAAGACAGTTTATACGCAGTTGTTTCAAAAGATCGAAGAGGGAAAAGAGCTGATAAAAATATAGACAGAACAGTGATTAAAGATCATATATTAAGCTTTCACCCAACAAGCAGTCACTATCGTCGACACAACTCTCCAAACACGAAGTATTTGCCTAGGCATTTGACTTTAAAAGACATGTACAATGATTTTAAAAAGAAGTATCCTGGTTTTAAATGTTGCAAAGAGGTTTACAGGCAACAGCTTAAGAATTTAAGGATTTCGTTCCATATGCCGAAAGGTGATCAATGTCCGGAATGCCTAATCTACGAAGAAGCTAGACAGGTAGATGAAAATGCGATACCTATAGAAATGAAGGAAAAACACGAATGTCATAAATCGAAGGCAGAGTCTGCTATTCAAAAATATAGATTAGATGGTGAATCGTCCACTGAAGGCAACAATTTGGTCAAGTACTTCTCAATGGACCTACAAAAGGTTGTTCTTCTCCCAATTATGCCGGCTATTAAAGATGCTTTTTTTATGAGTCGCTTAGTGACATTCAATTTAACCTTTGCGCCAATACAAAAGCAATCAAAAGACATGGCAACTTGTGTTCTATGGCACGAAGGAAAAGCAGGCAGGGATGCAAATAATATAGTAGATGCCATTGTAGCTTTTTTTGAATCTCATCGTGATGTCCAACATTTCTACATCTGGGCTGATAATTGTACGGCTCAGAACAAAAATTGGACCTTGTATACAGCACTAACTATGATTGTAAACAATTCTGGTAACAATATACAGTCAATTAGCATGGGCTATTTGACCAAAGGTCACACTCATATGTCCGCTGACTCAGTTCATGCAAATATTGAACTCAAGATGAGAAGACAAAGAAATATATATGACTTTCAAGATTTTAAAGATATTGTCATGGCGTCAAGGTCCAATATAAGGGTGCTTGAAGTCGAAAAAGTACAAGACTGGCCAAAAAAAAAAAGATCACCTCGCCCAAATGAGCCTTTGAAAGATTTTAACTTGAATTCAGTTGTAGAAGTCAAGTTTATAGCAGGGTCAAGAAACCTCCTCTACAAAACTAGGTACCTATGTTGATGTTTAGCTAAAATATTACCAACACATCGGGTATAATAACATGTTATTAAATTAAAAACTTGGTTGCTATCTAAATTTCTGTTGCCCGTTACATGGTTCACTGACAATTTAGATAATTAATAATTTACTTTTTTTTTTCAGATTTGACTCTCAATTCACTGAGCTGGATTTTATGATGAAAAAATTCAACGTATCTACTGAACCTAAATTGATTCCGGATCCACGAGGTGTATCAACCCAAAAAAAGGATGAGATAGTTAAAAAACTTGTTCCTTTGATGCCAGAATCAAGAAGAAGTTTCTGGTATAATTTGCCTATCAATGATAGATCATTAGATCTTTTGGGTCAGCAAGTTACTTCTGACAATTAATGCGTAATAATTATGTATCTATTTCTTTTGATTAAAAGTTACCTTTTTGAATAAAATTAACATGGTTTCCTTTACACCAAACTTACTATGTTTGAAATGAACTTTGAGCGTCAGTTGGATCCCCAATAACCATTTTAAAACCTAGGAAGTACTCATACTAGGTTTGTTTTCTGGTTTTTACGAAGTAATAAAAAAAAGAAAACCATTAGAGTGTTAGTAAGGGCCATAAAACTTGATATTTAAAAGTTAATGAATTTATTTATTGTAAAAAATATAGTTATATTATTAAGCTTCAAAATAAACAACAATAAATTTTCAAAAGTTTGAGTATACCAGTAGGGTAAACGAAAATGTGTTTTTTCGCTCTCCTGTACAATTTACTCCGCTGCTCATACTAGGTTCTTAAATGGTTCAGCCGATTGGCTCAGGCCGGCGCTCGCCAGCATGTCCGGATTGTATGACCTATGAGATCCCTGTGGAAATACCTAGGAACACGTATGATGGAACATGTACCATGAATCAAGAAGAAAAATTAAAGAAAGTCATTAAAATTAATTAATTAAAAACAGACGACAATTTTAAATTAAATAAGAAAGGAGATAATTGAACGAGACGAATTAACCTGTCGTCATAATATGTAATACTTTTATGAATTTAAAAGAGTCATAATAATTTTTATAGCCATTTACTCTAGCACATGGTAAGAATATCATCAGTGTACGTAATACGAAGGATAGCAAGTTTTTACTATAATTTCCGTAAACATGATACAGTTAAAAGTTTCATTTGCATCATCTACATAAAATAAAATAAGAAAATTAACAAAAGGTATTTAAAAATATTTACAAAAAAAATGCGGCTGCTTAAGAAGTTAACTT
Organism: Polyommatus icarus; assembly: GCA_937595015.1. Lineage (NCBI taxonomy): Eukaryota > Metazoa > Arthropoda > Insecta > Lepidoptera > Lycaenidae > Polyommatus > Polyommatus icarus. The sequence continues at coordinate 6,337,613 of OW569329.1, read as the reverse complement.
TAAAATTATTTGAAAGTTAAGTAATGCCAATTGGTAACTATAATTATTAATTAATACAAAAGGAGAAAGACGATAGTACGCTACTAAAGGTAAGGTATGCTTAAAGCAACTAAAGGACTACACTCCACAGTAAAGCCGTCAGTCCACCGCAGCGCACGAAGAGACTACGCACGTGCGTCAAGCTTTGCTTTGCAAGAAAATATATGTGACTGTGTCCACTGCAACCCACGGACACGCTACGCACGAATTGACGTAGTCGTAGACGTAGACGAAGTAATAAAAACGTGCGCCGCGTGGCCGAGCATAGCGTGCGCGGTGCGCCGCGGTTTTTTTTTTCGAAAGGGTCTAAGCTACTGGTCTGGTTAAGACCGTGGTAGTTTAATCGTGGCTATAACTAGTCTGTTGCTAGTTGGTCGCCGCAGTGAAATGACGGCTTAAAGCTAATGAATAATATACCAAATGACAATTAGTTGTAATTTTACAAATTTTCTGATTGATGGCTGCCAGATCTGCGCACGCGCACGCCACTTGTCACCTCGCCCGTGCCAGCGAAGCAGAGACAGACACAGCTGGAGACAGCGACAAATATTCCAGGAAGTGTGTAGTACTAATTATAACTTTGGACATTGTAGTGGATCTAGATACAGTAAATCATAAACATAAAATCGTAAATCTCGAGCGTAAAGTTTAAGAAATAAAATCAAAAGTACGAATGAATTGAAATAAGAAATGCGGCATTTCTAAATTAGACAACTCTAAATATAGACAAAAACTTGAAAAACGTCAACAACAGCTGCTAAAAGCAACGTAACAACTAAACCAAATCATGACCAAACATAGGATCCTGATTTGCAAAACTTGGGGAGTTTGGGATGACCTAGACATTTGGGTTTATTGATCATAATTAAAAATGATGTAATAGCGGCCGCCTGGCATCGCTCCAGTAGACCCCTTTCCACATAGAAACTGCTTAATGCTATGAATATTGTTTTACAGTCTTACGTTATTTGTGAATTGCTCGATAATATCCACTTATTCAGTGTGACGTGATGTTTACTCTTATTATAATCGTAAGTAATTCAAGTTTTAGTTCGACTTAACGCGTGTCATTTGAAAGTTAGTTTCTTCTTAAGGGCCAACCCACACGTACCACAACCACACGACTACTGCAACCACACGACAAACACACGACGTGGTCGGGCGTATATTTCGTATTGTAAATGAACTGGACAATTCACACGTACCACATTTTGCAGTCGTTGTCGACCACTTGTAAAATACCGACCACATCGCAACCACCTCGCAACCACGTCGCAACCACATCGCAACCACAACGTTGCGTCGATGCAACGACACGCCGCCCGTGCTCTTATTATTATGTTTTTTTAGGGTTCCGTACCCAAAGGGTAAAAACGGGACCCTATTACTAAGACTTCGATGTCTGTCCGTCTGTCTGTATGTCTCCAGGCTGTATTTCAAGAACCGCTATAGCTAGACTTCTGAAATTTTCACAGATTGTGTACATCTGTTGCTGCTATAACAACAAATACTAAAAACAATATAAAGTTAATATTTATGGGGTTCCCATACAACAAACGAGATTTTTTGGCCTTTATGGCTCATAATCCATAATATGTAGACACTTGAAATTTTCACAAAATCCTCAATAGGGGTGTAGACACTAGACAGTAAACGAAATATAATACAAATTATTGTTTTTTTGAGAGTTGATTATAGAATTACCGAAAATGATATAGTATGGAGTGGTCGGGAAAAATTGAAACGTTCAACAAGGTAGGAGGGGGAAAGGGGGTTATACAGGATATTATACAATAGACAAAGGATATGGGAATTGCGACGGAGGCGGATAGGAAGGCATTTCGTATCTTTTGTTTCACATATCTGTCAAATTTGTCAATGTTGTTCGGAAGAGATTTAAACAGGAAAATAGTAGGTATGAACGTAACAGATCTTTATAAGTAGAATATCATTGTTGATAATATAATTAAAATAAACAATTAAGAGGGGCTTCCATACAAAAAACACATTTTTCCCTAATTTCGCTCTATATCAGTACTAAACCCTTCGTGCGCGAGTCTGACTCGCACTTGGCCGATTTTATTTTACTAAAATGTCGCGACGCTATAAAAGCCGGAGTCGAACTACAATAGTTCGACTTGCACACGACGCAACCATGTCGCAACCACATCGCAACCACGTCGCAACCACATCGCAACCACGTCGCAACCACATCGCAACCACTGGCCGTCGTCATTTTGTCGTTACCACAACGCAACCACAAAATGCTGTAGCGACACCATTCACACGTAACCACAGCTCGACGACATTTTGTCGTTGCGATGTCGTGTGGTTGTGGTACGTGTGGGTTGGCACTAAGATCTTTTTTAACAAAGATTACTGACATGACTAAAAATAAAAGTATATTTCTCTTTCAAATACCATTTGTTGCAAAAGCTAAATAAACTTAATAATTATTTTTGTTGCTATTTTAACTTTTTGTTAATGTATAATTTAATTTCACACAAAGAGGCATAAATTGGAACCTATAACTTTCTGTCAGCCCTTCCGCTTTTTTTGTAATGTTTACAATATGATATGTGGCGAACCGGAACAAGTTATTGATTCCCATTCATACAGACTATCGTGGCACTGTTCCAAGGGTTATATTTTGCTTCCTTTTACTATGTCCAGTGTGAAATTTTGCACATATTATATTTCATGGAATACGAAAATTTCTTCTTCCTCTAAAACGATACTATCTGCTGCTCGCGACTTTTATAAAAGAAAATCCCACAAAAACAAAAAAAGGTTTTTGATCGTTTTTAACATGCTTTTAATTACAAAATTCCCTATACAAGGGATAGGTAGGTTCCTTTATAAACTTTGTTAATCTATATATTGTCCACCATGTGTCAGTCTCAAAGGTGACTCACTGACATGATGATCTATCGACGCACAGCCCAAACCACTGGACGGATCGGGTTGGAATTTGGCATGCTGGTAGATGTTATGACGTAGGCATCCGCTAAGAAAGGATTTTGATCAATTCCACCCCCAAGAAGTTAAAATAGGGGATGAAAGTTAGTATATAATAATACTTCTGAACGCGAGCCGAGCCGCGGGTAAAAGCTCGTATTTTATTAAAATTGGTTTAAAAAATATTTGAGCCTGTTTGATACAAGCAAACGTTTCCTCTTCACTTTCTATAGGTAACCAGAGGGAATATTTTAATCAAAAAATGAGTTTATATGGGATAGCACTATTGAACACCTTACCACCTCCCGCCTATACCCCCAATTTTAAAATTTACAATGTTAGATCCAGAGATAATATACAAACAATCGGACATGGTAACCTACAGGCTACAATACACGTGGAAATTCAATATTCATGCATGTACTTCCGGCATTCCGTTGTTTGTTGTCGAAGCGGATCAATAGGGTATTATGCCAAAATATGTCGCCTTTGTAATTTAAATAATGACACGCCGGAATTTAGATCATAATGATTATGATACTATAAAACTGCATAGTTATTAGGAAGTAATTAAAATAATACAAATTATTGTGTGTCTATAGATAGATTTCTCATTCCAAACAGATGGGAATTTTGAGTCTCATGAGCCTTGACTGGTAAACTGAGAAAAAAATTTAAGTGCTTTCAACTTAAAAATGAATTCTAATAGAGACACTGAAGAAGAACTTTATATTTCTTTTCGATTCGATGAAATACTAGGAAAATCTCCTGAAACTACTGCTTCAGTAGTTCGTTAGCGGCAGCACCTAAAGTGTCTAATTAAAATGTCTCTTTCAACCTTGGTATTCTGCATGTCACGATACCACCACTTTTGGTGTCTAATTCAAGGCAGTAAACTAGCATTAAAACAATGTGATCTTGACTTTTAATCGAAGTTTTAATACCAAACAAGAATTAGTTCAAGGATTTGTTAAAGCTGTTATGCCTACTTAAAACTTCACCTTTCCAGTGTTAGCTACGCTAACTGACATAATTGTTCTTTCATTTACAAACCTATTTAGTACTAAAGCCCTCAATATGTAGTGTCTATATAGTAATATATTGTATTAAAGAACGGAAATATTACATCTTCCTTTTTTATTTATTAAATACACAATACATCTATAATCATCACAGGCGATCAAATCAAGAACTTAAATAGTTACACTAAGTACCCACTTGAGGAGTTTATTTAAGGCGCATTCAACGATTAATTTATTTACTTAAATGGTGAAATTCAACTACACTACCACGCGACAAGTCACTTAGTGGCAGCTTAATATCCCCTAATACACTTTCGCCTCTGAAATTTTGAAATTCATCTTGACTAAAGAACCAGTATTAGAGAGATTTTAAAATGCAGTAACCTTATAAATTTTTTTTTTTCAGATAAACAAATACGTCAGAACACGTTAGATAAACTTTGGTGCAAGCAAACTGGAGCTATCCAAATATTACTGTCAATATTAGAGGTAAATCAATAATATTAATTATTATTAAACTCATAACATTACAATATCAGAACTAACAATTCTTTAGTTAGTAATTTATAACAATAAGATCATACATACCTACATATTTATCACGAAAAAATTCTTATACATTTCCAAATTCAAAATGATAATTTTCTTTATTTTAACCCACAACTTTATTCAATTTCAGAATTCCAGAGACAACATTACATCTAGTTACATAACATCAATATTGAGAGATGTTTTATGTCTAAAACAAGGAAAAGGAAAAAAATGTTCAGGTAATGTCAAAATATATCATTATTGTAAGCTTCTAAACTGATGATAAACGTAAGCATTCACTTTTGTGATTCAAAAACTTAGTCACTACAGAAGCTGCGGGAAAGAAGAAAGAGGTCAAAAAGGCAGGGAAAGAGAATGTAGCGCCTAATAGTAAAAGGGGTATGTTTGTGAGTGGCGCTTAGCGGAGTTGCTGATATCCACCTGATACTGCTTACGCTTAACACCAACTATAATATTGTTTTAAAGGCATATCATACTTTGTAAAAGCACTAAACACTGATACGCCTCAACTCCTACGAGTACACACCTTTGTATGTTTTAATCTTCAACATTGGACTACTTACCTGACCTTGTCATTTGTATGAATGTCCCTTTCTATTCATGTACTATATGTCATACTCAAAAGATGCAATTAATAATAATTATTAAGGACAATATTATCACAGTTGTAATAAATAACATCCGATTGCGTAATTTTGATTAAATGCAATTAGATTAATTTAGCTAAATGTTGCACTGTAAAGCACGAAAAATTAATAAAGCATTCGAACTAAACTAATGAACTTAGTAATAAATGTCATTTAGTAATCTGTTTCCCAGCGTTATTTTACTAATAGATCATACTAAAATTATATTCCCTAATCTTCAAATTATAAAAAGTAAAATTAACGAAAAGGCGCTTAATGGTGTATTGTGGAGCACGACTCAAAAGGTTACAAAGTATTTATTGAATGAATGTAAATGTTTCAGCTAACAATCTAGCTAGGCAACAATGTTGTCAACATTTTATATCGCTAAATGGCACGCAAGTTATGCTCCGAGCGTTACTCACCACGCACAGCAAGCGGGATGGAAATGTGAATACAGAGCTGATGCAGCAAGATATTGTGTGGACTCTAGCAGCTTTGGCACCAAAAGGTACTAAAACTAGTATAAACTAAAAAATTTGACTGTATTATGACATACCTAGAGTTCATCTCAAAGTAAACACGAATCTAATAACAAATCTCAAGCTAAAATCCACCAAGCAGTTCAAGCTACAGAACATGCCAAATACAAACATGTTTACAAACTCTCGAAAACATAATCCTTTTGGCACAGTCGGTTAAAAACTAGGCTGACACAATCACGTTGCTTCATTACAAATTTCATTTTTCAGATGGGAAATTCGCTATCAAAGTCAGAATGCTAGGATGCGTCAGAACGATGCATCTCATACTAAAAGGGCATTTGACTGATAACAAAATTATATTTCCTTTGCTCGTTATAATGAAGCAGCTTTCGAAAAACGGTAAGTTTAAAAAAATATTTTGTAACATAGCTTTTATGATTAAAATATTAATTGTTAGTATTTAAGCTAACAAGGAAGATATTTAAGGAGATGTTTTTTTTTTATTATTTACAGCTGTAACCACATCGATTCTGGTCCGGGATGGAGTAGTAGCTACATATGATCGTCTCCTAGGAAGCATGGGCTTTATACCAACTGCTAGGCTACGACTCTGTCTAGATGCTATAGATTATTTTAGTAAAAACAGTTGAGTATACCTACACTAGAATTTCATACAGCACCTGAAAACTGCTATGATTCAAGTCATGACAAGATCATTGTGACATGGGCAATTTGTATGATTTGTAATGTTGAATGTATGTTAACCAAATTGGCCAAAGCATAGGTTGGATGGTAATGAACACACAAAAACACATGATTGCCTAGAAATTATAAGTCACCATATTCACATACTGTTTACATAATATTACAAATAATAATATGCCGCCTATTTAAGTAGAAAATTATGTATTAGGCATTTTTGTTATTTAATAGGTAAGCATATAGTGTCATAACTTTTGTAAATAATATATTTGCTCGTTACTTCTTTTTCAGTGATTCAAAAAGGGTGTCTATCGCTATACGAGTATGTTTCACTCACAGTTTTGATGCACTCAAAAGCACTTACAAGCCTCGTTTACTATTACGGCGCTTATAAAGATCCTTGAAAGTATAAAAAATATAATAATAATAATTATGGACGCATCACACCACGTCAGTCTGGCCCCGTGCTAAGTACCTGAAGGTCTTGTGTAAGGGTCTACACTCTACAATCTACACAGACGGACCGCATTTCAACTGCAATCCAACTGCAAATTGCAGTTCAAGTGCAGTTTGAATGCAGTTGACACGACTACAATGCGACTGCAATAGAACTGCAAACCAAACGCGCAGTCGGATTGCAGTTCAGTTGCAGTCGGCGTGCAGTCGTGTGAACTGTTTGGTTTGCAGTTCTATTGCAGTCGCATTGCAGTCGTGTCAACTGCATTCAAACTGCACTTGAACTGCAATTTGCAGTTGGATTGCAGTTGAAATGCAGTCCTTTTGTGTAGACCCTTACAGTTACCAGACAACAGAAATATATTTAATAATTTTTATACTACAGGTACTTAATATTTAAGATTTTTATCATATAATCATACACATATTTAATACACATCCAGACCCGAGAACATTGAAAACTTTTTGTTACGTCGGCGGGATTCGAACCCCTCGACCCCCGGCTATATCTGCCACACACTCAACCAATTGAGCCACAGGGGTCGTCAATTATAATAATATGATGATAAAACAATAATTATTGCTCTTTCAAAACGCCCTAATGTTGACGAGGCTTTAGAACGTTCAATGAATGATACATTCGTGACTGACACAGAGGTATGCTGCATGCAGATCGTGAAGACTGGTCTGTGTAGTGTTCTCCTCCGAGTGTTTGACAAGTGGGACCGGTACGAGGGCCGCATGAGGCTGAAAATTTGTGCGCACATACTGCAAACCTTGAAACACGTCTGCAATATAAGTACGTATGCACTATTTGAATACATCAAAGTAATTACTGTTATTGTTCGTTAGGAAATAATCAACTTCTTATTATTAGATTTCATTAAGAGTTAGCTTCTTGTTGTTTTTAAGAGATATGATTTTATGATTTATTATTTCAACATTCAAGAGTCTGGTCGTCGAGCTTTATGTACGAAGAAGCATGTACAAACTCTGCACAGATTTTGTTCCCAATGTCCGGATGAGCCGGAATTTGATGGCCTCCTGGCTCGAGTGTGTTCTGTGATAAGTTTGTGTCTACGACATCAGGCTTTGCCAGTACCTGCCACTAGTCTAGCTGTGTTCAACTTGGACCCTATTATCAAAGGTAAATTTTATCTCCTCCTAAACTTATTCTGTTAATTTCAAATAAGCTACTTTGTGGCCTAACTACTCAGATTGAAATTGTAATGCCTGCTAATTTAAAATAGCAAACAGGCCCAAAAGGTGTTTCACCTATTGCTCTTTGAAAGTCTTTTAAAAATTTAGAAAATATAACTTGGCTTTTTAAACTTAGGGACTAATACTTCTTGGCCGTACCTAGAAGATGATGATGATGGAGCAAATTCAGATGCAAAGTCGGTGAACTCGGACATAGATGACGAGGGACAAGATACAGATGATTATCTTAGTTCCAATGCCTCGTTTGAAGAATCCGATTCAAAGACTGATGAAATAGGTAAACTCGAGAAAAACAAAAAAGAAAGCATTCAAAGTGCGCTGTGGATTAATTCTAATGAAAGAGATTTAGAAGATTTAAAAAAGTATGTATTGTTGTTCGAACACATTATTTACAATTGTCTTTATTTTTCAATTTATAACACAATAGTTTAATTTGTAGGTACTTTATATTTTTCAAAGAATTTGGATCATATAGTAGACAATTGAAATTTGTGAAAGGCCGGTCAAATTCGAAAGGATCTATTCTCGAAGATTTCCTAGCATCACAGTCGAGTAGCCGCCGAAGTTCACCGAGTTTGTCCTACGCCAGCGGAGCCGGAAATATTGAGTTTGAGTCCGCTATGCTATTACACATGCCTTCGTTTCTTACCGGATACAATAAAATACAAGAGAGTTCCTGTAAGTATTAAATCTTAGGTCTTACCAATATACAATTGGTTTTTTACTGTCAGAGTAATTGATTTACAGGCAGATGAACCTACAAAATTTGTCGGGTTTTGTTATGCACAGCCGAAAGACACGACTTAGTTTGACATAACATGATCAAATAAAGCCTACCAACTTCCTATGCATTTTCTTAGATGATATCTATTATATTACCACCTGCACTTGGTCGAGTATTAATAATTAATCTTAAATTATCGTAAAACTTTTTTCAGCCACATCTAATTCTTATTTAAAAATCCACAAAGACATTCCTAGGTACAGTACTTTTGAAACTGCATATACTATCATAGCATCAAGAGTGAAAAGTATAATACCGTTCGTAAAAGTTGCCTATCCTGATATGACTGGTGGACAGGGCTTAAATATTCCAGAACCTTTGAATAAGATGGACCGAGCTGCTTACAGGTAACAAACTATTGTTTACCTTCTCAAATTATATTATTGTAACTTTTATGTTCTAACTTTTCAGTTTTTCTTTACAGAAATAAACTCCTGTCTAGTGTAGATAGAGCTATTAACCCTGAGGCATATATGAATGATGTTGTTGTTTATGATCTAGACGTCTTATGTTCGGGAACACAAACTGATTCCACATCACAAAAAAGGTACACCAACTTTTTTGTCCAGCCTGAATCTATATAATAATCTTCCCTGAATTTTGTTGTTTGATCCAGTCCACTTCCTGACAAACTGCAAAATAGATTTCTCATATACATCAAGCAAACTGTCTTTCAGAGTTTTAAATAATCAGAACCATCTTTGAAAGTACCATTTTATAGTTTGAGAGAAAAGAATAAGAAACGAAGCTGCATCAACGTATCATCGGGGTAAAGATAGTAAATATAATACGTTTCTATTTTCTTTTCAGTTTAAATACAGAATCAAATCGTTTAAGCAATAGTGATGAACAGGAGATTCTGAGAGTTAATACATTTTGTCCTCGTCTCAGCTTCGAATCACGATTTGAATCTGGTAACTTGAGAAAAGCCATCCAGGTAAGGATTTGAACCATAAAAGCATTCTACTATCAAATTACCTTAGGGACACGAATGTAACATGATCTTTTTCTTTTTGGATAGTTTTTAAAAAATCGTTAGGACCAAAGAAAGATAAAAATCGAGAGTCTTTTATATCCTTGGTAATAATATACACTAAACTTGCAAAAGATACTGTTACTGAAGTAAAATTTACTTTTAACTTTCATCTTAAATTTACGCTGCATATTATTATTATCATACTTGTCTTACTAACATGATGCAAATAAGTTAGTAATGCTTGTGTTTCTGTATCAGTAAAAAAGATTACATATTTTAGGTTGGTCAGCGTGAGTATGAGCTAATTCTGATGCCCGACGTAAACTCCAACAAGAGACATCAGTGGTTCTACTTCGAAGTCCGCAACATGCAGCCTGGCCGTCCCTACGTCTTCAACATCATCAACTGCGAGAAATCCGATAGCCAGTTCAATTTTGGCATGAAACCTCTATTGTATTCCGTGAAAGAAGCCATTCTCGGAAGACCAGGTGAGATAATTTATTTTCTTTAGAAAATCATTTAGTCGTTTGTTTATTTAATAAGCAGCTCTATGTTTGGCTGTAAATATATTTAGACTATTTTAATCTTTTAAAATAATCTTAATATCGTATCGCATCATATTAGTCATAACTGGGACTCGTAAGTTATATTTCTTCATGTCATTATTTTATGTTAGTAGTTTTCCTTACATGTAACTTCATGTGTATTTTATTTATGTTTTAATTTATAGGCTGGGTTCGTGCCGGTTCGGATATCTGCTACTACAGAAATAGTTACCACAGCGCAAACCAGAAGAACTACAGCAAGTGCTACCTAACTGTCACCTTTACTATTGACTTCCCTCATGCCAACGATGTCTGCTACCTCGCATATCACTTCCCCTATACGTATTCTATGATGATGGTTAGTAACATACTAAATTTTACTAATTTTGAAAGCATCAAAATTAGCTTTATATCAACAAGAGAAATTTTATCGTTTAGGTATGTGTATTTTATTTTATATATTATATATAAATATATAAAATATATTTATATATAAATCTAATGCTACGTTTTGATGCTTGCCGAGCCACGGCAAGCCTCCATAAGCCACAAACCTCCACAAATCTCGCTTTGCGTTTGGTTACCTATTATTTTTAATGCTCTTATAACCAAAAGTATCATCACATAATATTATTAATTAAAAAGATATTATATATATATATATTATATATATATATATATATATATATATATATATATATATATATATATATATATATATATATATATATATATATATATATATATAATATCTTTTTAATTAATAATATTATGTGATGATACTTTTGGTTTTAATAGGGAGATAGGGAATTTTAATTCTCAATTACGTACAATTTTGAAGTCGGTTTTATATATGTATATCGGTGTTATTTATATATATATAAATAACACCGATATACATATATAAAACCGACTTCAAAATTGTACGTAATTGAGAATTAAAATTCCCTATCTCAAAAACTACTGAACCGATTTTGATGAAACTTACACTGTTCCCTATGTTAAACAATACCTAGTATAATAAAAAAAACTCAAATCGGACTTGTAGTTCCGGAGATATGCGAACATAAACATAAAAACATACATACTTACATACATACATAAACTTTTGAAATTTGGCACATTTGTTCAGACGCTGATATAGACTAACATAATATACGGAAATTGGGCAATTTTGGAAATATTACATATGTACGGGTCGAATTGATATTGATTTCCACGTTTCGGTTTGGTAGTATTCCAAAAACGATAAACTCTCTTCGTTCGACCAGCCACTCATAACGTGCGTTCGTCGCGAGATCACAGCGGCTACTAAGCGCGAGCCAACGTGTGAACACGTCGTCGCAAACGTTTGCCGCAAATGCCCTTTGATCTCTGTCCAAGAACCGACACTACTCCCGATCGTCTACAAGCGTCCGCAAGCTCACGCAAGCCAAGCCATTTTACCTGTTTTCACGCTCGGGCTTGTGGAGGCTTGCCGTGGCTCGGCAAGCATCAAAACGTAGCTTAATGTTGTCAAAAAATATTTCAGACACAATTATGGCAATGGAGTTCTCAGCTTCCATCGGGGGTTTACTTTCGTGTGGAACCGTTATGTTACTCTCTCAACGGAAACGAAGTACCAGTAATCACTCTCACCGCAGAAGATACGCCCACCAATCCTATTATTGTAAGTGAACTTGAATCAATAAAAGACCCAAATAATAATTGCTTTGGTCTATTATTAAAAAAAAACTACCAAAACAATAGTATTATCAAACTAGTCACTTCGGTAGCTTGTCTGTAGTCAAAGTTTCGAGTTTCATTTTCACGCGTTCTTTCGCAGTTTATCACGTCTCCTTGAGTGACACCCTAAACTGACTAAATGATTTTTTTTGTCTAGGATCGTGAGATAGTTTTTCTGACGTCGCGCGTGCACCCCGGGGAGAGCAATGCGTCTTGGGTGATGGACGGCACGCTCGGCCGTGCGCTCGCTGATACGGCCGCTGCGCATGCGCTCCGCTCCAAGTACATATTCAAGATCGTGCCTATGCTCAACGTGGAGGGCGTCATCAACGGATGGTGAGTAAACCTTGTTAGTAGTGCGACTGTTTAGATTAGGTAGATCGGGAATGAGTGCACTTTGCTTTTCCGAGTCAGACAGAACATTTTTTGTACTATCTGTGTCTTTATCCATCTGGCTCAACTAGTGTAAATCGTGCAATATATTTATATCAGCATCATCCGGCGCTATGGCAGTAATATTGAGTTAGGTTTTGATTAAAACAACTTTCTATTGTAATATTTTAAATTTATTAACTTCGCTACATCACTATTCTTTAAATTCTTGAGTTTCAACTTAATATACTTACTATACTAGGTACGTCTCATTTTATAAACACTATCTTAAATTACATACATCAATTGATATGTCCAAATATCTGAATGCTTCAATTTCCTTATATTAAATTAATATATTTAACGTTTACACATTACACCGGAGATCGGACACACCTATTTAAATGCTGTATTACCTAGGCACCATTTATTTCGTTGATAGTTCGTTGTAAGTGAGTTACGAAGACGATGGCAAGTCCTTGTGTTCGAGTCGCCAACACCTTCAACGTTTTACCCAAAAAGCCTTTATATCCCTTAAAACATTATTCGTTATATAAAAGTAAACAAATATCATTTACACAGTAAATTAGAAAAGCCATACACAACCTCCTAAGCAAGCACTTAATGACTTACTGTTCTACACGAGTTGCGCGAAATATTGCATAATACTTTTGGTAATTGGGTATACCGATGTCAGCAGCGAGTCGGACGCTAGTAAGAAGGCGGTGCCAGCATGCCGCTGGCGTGGACGGAACGTTCGGTGGCGTCCGGCTCGGCCGTGGACGGAGCATCTTCAGCGACGTGGCTCTCGTGAGCGTCCTGAGTCAAGTACGCGGCCGGATCATCTCCCACCATACCGTCGTCGGCTTCGTACGGCCCCTGAGTGGAGTCTTCCTTACGGTCGAGATCAGATTCCTTAGCATGGGCGTCGGCCGCGCGAGAGTAGTGGGAGTCGATCTGCGGTGGTGATTTCAGTGAACCATCAGACTTGTAATGAGGAGACTGCAGTCCTTCCAGGGAGGACGGCCTCAGCTTGCTGATGAGGTCAAAGTGGGTGGGGAGGTGCTCAGATCTTGGTGGAGGTGGAGACGACGATGTGAGGGGATGCGCCGTCGTCGTTGTCGTCATGGAAAGTGGCCTCCTGTAAAACAGAAATCGACCCTCGTATTAACGCCGTCGCCTACAGTTGCCCCATAACCGAACAATATAAACGGTTTGGTCGGTCATAGCCAAACTAACTTCACAAAAGGAGATACCAAGCAAAGCCCCCTTCACCCACCCACCAAATAAATTCGTTAATTTTGAAAAGATTTTTAGTTACATTTCATCAAAATAAACATTGATCCGAAAGCCAAATCCTATTGGGTGTAGGGCTTTTGTTTGGTGGTTGGGTAGGCGCAGAGACCTTATCCCGCAGACCCACGCGCTCATTATTCAAAGTGTTGTTAGTGAAACATAAAATAAATGAAGATGTCGTCTAGTAGACATTTTGCTGAAGAAGAAGCTGTGCAATGTGAGAACACAAAGTAGCGCGCGGCCAGTCGGGGGGCGGCCTCCGGAGACAGCTGGCATCTCACCTGGCATTACCCCTGCGCTGATGAGACGGGGATGGAGCCGTAGTTGTAGTAGTAGCAGCGGGTCTGCTCGCAGATGAAGTCCTTGACCTCTCCGCAGTGCTGGGGCTCCCAGTGGAAGGTCGGCGCCTTGAGCGTTACGCAACCGTTGGTCATCACGTGCTCGGTTCTGGAAAACAGACTATTTATTATGCAATTAGCCGACAACTTCCATCTATATTCTATTTTTAAGCAAAGGATACTTAAAACGTAATTTTAGATTGGCTGATTACATTATTATTTAAGTTTAGTTGAGTAAACCAATTTTATAAATAAACCTACTGTAATTAATAAATGTTGTCATATCTACATACCCATGTCTGGCAGTTCTCTGAGGTGCGGTGCTTCCTTGAGGCATGTCAAGCGGGTCCATGCTATCGTCCACGTGTTGGCTGGGAGGATCCATGGTCATCCGTCTCATGTAGTTGAAGGTCGCGTTGAAGGGCAATCCCGTGCTCATCCACAGATACATGTCTGTGCCTAAGTTGTTACCGGACGTCCAGAAGTCATATTTATTGTATCCTGAAATTGAATGAAAAAAAATTACATAACGTGTGTTATAAAAAATTAGGATCTCTGATACTTAAACATGTTTTAATTTTCCGACTTGGAGAAAATTCTTAGAGATATTTACCTGCATTTGTGAGGTATGTTGTGATTGAATCAGCTTTTTCCTTTGTTTCAAATGACGCAAGCTGTAGACCTAAAGACCTGCAACAAAAAAGTTTATGTAATTTTTCCTAAAACTCTTAGAGTGTTTTAAAGGCTAACTCTAAATCTAATTTTAAAAACACATTAAGTCCGGTGTCAATGACTGAAACGGTAGAGGCTGCTGCACGCGCATTAATTGTCCGCGCTCCGGTCCTGCCAACTATTTACAAACCCGCTTCGCCGGATCCACAATGGCGATTTAGCTAACAACCCCGGCTAATAGTAACTTATAAGGTATAAGATCGTATAGATGCCCGCCGGAGCCAGTTTAACGGGCTACAATTTATACCCTGAAGAGTGACTACGGCCTTGCAAGATTACATTCCAGACGAGGATATGGATTTTATAGGCACGGTCAGCAAAAGTGTTAAACTGAAGTAAATAACTCTTTTAACTCTTAAAAATTATCGTTATCATACCTTCCGGCATTGTGAGTTGCATCTATTTGAAAATAATATCAAACAAAGCCATCTAGAAAAAGTTGTATACTTCTACTTATTTAATTCATTAGCTTTCCTAGAAGCATGTCCTTTTTGCGAGGTTTTCAACGTAAGGTAATAAACGGTATATTTTTCTGACCGTACAGAGAAGTCCCGTAGTGATCCACCGCCATATCTAGTTGCAGCGTTTCTTGTAGCGATCACGTTACTGGATTTATAAGCCTGATTGCTACTTCCTACATTTTAGTATCGTCGTCAACCGCAATATCGATTTATGTCTTTATTACATTACAGCTCATGTTACCTCATCGTTCTGTAATTTTATTAAACGCCTGGAGTTAAGCGTTAATACTACGATGTTTATTTGGTTGACCAAATTACAATTCACTTTGATAAATGCTATTCCATTTCTAAATTGCTCCACTTAATTTATGATTCATCATTTTCTTTCACATTATGGTTCGACGCAATATTATTCAGTCCACATATTGTGTCATATTCGACATTCAATGAACCTTATATTCCAGACACGTAAAAAAACCTTGTGCCGAATTAAAAAGTCGTAAATTGTACACAGCCTGAATTAATTAGCGAAATAATTGATTCTCCCATCGCGGTATCTCGGGACGTATCGACATTCGCCATTCACGACAATAATGCCGCCATGTTTCTTTTCGGCATTAGCATTCGTATTTGTAATTTATAATTGTAAATGTTTTTTAATCAATTCCTTTCATCAAAATACAACAAAAATTACATTGTTTTCGTGTACGTTCATACTTGAACATTGATCTCTCCTTCCATATATTGTGTTCCATATATTTCAAAGAATCCATTATGCAATTCCGTCTATAAAGTGACATCCTGTATCCATTGCTGGATCGAGTTCAATGCTAGGCACTGGCCTCATATCAACTATATGCAATTGTCTGCCCTGTTTTCATTATCATTCGTCGCCTACATTTTCTCAGAATGGACTTATAAATTAAGGAACACCAACGACGTTCAAATCTGTTTCTTCATTGCTATTATAAATAATGTTTACGAAGCTGGTTCTGCACTGCTACATATTGTTATGAATAATATTTTGAAGCTGTTTCAACGTTGATATTACGAATAATATTTTCAATCCTGTTTCTGCATTGCTATGATGAATAATATTTTCAAAATGGGGTAACGATCTCCGAGGAACAGTTAGACTAATTTTATGGTGGAAGGCAAGTGTGACAAATTTAGTTCGGCGCAGTGTGAGCCGCGGTGCATGACACTTGCCACCTGTTTCCTCGTAACGCTTATCACGTTTTAATTTACCGATGTCATATCGCCGAGTGTGACCTTAATCGATTTTTGTAGTTACGACTAAATTGAGGATGTTGAGGTAATGTGTACACCTTACAAGTTACAACCTACAGGAGTACAATTTACAAGTGATAAGTTGTGTAATATTGTGTTGTTTGTATGTACTTTGTATAGAAACATCTTTTTATAATGCGAAGTTAATTTTCGATTTTTCTCTTTAATTCTCATTTCCTTTTTATAATTCTTCTCTATTCTCCTTTATTCTTTATACTCTTCTGCTTTTAATCCTCCACGTTTAGTTTTATTGATGTTAGTTTTAGTTGATATAAATTTAAGTACTTTAACATGTTACAATGTTCGAGCATGAGAAAGACATTTAGAGTTTGATATAAAAGGGGTCTGCAAGTTCAAAACTAGGCAGGAACATATAGGTCGGGCGGCGGCACGACGTCGCCGCTTCGTGACCGAGCTAGAGGTGAGTGACATTCGGCCTGAGAGGTGATTAAGCCTCTCCCGCGCGACTGTACCGACATCTATTCATCCTCCTAATGGTGTGCTCATGACACTAGCATTTGTCCGGTAGATATGATTGCGGGAATAGCGAATATCTTAGATGACGCCTGTAAATGCGTTATTATTCCGTAGAGCCGTTTTAGTTTCAGAGGCTATCAGTGTTTGATTGCCTTACTTGCATGAGACTTCGTAGTGTTGCTGCATCAATAACATGTCATGGCGAAGTAAAATAATGAGCCTTCTTACTTAAAGCATTTTACGTTGTCATCTTTTCATAGCGGGCACTTAGCAACCGAGGGACCGTGGGAGTCCCGCGACAATAAAACCGCGCCATTGTGCGTAATCATCCGAGTGAACGGCTCGCGGAAGTGTTCCAGTCAAATGTCGATATTGTTCTAGAATTTTCCCAGAACCGGTAACAGTAATGCAAATGACACTTCCTGGTTGCACTCGCGGCCAAGAAGCCTACCCCGATATGTTGTTAGCGCCCAGTTTAGCATTGTTATTGCAGGACCAGATAGCGGATAAGCTTTCGTAGTCACGATGTGACTATTATATCCCACGAGCTCGCCGTGAGAAATATCAAACTATCCGAACGTTTTTTCAATTGAACGATGGCGGATTATTCACACCAGCGATGTGATAATATTCACGATAAATGTTTATTATAGTAGGGGAGGGGAAGGTGCTATTTTTCGTAGTCACTCGAGCGTGATGGAGACCTAGTAAGTTTTTTACATTAGGTAAAACTGATAAAAAATAATAAGAGTGTTTTTTTTTATTTTAGCGGTGGGTTCAGAAACTGCAGCCATTTTAAAGTTTTGAAAAAGAAAATATATTCAGAAAATTGCTTATTTAGGTAAATTATAAATATTATATTTTAGACCACAAGGACTAATGCCCGTTTTCACGAACAACACCTAAAATTTTGTTGTCCCTTAAGCCAATATTCCAAGTTTTGTTCTTGATGAATTGACAACCCCGTAACTCTTAGGTGACGTTTATTTGAAATAAAACAACCTAAAAGCGATTCATCCGTCAAACCATTAGGTGACGTAAATTTTAGGTGTTGTTGGTGAAAACGGGCATAAATCTTTTAGTTTAGTGCAAAATAAAATATCTGCGAAGTTTAGTTAGGAAAATATGAAGCTTTATTTTTTATGTGTATTTTAAAATGCCCCTACAGGCTTACCTAACCTTTGAATCGTCAGTGCTTTATATGGAAGCTTCTTTGGGGGTATACTAAACATCCCTTATATTAATCTGACAGATACGATGACATTTCAATATTCAAAAAAAAATTTTTTTTACCCTCCACGTGAGAAATCTGATTTCTATACCATGATAACAGCTAGACACATGCCGGAAGCCTATACAAGCTTAATCTGACACGCTCGAGCTTATCCCAAAATCCCCTCTTCCCCTCCCCAACTATTATGTAGACCCGTGTTTTTATACCTCTTTGAAGTACACTTTATTCAATTTTAGATTTAGTGTTTGTTATGTTTTAATTCCTGACTTCAATTCTCGGTCTCTTATAACGAACACTAAATAAAGACATTAAGGTTCGTGACAACTTTACTTATTATTTCTTTAGTAAGAGATAAAAGATATTTACCTGCAGTACTGGTACGCTAGGAAGTAGTTTAGCTCCGGGCTGTAGGGGTTCATCCTGGAGATGAAGTACTGGACGCCATCTAACTGTATCGTCGTTATCCTCTGGGCTGTAACAAAGGAGACAACATTTTAGTATTGACCAAGCAATATGCCTTTGAAGAAACTAAAATGGTGAAAAGGTTTAGTTTTTTAAACCGTCTTTAAAAAAAAAAAGGGTTGCATTCCGGGAGTGCCGGCAGAAGTGAAAACTTGATTATTAACGTTGTGCATTTTTTTAATTCATTTTTTACGAAAATAGATTATTAAAAAATCGATTTTCTTAATTAATCGAAACCCTTACAATCGATTAAATTTTTAACTCATTTTTTATGACAATCGATTTTTAAAAAATAGTTTTTTTTTAATTAATTGAAACCCTTACAATCAATTCGAGTTCGAGTTCGAGTTCGACACAAAACACTACTCTCCAACCGTCTTACGGTTTTTCCAAGGTTTTTCGATCAGCACGAGAATCTGACGCGAGTTTCACAGTTTTTACCCATCCCACAAAAGTGCTCAACGCCGCTAAAGAACTTTTACTTCAAAAATGTCGCAATAAAAAGAACATAGAGGCACCTCATAAAATCTCAAAATGTTTACGTTAACTGCCACCAACAAATCCTTATTAGAATTAAGTTTTTCCCGACCGTACCTAGTACAAGGAAACGCTTCATTTAGTTCCTATCGTTCGCATCTCGTGCCTATCTAATACTAATCGTTGGAGACTATTAATTTCGGTTCAACGACCCCGGCGGATAAGTGGGAGGCAATAAAATGCATCCTGCAAGCGGCTTCTCGTTTGCCATCGGATTGTGAAGTCGATCCTAATGCCTGAATAAATCCCATTAGAGCGGCCGTAAATTGTTCCCATATCTCATAGGAATAGATCTAGCTTTTTATGAGGAGGCCTATTTCGAGCTCTTGGAACTAATATGTACCCATAAAATATGCAATATCTGCAATATCAGATTTTGTTTTTTTTACATTTCTACAAGTTTTTAGAGCCTGTTTCTTTTTGGTCTTATTTTCCTGTCGTTATAATACATCCTACCTACACAGTTTTTTCTACCATTGAAAAGTCTGAAAGTTATTGTCGTAAAATATACTCAATGTGGCACATAGTACATACAAAATAAGGCAAAACACATTTTCTGGAATATATGAATAATACGCATTATGCGTCTTATTACCTATACCATATTCATAGTACATTGAGGATTGTCGTCGCCTTTTTCGCTCGTTTATTCAAAAGTAAATTATTTGCCTGTCTGTTTCTTTCAGCCCATACATTCTGCTAACTCATAAATAAGCAATAAACCAGGCGCAGCTCGAGTATTACGTTTTTGTAATATTGCTATAACGACTGGGTGTACTTTGTAGTTTCTCACACTGTTTGAAAAAGAATGTGCAGGATTTAATGGGTTTAGCGCGGTTGACAAGAAACACAATTACAATAGTGGTTCGAGACTAAAAAGTCATCTATTCCATAGAAAGCTAGTCGCATTTTATAACGTAGCTACTTCTTGGGCTTTTTGTTAAGGTAAAAAAAGCGGACGACCAAGTATGTCTCAAAACAGCTCTAATTATGATGATCATACTCCAAAACATTAATAAACTGTGTATTTATAAGGCCCATCTCATTCCTAAAATTCACTTTTCGTATGCAAATAAAGAAGAAAATGTCGTGAACAATACCCATTTTTGTATCAGTAAGAGTCATTTTGTCGTGTTTTGTGTTCGGGAAGAATGAAACGCATGCAAAGGAGGCGGGTCACGAGAGGTGCATACTGATTACCGACAGACGCGACAGTGCACTCGGGGACGACTTTTTAAAAATATTAGCTGACTCAACAACGCTACTGGTGAAATTGATGGATATAACGCATTCGTAAAGAGCGGAAAAATAGAATGAAGCACACGAAGCATGATTTTTTGGCAGACCATTAGAAATTAGAATCTCATTGACAGGATCTAGGAAAGCCAAAGTTACTCTTTCCTTAAAATTCCGGTTGCTATTGAAAAGAATCTTCTTTCTTTTGTTCAAAAGGTTTTTAAATATATTCTTAATTCGTTTTAAGTAGCTGTTGATATCTATATCCGTTCGCTCATCCATCAGCTATACAGGAAGTAACGGCTCGATGCCCAAACACATCCAGTTCGCGGGTGACTCATCCTAACGTGCGAATGGACGCCTTGACTAGGTCGGACTTATTATTTCGTCTGCTTAAATTA
This sequence comes from Polyommatus icarus, assembly GCA_937595015.1. NCBI lineage: Eukaryota > Metazoa > Arthropoda > Insecta > Lepidoptera > Lycaenidae > Polyommatus > Polyommatus icarus. The sequence continues at coordinate 6,316,686 of OW569329.1, read as the reverse complement.
CTAAGTTCAACTATATTGGAGACCTAAGGCAATTAGGCAATTAGGGCTATACGGGGAGTGCACCAAAAGAGTCCTGTCAGGACTCAGGAGTCCCGAAATACCGGGATCCCGCATACATTTTGCGGAACTAATCCCGGTCGAAAATTTTGCGGGATCCCGCGGGACTGGCGGGATTACAAAATTCATACGCGTAACTTTGCGCGCGGGAGTTAGTGAACTGGCTACAGGCAGCCCGCTAAACAATTTACCTTCAATTCACTTTAAATGACAATGGGCATTGTCCAAAAAAAATCACATGTACTTTTTATATTTTTTTTCGTTAAAATAGGGGATTTTAAGAATATAAATTAAATAATTTTGAAATTCATTGGCTAGTTTTTTCTCAATAATTTTTTAAAGTTTCGCTCTGACGTCATCATCGGCGGCCAATTGACCTCTGCAGTATGTTTAAATTTCCTTTCAATCTTATTATAATGGCTGGTTCGTCAAATGCAAGTTCTCATTATGTGAAAACTGATACGAGAAGCTTACCAAAAGTTCGAAACGTAATGTTGGTCGAATTTATTGCTAATTTAACGCCATTGAAGGTAAACTAAGGTTAAACATATTTGTTCAAAAATATAAGTAACTAATGGGTATTTTTTTGGTTTATATACAGAAAAACGATTACTGACTTAATTCCTCGAAATGTTTTTGTAATGAGCAAAATTAAAAAAAAATGGACAATCCCCATTGAGCCAACCAGCGTGGATGCTGAGCGAGCTTTTCCGGAACCGTTTCGGAATATTTGGGCACGATTTTTAGTTTTTACCTATATTTCGATTTTTTATAAAATATGAAAACTAAATAAGCTAGTTTTTTTATTTTAACTATTTATTATTTATTATTACGAAGCCATTTGCAAAAAAAATAAGTTTTTTAATAATAATTCAATTGAGAAAAAATGTTAAAAATTCATATCTAGTCATTGGACCCACTGGGTCCAATTTTTATGGGTCCAATAGCCCAAGTACTCACCATGGCAACGTCGATCGCTATCCCGTCTCACAAACAATGGTCGCCGTCAGTCTCAGGTTGTAATAATTTACTATTATTTATTCAGCACATGCACTTATCAATAAATAAAGTACCCAGTAGCCGATTCTCAGACCTACTGAATATGCATATAAAATTTGGTAAAAATCAGTAAAGCCGTTTCGGAGGAGTTCGTGGACTAATATTGTGACACGAGAATTTGATATATAAGATTACCGCGTTGATTTCTGTGTGTGTTTGTGTGTGTGTGTGTGTGTGATTATGCATATGATTATTTCTATCTATATATATCTCTTAATATTTGTTCTTTCTCGTCATAATCTAGAGCTTTTAGCCATCTTGTTACTTTTTCTTTTACTTCTTTTAATGATCTGTCTTTTATAATGCATTCCCTGTTTATTTTATTATATATGAATGGGTATAAATATGAACCAAATCTTCTAGCGAAACTACTCGTAATAATAATAATATCTATGGACGCTTCACACCACGTCAGTCTGGCCCCGTGCTAAGTACCTGAAGGACTTGTGTTACGGGTACCAGACAACGGAAATATATTTAATACTTTTATACTTTACATATATTTAAGATTTTTATTATATCATACACATATTTAATACACATCCAGACCCAGGAACATTGAAAAACTTTTTGTTCCGTCGTCGGCGGGATTCGAACCCGCGACCCCCGGCTTGAGCTACCAACGCGCTCACCACTGAGCCACAGAGGTCGAAACTAGAAGATATCCGCGGTAACGGTAGCTTTAATATTCTTTTTTTGCGCAATGTATAATATAAAAGTATTAAATATATTTCCGTTGTCTGGTACCTGTAACACAAGTCCTTTAGGTACTTAGCACGGGGCCAGACTGACGTGGTGTGAAGCGTCCATAGATATTATCATTATTACGAGTAGTTTCGCTAGAAGATTTGGTTCATATTTATACCCATTCATATATAATAAAATAAACAGGGAATGCATTATAAAAGACAGATCATTAAAAGAAGTAAAAGAAAAAGTAACAAGATGGCTAAAAGCTCTAGATTATGACGAGAAAGAACAAATATTAAGAGACGTGGTGTGATTTGTGAAGCGTCCATAGATATTATATTATTATTGGCTTAATTTATAGAAAATGCCTTGTAATTAAAGCTGTAAAAAATTTTGCAGTTCCAAGAAACAAAATCCTGGATATACTTAATATCTAGAGGTTTTACCAAACAACGATTCATGTACTTATCTAAAGCAGCATAAAAGCAGACAAGGTGCGTTGCACCTTGCACGGTACACCACTTTGGTGCATCAAAACCTCTTTTGCGCTACTACAGCAGCAATTTTTGCGTCGTGTACATTTGTGTCTGTGGTTTCTACCGTTAAACAATTTGAATGTTGCGGTCGGCTCAAAATTCATGTAACATCCCACGAATAATGGGAGGAAGTTGTAGTTATTACGTGGTGTTTAAGATTCCGATCCGGGCTGGCGATTGGGCCCATGCTAATGATATCCTGTTCTCAACTAATGTTATATTAGGGGCGACAGACTGTCTAAAATATTATTGGGTTCAAAATTTTTACTAAATAAGTTGCAAGTAAAATTCAAGAAATATTTAGGTAGAGTCATATTGTCATATTATAAACATTCAAAGATCTATAGGCAAGAAAATAACCAAGAAGCAATAATTATTATTGCTTAGTAGATAAAAATTTCGACGCAACAAAATTTGAATTTCAATCTTAATATCATATGATATTTAGAAAAGGGTAAAACTGTTGTCCATTCCTAAATGATGTATATTATGTGCCAATTGTTAAATATATTAGTAATGGGAAAATTGATGGGCCAACGGAACTACATGAGACGTTCCGCGCATCAGGATACCCTTTGGATCCAAAATATTACTCTTTACGGCCTCTTGTCCTCAAATGCTAAAGGTACTATCAGAGAAGTTGATTCAAAGGTAAAGTTGCTTAAAGATTCAATAAAAATATCCAAAAGCTACGCTATTAAAGAACTTAAACAAGTACGGACTATATGGCTTAGATAGCTTTTTATAAATAGTCGTGTCCCAACTGCCCACACGTGATTAAATAATTAAATAATCAATTTATAGCTTCATTAATATCACAACTCCAATCATAGATCATAATTTCCACCACCATAACCCATAATAATTGGCTATCCTTCCCATTAAAATTATACAATATTTACGGCGGAAATAAATCAGTATAATGTTTCCACCTCCTATGATTTATTTCAAAAATTTAACTTTATAGCGCAAGGGTATGAACTTACAGGAGATTGTATCGCAGGTTAAGTATTGTTATAGCGCAGTGAGACTTATCATAAATCTAAAATATAACTAAATCCTCTTCTTGGGCCTCATAAATGTCACTGCAGTAATATATTTGTAACGCATTCTTACTGCGCTTAACTTCAAAACGCGTTATGTTCAAAAGGGTTTCATAGAGACAACTTGCTGATCCGGCAAACGTTGTTTTTACATCGTCGCTGTGGGGAATATGCTTGAGCCACAAAGCCTACTGTTTTTCAGACATTGCCAATTTTCATAGAGACGTTGTTCATTCCGATCTTCGATACTTCGATAGTGCGATCCTGGATTCAGAACTATGCTCGGTTTTGTATCCTACAACGTTATTTCGAGCAGCCCTGCAGCTATATAGGCTGTTCTTGTATGAATTGCGTATACATAGATCATATTTCAATAAACCTAACTTAAAATTGATCTAAACATAACAGAAAGTCAGAAATACTCTGGATCGAAGCGAGCCGCTTAAAAGCCTTCATAATTATTTATCTTATGACAGATAAATGCGCCTTTGAATGTAGTCAGTAAATCTATAGTAGGGGAATGGCGCCAAGAATATAAAGGCTTGACTACACGCCGCGCAGCCTTCCCAGGTCTCGTAGCAAGATCGAAGCAGTCTTACATAACCAAACCAGTCGCTCGACCGCGCGACCCGTGAGTTATGTCGCTGCCAAGTGCAAGGGCAAGGTAGTCGCAGTTTCACGGCCGGGCATTATGTTGGTATTGGTAGCGATTTATTATGTGAATTACATTGCGATCGTAATTTTCTTTAGAAAATACCAAAACTCAATCTCATTAAAATAGGTCCTATGGTAAATAGCTGTGATTAAGGCTCGTTATGAAATCGAAAAAGCTGCAGAGCGTAGAGGCAGTGTTCTGCAATTAATTTATCAAAATAACATCAACGTTTCCAATGGATTTTTAACTTGTGCATTAACAATTTTTGATACTTTTTATAGAAATTATAATCGAACGAGGAGTAACGAACTAAAGAAAATCGATGCGGTGAAGCGTAAAAAATTGGCAATTCGGACATTATCGAGTGATTACTCGCGTCCGTGGGAACATCGATTGGATCATTCGCGGTCGGATGACTATCGAAGTTTGGAACGCAAAAAAGGGATCGAGAATCGAGATAATGGCGAACGGAGCAGTCCCCCTCTCACGCCTCCTGCAGGAATGCTCCAGACTATTTTTAGTGATCAAACCCGAGGCCGACTCGCCTCGCGAACGCTTAGTTAATTGTCCTCCAGGCTAATGCTTTGTCCTAACTCCATGTAATTTAAAAACCAGCTCTAAATTCTTGCGCTGCACTTATCTACAGCTTCAGACCGAATAAAAAGTAAAGATGTTCTACGAACAACAGAGGTCGGTTTTTTATTCGCGTGAGTCAAACTACGTTTACCGACCGATCACGTAAGAAGGATAACGCAAAGTAGCATAGTTTAATGCGCGTGTGTGCGTAAGTGCGTTTAAATAAAGTAGCATTATTAAAAATGGTCGTGAGCTATCTTCGCTTAGTTGGAAGTGAGTTACTCAACAGCAAGAAGATACCTTTTAATCGCTTTAAGCTGTGCCGTTGCCTAAGAAGCAAGAACTGATAAATCGGAGAAACCCCCTCATAAAATTAATCTCAGGATTATTTCCGAAATATTTGAATAATGATAAAGAAGCATAAACGCCTTCGAAAATCTCATGCCGATGTTAATTCTCAAAACCAATACGACCAGAAAAAATTAATAAGTGTTAGTCGGTCTGATCCCACAGTAATTTGATATAATCACCACCTGTCGCGAGCCACGGCGGCGATAGAATTATGGCGACAAAAAAGTTGAGAATCGGATGAACACAATAAATAAAAACATAATACCTTTCGGCTCCGATAAACCTATCCGAAATGTAATTTCAACTTAAATTATATTACGGTGAAATACATTAATAGATCATATGGATGCAATGTATTATGTATTCACAAAAAGTTACCACAAAACTCAGCTCTCAGAAGAAAGAGGTCGGGAATTCTACAGAACGAAAGAGGAATATAGAATTTTAATCTTGGGATTCTCAAATTTTAATTTGAAAGTACCTGTCTGTTGCCTGTTCATGTTTATCGCTGAAGCAACTTGTATTTAGTATAAGTTTCGAGACATACGATAGTCATTAGTCATTATTGCTGGGAAAAGTATGGTATAAATAAAATATTTTATCAGGAAGGGGTAACAACATCGAGATAAATATTTTGTTATAATTTTATCTAAGAGAATACTCCTTAGTCTCGACACCTGACTGTAACTTATAGTTGTATAATCTAGACGTGTCTCGACTTAGGCCCAGCTAAGTACGAAGTACCTAGCATTCAGAGGAGTGACGCCCTATGGACGGATATCCTCATCACATCCAGTCTGTGACTGGCACTACGTGATCATCATTCCTATTGACACATCTGTATTACTGCCACGTAGACTGTACTTATCGTATCGTCATCAGCTTGAAATCACCAGCTTTCAATGAAGAAAACGGGAATTTAAGGACTGTATTTAAGGTGAAAGGAAAGATAGAGTGCAGATTATTTTACATCGGATTCTTGTTATTTGAAGTCTGTGATCTTTTCCGAAAGAATCGAAAAGATATCGAAAATCCTTGAATGGGCATTGTCCAAAAAAATCACATGTACTTTTTATATTTTTTTTTCGTTAAAATAGGGTATTTTAAGAATATAAATTAAATAATTTTGAAATTCATTGGCTAGTTTTTTCTCAATAAATTTTTAAAGTTTCGCTCTGACGTCATCATGACCTCTGCAGTATGTTTTTTTTTCATTCAATCTTATTTATAATGGCTGGTTCGTCAAATGCAAGTTCTCATAATGTGAAAGCTGATACGAGAAGGTTACCAAAAGTTCGAAACGTAATGTTGGTCGAATTTATTGCTAATTTAACGCCATTGAAGGTCAAACTAAGGTTAAACATATTTGTTCAAAAATATAAGTAACTAATGGGTATTTTTTTCATTTATATACAGAAAAACGATCACTGACCTTATTCCTCGAAATGTTTTTGTAGTGAGCAAAATAAAAAAAAATGGACAATCCTCATTGTCAAGGATTTTCTATAGTTGATTTTTCGAAAGTCTTGATCAAAATATCCTTTTTTTAGATTATAGCGTATAGTACATGTACTACAAGGAATAAATTAATACTTTAGTAGGTTTTGGTAGCTTAAAGAGAAACAGAAAATCTAGAGAGGTATATTAGTGATCGAAGAGAGAGCCAAATGAATCAGCTAGCAACTATTATTACCTTCAGAGTCAATGTTTTATTATGTCGGATTAATAGTAATATTATCATTTGTAGTAACATGACAATGGTTGTATCTTTTATAATACATAATGTTATAATAATTTAATTAGTGTCTGTTTCGATAACATTGAAAAGAATTCACATACTAGATAGCCTGAATAAGCTATTATTCGTTGGTTAGATAATCTGTATTCATATAATAGATTAGGAGGTCACGACATTTTTGGTAACGATATCCAAAATGACTTATTTTAGATTGACAAGATAAAGAGCAACTCTCTGATGCCAAATATGTCGGTCTGCCTGCGTAAAGTAGTTGCGTTCGCTGTATAGGGCGCCTGAAAACCCAGTTATCATGACCAAAAAAACATGATAAGGTAAATGGCTGAGTAAGTTATATTAGGTAAGTACTAGTTGTTCTCATATCAGTAGCGCAAAAACTGACCAAATATTCGGTTGCGTTATGAAGCAACGAGCGTTCAAACGTGATTTATCGTGACCTATACAGGGTGCAATTAAACCTTTCTGCCAAAACCTTTTTTCCAGGGTTTAGGTATCATTAGGACAGTCCATTTAACCAAAAAAAATTGGGTGTTATTTTTATTTCAATAACATATTTTATCCCATTTAAAATCGTTGCAGAATGAATTACTTAGAATTACTTACCAGAATTTTCTTTTTCTACTACCGTTTCGAAGTCTAACAAATAAGAACAAGCTAAGTTTGAAAACGCAGACAAGATTACGTGTCATTGTAAAGAATCTAATGGCATCAGAGGGGGAGCTGCAAAGTTGCGCGTACTGGTGCCTATTTTAGTAGGTATAGATCTTTAGATAGGTAACTAGCGATATCAAAATTTACGGTTCAGCCTTTTTACGTCTTAATGCTGGGATGACCTACTCTAATAAAGTTGATACATGCAGGTTTTCGTCACGGTGCTTTCCTTCACCGTAAGAGCGTCGGTTGCTATGACAAGAATGAATATAACTTCTGAAAAACTTATTGGTACTCCGGGTTGGAATTCGAACCCACGACGATTGTTGGGATCATGATAAGTATTTTTTATATTATGTAAATCGAAGAATCTCACCTGTGTGGGTATCTTGACACGCTTTTTTATTAGCTTCATCTGTAACTGAGTCACAATGTAAGAAAATTTTTGAATTCAATTTCAGCCTACTTCTAATTATCGTATCGATTTGAAACTTTGTAAGTTTATAACACATGTCGCGACTGGATGAGGAGGGCACAAGATCGCCGTAAAGGATGGAAATGGAAGAGGCCTATGCCAGGAATGGACTCTTAGTGGCTGACGATGATGATGATGATGAAGTTTATAAGAGTCCGTTGATAATTGCAATTGCTACCATCGAGTTGATCGATGATGGTGTCGTGGTGGGCAATATAACTCTTCCATGGCTGTTGCGACCCCTTGAGCTTGGGCTCATTTGTTTTCCACTGATGACTTAATTCGCTACACTTGGTTGGTGGTGAGAGTCTGATGACGGAGCAGGGTGAGATTTCAGATTTTTTAGCGATTAGATATTTTAATCATCGATGAAAAGTTTCCTCACCGGTCATAAAAGCGTGTGTTTTTCGTTTTTAAACCAAGCACTTTACTAGTAAAATACTTAAGGAATATAGGTACGTTCAGACATAGGTCGCCGATAACTATGAATTGCAACCAAATATTTGGTCAGTTTTGGTGCCAATAAGCTAGTACGTACTGACAGTTTACGATTTGTAATTTTCAGCCATTTACCTGATCTTTTTTTTTTTTGGTCACAATAAGTCACGTTTGAACGCTCGTTGCTTTATAACGCAACCGAATATTTGGTCAGTTTTTACGCTACTGATATGAGAACAACTAGTACATACCTAATATAACTTACTCAGCCATTTACCTTATCTTTTTTTTTTGGTCATGATAACTGGGTTTTCAGGCGCTCTAAACAGAGAACGCAACTACTTTACGCAGGCAGACCGACATATTTGGCATCAGAGAGTTGCTCTTTATCTTATCGATCTAAAATAAGGCATTTTGGATATCGTTACCAAAAATGTCGTGACCTCCCGTAATATAACATTTCAATCAATATGATCATGTTGGCATGAAATTTAATTTTCAAATACTTTCACATACTTAAATAAAAAAAAAACAAATGGCACAATGCCATTCAAGTTCTGACGAAGCAGAAACTCCAGAGCATCGGTAAAATTTATTGAAATACATAGAATTAATGTCTTATTAAATCATAAACGTAAGCATAAAATGTAAATTTTTACGTTTTTACGTACCCGAGTAATTAAGAAAATTGCTTGAATTATAAAAATGCAGAACCTAAGAATTCTGCCGGTTTTTATACTGGCCGTCATTAGTGCAGGACATTGACTCGGGAGATGCATATATTGCATAACGTACAAGCTATTTCTAATGCTGAATACCATGTTGTATGACGGGATCTTTGCATAATATCAACCTATAATTATCTGAGGCGGAATGGTATAACGAACTCAGGGAGTGTCGGGAGCCGGGGCCCGGTAAAAACCACCGTCATTTACAATACCGGTATGCGAGTGGAATCGCGCTGCACAGATAAATAATAACGTCTTAGAAACGTCATAGACTCGTCCCTTCGCGGGCCGTTGAACTCGCCACCTGCCCTACCCTAGCCATTTTTTCCTACTTCATAACACCCAATTTTTTTTGGTTAAATGGACTGTCCTAATGATACCTAAACCCTGGAAAAAAGGTTTTGGCAGAAAGGTTTAATTGCACCCTGTATAGGTCACGATAAATCACGTTTGAACGCTCGTTGCTTCATAACGCAACCGAATATTTGGTCAGTTTTTGCGCTACTGATATGAGAACAACTAGTACTTACCTAATATAACTTACTCAGCCATTTACCTTATCTTTTTTTTTTGGTCATGATAACTGGGTTTTCAGGCGCTCTAAACAGAGAACGCAACTACTTTACGCAGGCAGACCGACATATTTGGCATCAGAGAGTTGCTCTTTATCTTATCGATCTAAAATAAGGCATTTTGGATATCGTTACCAAAAATGTCGTGACCTCCCGTAATATAACATTTCAATCAATATGATCATGTTGGCATGAAATTTAATTTTCAAATACTTTCACATACTTAAATAAAAAAAAAACAAATGGCACAATGCCATTCAAGTTCTGACGAAGCAGAAACTCCAGAGCATCGGTAAAATTTATTGAAATACATAGAATTAATGTCTTATTAAATCATAAACGTAAGCATAAAATGTAAATTTTTACGTTTTTACGTACCCGAGTAATTAAGAAAATTGCTTGAATTATAAAAATGCAGAACCTAAGAATTCTGCCGGTTTTTATACTGGCCGTCATTAGTGCAGGACATTGACTCGGGAGATGCATATATTGCATAACGTACAAGCTATTTCTAATGCTGAATACCATGTTGTATGACGGGATCTTTGCATAATATCAACCTATAATTATCTGAGGCGGAATGGTATAACGAACTCAGGGAGTGTCGGGAGCCGGGGCCCGGTAAAAACCACCGTCATTTACAATACCGGTATGCGAGTGGAATCGCGCTGCACAGATAAATAATAACGTCTTAGAAACGTCATAGACTCGTCCCTTCGCGGGCCGTTGAACTCGCCACCTGCCCTACCCTAGCCATTTTTTCCTACTTCCGTTAACTTTTTTTGTGATGCTGTCGATAACCTCATGCCGCGGATACGCTTCGATTGCAGAACCAATCGTGGTGATGTTTACGAGGCCCTCGATGCAAATCCACACACGATTTGCTATTGTAATCGCTGAATACAAAATCGGCTACTATTTCGCTTGACTACTGGTCGGTTAGCCAAGAAGTCTTTATAGAATCGTCGAACAAAAATCAAAATATATGAAACGGACATTAGCGTACAATAAATTAATAAAGTCGGAATACGACTCAATTCCAAACATTTAGATCGGCGATTCGATAAAGAAAACGTCTTGGCTAGAGGCTCTATAGTTGTTGGTTGTTTCTGAGGAAATCTCGTTTACGATCGTAACCGCGAACCTTTGTTTTTGTGATGAGGTAATTCGCTGCACTCGGATGAACCGCCTCGCGGCTCGTGTCATTGACATTCAATTTTGTTTCGCTTTGAAAATACTATCCCGATGATATGTTTTTTAAAAATTGAATTAACTTTTTCTAAAAACCGTGATTCAACAAAAAGTAATTGCCTGAAACAATTATCCGGTATTGAATTGAGGTGTGGAAAAATTGATGTTACATTTTTTTCGAAAGAGCAAAAACAAAACAATTTATATAGATAGTACTATGCTGTAGCCTGTATGATATCAATCGTTTTGTTTTTGCTTGGGTGCTTACAACTTTTGGTTACTCAACATTTGTAATCAATTTTCTAGGTTAAGTTCTTGGTTAAATACAATTTAAAATTAAACATAGCTTAGAGTGTCTTGGGAATAATTTAAATTATGGTCAGTGACCATCGTGGGAGCCTTATAATTGTTTCGGATAAGACCAACAGAATAGGAGGAACGGTGGTTTTAATAAAACCCGAAAATAATATGACGTAACTCTACACTACATGTTATATCGAGTTTGTAAAGTGAATATTTTTTCTTTTCTTTAATAAGTTTAAAATATTATACTTGTGCACTGTGCATTTGTGCATTGTGCACACTTCTTGGACCAAAATAAGGGACTTCGGCTTATTTTATTCAAAGATTAAGACTCAATTAAATTTAAGGCTTAATTAAAGGCTCTTTAAAATAGAATTTTAAAGTTGTTGTTTGTTACATATAATTAGTGCGACAAGTGACAATGTTCATAGATTACTTAACAGCGTTTTACTTTTGACTACTAAAAGCAACATTTTTAAACATTTTAACTATAATTTACTATTTCTAAAATTCTATTCCATGCCCTCGAAGATTCAACTAGTTGTTTCTAGAGTATTCAAAATAGAGTTCCTTTTAGCCCCAACAAATTCAATCGAGGTGCGACTGTAGCAAATTGCAATCGACTTCGATAGAAATTACTTCGATCACCGAAATACTTCGATCATCGCAATACTTCGATGTTTTCTTTCCAAGCGAGGAAAGGCGTTCTCGTGTAACAGACATGCATACATTAATGGCCCTTAATGTTTATACACCTCACCAGCGCATTGTTCTGCCACATTCCTACGCCCTACGCCCTGCGAGCCCTGCACTTGAATCAACAACCATTCAGACCTCAACATTAAATTTTAACGAGCCCTAACTGGTATGTGAAGTCGTTTCCATCATAAATATTTCAGCTATTCGTCCACTTGTAATTATGGTTGTTGCAGGTTTCTTGTTGTTTTAGCGATGAGTTTATTTTCAATATTTGTGCGGTATGATGAGGCTTTGCTCATTCTTGGCCATTTATCGATTCCAACTTAAAGTTGAACCAAAAGATGACAAACATTTTCAATTCTTCATTCGCCGCATGGTGCAAAGGAGTAATGCTTGCACTTATAAAAATGAGTGTAGAGTATATCGCGATATTGTAATTTGTAAGGCCAGGCCATTGGTCCAGGCGATTTTTGGTTTACCTTTATTAATCGTTGTTCTTATATTTTCCTTATATCTAGAGTTATAATGCTATCAAACTCTTACATGAAATGCTACAGAGATTCGAGTTACTGGTACAAGGAAGTATTTCAAAATGTTTATAGGGAATATTTTAATATTGTTCGCAATCGCTTACAGCATTGTTGAGAGAGTTAATTATTATTTACTAGCTGTTGCCCGCGACTTCGTCTGCATTAGCATAGTAGATCACGTCCAGAAAATATTAAATATTATACAGAATTGACTTTCCTACGATGTTATTAGGTAAAATTATATAGATGTTCCGCGCGGCTTCTTCCGCGTAATTTAGGAATTTCACGCAACCGTACATTTTTCCGCAAAAAAAAAAACTATGTCCCTTTACGTGGCCTATTATTCATGTTTGTCTAATAACATAAAAATTGCTCCAGTAGTTCTTAAGATAATAAGCAATTTCATATAATTTCCACCGTTTTTTCCACATTTTCCTCTATTTCTTCGCTCCTATTAGTCTTAGCGTAATAAAATATAACCTATAGCCTTCCTCGATAAATAGGCTATCTAACACTGAAAGAATTTTTCAAATCGGACTAGTAGTTCCTGAGATTAGCGCGTTCAAATAAGCTCTTTCAAATAATTTTCCCCCGTTTTTTCCACACTTTTCTCCATTTCTTCGCTCTTATTAATATTAGCGTGATAAAATATAACCTATAGCCTTCCTCGATAAATGGGCTATCTAACACTGAAAGAATTTTTCAAATCGGACCAGTAGTTCCTGAGATTAGCGCGTTCAAACAAACAAACAGACAAATAAACTCTTCCCAATTATAATATTAGTATAGATTTATTTTTTGTCTGAATATAATATTTAGACAGAAATTCATGGAAAATTATTAATTTTCGGTGCTTGTTTTGCGATTTAGTTAGCAGTTTTTGTTGCTTGACTCATGAGTTATATTAAAAGGTATGAAGCAAATTATATAAATTTGAATATTTTTTATAAGGAAGAGTAGTCGTCATAAAGTAATAACTACTTGCAAATCAGCTTATCTCGTTACGGTCATTAATTTTGATAAAATCGCAAAATTCATGGTTAAAATTAATCCATGATTCTCTACCATTTCTGATTTCTGATTGGGGTTATTGCTTGCCAAAACTTAATACTCTAGTACACAGTTTTTCGACAGGTGGTTGGAGTTTTGGGTGGGCCAACTTAGGTGTAGCAGCACAGGATTAGCTGATTTTTAGTTCAGTGGTGACTTTTTTTGTGATGCAAACTTTATATCGGTTCTTTGAATACATTCGACCAACACTTTATTTATTAAATATGTTTTCGTGAACTGTTGACTTATTAATTCATGACTATCATCATGCATGTTCTACTTTGTATTTCGCATTACAAGATATAACTAATCAGTATTATCAAAAATATTTGCACCAAAAACTAGAAAAAAAGACATGTTATCAGTTATTGTGTCTTATAGTTTTATGTTTCTAATAATTTGGATGAGCTCTTTTTCTATATAGAAATAAATAATATTCAAGAAGTAGAGTAAGTGACAATAATAAAAAAAGAACTCTGTCCCATTTCATTGACGGTCAGACTGTACCTATTGTGTAACGCTGTTTATTGTCGCGCAACCTGTGAACCGCGATCACTTAACTGCCTATATTCTTGATGTCATTGTCATTGTCCTTCATTAACTATTAACTTATTGACCCCAAATAAAAAATATCAATTCTTTGTTTTTTTTTTCCTGTCGTTGCAATTAATTTGAAATTTTTTATGCCATGAGCATGACATAATAGTTTAAATTATGTCAGTATTAATTATGACGTAAACTTACCTGCGACGGGCGCGAGGGTCGTCGCGACCAACAAAAAACAGGTTGCGAGTACGAGCATGTTGGCGCGGCGGGTTGCGAACTGAGGAGGAATCACTCTGAGGAGTGCGCACACGCAACACGGGACACTCGGGCACACTGAGCGCGTGCTCTCCCGAACCCCCCCTTATAACTGCGCCGCGTCCCGCGCGTACGACTACCCAATCGTCGGCGAAGATGTTTCAACGGTTCGACATTGCGTCACGGCATACATCGCTGTGTTTGACCAGAAGCGGCGGTTCAAACTCTAGGTAGAGCGGCGATGGTGCGCGGTCGCGTTTCGGTGTTGCGGCGCCGGACGAGCGACGCGGACGTCCGGCGGACGGACGCGCGGCGCCCGCTCTCCGGCCGGGAGTTATCTCGCCGAATCGTTCCGCTGTAGCTGCGTATGCGCTCAATTTGTTCTTGTTGCGGTCGCGAATTCTTCGCTCGTCCGAGGGTTGTCGTAGTTTTTTCTGTGATCACGACGCGGTCCGTCTCAAGGGTACCTTCGTATCTCCCATTGAGATCCGCGAACGAGATGAATGCAATTATAGCAACAAATTTATCCTTATAACGCAGTCTACTAGCGTAGAGGCAAAAGGCTTAAAGGTAATTTAAATATTTTAAATCGGAGAGTAGACCGTTCGGAACAAGTAATATTTATTTAAAACTGAAAAAAGAAATGGCGAATCTATTTGGAAAGAATGCGAGGATTTATTTTTATTGTTTAAGTTAACGAGATCACGATCTACATCTGACGTGGAGAGGGCTCTTCGCTCTACGTACGTCGATGAAAAAAGATCGAAACAGATCTAGATGGTGCAGATTAAGCTTTAGCGATCGCTGGATTATGCTATTTGCAGCATTATTTAACTGCTGTAATATTATGCTTAAAGGTTTCAATTAAAAAATCCTATATTATATGAAGTTAAGTGTATGTGGTCTGTAAGGGATTTCCAGCGAGAAAAAACGAAATTCATAATATGACAAAATATCTCTAAGAATCCGCGAATGTTAACATACAAAATATGTAAGAAGTATATTTTGTATTTATATTAGAAACTAGCTGTCCCGGTGAACTTCGTGTCACTTTAAAACCTTCCCTGGACTTCTACGAATATTTTAAGACTAAAATCAGCCCAATCCGTTCAGCCGTTTTTGAGTTTTAGCGCGACTAACACATTTGAAAATCCATTTTTATATATATACTAGCTGTCCCGGTGAACTTCGTGTCACTTTAAAACCTTCCCTGGACTTCTACAAATATTTGAAGACTAAAATCAACCCAATCCGATCAGCCGTTTTCGAGTTTTAGCACGACTAACACATTTGGAAATCCATTTTTTTAAATAAGAGAAGATATCAGCTATTGGTTGCAGCAGTTTACCAAATCAAAAACACAGTTTACGTTAACTTAAACTTTTAGTATTAGGTGCCTAAAGATTTAGACTATATAGATACAAATTAAGTTAAATCTTAAAAAATTAGGAAATAGGAATTTGTTTTTGGATGCATAGGCATTGATAGCACAATACCAAAAGATACTCTGAATATCTAAGATACTATTTACTATTTAATGCGATTTAATTTAAAGATAGAGGTAAAAGCAAATAAAATACTCGTTGACAGATGTAATAATAATTAATCACTGGAGGAACTTCCTGTTGACTTTATATATTTTCTCAGACATTAAGCTATACAGCTATAAGAATACCGTTAGCTCGGTAAGTCGGTAACATATTTTTAATGTGTTTATCTAAGATTTTCGCACGGATTCGCACGGGTAAATGCAAATTGCACATATCTATAATAACAAACTATATCAGAGCGCAGTCATTACTGCATAACTTTGAACGTTGCCCAAAGTTAATAACGAACAAGCGTGAGCGACTGACTCTACATGTGATAATATTATGTGAATTGTGATCCTCTTTTAATGTTTGATGAATTGTATGTATAATATAGAGTTCATCAGATGCATAACTGGCGTAACACCATAAGAAGGAAGGTCATAGAAGGGGTAGGTCACGACCCTCAGACATGAGGAACACGACTAGAGGAGGTGGATAGAGTTCATTGCTCATATTTACAATTTGCAGTCTAAAGGCTTCCCTTAAAGAAAATAAGCAGAGTTGATATCTTTATCATATTTTTCGATGTTTTGTTTTACGGCTAACAGCGTGTGAGACAGACAGACAAATAGACGCACGATCACTGTCAATTTATTACTATAATGGATTAGCCTAGGCCTCAACAATAAATCTCTTATCACTGACTAGAGTTTTCATCGCAAATGCGCCATCGTTCATTTTAAGATGTTTCAATAGATCAAATAAATGATTTGTGTATTTAACTCTATCTCTTTCCCCGATACCAGTCCGAGTGAGACAAAAAGTTTTTGTGCGATTTGTGACCCAATTTTATATGTATTTAAATAAATTATTATAATTTTATGTAAATGTTGTCGCTAATTTATTAAGACTACTATTTTGCTTCAAAGTCGTTGAACTTTGCAATATTGTGTTTGATTCCAATTTATAATTACATGTTATGTTGTACGAAAATATTTCCATGTCCATGTCCTAATGATATCATGTAATTTCGAAGTACATGGGTTTAATTTTATAATTTACAAAATATTTTGTCAAAAATCAGCCTACGTAAAACATTTCGAAAACGGTACCTTATCAAAAAACATGCGTTTTGTATTAGAATTTAAAACTTTCTATGTTTTGGAAGTAAGTTGTGTTATGTATCGTTTTGTAAATGTATTCTATTGCCGGTTTATATCATATCATTCTAATCCAGCACTGCATAGGAATACTGGATTGAAATAATGTATACCACACCCTTCCGCGGCCAAGGGGCGGCAGCGTCTTAGGCGGGCGGCAGCGTCCTAGAACGGCGGTAATAAAGTGGCCTACACCCATAAAAAGTATTAATCTCGCACTGGTAGGTATACCGGCCATTGTACTGGTAATAATATCATCATATTATATCAATGCTACATAATATAGCGTAATATTTTGTATTAAATAATACGTATTCAATCAAATCATTTAACACAGACCTAAGAAATAATATAATCTCAGTATTTAACAGAACCGAATTTTTTTTCGTTAACTTAGACTTCAATTTATATTGAATAACAATTTAATCATCTTGATAATTCAATTTAATGTTATCAAAAATTGATTTTTCCACTTTGGAACGATCACAATGTTTTTCAAAGTAATCGATGTTTACGAGAATACTATTTTACGTTGAAACATATCGATAATAATAATTTATCATCAAGTTATTGTTACTTCTATTTTTTGTATTTTTTTAATCATTCTTGGGCACAGTCTTTAATCTTATTGTTCTTTAAAAGTTTTAAATGAATATTTATTATGACTATAATCACAATAAATAAATAAGAAATTTACCGCGGCAGTCCCCAAGTGCCACCTGTACTTGGGGACTGCTGCGGTAAAGCTATCGCATAGCATCTAGTTACGTCTAGTCGCACGCACACAAACACCGTGCCGAAGTCTGCCGAACTGAAACAACGTTAGACGATGCACGGTTTTCATCGCCGCGCAGTTGTGCCGGTTGGAGTGGTGTTGTTAGATTTATTTTCGTTACGGAATTTCTTGAATCGGTCGTCGTGCTCAAAACTCGTGATAAAACTGTGTAATAGCTTATTTATTACATTATATTAGTTTAATCGATCCGCATTTAGAAGGTAAACATATGACGTATATCCTTTACTCAATCATGAAGTGACACAACGAGAAATTAATTACTAATAAGTAATAACATATTCTGTGATCTGATACTGATCTCGCAAGTCTTTTATAGCCCGTAATTAATCTTTTTGCGATACGACAAATGCAGATGTCTAATATAATTATAAGGTGGGTGCCATAACTGAAATTTATCGTACTATATTTAATTTACACGGAGATTAATAGGAGAAGCTCAATCAAGTGCTGCAGAGGCTTGCTTTACTATTTACATAATAAAACGTTCAATATTGTCTATATTGATACTTAAAGAGAGTGTCTACCTGTTACCTCTTCACATTTAAAAAGTTAGAAAGGATTTAGATAAAATTTGGTTTTAAAATATTTTAGTCCCGGGTTAGAACTTAGATTACTTAGAACATAGTTTTTGTTACAGCATAGTACCTATAAAGCAAATCGTGCTGAAAACGTATTTCTGCGAACGAATTTGTAAACAAACTTAACTTATTAGAAATTTTACAAAGAGTACAAATAGCACACACTAGAAATAACCTTTTTTTTCTTTCATTTTTTTTTTGATGCACAGAGGAAACCCATCATGGTTGCCCCGGGTTGAGGATGTGCCTCAGTTAGCTGAAGCTCCCCGGGGTTATGTCATATGTGGGAATCTTACCCACTAAAACCACCTGCGATTTACCTTCAGCCGTATTCGGAGGGATGTCCTGGATCTGCCTCACATAGGACTCCCTCCACGACCAGCTGGTCTACCTCAAAGGGGACCGGACTTCCACCAAAGTAAGGGAACGCTCCGGCAAACTGAATTATTCCCCTCGGCGCTGGGACTAACTAAGCCGGGCAGGTTCCCATTCTTGCCCGGAGCCCCGGATTAGACAGAAGTTTGGACGCCTCCGCACTCCCGTCCTACGCCAGCGAAGCGGAACGGAGGATGGGGCAGCCTCTCTGTTCCGCTCCGCGGCCTCTTTCTGCGAAAGGACGGTTTCGCAAAGAGACCGCCGCCTGCCAGGTCTCATCGCTCTCGAGCATGCAGCGAACCATGCTCAAGAGCGAGAGATCCCGCCCAAGCACCGCAATGACATCATGGCGCTGCACGGCCCAACGATCACTTACCTCGAGGGTGTGCTGGGCCGTGTCCTCTGCAGCGCCGCACTCATGGCAGGCTGGCGTAGGCTCCCTCCTGGCGACATTACACAAGTACGCACCGAAACATCCGAGTCCGATGATTACCTGTGTAAGACGGAAGGTGAGGGGTTTTCTCTTGCGACGCATCCACGCCGCAAGAACTGGACGCAGAGCCTGAGCAGTAGCCAGTACATTGACCGTACCGGGCCTGCGCCAGGTCCTCACCCCACCTCCTCAAATACTAGAAATAACCTAACATGCTAGTGTTCTATAAAATAAACTGAACAGTAAACACATAACTTTTATGGTGTCAATAAAAAAAAACATAAAAGTCATTTAATCAGTGAGTATAGTAGTCCTAAAACCTTATGTTATTTTTTGCTGCTAATTATTAATTTCTAAGATATTAAAATACGTATTTTATGTATATTTACGTATTTTATAACTGTATTTCGATATTAAAAATTTCTTGCTCTACATTCTATGGAATTCAATTTAAATGTATAAACTATTAACAACCATCTTCATAATTCAAACGTAACATAACTGAACATTTTACATTTGAATATTGTGTTGAACTTGCAACAGGATATAAAATAATAACTATAAATTATTATGTAACTTCAGACGTCACTAAACCTGACTCTACGTCGCTTGTAGCGTATATGAGTTCTAATTTTCCAAGATTATGGGATAATTTTATCATTAACAGTACACCCTGGAATCACTTACATAGTACAAGGTACAAGTTACTAGTTGCTACTTATAATAGTAATTTCGTTTAAACTTACCCCGCGGTATCGTGCTATTATGAAATGTTTTTCAAATCTATTGTGCAAATCCCAGTGTAGAAAGAAAAATATATTTTACTAGATACGCTCGCAACTCCGTTGCGCCAGAATTAAATTATCGCGCGGGAATCGTACTTTTTTCCGGATGAAAAGTATCCTTTGTCTTTTACCGGAACTCAAAGTATCTCCACACCAAATTTCAGCAAAATCGGTTCACCAGTTTAGCGTGAAACGATAACAGACAGACAGACTCTGCCCTATGCCCGACTTCTGAAATTCGTTAGACAGGAGTTCACCCACTCAACAGCGTCGTTTATTAGTTAATATTTTGAGGTTAGTCAATCAAACGTGCTTTCGAAAAGCTTATGTCAAAAACTTCAGAAACCAAGCACCAATGAAGTCTTGTCGTCCAACTACAAAGCCTTTGCCACTTTAAATGTTTGTCGAAAAAAGCACTAAAAAGGGTTGTTTGTTTTGCAGTACGGGCTACGGCCGTGGAGTGAATATTAGATTTATTTTGAAATAAAAACTCGTAAATTACGTGGCGCGGCTCAAAGGCGCCGCCGCGGTTGCCTCACTTAACCATGTTGCTTTGAGAGGTACGTTAATTGGTAGCACTGTGTCCGGACCTCCGGCACAAGCCTCAAATAAAAAAACCTAGGCCTAGGGCTGTCAGGTCGGTAAAAGTAAAAGTGGCGGACAAAGCAGTCAGCTTAGCCGGAAACTCTCCCTAAGCTCTACACTCTCAGTTTAACAATACGTGCGGCAACGCGTGTACAAATTTTTTGTTTCATTAAAAAAATTTAACATCTAATAGACAAAATCCTATTAGATGTAAAACCTGTCTTAAATTGGTAGTATTTTATATATAAAATTATAGATTCAAAGCTCTACAAAAGCCTGACTCCCGTTAATTTTGGCCGGACACGCAAGCAAAAAGTTTGACTGTATCCGGCCTTATCCGGACGCTTGGCAACCCTAGACTAATAGCTCCTATAATTTAACCTACAATGTATCTCAATAGCATACTTTACGTACCTCTTAATTAATACTATTCGCAATATTTTGGATATTGAAATATTTGAAAGTTTAGCACTGGAACTAACTTCAATAATGATGCATACTTGAGGAAATGTTTATTTGGCAAGTTTTGAATCAGTCGGCTCCAAATATGCTAGATCATCATCACAGTCAGCAATGTGAGCATATAATATTTAATTTTTCTATAAAACCAAGGTTTTCCTACAGAAAGCTGCGTTGATAAATCGCACTAATCGCGAACGATCTTCATAAGGTAATTTGATATCACACTTTATAGAGCGCGCGGCGGCACGAGCCAAGTGTAGAGGCGCAGGCGTTTGAGCCATTATCTAGCGAGTTTACGGCGCTGAAAAATACACTGAACATACCCTTATCCGTGGCCACATTGTACATATAAAACTATGGAAGCCTCCGCGACAAGGTACTGCACTTAAAATGAATCACGGCAAAGTAAATCGCCCCATCGCCTCCGGGAAAGTTTCTGAATCTCTTTTTAATCGCATTCGACCGATGCCTATCGTATTGTTCTACATCGGATGAGTTACGTGCGCGATGCGAGCCGATAAAATAAAATTCACAGTTTTATCTCGGCGATATTACTTTAATAGCTGCAAAAGGACGAAGGAGGCGATACGAGCAATACAATGGGATTTTTTTTCGTCCATGTTACGTGGCCCCGGGTCTTAATTGAACGGGTGCATGGGTCCGATGTTTGAATGAGACCAATAATAGATCGCACGCACCAACAAAACTATTAGGCCGTGCGCACATTGTGCGGGCGTATCCAAAAAGGACCGCACTAGAGTGGAAAAGATTTGAATGATAGAGCTGCCATTGTGGACTTGCTTTTTTAATCAATCGATCAACTTTTATATATACCGAAAGAAAAAGAAAAGTTGATCAATGTTTATCAAAATGTACAGAACATCGATATTTGAGAGAAGCGGTTGCAAATGTAGAGATGATATAATATTTAATATATTTTGATGTTGTCGTTATATCAAAGTTTGTATTTATCGTAATAACTTGTAGACCAACATTTACAATTTCGTGCTAAAGTAAATGATGTACTTTACAATACAGTGACTCATACACGTACCCCCAATTAAGATAGAGAATTGTCAATGTAAAATAAATGTATTTCTGAGTCTCACGTGCCGCGCTGGCCCAGCGAGATCTGTCTTAACAAAGTACGAACCACGTTGACTGACACGTTAAAAAAACAACATTTCGCCCTGAATCGGAATCGCCATTAATTCTATTTATATCAACGTACATATTACCTCAGGGAAGGTCCCTGAGGTAATATGTACGTTGACTAGAGCTTGTTATGTGGAACTTACAGTGTTGTAATAATATTATAATCATTTGGACTTAAAAATTTTGAGTATTTGCTAAATATAGCGTTTATTCTGTCATCATGCTGTTGATCAATTTTGAAAACAAAGATACACAATAATAATATAATTGTTTTTTTAGGAACTTACAAGACCGAAAAATCGTGACTCGTAACTAGAGGATTAATTTTCAATTATTGAAATGATTGTGAAAAGACGTCTTTCTTTTTTTCTGGCTCTCCCTCTTTTTTTACAACAACATAATAATTATTTCGCTATTTTTAAAATTAAAATAGTAGGTATATTCTTTACTTTGAAATTTCAAATCACAAAAACCTTTTTACGTGAGCAAAATATATTGTTGCCCTTTAGTTTTCGTTTACCTTCCGTCTTTCTAGCCTCCCCCTACTCATGAAGGTTGCCTTTCGTGTACGGGCAGTATTATATACCTAGTTACAATTTACATACAAACTATACATTCCTTTATTAACATAACACTCGATTGCAAACCAACAAACAATAAATTAAGTCGTGGCCTCACTAGTGTCAATATTTATAGAGCCAACATCGACGCCCAACAAAAAACACAACCGCTAAAACACCTTACGACCATGGGATAGTTTTTTTGCTGGAACCTGAATGAACAATTTCAATATTTCCAATATCAATGACCGTGGGAACTCGTAAATTCATTCATTAACCCGTAATTAGTAGAAAACGATGTACGCTTTCGTCTGAAAAGGCTTTAAAAGTTAACTGAGATTTGAACATAGATAAATTAGTGTGAAAAGAGTACTCGATTAAAATCTGATAAGTAATAACACAGAAGTCGTCTGGGTACATATCTTTCAACATATTTTACAAATATTGATATTTTAATTGTTAAGAATTTTCTTTAGAAGGAGGCCTTAACTTAAGAGGGCGACCTATGACAGAAAAAAATCGATTTTCACCCGCGCACTTCATACCCCCCGCACTCGCCCAACGCATTCAAAATGTCACCGCGGTTATTTTGTGTAAATACTCTCGTAACCACTTTTTGTACGAACGTAGTATAACCAAATATATCAGATAAAATTTTGAGAAGTTCGAGTCTTATTTTCCATCTGTACTTTGATAATCTAATTAATACTTTTTGGCTTATACACTAGTAATATTTTATGATATATTTATTTATCGAAATCGAATAGGCACTACTGGATCGATTCTGGTTAGAATTCCTAAGCTGTAGTTGTTACAAAAATATTATAAATTTATTTAATATAATATACTAGCCACGTCTTTGTTCACATCCGAATTTGGTTAGTTTTGTATGTATTTGCGTAAAACATATTAACATTTGTCAGATTAAAATTAACAAAATTCGTATGTCACAATGTTTGTGCGTACATTCGTTAGGCTTGAGAATATTTGTTTATCTGCTTTTTGATATAATACAGAGGTTCCCAAACTTTTTCAGCCTGTGGCGCACTTACAAGTCAATATTTTGTCACGGCGCCCTACTCTACCTAGCTATTATAAAAATATAGGTACATAAATAAACACCTATAATGATTATAGTTAGGTTAGGTTAGTGTTTAACCATCTCATCCTGCTTCATCAACCTTCATCAACATCAACAGCTGCTTTGTATAATTCATATTATAAGTTTATTTTATAATATTTGTTTGAATAAAGATGGATGATCGAGTCGCTGCGCCCCTCTTGCCTTTCCACGGCGCACCAGGGCGCCGCGGCGCACAGTTTGGGAACCCCTGATATAATATATTGATACTAGAAATAATTTATATCGCAAACTGACATTTGTCGGGTCATCTAGTCAAATATGTATATAAAATTCTCGGGTCACAGTGTTTGTGCGCGAACTGATCCAAAACAGTTCAACCGATTATAAGATTTTTTTTCAATTTCTAGGACAAGGTTACTCTTAAATTATATAATTATTAACCTACCAATAAACAGAAAATCAGCTAGTTAGAGTTCCGTTTAGAGTTCTGTAATCAACAATACTTGGTTGACTACTGTGCCCTAAAACGGAACCCTTACCGGCAGATTTTTTGTATATTGGTAGGTTAATAGTTATATATAGGGCCCGGAAAAATATGTATTAAAAATCCAAAATATGTACTTAAAATATGGACTAAAAAATCGAAAATATGGAAAAATATGGACTATAAAACAGAATGTCCCGTTTTTACCCTTTGGGTATGGAACCCTAATAATCGGCACAGAATTTTGTTTTTCTTTGTGTGTTACGTACCTACTTAAATCCTGTATTTTACCCGAAGACCGAAACATACTTCAGTTTTTGTTTAGCCATGTCAGCAATAGGACCTTTTGCATCTGAAACTTTATTTTCTAATTCTTTATTAATCCTTCGATCGCGGATTCTTGGAAATGCTATTGTATTCTATTGTTGTCGCGATTACCGATGCTATTATGGGGCTTAAATCCTGAAGGAATAATCTTCTTTGGAAACAATAAATACGACGATAAAGCGCGAGAGGAACGAAATACGCAGCCGCATGGTGGCGGGAACGTTTTTTTTTTTTGTATTTTTGTGAAAATATAGACGACTGTGACATTTTCTTGCAAAATATGGACTTATCTTTGAAAAACCCTAAAATATGGAAAAATATGGAAAATGAAACTTGTTTTTTCAGTCTTAACATGATAATTCGTGTAAAAAACACATTCTAGGCCGAAAATTACGCAAAACAAAAATATGTATTTACATATAAATCCGGGCCCTAGGCTGGACCTATATAATTTAAAAGTAACCTTGTCGTAAAAATAAAACAATTTATAATATTTTAGGACCAACAAGTCGAAGTATGAAATCTCTGTTAGCTACCACTTTCGAGATTTTTCGAAAATAAAAATGTTGTCCGTCTTATCAAAATGAAGCTACTCACAAAAAATTAGCTTGTTAGTAATTACAATAAAATTTGTTCTAGGGCTCACTATACTTAATAATTTTTTCATAAAATAAAAATATCCGGAAGTATTTTATTGTAATAACTTTAATAATCATTTATAACAAAAAAATTAAAACCGACTCCCAAGGTAAAAACAATAGTAATGTGTACTACAAATTAGTATTAAATAAATCTTACTCTTTAATAGTGCCTTTTTCAGAATTCGTCTAAATCTCAACTATTTCTGTATTTGAAAAAATCGGCCTCAAGCTCATAGCAAGGCAATGATTGGAGTTAGATACAAAGTTTAAAAGACAAAATCGTATTAAATTTTAGTAGCTTTCATAAAGTTATTTACGACTCACTGTTATAAAGAGCTAAAAACTTAAAAACAGGAACTTTTGGCCTTTATTAGAAACTCGTAACTAGCTAGATTTTTCTATATAAAGTGCTTTTATTCATATTTCGCCAAAATTCATGTATTTTTCTACTCAATCTTCACACTTTGTAGGCTAGGCGGTACCAGCCAACTTAAAAGACCTGCGACGAAAAATGGTATTCGGTTGACTCGTCTTGAAAATGCTCAGCAAGTTGGTAAGATCCTGGTTCAACACCAAAGCAATGTGCAAAACGAAAAATCACCCCTAGAAATGTGATAGTCACACTTTGGTGGTCGAATTGCTGGTGTGATAAGTCACAGCTTTTTACAAAACGGCGAGTGCATTACTGCAGATGTGTACATTGAAAGCTGCCCACAATGATGGCGATGCTCGTACATCTGCAACTAGTTTTTGTCAATCGATCGTCTCCGCTGCTCCTTGATGACAACGCGCGACCCCATTTTGTTTGGAAGCTCTCCTTCATCTGCCATACCGACTATTACCTTTTCCAAAATTGGGAAAACTTTTACCGGGAAGAAAATTTTATTTGCGAGAGGCTGTACAAAATGCACTAGAAGTGTAGTCTGCCGTCCAGCTGATATTTTCAATAAGGACATCTATACACTGCCACTGCGTTGGCGAAGGTGCATTGATTGCAGGAGTGATTACTTTGAATAACAGAAATAAGTAAGTTCGAAATAATCAGCCAAGTGTGAGTCGGACTCGCGCACGAAGGGTTCCGTACCATTATAGAGCTAAAAATAGTCCAAAATTTGTAATTTGTGTATAGGAGCCCCCTTAAATATTTATTTTATTTTAATTTTATTATCCATTATTAAAGTGCAAATATAATTAAGGATTTTGTAAAAATTTCAAGTGCCTAGCCATTATTGATATCGAGCAAAAAATTGGAAAAAAATTAGGTTTGTTATGTGCCCCCCCTTAAATATTAATTTTATTTTGTGTTTAGTATTTTTTATTATAGCGGAAACAGATATACATATTCTGTGAAAAATTCAGAAGTCTGGCTGTAGCCGTTCTTAAGATGCACATGGAGACAGATAGACATTGAAGCATGAACGTAGAAAAAAAGGCGGACGGATTCTTGTTATATACAAAACTGTGTCTTCACTTTTCTTCAGAGTCGGCCACGCACACATTCTTACGCCTGTCAAATGGTATGGACTAGCGCAAGAATGTGTGCGTGCGGACCGTGTACATACAGCCAGCTGGCCGACTCTGAACGACACAGTTTTGTGTATGGTGGGACTCTGTCCGTCTTTTTTATATGTCCATGCATTGAAGTATAATATAATAGCGTCATCAAAGAACATTTTTCAAACAGAAAGGCAATATCATAGGTATAAAAGACCGTATAATATATTGTGTAGTACCCATATGTACTCTTAAATCCTTTCATAAATGTGCCGTCACCTTTGTTCATGCTCTTGCAGTGTTCAAGTTCAAGCGAATGGTCGAAGTAGTGAATTTTTGCATATAATATAATAACGTTATCACTGTTTGACAATTTAATCTTATCATTTCCAGACCGTAGCGTTGTTCCGAAGAAATTTATTCGATATTTCCATAACATCGAGTACGACGTTCATTGAAACCAAATCGATTTTCAAATCGCAGTCATAGACTAGTTTTTGTCTAAACTAAGGGAAAGGCGCTAATGGTAGACACTGAACTAATAGAAGACACTTACGACAAAAATGCCATAAAAATAAGAATTATTCTAATTATTTCTCAACGCTGTAAATTTTATAAGCTTCTTATGCTATCTGTTGATGTGAAAAAATATATTAGGGATGCCTTCGGGAACAAAATTTTAAAATGGGATCAGTTTTCGTAAATGATGTGACCGCGTCAACACGCACCCGGCAATTTCTTAGCAAATAGGTTAAGGAAGGCGAAATTTTGCACGTAAGTTTTGAATACATTTATTAGATTTTTTGTAATTTCTATTGACTTCATTGGATTAATGGTCATGTTGTTTACACTAATTAATGTTTATTTATGATCTTTTATCCATTTTCCCTAACAATATAAAGGGTGTCTACTATTAGTTCTTGAAAATATAAAAAAACCTAATAGATGACATGGATCTCATCTTTGAGTTTTGCAATACATACTCAAATTATTTTGTACTTCTACTGCAAAAATCATCACTATTCTCTGAAAATATAATTCTATTAACAATCTAAGAACTTAGAACTACTGCACCTAAAAATGGACGTGTCTAATATTAGACCTTGTACTGATCTAAAAATCGATTGCTTATAGTTTTTTAGCAGTAAAAAAAAGAAAAAGGAGAGCTGAGAAAAGAAAGAAGAAAAAGGAGCATGGAGACTAAAGACTGAAAATAAATTTGCTAGGAAAAAAGACGGATTGCACTCCGGGAGTGCCGGCAGAAGTGAAAACTTAATTATTAACGTTGTGCATTTTTTAACCCATTTTTTATGAAAATCGATTTATAAAAAATCGATTTTTTTAATAAATCGAAACCCTTACAATCGATTAAAATTTTAACCCATTTTTTATGAAAATCGATTTTTAAAACATCGATTTTCATAAAATCGATTTTCAAAAGATCGATTTTTAAAAAATCGTTTTTTTTTATTATTCGAAACCCTTACAATCGCTTAAATTTTTAACCCGATTTTAATGAAAATCGATTTTTAAAAAATCGATATTTTTTTTAATCGGAACCCTTACAATCGATTAAATTTTTAACTTTTTTTTGTGAAAAACGATTACTAAAAATCGTTTTTTTTAATTAATCAAAACCCTTACAATGGATTAAATTTTTAACCCATTTATTATGAAAAACGATTTTTAAAAAATCGTTTTTAGGGTTCCGTAGTCAATAAGGAACCCTTATAGTTTCGGTCTGTCCGTCCGTCTGTCCGTCTGTCCGTCTGTCTGTCTGTCTGTCTGTCTGTCTGTCTGTCTGTCTGTCTGTCCGCGGTTTTACTCAGAGACCTACAAAGCTGTCATTTGGTATGAATACACATATTAATGATAGCAACAAAATATTTTTTATGGTACCTCCCCTACACATCAAGCGGGGATGATAATTTTTTTCGCGCCCACTCCATTGTGTGGGGTGTCGTTGAATAGGTTTTTTAAAAATATTGCGAGTATTTATAGATCGTTTTCCGATTTAGGGATCCGTTTGTGAAATATTAAGTTTTAAAGTGGAAAAAATCGTTAGAGTCCAGTGTCCCCCCCCTTCTACCAGCTAAACGGTGGGTTCTGGAAATGTGAAAA
The DNA here is from genome assembly GCA_937595015.1 of Polyommatus icarus. Lineage (NCBI taxonomy): Eukaryota > Metazoa > Arthropoda > Insecta > Lepidoptera > Lycaenidae > Polyommatus > Polyommatus icarus. Next base: position 6,287,953 of record OW569329.1, on the reverse strand, counting down.
AATTCACGGGAGTAGGAAATATGCTGAATTTAAAAGGAAAACTATCACGGCTAAGAAGACTTCATAAGTAATTGAGTAAAAGTCGATCAACTAAAAAAAATGTATTCGGCGAAGTAAAAATGGGACTTTTCGTTTAAATTCCTTTGAAAGTAACTGAGATGACGTTGTTAGTAGTATAAAACACGCTATATAATATACGTTCATTGACCATATAAAAATTGACAAAAACTAGCGGTACTACGGAACCCTATACTGCGCGTGGCCCGACACACACTTGGCCGGTTTTTTTTAATTACTTAATCGAAACCCTTACAATCAATTCGAATTCGAGTTCGAGTTCGACACAAAACACTACTCTTCAACCGTCTTACGGTTTTTCCAAGGTTTTTCGATCAGCACGAGAATCTGACGCGAGTTTCACAGTTTTTACCCATCCCACAAAAGTGCTCAACGCCGCTAAAGAAGTTTTCACTTCAAAAATATGAAAAGTAAAAATAAAAGGAAAGATAGTTTCAGCATGGAAGAAGAATGAATAGAATCTGAAGACAACGTTGATAATATTTCTGATGCATGTAGTGACTATGATGAAGTAAATTAAATCTTTTGAAAAATGGCAAATAAAGACCTAATTTAATAGAAAAAAATATGTAAAATGTAATGTATTGTTCTATGTCAACTATTAGTTCATATTGGTGTCTACTATTAGTGATGTTCGTTTTTTGTGATGTCATCTATTAGTGCTTATGACTAAGTTTACAAAAAGACCAATAATATATTTTTTAATTGATTTGTCAGAGAACAATTATAATAGTTTTATTTTGTAAGAGTTACTGAAGACATGGAAGAAGTTATCAATCCTTTATTTTCATAAATTATATATTTTATAACATTCAAATGTTGCATGTTTCCTTATAGTGTCTGCCATTAGGTCTTCTCCCTTATATCGATTTAAAGCCGATTTATTTTCTCTATTGCCGCGGCCGCTGATTCGTCTATCGTCACGAAGCTCCGTGCTATGAGACGATACCATTGGACGATACACGCATGTCGTCCAATGGTATCGTCTCAAGCACGAAGCACTACGCATGTGCGGCCGCAACATATGAGTTTGACAAATTATTTGTCATAATAATATTATCATATTTGTAAACAAATATACATATTTTATATTAAATTTAAAATCCTTCTATAATTGTTCATCGGCTCCCGTTTTCACCTGTGAAGGTTGCTTTTAGTGTGTTTATTTAATTTTTGTTTGTTCCATGGTTTCGATTAAATATTTTCTCAATCCGGAGTAAAGGCAAAAGAAGTACAACCTCTCCTCAGGCGCGCGCGAACGCGACTGTTGGCTACTGAGAGGTGAGACAAATCTGGCGGTGAAGCGCCAATGTGGTATTTCTTAAATATCTTAAAAAATATAGAGAATATTAAAAATCCGCTAGAACGAATCTTCGGTGATAGAATTTAATATGATGTGTAAAAATATCAACTCAGTTTAATGCATGGTTTTGGCAATATAGGAAAAAAATCGTCAAAGTTAGATGCATCTTTGTGATTTTTTTCTATCGAGTAAATTTTACGATATCGTGTTTTTGCTCAGATTGAATTCTTGGTAATATAATGTAGTATCTATGTTTAGAAAGTTAAACCATTCGGGGCCTATTATCAAGTGCAAAAATGATTTATAAAATCGTCAATTTTGGGTTAGTCTTCTTCTTAATGAAATTTTCTTAAGAAGTTAGTCATAGCCCTAATTCATACAATTATTTCTCATTACTACCAGCGCACAGATTGTTACTTCGCGCCGGTGATATTATTTTAAATTATAGTTTTCTATTTAAATTACGGGCGCAAAACGAAAAAAAGTTTCGCAATTATTGTACTCGGGGCCTCGTTCCCTAGAATTAAGTTTGCATTCGCATATGAAATTCCTTTTAATACAATTATGATTCCGCGAAGGGTTACGAGTTGCCCGCATTTTTGCGGGAACACTGGACTATATTTAGAGGCATCGGGCGTAAGTGGCTCCTATTGGAGCTAATTATTTTCACCACAAACGCCGAGTGTCGCCCGGCGCTCTCGCGACTAAAGGTTCATCAACCGCCGGACGATTCTAACGGCATATAAAAATATTTCAAAGTAAAAATAAAGCACCGGTGCAGCGGAGGCCGATTCCGCTAAGTACGGCCTCCGCGAGGGCCGCCCGGCCGGCCGAATGAGCTTCGGTGGAAATTACAGGGGGAGCGGCGGCCGCGATTCGCATCGACGTTTCGACGTTCTGACACCTTCCCGGCCGAGACTCCCGCGCCCATTATAACGGGATCCGTCCTACCTCTATCAGTACGTAGCGACTAGCGGATCCGCTGGAAGTAATTGCTTAAACACATAATCACCGCCGTCCCGACGGTGCGAGGCGAACGCGGCGTCTTATCCCGTATCCGCGACCATCGAAGCCGATAGTCGATAGGCCCCGGCTCTCGAACTTATGATAAATATTTGCTTACCTGAGGAGTACGGCCGAGATAAAATCATGATAAAACTTAATAAATAATCTCCATAAAAATTCCTTTGCACCTCATGGAGGAATGATATTATGCATGTGGAGTCTCGCTCGCTCGCGCCCGCGCCGTGCATCTGTGGGATGGCGCTATTAAAAATAGAAGGGTCAAGAATGTCCTCGTCGGATTACGCGAATATTTCATTTCGAAATGGACAATTTCTATAAGTACGCGTTCTATAGTTATGTCTTTATTCTTTGACAGTGCACATAAAACTGGCAGTAACTCGGAGATAAGCTCGTCATTGAATCGACTTTATTATTTTTTTATAGAAATTGGAGGTGCAAGACCTTTCTTGCCAGTTGGCTAGCCTGGTTTATGGATAGCATAACTTTGACAGTTTATTACTTTAACGAAAGCATCTTATTTATGGCTTGGGATTGCTATTAGAATATTATAGAGCTAATGGCTAGTTCCGCGGAGTGATCATAAAAATGAATCCAAGCTACTGTCATTTTCTTTTTTGGATTTATTATTCGTAATTCTGAAATGGTTCCCTTCACTTTCTGAAAAAGAAAATTCTGTATTCTTAAAATAAATTTTACACCCACTGACGCCCAGTTTCTAAATTCCTTTAACAGAAGTTTTTCTTTTACATAAACGTTAATTTGGTTAACGTGTTTATAAAACAGTACTAGCGAATAGAATAAGCTCTTGTCAAAAGACCGGCACATCAGTGCTCATAAATCATAATATTATAATTGAGGAATAAACAGAGGGATTCCAGGAGGTCTTTTCTATATTATTTTTATCGTCCTGATAATTAAATATCATGTGAATTTTAATAAGATATAATTATGTAACTGTATCTGTTTAAAATTGAAAAGCTTGGGAAAGCAGTATTTTTTGTGTTGCGTGTGCAGCGGAGCGGCGTACGCTGGCAGGCTGAATTGCACAAATTATATCGTCGCGATTACGGTTCCGGATTCTCTAGGGATAGACCAGGGGTCCGATTCTCATACTTCAAATGCTACGAATAATAAAAACTAAGCGGACCTTATAATTTGTCAACTCACTTTTTGATTTTGGTTCCTTTTACTTAAACAAATATATCGCAATGACGACTTGGCAATACCAATCACAACGAAGCACTTGGTTCATAGTTCCAATGGTTCAGGATACTTGACAACAGCAGGCCAAATAACAGCCTGCGCTGTACGCCGTACTCAAAATTACGAACCAACGCCTATGACAGCAGCTGTCATTTCACTAGATATTATGGGCTACCAGCCTTTCCGTGGAACGATTTTTTTTATTTTTTTTTATTTTATAAACTATAAAGAAGATACAATCATAAACTTAATCTAATACAGTGTAACACAGTTTAGTTTTGACACAGTCTAGTCTCTTTACTTATATATTATTCGTAACTCGAACGTTGCTAGAATGAATGCTCTTTATACGCGCGATATAATTATATGAATACGCGCGAGAACACTGGACAGCCGCGCTCGAAGTCATATTCTACTTACAAGAATCAGCCCCCAGCGTCCTTTTTGCACCACCGTGAGATTGCAATTAGCGCATCAATATTAATGATCTTACATAATTGGCCGTCGTTACGCCACGTGTAAAGGGCTTAGTCGAAGTATAGGGATTACGAAGTTAGAAAAAAATATATGCAATTGGCTTTCTCATCTATATCACTTTATCGTTTCGATATTGTAGCCTTGACTAGCTTATAAAGGATACATGACTGCAATGAGCACTATATTATGTCTGGTAAATCAGATAAGTACCTGATAAGTAGCCTAGTAGAATCTAAGCTACTAGAATACAAGCTCTATGATTCTGTGTTCAACATCTTTTTTTTCTATAATCACACATCACAATATTAAAAGATAGGTAATCTAAAATACATAAAGATAGTAATAAACACAATATTATTACAAAGTGATGCCAAAACTGGACCCAGCTCAGCATTAGAAGCAACTACGAATTTGGTGCACTCATATTCTGCTGGGACAAAGATTTTAATTTTCATTAGCTTCTCGTTGCTTGAAGCTCATGACTACTATCTTCTTAATAGATTTCTATTTCGATAAGTTGACTGCCTCATTCCATTCCTATTGCATTAGGCATAATATACTGTTGAAAACATAAATAATAGAGAAATATATAATCACTAACTACTGTTGAAAATTGAAATGTAGAGTATTTTCTAAGAGTTTCGAATACAATAGAATAGCCGGTGAAAAACAAAACAGTGGTCTCCACAACCATATTAGGGTATTTTAAAGCACTTTTATTAAAATTTAACGACCCCAGACTATTGTTGGTTGAAAAAATACTCCCATTTAGAACCACAATCGTGAGGAAGATTGTTTGAGATAGCGCTCAATCTCAATGCAATGATATAATGTGGAATTTTATTATTTTTATATTCGTAGATGATCTTTTTACTTTTTTCATAGAATTAAAATATAAACATATCAAATTATTAATATCTACATCTAATTTAGTCAGATTAAAAACTTCCAAAGGTTTTTTATTATTAGTTAGAAAAATTATAATCGTATTCAAGCTACTACTACTACTATTAAAATATGGAAGAAATCATTGCGTGTGAAAAAATTATCCATTGACAATTGACATAGACGAGAGGCTGTATTTAGCTTAAAAGGTAGTTTTTTTGTCAGACACTTAGTTGATTGGATAATATTATGTTTGATGTTAGATTTATAAAACAGTCTTAAATTTTCGTAATGTTATGTATGGCAATAGTAGAACCTTCTGTACCTACTCGTATTATGAACTATCCCAATATAATATACTCCCGACAAAAGCCTTGAAAACCGGGCACTAGACTTTGTGGGCAAAAAATATTGACCCCGAGAAATATGACCTTGGATGTGAGATATTCGGCTGGTGTCCATCAACGCCCAGTTATTAAACCCCTGGCACCTTCTCGGAAACATTTCGCTACGTCCGATTGTTCACGCTCGCCTCCATAATTAATTTTTGTGTTATTCTCCTTTTTGAGATATTCATCGCTTTTGAATGCTTATATTTTTCATCAGTTTCTCCTTTTGTGATTTATGTATAAGTATTAATCGAGTAATAATAATTAATTACTTTACGACCCGAAGCGACGTTTGTACCGAATATAATTTGCCTTTTTCAACGCCATCGATCGAGGCGTGTGAGGGTTTGTCTCGAATTTCCAACCGTACGTGGAACTTTGCCATGTTTGCTTATCGAATTTGTGAATTATTATGAATATTCCTTAACAATGCACCAGAATGTTAAATTAAACGTGATGCATCTGAAGGTACATTGTGTACACAAACCCTTGACCTCGGCCCTATTCAAATGTCCTTATTATTCCGTCCTCGTAGGTCTATTAAGGGCTGCTAGGAGACCGGGACGCGGCCTTAGCGGACATAAATAATGCGAAGCGAACGGAGTCATTCTAATGAATTACGATGCCAGCAAGTCTCATATTAAATACAGAGAAGCGGGGCCTGGCTTCCAGAGCAGATATCCGTACAGAGAGGAACCAAGAGAGCTTTTAAATTTGGAGTAGAACTCCTTCGGAATGAATAGCCCGGCTCGATCGATAGCACAGCCTCGCTAAAAATCGTCTTAAAGCAACGATTTTATTGTGTTTTGCCAAGTAAATGAATAATTCGAGGCGGGGCAAAGTGCAAATAGAACATTTTACAATTGCCATTTTAAATGCGATTGAAATTGATTCAAGTTTGAATTTCAGTTTCAGTTCCAAAATCAGTTTTAGCTGTCAGTTGTCACAGTCTATATAGCACAGATTATAAAATAGTTACTACGTAAGTATAGGTCTACCAGAATCTGATGGCAAAGAATGGCAGATTTTCAAAAAATATCCTTGATCATTGGATACATTTTTATATTTGCTTGTTTCACATACAGAATCAGCCGCCGCGCTATAAGGAAAAACAAGGATCAAAATGCCAATTCCAATTACCCCGGTATTGCTAGAGTCAATTGCTTTTCTCACTTTTTGCCACCAGATATTGGTAATCCTATAATACCTTATAATATTATTTCAATTGTAGTTCGTTGTTTTTTCAAAATGTCACTTTTTACTATTAGTTCAACGCTTCCTCTCTGGACGAGTGTGTGATCTTCAGTATTGCGTGCCACCCTGGATTATGTTATATACGATTTGGGTTTAATAAGGCGAGGGAATGATATGTGCATTATTTTGTGATGTAGTGGAACCGATGGCCCTATAAGATATTTTAAGGTCTGGTAAAGCTTCTCTCATATTATTCTACTGTTCAATGTCAGTGAATTATTGTGCGATTATGATTAAATAGATGCCGCCTGCGACTCCGTTGCACCGAAACTTTGACGCATCCGAACCGTACATTTTTCGGGGAGAAAGAATTGACTCTAAGTATCTCCATACCAAATTTCAGCAAAATCGGTTCATCGGTTTAAGCGTGAAGAGGTAACAAGGTTTTCCAAGGTGAAAGACAGACGGAAAGATAGTCTGCACTTTCGCATGTATAACATAAGACGTATGGATTCAAAATACAACTTATGTGAATGCGTTGCCTCTCCATATTATAATGTTGAATTCAAATAAATAATGAGAAATTAATATGAATGAGTCTCGTGGATTCCGTTTCGCTGGATGGGATGTACGAATTATGGTTATCTCATGCTGGATAAGCTTGTGAACAGCTAACGACAATTTATGTACATTATGTAATTGTGATTCTGACCCTAGAACACACAGTGCATGCATAATACCTGCTTATTTCTAGCGGGAACCCGCGACCCTCGGTCTAACAGGCTTTTCCTGACCCCTTGGTATTTATAAAATATTAGTATGTTTAATAAGGCATTATACACCGGATATCGTGAAGCCTTCGATAGTGGTAGTGGAGTACACGTACCTACTAAGTTTATTATCATTTCGATTATGGAAGGATTGTATATTTACCCCATTTGCCCCTAATTTTCGACGTGGATTCTGTAATGGCTAATTATAATAGGCTGCTTCGAAATTCATTTTTATTAATCATGGCCGGTGACCCAGCATGGAAAGAGGACGTATCTTGCTCCTTAACTTCCAAGTTCGAAGTCCAACATTTTTAATAAGCAAGAACCGCCTTGTTTTATAATACGCAGCTAATTTTGCTTACCAATAAAGACGTGTTGATATTTCGTAAATTGCATTATAATGGCTAAGTTACTAAGTAAACCTCATTATAAAAAGCTGCATCGCTTATAAAACATATTTTTATGATTGGCAATTTAGCGAGCTCGTCAAAATATAAGTGGATAATAATTTATTAGGGACGATACTTGTTTTTAATTTTGTTCGTTAATCTAGAATGACGTGAACTATCCTGAACCGGATTAACTGCGCGAAGCCACATTGCTTTGCGGTGCGATGCGACTTGCGTTTACGCATATAACGCATTGTATGCCATAATCCGCATTGAGGCGCGTAGCAAGTCAGCAACACAACTCAAAACGGAGCCTTCGTCCTCCTACTTCATCTCCTAACTATATCGTCCTATCTAAAAAGTGTCCAAAGGTGCAATGTAGCATATTGTCTTATACCCTCGTCCTTTTTAGAAGTCGATTAATAAAATATATGTATGTAAAACGTTGAATATTTGACGCTGCGGACAATGCACCACAAGTCGCAACGCATCGCACCAATATGGCCTTAATAGCAAAAATATTACGGAGTTCTTATAATCACCTAGGTGACTTAACGGACCTTCGAAGTACAAATAGGTTTTATAAGTTAAGAAGAAAATTTTTATGTATTATGCCACCAAAATATTATATAAAAAATACAAAAGTTTTTGATACTGAATCTGTATATAAATTAACGGGTATGAAAACAGAACATAAGTGTTTACTATAGTAAAATAATATGTTTAAATGTAAAATTTGGGAAAGTTTCGGTTCAAAACAGAAGCTGGCTCTACGAATTCTAGAAATGAAAATTCCCAAAAGCATTTGTGACACAAACCTTAAAATATCACTTAAAGCGGGGAATTGACTGCCGGGCCCTGCCCGTCGCGGGCAAGTCTGTCGCATGTCTGCTCGTCAGTTCCTAGGTCAACGGGCATGTCTGTGCCCATACCTAGGAATTGACGAGCAGATATGCGACAGACCTGCCCGTGACACACATTTTACCACTTTGGAAGAGTCTCTCTCGCAAAATATTCAGGTTAGAAAAAAATGATATTAGAAACCTCAATACGATTTTCAGAGACCTATTAGATCCCCACACGCATAGGTTAGATGTAGGGAATGTTATTATTCGACAAATTTACTATTCTAATAATTTGAATATTTTGCAAAAGTTTTCGAATGATTCGAATATTATTCGAATAATACAACATTTTTGAAAAATGCTGAAAACTCTGAATAAAAGTTACAAGAAGTTTCGTACAACCATGTACAACCTATTTTTTTAATACTTTGAAGTAAGCAATTCTTATTTTTACTTTTATCAACATAAATCTTTGTAAATGACATAGATAATTTTTATTGTTAAACACTTTAAAATGTTACATATTTAAAGGTTACAGCCTGGCAATAAAAGAAAGGCTGTAAAGTGTAAACCGTTTTCGATCGTAGCACCTTTTACCTTTCTCATGTGATTATGCTTAGTCTTACTAGGCAGCAGTTGAGATTAAATAATAATATGATATTGGACGTTATGATATCTGTTCATTACATAAGACTAAGCCAGCTCACCTATCTTTTTGATATTTTCGATCCACATTCACCTAGTTCACCTAGTCAACTTACCTGTGTCGACGTGACTCGAAATTATAAAAAAGTGCCACTAGAAAACAAACATTACAACAAAGAAAAAAAATTGCAACCAAACCCTGGGGGAGGGTGAAACAATCCTAGAGCAGGGGCCCTACCATGAGATCTTATAGCAGTATTACTTTAATATTATTTTAGAATTTCGCATAAACAAACATGATCTCTATTTATAAAGCATAGCTATGTTTTTTGTTTGTGCGGAATCTGAAAGTAATATTAAAGTAATACTGCTATAAGATGTCATGGTAGGAGGGCTGGTGACTTTAGTAACTTGAAGTTTGATAACGCCAATAACATGATATTAAGGAGACATCGACATTAATTTTAGATCATGTACTAACTGTTTCAATTATCAATCGAGAACTGCCGCGGTAAAGCTATTGAATAGCAAATTTTTATCAACTTGTCGAGTCATAGATCACATATCGCGAGCTTCAAGCCAGAACGGCGTATAAAAAATGATCTTTTGTATTTTAACTACATATTTTAAAACTCTTAATATTGCACTTATATCTATTACTTTATTAAAAAACGATTTTGTTTTATATACAGCCTTCTGGCGTGATACCTCGATCGTGGGAATAGCTATCACGGTAGACAAAAAATTTGAGAAAGCTTGAAAGAAGTCTATGGATCCATGACTGTAAGGAGTTTATATCTTCATTTGCATGTCTTTAGGCAAAATAACGTCTTAAACATGATCAACGGCGAGACGATGAATGGTCGTATACTCATTTGTTAGACTAAAGATAGATTCAATTATATTATCATTAAAGATGTGGAATAATGTAAATAATATTATTTTTCTAAAATAAACTTAATTTGGTTCTTATTCCATGTTAATTTTATGTTTAATTGCATTTTAAACCAAAATAAAAATATTTTTACTATTCGAATTATTCGAAAAATAATTTGGCGAATATTCGAATTATAAAATCGTCGAATATTCGAATAAAACGAGTATTCGAATATTTGAATGAAATTTCGAATATTCAAAAAAAAAAAAATTGTTTCAGTTGTACCTATGGGGACCCCTAAAATTTTTAATAATTTTTCCATTTTTGTATCAAAATCTTATAGTTTCGGAGAATACTGTAATAAAGCGGCTGTGACATACGGACGGACAGACAGACAGACAGACAGACAGACATGACAAATCTATAAGGGTTCCGTTTTTTGCCATTTGGCTACGGAACCCTAAAAAGCACGCATTTAAAAAACAACAACATTAAAATCGGTTAAGTAGTTTAGGAATCCATCGCGGACAAACATCGTGACTTTATATATATTAGATAAATCATATTAATATGAAAATATTTACTTACATTATATGACACGAACATTATTGGTCGTGTCATAATATATTATGTATACTGTAAATATTTTGAAAACGGTAGAATATACCATTATATTTTTGTTGCTAAACGAAAATTCACAGAGAAATAACAAAGAAACATGATAAGTATTAGGTTTTGGCAAATAATAGAAATTGACTAGTCAAGAAAAATGAAAACTCTAATTTGTTTAAAATTCACACTATAAAGTATAAATAAATCTTAGTATACGATTTGGATACGGCGAATCTAAATAGTAAATTATTATGACACGGGAATGAATACGATGGTTTAGCGAGCGTGATACGAGTGTGGTGCGACAGTGGACACGGAGCCAGCCCGGATCGAATGTTGCGCAATATCAGCCACATTCCAGCGCTGTAAGGACAGTTGCTCGAGGAGGCGTGTCGTTGAACCGACCTGAGCGAATCGCTCCGTTTCCGCCACCAGACGGCAAATAAAATCAATTAGCCGGCTCTACCCCGTTATCTTGACCCGGCGGGGACATTATGGGAAATAACGAGCTGAACGCATCCGAGACGATCGAATTAAACACCTCGGTGTAGCTGCAAACAATAGACAACCCGTGGTCGGATGATTCGACCATCTTTGCGATGAACTCGGCACAATACGTGTTAATTATGCCGTATGGTGTTTCGTTAATGCGGACACGTCATTTTATTGGCACCGCGTCGGTGGCACCGGATAGGAGCTGCCACCGGTCGATTGTCTCGGGGCTATCGTAAATAACTCGGCGTGTCCGGTGTGGCCCACGAATACAGAATTGGCGTCGTTCTAGCCCTGATCTAGTCATCGGACGAGTCGTTCCTGGGGATTGTTTACGGCCTTTATGTGGGCGAACAGAGGCACGTTACGGGCGAGGAATTCCTGACGATTCCTAGGATACTCGTCCTGCGAACACAGGAAGCAGCCTCCGCGCCGAGCATACGGATGAAGGGAACGCGCCGCGCACGAGCCGCCGTGCGCCGCGACGCGAGGCCGACGTCCCTTATCGGCCCCCATCGAGCCTATCGTCCGTCGGAGGTTTTATTTGAAAGCGAAATTCAATGGTCCTTGCCTACATTCAATTTTATCAAGTTAACGAGCACGTCGAGCGCGAGCCGGCCCGCGGCCATTAATTCGAGCCAAAGCAGAAACAATGGACACGTGATATAAATAGCCGGAGAATAAAATATGGTTTTTCTTTGGTCTATTTTAAAGGCCGAACGTTACGTGAGGGATGTAGGGGGCGGGTGAGGAACGGGCGGGGGGGGAGGCGCGCGGGCCGAGGTGGAGCGGCAGATAGCATCGCCGCACCGCGCCCGCGCCAGCTATAAATAGCCGCGGACCCTTGAACCGGCCTGCCTCGTCACCGCCTCCCCGCTGGAGGGCTAACGACGACACTGCACTCTCTGCTCCGTACACCGGCTACATTTTATTTTGTCCTAATTAATTGTCTCGTTCCGCTCGATCGACTTTACGTGTTTTGATTCGCTATGAAGTATGTTCGCTCGCAAGGTTTTAATTAATCTGAAGTAGGCTCGCGGGGGCATATGCTTATTTATTTTCTTCGACTGATCGAGGAAAAAAATACCACAATGAATCAGACGGAGGCGTTAAGCCGTAAGTCTGATATACGCCAGCTTTTCGCCATAAAACACGGTCGGGGTGTGATTTCTCGCTTGTTTGCTCATCTTTGCTTTTTTTCTGATTAGAGCGGGCAAAAGATGCGCGACCGGTTCGCTAAGGCCGGGCTAGAGGCCGCGCGGACCGGCGGCGGCCGCTAATGATGTCTCTTCGGTGAATCGCTCCTAATTGGACGAAGGGCCGGTCCATCGTCAAAAAAAAACGCACTGAGACACATGCCGCGATACTGTTAGTGCGTACCTCATGCGGACAGTAACCACACAAAATTAGCTCGCGCTCAAAATAGCTCTATCATTACTCTGTTAAGCTGGAGCGCTCTGATAACGTATGCTCGCAAGTCGCATGACGCATCCTTTGTTGAAAGTTTACTAGAATATAGGTACTCTGTTGCCCGCGACTTTGTTCGCGTCATCAGCACTCATTAACAAAGATGAATAATTTTCCCCGTTTCTTCAATTCCTTTCAGATTTTTCTTTCCTATTGGTTTCCTTCCGCGATAAAAATACTAACCAACACTTTCAATTTTTCTGTCGATCAGTTGTTTTTTATATTACTGGGTTCCAAGTTCAAACAAATGAGCAAACTCTTATTAATATTACTAGCATAGATCAGGCTGTGCGAGTGCTGGGGCGGACGGAGGCGCGGCGGTGCGCGGCGTGGTGTATCGGGGAATTGCGGGGTAATCACGGCAGAGATATAGTAATTTGTCGTAGATTGCGAACGCCAACGCCGAGACGCACTAGCTGTAAATAATAACACAATAAACCTCTCCAGCAGCTGCGGCTGCAGATATTTTTAAAATAACAATAGCACTTACGTTGTTAAGAATCTGAGGAATGCAGCAAATCGTAGAATGGTCCTATGAATACAGTGGTATGTTTTGATTATACAGATAACAGGGCGTAACAACACTAAGATATACCTAATATGTACTTTAAGATGATGGGCCCCCTGTAGGTATAGAGATCGCTGTGAAAGTTGCAGCTCTGAAAGAGAAACTTTTTTTAACTTTTGTAAAACTTCCTAACGCGGCGGCGCTTGTCTATACTAAGCACAAAAAATTGCTCATTCAGCACTGCTACTTTCACAGCAGACTATATATTAATTATTATCAGAAGTTTTGTTACAACTTACACCTTGTATATCGATAAGTCTATAAAATCGACTGCTCTTCAGTTAACTTCAATTATTATCGATACGGTGGAGTGTTGATAAAATCGATACAGGTGGTTCAAAAATAAAGTTAATAGACTGTAACGTTTTGTTTTATTTATGTAAATAAGTGATAAATTAATCAATCTGTCGAACCGTGTTACTGCCGGATGGAGGCGCACACATACATTAACATTTAACATGCTGCGCTTATAACGCATGTCCATCACGTGAGTTATAAAACAATCATAAAGGCATATGTCAGGTCTACGCCATAATTAGACCTTAACATACATTTTCCCCTTTACATTATAATATCCCACAGGAAAGGAATTAGCATGTCTATAAATAATGGTTTTTATCTTTTGTAGAGCAAAGACACTCAAAGATAGGTTCTTACAAAAGGTACAAAACTAAATAAAAATTTTTAATTCAAAAAAAATTTACTCAATAGTTTAAGTATACTTTATCATGATAAAATATTGTGACAATGTTAAATCAACACTATTCATAAAGACCAACTGCCAAGTGAAACCTTAGGGCACTAAATGGTACAAAAGTGGATCGTCCCTAATTATATTAAATGCTTGGCCGCAGAAAGACAATATATTTCAAAGTGACTATTTGAAGACGTGTAAATGGATGAAGTGGATAACTAAAAATTTTAAAAATTTTAGTTATCCACTTCAAACAACTTTTGGCGATGACGATGGCAGGAGACCTGATGGAATGACGCTCATTCCATGGAGCCGGGGCAGGCCTTTGGTTTGGGACGCCACCTGCGTGGACACGCTGGCGGCGTCGCACCTGACGGCCACCTCGAAAAAGGCGGGAGCGGCCGCCGCTCACGCGGAGACCAGCAAGAGGCGGAAATATGAGTGTCTGGGCGAAGACTTCATATTTCTGCCTTTTGCTGTTGAAACCTTGGGTCCGTGGGGGCCTGACGCAAAAGCCCTCTATAAAGATGTGTCCAAAAGACTGGTCGCCAAATCAAATCACCCCAGGGCTGGCGCTTACCTCGGCCAACGTATTAGTTTGGCCATTCAGTGAGGTAATGCCGCCAGCCTAATTGGTACTTTCCCCGCAGCCTCCGATTTAGATTTAATTTTTAACTTATAAATAGTGTTTATATATTAATTATTTATAGATGTTGTATTTTCTTATAGTTGTAAAATAAATGCGTTTAAAAATATTTTATATATAGCCGGATATATTAGCCAGATGATGAAGTATAAGTTACAAGGTTTGTTCAAATTATAAGGGCAAAATGAATAATAGTCTTTACGTTATAAAATTTTAGTTGTCCACTTCATTCACAGCTTCACCTTCATTTGTTACACGGGGAATGTACTCCGTCAAGCCCTCTCTGTGCTTTAATTGTAACTCGTTTCTGTCGAGTGTCGTGCAATTTTGTTACAAGCTTCGGCTAATGGTTCTAGAAAAAGCGACAAAACAGTATTATAATTTGCTGGTCCTATTATTTCAATTTTCATATTATTATACCTACTTCAAAACCTACATACAAAATATATTTATACAATCAGTAAAATTTACAATGTTTCTAAATAGGTACTTACTCCATTTGGGTTCCATTGTATAAAACTGTTCAAAATGTTTAGGAACTCATTCTCTATGTATCAAACTGTATACTTTGCTTCACTCCGTGCAAAATAGACACTAACTATAAACTATTTTTATGTGCCAAAGAGGAATGTTACTCGATGTAATTTATTAACCGATTGTGCCGTGTACAAGAACAATACGAGTGTTGGAACTCGGAGTATCTTGGGATCGACCCGCACGTCTGTCGAGGCCTTAAATTTGCGCCCTACAAAGTATGAAACACCACGTCTCGGAGCAAAAAGTGCCCAAGTTATTGCACACGAGAAAATAATATTTCTGAGTTTATCTTTAGTTGTTTGAAGGCATCTGATCTTTAAAATGTGTTTGTAGCTTCACTGTCCGGGCTGATACCTTACTTGTGTCTATTCCTATACCTACTGTGTTATTTTATTTTATTTTATTTTATGATACTTGGAAAACTTACAGCTATTGTTACAATTAAATTATAAGACGGAATACATAATAAGGAGCCAATTAGAAGTTTTCACTGATAGTAATAGTTTACAAAATATTGACTTAAATATTACGTTATGAATACCTTACTAGGTAAAAAACTTACTAAAAACTTTGTTGTAGTAGTACTCTACTACAAATAAGTTTTAAACATTTTAAACAAAAAATATCAGTTATTTTAAACAAGAATATCGGTTATTTATATGTATAATATATTATTTTTTTAGTTAGTGTTTGCTTATTTCTAACATTATGTGTAGAGACTACGTATTTTTGTTTAATAAACTAGATTTATTGAACCTATAGAGCATATTTTTTTATCATAAGAACTCCTTGTCTGAGTCTGGAAGTATCTTTAATTTTATCTAAATTCTAAATCAATTCAACAGCTGAGGAACATATTTTAACAGTCAGACAGGCGCACCTATGAAATTAAGGGAGACTAGGATATACTAGACTAGAATAATTTTATTGCAGGTAGCTGCAATAAAATTATTCTCGCCAACTAGCTTGTAATTTTTTATTATTAGAATAAAATGATAAAATAAAAGCCAATATGGCAGGCACACAAGCTATATCCCGGTCAGCCATCATTAGCTATGTCCACATTATTCAATTACATCTTCAATTTTCGTCATCTTCTTTTTGTTCAACTTTCGTTTGGCATATTCAATAATTGAATGCGTCCGAATCCACCCGCGTTGAAAAAAAAGTGTCATAGCGAGCGCTACGATTACTTATTACTCGCTGTTGACTGCGCTATAACGCATGCCCTTGATGAGCAAAAAAGGCCCAGTGTAGACAAAGCTCCAATATCCACTGATATGACATCTTGCCGTGTGAATTATTGTGATTTGTGATATAGGATCGGCTTTAACTTTAGCACAAGGTTTAACAATATGTCTGTTTTCATCTCCTATCGGCTAACCGCTTCAGTAAGCTAAACTCTAATGTGAAACTTGTTGTTTAAGCCACCGATGCGGCCTAACCAACGAGGACCTCAACCGACGCTGGTGCAAGCCGAGCCCCGTGCTGCATCCTACTATCTACCATACTAAGGTAATCAACTATACTTCTCTATTTTTAACCGACTTCCAAAAAACGAGGAGGTTATATGTTCGGCTGTGGATATTTTTAATTTTTGTATGTTCAACGATTACTCTGCCGTATGTGAACCGATTTTCGAAATTTTTGTTTTGTTGTATTAGGTTTCACTCCAATTTGGTACCATGTTCACAAAAGTGGTGACCTGATGATGGGATCCATGAGTAATCGAGGGAACTCCTCGAAATTTATACGGAAACATATGGTTATTTTGGTTTTATGTGAAGTGTACTAAGAATATGCTACCAAAAAGTCAAATATTGGGTCAAGGTATACCATGGTTTCGAAGATGCTGAGAGAACTCCTGACTCCTTATAGATACACGTTTGGGAGTTTCGGCGTTGTTATAAAAACAGAAAGCATAAGCTACGTTGCAATTCATATTCATCATCATCATCATCATCATTACCACGTCGTGTTAAGATCACCAATGTCTCATGGCACAGAATAGATAATAGTACAAGGCCAGTTCCAAAAGTTTCAAATATTCTGTCAGAGAACTGAATATTCAGCTATCTGGTACCGACTACAAAATAATGAAGATTGAGTACAGAAAAAGTTGAGGTTTAGCCGAATTCGGAAAAAGGCACTATTAGATAGGAAAAAATATTTAATACTTTTTAGTTCATATTAATGTTATTATTTTTTTTACCTCGGAAGTCGGTTTTAATTTTTTTGTTAAAAATAATAATTTACAATAGTTTCTATAGAGATGTCTATTATACTCTATTATGAATTTTACCATATAAGTTAGGGACAATAAATGATATTATTATGTTTTTCTAGCCCAGAAAATAAAGTCAAAAGTCAATAAATATTGTGCAATCTAACATAATATTTTCAATTCAAAAGATTCCCTATTTCTATATAATATCTTCTATACTTATTATAAAACAAAGTCACTTTTTTTCCCTCATGTCCCTTTGTTCCCTTTAATCTTTAAAACTACCGCGAGAACGAGCGGTTTGGACACCACACCGCGAGAACGAGCGGTTTCGTCGCTGCACCGGGCGGACGAGCGGTTTGGTCGCCGCACCGCGAGAACGAGCGGTTTCGTCGCAACACCGCGCGAACGAGCGGTTTCGACGCAACACCGCGAGAACGAGCGGTTTCGTCGCTGCACCGCGCGGACGAGCGGTTTGGTCGCTACACCGCGCGGACGAGCGGTTTGGTCACTGAGCGGTTTGGTCGCTGCACCGCGCAGACGAGCGGTTTCGTCGCTGCACCGCGCGGACGAATGTACAAATACAAATACAGTCCCCTCGATTCCTCATGGATCCCATCATCAGATCACCACTTTTGAGAACATGGTACCAACCTCGGATTCAACCTTGTACAACAACAAAAGAATCATGAAAATCGGTCCAGAAACGGCGAAGTTATGGTTGAACATACAAAAAAATATATAAACAGATGACCAAAATTATAACCTTCTCCTTTTTGGAAGTCGGTTAAAAGCAGGCAGTTTTAAACCATTGATCTATTCAAACATTTAAAAATACATTTCGTAAGCCGAAAAATTTTACCACCTTCCAATTTCCATCCACCATTACTCTATTACTAGTAAGTGGTAGACTATTAGTCTCAAGTTTCTATTCAGGGTCTGATCGAGTACCTGGTGCGAGTATGGCGGAGGCCGCCGCTTGTGTACTGCGACTACCACGGCCACTCGCGCAAGAAGAACGTGTTCTTCTACGGCTGCGCGGGCGCAGAGAGCTGGTGCAGCACCGACCGTCTCCGACATGATGACCCTGTCAAGTATCTCGTGAGTATACAGGGTGGAACAAAACTAAGTGATAATACTTTAGGGTGTGCATGTGTTCTTTATACACTTGCATGTGGTCACTGTGAAAGAAGCAAAGCTGAAAGAGCAATTTGTTGTGATTTCATGATTTGTATGGGCAAGCGCTCGCACATCATAATTTTCAGCGCTGAAAGAGTTTTTTTTTTCATCAAGCTGAAAAGAAACTCGAACTCTATACAGAGGACCCATACACACCGTAAAGTATTATTATGACTTAGTTTGGTACACCCTGTATTTTGTTTAAAGATCACACTTAGGCCCTTTTCAGATTGGACCATGACTGATCTTTATTTTGTTATTATTCGTAGTTGCTCTGTTTAGTATTCAACTATGGACAATCAAAGGCGCATATACCGAGGGGTACCTAAGTGTCTATACTGGGTTGTACTCGTATTGGTCCATCAAAGATTTAAAATAGATAAACATTGTTTACCTACCGTACCTAGAGAAAAACATTATGGCCAATGAATTTGATGAAATACATTTTTTGTATGCGGTTAAACTACATGTATTGAATCTGAACAAAGCATTAATTTAAGAATAACCAAGCCAATATACATATTTAGTTATAATAGCGAAAGAGCCTTATTTCCTTTCTAAGTAGAACTCGTTGGTAGAAATTGTACACAAAATAAAAAGAGTCAAGGAAAATATTTTAAATTCTTAGAACCATTATTGCACATCTCCTTTTTATGAGATTTTTAATGTTTCCAATTTTAAAGGTTTTGCTGCATGATATTAGCACGCTCATTATACTTGTCTTCATAAAATATTTAGTATATCTTATGGCTTATGGTTTATGCCACTTCTGAATACAAAGCCGAGGCTAGTACTTTAGACATGTTATAAACATAGTGGGTTCCGTTGGCGTACTTATCGGGGTTCCGCTTAAATAATTTTGCATTTAGCTTAGCTGATACTGATGTTAAAAACATTATTTCAAATGAGTGCTTTTTGTATACTTTACTATGTAGTTACCATAAATTCAGCACAATAAGCAATGGATACTATTGGTAACTGGTCACGTAGCTCGAAGAACTGCAGACGATCGCTGGACTAAACTTACTCTGGAGACCAAGGCTGGGAATATCGGGGTGTAGGTCGACCTCCAACTAGGTTGGATGGCCATCTCCGTTTAGTTGCGGGTCCATGTCGGATGCGAGTAGCAGTTAGTTTATTGAGAGAGACCTATGTCCAGCAGTGGACGAATATAGGCTTTATTTGAATGTGTGTTTTTCCGTAATCCGTCATTCCTCAGCCGAGCTATGTGCCGTGCGAATAGGCGCCGCACACACACACATTCAAACTGATCAGTGATCACTTTCATATTATGAAGATATAATATATTATTCTCTCGATACGATGTCAACAGATGCTGCCAGCGCTGATGCATCGCATCTCGCCAGCGTTCGCGCTAGGCTCGTGCGCGTTTCGCATTGGGCGGGAGCGCGAGGGCACGGCGCGCGTCGCGGTGTGGCGACACCTTAACGTGCCCGCGTCCTACACCATGGAGGCTTCATTCTGCGGCTTCGACCGAGGACCCTACAAGGTAAGCTGCGACCCGATTCTGAAACATCGAATGTCACTTCGATCTTAGGTGTCTCGCAAGTGAGCAACTGAAGCCTGCCATCAAAGAACATTCGTGGTATGAAAATAGTGCTCCAAGGAGCCATGATAAGCTGGGGCCTGTGTCACCAGCTTTCTATCAATATTGTCATCAAATCTAGGATCTACTGTTAGTTTTGGACCTACTGTTAGTACATTTGGATTTACTAAATAGTTTTAAGGACATAATTTATAGCTAAGAGATCTGCTCATAATATGCAGCACACAGTTCTGAAGGCCTAAGCTAAGAGATGGGAAAGATGTTCTCAAACCAATTATAAAAGTTATAAAACAATATTTTTCCCAGCTATCATAGACAAATTATACATAATTTACTATCTATTAAAGTAAAGTTTATTATTTATCAATTAACATTCTCTATTTAACGGCTGTGTTAATAAAAGTTGGTTGTTTTTTTTGCAATAATTACGAGAGTGCTTTAACGTTCGCGATGTAACAGACTCATCTAGCGATTAAAACAACCGCGCGATGAAAGATAATGAATGTGCTTTCAATCTTTGTTACGTCAGCATAATTGCGGCGGCGCGGGCGCAAAATAAAAGTATGGCCCCGTGTCTCGCCCATACTTTACTGTCTTAGCTCTTAATTATGTTATTTTCACGCTGCATTAAAAATAGTCTACGAAAGTGCAGGGCCGCCCAACAATTCGTACTCCATTTTCGGATAAAAACGTTTTCTCAATGAAGTTTGATGCCTATGGGCTATGAAATGTGCTTAAGTTTTCAGAGGTTTGATACGGATGTACAAACATAATAATCTGTATTAGGTCTAGTCATGAAAAAAGTATCTAATCTTAAGAAAACTTGTTGACAACCCCTGCAACAGAGCGCTTATACTAACTCCCACACTACGTCATCCAACGTAATGTACGGCGCGTCGGCATAGGTCTTCGTTGCTTTTAGGCTGTAGTTAGTATTACGGCGCTGTAAAAATTCATTAAGAAATGTTTCTTAGAACTAGCTAATGCTCGTATAGTCAAAATGACGATACGAAGCACGTACTCCATACTTATTTTGACATTGTTTTGATGTTTTGTCATTTGTGCCTTGATTTGCCGTTTGGACTTTTCATTTGTTGAATAAATAATAGTAAATTATTACAACCTGAGACTGACGGCGACCATTGTTTGTGCGACGAGATAGCGATCGACGTTGCCATGGCGACATACTTATTTAGTCACTTCAATAAAATTATATGGGCGAAATACTTTATATTATGGCAAAGCAACGTTTGCCGGGACAGCTAGTAATGTATTATAGTATTTAGTAGCAGCGTTCGTATGGTTGAGGAAAAGTTGACTCTCATACCTTAGACTTTAGAGAAATGAAACTCCTTAAATAAAGATTTAAAAAAAACTGTACGGGTAAAATCGAGAGTAAAGACTCTAGTTAGAGTGTGTGTCTCTTATATTTTAGTTGGCTCTCGTGTCCCAAAGTTCGTTACTCAAGAATAGGGACAAGTCTTGCTAGAGTATTAGTGCTTACTCTAGCTACGAGTTCAAACCTTGCCCATGGGCGTACCCAGGATTTCAGCTAGGCAGCAGCTCATACCTGTTTCGAGAATATGGTTATTCTGGTATGTTGAAATAAATTATGATTTACTTTTATAAATCTGACTGAAATATATTTTGTATTCAACACTTCATTTTGCGCAGAATAGGTAACACGTTTTTAATTCCCACTTGCCAGAAAAATTTACATTTATTTTATCTTCCAGAGGGGGGCAGCCCTTTACCAGCCTGCCTAGTATACGCCAACGAGATATCTCTCTCTACATGTTTCTCGATGTTTAATAGTTTGTATCTTCATCTCTATTGACCCTAGCATGACAAACATTTTTTCTCGTGTAGATCTATCATCCAAGAACACATTTTTATAGTGTTTTGTCGAGATAATGTCGAGATTTTGACATTATGAGACGAGTAGTTTTTAATTATCTCACTCATATCTCGTTGGCGTATGCTAGGCAGGCTGGGTACGCCCATGACCTTGTCTATAATTTTACAAAACTGATTCCAATTAAGTAGGTTAATTTCATTATTTAGATCCTGAGTTTATATTTTAGGGAATATCTAAGCTTATTGTTGTGCTGAAGCTAGTGGGTTGCGACATACGTTACCACTTACCGTTATCGACTTACAACACGCAGAACTTAATTTGGCACCTGTTTTCCAAGGATGTCAATATTTAGGTTAGGTTATAATTCTATGCTGTTTCCATGGAGTTTCTTATATAACGATGTGGGTAGCTAACTTGTGCGGCGCGTGTTATAACAAAGATTTCTTTGCAGGGTTTTCATCTCAGCACGAGGCATCTTCAGGAAGTGGGTGGGGACTTCTGCGAGGCGCTGAGCTGCCTCGCAGATAGCTCCGCCAGCGTGGACGTCCAGCTCACCAGGGATTTGCACGGGTTAGTTGGATTACTGTTACATACGTTTTCATGATCAAGCTTTTATTTTTATAAAAAAAAAACTAGGTCAAAATCGGTCTACCCGTTTGGATGCTACGTTGCCTCATGCCACTTACAGACACACACACAGACGTCGGGCGTTAAAAATAAAGGGGGCAAACGAGCAACCGGGTCACCTGATGGAAAGCAACTATCGTCGCTCATGGACCCTCGCAACATAAGAAGAGCTGCAGGTGCGTTGCCGGCCTTTATCTGGCCGGCTATCAATTTATATAGAATCTGTTTGTCTGAAATCTGTATCTGATTGATACATTCCTAATATCAGTAACGGTTATTTATTATTGATACCAGATGACGCCCGCAACTCCGTTGCGCCACAATTCGTTTATCGCGCAGGAACCGTACATTTTTCCGGAAAGTATCCTATGTCCTTTCCCGGGACTCAAAGTATCTCCATACCTAAAATTTGCTAAATCGGTTTAGCGGTTTAGGCGTGATTTACGTGAAGAGGTAACAGACAGACAGACGGACAAACTCTATGGATATTACTAATCAGAATATAGAGACACATCGACTATTCTAAGATAACTGAAACATAATTTTATTCCCAAAGTAAATAAGAATTATCAAGTACCGTTCTTGTGCAGATAAGTGTAAACTATAAATAGTTTAACAGTCAGCTTTACATTTTTCTCGTGCTCCTTATTCGAGCTTTTATGGCAATAAGATTAAGAGGTAACTCGCTGGACAAGTCAATGTTGGCGTTTCGTCCATTTATTATCTCATCCCGGTCATTAATTTGAGACATAAAATTTTTTAAACAAATAAATGTTACCGAGAACTTACGCGATCGACGCCTGTCCCACAGTAAGCCATAAATCTGGAGATAGGTATAGCGAGGTTGTTCTGTATTCTAGATTAATATTTATGCAGCGTCCTTCGCACAATGTAAAGCTGTTTATCACAGGATAAAAATAATCACGTGCGAATAACACGCAGAAGTTAAAGAGGTATCTTTTTTAAGGTGACTCTTGGGAAGCAGATGCCATGTTAATTTCTGCGTGTTGTATCGTAGATTCGTACTGTGATAAATTGCTTTACTTTTCATGTGGCCAAATTGTTATTCATTATTACAACTGTTTTTTTATTTTATTTTATTGACAGAAATATAATTGAAATTGACATAGTGGAGAATACTGAGAGAAATTACAGGCAAGTGCAAAGAGTGACTGTTTGACTGTGTGACTAACATGATTCTTTACAATTTGAAAAAAAATCATACTTGTAAAACTTGTTTCTCCTTTTTTTTTCTCGTGAGTTTTTACATTAATTTCAAATTATTCTTGCATGTATTTTAATGCACTAATGCTATTAAAATGTATTATTGATCTTTATTCTTAATTAAGTATGGATCATAACAAGGAGTTCATTTTTACTTTCAAAATATAGAGGCCAGCATAAGCAGCACAAACTGCACAATAGGTACTTATCGAATCTATAATTTTAATGAATTATCTATCTACAATAATATTTTACTCATCCCTAAGTTTAATAAAAATCGCCCATGTGTGAAAAAGAAAAAAATAACTTGTAACGAAAAAGGTTCCCCTAAGAAAAGACTTCAACTAGCGCATTGCGGGATGATGGATCATTTTATTATGAAGCTATTTAATTAACATATTTTGTTCGCAGAGAAATTGAAGCGGACAGCGAGGGCTCCGCGGCTGACAGTGTTCTAAAAACAGACTCCGATGAAGATTTCGATTAGTTTTTTTTTTTTTTTGTAAATATTACAGCAGCAGGAGCTATCCATAACCATTTGAAAACATTTTGAGATGTCATTATACGATCGCACAAAATTTTAAGATAACTTGGCGAAACTCGGCGCATATTACTAAGTACTAATTAAAGACGTAAAAAAATACGGTGGAGGCTTTAATGACGGGAAAATAAATTAGCCAGATAAATAAATGCTTTAGGGACGGGAAATTATTTGAAATCAAAAAATACAAGGTTTGTCAAATTATATGGGAATAAACAGACTGACATATAACCTCCTCCTTTTTGGAAGTCGGTTAAAAATGAGGAATAATTGCCCATATGCTTTGAAATGTTACTTTTCTGGTTCACTCACTCACGTCTTCAATTACGTGTCTTCGTCTGATTGCTCATCTAACAATAATTAGGTACGTAATGTAATATCTTCTTCGTTGTCTCATCGCTAATCTACCTGTCTTTTCAGTCCTCCAGTCGCCTAAAGAGGCATGAGTCGAAATTTTCGGTCAGAGCTCTTAAGGCGCTACTTACCTACACTTGCCAGAGCATTAACTTCTTTCAGTGGTATGTGTTTTATCATTAAACTCTAGGTTTAATGATAAAACACATAAAGAAAGCATTATCCGTGAAGGTGTCTACTCTCTATTTAACGCTTAGTTAGACTTCTGCTAGTGTTCCTAAAATATTATACTGCCACGTTTGACGGCTCTAAATACGCTAGCTAGTATTAGAAATATTGATCAGATTCGTGTTAAATTAAACTTAGTGTTTGGTTTTTGTTGATATGTGATATTATAAATAATTATGTGACTTGTGATCTCATTAACAATAAAATATTAGAACATCTTATGACGGTTATTTATTAAATTTTCCTTTAATCCTTCGATCGCGGATTCTTGGAAATCCACTCTTATTCTATTGTTGTCGCGATCACCGATGCTCTTATGGGGCTTGAAGGATTAATATTGAAAGCACAACTGAATGTACATACAACAGCAAAATTATAATCAAAGTAGGTAATAAGGCATATTTAGAATTATAAAAAAATAAGCGCGTTGATTCGAAGTTTGAAATACTTAAGTGGTGAATTAAAAAATTATCTAGTCTAGAAGACCAAGACGCTTTAATGAACTAGCATTAAAGCTATGTGCATTAAACATTTAGTTTCTATAAAAGTATTTATAAATATGTAATTACTAATGAATAGGATAGATCGAATGTAAAACGTGATAATAGCCTGGTATTGGCGGCATCGAGCGGCTGTGTCGATCAACATGAACGTGTTATAATTAATTTAATGCAAGGATATTATATCTAGACGCCCCCTTGATCTATGTACCGGCCGCACTCAGACAGTTTTAATGATAATAAACTTCAATTTAATGAATAATGACAGATTTATATGTGTAGGGCTTATATCAAAATCTTCATTTAAATACAGTTATTTATATTCGTCTGAGTGTGGCGGTGAGTGTTCTTACTCCTTAGGGTTGATTCAGACCGCAACGCGACGCGTAGATGCATTTCTAAATTTATATGGATTTGACAGATTCGCAAGACGCCGCGCCTCGCCACCTCTTCGCGTTGCGGTCTGAATTGACCCGTACAATATAAAATTTGCGACTGCAACTGCAGTCATACTTCGGTCTCAATATACATAAACAGCAAATGGAGACATTCTATAATTATATTATTTTTCAATATATTATAAGTAGTAATATAAAGAATAAAACCAGCGTGAAATTATTCAAACAATATTATATTTATACAAACACGATAAAACACACAGTTTGTAACATGTGAAAATAAAATATAAAAACTGAAACCGAATACACTTGTGCTTACATACATGTCATTTGACTTACAACTAATGAAATTATCACATGCGTCCATACAATGTCGATGGCAACAATAGTTTAGACACCATTCATCTGTCAATGCGTTGTTACAATATTCACAATTTACGAGCGCACCTGTGCTCCCGGACTATAATCATATTGGCGGACATCTGTATACGTCAAGGTGCACGCACGCATCGACGCTGTGGCGTACCTTAAAGGGGGTGACAGACACGCGAGTAAGTACGCGGACTTATGGCTCGGCGATCTTAATCGCCTGTGTGTCAGCAAAGAGCCGCGAGCCGCGAGCCTAGGGGCATGGTAATCCAGTGTGAACGATTCTCGTGTGTCACCGACGCGAGCCGCGTAAGTTCGCGAACTTTAACGTTTAAACCCGCGTACTTTAAGTTCGTACGTCTGTCACCCCTTTAAAGGTGAGACCGCACTAGGCATAATAACACTGCAACGGAGCGACTGTTATACACGTCACACAAAATCTAATATATATAAATCTCCTGTCACGATGTTTGTCCGCGATGGATTCCTAAACTACTTAACCGATTTTAATGTTTTTTTTAATGTGCGTTTTTTTCCAACTTGAGAGATAGGATAGCTTAGATCTTTAATTATAGTCGCAATTTTATTTCATTGCAAATTAACGACCCTGCGCCATGTAAGGCCATGTTCCTTTGAAGACCAACTATCAAAAAGTCGCATTTATCGTCATGTAAAGACATTTTCCTTCTACTACACACTTAGATCCATCAAACTTATGGTCACAAACGCGGCGGCGAGTCGATCGCGCCGCTATTGTGGCAGTGAGATCTCACTGTTTGTAGACTTTGGTTGTCGAGGCTAGAATTGTAATTGCCGCACCCTGAAAAACTTTAGTTTTTAGTTACATAACCTATATCTATCTCAAATTTTATTGCAGGGCATTATCGTATAGGGATATATGTATGGTACTAATAAAAGAAAATCTACTTATGCCTCGATTTACGTTAAAATATTGGTAATGTTCCTAGGAAGGCCAGTGGTTCCTTATAAGGCCCAACCAAAGATTTGATAGTTGGCCTTGCTAGGGAACATAAACTTTACAAGGAACATCTAAACATAATTAACATATAAACAGTTATTTTTAGTTATAAATGCGTACCGTAATAATTAAAATAATGTTTTTTTAACATCTTTACTTATTAGGATTATTAAACTTATACACGCATATTGAACATTTTGGCCTTATAAAGAACGGGCCCATAAGAAGGCCATTTTAGATTTTAAAAAATTTGACTGTATTATAAAACTCATTGGCAATTAGTTATAAGGTGTCAATGTGATACTCATTGCTGCTATTTTTAAAGAATTTCTATTTATATGTTCTTAGTTATAAGATGATGTTCAAGCAATGTTCTTTATAGTTTTTTTAGATGATATAAATATTTTGAGCATTTAATGTGTTGCTTAATTGAAAGAAATTATAATGTGGTTTTAGTAAAAGCAAATAAATAAATAATGGTAACTCTATTTTCAAGTTAAATGACTGATGTATAACATTGGCCTTGTTTGGAGCTGTGTTCCTTGCAAGGCCATTTGGAAGAGCTTAGCAAAACTTAAGTTTATTTGAATGGCTATTGATGCTAGGTTAAAAAGAGATTTATAATATGATACCTTATGAAATAGAGCATTACTTGATAATTTGTTTTCTTAATTTATTTAGTTAATAAACGAATAACAAGCATTTTCCGGTTAGATTGGCCTTACATGGCTCAGGGACCTTATTTGTCTATAAAGAGCGACCATTGTTTATGCGACGCGGGTCACGGGATAGCGATGGACGTTGCCATGGTGACATACTTATTTAGTCACTATAATTCAATAAAATAATACAGGCGATATACTTTATATAATAATATGGCAAAGAAAGGTTTGCCGGGACAGCTAGTAATATTATATTACTCTGTATGAAATATAGTACCTACTATCGCGCGGGAACCGTACACTTTTCCAGGATAAAAAGAATCCTATGTCCTTTCCCGGAACTCAAATTATCCCTATACCAAATTTCAGCTAAATGGGTTCAACGGTTTGGGCGTGAAGAGGTAACAGACAGATAGACAGACAGACACACTTTCGCATTTATAACATTATTAAGTATGGAAGTATGGCTTAGCTATAATATGATCACAACGCAACACGGCACTCCAGTACGGCTCGCGGCGCGTAAAGCTGATACATTCGTCAGCACCGTACGCGCCGTACGCATCGCATAGAATGCGGCGCGTACGATGCCGACGAATGTGCGAGGTTTCACATCATTTCATACAACGAATTTTAAAATGCGACGCGTACGGCGCTTACGTGCTGACAAATATCCGACCTAAACTCCGCTGCAGTGTAGTTACGCCAAGTGCTGTTTCTTAGCGCGCACTTTTTTAAATGATACATTTTTTTCTCGCTCTATCATTGCGAGAGAGATTTTTCAGGTGGGACGAAGCGTGTACTTTCCAGGGGTAGTTTTAGGCAGTATGTATTATGACGTGTCGAATATGAGAAATTGCCAGATGTTATACATATATCCATAATTTACTGCCACTATTATTTCTGCTAATATGATACAAAAGTAATTATAAACTACAAACATTATATTACGTTGTAAAATTTTTTACTGCCAGTAAAACATAGGTTTTCCAATGAAACCCCTTACTAATGAAAATATATATACAGCAAAAATAAGATCTGCTTGCCTTTGTTTGGTATATTAGAAACGGCATCTGATTGACAAAGGCTTGAATAGTTAAATATTTTTATTAGTAAGAGGGCTAGAGTATATCGACTTCGACATAATATTATTTTAAGGCATACAATGGAGGATACGCGCAGAACTATAATGTTTTATATACTAATATAATTCAATCATAATAATGTCATTGTTATGAGTTATGACACTCCCATACATGTTTTACAATATTAGAATGTTTAATGCTATGTTATAACAGTCATGATAATTATTGTGTTAGAGGTTTGTACTCTTCTTTACAAAAAGACAGGAGCTTGAAACAATTTGTATTTTAAAAATAACATATGTTTTAATTAAAGAAACAGCATGTGTATAGCTGTGTTACATAATATTATGAAAGAAATAAAAACCATGTTTTAACCTTCAGTTTCTCGTTTTGAATAATCTAAACCACGCCGACATAATAACTTCATAAATTAGGCGTTGAGCCTGAGGCCTTTAGAAATAATATTATATGATAAAATATTAATCATATTAAAATACTGATATTAAAATGATAAATCAATAAAATTATTTGGAAGACATTCACACTACTGCTTACTCTTAACGGTTTACTGTTTTCATCTTCTTCCATGTCATAAAATAACAGTTTGAAAAAAATCTATTCTATAAATATTTCACAATAATATATTAAATTCTTTTAAGAACTTAGTAATAAAAATAACTCAATAAATATTAAGATTCATTACAATGTTATGACCAAATAACTGTTTACTGGTTTGGTTGGATTTTAGAACAATTTCGGATTGCAAAGAAGCACTGATCAAATGCCAGCTTTATTGAATTTATGAGTTGGATTGGCAGTGGGCACTGTGTTAAAAAAGCCAAATCATTTTCTTATGTCTATGAAATGTTGGCAAAATATGTAATTGCTTATCAAGAATTCATATATTTTCATAACAAAATATAATTATCGTATTTTAAGAAGCTGCAAGAAATGGATTATTTTTTATCCTTTTTTGCATACTGTGTAGGAAAGAACTATTCTTACCAATCATATTCTAAATCCTACTTCTTGTGCCAAATGTGTAGCAACCCTGTACATAATCATTACTTATTCAAAACTTCTCACGGCACGCTTTTTAAATATGCTAAAGAGTTCACTTAAGATGGTTGTCTTTTTGAGTCTGCTCAAATTTGATCTAGGTAGTGTTTTTTAAAGCAAAGCGGACAAAGAAAAGAAGCAAAAATTCTGAAAATTGGAGAAACTCCACCAGGTCTGCAGTCTTACCCCCGAAACTGATACGAGTCTGGTTAGTTCCATATTGAGCCGCAGCACGATCGTGCTATACTAAGCTGTCAGGAGTGGAAACCGTTGAAATCGAATTAGTTCCAAATTGAGCCGCAACACGATTTTGCGCTAGTATATAGGTATGTCGGAAGTGGCAAAAGCTTTTAGATCAAACTGATTCGCTTTTGAGTATGTCGGGAGTAAGGCAGCTGCTTGATTTCGCCTGACTATTTGTATTTGCTATTGGCTATTTGTTGCATTTGGCAAAATTATTGACATATACACAAACAAGCAAATAAAGGCAAATACAGCCTTCCAGACATGGACGTCAAATGCCAAACTTGTACTTGATTTTCTTTACTTGCCTATTTGACTCCTTTGATGTGCATCAAAAACCGACAAAGGTACGGATACGTGTATTTGGTATTGGTCATATTTGTCAAATAGGCAAATAATGCCAATATTTGTCAAACATACCGTCTACACATGGTGATTGTTTGGCGAATACATCAAATACGCAAATACAAATAGCCATGTGAAGTGCCTCCAACAGACATTTTTATTTGTAAGAGGGAATGGTTGTTCCTTACTTGAGCAGACTACATTTTACTAAATATTTAATTACCTACTTTGATCTAAAATCGTTCGATAGGACCGTTCCTTATCAATTACGCTTATCTCTAGACCTGTTACTTTTGTGAACACCGTCAGTGTTGCCAATCAACATTTTCATTTGCAAGAATATTTTAGACACCGGCACATCACGCCTAACATGAAAATCTACAATAATAACGGTTCCAATTTTCAAATCTCATCAATAAATATTCTTACATAATATAGAAACCAAGACTGGCAAACTTATTTTATATGCACATACCCAAAAAATGACAATGCAAAAAGCAGAACGAGCGTAATCTTAACTTTTTTATGTTACAAAGCGAATTATTGTGTAATTTAAATGTTTCTTACAGTATGAAAATATAGTTATCAAACTTATATTTTTACGATTCATGGTATCCACAATGAATCAATAGGGCCGCTTATTTAATAATTTATGAGATATCGAAGACAGAACACTAATTGCACTGATAATAATTTTGTAAATGATCCTCTCTAAAGCGTTTCCTGAATGAATCCACACACACAATTTGTAATAACGACTCGTGTTATCGCTTTACTTACTTATAAAAATATGGAACCCACTTTGGGAATCCCTGCTCTAGAGTCTTGCGTAGGACTTATGTCGGACCAAATCTAACTAAGCTAAATAGATTATACTCGCGTCAAATACGTTGATGGTATACGCATACGTACGCACGTTGCGTGTACGCACGTTATACCGGTCACTCATTACGTTGATGCACACGGGTACTTGCGTGTACATTCACACTTTACACGTACGCACGTATACGCTCAGGGCGTGCACATTTACAGTCACGTTACGTGTTGGTAGTGCGCACGCGTGCTTGCGTGTACACTGTACATTCACACTTTACACGTACGCACGTATACGCTTAGTGCGTCCACGTGCTCGTCACGTTACGTGTTGGTAGTGCGCACGCGTGCGGGTGCGCGGGTGTGTCAGGGCGAGGCGAGAGGCGCGCGGGGGCGGGGCGACTGGCGGCGCTGTCGCGCGAGGAAGGACTGGCCGGCGGACAGCGCGGCGAAACGCGAGTCGACGGCGTCGCGGTGACAGCGCGCGCCGAGCTCGTACCACGCGGCTACCATCAGCTTCTGTTCGTTTGCACGCGCGCTCTCCTCGCTGCCGTTGGCGCTCCACCTGCAACATTATATTATAAGTATTACATTATATAATATCTAAATATATCATACAACGGGCGAATAGCCGCGTACTGATTGAGCGAGCAGCCTCGCGAGGCAAATCCTCGGTCGGTCAAGATTTGCCTCGCCCGGGCGTGCCGCGGACTAGCCTCACGAGGCTGCTCGCTTGGTCAGTACGCGGCTAACGGGATCGCCGAAAGTGTTCTTTATGTAGGGAGATCACTAGGCGATTCATTTAAATATCATAATAACAGAGTTACGTACTGTTTCATCTAGGGGCGATTCCGAGATAAGGCGGCATCAAGAGTCAATAGGCACAAAATTACACATTTAGTCTAAGCTTCTAATAAACCGTGACATGCTACATTTCGATCATATTATGAGTAATAACTTACTCTATCTGTCTGTTGTTGTTCGCCTGAGCGGCTTCACTGCGGGATGCGCTTGCGATGGCGTTGCTACGTGAGTAGCCTAGTGTTATGTCCGACAACGATTGATGACCTGTAATGAATCATTAAAGCTATATAAAGATTGCTATAACTTTAAAGTCAGACTGAAGAAATTAGTATAACTACAGCAATAGGATGAAAGCCACACTGCAGTCATTCTGTCCAAATACCGTATCGGATAATGTGACACAAATTACAAATATTCTTGCAATCTAAGAGTGCGGGTCGCCTTTATTTGTAGTTGGAAATGTGAATAGATATTTTCGTTAGTATGCGTACCCAAAGGAGCAGTCAGTAGCGAGCGAGCCATGTACGCGTGTGTAGATATGGTCACTCACACAACTAAGGGCGACGCGCACTCGTAGATTGCAAGAACTATCATATGTATGTAAAACGTCAGATACTTGACGCTACAATGACGGACCACATATTTTAAGCTTCGCTCTCAACGATCTAGAGCTTGTCTAATTTGAAATGACGCGCCCCACCCCTTCCCTAGTTGATATAAATGAAACATTTTGTAGTGAATACGAGGGAGCGGCGGAGTTATACAAGCCCTACCTAGTATATCTATACTAACACTATCTAGTGATATCGGGTTATAAATACCATAATTATTTTTAATCCTCCAAGCCCTATAAGAGCACCGGTGATCGCGACAACAACAGAATACAATAGCATTTCCAAGAAGCGCGATCGAAGAATAAAAAAAAAATATTTTTACCTGGTGCAGTACGAGGGTTGAGGGACTTCACCACCTCCTTGGCCTTATCCAAACACCGTTTGTACTTGTCCTCAGTAGCTAGCAGCTCGGCGTCGCGCGCCGCTAACGCCTCCTGTAGCTTCGCGCCGCGCCGCCTTTCCTCCGCCAGTAGACTCTGTAGCTCTTCCACTTGCATCGCTAAAAATATAAACATTATGCTGTAAATATGATAGTTTATATGGAACTAGATGACACACGCAACTTTAAACTCCAAAATTCTTTTATCGCGCGAGAACCGTACATTTTTCCGGGATAAAAAGTATCGTATGTCCATTTCCGGGACTCAAAGTATCTCCATGCCCAACAAAATCGGTTAAGCGTCTCCCAGACAGACGCGGCCTGTGGTGGCGGTGGCGGTCAGTTGGATGACTTGGCCTCGTGGCCGCGTGTATCTGTGTCGTTCCTAAAACTCTCAAGTTATACAACTGACCGCCACCGCCACCGCAGGCCGCGTCTGTCTGGGAGACGCTTTAAGCGGTTTGGGCGTGAAGCGGTAACAGACAGACCACACATACGCATAATATTTTTATGAAAGTATGGATTTAATTATTAACAACAGAAAAAGCTAGTCATGAATAAGTTTAGTTTAGCGCAGGAGCCTTCCAATTTTCGATCTTCACCAAAATTGGTGTAGCACTTTAAGCTTGAAGAGGTAGAGAGATAAACTGGCAGACAGGAAGACAAACACATAAACAGAAAGGCTGTTTGTTTGTCTCCATGCAACATTTTATCAAATCGGGCCTATTTCACCACTTCCCGATATGGCTATCCACCACTTAACTTGACAGAGTATGGAGAATCTGTCAAATAAGCCTATCCGGCACCTTATCAGGAAGTGGTAAAATAGGCTATAAGTGTAAAGAGGTAACGGACAGATAGACTGGCAGGTAGACAGACAGACATATTATATATTTACATTTCTTCTGGCTCTCCTCTGTGGGATAAGCGAGTCGCGCGTGCGAGGCCTCTATGGTTGCCTCCAGCTGCATTATCTTCTGGTTGGCCTCGCGGTTCAGAGTGCGTTGCTTCTCGAGCCGGTCCGCGTAGTCTTCTAGAAGCTCCTACAATAATTGATAGTTCGATTCAAATTCTCACAAAACTAGTGTAACAGTTTGTCTGCGGACCATGATATTTTTATTCTTAAACTGTTGAAGTATGTTGAAGTATGTTGAAGTAAGTATGATCAAGTGATGGTAATGTGACCCCCCCAGAGGGCCACATTACCATCACTTGATCTCAAGATACCAAATATGATTAGTCAAGAATAAATATTTTTTTAGATAATCCTGTACGAGTTTTATTTATTCCCTATTAAGACATGTTTAAACAAATAAATGAGAAGTCCCATAATCAATGATATAATAAATAATAACTCAAAGCAGATATGTTACTACCGCGTGCGTTGTGAAGCTTCAAATACAAGTCAATTGGCCCCTCCTTTATTTAGTCTGCATCGAACCATCGAACGCATTTCACGAACGTACCGCGTCTTGTCAAGTACCAAAATAAATTGAAAATGCCGTCGTGTGTATTTAGAAATTGTACGAACTATGGCTCCAAAGTAAACAAAACACATGAAATCTCTTACCACTTATAAGAATGCAATAAATACCTCGATTGATTACATTTTCAATTATTTTTTCGAACAATCTGAAAAAATCGAATTTCCGCCATGGCTCAGGCGAAGAAAGTGACAGCGATATGGTTTTGACGCAAGAACGATAAGGATGGTTGCGCTGCTGCTGCAGCCATAGAGTAGTTAGTGCAGACTCGCCACATGACTGTTAGATGGTGACTTAAATGCCTACAATTGCAGTTTATTTGTATTCTATTTTTATACGCTATGCGATGTCTTATGCAACTGTACTGTACTGTAAAATGAATGAGGAGTACATTTTGCTACCAATGATGAAGCAAAACAATTGAAATATCGCATTTTAAAATCATTTTTGAATTCCAATGTTTTTGACTCGCTCTTAGGGGGGTATTACATTATCATTTATATTGGATCATTTACAGGATCATATTATATAGGATCCAATAAAAATTATCATTTGATCATATCTGCATATTACATTATCATATAACATTAATCCTATTTGACGTCATATGTTGTTTCAATAGCTAATGGGGAGCGCTAACGCTGACAGGTATTGACATCAGTGTTACTAGATCTCAGAGAATTCGATTTGTCAAAAGACATCGTCATTTTTAATATGGCTTGTTTTTTGTTATTTCAGCAAAATTATTCAAGTATATAATTAGAAAAAGAATTACATTACATTATTTGAAACATACTAACGAACAAGAAATTAAAAACTCTTTTTTTATATTAAATAACTGGCAACACCAATTTCTATGACCGTATTGGATCCAATCTCTCAGCAAATGTTAAAAATCTATGATCAAGGAAGAAATGAATCATTTATCTATATTACATTATCCAATATAAATGACCCAATGATCTAGGATCCAATATAAATGATAATCTAATACCCCCCTTAGAACATTCAAAATAACAGACCCCTATTTTTAATCATAGAGCTCATCTCATACTAATATTATGCGAAAGTGTGTCTGTATGTCTGTCTGTCTGTTACCTCTTCACGCCCAAACCGCTAAACCGATTTTGCTGAAATTTGGCATGGAGATACCTTGAGTCCCGGGAAAGGACACATGATAGTTTTTATCCTGGAAAAATGTACGGTTCCCGCGCGATAAACAAATTTTGGTGCAACGGAGTTGCGGGCTTCATCTAGTAATTGATAAATACACAAATATTCGTCTCCATTTGGCACATAAAAATAATCCGGAAATACAAAAAATTTCAAAGAGACAGAAAAGAAATAAATTAAATCTTTTTGAAGGTACATAAAATATGTATTTTATGTAGTAAAAAATGATTAAAATCGATAGCCTCGATCCTTCACGTGGTCTACTTCTTACCTGAACCTGTGCCAAATAACATAAAAATTGCTCCAGCAGTTCGCGAGATAAGCCCTTTCAAATAATTTCCCTCATTTTTTCACATTCTCCTATTAGTCTTAGCATGATAAAATATTGCCTATAGCCTTCCTCAATAAAGGGGCTATAATATCTAACACTGAGAGAATTTTTCAAATCGGACCAGTAGTTAGCGCGTTCAAGTTAGCCCTTTCAAATAATTTTCGACGTTTTTTCCTCATTTTCCTCTATTTCTTCGCTCCTATTAGTCCTAGCGTAATAAAATATAGCCTATAGCCTTCCTCGATAAATAGGCTTTCTAATACTGAAAGAATCATTAAAATCCGTTGCGTAGTTTTAAAGACTAAAGGGAGCAAAGGGATAT
The DNA here is from genome assembly GCA_937595015.1 of Polyommatus icarus. NCBI lineage: Eukaryota > Metazoa > Arthropoda > Insecta > Lepidoptera > Lycaenidae > Polyommatus > Polyommatus icarus. The sequence goes on along the minus strand of OW569329.1, from coordinate 6,251,491 downwards.
GAGGGAAAAAGCGACCTTATTTTATAATAATATGTATAGATATAGATATTTATTATTACTTAAATATTTTGGTGTTAAAATTTTTAATTAATGTAAAAGTAACTCTTACATATGTTCTTTCATTTCTTACCTTATTATAAAGCTGGCAACGCACCTGCAGCTCTTCTGATGTTGCGAGTGTCCATGGGCGATGGTAGTTGCTTACCATCAGGTGACCCGTTTGCTCGTTTGCCCTCTTATTTAATTAAAAAAAACCTACTAATTAATATAATATACATATTTAGCCCGGGCATACGACCGATCCTAAAGTAATTACTCTAAAAAAATATTATGTAAATACAAAGAAACAAAAATTTACACGTTATATACCCCAAGTACTAATATTTTTAAAAATATTCAATGTGTACTTTTGTTTTCCTACGACTTTATTATAATATGTATAGAATATAGCACAAAGTTTAATAAAAAATAATCTAACAAACAATTAGTTTTATTCAATGTCTCTTCTGTTCAACAATAACAATATTCTCTTATTCTTTGTCGCGCATGCGCGCCGATGCGCCTGTCAAGTGCAATTCAAAACCATCTCAAAACATATAGTTATCCTATTCTATACCATTCATTACGTATTATCTGTCGCATTCATTGTTGTAACTATGGTAACCTTTAGATATGACAGAGGTAAGTACGTATTTGAATTTGAAAATTGTTTGGAAGCAATTTAAGCTGGAAGATAGTATGAACGTAACAGATCTGTATTTAGTAGAATATCATTGCCCATAATGTATTTTTTAGGTTTTTGACTCCTGTATTTTTTTAATAAAGCTTGATAAACAAAGTGGGGGGCCACATTACCACCGTCTCCTATAGTGATAAATTTTACAAAACTTGAAGTGCTCCGGGACCTGACTTTAGTAATTTACATACCTGAACTGAAGCTTGGTCCGCTTGTGACTGGTTCTGTCGTAGTAATTTGTTCTCGTGTTCCAAACGTGTCAATCGCTCCTTCAAGTCATTCGGTATGAGCTCCCGTGATACGTTGTCCTCTGTCGCGCCTGAAAATTATATCATTAAAATAAACTCACTTTTATCAAAAAGCAAGAAATCTATCTTGTAACACATTCACGGTAATAATTCGGTGTTATATCATATTTAAATTTACTATATCATTAATAATAGTTTTAAAAAATTACAAAATAATAATTCGGACATTTAGTTCGATGACTCAAGAGTTTTCTTTTTGCCAAATGTTCAATAGATCGCAGGTAAACGGAAACAATTTCAGTTCGTGACGAACGATAAAATATAATTACCTATGCGAAATGGTTATAAGTAGGTAATCCTTACTAATTATTTACATACTATGATCTATTATGAGAAAACGACTTTACAAATAATTATAAATAATACTATAGTATAATATACTTAAATTACTTGGTCATTACAGCAATAGAAATTAAAAATTTTAGCCTTCATTAAAGCTAGTAGTATTTTATTATACCTGTAGTGATAGTAGAATACCGCAGGTCCTCTACAGTTTCTCGCAGGGTGTCTCGCTCTGTCATCAGTGCGTCTCTTTCCCTCTGCAGACTGGCGGCCGTGTTACTCAGTTTCTTATTCTCAATCTCCAATTTGTCAGCTTTCGTTATTTCTGCGTCCAATTTCTCATTGAGATCCGTCACCTAATAAGAAAAAAATACACAGTAAAAATACAGTACGGTATTTTACGTGCATACTCAGTTACGGTAAAATTATAAATCAGATTATGATACCACCCCACAGTGCGATAAAAACCTCGATTTTGTTTCACCGCGTTTTTCTTTCAAAATACTATAGTTGATAGCTATATATACATTAGAGTAGAGCTCCGAGATCGATATTCTTTATAGTTATTTTTTTAAAAGTGTCAAAGTTGGCGTTTTTCCGGGTCAAAAATTTTCATAGAAATTAATTTAAAAAAATTAATCAAGTAACATTAATTTTGTTTATACCAATTGAACAAGCACTTAATACTTTACTTTTTTTCCAAATTTGGTTAACCTACTGTGATCAAGTAGGGAGATATTTATTTATTTAATAAATTTTAGTTTTTCATTTTTAATTTCGCGATTAGATCGAGTTAGAAAAAGTTTTAAGCATAAAACGATGGTGTGAGTAATCCTTTATCAATGTTATTTAAAAATCACACTCTAATAACCTCTGTGTCAGAAGTTATATCCAATTTAATTTTTTTTAAATAATAATTCGGATTTTTTGTACCTAGGGTTGTCACTAAAGGTCTTTTGTTTGGTTTATCCGGTTGATAAGCAAATTCGCAATCGATATCCTATATGACAAATATCAAGATCACGTTTAGGTAGGTGTAATAATAAAAAATCTAAAAAGTGAAAAAATATAACGTAAACTAATGATTTTATATGCCCAAACAGTATCTAATCGGTGATCACCTTCTGATGTAGTCGGGGAAAATAAAATATCAACTTTAGTGACAACCCTAGGTATAAAAAATTCGATTTTTTATAAAAAAAAATGAATTGGATATAACTTCTGACATAGAGGTTATTAGAGTTTGATTTTTAATAACATTGATAAAGGATTATTCACACTATCGTTTCATGCTTAAAACTTTTTCTAACTCGATCTAATCGCGAAATTAATAATGAAAAACTAAAATTATTAAATAAATAAATATCTCCCTACTTGATCACAGTAGGTTAACTAAATTTGGAGAAAAAGTAAAGTATTAAGTGCTTGTTCAATTGGTATAAACAAAATTAATGTTACTTGAGTAGTTTTTTTTTTATTAATTTTTATGCAAATTTTTGACCCGGAAAAATGCCAACTTTGACACTTTAAAAAAATAACTACAAAGAACATCGATCTCGGAGTTCTACTCTAATGTTTATATAGCTATCAACTATAGTATTTTGAAAGAAAAACGAGGTGAAACAAAATCGAGGTTTTAATCACACTGTGCACCCTTCAGTTCTGAGTTGAGTTGAGAGCTATATCGAACCAGGTGGGCTATTATGACCTCTTATTTCCAGCCAGTTTACGCCCAAAATGTACCGTTTTCGGGCGTAAACTGGCTGGAAAGAAGAGGTCATAATAACCCACCGTACACAATAATCACAGGCCAAGATGCCTGACTTAAATAAATAAATAAAAATAAAAATCATCGATAATGAATAATGATTTAATAAATGCCGGTTAAACAAATATTTAATCAAACATGCATTTAGCTGTCAATACACACATACCCAAAACTTTTATGGGCAATGCCGTATCTTTTATCATAATATTACTGAATTCAAACCTGCTTCTTATATATGTCCAACTGTGCCCGCAAGGCGTGCGCCCGCGCAGCCGCCTGTTCGTGTTCTATAGCGCGCTGCACGTGCTCCGTATTTGAGCGCTCGAGGAGTTTCACCTGCAATGAGTTTTCAAGACAATGGTTAAATTTATCTACAAAGGTTTTTAAAATACCAGATATTTTATAGAAATTGAGTGTTATTATCTACGGCCATTCTATTATATAAACTTAATTCCGAGAAAATTTAATTTAACATGATGTGCAATGAAACACTAAAGGCATAGTTAACCCATCAAGCCCCGTAAGGCCCATATGGGCCGCGATAACTAAAGATTTCCAGGAATTGGTGATCGACGGATTAATTGACTTTCGAACTTTTAAAAAGTTGTAACGTCAGAATTTGACAGTTGAACTTTTTTATCGAATCCAATGAGGCAAATTACCTGTCGACGCAGATCGACGTGCTCCTCCATACGCTTCTTATAGGAGGCGACGGTGGCTTCGAGCGCGGCCGCCTTCGCCGCGGTCTCGCGTAGCGCATCCACCTCGTCCTTCAGAGCTGCGTTCTCCGCTGCTGCTATCTGTGACATTAGTTTTTTTTTTTAATAATTGACCAAGAAAACTGATATTTTTCATTGCATGAATGCTTTTTTAAGAGGCTTGTGATAATGGTTGCCTGAGCGTATGTGTTAATCACCGCGCGCTACAACACTAGAGGAGCTACATTAGTGTTGTGGTGGAACTTAACTATTTCAAGGTTAATCTTAATTAATCAATATTTATAAATATTAATACTTATAATTATTTTTAATTAATTAAAACTTATAAAACTTTGACTCACTTTTAGTGAAAATTAGTAAAACCTGCAACCAGAAAACTGAATGTTTGGTTTGAATAAGGTACTGAGATCTTGTGTACATGAAGACGTAGAACATAGAAAGTCTATTCTGTTATTATCTAAATATATTTATCAATATAATATTAGCTTTCGATTCAGTTACCTGAAGCTCTTCATTTCTGAGTTTCAATAACGCGAGTTCCCTTTCCAACACATCGGCTCTCGCTCGCTGATCATCCCGCTGCAGTTCGACCTTATCGAGTTCGTCCTTGAGCGCGTCGAGTTGCGCGCGCATATTGCTGTAGCGGAGCGTGCCCGCGTGGGCGGGGCCTAGCGACGCGCCGCCATCGTCCATCTCCCTTACATTAGCGTCCATCTCGCTCTCCCGGACCGCCGTCAGCCGGCTCACCTCGCTGAGCAACGTCATCTTCTCCTCTTGGAGAATTTTAACCTGAAATCATGTTTTTAATTATTAAGAGTGATGTTGTGCTTAAGAGTAGGTCTGTAGTCTTTAGCGGTAAATGCTACGAATAATAAAAACTAAGGAAAAGTAACTGTGTCAAAAAATTTCTTACGATTCTATAAAATGTGACCCGAATACTTATTTTATGAAAAAAGAGGCCGAAATACATGCAAGAATTTTGTGTAATTACTAATTATAGAAGTGAAAATTATTGTCAATGGCTGTATTTTGTCAATTTGAATGTAGTGTTTCGTAGCTATTACAGCCATATTATTTTAGTATGCGAAAAGAACCAAATTCAAATCGATTGAAGTCTGGGAGTTATGTTTCCTTAGTTTTTATTATTCGTAGGTTAAAACTTAAATGTAATAATAACAACCACTTGCTAAATATTATTTTGAATTTTGTTTTATTTACTCAATGTACCATCGAGGAAGTTGATTCCTATGCAATTGACAGACCAACGTTATTTGGTCGAATATGTCAATTCAATGTTAATTGTGATCTGTCGGCTGGGTTTGACGTAACGCAACCAAACTACTTAGGTCCCCGATTTGCATAGGAATCAACTTCTCTGATAGTACATAATATTTAAATCAAAATACATCGACGACACTCATACATTTTAGGACAAATTCTTTCCCAATTAAAAAAAAACGTTTAATAACATTATATCCGTCAGAAATGCCGACATAAGGCCCTGAGGAGTTCCGGGCGCTTGCTAGTGAATTTAGAGGTCGCCCATCGCAATACCTCGCCGCCTCTCGGCACTCGCTCCACTTTCACTACCACTATCTCGCTAATTATGTTCAAAACTATACTTACGTCAGTTTAATTAGATTTAACAGATATTGGAGTTCGGCATTTATTGCCGTTAAGATAAGGCAGAGATTAAATAAGTATTAGGAATAAACCAAACTGTAATGATTATTATCTTATATATAAAATTCTCGTGTCACAATGTTAGTCCACGAACTCCTCCGAAACTGCTTTACTGATTTTTACCAAATTTTGTATGCATATTCAGTAGGTCTGAGAATCGGCTACTCGGTACTTTATATATTGATAAGTGCATTTATTGAATAAATAATAGTAAATTATTACAACCTGAGACTGACGGGGGCCATTGTTTGTGTAGCGATCGATGTTGCCATGGCGACATACTTATTTAGTCACTTCAATAAAATAATACGGGCGAAATACTTTATATTATGGCAAAGCAACGTTTGCCGGGACAGCTAGTTTTTCTATATTTTTTAAGTATTTTTTGCCATTATGTGGTCAAGACAGCATCGAAGTATTTGCTGAGAAAGTAAATAAGTTACCGTACGTACGCAAAGACGGAAACAAATGTTTTCTTAGCCCGACCTTTTCTGTCAATGTCTCAGCGTTCTAAGTCTTCTTTAATTCATGTAATTGAAGACATCTTAAATATTTTTAATGTTAATTTAAAATGTTAATAACAATCGAAAATAAACGATACATGCCGTGTGATAAAAAATTTGCGACAAAGTTGGCTACAAACTAAGCTTTTGGTGTCCACTAGCTTTGTCCTTTTCACACAAAGCAAGTACGCAAAACAATTTTCGATGTTGCAAGACCAGTCCCGACTTCATGCGCGCAATAGAATTTCTCGCGGGAACCGTACATTATATCGGGACATGTATAAATTACCACCCTAGAGCACGGAAAAAGTCTGTACCGAATTTAATTGCAAATTGTAGTTTTTATTATTCGTAGGAAAATGGTCAAGAAGTAAGCCTACTTAAAGCAAACAAACATGGATGGACTTTTGTTTATCATTTTATTTGGCATTAATTTAGCAAATAAGTACTAGTGAAACATGGGTAACTTTTCATCCTACTGTATACTAATTGTTCTTGTGAGATACCCTTTTCTACTGATGCCGAGGAAATTCTATTCTATTCTAATTTATTATACTAGTTAAGAAGTGGTTACCTGCGCATCGAGCTCATGGCACCTCTGAGCGAGAGCCTCCTTCATGTCCACTTCCGGTTCCACGGTCGCCGCTTCCGGTATGCTGCCGCGGTTCGGCCCCAGCGTCAGCGTCTCCAGCTCCTAATTCAAACGCACCAATTTCGAATTACGAACTTGTCAGCCAGTAAACACCTACTACGCGGGAATTTCCAATTAGGAACATGCTGCCAGAAAAAGGACTATTTTTTTAATCGCGCGAATTTCGAATAACGAACATGATAAGTGCCAGTATTTTTAAAACGTATTCACACATTCGTAACACACGACCGAAACGTAACTGTTGAATAACCCGTGAAGGATATTTGGCGCGTAACTAAAGCGCTGCCGACATTGGACTAGAGCAGTGTTTTTGCAATATAACTAATAACAATCACTTTATTTGCGATAGAAAACCGCGGCAAGACTGATGCCGGCACTTACTTGTATGGCTTGCATAATAGAACGCTGGCACGACAGCTCGAGCTCCATAATTCGCGTGATGTACTCCTCTTTCTTGTTGCAGTTGACCGCACAACCTGATGTTGATTAAAAGTCGTCAAATATATTATTAACGAAAAAATACGTACAAAGTAACCATTTTTGGGCTCTATTTAAGTAAGTAAAAACATGGGTTTTATATGATCCCCTAAAACAAATGGAACAAAACTTGCAAATAAGCCTGTTTGCACACGGCTTGGAATCATTTTTTTTTTCATATGAAAACTCCAAGAGCATGTTAAGAAGTTTTCACTTAAATAACTAAAACTATTTTTTAATTAACAGGTTAGACAGAAATGAAGTAGAACTTACTAAGAACCAACTGAAGCAGCCTCCCCAAGTCCGCTGGGTCTGCATGTTCAGCGATATTCACCAAGTCAGGCCTTGAGAGCTCTTGTAAACTCAAATTGAGTATATCCTGATGATAATCTAAAATTAGCAAGAATAAAATTAAGGCTTCAAGCCCCAAGCGGTCACAGGCGACCACAATAACAATAGAAAGCCTATTGTGTCTCGCTTTTTCACAATCAAAGGATTATGCATACAATTAGAAATTTAACCCATCAAGCCCCAAGTGGCCCTCGGTGGCCACATAAAAATTGAATATCTATTGTGTCTCTGATTGCCATGATCAAAGCATTAAAGCTTATTCTTCTGCAATGGGACTCATAAACCGAAGTAAAATCAATATGTTTTCTAATTTCTTTCTAATATCAAAAGATATCTAAATTCTAAACAAATATTATAATTAATGTAAAAGTATGTCTGATTTCTGGTTATCTTTTTATGCTAAATCTATTTAGATAAAATTTGTATGACAATACTTGTCCTGGGAACTTACTAACATGGAAAAATGGGTTATAATGCAAATCGATTTTTGGTCAGACAAAATTACAGGCAGCACTAGCAATAGTTAACCTATCAACTCCCAAGCGGTCGTATTCGACAGCGTAAACAATTGATTTCCAAGAATCCGCAATTGAAGGATTATTAAAGCTAATAATACACCTGTATTAAGTAAACCCATACATCTTTTCTCAGCTGAACAGTACATACATACTGCCGTCCTTATCATAAACAACGCATCTGCATGGCGGCAGCTTTCGAGTAATTCGCGCCTAAAGTTTTATTCTTTTTTTTATTGTCCCTTTGAAACTAGCGGGAATATTCCAAATATTTTTATTTTGTTAGGTGCCTTTAAATGTTAACTTTGCTTATGCGATGCTATATTTACATATTTAGTTATTTTTAATATTTTTAAAGACGGAAAATTGTTTATGACTAGAAAACATGGATTGCAATAATGTTAATTTACTAAGCATAACCAACGCATGTGTGACAGTTGCGTTGTTTATGTCTAGGAAATGCACAATTGTGATGCTTATGCTTAGCAAAGATAAGGTAATTACTTACATTTAAGTTGCACATACGTTCAATGTGACTAGCAAAGAATGATTTGGAGTCGTATATTACGATGACCTCGTAGACAGCGCAAACAATTTCCGTGCTTTCAAACGTTTTTGTTATAAATACTATTGGAAACAATCGAATACAAGTGTGCACTTATATATAAATGTCTTTTTAGGGTTCCGTACCTCAAAAGGAAAAAAACGGAACCCTTATAGGATCACTTTGTTGTCCGTCTGTCCGTCTGTCAAGACCCTTTTTCTCAGGAACGCGTGGAGGTATGAAGCTGAAATTTATATCAATTACTCAGGTCTACTGTCCCTTGAAGCTGTGAAAAAATCAAACTTCTAAGCCAACGCAATCAAAAGATACAGCCGTTTATGCCGCAAATTTTCGACACTTGCAAGGGAATCAAAACCTACAGGGTGCTTCCCGTGAACTCAGAATCTTGAAATTTGGTACGAAGCAACGTCTTATAGCATAGATAAAGGAAAAATTACGAAAACCATAAATTTTTAGTTACATCACATAATATATTTTTTTTTAATAATTTTAAACTTACTACCCATTTCCTCATACTCGATTGTCGTAATGAACGAACTTTGTAAACCTTGCAGGTTTGTACGGAACCCTCGGTGCGCGAGTCCGACTCGCACTTGGCCGGTTTTTTTATGAAGTAGGCATATTGTATTAAGTATAATTTAATTTTTTTTCCCGTGGTGCTTCCCCCTTTGTTCGGACATCAATGTCATTACAATTTTGGCCGTCTCCCGCTTTGCTTGGGGAGGGAAATTGGATATCTCCTACTCCTCCACATTTCTTCTGATTAATTTCGTTGCGGGTCCCAAGACAGATTTAGCTTGTCCCTCGGGCATCCCTGAGATCATATCAAAGGGTTTTCATGGTTGGTTACCACTGTTGATCCTGGCGACACAGGTGTTGCAGTGGTGGGAATGTGTGGTGGGCCTTTTGCCCGTAAAAAAATAGCAAAGAATGATATTAAGATCAGCTCACATGCATTTTTTTGTAACCGAACAAAAAAAAACAACTTTAAATAGATGCATAGAAATCCACGAACCGGTACATTATTTCTTAACCCTTTATCAGGCCCCATGTGCACTGGCATTAAAAATATTTTTAAATATGGTGTGGTCTTAATTTTTACCTGTATACCTAAGAACTGTTTCTTAAAAAATATTAAAATTAAGACAAAACTAAGTGGTCGTATTATGTCCTATGCCTGTTAAGGAGCTCTCTGGCGTTTTATAATTTGTTTTCATTATCCCTATTTTTACTTAGGAAACTGCATACTTTGAACTTTGATCACTTTCTCTGTCATATGAGGTGGTGAACTATTCACAAGAATTGAAGAATTTTGAATACTTACCTAAAATTACTGTTTTGTAAGCGTGTAATTACCGTGTACACGTAGTATCGACTAGTCACTAGAAGAATGCTATTTTTTGTTAAAAATAAACCTAATACAATAACAATTATATTTTATTTCAAAATCATCTCTTGTATAATGGAAACAGTGTCCATATCATACTACCGCCAGACGGGCATAGGGCATATAATTACCACTTACTTAGAATAATGATTTTTCCCAAAATGAATTGTTTAGTAAAACATTTTTAGCTTCAAACGAAAGATACAAATATATTGGTTAAGTATCAAAAAAGGGTTTTATGAATTTAAAAAAATACAAAGATCGATTGATAAATCGTACTATGCCTGATTAAGGTTTAATTTATTAATTGTACTTAGTTTATCACAATTATTTTCATGGCAATTCTCAAACTAATAAAAGTTGTACTAAAATATGACTAAAATAATTGAGATTGCTATATCCATATTTTTAAAGTTGTTTTCTTTTTTTTCGGTTACAAAAAAAAAGTGCATGTGAGCTGATCCTTATCATTTTTTACTAGTCATATTGAACGTACAGTTCGACAAGGCTTAAAATGAATATGTCAATGATGTCAATGGGCGCTGGTAAAGGAGAACTATCAAAAATGACGTTTTTGTATGATAGCACTTAGCAGCATTAGTTCCATTTCTCGCCACGTTCATTTAAAGCCTTGTCGAACTGTATGTGCAACTTAACTCATATAGACCCGCCGTGCCCAAACGAGGACACTTTTAAAATTACTTAATTTTCTTGGCATTCAAGCTTATACTTATTTTTATTGTAAGTTTCAATTTGCTTTGCTAAAAGTGTATTTTCTTATTCTTATAAGGTACAAATAATATAAATATAGTTCACAGTGTTTTATAGTGAATTTTCTGAAGCTGTTTCTAACATCCGAAATGACGCCTAGTTAGTATTTTTTATTTTTAAGTTTTTCTTTTGGGCATATATATTTATTCACTTGAATGAGCTCATTATACTATAACCTATAAAGAATATACATATTTTTGTGAAAAGCTTTAGTCTTTTTAAGATTAGGAGTAGTTTTATACAAGTGTCCCTATTTGGATGTAAATTATTCCAATGTTTTTCCACCGATAAATTTCGTATAATCAATGAACTGAAGGGTATTCAATAGCTATGATAAATACTATGGATTTCAGGAAGTTCCCATTATTGAAGATGATAGTGGAAAGATATATTTAGTCGTATTTCCTTCGCAACAATGTGTCTTTTTACCAGTTTTTCATTACTCCAAGGTTAAGCTGGCTATTGTGCAACTGATAATATTGGCCAAGGCAGTACAGAGAAGTGTCTTCTCGTATCGGTCAATGATATGAAAAAAAAAAGAAAACGACGAGTTTGACTACCGTTTCGACTAACTAAATCAGAATTTGTTCTACTCTATGCAATCGAGGCAAGCCGTTACAGCGTTTTTCTTCTGGAAAAAGTAAACAGATATATCACTGTTGAAAGAATGTGGACTTTAGCTTCCTAGATTTTTATCAAAGCTATAACAAGGATATGCGTGGGGTCAAGTCAACTGGTCAATCGATTTTCTCGCACTGTTATACGAAACAAAAATTGGTGGTAACTGGCAGGTACTGTTTACGCACATGCTGGATTGCTTTGCCACTGTTGCATTGGCAAATGCATGGCGGCTGCATCATCAAACTAATAAAAACAAGAATTGAATCAGCTCCAGTTTCGGCGGCATTTGGTCGTTATTACTTGAGACATACAAGCGGTAGAATCCTGCAACCAGGAATACATAATATGTATATCTCTACTGCCAAACCTGCAGCATGAAGGGCCACTTTCCCGAGAAACTGTCCCAACAATGGGGATTGTCCATTTTTTTTTAATTTTGCTCATTACAAAAACATTTCGAGGAATAAGGTCAGTGATCGTTTTTCTGTATATAAACGAAAAAAATACCCATTAGTTACTTATATTTTTGAACAAATATGTTTAACCTTAGTTTGACCTTCAATGGCGTTAAATTAGCAATAAATTCGATTAACATTACGTTTCGAACTTTTGGTAAGTTTCTCGTATCAGCTTTCACATAATGATAAATTGCATTAGACGAACCAGCCATTAAAAATAAGATTGAAAGGAAAAAAAACATACTACAGAGGTCAATTGGGCGCCGATGATGACGTCAGAGCAAAACTTTAAAAATTTATTGAAAAAAAACTAGCCAATGGATTTCAAAATTATTTAATTTATATTCTTAAAATACCCTATTTTAACGAAAAAAAATATAAAAAGTACATGTGATTTTTTTTGGACAATGCCCATTGCGTTGTTCTGATGGGCTAACATTACGTCATGAAAAAGGTCAAAGGCAATTTGAGAAATGTGTGAAAACACGGTACATTCATAAAGAATGTATCGCAAATTTTCACCCCGTTTGATCCCATTGGCCCCATTTGAGGACGGCAATTTTTTTTATAAATGTAAGTAAGGGTTAAATGTAAGTAATTCCCTTATCTTTGCTAAACATAAGCATCACAATAATTGTGCATTTCCTAGACATAAACAACGCAACTGTCACACATGCGTTGATTATGCTTAGTATTTTATACGTCGAAATTGTAAGTAAGACAGTCATAACAAACGCATGTTTGCTTATGATGTATATTACTAGTAATACGTTTGGAAAATATCACATACGCTGTTTATGACTAACAATAAAATGAAAACTATAGAAGATATAAAAAAACGAGTGATTGATCCTGGTAGATCTCGTTTCAACGATTCCAAATATACTAATAACTCAATTTCGTAAAAAATGTTGATTGCGTTGTTTATGCTTACGATGGCAGCATAGCTGTTGCATGGTATATAAGTAAACAATATCTGTATGCAAATTAAAATTATGCAATAGGAGAAAGCTAGCAGAAATCAGTTCTGGTCCATATACTGCCTGTGATAATTTATTCATTTCCTAATTATTAACTTACTATACAGATTATTTTAGTTTGTGTGTTTTGATAAGCTTGTTTTAAGTCTACACAGCATATAAATGTTTTTTGTTGATTCAGGTCACTTACACAGATACAACATAAACTAAAATTATAGTTTGAAAATTTGTACAATAAAAGATTTAGTTTTATTTAATCCTTCAGGCCCCACGCGAGCACCTGTGATCGCGAGAATAAAAGAATACAATGGGAATTCCTAGAACCTCCGATCGAAGGATTAATACAGGACAATATTACACTTTTTATTTCCTTTATTTTAATTAATAAGCAACAATGCTTATCTATACAAATCTATATGCAAAATTTAGAAAGGTTTATTATTATTTTTAATATTTTATAATATTTTGTGTCTGAAAAGGACTTCTTGTGATTATCATATTATCTCTGCCAAATTGTATGAACCCGTTCAATGCAAAGTTACAAAAAAGCATTACTTGTGCAAAAACTTAAGCTATTACAAATGGATAGCTCATGTTAGATTTTTAGGACAAATAAATCTTTACTTACCCACCACACCATCCAAAATTTTCTTTAAATTACTAACTTTTAGCCTCCAATTATGGCCCACATCAGTTTTGATTTTAGAATTCCAGACAGATGTAAAATACTCAGGGGCTATTTGTGTTAGGGCTTCTGCTATCGCCACTCCATCAGAGAGATCTAGAATTGCAACATTAGCTATCATAGTGTAGGTTTATTGCAGCATGATGACTACTGCAGTCAGAAACAACTTTTACAATCTAAACTAATTCAAAGGCTTGATTCCTTTTTAAAACTTACAACAATGTTTTTAATAACGCTATAAAAGAGTTTATTGCTTTACCTTGAGGATTTCCATGTCTAGCAGTAAGATTTAGGGTCTGCAACCATTTGATTAGATTGTCACACAAAGCTGAGCCGTTTTCCCCCATGTTGATCAATTATTATTTGTATTATTTCTTCAAAAAAAGTTTCCACATTAACAGAAATTATAAATTTAGCATTATAATAAATAAAAGACGAAATAACACACCATGAAAATAAAATAAAACAACAATAATTTTCGAATACAATTCACAAAAATGACGTATTCAGTGAGTGTTTACTAAATGTCAATGTCATAGAAAACCTTCTACTTCTTAGGTTTTTTTTATATTTAGCAACTTGCCATACAGGATTCGCGTCGCAAGTTAAAAATTTTGTATTCATAAACATTACTTAAAATTTGCTTAACTAAACATCACTTCACTTTTTTTACTATAGCAATTTTTTGGTAGAAATGGTAGAAATCTGGCTGTATGCATGACGACGTCAAATAGTGAACCCATTTAAAAAAAAAAGTTCTGTTCTGTCAGTGTCAAGTGTCAGTGTGCTGTCAATCTTGGCGCTTCGATTTCGTAATTCGTTCGTCGATTTAACAAGATTTTTAACAGTTTACAGTTTTAACTTTCATCACAGGTTTAAAAGTAAAAAAGTAGTTGAAAATTATATTGAACATAGACATAATAATTAAAAGAAACCGATTGTCCTTCACAAGATCTTAAATTATTTCCGACATACAATATATTTTATTTAAAAAATCTGTACTTTTCTAAATTCTGCATCATCATCATATTACTTAATACTTATACAACAATGGGACCCAACCTTTGCTTATATAAACTTTCACCCTTTGGCGATTAAATTAATGTACATCCAACATATCCCGCTCGAAGTCATGTACACAATATAATAATATCTTCACCAAAATCAAATAAATAGGCCATCGTAAGATCAATAAAATAAAAAAGATTCTTTGTAACAAAAAACGCACAATCGTACAAATTACAATGACTGTCTACCTGCTCATGACCATTCTCGCCACAACATGTGTTTGCTAGGCCGCCATTTTGCTATTTAAGCTCTTAAACAAGGGTGTGAGGGTGTTTAATCTGACACCAATTTAAGCAACAGATTAAGTAGATGATTAACTCTAAATAGCGTTTATGAATACAATTTCTTGTTAAATATTATTTAAAGTGTTGCTTAAATTTAATTAACGTTTATGAATAAGGCTGTAAATTTAGTCAAGTGGAATAACATTTAGTAACTTTCTGTTATTGATATGACTAAATTTAGTCACTAAATCATTTAGATATCTAAATTTAGTGAAATGGAATAAGCGCTTTACATAAGTTGGCTGGAACAGTCACCCGTGTGAAATTCACACCCACCGGCAAATTTACGTTTACGTTTGCTTTTACTTTTACGTTTACGTTAACGTTTTTTTTTACGTTATCTTTCGTTTACTTTAACTTTTACGCTTACGTTAACATTTCGTTTAAGTGAACGTTAACGATTACTTTAACTTTTACTTTAAATTTTACGCTTACGTTAACGTTTCGTTTACGTTTACATTAACGTTAGCATTTCGCTTACGTTAACGTTTACGATTACTTTAACTTTTACGTTAACGTTTCGTTTACTTTTACGTTTACGTAAACTCGTAATCGTTTTCGTTTTCGTTTCCGTTTCCGTTTCCGTTTTCGTTTTCGTTTTCGTTTACTTTAAATTTAACGTTTACGTTAATGTTTCGTTTACGTTTACGTTAAGGTTAACATTAACATTTCGTTTACGTTTTTTTTACGTTATCTTTCGTTTACTTTAACTTTTACGCTTACGTTAACATTTCGTTTAAGTGAACGTTAACGATTACTTTAACTTTTACGTTTACTTTAAATTTTACGCTTACGTTAACGTTTCGTTTACGTTTACATTAACGTTAGCATTTAGCTTACGTTAACGTTTACGATTACTTTAACTTTTACGTTAACGTTTCGTTTACTTTTACGTTTACGTAAACTCGTTTTCGTTTTCGTTTACTTTAAATTTAACGTTTACGTTAATGTTTCGTTTACGTTTACGTTAAGGTTAACATTAACATTTCGTTTACGTTTACGTTTGCTTTTACTTTTACTTTTACTTTTACTTTTTCGGTTTCGATTTCGTTTCCGTTCACGTTTATTTTTTCTTTTTCGTTTTCTTTTTCGTTGACGTTTACGTCAAAGGCGTGTAAGGTACACGCATTGAATTCACATCTAGTCGTAAGATAAACAATTTATAGTAGATATTAATTTTCTTTTTCATATACTAGAATAGATAATTGAACCGATGAATTGAGATGAGTAAGTAACTTTCTGTTTAGTCGTTGTCAAAGGCGTGTTAGGTACACGCATTTAATTCACATCTAGTCGTAAGATAAACAATTTATAGTAGATATAAATTTTCTTTTTAATATACTAGAATAGATAATTGAACCGATGAATTGAGATGAGTAAGTAACTTTCTGTTTAGTCATTGTCAAAGGCGTGTTAGGTACACGCATTGAATTCACATCTAGTCGCGTCGCGTCGTCGACAGTCGTAATTGGACGTTTCTTTGGTCAGTTTGCGCATTTCTGTTTAGTCGTTGTCAAAGGCGTGTTAGGTACACGCATTGAATTCACATCTAGTCGCGTCGCGTCGTCGACAGTCGTAATTGGACGTTTCTTTGGTCAGTTTGCGCATTTCTGTTTAGTCGTTGTCAAAGGCGTGTTAGGTACGCGCATTGAAATCACATCTAGCCGCGTCGCGTCGTCGACAGTCGTAATTGGACGTTTCTTTGGTCAGTTTGCGCATTTCTGTTTAGTCGTTGTCAAAGGCGTGTAAGGTACACGCATTGAATTCACATCTAGTCGTAAGATAAACAATTTATAGCAGATATTAATTTTCTTTTTAATATATACTAGAAAAGATAATTGAACCGATAAATTGAGATGAGTAAGTAGCTTTCTGTTTAGTCGTTGTCAAAGGCGTGTTAGGTACACGCATTGAATTCACATCTAGTCGTAAGATAAACAATTTATAGTAGATATTAATTTTCTTTTTAATATACTAGAATAGATAATTGAACCGATGAATTGAGATGAGTAAGTAACTTTCTGTTTAGTCGTTGTCAAAGGCGTGTTAGGTACACGCATTGAATTCACATCTAGTCGCGTCGCGTCGTCGACAGTCGTAATTGGACGTTTCTTTGGTCAGTTTGCGCATTTCTGTTTAGTCGTTGTCAAAGGCGTGTTAGGTACACGCATTGAATTCACATCTAGTCGCGTCGCGTCGTCGACAGTCGTAATTGGACGTTTCTTTGATCAGTTTGCGCATTTCTGTTTAGTCGTTGTCAAAGGCGTGTAAGGTACACGCATTGAATTCACATCTAGTCGTAAGATAAACAATTTATAGTAGATATTAATTATCTTTTTAATATATACTAGAATAGATAATTGAACCGATAAATTGAGATGAGTAAGTAACTTTCTGTTTAGTCGTTGTCAATGGCGTGTTAGGTACACGCATTTAATTCACATCTAGTCGTAAGATAAACAATTTATAGTAGATATTATTTTTCTTTTTAATATATACTAGAATAGATAATTGAACCGATAAATTGAGATGAGTAAGTAACTTTCTGTTTAGTCGTTGTCAAAGGCGTGTTAGGTAGGTACACGCATTGAATTCACATCTAGTCGTAAGATAAACAATTTATAGTAGATATTAATTTTCTTTTTAATATACTAGAATAGATAATTGAACTGATGAATCGAGATGAGTAAGTAACTTTCTGTTTAGTCGTTGTCAAAGGCGTGTTAGGTACACGTATTGAATTCACATCTAGTCGCGTCGCGTCGCCGACAGTCGTAATTGGATGTTTCTTATGTCAGTTTGCGCATTTCTGTTTAGTCGTTGTCATAGGCGTGTTATGTACACCCATTGAATTCGCATCTAGTCGCGTCGCGTCGCCGACAGTCGTAATTGGACGTTTCTTTGGTCAGTTTGCGCATTTCTGTTTAGTCGTTGTCATAGGCGTGTTATGTACACCCATTGAATTCACATCTAGTCGCGTCGCGTGGTCGACAGTCGTAATTGGACGTTTCTTTGGTCAGTTTGCGCATTTCTGTTTAGTCGTTGTCAAAGGCGTGTAAGGTACGCGCATCGAATTCACATCTAGTCGTAAGATAAACATGTGGCGGTACCCACAATTCGCCTAACAATCCTACATCGCGCTATCGAAGTTTCGGAGAACGGCAAGATATATACAACGTCTGAAACGACGTCAGTGGGCCTCGGCCTGACCGAGCATGCTATCTCGCTCGGTCGGAAGATCTTCCTTTTCGGCCGCCACGAACAACGTTAAATTGGTGACCACCGACAAGAACACGCATCCTTCATCATGGACATCAATCATCATGAAACTCCCCGCCCCTCCGCACCACGTCAGCAGACATCAAGCATAACTCGGGTCGCCTCGACCATAAGCCGCGTTGGGCGTCCGCGCCGGTCGAACCCGTGTCTGGCTTGAACGGGGCAGCCATAGGCTACAACGACCGGTCAACAAGCAGAGCACGGGAACCTCTCCTGGTCATTGCACGCGTAGCTTCGGCCCACACCTGACAACACAAGCGCATTGAAGAATACCACCGGTCTTCGGGGGGGAGTGATGTGGCGATACCCACAATTCGCCTAACAATCCTACATCGCGCTATCGAAGTTTCGGAGAACGGCAAGATATATACAACGTCTGAAATGACGTCAGTGGGCCTCGGCCTGACCGAGCATGCTATCTCGCTCGGTCGGAAGATCTTCCTTTTCGGCCACGAACAACGTTAAAAACAATTTAGAGCAGATATTAATTTTCTTTTGTATATATGTTACGCTCAAAGACCGAAAACGCTCAGTGAGCGAAAAAATGGCCCACAACGCGTTGTGGTCATAGTGAAACGGCCACGACGCGAAATTCGCGTCGTGGCCCTAGTGAAAACAGCCACGACGCGTTCTGGTAATCACAGAAATACCACAAAGCGAAATTCGTGTCGTGGCTGACGTGCTATTCGACCACAACGCGTTGTGGTAATCGAGAAAAGCCATGACGCGTTCTGAGCATTTAAAAACAGCCACGACGCGAATCCGTGTTGTGGCCCTAATGAAAACGGCCACGACCCGTTCTGAAACCAGGTTAGTTACTCAGGAGTAATTTTAGACGTGGGAGAGCCATATCCTCACAGAAAACCGTTGTGAAACAGCGCTTGCGCTGTGTTTCGCCGGGTGAGTGAGTTTACCGGAGGCCCAATCCCCTACCCTTTTCCCTTCCCTACCCTTCCCTATTTCCTTTCCTACCCTCCCCTATTACCCCTTAAAAGGCCGGCAACGCACCTGCAGCTCTTCTGATGCTGCGAGTGTCCATGGACGACGGAAGTTGCTTTCCATCAGGTGACCCGCTTGCTCGTTTGCCCCCTTATTGCATAAAAAAATTTATAGCGCCCAAGTGTGTGCGCAATACACAAGAGCACTCCGGTTTCAATGAAACCAGGCCAGTTACGCAAGAGTAATTTTATAGCGCCCAAGTGTGTGCACAATACACAAGAGCACGTTACGCAGGAGTAATTTTAAAGTGCCCAAGTGTGTGCGCAATACACAAGAGCACTCTGGTTTCAATTAAACCAGGCCAATTGAGCAGAAGTAATTTCATAGTGCCCAAGTGTGTGTGCAATACACAAGAGCACTCTGGTTTCAATGAAACCAGGCCAGGTAGGTAGGCATGAGTTATTTTATAGTGCCCAAGTGTGTGCGCAATACACAAGAGCACTCTGGTTGTTACGCAGGAGTTATTTTATAGTGCCCAAGTATGTGCGCAAATCACAATACACAAGAGCACGTTAAGCAGGAGTAATTTTAAAGTGCCCAAGTGTGTGCGCAATACACAAGAGCACTATTCTTTACTCTCATAAGTCATAACCCAATGGAGCGGAAGACGGAATTTTATAGTGTCCAAGTGTGTATTGCGCACACACTTGGACACTATAAAATTACTCCTGCGTAAATGGCCTAGTTTCATTGAAACCGGAGTGCTCTTGTGTATTGCGCACACACTTGGGCGCTATAAAATTACTCCTGAGTAACTATAACCTTGTTTCAGAACGCGTCGTGGCCGGTTTCATTAGGGCCACAACACGGATTCGCGTCGTGGCTGTTTTTAAATGCTCAGAACGCGTCATGGCTTTTCTCGATTACCACAACGCGTTGTGGTCGAATAGCACGTCAGCCACGACACGAATTTCGCTTTGTGGTATTTCTGTGATTACCAGAACGCGTCATGGCTGTTTTCACTAGGGCCACGACGCAAATTTCGCGACTCATAAGCAGCCTGAGCTCTCCGAGTAGACTCTTAAGCAGCCTTAGCTCTCCGAATAGACTCTTAAGCAGCTTAAGCTCTCCGATTAGACTCTTAAGCAGGCTTAGCTCTCCGAAGCAGCCTTAGCTCTCCGAATAGACTCTTAAGCAGCTTAAGCTCTCCGATTAGACTCTTAAGCAGGCTTAGCTCTCCGAAGCAGCCTTAGCTCTCCGAATAGACTCTTAAGCAGCCTTAGCTCTCCGAATAGAATCTTAAGCAGCCTGAGCTCTCCGAAGCAGCCTTAGCTCTCCGAATAGACTCTTAAGCAGCCTTAGCTCTCCGAATAGACTCATAAGCAGCCTGAGCTCTCCGATTAGACTCTTAAGCAGCTTTAGCTCTCCGAATAGACTCTTAAGCAGCTTTAGCTCTCCGATTAGACTCTTAAGCAGCTTTAGCTCTCCGATTAGACTCTTAAGCAGCCTTAGCTCTCCAAAGCAAACTTAGCTCTCCGATAAGACTCGTAAGCAGCCTGAGCTCTCCGATTAGACTCTTAAGCAGCCTTAGCTTTCCGATTAGACTCTTAAGCAGCCTTAGCTCTCTGATTAGACTGTTGAGTTGTCTATAACCCAATACAATAATCTTTACCATATTAATAGATGATTATAACTTGAGTCTATGACAAGCTGTCACCTTTTTTATTTATTTATTTATTTTTATTTCTTCGGAAAACTTACAGCTATCACATAACAAATTCACTTAACTAAATTGTAACTATAAGCCATTTAAAAGTTTTCACAAATTTTTATCTGTCTTCTTCCGGTGCCGGCTTTTCGTTTGGTTGTCACGATCTCCATAGTGTTTATTTTTAATCCAATATCATCCTTAATTAAAATAGTATTGTAATAATTTTAGAACAACATTTAGTGAATAAATGTTTGTCTCTATTTGCTGGTTTTTAATTTTGATCAGTCGTCACTTCTCTCACCACAATCAAGGATCGCTCCTGCACTCTAGCTCTGCTCAACATAGACTAGTCCCGGCGCCGAGGGGAACGCTTTAGTTCGCCTAAGCGTTCCCTTACTTTGGTGGAAGTCCGGTCCGAGGTAGACCGGCCAGTCTTGGAGGGAGTCCCGTGTTTGTTAGATCCGGGATATCCCTCCTCTATACGGCTGAAGGCGAACCGCAGGTGGTTTTAATGAGTAGGAGTCTCACATACCCCCGGGGTACCCAACCCGGGGCACCCATGATGGGTTTCCCCTGCTGTTCAAAAAAAACTATTTTACAATAGCATGGAATCTAATTTCAAAAATAAAAATTAAAATCTATAAGCAATGCTATAGTCGGGGCTTTTTAATAGGCCACATTTGATGACCGCTGTACACTCTCGCCGAGAGCTCTCGGGCGAGAGTCTCGTGCGAGAGCCCCTTGCCCGAGTGCGATCATGTACATTCTCGCTTAGTTCAATCGCAGTTGAGAACTCAGAGAAGATGGACGAAAACGACCATTCACCATTCACCATGCATCGAAAGATATCATTGTAATCCAAAGATTTATTATCATATTTAGTTTTATTTCTCACAGATATTGACTAATACTGACGTTTATTATTGTTATTTTTCGGTTCTAAACTGTCTAACGGCGGGACTAGTACTGAAAGACGCGAGAGTGTACAGTAGTGCGCTCGTTTTCCTCGCGAGACCCTTTGTCTCGGGCGCAAAATACCGACAACGGACCGAGAGGGTCCGAGACAGGCGAGACGAGGCGAGCGCACCCATGTACACTCTCGCACTCGGGCCGCCTCGCTGTGTCTCGGCGAGAGTGTACAGCCGGCTTTACAGTTCATCAAAATTGCACCACGTAACCTTGTAGCGACGTGCATAAAAAATAAATATTTTCGTTTTGTTATAACTGCACAATTGATTAACTTTTCTCAATTACGATTACATATTTATCGTAAACATGATCGATACGAATTATTTAACGATTTGCTTTTGCTGATAAACAATTCTAAACGTAATAAACAAATTCTGATCTTAATAATTGCACGTCGTTACAATGTTACGTCAGCTGACCTTTTTTCTTTTTAAACTCTAGGGATGTTACTCTAAAAATCGAAAGCTAATAAATAGTATCGATGCATTTATTACTTGTAACGAAATATCCCCATAAATCTATAACCATGTTGTGAAAAGTAACACATATTTATGGGAAATGAATAATAATAATACTAAATTTAACAATTTTTATAATTCAAGCGAATAAATGCAATGTTTTTTGTTAATTATGTACTTGTCTTATTTTGGTCCTTGAATTTGCAAAGAAAAAGTAATAAAGGGACAGGAATTTGTTTTTGGTTTTACAAATAACGTATAAAATTCAAATATTATATTTCAAGTCCGTATCGATTTATTCGTTTTGGTCGATGTTTTTACGCAGTTCACCTCACTATGGAGATTAATCTGACAGATGTCAAATGTGGCCTATTAAAATGCCCCGACTGTAGGTTCAAAGGTCTTCATATTTCGGGATAAATAAAGCAAGATATTTTTCAAAACTTTCTTTATAATAATTCTTCATTCTCAGTCACACTGGAGTACTCTAGTGGCAATTCACAGCCCATATACTTGTTTTGTGAAATTGAGTAACCTATAACTTTATTCCACAGTCTATCTTTAGTGAGTAGATACGGATTACCAAATAATATAACTGATATTTGAGCTCTCGTGATTGCTACGTTCAATCGTTTAGGGTTTCTCAGAAAACCTAAAGCATGTTTCAAATCTTCTAATAGATGTGATTCTGCCGATCTAACAGTAGATATAAGTATGATAGGTCTTTCTTGTCCTTGAAATTCTTCAACTGTACCAATTTTTGGTTGGGGTAGTCCCATGGAATCGAAAAGTAGTCGTAGGTATTTGACCTGAAAGAAAAAGAAACTTGTACATTCATACAACAATAATTGCAGTCCACAGGGTAGTACAAGGGACTGGACTCATTCAAAAATCATTGACTATGTGCACACTGCACTGTACAGTTGTACAAGTTATTGTAAGTACATAATATAATATTATAATTATTAGTAAATAAATGCTGACCGCTACCGCGTCTGCCATTTAGCTTTGGGGCAGTTAAATAAGAGAGAAATGGGCAATGCAGTTTGACATCATTATAGGTAGTTTGTGATTGAATAGACACATGTTATAGGTAGATGTTTCACAGGTGTCGATGGAATACCCTCTCCAGTTTGGACAAGCGATCTTAAAATTCTAGGTAAGGTTGCCCATACAAACTATAATTATAAATATTAATGTTATAATAACAATATAACATTAATAATGCGTGCGTGCGTAACGGCGTGCATCCGTTGTCTGATTGCCATAACACAAGTTTTTACTAAGCATGGGATTAGACGACGTGATGTACGCTACTTAGCTTTTATACTATTGTATATTATTGTATGCTTAATAAATAATTTGAATTTGAATATTACCTGTGCAATATATGGAGTAATAATACCAATTTCATCCGCAATCACATCATTCTTATACAACTTACAAGCTGTTAAAGCAACCATAGATGCTTCTTGAGGGTTATACCAAGATGGACTATCCTCAGCTCGGGTATTAGTTCCATTAATGCCGTAAACAAAAATACCACCACCATCATTAATATCTGGTAACTGGAAAATGCTAGACGTAGCTTTTTTGAGCCTCATTATTTCTGAAACATCTTTCGCCATTTTGACAACAAGTGAGCCATCATAAAACATTTCACTGGGTAGTTTCAAAACTTCTTCCAAAGACCTATAATTATCATTGAGCTTTGTTACTAGTCTATCATCAAAACCATTTTTAAAAGCATCTTTGTCCTTCAGATAGGGAAACGTTTGTAGAATTCTGCATAAATACGACTCATCCATGAAATATTCTTTACAGTATTTTGACACAACAACTGGACCCAGTTGCATGGGATCACCTGCAAGAATAATTTGCCCATACTCTTTGTCAGTAAACGTCAGAGGTACCATTATTTCTGGCTCAGTCGCTTGACCAGCTTCATCTACTATGATGTGGGTGAAATGTCCCCTAGGTAGGTCCCAGTGTTTCATTGCGCCGAGCGAGTTGCATGTGCCTATAGTTACTCTATGGCGACCGATAAAAGATTTTTGGCAAGACAAATTCATATTGTCTTTCACTGTGTGTTTAGACTTTGCTGAATTTTCAGCAGATATATCTATTGTAGCGCAAAATGGTTTTATTGCTTCTGGAATTGTATCCGAATCGACTAAATAATTAGCGATTATCCTCACAACGGAACCAGAGAATGAATCTTTATATTTAATCAGTCTTTCTGTGATCAAATTGGAGGCACTGTTAGATGGAGTGGCAATCAAGATCCGACTTTCTGGAATTTGTGTTAATATTTGCAGGACTGTTTCTATGACGGTGATTGTTTTTCCAGTCCCTGGAGGACCAAATATGATATAAGGCAGAGGGCGGCACTCTCCTCTAAGTATATTAGTTACTGCTGCCTTTTGATCACTGTTAAGATTGTTATTATACCATTTGATATTTTCTATTGCCTCATTTGTTACTTGCGGCGGTCGTAATTTTAATTTAGACGGGAACAAAATATCCGAACCGAGGTTAGATATTGCAAGGTTAATAGAATGGTGTGCTCGCCTGTAAATTGTTCTGGAGAAGTGGAATTCAATAGAAACATCACTGCCGCTGTAACTGCTCTGAAATTGAGGGTTAAATTTCATAAGCACTAAATTTCCTCTTATTTCATGGATAAAACCTTCATATTGACGGGCTTCCTTATCCCAAGCATCTTTTACTAGTGCCCTGTCTCCTTTGATCAATGAAGGTCTTCTCTCGGCGAGTCCAGGAATTTCGATACCCAGGTAATCCTGATATTTTAACAAAAATATATTACTTTTGTCATAAACTCGCATGTTAATATTTGCTTCAATTTCTTCCATATACAACAATGTATGCCATATATCCGTATAGTTAAATACATTTAGCTCTTGATTAAGACATGGCAAATTCTGATCAATTCTTGATAGAGTTTTTTCATAACGGTTACCAAAATTTTCATCATTTGGATCTCCTAGCAGAACAGACCAGATTTTATCGGGTATCGGGAAATTGCCTATTCTAACAGCTATAAAGTTACAACTTCTTAAAGTTTTTACTCCAGGAACAAATGTGGGATCTTTATGTCTGATATTTTGCATATTGTCAACTTTTTGAGATTCAGATAAACCATTACTGTTTTTATTAACATTGCCAATACTGAAATCATTAACAACATCTATTTCTATAATCCTCTTTACTTGAAATCCTCTAAATAGTAAAATAAATGTTTCTCTTGTAGTGCCAAAGAATTTTGGGGTGCATTCAACGGAAAACTCGAAAGTATGTCCGGATTCAATTCTCACTGGAGAATTCAAGAATGGCTTCACATTTATTTGAGAATCTCTCTTTTTGCCCAATATTATCCATTTGTTTAGAAAATAAGTTTGTTTGCTTTTGTTAGTTATTTTTAATTGAATGGTATCAGTTTCGTTCATATTGAGGGAGAATTTGAGAGGATAAGTGACTTCAATGTTTTTATCTTTTTCAACTTTAAGGTGGTCCTCATCATTAGGGTCTGTTACATCTGGAGTAATTTGGCCGGTGACAACATTGTTATTGTCTAGTAACAAAACTTTAAGAGCTCTCCACACACAATGACCTTGAGTACTTTCAACGGCTTCAACCATTACCTAAAAAAAATAAAGTTTAAAAATATATAAATAATAACCTTGTATTGGAGAAATTCAATAGTGGGTTCACTGGAAGAAAATGCCTAAACTCTAAAAGCATTAAGGCAGCCTCTGTACCTTTTTGTGTGGAAAAAGAAAAAAATGGTTTCTTAAATTTTACCTTGGAACCCTTTTGAATCTCCACTCCAACCACAATGGAGTCTTTATTGAAGTAAATGTTTTTATCACAAGTGCCATATTCTCCAAAATATTCTGTTACTGTAGCACTTTTTATTTTAGTTCTCAGTGCTTTGAATGATATAACTTTTAAAACCTGGAAAGTAAATATTTTTTAATAAACTTCATTTTAACTGGATCCTCGACAGTACAAACTTAAGTTTTTTTCCATTAACAATATGACTACCTACTTAACAAATTTATATTGCTATAATTGTAGTATTTTAGGCTTTTGATGAAAACAAAGGTTACTTTAATCCTTCGATCGTGGAAAAACGAGACACAATAGCCTTTCTATTGGTATTGTGATTACCAGTGCTCGTACAGGGCTTGATGGGTTAATACTATTATTTTGTGGTTAAGTCACCACCATGGGTGCTGGCAAAAATAATTTCCAAGGGGTGCATTTACATTTTATGAACAACGGTGACTGACTATTTACGTCAATGCAATACATTTAGTACTGAAACATTACAAACTACATTTGTACGGCATGGTAATAGGGTTACAGACAGCTTTTTATTTCAATAATTCCTGTTGACCCCGAGATTCCCAAGGGGTACAAGTGCACCACCTGGCACACCCCTGTCGGGGCCCATGGTTACCACCAGTGTTAAGTCGCAAAATATATAAGTAACAAGTACCTGATTTGCTGATATATCTGAAGGTTTATTATTGTTTTGTTGAACAATTGACTTTATTTCAATCCAATCACCCTGTATAGGTACAAATGATCCTTCTACATCATCTAAGTTAAATTTTAGGTCACTCTCATTGATGAAAACAAAACGCTCCTGTCTGAATTTGACTTGGCCCACCAAAACATGTTCGATGACATCAAACTTTTGTTCCTCCTCTTGGAAATCATCACCCCAATGGTAGCCTTTATTTTCTATGATTCTGACTACTACAATGCGCTCATTTGGATCCTTATACCCCAAATATATAATATTGTCATCTACATTAAGTTTTAATGAACAATTTGAAGTGTCATAATATATGTCTCCATTGATAAGAACATAATCATCACCTTGATCTGTAATTATTCCTGAAAAGAAAGATTTTAGATTTAGTATATTAATTATTAATTTTAACAGGCTTAGCTACAAAATTGAACTAGGAGAATATATTTCCTAAGCAGATAGGACTTTGTCCTAATTTATTATTTGCTAAATTGTTTGAAGATAAATTAAACAAACTAAACATTTACCATTTCTCTGAAAACATTTTGCGTCATCTGGAATGGTATTGGTTTCAGTAAAAGTACAAGGCTTTTTATTTTCCTCCTCAATTTCCAATCGTAAGAGCTCATTAGCTAAAAAGTTTTCTTTATCTTCATCAGTCTCTACTTCGTTGCTATTTAAGTTGAATATGTATTTAAAAAAATCAAAGACAGTAGAAATCATTATTAAAAGTCTTTGTAGATTTGTATTGTTATGGTAAACTATTGCATGTGACCTTTTTCATAATCATACTTCCACTCAGAACTTTTAAGATATTCTAATTCTTTTCTCAGGGTTTGAATTCTTTTTTGGTGTATTTCTTTCTGTGCATTTTTTAGAGATTGTTCTATACTATGTCCAATGTCACTATGATTCAAAGACTGATCAAAATTTTGTATCCTTTGCACTTTATTCTGTAAGTATAAGATAAAACACATTATAGAAAACACACTTGTGTGGGGTACGGGTCATTTTCATTTAAGTGTTAAAATGACTGATTTTAAATTTTATATGTTTTATGGTTAAAATATGTTAAGGGGTTAATTTGAAATATTTAAGTATGAGTGGTCAAGCTTAGAAGTGGATACTTTTCTAGAAAACTTAATTTTAAAAAATGTAGTACCCACGTCTGGGATAATTATATCCATGTTTGTGACATTTTCTATGAAACTACTGTAGTAAATGTAGATAAAATTAAACAAATGTATATTATTATTTAATATCATGAAACTTTTATTTAAAAAACCGGCCAAGTACGAGTCGGACTCGCGCACAAAGGGTTCCGTACCATAAAAGAGCGAAATTAAGCTAAAAATTGTGTTTTATGTATGAGTGTATTATTAAAATAAAATGAGATTTAAACTTAAACAATATTTTTTTTTTTAGTATTTGTTGTTATAGCGGCAACAGAAATACATAATCTGTAAAAAATTCAGAAGTCTAGCTACAGCAGTTCTTGAGATAAAGCCTGGAGACAGACAGACCGAGCCACGTTTAGAACACCACGTCTGTGACATTATTTGAACATGTCTAGCAAAACATTACCTAAAATACATCTATGATATCTATAAAGAGGCATATTGATTACTATACCAAACTTTATATTAAAAATCGAAATTGATATCGTACACCATCACTTCATGATTATACACACGTCGTTGACGCGTTATGCTTTACAAAGCTGAAGCAGACACAGAAATTAAATAATCTTAGCTTCATGCAAAAACGTTAGCTCCAACGAAAAAGGCCGATTATAAATAGCCGTCAAGTGACGTTCAGAGAAGTGCTGCTATTAGAAAAAAATTAAAATTTACTAAAGTTACAAAAACAGACACGTTTGTGACCCCCAAAGTCAATCACAAAATTAGCAAGTCCATCATAATAAAATTATTTGTTTTGAAATTGATATGATACAGGGTCGAAAATGCGTAAATCTGGGTTTCGCACACACCACGTTGCGTGACATTTGGTTACATAAACCTTAAAAAAAATTGTGCTGATTCAATAATAATGTAAAACATGCTTGCTGGGGTAAATTTAGTCGAATACCATCATATAATAATATTTTTTGACATTCAATTATAACGAAAAAAAATTATCATGCTATCACACTTTTACATGTGTAAATGAAAATGACCCATACAATACTACACATGGAAACTGCCTGCCAGGTGCCAGCATAGCCTGCCAGTTCAGTTGCTGATGGCACTTGGTGGTCAACTCCATGTGTCTACATTATTGTTATACCTATCTTATATCTTAATAAATAAATTTCTAACTTACTTGAGGTGTTTCTTGATCTGATGTAGAGAATGTAGACTGAGAAATGTTACTTGAGGAAGAGGACATTACAATTCACAAATTTATACCGATTTAATCTTCTTCTCTTTAGTTTACTTATTATAATATACTTACTGTGATTTTTAGTATACTTAACTAGTTAACAATCACAGACAAGCCCCACAAGCTCACCAGTGAGCGAGACACAATAGAATAACAATAGATTTCCAAGAATCCACGATCGAAGGATATAATGTTGCAAGCTATATTAAATTGATAATCACGAACTATAATATATATAGAATGCTAACGCATTTGATAATCATTTGGAAAGAAAAACTCATAGAGAAAAATAATACACGGGGCAGAAAAACCACAAGAAAAACAATTAAGTAATCTGGAAAATACCTACTTTAGCAATTAATTTTAAAAGCTGTCAAGGCCCAAGCTGTCAAGTGTCAAACATTCTGAATTGTTTTTCTTCACCTTTTAATCTGGAATTTCCGGAAGGAAAGCTCTTTTGCGGGCTCTATAGTCTGTCAAGAAAGTGAAGAAATTAAAAAGTGGCAACATCGTAGTGTCATCCCTTTTAAATCAATCTAAGAAAATAGGGATGACACTACGATGTTGCCACTTTTTTAATTTCTTCACTTTCTTGACGGACTTATACACTCGCGGCGCGAATTGCGGCCGCGATTCACGGATGCTACGCGCCGTGGATACGATGCGTACAAATATGAAGCTGCGAAGCGCGAACGCGAAGCCGCGAAACCCTCCACACTCGCGGTGCACGGCCTCCGCGAGCTTTTGCACCGCGAGTGTAGGGTCCGGATTTGGAAAATAAGGAAAATAATAATATCCATTAGCTATGTCCATTGTCCACATTATGCACTTTCGCATGCCTAGTTGAAAAGTGAAATTGAAAGGGATGACACTACGATGTTGCCACTTTTTTATTTCTTCACTCTAAGTCCACGTGCTTCGTGGATCATCGGTTATGTTAGGCTATTTCCGTATCCATTCGGCCTGCTTTACCTGCCCAGGCGGCAGGCCCCACCCCAGCCTCGGGGCTTGCCCGGGGCAGTTCCAAATTACACGGAAATGGATTTCTTGAAATTTCATTTCCGTCTACTTTCATTTATTAAAAATAAATTACAATCACAGACAAGCTGATCACAGCTGACAATCACTGTCAAATTATGTCAATGTCATAATGAAATTATTTCAAAATTGCTTCATAGAATTTTGCAAAATTACTATTTTTCTGATTTTCTTTAATGTTTTTTATTAAAATAAGTCTCGATACGAAAACACTGTCTTAGGTTTATGGATGTCATGAAGTAAACACAAATTCATAACATTCATTATGTCAACAAAAAAAATTGTATATAAATCAGCAAAAGAACACAATGAAGAAACAGATTCCCTTAGTTCCCCTTGTTTTCATATTAATCCCGATGTGGAACTGAAAGAAACCCCTACGACTGGAGAAGAATATTTATTAAATGTTATAAACGAAAGGCGACAATATTCGTTTGTGACTCGGTGTAACAAAGACTATACAAAATATGCTAGAAATCAATCGTGTTTTGTTAATGAGGTAATCGAACGTTTGTGTAATAATACACAACTTCATTGCATTTTATTCACAAATAATTATGTTTTTATTTTCACCCACAGATGCCCCATGCAAAAGCGCCTGAAGTTCTAATTCCAACGATAGAATGGCAAAATATACAAGTTGCTGATTTCTCTGATACACGCATGTACATATCTCGTATGCTAGCAAAGAAATCCCTGTGGCCAACCAAAGTGAAAAAGCTTGATATTAATCCTAATAACATTGGAGCTTGGAAATCACTTTTTCAAAACGAAGACCCTTCCTTGTCAAGTTTAATAGGAGCACACAGTGCAGTTATTGATAGAGGTCTAGAAATTTTAATTGATATTTTGGATCATGTTAAACCTGGTAATACAATAGCTCATAGAACTGGTAAGTAATGACAATTCATTTGGAAAACATTTTCAACTCACAAGTTACATTTCTTTACTGTATGGTTAATATATTCTTAAAATTTTGTAATTATAAATTAAATGTCTTCTAATAACTTAAATATTTTAAATTACAGGCCAATGGATATATGCTCTTCTGGCGTGCATCAGGCAACCACTGCTCTCAGACACTATTAGCATTATTAGAGATTTAGCCAGAAAGTGTGCAGAAATCAGGTATAAATTGAAATTAATTTAATGCATCTTATAACATAAACAGCTTTAGTTATGCGTTTGCACCAGAGCTGAGCTAAGCTGCGTTGCGAGGAATGTGTCTTTAAGAACCAAAAGAAAGGCTTCATTTCGCAAAGCACCTTATCTCATCTCCGGTGGAAATGCAGCTAAGGCAGGACTGGCCATATTGCTGCTTTTATATTAAATACTAGCTGTCCCGGTGAATTTCGTGTCACTTTAAAACCTTCCCTGGACTTCTACGAATGTTTTATGACTAAAATCAGCCCAATCCGTTCAGCCGTTTTCGAGTTTAAGCGCTACTAACATATTTGAAAATCCATTTTTATATATAAACTAGATGTTCCGCGCGGCTTCGCCCGCGTAATTTAGGAATGTAACGGAAACCGTACATTTTTCCGCAAATAAGAAACCTATGTCCTTTCCAAATAACATAAAAATTGCTCCAGTGGTTCGTGAGATAAGCCCTATCAAATAATTTCCCCCGTTTTTTCACATTTTCCTCTATTTCTTCGCTCCTATTAGGTTTTAGCGTGATGGAATATAGCCTATAGCCTTTCTCGATAAATGGGCTATCTAACACTGAAAGAATTTTTCAAATTGGACCAGTAGTTCCTGAGATTAGCACATTCAAATAATCCTTTCAAATAATTTTGCCCGTTTTTTCAACATTTTCCTCTATTTCTTCGTTCCTATTAGTCTTCCTCGATAAATGGGCTATCTAAAACTGCAATAATTTTTCAAATTGGACCAGTAGTTCCTGAGATTAGCGCCTTCAAATAAGCCCTTTCAAATAATTTCCTCCCGTTTTTTCCACATTTTCCCCTATTTCTCCGCTCCTATTAGTTGTAGAGTAAAAAAATATAGCCTATAGCCTTTCTTGATAAATGAACTATCTAACACTGAAAGAATTTTTCAAATCTGACCAGTAGTTCCTGAGATTAGTTCCAGTTATTACTAGATTCAAAGTAACATAAAGTTCAGTTTAAAGGGAAGACAGATAAGTGACAATATTTATGGCCTGTTTCACCGCTTCCTGATAAGGTACCCGATAGGGTTATTTGACAGATTTTCCATACTTCATCTGTCAAATTAAGTGGTAGATAGCCTTATCAGGAAGCGGTGAAACAGGCCCTTAATGTTTTTCAGGGTACATCTTGATCCTGAGAGTGAAGACACAAAAGTAGCTGTAGCACCATTAAATATTTTCATCTGTTTAATAGCAAGATATTTCCGACAGTATGACTTAGCTGACTGATACAAATTGTTAGCATAGCGTCGTAACAATGAACTATTTGGAAAAATATTTACGACTGGTGAGCTTTATTTTTTAACTCTGATGTAATAGTAGTAATGTAAATTGGAATTTATGTGAAAAAATTACTCTTATTTTTGTCCATATCATTATTAATTGATTTTAATTTGTATCTTTGAAAAATGTACATGTATAAGTTTTAAAGGAAGTGTGATTATTGTCATGATACTGCCAATTTTATTAGGGTTTAATAAATACGTAAGGAAATTATAATTATAAATGTATTAAAAGCTTAGTAAAAAATGAAATTATTATGTAACTTTATTCTTCATGGAAATTCTTTGTCATCAACATCAAACTTAACTCCAACTTGTTTTCGCACAGTGTCCATAAGTTTAGCCAGGACCAAGCTGTCACGGTGTGACATTCTTGAAGATTCAGTCAGACCTAAAAAAATACTGTTATTACTTGTAAGGAATAA
Source organism: Polyommatus icarus (assembly GCA_937595015.1). Lineage (NCBI taxonomy): Eukaryota > Metazoa > Arthropoda > Insecta > Lepidoptera > Lycaenidae > Polyommatus > Polyommatus icarus. The sequence goes on along the minus strand of OW569329.1, from coordinate 6,218,462 downwards.
GGCATATTTAACTAATGGCCTGTTTCATCACTTCCTGATTTAAAAGTTCCTGATAGGCTATCCACAACTTTTTTGACAGATTTTCCATACTCTATCTGTCAAGTTAAGTGGTGGTCGTTGGATAGTCTATCAGGCACTTTAATCAGGAAGTGGTGAAACAGGCCCTTATTATAATATGTCTCATACCAGCGTATTACCAATTTCTGCTATGAAAATATGGAAGCGTCGAATAGCAAATTCACGCGTCAAAAGGTTCCGTATTTTCATACTAGTTTGTACTTCATTAATATAACAATTGAGATGAATATGTTGTAAGCAAAAACATGACGCATCGCAACGCTTCGGCTCTGTCCCAGTTTGAATTGAGCCTAATGGTCATTTCAAAAATCCAACATAATATAGACAATTTTATGAAATTCTCCAAAAAAATGTCCTTACCCTCATTAATGCATGTCGCTACCTCGAGGGCTTCATACACTAAGCCAGCACTGTTACCAAAATTGTACGGTATTTTTGACTCATGCAGAGGAAACTTCTGTTCATTGCTGTCTGCCTTTATCAGCACTTCGGGGAAATGGAATGGATCTTCGACCTAAAATTAGACATGTGATAAAGGTTTGCGCTTTTTTAACGATGGAAATTCGAAAACGACTTTGTCTTGCGAAATAATGCTTCAAAACTTAATTAAAGAATATTTAAAATGTAATTTGATAAACTAGTTCTAAAATGACCACATCAATTTCACAGATTTGACCTGTGCCTACTGCCTAAGTAACTATAGAATGGATTTGTGATAGCTGCCCCCCTAGACAAGTGGCAAGCGATTATCGTAAACGCTAAACGCTAACGCCACAAAATGTATGCGATTTGACATAACATAAGTCATCACTTCGCTAGTGTATACTAATGTCAGTCCCATACATTCTGTAGCGTTAGCGTTAGCGTTTACGATGATCGCTTGCCGCTTGTCTAGGAGGGCTAGTTACCACTCGTCGATTTCTGCGCAAATAAAGTTGAAGGGAACATGTGGGTTAAGTCATAAGGAAACTATGGACAGAGGCACGGGAATGTGCAGTGTGCAATGCTGAATGCACGATTGTGCCGTTAGTGCCCTGTGCCCACGACTAACGCCACAGTCCTGCATCGCGCTATTGAAGTTTCTTAGGATTGCAAGATAATACCTATACAAAGTCTCGAACGACGTCAGTGCCTATTGTAAGATCATAGTGAGCTCCGGCCTAACCGAGCAATATTCTATCTCGCTCGGTCGAAAGATCGTACTTTTTGGTCGCCACGTATATTACCATAAAACTATAAAACATAAGTTTTGTGACTGGTCTAGTAGGCTTGGCCCCTAATAGTCTGAGTAACAAGTGTCATTTTCCTCGAAACCTGGTCTCATGCACCGAAATTTATGATTTTGGTCTCATTTGATTCGGAATAGCATCTAGAACATTCTATCAAAATTCCAAGAGGGGCTGAAAAAAAAATGCAAAAGTTATAAACAATAAAGTAAACAAAAAAAAGGGTTTGGTTTTTTTTAATATTTCATAAACTATTTGAGATAGTCAAAATTTTAAAATAGATTCTTAAAGAGCAGGAAATAAATCCTAACTTTTGGAACTTTATCAACAATCCTTGTAACTTTAATTGAGCGGCGAAATGAACGGTAAAAACGCATAGTTCGCATTTCGCGTGATTTGCCGCAATCTGCCACGTGAACTAAAAACATATTTAATATTTTAACTGATTAAATATTAATATTAAGGAATAAAAAAAAATGGTACTAAGTAGACATATCAATAAACAAGAATCTGTCAACAAAAATAAATTATCACCATTTGTTTAATTGTTATGCTTTCCTTAATTTGTTAATAGTCACTATTTTAATGTTAACATAAAAACGCAGATTTTTTTCAAAACAAGAAATCTAGATTTTTTTGAGCTAATCTTCAAAGGGCTAAGAAGAGATCTTCGTTGGAAAAATTCAAAAATTTTGATTTTTTTACTTTGGCCAACCCACACGTACCACAACCACACGACAACCGCAACTACACGACAAACACACGACGTGGTCGGGCGTATATTTCGTATTGTAAATGAACTGGATCATTCACACGTACCACATTTTGCAGTTGTTGTCGACCACTTGTAAAATACCGACCACATCGCAACCACAACGTTGCGTCGATGCAACGACACGCCGCCCGCGCTCTTATTATTATGTTTTTTTAGGGTTCCCTACCCAAAGGGTAAAAAGGGAACCCTATTACTAAGACTTCGATGTCTGTCCGTCTGTCTGTCTGTCTCCAGGCTGTATCTCAAGAACCGCTATAGCTAGACTTCTGAAATTTTCACAGATTGTGTATATCTGTCGGCGCTATAACAAAAAATACTAAAAACATTGTGTGTGACAGTGACATTTCGACGTCAAACTCATACAAAGATTTTTGTTGTTTGGAGGACCGTGACGTCATAGCGACGCCATGATGAACTTTAGCTTTTAGCGGGAAATTTTAAAACGAAATTTAATAAGTGCTTTTTTAAATTGAAATAAGAGTGTATTTATGTTTTATATATATTTTTAGCTCAAACAAAATATGTACACCTGTAAAATTAATATATTTCCCAAAAATAGTATACACCCCTATTATATGTATACTTTAATATTTGATAATCAATGATATATTATATAAAAAACTCAAAGAGGATATGTTACTACCGCGCGCGTTGTGAAGCTGCAAAATGCAAATACGACCCAATTGGGTCGTCTTTTATTTAGTCTGTCTCTTTTATGTGAATGGCATTTCGTATCTTTTGTTTCATTTATCTGTTCAATTTGTCAATGTTGTTCGGAAGAGATTTAAACCGGAAAATAGTAGGTATGAATGTAACAGATCTGTATAAGTAGAATATCATTGTTAATAATATAATTAAAATAAATAATTAAGGGGGGCTTCTATACAAAAAACACATTTTTTCCCTACTTTCGCTCTATAACAGTACTGAACCCTTCGTGCGCGAGTCTGACTCGCACTTGGCCGATTTTATTTTACTAAAATGTCGCGACGCTATATTAAAAGCCGGAGTCGAACTACAATAGTTCGACTTGCACACGACGCAACCATGTCGCAACCACATCGCAACCACTGGCCGGCGTAATTTTGTCGGTACCAGAATGCAACCACAAAATGCTGCAGCGACACCATTCACACGTAACCACAGCTCGCCGACATTTTGTCGTTGCGATGTCGTGTGGTTGTGGTACGTGTGGGTTGGCACTAAGAATCTATTTTAAAATTTTGACTATCTCAAATAGTTTATGAAATATTAAAAAAATAACCAAACCCTTCTTTTTTTGTTTACTTTATTGTTTATAACTTTTGCCTTTTTTTTTCAGCCCCTCTTGGAATTTTGATAGAATGTTCTAGATGCTATTCCGAATCGAATGAGACCAAAATCATAAATTTCGGTGCATGAGATCAGGTTTCGAGGAAAATGGCACTTGTTACTCAGACTATAATGGCTAATGGTGTTAATACAAAAGGTTATCAATTTGACTTTTGGATCTTCTTTACATTATATAATATGTACTAAACTTCGACAACGCGATTAGTGATAACTTGATAGGATTTACCATGACATGATAAAGTTTGCCATACCACGTAACATTGACTATCAATGTCAAGGCGAGCATTTAAAGCCCGTCACAGACTTAGCTATAATATATATTAATATATTTATAGCAAGGCATATTTATCTATTCTAAATCCACATGTCACAGAAATATATATTATAGCTGAGTGTTTGGTCACGCGAAAATTAGTATAGAAAATATATAATAATACGCCTAGCTATAAACATATTAATATATATTATAGCTAGGTCTGTGACGGGCTTGAATAAGCAATTTTACCATAATAGTTTTTCGTCATATCTACTTACTTAGTAATACCTACATACTAAGTAAAAACTACGCAAACTATGAAGTCGAAATAACTACCTGTAGCTCTACCATGAGTTTAAAGCAATAGTATTTATCGATACTCGATACCGACTACGTAGATTTTTAGTACCTACCTATAGCAAATTTTCAAGCGCCTCTAGCGGTCACTTGCGGAACTAAAATCGCCATAATATTCTATCGAGTATCGATAAATACTATAGCTTTAAACTCATGGTAGAGCTACTGGCTTAAAATCAGTTAAAACCAGAGTCTAGAATCTAGATCAGTAGGTAGTTTATGTTTAACGGTAGAACTGAGAACATAGTTACATAATATACTGCTAAAATTGTTATCCTACCATTTGGCTTCATTTTTTGTCGGTTTAAATACATAGTGCAGTATTTTATATTTAAACCGACTTTTGTCGACCAATGTTTGCCATAAACATAGAATGCCAGAATCAACGAACGCTGAAACTTCGTAAGTCACGACTGAAAAAGTCCTAACGCTAGAGATCGAGATAGTATTTCAGTGGGCTAGTTAAGTAGACGAATGGCGTTTTAGGCCATCCCAATACTTATCCACATATTCTGTATCCCCATCAAACAGAATCTTACCGTGGCTCTGCCTTTAGTGCCAACGACGGTGGCTTTGTTCCACAACTTGATTTTCGCATTAATGTTAAGTACAGCGCGTCTATCGCCTGAATACTCCAAGATGACAGTGTCGACAATATCCACTCCATCTTCGTTGAGCTCACCCCGCGCTGTTACTGTTACAGGCTCATCTTTGAAGATATACTGAGCGAACTGTAAAGTGTATATCCCTATATCGAGGACTGCACTTCCGCCCATTTTCTTGGTACTGTAAAAGATCGAGGTAGGTAATGCTTACTATCGTATTTAGTCCATTGACATGTTACATTTGCTTTGCATTTATTAGAGGACGCAATTTTATTTTTTGAATATGTTGGGGGGGGGGGGGGAGGGGCATAGGAGCTTAACCTCAAGTTTGTGGGGTCGCCACTCTTGTCCCCCGGCCGCCATCCATAAAATTGCGTCCTCTAATATTAAATGCAATATTCGGTCAAGGTAAAATTGAAACATTTCAATGGACTAATTCTTTTTTCTGAATTCTTGACTCAAAATCGAGATCGAAGTTGATGTGATATTAATGCCTGGTTTCTAAAATCTTTGGTAGGGAGATTTATATATTTATTTACTTTGTTGATTGGACTTCAGTCAATTGAAAGCAGCGTTGTACGTAAAATCTCCGGTCAAAAGACGTTAAACTAAGTTACAGTCTCTTGTGTTTTTGGCCCAAAATATGCTGAAACATGAAGCCCATAGGTACAAGCAATGAGCCAGTTACTTCTTATGACTTACCCTAATCTTGGAACGTTGGTAATGGGCACACCAAAGTTGACTTCTACGAATTGAACGTCTCCAAGATTTCCAGCAGCTATTTCTTTCTCTAGGGCGATGTATGAGGGTGCGAATCGCGACCAAACCGCCTCCATGAGGAAGAGGCCTTTGCTCTTCGCGATTTTGATCAGGCTTTCAGACTGTTTGTAATTTAGACATAGCGGTTTCTCGCAAAGCACATGTTTGCCCGACTCCAGGAATAGCTTGGACAGGTTATAGTGGTCTGGATTGAGGGCGCCGATGTAGACCACGTCTAGAATAATTCAGGTCACTCATTAAAAGCAATCAAGTAAGTAATCAATGCATCAGTATTTAGTAGGTGGAGAAAGGACTTCTAAACGTGAGGAGGTTTAATACTAATTGTCCAGATTTTACGAGCCTTAAAACATTGCATTTTTCGAGAACAGGCTTCGAGAGCAGGAAAATCTGAATGTAGTAAAAGCAAAGCATCATCGAACGGTTGCGTTGCCCCGACACACGAAAAAAAACCTCATCCTTTGACTTTTCCATCAAAAGACCACATACGACGACGCAAAGGAGCAATGTGGGCTCGCTCTAACAATGAGCAACAATAAGGCGGAGCGCAGACGATAGACTATCCGTGACGCTTATAACGCGGCGGACTTTTTGCGCGTCGTGTGCGTTACTGCATATAATTGCATAGGTTCTATTTTCCACAGACTAAAAAGTGCGTCACGGATAGTCTGTCGTCTGCGCTGCGCCTAAGGGATACGACAAGGGGAGTATAACTTACCGACATCCTTACTCTTGGCCATATCATTGTATGAGGCGAACACTTTTCCAATGCCATGGGTTTTGGCGAACTGCTCTGCTCTGGACTGGTCGCGCGCGGTAACCGCGGCTATAACTTGGTCGCCGACATGCGGGTAAGAGTTGAAAGCGTTCACGAAATCGTGGCAGATCTTGCCCGCGGATACTATGCCCCAGCGTAACGACATCTGACAATAGAAATTACAGAACGAATTATCTTGATAATATACATTATGTTTTGTTTCGAGGAAAATGTTAGTTTCTAGGAAATTCTAGGGTTCCGTACCCAAAGGGTAAAACGGGACCCTATTACCTACTAAGACTTCGTTGTCTGTCCGTCTGTCTGTCTCCAGTCTGTATCTAAAGAACCGCTATTGCTAGAGTTCTGAAATTTTCACAGATTGTGTAGGTATATCTGTTGCCGCTATAACAACAAATACTAAAAACAAAACAAAATTAATATTTAAGGGGAGCTGCCATACAACAAACGTCATTTTTTGGCCTTTTTTGCTCGATATCAATAATGGGAACAGTTAGACACTTGGTATATAATTATTCACAAAGGGCTTAAAATATGTCTACTTCAATAATTAATATAATACTAATAAAATAAAAATTTTAGGGGGGCTCCCATACTAAAAACACAATTTTTTGCCTATTTTTACTCTTAAACGGTACGGAACCCTTTGTGCGAGAGTCCGACTCGTACTTGGCCGATTATTTAGATTAGGCCTTGGAGATGTCTGTCCCATCTCTATTTACTATGTCTGTCCCATCTCTATTTACTGAGAAAAGTCGGCACAACACATCTTGTTAATAACTATGCTTGTAAGTTATATCGATAAAATTTGAATTTTGAACTAACTGAGTATATAAATCAACTTTAAAAAAGATTTTTCTTGAAGCCCATACTAAACCACTTTAATGAAGATAATAATAGTCATGAATAATGTCAATGTTAAAACAATACATAAGGCATACTTAAAGCGACGTACTTGACCTAAAATAATAAACTACTTCATATTAAGTACTGTCGGATCGGAAAACAAAAGATTTAAATTATTATTTAGGTATAGTCTTGACTTGAGAGGTCTACAAAAGTTTTAGTTGAAAATTATTAAGATGTTGAAGAGAGTCCATAAATAACTATTATCAACAAAACGATATTTACATTCTGTTTAAAATTCCATATAGGTATATGCTATGTACTTTTATTTAAAATAATGTTTGATTGCAGAGTTACAAAAAATCAAGTAACTTACGTTTGTGGAAGTGCGGTGGTCAAACAAGTGTAAGAATTTTCCAAAGGAATTATGCACGAGCCGCGAGTCGCGACTATAGAATCGCCTCTAAAGCCGGTATCTATGGATTGAGGTAAATAATCGAAATCGACTAGTTTTAATTGGTTATGTTATCGTAAAATTATCAGCTGGTGATGAAAATGGACAGTTGAACGATAGCCGGTTTCGTTATAATGTTCGCCAACAGATGGCGCTACCAAAATAGACAGTAGACAATATTGACACATTTCTCATATTGACGTAATAAACAGCGCCTGACAATTTTCATAAGCAACGGGCAGTTTCATTCTTGCTTCCTTAATATTAATAAGGTTCTTCTCGCCGGGTTAGTTCCCGAACCGGTGGTAGGCATCATGTAGGACATTCTGAAAATATTTATTTTAAATTTATTCAGAAATAAAACAATTTTGATTTTGATTTTGATTTTTGATTAATCAAATGATAATAATATTCTCAACCCTAAGAGGAGCTGCGATCACTGCAGCTCTAGATTTATGTATAGGCAGTATAAGCCATGGCCCCTGGGCGGCAGCGTCCTAGGATGGCGGCAGAATTCGTACACAAGCGGCAAAATTAAAGTGGCCTATTTATAAAAAATATAAATTCGGCCCTGGAATACTGGTTTAAGGCTTTAACAAATTAAAAATCATTCAAGTTATGTAAGAAAAAATAGAATATTGAAAAATAAAATATAAGCAATCATTGCACGTGACTGAATAAAACATGACATTACAATAATTGCAATTGTGACATAATATAATATATTTTGTAATATTTAAGGATCCCATTTCTTAAAAATTCAGAAGCTTAAAATTAAACAAGATAAAAATTTAAGTAATCATTTAATATAATATATGGTCTCGTAAGTTGTAATAATTATCATGTCCAAAAATAAATAATAATTCCAGCATGTAAACCATTAAAACAAAAATAATAATATAATATTCATTATCATTGATTTAACACGTTCGACAATGAAATTTAAAAATCCATTTGAACAACTTCACTCATTGTGTCTTGTGATTTAAATATTTTGTGATTAAAAGTTAGCGTAGTAGGTAATTAGATCATTTTTTAAATTGTAATAAAACTTTTCATACTAATGCCGCAAACATGTTAAATCGGTCAAAAATACAATTTATAAGGAACTTAGTAAACGACCATCCACAGATAAAAAAAACGTCTTTAAAATATTTCATACCTACTCCTCATCACATAAATATGGCTCCATGGACGGTCGCTTTTTAACATCACATTATAATACATATAGGGTTGAGTGAGTGATTATTTAAATGCAACATTGAATGCTTGGTCGAGATCGGCTATGAGATCCTCTGTGTCCTCCAAGCCCACTGACAGCCGGATAAGGGAGTCCGTGATGCCCAGTTCCGCTCGCTGCTCCGCCGGCACTGACGCATGCGTCATTACAGACCTGTAAAAATAAATATGGTATTTTACAAAGCGGTAATTAGATAGAGATGGTATTTTACAAAGTGATAATTGGATAAAGATGGTCTTTTACAAAGCGGTAATTGGATAGAACTCATAGAGATGGTATTTTTCAAAGCGGTAATTAGATAAAGATGGTATTTTTAATTTTACAAAGCGGTTATTGGATAAAGATAGTATTTTACAAAGTGGTAATTAGATAGAAATGGTATTTTACAAAACGGTAATTTAATTAAGATGGTATTTTACAAGGCGGTAATTAGATAAAGATGGTATTTTATAAAGCGGTAATTGGATAGAGATGGTATTTTACAAAGCGGTAATTAGATAGAGATGGTATTTAACAAAGCGGTAATTAGATAAATATGGTATTTTACAAGGCGGTAATGCTTTTAACAAATCAAGTTAAAAATTGGAGATTTGAACTTGCTAATAAATGATAATGGACGACGCGACTAAAACTTAATTATATTTACCATAAGAAAGAGAGCAATATTATATCGTTGATATAATATATTGTTTTTCCTCTTCTTATGGTAAATATATTAATTGTTTTTGTTATTTTTTTAAGAACGAAGAAAACGGATTTTTTATTGTCTCATATTAATTACGTTCAGGGATTGCCTTATCATTATCGTATTAATTTATTTAGTCCAGCTTTGTTTATGCAGCCTGCCAGGCTCTTATTAACTCTTCGTTAGGGATTTAATTTTAAAAAAGAAATATAAAAGCACTTACGGTAATTCAGCTAAACTCTCGTAGCCTCCCAAACTCTCCGCTAGGATGAATATTTCGAGGGCGCTGAGGAATTTCCTGGACTCCTTCAAGCCGCCCGAATGTCTAAAGCTGAATACCCCGGAATGTCCAGTCATCTGTTTCTTGGCGATCGCGAATTGCTTGTGTGATGACATACCTGCAAATTAGACAAAAATCAAATGAAAAATATATTTTAATAACTTTATAATTGAAGAGCGACGCTCAGTGGAGTCTCGGACATACGGACAATTATTCATTTTTCCCCTTATAATTTGAACAAACCCTGTAACTTATATACGTCATCACCTGGCTAACATATCTGGCTACACATAAAATGCACAGTTTTTTTGTTTCAAAATATCGTTGTAAAAGCAATGTAAAAGCCACCATTTATGGCAAAAAGGCATTTTTTTTTAACTATTGGTTATTGTGTTCTTCCACTCACGTCATTACTGCCCGTATTTTTGGTCAATACTCAAGATGCATCTCGGTCTCAAGATACGGTTTAGGCTCTGTGATTGGTTGGCTGTCAAAATTTGGACCAATCCCAGAGCCGAACCGCGTTTTGAGACCGGGTCGCATCTTAAGTTCTGACCAAAAATACGGGCCTACGCTGCAGCGGTGCGACGCGACACTTCGCGTTTCATAGAATTGAATGACGTTTGTAGGTGGCGTCGCGTCGCTACGCTGCAGTATAGCTACGCCTAGTAACGTGAGGTCTCACCTTTTCTGTACAATTTTGTGTTGTACGAAAAAATATTTTTAAAGCTTTATCGAGAGTTTTCTTAGATACAATAGGCTTGATGACTAATTTTTTTTCTTATTGGTAATTGAAAGACCCTTAAAAAATAGAAACATTGCTAAAAGAATGACTCTCATAGCTTAAAAATTCACCAAGATATGAACAATTCAAAAAACTCATAAAATAGACCTGCCCGAAACGCCCCATACAAAGTGCTAAGAAAGACTGACGTCAGTCTTTCTTAGTTTGTACGGGTCGGGAGAGAACTTTGTTCGATAGGTATATTAAATATTGCGTTTATGAAAGTGGTTTCATACCAAAAGTTACTTTTAATTGCATAAGTTATCGAATGGTATACAAATATTAAGAAATTTAATTTAAAAAAAAAAACGACTTGATTATCCAACTTAGAAGGCGCCTAACAAAAAAAATACAAATGCTATCGAGCTGAAATTTTGGTAACGCTTATTTTTTGCCGTGCTTTCTTTATTTTATTAACAAAAGTCGCAAATCTTTGACCTTGTCATCATCCCTATTATTCAACATCACTGATGTTGATGTAGCAATCTCTAAGAATGATTTTGTGGAAGATTTTATTATCACATTGCATTGCATGGCATAACTAAGCGAGCGATTTATATTTATTGAAATAAGTTTTGTTTTAAAGTAGAAGAATATTTTCGCCACTATGAGCTATTCGTAACAAGCAAAATTTACTTCCAATCACTCTTAAATTGGAAGGCCAATCACATCAATAAAGTCGTCTGTAATTTGCCAATTGAACAAGCTTTTATCGGTAATTTAGGGAATGACTTTAAATTATTGTCACAGCTGCTTTTGGATAAACGTTTCTGAACATAATATTATGATGTTGTGATGTTCCTTTCCTTAATAATGAATCATTATCTTTTTAGGCAATATTTAAATGTGACCTTGACAATTTAAATTGAACGTTGTTATTGTATGCTCGACATTAAAATAATGTACCCAGATACATACTATTTACATACATGCAAATATAAACACTAATGTCAACTTTCTCCATTATCATAATACATTATCAAGTGTTTACATTATATAAAAATTTGTATGACGAAACGTAAGTATAAACAGTCTTATGATTTAACAGTCAGTAAATGTAACAAATTATGTTATGAATTATGTTGTTATTAAAACATTGATAACATGTTACGCACGTGTATAACGTAATAATTGATATAAATGCATCAAAATCTATCAGATCTATCACTATGGTTTTGGCTGTACACAAATAGATTACTAACTTATGAATAAAACTAGGAGTATAAAAATAATAAAAATATTAACGGATCTTCGTATTAAGAAGTTTATTGAGTCATAATTATTTAAGAATGAATCCACGTTAGCAACGGACGATATCAATCCTATACAATTATTCTTCTCTATCGTTTCGGTATCGTTCGTTGCCGCTTCGTATCGATCGTGGTCGTTTTGTACGATATAGAAATGACCACGAATTACGAAAGATATTTTTGTGATCGTTTCGATATCGTACAAGCAACGGCATTCGATCGATAATACTACTTTTCCCTGTAACACCATCTTTATTAGATACTTCATTTTAACCAACTTCCAAAAAGCAGGAGGTTATATGTTCGGCTGTGCATATACATATTTTTTTGTATATGTTACGCTCAAAGATCGAAATCGCTCAGTGAGCGAAAAAATAGCTCACAACGCGTTGTGGTCACAGTGAAACAGCCACGACGCGAAATTCGCGTTGTGGCTCTAATGAAAACGGCCACGACGCGTTCTGGCAATCACAAAAAGACCATAACGCGAAATTCGTGTCGTGGCTGATATGCTATACGTTTTTCTTGATTGATTAATCGTCCATAGGTATGGAAGATTATAAATTTATAATATTTGAATTACCACACGTGCTACTAAATATTTTTTCTTTTACTAAATCACTGCATAACGTGTTATCATTATTATTTATATTATTATTTAAAAAAAAATTTAAAACCGACTTCCAAGGTAAAAACAATAATAGCATCCTTATAATATGAACTAAAAAGTATTAAATAATAATTATTCCTATCTAATGGTGCCTTTTTCCGAATTCGCCTAAAACTCAACTATTTCTGTACTCAATCTTCATCATTTTGAAGTCGGTACCAGATGAATCTTCAGTTCTCTGACAGAATATTTGAAACTTTTGGAACTGGCACCGACTTCAAAATTATGAAGATTGAGTACAGAAATAGTTGAGTTTTAGCCGAATTCGGAAAAAGGCACCATTAGATAGGAATAATTATTATTTAATACTTTTTAGTTCATATTATAAGGATGCTATTATTGTTTTTACCTTGGAAGTCGGTTTTAAATTTTTGTTAAAAATAATAATTTCACTCTTTTTAGTTACCTAGTAAGCCATCGCGTACTATACGTAGAATAATACACCTGTATATTATACTACGTAGGTATCTTATTACAGTCACACTTGCAAAATATAATATCAGCTGCAGCCTGCAGATAATTTTAAACAATATATTAATTAAAAATCGAAGTGAACACGTGTGACGTGCTAAGTAGCGGGTCACTGGACTAGTTTCAATAGGCTGGCACTCGCTCGACTTGTCGCACACGCCTCGCACTGTATAGTGTTACATAGTACGGTAGGTACCCGGCCCGCGCCGCGCCGCCGAGCCGCGGCTCTCGCGACTAAACGCGATGCAAAAGGTTGAAATTAGGTTGTTTTCCAGAATATCTCGACGAAGTGAGACAGAATGTTACATGGTCGAAGCAACTTTAACTTCTCAGAAGTAATGTCAGTTAATGTGTGCCTTATGCTCTGGAGATAAGGTTGAATTTGGTGACATTGGTGACCCTGACTTGGTAATGATGATTATAATGATGATGATAATGATGATGAATGTAATTTGCATAGTAGCATATGCTTTCAGTTCTTAAAACAGCGCCTAAACTCCCAAACTTGTATCTATAAGGAATCTGGAGTTCTCTTAGTATCTTCGGAACCATAGTATACCTTGGTGCAAAATATTGCGTTTTGGTAGCATATGCTTAGGATGCATCTTATGAAACCAAAATCACTATATGTTTCCATATAAATTTCGAGGAGTTCCCTCGATTACTCATGGATCCCATCATCAGGTCACCACTTTTGTGAACATGGTACCAAATTAGAGTGAAACCTAATACAACAAAACAAAAATTTCGAAAATCGGTTCACAAACGGCGGAGTAATCGTTGAAAATACAAAAAAAAAAATCCACAGCCGAACATATAACCTCCTCGTTTTTTGGAAGTCGGTTAAAAATATCTATAGTTCCGTACTATCCGTACTAATATTATTACTGTCTGTCTGTCTGTCTGTACGGATTTATATGGAACTTGATATTTTATAAATAATAAGGAAAATTTACCCGTTATGCAGTGATTTAGTAAAAGAAAGAATATTTTGTAGTATGCGTGGTAATTCAATATTATAAATTTATAATCTTCCATACCTCTGGGCGATTAATTAATCAAGAACAAATCAAGAAAAACGAATAGCATATCAGCCACGACACGAATTTCGCGTTATGGTCTTTTTGTGATTGCCAGAACGCGTCGTGGCTGTTTCACTGTGACCACAACGCGTTGTGAGCTATTTTTTCGCTCACTGAGCGATTTCGGTCTTTGAGCGTAACATATATATGTAATATACTTTATCGTGGCTATACTGACTTAAAAACCGATAATGGTCGGGAAATTCATATTTACATAACAGCACCATACCTGGATGCATAACTTCCGTGACTTTCGGATGTTTTAGCAGCCAATTGGCGATAACTAACGACGACTTCTTGTGTTGCTCCATCCTTAGGGCCAAGGTCTTCAAACTTCTGTTCACTAGGTAGCAGTCCATTGGTGACGGTACGATGCCCATTGCTGAAATACATAATTAATTCGCCATAAATTATAAATTACTAGCGACCCGCCCCGGCGTCGCACGGGTATAAAATATATAGCCACTGAAAAAATGATTAAAATCGATATGATCCTTCACGTGGTCTACTTCTTATCTGTGCCAAATAACATAAAAATTGCTCCAATAGTTCGCGAGATAAGCCCTTTCAAATAATTTCCACCGTTTTTTTTTTCATTCTCCTATTAGTCTTAGCGTGATAAGTGATAACTGATAAAATATAGCCTGTAGTCTTCCTCAATAAATAGGCTATCTAACACTGAAATAATTTTTCAAATCAGACTTGTAGTTGGTACAACTAATATATATTCCGTGCCTGTAGTTCCTGAGATTAGTGCGTTCAAGTTAGCCCAGTCAAAAATGTTTCTCCGTTTTTTCCACATTTTCTTCTACATATTTCTTCGCTCCTATTAGTCTTAGCGTGATAAAATATAGCCTTCCTCGATAAATGGGCTATCTAACACTGAAAGAATCATCAAAATCCGTTGCGTAGTTTTAAACATTAAAGGGAACAAAGGGACATGAGGGAAAAAAAGCGACTTTGTTTTTTATAATAAGTATAGATAATGAATATCTTTAAATCTATGGCAGAAATAGGGGAGGCCAATAGAAATGGAGTTATAGAAACCCCAAGGTGATGTTTTAAATAAATTCCTACAAGATATGCAAACTAAATGAAAGTCACCTATAATGTCTACCTACGAATTTTAAAAGCGATAAATGGATAAACAATGGTTAATTTTAATGTAAAAGTTTAGATGCGGTTTTACTTGGTAGAACATTTTCCTACTAATATCGTAAAGACGTCAATGCATAATAATAACAAAAAATATATATTCTGACTAGTTACTACTGTTACTAGTTTGATGTATTTTCGTTTAGCTTCAAAACGGTTTATCTAATTTGTTCCTAACCGCTTGGTTTAGGCCTCTCTTCGTGGGTTTAATAATCTAGGGATTGAGACCATAACACATTAATTTCTCAATATTAATTTATGATATATACCTACTTTAAAGAATGCATAGGTGAGATCATTAAATTCTAATTGATAGTTAGCACGTGTTGCCACTTGCCAATGAAAATAGACACCGGCCTCACGAGATTTAGAACACGCGGTTGGTTTATATTGCCAAAGATAAAAGATTAGATTACATTCATGCGGCAATTCTTAAGCCTAATCTAAATATTAGCAAGATAATATTTTATCTATTAATTAATTTATTGAGGATTTTTTGGCTATTATTATCTTACGTGGCAAATGGCAACACATTAGCTATTGGTGTTCTGTTGAATGTTATAGGGTTTACCCACAAGCCAATGTTGTCGGGAAAACAGCTTTTGTTAGGACTATATACGATTGTTTTTTTTATAAAAACCGCGAAGTTTATTCGCATTAAAAAGGCGTTGAATTATGCGCATTATCAGATTCTAATATATACGACCTATTGGTGTTTTTGAAGAGGGTCACTTACGCATAAGGCGCTTTCCAGGCAGTGTCCTGTTATGTTTGTGTGTGCTGTTTGTTTTTTAAAATTCCAAAAGACACAACAACAGCATTCAAATTTAATTATACATGCAAACAGACTTTAGTGGAATTGGTTTCTACATACCTAGACCGAAAATATAGCTTTAATGACCATTTGGATATTACGCATAAATTCAAGAATCATCATTCTTCGTACAGCCTAAAGATTATTAACTGTAAAACTCTCGGTACGAACTGTCACCAGCAGTATTTCTGGACCGATACAACCTGCAAACCCTCAAGAAGAGAACTTATTAGGGCGGCTCTTAATAGGGCGGCAACGCACCTGTAGCTCTTTAAATGTTGCGAGTGTCCATGGGCGACGGTAGTTGCTTTCTATCAGGTGACACGTTTGCCCCTTTTCTAAAAAAAAACTCACCGTTTTGTAAAAATCTTAGTCTTTCCTCCAAATCCTTGTCGTTGACAACAGCGGCTCCCATGATGACGTCAGAATGCCCGTTCATGTACTTGGTGAGAGAGTAGACGACGATATCCGCTCCGTGGTTGAGAGGCTTCTGTAGGTACGGCGTGAGGAAAGTATTGTCAACCACAACAATGATGTCGCCGTGGCTCTTAGCGATCTTCGATACGGCGGCGATGTCGGCGATTTTCATCAGCGGATTCGTTGGGGTCTCCAGCCATATCATCTAGAAATAAAAAAGACGGTTGGAGAGTCGTGTTTTGTGTCGAACTCGAACTCGACTGGAACTCGAACAGCTCGACTCGAACTCGACTCGAACTCGGTTGTCTGTAAAGTCGGTTTACTGACGATAGTTGAACGTGACAACGTCATAGCCTTAAATGGAACGCCTCAGAGCGAGGTAACGCCGCATATTGCGTCATGTTTTTTCGTGCGCGCATCCCATATCGAATTATAAGACGTTGTTTAACGTCAAAAATGGCAATTATGCGACAGCTGAATGATATGCAGTGGCGGCCCTAGGGGGTAGCGAACAGGGCAATCGCCCGGGGCCTCGCTCTTGCAGGGGCCTCGCAAGGTATTTTTTCGTAAGACAAAAAGCCTCGCAAAGACCTGCTGCCCAGGGCCTCGCAAAGACGTTCCGCCCGGGGCCTCGCAATGGGAAAGGCCGCCACTGAATTCACTCCTGGTGTTAGGTGGAAAATGTCGGAATATTCTCATTGATTTGGTTTTGCTTTGAATTGTGTTAGCCGGGTCAGCACTATAGCCGAAAACCAAAATATATTATCGAAAACCCCTGGTTCTCAATAAGTACCCTTCGTTTAAGTTGTTAATTGCCTGAACCGAAAGAGTGCTAATCAGCAAAGGCGAAAGGAAATTAATCTAAAGGTACCTAGGTATTATCGGAAAGAAAATCAAAGCATAGTGTTTAAAATGCAGCACAATGCTTGTATCGCCAACGTAACTGTAATTAAATTCTTTCTATTCACTACTGACATATTAAACTGGATCACGACAAACGGAACCCCTGACCTTTGGCTATCGAATGGGGACCTTCGTTAAAGTCGTAATATGTATAAAATTCGCTAATGAGTAATGACCGTTATACAATTCTTCTAGTATAAAATATACGTGTGAAATTCATAACCTGCAGTTATTACGATGTTCAGATGAAATACGATACAAATATAATGTTAAATCATTTCTTTGTAGACAACTGACAATTAAAGTGGTAGAGTGATAATGTGCTATTGTCCCTTAATAGTTATGAGACAAAAGCGTATACTATCTTAGTACAGTAAATGAAGGCAAAAATCAGGTGCAACCTCCGATTTCGTTGAACCTCCATCGATTTTCGTTTAAGCCTTCTTCTTTTGTCGGTTTCGACACAAGCCTAATAAATAAGAAAAAAAAAGTGGCATACGCTCGTATTGCGCTTTTTTTATTTTAGGGGTGAAATCCACCCCTTTTGTTGAAAATAGAAAAAATGCATATTTAACCATTCTGGCTTAACTAATTGGCTTTAATTCGATAAAATAAATGTTTTTTTCATGAAATTTTATGATTATTTAGTTAATTTTTCAACCCTTATGGCAACCATCCCTTTAATCGTGAAAAACACTTTGTATTTCTGAACTTTAAAATCGCATATTTACATTGTATTTAAAACAATTTCTTTAATATTTATGATATAATTTTTGGATAAGACTGAAATGATAAACCCAAAAGTACCCCTTTATTGTTAGTTTATTGCGGAATCACGGTAAAAATTGGGTTCAAAAACTTAATAGGTTTATGTTTTTGAACTCAATTTTTTCAGTTTATTTACTTAGTATTAATTTCTTATTAAGTTTTTTTTGCGATATTTTTACCCCTGTAAACTACCCAATGTCTGAAAAATAAGCTCTAAGTTTTTATTTTAAGTTTTTTATATCAGCATTAATGAGTTCGAATATTTTTCATAGTTAAGATAAATTATATTAATATATTTCAAACATTGATATTATTTAGTCCAAAATATTCAAACAACGATTTCAAACTACCCTCTGTACAAAAAATTTACGCAAAGGCTGAATCTGCTAGACTGATATATTTCATAGACGCATGATAGCGCACATCATTATAAAAAGCCCCTCTCTTATCGAGTCGACATTTACCGTTTTGTTTACTTTCTGAATATTGAAAGACTTGAATAGATTAGCGTATTGAGTAGTAAGGACTATATGACGCCTGCAATCGCGCTGGAATCGTACATTTTTCGGGATAAAAAGTAGGTATTCAATGTCCATATCCATTCCCAAGACTCTAAAGTCTCTAAAAATACTTTAGTATTTTCAAAAAAAAAATATTTTGTTTTATCACAATAGCTCTGTTAATTTTTAAGTTAGCGGGTTCATTTATGAACCATTTTAAAGGTAATTTAAAGAGCTTTAAGATCAATTTGAACGATACATTTTAAAGCCCTTGGTTTAAAAAAAAATAGGGTTAAAAGGTCCCAGTTCCATGGTTCTTGCAGTAAAAGTTAAGCTTTAAAAGTCTCTATCTTCGTTGTTTTTCATCCTATAAAAATCAAAAGAAAATCAAAAGATTTCTTAAAAAGTGGACACCAATTTCGTTCTTAATAATTTTTACGAAAGTTCAATATTTTTGAAGTTCTGTTCAAAACAATATGATATTTACGAAAATTTGAATAATTTCGATTTTACTAAATCATTCTGTTTTTCAAAACTAAGCATCCTAAACCAAGAAAAATTTTTGAGGTCATTACTTATGCTAAAATAAAGAAAATCCTTTGGGGATCACCATAAATTTGAATTATTGTAGAAATGGTCAACGTTTTATTTTCCGATTTTTCCATAAAAATTTGAAAGTGTCATCTTATTTTTATCATAACTTGTTCAATTTTGATGCTTTTAACTTTTTACAATGCTTATTAGAAAGGTATTTTTAAGCACTTTAAAAAGTTTTAAGAAAGTACATGTCATAAAATGCATCGGTTTACCGTTATTTAAGTTTGAATGCTTAGACTTAGGTACTCGCCGAAATAAAATATACATACAATCACCTATACCTCACTTTGGATGAATATAGGAAGGCATTTTAGAATAGATATTAGTTTGTTTTTTTTATTGGCTTTAATTTTGGTAATTACACATTTTTCGTAAAAACCTATAGTTTCTTAGTTAATGGGCATTGTCAAAAAAAAATCACATGTACTTTTTATATTTTTTTTCGTTAAAATAGGGTATTTTAAGAATATAAATTAAATAATTTTGAAATTCATTGGCTAGTTTTTTCTCAATAAATTTTTAAAGTTTCGCTGTGACGTCATCATCGGCGGCCAATTATTGACCTCTGCAGTATGTTTTTTTTCCTTTCAATCTTATTTATAATGGCTGGTTCGTCAAATGCAAGTTCTCATTATGTGAAAACTGATACGAGAAGCTTACCAAAAGTTCGAAACGTAACGTTGGTCGAATTTATTGCTAATTTAACGCCATTGAAGGTGAAACTAAGGTTAAACATATTTGTTCAAAAATATAAGTAACTAATGGGTATTTTTTTCGTTTATATACAGAAAAACGATCACTGACCTTATTCCTCGAAATGTTTTTGTAATGAGCAAAATTAAAAAAAAATGGACAATCCCCATTATGAAAAACTTCTTTAAGACAAGTATTTTTCTCACGCAAAAACATGATCTTTGATCTTTAATAACTCCGAAAGTATTGATTTATTCAAAAAACTTTAAATAACAAAATTTGCTTAGAATTTGTGTCTTTTGATTCCTGGGGTTATTTTTATTAAAAAAAATTCACCCATCGAGAAGGGTTAGCATCCACCCCCAGGACAAAAGCGCGAGTTGGCACTATGTCACTTTTGTTTCTTAGGGTATACTCCACCTACTTACCAATTTTCATGAAAATCGATGGAGGTTCAACGAAATCGGAGGTGAAAACCTTCACTGCCTCCACTATCTCTACTAAATGTAATCGTAATAATGTTTAGACGTAAATGTAGGTAAACGTAAATTACGTTGACATGAATAACTGCCGCACACAGAGACGAACATTAATTACTTAACAGTTAACTGCATAATAATTAAATGAAGATTTTGACATAAGCCCCATACATTATCTGCCAAACTATTTATTAAAGTGAAGTTTAACCGTCAATGTCTCTGAGTGCGACCGTTAGTATAATTTCATCGGGTTAGTTTCCCGTAGATCGCGAAGTATCCTCAAGGGAGATCGCACACGTCACACTTTTTGTGTGATCGAGTCTGCGGCTTACATACAATCTGCATGGCGCGCGCCATCAGAATGTATGGAAGCCGCAGACTCGATCACACAAAAAGTGTGACGTGTGCGATCTCCCCAAAACATATTATGTTCCAATTTTGAAATTAACTTTCAGTTCGTTAGCATAGAGCACAGTCTCTACTCTTTAGACTCTACTTATAGCGTTTTCGGCATCTCGAACTGCCCCGGGGCAGGGCAGGCCGAATGGATACGATATACGGATATCGTATCCATTCGGCCTGCCCTGCCCCGGATGGATACGGATCCATGATAGCCGTATAAAGCGCAATACACACTGAGCCCGCCGGGCTGCCGACATAATAATATGTCGCAACTTTTTGTCGGCGGTCTAGTTGGCGGCTTCACATAATACAAGTCGGAAAATTTGGTCAGCGGCATGTCAGCGGCTTGAGATGAGAAATTTATTTGGCAGTCAGTGATTGGTCAGTGATTGCCGCGTGTCTGTAGGTTGTGTCGCCGCCCGCCGGGCAACTGAGTGCAGGCGTACCCAAGCCGCCAACATGTCGGCGGGTAACACGCGCGGGCACACGTTGCCGACATCATTCTTTTCATACAGCGGGGCTAAAATGGTCGCTTTGTTGAATTATGATATGAATCATAATATGATTCAATTCTTTAAAATCGCAAAATGCAACTCTGCTTGCAATTCATTTCTGTATTTTTGTACTGATTTGACATTTATCAGTTTGACAGTTTTGACAATTCATTTGCTGAATTGATTGAGAGGAATTGCTAAATGTGACCATTTTAGCCCCGCAGGCCGCCGGGTTGTGTCGCGGGGCTTTGTCGGCGGCCCGGCGGGCTCAGTGTGTATTGCGCTTAAAACCGATGATCCACGAAGCACGTGGACTTAGTACTAGTGCCTTTGTCTATGACTAGTGCAAATTGCAATACGTAATTTAATATGTTCTTAATTTAAACTTCGGCTATTTTCGTATCCGTTCGGCCCGCCCTGCCTGCCCTGCCCCGGGGCAGTTCGAGATGCCGAAAAGGCGAAAACGCTATTAGAATAATATTATTATAATATTGTCTCTACATAATAATATTATGATGTTTACATGCTCTAGTGAGTCTAGCACGTGAGGAGTGATCGCTACACGTGTCCAAAAACTTGTTCCCAACTCAGGCAGGCGGCTGCCCATTATAAATCTCGCAAAAAACATGCAGATGGCTAATTTATGATTTGTAGTTTGAACCTAAATTCATGTTGGATTTTCTGTGAAATCCTGTTCCTTCAAGTATGGATTAACCCTTGATTTACCCGGTGACTATATACCTGCGCAACGTACCCCGTGGAGTCCCTCGGACTCCCGGAAACAAGTTGGTAAATTTAATATGAAATAAGAACATTTTTAAAGTGAAATACTTATTATATTTGTTAATTATTTATTTGTTTTTAATATCATCATATCAGCCTATATTCGTCCACTGCTGGACATAGGCCTCTCTCAATGAACGCCAAGATGACCGATCTCCTGCTACTCGCATCCAACATGGACCCGCGACTAAACGGAGATCGTCGTCCCACCTAGTTGGAGGTCGACCTTTTTAATATGGCAAAGGTTTTTAATTAAAAATTAAAGAATTACAGCCTTTTATTAAGGAACTCCTAGACCAAGGCACTTTTTATCATAAAATTACGAGGTCTAACTTCTAGCCACTAATAAATATATTAAAAAACATGTTTTTAAAATAACGAATTATAAAACTTATTAAGGACATCATAAACGCTTATTAAAAGCAAAAAGAAGAACATGGGTAAAATAAAAAACAAAAACGTGCAAGACCATTCAGTCGCGGTTGTTGACAAAGTCATTAGTCATTACATATTTTTTGTCCAGCTAAGGCACACAGGCTTAGTACAACTATGGCACATATACGGTACCTATTCATCATCACTCGAAGTATCTGAACACTCCGAAGCAGAGTTGTGGTCTGAGAGCTCGCAGTGATCCTCAGTTTTAGACACCACCACATAAGGCTCTAGACTCCTAGACTGGTTCAATGTTATATCTTGCTGACCCTCATCATCCGTATCGCTGTCAGTTAGTTGCACAACCCAATTGTTCACCACGGACTCAAAATCTTCATTGAGGTCGTTTATAGTACTACGAGACGCCATTACATCAACAGAAAACAACAATATAATATGTAAAGCCCGACCAACAAAATAAAAAACCTTGCCATATTGCGGAAAACTACTGGAACTAATTTCTTCAACTGGCAATAATCTTTATGAGATGTCATAATTGTCATCTGTCAAAGTGTGTTCTCGACATAAAGTTAATATAGGTACCTATCGGAAAGGTATAATATTAACTTTATGGTTCTCGATTGTGCGTGATATATTTCTTGGACAAGTGGGTTATTTACGCGTTAAAATGCCGAAAACTATTAAAAGCCAGTTAAGAAAAGTTTAATGGAATCAGGCGTTACTTTGCGGAAATCCATAGCTTAAAATTTAGTTTTTTATTATTTTTAGCAATATTCCGCGAAATAAACTTCCACCACCATGCAGGTTGAAAACCTCGACGCGCGTTTCGCTCCAACACCGGAGCATCCTCAGGATGTGGACTCTACGAACAACGTCCGTCAAGTACGTTGTTCGTAGAGTCCACATCCGGTTTTTATGAACGCTTAAAGTTTTCGATGGAGTCCCAGGGACCTACCGGGTAAATTAAGGGTTAAACATGATTAAACGCATTTGTTGGGGCACCATCATAATATAGAGGTGTAGACTTTACATGTGTAGGATTTGATAATAGCAAGAATTTGCTGTTTTTTGTTACAACAACGTTTTTAGGAAGCAGTTGTGAAGGTGTGACTGCACTGCTGTCTGCAGCGGAGGGACGCGACAATGGCTGATGGTAGGACCGTTTAGCTCGAAAATATAACGCCGTACCTATATGCCGTGCCAAAGCAGCCTACGTACACGTAGTAACTATCTTCTAATAGCATAGAGAAATTATACAAGTATAATTCGTCCATAGTAATAGGTATATAGCTGTAGCGCTATGATGCTATGTAGCTATGATGCACATACGCCTAGTGCCGAGTGCGGTTTCACCTTTACAATCTAGCCTCTAAGCTTGACACTGAAATCACAAATATGACGAAGTGACTAAGAATGACGCTGCTGTAATCGTCTCATTTGTAACATCACTCTTTGCCAACTACTATTGCGGCACGCCTCTTGATAAAATTGCTGCATTATCTCTATTCAGATACAATGTCAAGCGTTTAATGACTTAGAATATTTATCTTAGAGCTTGTTATTATAATATCTACTGATAATTTTTGTATTGCTCTTATGATAAATAAACATTTATTGGAATTCGGGTGCAAAACTATACCTATACCTACCTAAGTGTCTAAACACACCAGTCACCATGCCGAAGTTCCACGGCGGAAGTTAAAAGCATGATTCCGTCTGCAATGTATTTTAAATTACCGATGACCCACCAAGCCGAAATTACGTTGCATTATATTGTAATAAGTAGAGACCGGATTATATACAACATAAAAAGCTTGTTATATGCATGCAAATATGCATGAAAATTGGCAGAATATGCAAAATTACATGACAATATATTTCAAATAGCAAATTCAAAATCTGCTTACAGTTAGTAAATTCTTTTTTGATAAGCGATAATAAATACAGTAACATTATAGCCGGACATTAAAATTATTTTAAAATTTGGTAAACGTAAGCAATTAAATATTTTTCTAAATTTTCAGTTGTAAGATTGTGTCTGCGATCAAGGTTCGCTCCACATTCGCTGAGGAAACTGGGAAGAGAATTTGAACTTGGGTGCAAATATTAGCACAATGTTTCTGGCTAAAGTTCTGCCGTCCCATTGATTTGTAGTTGGCAAGCGCAACGTTCTTTTTTCTGTTTCATTTTAATATCGTAACAGTCAAGACAAAAGACGCGCACGGCTACTGACTGCATTCGAAATGCAGTAAAAAGTCACACTCACAACTATTACTCCCTATATATAGCCCTTAAATGTTTTGTAACTGTTATTATTTTATCCCTCGATCGTTTTATTATTATATTTATTATTATTATATTCTTGGAAATCTATTGTTTCAGCGGTCGAATTCGACCGCTTGGGAGTTGAAGCATTAAATTTGGTCGCATTTCGGAACGCGGGATTAGTGAAAAATGTTGTAAATGTACCGATAATATGCATCATAACTAGATTTTAGGTAAAATATGCTTTTACCGCTGAGAATGGCTAAAATATGCAAATGCATATAATCCGGTCTCTAGTAATAAGTATGCGTTATATTATAACTAGATGACGCCCGCAACTCCGTTGCGCCAAAAAATAGTTTATCGCGTGGGAACCGTACATTTTCCCGGGATAAAAAGTATCCTATGTCCTTTCCCGGGACTCAAAGTATCTCTGTACCAAATTTCAGCCCAATCGGTTCAGCAGTTAAGGCGTGAAGAGGTAACAGACAGACAGACAGACAGACACACTTTCGCATTTATAATATTAGTATGGATATGCATTGACATTGCTGATGTAATCAGTCGGCATGGTGTGTTTAGACACTAAATAATGTTTTAAGAGGGAACAGGATATTAGTCTAATTACGAGTATTATTATTGTGATATTTATTATTTAAGCATCTTAAGCATCGTCATGTCAATTAACGATTATCTTAGGGCGATTTATGTGTAGTGATCTTAATTCTAAAGGATCGCCTTAAAACACACAGAAATTAACTTGGCACCTGCCTCCATAGTTTCCTCAGTAAGAGCCTCTTACTCGGCACCTCTAGAGGGGCCTACTTAACTTCTGCGTGTTACTTTTCCCTACCGAGCGATCTTATAGATATTATAAAGTCAGTTCTTCCTGCTTTCCTGTGCACACTCGCGCTACGTGTTTCAATTGTATGAAAATATACCTCATGAAATATTTATCCAGTTGACTGCAGTGGCAAAGGAAATTGGAATAGCAATTATGTAAATAAGCTTACCTTTGTGTTCTT
Source organism: Polyommatus icarus (assembly GCA_937595015.1). Classification (NCBI taxonomy): domain Eukaryota; kingdom Metazoa; phylum Arthropoda; class Insecta; order Lepidoptera; family Lycaenidae; genus Polyommatus; species Polyommatus icarus. The sequence goes on along the minus strand of OW569329.1, from coordinate 6,192,828 downwards.
CTGTATAGATTTTGTAACAAGGTCGAGATTTGTGAAGTCGATGAATGAAATTTCAATACCCATTCTTTGTACGACTTGTCTGGAAGAAGAAAAATGTTTTAGTTGACAAACTTATCATGCGTAAGCGCTTATTCCATTTCACTAAATTTAGATATCTTAAAGATTTAGTGACTAAATTTAGTCAAGTGGAATAACATTGAGTAACTTTCTAAATGTTATTCCACTTGACTAAATTTAGTCACTAAATCATTTAGATATCTAAATTTAGTGAAATGGAATAAGCGCTTTAGGTCCTTAGTATCTTTAGGATCTCCCTGAGATCATAACAAAGCTAGGGTTTTCGTGGTTGGATACCGCTGTCGATCCTGGCGACACAGGAGATACAGTGGTGGGAATGTGTGGTGGGCCAAAGCCCGTATATAAAAAAAAGTATCTTTAGGTAGGTTAAAAATCGGCCTAGGTAAAATCATAGAGCTAGTAAGTCAAGTTCGTAACCAGTGGCGGGGCAAGACCTACATCTTATGTGGGCAAGATATATCTTGCGCCCCCCCCCCCCCCCCCAATTGGATGACGCTATAGAACGGATTTATTGAGAGAAATAATCTTTTGATACTTAAAGTTTTATTTATAAAACTTTTTTTATGAATATTTGAGTATCACGTACAACTCGTAAAACCTTTAAAAAAAACCTAGTGGTCTAAAGGGCGCGAGGCCCCTAGGACCACGAGGCCGTGGGCGGTCGCCCACAACGCCCACGCCTTGCACCGCCTCTGTTCGTAACTTTTCAATCCATACAGACTTTCCTATGAATTTAAGAAGGTAAGTTTACGCGTCAAGGTACTACGCGCCAGATAAACGATTTAAGTTTTGTTTTTTGACCGATTGCCAAACAAAGATAATTTTAGGAGCAACGTGCTAATCTTATCAAAATATTATTTAAATAAAACTTAACCATAAAATGAAACGATAATAATTAAAGGCAATAACAATATTTAACAGAGGCAACCTTTAAAATAATTAGCAACAATGCTTCAATTGCGATAATAGCAGAGCTAAATAGGCCATAAAATAAAGTGGTGCAATTTTCCAGGTAAACTGTTTAATATCTACCTAATATGTACTTTATCTATAAATAATATTAAATACGAGGTATTTTTGCTATAGCTTCATATTTTCCTTTTTTCCATTATTTTTATAACAGCAAGCTAAAGGACTCAACAATCTCGTCATGTCTAAACTTCGTCATCTTGACGAGGGCTAGGTTTTTAGCGATGTCATATTGACTAGGTACATTAATATGTACCTAAGAGAGAAACTTTAATTGAAAGTAGAACTTAATATAATTATTAAGTTCTACTTTTAATTAAAGTTTCTCTCTTTCGACTTTCAGTCATCACGCCATCAAACATAGAGGAAAATAATATATCAGATAGCATATCAACCTACATCGATCCTAAAAGGCTCAGCTAAAAGGAAAATCATGGTGACGTCATTTTACGCTATGGAAATGTTACGACTTACGTCGTAAACCTTTCCTAGCACGCCAACTACAGCATGACACTACAAAATGCCATGACGCGATCATGACGTACGCAAGTCATGATCACAGATCATGGCGTAACGCTACAACCTGCAACACTGTATAGTACGTTACCCTTTTACACATTGGGAGTTTCGGTCGGCAATTCATAAAATGTGTGTGGACATTTAAAATATCTACCTACACAACACTTTTTACTAATAACCTCCTCGTTTTTTGGAAGTCGGTTATGAAGACAAGATGATGCTAATTTGTAAGTTTTTTTTGTAGAGATAATCAGGTAATTGAGTGGTTTTTCTTACGTGTTTCAATAGCCTGCGAAGGTATTCAAAGGCGTTTTTCAGAACCTAGTTTTCTTTGTTTCAATCGACGACGAACGTACTGCTACCAGCAGCCAGCTACACTATCATATTATCAGTAACTATTTAGTAATCTGTTATGCAGTATTCTATGGCTACTGATAAACACTTTACTCAATCGCGTGAGAGGAGAACGCAATGCTACGTAAGAGATAGAGAATAGAGATAACCAACGTACCTACTTATATGTATATTTTTTACGTACTGATAAAAGTGGATAAAAGTGAGAACCTGCAGGCTAAACGGGTCTTGCTGTTAAAAGGACGTTATAGTGTTGTCTGTAACTTTTGTTTTGAGTTGTGCCAAAATTATTTTATCACGCTGGAAATATTCATTTTTTTCGAGATCAAAACTATCAATCAAATCTTTTTTCTCAAATTCCAGTTATTAGTTTTAAGTTATTAGGTACTTATTACCCATCAAAATACTATTAAAATAGCCCAGGATTCGCACAAACAACAAGCAATTCCTTGCCATAATTTTATTAGTCATATTATCATCATATTTAATTTGATTATAAAGTGACATAGTATAATTTGTTATCATTGCGTTAGCTACCTAATATGAAGTGTCATAATTCATAGCCGAGCCCAATCGTCTAAATTACGGCATGACTAGCGCGAAACGTTCTGATAAAGCAAATTAACGGAACCGGTAAAACAAGACTAAAATGACATCATCCGTTTTCAGATTCGCAATATATTTTTTCCTTCCTCACTATAATTTGCTTCGTCATTTTGGTGCAACGTGTGGTCATGGACTCATACTTGATGAGTTTATAATTATGTTGTAATCAACGAGATGTTTAAATAATAACAATTATTTTACATTTTATAAAGTCATGCATATTTGTTCTATGTGGGTCAAATTGATAAACGAGCGACCTTCGAATTCACATAAAATTATCTTGTTTCTAGGCCATTTCATAAATACAAATAAATAGAAAGAGAGAATGAGTAGAGTGAAAAGTTTCAATATATTATGAGATAATATTGTTTTAGATTGTTTTGGAAACCAGGAACTTTACGTTTGAAATATTCTTAGGATTACAATCCGTCTGATAGATTCTAAACATTTTTTTTTATTAAATAAGGGGGCAAACGAGCATACGGGTCACCTGATGGTAAGCAACTACCGTCGCCCATGGACACTTGCAACATCAGAAGAGCTGCAGGTGCGTTGCCGGCCTTTTAAGAGGGAATACGCTCTTTTCTTGAAGGTTTGCAGGTCGTATAAGTCCGGAAATACTGCTGGTGACAGTTTGTTCCAGAGTTTTACAGTGCGCGGTAGAAAGTTACGCGAAAAACGCACTGTGGAAGACTGCCACTCATCAAGGTGATGAGGATGGTATGTTTTTCGCGTGGGACGATGGCGAAAAGTTGCAGGTGGTATGATTCCGAACAATTCCTCAGAGCACTCCCCGTGATACAACCGATAGAGGATGCAGAGCGAAGCTACATCTCGGCGTAATTCCAAGGGGTCCAAGCTGTTTGAAACACTATGGCAATCAACAATTCGAGCGGCCCTTCGTTGGATACGATCCAGAGCAGTTGGTATTTTGGCGCCCCTGCCCAGAGATGAGAACAATATTCCATATGAGGCCGAACCTGCGCCTTGTAGAGTTGTAGGCGTTGGTCCGGACTGATTCTGAAGTACTGTCTCGCTCTGCAGTTAAGAACACCAAGCTTCTTCGAGGCTAATCTGGCCTTACCCTCTAGAGTCTAGATGATATCGGAACTGGATTTACTAGAGTAGAATTACAAAACAGATATATTTTAATAGGATCCGAAACATTATTTATGGTGACAAACCGGAAACTTCGTGCGGCAAACTCGCTGTGACAAACCACCACCACATTAAATATTTTGGTGTACAGTACCCGGCAATAAATATTGCACATCGACCTTTGGAAAGAGACATTCGGCTAATTTCGGTTTCATAGAGCGTTATCTTTGTAGCACACACCTATTTGACATTATGTCAGTCGTTGTTCAAATTCAATAGAGTGCAGTCGCGTCCAGTTCAGAATATATATCTAGAGTTGTTAACACCCCTAAATTTGCTACAGCTGTAATTTTCCAAACGAATTTTAAATACGTAAACATAATTTGAACACCCTTTTTTATTTTATTTTACCCGAACTTAAAGCCATAACTTATAGAAAATTTGGTGTATTTTATACAAAGAATAATAAAATTGTCAAAAGAAGCAAACCATAATTGTTTTAACAGCTCCTAATATATACCGGACTTTTTGTATTTCGTGCGTAAGAGATAACGCTCTACAAAACCGAAATTAGCCGAATGTCACTTTCCAAAGGTCGATGTGCAATATTTATCGCCGGGTACTGTAAGTAACTACCCACAAGGGGCTTCTTTATAAATTTGATATGTAGGTAAAAATATAAAGAAACCTCATAAATGAAGTATCGGACAGTTATCGATTGCGTCGCGGCCAAGAAAATAATTAAATAAATGTAAACGCGTAGCCTCAGATTAAAATATAATATACTTATTAGTTATTACTTAGAGTAGAAATGCGGTCTACTGACTTGTGAGTACATAGATACCAAGCAAGACCAAACAAATGGTATACTTAACCCAAATCTATAGACTATATCTTGGCATTTAATTCCTTTCTTTCCTCAAACTAGCTCGCTGTCCTTGCCCTAGAACCCTAGCCCACTTATTTGTCCTTCGATCGCGGATTCTATTGTATAATATTATATTCTATTGTTGTCGCGATCACCGGTGATTTTAATGGGGCATGAAGGATTAAATAACAAGCGAAACATATTATTTGCAGCATTTCGGAGCATAAGATTTGCGCGAACATTTTTAACATAAACTACTATATCCAAAAATATTTCAGTGAGCGAGCTTATTGCCAAGAAAAAGATTGGCGATTTAAAAATAGACTGCGATGCCTAACTATAATATTGTACGTAGTTTAGTGATAACATCGAGCTAAGAGTAGCAAGAAGCGACAAACAATAGTTACAGATAGTATTGAAGTTTTTCGTTACAATGTTCACAGGATAAGACTTTATTACCACCAAGATCTAAACTAGCAGATAAGAAGTAGATGTAAAGACGTATTTGAAACGAAATATAGAAAAACTGCATCTAAAATACGATAGTGTTTTGTTTTTACATGATTTTTCTACACGAAAAAAAAAATTCTAAAAATGTTTCGGAGGTAAAGATGAGACTGCAGCACATATAATAAGACGTAATAGTTTTGAGTATTTCTCATTGAACTTGATTCGTCTACAATGGGGATTGTCCATTTTTTTTAATTTTGCTCATTACAAAAACATTTCGAGGAATAAGGTCAGTGATCGCTTTTCTGTATATAAACGAAAAAAATACCCATTAGTTACTTATATTTTTGAACAAATATGTTTAACCTTAGTTTGACCTTCAATGGCGTTAAATTAGCAATAAATTCGACCAACATTACGTTTTGAACTTTTGGTAAGCTTCTCGTATCAGCTTTCACGTAATGATAACTTATGTTTGACAAACCAGCCATTATAAATAAGATTGAAACGAAAAAAAACATACCTACTGCAGAGGTCAATTGGCCGCCGATGATGACGTCAGAGCGAAACTTTAAAAATTTATTGAGAAAAAACTAGCCAATGAATTTCAAAATTATTTAATTTATATTCTTAAAATACCCTATCTTAACGAAAAAAATTATAAAAAGTACATGTGATTTTTTTTGGACAATGCCCATTCTACAGTATGGTAAAGTGTAGGGTTTTCCTAATATGGAAAAGGTTGTTCTACATATTATAACTGGTTTAAGATATAAAAACATGTTATAGGCCACACAATATCAGTCAAGAAATCAAGACTCATTTCATCTTATATTCAACAAAAAATATATGAGTGCCCATATCAAACTATTGATTTTACTATCTTAAGCAAGTTTACGAATTAAATATCTTTTTTTTTTCTCTTAAATATAATTGAAAGTTAAACCACATTCAATAATTTTAGCACTTCATTTCACACTCGCGCAATTCTCATTGCCAGCTTTGTCTAATGTCTTAGCTCATTATTTAAGAAAAAAGCATTTAGTTGTAGCCTATAGGAGTAGGGTTGCCATGCATCCGGATTTCCCCGGATTCGTACTAGTTTCAAGGGCGTCCAGGGAGCGTCAGGCGAGGTCTTTGAAAAGTGTCCGGGTAAAATCCGGACTTGAGTTAATCAGATTTTTACAAATTCTTGTTGGAAAAGCAAAAATTGGCAAGACGTAATGGTAAATACTGTTCAAGAGGTGTCTGGGGAAATAGCCACATTTCGGCCAAATGTCCGGGAATTTTGTTGTGCCTGACCGGCGACGGCAATTTAGGTCATGGCATCCCTATGTAGGAGTAACTTATTATTTTAAAATTCTAATTATACACTCACCTGAACAATCTGTTGGTGCCTCCATATACATCATCACCAGATATGATATGGTCACCTCGGCTCAATAGAGAAGCTATTGTAGTGGTTGTTCCCAAACCAGAAGCAAATGTCAACGCATGTTTACCATCATCTAGAGCCGCTAAGCACTCTTCCAGTGTATTCCTTGTTGGATTGCCAGATCTGCCATATTCAAAGCCCTAAAATTCAATAAAGATTATAAGAAACTGATGTATCAAAATGAAAAAATAATAAATTTGAGACAGTTACGGTTCACAGCTCAATAGCTCTTATTATCTTGTCAACAAGAGTTTTCATACTCTGTGCCTTAGGTAGCCCATCTTGCCCCGTTTACTTACATTATGTTCTGCGGGCGCTGACTGTTTGAAAGTTGTGGAAGTAAAAATTGGGGCAACTACCGCCGACGACTTCCATTTACCAGGATCCTGGCCGGCGTGGATAGCAATAGTTGCAAAGCCCGGAGCTTGTTTCAAAAAACCATTTTCAGCCATCTATAAAAAATATTGTTAGACTAAGAGACAATAAAAATTTACTTTCTTATAAATTAGGTATGTTAGTAGTAGGTAACAAAAACCGTGATATTTATTATCCCACATAATGTATTTGCAAAGAGTCCTTGTGTGGGTAAAAAAATGGCTGATGCAACTACTAAAACATTTACAACACAAAAACTACCTGCTGTAATCCAGAAAAAAATTGGTGAATACATTAACAAATTATCACAGACACATTTTATGTATCGCAGTTTTGAAAGGTTACTATTTATATTTAAATTATTTATCCAGCTATAATGTAGGTCTAGATATTGAAACACTGGTGTTAAATTATCCTTATTTATCATTGATAATATTATAACAATAAGATGTTTAAGCGCATTCTATAAAACAGCAATAAAATATGTTTAAAAACCGGACTGATAATAATTCCTAAGAATTTTCCTTTTTATACCTAATATACACGTTTATATACAAAATACACGTTTAAATTATATTTTTAAAGAGGCGTACCTTTTTATATTTTGCACTTGAAATATAATTACTTGAAATTACAGGGGCACCGGCAAAATAACCTAAATTTAAATCGCGTAATTTTAAATTCAAGTGCAAGGATATAGCGCCTTTCTGCTACGTCGCCCAGACAGAAAGTGACAAATGACAATTGACATTTAAATTTTTCAAATTTCAGTTCAGTTTTTTTTTTTTTTTTTTTTTAATAAAATTTTACGGGCCTGGATTCTAGTCCTTTTAGCCCAGTCCTTAAAATACATTTCATTGTTTTTAACAACAAGTAACTTAACTTAACATTACACAGGGCATTACGGAATTAAAGTTTTTTCCCAACATTTTTTAAGAAGCTATAAAGCGGACCATAAAAAGTATTTTTTTGAAGTAAATCTTTCAAAGACAAGTTGTCTATGTTTATATCACTGTCACTGTCATCTTTGTCCAATTCACTGATTTCACTACACATCATTAGGCGTGCCATATTATGTTTTCCACATCGAAGAACCAGATGATCAAGAGTCTCCTCTTCAACGCCGCAGTCACAAAATGAGGTATTCACCATCTTCAATCTGTAGAGATGAGATTTAACTTGGCAATGCCCAAATCTCATCCTGTTCATAGTAACTATAAATGATCTAGACATTTCTTTCAATTTATGGTACCACGGTTTGGCGGGCGGGACCTTTTGTATATCGTAATACCATTTTCCTTTTTCAGACGACGTTTGGGTAAAGTATGCCTTGAACAACTCTCCCAGGCAGTCTTTCATAGGAGCATGTATATCTGTATACGGTATGTGCTGGAGTTGACTGTGGTCTTCGTCTGGATCTCCTCTTGTTGCGGCATCAGCTTCTTCGTTGCCAGTAATTCCAGAGTGAGAAGGTACCCAAATGAATTTAACATTTTTACTATTATTATACATATGGTACAAAGTTTGCTTAATTTTTAATATTAAATAATTTGTATTAAATTTTAAGACCCTATTTTTAAGTGCAGTTATAACACTAAGTGAATCAGTTAAAATCAAACAATTGCTTTCATTAATTGAAGATATATACAATAATGCTTTATATATAGCATAACATTCAGCAGTAAATATACTACATTCATACGCTAATTTTATACATTTTTTAATTTTTTTCTGAGGGTCATAATAGGCTGATGTAACAATATTTAAGGTTTTCGACCCATCAGTATAAATTCTGTACTCATTATCTATAGTATTGAGAAGATCATTTTGGTTACTTATTTGTTGCTCACATATTGTAACATCATGCATGTATGCATTATATTCAATATTATACATAGGCCAATGATTTTCTCTAAATATATAATTTCCAATATTTAAGTAGATGTTTATCATAATCCTTAATAGTTCGGGCAATTTTCTAGAAATAATGTTAGAAACATCAGTATATGGACCCACTTTCATACTATTTGTTGGAACTATAGGAAGAATTCTATTTAAAAGATGATTATTTTTAGAGGCAAATACTTTTAAGCAAAATCGTTCAGCAATTTTTAGCCTTATAATAGTTAGTGGTGGTATACATGTCTCGGCCTCCATGATATGTATAGGAGTAGAGCACATTGCACCTGTTATGACTCTAAGAGCTTTATTTTGAATAACATCTAATTTTCTTAATAAGTTATAATTACAGTTGTAATATGCTAAGGTGCTGTAATCAAAGTGACTACGTACTAAACTCTTATATAACATGGATAAAGTTTTAGGGTCGGATCCCCAGTGTACTCCTGCCAAAGATCTAATTATGTTAAGACCTCCACAAGCTTTTTTGATAATTTGTTGGATATGATTTTCAAATTTTAACTTATTGTCAAGATATATCCCCAAAAACTTTTTTTCGCAGACCCATTTGAGACTGTTGTTGTGAAGTTTAACATTAAATAAACTTCCTGGATCTGATTTAGAGAAAATCATGGCTGTACTTTTTTCCAAACTTATCCATAGCTTTAATTTTCTTGTATAGTAATTATATACTTGTTCTAATGCCTTATTTAATATATTTACAGCAATATTTACATCCTTATGACTACTATACACAACAATATCATCCGCATACTGTAGAAATTTTACATTACAACTTAAAAGATATTTACACAGTTGACTTGTGTATATGCTATATAACAGTGGCGAAATAGTGGCACCTTGCATTGTTCCTTTATATATATGTCTAGGTCCATGTAAAATGTTATTAAATTTGACATACATTGTTCTCTTAAATAAAAATTTAAAAATCCATTCACAGACTTTTCCGGGGACACCTATATCTATCAAGACTTCAACAAGGATAGTTGGATCAACATTATCAAACGCCCCCTGAACATCGAGAAAGGCACAAACAGTGGAGGAAAATGAGTGGAATGAATCTTTAATATCCCTTAATAATGCAACATAGCTTTCTACACAACTTTTACCTTTACGAAAGCCATACTGCTCCCTTGGTAAGATATTATTTGATTCAACATACCAGTCTAGTCTCACCTTAAGCATGTATTCAAATATTTTACCAACACAAGATGACAAAGATATAGGTCTATATGAGTTACAGTCATTTTCCGGTTTTTCTGGTTTAAGGATTGGTACAATACATTGTGTTTTCCATGAGTCTGGTATAAGATTGTTTGTCCATAATAGATTATAAATATCTAATAATATTTTTTGGGCATCTTCATGCATGTAGCCTAATATTTTGTAAGGGATATCGTCTAAGCCTGGAGTAGTGTCTTTTCTAGATTTCAAAGCAAATTGGAATTCTTGCCATGTAAAAGTATTACTCAAAAATATGCTACTTGAATTGCCTTCCTGGATAAAATATGAATTTAATAAATTACTATCTATATATTTTTCAGGTGGATCATTGGGTGCATACTTATCAAGAAAAGATGGAATCCATTCACTGTTTTTTGGTTTACTAACAGAAGAAGCTCTTTTAAATCTACGGATATAATTCCAGATGACAGTAACAGGTGTTTGTCTGTTGAATGATTCACAAAGGTTTCTCCAACTATTCTTTTTCTTTTCCCTTAATAACTTTTTTTTAATTGCATCTATTTTTTTATATTCAATGAAATTTTCTATAGATGAATGTGTTCTATAAAAATTTAGAGCAGCTTTACTTTTTTTAACTGCTTCTAAGCATTCATTATCCCACCAGGGAACTGGTTTTTTCCTCATGGTTGGGGAAGTTATATTTAGTTTTGGAATACATGATTCTTTAACTGTATTTAATATAACACAAAATTTATTATAAGTAGATAAAGGTTCGTTGTAATCAATAGTAAATGACCTGAATGCCTTTTCAGTTTCAGATGCGAAGAGCTTCCAATCTGCCTTGTCATACAGAAATCTTTCCGTTGGTTGACCAACTTCAAAATCTTGTGGATGGAGTTCAATAAATGTGAAAGTAGGATAATGATAGCTGCCCATTGGATCATCACTAACGCTCCAATGGCATAGAGGAGCGATTTGTGGGCTAACACAAGTAATGTCAATTGAAGATTGGCTATTACGCAAACTACCTACTGTTGTTGGAGCTCCCGAGTTCAGGATACATAGGTCACACTCATCTAATAAATCGTAAACATCTGTACCTCGAGGCTTGGTTTGAAGACATCCAAAAGCAACATGATGAGCATTTAAATCTCCAGATAGTATTATCGGTTTTGGTAAACTATTAACAATTTGTTTAAGTTGTCTAGATTTGAACCTTCCTCGTCTTGGTGGACTATAACTACATAAGATAGACAAATTACCAATATCAGTTTTAAGAACTATAGCTGCAGATTGTAAATCTTCATAAAAAGGCAGATTGACAGTAATATATTTGAAATTATTCCTAATGAGTATGGCGACTCCACCACGGCCGTTAAGGCCATGTTGGTAAATAAAATTATAACCAGTTATTTTAAAATTATGATTTTCTTTTAAATGTGTTTCATTTAACAAACATATATCAATGTCATTTTGGTCCAAAAAAGTAATAAGAAGAGGTTTTTTGCTATTAAGATTTTCAACATTAAATTGGCATATTTTCAAAAAATTACTATCCATGTTTAAGGTTATTTAATAATACTTCCTTTATTACTGATGTTGTCATTTTTTTATTACTGTTACTTAAATTTACTAATGTAGCTACTAAAGACTTTAAAATGTTGTCGCTTTTTATTATACCTTGTATTAATTCCTCATTAGTTATCTCATGTTTTTTGTGTGGTAAAGCCGGGAAATCAGTACTGTAATGTGCCAAACTGTAAGTGTGGTCAGTGTTTTTAGTCACATTTGCGTATGCCATTTTATTTTGTTTATTTTGTTTTTCCATTATTTTCTTTTGCTTAACCGGACAGTTTCTAGATATAGCAAGATGTGGTCCACCACAGTTGGCACAATGCAGTGCCTGATCATCAGGGCACTTAGAATAATGATGTTCCTTTGAACAAATCGAACATTTTTGGACACATTTACATATCTTAGCATGGTGATTAAATTTAAAGCACTTGTAACATTGCAGCAAAGGAGGGTTATATTCATATACTTTATAATTAAAAATATCTAATGAGACAGATTGTGGTAGTATATTGGAGAGAAATGTCACAGAAACCGTTTGAAACGGTTTCACTTTGCCATTAACTTTTTTGGTGAACCTTCTCACTCCAATAATTTCATAGGCAGAAGTTAACTTTTTGAATAGGTCTTCATTACTTATCCTAGTCGGTACATACCGTAGTACTCCTATCTTTTCGATGCTCCTAGCTGGGATGAATGCTTTGAAATTATTTTTTCTATGGAAGTTTTCATTCAGCAAGTAATTATTGGCATAACTTGCCTGGGAGAATGCTATTGCTATTTTATTGGCTGCTACTCTTTTTATGCCGGTTATTCCTTTGATTTCTTCTTTGAATATGGATGTTAGTGTTAACGGATTTTTGTTGCCGATATTGCTATCGGTTTGGGTGGATTCGGTATATACGATATACTCCTGAGATTGGGACTTCTCAGGGAATAAGCGTCTGTAGCCGGGTTTACTATACGGGATGTAAAATGACTCATCTAAAACATCCCTGTCTTCGTCAGTATCAGGCCCTCGCGGCCTTTTTCTGCCGGGTTTCCCAGGGGCTGTCCCCCCAGGATCCTCCATTTCAACGTCTATTATTCCACCGTTTTGCGTTGTTTTATTATTAAAATGCTTTATATAAACTATTTTAAATAGGTAATTAAATTCGCAAAAATTGAAAAAATACGACTTCTCTTTTTAACCGATTCATGGCCAATGCCGCGCCCAGCGCGTCATTCAAAAAGTTTTAGTGAGGCCGATGACGCGCCAGACGCGGCATATAAGAATTGTTAAAAAACACGTTAAAACTAATTTATTATACTGTAATTACAATTCCCTTGTCTAAATATACATGTTGAACTCAATTTTATGCGTGGCCGTTTATTTTAGAATTAAAGGCTACTAGTCAGAGATCGTCAATCATTGGTTCACTCGAAGAATCCTTACTTTTCTGCGATTAGCGTATTTATGAAACTTTTTTTCTTATTAACACTCATCTTCATCAGCGTCAGTAATTTAGCTTCGATGCTACTGTCTGTTGAGTTATTTTTTGCGTCATGACAAATACGAGAACTTTCAATTACTTAATGTCCTTTTCAATGTAAAGTTTTGCAATATTGAGTGACTATATTCTGGAAAACTTTCATTCTCCTTATTGTTGTTTTCCAGGCAATTTTCATTTGAGTATGTTTGTAAATCGTGGCTGGCTATATTCAGGAAAGTCATTATATTCCTGCTGATTATCCAAAACAAAAGTATTTAATTTGTTTAAATAAACGATTTTCTGAGAGCTCTTAAATTTTAATACAAATTTATATTGTCATAGCTACACAACTACTCTAAGTTATTTATTCTTCAACTAAAATAGATGAAGTTGCTAGTCATAATAAATCCCACAACCTTTACGGAAAAACTACCATGCCTATTGATTTGTGCTTTAACATGTAATTAGGGTTCTAACCATAAAGGTAATATACCTATCGGAATAGAGAAACAATCCCGAGCTGTCAAGCTTAACCAAAATTTGATAGGTATATTAACTTTATGGTTCTAACTTCCGTACCCAAAAGATAAAAACGGGACTAATAGGTACTAAGGCTGGCCTCACACAGCCGGAACGTCTCTCTGAATAATTCATAATCGGAAATTCATAATCTAAATTTCAGCACCTTGCCTCACACACATCTTTGAAAATAAGATTGATCAGTAGTCTCATGATTCCTGGCACATATTTAAACGTCTTTATGGAAGAAGAATTAATACTAATAAATATTATTTTTCTTTTACTTTCGTTTTCACTTAATGTTTCCCAATTTGGAATTAAACTTTTAAGAATTTCCAACCACGCTATGTTTTTTTCCCTGTCATGGTAATCCTCAATGGATGTGTCCTATATTTCAATGCTTAAGATTAAATTTTCCGTGTCAGACATCACGCCAGCAGGTCATAACACGTTCAGGGGTTAGCCTCTTGCAGTGTCAACTGAAATAATTCATAATCTGATTCCAGTATGTGTGTGCCGTTCTATTAAAATGTATGGGAATACGCGCGTTATGAAATCATAATCTTAAATTTATCGATCCGGAATTCAGAACGCTCGTCAGTATCATTCTTACAGATCGATCTGAGAAACATAATCTGAAAAAAATCAGAATGTGTACGTGGAGCATACTTACTGATATTGTATGGAATTCCAGTCTTTCTGAATTAATAATATGAATTCAGAAAGACATTCCGGCTGTGTGAGGCCAGCCTAAGACTTCGCTGTCTGTCCGTCTGTCTGTCTGTCTGTCTCCAGGCCGCAACTCAAGAACGGTAATAGAATTGAAATTTTCACGTATTATGAATATCTGTTGCCGCTATAATAACAAATACTAAAAACAATATAAAATAAAATAAAAAATGAAGGGGGGCTCCCATACAAAAACATAATTTTCGGCATAATTTTGCTCTATAATGGTACGGAACCCTTCGTGCGCGAGTCCGTGTTATATGTGTTATCATCAGTCAGTCAAGGTGTGACGACGTGAGCCCTCACAAAGCTCGGCTTTTAGTAACCAGCACTAATTAAAATCATTAATACCTACATACTCGTATGAGCAAAATTTGTGCCAAAGGTTGACGACTACTTACACATTTTGTTAACAGTATGAATTACTACTTTTATACGCCATATCAGCTTTGAATTACAACTAATACGAACACTGCACACAAAATTTATCTTTCCCCCCTCTGATTTACGCCTATTTACAATAAAATATGCATAAAACACAACCAGTGGCCAATGCCGCACGTGGCGCGTCATCGTTTAGCAGGGCCGATGACGCTTATGGTGCGTCATCGAACAAAGTACTTGGCCTGTCGTAAGAATTTGTTGAAATGAAGGTGGCAACGAATCGGTTAAAAGCCCGCCAACTTTTCTTCAGTTCAGTCACCTCCAGGGTTGCCAATGACAATTTTCAGATTTCCCCAAAAATCATGGTCAAATTCCCCAAATTGGGGACAAAAAATTTGCTGATTCCCCACTAATTTCCCCACACGTTTTTTTTTTTAAATTAATCAATATTCTACTATCTGAGTATAATTTCCATTAGTATAATCAATAATAATAAAAATTCAAACAGTTATCATGATCAATAAGTTTTATTTTATTTGTTTCACGCTACTTTCTTCATTTTTTCGTATAAGACTTACCATCAGCTGAAAAAAACACTACCAAAAAAAGAATAGTAGATAATATATTGGTCAAACCGTTCACACGTGTTACATGAGTCGTGACCAATGAAAATAGCGATACATTTTATACATCGCTTTATATTGTAGTCGATTCGCTATAGATTGTTGAAATAACACCTCTATATTATTATTTAAAATATGTTTTTCTATATTTTGTGAAAAGCATTTTCATTGAAGGGTTTAACTTGACACTGCCCCCCATGTTTTAATTTTTTCTCTTGCAAGGTTCAGCTAAAAATTGTACAAAGCCAGCGCAAAACAAAATCCCCTGATCATAAACAATAATATTGTCTATTGTAATATCAATCGATTTAAAAAAATATGTTCGATGTGTCAATACTCAATGTAGAATGATGAAATATTTGCTAATTATTGAAAAAGATGTCAAAATGTGAAAATCCCCGCATTTTCCCCACATAATGCCAATCCTCAACGAATCCCCAATCAACTTGAAATTCCCCGCAGTTTGGGGAATTCCCCACAAATCGGCAACGCTGACTCACCTCACCTGTCGACTGTCACATTCACAATGACGTTTGCGGAATACAGCTGATTGTCACATTTGACACATATATTTTTTAATGTGACCTGGGTTACACGATCAGTTTTTCATCAATCTGATCCATCAATCTTGGTTAACTATAAAAAGTTTCAGGTAAAAAGATAAAAAGTACCTACATAAAAAAATGATCAGTCCATCAATCGATGGATTCTAAGACGATCAGTTTTGCCGTTTCCGTCAATCTTCCAGACTGATGGGCAGATTGACTCCATTTTATTGGTAGATATTAATAGACCTTCATTAATGATTATTTTGACTTTGACTTATTAGACAATTATTTAGACTTGATTACTAGGCATTCCGCATTAGGCAATCGAAGATGAAAATAGCCGTTTAGCTCCGCCTCTGAAATCTGAATTCTAATTGATACTGGCAAAAGTTTGAATAACTGTATCGACGTCATGAAAAAAAAATCAAATGTCAATGTCACTCTGAAGTCTGAATTTGGCGCGAAAATAAACTCAAAAAAATTTCTTCTGCTGTCAGCTGTGTATTCAAGATTTTTAATTATAGTTATTTTACAATTTATAAATTGATAACAAAAAACGTGAAATATTTATTTTTAAAGTAGCTAACATCTTAATAAAAATTTATAACTGGCACCTAAAGAGAACTCGGAACGCTCCTTGTACATGGACTAATTACACATGAAATATTTATCTCTTTGTAAACTTGCAACTTTTAATAAAAATGAAGATTATTAGTAAACCTCTACGATATGCTCATGCTGAGGGTCATACAGACGTCTGTTACTCTGAGGATGGAAAGTAAGTTAAACTTGTTTATTTTTATATTTATTATAATATGCTAGTTGTTCTCATTTATTTGTTTTGCAGACACATTATAACGTGTGGTCATGACGGCGACGTTCGAATTTGGTTAGACATTGGAGATGATGATCCAAACTCCCACTGTGTCGGTGAAAGTGCGGTTGCAGTGTGTTTTAAAGACAACAGGTTGTTTGTGGCTACTGACAACCATGCTGTGCAGGCTTACACATATCCTGCGTTTGACAAAGATGGAATTATCACAAGATTTACAGCCCCAGTGACACAAATAAGATCCAATGCTAAATTAGAAGTAAGTTGGTATTTGAAAATGACTACTTGATGGAGCTTATTAAAAAATTTTTGTTTACTTTGTGCAAGAAGCTCTTGCCATGATCACATCAAAATGTGATCACAATGGTTATGTGGTCAATTTAGGACCTGATTATGCTTATGTGACAATTTCAATTTTTAGATTCATTATTTCTTTAAGGCAGATCGCACACGTCACACTTTTTGTGTGATCGAGTCTGCATGGCGCGCGCCATCAGAATGTATGGAAGCCGCAGACTCGATCACACAAAAAGTGTGACGTGTGCGATCTCCCTAACTGTTGTTCAAAGTCTTGTTAAAACATTTCAAAAGTTATTTACATGGTTAATGATTATAGGCTTTGGGATGTACCTCAGAAAATATGGAAGCCAAGTTGTGTAGTTTGGAGGGAGGTGCACCATTATTTGTGATGTCGGAACATAAAGGACCAGTACTCAGCATTGCTCTCTGCCCTCAAATGAAGTTTGCTTGCACAGCATGTGGGGATGGGCTTCTGAGAGTTTGGGACATTGATACACAGAAAATTGTAAAGGAAATTCCCTGTGTTCCCAAGATTAACACATTCTTTGCAGCTAAAGTCCTGTGTAAGTAAATGAAATCAATTTGTACAATCACCCATCAATTCCCAAGCGGCACCAGGCTGCCGCATAACAATTTAAAAACTATTGTGTCCGCGATTCCCATGATCGAGGTATTACTATTGCAATCTGCTATTTCCATAGTAAAAAATCTATGGCTACAAGGAGAGTAACAGATATTCATAGTAAATATCAACTTTTGAATGAAATAAAGTGACTTGTGGTTTGTAATGTAGGGCCATTTTCAGAATCTTAATTTACCAGTCATTGGTATTTAATTTTTCAGGTCGTATGGACTTTGAACCATCAGAGGGGCGTTATTTGGCCTATCCAAATAACAGAGAAATAATCTTGCTTGACTGTGAGAGCTGGGGCCAAAGAATGTCATTTACACACAGTAATGTAAGTTTTATTAATTCTAACATCCATAAAACCTACTTGTTGGTAGTCTATGAATATATAATATTGCCTCTCAGATGCATAGCATGCCTTGATTGGGCCCTATTTAAAAAATTGTTAGGGATCCTTAGAAAGGGTAAAGATTTCTCACAAAAGAAGAAATGCATAAAATGGAAAAATTGTAAAATTAACGCAGCGGGCTCAAAATAACCATAATATAGCAAAATCATACAATAAAGTAAAAACTATATGGCAAATCATAAATTCCGCAAAACAAAATAAACCAACAGATACTATTTCATATATAAAACAAAATAATAATATTATAACGAATCCTAATGACATTTCTAATGCTTTTAATAAGTACTATATAAATAAAGTGACACAAATAAATTCAAATAATCAAACTTTTTACAAACAATATATGACATCAAAACTTAATTCCATTTTTATGAAACCATGTACACCTGATGACATTAAACAAATAATAAAAGGTCTAAAAAACACTAACAGTGTTGGATATGATAACATCTCGACTAAAGTCATTAAATATGTAGTTGATTACATTAAGTCACCACTTAGCCACATTTTAAATTTATGTATAGAAAGTGGGATATATCCAGAAAAATTAAAAATAAGCATAATCAAACCAATATTTAAGAAAAATAATAAAGAAAATATTGAAAATTATAGGCCTATAGCTCTAGTACCTGTTTTTTCCAAGGTGTTCGAAAAACATTTATATAATACTATTTACAATTATTTAGAGCAACAAAATATTCTAGCTAAGGAACAAAAAGGATTCCGAAGAGATAAAACCATAAACCTTGCTATATATGAATTTCTAGATGTAGTAATGTCGAATGTTGATAAAAGGACACCAGTTTGCGCCTTATTTATGGATATGACGCAGGCGTTTGATTTTGTAGATCACAATATTCTGCTATTTAAGCTTGAAGCGTATGGCATAAGAGGTAATACATTAAAACTCATAGAAAGCTATTTAAAAAATCGCACTCAGTATACAAAAATAGTAAAAATTAACGCTAAAACAAAAATAGAACAAATATACCTCTCAAAAGCCCTAAAATTACTGTACGGTGTGCCACAAGGAAGTGTTTTAGGTCCACTTCTATTTATTATTTATATCAATGATCTCCCTAAAGCGACTTCCAACCCAATAACACTTTTTGTTGATGACAGTACTGCTACAATCAAATGTAAAGATAACAAAACATATGAACTAGACATAAATAACACGCTAAGGGACATAATTAAATGGTTAGACTCAAATAATATAAAAGCTAATCTAGAAAAAACAAAGCTTATGCATTTTAAACAACGTGTTAATGTTCCCAAATTTGATATTAATTATAAATCTGAGTCAATCTCTGAAGTGCAAACTACCAAATTTCTCGGACTCACAATAGATAGTAAACTATCGTGGAAAGCTCATATCGAACTACTCTGTAAAAAAATTAATAAATCGGTTTATGCCCTTCATGAATTAACTCAAATTTCAAGTGTCAGTACAATAGTAACTGCATATAATGGATTAGTGGTTTCGATACTAAGGTATGGCATAGTATTTTGGGGAAACTCAACAGATGTTGAAATAGTTTTTAAGGCACAAAAGCGATGTGTAAGAGCTATGTTTGGGCTATCACAAACCGATACTTGCAAGCCATTTTTTGTGAAATATAAAATTCTCACTCTTACATGTCTATATATTTATGAAGTTGCAACATTTGTTAAACAAAATCCAAATCTTTTTGAGCTAGCATCGATAGCGAGCAACAGGCGTCAACGTGACATATACCGCCTATGTAATCGTATGACAAATACCACGCTAATGCATAAAAGTGTTTTTCATATGGCTCCTGTGATTTATAATAAATTACCAAAAGACCTAAAAGCAATGAATCTTAAAAAATTTAAGAAACAATTGAAAAGGTTTCTGATAGAAAAATGTTATTATAATTTATTAGACTATGTGAATGATAAAAATCAATAATATAAATTATTTATTGCATTATGTATGAAATCAATTATATTTTATATTACTGTTGGTTGTAACTACATTTCAAAATTTAAAAATTATTTTAATGTATGACATGGAATATAATATGGAATTGAATGAAATGAATGTAAATAAAATTTAATGAATGACTTAAGTATATATTTTATGACTTACATTTTATGCTATGTATATTGATCATAATGAATACCAATTGACAATTTTAATGAAATGTTTGAATGAAATGTATTATTATTTTCTTTATGATTCTTATTTATACAATATTCTGTTCTTTTTTTTTTGTTTTAACATTAAATTTTAATTGACTAAGTAAACAGTAACAATTTTAATACAATTTTATTCAAACAGAACACTTTCTATAAATTTTATCTTAATGAAATGTGTTTTTCATATATTTTATTTAAATTATTCTGTGTGTGATCACTGATTACTATAAATTTTGCATGCCTATAGTTATTAGGTAGAAAGACTGAAACCCTGTATAATTATAACATCTTTTGTACGGTACTTTCTGCAAATAAATGATTCTTATTCTTATTCTTATTCTTAATGGAGGCCCCCTTGGCCTGAAGGTCCCATATAATTGGTATGTCAAATACGGTGGTAGCTACACCCCTGGCCTATGGACAGCATACACAACAAAAGGTGCTGCAAACTACTGTCATCACATCAAATCCAAACTTTGTATCATATAATTTACTCAACAAGTGCTGCCATCAATAGTTCTTCTGGTCTGTATAGTTTTATTTTACTTACATTTCCAGATAAAGTGTGCGATATCACAGTGTCTGTTTTCACCCTGTGGTCAGTACCTGGCCGGTAGTACATTGGCTGGGCAGATAGCCATATGGGAGGTGGAATCCGGGAACTGTTTGGGCGTTATTGAGCATCCAACATCCCATAACGTCACAGCAATGGCATGGAATCCGAAAGGTATTGGAGACTTTTAATTAACAATATCTTTTAACACTTCAAACAATGTACTGCTTAAGGTTGCAGACTCACAGTTTTTTTTGTCTATAAATGAATGATGACATTAATTTATTTTGTTTTTAAATATTTCAGGCAATGGAGTCCTTGTGTACTGCGACCTTGTGGGGCAATTAGGAATGCTGACAAATTGCTATGGCAAAAGTAGTGGAGATGCAGATACAAATGATATTGAAGTAATAGAAAGAGAAGATGATGGTTAGTTTAAATTAACTTAAATATATTATGCATTTATATTTTGTATCTAAATTTAGCCTTGGCTGCTAATGTTTAACAATTTGAATGTCTCAAAGCGCCTACTATAAAAACATATTGGCACATAAAGTTGATTTTTTTGTTATTTTAAAAGTAATCTCGTATATTTTGTATAGACAACGACTTGGACAACCTCATTGAAAACTATGAGAGCGAGGACGAAAACGCAATATCTTTGGAGAAGCTAAGGAACGAGACAATGGGTGTAGTGGAGTCCGAGCGTGTGGAGTCCCGCGCCAGCGAGCCTCCCCCCTCGCGCCGCACCTGCCCCCCGCAGCCGCCCTTCCAGCCCGGCGCCACGCCTATGCACCTGGAGCACCGGTAAATAGCTCTGTCTCTTTCACACACACGCGACAGACATAGTATAAGAGAATGAGAACGCAATATCATTGGAGAGACGATGTGGAGTCCCGCGCCAGTGAGCCTCCCCCCGCGTGCCGCACTTGCCCCCGCAGCCGCCCTGCCAGCCCGGCACCACGCCTATGCACCTGGAGCACCGGTAAATATCTCCGTCTCTTTCACACATATGCGACACATACATTAGAGAGAACGTGAACGCATAATATCGTCGCTATAATAGAATGAAATAATGGGTCTAGTGGAGTCCGAGCGTATGGAGATTGGAGACCCGCGCCAGCGAGCGAGCATTGTATTAGATGTTGCTTGCAACTTAGTTGCTTCCAAATCCGTTGATAGCGCAGGTACTGTAAGTCCTTCCGAAATAAAAAAAATGTCCTTTTCCAGGACTCAGAGTATCTTCATAGCAGTTTTATCAAAGCTACATCAGCGGTTTAAATGTGGAGAGGATAGACAAAGAAACAATCAGCATTTCTAGATCTATAGTGTAATCATCGTTTTATATTTTTTTAAGAATTTATAAATGTTTCCAGATACATGTGTTGGAACGACGTTGGAATAGTGCGTTGTCACACGGGCGAGAATGGCGAGTCGACCATCGATGTTGAGTTTCATGACACGAGCCTGCACCATGCGATACATCTTAACAACTATTTGAACCACACTATGGCCAGCCTGTCGTCAACTGTATTGGTTTTGGCCTGTGAAACGCCTAGGTAACTAGAAATCGTTATATTATTATGGACTCTAGTCTTCACAAGTCAACAACGAACACATAAACTCTGGGAGGTTTTTGTGTACAAGTAGCAATAGGCATGTGATAAAATGTCCGTATTAGAAGCCTTACAGGCGAACGGCACTTGTCGACTTATCTCATACTTACATCAACTTGTCCCAGGCACTGCAAGTATATAAATAGTCACTAATAGTTGTGTATCAGCATGCAGATAGGCGCACACGCACACATTCAAATCGATCGCGGTAATTTTTTTTAAGATCATTTTTTTCACGCCGGAATTTGCTTATTGTTTCCAGCAAGCTAGTCTGCATATCGCTAGCTGGCAGCAGCCGCGAGTGGAGCGTGTCTATGGCGGGCACGGAGGAGGTGGTGTGCGTGTGCGCGGGCGCCGTCGTCGCCGCCGCCACCAGCGCGCGCCTGCTGCGTCTGTACACGCCGCTCGGGACGCAGCGACAGGTATTATACAGCACTGGCGGGCAGCAGCCGCGAGTTGGAGCGTTTCTATGGCAGGCACGGAGGAGGCGGTGTGCGTGTTCGCGAGCGCTCAGGACGTAGCGACAAGTAAACTAGAATAAGCCTTGATTTATATGCATCTGCGCAATTGAGCGGCCCGGCTGTATGTAACGATTTATTTGAATAGGGGCGTGGTCGCAAGGCTGTTTACAATTACAATTGATTTCTTGGTGTCGCAGCCAAACTCTCGATCACATCACACATGTAAATGGAACCTGAATTCGATGTCTTGCCGTCATAAGACATGCGACTGGTCTATAGGTATGTCAACTACAGTTCTGAAATTATGAGCATCACAAAAAATCCGCTCTCACCTGCAAAACATTTCGCCACTTCTCACTCGTACACAAGTAAATGAAACATTGTGAATACGTGGAAACGGGATATTCGTTAGTGAAAACATGACGTTGCGTAACTTTCGGCCTATATCTTCATTATTTGTTCATGAAACGCCATGTTATTCCAGGTTATATCCCTCCTCGGTCCCATAGTGACGTTGGCGGCGCGCGACAGCACAGTGATGGCTGTGTACCACCGCGCCGACCCTGGAGAGACTGATCAGAATTTAGCCATGGATATTGTTACACTCAACGGTGAGTATTAACGTAGTTTGAGGTACGAGTTTTTAAATTATCCTTTGTACTCAATAACCCTCACTAGTAAAGAAATCACTGGGACTCAATACGAAGTTTTGTCCTTATCAAGAGACTTAAGAGACGTCATGGGCAAAATTCAAATCGTAATCTTTTATTATCTATATCTATACTAATCTATACTTACTATTATAAATGCGAAAGTATCTCTGTCTGTCTGTCTGTCTGTCTCGCTTTCACGCCAAAACTACTGAACCGATTGTAATGAAATTATGTACACAGATAGTCTTAAGCCTGAGAAAGGACATAGGCTACTTTTTAACCGGAAAAGGGGGGTTGTAAGGGGGTGAAAATGTGTAAATTTGTTCAAATTAAGTTAGTTCCAAAAATTCATAACAGATGGCGCCAAGAGTCGCCTAGATCGCGCTATCGCTTACTCATGCGTATTTCTATAAGAGGTGGTACCGTCGAGTTATGCTTTTTCGATTCTTTAAGGGTAAAGTTAAAGTTGTGTAATGGGGGGCTAAATAAGCTTTAGGTATAAAAAAGTTTAGTTGAAAAAAAAATGAAATATTATGTGCATGGTGCACACTGCACAGCTGTTTTTGGGTATTTTGATTTGAGGGGTACCAGGGTTTTAAAAAGCTTTTAAAGACACCAATTTTGATGACACCACGCGCGGAATAAACGGAAGTCCACGCGGACGAAGTCGCGGGCAACAGCTAGTTCCTTATAAATTATAGTAAGGCAATATTAAATAACTAACAAACTGATTTTACAGGTCGCCAAATTCGCAGTCGCACGGTCGGCGTGCCGCTAACTAGTGGGTCGCGGCTGACGTGGGCGGGCTTAACGGACGCGGTCTCGGCGTGTGCGTACGACAGTACGGGCATGCTCCGACTGTTTGACGCCGCCGCCAACTTGTGGCTGCCCGTTCTAGATGCTGCCGCACACTCCCGCGGCGCCGCTGACACGTGGGCTATCGTCTCGGTAATTTGTTAATAGTTGTATATGCGACAAAAACTACAAAATATGTGGGCTTGTTGTGTGTAACAGTACGGTCGTATTGCGATTATACGACGCGATCGTCAATTTGCGAGCGCACATTTCCGCGACGCCGCTGACACAAGTGGTGTAGTACATCATGATCGGCTTTGAAGCACCGAGTGTTGAATAGAAAAGTCACGTTTCAAAGTTCCATCATTTTTAATCTAGCCACACAATATTTGGCACACGTATTAATAACACGTGTAGGTATAACATATACAAATATTATCAAAATCGGAGACATCGACTATTTATTCCTGTCCGCTTGGTGTGGAACGCCCCACCAATTATATTATTTATATTATGTCATTTACCATCGGCCTTACAAAAGTGCAAGCCTTAACAACTTGGTACTTACTGATTTATTTCTGAACTTATTTTGTGTTTTCTAGATTAGCGAGGTGACTCAAAAAGTCCGCGCCATATTGTGCAGAGGAACGTCCTTCCCTCTCACGGTGCCTAAACCAATAGTAACGGAGCTGCCTATACAAGTGAGTTTTTAAAACATAATATATTATTAACTAGATGACGCCCGCAATTCCGTTGTGCCAAAACTCGTTTATCGCGCTGGAAGCGTACATTTTTCCGGGACAAAAAGTATTTTATGTCCTTTCGGGACTCAAAGTATCTCCATGCTAAATTTCAGCAAAATTGGTTCAGCGGTCAGGGCGTGAAGAGGTAACAGACAGACAGACAGACAGACAGACATACAGGTAGACAGGCAGACGGACAGACAGACAGACATACTTTCGCATTTATAAAGCTGCGTATCGACTTCGTGCGGCAAACCAACGAACATTGGCTCGCACGGCGGCCGCGCAATATGGGTACTGCGGCGCCGCGCGCGGCAACTCGAACATCTGCGCGCTCGAACGTGCCGCGCGACGAACCAATTTGTGTCGGTTTTTGACGGCGCGGCAAAGGAGTGTCAGTGCGTCGTGCGCGCGCAATTGGGACGGACCTCACGCATTTTGGTGGATACGCGCGGCAAAAACATGGATAATGAGAAGTGTCGTACTTTAATTAGATTATATGGCTAATGGCACTAAACAATTTCTATTGAACAGTAAATGTGGTGATTATCACAAAAAATTATTAAGCTCATAATCGCTTATTAATGATATTATGTATTATAAATAATGATAAAAGCAGCAGCGGCACGTCGCCGACGTGGTACGTCCATGGTTGTCGCGCACAAAATGAACGCTCGTTCACGGATCGGCCGCCGCGCGCGGCTGCCTCGCTATAATCAAATAGTGTGCAAAAAATGGCTCGCGAACCAAAACACAGATTTGCCGCTGTCGAACAATGCTTGCGCGGCCGCCGCGCGAAATCGATACGCACCTTAATATTAGTATGGATATTCAGTCAGATGTTGTGTTGGCCATAGTGGAAACTATTTTGCACAAACAGAATTTAAGTTAGTCTCTTACTACCTACTTACTACTAAAAAATACACAATGAATAATATGTTTTGTCTTTGTCTGCTGGGGGCTGGGGCGCGTATATTAATTTGTTACTTGCCTTTATACTCCGATTTTAGAATGTGGTGTCATTGGCTCTGGTAATGGTTATGTTGTTTAAGTTGTGTAATCAGGTGGTTTATAGTTTTTTTTTATTTCAGATTCCACTCTGCGAGCTGGACTCGGAGAAGTCTCAATATGAAGAACAGCTTGTCCGCTGGGCGCACACCGCCGCCGAAGTTGACGTCAAAACCGCCAGGGAAACCGCGCTCAAACTTTTTGCTGTAAGTTATGAGAGAGAGAAAGAGAGTTGTTGGTGGTCGTGTTACCTAGACAACTATACTGTACTCGGCAAAACATGGCGGTAGCGGTCATTGACTCCCTGTCAAAAACTTGTCATTTTCTATTTAAACCGCGATTGAAAATGAAGTGTCAGATGTTGTCAATCGCGGTTTTGTATAGAAAATGACAAGTTTTTGACAGGGAGTCAATGACTGCTACCCCATGTTTCACCGAGTACAGTATAGTCAACATTTTCCAGTAAAGTAGACATAATCCTGAACCCTGACTGCAATTAAAAGTATACAGATGGATAGAATAACCTATAATACATCTAAGTTGTTCTTGTCTAAAACGTTGAAAAAGTCAGTCAGATGGACCTTGTATGGATAACCTGCCACTGTGGAAACTTCTGCCCCTTGTAAATACTTTACAAGTAACTAGATGGCGCCCGCAACTCCGTTGCGCCAAAACTCGTTTATCGCGCGTCAACATTTTTGTATTGTTCTGGGATGAAAAGTATCCTATGTCCTTGATGTTATGTTTTTCAGAACTGAAATATTCGCGTTAGCAAATTCAACACTCAAAATATGTTTGTATTTGCAGCTGGCCTGTCGCAGCGAAATAGAACAGCGAGCGTTAGAACTAATGGAACTACTCCGAGATGAGCGTTTATTGCCGCTCGCTGCGAAATACGCGTCGCGTTCCGGACGCATGCACTTAGCGGATAAGTTGACGAGTTTGGCGGACGTCTGGCGGGATCAGCCGGAGTTACCGGAACCGGAAATGCCGGACGAGCATGAGAACGGCTTGGATACGACACAGGATCATAATGCAAGTCTCATTATACCGCAGAAGAGTAAGAAGAAGGAAGCGGATCCTATTAAGCCTGTTGTGAGTATTACCTACATTTAGGCTGCGTTCCACCAGAGATGTGTTGCGAGGAATGTGCTTTTAAGATCTAATAGAATCGCTGCGCTGAGCGATGTCACGTCAATGAAACGATTCTATTGGTTCTCAAAAACACATTCCTCGCAACACATTTCTGGTGGAAACGCAGCCTTAGGGTGTGACTATTTGTTTCGTTGAGGTACGTTTCTGCAGAGTCGACGTTTTGACTGTTTACATAATGTTATTTTTAAATGCTTCATTAGACTTTTTAATGAAGCAGTATAAATACTCCGTAGTTTTAATTTAATAATCCTGAAAACTTGTTCAACATACAAATTATGTATATTATGTTAAAAAAAATGTATAGACATTATAAATTAATGTTTATCAAATACATATTTCAGCCAATAAAGGCGTCACCCGGAGGCATTAGAAATCCATTCAAGAAACAAGCAGCAGCCAAGACATCCGCTAGTCCACTGAGTTTGACGGAAAGAACTTTAGTAGAAGTGCACTCAGAAAATACCACGGAAAACGACGATGTAAGTGAATGTTATCTCTTTACTAAGTAATAACCTACAAAGTTTAGCGATGTTTGTTGCTTATTTACGCTAAAACTAGAGATAAACTACGATAACATGGCGCGCCCCTTCAAAATTCAAAACGTTTTAAATGCGTTGTCGAAACGTTTAAAGTGCGTTGTCTTGCGCGGTTGGCTAGTTATGAATTATGATTAGTTGACCAACAAATCTTGGTAATAAGTGACATTAACTGAAATATTACGAATACTGGTTGATTGGTTGAATACTTACTACATACAAACTCTTTCATAAGGATGTGACTACACACATTGAAACAGTAATTTGGAGGGGCGCGTCATGTTATCGTAGTTTATCTCTAAAGGCAAATGAAATTGGGTATGGTAGAAGCTTTGGTCGATAACCAATTTGGCAAACTTTCTAATAACAACACTTGCATTTTAAATTTTCTTTGGTTTGATTTTTTTTAAACTTTGCAGCCATTAAAACCAAACGCCGGGGAAACTTTCATGGATTGGTTTGCGAGAAACAAAAGTATATTGGAACAGCAGAACCCGGGACTCACACCCTCTGAGCTCACCCGTCAAAGTGTGAGGACCTTCAAGAGTATACAGACGAGTAACACCGAGAACTCACAGAAACGGAGGTTGGAGGAGGACATATCTGACACCCCGGTCACTAGCGCTCCAAAACAATCTAAGCTAAGTGCGTTTGCGTTCTCAAAAAGCTAGGGGCAGGAATATAGTAGAAAAAAAAGAAATTAAAAATGTTGGACTGAAAGACATTCCGATATTTCTAAATATAAGTGTTTAGAAATATCGGAATGATGATGAAGTTAGAAGCAAATAAAATGTAAAGGAAAAGTGATTAACAAGTATCAATGTCATATGGCGCAGAGCGAGCACAATGGAAGACCTTGGGGCAGGCCTTTGCCCAGCTGTGGGACAGCATAGGCTAGAAAAAAAGTCATATATTTTTATAGCTTTCGCACTTTGGTATATTTTTGTAAAGTACTTTATAAAATTCAAAAATTATTTCATTTCATATAGACTATTTATAGTTGTTCCCTTCGCGTATACTTTATAACGCATTTGTTGAATAACTATATAAGCCTCTGACTGAAATATCATGTATTTAAACAGGTAAGCTACACGTTAATAAGAAATGTATATTTTAATGTCTGACTAGTTTAAAATAAAGTAAGTTATAAATATAAAAAAGTATTTTTAATTTACAACTATATTATCTTAATTGACTAACTCTGCCTCATCGGGCGCAGGAAATATTCCTTCTTTGATCATCTTCTGCCATTCAGTTCCATGTGGATAAGAGAACTTTTCAAGAACTCCAGGCAAAAACTGAGTGCTGTAGCCGGGTTTCTGTAAAAACAAAATTATTTCATCTTTGAAATTTTCTTCAATTTTTTTTTCGATTCTATCATTTGACAGGTCTGTAGCAAAATAGCTTTCTTTTCTTGTCTTTAGCGGATTCAGTGCGGATGACATGGCTGCCGTGTCATATATTTTTTATAACATGTGTCGTATGACATGAGAGCCGTGCCGTCCATACTTCCATACTAATATTATAAATGCGAAAGTGTGTATGTCTGTCTGTTGCCTCTTAACGCCAAAATCGCTGAACCGATTTTGCTGAAATTTGCCATGGAGGTAATTTAAGTCCCGGGAAAGGACATAGGAAGTATCCTATGTCTTTTCCCGGGACTCAAAGTATATAAAGGATAAAAAAATTGTCCCAGAAAAAGTACGATAAACGAGTTTTGCCGCAACGAAGTTGCGGGCGTCATGTAGTATTTTATAAAATTAATACATAATAATTATTATATCACCTTTCTAAAACCCAACACAATGCATAATAAGCGATAATTTTAAATATATAATCGTGATGCATGTAGTATCGCTATAGGCTACTTGACCTATATTCAATTTCATTGAACAAATGCATATTTCTAGTAGAACTTGGCCTAGGAAACCGTATTTCACCCTTATTATCAAATAAAAGCTTATGATTGATAAATAAAGTCGATTTGAAAATATGATTTTATGAAAATAGGAATTGTACTGATGAAAACGCTTTTGCAGTACTTACGATTTGGATGTGACGTCATCCTCCTACTAATTTAATATCTTTTATTTATCGCGCTCGCTATATGTAAGTTTATTTGTACATAAGTAATAAGAATAAGCCTATTATATATTTTCTTCAATAATTCAAATAAAACATCAGTTTTATATATATTATCTCCATTTATTGTAGACGGGAAATGAAATGGCCAAAACTTTTCTCCAAAAGTTTTCAACATTACAAATGATTTCTAATTTCTTATATAATTATTTTATAATTTTTGGGCACTTTTAGACTCGTACATTTAGCACATTAAAAAAAATTCAATAAAGAGAGTTTAAAATGCAAAGCGTATGACGTCACACTATGGCGAACAGTGTTTTCGGCGCCATTTAAGAGGCATATTTTTCAATAAACATTTTTATGGGTTTCTACTGTGTAAAATATTAAAATATTAGTTTTTTTTTTGTAAAAATGAATAATTATGAAGCGATTAGCATGAAGAAAAAAATTAGGTCAAGTAGCCTATTGTGCATACACATGTGTTATACATATCAGTTGCGTCCCATATCAGTGCGTCTCATATCAGTTGCGTTTCATATTAGTTGGTCTCAACTCTCATATCAGTTGCGTCAAAACTTACCATCGGCGCCATGTACCGGGCGTTATTCACAACGCACGGATCAGTGAAATGCTCATGTTGCTGGTCGACGTACTCGATCAGTCGGTCGTCCATGGTCGCGGACAGCGCGGCGTAGTCCCAGTACTGGAGGTGCTGCACCATCTCGCACAGACCAACCCCGCCCGCGTGCGGACATACTTTCACTGGAATTGATTTTTGAATTTATAGCTATAAATAATATAATTAACGACCATAATATATGGAAAACACGCCTTAACGATCCTTGACTAATAGGGCATCTTTAGGGCCTTTCCATACGACGTATTTTTTGCGCACTGACGACGCGCGTTTCTGATACGCTCATCTTCTGCGCGTTTTCATCGCGTTTTAGCAGATATAAAATTTAAGTGTCGGCTTCCTTCCGTTTGTTGAGCGTTCGACTTGCGTTTGTATCGATACAAACGAGCGTAAAAAACGTCGTGTGGAAGGGCCCTTAAAGTTAAGAGAAAGATGGGATAAGTTCGCGTTGACGGAGACACTAGTAATTCTAGCCCTAAGGTCTAAGACGGTGGTTATTGTATACATGCGTCAGATTTCGACACATAATATCAAAGCTCGCGACCTACTTGCTAGTACTACTCGACCAAGCCAACTAGACGACTGTCAAATCATGCTCTCTCGCACTTATGCATTGCTAGCGAAGTGCGTAAGTGCGAGAGAGCAAGCTTTGACATTCGTCTAGTTGGCTTGGTCGAGTAGTAAGTTCAAGATCTATCTTACCTTTAAGTTTTTCAGCCATCAAATAAACAGCTAATATCTCGTTGATACCGCCGATGCGCGCGGAGTCGATCTGGCAGTACTGCATGCCGCCGCTCTGCAGGAACTGCTTGAACATCACGCGGTTCGCGCACATCTCGCCCGTCGCCACGCCGATGCCGTACGGTCTGGAAATGGAGCATCAAAGTTGACTTTATGTATAACAAGTAGGGACAACCAGTAGAATTATCGCTCTAAACATATAAATAGAGATAAGTAAACCCTGGAGTGGCATTGTTGAATCGTGAGCATGCATACATGCGCTTTAGTATGTTGTCCGTTAAGTCGATTGACTATGCCCAGTTAAATTGTATGCTGATTGCTGAATATAATATTCTGCATAAAGTGCTATCTGCTGATTTAACGAATCCAGCAACTGCATGGTTCCGGCAACCATTTCAAAAATTCAGAGTGGATCATCTAAGGCTATGTCCACATCTGTATCATGATCGCGTATCAGATCTCCGTCGCGTAGCATCGAAGCGTATCATGATACCTAGAAATGTACGCGATAATCGCGATCATTTTGCGTCCACAGTCCACACTAGCGATCATGATACGCTTCGATGCTACGCGACGGAGATCTGATCTGATCTGATGACAAAGCCTAAAATACTGTGTTAAAGTTGGATTGGGAAAAGAAAGATAACCAACTCACTCGAGTGCTTTAGCGATAGTAGCGTGTCCGAGCACATCATCAGGCGAGGTAGGCTCCTCTATCCACTTCGGCCGCAGCGGCGCGAGCGCCTTCATCCACTCTATAGCCTCGTTCACGCTCCAAGCTTGGTTCGCGTCTACCATCTAAAAACAGGAGTTTTATCATTTTTAACCGACTTCCAAAAAGGAGGAGGTTATATATTCGGCTGTGGATATTTTTTTTTGCAGCTTTTTGTCGTGTAAGGTTTAAATGTAACGCAGAGCAGGTTTTTTAATACCACCTTTTGTTGTTTTTAGCATGCATTTTTTATTAAAAAAATATGTGTAATAGTACATATTATGTCTAATCACCTGTGTACAAGTTTACTGTCCTTTTCTTTTAGTTTATATTTTTTTCGTTATATATTTTTTAATTTCTTCAAATAGATGCATACATGCAGAACAATCATCAATTATATTCTTCTGAAATCTGAAGACGTATCAAAAATAATTATTAATGATTGTTCTGCATGTAGGGATGCTTCTATTTATTATTACATTTGCTGCGAAATCATGTAGTGATTTTTGTGCCACAATTTATGCGTTTTCAAACGATATCGTCATTTACACTAATGACGAAATCGTTTAAAGACGCATCTAAAGGCTTTGTCCACATCTGTATCATTTTCGCGATCAGATCTCCGTCGCGTGTCATCGAAGCGTATCATGATCGCTAGTGTGGACGCAAAATGACCGCGATGATCGGGCAAAATGACATCCACACTAGCGATCATGATACGCCCCGATCGCTATTAACCGCGTATCTGATACGTGTCGTATCAAATACGCGCATGATCGGCAGAATGATCTAATAGGCGTCCACACTATGATACGCATACTTGATACGGCGCGATGATCGCGACGAGATCTGATCGCGCAAATGATACAAATGTGGACGAGCCTTAAGATGTGGTCAAAATTATAACCCTCTTTTTGGCTTCGCCGTAGTCTGGTAAAAAATGGAAGTAGTTACCAAGTATTTATCATCTCCGATGCATCTCCTCACGGCGCTGCACCGTCTGTAGTCGTCCTCCAAGTTGAGTCCGACCTTCACCTTGAAGTGTGTGAAGCCCAGACTGAGGTACTTCTTGCACAGTTGCTCTACCAGTTCGTCGCTGTAGCCTAGCCAACCTTAAATCACGATAAAGCATAGTCAAGCATGGGCGTAGCCAGGGAGTGTTGAGGGTTCAAACCAAAGGGACTTATGGGAGCTGGGACACAACACTCTTTCGTGACAGTTATGTCGCTTCTAGTCTTAAAAGTTAACTCATGTATATTGTGTATTGCTTATAAGTTATAACTATAGACTACATAATTATGTATCTATTTTTAATGTAATAATCTGTTTTAAGACTATCATGTCTCTAACACGGCTCTAGCAGTAAGTAAATAAGCCAGTAAAGGTCCACTAACAAATAATAATTTTCTTACCAACTTGCGTCGTATAGGCCGGGTAGCCCTTGTCCAGTAACGTCTTTATTCTTTGCTCTTTCCCTGACCTTTTATCTCTGAGCATCTGTATAGCTTCTTCTTTGGTTATCACGTCTGTGATGTAACGAAAGTCTATGGTCGACACCAACTCCTGATAAACAAAGTTTTGTAAATAATATTATCGCCAGTATGATAGTTATGACCTTTGTGTTGTTTTGTAAATATGTGAGAATAGGTTATAATATTGTTTCTACAAGTGAAGACTTTTTAATAGAACAGCATCTGTGTAAATTTTAGGTATGTTAAAGATGTTGTAATAAAATGTTATCAACTGCGAGTATGGCTAGCGACTAGAATCTAGATGGTTTTAATACAACGCAAAAAAGTAATATACTTAGGTGATTAGGAAGGTATTAACATTGAGAGAAGACAAACTATTTTCCTGCTTTTATTTTGTAATAAATAATAATTGTTGAGAGTAGTGTCTTGTAGTGCGTACTTAGCACCTTAAGGCCTGATTGTTGTCTTTGTCCGATACGTTGGAAAAGCCTGTAATTGTCAGACAATGACTACATTGATGACAACTTCAATGATACATGAGATGGAATCAATATTTTTAATAATAAAGCCTCTAGGTTCGAGAATGATGAATGCCTACTAGTTATTCTCAAGTTATCCTAACCCATCAACTCCCAAGCGGCACCCGGAAGCCGCATAACAATAATTGATAATCTATTGTATCTGCGATTCCCACGATCGAGGTATTAAAATAAGATGAGTGTAAATGTAATCTTACTTCAGGCTCCATGTCAGCGAGCAGTCTCCACAGCGGCTTGTTCTCCAGGCGCGCCCACAGGTCCCACAGAGAGTTTAAAATGGCCGCCACCGCCAAATGAGCTACACCTTTTTCGGGACCGATCTGCGAAATATCCAAATGATCCGATTAAAGAGTTGCAGAACTTTGAGAAATATATTATATCATTGGAACTATTTTAAGAATTATTATTGTTTGACTCTTAATTTCAGGCTTGTAACGTAACATATAAAGCAGACGCTATTATCAATTTATTTTCACCTCCCTTCGGCCCACACCTAAAAAGTTCGTTGTGTTCATATACTACCCAATAATATCCTAAAAAGGGAGGAAGTTAGAGTGCCTGAGATTCAGACATAGAGGAAAATAATATATTATGGGATTCTGAGCATTGTAACTAGAGCATTGTAACCTTTAACATACATACTCTTCTTGTTGTCTATTATCTTAAACTTTTTCTCTACCTTTTTCAAATGGTTACGCTCCAAACTTTAGTACCTCGAATAGCCCATCACGCTCGTCCAAGAAACAAACATCTTACCCATCTCATCTGCGAGTCGTTAGTGATTTGCCGCCAAAAAGTTGCAAAGTCAGCAAAGATGTCCGCCGCATTTCGGCCCACGATGAACCTTCTCATGGCTCGCACCGTAAGGACGATAATCTCGGTCCCCCGGCCGCATGTGAACGTCAGACCGAAGCCCTGTTTCCCGCTCTCTGCGGTGGTTGTGACGTAGGTACATGAGTAGTTCGGGTCTGTGTGCTGAAAAAGTAAAACATCCAAAAAACTTAGGTTCAATTTCAAAAGTTAATGCTCGAATTAGTATCACGTTTCCCCTTTTATTTTTCATATAAATGAAAGAGAAGACATGATATTTAACAAGCTGCTAATACTAACAGACGTTGGTGAAATTGAGCCTTACGGCGCGTACTATCTGACACTAACGCCAGCCATAATTTAAGTCTATGGGTACTGGTGAGTTACAACTTACAAGTTGTACGAAGCCGTACATAGTATGCATTGTGTTAAACTCTGAGGAACTGAAGAGCTATGGCTTCTCTCTGACAGAAACGAGCCTTATAGCTACGTTGATCATTGATGTACATACCTAATTGTGGCCACATAATTTGGTCTGGTTGGTCCAAAAATTAAAAAAAATGCTATTCCCTTAACGTCGCGCGTTGTATTTAAATCAGTAACGGAGTGTTTTGAATTTTGATGTAAACATTTAACATGGAACTAGTTTATTTTCCTTAAAATCGTTAAATTATACAACCGATATTTAGTTACTGTCGAGTTCGCTAAAATTTAAATAAAGCTTATAGTAATTATTTGTTTAACTACTTAACACATACTTTAGAGAATAATGTAATATTACATAACTCACCAAAGCATCAGATCCGTGGCCTCCCAAAGAAGTGGGAAACCGTACATCTTTGACATCAACTTGTACAATTTTCAGACCATTCTTGTTAAGAGGCATCGTGCGTCTTCTTCGCTCTGCGACACTCAACGAACTGATAAAATTATCTCACTGTTTTCGACTTGTTAAACTTGTTATCTTACGTAATTAACTTTTGTGTATTCTAAGATAATAAAGAAGCTATGTTGACTGAATAACAATAATATCGTAAGTTATTAAGGGAGAAGACCTAATGGCAGACACTTTAAGGAAACATGAAACATTCGAATGTTATAAAATATATATAATTTATGAAAATAAAGGATTGATAACTTCTTCCATGTCTTCAGTAACTCTTACAAAATAAAACTATTATAATTATTCTCTGACAAATCAATAAAAAAAATATTATTGGTCTTTTTGTAAACTTAGTCATAAGTACTAATAGATGACATCACAATAAGCGAACAACACTAATAGTAGACACCAATATGAACTAATAGTTGACATAGAACATTAAATTACATTTTACATTTTTCATATTATTAGGTCTTTATTTGCCGTTTTTCAAAAGATTTCATTTACTTCATCATAGTAACTACATGCATCAGAAATATTATCCACGTTGTCTCCAGATTCTATTCATTCTTCTTCCATGCTGAAACTATCTTTCCTTTTATTTTTCATATTTTTTTCCCAGCAAATTTATTTTTAGTCTTAAGTATCCATGCTT
Source organism: Polyommatus icarus (assembly GCA_937595015.1). Classification (NCBI taxonomy): domain Eukaryota; kingdom Metazoa; phylum Arthropoda; class Insecta; order Lepidoptera; family Lycaenidae; genus Polyommatus; species Polyommatus icarus. The sequence goes on along the minus strand of OW569329.1, from coordinate 6,156,738 downwards.
CTTTTGCCTCTTCTTTTTTCTTCTTTTTGTTCTCAGTTCTCCTTTTTCTTCTTTTTACTGCTACAAAACTAAAGCATCGATTTTTAGATCAGTGCAAGGTCTAATATTAGACACCATGTCCATTTTTAGGTACAGTAGTTCTAAGTTCTTAGTTTGTTAATAGAATTATATTTTTAGAAAATAGTGATGATATTTGCAGTAGAATAAAGTACAAAATAACTTTAGTATGTATTGAAAAACTAAAAGATGAGATCCATGTCATCTTTTAGGTTTTTTTACATTTTCAAGAACTAATAGTAGACATCCTTTATATTGTTAGGGAAAATGGATAAAAGATCATAAATAAACATTAATTAGTGTAAACAACATGACCATTAATCCAATGAAGTCAATAGAAATTACAAAAAATCTAATAAATGTATTCAAAACTTACGTGCAAAATTTCGCCTTTCTTAACCTATTTGCTAAGAAATTGCCGGGTGCGTGTTGACGCGGTCACATCATTTACGAAAACTGATCCCATTTTAAAATTTTGTTCCCGAAGGCATCCCTAATATATTTTTTCACATCAACAGATAGCATAAGAAGCTTATAAAATTTACAGTGTTGAGAAATAATTAGAATAATTATCATTTTTATGGCATTTTTGTCGTAAGTGTCATCTATTAGTTCAGTGTCTACCATTAGCGCCTTTCCCTTATGAATGTATTTAGCGTATTAAACTTTGTTGTTGAGTTTTATTTGTAAATGTACATTATTATTATTTTTTAAAAACAAATATACTTAATAGTTTTATATTTATTGTAGTAAAACTTAATACTAAAATTAATATTAAGTATGTATACAAAAATTGCACAAAATGTGTTTTGAAAATTTCTTACATGACTAGATAGTAAATGAATATAAAATACAATCAATAATTTTACCCCCTTTTGTGATTTATAAAGATTTAAGCAGTTTTAACATACATGGGTAGGTACTTCAATTGTACTTACAAGCAGCTTTTAGCTTTAAATAATAAAACTTTTGTACTTATTAAAAACTAGCTGTTGCCCGCGACTTCGTCCGCGTTAACATAGTACCTATAATAACAAAGATGGATAGTTTTACCCTTTTTGTGGTTCCTTATACAAAGGGTAAAAACGGGACCCTATTTAAGCAAACGTCAAATAAACTTTCATGTTTCTAACTCAAGAAAATATGACGGACTTTCATTTAAACTTTCAACCCCTATTTCACCCCCTTGGGGGGTAGAACTTCCAAAATCCAATCATTTTTAATCAGTAGCCCAAACATAAAATTTCATGTTTCTAACTCAAGAAATAACGGACTTTCATTGAAACTTTCAACCCCAATTTCAACCTCTTGGGGGTAGAATTTCTAAAAGCGCTTAAATACGTATCCATTCATTTTTAATCAGTAACCCAAAAATAAAGTTTCATGTTTCTAACTCAAGAAATGACGAACTTTCATTCAAACTTTCAACCCCTATTTCACCCCCTTCGGGGTAAAATTTTCAAAATTCCTTCCTTAGTGGGTGTCTACTTAAAACAACCCTACTCACCAAATTTCGTAGCTGTAACTTTAACAGTTTTTGCTCAGCAGCTCAATCAGTGAGTCAGTCAGTCAATCAGTCAGGACATGTAATTTTATAAGTATAGATAAAATTTTCTGTAGCAGCACCTTTTGAGAAAAATCTTATATACAATTATAGTTATACCACAGAATTCATCACTTTAAAAAATAATTTCTCAAGATTTAACACTATAAAATTTTTTTTGTTGCACATGACTACCTAATAACTATAATATATTTGTTGGAAATGTAATGCCCTTATAAAAAATGCACTAATGTGCTATTATATCACAGTCTTTTAAATTTTGAAATAATTTTAAAATAAGAATAACATTTTTGTTAAGTAGCCTAATAAAATCTCTCAAATCTCAATACAATAATTTTAAGATTGTAATAATTTAACCTGTTCGTACTATCCAAATACATACCTACTTACTAATATTTAAAGAAAAATATTTGAATTATTTTTCATTAAATTTTATATTTATGCTTAGCACAAACCTACGCGATCACGCGACCATGCTAAGCATTAATGTTTACGCAATGATATTATATAAAAAAACTCAAAGCAGATATGTTACTACCGCGCGCGTTGTGAAGCCATTAAATACGGGCCAATTGACCCGTCTTTTGTATAGTCTGTCTCTTTTATGTAAATGTCATTTCGTATCTTTTGTTTCACTTATCTGTCAAATTTGACAATTGAATTTGAAAATTGTTCGGAACATAGTATGAACGTAACAGATCTGTATTTAGTTGAATATCATTGTGTTTACGTGTATTTAATGAAAAAGTAACTTATGTCTTAATTCATAATCAACACTGAATAGCTATAGTCTGTCAAGAAAGTCATGACAGGCGGGAAAATTTTCTAAACGTAACACGCTTATAAGGTGTATTTTTTTTTCTTTGTATTTTCACAGAGAACGCTAATTACATTTTAAATATTGTCACCTTGCACATTTTTATCTCGAATTAATAAAGTTCTCATATTTATTATTTCATTTAAAAAATTTCCCGCCTGTCATGATTTTCTTGACAGACTATAGCAATATTTTTAATATTGTTAGCTTACACATTCAAATATGCAAATGGAATGTATAATGTATGCAGTGGATTTGTATTACACGACATTCATTTTATTGTTATGTCACCATTAAATTATGATTACCATATATTTATTACAAAAACGTGAAATATGGCACTGAAAATCAATATGAAGTTGTGTGTCTTGTACCGTCGAGGAAATTGATTCCTAGGCAGTTGACAGACCAACATCATTTGGTCAGTTCATGTCAATTCAATGTTAAATAGCTATGTCCACATTATGCAATTTCGTCTTCAATTTTCGTCATCTTCTTTTTATTCAACTTTCGTTTGGCATATTTAATAATTGATTGCGTCAAAATCCACCCGCGTTGAAAGAAAAGTGTCATAGTGAGCGCTACGATTTTAACGCGCGTCGCGGGCATGCCTCACGTTCGCTGTTGACTGCGCTATAACGCATGCCCTTGATGAACAAAAAAGGTCCAGTGTGGACGAAGCTATTGTGACCTTTCGCCAGGGTTTGACGTAACACAACCAAACTACTTAGGTCCCCCATCTGCCGAGGAATCAACTTCTCTGATAGTACAATCTGGGAAGTTAATTCATAGGCAGAGGGCTGACCTATGTAATTTGGTTGAGTTATATCAAATCACCACTTACATGAGAGATCAACTACGATAACATGGCGCGTCCCTCCAAATTACTGTTTCAATGTGTGTACTCACATCCTTATGAAAGAGTTTGTATGTAGTAAGTATTCAACCAATCACAGTACACGTAATATTTCACTTAATGTCACTTATTACCAAGATTTGTTGGTCAACTAATCATAACTAGCCGACCGCGCAAGACAACGCACTTCAAATGTTTTAACAAAGCACTTCAAACGTTTTGAATTTTGGAGGGGCGCGCCACAATAGACATAACTACCAGTAGTTCGACTGCAAAGAAATGGACAGGTTTCAATATCCGTCAAATTCGTTGGGTTTGGGGGTGATAAGTTAGAGGCTGGGGCGCTGGCTGGTATAATTTATTTTTAAAAATAAGATTTTGTAATTGAATTCTGACAGTTTTCTTTGCATGTGCCAAAATATAAACAAAAACTAAATTTGTAGGTAACGACCCTAGCGACGACTTTTGTCATACTTAAAATTTTGACGTGACAACGTCTTAAATTAGGTTGCGGCTGGGAGTCACTTATGAAAAAGTGTAACGCTCGGTAACGTTACGATGAGTCACCGAACGAGAGAGAGGCCCGCCGAATGCCTTGCGTCTCTCTCCCACACGTTGTCACGTAAAATCTTCGCCCGTAAAACCGACTTTACAGGCAACCATTTTTTTTACATCAGTTCTAAGTCGGCATACTCTATCATTCTGTCTACTCTGGGCGCGCTATGTTATCGTAGTTTATCTCTACACAATACATTGAATTGACATACCTTGATCAAATGACACAGGTCTACCATCTCTCTATGAATTAATTTCACGATATGGTTTTTTAAACTGTCAAAGGTATGCAAACTTCATTTGACGGTTATGGCTTTAGGGTGGGTTTCCACTGACGCGGAGCTGGGCGGAGAGGAGCTTAGCGGTCGCCGAATTGACCAATTGTGCTGTTCCATTGAAGCGGAGGAAAGATTTCGAGCATGGTCAATCTGGCACCGCTAAGCTCCTCTCCGCCCTGCTCCACGTCAGTGGAAACGCACCCTTACATTCACATATCACATGATGTTTATAAAGTTCCAACAATTATGTAACAAGTTAGTTTTGGCTGTGTATGGCTGCTAGTTCCTTAACAATCTGTCTCTCTCCGCACTCCCAGAGGACCGTTGCCAGTCTACCAACGGTCCCATCATCATCGTTCCTTATCCAGTCCAGGAGTAGCTTGTAGCGGGCCTGTGGGAATATTTTTATTTATTTATTTATTCAATAATTATTGTTTTTATTTTATATGTTTACATAACAGCTTCTATACTATATTATGAAGAAGAATAACTTGTATGCTTGCCATGAAAAAATAAAATTAATTTAATCTGAAATCACTAATGGCCAGATTGTAATAAGTTAGATTGCTTGCAAAATATAGAGTCCTAAATAACAATACTTATTGTTATTAGTTATTAATCCTTCAGGCCCCGCGCGAGCTAGAACCTCCGATCGAAGGATTAACAAATATTTGTACCATTAAATATTTAAAAATATTAGCTTACCTCAGCAACTCCGTTTTTTGCCATGTCAATTTCCACTGTTTCGATCTGCCCCTGCTTATAGCCCAACTTTCTAAAGAATCTGTGCCAAGTTTTGCCAAGATTTTTAGAGATATAATCCAAGTACTCATGGTCAGCCTGAAATTAAAGTTAGCATAATAAAACTCTACACTACTACTATCATAACACTACTAAATGACACTTGATGGGTATAGTTAATGATAGAATGGGATTAACTTGCTCATTTATACAATTCTGTCACAAAATGTGAAGTTACAACTGAATATTATAACTCTGCACATTATAAATGTCACATATAACATCTAGTTAATCCCTTGATTGTGGATTCTTGGAAATCTATTGTTTACGCGGTCAAATCCGAATGCTTGGAAGTTGAAACGTTAAATATAATGCAATAATAATTATTCCTCACATATTCTAACATACTGTATGTAAGAGGTTGAATTTCTTATGTACCTTTTGATGTATCCACATCATCATACTTTTTGACAAATTATACAATGGGCATTGTCCAAAAAAAAATCACATGTACTTTTTATATTTTTTTCGTTAAAATAGGGTATTTTAAGAATATAAATTAAATAATTTTGAAATTCATTGGCTAGTTTTTTCTCAATAAATTTTATAAAGTTTCGCTCTGACGTCATCATCGGCGGCCAATTGACCTCTGCAGTATGTTTTTTTTCCTTTCAATCTTATTTATAATGGCTGGTTCGTCAAATGCAAGTTCTCATTATGTGAAAGCTGATACGAGAAGCTTACCAAAAGTTCGAAACGTAATGTTGATCAAATTTATTGCTAATTTAACGCCATTGAAGGTCAAACTAAGGTTAAACATATTTGTTCAAAAATATAAGTAACTAATGGGTATTTTTTTTGTTTATATACAGAAAAACGTTCACTGACCTTATTCCTCGAAATGTTTTCGTAATGAGCAAAATTTAAAAAAAATGGACAATCCCCATTACTAATGATAATATCTTTTTGCAACCAAAATAACCTAATGTTAATGTTATTACTAGTGGACTACTGAATATGTACTACAAAAATGAGTCATAACAAAATATTTAACCGGTTTAAATGATTCACAATATCCATTGTCTGCCTGTACTGTAAATGGCCTAACAGGAAAAATCTTTTATTAAGTATGAACCAAAAGTAATTCTTTTCTACTACAGTTTTGATTATAACCGAGTGTTATTTTCTCAAAGATACTAAATAGAAAGTAAATAAAACTTTTACAATTTGCCCTATTTTAGAATATAAGGAATAGCAACTATATTTTATTACTGTTAAACAGGAATATCCATCAAACTGCATTCGATTTCGGCTGTGAAGTTAGAAAACGAATATGGGATTTAAAATTACGAGTAGGCATATCAAAGACAGTATAAAAATTACTAGATAACGCCCGCAACGTCATTGCGCCAAAACTCGTTTATGGCGCGGGAACCGTGTATTTTTTCTGGGATAAAAAGTATTCTACGTCTTTTCCCGGGACTTTAGTACAACTTACCTTTATAGTAGATTCCAACAGCAACTGAATTAAGTCAGTCTTCTCAATTTCCTCATCCTCTTCCTCAACAGTAGTACTTTGCTGCTGGGGTCCGTGTTGTCCTTGAACTGGACCCATGTAGTATACAAACTCGTTGCCCCATCGCACATTGTTCGAGTTAACAATATTTATGACATTTCCGGATGCTGTAGAAAGTGAACATTATAATAATCAATCATACAATATGCTTCTTACAATACATAAGTTTGTTTAAGAAAAATATACTTTACCTTGTGTCGTAACATTGCTACTTGCTGTAGAATTGACTTCTTCTTCAGGCACTTCAGTACTTTCTTTGTTTGATGAGGAAGAGGACTTCCTTGGCTTTGATTTACTTTTTGACTTCTTATTTTTACTGCCGCGATTTACAAAGACTTCTTCCGGGTTCGAGTAATCCACGTTTTCACTTTGTTCCTCTGTTTCATTGTTTGGATTGCTCGGTTGGTTCCCATTTGTTTCTGGTCTGGGTGGTCGAGGTACGGCATCTGACTTGAGGTTGCGAAATATTTCTAGAAATTTTGCGCCTATCTTGCTGGTCATTTTATCAAGAGAAACTGTTTTATAACGTAGATTAATATTATTGGCACGTAAACAATTAAACAAGGCCTATCATTAGCAATTAGCAGCTATTTTGTTGCAAAGGCACAGGTTCATAAGTTTCTAAAAGAAGTTTTTGCTTTTCTATAATGATATTTTATATTTTAACAATATTTTAACACAAAACACAGAATTTTGATAAAATTATGATTTTCCTACATTCTGATTTCTGACGTTTGCGGCAGGTAGACGAAAGTTCCGAACAAAAAAAAATGGGTTCCAACTGTTCCAAGTTTTTTCCAAAAACTGGACCCAATCACATAATCTGTGCTTGATCTGTGCAAAGTCGACTGTGATTGGCTGATAAAAAAGACCATAAAGAATATAAACTACATGAGAAAAAAGACGAAGAAGGAGTTTAAAACTCAAAGTTCGATTTTCATTTTGTGAAAATTATTTGTAGCAACTCATACAAAAATTGTAAATTAAGTGGATTAATTATTGAAAAACGAAAGGTAAGCCATTGTAAAATGTAAATGTAACCGTAAATTGATAAATTGAAGCAAAACATAACTATGTCATACCATGTTTTAATACAAAGTATGTCGTAGTATTATTTGCATATTTGTACATTAATTTACAACTTAAACTACGGGAAAGTACCTAATGGTAGACACTGAACTAATAGATGACACTTATGACAAAAATACCATAAAAATAAGAATTACTCTAATTATTTCTCACCACTATAAATTTTATAAGCTTCTCAAGCTACCTGTTGAATTGAAAAAATATATTAGAGACACCTTCGGGAACAAAATTTTAAAATGGGATCAGTTTTCGTAAATAATATGACCGCGTCAACATGCGCTCGGCAATTTCTTAACAAATAGGTTAAGGAAGGCAAAATTTTGCACGTAAGTTTTGAATACATTTATTTGATTTTTTGTAATTTCTATTGATTTCATTGGATTAATGGTCATGTTGTATACACTAATTAATATTTATTTAAGATTTTTTATCAATTTTCCCTAACAATATAAAGGGTGTCTACTATTAGTTCTTGAAAATGTAAAAAACCTAATAGATGACATGGATCTCATCTTTGAGTTTTGCAATACATACTAAAGTTATTTTGTACTTTATTCTACTGCAAAAATCATCACTATTCTCTGAAAATATAATTCTATTAACAATCTAAGAACTTAGAACTACTGCACCTAAAAATAGACATGGTGTCTAATATTGATATACCTTGTACTGATCTAAAAATCGATTGCTTTAGTTTTTTAGAAGTAAAAAAAAGAAAAAGGAGAGCTGGGAAAAGAAAGAGGCAAAAGAAGCATGGAGACTAAAGACTGATAATAAATTTGCTAGGAAAAAAAAAGACGGGTTGCACTCCAGGAGTGCTGGCAGAAAAGAAAACTTGATTATTAACGTTGTGCAATTTTTTTAACCCATTTTTTATGAAAATCGATTGTAAAAAAATCGGTTTTTTTAAGTAATCGAAACCCTTACAATCGATTAAATTTTTAACCCATTTTTATGAAAATCGATTATTAAAAAAATCGATTTTTTAAGTAATCGAAACCCTTATAATCGATTAAATTTTTAACCAATTTTTTATGAAAATCGATTTTTAAAAAATCGATTTTTTAAATTAATCGAAACCCCTACAATCGATTAAATTTTTAACCCATTTTTATGAAAATCGGTTATTAAAATCGATTTTTTAAATTAATCGAAACCCTTACAATCGATTAAATTTTTAACCCATTTTTATGAAAATCGATTATTACAAAATTGATTTTTTTAATTAATGGAAACCCTTACAATCGATTAAATTTAACCCATTTTTATGAAAATCGATTATTAAAAAATAGTTTTTTTTAATTAATCGAAACTCTTACAATCGATTAAATTTTTAACCCATTATTATGAAAATCGATTATTAAAAAAATCGATTTTTTAAAGTAATCGAAACCCTTATAATCGATTAAATTTTTAACCAATTTTTTATGAAAATCGATTTAAAAAAAATCGATTTTTTTAATTCATCGAAACCCTTACAATCAATTCGAGTTCGAGTTCGAGTTTGACACAAAACACTACTCTCCATCTCCAACCGTCTTACGGTTTTTCCAAGGTTTTTCGATCAGCACGAGAATCTGACGCGAGTTTCACAATTTTTACCCATCCCACAAATTAAGTGCTCAACGCCGCTAAAGAAGTTTTCACTTTAAAATATGAAAAATAAAAGGAAAGATAGTTTCAGCATGGAAGAAGAATGAATAGAATCTGGAGACAACGTGGATAATATTTCTGATGCATGTAGTTACTATGATGAAGTAAATGAAATCTTTTGAAAAATGGCAAAAAAAGACCTAATAATAGGAATATTGTAAAATGTAATGTAAAGTTCTATGTCAACTATTAGTTCATATTGGTGTCTACTATTAGTGATGTTCGTTTTTTGTGATGTCATCTATTAGTACATAAGACTAAGTTTACAAAAAGACCAATAATATATATTTTTAATTGATTTGTCAGAGAATAATTATAATAGTTTTATTTTGTAAGAGTTACTGAAGACATGGAAGAAGTTATCAATCCTTTATATGCATAAATATATATTTTATAATATTCAAATGTTTTATGTTTCCTTATAGTGTCTGCCATTATGTCTCTTCCCTTATATAATATGAAAAAGATAGATTATTATTTCATAGAAAATATTATAATGTATATCAGTATGCAGTTAATTTGGAAAATGTTGAAATGTGTATATTGTTTTATTGTAATAATACATGAGATTATATTAACTATACTTTAATAATTTATGTGAACTGTATGGAAATGTAGTAAATGAAAAATGTTTAATTAATTTCAGATTTTTAGGTCCCTATACTAGTTTGCAACATTTTAATCTGCAAGCAATAGCCGTTAAGGAGATTTTAGGAGGAGAAGGAAGGTATGAGATTATGAGTGGTACGGCCACCATGGAAAAATCCTCTGATCAAGTGAGGTGGTATGCAGCTGGCCTGAGCCCGCGTGATAGATTTCAGCTGTCGTATACAGGGTGTAATAGAACAAAGTAATGATACTTAAGTGTGTATATATAAAGGTACGCGTCCACTGGATTGGAATCGGAGCGTATGCGTATGGAATCGGATTTGTTGCTTTGTATGTATGGTACTGACTACTGTGAACTGCACTAGAAGTACTGGAACGTCATTCTGCGCCTGACAATTATATTATGACGACATGACGCGCCGTCCGCACCGTCGCGTACGTCCCGATTCTGACCTGGTGGACGCGCAGCTTTAATCCCCTCCCTATAATATAGAATTTACTGTATAAGCCAATCAAGTAGTTAATAGAGTAGCATAGACAACTATTCTATTATATTATTTATAAATAAAACTCATAAAACGGTACTGTAACATTATAATACTGAATAATAGAAATCAACAAAAGCTTGTGGATTAAATCTGTTTTATTGTTTAATTTACCTTATTAGCCTATTTATTTAGCTATGTACAATAATTTTTAATGAAATAAAACATTTATTTGAGCTCATTTCTTTTTTATTTATTTTTTTTAATTTTTGGTATGATTAGAGTGAAAGGTTTTGCACTTAAAATTTTTAACTTCAGTTTCAAATTAAAAAAATAACGGATTAATTTTTTTTCTTTAATTCCGACCTCTTGTTACGTAGTATACAGTTTACATCCTCTTTGGTTTGCGGTTTGACATAATGATGTCACTGTCAAATGTGACAGTGACAGAAGTTTTTTTTAATCCTAGTGACGTCAATGGAAAAACATGGGAAAAACCATAAGGAAAATCCACAGGGATTAGGGATATAACCTACTATCTTTAATATGGCAATACTGCAGAATAGCAAATTCGTTGAGAGCAAAGGACTCGTTTCCAACTCCCAATAAATTATAAAAAAAAAGCAAATTCGTTGATCTTACAAAATTTTGAGGCTTTTTTAAATAGTTTTGTATTTTACTTTTTATTCCTTATTTTTAGCAATGAATTCAAATAATGATAATAGCGTACCTTCTATGAATGATCTCATTAAGTTTTTTCAAGTCAAACCAGTTTTTGCCAATCCAAAAATATGCTCTAGAGAATGTTCACCTCCAAAAGAAGAACGTTCCTCTAGTGTTCATGCTGACAGAGCGAGAAGCACTGCCGGCGGCAGTCGAGGAAATCGGCCACCAGTCACAGTTAGGGGCAATGAACAAATTGGCACAGCCCGAGATAGTGAACAAGCGGGCAATGCTAGGGGTAGCGAGGAACCAAGGAGAACAAGAGGCAGTGAGAATATAGAACGAGCTAGGGTGAAAGTGGGCAGCCCTAGAGGCAACGAGAATTTTGCCAGAAGCAAAGAAAGTGAGAATTCTGATCGAGGCAGACGCGCAAGAAATGATAGCACAGGTACAGCTAATGGCAAAGCAGGCAATGCTGGAGCCTTTCAAAATGTCGGCAGTGCCAAAGTTAGCCAATTAGTCGACAGAGCTGGAGGTGGTGATGTTTCTTCTCCGCGAGAAAGCGTATCGCAACCGAAGAAAGCCAATGGTAATAATAAAACCGTCTCTAACAGAGGAAAAGCAGGAGCTGGTGTCACGGGTTCGCGTAAGGGCCAGATGATGGAGGAAAATATTATTAAATCAAAGATCCAAGATGACAAGCTAACAGAACAATCGACGAAGCCTGGATTGCTTCGTCACATACATAACGCTGCGCGATATAGAATACCTCAATGCTTTGAAGGCGCCATCGTGTCGATGAAACAAAGTGTCAATGACTCTAACTGGGTCATTGGACATTCGATGTCCTTCAGTTCAGTTTCCCCGGGGGGATACAAGATCTTATTGTCCTATGCGCAAAAGGATAGGTCCGATGTGCCTTATTTCGTTTTGGAAGCAGCACCTGGGGGACAAGTGAGTGGCGAAGTACGAGTTAGTCCCACCCAGAGAACTCGAGCATCAGTTGTCGCGCAGATCGCCGACAAACAGCTGTACAGTTTCGAGAGCATCTTCGACGTTTACTTCAAAAGCTCTACTGCCTCTATTCTTGCAGTGAACAGAGAATTCATGGCCTTGCATTACCTTAAGGTAATAGGTACTCTGTATACTCGTATTTCATAAAACTTTAAAATTTTGGCATTGCAACGAAACATTTACGTCCTTTTAGTGCATGTTTTAATGCGATTGCGCTTCGATATCCCGCGTGGCTTATGTCGTACACAATAATGTTGATACACGTTAATAATGTGGTCCATTAGTCATAATATTGTACGGGCTACCGTGACAGCCTTTCTTGGAACAAATTTCTTGACGTAACTTTTAGAGGTGACGGTAGACTTTATAGCCATATTTACTATCAGAGAAGTTGATTCATAGTAGATTCATAGGTAGATGGTTGACCTAAGTAATTTGATCGCGGTACGTCAAACCCAGCCGACAGATCACAACTAACACTGCATGACTAGCTATGTCCACACTGTGCCTTGTTTTGTTCATTAAGGGCATGCATCATAGCGCAGTCAACAGCGAACACTTTCGCTTGACAATGTTGGCGTTGCGTTCGTTGACTCGTCACCTGCCTATGAATCAATTTCTTCGATGGTGCATAACGTTAATATTCCAGTCAATTACGGAACGTCTCTCTCTGGGCGCGGAGGTGGTAGCTCGTGGCCGCGACCGCTCCCTGTCATCAGCGTCAGCGGCAGCGCGGTGGTGCGACGACGACAACTCGCTCAGCGCGACCGTCGGCGATCGCGGACTGGATGTGTGTTACGCGAGGAATATAAAGCCGTACCTCACTGTGGCGTCTATGCTTGAGGTGAGATAGAGTTGGGGAGATTATCCAAGATCTTCAGGTTTTATAAACTCCAATTTTTTAAATAAATCAAAGAAGAAAAGAGGAGCAAAATGGTTGGCGATGTTAAGTTATTTTATCCCTTTACGTCCTTTTCAAATTATTATGTTACATTATTATAACAAACAATATCTACTATCATACCTTCCTACGGCCCACAACTAAGTCGCTAAATATAGGAATTCTCATAGACAGAACTGTTGTTAAGTTAATTAAGATTTACAAAATATTATTAAAGTTATAGTATAAAAGGTAGCAACGTTGTCGAGAAAGTATTTTAGGTTGGCTGATTTCGTGATATTATGTCATCATTCTTATTTCTTGCTCTTCTGATTAGAGTCCGGGCGGTCTGGCTGCTGGTAGTGGTTGCGTTCATTACTGCGCATTTTATTTCTCCAGGTGATATATAAGGAGCGCCCACAGAAATAAGAACTTGATAAATGTCTGTGGGAGCACGTGATAAAAATACATAAATGGCAATCTCTCGCTTCTGGCTCTTGTCATGTTAAAGGCCAGGCTTTATCAACGAAAAAAGTAAGAGAGATAGTGTACATCTCGAGCGGGCTATCCTTGTCCTAGACAAGGAATACCCGCTCGAGAGGGACAGCCGGAGACGACCGTTATATCGGGGGGCGGCGAGGTAATATAAATACAGAAGAAATAGATTTTTGCGTTTATTTCCGTTACGAAGGTCGGTACTAATGTATAAAGTAACGAATATTGTAAAATAAGTACATAGGTAAATAAGACAAACAAGTAAACTGTATAATAATGTAATTTATTTGTATATAAATAAAAAACTTCATCTGAGGGGGTGAGGCGCAGAAAGTTCTAGAAGCTCGGTACTAGGACCCATATAAATATAGGTCGACCGCCATACTGCGGCACTCGCTCTACAACGTTACCCAGCTTCGGAACAACTTGTGTGCTTGACCTCTGAAACAAAAGTGAAAGTGTTGTTATTATTCATCACCCACAGTCCACAGACATCTCATCGCTGACCTAGGCGATCTAAGTAGGGGAATTGGCGCAAGCTGGTCCCCCACATTGCATGGTCCTTCGAGCCGGATTCTACGTCTACAGGAAAATAGAAGCCAGTGCGGTCAGTGAATATGTCCAAATCAAGAGCATCGAGCGTCGCCGATGGGGCCGAACGAGCGAGTCAGACCGGAGTCCAGACGAGGAGCGGAGCATCGACACGCCCCACGCCTCCACCGGTCATAGCAGAGATGGAAAACTACATGGAAACCGCCGAAACGTCCGAAACAGAACAAACCTCGACGGAACAAACCTCTACAGCCACCAGCGAGGAAACAGCAGTAGAAGGGGACTCACGACAGAAGAAGCGTGCGCCCCAGGAAAAGAGAAGCAGGAAAATTTTGGAAGCTGAGGAAAAGCTGGCGGAACTGAAACTAGCAGAGGCACGTGCATCACTCGCGCTCGCTGTGGCTAAGCTGGCCAGGGAAAAGGCCATGCTGGCCTGCGAAGACGAGGAAAACGAGGTAACAGAAAAGGAAACGGACATGGTGGAAGAGTGGCTGCACGGGCAAACTAGTAACCCGACGGCAGCGGAAAATGGAAAACAGTGTGAAGAAAAGAAAAATGAAAATTCGGAAAATGAACAGGAACACAGAAAAACTGAAGAAAAGAAGAAAAGCAGCGACATCACTTCGTTGGCGGCGGCGCTCACACAGGCCGTTCGCATGTCAAGAGACGCCCCCAGGTTCCTGCAGGAGCTTCCCCCGTTCGCCGGACATTCGACGGGGTGGCTCGGCTACAGGGCGGCGTACTACGAAACAGAAGAAATGTTCTCGCACACCGAGAATACTATGAGGTTAAGAAGAAGCCTCAAAGGAGCAGCCCTCGAAGCGGTCGAGAGTCTACTCATCAGCCAACCGGAGCCGCGAGCAGTCATCCAGGCGCTGGAGAGGAGATTCGGCCGCCCAGACACGCTGGCGATGGGCGAAATACAGAAAATCAAGGCGCTGGGCAGGCTGAGCGACAGCCCGCGCGAACTCTGCATATTTGCTAACAAGATAGCAAATGTGGTGGCCACGCTGGAAACACTTAAAAAGGTACACTATATGTTTAATCCTGAATTAGTGAAAAGTATTGTAGAAAAGTTGCCGCCCATTTTGCGCAACAAGTGGTACGATTTTGCCGCTGGAAGAAAAGAGGATACGTCTGACTTGAAGAAGATGACCCTGTTCCTCAATGAAGAAGCCGACAAATGTAGTGCGTACGCGCTGCCCGAGGAGACCGAGCCTCACCCGGAGAGGCCCCAGAGAAAAAGACTGGAACGAGCTTTCGCCACAGAGGTAAGTGGCAGGAAAAGGTGTCCGATGTGCCAGAACGAGCACTACCTGACCGAGTGCAAGCAGTTCATCGGGGCCCCTGTGAACGAGCGCTGGAACATGGCAAAGAAGAACCGCATCTGCTTCCAATGCTTGCGGAGCAATCACCGCCGAGGGAGCTGCGGGGCAAAAAGGTGCAGTGTCAACGGGAGCGGCATGGCACACCACCGCCTGCTGCACCACTCCAGGCCACCGGCAGACCGGCAACAGCCGACGGCACCTCCACAGACCACGGAACCGGAGGAAGTAGCAGCCGTGGAGATAGTGAGCAGCACCAACTGCATCCAGGAAAGACAGGCCTTTCTGAAGGTTGCGCCGGTCTCGGTTTTCGGGAAGAACAGCACCAGAATAGACACCTACGCACTCATGGACGACGGCAGCACGGTGACACTCATCGACGAAGACCTGGCGGAACTCCTCCACCTGGACGGGCCTCGCCACGACATGTGGGTGCAGGGCCTCAGCGATACAAAGAAGTACGAAAACAGCAAAAAGGTAAGCTTCAAGATAAGGGGGCGCCACTGCAAGGAGGAGTACGGCGTGGGCAGTGCCAGAACGGTGAAAAAGCTGCTGTTCACGCCGCAGAAAATACGCAAGGAAGACCTGCACGACTGCGCGCACCTGAGGGGCCTTGAAGACCATCTCATGTACGAAAATGCGCGCCCGAGAATACTACTGGGCCAAGACAACTGGGAGTTGCTGCTGGCCCTCGAGACGAAGACAGGGAGAAGAAACCAGCCGGTCGCATCCCATACGCGACTCGGTTGGGTGCTGCACGGCTACAGGTCGTCGCACACGCAGACTGTAGCTTTCTGTGGCCACACAGTAGCCACAAAGGAGGAAAAGACAGAAGATAACATGGAAAACATGATGAAGAGGTTTTTCGACCTGGAATCACTCGGGATCGAAGCAAGAAAACAGAAGAACGACCCAGAGGAGCGTGCGCTGGAAATACTCGAGAAAACCAGTCGAAGACTTCCCGATGGGCGCTTCGAAACCGCGCTGCTCTGGAAGGACGAGAAGGAAGTCATTCCCAATAACTACCACGACGCCTGGAAGCGTCTCAGGTGCCTGGAAAAGAAGCTGGACCGAGACCCGGGCCTGAAAGAAAAATACGAAGAAAGAATAAGCAACCTACTGGACTCTGGATACGCGGTGCCAGCCCAGGGGCCGCCTACGGCAGGGAGGACATGGTACCTACCTCACTTCGCCGTGTGCAACCCAGCGAAACAAAAAATAAGGTTAGTACACGACGCGGCGGCCAGATCCCATGGCCGCAGCCTCAATGATATGCTGCTCTCCGGCCCTGACCTTCTTCAGTCGCTGCCAGGAGTCATCATGCGGTTCCGTCGACACCCTGTGGCGGTAACCGCGGACATCAAAGAAATGTTTATGCGCATCCGCGTCCGGGAACAAGACCGGGACGCACTCCGCTTCCTGTGGAGAGGAAACGAACGAGAAGAAAAGCCGCAAGAGTACCAGATGGCGTCGCTCATCTTCGGAGCCACGTCGTCACCGTGCACAGCTCTGTACGTGAAAAACAAGAACGCAGAAGAATTCCAGGTAAAATATCCGCGTGCCGTAGCAGAAATAAAGAAAAACCATTACATGGACGACTTCATATCCAGCTTCCCGAGCGAAGAAGAAGCCCTGAAGACGTCGCAGGAGGTCGATGTGGTCCATCGGCACGCCGGGTTCGAGCTGCGCGGCTGGACATCGAACAGCGCAGTCCTACGCCGACATCTCGGGAACGACCGAGACTCCAAGGAGGTTCCTGTGGGAGAAGACTGTGCAGACAAGACGCTGGGAATATGGTGGGAGGCACGTGAAGATCTGCTGCGCTTCAACCTGAACGAGGCGAAGATACCTCGCGCCATCATGAGCGAGGAGAGGGCCCCCACGAAGCGCGAAGCCCTCAGTGTGGTCATGTCACTCTTCGACCCACTGGGACTGCTGTCACCGCTCACCATGCCAGCCAAGAAGTTCATGCAGGAGACCTGGAGGTACGGCACCGGGTGGGACGAACCCATACCCGAGCAGCTCGTCCCCAAGTGGACGGCGTGGGCAAGAGACCTGCAACAAGTAAGAAAATTAAAGATTCCGCGCTGCTACAACCTGCAACCTGAAATGGTAAGTGAAATGCATACTTTCGTCGACGCGAGTGAAGAGGCCTACGCCGCAGCCGTGTACATTCGCACGGCGCGCGAGGACGGAGCCGTACACACGGCGCTCGTGGCAGCCAAAAGCCGCGTAGCCCCGCTGAAGCCGACGTCCATCCCGCGCCTGGAGCTGCAAGCTGCTCTGCTGGGTGCCCGCCTCGCGAAGACTGTGGAGAGAGAACTAGAAGTCGAACTGGTAAGGAAAACATACTGGAGCGATTCCCGCACTGTACTGGCGTGGATACGCGCCGAGCCGCGAGCCTACAAAACATTCGTCGCGCACCGCCTCGCCGAGATAGAAGAAACGACGAAAGTTAGCGAGTGGAGATGGGTGCCGACGAAAGAGAACGTGGCCGACGACGCGACGCGCGCCACCCCGACAGACTTCGGCGCCGCCCACAGATGGTTCAGCGGGCCCGAATTCCTGAAAAAAGAAGAAAAATTCTGGCCGGAAGAAGGAAAACCGGCGGAGAAAACGAACACAGGTGAAGAAAAATGTTTTGTCACGCAACACATCGCGTTACAAGACAGTTTACCCGTTATCAATCGCATAGGAAAATGGAAGACGTTGATACGAGCTACAGGTCGTGTACTGCAGTTCATTGACCTCTGTCGTCGCCCGCGAGAAACCGTGGCAGCTGTACGACAACGAACAAAGAAGAATAAAGAAAAGGATGCGGCCTGGGACTCGAAGCGAACGAAGAAAGAAAAATCGGCGCCGCGAATAAATTCGTCGGCGCAAAGAAAATACGTCGCACTCGACGCGCAGTACCTCATTCGTGCCGAGGCACTCTGGCTGCGCCGAATGCAAGAAGAATCCTACAGTGAAGAAAGAAAACGAATAGAAGAAAACCGTCCCCCAGCGGCGGGAGATCGGCTCGCCTCGCTGAGTGTCCACCTTGACGAGGGCCTCATCAAGCTGCGGGGTCGAGTGGCAGCCGCAGAAGACATCAGCCGGGAAACCAACAACCCGTTTATCCTGGACGGCAGTCACAGGTACACGAAATTATATGTCCAACAGGTACACGAAGAAATGCATCACGGCGGGGTGGAAGCTACCGTGAACGAGATCCGGCAGAGGTTCTGGGTGACCCGGATACGCCCCACAGTCAAGGGTGTGGTCCGGGCCTGCCTGGCCTGCCGCATACGCCGAGCCAAGCCGACGCGTCCGGCCACGGGCGATCTGCCCGTCGCCCGGCTGACGCACCACGCGCGGCCGTTCACCTTCACGGGGCTTGACTATTTCGGCCCTGTGGAGGTCACCGTGGGCAGACACCGAGAGAAGAGATGGGTGGCCCTCTTCACCTGTCTCACAATGAGGGCCGTCCACCTGGAGGTGGTGACATCTCTCAGCGCCGACTCCGCCATCGCAGCCCTGCGGAGGTTCGTCGCGCGACGAGGACAACCGACTGAACTATGGTCGGACAACGCGACCTGCTTCAAGGCCGCCGAAAAGGAGCTACAAGAAGAATGGGAGAAGTACAAGAACGAGGTCAACGCCCGCCGCATCAGCTGGCGGTACATTCCACCGTCTGCGCCCTTCATGGGCGGGGCGTGGGAGCGCCTGGTGCGGAGCGTGAAGGAGTCCCTACGAGTCACACTGCACGAGAAACGCCCGAGCGACGAGACCCTCTACACGCTACTCGTAGAGGCGGAGAACATCATCAACTCGAGACCACTTACATATGTCTCGGTTGACCCCGAGGAGCCCGAGGCCTTGACCCCCAACCATATATTGCTGGGGTCGGGCTGCCATGTACCTGCACCGGGAAGATTCGAGGAGGAGAAGACATCGGCGCGGCAGCTGTGGAAGCGCGCGCAGCACCTGGCGGACGTGTTCTGGCGACGGTGGGTGAAGGAGTACATCCCGCTCCTGCATCACCGGCGGGAGCCACGCACCCGAGGCTCCGATCCCGCGGTGGGTGACGTCGTTATCATATGCGACTCGAACCTGCCGCGCAACATCTGGCCGCGAGGGAAGATCAAGAGGACGTATCCAGGCAAGGACGGCGTGGTGCGGGTCGTGGACGTGGAGACCGCGAACGGCCACGTTCTCCGGCGGCCCACGAAGAAGATCGTCGTGCTACCGGGAGTGTCGCCTGCGCGACCGGCGGGAGAAATGTGCACGACAGACAAACAGTGAAAAGTGTATGGGCAATAGAGTGCGAAAATAGTGCGTGAAAACAGTGCCTTGCGAATTAATGGGTCTCAAACCCATGTGGTAGTGCCGAACTCCGTAACGAAAAAAGTAAGAGAGATAGTGTACATCTCGAGCGGGCTATCCTTGTCCTAGACAAGGAATACCCGCTCGAGAGGGACAGCCGGAGACGACCGTTATATCGGGGGGCGGCGAGGTAATATAAATACAGAAGAAATAGATTTTTGCGTTTATTTCCGTTACGAAGGTCGGTACTAATGTATAAAGTAACGAATATTGTAAAATAAGTACATAGGTAAATAAGACAAACAAGTAAACTGTATAATAATGTAATTTATTTGTATATAAATAAAAAACTTCATCTGAGGGGGTGAGGCGCAGAAAGTTCTAGAAGCTCGGTACTAGGACCCATATAAATATAGGTCGACCGCCATACTGCGGCACTCTCTCTACAACGTTACCCAGCTTCGGAACAACTTGTGTGCTTGACCTCTGAAACAAAAGTGAAAGTGTTGTTATTATTCATCACCCACAGTCCACAGACATCTCATCGCTGACCTAGGCGATCTAAGTAGGGGAATTGGCGCAAGCTGGTCCCCCACACTTATAATTATTAAATTTAAGTAGCACTCCTTGCTCACTGATTTTAAATGGTTTTAAAATCCAGGATTATAACCTAGACAAAAAGGTTGCGCACTAATGAACGCAACGACTACCGGCAGCCAGACCGCCCAGACTGTAAAACGGCCCATTCACTATCCTGCATTACAGTCCTGTTGCAGTCCACCGTGCAGGCCTGCAACACGATTCACTATCCTGCATAAGCTGCCGTAATCCGCCGCATAAAAGGGCCCATTCGCGGCAGTCCGCCGTGCAGGCCTGCAATACCATTCACTATCCTGCATAAGCCGGCGGCGGCGGCTTAAAAGGTCCATTCACGGCAGTCCGCCGTGCAGGACTGCAAATGGACATAGCTCACTGATTGGTTCACACTCGGTGTTTCCGCTCGTGTGAACCAATGAGTGAGCTATGTCCATTTGCAGTCCTGCACGGCGGACTGCCGTGAATGGACCCTTTAAGCCGCCGCCGCCGGCTTATGCAGGATAGTGAATGGTATTGCAGGCCTGCACGGCGGACTGCAACAGGAATGCAATGCAGGATATTGAATGGACCCTTTTACGAAGAGCAAGATTGACGACTAATGACAAAATCAGCCGAAATGAAATCCTTTTTTTTAAACGTTGCTACCTCCATATCTTAATATATATAATTCTTCTGTGAGTGTGTATGTCACTGAACTTCTCTCAAACGACTGGACCGATTTTGATGAAATTTTTTGTGTGTGTTCAAGGGGATCTGGGAATGGTTTAGATTCACAATTTTGTCCGCTGGACAATGTTTTTTTAATTAATTTATTAGTAGTTGTTGATTTTGATGTTTTACATTGGATCCGACAGACGGCGCTACCATCGCAGTGTCAAATTTTAAATAATATTCGAATTCGAATTTTAATTTTAGTCTGTCCCGACAGTTAGCGCTGCGATCAAATTAAAAAAAATACTTTATATACTTAATATGGCAAAGAAACGTTTGCCGGGACTGCTAGTACCATTATAATTTAAATAAACACGCACCTCATGTCCTTTCTTCGAAGTTCAAACCTTCTTATTACAGATCGGGTTCGGCATACAGCGGGCGGTGGCGACGTTGGCCTACGAGTGGAACACTCAGGACTGGACTGTGCGGGGCTCCGTGGATTCTGATGGCCTCGTCGGGGCCACGCTACACCGCGGCCTCGGCGGTCGGCGGGCCCAGCTGGCCTGCGCCATATCCGCCCTCCTCAACCACCCCAACGATAAGTTCAAACTCGGATTCGGGATTACGGCTTCTATAGATTAAAATTTGTCGCGTATGAAAAGAATAAAGATGTATGTATTTATGAGTATCTGGTCTACTATATGGTATATCCATTAAATTAAATTATTGTTAAAATAAAAATATATTTATCGAAAAAGTTCTCACATCTTATCATTCGTAATTAGAAACGAATATGAATTTCATAAGGTCTCTGAGTGCCGCGGCAGTAACAAATTTTGACATAAAGCCATAAACATACATTATCCGATAGACTATTATCTATATACTTAAATAAAAAAAAGTTGTGTTAGTTACGCCACTTATAACTCAAGAACGGATGAACCGATTTGGCTGAAAATTGGTGAAGAGGTAGCTTAGAACCAGGAATAGGACATAGGATACATTTTGTCCCGGAAAAATGTACGGTTACTGCACAATATACTTTTATGATTTGCGCGTAAACTATTCAATCGATTTTGATGAATTTTGGTATGGAGATACTTTGAGTCTCGGGAAAGGACAAGGGATACTTTTGGTCCCGGAAAATGTACGGTTCCCGCGCAATAAACCTTTATCTCAAGAACGGATTGGCTGAAAATTGGTGGAGAGTTAGCTTAGAACCAGGAAAAGGACGTAAGGTTATTTGGGGGTATTCCGAATTTGGTTATATTCCGAACAACCGAAAAATCTACCAAACGAAATAATATTTTTATGTTGGCAACATTTACGTAGGTGCCACGTTGATTTGGCTATCGGTCGCCAGTTGACGCTCGTCGCTAGCGCGTTTTGGACGAGTGCAGTGACAGTTGTTGGGCCAACGGACGATTTCGCGCCATTTTTAGAAAATCGGAATAACCCCAACTTGGATTGTGTCTAAAGTAGGTAAGTAAATAAATTTATTGTTTGTTTATATGGTAATTTGTCGTTTTTTAAAGACAATTAAATGTGCCAGGACGTTATATCTCTAATTTTTTGTTTTATTCGGAATAAACCCGACGGGGATATTCCGACATGTTTTGTTCGGAATAAACCCATTTTGTTTTCTCATAGTAATTTGTAGAGGTTCTCAACCTTTCAAAATATTATGTAGGTAGTAGCGAAAAGGTACAGATAAAAACCGGTTTACGCTCGCTTAGCTAGTCCTTCGATCGCGGATTCTTGGAAATCTATTATTGTTATTCTATTCTTGTCGCGGTCACCGGTGACCTTATGGGACTTGATAGGCTAGTGGTCAAACGGAAAAGATGCACGCACGTACATGTAAAATATTATTTGTGAATCAAATGACGAAATTCTTCACTTATTAAAATAACATGTACACATACCTACTTAGCAAAAAAAATAATTTACTTACCCTTTACATTTTTCGCCTTCTATCCACGGGAGGTAAACCCATCAAGCCCCATATCGACACCGGTGACCGCGACAACAATAGAATAATAATAGATTTCCAAGAATCCGCGATCGAAGGATTAATATTATGTAGGAAGATATGAAGACAATACCATACGGCACTTAACTTACATTGTCTAAAACTGCATTAAGTACTTACCCCATATTTTTTCAGGTCAAACATGCCCCGTACCTACCTACGTCCGTAAGAAAATTAAAGCATATACGCCAGAAGATACGCAAAAAAATACATTGCTTTTCAAAGGTTGTTTTTGCGATACGACGTCGCAACGCAGTATTGTGGCCAGCCTTAGCTTTTAATAAACACAAGTGCGCGGCTAACACGCGTTAAACGCACCCTTAAGTATGACTTTGTTTCGTTTTTATAAGTTTGTAAGTATTTCGTCTTAGTACTTAGAATCTATCTTGATCTATTTTGCTTGATAGAGAAACAAAAATAAAGTTTGGTATAAATTTCATATTGTCTTTAATTTCAAAATTTACAACGCTTTGATGAGTGTTGTATAACCAAAACGTTGAGGACCTCTGTCACTGGATGGGGTAATTCCGAATTTCAAATCTATGAAAATTCGGTTGAGCGATATACTTGACACATACGTTAATATTTTTGTTACCGGGGGTTTTCCGAACGAAAAAGAAATATGCACTGTGAATACTAGGTCTTAAAACACACTTTTGAATGAGTTCGGAATAACCCCGACATAGTTCGGAATATCCCCAAGAGAAGAAAAAAAGTGTGTTTTTTTAAATAAGTTTAATTCATTAACTAAAATACATATCATGATTCTATAAGTGTACTCGTACGCTAATAGATAATTTCCTTGACTAGACAGAGGTAAAATCAGTTTTAAAAAAACAATTACAGATCTTTTACAAATAAATAAAAACTAACACTACCTATCAACTCAAGAAAAATCGTATCGGAATAGCCCCAATAAACCTTAGGATACATTTTGTCCCGGAAAAATGTACGGTTACTGCACAATATACTTTTATGATTTGCGCGTAAACTATTCAATCGATTTTGATGAATTTTGGTATGGAGATACTTTGAGTCTCGGGAAAGGGCAAGGGATACTTTTGGTCCCGGAAAATGTACGGTTCCCGCACAATAAACTTTTATGATTTTCGCCTAAACTATTCCGTCTATTTTTATTAAATTCAGTATGGAGATACTTTGAGTCTCGGGAAAGGACAAGGGCTACTTTTTGTCCCGGAAAATGTACGGTTCCTGCACAATAAACTTTTATGATTTTCGCTTAAACTATTTAATCTATTTTGATGAAATTCGTCATGAAGATACTAATTTGAATCTATTGTTTTCTTAATTATACCAATTCGAATTTAATCATCGTTAAGACAGGACAACGTCTGTCGGGTCAGCTAGTGTATAATAATTAATAACACGTGACTAATAGTAATAACGTAACTGAAATTAAAATAGTTTCATTTTAATTAACGTAACTGTAATTAAAATAGTTTTATTTTCATTACAGTTATGTAATCACGTGAAAAGTCTGTCGGATAATGTATTATGGCTATATGTCAAAATTTATTACTGGCTACTGCCACGGCCCTCAGAGATGAATAACAGTTATGAAATTTTTGAGAAAGTTTTGAGAGACGTTTGTTTCTGAGTGCGGCACTGTCCGATATAAAAATGCTACACCCGCTAATTAATAGTGCTGTGCAAGTTATTGTAAATATTTATAAAAATATAAATAATCCTACCCATTTGGTTGAAAATCAAAGTCCTCTAGTCAAATTTCATTCAAAGAAAAAGCACCTCAAAGTCTGATAGTTTATCTCGCACGGCGCACCGTCCTCGTTCAAAAATGTACACTTCACAAAACTGCAGGCCTTAAAAATTCATCCGGAATTGCACTGATAACGATAATGTAGGCGTGTATCACTCGGGGAGCTCGGCCGGCGGCAGAGCGGAACGGGCGGGCGCGTGCGCGAGGCCTGGGCGGGGACGTTTCCCGCCCCAAGCGAGCCAACAAAGTAAAATCGCCCCAATTATTACCGCATAAAGCGGTAATTTGCGTGCTCCAGTGATCGTTAGGTTGGGAGGCGGGCGGCCCGCCCCCGTCATGTCAGTCGGAGCGTGGCGAGCGATGGCAGCGCGCGAGGCCGCGCGCTCCCGCCAGTAATGGTTATGGAGCGGCTGGCGGACTTCGTCAGCAAGTCGCTGGAGGGGGGCGAAGCGCCCGCGCCGCCGCCGGAGCCCGGGGAGGTGGACGAGGCGGAGGAGGACGTGGACATCACGGCGCTAGAGGTGCCGCCGCCCGCCAAGCGCCCGCGCAACTGGCTGCTGTCGCCGCTGCCGCACTGCAAGAGGGAGGAGGACGACGACGAACACAAGCACGGTCAGTACTCAGTTGTACTGTTTGACGACCTATCTGTGGCTCAGTGGCTAAGAGCGTGGTCAGCGCTCAAATCGGTGGTCGCGGGTTCGAATCCCGCCGACGGAACAAAAGGATTTCAATTTTACAATAGTTACAATCTTCACGCACAAACCGCGGAACCGATTTTACTGGAATTTAGTACGGAGATACTTCGAAGTATCTCCGTACCGGGAAAGGACATAATAGTATTACGATACTTTTTTATCTTTTTTTTAAAGGGAGAGAACAAGGAAACGGGTCACCTGATGGAAAGCAACTACCGTCGCCCATGGACACATTACAACATTAGCAGAGCTGCTAATGTCGCGAGTGATGCTTTTTAAGAGGGAATACGCTCTCTTCTTTCTATCTTAGAAATAGATAAATAAGACAAGACAAGTATAGATAACAAGATGAACTAGATGACGCCCGCAACTCCGTTGCGCCAAAACTCGTTTATCGCGCGGGAACTGTACATTTTTCAGGGACAAAAAGTATCCTATGTCCTTTCCCGGGACTCAAAGTATCTCCATGCCAAATTTCAGCAAAATCGGTTCAGCGGCTTGAGCGTGAAGAGGTAACAGACAGACAGACAGACAGACACACTTTCGCATTTATAATATTAGTATGGAAGTATGGATATTAAATGGCGCAACTCAGTTGCGGGCTTCATCTATTATTATAATATTTTTTTAGGTTTCTATATGCAGGAGCAATGCAACTCTATATGTGAACGCAGATTTGGCCGCACCGCACGCACCGCAGTCGCCGCATTTCGAATTCTTTATATGAAGTTATAGGCAAGCTCGCACACCTACCTGCGCCGCAGTCTTCGCAACTTGAAGAATTCGAAATGCGGCGACTGCGATGCGTGCGGTGCGGCCAAATCTGCGTTCACCTTTATTAAGCCAATTCAGTTATACCACAAGTAATATGTTAGTTAAAATCAAAACTACTTAAATCTAAATTTCTGAAGACAACATACTTAATATTATTATCATAACATTTGAAATTACAACAATGAGTTTTGTTCATTTTACATTTTTAAAGGACAAACTAATAAACATTTTTGATCTTTGTTTAGGGATTTAAGTTAAACATAAGAGATAAATATATAAAAATAAGAGATAAAAAAGATTTAAAACACTTATTAGGTCCAGCAAATTAAATCCATCCATTAAATTAAACTTCAGTATCCCCACCAAGTATTTTAGAAATTTCGTTCCAATAGATGTACCTATCTTTAATACATACTATCGCAGTAATTCGTTTCTACTAAGGGCCAGTTCTCGACTTAATGAATTTTTGAAAATAAATCCCTCCTTTGATATTTTTTCTACTAAGCCTTATAAGATTAGAAAGTTTGTAACTGACTCCTTTTTCAAAGTTGAGGATTTGTCACTAAACTAGATACTAATCTAATTTAGTTTTTGCCTAGCGATAAGCGTAGACTAAGTTTATTAACATTATACATACTTAACATTATACATACTTACACTAATATTGACTACTTTTTATTAAATTGCTTAAACCATGATTAGTAGATCCAATGTGAGAAAAAATGTATTTAAGTTTTCTCAGTTTGTTTTTTAGCCTGATTAACTTCACAATATTTTTTTTGTACTTTCATTTTTTACTATTTGTGAAAACTTTTAAATGGCTTATAGTTACAATGTAGTTAAGTTAATTTGTTATTTGATAGCTGTAAGTTTTCCGAAGAAATAAAAAATAAAAAAAAAAAAAAAAAAAAATGTCATTTAAAAATCATTAATCAAGGTTTAATACTAAACAAATAAGCATGTTCTATAAGTATTGTTAAAAATTGTTAGACAAATAATATGTTCTTAAGTATATAAAATAACACATAGCATGTGATATTTAATTTTATGATATACTTATGTATTGTTAATTATTATGATTAACTAGATGTTCCGCGCGGCTTCGCCCGCGTAATTTAGGAATGTCACGGAAACCGTACATTTTTCCGCAAAAAAAGAAACCTATGTCCTTTCATGTAGTCTATTCTTCGTGTGTGCCAAATAGCATAAAAATTGCTCCCAGTACGTTCAAATAAGCCCTTTTAAATGATTTGCCCCGTTTTTTCCACACTTTCCTCTATTTCTTCGCTCCTATTATTCTTGACGTGATAAAATATAGCCTATAGCCTTTCTCGATAAATAAGATATCTAACACTGAAAGAATTTTTCAAATCGGACCAGTAGTTCCTGAGATTAGCGCGTTCAAACAAACAAACAAACTCTTCCCAATTATAATATTAGTATAGATTTTAAATTTCTTCAGATTTTAAATGTTTCTACGGAGTGGTAGAGTAAGCCTTTAGCTTTGTACTCTTAAATCTAAAGCCCAAAAAATTTTTTTGTGGGATACTATTATTAGTACGAAATAGGTATACACAGAGACCAGAGACGACAAAATAATATGATCAGAGTGCTTGACCCTTCAAGTACTGAAAATGAGTGGCCCCGGCCTGCCCACAAATTTTCTGATTGTTTGGAAGATTGGTAAGCTTTAACTATAATATATTTAATGAATATTTTAGAGTTTACGCGTGACACGTCACAATAGCGAATAAGAAGTTACAAATTAAGGCTGCTCTCTCGAAAAAAGCGTGCAGATGAAACAACTTTTCATCGGCATTAACAGAGAAATTATATCTGAAAAAAATAATTAGTAATCTACATGATATGATACGTAATTTGGTTTTGCCATATTTTTTCTATCAGTATCACATAATAAAGAAATAAAAAACCAAATCACCTCCAAATCGTTGAATGAAACCACTTTACTCCTTCATTATTTATCAAAAGAATATATAAAAAATATCTACTGCTTTGCAATACATAAGTTAATAATTTGGTTTGGTTACTTTTTTGAAATATGTATTATATTAAGCCTTAAAAAGGTTTTTTCTCCTATTTTGCCCTATCCTCTCTCCTATTTTAATGTCATTTACGTCGATATTCGCACTGACAGACAATCGACCTGCTAATTTAGGAAGAGAGGGCCCTTAAGAGGCCGGGTACCCTCGAAATTCTCATACATACGTTATACCAAAATCATTTTCTCATACGAAAATATTTAACATGTTTGTGTTATTTTTCAGCTTAAAATAGTAATTATCTAGGTTCCTGCACAACCCCCCGATGGTTGCTCGCCTTGTCGCGGCGGTGGGGCTCTAGTAACCGCGGCTTGGGCAACCGCGGTGAAGCAAAGAGGCAACCAGGGCCGGCCGGTGTCGCCGCCTGGCCCGAGGAGGGCGCTCCCAGCGGACTGGAGAAGTCCGCTGCGGATGCGCACCGAGGTGGGGCCGCAGAGGAAGAGGCAAGTAGGTATTACGGTGCGCCGCTTGCCCTATCCTCTGCGGCCGAGGTGTGGTCGGTGGCAGAGCCACAGTCCTGATCTGCCACATGGCCCCCAAGTAGCAGACTCGGGGGGCGTCTGCTACAGCCCTGGTGGGGGCCGAGGAGGAGGGCGCACGTGTTGTGCGCCCATCGTGGAGTCTTCGGGCCGCTGGCGGGGTCGCAGATGTGTGTATCGTTCCTGTGGCCCCGTCAAAAGGCGGCGAGGCGGAAGATGGGGGGGTTTTAGTGGGTATACCGTGGTCTCATTAGCTACGGGAGTCCCACATCACCACTCGGGTCGCCCCCTGCGCCTGGGTGGTATGCGTAATGCATTTCCCCCTCCGGAAAAAAAAAAAAAAAAAAGGTTCCTGCACAAAAATTTACTTCAAAATATTTAAACACTAAAAAATAGAGTAAAACACTAAAAATATATAAATAAATAGTAAATTTACTACAAAATATTTAAACTCTAAAAAATATTTCTTAGTGTTTAAATATTTTGTAGTAAGTTTAATATTTATTTATATATTTTTTAGTGTTTTACTCTATTTTTTAGTGTTTAAATATTTTGTAGTAAATTTACTAAAAAAAATTTTAAACAAAAAATATTTTTTTGGTGTTTAAATATTTTGAAGTAAATTTTTGTGCAGGAACCTAGGTAATTACTATTTTAAACTGAAAAACAACTCAAACATGTTAAATATTTTCGTATGAGAAAATGATTTTGGTATTACGTATGTATGAGAAATTCCAAGGGTACCCGGCCTCTTAAATATTTTACTCACAGCGATGCAGCGCCCGCGCATGACGTGGTCTGTCGCCTGCTACGAATGCGTAGCGCTTGTAGCACTCGTAGCTCTCGTAGCACTCGTAGCACTCGTAGCCGGTACGCGTAGCATATTGAGTATTGGCAGTGCAGCGTCGCGTCGCTGCGGCAAAGATTTAACCCGTCAAGCCCAAAGCGGTTGAATCCGACCGCGATAACAATAGAATAACAATATATTGCCAAGAATCCACGATCGAAGGATTAAAACGCTAATGCCGTGTTTCCACCTGCAAGCAACTCGCGGAAGTCTTGCGTGAGATTCTTGCAATATTGTTTACATTACGTACTAATTCCTGCAATTTATTGCTGCAATAAATGTCTTGCGAGAAGCTCGCGGATTATATCGCAACTTATCGCGGAGGTGTAAGGTACACGAGAGCTTACGAATGTCTAGTTGGGGAGGGGAAGAGGGGATTTCGGGAGTAGCTCGAGCGTGTCAGATTAAGCTTGCATAGGCTTCCGACATGTGTCTAGTTATCATGGCATAGAAATCAGATTTCTCACGTGGTGGATAAAAGATTTTTTTTTATATTGAAATGTCGTCGGATCTGTCATATTAGGATAGGGGATGTTTAGTATACCCCAAAGAAGCTTCCATATAAAGCACTGACGATTCAAAGGTTGGGTTAGGGCTTAGGCTGTAGGGACATTTTAAAATAAAAAAAATCAAAGCTTCATATTTTCTTAACTAAACTTCGCAGACAATGATATTCTACTTAAATACATATCTGTTACGTCCATACTATTTTCCGGCTTAAATCTCTTCCGAACAATTATTTTCCTATTCAAAATTGCAAACATTGACAAAGACAGATAAGTGAAACAAAAGATACGAAAAACCATTTACATAAAAGAGACAGTTCTATTTCTAAACGTCGATTCGTATCGCTGTCTCTTTCTTTGCCATGAGCTATGACGAAAATTTGATTTTTTCCAAATTGTTCGAAAAAATTATTGAAAATGTAAATAATCGAGGTATTTATTGCAATCAGGACATGTGGTAAGAGATTCCATGTGTTTTATTTTCTTTTGAGTCATAATTGGTACATTTTCGAAACACGCACGACGTCATTTTCAATTTATTTAGGTAAGACAAGACGCGGCACGTTCGTGACTGCGCTCGATGCACACTAAATAAAATTTGAAGCTGCACAACGCGCGTGGTAGTAATATATCTGCTTTGAGTTTTTCATCATTGTTCGCAGATATTTTATTTTGCTCTAAACTAAATGATTTAGTCCTTGTTATCTAAAATATATTTATAATTTACCTAAATAAGCAATTTTCTGAATATATTTTCTTTTTCAAAACTTTAAAGTGGCTGAAGTTTCTGAGCCCACCGCTAAAATAAAAAAATGCTCTTATTATTTTTTTATCAGCTTTACCTAATGTACAAAACCTACTAGATCTCCATGACGCTCAAGTGACTACAAAAATAGCACCCTCCCCTCCTCTACTATATAATATCATTATTTTAAACAGAAACACGTAGTCCGGGAGCCCTAGAACAATATTTTTGAAGTGAAAACTTCTTTAGCGGCGTTGAGCACTTTTGTGGGATGGGTAAAAAATGTGAAACTCGCGTCAGATTTTCGTGTTGATCGAAAAACCATAGAAAAACCGTAAGACGGTTGGAGAGTAGTGTTTTGTGTCGAACTCGAACTCGAAAACTCAAACTCGAAAACTCGAACTCGAAAACTCGAACTCAAACTCGAATTGTAAGGGTTTCGATTAATTAAAAAAAACGATTTTTAAAAATCGATTTTCATAAAAAATGGGTTAAAAATTTAATCGATTGTAAGAGTTTCGATTAATTAAAAAAATCGATTTTTAATAATCGATTTTCATAAAAAATGGGTTAAAAAAATTCACAACGTTAATAATCAAGACGTGTTCACTTCTGCCGGCACTCCCGGAGTGCAACCCGTCTTTTTTTTAATTACTAACAAGCAAATTTTTTGCGAGTATCTTCATTTTGATAAGACAAACAATTTTTTATATCTGCAAAAAATCCTGAAAGATGTAGCTAACAGATATAGAAAGGATTTCATACTTTAATTTGATGGTCCTAAAATATGGCTTGTTCTATATCTACGGAGGACAATATTGTTACTCTTAAATTATATAACTAATATTGTTACTCTTAAAAGGCCGGCAACGCTCCTGCAGCTCTTCTGATGTTGCAAGTGTCCATGGGCGACGGTAGTTGCTTACCATCAGGTGACCCGTCTGCTCGTTTGCCCCCTTATTTAATAAAAAAAAAAAAAACTAACACCGGTTCGGGAACTAACCCGGCGAGAAGAACCGGCGTAAGAAACTCGCGCGGGTCCACCTTTTACCAAAAAGGTGGAAAATATTAAATAACAATGATAGCTTAAGCTAATTTACACTAAGTATGTAAATAAAGTAAGTGAAAATAAATGTAAATAAATGTACCACACATTTATATAGAAGTGACCTATGGTCTGTCAGCTTATTTTTCACAAGCTGTGCTATCATTGAGAAAATCAGTTACCTTATAATACCTTATAAGCCTTAGCACACAAACGTTCTTTAACAACTTTTTAAATTTATTAATTGAAAGATTTTGAACGTTTTCTGGGATTTTATTAAATAGGCGTATGTATACATTGAATTAAAGTGACACATTTCGAAGATTTGAGCTGCCGAAGTTTTACCAACTTAAGATAGAAAATATTCGTGAACGCGGAAAAACACAATGGCAGACAGTAGGCCAGGCTCCATAAAAAAATCTTGATGCTCCTTTATCCATTGATCAAGGTAATTTTAAATTTTAAATTTAAAGTTTAATGTAAAATAGTGTTTTTGTTATTATGGGGTAAATATTACAATGCTGCAATGTTCAATTAATATTTGAGTGGAGGCATTGAAGGTTGTCACCTCCGATTTCGTTGAACCTCCATCGATTTTCATGAAAAATGGTAAGCAGGTGGGGGATACCCTAAGAAACAAAAGTGACATAGTGTCAATTTGCGATTTTGCCCTGGGGGTGGATGCCAACCCTTCTCGGGGGGTGATTTTTTTAAAATAAAAACAACACCAGGAATCAAAAGACACACAATGTTTTTTGATTAAATCAATACTTTCGGAGTTATTAAAGATCAAAGATACATGTCTTGAAGCGGTTTTTCATAATTAAATAAGAAACTATAGGTTTTTACGAAAAATGTCTAATTACCAAAATTAAAGCCAATAAAAAACAAACTAATTTCTAGTCTGAAATACCTTCCTTTATAAATTCAAAGTGAGCTATAGGTGATTGTATATAAATTTTCTTTCGGCGAGTACCTAAGTCTAAGCATACAAACTTAAATAACGGTAAACCGATGCATTTTATGACATGTACTTCTTTATGACCTTTTAAAGTGCTTAAAAGTACCTTTCTAATAAGAATTTTAAAAAGTTAATAGCTTCAAAATTGAACAAGTTTGAACGCGCTAATCTCAGGAACTACTGGTCCGATTTAAAAAATTCTTTCAGGATTAGATAGCCCATTTATTGATAAAGGCTATATTTTATTACGCTAAGACTAATAGGAGCGAAGATAGGTCGCTAGTCTATATATATAAAAGAAAGTTGTGTTAGTTACGCCACTTATAACTCAAGAACGGATGAACCTGAAAATTGGTGGAGAGGTAGCTTAGAATCAGGAATAGGACATAGGATACATTTTATCCCGGAAAAATGTACGGTTACTGCACAATATACTTTTATGATTTACGCGTAAACTATTCAATCGATTTTGATGAATTTTGGTATGGAGATACTTTGAGTCTCGGGAAAGGACAAGGGATACTTTTGGTCCCGGAAAATGTACGATTCCCGCACAATAAACTTTTATGATTTTCGCCTAAACTATTTAATCTATGTTGATGAAATTTGGCATGAAGATACTAATTTTAATCTTTTGTTTTCTTAATAATTATACCAATTCGAATTAAATAATCATCGTTAAGATAGGACAACGTCTGTCAGGTCAGCTAGTAAGGAATAAGAATTATTTGATTCTTTTTAGATTAAGAATAAGTTACTTTTGTTTTTACCTTGGAAGTCGGTTTTAATTTTTTGTTAAAAAATAATAATTTTACCCTTTTTAGTTACATAATATAAGACGACAAGGCTATAATATTATAGCTTCTTAGAGTTGTACATATTACTAGCGGTCGCCTGCGGTTCTGCCCGCGTGGATGTAGGTTACGGCTGCAAAAAGCCTACCCAGGAAAGACTCGGTCAGCATAATGAGTCCCGGGTCAATTCACAGACTCCGACACTGACATCGACGACGCGGACGCAGTCATTATCCGAAGGGTGTACAGTGCACACTGCACAGATTGTCTTCCTCCCGCAAGCGCATCCCGCTTGGTGACGCCCACTATCGTAATATTTTAATTTCGCCATAATTTCAAAACCAAACGTCCAATTTTAATCATTCAAAGACCAAATGTTATCTACATAAACTGTACTTAGTGATGAAATAACTTATTTTGATAAGGATTAATGGCATGAGTAAAATAAATGCGTTTAAATGTTGTCCAAAAAATTCAAGATTTTTAAATTAAAAAATGGTTATTGTGCCTCACTCGACATAGATAAGTATAGTGTGTCGCGGACTTTTTTGTAGATATTTATAAGATCTACAATACTTAGAACATTTTATGGTTCTATCTTTCATAGTACTTAACTTGCCACCAAAGGAAATAGTTAAACTAACCACGCACATGAATGCCGCATTAAGACTCAAATACGTACCTGATATGTGGAAAGTAGCTGAAGTTATAATGCTGCCAAAACCTGGGAAACCACCACACGAAACAAAATCTTATAGGCCAATCTCTCTAATACCTATTATGTCAAAACTATTTGAGAAGCTTCTTCTCAAACGCTCAAAACCAGTACTAGAAGAAAGAAGATTGATTCCAGACTATCAATTTGGCTTTAGAGAAAAACACTCTACAACTGACCAAGTTCACAGAATAACTGCAATAATAGAAAAAGCACTAGAGGAAAACAAAGTCTGCACGACAGTGTTTTTGGACGTTGCGCAGGCTTTTGATAAGGTTTGGCAAGAGGGACTAATTAAAAAAATACGGAAACTGCTCCCAAAACAGTTTGCAGATATCTTAGAGTCTAACCTATTTCAAAGAATGTTTATGGTGAGACAAGATGAAGCATACTCAGAGCTGAAACATATAAAAGCTGGAGTACCTCAAGGAAGTGTTTTAGGCCCGGTCCTGTACCTACTTTACACTTCAGATATTCCAAAAATAGAAAACAGCACCATTGCAACCTTTGCAGATGACACAGCAATAATGGCTACAGGTGACACTCAAGCAGAAGCAGTGATAAAAGTTCAGAAAGCTATTAACACCATATATGACTGGACAAAAAAGTGGCGAATAA
The DNA here is from genome assembly GCA_937595015.1 of Polyommatus icarus. Lineage (NCBI taxonomy): Eukaryota > Metazoa > Arthropoda > Insecta > Lepidoptera > Lycaenidae > Polyommatus > Polyommatus icarus. Next base: position 6,121,964 of record OW569329.1, on the reverse strand, counting down.
AGCTAAATGAAACAAAATCAGTTCATGTTGATTTTACGAACAAAATACCAAACTTTAACCCGGTATACATTAACAATACTGCAATACCGCACGAAAACACCGCCAAATATCTCGGCATGACATTGGACTCAAAGCTTCGCTGGGAAGCTCATGTCAAAAAGAAGCGCGAAGAGTTGGAGCTTCGCTACAGGAAAATGTACTGGCTGATTGGGAAAGATTCATCCCTATCCACCAGTAACAAGATACTCTTGTATAAGCAAGTCCTTATGCCCGTATGGACTTATGGTATTCAGCTATGGGGCTGTACAAAAAAGACTAACACCATGATGATACAAATATTTCAAAACAAAGTACTTAGAGGCATTGCGAATGCACCCTGGTACATTAGAAACGAAGACCTACACCGGGACCTTAATGTGGACATGGTCTCTACATTTATAAAAAGATACGCCGAAGCTCACGAAAAGAAACTTCACCATCACGTGAATGTCGAGGCCATCCAGCTCCTCGATAACACGGACTTAGTTAGAAGACTGAAAAGGACGAAACCTTTTGAGTTAGTCTATTAAGTGTAAATCAGTGTAAATGACCTAAAGTGACTGTGACGAACACAAACAATAGTGTGTATTCTCCTTTATAGAGACTTTAAGAAAGTGTTGATGGACACAATCTTAGTTAACTCTACTTAGCTGATTAAGTTAACATAAAATTACTTATTAGTCTTAGTTAGGCTAGATTGTAATAATTATAAAATACCTATACAGGGTATTTTATGTATAAAAAAATCTTTTATAGTTTCGGCAGCGTACGCAAAATAAGTAACTTTTCTGGTTGATATTTTCACCTGGCGTCCGAAAAACCCAAATATCTTACGAAACCCTATTTTTTTCAAAAATAAAATTTAGCCTATGTTCAACAAAATTAATGTAGGATTTGCATGGAGTAGTTTAAATAAAGCTAAAATCCGCAAACTTGTATCTATAAGGATTCAAAAGCTCTGTTGGGTATCTTCAGAACCAGGGTATATTCTGGTGCAAATTCTTATTTTTTAGTCGTACTCGTATATGCCTGAAATACTTCAGAAAAAATCGAAATCACCATATGTTCCCATATAAATTTCAAGGAGTCCCCTCGATTCCCCATGGATCTCTTCATCAGATCACCACTTTTGTGAACATGGTACCAACCTCGGATTCAACCCTGTACAACAACAAAAGAATCATGAAAATCGGTCCATAAACGGCGAAGTTATGGTTGAACATACAAAAAAAATATATATAAACAGACGAACGTATAACCTCCTCCTTTTTGGAAGTCGGTTAAAAAGCATAATTATAGATCCGGCAAAACTTAACTTAATAACAAGTACCTAGTCTTACAACCTCATTAATCTCAAAGGTAATTTAATAGACGTAAATGGATATCAAAGAGGTCGGCGTCGAAATAAATCATCGAGTGTTTAATGGAGTATTCGGCAATTAATCACGGCGCTAAGTCTGGTGCTTAAGGAGTTGATGCCCCCGGGAGGAGCCCGGGGCGCCGCCCACTGCGTAATCCTGCCATTTACATAATTGCCGTATAAAAAGGAACGCTTCCCAATTTGCTAAATTGCTTCGAACGACACTCCGTACCCCGTCCGTCACACTAAGGACTCGATTACTACTCTATTCGATTAAAGACTCGGTTCGATTTAGATACATACTAGAGCTATCGCACGCGGCTATTGCTATTTAATGATAGCCAATAAATTTGAATACGGTTTTGTTTTAGTAGTAAGAGTGTTAATTATTTTGAGACGTAAGCTTTAAGCCCCATAAGGTTGCCTTCAAATTAAGTCGCAAGCAATGCGGCAGCCACACTACTCGCGACATGTGAAGGCAGTCTAAGAGCACCGGTGATCGCGACAACAATCGAATACAATAGAATTTCCAAGAAACCGCGATCGAAGGTACGATAATATATTTTAGTTAAATTACTAATATCGTTTAACATGAGCGCCAGCCACCTGCTATACCATAATACCACCCAAACTCGACAAGGACACTGAACATTATTCTAACTTTGGACAAACATTGAAACATCATCATAATAATATCTACGTTGGTCCAAAGGTTGTGAGGCCTAAAATGGATTCAATACTAAAAAAAAATCCAATTTTAATAAACGAACGGTCAGGTCATATGCAGGGCCCACATTACCACCTTTTCCCAATATGTTATATTATTAATTACATATTTTTTGGTTCCTTATCGCGTGTTGCAAAAGGAGGCTAGACGGAAAACTACGGACGTGCGGCGTGCCCATGTTTCTAGAACCATAGAAAGCAACTTCAATCCATCCGGGTGTCCCTTGACACCTCTCAAGTTTTTTGTGTGTTCACCGATCATTTGTTGCAGACATATCGGAGAAGTCAGGCGCGGGTGGGGGCAAGCAGCGGCGGTCGCGCACGAACTTCACACTGGAGCAGCTCGGCGAGCTGGAGCGGCTGTTCGACGAGACCCACTACCCTGACGCCTTCATGCGCGAGGAGCTATCGCAGAGACTCGGCCTGAGTGAGGCGCGCGTGCAGGTCTGTTATGATGGAAACCTACAGAGTGTAACAAAACTAATTGATACTTTAGGATTTGTAAGTGTCCCTTATATTGAGATCATTGTGAAAGTAGCAGCGCTAAAAAGGTTTTTTGTGTTTTGTATGGACAAGCGCCCGAGTGTCAGGAGTTTAGAAAAAGTTTCAGCGCGCTTAGAAAGTAAGCGAACCCCATAATTTAGGGGACACATAATATATTAAAATATTGTCACTTAGTTTTGTTACACCCTGTATAAAATAAGGAGGCAAACGAGCAAACGTCACCTGATGGAAAACAACTACCGACGCCCATGGCCACTCGCATAATTAGAAGAGATGCAGGTTGTCGCCGGCCTTTTAAAAGGGAATCCGCTCTCTTCTTGAAGGTTTTACAGTATGTAAAATCCAGGATAAGGTTTCACATTACTATGGGGGAGCTGTACGGTGTACCCTAGCACTAGGATCCCTAACACCTACCACCCTAATGCCCTAAGGTCCTAGCCCTAACCAAAGGTTTTTGTAATATATAAATACATATATTTAATAAGTCCAGGAAACCTGCTACCATGAGACCTAAGGTAGCAGGCGGATAGTTGAAGGGAATAAAGGGATGGAAATGATTTTCTGACTGTCAATCACCCAGGCTCAGGTGACTGTGGTTAGGCTAAAGGTGTCTTGGCCACAGTGAGAGGTTGTCGGTAGGGATTTAGGAGTCGGTCGGAACACTTCCAGAGAGTAGCCCTGGACGAGTGTATAAGGGTAGGGAATGGGAGATGAATGAGACACAACAAGAAGTTGATAACTGATTTATTGTGACTAATTCTTACAATATATACTTCTTCACCTTTACGCACACAAATATTTTTTTTTTTTTTAATTTACACAACCACAATAAAGTAAATAAAATACTTAAATAAAATATACAAACTTACACTTAAATGAAAATAACAAATATTGCATATTTTAATAACACAAAATTATATTTTATGGTAGTACAATGCCAAGAAATAAGGAAATTTTCAAATAAGGCCCTGTAAAGTTAAAAACACCTATACCTATATTGTCTTCACTGTGATCTCTCTATAATACTGCTAATATCACGCATCACGCGTAGACTCAATGAGTTTCTAAAATACTAGAGTGGCAATGTCTTACAAACGATTCTCAAAATGCGTAACCACTTAATAGCCCAAAAGACAATGTCACTTCATAATGTTATTATGTCATTATGTATGGCAGATATGCCTGCAGGCATCTTCAAAGTGGTGACGCGTTTCTGTCGTAGACTGCCAATCTAGTTACGTTAGTAACATACAATATCATTGCGTAGACTATACTTTATTTTGACGGTTGATTGGTTTATTAATCAAGAATTTCAGCACCATCCACCCTCCTATCATACCATTAACAATAAACATGTAACCATGAACGCTGAACAGTACACATTCACCGTTCGCCCCTCATTACTAATTCACGTAATTAGCTGTGTCCAACAAGGTGCCGGCGATATATTATTATCGCACGCTAAGTGCCCAGGGGCCAGGGGCACTTCTAGGGGCACAGGGGCAAACGCTGACCCGCGCGGTTCGTCTTCACTAGTGTCAATCAGACCCTTAATAGATTTACGGTGTGTCTCGATACTCGATAAACTAGCAGAGATTGATACGGAATCGATACATTTAATAAATTAAGTGCGTTAAGCAATGTGAATTGTTTTTTTTTTTACAAATATTTGGAATCGCAATTAAAAAAATATATTATACTTAATAGATACTTACTGTAGTATTATCAACTACGGTAAGCAAGTTGATAATATTACTATCACGATAGTTATATTTCCCACTAGTTGACTTTCTTCAAAATAGATACTCAGTTTGATCTGTTTAATTTTAAGGGTTTCGTTCCAAAGTGGTAATTTTTTTCTTTTCATTTAAAAAGTGTTAATTTTACCCGATTTTCATTTTATTTCAAAGAGTAAAATGCAGAACCTATCACTAAGACTCCAGATTGTATCTCAATCACATTTTTTACGTCCATGCCTATACGCAGCTAAAATTTTCACAAACTATGTATTTCTGTTGCCGCTATAACAACAACTCGCACTGGACCAATTTTTTATACTAATATAATACTAACTGTCCCGGCAAACGTTGCCTTGCCATATAAAGTATTTCGCCCTGGATAATATTTTATTGAAGTATGTTACCATGGCAACGTCCATAGCTATTCCGTCGCACAAACAATGGTCGCCGTCAGTCTCGAGTTGTAATAATTTACTATTATTTATTCAACGAATGCATTTATCAATATAAAAAGTAGCCAGTATTCTGAGACCTACTGAATATGCTTATAAAATTTGGTAAAAACCAGTAAAACTAACATTGTGACCGAGAATTTGATATACTTATGAGATTTTGAAAATTTCACATATTATATTATGTGTAAGTTACTATAATAAGATTTCGTCCTCACTTTCAAAAACACTCCGGTTATACAAAAATGTTATTGTAATGTACTAAATTATTATGAGTTTCATTGAAGTAGCGTTTAGGATATTACAAGCATCAAACATAATCAAATTATATGATCGAACATAACGCGGGGACGTATCGGCACGGCGCGGGGCCCCGCTCAGTGTAATGTCTAATGTAATCACGGCTAATGAGTCCGCCCCTGTTGACGAATGTTTGTTTGTTACAGTAACTGAATTTGTATCGACTCGTTATATTTTTTTGTAGTTAAAATCAAACTTTTTTTGAACATCAAGTCTACTGATGCCTACCACCGGTTATCCCGGCCAGAACCAATGAAACATAATAGTTTTATTATGCCTGTAATAAATTGGAAATAAATCTTATAATTTTACTTAAACTTCTCGTAAATAAGCAGATAAGTCCAGATCGTATTCAAGAAGAGAGCGTATTCCCTCTTAAAAGGCCGGCAACGCACCTGCAGCTCTTCTGATGTTGCGAATGTCCATGGGCGACGGTAGTTAGTAGTTTTTCCATCAGGTGACCCGTTTACTAACGAGGGGATTTTACAAAGGGGGCAAACGTGCCCCCTTTGTAAAATAGATCGGTAGATCCTTACAAGGATACCGGCTGGGCTAATTCAAAATTTCGACTCAGATTCAAAAAGACCGGTTATTGGTGAACGCTTAGCAAGAAGAGCGTTTATTGGCTATAATGAAGTTGGCCATTCCGAGTCGAATTATGAATTCCTTGAAAAATTGTTTGAACGAAACAGTTTTGTTGAACACAATTTTAGGCCTACGTCGTAGCACGCTACGTGTTATGTGAAGCTACGCGTAGCACAGCGTAGAGACTCTACGAGCTATCCACCACGTAACAACATAATATTGAGCGCGGATATACGGCCAAGAAAGTTGTCCACATAATATTATAGTATTTCCTGTCATGCGGGCTAAATGGCCAGGAGCATGTTGTCACCCGCATGCGGACGAGATTCGTGCTCGGGTGACAACACGCATGACAAGAAAAGTGCCCTAGCATGCGTACATGATGTAGGCGCAAATTTTGAGAAGTGACTTTTAGCGTTATGGATATGGCAACGGGTATGAAATCACACAGAAGAATCGGGAAAAACAATAAATTGAATTATCAACCGCATAGTACGTGATACACGACCGACTGCACGACTGGCAATCAGTGCGCGCGTGCCCCTCGCTAATGCGGTAACACACACACTCACACACACACACACACACACACACACACACACAGACACATACATACACAATTTGAATCTGAATGTGTGTAATATAGATAGTGTCTACACAGATAAACGCGTGTGTGTTGTCTGTGTGTCTGTTTGTCCAGCGTCCCCCGAGCGGTACATGGAGATATGGCAATTTGCATGCAGTTCTGGTGAACGGCATTTAAAGTTAAAACAATTTAATTTACTAAACAAGCAATGTCTGAATAAAAAAAAAAGTAGAAGTATTAACAAGTTAACCTTTGTTGAGCCAGATTTAATTGTAAATAGTACCACACAACAAAGAATACAATGTGTTTTCTAACACAATTTTCTTCTCATAAAAGTTGAAATTGGATCTTAACATAAAATCTTATTCTAGTTCCTACTTCCTACATTCGGTAGATCCTAATCTCGGTTTGATTCTTAAGTTGAACTGACGGCACGCGTACGATATCGTACGGGACGAGAAAACCTGAAAATCAAACATAGATTCAACGTACGAGAATTGGGCGCAGTATCTTTAGTTTCTTTTACTGAACAAATAATTTTATTACAGGTTTGGTTCCAAAACAGAAGAGCTAAATGCCGAAAACACGAGAGTCAAATGCATAAAGGTAAGTCAATGTTACAAATTACTATCCATTTACTTTTTTGTGAGTTGAGTAGATTTTTTGTTTAACTAGCTTTTATAATTATTATTATTTGTTTTTACTTATCGAATCCTAGTATTTTAGAGAAAAATATACAAAAGAATAATAATAATAAAAATAATATCTATGGATGCTTCACACCACGTCAGTCTGGCCCCGTGCTAAGTACCTGAAGGACTTGTGTTACAGGTACCAGACAACAGAATGAAGAATAGATGTAAAAAGTAACAGCAAGGCACAAAAAAGAATTATATATTATTGTATGAGTAGAGTAGAAACCCAAAAGACTTCTTCCGAGAGACGTGCTTGGTCATCCCCATATCTACTATCTCAGCTATCAGAAACACACAAAACTTCGATAGCGCGATTTAGCATTTTGACACAATTGGTCCACGGCAGTCCACTACTCAAGCTACTCAAAACGAGAATATCTCACAAACAAAAACGCATGCAAATCATACAACAACCATCATAATATCTATTGTCATCATGAAGCCACAGAGAGCAACAAAATGAACATTTACAAATGATTCGTCCCTCCGACCCTTACATCCCTCTTCGTCCCCTCTGTCGACAATGAATGTAAATAACTATGGTAATGAAAACAAATGCTCGCGCAATCACAGTTTAGCGCGAATTACGATGTTATGAATTGATTTTAATACGTTTTGTTTTGCAATTCTAGACCATTATAAAGGGGAAAGATTATTTTCTAAGTTTATGTTGAATATTGGTACTAAAACTGTGATTTCTGAGACGGCCGGACTGATTAAGGATAATATAAAATAGAAAAATATTCTATATTATCCTTAAATTCCTGCAAGACTTTTTACATACCTTACTTAGTGACTTAATCACAAACAACAAACAGACAAATGCTCATTAATAATGTAACTTAAAGATTTTAAAGACAGGTCCATTAAATTCTTGTGAAAAATAAGATCTAAATAATTGAAAGTATTTGAATCGGCACAATACGAGTAACTTTCTTGTTATTTGTTACATATACCACTAGATGGTTTGACCGTTATTACACTTTATTATACTCTAAATAAACTGTTTTAAACTTTTGAAATATATTAAAAATATATTAAATATATTAAATAAATATATTAAAAAAAGTAAGAGCTACAAGTCATAGACATATTACGTATTCTCCATCAGTCCGGGTAACTCGATTACTCCTCCCGCCGGCGCCCGTCCGACTCTAACAGTTTTTTAATTCGACCATAACTCAGACGGATGAATAATTAAAGCGGCGGGTCGAAACGGGATTCGCGGGCCGAGGATCGCGGCCTGGCATCCCGGGAATTCCGGAAAAACAGATACACGTGCAATGGCCGAAACGATAAATTTACGGAATGGCGCAACGCACTTAGCCGATGCACCGTGGCTTTTTATTATCGATATCAAATCTTATAAATTATTTATTAGCACCTTTATGCGATCTATAGTCCTTCGTTTTTAATTTATGTAGAATTAATTTGTGACTAGATCCGAAAATCTCGGATTTCATTCTATTATTATTATTGCTGTCATTGCGCAAACAATTTGGTTTACAAATCGATTTCTTACTATGCTATATTTAAGTAAGTAAGTAAGTAAGTAAGTATTTCTGACGAGCATTGTAATACAGAGTCGTGGAAAAGTGTCTCGTTTGGCCGATTTTTAGAGTAGTTTATCTTTTCACTAGCACTTTTGATTGCCCACCGTTACAACGTTAACGAATCACAACGCTGTTGAATAGATCAACTCCTGTCAAAAAATCTCAGAAAACAGGTACAAAGGAACGTCATACGTCCAGAAGAACAAGTTCTTCTGGACGTATGACGTATGACGGACGTATGACGTATGACGATACGGAGATAAATAAATAAATGGTTAATAGATGATTGCGGCGGCACGTCCCCGCTCATAAGAGCTCGTCAGCAAAGTGAAGATGACGGGCGCGGGAGGAGGGGGGATCGCGCGATTGCCGACCGCTAAATAGAGCGTAAAGCGGAAAAAAGCCGCTCTCCGGAATCGAATAAAATGATTCCCCGCGGGAGCCATTCGGACGCAATCCCGCCGTCCCCTGCTAAATGTCTTATTAACTTATGTGCCCCCTCGCCCCGCGCCAGGGGGGACGCGAGAACAATCATGTAGAGTGAAATGAAACGGTTATTTGTTGTGTTTTCCCTCCGAATAGGCGCTAAGCGGCTCCTAATGTTGATGTTTGAGCGATGTGACGAAAGAATTTCAATATCACATTATCTTATGTCATGAGCATGACTCATGAGTCATGAGCAACTGGTAAATTTGGTTTGGGAGAACTTTTTTGGTTACAAGTATTATATTTGTCCTGTCAAAGATGTTTCTCCGATAGCAATCATGAAAATTCATACAATTTTACGTTCATAAAGTATAATTGGGGACAAAAAGAATTGACCATAAATTCTGTGTTATAAAGCACAAATTGAATTTACCGCTTCGTCGTCTCGATTTCGGGGGCCATAAAATTTTCGTGATAAATTTTCATTAAATTAAATATTCATTTTTAATGAAGAAAAGAATCCCCGCCGTAGGTATAACAATCGTCTCGATGCGCGAAAAAAATGAAAATCTCGCCTAATTGTTCCCCCGCTCGTGAAATTGTAAAGTTCTCGTCGCGACTCGCGAGGGTGGCCGTGTTTTATTACGCAGAAACCGCTGTAAAGATGTTCGAACACTTTAAACCGGGGATGCCCCGCTCGCCTTGTAATTCGATTAAATTAAACAACTCGGAGTTAATCAAATAAATGCACGGCGGTCGCGGGGCGGCGGGGGCGGTCGAGGGCGGCGGGGGCGGCGAGGGGCGGAGACGGGGATCCCCATATCCCGCGCCGGACCAGCGCCCGCTCGTATTTATGTCGGCACTTCTCGAAAGTAATTCGGTGTCAAATATGGAAATAACTCATACACACGGGGAGCATCCATTTTGATAATGTCGACGGGCGACCGGCGGCGTGATTTACCGCTCACTCCGCCCCCGCCCACTGAGCCCGGCTACAAATTAATATTGTATGATTGCGATATCATATATCCAACATAATATTATAGTACCTACTAGTGGAGTGATATTTTGAACATTCTACCTCTAACATTTGAGGATAATGAACTTTTAGCCAAATCAACTGTAACCTTTTAGTTTTTACCCTTTTGTGTCAAGCTTGCAAAATGTTAAAATATTTTCTGAAAAACACATACCTATAAGACACACAATAAGGACAAGAAAATAACCCTTTGCCTCAAAATAAGAAACCTACCTTTATAAGGCGTCTTTAGTTAGCGAAGCGTTAATTTATTAATAGCTGATCCGGCCCCGGGCTATAAACAACGGATCTCACTTAATTTACGAGCAAATTATGCTTTACTTAAATATCAATTTAATTAAGTGGAGTTCGGTTCGTGGGGTGGTGGGTAAAGAAAGATTTGCCGCTCGTTTGTAACTGTCATTCTGACTGAACGCCGTTTGATGGTCCGTTTCCTTCACAAGTACTCACAACTCAATACGCACTAGATGATTTTGTACAATTGCCGAGCTATTTGTTTTGCTTGAGGTATTATTGTACTTTAGTGCTTGGACATTTTTAGTTCTTGGGGTTTCTGTTGTTGCTTTAACTAATCCTATCATTGCAGCAAAACTCGCAAGCTATATATAAAAACAAATTACGAGGGCTGCTATTTATGTATCCGGAATTAAAAAAAGAAACAAACATATATCATTTAATATGGTTTTATTGCTATTCAAAATATTCGCCGCGATGATCGACACACTTTTGCATACGCTGGAACCAATTTTCATAGCACTTTTTCCATTCTGATTGAGGTATCTCCAAAACGTGCATTTTGAACGCATCAACAGCCTCTTCGCGGCTCGAAAAACGTTGACCACGTAATTTGTTCTTCGCGTATGGAAATAAAAAGAAATCGTTAGGTGCCAAATCAGGGCTGTACGGCGGATGACCAGTCAATTCGATCTTTTGACCCTCCAAAAACTGAGTTGTTTCAGCTGATTTGTGACAGCTAGCATTGTCGTGATGTAATATGATTCTGCGTTGTCGGTTGTCCTTTCTTATTTCTTCAAAGACTTCTGGTAAAGAAATGGTCGTATACCTTTCAGAATTAACCGTTTTACGATTCTCTAATGGCACTGTAGCCACATGTCCATTAATTCCAAAAAAACAGGCGACCATTTGCTTCAAAGTACTTTTTGCACAAGTAACTTTTGTTGGTTTCGGCTCATCTTGGAACACCCACACCGTTGACTGTTGTTTAGTTTCGGGGTCATATGCATAGATCCAAGATTCATCACCTGTGTAGATATTATAAACGGCTTTTGACGTACCACGGTTGTATTTTTTTATCATTTTTTTGCACCAATCGACACGAGCCCGTTTTTGATCGATTGTCAAGTTGTGCGGAATCTAACGCGAACATATTTTTTTTACAGCCAAATGTTCGTGTAATATCTTATGTATGCTCGTCATACTTATGCCTAAGGACGCCTCTATCTCGCGATATGTAACATGACGATCACGCATTATTAGTTCCCGCACAGCATCTATATTTTGTGGGACAACAGCTGTTTTTGGGCGACCTTCTTTATGTTCATCCGTGAGCATAGACCGCCCACGATTAAACTCACTGTACCAGTGATAAACAGTGGTTTTTGATGGTGCTTCATCTCCAAAAGTTGCGGTGAGTTGAATAAAGCACTGTTGTTGATTTAGCCCACGCCGAAAATCGTAGTTAATCATTGCACGAAAATGTTCACGCGTTAAATCCATGGCAAATGAAGACACGCAATTTTCAAAATGACGCCACAATGGAAAAATAATTGACAGTCACATGAAACAAAATGTATTCTTCAACCAAAGAGTTCTATTTTCAAATGTTGTAATTACTTTTTAAATATTGTTCTTGTAAGTGGCCAGTTCCGGATACATAAATAGCAGCCTAGTACACATACACCTGATATTATAATTTTAAACACTTACGGATTTTGTCCCGGAGCACTTATATTAATCCTGACGTTTCGGCTGCTTTACAGCTGCCGTGGTCACGGGCGGACTGAGGTGACAGGTGTCCAATTTCTTGAAGTTATTCAACTACCCTACGATTCATCATTTTTGAATAACTTCAAGAAATTGGACACCTGTCACCTCAGTCCGCCCGTGACCACGGCAGCTGTCTGCCGGAACGTCAGGATTAATATAAGTGCTCCGCGACAAAATCCGTAAGTGTTTAAAATTATAATATCATGAGTGATACTCGGGTGAATTTCAACATGTCCATATTGTTTTTTAATTTCGGTGAACATTTTTGTTTCTATGTTTTTTTTTAGTTTTTACCGAAGTTTCCTCTCAATTTTAATGTTTTATGACTACGAAACTAATTACATAAAAATTAAATAATAAACAAACGTAGCAAACACGTTTATATTTTAGCTGTCACCGAGATGAAAAAGTCAGTCACCGAGATGAAAACAAAATTCACCGAAATGTAAATTTACCGAAATAGTATACAGCGTGATTGTATAACAAGCGAAATAATGTATTTTTATGGAAAAATGTTGACACTTTGTGTTACACTTTTGCAATTTTCTAAATTATCTCTAATATTTTTCAGAATAAAACATAGCCTATATCCATCACAAAATCAGCTATTGCACAACTCTTATCGCGATTTTGCCTCCCGTACGCTACGCTCACATAAATTTTATCATAGAGCGATGGTTACTCATTTTGTATGGGCGAAATAATCTCTATTTACGTATTAAGTTACATCTACGGTAAATGCCTGGGCATGGTTATTTAAACAACAATGAGATAGAACCACAGACATAATAATTATATCAAGATAGATACCGCATGTCGCTCCATTTGTATGAAAACGAGCGTGTCACTTTTTTCCAATGAGTTTAGAGTGGCAATGTCTTACAAACTGATGCAAAAAATGCGTAACCACTTGATAGCCCAAAAGACAATGTCACTTCATAATGTTATTATGTCATTATGTATGGCAGATATGCCTGCAGGCATCTTCAAAGTGGTGACGCGTTGCTGTCGTTGATTGCCAATCTAGTTACGTTAGTAACATACAATATCATTGCTTTTTTCCTACCACTGTGACGTACCAATGATAAGGAACGTGTCCATTATCAAGGCCAACGTTCCTATTTGAATTTCTACAGCTCAATACGGCCATTTTAGGCATTGAGGCATTTTTAAAAGTCCGATTTACGTCCGATTCCGATAGCAGACTAAAGAACAGACTTTTGAAAGACGAGCATTGCTCGTCGTTTGGGAACGCGATATTGCACGCGAAGTATCTATTTTGATCTATGTCTGTGGATAGAACAATGTATTTTTATTAAAAAAATATTTCATGTTTCAAACGATTTTAATACAAATAACAAAATATATTATAAATACTGAGAAATAATTGACACATTTGCTTTGAATAAAAATTACCACGCGCCAACTTCACTCGGCAAAGGATAAATGTTATTTGTTGTTTTTTTATTTTACTATTTTGTAAAGGTGTAGGTAGTATTGTTACTATTTTGAAAAGGCATCTTCTAGTGCTTTTTTAAAAAATTTCGTATTAAAATATACTTAAGTTAAACAGTTAAAATTGAGTTACTATTCTAACATTATTATAACTAAAACTACTTTTTGATAGGATTCATTAAATTCTAATATTAAATAATCATATTATATTATCTCGTACTGTTTTTGCTATTTCACTAATCAACAAAAGTCAATATTTTAGGTAATCGTAATAAACTACATGAGGACAAAATATCAGACTCTGAGTTTCTTATTCATAAAATGAAAGGTAAATATTGTGTCCTTGTAAATATTTAAAGTTAAAAAAAATTAACTGAAACGACGTTAGACGATTGTTAGGTGTTTTTCGTTACGGAATTTCTTGATAAACGCGATCAAAGCTATACAATACCTCAAAAAAATTAAACACAAAGAAGCACCATATTTCTGTTTTATTCATTAACATTTTTTTACGATTTCGCAGATTATTATTCCTGTATAAAACAACTTTAAAAATCACCGAGATGAAAAAAGCATTCACCGATATGAAAACCATTGTCACTGAAGGTCACCGAAAGTCACCGAGTCACAATTTCCGTGTTTTTTTTCATATCGGTGATTTTTTTTAATTCGGTGACCAAATAGGTCACCGAATTCACCGAAACGGAATCACCGAAATGAAAATTTGCGACAAATCATTGAATATTTTGACACCTATAATAATTATACCGGTATCTATACTACATCAGTAACACTTTTAATAATATGTATCAGTATACATATTATTAAAAGTGTTTGTAAGAAAATAAGTTAATACTTCTAGCTGGTTCAATTAACATGATAAATTGGATCACGGAAATGAAGAGAAAAGTGTCGGGTGTCACCGAGACGATATACTTACGTTTTTAGCGGGAACACGCAGCGACGCAGCAAACCACCTCTAGCTCCGAAGGCACAAGCATGACTGGCGCTTGAGTTCGAGAAACGGCATTATGTTCAAAAGTACTTCTGGTCTCGACAATTCATGTTTCTTTTTCATTCACCGAATCAAGACAAAATGTTGGGACAGTTTTATTTCTCCCGCTATTTTGAAAGTATAACGATTGAGATTATGAAATTTGTATTGATTATACCTCCATTCTTTAAGAATCCAATAAAAGAATCCGTTTGTTTGTACCACTAATATTTTTTCCTCGGCTGACGAAATTAGTACTAAAAAGGTCGTTGGGACAGTCACCGAGGGGTCTAATTACCACCTTTAGAATTTTTTATTTTTATGTTCTAGTTATCGTATTAAAAACGTGTCTGTTGCCTCATATGGATAATCACACAAACTATACGATGAAATTTTATTTAACCCTAAAAAGCCATTTCACACCCCCAATTTCACAGTAGCCGCGAAAAAAAAGCGGTTGGGAAATTCACCCACTCGCGAAAACTTAAGAAATCATTATACACATACCTACACCTGTAAACAACTTAATCTTGTTATAAGTTATAACAATAAGTTATATATCACTCGTACATTTATATATCACTCGTACATGACGCCTATATTATACATCAATGATCAACCCCTTTGTCTATAGACTCCATGTGATAGTACATAATCTAATTTCTTGAATAATCACAATTATTTGCCTCTTTATATTTTTTCTAGTTTAAAGCCTCTAGTACACCAACGCTGCGAACTGCGAAACAGCGGCAAATCGAACGCGAAAAATCTGCGAAACAGGACTAGAGCGAGATGCAACATAAGCCATTGTCGTATGTCGGGTGAGAGTGAGACAGTAACGACCGTTCCCAAATCCAAAATCCCAATATTTAATCTACCTACTCGTATCTCTGGTTTGACATACGACCGATCGCAGCTTACAGCTAACATTGAATTGACATAAAATATATGTCTCTAAAGTCTAATGAGAGTTATTCCTATCTCTAGTAGGGCAAAACCAAAGATAGATAAAATATTGGGAACGGCCGTAAATCGGTTCGCCGCTGTTTCGCAGTTTGCAGCGTTGTCGGTGTACTAGAGGCGTAAGTTACAACTTTCAGGGCTCTATACAGTGATGTGCATGTCTAGGTCTGCTGGTAGGCGGCGGCGGCACCCCGCTGGAGCCGTGTCGCGTCGCGCCATACGTGTCGGTGCCGCGCCTCGCCGCGCCGCCGCGACCGCCGCCGCTCCCGCTCCCGCCGCAGCCCACCGCCTTCGCGCCGTTTGACTCCGCTCTGTTGTCCGCTGCTGCACATCAGGTTATTATGTTATATCGTTTTTTCAGGGTTAAGCTGCTTTATCATGTGTACTTTGTCTAGGTCGCAATATGCTGGTACCTGGCAGATACCTTTCACATCATTACGATATTCGCCCACTCTAAACAATAACTTATGGTCTTCTATTGTTTATTGCTCAATTGAATTAACGATTGCGATAGTATAAATACAAAGCGGAGAGTTTTTTTTCTATAAAATTTGAACTCCTAATCGCTATCTGTGGGATCGAACCCTTGCCGCTAATAATTTGCAGTACGCGAGTGCCGCCGCCGCCGCCGCGGCCGCGCTGTGTCCGCCGTACGCGGGTCTAGCAGCGCTGGCCGCGCGCTGCCGCTCCTCCTCAATCGCCGACTTGCGGCTGAAGGCGCGACGTCACGCCGCAGCGCTCGCCGCCGCGCGCGACCCGACCGCGCCCGCTCCCGCCTCCGCGCCCGCGCCCGCCGACACATAGCCGCACCACTAGCTCATGTGTTATAAAGGCCCTTCTCTATTACCAGTGGCGCTGTAATGTATGCAGTTATCACCAGCCATAATGTAATCGACTGGTACCCAACCCTGCTCAGTAAGAAAGGGTCCTTAGTTTTGAGTATTTGGTAGCTTTTGGAACGTTGATGTTTTTGGTTAACGAAATTTGAAGTTATGATCGGACCAATGACATATAAAAATTAACTGTGATAAGTGTTTGTGGACAAGCTTGAAACGATCTCATCGAGTAACACTGTACCTATTCATGTGACGTAATATAAGTATTGATTTAGTTTCTAAAGTTGCTATGTCGTAGACGTAAGTGAGATATAACGAGGACTTTGTAAATATTAAAAATTATTTAAAAAGTATCCCCTAGAACTTCTATAGCTGTGTCCTAATATATAATTAAAATTGTTTGTTGTTTTCTTCAATACAAATTACAATTTATATCCCCAATATTATTTTAATGCTTTTCTTATAGGTTGTAAAAAATTGTACTCGGTTATAACTTATATGCTTACCGATCTAATATTTCCATTACTTATCCAATGTTTTTTATTTACTTCATGTAGGGATTGCAATCCCGCACCTTATTCAATCCCGCGGGATTGATTTGCGGAATTGGCCAATCCCGCGGGATCCCGCATATTTGAATTTATGTTATAAAATTGAATAAATCGCCATGTTTCGCTGAGTACAGTATAGTACAGGTTTATGTTTTGAAAATGTCTCATGTTATGCCACAAAAATATTTGTTTAATGCAACAAAATAATGAAATTATATAATCAATCTAGCCTTATTAGATCTTAAAATTAAAATGCTTTGAATGCCTCAGCAATCTTAAAGTCAGGGACCTCTCAACATTATGGGGTCTCCGCATTGATTGCGACGACCACCCTCGCGTTTATGCGTGCTTATATGGTGACCTCGAGTAATCGACTCTTTGAACACCTGCAAGCTGCTTCAGATTTAGTGCAGCAGCAGATCCCATCCGCAGAGATCATGATACTTGGTGACTTTAACGCATAGGGGCGCCGACTGGCTCAATTCCAGTAAAACTGATCATGCGGGAAGATCTGTCTGCGACTTTGCTTCTTTGTTTGTTCTTGCGAACGACTTAACACAACTGGTTGCTACGCCTTGTCGAATCCTAGATGTAGACGGTCAGAATCCTCCCCTGTTAGACCTTCTGCTGACTTCAAATTCTGATAGCTACCAAGCATCCATGACCGCACCACTTGGATCACCAGATCATTGCCTTATTAGGAGTTCTGTGTCACTTACGACGGTAATGCGACAGCGTGCTGTTAAATACCGTCGTGTGTGGCACGAAAAGTTATCGGACTGGAATGGGATGTGGTCGTTTTTTGCATCCTATTCTTGGGGGCACTTGTGCTTCTCGCCGGATGATCCAGACAACACTGCCAACTCCGTTGCCAATGTGGTGATGCAAGGGGCGAAGCTTTTCATTTCGTCCTCTGTAGTGCCTTGCGGCAGATTTCGTCCCCAGTTTGGTTCATCCTCCAAAAAAGCTTCTCACCGGAAGCAGAAGGCTTACCAATCCTGGGCCAATTCAGTGTCTGCTCGGGATTTAAATACCAGCACATCTATATATCTATACTTAATATTATAAAGAGGTAAACTTTGTTTGTTTGTTTGTTTAATTGTAATGAATAGGCTCAAAAACTACTGAACCGATTTTAAAAATTCTTTCACTATTTGAAAGCTACATTATTTACGAGTAAGAGTAGAATTTTGGAACATGTAAGGTTCCGTAAGATATTTGGGTTTTTCTGACACAAGGTGAAAAAAATCAACCAGAAAAGTTACTTATTTTGCGTACGCTGCCTAAACTATAAAAGATAGAACCATACAATGTTGAAAGTAAATGTAGATCTTATAAATATCTACAAAAATGTCCACGACACACTATACCTAGCTATGTCAAGTGAGGCACAACAACCATTTTTTTATTTAAAAATCTTGATTTTTTTTGGACTACATTTAAACGCATTTATTTTACTGATGCTGATAATCCTTATCAAAATAAATTATTTCATCACTAATTGCAGTTTGTTAAGATAATATTTGGTCTTTGAATGATTAAAATTGGACGTTTGGCTTAGGAGTTATGGCGAAATTAAAAATTGTGATTTACGCCCGTTCCGAAGTGGGCACTAGGCGCTACCAAGGCGGGGTGCGCAGTAGCGAAGATTATGACCGGCACTGCAGCTGGTGAATTAGCTCATAATTCATATACCAAGAATACCAATGATCCCTACTGATTTGCCTATACTCTTCAGAAGGCTCCAATTTCCTGTAAAAATTTCTTTAGGGGGGTAAGATTTTGTATCGGCTAATGAAGTAGAAATACTTTAAATGGCAAAACGACGTTTGTCGGGACAGCTAGTGTTATATAAAATGAAGTACTCAAGAAAGAGATCACTCGGGCAAAGAAACAGCACGTCAATAGAATTGGTGAGATACTCGAGCACCTCCCTCCGAGAAGGGAATTTCTGCAAGCCAACCCTACCATCCCTACACGTCGAAAATGGATTGTTGGCCCATGACGCAAAAGACAAAGCCGATCTTCTGACTAAGTTCTTTGCGTCAAACTTGACCCGAGATGACGGGGGACAGAAACCGCCGACCATACCGCGATGCACGACCGTCATGTCGAATATTTGGTTTAATCAGCGCTCAGTGCAAATAGCCCTCCGTTCCCTTGATATCCAAAAGATGAGTGGGCCTGACGGAATCCCTCCTATAGTGTTAAAAAAATGTGCTCCAGAGTTGGCTCTGATCTTAACGCGTCTTTTTCGGCTCTCCTGTTCTTCTGGTATTGTACCAGCTTCCTGGAAGACAGCCTTGGTGTACCCGATCCCCAAAAAAGGTGACCGTTGAAATCCTCCCCATTACAGACCAATCGCTATAACCAATTTATAATATTACTAGCTGTTGCCCGCGACTTCGTACGCGTTAACATAGTATAATAACAAAGATGGATAGTTTTCCCCTTTTTGTGGTTTCTTATACAAAGGGTAAAAACGGGACCCTATTTAAGCAAACGTCAAACGCAAACGTCCATAAACTTTTGTTTCTAACTCAAAAAATGACGGACTTTCTTGAAACTTTCAACACCAATTTCACCCCCTTGGGGGTAGAATTTCCAAAAACGCTTAAACACGCATCCATTCATTTTTTATCAGTAACCCAAAAATAAAGTTTCATGTTTTCAACTCAAGAAATGACCGTGGAAATGAAGGACTTTCATTCAAACTTTCAACCCCTATTTCACCCCCTTGGGGGTACAATTTCCAAAAACGCTTAAACACGCATCCATTCATTTTTAACCAGTAACCCAAAAATAAAGTTTCATGTTTCTAACTCAAGAAATGACCGTGGAAATGAAGGACTTGCATTCAAACTTTCAACCCCTATTTCACCCCTTCCGGGGTAGAATTTTCAAAATTCCTTCCTTAGTGGGTGTCTACTCAATAAAACAACCCTACTCACCAAATTTCGTGGCTGTAGCTTTAACAGTTTTTGCTCAGCGATGATGAATAAGTCAGTCAGTCAGGACATGTAATTTTATAAGTATAGATAATGGAATCAATTATCAAATACCAGCTCCTTCGATACTTGGACGGCCAGGGATTACTGACAAACAGTACGGGTTCCATAAGGGTCGCTCGGCTGGTGATCTATTTGCGTTCCTAACTTATCGTTGGGCTCAGGCGATTGTGTCGAAGCGAGGCATTTGCTGTTAGTTTGGACATTGCGAAGGCCTTTGATCGGGTTTGGCACAAAGCGCTGCTATCAAAGCTTCCATCATATGGGCTCCCCGAGAAAGTATGCAAATGGGTCATGCGGGATCCGCGGATCCGCGTTTTACAGGTGCGGGATCCAGCAGACTAATAATTGGCGCGGGATCCCGCTTTGCGGGATTGCAATCCCTAACTTCATGTTACTTCTGAAAAATGAAAATAAACCAAATGAAATAATGATATTCTTTAGTTTCACGCTAAAAAATCTCTTGTGGTCTAGATTTTGGTATTTGTAGCTGTCTACGGGCAAGCTACGGTCTACGACTGACGTAGCAACGCTACGAGTGCTACGACAGCTACGCGCTACGTTGCGTAGCACTACCATGCAGCTACGGTCTACGCCGTAGCCGTACATTACGTAGCAGGCGATAAACTATAATATGAAAAATACAATAGGCCAGTCATCAGTCAAGCCAAAACCCGAAAGAAATTATTTACTTGTATTAAATATGTGTATGATATAATAAAAATCTTAAATATATGTATAGTATAAAAGTATTAAATATATTTCCGTTGTCTGGTACCTGTAACACAAGTCCTTTAGGTACTTAGCACGGGGCCAGACTGACGTGGTGTGAAGCGTCCATAGATATTATTATTATTATTATTAATTCCAAATTTGCAGCGTGTTACTAATTTTTTACGCAATGTTATTAACAAAAAACCTTTTTCACCCCTTTTCAACCCTTTCCGTACACCCCAGAACGCTGCAAAATCACACGGTAAGTTATTTTACCTTCTTTAACAACCCCCTTAAATTTTATCAAGTTACTAATTTCTTTCAGGTTTTGGCTTTAATGACTGGCCTACAAGTATTATTATTTAATCTGCGTTAAATTTAGTAATAAACATGCTATTGTTTAATCTACATTTAATTAAATAATTTTATACAATTTTGCTTCGTTAACAACGGAGACGACAACAATAAATAATTTTAAACAGATGAAGGATCTATTATATTAACTTTTAAAGCTACGTTTTAAATATTTCTCTTATAACGACATCGTCTCAACGTCTGCCATCGACGGGTTAAATAAATAGGTGGGTAAGTAATGCAGTCTGCAACTTTAATAAAATGAATGTGTTATCAATAGTAACGAAGTTTTTTGAAATATTTTTGGATTTAAACATATTTTTATTTCTACTTTGTTCTTATGTATGTTAATTAATATGAATATTTCTCATCATCCTCGACAATTCCTCTCGCTATATCATTCTATAAATCTTGCTACGTCTTATACCTACAGTAATTATTAAACACCAATGCATAGTAGCTATAAAAGCCTCATCTCATCAACATAATTTTCACCATCTAAACCAGTAACAACTGAACCATTATTATACGGGCCTCAAACAAGTTTTGAAACCAATGTTGATCAAAATTAGCGATTTAATAGTGGTAAAAACGAAATAATTATTATAATTAATCAAAAAATTGTAGGCGAGATCACTAAAATGCAATTCAATTGCCCATTCGTCTTCTCAATTATCTTTAACTTCACGCGAGGAACTGATAAAGTATCGGCGGGCCGCAGGTTGAGTACAGCTGATCTAAACTTATTATTGTGCATAATCGACATCGATCATCAGCAATCAACAGCTATGTCCACATTATGCGCTTTCGTTTTCACTTTTCGTCATCTTCTTTCATTCAATTTTCGTTTTGGCGCATTCAATAATTGAATACGTCAACGAACGCAACGCCAACATTGTCATTTATGTTTTTTGTATATAGTCAGAGGGCATGCGTCGCGGGCATGCCTCACGTTCGCTATTGACTGCGCTGTAACACATACCCTTGACGAACAGAAAAAGGCACAGTGTGGACAAAGCTTAGACGAATAGTCACGTAATCGCTTGTTTTTGTCCAACGTGAAGGCCACATATTGCATCCTACAACAACATTTACATTACCGCACGCAAGCGGGGGCCGGTGTTTGCACAAGATGTTATAAAACGTCCCCGCCCCTCCCCCCGCCCAATTACGTCCCCACTGCTGATTGGACGTAATCCTGTTAGCGGAGACAAACAGCGCCCCGTCTCGGCAAACACCGTCCGGGCCCGTCTAGGCTGTAGTGAACGTGTTAGGTAAACAAAAATATAATCATGTGCATTGAGGATGGTAAATTCGCTTGAAGTATGAAAATCCCGTGTATAACAGCTCAACCGCGTAATGTTGTTAATAATGTGGAAGCCACCGATAAATAACTTAATTATAAGGACTATGTCTGTGATAATGACGTATAGTGGGCAAAACACGTACCTATCTCTAATTTAAATACTGTATAGCGTGTAGCGAAATGAAAGTTATTGATAAAATAATTTTTTCTATACCACTATTTTACAGATATCTTTCAATAGAGTCAGCTATCAGCCCATTTGTATCAAAGGTTTGTACTTCCACGGTAAAAAATACTTATTAGTAAGTATTTAAATGTTTTTTGAAAAAAAAATACTTAAGTTTGAATAGGGAGATAGATCAAATCGACTAAAGGTAAGCGCTGACGACCAAATCGGTCATGTGGCTTCAGCCATGCTTCAGCTGTATTAAAACTTCGTTAGCTACTTCGTGTGTCCCTGAACAATCTTTTCTGATAAATGCGAAAGTATAGACAAACCGTGGAGATAAACTTAAGGTGCCATTCCGATCTTTTTTCGTTCTGAAAAATTCAATTAAAATGCCACTTTATGACAGACTATGGTCCTAAAATTCAAATAATATCCTACTTTATGACATATACTATAGTATGTCCTAAAGTGGCATTTTAATTAAATTTTTGTCGGTCGCGATTAGCCCCGGTAAAGGTCGTAATGGCACATGAATGGCACCTTAAGTTTATCTCCACGGTTTGTCTATACTTTCGCATTTCCGCTGGTCGCCGTGCTACGGCTACAGGCGCTGTCCCAGCCTACAATTTTGAAGTAGGTCACGAATACAATATTATAATAATATTGTGTAACCATACTCTAAGTAACCTATCTGGAAATAATAGACTTCTTTGACTACGTGGGTGAACGCGTACGTTTCCACTGCAGCACACCGACGGGCGTATATATAGCTCTGATAAGGTATCCCTAATGTAAAAAAAGCGGCCAAGTGCGAGTTGGCTCCGCCCATGAAGGGTTCTGCAGCAGCAAATAGGTAATGTGTTTAGGAAAACAAAAGTATTTTTAGGGTTTCGTACCCAAAGGATAAAAACAGAACCCTATTACTAAGACTTAGATGTCTGTCCGCCTGTCTCCAAGCTGTATCTCACTAGTTAGCTAGACATCAAAAATTTTCACAGATTGTTTCTGTTGCCGCTATAACGACATATACTAAAAACATAATAAAATGAATATTTAAGGGAGGCTTCAATAATGGCAACAGGTAAGCTCTTGAAAATTTCACAAAATCCTCAATTTTATATATACTTTAATCTATACTAATATTATAATTGGGACGAGTTTGTTTGTTTGTTTGTTTGAACGCGCTAATCTCAGAAACTACTGGTCCGATTTGAAAAATTCTTTCACTGTTAGATAGCCCATTTATCGAGGAAGGCTAAAGGGTATAGGGTGACTTTTAGGAGCGAAAAAACAGAGGAAAGTGTGGAAAAACGGGGGAAATTATTTGAAAAGGCTTATTTGGACTCGCTAATCTCAGGAACTACTGGTCCGATTTGAAAAATTCTTACATTGTTAGATAGCCCATTTATCGAGGAAGACTATAGGCTATATTTTATCACGGTAAGACTAGTAGGAGCGAAGAAATAGAGGAAAATGTGGAAAAAATGAAATTATTTGAAAGGCTTATTTGAACGCGTTAATTTCAGAAATTATTGGTCCGATTTAAAAAATTCTTTCAGTGTTAGATAGCCCATTGGTGATAGGCTATATTTTATCACGCTAAGACTAACAGGAGCGAAGAAATAGAAGAAAATGTGTTAAAAAAGGGGGAAATTATTTAAAATCACTTTCTTTTATCTCACAAACTACTGGAGCAATTTTTCTGCTATTTGGCACAGATAAGAAGTAGACCACGTGAAGGATTATAGGCTATTTTTTGTGGATTAATTTATATGTGAAATATCTAATTTACGCAGGCGCAGCCGCACGGAACGTCTAGTCTATACTTAATATTATTAAGCGGAAGAATTTGTTTGTTTGTTTGAACGCGCTAATCTCAGGAACTGCTGGTCCAATTTAAAAAATTCTTTCAATGTTAGATAGCCCATTAATCGAGGAAGGTTAGAGGCTATATTTTATCACGCTAAAACTAATAGTAGCGAAGATATAGAGGAAAGTGTGAAAAAAACGGGGGGAAATTATTTGAAAGGGCTTAATTGAACGCGCTAATCTCAGGAACTACTTGTCCG
The DNA here is from genome assembly GCA_937595015.1 of Polyommatus icarus. Lineage (NCBI taxonomy): Eukaryota > Metazoa > Arthropoda > Insecta > Lepidoptera > Lycaenidae > Polyommatus > Polyommatus icarus. The sequence goes on along the minus strand of OW569329.1, from coordinate 6,097,534 downwards.
ATTTAAAAAATTCTTTCAGTGTTAGATAGCCCATTTATCGAGGAAGGTTAGAGGCTATATTTTATCACTCTTAGACTAATAAGAGAGAAGAAATAGAGGAAAATGTGTAAAAAAACTGGGGAAATTATTTGAAAGGACTTATCTCGCGACTACTGGCGCAATTTTTATGTTATTTGCCACAGATAAGAAGTAGACTACGTGCAGGATCACAGGCTATTTTTGTGGACTAATTTGTCTATGAAATATCTAATTTACGTGGGCGAAGCCGCGCGGAACGTCTAGTAATATTATATTGTCGATTGGACAAGTAAGATGGATAGTAATGCCCCCCCCCCTTATATGTATACGCCCATGAGCACACGCTATACAAACACGTTACTTACGACTATTTGACATATTATGACGAAAATCGTCGCTAGGGTTGTTGACTTGTTACCTACGAATTTAAAACTATGCCATATTCGCTGGACGTGTTCCTCTTTGGTCATGTTGTTGTTTGTGTTTTGACACATGTGATTAAAATTGTCAGAATCCAATTTTGAAATCTATATTTTAAAATATTAAATGAGTTATAACAGCCAGCGCGAGGCACATTCCGTTCATAATCCGAGTGAAACCCGACGAATTTGACAGATATTGAAACCTATTCGTCTCTTTGAAGTCGAAGTACTGGTAGATAAGTCTATTGTGGCATAGATAACGTTATGAAAATTTACCCGAAACTATCCCCGCGTTCCATTTGATGTTAAAAACGATCAAAACGCTCAAAATAGGAGGTATTTTGAGCGTTTTGATCGTTTTTAACATCAAATGGAACGCGGGGTATGAATAACGATAAAATTTGAATTAATAACGGTAAATGTTTTAACGGTTAATAGGATTTATAACGGTAAATATTGTATGTTCTTTGATAACGTTACCTTTTGTAAAATAAGTATTAAGTACTTAATTTAATCAGTTCAGTATGCAGTATGCACAAAATTAAAATAGAGTCTAGACGTGTCTGGTGACCAATAGGTGTATATAGGAAAATTAATGACGTCTAATGAGATTGACATGGTCAGTAGTTCAGTACTCAGTATCTTTGTTCAAATATCACTAATTTATGGTTTGTATAGACTATAGTAAATTATTGTATTGCCAGCAAGTGCGCCGTGCGCTGGCTGCCGGGCGGACTCTGTTGTTTTGCAGACGACGGGGCGGGGCGGGCTTTTTGTCCTCGAAGGAATAAAGATCGCGTCTGCCCGTCGATGTCTGCAGCTGCCTTCGCCGCGTAGGTAGGTACACAAAGCACACGACGGGTGGAGCCAGTTAGTTCAGGACGTTCGTTCTAGTGGAGATAGAGAGAATAGAGCTAGCTGCCGCCCCGCACCGCCGCGCCATCTGCGTTACTGCATGTAAACTGATTTGTATGATCCACGGTGGGCAAACAATAACTCTATGCATTAAACTCCTAAAATTCCGAGCACCAGTTTTTTTGCGAGATTTGTGCTTACCTACAAGCACAAATCTCGCAAAAAAAAACTGGTGCTCGGAAGTCGTAAGTTGGGCTGCGAGTGAGATCTGGTGCACCGTGCACGATCGCATACCTGATACCAGAAAATAGCGTTATATTTACCGTTATTATTATAATTTATAACGATATTTTTTGTTATGACATAACTCTTATGTTTAAGGACCACGTATATGCGACGGCTCAAGACAGTTTTAAACGTCTGGGTTTTGTACTTCGCAACGCTAGGGACTTTAAAAATCCCGCCTTTATAAAATTGCTGTACAACGCACTAGTACGCAGCAAGCTGGAAACAGTTGCGTGTGTCTGGGCTTCTTATACAGCTACATCAACCCTGATGCTAGAAAAAATCCAAAAGGCGTTTCTCAGATTTTTATTTAGAAAAGTGTATGGATGTACATGTCCCCAAGAGATAACCCAACGGGTTATCTCTTGGGTACCTTGAGTTACCAATCTCTAGAGGTCCGACGAGGTGTAGAGCTAATGTTAGTTGCCTTAAAAATTCTTCGCGACATAATAGATTGCCCCGAACTCCATGCCTTAATTATCCGCTTGTATGTGCCTGATAACTATTTGAAGCATCGTCCTAGCCGTCGGCCAAAATTATTTGCACTGCCGACATGTTGGACTGTCGCGAGAGCTGAGTCCCCACTGTACCGAGCATTAAACTTGCTCAACGCCCTTCTGTCGGCCAATCCTGAGTGTGATGTATTTGCTGATAAGTGGATGGATGTGAAGAGAGTATGTATAAGATTCTGTGTGAATAAGTATAAAAGGGTATCTTCTGTTACTATTTAATTTGTGTAGTTAACTGTTTGTGTATTTTTTGTGACAATGTTATCATTAATTTTAAGTTAAGATAGTGCTTAGTTGTAGTTAATTATTGTAATTGGGGCAACCCGTTTTAATTAACTTTAATAATAAAATAAATAAATAAATAACGTTATGTTACTAGATATCGTTAAAAAAATAACGATATATGGCTACCATTATGAAAATAACGGTACGTAACGTTATTTTCTCTGGTACCTAATTTATAACGTTATGATTTATGAAGCCCTGCTATGTATACTCTTCCGTGTATCCCGTGCACAGCATGCGTAGCGTGGCCAGCGTTGAGCTACGTGTGCACCATATTCGAGCAAGCTACGTGAGTCAATTCGTGCGTAGCGTGTCCGTGCGCTGCGTCCGTCCCATTTTTAGTCCAAAACAATATAATCATGTAACTATCGAGCCCGGGGCCATCTTTGAGTTTATTCCAGGGCTTCAAATAACGTTATTTTTTCATAACGTTACTGCTTCAAGGGCATAGATAACGTTATGAAAATTTACCCGATATTAAAAATAACGTTAAAAATTGATATTAATAACGGTTAATGTTATAACGTTATATAGGATTTATAACGGTAAATATATGTTCTTTGATAACGTTAAGCCGGCTGTACACTCTCGCCGAGACACAGCGAGGCGGCCCGAGTGCGAGAGTGTAAATGGGTGCGCTCGCCTCGTCTCGCCTGTCTCGGACCCTCTCGGTCCGTTGTCGGTATTTTGCGCCCGAGACAAAGGGTCTCGCGAGGAAAACGAGCGCACTACTGTACACTCTCGCCTCTTTCAGTACTAGTCCCGCCGTTGGACAGTGTAGAACAGAAAAATAACAATAATAAACGTCATTATCAGTCATTATTTATGAGAAATAAAATTAAATATGATTATAGATCTTCGGATTACAATGATATCTTTCGATGCATGGTGAATGGTGAATGGTCGTTTTCGTCCATCTTGTCTGAGTTCTTAACTGCGATTGAACTAAGCGAGAATGTACATGATCGCACTCGGGCAAGGGGCTCTCGCACGAGACTCTCGCCCGAGAGCTCTCGGCGAGAGTGTACAGCGGGCATTATATAGTCCGTCCCATTTTTAGTCCAAAACAATAACTATTATTTTTATTAATTCTTTATGTATTAAACTCCTAAAAGTAGGTAAGCAAAAATCTCGCAAAAAAGTGGGATGCGAGTGAGATTTAGTGCACCGTGCACGATTGCATACCTGATACCAGAAAATAACGTTATATTTACCGTTATTATTATAACGATATTTGTTCGTTTATACGTAACGAAAAAATATCGTTATAATAATAACGGTAAATATAACGTTATTTTACTAGATATCATTATAAAAAATAACGTTATCTGGCTACCGTTATGAAAATAACGGTACGTAACGATATTTTTTCTGTTATTCGATAACGTTATGAAGCCCTGGTTTATTCTACTGTATCGATTTTTATTGTGAAAAATTATAATATTGATCCTAGCTGTAATGGTTTAAAAAAATAAAAATGTCAACGTCAAAAAATACTGTCATGGTCGGAAGTCGGAACTCGGAAAATCACTCTGACATTGGCAACTCACTGAGGCCGCCATAATAAAAAGAAGAAGAAGGGAGTTTTGCCGGGAATACGAAAGAGTGACGTTTTGTTTTTGTATTATTTTCCTAAAATTGTGTTATTTCGGTTTTTAATGTGTAATGTTGGTAGAATATTAACCATTAAATATTCGTTGTCGTGCACAAGTGTGGGCAAGTGATACAACTTCAAGAAACGTGCCATTTTGTGTTCCCTCCAAAACTCCATCGAAAGTTTTAGTAAAGGGTCTACCACTTTACTAAAACAACTGACTTGACACGTTGACTTTACCGACTACTTTTTAGACTTTGACTAGACTTTCGACTTGACGATAATCTGGAAAAACAACCTGAAAATTTTGTAAATTTTTTACGAAATTTTTTTTTTTCCCGCCAAAACTTTACTTGACACTGGCCATGGTTTAAAGCCGAGAGCCATAACAAAAAAAAAAAAAAAAAAAAAAAAAAAAAAAAAAAAAAAAAAAAAAAAAAAGAAGAAGAAGAAGAATCGGAATGTCAGTACTCAGTACTGAGTTGTCAAAACAAATACAAAGTTGTGGTTTCGTGTGACCGTGTGCCCGTAAATATCATAAAATTATAACATAAAGAGATTAAAACACTCACCGTAAAAGATAAAAAGATTAATATTCCCTAACTGTTAATAGTTCGCATATAAAATCATAACATTTAAAGAGAAAAAATACAACTTTAAGAACGGGTGAAAAATGTAATTATAACTTTAAAATAACGCTTGTTTTTAAAAATTACTAAACAAATATGCCTTAAAACATCTTTTTATCCATTCTCACATCGAAAGAAGTTAATATGTCTCTAAAGTACGCCTTTGGATTCTCGTTGTTTCTTCTTGTCCTTGTGGGACTCAACATTTACTTTTTTTACACTTCAAACGGTGTAGGTAAAAATAACTCCAATTTCCACGTGCCTCGAATTAAATTAGATCTCACGCCAAATGTTTTTGAAGATATATATGAGTATCTTAACTATTTACCTAGTCAATACAAGGTTAAAAACTCGAAGTTTGTCCCTTATCAAAAAAACCTGTTACGTTCATTTAATTCAACAAAAAATGTTAACACGACCTCAGTCTGGAGAGAAACAGAAAAGGTAAGTCCCAAATATTGTTAATTAATTACTCATAATATTATCTTACAAATGAATAAACCAAAAATATATGAATAACACTTAAAATTTTAACTTTTAGTGGAATAGTGAAGTGTCTCTTTTTCCTCACGAAGACACTTCCCCGGGTAAAATACTACACGCAATACAGACTGCTCCAATTGCATTGGTGGACAATGCCCCAAAAGGAACACAACTTAAACTGATTCTTTTGTTAGAGGTAATTAACTTAAATATTAATAACTATCATTTTAATTATTTGCTTTTGCTATGTTGATTTTACACTGTAGTGCCACATTGTAAGCATTGTATACCCAAGGAAATTGATTCCTAGGCAGTTGACAGACCTATGTCGTTTGATCGGCTTATGTCAATTCAATGTTTATAGCTGTGATCAGTCGGGTGAGTTTGACTTAACATGACCAAATTACTTAGGTCCGTCATCAGCCCAGGAAATAGGAATCAACTTCTCTGATAGTACAATAGAACGGAGAACAAATCAAAATATATTACAATTAGAGATGTGCCGACTAGTCGGTAAAGCCGACTATCCGGCCACTTTTGTAGTCGGCGAATAGTTGGCAAAAACCGCCGACTATCCGGCCTTTTATTATTTTTCTATTATTGAAATTACATTTAAGAAAACCCTTGATTAAGTATGTTTTAAATTAAATATATTGTTTCTGAAATTACTTGATGGCAAAGAATGACATTTAGATAAATAAATAAAAATTGTACTTATCTTAAATACCAAACATAGCAACATAGTAATATCTTCTTTGATAAACATTTATTTAAAATATAAAAGACTGGGATTTGTATTAACAAATTAGGTAATTCTTAAAGCAAGATTGCATGTTACACATTATGTACGGTAAAATATTTCCTGAAAACCATCAACTGTATCATGACGTTGTGGCAGTACCCACAATTTGCCTAACATTCCTGCATCGCGCTATCGAAGTTTTCTGAGCGCGTCGGTATATATACGACAGCTGAAATGACTACATGGGCTTCGGCCTGACCAAGCATAACACCTCGCTCGGTCGGAAGATCTTGAGAAGAGTTTTCTGAGCGCGTCGGTGTGACATATATATAAAAGGGTTGTTGCGAATATCCGCATCCGCAAATGCGGAGCATCCGCATAGGTTTGGACATCCGCATCTGCATCCGCATCCGCAATAAATCAATGCGGATTATTTTGCGGATGCAGATGTCATACAAGTTGCAACAAGAAAGAAAAAACGGCGGGGCCTGTGAAAGCGCGTGCCGTTTGCGCGTGACAATGACCAATCGGAGCAAAAAAGCCGACCAACTGCGTATCGGCCACGCACAATAGAGGGTTCCGTAGTTCCGCCAGTTTTTGATAAGTTTTGTATGGTCAATGAATGTACAATTATAACAATATTATGTTTTACACTACTATCAACATCATCTTAGTTACATTCAAAGGAATTTGAACGAAAAGTTCATTTGTACTTCTCAATAACTTAAATGAAGTATTCTTAGCCGTAATAATTTTCTTTTTAAATTTAGCATATTTCTTACTCCTGTGAATTTTTCCACATATTTTTCAGAATCAACCGTTTATCTGGTAGAAGGGGGAGACACTGGACTCTAACGATTTTTTCCACTTTTAAACTTCATATTTCACAAATGGATCCTTAAATCAGTCACGCGCACGCCGCGGTCAAGGACAGGCGTGTTTCCGCGTTAGATGCGCCGGTGCATTGAGTGTTTGCGAAATAATAATGGCGAACTCGTTAAAATGTGCCGCTTGTAATGTCGTAATAGATGAGCTACTCGCTTATGTGCAAAATAAGTTATCAGTGATTGATGAAGAATCTTTAAAACGAATATGCATATCTGCGTTTTCTAGTAGTGATATAAGTAAATCGAAATCGTTGTTGTTACAATCGATCTCGACGGATCAACGAAAAAATGTAAGAAAACGAAAAGGCTGCGAAGGAAAAGATTTAGATGAGATAATATGTGTGCTCAAAACTGTGGATCTCGATAAAATTCCAGTTTTCGTGGCGAAAGACCTCGATAAATTACCGCCAATTTTGTTCGATCACCTAGACTGCACAAAATTATTTAAAGATTTGACTCGACTAATGGCGGAGATAGATGAAATTAAAACTAATTATGCAACATCAAAAGATTTGAATGAATTACGAACATATGTGCATAATGTAAAATGTTCGTCTCCATCTCAGCCGGTACCCTCACCGTCATTTGTAAATACGCGACGCGGCGGCGCTTGCGCTTGGAACATCGATAGCGGTCCCTTCGGTTTGACGGTATGTCAGACATCCAACGAGCAAAATGAACACCTGATGGAAAAGTGTGTACAGGATGATATCTTGTCAAATACATCTGTTCAGATAGATTTGGAGCCAAAGACCCAAAAATGTAATACAGTCACCGAAAATACTGTGTGCTCCTCATTGCTACGTGTCTCGATACCAACTACCGGGACAACCGTTCATACAGATAATTTAAAACAGTCTCAGATAGGCCAGCAACCTGAATCGCCTGAGAATAAGAGCAGCGGAACTGATAATGAGTGGCAAGAAATAAAGAAAAAGAAGAAAAGGCCTACTTATAAATATTTAGGTGAAAAGGGCAAAGCCGTAACCTCGAAGTCTACTTTCAAGGCCGCGGACAAGGATACTCCTATTTTTATTACAAATGTGCATCTCGACACCGTTGAGACTGATATTGTCGAGTACATAAAGACGCAAACAGATATTAGTATAAGACTAGAGAAAATTAATACAAAAAAGAGCTTAAATCATAAAGCCTACAAATTTTTTGTACCTGAATCGAAGGTGTGCCTCTTCCTTAATAAGAATTTATGGCCGGAAGGTGTTATTTTTAGGCGGTTTGTACACTATAAGAATCGAAGAACTGAGTCAATGAAATCAGCTGTCGGCCTTTTGTCTCCAAACAATAATAATGGATAAAAACATATGCAAGTTTGCCAGCTACAATTGTAAAAGTGTCAAGAGGGCAGTAAATGACATCCAGCGTTTATGTAATGAATGTGAGATAATAGCGTTGCAAGAAACATGGCTTATGCCATATGACCTGGCATTCCTCGGCAGTATTGATACGAAATACAGCTATGTTGGAACATCTGCTATAGACACAGAGGGAGGGCTGTTACGTGGAAGGCCTTACGGTGGAACAGCGCTCTTATGGAATAATAATGTGTTTCCAAATGTGACAGAAATTGATTGCAATAATCCGCGAGTGTGTGCGATCCGTGTTGTGTCGGCGTCGAGGCCTTTTATTGTCGTGTGTGTTTACATGCCGGTAAATAAAACGGATAACCTTCCAGTGTTCACAGACTGCATGGGAACTGTAAGTGCTATTAATAATGAATATAGTAACGAACCTATTTATATTATGGGGGATTTTAATGCCCACCCGGGAACATTGTTTTATAATGAATTGACAAGTATTTGCAATGACTCTAATTGGTTAATTATTGACTCAGAAATGTTACATATAAATAATAATTTCGAAAATAATTTTACTTATATAGATATAGCCAGCGGGTCAAAACGTTGGCTGGATCATTGTTTAGTATCATTAAGTGCCCAGACCTCTGTATTTAATGTGTATGTAAAGTATGACGTACAGTGGTCGGATCATTTTCCTATCGTTTGTGAATGTAATATAACATGTCTAACATCAGTTACAAATATGGATGACGCTTGTTATCATAATAAAGTAGTATGGGGTGAAAGGTCTGATAACCAAATTTTGTCATATCAATATGAATGTCAAAAGCGCCTTCGATACATAGATTTTCCTGAGGTGTGTGTGAAGTGCGCGGATTGTAAATGTGAAAATACCAGTCATATGCCTGTAATTGACAAAATATATTCAGATATCGTGCTAGCCTTATCACAAGCCTCCTTGGAGGGGCGGGGGGGCAGTCATGGACGGGGCAAGCGTAAGGTAAAGCGAAGTATCATGGGCTGGAATAAATATGTTAGTGATAGCCACGGGGAGGCCAGGGCGGCTTTTCGAGAATGGATTTTATGCGGTCGTCCGGATATATACTAGGATGTGTGAGTCGAGAAAAATATTTAAGTCACGTTTAAAATGGTGTCAAAAACACCAAGAACAGATAAAACTGGATACGTTAGCAACTAGGATGTGTGAGTCGAGAAAAATATTTAAGTCACGTTTAAAATGGTGTCAAAAACACCAAGAACAGATAAAACTGGATACGTTAGCAACTAAGCATTGTCAGAAAGATTTCCGTAATTTCTGGAAGTGTACCAATCGTCTGAGAAGCCGCCCTGGTCTTCCGGTGTCTGTGGACGGTACGAGTGACCAGAAGGAGATAGCTGACAGGTTTAAAAATTTGTTTGTTGTAAAATCGCCTCTCGGAGCATCGGTGTCGCAGGTGACGGATGAGGTACGCAAAGATCATATAGATATTAGGGTTAGAGCTTCTGATGTAGTGAGGGCAATCAAATCGATATCTAAGGGAAAATCTCCCGGACACGATGGATTAAGCATAGAACACCTACAACATGCTGGCCCTCATATATCAAGAGTGTTGGCCTTGCTATATAGTCTCTGTATATCGCATTCTTACTTACCCCGCGACATGATGAAAACTGTTGTGGTTCCAGTCACGAAAAATAAAACGAAAAGCCTGTCAGACATTTCTAATTACAGGCCTATCTCGCTAGCAACCATCATTGCAAAAGTATTTGACAGCATTCTTAATACACATTTAAACAGTTATATAAGATGTCATGATGCGCAGTTCGGCTTTCGTTCTGGCCTTTCGACCGAGTCCGCAATTTTGTGTCTTAAGAGTGCTGTTAAGTATTATAATACAAGAAAAACGCCCGTCTACGCCTGCTTCCTCGACCTTTCGAAGGCATTTGACCTTGTGTCTTATGACATCCTTTGGAAGAAGATGAGAAAGTCGCGTATACCTCACGAACTGATTAATACTTTTAAATATTGGTATGATAATCAAATGAACATTGTTAGGTGGGCTGGTGCGATGTCAGATCCCTACAAGCTGGAATGTGGCATGAGACAGGGCGGGTTAAGCTCACCTGTTCTATTTAACCTCTATATAAACGGACTGATTGAGGAGCTCACCAAGCAGCATGTTGGTTGTCATGTAGATGGAGTATGTTTCAATAACATAAATTATGCGGACGACATGGTCTTGCTGAGTGCCTCAGTCTGTGGTCTCAAAAAGCTACTTGATATTTGTGAGCATTACGCAGCGGAGCATGGGCTGATATACAATAGTAAAAAGAGTCAGTACATGGTCTTTCACAGTGGAACCAGAAAGGTGGATACAGTACCGACTATTTTACTAAATGGTGTTCCTTTGGTTAGAGTAGAGGAGTTTAAATATCTAGGACACATTGTGACGTCCACTTTGAAAGACGACACTGATATCGAAAGGGAGCGAAGGGCGCTGTCGGTTAGGGCAAACATGGTTGTCAGGAGGTTTGCAAGATGCTCGTTAGAAGTAAAAATGACGTTGTTTAGAGCTTTTTGTACATCCTTCTACACTTGCAGCCTCTGGGCAGCATATACGCAAAGGGCCTACAGCGCCCTTCGCGTCCAATATAATAACGCGTTCAGGATGCTGGTGGGGCTCCCCCGCTGGTGCAGCGCTTCGGCGATGTTCGCGTGCGCACAAGTGGACTGTTTCTTTGCCACAATGCGCAGGCGAGCATGGTCGCTGGTGCGGCGCATGCGGGGGAGCTCCAACGGCATGCTGGCCGCGCTCTGTGAACGCCCTGATAACCCGTATATCGGTCACTGCTGTCGCTTGCATGCAAAATACAGGCCAAAATAATTATTATTTTAATATAATTTATGTAATTATGTAAGTATGTTTTTTCTACTATAATAAGACATTTGTTTGTAATTTTTTGATCTTGTACGTATATGAGTCTGGGATACTTGAAATAAATGACTATTATTATTATTATTATTTTTATGCTATTTCGATTTTCTCGGTTTTCACCGGTAAACTGATATGTACGAGCCGAAGCCAAGTACACACCAGGTAAGTAATTAATGTTTTAACTATTAGTATGTGTGGAAGGAGTCTCAAAAGAATGACGATTGGTATGATCGGTTTCTAACATGAATGACGTGTGAGTATGTGGATTTGATTGGGATGTATGTAAAGTATTAGCATCATCATCAGTCTGTAAAAATTTTCTTACAATACGGCAAGTATTTAGAATTACTGCTTTTTGCAATAAATATATTAAGTTTGGGGGTAGTTGGAGGGTTTTTAAAGATTTATGTAGTTGTTTCGGGATGACACCTGTGGTTGATAAGACTATGGGTACTATGGTTACTTTTTGCAGGTTCCATAGGCGGGCTATTTCATCCTTGAGTTCTATATATTTAGTAAGTTTCTCGGTTATTGTACTTTGTAAATTGTGTGTGTTCGGTACGGCTATATCGATCAGGTATGCAGTTTTGTCAGTTTTATCTACTAGCGTTATGTCAGGTCTATTGTAGTGTGTAGTTCTGTCAGTCAATATGGTTCGGTCAAAATATAGCTTCGTGGAGGTGTTATCAAGGACATTTTCAGGTTTGTATTTATAGTAGGGTTCTATGTCAGTTATGAAGTTTCGTTGTTTGGCGAGTCTCTGGTGAATTATACTAGCAACTTGGTCATGTCGATGTTTATAGTCAGTCCGTACAATTATTTTACACGCTCCTGTAATATGTTGAATAGTTTCCGGGCAACTATGGCATTTTCTACATGTGTCGTTCGTGAGTGTTTTTGTTATATACCGCTGATAATTTCTGGTCTCTATTGTTTGGTCCTGTATTGCAATCATGAACCCTTCAGTCTCTGGGAAAAGGTTCCCCTGGCACAGCCATGCATTTGATGCCTCTTTGTCATTATTTGTCTGATGTAGGTCATGGAGATGTCTACCGTGGAGGACCTTTTTAGACCACTCGGATAATTTAGTCTTATTGTCTGTTACCTTATATTGATCATTTTGAGAGGAATTTAAATTGAGAGGAGTAAATTTATTATCATTTTTAACTATTACTTTGTGGAGTCTAGAGTGGTCGAATTTTGTCAAAAAATATTGTTTTAAGTTTAAAATCTGGCTATTGTGTAAATTAGTTATATCTATAATGCCCCTTCCACCTTCTTTTCTCGGTAGTGTTAGCCTTTGGACGCATGATCTAGGGTGGTGTTTACGGAATTTAGTCATAGTCGTATTAATCTTTCTTTGTAAATTTATGAGCTCCGATTTGTTCCAGTTTATAATGCCGAAGGAATAGGTAAGTACTGGAATTGCTAAAGTATTTATTGCTTTTATGGTGTTGCGGGCATACAAATTTGATTTCATGATTGCATTGAGGCGATGTTGGAATTTTTGCTTTAATTTAATTTTTGTGTCCTTTTGCAGTATTTGTTGCGCTTGGTTGTATCCCAAATATTTATAAATTTCTCCCTCATCTAGTGGTTCTATGTTTTCTCCGGATTGTAATGTATAAGTGTGTTGAAATGAACGCCCTGCCTTATAAGAATTTATTTTAGTTTTGTCCACTCCAAAATTCATTTTAATGTCATTACTAAATTGTTCAATCAGTTCAGTCAGTCTGTACAGGTCTACCTCATTATCCGCATAAATTTTAATGTCATCCATATATAGTAGGTGGTTTATAATCTCAGTCTGAAAGTGTCTGTCATCATCATGTAGCCGATATCCTGCGTCTATGGAATTTAAGGTATTGGAGAGTGGATTTAACGCTAAACAGAACCAGAGTGGACTGAGTGCGTCGCCTTGAAATATGCCTTTTCTTATTTGTATTAGCTGTGTCTCTATAAAATTTGTAGAAGTTTTAAGTCTTAATTTGGTTTTCCATGTAGTCATCGTGCTTTCTAATAAATTTATGATTTTTGGGTGAATTTTATATATTTTTAGAATTTGTAATAGCCACGAGTGAGGGACGGAATCATACGCTTTTCTATAATCTATGTACATAGAATATAAGTTGGATTTTGTTTTAGCGACATGTTTCAAAATTACGGAGTCTATTATTAATTGTTCTTTGCAACCTCGACTAAATTTTCGGCATCCTTTCTGTTGCTCGGCTAATATGTTGTTCATAGTCACATGTTCATATATTAGCTCGGTAATGCAAGATGTTAATATTTTATAAATTGTTTGTAAACAAGTGATTGGTCTGTATTTTTCTGGATTTGTGGATTCATTGTAGTCTTTGGGTATCATAAAAGTTGTTCCAAATGTAATGTAAGGTGGGATTTTATTAGGATCTTCAATAAACTGATTTAAATAGCTATAAAGATAGTTATGAATACTTGTAAACTTTTTATACCAATAATTGTGTATAAAATCTGAACCTGGCGATTTCCAGTTATGGAGCTTTCGAATAACCTGTTGGAATATACTAATGGGGATGGTTTCAAATGTCATGTCGTTTATATCTTTGTTACATTTCGTTTTCTCAGCTTCTATCCATTCTGCATCAAAACGATGTTCGGTTGGTTGCTCCCATATTCCAGACCAGAATTTTTGCAAATCGTTTAAGTCCGGTAATTCGACCACATTATGTGTGTTCCTTTCGTTTTGTGGTATGTTGGTTGTGGCCACCTTGATTTTTCTATAAAACTCCTTCTCGTTGTTATTAAATTGGCTATTTTGCTGTTTTCTAAGAGTGCATTTATTATATCTTCTTAAGCGTCCTGTCAATATCAAAAGTTTCTGTTTTAGTGTATCTAGTATTTGCGTTATTTGTGTATTTGGTTCCTCATGTGTAGCATGAATTTTATGTAGTTCCATCATTTTATTTACATGTGCAACAAGTTTTCGGCTCCTACCTCCTTGAATGAACTGTGTTACTCTTCCTATTTTTACTCGTAAATCCTCTATTCTCTTTTCAAGGCGTAATTGCCAATGTGGTTTCTTATTATTTCTCGATGAACGTTGATTAGTTGATACGTTGTTAAGTGACAATTTAGTTCCATTTAATTTAGCAGCTGTCCATGCTGCACAGTATATCGCTGTTTGAAAATAATGAAAGTCGGTGTTATCATTAATATGATCTGGGAGTGTAATTTTGTTAAGGTAGTTGACGGTATTTGATAACTTCTTAGAAGGTTTTTGTTTAGGTATATAGACTCTGTTAGTTGGATCAGTATTTATAAAATGTTGAATAGCATGTTCAAATGTTTCATCGATGTTAGGATTCCTATCAGGTATGTGTGTGCTATTAGAACTTTCTTGTCCGGGGGCTACTTCTTGTCGCTGTAGATTATCGGAACTAGAGTTATCCGTTTCTGGTATTTGTGTCGAATTTGTACTTAATATTTCTGTGGTATTTATCAACTCATCCGCTACTTCCTGTTTCAGTATATTCTGTCTTTCATCTGTAACGTATTTATTGTTAATAATTACTCTAAGTTGGTCGCTTATTCGCTGTTCACTAAGATGTGCAAGTGTAGGGAATTTATTCTTAAAGGCCTCGTGCAATGGTTTACGATACGATGTCCTATTTATTTCTAATTGTGTGATTCGGTAATAACTTCTAAGTATAAACTCATTTAGTTCGTCTGTCCAGTTTAATCGAGACTGATTTAGTGTAATTTGCGTGTCTGTATGAGTATTTGTGAGAGTATTGGACTGTGGATTACGAAGGATATTTTTAACTTCTTCTCGTATGCCCGATAACTCTTGTTTAGAAAGAAGCTTGCAATTTAAAATAGCCCGTCTTTGGTCACCTATACGTTGCTTGCTGGCTTCCATTTCAGGGTATTTATTTGTAAATAAGCTGTGGAGTTCTGCGAGGTAAGCTTTTTTCTTTGACTCTAATTCGGTGATGATGAAATAGTGACGCATAATAAAAGTATTCATTTCTTTAGTCCACGTTTTACGTGTGCGTCTTGTACTAAGGGTGGGTGCAGTATTCTCAGCTACATAAGCCTCCTGCACAACAGCCCTGGTACGTGGAGGTGATAATGAATAATTTGATAAGGTGGATGATCTTGACTGGCAAATATCAAGGTAAGATGGAGGTGACGATGGTGGAGATGAAAATAATGATTTAGATGATGAAATCGGTGATAGATGATTAAAAGTAAAACGTTCTGCAGCAGTTTGAAACTGGGCAGCTTGTTGCGACTCGTTGCCCCCCCCAGAATACGAAGGGCAGCCCGAGCCCGAGGGCCCGGGGCGGGATTCTCCATCGCGTAGAGCTCCGGTACCCGCCTGGGGTATAATTCTATTTCTAAGACGCATCATAAAGCTTTTTGTATTACAAAAGTAGAAGAGTTAACCAAAATGGAAAGATAGTAAGAGAGGAACTCAAGGTGGTGAAACATAGACAAAACAAAAACTAAAACAATGCAAACACAAGAATTTAATAATAAAAAGATGGTGAAAGGATAGTCAAAAAAAAATATAGAAAGAGCCGACGATCAGCCACGTGAGTACCTCACCCCGAAGACAGTGGGGTGGCGCACCCAAGTGTTGCCCGGGGACACCAACTAGGAGGGACCGGCTTCACCCCCTTATTATTATTATTATTATTAAATCGGAAAATGATCTTGGAATACTCGTAATATTTTTAAAAACCCTATCCAACGACATCACACATGGTGAAGTGGACGCGAAAAAAAAGACGGGTTGCACTCCGGGAGTGCCGGCAGATTTGAAAAACTTGATTATTAGCGTCGTTGTGACTTGTGCATTATTTTTTTAACAAATTTTTAATGAAAATCGATTTTTAAAAAATCGATTTTTTTAATTAATCAAAACTCTTACAATCGATTAAATTTTTAACACATTTTTTATGAAAATCGATTTTTAAAAAAAATCGTTTTTTAATTATTAATCGAAACCCTTACAATCGATTAAATTTCTAACCCATTTTTTAAGAAAATCGATTTAAAAAAAAAACCAAAAATGTTTTTTTTTTTTTTTTTTTTTTTTTTTTTTTAATTAATCGAAACCGATCGAATCGATTAAAAAATATCGACAATCGAAAAAAAAACCATAGATTCGATTTATCAATTTCGATGTTACAACACTACTCTCCAACCGTCTTACGGCTTTTCGATCAGCACGAGAATCTGACGCGAGTTTCACAGTTTTTACTTTTTACCCATCCCACAAAAGTGCTCAACGCCGCTAAAGAAGTTTTCACTTCAAAAATAATTATCCCCGCTTGATGTGTAAGGGAGGTCCCATATTATTTTAAAGATTTTTACCCATCCCACAAAAGTGCTCAACGCCGCTAAAGAAGTTTTCACTTCAAAAATAATTATCCCCGCTTGATGTGTAAGGGAGGTCCCATATTATTTTAAAGATTTTATTAACCGACTTCCAAAAAACGAGGAGGTTATATGTTCGGCTGTGGATATTTTTTTTTTTTATTTTTTTTTTATTTTTTTTTTTATTTTTGTATGTTCAACGATTACTCCGCCGTTTGTGAACCGATTTTCGAAATTTTTGCTTTGTTGTATTTGGTTTTACTCCAATTTGGTACCATGTTCACAAAGTGGTGACCTGATGATGGGATCCAGGAGTAATCGAGGGAACTCCTCGAAATTTATATGGAAACATATGGTGATTTTGGTTTTATATGAAGTGTACTAAGAATATGCTACCAAAAAGTCAAATATTGGGTCAAGGTATACCATGGTTTCGAAGATGCTGAGAGAACTCCTAACTCCTTATAGATACACGTTTGGGAGTTTCGGCGTTGTTTTAAGAACAGAAAGCATATGCTACTATGCAACTCATATTCATCATCATAATCATCATCATTATCATCATCATCATCATCGTCTTCATCATTACCATGTCGTGTTAAGGTCACCAATGTCTCATGGCACAGAATAGATAATAGTACAAGGCATAGGTGTGGATATACTAATAATAATAATAATTTTATACTGTATAACAACACTTTGTTTAAATATACACGGCGGTCAGCGCCACGGAGGCGACGTTATCGCGGCGCCGCCGAATATACTTTACTACTTTATATACAGATCGAATACTATACTAACTACTTTATAAAATTTTAATAGACAAAATATAGAATTAAAATAAAGTTATTTTAAAAAGAGCATTTAAACAAAACAAAGTCAATAAGTGTCTTTTTAATTAGTTATACTTATTAATCGATAGATGGCGCACTAAGTATCGATTTGAATGGATTTGAAATTGAATTCTTGATTACAAGAACAGCTGTCAATAATTATGATAATATTATATTATATTACTAGCTGTCCCGGCAAACGTTGTTTTGCCATATAAATAATTTTTGGTATGAAAAATAGATGTTGGCCGATTCTCAGACCAATATCCTCACAATATGCTCACATAATTTCATGAGAATCGGTCAAGCCGTTTCCGAGGAGTATGGCAACGAAAACTGTGACACGAGAATTTTATATATTAGATGAGTAGCTATGCTACATCCTATAAAAGTTTATACAATTTTTTATCTGATAGATCCTTGGATCGTGGAAAAACGAGACACAATAGCCTTTCTATTGTTATCGCAATCGCCGGTGACCGCTTGGGGTTTGAAGTATTAAAATTGTTAAATTACTTAGCACACATCCTATGCAAGTTTATACAATTTTTTATCTGATAGATCCTTGGATCGTGGAAAAACGAGACACAATAGCCTTTCTATTGTTATCACAATCGCCGGTGACCGCTTGGGGTTTGAAGTATTAAAATTGTTAAATTACTTAGCACAATATGTTCACTTCACTGATAATATATTATTTTGTGAGTGTGAACTGTGTAATAAGATACGTAAAATATACGCGAAGGTTTACCTACTAGTGTAACTAAAAAAAGTGAAATTATAATTATTTTTAACAAAAAATTAAAACCGACTTCCAAGGTAAAAACAATATTAACATTAATATGAACTAAAAAGTATTAAATAATTTTTGCTATCTAATAGTGCCTTTTTCCGAATTCGGCTAAACCTTGACTATTTCTGTACTCAATCTTCATAATTTTGAAGTCGGTGCCAATTCCAAAAGTTTCAAATATTCTGTCAGAGGACTGAAGATTCAGCTATCTGGTACCGACTTCAAAATAATGAAGATTGAGTACAGAAATAGTCAAGGTTTAGCCGAATTCGGAAAAAGGCACTATTAGATAGCAAAAATTATTTAATACTTTTTAGTTCATATTAATGTTAATATTGTTTTTACCTTGGAAGTCGGTTTTAATTTTTTGTTATGTTATACAATTTTGTCGACATCGTTTATTGTCGGCAGCTTTATTTTGATATGACGAACAACAATTTCCTTTGCGAAAGTGGTAGCTTACAGAGATAAAATATGATTTAATATTTCGATTTGATGGTACTAAAATATAATTCTTCATTTATAAATTATATTTATGTAGGATCCGAAACATCCGCATGTGAACCTCTAAAAATCCGCATCCGCATTCACATCCGCGGATGTGAAAAAAATCGGCATCCGCAACAACCCTAATATATACGACAGCTGAAATGTATCACGTCGGGATCACCAATGTGGGATAAATGCGTGGCGAGCAAAGGAAGATCTTCCGACCGAGCGAGGTGTTATGCTCGGTCAGGCCGAAGCCCACGTGATACATTTCAACGTTCGTATATAATATACCGACGCGCTCAGAAAACTTCGATAGCGCGATGCAGGAATGTTAGGCGAAATGTGGGTACCGCCACAACGTGCAGGCGGTGCACATAACCAAAACACGATCCGACACGTTCGCAGGCTACGTATGCGACTTTCCCGCGAATCGGCAGTAAACAAAACGTTACAGAAACATCCGAAACCATGATCGGTTTGGCCGACTAGTCGGCCGATTAGTCGGCTTCTTTGCAACCGACTAATCGGCTAGTCGGCTAGTCGGCCAAAGTCGTGATCGGCACATCTCTAATTACAATATGCATGCTACATTGTACTGTATTGTTTTGACTCAAGTTATCTCAAATCTCACCAATGTGAGGGCACCTAATTCATGGTCTAGCATAGAATTTCAGATGTTTACTTTGATTTTTTTATTTCTTTGATTAAAGATTCCCAATGGGCATTGTCCAAAAAAAATCACATGTACTTTTTATATTTTTTTTCGTTAAAATAGGGTATTTTAAGAATATAAATTAAATAATTTTGAAATTCATTGGCTAGTTTTTTCTCAATAAATTTTTAAAGTTTCGCTGTGACGTCATCATCGGCGGCCAATTGACCTCTGCAGTATGTTTTTTTTCCTTTCAATCTTATTTATAATGGATGGTTCGTCAAATATAAGTTCTCATTATATGAAAGCTGATACGAGGAGCTTACCAAAAGTTCGAAACGTAATGTTGGTCGAATTTATTGCTAATTTAACGCCATTGAAGGTCAAACTAAGGTTAAACATATTTGTTCAAAAATATAAGTAACTAATGGGTATTTTTTTCGTTTATATACAGAAAAACGATCACTGACCTTATTCCTCGAAATGTTTTTGTAATGAGCAAAATTGAAAAAAATGGACAATCCCCATTGTACTAAAAGAACCGTAAACATGTCATTTTTAGGGTTCCGTAGTCAACAAGGAACCCTTATAGTTTCGGTCTGTCCGTCCGTCTGTCCGTCTGTCTGTCTGTCTGTCTGTCTGTCTGTCTGTCTGTCTGTCTGTCTGTCCGCGGTTTTACTTAGAGACTATAGGACATTTTGGCATGAATACACATATTAGTGATGGCAACAAAATGGTACATGAAATCGTAAAAATTTTTTTTTTATGGTACCGTACACATCAAGCAGGGAAGATTTTTTTTTTTCGCGCCCACCCCATCGTGTGGGGTGTCGTTGAATAGGTTGCTTAAAAATATTGCGAGTATTCATAGATCATTTTCTGATTTAGGGATCCGTTTGTGAAATATTAAGTTTTAAAGTGGAAAAAATCGTTAGAGTCCAATGTCCCCCCCCCCCCCCCCCCCCCTTCTACCAGCTAAACGGTTGGTTCTGGAAATGTCAGAAAATTCACGGGAGTAGGAAATATGCTGAATTTAAAAGGAAAACTATCACGGCTAAGAAGACTTCATAAGTTAATGAGTAATAGTTGATTAACGAAAAAAAATGTATTCGGCGAAGTATAAAGGACCTTTTCGTTCAAATTCCTTTGAAAGTAACTGAGATGATGTTGTTAGTAGTGTAAAACACGCTTTAAATGTACGTTCATTGACCATAAAAATTATCTAAAACTTGCGGTACTACGGAACCCTATATTGCGCGTGGCCCGACACGCACTTGGCCGGTTTTTATTTATGTTTTGATAATAACTTATGTGATTTCAGGGTAAACAAAAACTATTCTTCAAGCCCAAAAGGTACAGTTTGGATTATGTGATAAATGGTAATATTTATGGTGGATTTGACCGACACAATTCCGAGGTCTTTGCATATTATCTGGCCATGGTTCTCAACATGAAGTGGATTGCACCCTCAGCAATAAGAAGGATACATCTCAACAAAGACATATTACCAGTCGCCACAGTGGGTCTCAAGAGGTCTATGATTAAAAATGGTGGGTTATATTGTTTTTATGATTTTATTTAATTTTAAATGCTTGCATATTATTTCACATTTTAATAGATTATTATGAAAGTAGATAGGAGTAAATATAAAATTGTTTTATTTTTTTAAACAACTTATCTTTTAGATTTGGACTTTTAAGAGGCCGGGTACCCTTGGAATTTCTCATACATACATAATACCAAAATCATTTTTTCATACGAAAATATTTAACATGTTTGAGTTGTTTTTCAGTTTAAAATAGTAATTACCTAGGTTCCTGCACAAAAATTTACTTCAAAATATTTAAACACAATTTTTTTTTTGTTTAAAAATTTTTTTTAGTAAATTTACTACTAAATATTTAAACACTAGAAAATATATATATAGAGTAAAACACTAAAAAATATATAAATAAATAGTAAATTTACTACAAAATATTTAAATACTAAAAAATATTTTTTAGTTTAAATATTTTGTAATAAATTTACTATTTATATATTTTTTAGTGTTTAAACATTTAGTAGTAAATTTACTAAAAAAAATTTTTAAACAAAAAAAAATTGTGTTTAAATATTTTGAAGTAAATTTTTGTGCAGGAACCTAGATAATTACTATTTAAAGCTGAAAAATAGCTCAAACATGTTAAATATTTTCGTATGAGAAAATGATTTTGGTATTACGTATGTATGAGAATTTCGAGGGGTACCCGGCCCCTTAAGACTTGGAAGCAAATGTAAATTAAATACATAACTACAATCTATATTAATTATGACTTCTACTTTGGCAGTTTTGGCACAAACCGACTAGTAGACCTGACCATAATCATGGCTACATAGAAAAAAAAACGTTAAAAATAATCATGTGCATTATTTGAAAGTTTTCTGATTGTGGACTCTTGTATGTTTCAGAGAGTGGATTGTTGTGTATTTACGGCAAATGTTTCTACTGTAAGAGAAATGAAACTGTGTGCCCTGACCAAAATGGTCACATAGAGGGGGCAGCCATATTGTACCTGGACAAACAGTTTAAAGTCCACAAGTCACCCTGGAGAAGGTCGTATACCACAAGAAGTATGGAATGGCAGAATGATAAAGATTTTTGTAAGTAAGTAATACATACACATACTTTCAGTATAGAGATGATATTATGTGAGGAGAACTACTTACAACCTATTTTTATAATTTTACCGTTTATTTCTAGGAAAGTCAAGGGGCTTCTGAGTATCAAGCGAATACTGAACCTCGTTGATGTTGCCATATTCGATTTCCTCATACAAAATGGAGACAGGCATCACTATGAGGTGTACAAAGATCAAATTGTGTTATTGGACAATGGGAAAGGCCTGGGTAACCCGAGAGTTGATGAACTAGATATACTAGCACCATTGTATCAATGTTGCATGTAAGTGTTTATTGTAGTTAATATAATATAATTGGGTGTGCCTCCGCTGCCGGCGCCGGTTGCCGAAATGGCTGCCGGCGCCGTTTTACGGAGTTTGCCGAAGTCACGCGATGTTTGCCGAATAGGCTGCCGGCGCCTATTCGGCAAACATCGCTTGTCAAATGACAAAAAAATGAAAGTCATAATGTCAGGATGCATGTTTTAATGGTAGTGATGATGATGATGATTAATGTGATCTGCATAGTAGCATTAAGCATACATTATAAGTATGTACTTATATGTTTCTTTAAACAAAGCTAAAACTCTCAAATATGTATGAGGAGTCCGAAGTTCTGTTCACCATCCACGGTTAAAGTCGAATATTTGAGGTTATAGGTATTTCTTTTTAAAATTTGTTAACCGGCACTGGAACCTAGCGTTTTACGCATTTTCACCAGTCGTCGCAGTAGTCGGCAGCCGTTGTTTTATATCTCTGCTGCCGGCAGTATACTTACCGCCGTATAATTATAGTTCAAAACACCAATTCTAAGATTAAGAAAACTATAATAGGATTGGCTGATTTTTAGCCAAATAAAACATATTTGGCATGATATAACACAAGGCTACCTTTGACTGATAAATTGGAGAAGATAATATTATATAATCTTTGTATATGGGTTAAGGGGGCGACTAACCCAAAATTTTCGATTTTATAATTCATTTTTTTAATTGAAAATAAGCCCCGAATTGTTTCATTTTCTAAAATAAGATACTACATTATATTTCCAAGAATTTGACCTGAGCAAAAACACGATATTTTAAAATTTTATCGATAGAAAAAAATCACAAAGATGCATCTAATTTTCACGATTTTTTCATTTATTGCCATAACCGTACATTGAACTAAGTTAATATTTTAATACATTGTATAAAATTCTATCATTGAGAAAAGGACCTAGCGGATTTTTAAAATGTTGTATATTTATCGAGTTATTGAGAAAAAACTAATTTGGCGATGAATCCGCGTCGTCCTTTTTCACCTGGCATATGAAAGACGGGCGTGAGTGTGAAGAGAGAAGGACGATGTTTGATTTTTTGGGTTAGTCGCCCTCTTAACCAAATAGTGTTGGTAAATAGGTATTTAATTTTTTATAGGTTGGCATTATCAACATGGCAAAGTCTAGAGATGGTGTCTGGCGGCAGTTTGACTGAAACAATCAAGTTGTTGGCAGCACTGCACGGCCACCAGCTGGCCCGAGAGGAACATTTCAAAGCTGTTGAGCGGCGGTTGATGAAAGTGTATGCCGCCATACAATATTGTATCGGCAAACACGGCCGGGCAAAAGTTATACAAAATGTAGTCTTATAATGAATCTCTTTACAATTATTTATTTTATAGGAATGTTATTGACTTTTTAAAATAATTATTCAAGTATATTCTAAATATTATTAATAATTTATAATATTTAAGTACTAGAGAGCATTGTATCCCTTTCTCTCAAGAACAGGTGCACTTCGCAAAGTACAGCAATATGGCGGGCGCAGGACGCTTACTAGCTGCTAATTGCTATGGTGTTATTTAGCAGAGACCAGAGTACCTACTTGGTGGTATAATTTCAGAGTTAGTAGGATAGAAGTCACCACACTCAAATTATTGGCTTAAACTTCTATACTTATTTGTAATATTAAATTAAGTAACACTGCCCTTTATTTTTTCCTGACTTTTATGTTACTCAAACTGTATTGCTTAGTAATCTAAATATAGACGATTGACACAATATAACATGATGTTTTAAGACGTGATTGTATATTTTATTCGGTGTTGATAAATTTCGTAGTCATGACAAGAATATATTTTATCTAAATAAGTATCTATTCTGAAATTATTATATTGAGCTACTGCCAAAGGCCTAGTAAATGTTTAATGATATGACTTGTCTAAACTGTGCTGTGTAATATTATAATGTTAGGAAATAATTGTAACAGAAGCATTAATTCCAGTGTTTATTTTTGTTACCCTCGAATAGTCTGTGATTTCGTATTATTATGTTTGTATTAAGAAATACAAAGAATATTACGTACTATGCTATGTCTGTTATTAATTTATCCAGTGTGTGTATTTTGTCTATTCACATACATTTTTTATATTAAGTGTGTTCGAAGGCTCGAAGCTTTGGTGTAAGTATACTTTGTCAGTTTTTTTATATTAAGATCGCGAATTATGGAATAAAAGAGGGGAGGCCTTAGCCCAGCAGTGGGCCAATAATAATAATAAAAGTGTGTTAGTCTATATAATAATAGTGACAAACCATTGAAAAATTTAACAACAGTTCTCACTACAACCACTATTACAAACTGTAAGATCCAAAAAGTTCTCTGACTAATTTGGTATGGTTTCTTAAATTTAACATTATTATAGGCATGGACCTATAAAAAAGGCGGACGGAGTCCCACCATACACAAAACTGTGTTGTTCAGAGTCGGCCAGCTGGCTGTATGTACACGGTCCGCACGCACACATTCTTGCGCTAGTCCATACCATTTGACAGGCGTCAGAATGTGTGCGTGGCCGACTCTGAAGAAAAGTGAAGACACAGTTTTGTATATGACAAGACTCCGTCCGCCTTTTTTTCTACGTTCATGATTATAGGAGGTACTTTATTTAAGTAATACTCGTTACTCGTAATGGAGGCACTTCACTTGGCTATTTGTATTTGCGCATTTGATGTAGGCAGTGTAGGTATTCGCCAAACAATCACCATGTGTAGACGGTATGTTTGACAAATATTGGCCTTATTTGCCCAAATAAACGTATCCGTACCTTTGTCGGTTTTTGACGCACATCAAAGGAGTCAAATAGGCAAGTAAAGAAAATCAAGTAAAAGTTTGGTATTTGACGTCCATGTGTGGACGGTCGTATTTGCCTTTATTTGCTTGTTTGCGTATTCGTCAATAATGTTGTCAAATACAACAAATAGCCAATAGCAAAAACAAATAGCCATGTGAAGTGCCTCCATATGACAGAAGAGTTGCGACAAACCGGAAATACATGTACTGGAAGTTTGGAAAACATTGCACTCTGTTCATAAAAAAATATGTCACTCTTGACTGACAGTGACAACTGACATCCTTGGAGTGACTTCAGACTTATGTCAAAAATCAAAAACTTGTTGAAAATCTGAATTTGTTAAACATTTTATGGGGATTCAAATAATTTACAAATACATGTAAATCATAAAATGTTACGTAATTAGAACGTTTCCTACAACATCAGTTTATTTATTATAGTCTAAGTAACAGATATTTGTGAGTTCACCTAGCAAAATGTGGTCACCGGTGAAGGATCACTTTTATTATTTTGCTTACGGCAGTAATTTATTGAAGAGAAGGATACGTATCAATAATCCTACAGCAGAATTTATGGGAATTGGTAAATTGAATGTAAGTTACTCTGCTTCATCTATTTTATCATTGAGATGTTATTTCATTATCAGAAAATACCACTTATTACTTGAGCCACTGCAATCCGCGCGGCTCGTTTTAGTATAGAAGTCGCGCGGCTGCCGCATTACTGGCGACTTAATGTGAAGGCAGTCTTAGAGGTACTCCAGTAGGTACTCGTTTCTATTCACAACATTAGGCTGTGTTTCCACTGAAGTAGAGCGAAGCTTAGCGGTGCCCGAATTGACCAATCATGCTATTCCAGTGGAATGACAGCGAAGCGGGGCGAAGATTTCGAGCATGGTGATTGGCCAATTTGGCACCGCTAAGGTCTGCTCCGCTTCAGTGGAAACGCAGCCTTATTGTACATACATTTTCTGTAAATTATTTTTGTCAAGTCTCCTAAAGATGAAGTGTACATCTTATATAATATTATGTTTTTGATTTAATTGTAGGGTCACCAGTTAAACTTTATCAAATATTCTGATCACTGGAGAGGATCCTCTGCCACTATCATTCCAACAGAGTCATCATATGTGTGGGGAGCTATTTGGAGACTTCATGATAAAGATATGACATCTTTAGATTGGTGATTATTTTTTGTATTTTTTCCAATTACAAATATTATGTATTGAAAAGATTTATTAGTACCTGAGACAAAGATGGCTGAGTAATATCAGAAACAAGTTCTGCCTGCTTAGCATACGCCAACGAGATATCTCACTGTACATGTTTCTCCATGTTTGATAGTTTGTATCTTCATCTATATTGACCCAAGCTTGACAAACATTTTTTCTTGCGTAGATCTATCATCGAAATAACACATTTTTATAGAGTTTTGTCGAGATAATGTCGAGATTTTGACATTATGAGCCGAGTAGTTTTTAATTATCTCGAGAGTGAGATATCTCTTTGGCGTATGCTAGGCAGGATGATGTTCATATTAAGATTAGGACTTTGTTTAATGTCTATAAACCTAATAATCCCTTAGTCATGCGGCAAGCCACATAACAAAGCTGATGGCGTTGTCATGTCACATGATAAAGCCATTCATAGATATGTGTTGCCATAAGAAGTTTTATCACAGTTTTACTTATTGTAATTGAATTAATTCATCACTAAATATATGTAACTTATGTTTTAGGCAAGAAGGAGTCAAGGACAATTGGTATTTTCCAAAGACAGTTGATGTAATCACATCTGATGGAAACACTGTCCCCTGTCGTACATATCAACAGACCATCAATCCACCACTTCGGAAACCAAATGAGGACATTCCACCAGAAAGGAGGCCATCTATTACATATTTAAACTGCATACTCAGTGGTGCAAAGGAATGTAATTTACCGGAAGATTATATTGCAGAACTGAAAAAAATACCTCACAATGGACAAGAGGCATCACCCAAAATGATTGAAAAGTTGCAAATGCAAGAAAAGAGCTAAAAATAAGTTTGGCGTTGTTATGTAATTATAAACATATTGTGATATATTATATTTTTTGTTAAAATTAATAAATATTTTTGAAGTACTTTGGAATATTTTTTTGATTTTTCAGTTCACTTGAAAATTATTAGATGTTCAAATTATAGTTGTGCACATTCTTTTATATACAATTCCTTTTTTTAGGGTTCTGTACCCAAAGGGTAAAAACGGGACGCTATTACTAAGACTCCGATGTCTGTCCGTCTGTCTGTCTGTCTCCAGGCTGTAACTCAAGAACGGTAATAGCTAGAGAGTTGAAATTTTCACAGATTATGTATTTCTGTTGCCGTTATAACAACAAATACTAAAAACAAAATAAATTAAATATTTAAGGGGGGCTCCCATACAACAAACGTCATTTTTCAAACATTTTTTGCTCGGTATCAACGATGACAACAAGTAGGTACTTGAAATTTTCACAAAAGCCTTAATTATATGTGTACTTTAATAATTAAAAATAATATTTAAATAAAATAATAATTTAAGGGGGGCTCCCATACAAAAAACGCAATTTTTGGCCTATTTTTGCTCTATAACGGTACGGAACCCTTCGTGCGCGAGTCCGACTCGCACTTGGCCGATTCTATTCTATGTTGATTTTGAAATAATATTAAAATAAAAAGCATAAGGTTTCAAAAAATCAATTTATTTTTGAGAACTTTATAGGCCTTGTTTTATTAACTCGTATAAAATATACCTTAGACCAGGACAATTTTAGGATACAATGATATTCAAAACTATACTTTACTAACTTTTGTAACCTTTTATATATTAAAATTATCATTAATAGGTACTCGTTTCTCATTAAATTAAATATAAAAATTATACACTATCTCAATCGTTTGGTGAATTTGTATCTAAATTGAGCATAGAGCACAACGCTACCCCAACACACACACACACCGCACACAAGGAACACATCACTTGGAAATTCATCAGTCAATCATTTACAAACATAATCACTATAAAATGAGGTATAACCGCTTCACTAGGTGGAAATCACAATTGATATAAATACTGACAAAATAGAACATAAACGATACAATGAATGAAGCCCGCAGGAAACGCCGTGTGAGGCAACGTTGTGCGAGCGGCGCGGCGCGGGCGCGGACGCTGCAGCGTGCGGCCCCGGCGCCGCCTGCTGCGCACGCGCGTCATGGGCCCGAGAGAACCATAACCCAACTATACAATTATTAATTCAGTCAATCATTATACAGTCATGTCGTTAGAAATTAGAAAGTCATTGATATTGTTACTATCAAAATATTACAACATTATAATCTGGTTCTGATAAACAAATACAAATTATTATTGAGGATCACTATAACATGTTTCGAATAATGTAAGTATAAAAGTAGCAAGGTAAAACAATCGCTTAGGTGGCAACTACAAGGCCGCAGTAAGCTCGCGAACGCATACAATAACTTTCCACTCCTAATTTTTCAACAAACCGCTCGAAAGTAAGCGGGCTTTATTTCGAAAACAAACTATGTATCGCACAAAACAAACTTAAGAGCGGTATGTTTTAAAACTAGAGGTATTTTCGACCTACTGAGTTTCTATTACACCATGAGGCCCATTATATTTTAAGATCTGTTTTATGATTAAATAATAACTAAGAT
The DNA here is from genome assembly GCA_937595015.1 of Polyommatus icarus. Lineage (NCBI taxonomy): Eukaryota > Metazoa > Arthropoda > Insecta > Lepidoptera > Lycaenidae > Polyommatus > Polyommatus icarus. The sequence continues at coordinate 6,068,966 of OW569329.1, read as the reverse complement.
TTTTATTCAATTCAATTTGTTGGAAAACACATTTTCTAGCAATTGTACAGCTTTAGCAAGGCTTTAGCATTTGTCCAAAGTGTTCGCGGATCTCACGGTGTAAAAACTTCAGTAGGCACCCCAGGACATTCCCGTAGGTATTAAACTAACATTGTTGTGATTTCGCACTGGAATGTGCGTGCGTTTATTTATAAAACGCAACGCTTAACTAACGATTTACATGAAAAATGTTTAGATGAACTTACATTAATTAGGTACAATATACTGTATTACAAATTTTTAATAACTGGTTTTTGGTTTCCAATAGGAGCACTGAGTTGATAAAGAAGTTGACAATTACAAACATTTTCCTATACTGCATTCACAATTCACGAGACCCTATTTTAGCTACTGCTAAGTAAAAACAAAAATTTCGTACAGGTACTAAGTTATATTTTCTGCAGGTCGAGTACCAAATACGCGATAAAATTACTTTTCAACTACCTAAGGCATTCGTTAGTACAAGTACGGTTAATATATTATACATAATTTAATTCCTTAAATAGCGTTTTCCCAGCGCGCTCCCTTCATGAGCATAAATGGCTTCAGTTCTAGCATTACAAACTTAAATCATAACTAGCATAGTTTAAATATACCATTCACTTAACAATGAATAAAAAAATATAGGAACTAACATTTCCAAAAACAATAGAGACTGCCAGGTATAAATATAATACAACTAACTCCATCTGGCGATCTCGACAGAACCGGCTGGAAAATCGCTCGCTCAGCGCCGCGAGCGAGGGGCGGGTCCACGGGGGCGGGGCGCGGTGTCGGTGCAGTTCACTGACCTCCATTATACAAGTACGCTGGACTGATGATACCCTTTACCCTTTTTTGTGCCTATTTGAAGCTGGAATCAGCTCCCCCAATATTTGGGAAGAGGACTAAATCTGACGTAACTTGCAAATGGCCGCTTTATCGCTATTGATTGTAGAAACCACAGATAATAGTATACCTCCATGGTAGAAATTAGCATTAGTTCCAAGTACTCCCACTACTGCTATCAGCGCCAATATGGCGACTTTCAAACATCATTTTTACTTCAAATTTAGTTCTCTTCCCGAATATTGGGGGAACTGATTCCGCTTCAAATAGGCACAAAAAATAGCTGTCATTTCAAAGGGTATCATTAGTCCCGCGTACTTGTATAATGGAGGTCAGTGGTGCAGTTACACTACGTTAAGTCGAGCTCGGCTCGCCCCTGCCTGTCGGACCGAAGCTGCATCGCCTCCGACGTAAACGAACTCGAAAGTCAGAACCTTCACGAAACGAAACGGGTTTGTCGCGAATTTGTGCACTCGTTTCATGTCCCTCTATCGACCGACAATCCTGAAGGCTGGATTTCTGAAGGCACTCGTTAATACCCTTAAAACCAAAATATTTGTTAACGCGACGCACGGGATTGTAGCCTATCGGAGTTCACTTTGGCTTGTTTATGTCATGTACTCAATATTTTGTGTCGATTCAATGCAAGTGTTAACTGAATTTTGTGCGTGAATTCGTTTGTATTTACGCGAATGTTGACATCGAAAACGTTCGTAAAAAATTCTATAAATCGATACTCAACAGCTTCAAATGAAAAATAAGGTGTTCCAAAACGATTACTCAACATTGTATTAATATATTATTATTTAAAAAGTTACACTTAAGCTATGTAAATTTGATAATTTGTATGCGTACGATAGATGGAACACCTAGATAGTATAATATTAGACATACAACGAGAAAAGTATCATTAGGTATATGAAATTTAATATCATATTATGTATACAATATAAAAAAGTTACAAATAAATTAGCTGCACGCGCGCGGTGCGGTCACCTACCGGGGCCCGGAGAGGAATCGCATCCTTCACAGTCGATATACAATATACATACAATACAACTATGTAACAATGGCAGATTATCTATTGTATAATTGATACGGAACACATCGATTTCAGTTTCGTTACAACTTAAAGGAATAAACTCGGTACGGACGTAACGCGCGTACCCAGGCGCAAAAGTAACCAAATCGATCGATAACTTTCAAGTCTTTGGTGGTTAAATCCGAGCGATGAAATTATTTCCTCTCTATTATAAATCGAATGACACGGTTCTCGAACGATGAGTATTATAATCGGCCGGCCGCGCTCGCAACAACAACAATGGCGGCGGCCGGCCGGCGGTCCAACCGACTAACAGCAACGATTAACATACTTTGTACACGATATTTCTTACGTCACTAACTATACACATTTACATCTTACACGTAACTTAACGGTAGTAGGCTGCGTCATAAATGACATCGATACGACTATGCTACTGAGGTAAACTATATAGGATCGGTCGCCGACCCGGGGCTCGGCGAATACACGCCCTGATATGAGGCGGGCGGCGGAGTGCGGCGCCGACGGTCGGTTCGCGCCGCGTACTATCGGCTCCCGTCTCGCCGCCGCCGATTGCAGGCGACTTCAAAGTGTAAAATATATGTATTTTATGATAGCAAATTTGACTTCAAAGTGTTTCATCAATCTCTCCTAAGATTAGTGAGACATACTAGTTTCTCGTTACTATTGTAGCGACGACTGTGACGAACCATAACAATTTATCTCAGGTCGACAGTGTTTCCCGCCTGCTCGGCTACTGCAAAAATTATTATCAATTCTAGATTCTCTTCTACAATTTAGCTATCGTCAGATTCGCATAAAGTCGTCTGCGGTCGACGGCGCGGACGCAAATATAAAAATAAATAAAATAACACGTCGAATAATTAACTATCTACGCTTAAAACTAAGATTCGAAGAGCCGGGCGCGGGTGCGCTCGGCCTGAGGTAGATGGCGCGGGGCGCGGGGGCCCCCTTCACCCCCACTAGCGGGGCCGGCTCGAGGCGAGCTATGGGACGGCTCCTGCTCGAAACGCGCGCTCTCTGGGCGCCGGCGGAGAGCGGCTTCGCCCCATAGGGCTGGCGGCGGCTAGTCACGTACATTTCCAGGCCGCGCCGGCGTCCTCGTGCGGCTCGGCAGCGGGGGCGGCGGGGGCTAGCAGGGCGGCAGCAGGCCGTTGGGGGGAGTCCGTTTGGGCCGCAGCGGCTGGAGCGGCTCGGCGGCGGCGGGGTCTCGCGCGCGGAGAGAGGACAGCTCGCGCACCCATGAGGCGAGGCGGCCGGACACGCCGAACAGGTTGGAGCCCGACCCGCTGCCCACCGCGCCCACGTTCACCTCCTCCGCAGACTCCGCCTCCTCCTCTGTAACAAGGTTTTTTTTACTGTAGTAAAACGCTAAAAATAAGTTACATGCATGTTTCTCCATCATCATCATATCAGCCTATATTCGTCCACTGCTGGACATAGACCTGTTTATACATCTATACTAATATTATAATTGGGAAGAGTTTGTTTGTTTGTTTGAACGCGCTAATCTCAGGAACTACTAGTCCGATTTGAAAAATTATTTCATTGTTAGATAGCCCATTTATCGAGGAAGGCTATAGGCTATATTTTATTTTGCTAAGACTAATAAGAGCGAAGAATTAGAGGAAAATGAAGAAAAAACGGGGAAAATTATATGAAATGTCTAATTATCTTAAGAACTGCTGCAGCAATTTTTATGTTATTTGGCACACATGAAGAATAGACCACGTGAAGGGACATAGGCAATTTCTTTTGGAAAAATGTACGGTTCCGTGAAATTCCTAAATTACGCGGGCGAAGCCGCGCGGAACGTCTAGTAAGTAAATAAACTATCTGTGTACCATCAGATAATAATTATTGTATTAAAAGGCAAACGGTGGAACTAAGTTATTTGGTCGAGTCATGTAGTATATAAGTCATGATCTGTCAGCTGGGCTTGAGATAACGCAACCAAATGATATAGGTCCGCCGTCTGCCGATGAATCAACTTATCTAAACAATTTACACAACATACGAGTAGATAATCCTGGGGAGTGGGGACTGATTTATAATGCGCAATTCAATTCATATTGCGCAAGCGCGCGCCAAGTTTTCGAAACCGAACCCAATTGTAGCACCATCACCAACTAAGCAGTGGCAATATTGCTGTAGCCATAAAGTGTACATCGTTTAGCGTCGCTTGACGAAGTATAAAAGTTCACCGCCCCGATAGCGACTATAAGCGACAACGCACGGCTCTGCTCAGTTTCTAGTTTCTGTTTTTTACAGCAGTTTATTTCACTATCGCTTTAGATTCGCTAACGACAAGTTAGGAACGCTAGTACCATCGAGGAAATTGATTCATTCCTAGCATTGACTTAGAGCAGGTACACATTGGGCGTTTTGAAGCGCCCAATGTGTACCAGCTCTTAAAGGTGCGTCCACATTTGTATCATTTGCGCGATCAGATCCCCGATCAGATCTCCGTCGCGTATCATCGAAGCGTGTCAAACCGCGTATCTGATACTTGTCATATCAAATACACGCATGATCGGCAGAATGATCTAATAGGCGTCCACACTATGATATACGCATACTTGATACGGCGCGATGATCGCGACGGAGATCTGATCGGAGATCTAATCGCGCAAATGATACAAATGTGGACGCACCGTAAGAAACACATAGGCAGTTGACGGACATATGTCATTTGGTTGTCTTATGTCAATTCAATGTTAGATGTGATCTGTCTGATTGGTTTGCCGTTTGACTTAACGGTGTGTCCACATTTGTATCATTTGCGCGATCACATCTCCGATCAGATCTCCGTCGCGATCATCGCGCCGTATCAAGTATGCGTATCATAGTGTGGACGCCTATTAGATCATTCTGCCGATCATGCGTGTATTTGATATGACACATATCAGATAAGCGGTTAATAGCGATCGGGGCGTATCACGATACGCGTATCATTTTGACACGCTTCGATGATACGCGACGGAGATCTGATCACGCAAATGATACAAATGTGGACGCACCCTAAGGCGACCAAATTACTTAGCGCCGCCATCTACCTAGAAATCAATTTCTCTGATAGCACAATGATAAACACCTGTAAAAACCCCCGAGAAACTGGACATTAGTAAGCGTCTACGTCTACCGAAGAAGCTGTACTTATGCAAAAGATAGTAAAGAAGTGCCTTTGGTCTACGTTGTTTTTGGTTCGAGAAATGATAACAAATAATAAAGGGTGCGAGTAGTAGCATGCAGGTCCGCTACTTACTGTTAACAATCTGCCGTCTGGCCGGCACATACTTCTGGGGGCGTGAAGGAACAAAATGACACGTTAATACATAGGTTCAGCTAATGCTGTTATCATTTGCGCGTACCAAAAACAAAGTAAATCATAATCGTAATCAATTCATTTTTTATTTTCATGGACCTAATTGTCAAAAGCTTTAAATAATAATCTAAACGAATAATGTAGCCCAGGGGTCACCAATTAGTTTCGCTCGGGGTCCGTTTTAAGAAATAAAATTACCTTCGCGGTCCGCAAATTAAAAAAATTTAAGCAAATGTACCTAATTACTGAAATTACAAAGGTATTTATATCAATGAGAAAAGTGACAATTTTTGTTGCTTCATGTTTATCTTATCAGTATGTCGAGACCGAAATTATTTTTAACGAAGTTCATCTTCGAACATGCTTGGTCCGCAACTCCGCACACAATGGGTCGACGGTCCGAACGCGGACCGCGGTCCGCCATTTGGTGACCCCTGATGTAGCCATTTTAGATTACTGATCTAATTTAATCTAAAGAAAGAAATAATTGTAAGAAAATAAATTGATAAATACAAATATAATATCAAGTTACTCAGGTCGAATTAAGACAAATATATTAAATTGGAGCTTTGATTAGATCTCGTAGGCATAATTGACCTATCACATTTTATTAATTCATTACGTAATATATTCGCGTATTCATTACGTAACATATTGCGTTTTAAGCGATCTACGTACACGATATGAATGTGATAAGATTATTTCGAGTGAAAGAGACAAATGCCTTTATCTTCCACTACCAGACTATAACAACACGAATCTACAAGCATGGCCGGATTAATATTCTTAATGAGTATAGGCCACTTTTGTGAGTAAATACCACTTTAATTTTGTCACCCCTATGTACGAACTCTACTGCCATCCTAGGACGCTGCCGTCCCCCTAGGACGCCAAAGGACGCTGCCGCCCATAGGCCATGGCCTATACTACCTATACATAATTCAGAGCTGCCTACAAGTAGCGATGGGTCTATACCAAAAAGTTAATATACGTAGCGGAATAGAGCAACAATCTCGAGCTGTCAAACAAAACGGAAATTTATTTACATCTGTGTGTAAAAATATGTGTACGTATACACTTACACAAGCATCTTTCTATGAGATGATATTGTCAAAGGGCCGACTGGACGTCAAGCACATGAAAAAAATTGGTTCTGCTGTCATGTATCACACGTCTCTTTCTACCACGCAGTGTTACTGATAGTGATATCTCGCTTGCTCAGGCCTTTGTTTCTCTATCCCGCTAGGTATATTACCTTTATGATAAATCCAGAGCTGCCGACAAGTAGCGTAGGTCATACCTTGTGCCGTCCTCTGTAGCGCGTACATCTCCTGTCCCTGGGGCGAGTGGAAGAAGGATCTGTGCCGGAAGTACGGCATGGCGGCCGGCGCGAGGTCCGCCACTAGCTGCAGGAAGCTGGGCCGCGCGGGCGAGCGGTGCGCCCAGCACGCCCGCATCAGCTCGTACAGGCGGTCCGGGCAGTGCTCCGGCCGCTCCATTACGCCGCCCTCCACCACGTACCGTACCACCTGCGAATATGTTTACACTTTACCGCGCTGCACTATAGTTAAAATATTTTAAGATGACATCAGTGGTCATTGACCTTTTTTGTCTGGGAGCTATATGAAAAATGCTCGCACTGTATTCTGTTAACTTAAGAAAATAATAATTGAACTCTTATAAAAAAACAGACTATTATAGATTCATCGGAATACCTCTTGGTAACTCTCAGAATGATATAATCATTATAATCTTCAACTATTTATGAGTTCGAAGTCGTAATATAATACTTCATACTAGGTTCACATCGAGTACGCAAAATGCGATACGCCCTTAGACTAGAAACATCTGTCACTTCATTTTCAATCACGGTTTGTACAGAAAGCGATGAAATATGACAAGCTTTTTGACAGGGGGTCAATGACCGCTACGGACAGAATTCAGCGATTTGAGAATAGTGTGTTTGTCAAGCAGTCCGTGTCGAACGGGAATCGTGAATCGCCATTCACGATTCCCGTTCGACACGGATTCGAAAACTTAACCGTGCGGTCATTGGTCAATGCCTAGCGCGGCGAGCGTCTATTGGATGTCGCGCAACGAAGTTTTCGAAGCGGCGGCTGCGGCGCGCATTGCGAATCAGGACCAAGGTTGCTTTTTTCTTACTCAAATTATTAGGATAAAATGTAACTGTTGTTCATTATTTTGTGTGATTAATAAAGACTTTGATTTGAATTTGATTCATTAAAAGACAAGGTGGAGAAATTTCTAAAAAAATATGCAGATTATTTCGCAGCGTAATTTAAAGTCCGACGTCTCTATCGGTGATGTGACTTTTTTTCTAAAAGACAAAACCTTGTTAAACCCTAGAAAGATAACCTACGTCGCAGAGGCGCCCGCGCAGAAAACAAAATGCTGTATTTTTTTAATTAGCGGGCGAATCTGCGTGTGTGTTCCGGCCAACTTAAGTCGCCGATCTATCCTTTCGCAGAACGGCTGTTACATAGTGGTAAGTAAAATAGTTTCTTAGTTATGAGTTTGACGTGTGCTCGCGAGGCGTATGGTTATCTTTTGCGTAACTTTTGACGATGTATTTTGTTCTTCTATTTTTTTATGTATAAAGCATATTATTATTTTGTTTTAGGCAAAACATAAAGGGAATATCATGACTAGTAGACGGCCTTTAAAAACAACGAAATAAGACAAATATTGGACAGGTGAGAGGAAAATGAAGACGATGTATGCTAAGAAAGTGATAGCGAGGCGGAGGATCACCTGTCTGAAGATGTGGTACAGAGTGATTATGAAGAGGGCTTCATAGAAGAACCTCCATCTAAAAAAGGCGTTTCAGCAACTTATGCACGAATAAAAAGAAAAGAATGTCCAACATATCTTGCGCGAAATGCAAAAGTGCAACACGAAGTTGACGTTTGCCACAAATATCTTTAAATTTTGCTAATTTTTTTTATTGTGATTTTTAAGACTGTTTATACTATTGCCTACTTAATTGTAGAAAAAAAACTATGATTTTTTTGTGAAAATTCATAAGATTTGTTCGTTTAAACAGAAGACAGTCATTTTTGTGAGGTCTTAATTGAGAATTTTGTAATTTCAGTTTAATAATATTAAAAATTTTCATAAGTGTAAAAACAATGCATTTTATTTAAACACATATTATATACTTCTTAAATGTCTAAATAAATTGTAGATATTTTAATCGTAAAGTAATTTTTTTAATAATAATTAATTTTAATCGTAAAGCGTATGGTTATCTTTCGCGTAAGGTAAAATTTTTAGTAAGGGAACAAACGTTTATTTCTCTCCAAATCTTTCAAAACACTAAGCACTATCACTGTCCTAGGTCGTAGCCAAGTCGTAGGATTCACTGGTATCACACTTGGTCACTTGTTTTTCACTCCGAAGGCCCCTTGAAGATCGCTCAAACAGAACTGATTGTCTGGCTCGTCTACCTGCGGCTATTTATATGGGCCGAGACGAGTTCCAGAAAATTCCTTTCTAGAACGTACCCGATTCACGTAAATAAGCTTGGAATGTTTCTACAAAATTCGCGCATGAACTCGCGAATCTAACGCCATCTAGTGACGAGTAGGGGGATTCACTATGTCTTTGCTCCCCGAGTGGTTCCACTGGTTGACGCTAGATGGCACTGTGTGTAACACAGTGTTTCCGTTATTACCTGCTCATTTGACAGGCCCTGGTAGGGCTGCATGGCGAGCGTGGCCATCTCCCACAGCACCACGCCGTAGCTCCACACGTCGCTGCTACTCGAGAATACCTGAAACAGTCAACCAGTTAATACCTCGATCGTGGGAATCACAGACAGAATAGATATTAAATAATTGTTATGCGGAACCCGGGTTCCGCTTGAGAGTTGATGGGTCAAAATAAAGAACACTAATATTCCTCATCGTATAAATATGCTTCGTAATCGTAAAATAAAACGTAATAAAAAAAGTTAAGCTATGAGCCAGCCAGCAATATGGCCTTTTGGCACCTCATTTATTAATAACTTTTAAAATTAATGATTCAGGCACTACGATGGTACAAACTTATAAGCTAAATTACTATCAAAATCATTATTAAGCTGTCGTCGCATTTGAATTACGAGTAAAAATTTATAAAATACTAGCTGTCCCGGCAAACGTTTCTTTGCCATATTAAATAAAGTATATCGCCCGTATTATTTTATTGAATTAGTGACTAAATAAGACGTATGTCACCATGGCAACGTCCATCCTATCCCGTGACCCGCGTCGCATAAACAATAGTCGCTCTTTATAGACAAATAATTTGCAATAAAATAAAATTGCGACTATAATTAAAGATCTAAGCTACGAGTATCCTATCTCTCAAGTTGGAAAAAGCACACATTAAAAAAAACATTAAAATCGGTTATGTAGTTTAGGAATCCATCGCGGACAAACATCGTGACAGGAGATTTATATATATTAGATGTCGATAATGTTCAGCTCAATATTTTAATTTGAGTTCTCGTAAAACTTTTTCAGTTTTTCCTACTTTAATCTAAATATTATGGGACTGTCTCACCACTTACTGATAAGTTCCGAATAGGCTATCCACAGCTTATCTGACACATACTCCATACTTCACTCTATCTGTTAAATAAGTTGCGGATAGCCTATCCGGGACTTATCAGTAAGTAGTGAAACAGGTAAGACTTGTTAATTAATGACTTACCCCATCTTTAAGGCTCTCGGGGCTCATCCATCTTACGGGTAGGAGGCCTTTTGTACCCTTTCTATAATAATCAGTCTCATAGATATCTCTGGTCATGCCGAAGTCCCCCACTTTGACGGTGAGGTCCCCGGCCACCATACAGTTGCGCGCCGCGAGGTCGCGGTGCACATATTTTTTCGCCGACAGGTACGCCATACCGTCGGCTATTTCTATCGCCATCTGAAAAATAATTATTCTTAGAGCCTGTTTCACCACTTTCTCATAAAGTGTCGAATAGGCTATTCACAGCTTTTTTGACAGATTCTCCATACTTTATCTGTCAAGCTAAGTGGCGGATAGCATATTCGGCACTTGTCAGGAAGTGGTGAAACAGGTCCTTATTGTATTTACTTCAAAAATATTTCTAAATTCCCTACAATTCACTATGAAAACAGTGTCATTACAGGAGTAGTATTATTTATAGCTAACAACATAATTTTTATTAATTTATAACGGTTAAAAACAAGAGTGAAGTTAGTAAATTAATTTTGTGCGAAATAGGTCCTCATATTTCCCGACGAAGTCTAGTTAGCGACCATATAAAACGGTTTACTTCAAACGGATTTAAACCGAAGAATTTTGTTTTATACCGTTTTTAAGTGTTGTTTTACAACTAAAGTTACGAACTTATGACACATCGCTCGGTTTAAAGAAAGTACAACTACCCACCAAGTAGATCTACCTACAGCAACTATTCTATCAACGTCATAGCCAGTCCACGCGTCGCGTTGCGTCAGCGTTGCGTCGACGCAGCGCTGCTGTTGCGTTGTTTTACATAATATAAAACCAAGGTGTATACACGGCGCACTGCGTCGTCGCAACGCACACATGACGGACAGCAGCCCCCGAGACGAAACGGGCTGTTGGCGTTAAGAGCCAGTTCGCAAAAATCGGTGGATATCTGCGCAATAGCTTAATTTTGGAGACGAAAATCTCAGCATTTAATGCAAAAATTTGAATTTTATTACTTGTATAATATGATATATCAACCTTTGAATTTGAATCATAATGAATTGAAATTTTGATTTATTTCTTGCGTTAACATATATTAATGTTTTCCTTAGCCGTGTTTTTCATGAAATGATCGAAATGAACAGTTTGAAGCCCTAATTCTCCGTAACCAAATGCTTGAACTTACTGGAAAAAATTTCGTGACACGTCAAATATGTTCTTGTTGAATCATAGTGAAGAATTTTTTCCATAAATATGTCCGTTGAGCCTTAATAAAATTTTAAAATTACGAATTTTTTTCAAAAAACAACAATTTTTAGAGTGTTGTTTTTCATTAAAAGCTAAGAAATTACGGGAATCTATTTATACCATAATAATTTTACATTATTTGGGAACCTATAAAAAAATAATTGAAAATTGTAAATTTTTCCGTTACAAGCTTATAAATAAAATAAATCGTAGTATATAATACCGCGCACCGAAGAAAGAAATCAGTCGCTCGGAAGAGCTCTTCGAGGTTAGACCTTTGTCAAATTTTGCGTCTGCAGCTGTCTCTTTCTTTCATATCGGTCTGTCGCTCTCACGCGCATATACAGTGTTGGTATAGTGCGGCACACGGAATTTGATACTTTCACGTAAGTTGCACAAATATTTAATATGTTTTGAATTGTTTAAGTACATGTATTACATGTAGTACATGTATTTTATATATTGTATTATGTTTTTAGGTAATGGGTCGAAACAAGTCAGCTTACCAGTGCATAAAAAAAAGGAAACGTAAAAACAATGACGCTTTACGTAAAGCAACACAGGCAAGGTGTGTATATATTTCATGTAGGTTTATTTATTTCTTATTAATTTAACTTTATGCACACATTTACATTGGCGGACGTTGGGTATTATGTACCAGTCTACCTTCAGGCGAAGGAATACAAGTTTACCCACTACAGTAAATTTTGCTTATAACGACGGCGGAGGGACCTCTTTAATGCCGTCACTATATCCGGAGGTCTCTATATCCGAAATAATAAAAAGTCATGTACATATTTATTTATATAATTTATTATGTACCTATTATTCAATTTTTTGTCAAAACTCCAAATTGTTTTAACTACTTAAATCCACTGTAGTTAAAATATAAACTTGAATACTACCCACAGAGGCCATATTGTGTTAATAATAATAACATCTTTTTCAGACTAGCACTATTAGCAGCCAGAAAATACGAATCGGAGAAGAAACCTGAAGAGGTAATTTTCTGGTCAATATTGTGTCAATATCGTAAAACGTCTGCTTTACCAACCAATTTTTATTTAATTTTTTAATGTTTTTAGGAACATGAGTTAGCATTAGCACCTGCTACCACATCGGACTGTATACACACAAAATATTCTATTTCTGATGACAATATGTCTTTTGAATCTAATATACAGGTAATAATTATTCTAAAACATGCATTTTATCAAGTTAATAAGCAATAAAAGACTTACTTTTTTCGAAAATTGCAATACTCTTTTATATACCTATATTTTTTCATTTATTTCTTTAATGTTTCAGGAACATGAGTTAGCGTTAGCACCTCCTACAACATCGGACTTTACACATACCGAAAATTCGATTTCTGATGGCAATATATCACTGCAATCTAATGTACAGGTAATTGTTCTAAAACATGCACTTTATCAAATAAATAAGCAATTAATGACTGACTTTAAATTTTTCAAACGTTGCAATACTTCACTGTGTTTTCAACCTATTTTCAAGTTTTCTTTGAACTTTTTCTAAGACTTGATCATTCACATATTTTTTTTATTACAGGACGAAGATTCTGATTCATCTATTTTAGTTGAAACAGGAAATGCATCTAGTTTAAAAGAAATTGTAAGTATTTAATTTCCCTTCGTTTTTAATTTCGTTTTGTTTTTAAGTTCATTAAGTTTTATGATCTTTAATTGCTTTTTGCAGGTAGACGTAATAGACACTATTTTTGGAAACAGAATAATTAACTTCCGATATTTTTGGAAACAAATAATGACAATAGCTGAACATGGCGAGAAATTCAACTGTAAACTAAACTATCTTAAAATAGTCAAAGAAAAACAAATAGGTCTTGTATCTACGTTTGAGCTGAAATGTGCATTATGTAGATCTAAATTTGTTATTAAAACCGAGGAAACTCAGCAGTCAAATTTCGACCTTAACGCTAAAACTGTTTCGGGTACAATCATGGTAGGAATTGGGCTCTCCAATTTAAACGAGTTAATTGCGTCTATGGACTTACCTACGTTATCATTTAGGTTATACAGCAAGGTACATGATTCTGTCTCTGATATGTGGAAAGCTGCTGCCGAAGAGACAATGTTAAATGCGGCTAAGGATGAAATAGAAGCAGCAAAATTACGTGGCGACGTAAGTAAAGCTGGAATAGCTATGATTGCGGTTGAAGCTGACGCATGCTGGAGTAAACGCTCTTATAAAAATAATTACTCTGCTCTTTCTGGTGTTGCTGCTATTATCGGGGAATACACTGGTAAAGTGTTACACATTGGAGTCCGAAACAAATTTTGTATGATTTGCACCCGAGCAAGTAAAAAAGAAGAAACACCACGTACACACAAGTGTACTAAAAATCATTCAGGGTCATCTACCAGTATGGAGCAGACAATACTAGTCGAGGGTTTTAAAAAGTCTATTAATGAAAAAAGTCTTATTTACAAGACATTGATTGCAGATGGTGATTCATCAACTTACAAAAGTATTTTAGAAAGCCGACCGTATGCTGATGTACCAATCCAAAAAATTGAGTGCACAAATCACTTGTTAAGAAATTATAATGGTAAAAATTTGCTTCTTCAAAAAGACACCACCGTTCCGCTAGCCGAACGAAAGCTTTTGACTAATGAGTAATGACCGTTTGACTAGATTGAGAACTGCAGTGCGTAGTGCAATCAAATTTAGAAAAGATGAAAATAAAACTATAGACAACAAAATTGAAAGTCTACAAAAAGATATTTTTAACAGTCCTCGACACATCTTTGGCGATCACACGCAATGTGATGATTACTACTGTACCGAAGAAAGAAAAAATGAACCCAATTTAGTTCCTCAAGCTCAAACACTTATGCTGAAATTACAAAGAAATGCATCTCAACTTGCTTTTAACTCTCGCAGTCAGTTACACTGCTTTACAAACAACCGAGCAGAGCAGTTCAATAGTATCGTGGCTAAAATGGTGGGTGGTAAAAGAGTCAACTTTTCAATCAAAGACTCTTACACGACTCGGTGTTACGCAGCGGTCGTTGCCTTTAATACTGGTAAACCGCAATATGTATTATATAAAAGTGCAATCAATAAAAGTCCTGGCAAATCACTAAAAAGACTAGAAGCTCGAAGAAATGCTAAAAACTGTCGGGAAGTGAAAAATGGCAAAAATGAGCCGAAAAAAATTACACTATGCCAAAGTAGATAAGGATTATGGTGTTGCTTGTGAGAGGCCAGACATGAGTGATGAAGATTTTGAGGGCGCTAAAAAAGCTTTTTTGGATAATTTAAAAGAACAGGCCTTAAATCGTCACCAAATAGAGAGATCTACAATACTGCAGGCAGAGAGTTCATTATGGCTTGAACTCAGACGGTGCCTACTCACAGCGTCTACTTTTGGCAAAATTTGCAAACGTAGACCCAACCAAAATTCAGCCCCACTTGTGAAAGCTCTTCTATATAGTTACGATTTAAGCAATATTGCTTCTGTGAAGCATGGGAAAGAGAATGAAGAAAAAGCGTTGCTCCAACTCAGTGTGCAAGAAAACATTCACATAAATAAATGTGGTTTATTTATCCACAAAGACTACTGCTTTTTGGGAGCTACGCCAGACGGAGTTTTCGACAACGGCATAGTTGAAATTAAATGCCCAAGCTCTGCATTTGGGGTAGATCCTGAAACTGCGTTGAAACAAAAAAAACTTAAATGCTTTAAATTAAATGAAAAAAATGAATATATTCTAAACCCTAACAATGACTGGTTTTACCAAATCCAGGGACAATTAAATGTAGCAGATAAACATGTCTGTTTATTTGCTGTGTGGACTGGTGCCGAGTTTCCTCTTAAAGTTGTAAGAGTTTATAGGGACGAGGAATTTTGGAGGCAAAAAATGTTGCCAAAATTAATTCAGTTTTATGATAAATGTATATTACCTGAATTGATTGACCCACGAAAAGCAAGATCAATGCAGCTTAGAGAAATTTTTTTGTAAAACTCGGACGCAATTAGCTCGTTTTAGCTCGTTAACGCAATTATCTGAGTATAATAAGTTCGTTATTTTAATGAATAACCCATCTATCTATCTATTTGTCAAAGACGAACGGCAGCTCCAGTACCACTTTTCATTTCAATTGGCTGTAATATAAAAAATTGTTATTTTTTATATGTATAATAATGTAAAAAATGTTCATAAAAATGTCTAAATATTAATGCGAAATAATAAAATGATCAATATTAGAAACGTTGTATTATTTAAAATCATTATTTTCATTGTACTAATCACTCACATTTAAAATAAAATCGTAACAGTACATTTATTTATAAAAGGATCAAGATGATTTGTTATGCTTACGCACTATACTGACCAGCACGGATCACGCCGCGCGTCTTGCGCGCTACACAAATTTACCTAAACTTGAGTAGCGCAAAAATGTGAAATGGCTCTTAAGAATGCTTCGTACGCTGCGATGGCGCAGCGCCCGCGTGGCCGGCTATGCGTCAAACGGCAGCGCTGCCTCGACTCAGCGCTGACGCAACGCGCCGTTGTGGACCGCCACAACTAGCGCAACATTCCTACATCTCGCTATCGAAGTTTTCTAAGTGTGTCGGTATAATATTATATACGACAGCTGAAATGTATCACGTGGGCTTCGGCCTGACCGAGCATACCACCTCGCTCGGTCGGAAGATATTCCTTTGTGGCCACCACGCATATTCCCACAGGCTCTTACCTGCAGTATATTCTGCAGCGTGGGCGGCGTGGACGGCCCCTTCCTCGGCAGCGAGGAGTCGGCGTCGGGGCGGTGTGAGCGCAGGTAGCTCTTCAGGTCACCCAGCTCCATCAGCTCCATTACGACCAGCGTGGGCTGGCCGCGGGACACCACGCCCATGAGCTTCACCACGTGGAACGTGTCGAACGACTTCATCACTGATGCCTCGTTCAGGAACTCTATGCGCTCCCTGTAATGTCGTATCGATGTATGAAGATGTGAAGAGTCCTATAAGGGTCAATTCAGACCGCAACCCGACCCGAAGATCCAATTCTAAAATTTTTGGGAATTTACAGATTTCGATGCGTGAGAGTTGAGACGTCTTGCAAATCTGTCAAATCCAAATTTTAGAAAAGCATCTACGCGTTGCGGTCTGTTTTGACCCATACACGAGCACTTTTAAGAAATGCTTGTGCATATTCACCTAACCCACTTAGATCCATTCAATGAGTATTTAACTTTAATTTAATGAAGAGTTAAAGAAAAATTATTGAGTTGTGAGAATTAATCATGGTTCATTGCACTTTAAAACGAATAAAGTTGTCAATGTCAACAGGAAGGCAGTTAAGTGATCACAAAACTCAAACTCAACTTTTTTTATTCAGAATAAATTTTTGCAAATATTTTCTGAAAGTCTACATGATGCCTACCACCGGTTCGGGAACTAACCCGGCGAGAAGAACCGGCGTAAGAAACTCGCAGGGGTCCCACTTTATTTACCAAAAAAAGTGAGAAAAAAATTAATCTTTTAAAATAAAGTTTACAATACTGTAACTTAAAATTATACAATGTCAACACACGACGATAAGTAACTTTTATTTTGGAGTATTAAATTTAACCATCCAGTTTCCAATTTCCATTGGCTAGTGGATGGATGGCCCTCTAGACGTAATAATGAACTTTTAATTTTCTTTAAAGTATCTTCCATATTGTAAGGGTTAATCTTACCTGTCTGTGGCGTGCTCGTTGACAGTCTTCACGGCGCACGGTACACCCGGCTTGCCTTTCTCGAGGGTAGCTAAACCCTCGTATACCTAGAAAAAATTAATCCTTATAATACAGGTAAAAAATAACATACTTATTTACTTACTAAACCTAGTTTAAAGTTTCATTCCATCGAAGATAGCAAAGTTTTAGGAAAAAAATAAAATTAAAAAAAAATATGATCACACGACATCTATAGCCCCATCCCCACTCGCGTGCGAACCGCGCGCGACGCCGCGAAATTTCCGCGAAACGTGAGTGTGGATCCGGTTCGCATATTTTTCGCACTTCGCGGCTGGTTCCCCGGCCGCATCCACACTCGCACGCGGACCGTGCGCGACGCCGCGGCGCCGCGAAATTTCTGCGAAGCATGAGTGTGGATCCGATTCGCATATGTCTCGCACTTCGCGGCCCGTTCCCCGAATGTTGTCGGTTTTTTGTCCCGCGACAAAGGGTTTTTTTTTTAATCTTTATTTTAATAAGGGCTTTTGCCATACAAGACATGCCAGCATTGTTTAGTGAACAGATAATACAGTCTGTCAAGAAAGAGTAGACGCGCGGAATTTTGCTGGGAATACGAAAGAGTGCCGTTGTGTTTTTGTATTATTTTCCTAAAATTGTGTTATTTCGGTTTTTAATGTGTAATGTTGGTAGAATATTAACCATTACGTATTACGATTTACGTACGTCCTCACAGAAAACCGGCGTTGACGTGGGAGAGCCATGCTTCGGCATGAATAGGCCGGCTCGACCGGAAAAATACCACGTCCTCACAGAAAACCGGCGTGAAACAGCGCTTGCGCTGTGTTTCGCCGAGTGAGTGAGTTTACCGGAGACCCAATCCCCTACCCTTTTCCCTTCCGTACCCTCCCCTATTCCCTTCCCTACCTACCCCTATTACCCCTTAATCAGAAGAGCTACAGGTGCGTTGCCAGCCTTGGCAACGCACCTGCAGCTCTTCTGATGCTGCGAGTGTCCATGGGCGACGGAAGTTGCTTTCCATCAGGTGACCCGTTTGCTCGTTTGCCCCCTTATTTCATAAAAAAACATTAAAAATTTGATGTCGTGCACAAGTGTGGGCAAGTGATACAACTTCAAGAAACGTGCCATTTTATGTTCCCTCCAAAACTCGAAAGTTTTAGTAAAGGGTCTACCACTTTACTAAAACAACTGACTTGACTCGTTGACTTTACTGACTACTTTTTAACCGACTTCAAAAAAAGGAGGTTATCAATAATTCGACGCGTATGTATGTAATATTTCCAGAACTGTCCAGTTTTTTTATATGTTAATCTATAGCAGCTTCTGAACAAATGTGCCAAATTTCGAAAGTGTATGTATGTATGTATTTGGCATCACACAGCATTATAATATTATGATATTAATGTAACTAGATCACAATAACTGTACCACTCAATACTGTTTATTATTATGATGTTTCGTGTGATGCTGGAAATAAAAGTATTCTTATTATTATTCTTATGTACGTATGTATGTTTTTATGTTTGTGCGCGCATATCTCTGGAACTACAAGTCCGATTTAAGTGATTCTTTTTTTGTTGTACTAGGTATTGTTCAATTTAGGGAATGCTGCAAGTTTCATCAAAATCGGTTCAGTAGTTTTTGAGATAGGGAATTTTAATGCTACGTAATTATTTACGTTGAAGTCGGTTTTATCTTTTTAAAATACTATTTTTAGACTTTTACTAGTTTTTACTAGTGCGATCCGCGCCGCGATTTGCGCCGCGATCCGCGCCGCGGTCCGCGGCGTGCCTTCGCGCGCGAGTGTGGATCGGCAGTATACATATTATATTTTACTAATAAAAATATTCCTTGAAGAACAAAGACAAAATATATTTTATAGATTGTATTACGGTGCGTCCACATTTGTATCATTTGCACGATCAGATCTCCGATCAGATCACCGTCGCGATCATCGCGCCGTATCAAGTATGAGTATCATAGAGTGGACGCCTATTAGATCATTCTGCCGATCATGCGTGTATTTGATATGACAAATATGAAGTATCATATTATACGCGGTTAATAGCGATCGAGGCGTATCATGATACGCGTATCATTTTGACACGCTTCTATGATACGTGACGGAGATCTGATCGGAGATCTGATCGCGCAAATGATACAAATGTGGACTCACCCTTATATTCTCGCGGCTTCCAGCCAGAAGGGCGTACAAAAAAATACTTTTTTTTAAGAAGAAAATAGAGCTCCACGACATAAAAATTTGCATGTGTCTAAGAAAATATCTTGAAATGATCTCTTGTATTTTATTTATTCCAAAACTCCCAATTTTATTTACTTCTTACAATAAACAACGACATTTGTTCTACAGGGTGTAACAAAAATAAGTGGTAATACTTTAGGGTCTGTATGTGTTCCTTGTAGAGAGTTCACTGTGGAAGTAGCAGCGCTGAAAGACTTTTTTTTCACTTTTGTATGGGAAAACTCGTGACGCTGGGGCGCTTGCCCATACAAAGGGAAAAAAATTTGGTCTTTCAGCGCTGCTACTTTCACAGTGAACTCTCTACAAGGAACACGTCATCCTGTACATGTATGCCCTCCTGGCTTGAAGCCCGCGATATATAGTATCACTCACCATCCCGAACGATCCCTGTCCCAGCTCCCGCACGAACTGTATGTTAGCCCGCGACACCTCCCACTCGTCGGGCACGTACACGGTGGACACGTACTCGGGGTTGACGCGCGCGAACAGCTTGTTGCCGTCCGCGGGCGACACGCGCCGGCAGTAGCACGCGCCCGCCGCCGCCAGCGCCGCTAACGCCCCGAGCGCCCCCACCGCCCCCCATACCACTAGATAGTTGGTTGACGCCTCGCGCTCCTGATAAGGATAATAAAATAATGTAATATAATGTAATATAATGTAATATTTTGTATTATTATATATCAATAGATATAATATCTATATAATTTTTTGTATGTAAGTATGAATGATGTTATTTTATGTAAGTAACTTATTTTTAGTGCATGTTTAGTTTCATTAAGTTTTAATTATTCTCTTGTATTAACATTTCTCAATGTCTTGTGGTAGGTATGCTGGTAGAGATCTCTTCTAGAGATAAGCACGCCTATGTACTCTATTAATGTATTTTGTATATTAATTCTTCGATCGGAGGTTCTAGGAATTCCCATTGTATTATTTTGTTCTCGCGATCACCGGTGCTCGCGCGGGGCCTGAAGGATTAAGCTAGTAATTGTTAAAAAAATGTACATAAAGAATAAATAAATAAATAATAATATAAGAGTTTAAAAAACACGCTTTAGCCAATCCGCCATCTTGGATGTCCGCCATGTTGGATTTAAGTCACGTGACGATTTTTTGCGTATTCCTGACAGCAAACCCTTTCATTTGAACCCATATTATCATATCGCCTTGGATTTGTGACGTTTCTTAGCTAGTCATGTATTGTCACCAGAACTCAAAGCGTGTGCAAAATTTCATCGTAAGCGAAGACCGGGAAGTGGGTCAAATTAAGATTCCAAGATTTTTTTACGTAGTTACAAGTGAAGCTAAAAGTATGTTAATTAAATAGGAGCATGCGTATACGCACAAATACTTTCTTATAAACGATACACGTTATGTATAGACGTTATTGTTGTACTACAATATCAATATTTTATTATTTCCTATTATATTATCTAGCGTTAGAAAGTCATACAAGAAGAAAACAATATAAAACTATAATAAAATAGAGATGTATAGAGATACACATCCTGTATCTTTTTAAGAAGGTAAATAATATTTTATTTTAAGAGTATATATTATGTATGTTTTATAATTGTTTGGCACGTTCCACGGCTAGATTTAGCTTAAGAATTGTTAAAATAATAATGTTTACTGTGAGTTTGGTATATAAAAATCCAGTCGGGTTTTTAGTTGTTTTTACTTCCGCTCTTACTTAGAGTGGATTGCACCAACTAACTTTAACCACAATGCAAAATGTCAAATCTTTGGTTAAAGTTAAAAATGGACGCCATCAAGACGCCTTATTTAACCATAACCATAGAGCTCGACAAGGTTTTAAATGCAGGTGGCGAAAAAAGGAACTAACGCTGTCATCATACAAAAACGCCATTTTTGACAGTTTTCCTTTACCAGCAGTACCTTCCCACCTTCATTTATAACCTTGTTGGACCAGCTGTCATCTGTCAATTTCTCCGGTCAAAGTTAAGGTTAAAGTTAAAGGACGCCATATTTCACTATAACCATAACTTTAACCACGCCCCTGGTGCAACCCAACCTTAGTTGTAAGGGGTGTTTACTCACCGGTATAAAGACGTATATATCTGCGGATACGTTGCCGAGACCGCGCGCGGAGAGCGGCGTGACGCGCAGCGAGTAGTTGCCGGGCGCGAGGTTGCGGACCAGCATAGCGCGGCCCTGCGCCTCGTAGTCCTCCGCCGGAATACAGCTGGCTAGGCCCACCTCCTGTAAATAATGTCGAGGTTTGTTCTCATTTGAATCGATGAAGATGAAGCTTACTGAAAAGGTGACGATTCGTACCATCGAAGAAATTGATTTATGGGCAGTTGACAGACCTAAGTAATTAGGTAGCGTTATGTTAAACCCAGCCGACAGATCTCAACCTCAGTCCTCAACTAACATTGAATTGACATAATCGTAGGTCCGTCAGCTGCCTAGGAATCTATTTCCTCGATGGTACAAATTATAAGTGTGTTGACCTGAAGAAAGACAGAAATGAAAAAGTTTGCGATAATATTATGATAATAATTATATTATGTCTGTTACCTCTTCATATATAGATTGCAGAACAACAAAGTTATTCTTACTTCAAGGTCTGACTTACACTTAGTTCCGATATTATACTTTGTTAGTAAAATGGTATACCGTATCAGATCATGAAAAAAAATTTTTTTTTGAGGTAGGCTCCCCTACACATCAAGCGGGGATGGTTTATTTTTCATTGGATAGGTTTTTTAAAAATATTACGAGTACTCATACATCATTTTCCGATTTAGGAATCCATTTGTGAAATACGAAGTTTTAAAGTGGAAAAATCGTTAGAGTCCAGTATGGTCCAGTCCCTTTCTACCAGCTAAACGGTTGCTTCTGGAAATGTGAAAAAATTCACGAGAGTAGGAAATATGCCAAATTCAAAAGGAAAACTAACACGATTAAAAAGACTTCATAAGTTTTTGAGTAATAGTCGATCAACTAAAAAAAATGTATTCGGCGAAGTATAAAGAACTTTTCGTTCAAATTCCATTGAACGTAATTGAGATGATGTTAGTAGTGTATTAAATTAAGAAATTTAAAAAAACCCCCGCCAAAAAACTTAAAAAGTAATGAAATAATATTTACTGACTTTAAGTTTATTCCTAAGAATAGTAATATTTTAGTCTATAACTGTTGTCACGGTGTGTCGGGGGACCGCCAAGTAAACTACGACAACAGCGACTTTTGCTTTTGTATCGCCAAGTCGCTGATTGTCTCGATTCAGTTCGCTGTGAACTGACCCTTAAACTATACCTAACGTTATGTGAAATCTACTATATTATTGTACTTTAGCGGTCCCCCGACACACCTTGACAACAGTTATGGACTAAAATATTACTACTCTTAGGAATACACTTAAAGTCAGTAAATATTATTTAATTACTTTTCAAAGTTTTTTGGCGGGGGTTTTTTTAAATTTCTTAATTTAATTTTATTTCATGCTTTTTAAACTTTTGTTGGAAGTGCACAATATTATTATGCAAAGAATACCGTCAATGAATGTCCTCTTGGATAAGCCCGTCAATATGAGCCCAAACATGAAACCTCCAATTTGGGTCAATACGGAGCTCGGCTCCAGAATCCAGCAGGGCAATCGCGCTAAATTTATTCAACTGAACCGCAAATGCAACTCGGACGTTGGTCGACTTTTGGAACGATTCGGTATCGCGCTAACGTTTTGACAGCTAGTTGAGACGTAACTGAACCTCAGCCCAAGCGCAAACGCTGTCATAACAAAAAGTTGATGCAATGCAGCTTCTACTCGCACGTTTCTTAAACGTTCCTTATTTTGGTGTGTTAAATTGACGAAATTCGATGGAAAAATATAACATAAGCTATAATCAAATTATAATATAAGCTTATGTTTTACTTCAAAGCTGTAAAATAACACTCCGGACTATTTTAGTTTGTTAAAAAGTGAATTGAATTTTGACATTACTAATTACTTCTTTCGTAAATGTTTTCTACTTCATTTGTCACAAGTCACTATTCAACACTTATATGGCGTTTGTCAAATATAGTAAAACAATATTATGAATTCAACTAAGTAGGTACGTAAATTAAAAATTCCAAGTAATAATCATTTACATTCTTAAGTTCTACCAAAACAACGTCACTCGTGTCATACGAGTATTCATCCATATGTAAATAACCAATTTGTCAATTGTCCAATTAACACATCGGAAAAAATTTGTTCATATTTAAGCCAATCAAAACTAAATCTGAAGGGCGCAGATTGGTCCGCTGCAATGTATGTCTAAAGGTCAAACGTTGCGCTTCGTTCGAGTTCCATCTAAGGCTGAGTTACGGTTGAAACGATAGCACGATACTGAAAATTGCTCAGACGCAGCGGAACCGAACCGTAACTGAACCACAACCAAAGCAGATGTGAACCTGAATTGAAACGTTTAAAAATAACGCGATTGCCCTGCAGGTGATGCTATAGCAGTAGCATGCAAATATTTATTGTCTTACTGATTGTCACAATTAAAATGAGCCCAAACACGAAACCTCTGCTTCAGCAATGAGCAGGTTGATGATGATGAACTATAGCTAAGAACACTCTCGATCATGTCAGCTTTCAAACAAAAAAAACTAGATCAAAATCGGTCCACCCGTTTGGATGCTACGATGCCACGGACAGATACACACACAGACAGACAAACAGACAGACAGACAAACAGACACGTCAAACTTATAACACCCCTCTTTTTTGTCGGGGGTTAAAAACTAGCGGTACTTCGGAACCCTATATTGCGCGTGGTCCGACACGCACTTGGCCGGTTTTAACCTTTCGTAAAACAAGGAAAAATATTTCTATAGAAATTACCTGTTCAGTACTATCCTCGACGCGGGAGTGATGCACGTTGTACGCCACTATGAACCCGTTGGGGTCGTCCGGCGGCTGCCACGTCACATTCACCTCGGGCGACGTCTTGTTGGACGGCACCACCTCCGCGCGCAAGTTGCGCACCACGTCCGCGTCCTCTGCGTATGGGGTAACATAGATAAGCACATTTTCAAATAAACTGGGGTCGAGATATCCGAGGGGGTAAGAGCAGACACGCCCACACGTACACGCTGCACCACGTGAAGTGGCGCAGCTGCTCCGTGCGGAGCGACCGGCTAGGTACGAGATATCGCATCTGCTGTCTCGTTCCACAACATTACGTAAGACAGGGACAGCAGTACTCACGTCGCTCGAGCGTACGAAAGGTGTACTGCGCAGTGCGCGCGCTCCGAAAACCAGTTCTTGTTGTAGTCCTCGTCGGTCTCGTTGGCGTGCTGCTCGCGACACGCCCACACGTACACGCTGTACCACGTGAAGTGGCGCAGCTGCTCCGTGCGGAGTGACCGGCTAGGTACGAGATATCGCATCTGCTGTCTCGTTCCACGACATACTGTAAGACTGGGACAGCAATACTCACGTCGCTCGAGCGTGCGGAAGGTGTACTGCGCGCGCTCGGAACACCAGTTCTTGTTGTAGTCCTCGTCGGTCTCGTTGGCGTGATGCTCGCGACACGCCCACACGTACACGCTGTACCACGTGAAGTGGCGCAGCTGCTCCGTGCGGAGTGACCGGCTAGGTACGAGATATCGCATCTGCTGTCTCGTTCCACGACATACTGTAAGACTGGGACAGCAATACTCACGTCGCTCGAGCGTGCGGAAGGTGTACTGCGCGCGCTCGGAACACCAGTTCTTGTTGTAGTCCTCGTCGGTCTCGTTGGCGTGCTGCTCGCGACACGCCCACACGTACACGCTGTACCACGTGAAGTGGCGCAGCTGCTCCGTGCGGAGTGACCGGCTAGGTACGAGATATCGCATCTGCTGTCTCGTTCCACGACATACTGTAAGACTGGGACAGCAATACTCACGTCGCTCGAGCGTGCGGAAGGTGTACTGCGCGCGCTCGGAACACCAGTTCTTGTTGTAGTCCTCGTCGGTCTCGTTGGCGTGCTGCTCGCGACACGCCCACACGTACACGCTGTACCACGTGAAGTGGCGCAGCTGCTCCGCACGCAACGACCGGCTGCTGCCCGGCAGATCGTAGTAGAGAGAGCGCACGTATTCTGCGAAAATGAACGTTAACATTTTTTATAAACAAGAAGTTTGAGAATCAAGGGTGCAAAAAGATCCACGATTTAATATTTGAAATGATTTACTTTTTACAATGGTAATTCGATGCCATACAAATTACAATTAATAGTATATTTACTCTCGGTGGGAATTTTCAGCAAAGTAGTGGATGCTGAAATGTATAAAGTTACGCTGCGCAAGAGTTTGTGCCATTGCAAATCATTCTATTTGCGTTTTAACACTTAACATGTCAATTTTGAGTTTACAATCTGCATGTCAAATATTGATAATAATTATTAATTATTGTAAATTACATTTTTGTTCAAGTTTTACATTTGTACGCAATACACGCATAATATTAGGTATAATAAGCGTGTTTATATCTGAATAGTAAGTACTATCAGAGAAGTTGATTCCTATGCAGATGGGGGACCTACGTAATTTGGCCGAATTACCTACGTCAAACTCAGCCGACAGACCACAATTAACATTGAATTGACATGATCGACCAAATGACGTTGGTCTCTCAAATGCATAGGAATCAATTTCCTCGATGGTACATACTATACCCATCCAGATATATATTTTGCATCGTTCATAAACTGATACCCAAACAACATTGTACCCATATTACCGTCCCGTATAAAAACCTCATAACTACGTTGAGGCCATAAATTTTTACTACGTACTTGACATTGGTAACACACGTGTAACTAACTACAAAATTATATGTGTAACTAACGTGCACTAAATAGATATATACATACACACGACATTATACTTTAATAGTGTAAGTAATAACATGTTACAGTTGTAGTATTACATGAAGATAACGAGACACGCAATTTATTTTGATTATCATTGTTTACATGTAAAAAAGGGATTTTTCTGTAAAATTGTCAATCAATCCGCAGAAGTTTTCTTAGATAAAAATACGTTATTGTGTGTGTGTTTATTTTTTCATAAACTCCATTTAAGTTAGTACATCAGTGCATATAGCAGGCCCTGAGTTTTTATCCGACTGCACCAGCTGCCCTAGCACGGGGATTGTCGATCTCGAAGACATAGATAAAGACAAGAAATATCTATAGTTTCTTAGATAATAGTTCCTGTTTTAAAGAAAATAAGGTCGCAGATTCATCGACAACAGAAATACTTTTTATGCATTTTTAATGTAAGTTTTACGAGCAACTTTTACGACCTATTGTTTTGCGAGCTCGGATTTTATAAAATGTTACAAAATTTGTCTAGCACTTTGACGATGTAGATTCATTGAGGGTGGAATTATCAATTTTCCCACGCTAAACAATGGGTAATAATAAAAACAGTTCACAAAATGCACTTAAAAATAAAATAACATTGACAATGAATCCACGACCTTATTTATTTTAGATGTAGAATCTTTTATCAAAAAAACTATAGTTATATTTTGTCTACGAAGATCGGAAATAAATTTCAATCCCCGTGCTAGCGCAGCAGGAGGTTTATCATATTTCTTTGGCATACTAGAGAGCCTGAACGGTGAATTTATGTATGCGGCGTATCATAAGACTCATGTTGATCGTAAGAGTGATATAGAGTATCTACAATCAGAAATTGTTTAATTATAAAATTAGATGATTCTAACGACTATAGCAACATGCATTATGTAGTGTACATGCGATGAAACCTGTGGAATGGTCCTTCATGATGCAAGCGTTTAACTCGAGCCGACTGCAATTAGCTGAAATTAGAATGGGGGTAGTGGGTACAGCCAAAGCCAAAGCAGTGTTACAAAACTAGTGTAGTAAAAAACGAAATAAAGGAGGAAAACGTTAATAAACAAAATAAAATAGAAAATGAATCAAAATTGATGGCAAAACGTAAGTAAACATGCGGCTTCTAAAATAAAAGTTGATATGACATTTACAATGTTGTTAAAACACTGCTTTTTGACGAATGAGACAGGACATCTGTAATTGTGAAGAAGATCTGTCTTATGTAGACACAGGTTAAAGGTGCGACCGCACTATGCGACACTACGCTGCAGCGGAGCGACACATCAAGTTCCATAGAACTGACGTGACGCTCCGTCTGTTTTGTGACGCGTAACGCCGCTGCCGCATATAAAAGGGGTGATAGACGTACGAACTTAAAGTACGCGGGTTTTAAGTTCACGAACTTACTCGGCTCGCGTCGGTGACACAAGAGAATCGCTTACACTGGATTACCATGCCCCCAAGCTCGCGGCTCGTGGCGCGCGGCTCGCGGCTCTTTGCTGACACACAGGCGATTAAGATCGTCGAGACATAAGTCCGCATACTTACTCGCGTGTCTGTCACCCCCTTTACGGCTCACCTCATACGATTTCATACAAACAATAAGGCTAATCAAGGTAAGTTCGGACACGGGGTAAGTCCGGATAATTCAACTTATTACTAAATCAGTCCGTGTTTTTTTTGCCTGGCGCTACGGGCATATACGCCATACTGCAGTGCAACCGCAAACTGTAGTACCGTACCCTGTATTTTAATTAAGCGTTAACTTGAATTATCCGGACTTACCCTGTATCCCACTGACCTCCATTATACAAGTACTTGTATAATGGAGGTCAGTGGCACTGTATCCGAACTTACCCTGATTAACTATATTTGGCCGTGACGTGTCGCGTCGCTCTGACGCGTAATGTCGTTTAGTGCGGTCTCACTTTAAGAATGGCTATAACAAACTTACTGCCTTCCGTAGCGTTAGCGTATTTCCGGCTCATGTTGGGACTATGGTACTCGCTGATGAATACGAGCATACTCTTCACGCTGCTGTCTATGGAGCGACGCACGCGACTCGACGACGGGGTGGTCCTTGGGCTTGACTGTCTGATATATACCTATAAGTAACAAAAAATGTAAAGATGTGGACTCCCACGTTTATCATTTATGTGACACCGTAGATTTTAAAAGCTAAAAGAGTAAAAATTTTATAAAATTTTTCTCAGGAGGATTTAATAGAAAAAATATAAACATATTTCTCTTACAGACTGTGAGAGAAATATGTTTATATTTTTTATATTATAAACATATTTCTCTCACACTGTGACTCACAGTAGAGTTGGAAGAAAAAATATGGCGTATAAAATATAATAAATAGCATAGTTTACGCTTCACATAATATCACATTATAGTTAGAAAAAAAACATACATGGTTCTGCACGTCGTTTTCGAAGGTAATGCTGTCTATGCGCTCCTCCTCAGCAATGGAGTCAAAGCGGGTCGGCTTGCGTGCTTCGGCGGCGCACACGCAGTCCGCGCCCGCATTGGGCCCGTACGCGCCCGCCGCGCCCGCACTCGTGCCCGCAATGCTGCCTGTTGCGCCCGCAACGCTGCCCGTTGCACCCGCAGCTCCGCCCGCCGTGCCCGCGCTCGCTCGCTCCTCCGCACGCTCAGTTGCCTCCTCCCATCGCATCGCGATCATGTTGCTCACTATGCTAGCTGTAACACCAAACTTTCGTTAGTACTAAGTGGTTAATGGTTAACAAATAAAAATGATTATTTTTATTATTGACTCGGAATAATTTCTATTACTAAATAATAAGAGTAATGTGTTATCACGTCTCCATTCATTTAGTCTAATTTTAAAGCAAAAAGTAAAACTCGACCAAATGTGCCATTGTATTTCTTAATTGTTATTAATCAAGTAAACGAAGTGGTCATACTATGTCACCCACACTTTAATTTGGTTTGGTTATAACTTTAGTAGTTGAAAACCTAGTATAATCAGTATACTCACGATTGGCGCAGTAGTTGACATTTCCGGCGAGTATCTTGCGCTGATTGTAGCTGTTCTCCTGAATCTCCACGTGGTAGAACGAGATGGTACCGTTGGGCATGGAGGGCGGCTGCCACCTTATCGTCACTGAGTGTTCCTTTAACGATTCCACTGATAGTCCTAAAGGCGGGCTAGGAGCTGCAAAAATATTATTGTTATTTTTATTTTATCTCCAAACAAGCGTACAGGCTACAGATATAAGTGACAATATTTTAAAAACAGATTGACATGTATAAGCATCACGTGATCGCGTTTGATAGTGTGCGTGCGCGCGTGGCGCCTAACCGCACACAGGCAAGCGATTGCGGCGCTTTTGCTTTTGTATATAAAGATGTTAAACTGTGTGCGTTAGAGGTGTAGGCAGTACTCTGATAAATTCATTTAAATAAAATAAGTTCGTGCAAATAACATCAATGCTTTAAATTTAATAATTTTAAAATTAGTTCTGTTGATCGTCAGAAGTTATCTTTTATACGTATGAATTTTGCCAATACACAGTATGGATGTTTAAGCAAAGAATAAGAAAAACATACCTCCAGGCAACGTCTTGAAGTATATAATAGGGCTCTGCGCGCCCTTCTTATCCGTAGTGGTATATGTCTTGATGTAAGCGGCATAGCGGGTGTACGGAGTGAGGGGCGTGATGAGCTTGAATAACGGCTGGACGTCGCACGGGTTGAGTAGCCCGCGAGTACTGTTGCGAGTCTCTGAGGTGTTGCGAGCCTCCACTGATGTTATGTCGATCACGTTCCATCTGCGTGGGATAGATATATTATTATGGTCGCGGCTTTATAGGTCTCTTATATGTTATAGATAGCCTAGGATCCCTTCATAGAAGGACCTTCACCGAGCTGTTTACTGGATGAAAAGTATTTTATATTCAATACGATAATGTACGGCGTCAGCTGTTGAAAGTTTCGATCTAAATCCAAATTGGTTATTTGATAATGCTGATATACGATCTAAGTAATTGACCAGCCTGTTGTTAATGATTTTTTCTAATACCTTTGACAATGATGGTAAGATTGAGATAGGGCGGTAATTTGAGACTTCCTGTTTGTCACCGGATTTATAAATCGGTACCACGACTGCCTTTTTTAAACATTTAGGAAAATCACCTTGAGATAAGCACTTTTGAAAGATATGGGTTAAATGTGGAAACAAAATATGTCTAAATTTTTTCAAAATTGTACACGAGATATTATCCCATCCAACTGCGCAGTCGTCCCGTAGGCTTTTAATAATTCTATCTACCTCGATATAATTCTATCTATGAAGGGATCCTAGGCTAATATCTCTTATAATATGTTCATCTATCTTATACTAATGCGCCACCGTGTTTAACCCATCAAGCCCCATAAGCTCACCGGTGAGCGAGACACAATAGAATAACAATAGATTTCCAAGAATCCACGATCGAAGGATTAATCGCCCAGTAAGAGATTTTACTATAAGGAAGTATAAGGTCGTATTCTTGAAAAAATTCTTGCCACCATAGAGAAATATATAATATGCTTGCCACTATATCATGTTATGAACACATTATGAATTATTAACAAAAAGTAAAAACCATTTAGACCACTTACAAACGAACGGCACTTGTGTCAAAAAAAATCAGATTTTTTTTCCAGCGACTGCAGTCGACGCGTGCCGTTCGTCTGTAAGAAGCCTAAGCCTACTTCTAAAGTTTCCACAGATAAAAATATCACTCACGTATCAGAGCAAGCGTCCCTCTGTCCGTACAGCGTTACGTTGTGTTCGGCAACTATGTAGTAGATGGAGTAGCCCAGCAGTTTCCGCTGGTCCTCCATGCAGTACATGTTCCACGTCAGCACCACTGCTGACCGCGTCAGCCTCGACACCTTGAGATGTAGCGTGTCCTTGAAACCTGGGTAGGAAATGTCACAATGTGATAAAACAGTCAATATCTGACAAAGTTATACGGAGGAAACGCAGACACAATGGGAGCTGGGAGATATAATTATTATAAATGCAAAAGTGTGTCTGTCTGTCTGTTACCTCTTCCCACCGAAACCGCTGAACCGATTTTGCTGGTGTACATAATATATATGTCGCAGACCGCAGTCATCTGGTTTGATCTGCGATTCGATTGAATGCCTAGCGCATTTATTGAATGACAGCATTCAATCGAATAACTGAAGGACAACTCGTCAAAACGCTGACTGTGACGTTTAACGTCTTGACTAAACTAAAAGTCATAATATAGTGAAGTCGTTAAATGCGATGCTATATTTTTTTTGAGTAGCCGTTGGCGGGTTGGTTATGGGTAAATTCACGCTGTCATAATATTTTATTACAAATAAAGCACTTTAAACTTTAAAGTTAATGTTACAAACCGCTAACTAGTTGGGCGTTGCGTGACGATCGTTCAATCGACGTTCGGCCGAGTCATTCAATTGAATGGTGTCATTCAATGAATGCGCTAGTCATTCAATCGAATCGCAGATTGAACGAGATGACTGCGACATATATAAGGACATAGGATACTTTTAACCCGGAAAATGTACGGTTCCCGCGCGAAATCTGCCGTATTTTAGCGCAACGGAGTAACGTGCGTCATCTAGATTCTAGTGGGAGATATTCTCAAATAGCTGGTTATTATGCTCTTAACCTTGATTATTATTGGTTGTGACAATATTGGTCATTGGTGAATAAATGGTAAATTATATAGGTAAATAATAATTGGTGGCATGGTTGTAAATCATGGTAGTAGTCTAGTCATTTAAGACTTAAATCATAGTCATTTAATTATAGTAAAAAAACTTAATTGACCAAAAATATATTTTTATTACCAATTAAAAAAATATATTTTTGGTATCGAAAAGAAAGATACGTTGTAAAATATTTCAAAATTCAGTGCTAAATGATAATAATTTATAAAACACGAAATTTGGCAGTACTTATTTAAAATTATAGTTAAAGAATTATGTATATAATTATCATACTTTAATTATTAATTATTATGTAAGTAGGCATCTAAAAAAACTAATTATGCAATTAAAATGTTTGCACAATATAATGCAATATAATAATTCTGATTAACAATTTTGATTTTGTTTGTTTTTAAATTTTGAATTAAATTGCAAAAACAATGTAAGTTAATAACTTGTTGACAGCGTTTCAATCAGAGAAACGGAAGCATAAATCAAGGATAATTAATATTCAAACGATCATTATATTATCAAATTGGATCCATAATATATTAAATGCTGATTTAATTACATATTTAAATAACGTAACAAATTCTCGTTTTATTCTAATTAAACAAGTCTAGTTTGTTCCTTTCTTTAGTCTTTTTGAAATTATAACAAAAAGAATCTTGGATGTATAAGAAAATACTAAGTTAGATTTTTCATTATTTTTTTCTTTTTTGTTTTTACAGGTAAGCAATACAGACTATTAAAATACTCACTGAGAAGCATCGCATTAATAAGGAGGATCTACATTTCGTGTTCATTGATCTGGAAAAAGCGTTTGACCGAGTACCAAGAAAAATATTATGGAGATCACTTAGGGCACACAATCTGCCTGAATGGTACGTGCATATTATACAAGATATGTACAATAATATCCGGACGCAAGTTAGGTCTCCTGCCGGTCTGAGTCCTGAATTCGAGGTGAGGGTAGGCGTACATCAGGGTTCAGCACTAAGCCCGCTACTCTTTAATCTTGTCATGGATATGATAACCAAGGATATTCAGAGGCCATTACCTTGGAATATTCTATATGCTGATGACGTAGTTCTAATAGCTAAGACCTCAGATGAACTGCAAAATTTATTGACTCTGTGGATAAATGCATTGGAAAATGCAGGGCTTAGGGTTAGCATCTGGAATGCATTTTTAACCAGAGTCCCACAAGCACATCGACTATTTACTATCCAAATCGAACACTAGTCCCTAAGTAACACAATTTAAATACTTGGGGTCAATTATCTCGAACAACGCAGAGATAGAGGCTGATGTGTCACATAGAGTTAGTACTGCATGGCAGAAATGGAGATCGTTAACCGGTGTACTATGTGACTTAAATATGCCAATCCGTACAAAAGGAAAAGTATATAAAATGGCGGTAAGACCTGCAATGTTATATGCTTCGGAATGTTGGACGGTCAAGGAAACACATATACAAAAGCTCCACACTACAGAAATGAAAATGTTACGATGGTCTGGAGGGGTAACTAAACTTGACAAAATTAGAAATAAATATATCCGGGGAAGCTTCAAGATAACTCCAGTGTCCGAAAAACTGACCGAGAGACGCTTAAGATGGTATGGCCACATTATGCGCAGAGACCACAACTACATTGTCAAAAAGGCGCTGAGTCTCCCAAAAGCTAAGAGAGCTAGAGGTAGACCCCCAGCCACATGGTGGACCAGTATGACCAAAGCACTAGCTGTAAATAAATTGCCTAAATCGACAACCCAAGATAGAATTTCTTGGCGCAAATGTACTAGGAGAGCCGACCCTACGTAAAGTGGGAATGAGCTAATAAGAAGAAGAAGAAGTTTTTACAGGTAAGCAATGTAAACTAATTACATTGCATTATGCAGTAATAAAAACATAAGCGCTTAATTTATAGTTTTTTGGTCTTAGTCAGCGGAGTAGAACCGATTTCTGCGAATGTGCACGCGCGCACCCCAGATGATGCATGAAATGTTAAAGCCTCTATATCCGCCAATGACCTTGATCATTGTCTGTCAGTGCGAATATCGACGTAAATGACATTAAAATAACATTCATAACAGCGCGCCTTGTACGGTGGCGGTTACGACGCTCGCCGCGTCCATGATAGGGCGAAATAGGAGAAAAAACCTTTTTAAGGCTTAATAATTTATAAAACATATTTCAAAAAAGTAAAAAAAAAAAAACAAATTATCAACTTATGTATTGCAAAGCAGTAGATATTTTTTATATATTCTTTTGATAAATAATGAAGGAGTAAAGTGGTTTCATTCAACGATTTGGAGGTGATTTGGTTTTTTATTTCTTTATTATGTAATACCGATAGAAAAAATATGGCAAAACCACGTTACGTATCATATCATGTAGATTACTATTTATTTTTTTTAGATATAATTTATCTGTTAATGCCGATGAAAAGTAGTTTCATCTGCACGCTTTTTTCGCGAGAGGAGCCTTAAACGATTTTAGCCGCTTTTTGACTTAGCCGATATTCATTAACCATTTACTGAGTGTTAATACTAGAATTAATTACATGTATTGGCGCTACTCAAGCTAAACGCCTAGTTTTTACTCGACTTACTGCCGTTGCAGTCAGATCGGAACATTAATTAATTAAAACATTAATTACTTCATTAGAAAAGCGAAGAGGCTTAAAAGATGAAATCCCCTTATACTTTTTATTATCCACAACATGATAGATTTTATTTTAATGAAATTGATATATTACAACTTAAAATTTAAAACTTTTTTTGCCACAATCAAAGAAATGTACTTAGTTGTTTTCTTAGAATGTTTATTATCTTCTCTTTTTTGAACATCATGTTGTAATTTATAGTTATTATTGATTGTCAATCATTGCACAAACCCACTGTTAATTTCTTGTGTCACAAATTGTTCCATGATACTGTAATATATATTTGTGAAATTTTTATTGACTCACTAGCTGTTGCCCGCGACTTCGTCCGCGTTATCATTTAGTATAATAACTGTCGACCCCTATTTTACCCCCTTGTGGGTAGAATTTCCAGAAACGCTTAAAAACGTATCCAATAATTTTTAATTATTAGCCCAAACAGAAAGATTCATGTTTCTAACTCAAGAAATAACGGACTTTCATTCATACTTTCAACTTCACCCCCTTGGGGGTATAATTTCCAAAAACGCTTAAATACGTATTTATTTATTTTTAATTAGTAATCAAAAACAAAGTTTCATGTTCCTAACTTAAGAAATGACGGACTTTCATTCAAACTTTCAACCCCTATTTCACCCTTCGGGGTAACATTTTCAAAATTATTTCCTTGGTCTACTTAATAAAACAACCCTACTCACCTAATTTCGTGGCTGTAACTTTAACAGTTTTTGTTCAGCGATGATGAATCAGTCAGTCAGTCAGGACAAGTAATTTTATAAGTGTAGAAGATATGTGCTACTTTATTATTTATTATTGTTATATGTCTTAAAATGCTGTTTGTTTTCCAATAAATAAATAAATGTAATTAATTCAAAATTTTGATATAAGCTCCGTACATTATCTGTCAAACTCTTCATTAAATTGAAGGTTAATCATAATTAAATGTCTCATTGTACGGCGGTTAGACCTTTAAAAGATTAGCGCAGATTACCATTCGAGATATGCGTGCACGGTGTTATTTCATGAATTTTACAAATACAAAATAAAATTTATCTTTAGACGCCAGATAAGCGGAGTGTCCTAGTCGATAAGATTGTTGTAGCAAATTGAGTAATATATTTACCATCGAAATATTATATAGCTCAGTGTGTCTTAAATACATATTTTGTTCGCTCGAATATGGTTTCAGTGACAGTTTACAAAGTGTTAGGTTTTTTGTCCCATAATATTCTTTAATTCAATATATTTCGCACTAGATGACGTCCGGACTCCGGAGTTGCGGACGTCATCTAGTAGCGCCAAAATTCGTTTATCGCGCAAGAACCGTACATTTTTCCGGGGTAAAAAGTAACCTATGTCCTTTCCCGGGACTCAAAGTATCTTCATACCAAATTTCAGCAAAATCGGTTGAGCGGTTTGGGCGTGAAGAGGTAACAAACAGACAGACAGACAGACATTCATCAAATATTTTTAGCTTAACATAGTTAATAAAACCAAATGCAGCAAAAATAATTATTTCTTTTGAGACATAGTGGTGTCTAATTTGAGGCAAAAGCTGGGTGGTTTTTTCGTTCTTTCAAAGTAATCCAAATACGTAGCTAGGGCAATGAAAATTGTATGACAGACCCGAGTTTGACAATCAACTGCCGCACGCAGAGACGCCCGGGCCGGACGCCTGTCCACATGTCCACGTCATTAACGTGGAACGGTGCGGTAACGTGGTACGATACGTTGTCGTGACGAGAAAATTTACGTCAACGTAACGTAAAAATGCACGTCACGATGTAGCAACAATGTACGTCACGTGTAAAACTATTACATTTTTCACTACTTATCTGAATATGGACCGCACAATACGTATTCTGCTTCTGCTATCGTTAAAAAGACTGAGAGAGATTTAAGAAAAAAAAAGACGTAAAATGTTGCTACACCGTGACGTGCATTTTCACGTTACGTTGACGTAAATTTTCACGTCACGTCAAAATTACCGTGCCACGTTACCGCACCGTTCCACGTTGACGACGTCGTGACGTGGAGGTGTAGACACCGGACAGGCCGTCAGACGATACATTATCTGTCAACTTTTCATTAAATTGTAGGTTAATACTTAATCATAATAGGCTACTTGACCTAATTTTTTTCTTCATGCTAATCGCTTCATAATCATTCATTTTTACAAAAAAAACTAATATTTTAATATTTTACACAGTATAAACCCATAAAAATGTTTATTGAAAAATATGCCTCTTAAATGGCGCCGAAAACACTGTCCGCCATAGTGTGACGTCATACGCTTTGTATTTTAAACTCTCTTTATTGACATTTTTTTAATGTGCTAAATGTACGAGTCTTAAAGTGCCCAAAAATTATAAAATAATTATATAAGAAATTAGAAATCATTTGTAATGTTGAAAACTTTTGGAGAAAAGTTTTGGCCATTTCATTTCCCGTCTACAATAAATGGAGATAATATATATAAAACTGATGTTTTATTTGAATTATTCAAGAAAATATATAATAGGCTTATTCTTATTATTTATGTACAAATAAACTTACATATAGCGAGCGCGATAAATAAAAGATATTAAATGAGTATGAGGATGACGTCACATCCAAATCGGAAGTACCGCAAAAGCATTTTCGTCAGTACAATTCCTATTTTCATAAAATCATATTTTCAAATCGACTTTATTTATCAATCATAAGCTTTTATTTGATAATAAGTGTGAAATACGGTTTCCTAGGCCAAGTTCTACTAGAAATATGCATTTGTTCAATGAAATTGAATATAGGTCAAGTATAGCCTATTAAATATCTCTGAGTATGTATGCTATTTACATTATATGGAACTATTTTCGTAATCAGTTACTCTTCAATAGTATTCGTAGTTACCCACCGGACTTACTTACACGTAGTACTTACAAGATGCCTGGTCCCCGTTGTTCTCTTGGGAGACCTCGGTCTCGCTGAATGTGGACATGGGGTCTCTCGTCATGTTCTTTAGCGGCAGGATGTATTGGTTGTAGCAGAGTTTGGGGTTGAAGTGTATGAAGACCCTGCCCTTCAGGATCTCTATGGGCCCGTGGGCTGACCAGTTCCATAGCATCTCGAGATTGGGATTGCTGAAGATGTACAGGCTTTGACCCCTGGAAAGATAATTTACGAATGTAATGTTGTTTGATTTAGATCGTAATTATTGATATAAGGAGCATGCAGACGTCTGCAGACTTAATGCGGAAAGTGAATTTAATTCATGACTAATTTTCTCGCCAGTTATAAAAGTCTGAATAATATATCAACACTATATGTACTTATCTTAGGGGGATATAGGGGGGAATAGGGACACTATTTGCTGTATATGTAAGGAAGTTACAGTAGGTAGTGTCTGCAGGCTGTAACACAATAAATAAAGGTTTTTATTTGCAAAAAAATCTCTACCTATATGATAGTGCAATGGCAATGACCTTTGTAGCGCCTAGGCCCATAATTAATACTTCTTTTTTACCCAAAATAACAATATTACACTAAGATGAACAGTGCACACTTTTTGTCATTGATTTCATCAAACTTTTTATCCTAACGCATAATCAATTGATACGGAATGGATAATGAAAGTAGGACATTACAGACTCACTTGTCCTTAGTAGACTCGGTGGACTGGTCTCTGATGCCGCGTATTGTGCGCAGGCTGCGGAGGAACATCAGCGACACCAGCGGGTAAGACCGGATCACCTTCAAGCTCCCGTCTATCTCCCGGATCTCGCCCAGCGCTGACTCTAACACTGCTATGGTGTTGCCTGCGCAAAAAAAACAATTAAATGAAGCAAAAAATATTCAAATTCTTAAGGCGCTTTGGAGACGACGGGGCGCGGCGGGCCGGTCAATTTCGTCGCGTACACCCGTCGATGTCTGCGGCTGCCCGCGCCGCGTACACAAAGCACACGCCGTCTGCGTTACTGCATGTAAACTGGGGGGTGAGCCAAGGTCTTTTCTTTATCGCTTCGTTATAGAATCCCCGATTTAAATGTTTGGAGTTGACATAAGACGAGTCGAACGTCAACGTCATATTAACGAACGCTAATGTCAATTCCATACATCTTGGTTGGCGATTCTATAACGAAGCGATAACGAAAAAGTTTTGGCTAAATGGCCTGGTTTGTGTGATCCACGGCGGGCAGCCGCGGACATGCGCCGCCAGTGCCCGCCGGGCACCTGCGGCGCGGTTTTTTTGCCCGCCGTGTGCGTTGGTAATATAGGATTCCCTTTGTACTATCGTTCGCGGCGAAATTGACCAGCACGCCCCGCCCCATCGCGTCGTGTGCAAAGCACATTATGAAACACACATTAATAATATAAAATACTTAGTATAAACTAGGCAGTGCCCATCACATCGTCTAATCCCATGCTAAGTAAAAACTTGTGTTATTGCAACCAGACAACGGATTTCTTCTCATATATCAAAGAATCGATGTAAAGGCAGATAGTGGACCGTGGATGCACGATATTTGGTAGCTTTATATCCCTTGTGGTGGAGCCCTGAAGAACACTACTAGTGATCGTCCGAAAAGGCTCCACCACCTGTTTATGAATCAATTTCTCTGAGAGTCTAAAGTTAGCAAAAATCAACTGCAAGTGCCCCAAATTTTTGCTAACTTTATTTTGGAAACATAAGTATTAAGTAGGTAAAGCAAAATTGCACTATTAACAACACAAATCCGAAAAATAGCACTCCTATTAAAAGAATACTGTTCGTAGAAAACGTTTATTTTGAGTCACATAAAGTGCCCACAATGCTGTATAAACGTTCAAATTTTAAACAGTAAATCCTCGTAAACGACCTTTAACTCGATTTAGATAGCCGTAATATTGTAATTACCCAGACAAATTAAATAAAGAACTTACTCGTAAAAATGTCGTATATTGCTCATAATAAAAATAATTTATGTCCGGCTAGAAAATAACCTTGATTTATATTTTCGGGGGCTGCATATACACATAGCTACATTAGGCACTTTATTTGGAGATAATCACGACTATACGCAAATTAAAGGCGTACTAAATAGTTAAGTATTGTTACATCAATGTGTTTTGCATACTTTGTCAAAACACCTACTGAACTGTGACGTCATTGTACACTCATTTGCTGAACTTAAAATTCCGCTGATATGATGTTTGAGTCTACGCTTCGGAGCTGTCATTTTAACATCAACCGCGAGACGAGACGAAGCCGACCATATTATCACCATACGAGCTTATATTATGCTTGCAGTAATAACTGAACTATGGCGTCACAAAGACAATGTACCATCGAAGAAATTGATTTATAGGCAGATGGTAGACCTCGAGCAGACCTCGTTTGGTCGAGTTATGTCAATTTAATATTAGTCTCGATCTGTCTGTCTGATCTGGCTGGGTTTGACACAAAACGACCAAATTACATAGGTCCGCAATCTGCCTATGAATAAACTTCTCTGATAATATAGCCCGTCAAGAAAGTGAAGAAATTAAAAAGTGGCAACATCGTAGTGTCATCCCTTTTTTCTTAGATTGATTTGAAAGGGATGACTTTTTAATTTCTTCACTTTCTTGACAGACTATACATACCTCCGATAGCCCGCAGCGTAATCTCGAGAGTGCCCTTGATGTGCGTGCATCCTCGGAACAGCTCGGCGGAGGCAATGGAGTCGATCTTGCCGCCGGAGCACTCGTGCACGCACCCGTTCTCCGGACACTCCTGGCACCGTGAGTTTTTCTTTTCGCCCACCTGTCCGAAAAGAGGAGTAAGTTAAAGGCAGCTCTGGATTGATGAATAGGCAGTATAGGCCATGGCCTATGGGCGGCAGCGTCCTATGGCGTCGGCAGAGAACGTATGTGTAGAGGCGGCAAAATTAAACTGGCCTATACACTATACAGAGACTTTGGGGGAGGCCTTTGCCCAGCAGAGGGACAGCATAGGCTCTTTAAAAAAATACACTATACAGTATACTCATAAAAAATATAAATCCGGCCCTGGTAAAAGGCACAAGGGCCAGATTTCCAGACATCTACATCTATTGACATATATAATGCGAGATAAAGTTAGCATGTTTTAACTGGGAAACATCCCTACCATTTGCACGGAATGTTTTGTCCATTTGATGGGACACCATCCTACGCTACGTATAAATCATGTCTACTGCACTTTAACAGACAGCGAGCTTAATATTTTGTTCTCCAGTGTCACCGTAAACCAAATGAGTTAGGTTTATTTACCGAGTAGTTTTCTAAGCATATGCAGATTTTTAGCAGAATATTAAAATAACTAGAGGACCTGCAACTCACTTGCGCCAAAATTTGTTTATCGCGCCGAAAACGTAGATTTTTTCGGGATAAAACCTATCCTATGTCTTTTCCCGGGACTCAAGGTATCTCCATGCCAAATTTCAGCCAAATCGATTCAGCGGTTTAAGTGTGAAGAGGTAACACACTTTCGCATTTATAATATTATTAAGTATGAAATTATGGATGGATTAAATTAATTTGATACTCGTTTCATTTATTACTCAATCGCCTATAAAAACCTTATACAATTATGAATTAAGTTTTATGCGCTCCTATAATATCACATCTCGCAACGCAACCGCGAGAGCGGCATCATAACAATAAATGTAGCGCAATCTAATATAATGGTTATCGAATAAGGTCACAATATATTGTCTTCGCTATAATCGAAGCACGCAACAGCATAATAGAAATTAGCTATTCCACGTGTTGACCTATTTACAAGCTATTCCACTTAGAAGAAAATCTGATATTTTTATAAATAGCTTGGAAATGCTGGGATGAATTAAAATGATGCCCGTCAGTTCGTCATATAGTTGCCTTCAGAATTATTATGCGCTAAAAATATTAAGAAGGAACATGAGTTAGCAATGATTCGAGTGTTGTTAAACTGTAAGGCAACTAGTTTTGAATATTATATGTCATGAAGAATCTGCCCAATTCTACCCCAATTCAGCAGAATTGGACCGTTTGACATTGGTTTGGCATTCTATAAAATTTATCTGATGCTGATGATACAAAAAACTTTACGTACCTCCATATACCCGCTAGGACACATGTAGACGCAGCTCTCGTTCTTTAAGATCTTGTAGGCGTCGATGTTAGGTGCTCGCTGCACGGAGTCCGTGGCCGACGTCTGCGGCTTGGGCATGGTGCGGCATTCCACCTCCGTCACGCACCGCCGGAACAGCTATACACACGACTATAATAAATAATGCTTTAACGCCGGACCGGCTTTGAGGTTTCTGTCTGGATTCTGGGTTTCGATAGGAGTTAGAAACCTCAGAAGCCGGGCATAGGTGCGTCTATAACTCTGCGCCGCGCTGCGACGTCATAGACTGCAGTACCCATTCATTTCTATATTCAGCCTTCTAACTCATTGGCTTTCGTCACCACTCACCAAGCATGACAATACAATGATTGCAAAAAGCTTAGCCAGCGAAGACATGTCAAAACAAGTATTTTTAAAGCAACAGTCAAACCACTTTTCTAACAAGTCAATCAAGGGTTGAGATTTGTAATAAATAATAATCAAGTCTTTTACGACTTTATCTGAGACCCTTAAACGGATCATGCCTAATATAATGATTCGTTTATGAAACGCAGCTGTTTCTATTTTTTATTGTGAGTATAGAAAATAATATACAAACAAAAGCTATAAGTAATAAAATCTAAGTTAAAATAAAATTAAGTAATAAATAAATAAAATTAACTAATACAATAAATACTAAACTATATAGGAGAAGGTGGTAATGTGGCCCCCCACTTTGTTTATCAAACTTTATTAAAAAAATACAGGAGTCAGACACCTAAAAAATACATTATGGGACTTCTTATTCATTTGTTGAAACATGTCTTACTAGGGAAGATACCAAATGTGATTAGTCAAGAATAAATTATTTTTTAGATAATCCTGTACGAGTTTTTTTCACTTGATCTCAAGAGATAAAGTGATGGTAATGTGGCCCGCTGGGGGGTTACATTAAATGTATTGCAGAAGTGAAACTTATCGGCAAAAATCACAAATGTAATAGCCACCTTCAGAACCTATACAGGTTACATAAGCCCATAAGTCACAACTTTGACACTGTACCCATGGCTTTCCAGTTCTGTCATTGGAAAAATTGTGTCGCAGAACATACATGGCACGTCCGCTTTTCAGGAACCATATATTTGTATACGAGTCGTCATAATTGGTATTTACGGCGTCTTCGTCACTTTCAGAGCTACTGCTGGATATTGTAGTGCCTCTTTGTCGTCAAACGGCATTCCTACCAAAGCCTTCTCCATAGTGGTTATGCCTTCCACGTCATGAAACTCTCTTACATGTAATGTGACCCCCGGGGCCACATTATGACCAATGTGAGGGGGCCAAATTACAAGTATTGCTAACATTTAAACAAACGTTCCAAAAATATTTATTAAATGTCTAATTTCAATTTACGTTTTAAATTCCGTAGGAGAAAAGTTTGATGTATCCGTTGTTCGAACCTAAAAGCCAAATCTTTCTAATTTTTTAACAACTATTGAAACAAAATCACACACACTTAAGAGTTTCGCCGGTCGCAAGTTTGAACTCGATCAAATGACAATCGAACGTGACAGCCTCTGTTGGATTTGTACGGCATTAAATTAGCAGCATTAAGCAGCATGCCGCGAGCATCCCGTTGCACCAAAATTATATCAGATAGCGTTGTTAAAACATTAAGATATTAAAGGGGGCCAATATATATGCAGGGGCCACATTACCACCTTTTCCCAATAATAAAAACTAAATATAAAAAAGGTTGTCATCCAGACTGCTGCCTTTAGGGAGAGTGCCTAGAATACTAGCGACATTGCCCCGCTGTAAAGCCAGGCTTAATCGCTAGCCAAAATACGCTCCAGCCCTCTGGTAACCCGTGTAAGTTTATATTTTAAATTTTAATATGCGTAAGTCATACAACTATTTTTCATTATTACAGAGCAAAAAACAAACGATAACACGAAAGCGTTTACTGGAGTTGGCAAAACATCTTCAATAAAAATTGTAAAGGGTAAACCAAAAGCTGAATCTTATATTGCTTTTGGATTTCATTTCGTGTTTAACATTCGAATAGTTTTACAACGAATTCGCTGAGCCATTTTACCGCGAGGCCAACGATGTTGTGTATTAGTTTTCTTTCGCTTCAATTGGATAAAACTTGTAACCACTTGGTAATTTTTGCAAGTCCAATAAAACGATACACCGAATTCCAGAAAAGGGTTTTCCTTAAAACATTTTTAGAATTGTTATGTCGCTTGTTTTGTTAGTAGAGTTTTATTATTGGCTGGATTTTTAGTTTTAACTTACAATATTGATTTGGACTTTTCGTATTATAAAGATATCTGGCAACACGTGCCAAATAATACTAAATAATAATTATCTCCAATAATAATATATTTTGGAGGCTATCATCATAGACCATCATTATCAATTATCACCGTTCACAATGCTGATATCAAATATTATAAACTAAACCACAACGGTAGTCACAAAACTTTATTATAACGTCAAGATTTTGTAACTTGATATTATAGCACCAATGGACTTTCTCCGATCATCCTTATATTATCTTTTTTTTTTTTTACTACAAGGTGTAACAAAACTAAGTGTACTTTAGGGTGTGTACGTGTTCCTTGTAGAGAGTTCACTGTGAAAGTGCAGCGCTGAAAGACCAATTTTTTTCGCTTTTGTATGGGGAAACTCGTGACGCTGGGGCATTTGCCCATACAAGTGAAAAAACATTGGTCTTTCAGCGCTGCTACTTTCACAGTGGACTCTACAAGGAACACATACACACTCTAAAGTATTATCAGTTATCACTTAGTTTTGTTACACCCTTTATAAATTAACACTTAGGGTGAAGCCAAACGAGCGTAATAATTTGTGAGTCGTGAGTCGCAGAATTTCTGCCGGCCAAAATTTCTTTTCATACAAATCACGACTCACAAAATTACGCTCGTGTGAATCAATCAGGACTTTTGTATGAAACTGAATGCAGCAGAATTCTGCCCGGCAGAAATTCTGCGGCTCAC
Source organism: Polyommatus icarus (assembly GCA_937595015.1). Lineage (NCBI taxonomy): Eukaryota > Metazoa > Arthropoda > Insecta > Lepidoptera > Lycaenidae > Polyommatus > Polyommatus icarus. The sequence continues at coordinate 6,024,394 of OW569329.1, read as the reverse complement.
GACTCACAAATTACGCTCGTTTGGCTTCACCCTTATAAGTGTCGAAACACACTAGGCTGAATTACGCCGGCGTATATTCCGCCGCGTTTCAAACTCAAACAAAATACGGGCGTCAACGCGAGAGGTGACACACTATTCCGTCGCGTTCCGTCCGTATTTTGTATGAAATTTTGAAACGCGGCGGAATTTACGCCGGCGTAATTCAGCCTAGTGTGTTTAGAGTTTAGACACTAAGAACAACCCATACCCACCTCGTACGTATTAGGGGGACACTTGGCGAGGCAGGTCCGGTTCCGTCCGTACTGGAAGGAGAAGTTGGCACAGACGTGGCAGTCGCTAGGCAGCGGGCCGTCGCAGCCGCCCAGACAGAAGGCGTGGCAGCACGTCCCGTCGGACATGCACGCGCGCCCGCCGCACGCGGTTGGACAGTCTGAAAGAACACTCTTATCAACTGTGGACTTACTAGACATGATAGAAAGACAATTTTCTGTTACAGTTTTCTGACAGCATTGTATTAGCTCCGTGGACAGCAGAAGACATGATGCAGATGGTTTTAGTGCTTGTTCAGACACAGCGGGAGCCGCGCGGTTCCCGTGCGGAAACCGAGCGATTAATTGCGAACGGTGTAAATTGTAATACAACGCCTTTGTAATAAGCTAGAACAAGCACTTACGCACTCTTTGCATCGGTCAAAAGTCAAAACAAACTGGCTTTGTCAAAGTATAGTTTAGATAAAATCTAAAACACTCTCTTTTACACGGCCAATTTGTCCAACACACATTTTCATCACTGCAACTTCTGTCTCGCCAGATTCAACAGTGGTGGAACCATGGTGGAACCTCTAAAGCGCAATACACACTGAGCCCGCCGGGCCGCCGACATAATATGTCGGCAACTTTTTGTCGACGGTCTAGTTGGCGGCTTCACATAATACAAGTCGGAAAATTTGGTCGGCGGCATGTCGGCGGCTTGAGATGAGAAAAATTGGCAGTCAGTGATTGGTCAGTGATTGCCGCGTGTCTATTAGGTTGTGTCGCCGGGCAACTGAGCGCAGGCGTACCCAAGCCGCCAACATGTCGGCGGGTAACATGCGCGGGCGCACGTTGCCGACGTCATTATTTTCATACAGGCCGCCGGGTTGTGTCGCCGGGCTTTGTCGGCGGCCCGGCGGGCTCTGTGTGTATGGCGCTTAACCACGACACCTTTGATCTGATATCAGGAATTCTCAAGGGACAAGCGTAATCTGTCTTATTACTCAAGATAATCTAAAAGCTTCTTAAACATAAGGACCCTGAGCCATGTAAGGCCAATCTAACGGGAAAATGCTTGTTATTCGTTTATTAACTAAATAAATTAAGAAAACAAATTATCAAGTAATGCACTGTTTCATAAGGTATCATATTATAAATCACTTTTTAACCTAGCTTCAATAGCCATTCAATAAACTAAAGTTTTGTTAAGGCTCTTCCAAATGGCCTTGCAAGGAACACAGCTCCAAACAAGGCCAATATTATACGTCAGTCGTTTAACTTAAAAATAGAGCCACAATTATTTATTTATTTGCTTTTACTAAAACAACATTATAATTTCTTTCAATTAAGCAACACATTAAATGCTCAATATATTTATATCATCTAAAAAAACTCTGACGAACATTGCTTGAACATCATCTTATAACTAAGAATATATAAAAGGAAATTCTTTAAAAATAGTAGCGATGAGTGTCACATTGACACCTTATAACTAATTGCTAATGCGTTTTATAATACAAACAATTTTTTTGAAATCTAAAATGGCCTTCTTATGGGCCCGTTCTTTATAAGGCCAAAATGTTCAATATGCGTGTATAAGTTTAATAATCCTAATAAGTAAAGATGTTTTTAAAAACAACATTATTTTAATTGTTACGGTACGCATCGATAACTAAAAATAACTGTTTATATGTTAATGATGTTTAGATGTTCCTTGTAAAGTTTATGTTCCCTAGCAAGGCCAACTATCAAATCTTTGGTTGGGCCTTATAAGTCCTTCCTAGGAACATTACCAATATTTTAATGTAAATCGAGGCATAAGTAGACTTTCTTTTATTAGTACCATACATATATCTCTATACGATACTGCCCTGTAATAAAATTTGAGATAGATATAGGTTATGTAACTAAAAACTAAAGTTTTTCAGGGTGCGGAAATTACAATTGTAGCCTCGACAACCAAAGTCAACAAACAGTGAGATCTCACTGCCACAATAACGGCGCGATCGACTCGCCGCCGCGTTTGTGGCCATAAGTTTGATGGATCTAAGTGTGTAGTAGAAGGAAAATGTCTTTACATGACGATAACTGCGACTTTTTGATAGTTGGCCTTCAAAGGAACATGTTCTTACATGGCTCAGGGTCGTTAGAGCAAATTAATATTCTTAAAAGACACCGAACTGCTTGGCTTAGCATTTTTTTTTTTTTTTATAGAAGGCAGGTCGCTATAGCCCTGGCGTCACTGCGACCCATGAGGATCTATTGTGACTCCTTCGCACTAGAGAATCATCCCCAACCCAATACTGCTCATAAATTGAACGATATGGTTGGGGTTGGTGCCACGAATTTCCTCTGTGGATGAGTATTCGTGGCGACCAAGGTGCCTGTTCCTGCTCTGTACTAGAGCAGGACAGTCGAGGAGAAGGTGTATAGGTGTTTCATCCTCCTCCTCACAGAATCTGCAAGTCGTTATACTACAAATACCCATTCTGTTTAGGTGTTTGTTGAGCTTGCAGTGCCCAGTTAGGCTTCTGGTAAGGATTCTTAATTGGTTCCTACCCAGGGTGAGCACTAATTCTGATAGTTTCTTGTTGAAGCCAGGAATTAGTGCCTTGGAGTGTTCAAGGCCAGGGGTCTCAGCCCATTGCTTCCTGCATAGTGTGTGGCCCCATTCCTTGAGCACTTGCTTTGTGGTACTGGGAGTTATACCACAGGCTTAGCATGGTCTTTCTACGGAAGAATAGACAAAGTGACAGTTACACAAAGGAAATCCGCCAATTTGTCACTAAAAACTGTCAGTAGGTCCATTTTTTCTCGTTTCTACTGCTGGACCTTCTAAGTACTAAGAATGATCAACTTACCCCTCTTCTGACAGTGTTTGTCGTCCCAGCAGAGCAGTCTGCCGGTGGAGTCAGCAGGGCACCTCTCCACGCCCGCCGGTAGAGGGCTGTGGTCCTCCATGCGGCTCTGTGCGTGCGGGCACAGACCGCAAAGCCGGGTGTCGTAGTTCGCCTATAAATGTAGAAAAACCTTTTTAAATTATCTTCTAAAACATACTATGGTAACATCTAAGAAATTGATTCATAGGCAGTTGATATGTAATTTTGTAAATCGTCATCCGGCGGTTGGGTTTGACAAAACGCGACCAAAATACGTAGGTCCGCAACTGCCTATGAATAAACTTCTCTGATAGTACAAACCACGTTTTGTCAATATGTGGTGTTGTGCTATCTCGTAGACTGGGCCTCAGGATAATTCAAATTTTCAATTACTAATACGAATGTGTTTAAATGTTGTTTTGCTATTCTGTCAAAACTCTGCGTAAATTTAATTCGCATTGTAGCAACACTTCTTGCACTTTGCAGAATTCAAATTTTCGTAATTGATTCTTGCATCATAAGACAATTGACCGAACCCTGAAAGATATCGTATTTCAACCCTGCACGGGGTACTACACGTACTGTACAGGGTGGATATACGATACTTCACCGTTCACGTGAGGCTGTGGAGCACCAGTAACACAATACCACTTACGCTTATAATACTATTTTCTGCTCCGTCAGCTATGATACGCGACCAGTCTATTGTGTTGGCGTAACACAAGTGGTCGTTGTTCTGAATCCTGACGGCACCCCTTTCGATCCTCGAAAGCGAACGCAGTCCAAGTGACTGGAAAGAAAAAATATAGGTCAACCACAGTAGAGAACATTCTTATTGATTCCGTTACATTATCAAAAAACATCATAGGGAGAAAACAGAATATAATGAAGGCATTTTGAATAAAAAAATTAGTCCGGGTGATAAAGACTGGCGCAATCATGTTCTCGTTTTTAGTAAGAATTAACACAGATCGAAAATAGCCCTATTGGCTATAACAAGGGAGTTGTAAACATGTTAAGTTAGTCGAACTAGTTATAGTATCAATTTGTGAGCAATAAAGAGCTATCTATCTATCTAGAGTCTACGCAGTATTTATTACACAGGGTGTAACAAACCTAGAAGTGATAATTCTTTAAGGTGTGTAGGTAATGTGTATGTCCCGTGTGACTAGTTCACTGTGAAAGTAGCAGCACAGACAGAGCAATATTTTTTGTGATTTGTATGGACAAGCGTGTCATGTATTTTTCCATACAAAGATGAAAAAAAATACTCTTTCGGCGCTTATACTTTAAAAGCGAACTCTACACACCCATACACACCCTAAAGTATTATCACTTAGTTTTGTTACACCCTGTATAAGCAAACATACACACCCTAAAGACGTATTATCACTTTTGTTACAACTTGTAGGAATTTACCTCGAGTCCTTCACTGTCGAATATGACGAGGGCGTAGTCCTTGAACAGTTGCAGGCCCCGGATCACGGACAGGTTGGGGAACAGGTCGCCCAGGTTCTTCACACCGTTCAATCTGTTACAGAAAATGTTAAAGGCTAGAGTTCGGTTGCAGAACACTTACAAATTATTAGTACTATCAGAGAAGTTGATTACGCAGATGGCGGACAGCTACGTAATGTGAGGGTGTTTGAAATTCTATTTATATATTGCAACCAGGTGATTTGACAGAATTGCAATTGAAATCTGTCGAGTCTGTCAAACCTCGTCGCGTTGCGGTCTGGATTGACCCTTAGGGTGGATTGTAGATGTATTCATCTAAATTTCTCTCTCGTCAGTCTCATTCACGTTCAGACCCATTTTTATAGACTATTTAAAAGTTACAGATTTTAAATTAATGTGATTTAAGTGACTGCATAGTTCATATTCTTTACTAACTTCTGAATTTTCACATGTTATTAGGATAGCTTCGCGGAGCACTTGGAATGCCTCCAGGGATCACCAGTGGTCCGCGGACCACCGGTAGAAACGACTGAACTAAAGAAATGACGTATGTCCATCAACTGTCTATGAATCTATTTCTTTGATGGTACATTGCATTGACCCAACCACTTGTCTTTTCGACTCGCACAAAATGATTGCAATAGAATAGTAAACGAGTGCGAGAAACTAGGTAGCTTTGGGTGATTTTGGGTCAATAGATGGATTTCTGCTTGCTAAGGGACGGGTATTTTCTTTTAATACTTAGAAATTACATACTTTAATTATTTGTTCATATTAAAAGAAATATACGTTTTCGTAACTAAATGAAAACTTACACGGGTAAACATAATCATAATATTAATATTATGTTATTGTTTGTAGTAATTTTATTGTTATTAATCAACACGCGAGCACATAAAAATATTATATCTCACTACCAAGAAAAACATTCGACTCGAAGGTCGAAGTATATTTCAAACAAACAGTCGTGGTAAAACGTTTTTGAAGTGTTTTTTTTTTAGGTTTTTTAACTGAAGTCTCTATACAATATGGCTTTCGCGATAACTTCAAAATATTAACCTCAACAACGCTGTTGAATCCTTATCCTTATTCCTTATAAATAAGTGTCTGTCGGTTACCGTTTTATACTTAAACAGCTGAAAGTATTTAGATAAACTTTGGTGTAGAAAATATACTTGAACGGTCTTATTAATAAAAATGGCCTACACCCAGCACAATCCGTCCTTACACTCGGAGTTGTTAATCCAGGAGTAAGGCCGACTTAGCTCTGGTATTAAATTCTTATTTATAAACGTGGAGTAAGTTTGGAGTAACAATACATTCCTTACATCGGGATTAAAGAGTGCATTATGGCAACCCTTCCAATTTAAAAGTAAAAAGTGTCACTGAGGGAATGAACTAACGTCAGAAATGACATTAATTATGACACTGACAGTCAACATACTTTGCCTGTTATTATTTCAAAATTCAAAATATGTGCGGGTTTTGCTGTAGTGCATGCCGTGCATGGGGTGCTAAGGTGTTTAGTTTGTTTTGTTCTTTGGTTTTGTTAGTAAGTACTGTTATTTTGTGCAAGTTTGCAACGTTACCTCTTTGAAGTTTTGTACTTCGAATATGTGTTGAAAAGAAATAAAATATATAAATTATCGAATACAATGAGCAAACAAACAGCGTATTCGTTACAGTAATTGGGATAAACTTTTTTTTGTTCGCTCATTGTATTTGATAATTTATAATAATAAATATTATTATATATTTATTTGATAATTTATAATTAAATATTATTATATTTATTTGATAATTTACAACAATAAATATTATCATATTTTAAATATAATAATATTTATTATTACAAATTATCAAATACAATGAGCGAATAAACAAAATGTATTAGTTCCAGTAATTGGGATGAAGATGAAAAAGTAAGTTTTTACGATAACGTTCGCGTTAGACATCTGGTACCTATAAAATGTTGGGTCGATTTTTTGTTCCAGTGTTTTTTTCGTTCAAATGTCAAAATACACCTTTGTTCTATACTTAATCTCTCCTTAAACTAGGTAGTGTGAAGGACTAACTTTTATTCCGAGAGTAGATTCGGATTAGTTTACTCCTTCCTTATTCCATGTTTATTAATACTGAATTTTATTACTCTTACCTTAAGCCTAGGAGTAAAGTTATTCTTGCTCTAGTCTGTTTTTATTAATAAGGCTGTGAGAGACGGGAGGAGGTTAGTTTTTGTCGCGGAACATTACAATTTCCACGCGATAATTTAATTTAGGAACCTATCAGACAGAGCGGTCACGCGTTCAAGCGTTCGCTTTCTGCGTTCGAGCGGTCAGTCACACAGAAGGAATTCTGACGCGGTCAGAATGCCCCCTGTGTGAGTATCTCTATAATGTGATACAGAACAAAGAACGCAAAACTGACCGCTCGAACGTTTGATCGCGTGACCGCGCTCTCGGTCTGAAAGGTCCCTTAGATCATAGGTGCAACTGTGTTGAGGGGTCATCTAGTCTTATAAATTATAAATTCTCATCAAAAACCTTCAGAAAGCGCGCATTAACCCATCAATCCCCAAACAGCAGTCAGCTGCCGCATGACAATTGAAAATCTATTGTGTCTGCGATACCCGCGATGGTGGTGTTAATCACCCACCTGTATATCAGTATGTAGCCGGTGACCTCCCTGAGGTGCGGGAAGGTGATGTTCTCGAAGGAGGCGGGCGTGCCGCGCTCCATCAGCACAATGCTGAGGTGGCCCTCGATGACGCGGCAGTCGCGCAGCTTCAACATCTCCTCCGGTTTGTTCCGGATGTCGATCGACGGACATACTGCAACAAATATTGAACGTTAGTTATGAAATACAAGCAAAGCGTTCGGACTTAGGACAATACAAAACATTATGAAGGGGTACATTACAGACTACAGTTTCAGCTTTTCTCGCACGAGCACGCTGGTATTCATAGAAAAATAATCCTTGAACGTGGGTGATGCTGATGAGTGATGACTGATGAGCGATGACTGATGGAAGGAAATCAGACTCTCTGCAAAGAATGCTAATAAACCTTAACGCCCTGAATAGGTGGCTAGAAATCTTTCTTAAATTGTTATCAGCTAAAATTTTGTTAAAAATACATGCCTTCCTTTTCATATATAAATAAGTAAGTAACAAACAACAATTTGAGAACGACAGAAATATTATCACGATATTAATCCTTCGATTGCGGATTCTTGGAAATCTATTGTTCACCAGTCGCGATCACCAGTGCTCTTATAGGGCTTGATAGATTAAATTCAGGATTAATTATAATTCTGCAGATTGGCGCAAGTGGAGCTAAGTAGCGAGAATATAATTATGATTAAGATGTAAATTTTGAGGATTAAAACGCAATTTGTACAACTAAAACTAGCTTGTTAGTTATTTGGTAATTACTCCTAGTTTAAAGTGGCATAAATATTTAATAGCCGCATTATGTTCCACGACATCTGAACACGGAAGGTTAATAACGTTTGAGTAAATTGTTCTGCGAAAACAAAACAATTCCTAGACGCTGCCGTGAACAGTAAACACACTCATTTGTACTAATTGCCCCCCACCGAACAATTACGACTTCCAGCTAAATGGAGATAGCACACTTTGGCAATAAAAACAAAACTTATAATGCGGTATGAATAAGTAAGGAACGGCAAAGGTACGACACTTGACCGGATTTTGTCTTTACGCCGGTTTACGCTCGGTAATAAAATATAGGTATGTAAATTAAACTTAAAATTTCTAGTAAACAAATTAGACGTCTTGTATTACACTAACATAATAATATTATGTATTTTACTTTTGTTACTGAACTCTGAAGTAACTTTATTTATCAGACAAGGAGAAGACATTTTATATTATGTACCATCGAAGAAATTGATTCATAGGCAGCTGTTGACGGACCTACGTCATTTGGTCAGGTTATGTCAATTCAATGTAAGTCGTGACCATAAAGTTAATATACCTAGCGCCTAGCGGTATTTATGTTCCTGACCTGTCGGCTGGGATTGAGTGTTGACATAACTCGACCAATAATTAGGGAGCTGGTGAGCATTTAGGTATATGATTTGCACAAGTTTCACATCGAGGTAGATTGTAGTTTACGTCATTACGAATAGATTTGGTCCAGTAAATTAAGGTCCTACGTCAGTGACGTAGGACCTTAATTGACCGTTTTCGCGTTACAGCCGATTGAAATTGCTTAAAAAAAAGGGGATATTAAATCATTTGCACATGTATGCCTCTGGGGTTCATGGTCACAAACAGCTTGGAAACGAAGAAAATCGAAGAGGCAGACATTCAAGGCTCTGCATTATTATGGGGCGGAGTTGTAAAAATGTTAAAAAAAAAGCTCTACTAAGTAATTTGCACACGGTTCTCATTTCAGGCCCATTCGATTCATTATGACTCCGTGGATATGACAAAACGTTTGGCAGACATTTTGCTCACTGATTTTAGGTCTATAACTGTTTGAAATTCACGAAATCAAGGTGAAGCTGGTATCCGGTATTGCAAGGGACTTATTGTCATTCTTTATAGTATATTGTTATTATTTAGTTTGCGGTAACGATTCAACTTCTTCTGAAGCTGAAATCTATGGAATCACTGTGGAGAAATTTCATACCTGCGGAGACGTAGTTAACAGGTAGAAACCGAATACTTCTGACGCGTGTTTAAAATTGAATTTTGTACTTCTAGCTTGGCGCGAGCGTAGGGTTGAAAAAAATGAATTTCAAATGGTCTGCCTTTGAAATATCAGAGGCCTGAACGTCTGCCTCATCGAGTTTCTTGGTTTTCATGATAAATTCAACCATCAATCCAAGAGGCAGACATGTGCGCATAATATAGCACTTATTTTATTTTTTACATTTTTGAAACGCTGTCGATAGCGAACGCAGAGGCAACATGCTGGCAGACTATTTTTCTGTTGTCCTTCTCATTGTTATTAATTTAACAATTTCAATCTGCCAAGTGTGCACTTCATATAGAGTTTTTTAAATCATAAAAAAACTTAAAAAATTGAAAACTACAAAAGTCAGAGCCCTGGATGTCTGCCTCTACGAATTTTTATGTTTACAGTATGACTATGATCATCAGCCCCAGAGGCAGACATGTGCATATAATATCACCCACCTTTTTTTTCAACATTTTTGAAACGCTGTAAATTGACAGCGCAGCGCCACCATGATGACAGACGAGGTTCTTGATGTTTCTTAGGGTATAATTATCACTATTAATAACGTGGCAGACGTATGCTGATCATATAGAAATTTTGCTCGCCCGCTCCCTAGCTACAATCTACGCAGGTGGCGGACCTGCCTATGGATCAACTTCTCTGATAGTACAACGTCTGTATAAACACAGAAATTAAAATAAATTTTACGTACGCTTTTATTAGCTTGACATGTTTATAAGAACGGTTAATTTACTAACTCAATTACAATGAAGTTTGAACAATAAGCTGAAGATGATATTCGGTAAATAAATTATCTTTTTATGTATTTAATAAACGTTATCTGCGCATTAATCTCATTAAGAATTTAATAACGCGGAAATAATTACTATTGCGTTAAAACAAAAAAAGGACCCAAAAAATTATATTATTTTTTTGCATTTAGCCCGTGGAAACGAAGATAATACTCAAAATGACCTGGGAAGTGAGAAAGTTGGAAAGATAAGCGGTAATCGTCGTCAAACATAAGAATCGTGAGAATCAAAATCATTAGTACACACTAAAATACTAAAAGAAAAATTTCATTACGCTTGCCATCGACGTACAGTACAGAATGAATAACACTCATACTTTGCCAGGACACTAATGGCTCCCGTAACTGGCATAAACACCTAAGGTAATGAAAATTGTCTGACCGTCCTGAGTCTTACAGACTACAACTAAAAGTACAAAAGTACCAAATTCCACGAAATGGTAGCAACCATTTTTTGGACTCTTCCATATATTTTATTACGAGTTGATTGAACGCGCAACAAGTCAGTTATCTCGCGGGAACCGTACAATTTCAAGGATAAAAAGTATCCTATGTCCTTTCCCGGGACTCAAATTATCGCCATACCTTTCAGCAAAATTGGTTCAACGGTTTTGGTGTGATTTCGTAACAGACAAACTGACTTTTCGTAGACGCTGACCCATTTAGGCAAGCGTCTTGAAAAACTTTCCCGATCAATTATTACAGATAAGCGACATAACTGTTTGTTTCTATACATAACCATAGAAGTAGTGGCAAGGTCGGCCGCGTATTGCGTAGTTCCATTTCGAGTGTTTAGCTCACGCACTCAGTACGCAGCGAGGAGGCGGCAAAAACGCATGCCGGTACCGCGCATGCGTCGACGGAATGGCGTCTTACTTAACCCTCGGTTGGTCACGTGGGGTCCTTAAATGCCCGAAGTTTGCGAAAACGTGAAAATCTATATTTAAATTAATCGAAGCAACTCCGCTCTTTTGGTAATTTCCGGAAAAGAATTATTTTACGATATGATTGCCACTAATTTTAGCTCGCGTGCATGTACTGGGGGGATAACCATGCACACAACCAAAGACCAAGGGTATACACATCACAATAAGATACATTTTAGCTTAGCATAAAACTGTAGTTACTAGGGGCGGATCTTCTCTATTTTTCATGTTTTTTTTAATATTTTTGGAAATAAATATTAAGAAACAAAATGTTTCGGTTCATAATATTTTAATATAGATTTACTAACAATTTATTCAAATAAAATGGATAATTATCCTCGTTAATACTTATATTTCGATGAATTTGATTTTTGTCGGAGGTGAGTTTGTAAATTAATTACAGCCAAAGTATTACGTTTTATAAAAATGTTTATGGTTTAAAGTCTTTTAAATATTGTGCTTTATATCTCATATTTTTTTACATTTCGTTATTATATTGGAACTAAGTAAACCGGGAGTCACGGATTAACAAATTGAGGTTGATCCTCGCCTTAAAGACCCCAGGTGACCAATGGCGTTATTTTAAAAGCGCGACCAACCGATGCAAATGAACATCACACGAAACAGATTGCAAAAAAATTGCGATAGAAAATTTTATTGATAACAAAAAACGTCACACGATAAAATGTAACATACGTTTGAAATAAATGCAAGTGAATTTTTCACGTCTTCGTCTTTTTATCAGTCTCTATTTTTTGCTTTTTACCCCACGACGTTACGTTACGAGAAGTTTTATTGATAAGAAAAAAATAGCGTAACACAAAATATTGTATTACGTAGTAAATTGACGTAGTTTTTTCATACGTGTCCGTAACTATCTCTCTATGTCTCTTGTTAAGATACTTTCCACTCCAAATCGATTTCGTTTTTACTCGAAATCGAAATTCTGCTACATAGTAGTGTAGCCTATATAGACATTGACATTAAATATAACTATTATTAATTGCAAAATAGTCTACAACTTTTTATATGGCATGGGGCTATTAAGAGCGGTAACTGTTAATTATACATAAAAGTAGGTTAGTTACTTCTTCGCTTGTCTGCAAAATGTACGTATTTTAACGCAATGAAAATTTATTTTCAATTTTGAACAAATACCGACGAAGAAATGCCGACGTCATGATTGCGTAAATAGTTTTGTAACGTAAACATCAAGTATTCTACATTTCATACCTAGAAATAGTAGATAATAGATATCAGCGCTCGTAACATACTTTGGAAGCAGTTCAAAGAGAATGGACTGGCTATGCCAAGTCGTAGTCACATGAATACTACGCGAATACTTCTGTTTGCTGAGTAGGTAGCTATATCTAGGGTTGCTAGGTCGACAAACCTAAGACTGAGGTTACACGCACAGACTGGCATCAGTTAAGGGTCAATTCAGACCGCAACGCGACGCGTAGATGCATATTTTCTAATTTTGAATGGATTTGACAGATTTGCTAGACGTCTCACGCAATTATAGAAATCTGTCAATTCAGTACAAATTTAGAAATGCATCTACCTACGCGTCACGTTGCGGTCTGAACTAACCCTTAGACTGACGCCAGAATGATGGCTAAAAAATACTATACATACGAGTACAAAAAAATATCTGTCCGTCAATCAAGACGTTAATTCCCCCGTCATATTTTCTGAAGGACTGAACTGATGCCAAACTGAGGGTGTAACCCTAGTATAACAGCCAGATAAGTGAGAAAAGCCGAATTGTGGAAAAAGCAGGACGCTCTACAATAAAACACATAAACAAAACAAATCTTCTTCTCCTTAAGTTATATATCATAATATGAGACATTTTCTATTAATAATGTTGATTTTTAATAAAACATAAATTGTTGATTCAATTTTATAAACATGCGGGATCCCGCGGGATTGGCCAATTCCGCAAATCAATCCCGCGGGTTTTTTTTTAATTTTTTATTAAATAAGGGGGCAAACGAGCAGACGGGTCACCTGATGGTAAGCAACTACCGTCGCCCATGGACACTTGCAACATCAGAAGAGCTGCAGGAGCGTTGCCGGCCTTTTAAGAGGGAATACGCTCTTTTCTTGAAGGTTTGCAGGTCGTATAGGTCCGGAAATACTGCTGGTGACAGTTCGTTCCAGAGTTTTACAGTGCGCGGTAGAAAGTTACGCGAGAAACGCACTGTGGAAGACTGCTACTCATCAAGGTGATGAGGATGGTATGTTTTTCGCGTGGGACGATGGCGAAAAGTTGCAGGTGGTATGATTCCGAACAATTCCTCAGAGCACTCCCCGTGATACAACCGATAGAGGATGCAGAGCGAAGCTACATCTCGGCGTAATTCCAAGGGGTCCAAGCTGTTTGAAACACTATGGCAATCAACAATTCGAGCGGCCCTTCGTTGGATACGATCCAGAGGGAGCAGTTGGTATTTTGGCGCCCCTATGCCCAGAGATGAGAACAGTATTCCATATGAGGCCGAACTTGCGCCTTGTAGAGTTGTAGGCGTTGGTCCGGACTGAAGTACTGTCTCGCTCTGTTAAGAACACCAAGCTTCTTTGAGGCTAATTTGGCCTTACCCTCTAGATGATATCGGAACTGAACTTCGCTCGATATGTTGACGCCAAGTATCTCAATGCTAGGAGAGATGGTTAAAGATGTGCCCTCGAAGCGAGGATATACGACCATTGGTGACTTTTTAGTGGTGAACGCGCAGACTTGTGTCTTGGCGGGGTTGAATTGGACCAAGTTACGTCTACCCCATTCAGAGACCTTCTCCAATGAATTCTCCACCTCAGACACAAGTTCGTTTCGACTCTCAGTGACATTTTGCCGAGAAATATTGGGGGAGCCGGTATATACAGCATCACCTGTACTGTCATCCGCATAGCAATGAATGCCGCTGGTCTGCAACATGTCATTGATATGCAGTAAGAATAGAGTAGGCGATAGCACACAGCCCTGAGGCACACCAGCATCAACAGACTGAGTTTCCGAGCATTCGCCGTTTGGAATTGCCAAAAAAAAAATCGCCGCCGGATTGAAAAAGGTGCGGGATTGCAATCCCTAATAACAATATGGAGATTCGAGAACTTCATAAAGATTTCGCATGATACGTAGGAGGTAGGTAATTACTATAATGTTGATTTGAACTCTATACCTTTAATCTCAAACTTTCTTTTAAATTAAAGATAAGTAATCACCATCATTGAATATCTGAGTGCGGCCGTCATGTATGATGTAATGTCTAGTAGACAAGAAGTTATGACGTCAAGAGGTATTACTGAAAAATGCACAAACTTTATTCTCAATCTATACTAATAATAACTATTATAAATGCGAAAGTCTATCTGTTACCTCTTCAGTCTTCACGTTTAAACCGGTGAACCAAATTTATAACAAACCGAAATACTTTTAGGCCCGGGAAAGGCCATAGGATGATTTCGGTGCTGAAAAAATTAACGGTTCCAACGCGTTAAACGAATTTCTCAACTACTAAATAATGATACTTTATTAGCATCATGTTTACCGATAATACCCCCAAGATAAATCAAATTGGGGCACAACATCAAAACCAATTGAAGTAAACTTGTGTTTGACTCACCAGTCACCCGAGAGAATAAGCTGGGATCAAATTAGATTTGAGTGAGAGGAGAAAACAGAATACGTATTACGTCTATTCATTAGGGAACTTCCCTATATTTGATTAAAGTGGATGAATCTACCCCAATATGCTTTACATACTCGGTTAGGAGAAGTTTAACCATCTTATGAGAATTACGAATGAATATTCCAACAAAAAACATAAACTACGACGAACTATAATATTTTGAACTATAGAATATATTATTATATGTGGTACAAAATATAAATTCTATGACCTAGATTTACCTGCAGCACTATAACAGCGTTAATACAATATTATGCAATAGGAATACAGTCGTTTTTGAACATAAAAATTAGAGCTGCAATTTATTTGAGTTTAAAAGTAGAGCCACAAACTATTGGACTTAAAAAGTAGAGTCAAAAGTTATTGAGCTTAAAACGTAAATTAAAAATTAATTCGGGTTAAAATTTTCAGGCTATTGGGCTTACAAGTAGCCACAAAGATTGGGCATATTATGTAGAGCCATTTGCCCAATATATAAATCGAAAACTTAACATCAACCAACCATCAACATTTCAGTAAGTATTTGCGTGAAGAATCCCAAACATCTATCCTTATTCCTTAAAAACTTTAATATGTTGCATTGGGATTGTTTAATCAAATGCAGCGTACTGATAGCGTTTAGTCGTCCTAATCGCTTACAATCAGGTGTCGACCCATGTGTTGCGAACGTACACAAATAGCTGGTGCGTCTCGCCAGTACGATGCAAATGAACTCCTCTGGGCCCGGACGTCGCGTCTGCATCGGGTATTTATAGACCAAGGAATGTTATTGTACTCGAAGCACGGAAGGAGAAAACATGGAAGTGCTAAAACCGAAAACACCTATTTGTTACACCACTTACACCACATGAAATGTAAAAACCTCGCTCGCTTGCAAAATCCTTGCTGATTCATCTTTTCAAGGTTGTCTCATTCTTGGAGTCCAAAATCACATTTTTTTCCATAGTTCGCGGTAAAGAGTACATGCAGCTAACTCCTGACTGGTGTCATAAGTCAAGGCGCATGTTCTCGAAGCTAAAAGGCGCTATTACGCCGTTTAAAGGCTAAAGTCTAAGACTAAAAAAATCTAATTTCCAAGCCCTGATCAATTTTGCGACATGTTTGATGTCTCAAGTTCGATTGGTTTTTCACTTCAGAGTCTGAAGTTCAGACATCACACCATAAGCACTCACTTCAGTGATATACCCACGATATACCGTACTCATGAGTCATTCATGAGCCTTCTAAACCATCTCAATTTCAATTATAATCTCCAGTTTCAATAACGTTACGTTTGTTTATTGCTGTATGTATATGCAGGCGAACTAGATTTACAAATAGAGTGGGCACGGGGCATGCCGCATGCAGCGCACGTGATACTGTTATTATTTGTGGCGATAATCGTTGTACATTGACGCGCTGATACGAGTACGTTGCCTTGTGTTTTCATAGGAACAAGACTTAGAATTTAGATCATTTCCAGTATTTAAAAGCCTCTCTCTCGTTCTTTGTAAGTATGTGTGAAAGAGATGGCAGATTACACCACTGCACGGGTTAGCCGCACACTAGCGCAAATGAGACAAAAAAAAATCTAAATTCTCAGAGACTTTTTCTGCCACAAAGTTTGCTTATCTCCAGAAGGTACCTTGCCCACCTACCTGCCATAAGTTTATTAATCACACCTTTTTGGCATAAAGGTAAATTCTACAAAGAATAGGTCAATGTACAAATTTCTACCTGTTCCGCGACCGGGCTATACCTAATAAATACTTAGAAATAAACGATTTTATAAACATGTAACACCACATTTATTATCAACGTGCATCATATTATGACAAATACGCAATGTTATCTAAGAATGACCTTTGATAATTCAATTAATATAATACAGATCTAATTTGTATAATATTGTAACATTGGTTACATTTATACAGAGTTGTAGGTCTTTGAACTCAATATAAAAAAGTGATTGTATTTTTTCGAGTTAGCCTTTTATAAGTACTAAAAAATGTAGAGCATAATATTTTCCATTGCTTTCTTAGTATTAGATGCAAGTTAATTGCTAATTTTCATGCATATTTTAGGAAACATCTCGCTCATTATAAGGTCAAGATGTAGAATTGGAAACTACGACTATTAAACACCTTAACAACGTTGCTCGTTTAGAAAACCACCTCCAAACTCAACTCATTGACGATCAAAGCATCAACGATCATTTCGTAAACATGACAGCGAGACGCAGGTCCGTAAGGTTCAAATTGTTCCAGCACCAAGCACCGACACAATAACAAAATATTGAACGCTGCCCCCGCTCCCCCCTCCCCGCGACGCGCCGCCCCCGCCCGCGCGCTTACTACGGCACTCTACAGCCTGCCCCGCCTCCCATGCGCACGGAAAAACCACATCCTCGATTGAGTCGATTCATAATTACTACAAAAAGGGACTCAAGTGCACTATTAATTACTGTTTGTTATGGCCGCGGCGTGTAACCATTACGCATTGCGCAATACTGGTATTTGTAGTATACAAACATGGGTATGAAGTGGTTGTTTACGTTTGTTATGTTCACTGAATTATAAGCTTTTGTTTTAATTACATTGGTCTATTTGTAAATCTAGTTCACATAATACAATAAAACGAAAAACGGTTTTGAAAGTGAAGATTACTCAAATCATCCTTGAGATATATTTTCTACTACCATAATTTATTGGCTCATACGACTCGAAGACATGCAGGATCTAATTGATCAAACATATTTCGTAGTAAACAAAGCGTTTGGCGGGCGAAGTGGAACAGGACGCGGCGGGCTATAAATGATAAGTCTTGGCGCAGCGCGGTTACGTTTACGATAATTTCGTAAAATTATAGTCAATGGGCTCTGGGAGCGGATAAACAAGTTGCGTCATTGAGTAGTGGCCGCGTCGTAATGCACCGCTGCACGCCGCGCGCCGTCAGTGCAGCGCGGCCTGTGCGGCGTGCACCCGCCTGCGCGCCTCACCCGCTCCGTTACAAGAGTTTATGTAACGAGAAATTGTAAGCAGACTTGGTTGGGTTTTGTTTAGACCAGACAGATGAGGAATTGAGGACTAATTTTGACTTTTAACACAATCAATCCCAATCTTCTGATGGTACCAATTAGAGAGCACTGTTAAACGTTCTCTATAATATTAATGTTTAAGTCTCTATAATTATTGTGTCTAGGACACTCTAGAGTCTAGACTCTTGCGAGGGGAAAGATCGTGCCTACCTTGGAGATAATAATATGTAGAGATTTATACACACTAAAAACTCCTCGGTAGAGGCAAGGGATTATGTAACGAGAAATTGTAAGCAGACTTGGTGGGGTTTTGTTTAGACCAGACAGATAAGGAAATGAGGACTAATTTTGACTTAACACAATCAATCCCTTCTGATGGTACCAATTAGAGAGCACTATTAAACGTTCTCTATATTAATGTTTAAGTCTCTATAATTATGTCTAGGACACTCTAAGTACCTTGCCACACGATGCGGTGCGGCGGCTGTACTCGTACGGCGACTGACCGGTGCCGCTCCGGTGTCCTACATATAAAAATGGATGGTATGGCACACGGCGCAGTCCGGACTCCGGTGCGTTCCGGCCTCCGCACGCGCACCGGAATCGAGATGATGCGGGGATGCGGGGAGCTCGAGTCCGTCGCTGCTACAGTACTGCAAAACGTTGCGGTGCCGCACTCACCGCGAGGCCGGTAGTCCGGTGAGACGGACACCGGTGCGGTGCCGCACCGCGTCGTGTGGCATGCTCCCCTTGGAGATATGTAGATATTTGTACACACTAAAAACTCCTCGGTAGAGGCCTCTTGAACGCTACAACGCTTCGGAAAATATTTTTAAGAGCTCTAACTTTTAGTCCCATTTTGGTCCTTCACAATTAATCTGTTAATTTATTTATTACCCAAAAATTAGGATATATCGTATAAATAATATTAGCAGATCACCAAACCAACCAAACACTTGACTCTTGAGTTTGTATTACGAACGGTTTTTTCCTGTTGCTGATGACGCAGTATATATACGCAATGACAAAAGTAAACAGCAATAATTTCAACAAGGCTGTTAGGAGTTTTAATTTTTCGGTAAAACATTTTCAGATTAGTGTGTTCCAAAATGGCTAAATACAAGGTTTAACGCAATCAAAAGTAGAGTTTTGAGAACCCTTCAACCCCTGGCCCAATTCATTCTAAATGGATTCGTTGCTTGTCTAATAATATCATAGCATGACCTTTAATAGGAACTCCTAAGATTACCAAAGGTGATTGGCATTAACCGCTGTCGATGCCTTTTTTCAGAAAGAAATGCGTTCTGCATACCTTGCGATTCTGTGGGAGGATACGGGATATTAGACTCCACATTATACAAGCACGAGTTCGTTAAGATCTTCTTCACGCTTCTGGCGGGCCATAAAAACTATTGTACATTAAATAGAGCAAAGTCTATCACCTATCTAATACACTCTGACATTGGCAACCCACGAAACTGCCATTAAAGAAGAAGACTACAACACTTGAAGTCACTGTCGAGACCTTCAAAGGAAAGTTTCAGTATATTTCGAAAGTGAAACGGAGCAACCAGTTTATTGCTTAGGAAAAAGATCGGAGGTGCTCCACAACTGCAAGTGTAATTCGCACAAAATCTGAACCAGCCAGTCGGTCACAAGTTATTTTGACAGACACATTCGTCAACAACTAACAGCACAGCATAAATACAGTAGGTCGAAAATGAAAGATCGTCACACGTATAGATTAGATGACTTGAAGTAGCAAAATCTAGGACAACACGTGTAAAGCTTGTTTTTGTGTAAAACAAATGATAAAATCGAATTTTGTCAACACAGATAACTTTTACGCACATGCGACGTGTTATTATATAAATATTGTTTTGCTAGTACTAGTTCTATTTAACTAATCTAGTTGTCTTATCTGGAATAACACTAATGTGCGCTATAACATGCCATAACATTGAGGACCCCTGGAAATGGGAAAATTAGTACTGAAAGAAGGGAACGAAACCTGCTGCGAGAAAAACTTTTGGCGACTTTTTCCGTTGCCCGGGTGGAAGTCACAATTGGGCAACAGAAAAACTCGCCAAACCAAGCAGAACCTTGACCAGGCAACGACTCCATCTGGGGGGTGTCTGAACACCCTCACTCACACACCTCACTCGACGTGTCTGCCGACGACCAGGCAGACGCCTGCTGATAGGACTGCGGTGGCCCCACATTTCCCGTGGATCTGTCAGTAGCGGCGCACAAAGGAACACGGTCGGGTTTTAGTGGGTAGAGCTGCGGCCACTTACCATCTCATCGGTCACAGCGAGTCCCACATACCCCGGTTGTCCATAATGGCATTTCCCGACCAAAAAAAGGCAACGACTCTATCGACGGGCGAGGATTCTGGTACAAGAAACATGTAAGCTTAGAAGTTGGTCTACTATATGTCGTGGTAACGGCGATAAGAGGGGCGCTAGCCGCGGCGCTATTTCGGACGCGGCGGCTGACTCAGTGCACTTTCACTGCAAATAGATTATAGAACTGGCCGTCTACCGATTATTGGCGGCGCTCCACATTTAGACCAACAATATGCACACCGATGTAAGCGATTACGGTCCGGATGTCCGACATGTAAACATTCCCACGGCAGTTCATAGTTGGACCCGCATTCGCCAAATTACAGTTTAATGGTCAATCTGTGATCATCTATGTTGAGTAAATCATTTATCTCAATATGGACTTCTCAGTGATGATCAATAGATATTAGATACCCAATGCGGAGAACTGATAGGTCAGATAGGTGATACGGACAAGTTTTTATTGAATCATTGCATAGATACGAGTACGTCTAAGATATATTTTATCAATTTGTAGTAGGTATATTCTATACATATTACAAGTATTTAAAACTACGCAACGGATTTTGATGATTCTTTCAGTGTTAGATAGCCCATTTATCGAGGAAGGCTATAGGCTATATTTTAACACGCTAAGACTAATAGGAGCCAAGAAATAGAGGAAAATCTGAAAGAAAACGGGGAAAATTATTTGAAAGGGCTATCTTGAACGCGCTAATCTCAGGAACTACTGGTCCGATTTGAAAAATTCTTCCAGTGTTAGATAGCCCATTTAATGAGGAAGGCTATATTTCATCACGCTAAGACTAATAGGAGAATGTGGAAAATTTCATTATTTTTTCAGTGGCTATAAATATTTTATACCCGTGCGACGCCGCGCCGGGGCGGGTCGCTACTAATTTATATATTTATGAAAACCATTTTTCTGTTAGAGGGCGTACTAATTTGTAAATAACATTATTGTAATATTAAAATACTTAATTGAATTGACCTTCTGGTTCAATGAATCATCATAATTTATATTGTATAAGATGTTTTATTATACTTATTGTTTAAGTATAATTCTTAGAAAAGAAAGCTCCTTAATATTCAGGACAACATATTAAGGCAACTAGTACACATTGTCCTTTAAATACATATGTAAATAGCAGCTACTTCTGAGTTCCGACTAACTGACTTCGCTGAATCATACGCCTAAGTTAGTTTAGACGGATACAGTTTCTTGTCCTAAATTCCAGTTCTAAAAACGATCAAAATAAACACAGCTATAAATCTTCTACTGTTATAGCATCTAGGAAATCTAAATATTTTCAAACACAAAGCTGATTGACTGATAGATCAACACACAGGCCCATAGACCATACTCCATAGAGCTAGAAACATGAATTTTTGCACACGTGTTCGTCTTATGATGCAGGCATTAATTTTACTTCGACAGTATTTTAGAAAATTCCGACCCTTACCTGCGTTTCCACCAGAGATGTGTTGCGAGGAATGTGTTTTTGAGAACCAATAGATCGCTTCATTGACGTGACCTCGCTCAGCACAGCGATTCTATTGGATCTTAAAAACACATTCCTCGCAACACATCTCTGGTGGAAACGCAGGTAAGGGTCGGAATTGAGAATGAAAACTTGTTTCCGGAAGAAGCCGAAAAAATAGCCTAGTCTGCTTAGCTTAGAATTTAATAAGATAATCGCGAATTTGCCAATCAATAGCTAACAATTACTGGAACTTAACTGTTAATAATATGAGCTTGTGGACAGCATACCTGGCTCTCGCTTCCTCAATTCACTTCTGCGGATTCTATCTACAAAAGGAAAGGAGGAAGTGTAGTCCGTGAATATTTATTTTGTTCGATAAGCAAACTTATTAGCACAACGTTTTCTTGCGAATAAATCGGGGCAGTTTTTCTCGGAACTGTGGACGTTGACTTTCTATTTCTGCTTATTCTATTACCTGCGGTAACAATAGATGTTTTTTGGAAGGAACAATCTAAAATTCCGGAGATGACAAACTTTTTACGGTTGCATTCAGAGAGAGTTAATTTTTTTAAGTTTAAGTTTGTCATTAAATCTGATTCAATTAAAGGTTTTTAGTCACGCGAGTGCCCTTTAGGTCGGTTATACTAGGAATTAACGAGGTGTATCAGTTTTAATAGCTCATTGTAGGAACATTATCGGCCTTCGAGGTGTAGGGCGACCACACGAGACGAAGCCCACCATCAGTACACATAAAACTCATCACCGTAAAAATTAACGACCTGCAACGGTAACTAACCTATTTAAACACCATTATTTTATACAACACGTAAACTATTTAAATAATTATTTAGCTCAATGTTATATTCGAGACTTAATTCAATTAGTGAAGTTAGTTGTATTCAAATGGTTCATAATGAAATATTATGTAGTGTACTGTGTAATACATTACGCACCTAGGGCAGGAAAATAAGAAATGTCTCACATCACATGTAATTGTTGTAAAACAAACATGTGATCTGAGGCTTTCTTATTTACTGCCCATGGACCATGGTGCGTATACTATTTTTCTCATCGACGGAGGCGGAAAACGGCAACATCGCTAAGCGCAGCGGGAAGAAAGTTGACGTTTTCCGCCCGGAAGTGAGAAAACTAAACTTTCGGTCCTGGTATGATTAAAAATTTTATACGCGCCACGGGAGGATAGCATGACACTTCAACCGACGCTTTTGTCTGCGAATGTCGCGCAGGTTGAAATGTCCTACTTTCCTCCCTTGGTGCGTAATGTACATACTATTTTAACATTCCTCTTAAATTAGCGGAGTCCTACGTTACTAATTAGCAAGTATTTTATGAAGCTCGTCGCTGGAAAATTCTAATTGATAGTTGATTATGAACTGAAAATGACTCTACCTAAAATAATAGAATTGGAACTTGCCTTTACATGGGATAATGTTACCCTAGAGACGAAGAGAGGTGGCAAACAAATATTTTAAACCAAAATCAGTGTAGTTAAACTATTATTAACTCGAGTTTAAAAATATAAATTATAATTTATAATGTAGTCATAATATTCCAATTATGAGGGAACGTGGAGTGCTCAAGTAATTAATAAAACACAAAAATATACACGTGGTCGATGAGTCGCCGGTTTAACGACCTTATGTCTATGGGGATAGGGTTTAGATGTGGTAAGTCGGTTGTACGTCGCTGCACGTTGATTTACGCTTCCGGTGTCTGAATGAAGATATCAATGGTCGGCTCACATGGTGTATTATTGTTGCAGCTTACCGTTCATTCATTCTTCGTTACTATCTATGCAAATGCTACTGCTATAACAATGTTTTAAATAATCTATATTGGGTCTCGCGGATTCGAAAAATCAAACCTTACAACCTTCGTAATAATATTATTAGTAGCGAAAGTGTGTCTGTCCATCTGTTATCTGATTAGTCATTACATATCGCGAAGCCAATTTTAATTAAATTTAGCATGGAATAAAGGACACCACATTTGTTCATTGCCTCTTTAGGCGACGATTCTGCGTCGTTCTTACCTGGCATAATATGAATGGAGAGACAAGGATGATATTTTATTTGTTGCTTTATTCGCTCCCTTAATACGAATAATACTAACCTCAAAGGCCCAATATCTGTTATTAAGTTATGTACATTACGAAAGATAGTTATAAGAAATTATTTATAAGTCTATTGCCATAGAGAACTTGAATTTTAATTATTGTGTTATTATTCTCAAAAATAACTTTATAAACATAATATATATGTTTATATGCGGGAATCTCATAACAGATTATAAGATATAGTTTTCCTCGAGGAAATTATTGAAATTAACATTTTTAATGGTGTTTACCCAGCAAAAGATACTTGGAATTAGTTAAGGAGGTAGAGCTTGTCCAATTTGAAATGACGCGCCCCACCACTTCAAAGTTGATATACTTAAATGAAACATTTTTGTACTGTGAATACGAGGGAGGGGCGCGTCATTTCAAGTTAGACAAGCTCTATGTCTATCGACGAACTTTACATCAAGTTTGGCGAGAGATGTAAAAACCCAATCATGGCATTTAGCCTACACTTTTAAAATCATTTTAAAAAACTGTCATTGAATGTTACGAACATAAAGTCACATAATATATTTGGAGTTTTGATCAAAAGGGGGTAATCAGCTTAATTTGTAGTAAGCACCCTGAAGAAAAGAAATAGTATAGAGACCCAAAATTCCAAATTATCAGCTTTAAAAGTGGAAACACAAATTGGTGAAGCGATCAATGATCATCTCTTTTGAAAATACTGCATTATGCATTCTTCACATTATTGTATTATTTCTAGCTATGTATTTGGATGGTGCCCCAAACTTATAGGTATTTATAATGAGTCAACAGACTGCTAATACAGGGTGTAACAAAACTAAGTTTATATTTATATACTTTATAAGGTGTTTATGGGACCCACCTTTATGACACTTGACCCATACAAATCACAAAAAAATTGCTTCTTAAGCGCTGCTACTTTCACACTGTTTTCTATATAAGGGACACATAAAACCCTAAAGTATGATGAGACCACTTTTGTTACACCTTGACCCTTGTACATGACTGGTGACGGTGAGACATGTTCAATACTTAAGGGCGTTCCTTACGGAGATACCGTAATTTACCGTATTTCAAGCCCTATAAACTCATAATTTGAAAGCTACAAAGTTATAATAAAAATACAACAATAATCTTCAGTATATCGACATTCCTTTGCCCGTTTTAAATTTTCTATTTTTGTTTCTTATACTCATGATATCAGCTTCCAAAGTAAAACCAATTTATTAAAATTCAAGCATACATTCAGCATCTCCTTAGGATAACACACGCCAATAGATCGACAATATCATAAACTACATATTCCCCGTTTTAATTTTTTTTAGGTCTATTTTGAACTAAGATAAGTAAAAAAAGTAGGGTTTTGGTGCGCTCTCGGCAACGCGGCAAATGTATGGCCAAGGTCGTTTGCTTGGGGGACGGCCTTAAGGTGAGTATTATGTACTCGATTCTCATTATAATTTATATGTTATAAAATTAGGTAGGTACTTATTTTTTTCGAATTTCTCTCAAATAAATGAATCATGGACACTAAGTACGCCGCTACCCTTCCCACGCGCGGTGTCCATGCGTTGGGTAAATAATTATTTAACTTTAAGCTCTACATTTACTCAGTGATCAGTTGATATTATTTTTTTTTTTCATCTAAATAATAGCCAAATATCACGTCCTCGAGTATTGAACATGTCTCACCAGTCACGCAGTATAAGGTAAGGCTCAATGATTTTACAATTCAATTGGAAACTAGTTGTGGAAACATATTGCGTAACGCGATGTAGGCTCCTCATCGCTAATTACTGGAATCATCAGCTATGGATGAGCTAATCGTGATATTTTACATCTAAACTTCTATGAGCAACATGACAATTTAGAACTCTTTCTATGCTAGAAGTCACAACTGAGCTCTTCAAAATTACAAGTGACAAGCTACAGACCGTATAATATAATAGACTGTAAAGAATGTCGTACCTATATTCAATTACACGCAAAATCAAAACTCTTTTTATGACCCAGTGAAAAGTTCTCAATGTACCCGGTGTATTCGAGGTTCTTAATATTAATATGTAAAACTTATAGATAGAGATCAATAATTAATAATTAATTAATTATACATGCAAGGCGGCAAAATTTGTTACCTAAGTTACTTATTTACTGCATTTTTAGCACTTTAGCATAATAATATGATGAACGATGAAATTACACCTATCAGAGTTTATAATTGTATGCAAAGACATTTAAAACAATTTATTCTTTATTATAATAATGTATGAATAGGAGGTAAAAAGTCAACAGTGTTTAAATGGAAGGAAGTTTAACATACTGCTATTAATAAATAGTATGTAACTATAATATTATTATTAAGTTCTATGTTCTACAGATATATTCATAATCATTTGTCGCATAACGCATTCGCTTCGCATATTTAAAAATATGTATTTAGTTAAAAGAAACTAAAGAAACACCCTTTTTTAAATTAAAACTGTCATTGGCTCTTAAATCTTAATACGTTTGGAAAATTTCAAATTAATTAGACCAACGATATTAAAATACGTTCTAATTCTATGAATTAGACTACTTGGATATAGGTAAAAATCTTGCTCAAAGATTCCGTTACATACACCTTACGTTACGTTACAGCCCTAGTTAATAAAAGCGTATTAAAAAGACACAGAAGTTGTGTCATTAATTATTATTTTATCGTATTGGGCATCTTCTTAACAAAAGTGTTTACTATTTGAGTGGAATACACTCACCAGTGTAAACACGTATAAACGTCCACGTCAGATCAGCCTCGTTTGACGTAGATGAATTTTTATGTACGCTTGTAACGCCTGCTACAAACGACAACGATAAAACTGCACAGTTCTATCTCTGTAGCCTTATATTTAATATGTCATATTGACAGCACTACATTTAACCAGATACTAGACCGCTCACAATCGGGCCCCGCTAATTCTGGTAAGGAAACTTTTATATCAGTAGTGTTAAAACCGCATAATATTATGTGAACGAGCGCCATAAGACCGCCTTATAGCGCTCGTTCGTAGACTATACACTCTAAAGTAGACACTAGAGTCTAGTGTCTACTTATTCATAGTCAAGTAGGTAAATACTACTTCAAAATTGAACTTTTGTGTGAAATCGTATCTAAATTCTAAACTATAATTTTTAAATTTATGAATTGAAAAAATCCTACAAGATTAAAGGAGAATAATTCGATTACAAAAATAAAATATGAGCCAGTAAAACTAAATGTTGATATTCCTGATGAAATTATTTTCGATAATGATACATTCTGAAGAAGCAATAATTTTAATTTAATTTATAATTAAATATGTGAATAATAATCGAAGGAAACAGAACTGTGCAGTTTTGTCGTTTCGTGTGTAGTGGACATAACGCGGGGTGACATCTACAGACGGAATATAAGCGAAAACAATAGATTTGAATAACGCAGTCGAAACTATTCAGTTTGAAAAGAACATTGTAATTTGTAATTCTTCTTTCAATATTAATAATACAACTCTAAGCAAACATCTTTCAAATTCTTTTCTTTCAATATAATTACATCTCTAGCAAGTAGCAAGTTAGTACAACTGTTAAGAAGGAATAAACTACTTTGGCACCAACATCAAACATGCACAACATATACTTATTACTATGAGTTATCTTATATATAAAATTCTCGTGTCACAATGTTAGTCCACGAACTCCTCCGAAACGGCTTTACTGATTTTTACCAAATTTTATATGCATATTCAGTAGGTCTGAGAATCGGCTACTGGGTACTTATTATATTGATAAGTGCATTTGTTGAATAAATAATAGTAAATTATTACAACTCGAAAATGACGGCGACCATTTTTTGTGCGACGGGATAGCGATCGACGTCGCCATGGTGACATACGAGTACTTATTTAGTAACTTCAATAAAATAATACGGGCGAAATACCTACTTTATATGGCAAAGAAACGTTTGCCGGGACAGCTAGTAATTTTATAAATTTATTATTAATATTAATAATATTAAACAGTGTGTACAATGTACATAGTCATACAATGTTTTGTTTTTGTCTGCCAAGACACTGTTAGTAGTGAGAGGGTAATTAATCTGCTATACAGAGGTATATTTTTACCTCAATTTACAAATACGAATATAGGTACCCAAGATTTGTTTCATTGATTTTACCATAGTAAAAACACGGCAACTTTAAAATGAATCATGATATTGTTTTATTAATATGGCCCTTCTTTCCAGTGAAAAACTCATGAGGACACAAAAGTATGCCGGAATAGGCTGGCTATTTAAATTCGGTATGAAGGTACAGTGAGGTGAATAATGTATAGCATTATTCACGGAATGTAATAAGCGTTGTCCGCGACTGTACCGAACGTGCCGCGCCTACGTAACAAGCCGAATTTTACCCAGAAACTATTTACTAACGCATACCGCGCTTCGCGATAGCCCTTATTGGAGCTTCCGACCAACTTGTGCAGGAACTTAATAAGAAATGTATCAAATAAGATAAGATAAATAAGAATAGCTGTGTTCCATATATTCCAACAAAATATGTTTACAGGTCGTTTCATCCGCTTTAATAACGAATTCCGCGGGAATCATACATTTTATCGCAAAGTAGCCTATGTACTTCCCCGTGGTCTACTCTACATAATATTTTGTGCTAAAATACTTAAAAATTGGTAAAGTAGTTCGTGAGATTAGCGCGCCCAAACAAACAAACTCTTCAGCTTTATAATATGTATGGATTTATGAAGGGTCTAAATATTAAAATTTAGTTTGTTATTATTTTTAGCAATATTCCGCGAAATAAACTTCCACCTTTAAGTAAATGAGTGAGTGCACGCATAGGCATGCGTACAGCACCTCAATCCTCCCACACTGCCTATGCGTACACTCGCATGCAAGAACTTGCAAACACCACCACACAAGCAATAATGTTGGCAAATCCGTGCAAAGCCCCTCACCACCATGCAGGTTGAAAACCTCGACGCGCGTTTCGCTCCAACACCGGAGCATCCTCAGGATGTGGACTCTACGAACAACGTCCGTCAAGACTTGACTTGACAATCGACCTGCTAATTTAGGGACAGAGGGCCCTTAAATGTCTTTCAAGTTGCAGGGCAAAAGTTTGGAAAATTGTGCTACGCCGCTACGGTTTTCGAAAGTGCTACGAGATGCTACGACGCTACGCTCTACTAGTGTTGTAGCTATTTTTATCGATATATATAATATATTTTTTAAATTAGAACTCTTTTTTCGAAATTAGAAACACATTTTTTAAAGTATTTTTTGCAGCATTGGATTTGCACGCGGAACGGTGCACTCCAGTTGTTTACGCCCGCGCGGTGACTCACTGGCCGTGGCGGACGTTGTTCGCTGACTACGCAACACCAACACAACAATACAAGCACAAATATTATAATTAGCCGCATTTTTGCGATATTACAAAATATTGGCAGCTTTATTTGAAAATATTTTATGCACGACGCAAGTATCCAAATGAAAGATTGCATGAAAATAATTAATTACTTATTGTCGTTGGTAGTATTTCTGAAGTATGTCCTGATAACTAAGGTTATTAGAATATCACTAACCTTTTAAAATAACAACCTTACTATTTTTTACTACATTCCCATAGTTAAACTTAGACATATTTGTAGTCTATGTAATTTTGTAATGTAACTTTGTTTTAGTAAATAAACCGTTGAAGCCATTTATTATATCAACGTATTACGTATAGGATTAAGCTTAGCTACTTGTAAGCATCTTTGGTTTACTCTCAACCGAATATTATTTTGGCGAATAAATATAAAACGGCTATAATGTAAAGAATATTTGGGCACGTGATACAAAACGTGGCGGTATTCAAATGAAAGAATAATTCAAGATGAAAAATAACTGGCAGTACATAAATATTATCAGTGAATCAAGTGAGGCGATAAAAACAGAATTCTCGGCGCCGAAACACGATATAAATTTGGAGGCACGTGGACGAGTTACTTGTGACTATTGCCATTTGCCGTGTATAATGTGTATAACGTGTATATATGTGTATAGCGTGTATATCTGTGTATAGCGTGTATATCTGTGTATAGCGTGTATATCCAACTTAACAGCATTCCTCGCGGCTCGCGGATGTATTAAATATTACATGACGTACACCACGGATGCCATTCCTGTGTGATCCGTGAGCCGAGTTGCCATTTATAGCGAGGAATTTGTTGCTTCACATCAGATTATCGCGAATGTTCCAATTTCCTTAACATATTTGTAGTCTCTGCGATTTTTAACCGACTTCCAAAAAACGAGGAGGTTATACGTTCGGCTGTGGATTACTCCGCCGTTTGTGAACCGATTTTCAAAATTTTTGTTTTGTTGTATTAGGTTTCACATCAATTTGGTCCCATTTTCACAAAAGTGGTGACCTGATGATGGGATCTATGAGTAATCGAGGGAACTCCTCAAAATTCAAATGGAAACATATGGTTTTTTTGGTTTCATATGAAGTATTCCAGGCATATGTTACCAAAAATAAGATTTTGCACCAGGATATACCATGGTTCGAAGGTGGTGAACAGAACTCCTTACTCCTTATAGATACATGTTTGGGGGTTTCGGCGTTGTTTTAAGAACTGAAAGCATATACTACTAAGCTTATTACATTAATCATCATCATCATCATCACCACCATTCCACCTTCACAATATGACCGTATTATAATTGGTAGGTATTTTTCATAGCATTTTTAGATCAAAACGGATCACGGATGTCTTTAAACATTGTTCTGTAAAAAGTTAAGCTATTTTGAAAATTATTTTATTATTTCGACCTGATGATAAGATCCATGAGTGACCGAGGGAACTCCTCAAAATTTATATGGAAACATATTAATATGGTGATTTCGATTTTATGAGAAGTATCCTAAGCATAATATGCTACCAAAAAGCAAAATTTTGCACTAAGATATACCTAGGTTCCGAAGGTGCTAAGAGAACTCCGGATTAATTATAGATGCAAGTTTGAGGGTTTCGGCTTTGGTTTAAGAACTCAAAGCATATGCTACTACGCAAGTTACATTCATCATCATTATCACCACTACCACCAGTGCCACACCATGAATCATTAAATCATAACTCTTAATTTGTCGAACGATTTCAAAAATTATATTGTTAAGTATATCAAAGTAAATGATTCAAACTTGGTGATCATGTTACCAAGTTAGCAATTTGATCATGAGATCTATGAATTATGAGGTATGTCCGTATGTAGGAAAGTAGGAAACTCCTTATTATTGGGACAAAATAAATAGTTATATTAACGTAGTTCTAAGTAGTTTAAGCATAATATTATATGAACATTATAGTGAGCTAAAAGACTTTCCAGAAGCGTTGTGATAGAAAGAAAGTCACTGAACAGAACTTTAGAGCCTTTAGTGATAGGCGCATGAACATTAATTTTGCCATTGCTTGATTAACGCCAAGCTTCTATTATTAATTATACAGTAATACGAGTATATTCTTGGAGTTGATTATGCAATTCTCTATTCTGAGAGGACGCTAGGTATATTAACTTTATGGTTCTCATATCATAAATGTGTATCCTGGCTCCAAAGTCACTTAGTAGAACCCATTAGTATTTACAGAAAACCTTATAAATTACTTAAATTACTAAAAAGAGTGAAATTATTTTTTTAACAAAAAATTAAAACCGACTTCCAGAGTAAAAAACAATAATAATTATTATATAATGAACAAAAAAGTATGAAATAATTCTTACTCTTAATAGTGTCTTATGCAGAATACTCCTAAACCTCTACTATTTCTGAACACAATCGTTTACAGAATTTTGAAGTCGGTAGCAGTCTTGAAAATTAAAAATATTTTGTCTAAGAACTCACCATTCTTAGCTGGTATCGACTTCAAAATAATGAAGATTGTCTACAGAAATAGTAGAGGTTTAGGAGTATTTATTCTGCATAAGGCACTATTAAGAGTAAGAATTATTTCATACTTTTTTGTTCATTATATAATAATTATTATTGTTTTTACTCTGGAAGTCGGTTTTAATTTTTTTGTTAAAAATAATAATAGTTATGCTATAACGAAATGGGGAAGATGAAAATATTTGAAGGTATTGTCAACTTAGAAAGATAAGAGAGAACGAGGAACCGTTTTAGTGTATGATTTAGAATATAAATAAATATGACGAACAGTTCGCACCAAATGTGGAATAACCTCCAAACGGTAGGTGGGGTTTGTTTACTTATTAGCTTTAGAAGACTAAAGAATTCAATCACATCGCAAAAACCCTGGGCAAAATGGAAGCCTAGGCTGAAGCTTCATTTATTTCACCTCGCGAGGTTGAACCTTATGGCAACGGCATAAAAGTTATGTATATAACTCGGTAAGTACAAGTAGGTCGTTCGCCGGATCCAGTCGCGGAATGCGCTCGGAATGCAGCCTACTGCAGAATGCCTCCCCCCTCCCACCCCCCACGCCACAACGATCGTTAATTCACAGACCGGTTACAACTTACAACCGAGCGAGCTCACAGATTTCACACCATTCTTCAATAACCGACATTGACGAACTCTTTTGTTTGGCATCAATTGAGGATATTTCGGGTGAATATATGTTTATAATGGGAGGTTATAGTAGAAGTCATAGACTTATAATATATACTGGTAGAAGTAGAAATGGACGCATTAAAATCCACCAATCAATCCACCAACCCAAAGAACTGATTCTGATTCCTGCAACTCATACGTGAATTAGGGCTTGCATTATAGAAATTATCCAAACTTTTTAAATTGTTCGCAAAGAAGAGCTATTTGCATAACTAAGCAAATAGCAATACACAATTAAACACGCCTAAGAAAAATGGAAACATACCAACAGGAATTATAGAGCTTAGAAATGTCTAACCGCTATAGTTTTTCGTAATATGACTGCAGTCTACAACCTGACTTATATGGCAAACTACCCAGACTCTAGACTCTATCTCTTTCACATATTTTCAATCTAATTGAAATTACTTCGTATTGATGATGGTCTATAAGATGTCTTTATCTGAATTGATAACCAGTTTCTCTACATTGTAGAGGGCAGCTTATTATTTTTTTGCAAAATAAAACTATAATTGCTGCACAGGCCTACGAAGGTAGCTCCGGGTAAAAATATTTTACACCCACTTTGTTTTTGCAATGGTCATTTCCTATTATAGCTAATCAATTTTAATTCAGTGAATAAGAAAAGGTCAAAAGGCTTGTTTTTATAAACAAGATTCCCTGTAAATTGCACCGCTGTCAATGAGTAATTAAACCATAAAAATCAAATCGGCCAAGTGCGTGTTGGACTCGTGCACGAAGGGTTCCGTACCACTTTAAATTTTTATTTAAATTTTATTAAGAATTATTAAAGACGTATAATATAAAACTGAGTATTTTGTGAATATTTCAGGGTGCTCCCGTTGGGAGCCCCCCCTTAAATATTAAATTTATTTTGTTTTTAGGGTTCCGTACCCAAAGGGTAATTATAATTTTTAACATAAAATTAAAACCGACTTCCAAGGTAAAAACATTAAGTGATAATATGAACTAATAAAAAGTATTAAATAATTCTTACTCTTTAATAGTGCCTCTTTCAGAATTCGTCTAAATCTCAACTATTTATGTACATACTATAGTCTTCATTATTTGAAGTCTTTATAGTTTTATGTGCACTTTAATCCATACTAATATTATAAATGCGAAAGTGTGTCTGTCTGTCTATCTGTCTGTCTGTCTATCTGTCTGTCTGTCTGTCTGTTACCTCTTCACGCCTAAACGGCTGAACCAATTGGGCTGAAATTTGGTACAGAGATACTTTGAGTCCCGGGAAAGGACATAGGATACTTTTTATCCCGGAAAATGTACGGTTCCCACGCGATAAACTAATTTTGGCGCAACGGAGTTGCGGGCGTCATCTAGTATTTAATAATAATATTAAAATAAAATAAAAAATTAAGGGGGGCTCCCATACAAAAAGCACAATTTTTGGGCTAATTTTGCTCTATAATGGTACGGAAACACAGCCTAATTAATAAACACATACTAGAGCAAGAATAACTTTACTCCTAGGCTTAAGGTAAGAGTAATAAAATTCAGTATTAATAAACATGGGAGTAAGGAAGGAGTAAACTAATCCGAATCTACTCTCGGAATAAAAGTTAATCACTACCTAGTTTAAGGAGAGATTAAGTATAGAATAAAGGTGTATCTTGACATTTGAAAATTGAATTTTGACGGCATCATAAGACACCTACAATTTACAAATAACAAAACTCACATTTTTTCTGCTTTGATTCTGTGATGATGGATAGTGACTATTTTACTGAATATTTGAGGGTGATAGAGGTTGAAGTGATAGAGCCAGAATCATTACAAAATACATAAAAATCCACTAAAAGAACTTGAAGAAGGTGCATTTAAAAGAAAATACAGGTTTTTTAAGCATACTGATGTAATGATTATTGATAATATTATTGGTAAAAGATGATCTAGCTGGCGATACAATTTTTATTGGATGTCTAATGTTTTATTTTCAATAATTTGAGAACACAAATAGTTGCCGAAATAAAACAAAACAAAACATCGGAACAAAAAATAACACGACCCAACATTTTTTAGGTACGAGATGTCTAACGCGAACATTATCGTAAAAACTTACCTTTTCATCTTCATCCCAATTACTGGAACAAATACGTTTTGTTTGTTCGCTCAATGTATTTGATAATTTATAATAATAAATATAATAATATAAATTATCAAATACAATGAGCGAACAAAAAAATTGTTTATCGCAATTACTGGAACGACTACGTTTTGTTCTTCGCTCATTGTATTTTATAATTTATAATAATAAATATAATATTATAATCCTAATATTAAATCATTATAAATTATCAAATACAATGAGCGAACAAACAACAGATTCGAAGTACAAAACTTCAAAGAAGCAACGTTGCAAACTTGCTCAAAGTAACAGTAAGAAAACCAAAGAACAAAACCTAGACATAACTACATTATTTTTACCTACTAGTGTAACAAAAAAGAGTGAAATTATTATTATTTTTAACAAAAAATTAAAACCGACTTCCAAGGTAAAAACAATAAATAACATTAATATGAACTAAAAAGTATTAAATAATTTTTACTATGTAATAGTGCCTTTTTCCGAATTCGGCTAAACCTCAATTATTTCTGTACTCAATCTTCATTGTTTTGAAGTCGGTACCAGATAGCTGAATCTTCAGTCCTCTGACAGAATATTTGAAACTTTTGGAACTGGCACCGACTTCAAAATTATGAAGATTGAGTACAGAAATAGTTGAGGTTTAGCCGAATTCGGAAAAAGGCACTATTAGATAGTAAAAATTATTTAATACTTTTTAGTTCATATTAATGTTATTATCTGTCCGTCGCCTCTGTAGCGCCAACCGCCGTGTATTAAACAAACTGGTGTTGTTATGTAACAATACATAATTATTATTACGAGTTAGTATATCCATACCTATGCCTTGTACTACTATCTATTCTGTGCCATGAGACATTGGTGACCTTAACACGACGTGGTAATGATGATGATGACGATTATGATGATTATGATTATGATGATGAATATTAATTGCATAGTAGCATATGCTTTCTGTTCTTAAAACAACGCCGAAACTCCCGAACGTGTATCTATAAGGAGTCAGGAGTTCTCTCAGCATCTTCGAAACCATGGTATACCTTGACCCAATATTTGACTTTTTGGTAGCATATTCTTAGTACACTTCACATAAAACCAAAATCACCATATGTTTCCATATAAATTTCGAAGAGTTCCCTCGATTACTCATGGATCCCATCATCAGGTCACCACTTTTGTGAACATGGTACCAAATTGGAGTGAAAGTTAATACAACAAAACAAAAATTTCGAAAATCGGTTCACAAACGGCGGAGTAATCGTTGAACATACAAAAATAAAATAAAAATAAAAAAAATATATCCACAGCCGAACATATAACCTCCTCGTTTTTTGGAAGTCGGTTAAAAACAATGAACACCTTACTACCTTACACCATGCACCACAAAACACGCACGTTTGAATTTTGAAATAACAGGCAAAGTATGTTGACTGTCAGTGTCATAAATGTCATTTCTGACGTTAGTTCATTCCCTCAGTGACATTTTTTTACTTTTAAATTGGAAGGGTTGCCATAATGCACTCTTTAATCCCGATGTAAGGAATGTATTGTTACTCCAAGCTTACTCCACGTTTATAAATAAGAATTTATTACCAGAGTTAGTCGGCCTTACTCCTGTATTAACAACTCCGAGTGTAAGGACGGATTATGCTGGGTGTAGGCCATTTTTATTAATAAGACCGGTAGTGCGCGAGTCCGAATCGCACTTGGCCGATTATTAGTATTTGTTGTTATAGCAGCAACAGAAATACATAATCTGTGAAAGTTTCAACTCTCTAGCTATTAGGTACTGTTCTTGCATTACAGCCTGGAGACAGACAGACGGGCAGACATCGAAGTGTCAGTCCCGGTCAGTCGGGGTCCCGTTTTTACCCTTTGGGTTTTTAATTATTTAATCGATATAATATTCGCAGAAAATACGAAATCACAACATAGAAGTTAGTATTAAAAGTATTAAAGTTTTAAATGTCACAAAATAGAAATAGTTAGTCGAAAATATTACCATTTTTTGTCTCTATTTATATTGATAACCAAAACTTCACACCCCATTTAAAAGTTTTTAAAAATATGTCTCGAAATAAAAAAAAACTTTACGGAAAGGTGTCTAAAACCTAAATGATGTTACGTGTTTTCCGCGGATTACTCGGCATTGCACTTATACGGACCTCGCTTAGTTTTAAACTTGATACTATTGTTCCAGAATTCCAGATAGAAGATAGTAACTAGCGAGGTGCTCTATCTTATCGATACACGTAGGTACGTGTACTTCCGACACATTTAATGATCACTTAACTTTAATTTAATTATTACTTTTCAAGATGTGTGTATGTAATTGAAGTTAAGTATTTATTTAATTTCTCTGAGTTTAGCAGGTAAAACAATTCCTATGTTCTTATTATGAAGGCTAACTTAAAGCTTAATAATGATTTACGCAATATCTATCTTAGATATTAAACGAGGGTTTTTAACTCTTTTATTTATTCTGTAAACCAGGAAGTCACCAATGCATATAATGTAAAGCACACAAATCTTTCAAAATCTTATTATTATCTTTAAAGATTATCTTCTTTTAATATTGTGACTGAAAACCTAACAGAGCCTACAAGACTGTCGCCCGAAGTAACATTTAAGCAGACTGCGAAAATCTAGCTTCTATTTTCTACATCATCGCACCCGGCCTGAACATGACACCGCAAAATTGCTCCTAATGCTATTGATTCCTCTGTCTGTCTGAAACTGCATCGTCATTATTCGTGACCCAGTGAAGCACTAACCGATCAGGGTGTTAAGACAAATTACATTCGATTAGACAGCGAAGATAGAAATCAATAATGTATAAAATTTAACAATGCATCACAAAGCGACGCGTTATATCTGGTTTTTAGCCCATGTAACACTTTTGTGATTGAAATTATCGAAGACAAGTTGTCTAAGTACCATGACATTTAAACGAGAGAAACCTCAATGTAGTCTAGACATTGCCAAATTCTAAGTACCTGAATGGTAATTACCAAATTCATTTTGAACGATGACTGGCAATTGGCATTAGTTGAGCATAGTGATTTTATTGATTTGGCTTATTACCTATTAAGTAGTAGGTGGAAATTAGGGACCTACTAGGTACCTAATAGTAGACGCCTTTTGGACCTACCATGATCTACGTGAGAGGGACCTACCATGAATTAGGGGATGGTGTTTCGATAGGTGTCGTTTCTGCTACTCAATCTTAAGCGGGAAGCACCATGGGGTCTTAATAGACATACTTTGCTTTTCATTAACTCCTCCCGAAATAGCTTAATATCTACATATTAGTTACAATGTATATGATAGTAGGGGATGGTGATATAGGAGGTAGTCCTTCTACACCACCATCTCCTACTTTCATAGAAAACGTGATGGTTAATGTTTGTGATACTCCTCTGTAATTAAAATTGTATGGAAACCTCAAACATAACATGTGGGTAGATGACGTAAAGAGCACGAGCTCTGACGTATCGTGTGTGGGAAAGGAAAAACATATTAAAGTAGTATAAATAAACTCATAGTCAAATATACCAATTATAATTTGGTGGCCAAGAAATGGGGTTAACGATACAATTTTTGTTTATCACCAAAAATTCTGCTATCAATGTTGTATCGAGATTTAAACTCAGTCAAGTTCAGTGTACACAGCTATTATAGATGAGTGGCTAGTTGACTACTATATTATGTTTATGTTCGTTAAAATGATTGGTCTCTAGCTACCTCTAGTCTCTACGTCTACGCTCTATAGTCTATACTCTATATCGATAGAACAAAACAGAAAGAAAAGTCTAATTTCACATCTTATTCTTATTGTGGCATAATGTGCCGTTAATAACAATAATAATTATTATCATTGCTTCATTTATTGCAGACAGAGAAGATTATAGTTTCGTTAACGTTCTTAACTTGAATCTAAACTTGTGTTATTTGTGATTTATTTTATAGAGATCATTAGGTCCTAACTTTGGTTTATCTGGATTTAAGTTACGCTTAACTTTCCTCAACGTTCTCAGCACAATATCGTATAGTAGTAAAACTACTAACTATAAACTAGTAAACATCCGTGTCCTTGATATCAAATACTCAACGTGAAGACAAGTTTAAGCACGACGCATTGTCTTTAATCGTCAAAGGTATCTGTAATCCCGCTAAACCCGCTAACGGCTAAAGTACGCGTGCTCCCGGTTAAGACAGACGTGTGACAGATTGCAATGGTCAGAATATCGTATCAAGTCGTATTTAAAGTGTCTAAACACACTAGGCCGAAAATACGCGGCCGAAGTTCGGCATGATTACGGCTGCAATGTAATTTAAATTACCGATGACACACCATAGCGAAATTACGTCGTGTTATACTTATAACACGGCATGATTACGTCAGCAATGCGCTACGCATACAATACATACTTATGTACCAGGCCTTTTAAGATGCATTAAGAATAGAGATACACTACATAAAAAAGTAAAAAAAGAACCAAATAATGAAATCATAAAAATAACATATATTAGATATAGAAACTACTGCAATAGGATATTAAAGAAAGTAAAAATAGAATTTGATAAAGGACAGATTCAAAAGGCAGGAAAAAATAGCAGATTAGTTTGGAAAGCAATTAAAAAAGCTACATTTACGGAAACAGACAAGAGTGTACCCACGGAACTTTTAAGGGGTTGTAATAATAAGGAAGATGTCAATAAAGTTAATTACTATTTTTCCCAGGTTGGCAAAGCCCTCGCTCAAAAAATCAAACCACCACCTCAATCTAAATGTTATGAAAATACTCCAAATCAAAATTCCTTTGTTTTGCTCCCAACTACCGAACAAGAAGTTAAGTCGATTCTATTAAACCTTCGCTCGGATTGTGCAATAGGACATGACGGAATCCCAAGTTTTATACTTAAGAAATTCGCACCTATTCTAGTCCCTCCACTAGTCCACATTTTTAATTTATCACTATCATCCGGTGTTTTCCCAAACTCTTTTAAATTAGCTCAAATAATCCCAATTCATAAAAGTGGTTCTAGGGACCGTGTCGAGAACTATAGGCCAATTGCCATACTTCCCGCACTATCTAAAATATTAGAAAGAATTTTAAATAATAGACTTGTAGGCTTCATTAACAAATGTAATATATTCTCTAAATCTCAATACGGTTTTAGGAATGGTATTTCAACTATGGATGCAGTACATGAATTAACAGATTATATAGTGCGGGGGTTAGATCGGAAGGCTAAGGTTATTGGCATTTTTTTGGATCTGGCTAAAGCTTTCGACACGGTCTCTATACCTATACTAATTTCAAAATTAGAAAAAATTGGCGTAAGAGGGCTCCAGCTTGCGTTGTTTCAAAGTTATTTGACCAACAGGCGTCAAAGAGTAAAAATCGGCGAAACAATAAGCGATGAGCTCCCCATTGAATACGGCGTCCCACAGGGTAGTATCTTGGGCCCTACCTTGTTCCTAGTATACATAAACAGTCTGTGTGAGTTAGATCTACCCTATGGGAAAATATTTACATATGCCGACGACACAGCCCTTGTCTTTCAATCTAAATCCTGGGAAAAAACGTTTAGCTCCGCTCAGCAAGGCCTGAACATAGTTTTTAAATGGTTAACCAATAACTTTCTTACTCTAAATATTGATAAGACTAGCTATATTAGTTTTTCCCTAAAAGGGGCGTCACAACCCACATCTCACCTTAATTTAAAAGCTCATTTCTGTTCAAATCACACATCCAACATTTGTAAATGTAGTCCTTTGACGCGAACGGAATGTGTTAAATATCTAGGAATTTTTATAGATAATAGAATGTCATTCGATCACCATATTGACACAACTATTAAAAAGGTGCGCAAACTCACATTTCTTTTTTATAGACTGAGACACATTTGCGATAAAAATTTAATTAAGAAAATCTACTTCGCACTTATACAATCTATCCTCTCTTATTGTATTGTCGTATGGGGTGGCGCTCCAAAAACTAGAATGTTGCGTCTGGAAAGGTCGCAAAGATGCCTTCTTAAAGTTGGCTGGAAATTACCAAACCTCTACCCCACAGATGAATTGTATGCAAAATGCGGAGTTCTAAACGTACGCCAACTGTTTATTTTAGCCTGCATCACAAAACAACATACTTCTGTAGACTACGACAGACAATTAAAACCTAACTCTAGACGTAGATTAAAGGTATGCCCTAACATGGATCACATTTTTAAAACTAGTTTTGCCCAAAGATTTTTCTGCTTTCTTGGTAGCTTCCTATATAATAAGGTCAATGAAATTTTGTCAATTTATCACAATAATAGAACCGAGTGTAAACAAAAAGTGACTCTCTGGCTAGTTAACCTAAATTATCAGGATACCGAAAATCTTTTATTGAGACGAATATGATAAACTAAATATATAACATAGTAAAAGTTTATTATACTTATGTAAAAGTACAGAATATAACATTTAATAACTATTACTAATAATTTTAAGTTAGAAAAGTAAAATAGATTTCTAAGTCAAAATACACTAAATTGTTAAAATAAGATAAAATACACTATATTGTTAAAATAAGTTTAAATAAGCTAAATTGTTAAAATAAGTTAAAATACACTAAATTGTTAAAAAAAAAGTTAAAATACCTACACTAAATTGTTAAATTAATAAGTTAAAATAGTTGTGAGGGGGGGCCTGGGGCACCAATATACAGGCTTCGGCTTAGTTTGGGCTCCAAGTCTCCCACAAATTACTAAGTACATTGTAATTTTTGGGAGAAAATAAATATTATTATTATTATTATTATTATTATGTATTGTATGCGTAGCGCATTGCTGACGTAATCATGCCGATCTTCGGCCGTGTATTTTCGGCCTAGTGTGTTTAGACACTTTAAATACGACTTGATACGATATTCTGACCATTGCAATCTTTTAATGCTTACATTCCTTGGAACGTTAAGGCGACGCCTTGATAATTTGGCTGTAGCGATATTGGTTTTTCTCAGCAATGACTAAAGCGAAGAAATTAAAGTTCATTGTCAGTATTCATCATGTCATATCATGTCTTTGTCTTTGAATTACCCATAGCATAACACGATTGGTCAACTTTAAAAAGACCTCAGTAAAAAAAAAAAGGGATTCCTATTTTGTCAACAGAGGAGAGTGATATAAGCTTCCAGTACATAGATTGGTTCAAGCATACATTTTAATTTGCCTATAGCTTATATGAAAAGTATTTATGGTTTTAAAATTACGCGACAAAAACCATCTAAAACATAATATCCGACACGGTTTTTTACTTTAACGCGGCGTCACCTTAAATGCCTTAGTTATAAAGTTAAAGTAGATAGGTATATCGCAGTTTGTTTACGAGTTTCGATTAATAAACAGCGCGGCGAGGCGAGGCGAGGGCGGGTGGCCGGTCGCGCTCGCCCGTTCGGGCCTCTTTCTGCAAAACAACACTCGTTGCGGAAATAGCGACCAACTGTTTGTGGCCGCGTCACCGGCGCATTCACCTCACGGACGGTCAAGTACAATTAGCACCATTGTGACGACGTTGTGACGCAGAGGAAGTGCCCCAGAGGGGTGGACATGCGGTAGCTAAGGTATGGGAAGTGCTAAATTAATTCGATACCGTTGCTATTACTTAGATGACTCCTTACGATTCTCATCATCTGTCAGGAGTGAGAAGATACTTTAGTTTAGCAGATTTTTAATGTCTGAGCTTTAAAATTTAGAAATTCTGTGTGCTAAAATTGTGATCGAGGTAAATGTAGCCGTAGCTAAAAACAGTCGATAAACAATAACAAAAGTCACTGAGCCGTTTCCGAGAAATCAATGAATCACATCGCTTTACAAATTGGTCCTTTAAAGTGTTGTAATAGGATAATGGCAGATTTCGTGATTTCACATAATTTGTGCGGATTTCCTGACTTCCTGTGACATTGATTAAAATATTATCTAATCAATTCGTTCTAAACATTTTTAATGAATTACTCACAATTGTAATTACATTATATTTACGGTCGGTTCAAGCTTTTTATTTCGCAACAGAAAAATATTTTGACGAGCCACCCAACAATCGAAGCAGCCTCAAAACCAAACAACACCAATTCTCGGAACCGCCGCCGTCCATTATCTGAAATCATGCGTTTGCCCTTGCTCACATCATGGGTCGGGAGGAATCAAAACAAACAGACTTTTGGCCCCATCAAACGAGATAGTTACGTAGTGTGTGCGAATCGCGATAAAATTAGCCGATACACTGACATTGAACGCAAAAAACAAAGTAGAACTCCGCGCATGCGCCCAGGTACCGCGTTGTGGGGGTATTTTTAGTTATTGGACTTATTTTTAGACGCGTGTATCGAAATTCATGTGTTGGCAGTGAAGCTGTATTAAATTCTATCTATGGTATGGCTATTAGTATGGTCGAGGACCGTTGCTTTCGAGTCATCGACCGCCCCGACCGAAACGACGAGAAAACAATGAAAAAAACATGCGGGAGACTATACGAACTGTATGAACGCTATCGACGCGCCAATAAAAATTTCCAATTACGTAGTAAACAGTAGATACTGGATGCAATAACAAGCTACGACGCCTACAAGTTTTTTTTTAATCTAGAAAAGAAAGGACTTTATCGCAGAACGATATATTATATAAATATTTGGTGCAGTCTGCAGATCTCATTATGGATGGTTTTATACCCAGGTTTTCACGCAATACAACCGAGGTTTATCTATTTTTCCTTTGAGTGGCTAACGTCAAAACTAACCAATCGACATCGCCGTTCAATTGATAAACACCTATGCTAAAAAACTTCATAAACCTTTACATTATTAGGCTATCATTGTATGACTTAATCAAAGACATAATAATAATTTGTATTAAATTAATACATATACTTATTCTAATATTTGATTTCGTAATAAGACCTTTAAAACTAATGTAGAGTCAAACATGTGGCGTACTAAGTACGGTGACGCCGCGCGCCGTGACAAGCCCGAATGAAATAATTTATTGTAAGGAGTTAGCGCCCTTGGTAGGTACCTAAGTTTCTGCGACAGCAAAAATGCGTGAAAACCATCAATATCTAAAACAATAAAAAAAAAACATCTTAATACTAAACTCCGTTTGTGCGAAAATTCGATATAAGTAAGTATATAATATAGTAATTAATTGGACAATTTTTTAACATTACCTAGCCAGAGTTGGGTAGACCTAGGTGAGTATGGGTAAACCCCGAGTTGAAGTCCGGTCCGAGATAGACCGGCCAGTCGTGGAGGGAGTCCTGTGTTAGACAGATCCGGGATTCCCTCCGTTATACGGCTGAAGGCGAACCGCAGGTGGTTTTAGTGAGTATGAGTCTCACATACCCCCGGGGTACCCAACCCGGGGCACCCATGATGGGTTTCCCCTGCGATATAAAAAAAACCCCCGAGTTAAAATTTATTTTTCTTATTATTCGGACTTTACCCAAAAGACTTGTATACTGCTAAGTCAACCCGGGTATACCTAGGTTAACTCCACCATCTAGCATTACCCGTAGGCCGTAACATATACATTTTTACGGAATCAAAACTATCCTATATCCTTTCCCGTGTCTCAATGTACTTATCTGCATAGTGCATACTGCATACCCATCAAAATCTGTTCAGTGGTTTAAACGCGAAGTGATAACAGACAGACAGACTTTCGCATTTAAAATATTATAGTATGGATTACCGTTAACATAAGTTAAAGTTGTTAACAATCATTGTTCACAAAATAAATATTCAGAAGGGGGAATTTTTGTATTTGGAAGCTCGCTAAACATTTTCATGAATATTCAGCGACGTTATGAAGACAAATGTACTGCCGAGTCGGCGGTTTATAATTAAACATAATTAACTAATTAGCAAAATTAGACGCAGACTGAAGTGACGCATTGGGCGCCCTAATTCTTATTAGCATCTTAAAAATAGGCCCAGACAATTTTAAACTCTAGCTACAAATGTCAATACAGAATTGAATCGACGATTCTAAATTAGATCTTCTGGGAATTAGGGGTAACTTTAGCAGTAGGTGTCATCGTATCCGCGACTCTAGAATGGAGCA
Source organism: Polyommatus icarus (assembly GCA_937595015.1). Classification (NCBI taxonomy): domain Eukaryota; kingdom Metazoa; phylum Arthropoda; class Insecta; order Lepidoptera; family Lycaenidae; genus Polyommatus; species Polyommatus icarus. The sequence goes on along the minus strand of OW569329.1, from coordinate 5,979,849 downwards.
CGCTATGTCCTCAAGTCGCCAGGGATGCGTAAAGCATTTCACCATGAAGAAAAAAATGCCCTAAATCAATAGAAAAATGGAGGTACTTCTGTAGAAGTGACAAACGATGTCATATAAAAGATTGCTGAAAATTATTATAAATCTATACTAATATTATAAATGCGAAAGTGTGTCTGTCTGTCTGTTACCTCTTCACGCCCCGACTGTTGAACCGATTTTGCTAAAAATTTGGCATGGAGGTACTTTGAGTCCCGGGAAACGGCATAGGATACTTTTTATCCCGAAAAAATGTACGGTTCCCGAGCGATAAACGAAGTGCGCGCGAGTTGCGGGCGTCATCTAGTAATAAATAAATTTAAATTAATAAAGGTTGTTTTCAATAATGTATTATTATATTATATTATATTCTATATATAACATGGAATTTGTTACTATATCTCTTAGCGATACGTTGTTATAATAATAATAGGTGAAGACCCATATACGAGTATGTACACTTTTGATTCCTTTTTCGAAATTACCGAATGGAACATAGCCGCCACCCGGGCCCTCATCATAGAATATTCCAAGGCTTCTTTGGGTTTTTAATTATACAACTCGTTAGCCGCGGGAGCCTTTAATGGCGAAAGTACATAAAATATTGTACTTGTTTAATGAGGTCGGAAATACGTCTAGACGAGACTTAGGGCAACATACTCTAGAATTATGCGCGATTTTACTGCCCAACTGCATAAACCCTAAAGGCATTAATACTTTTTTTTAACACGCTTTTTATGTTGCACGCTAAAATAACGTGCAAAACAATATCTTTTACGGATAAGACATAACACTGGCAAAAAACTTCGCACTTGCGATTAAGCAATTTACGATTATTGTATACGGTTTCATTCGAAAAAAAAGTATGCACGTCGCAAAGTTATTAATTGCTGTCTGGATACTATACGAATAAAATGTAATTGAGTTATTGAGACTCTTACAAAGTTCTTTTATTTTCTGTATAAGTTTTAGATATACTTCTAAGTTGGCATAAGTATATCAATGTAGAAATTGTAGAGTATACCTACTCTGTTTCAATTTATTTTGTTCTAAAGTAAATTAACAATCAACAAAGGCTGCTAAATTATGCCATCAGTTTAAATGTAACGCATAAACGCGCAATGAAGAAAAAGTAAAATTAAAAAAAGAGGAACGCTAATTTGAAATTTTATAATTTAGTCGACTTTAAATTTTAGATTGAAATCAAAACGAGTAAGTGTCTAAACCATAAAGGTAATATACCTATCGGAATATTAATTTTATGGTCTAAACACGCTAGGTCGAAAATACGCGGCCGAAGTTCGGCATGATTACGCCAGCAATGCGGTACGCATACAATACAGTACATTTATGTATAGCAGGCACTATTATTGTTTTTGTAAGACTGACTCTACCCGGTTCGCAAAAAACATTTTTTCTTTGCGACGTTTCGTCCTATTGTCATAAAAATAGCCTTAAATGAAAGGTAATTAAATAGCCTACCATAAAAATAAACACAAATTAGGGCTTTTTTAATCAAAAAGTTTAAAAAAGTCATAAAGTTTCTAAAAAAATAGAGAAAACAGGTGCAAATTTTACAACGAAGTATTGTATTTTTTTACAGAAACAGTTACGTAACCCATCTTTTTTGTTTATTATATCGAAAGAATTTAAGTTAATCTGTAATACAACGTTTAATTGTCTCCAAACCGCGCTTTCGGGCGGACGCATATCAATCCAGCCTTTAAAACGCAGTATGTATAACCTCCAGGGTATTTCTAACAACTACCCGCGCTAACAATCCGACAGAGTGTGGAAAACAAACTTTTTAACATTGACCCTTAATATATATTTTATATCAAGAACGAGATATTAAAATAAAACAAAATGATAAAAGAGTGTAACCTTGAAGACGGCTTGAATCGAGACGAGAATAAAACAACGATAAATTGTCATATTATAACAACGCTCCGGGCCTCAGCTGTTTTGATAAAATTATAATACTCGATTATCACTAGCGGCCCGCCCCGGTTTCCATATAAAAACTTTAAACTATATTTTATCAAAGTTATCATGAAATTAAAGTTATAAAACTCAGACATACTATCAGAATATATTATAGGGTCTAAGTCAAAAGTTTCCTTAAATGAATTCATGAATTCACTTTATGAAGTATTATAATGAAATGTCCCTACGTGTGGCCGTAAGTATCCTAGAAGGCATTAATTACCGACCTAAATTGCAATAATTTATTTATTACAAAAAAGGACAGTACAGACGTTTTCACCTCTAACATACAATATATATAAATGTCCACTCAGAAGTTAGATAAAGCCATTAAACATTGTTTAACTATTTCTAATACTAATTTCACCTGGATAAAAACCGGGTCAAGTTTGCGACTCGTTTTTAATGAGTTATTTTTTTTATTCCTAATCTAAAGTTTTTTGCATAAATAAAGTAGGCCAAGTAGGCCTTTAATGTAATGCCTAATACACCTGCCCAATTAAATGTAAAAAATGCCATAAAAGTGGGAACGTGTATAATAGAAAGTTTCGGCAAATCCATGTCACTGATGGCATAAAGTAAAGTTGTACAGTTAGATGATTTTTCATTCATCATTATAGAAATGATAAATAGATGTCATGTATTATTATGTATAATTAATCGTTGTAATCGTGTAAAGTAGTTATTATAAATTATAATATTATGTAGTATCAAAATTCCACAAAAACAACACAACAACGCTCTAACAAGGAGTTAAATACAGAGTGCACTTTTTGTTTACTATCTACACTCAATAATTAAATGAATTACTTTTTATAACAGACATCAATCAATTTTACACTACAGGTACTCTTCACTTTTTCATACCGACTTTTGTTAGACTAGTATTACATATTCTATCCATACATTTGTTACACACTATAAATCGTGTTTTTATTTATTAAATAGGATATAAAATTATTGCAATGTTTTGACGCTAGGAGCAGCACCAGTTCGGCGTTTGACAACGTTTTGTCAAATATTCTGATATGACGTGTGTGACATTTCGTTAAAAAAAGAGTTAATCCTTCGACCGTGGATTCTTAGAAATCTATTGTTATTCTATTGTGTCTCGCTCACCGGTGAGCTAATATGGGGCTTGATGGGTTATTTTTCATTTAATTTTATTTCAGTTGAATTACGCGGTATTGACGAAGCGACGATAGTCGATACATGAAAACGCAAGTAATAACGAACGCTGTGGTAAAATTGTACGCTGAAGCTAGAGCCGAGAGCAAAACAACACTCCAATTCAATAGAAACAATATTGTAAACAAAGTCGTTTATCTCAATTAACGAAGTTAGTAATTTCTTATTCAAATGCATTCATATGTCAATGAGATAAGATTTTTTTATGAAAATAGAACTGGTTTAGAGCCTAAGCCCTAACTTAGGTCCCCGAGAAAGCAAAAATGAATATATATGTAATATATTACAAACTGTAAATTAAATACTCTACATATGAACGGTGCATGGCCTAAATTAATATCCTAATGACTACTTTCAGAGATTTAATGATTACTTAAGTTGCAATTAAAATTAAATAACCATAAATGTCTAAATGCGGCCGTTAGTGTTGCCTATAATTTTAGTGACCCCTTAATATAAGGCTGCGACTAGCGCAATGGCCTAGACAAGCCCTCACTGGGGCCTCTGTTTGGCCTGGGGGGCGAGTAATCGCCCCTCCGAAGAGGGGTCTGCCGACCACTAGGCAGACGACCGCTGGTGGAGCTGCGGTCGCGGTGTCGTACCCGTGGCTCCGCCGTCGGAGAGAGGGCGCACCGCCAAGTTTTAGTGGGTAGGGCTTTCGAGCGAGTCCCACATATCCGCGCCAGGATCTCCCTCATCCCACGCGGAATGCGTAAATGCATTTCTTGGCGTTAAAAAAAAAAAAAAAAAAGGCTGCGACTGGCGACTGTGCCTGACTCTATATTGCGCGATTTCAAAATTAATTTACAACAAGTAAATCATAATTCTTTTACGGGACGGGACATAAACGTGACGGAACGCCCGCAACTCCGTTGCGCCAAAATTCGTTAATCGCGCGGGAACCGTACATTTTTCCAGGATAAAAAGTAGCCTATGTCCTTTCCGGGACACAAAGTATCTCCATGCGAAATTTCAGCCAAACCGGTTCAGCGGTTTAGGCGTAAAGAGGTAACAGACAAACAGACATAGACACACAGTTTCACTTCTATACTATCTATACTAATGTTATAAATGCGAAAGTGTGTCTGTCTGTCCGTTTGTCTGTCGGTATGTCTGTTACCTCTTTACGCCCAAACCGCTAAACCGATATCCCGGAAAATGTACGGTTTCACCGCGATAAACGCATTTTGGCGCAACGGAGTTCCGGGCGTTATCTTGTTTATAATAATCGTATGAATAACCAAAGAAAGGTAAAAAGTACACTCGTGTAAAAAAGTGTTAGCGTTGCAAAATCTATTGTTTATGTAATAAGAGTGCAACCGCTGACCAAGGCTGGGTTCTGGCGCCGGCGAGGCGGCGAGGCGGCTTGCTGGAGCGGAATAGGACACCCACCTCACTGTTACACTTTCCCGTACTAATTATAATAATAATAATAATAATAAGGGGGTGAAGCCGGTCCCTCCTAGTTGGTGTCCCCGGGCAACACTTGGGTGCGCCACCCCACTCTCTTCGGGGTGAGGCATTCACGTGGCTGAACATCGGTTCTTTCTTTCATGTTTCTATCTTTTCATCACCTTTTTATATGTCAGTTCTTGTTTTTGCATCGTTTTTGTTTTTGGTTTGTCTAATTTTCACCACCTTTGTTTCTTCTTCAACTATCTTTCCATTTTTGTTAACTCTTCTTATATTTTTTAGTTTTTATTAAATAAAGGAATAAAATGCGACTACGTAATAGAAAAATACTACCCCAGGCGGGTACCGGCGTTAACAACAATGGAGAATCCCGCCCCAGGCCTTCGGGTCTGGGCTGCCCTACGTATTCTGGGGAGGGCACCGTGTCGCAAAGTAAAAATATCATTAATAATTCAGATTCATCATCTTGCTTATCATCGCTTTTTTCATCTCCGTCATCATCCCCAGCCTCATACCTCATTGGAAATGAATCCAGCTCATCAAATTCATCTTTTTTATCCGAATCTACCATGGATGTTGTGCAGAAGGCTAAATCAGCCAAAATTACTGCACCCGCCCATGGTGTAAAAGGGTGCAATCGCAAAAAATGGAGTAAGGAAATGAATACATTCATAATGCACCAATTTTACATTTTAACAAAATTAGGGACAGATACAAAATCATATGTCACCCAACTACACTCACTATTTTCATCAAAATTCCCCGATATGGCAGCTTCAAAACAAAGAGTAAGTGATCAACGGCGTGCAATAGTCCGAAGACAGCTACTAACCACTGAGGAAATTCTTAATATTAAAAAAGAAGTAGAAATTATATTAACACAAAACGAACTGGTAAACAACACAAGTACACAATCACATAATACAACACAAACCCAACGAATGAGGTGGTCAGATGAAATAAACGAAACTATAATGAGAACTTACTATAAAATTACAAAACTGGAAACAGATATGACTACTTACAGGCCCTTACTACATAAAGAAATAATAGCGAAATGTCCTTCAATCGCCCACCTCTCAGTCCAAAGGATTGCAGATCAACGGAGAGTTATAATCAATAACCAACTCCTAACAAACGACCACCTCAATCGAATCCGAGAGGAAGTAAAACAGGAATTAGATGCACACTCAGCTCAAATTACAGAAAACAGTACACCGCAGATAAATGAAAACCGACCGTTACAGCATACTGACGAGGACAACCTACAGACAGAAATAAATCCCACTGACCCAAACCCTTGCGCTAATCATGTCAATTATGAAAAATTTCCTATAGATATTCAAAATCAAATAAATGATACGTTTAATGACACTTTTGTTACATTTAAAGATTCAGACCCAAGTACTCGACCATCACTGCCTAAATTAAAAATATCCAAAAATATTGCTATGATCATAAATTACCTTAATACATCTTTACTTCCTAACCTCCTTAATAATGATACAGATTTTAATACTCTTCAAACTTATATATATACAGCTGCCTACACAACAGTTACTTTAAGTGGTATAAAAATAAAACAAAATAAACAAAACACTACACAAAATACTAAACCTAATTGGCAACAGAGACTCGAAAGTAAAATAACTAATCTCAGAAAAAGTATTGGCAGACTAACAGAATATGCTAGGGGAATTAGATCAACACGCTTAGAAAAATACGTGAGCAAAATAAAAGAACAATACAAAACACATACACAGCACGAAACAGAAAACACTGATATTATACACTTCCTAGACACATTAAAACAGAAACTCAACGCACTTTCAAACCGCTTAAAAAGATACAAACAATGTACAATAAGAAAAACACAAAATAAACAGTTCAGTAACAATGAAAAATTATTTTACAGAAAACTAGCACAACAAAATAATTCAGAAGAAAATACACACACAGACAAAGCAACACCCACACCAGAATCCATGCATTCGTTTTGGTCACAAATCTGGTCTAATCCAACTGAGCATGAAGAAAATAAGTGGATAGATGATGACAGGAACAGATTGGTAGATTTACCAGAAATGGCCTTTGAAGAAGTAAATATAATCCAGCTGAAAGCTGTTATTTCGAAAACACATAATTGGAAAGCGACAGGCACTGACAACATTCACAACTTCTGGTACAAGAAACTTTCATGCACACATACGCTATTACAAAAACACATTAATACATTTATCCACTCACCTGACACAATGCCCCCATTCATTACACAAGGGATAACGTATATGATTCCAAAAGATAAAACAGACACAACGAACCCAGCAAAGTACCGACCAATAACTTGCCTGCAAAATATATATAAAATCATCACAGCATGTATCAGCGAACTTATATATACGCATATACACAGAAATAATATACTAGCTGAGGAACAAAAAGGTTGTCGAAAAAATAGTCAAGGGTGTAAGGAACAACTTATAATAGACTCCGTTGCATCACAGCAGGCTCTGAAACAAAAACGCAGCATCTATACAATGTATATAGATTATAAGAAGGCCTATGATTCCGTCCCGCATTCCTGGCTTATCTACATACTCTGGCACTACAAAATCAGTCCAACCTTAATAAAATATCTTGAACATATTATGCCACAATGGAATACAAGACTAAAAATCATTAACTCTGATAAAACTATTGAAACAGATTTTATACCGATACGTAGAGGAATATTTCAAGGGGACTCTTTGAGCCCCTTATGGTTCTGCTTGGCACTTAATCCACTATCACATATTCTCAATAAAAAAAACATAGGATTCAGTATTAAATACAACCAACAGTTTACATTACTTTCACACCTCATGTACATGGATGACATCAAACTATTCGCAAACACACTGAAAGATATATGTACACTGGCTGATCTAACACAGATATTTTCAGAGGACATACGTATGGAATTTGGGATAGACAAATGCAAAATTCATTCTGTAAAAAAAGGAATAATACAACATACACCTTATAAACTAAACAACGACGAGATAATTGAGCCCGTGGACCCTGTGGATGGTTATAAATATCTTGGATACTATCAGACACAGCAAATACATCATAAAGATTCAAAAAGAACACTACAACAAAAATTTAAAGAAAGACTCCACAAAATACTTTACACACAACTTAACGCTAAAAACACAATTAAAGCTATAAACACGTACGCCATCCCCATACTCACCTACTCATTTGGAATCATCCGTTGGACTCAAACCGAATTAAAATCATTACAAAGAATAGTAAAAAACACAGAAAACATCATCCTAGAGCCTGTATACAAAGATTAATCCTCCCTAAAAGTGAAGGTGGTCGAGGGATTATAGATATAGTAAATTTACACAACAAACAAATCACACACCTCAGAGAATTCTTTCAAAATCGCGCTCACACATCAACACTCCACAACGCCGTTTCCCAAGCAGACACTTTCACACCACTACACCTCGCAGACAATAACAAGCAAATACATATCTACACAAATCAGCAGAAAATCGATACATGGACCCAAAAGACATTACATGGACGACATCAACTAGACTTAAACAATACTAGCGTCGATAAGACTGCATCGAATGCGTGGCTGAAACAAGGAGAGCTTTTTCCTGAAACGGAAGGGTTCATGTTAGCGATACAGGACCAAGTGATTGACACAAAAAACTATAGAAAAAACATTATTAGAGACGCTAATGTTGTAAGCGATCACTGTCGTCATTGCCACAAACAACCAGAAACCATACAACACATAACGGGTGCATGCTCATCCATCACCCAAACAGACTATAAACACCGACATGATCAGGTTGCAGCAATCATACATCAGATACTCGCACACAAATACAACCTCATTAGAGAAAAATTACCATACTACAAATACACACCACAAATAATACTAGAATCATCCGACTATAAACTTTACTGGGACAGGACCATACTGACAGACAAGACCGTACATCACAATAGACCTGACATCACTCTCCACGACAAACAGAACAGAACCGTCTACTTCATAGATGTAGCAATACCAAACTCCCACAACCTCACTAGTACACACACAACCAAACTCACAAAATACACAGACCTTACTATAGAACTAAAAGCGCAATGGAGAGTAAGCACAGTTAAAACCATACCAATCATCATCTCAACCACAGGCATCATACCTAAAACATTACACACATCACTCAAAACACTTAATATACATCCACTTACATACATAACCTTACAGAAAGTAGTCATCTTAAATACATGCCGAATTGTCCGAAAATTCTTATCCATCACTTAATTTCATATTTACTTGTAGTTGTTTGGCCACAAGCTCGCAACTGCAGTAGCTACCCCGCAAGGGAGGAAAGGAAATTTAAAAATAATAATAATAATAATAATAATAATAGACATTTATTCGACATAAAATTCACAGTACACTACAATAAAACAAAACACACAACAATGAAGGAAAAAAAAAGAAAAAGACAAACATAAGTAAATACTAAGCCTAACCACATAAACCTAACCATATCAGAAAAAGAGAAAAAACAAATTAAATACATAAAATAAAAATGATAAAAACGCTGTTTTACATTTTATCATGTACTGTATTTTTGTGGTGCGGCACGGATTGTGCTTCAATAATAATGGGGCAGTGTGGTGCGAAAAAAAAATTGTCGAATAGGATCCACTCAGGTATGTGATCATGGTACAGGATCCTATACCATGATCCCTGGTATTATGTGGACCCTCGTGCTTGCCAGGCGTTTGACAGTCTACATACAACACACAGCTAAGTCTACATAAACTAGATAAAAAAATAATTATAATACATAAACAATAAATATAATAATTTATAATAGGGATAATCCAGGGATAAAAGGCTGGCGCCATCATGTCACACTTCACTTCAGAGTTCAGCGTGGCCCTCGCGCAGAGCAGAGCTTTATTTGGCTTATAAATTTGTTTCAAAATGACCCAAATAAAGGTTGTGTGTCAACTCTGTGGCTCGAGTAAAAGAAAAACGACCAAGCTCGGACATCATGTACCACCTATACCTATATGGTAATTATACACGTCATAATACTAATAATAATAATTGTTCTACACCTATAACAAAGAAACAAATTGTATGCACCTACTTATTTATATTATATTGTCTGTAAAATAAATTTTAATGTAACTTACATAAATAAATATAATACGATATAATAATAACGTCTTTCAATGTAATATAATATAATATAATTCAATTAATCATTTTTTTAATTAATCTATTATTACATATAATATTATCTAAATCATTGAATTAATCTTTCTTTTTCTAATGTCATGTTGAAATAAATTTGAATATAAACTATAATTGATACTTAAATTATTATAAATTATTATAAATGCGCATAACATAAAATTAATAAAAAATAATACTAATAATAATAAAAAAATATATATATATTGTTACCTAGTATTATAGTAACTATTATAATAACCTACGATACAATTTGTTCTCTAAGTAAATGTGTTTTATAGTTATGCTTAAAGCTGTTTATTGTTTTTAGAGCACGAAGTGGTGGTGGGAGATTGTTCCAAATTTTGCTAGCAAGATAACGGAAACTACCCCTGAAACCAGAAGAGTGATGTAACGGCGTGTTTAGCAAAAAGGACGAACCTCTGGTAGTGACAGTCAACTTATTATCACTAGCCCATTGTAACTTGTCAAACAGGTAGGTCGGTATTCTAAATTTAATCACCCCGAATAAAAGAGTGGCGAAATGTACCTGCCTGCGACCATCCATCTTAAGCCAACGTAATTTATTAATATAGGGAGTGACATAGCGAGGTATATTAATTGGCATTTGGTAGAATATGAGTACCGTTAAGAAGTCTGGTTAAGAATGATAACTTCACCTTGGGCTGCTTTGACTGGACCGCCATTTCTTCGTAAATTCGTTGATGTTTGAAATTGTGTCAGTAATGTGTATGTCTAAAGTCTAAACTTATTTTGCAAGTGAGAAATGCATGCGAAAGTGTGTCTGTATGTCTGTCTGTGACCTGTGTGTCTGTTGCATTTTCACGCCTGAACCACTAAACCAACTTTTCTGAAATTTGGTTTGGTGCTACGAATAATAAATAGTTTTTATTATTCGTAGGTTTGGTGATACTTTTCGAGTCTCGAATCCATACTAATATTATAAATGCGAAAGTGTGTCTGTCTGACTGTCTGTCTGTCTGTTACCTCTTCACGCTCAAACCACTGAACCGATTTTGCTGAAATTTGGTATGGGGATACTATGAGACCCGAAAAAGGACATAGGATACTTTTTATCCCGGAAAAATGTACGGTACCGCCGCGATAAACGAATTTTGGCGCAACGGAGTTGCGGGCGTCATCTAGTAAGGATATAATCCTTCGATCGCGGATTCTTGGAAATCTATTGTTATTCTGTTGTTGTCACTATCACCGGTGCTCTGATGGGGCTTGATAGGATAATACCTTTTATCCCGAAAAAAATTTAGGGTTTAGCCGTCTTTGTATGCAAAATCTGTTTGACACTTTACTCGGCTGCAATTAGTTTCAAAAGAACCTTGTCGGTCTATAATCATCTCTGACATCATATCTAGATAGTACATAAGGTCTATGCCCTAGAATCATGATAGTTAGACCCTATTGACCTATAGTTAACAGTGTAGTAAATAAATGACTTCATTCCCACCCATGAATGAGTTAATTGATTAATTTGCGATTGAATAATCGTTATCAAACTACGTATTATTAAACATAATTACTAATCCCTATGACTAATAAGAGGGTTTTGTTATTGCCTGTAGTGTGGTCACGGAACATATAGATCGGCCATTGACCTATACTTACTCATCTCTCTTATTTACATGCGAAAATATCGGTATCGCATACCTGTGGGAGCGAGATAGCTAAATATTACTGCTCAGTAAAAGTAACAAATAACCGAATATTATCTGTGTTCAGTGACTGGACTATATCACCATAGCAATGTCGACAAATTTACTTTTTATTGTACGTTCTACCTAAACAACCAAAAAGTAAATCAGTTATTCCGTACTTTAATCAAGTTTTGACGTTTGAGTAGAGTTTTTGTCGAAAAGAAAGAAGAATCTTTTCTCATTCATCGGAATTATTATAAAGACACAATATTAATATTTTAATCGTACATGTCCTAAGATTATAATATTACACACGAAAACAGCATTATAACATAATATAGTGAGTACCTTAGCATTATCTTAATATATATATTTCTTGTGTGCGTGTGTATGTGACTGAACTCCTCCTAAACGACTGGACCAATTTTGATGAAATTTTTTGTGTGTGTTCAAGGGGATCTGGGAATGGTTTAGATTCACAATTTTGTCCGCTGGATAATGTTTTTTTAATTAATTTTTAATTTATTAGTAGTTGTTGATTTTGGAATGTTTTACATTGGATCCGACATGTGTCAAATTTTAAATAATATTCGAATTCGAATTTTAATTTTAGTCTGTCCCGACAGTTAGCGCTGCGATCAAATTAAAAAAAAAGCAAAAAAACGTTTGCTGGGACAGCTAGTAATATTATATAATATCTAGTGTTCAGGCTGTTGTCATTGGTCGTCAGCGCAGCGCGTAAAAAGGAAAAGAGTATTTTATCAAAATAGAATCATGATGAACCCTTACCTTTTTTGAAAAGGCCCGTTTAAATATCGAACAGCCTCCAGCGATTACCTACCTCAATACAATTGGAGTGCGTTTGGGAATTTGGAATTGATATTATGTCAAACAAACGCCGTCGTCGGCGCCGCTGCCGGCGTTATCAGTTGTTTGTGACGCGTTATCTCTGAATTGGGCAACACGCAACCGCGGCAACATTGTCAATAAATTAAAACATATCTAAATATAGCGTTTAGGTATGTTTTACGATTACGGTCCATGTTGCACATGAGAAAGTTATATGTATGTCTGTCTGTTACTTCACGCTTAGGGACCTCTTCCGAGGCTCGGGCATTTTCGTGTGAATCAACTATAAGGCTCATTTTCGTGGGAAAAAGATTCGATTCTCGCGCGTTTTAAATAAGTATGTACGAAGAATATCTTGTATTTTGGATAAGCCAAACGCGAACAAAATAGGCAAAGTTAATTAGCTAGTATTTTGAGTCGGTGTTCATACAGATTATGAATGAGCATGAATAAAACATTGACGAAATCACTAGTTCGGAACTAGTGATTTCCGACGATACAAAAACAAAACTTTCCAAGGTTACCTCATGCTCTAAGGCAAGTAAACTGCTAGTTTTTTAGGGTTCCGTACCCAAAGGGTGAAAACGGGACCCTATTACTGAGACTTCGATGTCTGTCCGTCTGTCTCCAGGCTATAACTCAAGAACCGCTATAACTAGACTTCTGAAATTTTCACAGATTGTGTATTTCTGTTGCCGCTATAACAACAAAATAAAATAAATCTTTGAGGGGGGCTCCCATACAACAAACGTGATTTTTTTTGGCCTTTTTGGCTCTATATCAATAATGCCAACAGATAGGTACTTGAATTTTACTCAAGGTCCTTAATTTTACGTGCACTTTAATATTTAATAATAATATTAAAATAAAATAAAAAAATAAGGGGGGCTCCCATACAAAAAACACAATTTTTTGGGCTAATTTTGCTCTATAATGGTACGGAACCCTTAGTGCGCGAGTCCGACTCGCACTTGGCCGATTATTTATAAATTATGGAATGCTAGTTTTTGATTAGCAATCAAAACTTAGCAATCAAAAATTAAGTTTTAAGTTTTAACGACTATTCAAACATATCAAAATTGTGCCAAAAAGGTTTAAGGAGCAAAATTTTGACCAACTTATTAAAACGGCATCCATTACACGGTAGGTGAACGGTTAGAGAACTCCGCTTCATGATATGGAAAATACCACGAGATATAAGTGAATAGTTATCGCAAGGAGGCGTCATCGTGGCGCTGCCTCCTGTTGCGCTCCTCGCTCAACCCACTACCAATAAACCTAATGGTGTTATTGAACTTGCCAGCCGATTGTACCTTCATGTCAGCCTGATAAGCTTCGCAAATGCCATGAACATCTCCTGAAGGGCGATTAATGTTTGCATAAAGGGAAAAGTTGGTTGTCTACTAAATCTAGCTAGCCTTTTCTTGCAGCATCTAGCGTCAAAAAAGTATTCCTAGCATACACACTTTGATGACCCATTTAAAGAATTTCGAAAAGTCCTTTCAAACATGGATGACATCACTAATAGGAACACGTGTGCGAATTTTCAAGCCTGCGCGTTAATTTATCAATTATTATCATACTAGCTGACCCGGCAAACGTTGTTTTGCCATATAAATTATAGCAGTGCCCGCGACTTTGTTCGTGTGGTTGTCGAAAACACTGTCGCGATTGCAATAAAAAGGATATAGCGGGTCAATATCTTAAGGCGATATATCGTACATACATCCTCACAAACTTTCGCCTTTATAATATTAAGTAGGATATACTATTATCTCATACATATTATTATATCTCATGCATATTAATATGATAAAATTGCCACCTTGGTAAATATAATAATTATTAATATCTATAATTTTTATATCGCTTGACAAACTCTAGTCTCGATCTAAAAGACTATAAAAAGTACCAATAAAACGGTCATAATGGGACGATGCATGGTACTTATAATGGTTTTAAATGGTAGTGATGATGATAATGTATAAAATGATTGTAATTTGCATAGTAATAGCAGTAGTAGTTGCTTTCAGTTCTTAAAACAACGTCGAAACTCCCAAACTTGTATCTATAAAGAGATAGGAGTTCTCTCAGCACCTTCCGAACCATGGTATGTATTTGCACCAAGATGGTGCAAAATCTTACTTGTTGGTAGCATATGCTTAGAATACTGCTAACGAAACCGAAGTCACCACATGTTTCCATATAAATTTTGCGCAGTTCTCTCGATTTCTTAGGAATCCTTTCATCAGGTCACCACTTTTATGAATGTGGTAGCAAATAGAGATGATGACCTATACACCAAAAGAAAAATTTTGAAAATCGGTTCACAAACGGCGGAGTAATCGTTGAACGAACATAACACCTCCTCCATTTTGAAAGTCGGTTAAAATTATAGCCTATGTGTTATTCTGATATATAAGCTATATTATTGTAAAGTTTCATTAAAATCCGTTCAGTAGTTTTTGCGTGAAAGAGTAACAAACATCCATACATCCAAACTTTCGCCTTTATAATATTTCGCCTTTATAATATTAGTAGGATAATAATCAGATTTACCTTTTGTTAGAGAAAAAGAACTTGTGTAGCCATTTTCTACAAAATATACTATACTAACGTTCTGAAGGAATCTAAAAAAATAAATCTGAATCAAATACGTTACAGCAACAATAGAACAACTACTTGCATATGGAACTACTTGCATATGGAACTCCTTATTGCTCTATTATTGTCGTAAACCCACAATGAAGTAACTAAAAAATCATTAAAAAATAACTTGTACACGAATCCTCGATATTGTCGGTTGAGTACAGGGGACAGGGGTTGGGTAGGGGTAGTCTCGCTTCCGGGCATTGACCCCGACAGATGGTACACAGTGGGGTCGGAACTTGGAGCCAGTTACAATCTCACATTATTCATACGTTTTAATTAATTATACTTGTGTTAGTATCAATAACGTGTTCGATACTTGAGTTTAATAACATAATCCTTTTGAAGTACAGTTTTTTTTTGTAAGTCATAATATGTAGTAGGCCGTAGCTTAGGGGATATAATTTATTATAAAAAATAAAAATATTTGTTAGCTAACAATTGATTGAAATTTTATTTAGTACCATATACGGTAATAAAAGAAGGTTTACTAGTTCGAAGTACTCTAAAGCGAATTTAGATAGAGAAGCTTAGAGACAAGTCATATTCAATGGTAAAGAATCTTGAAGACAAGTCATACTGGGTAGTGACTAGTGGGTATAACTTGTATTCAAGATTCAACAAATCAACAATGTTTTGCTATTTTTGTACTTTACTCCCTTTTTTCCGTTAACAATTTTTGGGCATCCTAAGGATTAAAACAAGTTATGTGAGATTTTACTGTGTGGCCTTCTGCCAGTTGGGCCAAAATATTAAACATCCAACAACAGGGCCGGACCGTGACCTTACGGGGCCCTGGGCTAAAACTATTTAGGGCTACAACATTTTAACTGTCAGTTCGTAGTACCAAATTTGTATATCCTAAATTGTATAATAAACCTTGATCGTAGGAATCTCAGTTATACCAATAAAAATTAATAAAATTATGAATTCTTTCGCATTATCGTCTATTTTTGACTTGACTTAGCTAGGCGGCGGAGGCCCTTGAACTCATGGGGCCCTGGGCTTAAGCCCAAACAGCCATATTATGGTAGATCCGGCCCTGTCCAACAAAGTTTCCTTTAGCCGTACAGAACTCTTGCTTGATGAATTTCACACGCACTTGGCCGATTTTATTAACATACGTTTGTCCCAATCTTGTAAACAGAGACGACCGTGAATTTAAATAGCGAAGAAGAAATAACAAGCTTTATTATTTATTAATAACGTATCAAACACTTTCCGTGTTGTTCTTTCAGGCTAGGGTTGCCAATCGTCCTGTTTTAACAGGACATGTCCTAGTTTTCTTAGTGTCCTGGGACGTCCTGGATAGTTTTTGGCTATAGCGTCCTGGGTTCACTACAAATTATCCAAGTTTAAAATTTTGTTGTAAACAAAACTGTTTTAAATTATGATAAAATAGTTTTAACTAAAATATTGTTTATTTGAGTAAAAGACATTATTAATTTAATTTCCTAAACCTTAGTGTCTTTTGTCACTAGATAATTCTACTATTCTACTATTGCAAGTCTTGCGTATTTTGGGCGAAATTGTCCTGGTTTTTGTAACTTCAAACGTGGTTTTTTAAATTTTAGGTTGGCAGCCCTATTTCAGGCGGGCGAGCGGCCTCGTTGATTCCGATTATAAACAAACCTTGTCATCTCTTGAATTAAATTAAATATAAATATTTAATGCTAATCCATAACAGTTCGCATTTTATCAACACGATTATGTTAATACACTTCCTTGTGATTGATTTCCGTCGATAAAGTTACGAATATTATAACTTCGCGAACGATGGAAGTAGAGTTCTAATAATAAATGCCGATTGCTGACTCACTTCGAGTTTGGAAACATAAATCTTTAAACATAAAAATGTGTGTATGTGTGTCTGTTACTTCTGCACGCTTTGGTGAACCGATTTAGATCAAATTTTTAGTCCTTGGTTGTAATTTGTAAGATCCGTATTTCTACATGATGCCAAAGGTATCTTAAAGGTTACATACATATAATTACTAGCTGTTCCGGCAAACGTTGATTTGCCATAATAATAAGTACCTATTTCGCCCATATTATTTTTTTGAAGTGACTAAGTATGTTACCATAGCAACGTCTATCGCTATCCCGTCGCACAAATAATGGTCGCCCTCAGTCTCGAGTTGTAATAATTTACTATTATTTATTCAACAAATGCACTTATTAAATATATAAAGTACCCAGTAGCCGATTCTCAGACCTACTGAATATGCATATAAAATTTGGTAAAAATCAGTAAAGCCGTTTCGGAGGAGTTCGTGGACTAACATTGTGACACGAGAATTTTATGTATAAGTTAACTCTTTGAGAAAATCAAGAAAAAAATTTTTTTTGCATTTTTTTCAAAGAAAAAAACATTTTTTTTTGTTTTCAAAAATGCAGTTAAAGAGCTCATTAAATGGAGTAACAAGTTCAGTGGTTTAATTATTCTAATATATAATTTTTTTAATCTATAATCGGCTTTGAAGCATTGAGTGCCGAATAGAAAAGTCACGTTTCAAAGTCCCATCATTTTTAATCTAGCCATTATATTACAAAAATATTTGGCACACGTACTAATAACACGTGTAGGTATAACATATCCAAATATTATCAAAATCGGAGACATCGACTATTTTTTCCTGTCCGCTTGGCGTGGAACGGCCCATATATTATTATAACTAAAGTAGGCCATAATTAAAACTCCTGTTCGGATGTAGGGTAATACCTGCGTAATTCAGCGAAATATGCTACAAAAACCAGGTCGTTAGCCTCCAGTTGTTTCGTAATGACGTAAATCACCTGAATTTTACACGTATCTCGGTTAATGTTTGAAGAGCTCTCTCTACTAGCATTGTAAACATTGCAACATACACTGTGACGTCACAGTCGTGGATTATTAGGCCAACTACGTGGGAACTACATCAATAATGATAAACATTGTTTTAATGATAATAATCCAACATCTAGGCTTCGGTATGGTTTCCTTGTAGTCCGGTTCAATAAAGGCGAAATGGTAAATGCCAATTAACCGACAAATGCTCTCTGATGGGTAAAAAACTTAACAACAAGTCTGTCGTTGGTCGGACCTTTAAAATACTATTTTGCTTTTTGATAAAATCCGATCTCAAACGAAGTTGCAGACAGCAGAATCGAGATTTAAGTTTTCAAATAGACGTCAGTAGAATAACAGCCGAAAGTAATATGCTCCCGACCCATCTTCGGACAACAAAATAAAATGTTTAAAAAATAGACCTCAGAATAATAAATATACATTCTGAAAGACTACATTGTATATTTTCACAAAGAGAATCTATTCTAAACAGTGCATTACAAAGAGCCTGCATCGAGATGCGAGTCTACATTCGTGACTGGAGAGTCCAGACGGCCAAGTCATTATGGAAATAATAGAAAAGTGGGATGCGAAGAGTCCTCGGCCTCGAAGAAAGGATTTATAAAAGTTTTCCAACGGATTTCCTGTCTGGGACTTATTGAAATAACTTGTGCCTGTTGGTATCGAGATATGATCACGATAAAATATATTTGGAACGGATATTCAGTTGATTTAAAGTTTATGCACGTAGGTAGAGAGTGCTTCAAAAACAGTACTGACGCACTCATAGGACAAAAACACTTAATTATTACTCATAGCTTTGTTTTAATTCAGAGTTGGACAGAAATGAGTTAATTTCAAAACCTAATGTTAAGGAATAATCTATTAATGTTATGATATTATAACTTAACGAACTACAATGTAATAATTTCTGAGAGTTCGAACAGTGTAAATAATACAGATCCGATTTAGCATGTTGCCCGTTTCCAGCACGAATTGCCTAGAATTAGACATTTGAATACGACTCATTTGTAAACATAGGAATTTCTGGTTTTGTTTTGAGATAAACGTGCCGCATTTATCGCTTGCTTTATCAATGACTATCATTATTAAAATACGACTCTTTATCTCTGTACGTCTACGGCAAATCTCTTGCAACGTGCTACGTCAGAAGTCAGAACGTAGAGACTAAAAGATGTCGCGAGTAACATGAAAGTCGTAGAGGACGCGTGCTGACATCGTGTATTTCGATATCGACGCACATATTACACGGTCGAATGAGTTTCGGCTGCGCTCGCAAGATAACGCCGGGCGCCCCTAAATGAGGCCTCAGCTCCGCGACGCGAGAATAACAAACAAACATATCGACTGACGTGTCATTAGCCGGATCAAAGGCGATTATATCGAGTTCGATCGCTCGGGGAATACTGGACTGGCCTCGGATCATCGGCCCGTGAGCCATCAGGTGCCAGCCGTTTACGGCCGACGTCATCGGATTGCGCAATTTTATAACTCCTAAGTAGCTGCGAAGATCTTCGCGAATAATACGAGGAAAAAGTCGCCAAAGAGCCGAGTCATTGCGACGAATACCTACCGTGTTTGGCGTAAACGACGTATTCGCAACAGAAAACTACCACGATATCCCGGCGCTAGAGCTCGGTGACATGATAATACGTCGATAAAAAACATGAATAGGAATCACCTCACGTCGAATTCGGCAATTCGTATTCAGATATTCCATGTTCGGTCGGGGTTTTTACACTGGGTTTCCCATGTGCCTGTTATTGTTTGATAGCGTTTCAAAATTTTACACGGCGCTACGTAACGT
Source organism: Polyommatus icarus (assembly GCA_937595015.1). NCBI lineage: Eukaryota > Metazoa > Arthropoda > Insecta > Lepidoptera > Lycaenidae > Polyommatus > Polyommatus icarus. Next base: position 5,960,134 of record OW569329.1, on the reverse strand, counting down.
TTACAGCTGGCCTGCCAAATTGTTTGCGCACTCGTTTGTAATTCAGCGTGCGGTAACTACTGGTAAAGTTATGAAATCAATCATATAACGTCCGTAACAACGTAATTCATCAATAAATTAATTTCACACGAGGATTGGAAACAGTTAAATTGTTTAACGGGTTTAACCAACTCGATGGGTATCATCAAAGAAATTTATTCATAGATAGAACTCATTGTACACCTACGTTATTTATAAGTTCTGTCAACTGGATTTGATGGAGCCCGATCAAATAATGTAGGTTCCCCATCTGCCTACGAATAAATTTCTTTAATTGTACATTTCTAAAGAAATCGAGAGGTAGTCTATTGGAAACTAATGAACTTATTACATGATTTCATAATCATCGGTCCAACAAGAAGTCGCAACTTCTTAATTGGAACACTAATACTAAAATGGTGGGCAAAGGTGGGCAGAGATGAAAAGGAAGGATGCGTATTGAGGCCGTACAATATGCGTTGAGCTTGTCTCTGACTTCTTAGTAACAGACCTAGATCCATCTTAAAACAAGCTTAAGTTTAATAAACTATTACCATAATAAAGGAAAACATGGCCTCGCCCGCGACATCATTATAGGTTGCCTTATTTATTAAAATCGGATCAGTAGTATCACGATAAGCTAATTAATCTCAAAATACAGACTCTAATAGAATACATCTTCTTTGATCTTCTTTACTTCTATAAAATTATACATAATTTGTTAGACTCACCTAACTTACTGTCGCATATCAGCTTCAATATTAAATTTAGTGCTCGTAGAGCAAATAACATTAACTTGTTTGCCTTGCAAGTATACAAAAATAATATATCCTATTTTAACCCCTTAACACGCAGGCTCGTCGGTACAATAATTATTCAAAACATAATAAAAATTTAGACATTTTTGATAAGCTTCAATCGTTTATAAAGATTGTTAAAGATATCCTCCATATATCACCTTAGAACGTTCCAAATAATCTATTTTTATTGTTCACCTTTCTTAATACATAAATTACTATAATATATTAGTTACTGAGCTAATGTTATATTTTGCTATGTATTTTTAATGTGTGCACATATGTTACTTTACAATCCAGGTCATAAACTGTATTTATCATGTTATTTCATTTCGATTGTAATGTGTTTTGTGCATTAAAATAAATAAATAAAATAAAATAAATAAAAAGTAGTTTAGAACTTTCGAACCACAACTAGGGCACATGTACATTGACTAGCAAAATCATTACCCTCTTGGCTTCGGTGTGGTCAGTAAACAGACGTTTATTTACATTAGCAGCCAAATCACTACTCTAACTAGGTTTATTCCTTTTCAAAATCTAGATATTTGACCGAAGTTTGAACTCACTGAGCGTAGGCGATCTATTCCTACGCGCAGATCTAGATTACACATTAGTTCCGGTTGTCAGCTCCTACATCTGTATCCAATATACAATCTAATAAGACTCCATCTAGTATTCTAGAATCTAGTATATTAGTACTTAATAAACAGTTTTATAGCGTAGCAGATGCGTTTCACAAATTAATCTTGCCTACACACAGAATTTTAATTTGAAGCTTGTAGAATACAAGCTAGGTAATTTAACAGTTCCTAGGTTTCACACTTAGGCACTTAATAGCACGTTAAAACTAATGAACCTAATCAATATAAACGCATTCCTTATAGGACAAGAATGGAAATGTTTGCTATAACTTATAAGTATGGTCGGGGATGTATAATTATGAAATAAACAGCACTGGACCAAAAATGTAAAAGATTTAGAAACTGGGTTAAAGCATGGCCATTGGCCAGTAATACCTTGATCGTAGTAATGGCAGACACAACAGATGTTAAATTGTTATGTGACAGCCGTGTGCCGCTTGAGGATTGATGGGTTAAGAATTAAGACCTAAAGGTTTATTAATGTTTAAAGTTAGGTATGTAGTGGAAAGCATATTGTAGAGATGTGTAGACATTTTAGGTCCTATTATTATTTGTAACCGGTAACACTTTCAAACTAGTAGATTTATAGTAGAATATCTCACTCATAATGTTTTAAATTATTTTAGTCTATAGAGAAGGCTGATTTCTGATAAAGCACAAACTGAGACCGCCACGAGATTGACGTTTAGGTACCTACACTAGATCTTATTTCTGTGCGTTTACACATTACACCACCATTACACACACGGAATATCTGTGGATCTTTACGAAAGAGAAGGAAGTATCGTGCTAACTTACTTCCGGGCGCGAGCTCCTCGACCGCCGCCGCGGGGGCCAGCAGCAGCGCGAACGCCACCGCCGGCCACGCGACCCCTGACGCGCGCCGCATCACGCCGCGCGCCGCAACGCGCCCGACAACATGGCCCGAGCTGAAAAAAAATGATTGACTTACATGAGAAAGGTAGATAGGACATAGGTAAAGACTAGACAGCCAATATCATTTACATGCCGTATCAAATACTCGCATGATCGGCAGAATGATCTAGGCGTCCACACCATGACACGCACACTTGATACGGCGCGATGATCGCGACGGAGATCTGATCGGAGATCTGATCGCGCAAATGATACAAATATGGACGCACCGTTAGAGGCTTTTTTTTATAAAGAGGGGGAAAACGAGCAAACGGGTCACCTGATGGAAAGCAACTACCGTCGCCCATGGACACTCGCGACATTAGAAGAGCTGCAGGTGCGTTGCCGGAATCTAAAGAGGGAATACGCTCTCTTCTTGAAGGTTTGCAAATTGCAGGTCGTATTGGTCCGGAAATACTGCTGGTGACAGTTCGTTCCGACAGGTAGATATTATAGCTAGACTGTCTCCCTCGGACGTTGCAGAGTGTAGACCAAATAAGTGTCCAAGCACAGACAGCCTGTGTCATCAAATGGAAAAATTCCCGAGTACAACGTTAGAGCTTACCAACTTTAAAAGACGTAGAGATTCCAGTTAGAGTCTTTCTAGCACATGCAGGCTACGAATGTTCATTATATTCATTTCTAGAATGTTCACGTATTGGAGGAATATGATCTCCCTTCCTTATAGAAGGGAGATAGAGCACTTGGCCCGAGCTGCAAAGAACACTTTCATTGGCGATGTCTGACGTAAGCGAGAGATTATTATTATAGTTAGAGAGACTTCAGTCTTCACACGTGAATATTCTAGTCATGAACAATTAAAAGAGGTAGAATTTATAGATTTTTTTCTTACACAAGAACATACTAACAATGAAGATAATGGCGGTATAGTTTTAGCGCCTTTTTCACACAAGTAAATTGTAGAACAATTTAAGTCATCGAATGAAAATGATAGAGAATCATAATTCATAACAACGCGCAACGGCGCCAATACAATTTTCATTCGATGATACAGAAATTATTGTTGCTTGATCCAATGAAACTGTCTGGACGAGCAATATAAATGACATTAAAGTTAAGAAACCGGAACCAAAGATTCTGTATTGCCTTATGTCGCACCAAAATGTTTTGATTTACAGTACCCGGCAATAAATATTGCACATCGACCTTTGGAAAGAGACATTCGGCTAATTTCGGTTTCATAGAGCGTTATCTTTGTAGCACACGCCTATTTGACATTATGTCAGTCGTTGTTCAAATTCAATAGAGTGCAGTCGCGTCCAGTTCAAAATATATATCTAGAGTTGTTAACACCCCTAAATTTGCTACAGCTGTAATTTTCCAAACGAATTTTAAATACGTAAACATAATTTGAACACCCTTTTTTATTTTATTTTACCCGAACCTAAAGCCATAACTTATAGAAAATTTGGTGTATTTTATACAAAGAATAATAAAATTGTCAAAAGGAGCAAACCATAATTGTTTTAACAGCTCCTAATATATACCGGACTTTTTGTATTTCGTGCGTAAGAGATAACGCTCTACAAAACCGAAATTAGCCGACTGTCACCTTCCAAAGGTCGATGTGCAATATTTATCGCCGGGTACTGTACTTAGGTAAAGATATCACAAGATGTTTAAAATCTGGTATAAATTAATTGAATACAGGTTGTTAAGTTTTACATTGTAAGAAAACTGCCTACACTGCAATCTACATGTCGATGACGTCAAAACTGTTTATCGCGCGGGAAAAAAGTATCCTATTATTATTTTTTCAGGACAAAAGTATCCTATGTCCATTCCCGGGACTCAAAGTATCCCCATGCCAAATTTCAGCAAAATCGGTTCAGCGGGTTGGGCGTGAAAATGTAACAGACAGACAGATACACTTTCGCATTTATAAGGGGGCGTCCACAAATTACGTGAGGTGTATTTTTGAATTTTTTGACCTCCCCTCCAACCCTGGTGAGATTTCGTGAGATTTTATTCAACCCCCCCACCCCCCTCCCAAATCTCACGTAGATTTTTCAAAATGTGGGTTTCTACTTTTTTACGTAAATGTTTGGTTTGACAGTCAGTAAATTTTCTTTCGAACGAATTTGTGAATAATCTTAATTGTGTAACGATTAAATCTTAAGCATACATACAACCATAGAGGTACAACCTAGATAAAATGGAACAAAATAGTATTATTTTGTTGAGAAAAAAATTACGTGAGATTTGCCGAGACCCCCCCCTCTCCCCAACGTGAGATTAGGTGAGATTTGACTCGACCCCCCCTCCCCCCTAAAAACCTCACGTAATTTTTGGACGCCCCCTAATATTAGTATGGATGTCATACAAGAGTAATTTTAAAGATGTATGTAGTAAGAAATGTAGAGTAGGATCTGTAATTACATTACGCCACCGATTAAAGCATATAAAATTACATTGTTGTTGTTATTCTTTCGTTTACCATGTATTATCACTTATCATACATATCAATGAGTTATCAACTTATTTTTTTCGTCATGAATACTCGGAATGCAGTTTGTTTACTACGATAGAAATGTGAAAAATTCCTACACTAACGTATAGAACAATTTTTTTGTGATTATTAACAAGCTAATTTTTGTGTATAGCTCTACATTTTGATAAGACGAACAACATTTTTATTTTCGAAAAATCTCGAAAGTGGCAGCTAACATCTCTGTTAGCTACCACTTTTATCTCTAGAAAGGATTTCATACTTTGACAAGTGACCCAACTATCAAAATTGTCTTAGGAATAGCAGCTTATAAATTACTAGCTGTCCCGGCAAACGTTTCTTTGCCATATAAAGTATATAAAGTATTTTTTTTTTATTTGATCGCAGCGCTAACTGTCGGGACCATAAAGTTAATATAATAGGTATATTAACTTTATGGTCGGGACAGACTAAAATTAAAATTCGAATTCGAATATTATTTAAAATTTGACACTGCGATGGTAGCGCCGGCTGTCGGATCCAATGTAAAACATTCCAAAATCAACAACTACTAATAAATTAAAAATTAATTAAAACAACATTGTCCAGCGGACAAAATTGTGAATCTAAACCATTCCCAGATCCCCTTGAACACACACAAAAAATTTCATCAAAATCGGTCCAGTCGTTTGAGAGAAGTTCAGTGACATACACACTCACAGAAGAATTATATATATTAAGATAATGTAAGAAGTCCGCCAAAAGCCACATAATAGTTTTGATTGATGTATGTTGGCTTATTATTGCACTTTGAAATGCTAATCTAAGCATAATCCTAAAGTAGCACGATATGAGACTCTAGCTCTATGTCAAGTACATAAGTATAAATAAAATCATAACCAAGACTAACACATCTCTACAAAAATGCGTTGTGAGGATGCGTACAAGCCTTGTAGTCTTGGGTACGCTACTTATTGTATTAAGCAATGCTAGAATTACTGAAGTAGCAAGTATCGTGGCTGTTACAGCATTAAAAACATTGAATTGGGTCCCATGCTCTCATAAATGATAATTAATCCTGATAAAGTCTTGTATGTTGCGTTTTTAAAATCTTGAATAAACGCATTATGGATTTTTAAAAAATGACACAACTAAAGCAATGCGGTGGATTCAGTAAAAAAGTTACGGCTGAATTAAAAATTTGCACAAAACGACAAGTACAAATATTATAAACCAAGAAAAGTGCAGTGAACAATCTAGTGGTTCCGTACATTTTATAGAACAGATAGGTATGTCTCTCATACTGTTAATGAATATTTTTAAAACTGTAGATAGAAGTAATGCTGCAATGTTACTTAAGGTTTATTAATAAAATATTTATTGTATATTATTTTTATAGTTTTATTTATAATATGGCAACAACAATAATTTTAAGCATAAGTAGTGTTCGCAAGGTCTTCATTGTCTATCTGAAACAAATAATTCCATTAAAATTATGAACTTATGACAAAGTCAGACTAGTAACCTAAGCTAATATTTATTTTAATATTAAACGGTTTTTTGATAACATTTGCAAGGAACCCCAATTTAACATGGTTTCAAACTGTCACACTCTAAATTGGAGCATAAGTCCTACAATAGCATAATGTCGGACTTTACATCTTATAAGTAATACTTTTGTATCAGTTTGTATATAAAAAAAATATTTAATTAAAATTAAAAGTAAAAATAACAAGGGGGCATTGAAAATACACCATATAAACACATATATATCAACGAAAAACTTACCTTCGCACTTAAAGCTGGGCGCATGAGGTCGCAGTCAGGCCAAATCACTATTATTTTAATGGCGTTATATATTGCTAATAATATAATTTGTCATAAATTGACAAACACGCGTGACGCGCACACGGAGTTTTGTGCAAATCTATTAGTCTCATAACGATTCTAGTTTAGCAGTACTGAAGATATGTAGCACGATATAGTGCGTTTTGAAGATCAAATTAAGAGTAATTAGCATTTTTCCTGATCTGTACAAAACAAATTCAAAACCAAAGATTCTGAATTTGTGCCCAAACGCGGTAGTCTATGTGACTGTTCTAAGTCTACTTGATAAAGCTTCAAGTCTTCACGAAAACGCAAATCTGACTTAATCAGAACCAAATTTTGCTAGTTGGGGATGGTCCTAAAATATGGATTGTTTTATTTGTAGGACAAGGTTACTTTTAAATTATATATGTAACTATTAACCTACAAATATACAAAAAATCAGCTGGTTAGGGTTTCGTTTTAGGGTTCTGTAATCAACAAAACTTGGTTGGCTACTGTACCCTAAAACGGAACCCTAACCAGCTGTTTTTTTGTATATTTGCAGGTTAATAGTTATATAATTTAAGAGTAACCTTGTCCTACAAATAAAATAATCCATATTTTAGGACCATCAAGTCCAATTATGAATTCCTTTCTATCTCTGTTAGCTACCACTTTCGAGATTTTTCGAAAATAAAAATGTTGATCGTCTTATCAAAATGTAGCTACTCACAAAAAATAGCTTGTTAGTAATCACAAAAAAAATTGTTCTAGGGCTCCCTCACTATTAGGTATAGTGCTTCAAGGCTTTGTATGTATGTGGACGGGGCGCTGCTGGTAAAGGAGAACTGTCAAAAATGACGTTTTTGTATGATAGAAGCGTTAGTTCCTTTTCTCGCCACGTTCATTTAAATTTTAAAGCGTTGTCGAGCTGTATGTTACTATTATAAGTTTTATTACAAGCAATAACTTTTACAGCGTATGAATGAAATATGCTGCACATAGAAATTGCGTAAGCTAAATAGTAAATACACAACGTAAGGCCGCGTTTCTACCGCTGCCGTCACCGGGACGTCACCGATAACAATTTAAATAAAATGCCACTTTACGACCCAGGTTATAGGTCTAATTTTGCTCTACGCCACTACAAAGCAGCGGCGGCATGGGTCGCTAGACCTATGTCGGTAGAAAATGAAAGCCTAGGTCATAAAGTGGCATCTTCTATACATACATATTATAAAACAAAGTCGCTTTTTTCCCTCATGTCCCTTTGTTCCCTTTAATCTTTAAAACTACGCAACGGATTTTGATGATTCTTTCAGTGTTAGATAGCCCATTTATCGAGGAAGGCTACAGGCTGTATTTTATCACGCTAAGACTAATAGAAGCGAAGAAATAGAATAGAAGAAATAGAAGCTAGGAAAATGTGGAAAAAACGGGGACAAAATGAAAAATATTTGAAAGGGCTAACTTGAATGCGCTAATCTAAGGAACTACTGGTCCGATTTGAAAAATTCTTTCAGTGTTTGATAGCCCATTTATTGAGGAAGGCTTATAGGCTATATTTTATTACGCTAAGACTAATAGAAGAATGTGGAAAAAACGGGGGAAATTATTTGAAAGGGCTTATCTCGCGAACTACTGGAGCAATTTTTATGTTATTTGGCACAGATAAGAAGTAGACCACGTGAAGGATAGGCTATCGATTTTCATCATTTTTTCAGTGGCTATAAATAATTTAAGGTTAATGATTATTAAATGTCTCTGAGTACGGCGGCAAGACTCCAGCCGGTCTAAGATGCGCAAACGAGAAAATCTCCAGATATCTCACTCTCGTGTGTAGTTATATTGTCGATAACGACATAATGTCAAAATCATTTTTTGACATTATGTCGATAGATTTTGACGACAGATCTACACGAGAAAAAATATATGTTATGTTAGGGTCAATAGAGATGAAGAGACAAGCCATCAAACATCGAGAAAACGTGTCGACAAAATTTTCTCGTTGGCGTATGCTAGAGGGGCAGGTCTATCTTGTAGAATTTAGATAGAATGTAGAGACTAGTCACTAGAGATTTTCGAATCAGTGAAGGTACAAAATGCTGTACCAAATTTTTCCTTTTATTCGACTTTTCTTCTTATACGTACGAGCAGTAAGCAAAAAACATTGTTATTTATTGTTAGCACATAAACATTACTTTCAATCGTCCACAAAAACATAGAACCTCCTTTTTAGAAGGCGGCTAAAAAGTAGCTCTATGTAGGTAAATAAACAACCAAACTTCAAGGACAACGTGTTTATTATAACTCCGCGAATTTATAAATAACATAGACATGATTTTTATTTAAATCGAGTTCTTAACAACTACCATTTTGTATTTTTAAGCCATCATAGGTAACTTGACACCTTGACAGTGCCCAGGTCCCACGGCAGGAAGAAGAGCCCAAACCCCATGGTTTCACCATGGTTTAGACTTTAGTCGGTAAGTCCCACATATCACATACTAGGTGACGCCCGCAACTCCGTTGCGCCAAAATTCCTTTATCACGCGGAACCGTACATTTTTTCGAGATAAAAAGTATACTATGTCCTTTCCCGGGACTCAAAGTATCTCCATACCAAATTTCAGCAAAATCGGTACTGCGGTTTGGGCGTGAAGAGGTAACAGAGAGACAGATAGATAGACAGACAGACACACTTTTTCGCATTTATAATCTAATACTAATATTATAAATGCGAAAGTATCTCTGTCTGTCTGTCTCGCTTTCACGCCAAAACTACTGAACCGATTGTAATGAAATTTTGTACACAGATAGTCTAAAGCCTGTGAAAGGACATAGGCTACATTTTAACCGGAAAAAGGGGTTGTAAGGGGGTGAAAATGCGTAAATTTGATCAAATTAAGTTAGTTCCAAAAATTCATAATAGATGGCGCCGTGCGTCTCTTACATCGCGCTATCGCTTGCTCATGCATCTTTCTATAAGAGGTGGTACCATGTTATGTAACTTGTTTTTAGATTCTTTCGATTGTTATACACGTCGATAATGAATTAACTCAGTACTTAATCTACGCCACTACGCTACCAATGCTAAAATATAGTTTATGGGTAAAGCTAAAGTTGTGTAATGTGGGGCTAAATAAACTAATAGGTTTAATTTAAAAAAATGAAATATTATGTGCGCACTGCACAGCTGCTGTTTTTGGGTATTTTGATTTAAGGGGCGCCAGGGTTTTAAAAAGCTTTTAAATTTGACACCAATTTTGTTCACACCGCGCGCTATAAACTGAAGTCCACGCGGACGAAGTCGCGGGCAACAGCTAGTATTAGTATAATAATATGATGCCTGATCACGCCTACTAAATAGAGTAGCGAGTGCAGTCGGTCTCGTCTCGTTACTTTTTTTTATTAAATAAGGGGGCAAACGAGCAAACGGGTCACCTGATGAATAGCAACTGCCGTCGCCCATAGACACTCGCAACATTAAAAGAGCAAGTGCGTTGCCAGTCTCAAGATGGAATACGCTTTCTTTTTAAGGGTTTGCAGGTCGTATTGGGCCGGAAATACTGAATTAGTGACAGTTCATTCTAGAGTTTAACTTTACTCGATAGGTGTAATCAAAGCCCCTGCTGCCCTCCCCCGCAGGATGCCTAATATATTTTCCTTCCTTCAAAAAAAGGCCATCACAGGTAGCCAGCATTAACTAGTATTACACTATTGTCATTAGCTATACTTTAATACAATCTAGTCGTTTCTTGTGTGAATCTCGTTTATACTGGTTTTTACGTTTCCTGAAGGCTAGCTGTTCTACGCATTGCGTCGAGCCGCAGTCTTTACGACCAAAGTTTTATAACTAGACGGATTATTACATACATTTATTAGATAAAATCTTACACTTCACCAAGATTTTTTTACTTTTTCATGAGTGTTCCGTGGGGTGTCAGAGGTTAAAATCACGTTAAAAAGCTCTGAGCGCACTTTTTGATAAAAAAGTTATCTTTTTAATTCATAAAAAAGCCATTCAAGCCGTAGGGGGCAGTCCAAAATATACTAAAAAAAGTAGAGCAGTTAATCTCCAAGCAATATGTGGGGCAGTTTCGGCGCGGACACATCACGTTTCGTTATGCCTCTTCTATAACAATGTTTGCTCACAAGTTATCAAACAACATTTTTCCTACAGAATACATTTACATAAATCCGAACTGCGCACTTCCTTCAATATGAGATGAGAATTCAGTAATAAACTTCGAGAAATAAATGTTTTCATTTGGCTGATCAAGATATTCTTTTTGTTAGCATTACAGACATATTAGTGGGCAATCATGCATTTTGCAGATGTATTATGTACAAATCTTAATATATATAATTCTTCTGTGAGTGTGTATGTCACTGAACTTCTCTCAAACGACTGGACCGATTTTGATGAAATTTTTTGTGTGTGTTCAAGGGGATCTGGGAATGACGTTTAGATTCACAATTTTGTCCGCTGGACAATGTTTTTTTAATTAATTTTTAATTTATTAGTAGTTGTTGATTTTTGAATGTTTTACATTGGATCCGACAGACGGCGCTACCAACGCAGTGTCAAATTTTAAATAATATTCGAATTCGAATTTTAATTTTAGTCTGTCCCGACAGTTAGCGCTGCGATCAAATTAAAAAAAATACTTTATATACTTAATATGGCAAAGAAACGTTTGCCGGGACAGCTAGTATTATATAATATCCATACTACTAATATTATAAATGCGAAAGTGTGTCTGTTTGTTACCTCCTCACGCCCAAACCACAAAAACGATTTTGCGGATTGGGCGTGAGGAGGTAACAAACAGACCGACAGACACTTTCGCATTATTATCGAAAAAAATAATTATGGCGACACTTTCTTACGGGTCCCGAGAAAGGACATAGGATACTTTTATACCGTAAAAATGTACAGTTCCCACGCGATATACGAATTTTGGCGCAGTGAAGTTGCTGGCTTCCGCGTTTTAAGTAGTAAGTATGCTATCTCGCATCGACCAATGCAGATTGACCTTTGCTAATTCTTTGAACACCTGCACGGAAATACTAAAATAGTTGAAATTTTTGTACGCAACAAATAATTTGGGATGTTATAGTCATGTTGTGACTGACATTCACACGTTCGTTCTACCATGACATTGTGTCGATTTGGAGTAATAAGGATCATTTCAATCATTTCGTCCTCATGGTCTAGACTTCTAGTCTCTGGATTCTAGAATCAGGGTAGAGATAAACTACAATAACATGGCGCGCCCCTCCAAATTACTGCTTCAATGTGTGTAGTCACATCCTTATGAAAGAGTTTGTATGAAGTAAGCATTCAAACAATCAACCAGTACTCGTAATATTTCACTTAATGTCACTTATTACCAAGATTTGTTGGTCAACTAATCATAACTAGACGACTGCGCAAGACATACACAAGACATACACAAGACATAACAACGCACTTCATACGTTTTGACAAAGCACTTCAAACGTTTTGATTTTTTGAGGGGCGCGCCATGTTATCGTAGTTTAATATATCTCTATACTTACTGTAAGTATAGGGATCCGAAAGTCGAAACCGGTAAAGTGGAAGAAAAAAATATGTTTTAATTGTTAACTAGGTGACGCCCGCAACTCCGCTGCACCGAACTTTGTTCGTCGCGTGGGAAGTGGGAACCTTACATTTTTCCGGGATAAAAAGTATTCCTGTCCGTAGTATATTGATAAATAAAGATGGCCGCACTACCTATGAGTGGTTGCTTGGAGAATATGGCCGCCAGACTGTCAGAGCTGTCGTCCACTTCTTACCGAGCCACCGCCGACAGTAGAGCGTTCAGTGATACAGTATTCTGTGTTTAATTTACTCGCCCTACAACAGCACACGAATTCTACACTGTCCTTTCCCGGGACTCAAAGTATCTCCATATCTAACTTCAACAAAATCGGTTCAGCGCTTTGAGCGTTAAGAGATTTTTTTTTTAATGCAGGGTAAAGTGGAAACCATCATGGGTGCCCCGGGTTGGGTACCCCGGGGGTATGTGAGACTCCTACTCACTAAAACCACCTGCGGCTCGCCTTCAGCCGTATAACGGAGAGATATCCCGGATCTAACAAACACGGGACTCCCTCCACGAGCGTTAAGAGATAACAGACAGACCTATAGACACAGTTTTGCATTTTAGATAAGATATCACTCAAAAATCATCCCAAAAGAATGTAGCAAGATCTATCAGGATGAAAAAAAACGGACTCAAAGGATTCTAAGTTACGCCTCAAATTTGTATTCCACTTTGTAATTGAGTAAATTACCTACAATCATGGGATTGAAGAATGAACGGTCCGCTGGAGTAAGTTACGCGTCGCGATAAAAAATTGTTCATTGAGTAAGTTCATTCATAGTCATGGCAGTACGTAGTGCGAAGATGTAATTATCGTGGGAGTCTCCGCTATTCCCACGGCGAGCCACGACAAATATCAATTAGGGACACGTTAACCCTGTGATCGACATACATACACGGAGCTGGCGCCTAAACTTTACTCCGTTATAAGGGTACAGAGTAGCTAATAGCGCTTGTAGAGACTATGTCAGAAAGAGGACGCGGCAAGGAAGAATAGAGTTAAAACGGAGTCGGACCTCGGAGATAATAAAATATTGTAGAGAGAACACCCCAGACTACCGTGTATATTTTAACTAACGTTTATTTTCATTATGTTTCTTATCTCTGTCAAAGACTTCAGAGTTCAGGGATAGGTCAAAGGACTAAAATACAAGAAATAGTACCTATAATACATCTTCCGCCATTTCTGTCTGTGTAGCGTGTTCTCAGTATCTTTACTGTCCAATGATAGAGGCTTCATCTGGCGAAATGAATTTGAGGAACTCTTTTTGTCTTTTTGTCGAACAAAAAATAACTCTACATCTTACAGTCGAAATGGTACCAGTGCAGTGACATTATTATGTAATCGATTGCAATTCCTCTTAAAAACTATAAATCTTGAGACATAATTAAAGCCAAGGCTTTTATTTTAATAATGTTTAATAAACCTTAGATACGCTTAATTGCTGTCAAGGCAATAAAATAATCACACTTATTTATTGTTTCCTGTGAATAAGCAACCTATGCGTTAAACGAGCACGTGGTCAACGTAGAGTTACTCGAGAACCCGCAAGAGAGAGACGGCAGACGGCCGGGGGTTCGTTTCGGCGGGGGTGCGAGCGAGACGCCACATGAGAGGCAGCTCCCGAGTCAACGGTAAACAGGTAGGGATGGGTAGTAAGTTTCCCGCGCTGGATTCCATGTTGTTTACGCGCTATAGCGTGGCGGACGAGGTTGACGACCGCGTGCCGCACCATGCCGCCATATTTTTGGAAAATAAATAATATAACAGCGCAACGCAGTACGATCGATCGGCCGGGGGCTAGTGCGGCGGCGCAATGCTCGGTGGCCAAAACATTGCACCCCCCGCCCTGGCATCTTATCTCCGGAGAAAAGTGGAAAGCGTGCGCTACGTTTCCCGGGGCCCGGGCGGCGGCGACGACGGGGTGGGAAAACTCAAAGTACCAGGATTCTTTGCTGGTGTTTATGCATGTTTTAAATACTATCATGATTCAAGTATGAAACAATTAAAAATTTTAATACCACCGCATAGTTAGTACGGACTACGGTTTTATGTATTGGCTTTTCGTAACTTTTATAAGTCATGACTCATGTGATTGATATATGGCATACCCAAACCAGATACTACTGTAAAATATTATGAGGGCGCACTTAATCTTCTTCAAGCTGAAGAAGAGGATGTTCGTCTTGGGCTGAGGCTATGACTGAGAAGCTATATTTCTCTACTTCCTTCCCTCTTCAGCTCTCTTTAGGACACAACATTATGTTACCTAATATGTAGTTTTCTTAGGTATTTTAGTTTTATCTCTACCCTTTTAACCTTCTACTATCTCTTCTCATTCTTTCTCATGAATACGTTACATTATGCATGTAAAATGTCGACGGTCGTCACTCATCACTGTCCTTATGAATGAAGACCAAGTTTTAGACGAAAATATAACAGAGGTGATCTACAGCACGAGTTACATCACAAACTGGGAAATATGTGGTGAATGGTGACAGAAGCACGTTCGTAGATGACCGATAGCGATGCAGATGGGCAATTTATTTTAGGCCGGCTAAATGAAAAACCATCGTATTGGAGAAAAAATAGGTCAAGAGTTTGGCACTGTTTTTGAAAGAAGTTTTAAATCTACAACACCGTTGTTGATAAACTGAAAGCCAATCAAAACCGCTAACTGAATGTTACTTATACTCCTCTTGATAAATCTTCTATAATAATTATGTAATGACTAATGTACTCGGCGAAATTCATTGACTCCCTGACAAAAAACTTGTTATTTTCTTTACATATAAACCGCGATTGACAACATCTGACACTTCATTGTCAATCGCGGTTTATATAGAAAAAAATGACTAGTTTTTGACAGGGAGTCAATGAATGCTACCGCCATGTTTCGCCGAGTACAGTATAGTCTGCTTTACGGTGTGCACTATGATTTTGCAATAATAATAATCAAAATCACCGCTTCCTTTTATAAGTCTGGTAACCCTTTTTAAATAAGTCTGGTAAAAAACTAGTCTCCAACAACTAATTTAAGAATGCCATTTATCTTGTACCTACTATCATTTACCGTGATGGGACAATATTTTTATAATAACTAGTCAAAATATTGTTTATTAAACTTTGTAACATTTGAAAAAACAGTTAACCTAGGTCATGACCGGACCATTATTTTGTACGATACGTATATAGATATTTTAAAACCTGATGCAAGTTAATAATAATAATACATAGTATCATGCTGATAAAGTACTAGGTATATTGTATTATAGTGGTGTATAAATTAATATATTTTGAAGATTTTGGCGGGCCATTTGGCCTTGATTCGTCTCGCAATCATGGATGCCATAAATCTTAACAAAAAAGCAATTGAAGTGTTAGTTTATCATATTGTATATTGTTTTGTGTGTGTTTGAATTCGGTTATCTCCGAATGTGAAATCAGCTTATCACAATTCGCCAACACCACATCCAACTGCTTTGATAAACAAAAATAATAATAATATTACTGTGGACACTGTGGTGCTGGTAGTACCTATATGTACTAAATATGCTAATTGCTGTGGATGTTCGCGCGGAATTTCGTGTATTGAGCTGGAAGCGTACATTTTTTTGTCATAAAAACTAACCTCTGTCCTTTCGGAGAGTTTTAAATACTTATATCCATGTATTTTTTATTTAATTTCCGAAAGTTTATTACAATTTCCACTTGCGACTTCTTTGCAGTCGGCAGGGCTATCACGTAAAAATAGCGATCAACAATCCACTAGCAATAAGCGATTGCTGGGTATAAAAACAATGGTGTATAAAAACAATTAACGATCGATTGCAACCGTATTGTTTTGGCTGATACGTGATACGAAATTGCTATTTTGGAGCAATTATTATCACGCAATAATTGCTATCGCATTGCTCTCGCAAAATACGTGATACCGCTGGAAAATATTACGAATTTTATACACCGTCTTATTCGTAAGTCGTAACTCGTAAGTCGATCATCCCCTTTGCGGTTTGCCCCAATTTTGTAGTTTACTTGTGAGTTGTCCCATCATTAACGATAAACGTACCTCAAGTTTCAATTTAACCTGATGTAATGCAATACAGCTGGCAACTTGGCACTTAAAACAACAACACTACCGATAAGGCAGAGGAGATAAAAGACAAACTTGTAAAATTCTTCATCATCCTTCAATACAATTTTTACTGTATGTACGATTTGAAATAGGTAAATACTAATTTTAATTTATCAAAATTATTGTAAACGATAAGGATGAGTGCGAGGAAGTCTCGCGCATGGTGGGTTCCGTATAAAGCGGCAGGTACAAACTACAAAGATACAACACAGAGTACAGAAAGAGTGAAATCTTAGAATAACTGGCAATAACTACTTTTAATATACTACTTATTAAAAATGTAAACTTTATATTCTGTAGTACAAAACATA
Organism: Polyommatus icarus; assembly: GCA_937595015.1. NCBI lineage: Eukaryota > Metazoa > Arthropoda > Insecta > Lepidoptera > Lycaenidae > Polyommatus > Polyommatus icarus. Next base: position 5,943,422 of record OW569329.1, on the reverse strand, counting down.
CGATTTCGAATCAATAATTAATAATGCTAAATTACGTAAACAATGGCTAGGAAATTAGATGTTCAAAAATCTAGTTTTAGATGCTGATTCTAAGAAATACTTATACAAAAGGTTAAGTATAATAAGAAATATACTCTACCGAGCTAAGTACTTTCTTATCAACAAAAATGCTGAATTAGCGACACTATCGACGAAAATCGATATAATATTTTGTTGTGTCAAATGTTAATTCACTACACAAATATCGCCCAAAAATCGACGCACGGCTTTGAGTCGCGAGTGGTAGTGACGAGTCTACGACGCATATTCGGTGATGCCGCTGAGAATTCAGAGTTGTTTACACCCCAGCACCACGTGGTGAAGTATACAACGTTATCACGTGGGCCAAATTTACACCTATATCGTAAAATAAACGCGCAATTCTAGAATGCATACGACACTGTGAACCAGATTAGTAAATAATCTGATTGAATGTTACCTGAGCTCGGCGCCTGTCGTGGAGTTACGTAGGTAGCCGCTATAATCACTCGTGTTCACCACGATCAGTTTAATGATCTCTCTCGCACTGTCACAGACACAGATCACTAACGTATTGTTTATTTATTTGATCACAACACTATAGTATAAACACTACGCGAGGAGACGACACAGTGTACGCACGAGCTATCACGGCGAACGCGCGCGAACGACTGGCGAGTGGCGCGGGGACAACGCAGGGGGCGCGGCGCGCGGGGCTCCATGCCGATCAGTGTGGTGCCGTCGACCCAGTTGAGGAATGCGGCTCGCCCGTTCTCGAATTTTTTTTTATCCGGCAGGGCGCAAGGGATCTTGCGAACTCTCATCCGAACCTCAAGGTGGAAACTGAGATTTGTGACCACGATTAAAGATAATAAATAAATAATATTAATTTTTAGCCGACAAGGATTACTCAACGAAGAGTAAACTATTTTTTTAACCGACTTCCAAAAAACGAGGAGGTTATATGTTCGGCTGTGGATTTTTTTTTGTATGTTCAACGATTACTCCGCCGTTTGTGAACCGATTATCGAAATTTTTGTTTTGTTGTATTAGGTTTCACTCCAATTTGGTCCCATTTTCACAAAAGTGGTGACCTGATGATGGGATCCATGAGTAATCGAGGGAACTCCTCGAAATTTATATGGAAACATATGGTGATTTTGGTTTTATGTGAAGTGTACTAAGAATACGCTACCAAAAAGTCAAATATTGGTTCAAGGTATACCATGGTTTCGATGATGCTGAGAGAACTCCTGATTCCTTATAGATACACGTTTGGGAGTTTCGGCGTTGTTTTAAGAACAGAAAGCATAAACTACTATGCAATTCATATTCATCATCATAATCATCATCATCATCGTCATCATCATCATTACCACGTCGTGTTAAGGCCACCAATGTCTCATGGCACAGAATAGATAATAGTACAAGGCATAGGTATGGATATACTAATAATAATTATTATGTACTGTATAACAACACCTCTTTGTTTTTAATACACGGCGGTCGGCGTCGCCGCCCCGCGCCGCCGCGCGGCGCATGGCGGCAGAAGACAGAATATCGAATACTTTACTAACTACTTTATATACAGATCGAATACTTTACTACTTTATAAAATTTTAATAGACAAATAGAATTAAAATAAAGTTATTTTAAAAAGAGCATTTAAACAAAACAAAGTCATTAAGTGTTTTTTTTAATTAGTTATACTTATTAATCGATAGATGGTGCACTAAGTACCTATCGATTTGAATTCTTGATTACAAGAACAGCTGTCAATAATTATGATAATATTAAATATTATGCTACGCTACATTCTATGCAAGTTTGTACAATTTTTTATCTGATAGATCCTTCGATCGTGGAAAAACGAGACACAATAGCCTTTCTATTGTTATCGCAATCGCCGGTGACCGCTTCGGGCTTGAAGTATTAAAATTGTTAAATTACTTAGCACAATATGTTCACTTCACTGATAATATTATATTCTTTTGTGAGTGTGAGTTGTGACTCTTAACAAATTGTAATAAGATAAGTAAAATATACGCGAAGATTTACCTACTAGTGTAACTAAAAAGAGTGAAATTATTATTATTTTTAACAAAAAATTAAAACCGACTTCCAAGGTAAAAACAATAATAACATTAATATGAACTAAAAAGTATTAAATAATTTTTACTATCTAATAGTGCCTCTTTCCGAATTCGGCTAAACCTCAACTACCTATTTCTGTACTCAATCTTCCTAATTTTGAAGTCGGTGCCAGTTCCAAAAGTTTCAAATATTCTGTCAGAGAACTGAAGATTCAGCTATCTGGTACCGACTTCAAAATTAGGAAGATTGAGTACAGAAATAGTTGAGGTTTAGCCGAATTCGGAAAAAGGCACTATTAGATAGTAAAAATTATTTAATACTTTTTAGTTCATATTAATGTTATTATTGTTTTTACCTTGGAAGTCGGTTTTAATTTTTTGTTAAAAATAATAATAATTGGATAGACAGACTCCTCGTTAATATTTTATGTTTCCATGTGTAGTTGTACTTAGTCCATTTTGCAACTTTGAACGTTTAGGTGTAATGATGCAGATGGTACCTAATGATGTACCCTCAAAGTGATGTAGGTACATGTTTAGAGCGAGCTCCTAAACTGCACCGATTGACTGGAGTGCCAACAGATAGGTATACTTAATTCTATTCTATTCCCCCATATCCATAATAATATGTACCTATATTCCCGATAGCCATAGCACAGGCCTGCACATAGTGTTTTGGGCAGATTCCCTCAACGCTCGTAATAAGGCAACTATCTGGGTCATAGCGCGAGCGGTGACTGGTGAGGGTTATCAGGAGGTACCTGGGCGGCAGCTACATCCCTGACCGGGACCCGACGTGGAAGATTTGTGAGTGCGTCGGTCTTCGCCGAGTTGCACCTCCTCGTTTCAGAGAGGAGGTCGCGGGGCGAAGGCTTGCAATGGGAGGAACTCCGGCGGGTTCGATATAAAGCTATGGGAGGGCAGAGGCTGTTGAGGAGGTGGGGTGAGGAGGTGGCGCAGGCCCAGTACGGTCGACGACTGATGTACTGCTTAGGCTCTGCGCCAGCGGCGTGCGCAAAAAGAAACCACTCACCTTCCACCTTAACACCTCCATCGTGGGTATCGCAGACACAATAGATTCTCAATTGTTATGTGGCAGCCGGCTGCCGCTTGGGGAAGGATGGGTTAACCGGGCACGGAAGCTTCGGTGCGTGCTTGTGTAAGGTCACCAGGACTCTTGCTCCCGAGCTTTATACGTTGCATGAGCGATGAGGCCCGGTGGCTGGTAGTTCTCTGAAACCGTCCTTTCACAGAAAAAGGCCGTGGAGCAGAACAGAGAGGATAATCTGGGAAAGGACGGAAGTGCAGAGGCGTCGCTACGCGAACCTGCAATCTTCCGTCTAATGGGCAAGGAATGGCAAGGATGGGAACCTGTCTGGCTCAGCTAGTCCCGGCGCCGAGGAGAACGAAATTAAACATTTTTAACTCTTAGATATTACAATTTAAAATCAATATGGACGATGGAGTATAGGTACTTACTTTTTGGTTCTCCTGGGCTGGGTAGATCATGAATTCATTAGTCACGGACCTTATATTATTATGACCAACAGACTAAATTTATTTAACACGCAATTTTTTTTAATTTTAATTATTTAGTTTTTACACACTATAGGCGGGCTTAATGCCTATAGTGGCGTTCTCTACCAGCCAACCTTAGGATGAGTACGTAGAGACTAGAGTAGGGGCATAGTTTCTTTGTAAAGTCTGCAGAGTGCAGCCAAGGAAAAAAATATAAATTGGGAAACTAAATTTTAACTTAATTTGAAGTGCCTGCCGGAAATTTGTCAAGTGACAAGCCCCGCCTACCAACTTAACAGAAAATAGTCAAAATAGGCTAGTTGACCTATTTTTTTTCTTCATTCTAATCGCTTCTTAATCATTCATTTTCACCAAAAAAAACTAATATTTTAACATTTTAAACAGTAGAAACCCATAAAAATGTTGATTGAACAATATGCCTTTTATAAGGCGCCGAAAACACTGTCCGCCATTGTACCGCCATAGTGTGACGTCATGTTTTTTGTATTTTATACTTTCTTTATTGAAAAAAGTTTTGTTGAATTGAAGAAAAAACTGATGTTTTATTTGAATTATTCAATAAAATATATTTTATAAATCTTTCTAGGCTTATTCATATTATTTATGTACAAATAAACTTACATATAACGAGCGCGATAAATAAAAGATATTAAATTACAAATGGGATGACGTCACATCCAAATCGGAAGTACCGCAAAAGCGTCTTCGTCAGTACAATTCCTATTTTCATAAAATCATATCTTCAAATCAACTTTATTTATCAATCATACGCTTTTATTTGATGATAAGGGTGAAATACGGTTTCCTAGGCCAAGTTCTACTAGAAATATGCATTTTTTCAATGAAATTAAACATAGGTCAAGTAGCCTATTCTAATTTCCTCGTTTAGTACTTAACTAAATTTTAACTTACTACTTGCTACTAAATTTTGTGTTTACATGCAATAAGTAACTTAAAATTAAGTTAAAATTTAGTTAACTACTTATTTACTTAATACGTGTAAACCAGCCCTAAGGGCCAGGCGAAAATTAAGCTTTTGTAGATAATTGCTTAGTACATCTAATATTTAGGTAGGTACATTATACATATTACTTATTTTGGTGTAAGTTACTATCAGCTATTAATAGATTTTGAGCAACACGTGTGAAAACTATGCAGTACTTACCTTAGATAACCTACCTAATCGTCACTCATTTAAAGACATCTTCAAAAATAACTTCATAATTTGAATACTTTGCTTTAAATAATTGCTTATAAATGTTTTTGTACAATATAAAAATAAGAAGTTTCTGCAAATACATTAATTACATTTTGAAATCCCAAATAAACATGTAACCATTTTAAGCTAAATAGTAAATACTCACACCTAAGCCAAAAGCAGTAAATTGGCACTAAGGGCTGGTTTACACGTATTAAGTAGATAAGTAGTTAACTAAATTTTAACTAAATTTTAAGTTACCTATTGCGTGTAAACACACAATTTAGTAGTAAGTAACAAGTTAAAATTTAGTTAATTACTAAACAAGGAAATTTGAATTTTGACTATTTTCTGTTAAGTTGGCAGGCGGGGCTTGTCACTTGACACATTTCGGGCAGGCACTTCAAATTAAGTTAAAATTTAGTTACTACTTATCTACTTAATACGTGTAAACCAGCCATAAACGATGCAAAAACAATGTTGTTTTGTTCACTTTTGTTGAAATAAGCAACATTTTATTCTGTTTTTAGAACCTGTTCCATTCACGAATAATTTTTATGTCAAGTCTGCAAAAGATTATATTAATACTAGCGGCCCGGTACGTGCTTCGCTACGAATAAAGTGAAATAAAAAAACAGTACGACTGCAAAGTCGCCATTACTAAAAATATGATCGGCCATATTTTGTTTTATTGTTAATAATTATCGGCAATTTGCATAGCGTGTTTTGTGACGGTCGCCGGCTGGTGCCGCAGCACAGTCACATTTCTAACCCAACCAACTTTTGGACTTTCTGGATTGTGTTTGTTTTTGTTTTGGCGGGGGGCTGCGCCCCCCGAGCCCCCCCTTTCATTTATTACGGACCCAGCTGCTCCCGCAGCACGCTCGCTGCGCTCGCTCAGCTCCCTCTGTGTTGTGGTCTATGTTCTAACCTAACCTTACCTACTTTTGGAATTTCTTGATTGTTTTTGTTTTGGCGGGGGGCTGCGCCTTTTTTCTTAGGTAGACCTTTCTAATTAGGCCTTCTGTTAAGGGCGTTCCGTCCGGAGATTCCGTAATTGACCGTATTTAAAACCTTATAAACTCATAATCTGAAAGCTACAAAGTTATAATAAAAATACAGCAATAATCTTCAGTATATCAACATTCCTTTTGCCGTTTTAAATTTTCTATTTTTGTTTATTATACTCATGATATCAGTTTCCAAAGTAATACCAATTTGTTAAAATTCGAGCATACATTCAGCATCTCCTTAGCATTTACAAATTACTTTTATTTGAAACTCACGCCAATAGATCGACAATATCATAAACTACATATTCGCCGTTTTAAATTTTTTTTAGGATAATTTTGAACTAAGTTAAGTAAAAATAATAGGGTTTTGGCGCGATCTCGGCAACGCGGCAAATGTATGGCCAAGGTCGTTTGCTCGGGGGACGGCCTTAAGTCTTTTCATTAATAATGAAATGAAATTAAAATTATGCGCTTAATACGGCGCCGCGCGCCGGCAGTCATTTCGGCAACTTTCTGGGGTAGGTTTGTGAACCTTAGCCAAAAAAACAACTTTCTTACCTAATAATATTATACTTACACGTTAAATACTCCGTTAATTAAGCTACAAAACTAAAAATCTATAATATAAGATAAGTACTTAAATTGACAAATTGAACACAAAAACTCAAAACCTATACCTAACTAATACTTACCTTATAATTACACAAAAAATATAATTTTTCAATTGGTAAAGGAATTAAAATAATATCTACACTCAGAATAATTAAATAACACAAACTAAAATATGAATGTTATCGCAAATCACAAAAATAATATAAGAAGACTTCAAAATTAGTTTGACTGTACTGTGTGCATAAAATTTTAATTTCGAATTTAGAATGCTATTTACTTTTTTTTCAGCTAGTCAGGTCAGTCAAAAGTCAAGACATAATAATTTATAGTCCGTCAAGAAAGTGAAGAAATTAAAAAGTGGCAACATCGTAGTGTCATCCCTTTTTTCTTAGATTGATTTGAAAGGGATGACACTACGATGTTGCCACTTTTTAATTTCTTCACTTTCTTGACAGACTATACTCATAAAATAATAATCTTATACAGGGTGTTGACAGGGTGTAACAAAACTAAGTGATAATACTTTAGGATGTGTACGTGTTCCTCGTAGACTGTAGAGAGTTCACTGTGAAAGTAGCAGCGCTGAAAGACCAATTTTTTTTTCACTTTTGTATGGGGAAACTGGTGACGCTCTATGTTTATATCTAATAATTGTTTTAATCCTAGATTTCGCCTAAAACACAGGGTAAACTAATTCTGGCAACACTATAAACTAATATCTCACCATGTATGTTAATTGTTAATACTTACTGAAAATTATTAAGTAAGTATTATGATTATTATATCATTCAAGACAAAGCCTTTTAGTGATACTTAGTATGATAATATGTATAATATATTATTATAAATGAAATAGATTAGTAAGTATAACTTAATTTCTTATAAAAAAAATATTTTTAATATTTTGGCACTTTATACAATCTTTTTTTTTTTACAGGAATAATTAATTGTGAATTTCAAACGTCAATACAAAACATAATGTAAAGCCCTCCATTCAAGACAATCTTTCTAAATTCTACAAAAGTATAAGAAAACAAATATTATAATAACAGTAAATTGTTACAAATATATAGTTAATATTTAGATTTAACAACTAATTGTTACGATAATATAGGTAGGCTTCATAAGTTGCAATTTCGATTGCAAATCTAGATAATTTACAAATAAAATGAGATCGCTTTATCGTGAATGGTGGATTTATTTCATAAGCAAACGAGTATTTACTCAAAAAGAGCTCTAATGGCTGGTTTACACGTATTAAGTTGATTAGTATGGGACAACTCGATTCCATATTCCGATCGGCTGGAAAATTCGCATCATTATTATTTGATGTATTTTATGGAAGATGTAATTCATAACTATGAATTACATCGCTTTTTAACGACTTTTAAGAATAAATTTCAACAAACTTGTTGAAATTACAAGCAGCGTGGCGGACAAAATGTTTTGGGGGCGGCCGGCGACCCCCACGGCCTGCTGGTATATTTCTCGAAAATAAGACTGGCCCCTTGCACTCACAAACTTGGGGCCCGCCGGCGGATCCCATGGCAGCGAGAGTGCTAAGTATATATATTTATTTTAATATTTAATAATAATATTAAAATAAAATAAAAAAATAAGGGGGGCTCCCATACAAAAACACAATTTTTGGCCTAATTTTGCTCTATAACGCCTCTAGTCCACCGACGCTGCGAACTGCGAAATATCTGCGAAACAGGAAGGGTTCCGTACCATTACGCCTCTGCGTAATGGTACGGAACCCTTCGTGCGCGAATCCGACGATCCGATGTTTCGCAGTTCGCAGCGACGAACCGATTTTCTGTCTCATCCGCCACATGACAATGTCTTATATTGCATCTCGCTCTATTCCTGTTTCGCAGATATTTCGCAGTTCGCAGCGTCGGTGGACTAGAGGCGTTATAGAGCAAAATTAGGCCAAAAATTGTGTTTTTGTATGGGAGCCCCCCTTATTTTTTTATTTAATTTTAATATTATTATTAAATATTAAAATAAATATATATACTTAACACTCTCGCTGCCATGGGATCCGCCGGCGGGCCCCAAGTTTGTGAGTGCAAGACTTTTATAGCGCGCGGAGTCAACAAAATTGGTGTCTTTCAAAGCATTTTAAAAGCCTGGTACCCCTTGAATCAAATACCCAAAAACAGCTGTCTGCACAGCAGTGCAGTTGTCTGTTAAGTCGGTTTACTGACGATAGTTGAACGTGACAACGTCATAGCCTTAAATGGAACGCCTCAGAGCGAGGTAGCGCCGCATATTGCGTCATGTATTTTCGTGCGCGCTGTCGGCCCCATCGAATTATAAGACGTTATCACGTCAAAAGTAGCCTATGTCCTTTCTCAGGCTTTACACTATATTCTGTGTACAAAATGTTATTACAATCGGTTCAGTAGTTTTGGCGTGTAAGCGAGACAGAGATACTTTCGCATTTATAATATTAGTAAGATATATATATATATATATATATATATATATATATATATATATATATATATATATATATATATATATATATATATATATATATATATATATATATATATATATATATATATATATATATATATATATATATATATATATATATATATATATATATATATATATATATATATATAAATATATATATATATATATATATATATATATATATCCATTTTTATATATATAGATTATGTGGTTACGGATAATGAGGATCGACTCAGGGCGCCCCTCTTGCCTTTCCGCGGCGCCCTGATTTGGGAACCCCTGCCCTACGCACTATATTATTAGGTTAGCCAATATTTGGAGTTGTATATGTAATTAAATATTATATTCAGGTAAAGTAGTAACCCAAAAGTAATTACATCTAATTAAATCCTGAGTACATATTATTTTTCTCTATGTCTTGACTCTTGAGTCATCTCGCATCTATTTCGTTGATGGTAGAATTATTCTTGCAAATTCCGTGTTGTCTAACGAAAACAATAGGTACATAATTTAAGCAACATTTTCTAAGTGGCAAAGCAATAAATTGGCAATATATTACCGACATTAGCATAAATATGCGAAGAGTGTCTTCATTATACACACTATGTTCTCGGATTCGCGATATGCCAATCAGAATCGCTTATGTAAATAGATATTCTAATAATTATTAATTACTAACATCTCAACTAATAATGCGCGTTTAGTAAACTATATGCCCCTGCTATAATAGTAGAGATTTTCCTGTAGTCTCTACAAGAATGGGATAGGAGAGGTTATAAAGGAAATACGTATAGATTATTACAGATATAGCGATAGGTCGTGAATCGTCATACCTTATCCCCACAAGAATAAAAGAAGTGGAACTCGCTAGGAAATGACCGAATTAGTTTTGAGTACCTACCTACTAACAGTAGGTCTGTAAACTATTGGGGAATGGGGAGCAAGGAACATTATCTTATATCATCATTCGTAATCAACTTGTTGACAGCGACAGGCAATAGCAGCTTTTAATAGATAGTTAAGGTGATACCATCAGTAGTTATATAAACGACGCTTTATGATATGTTATGAGTTTATGACTTATGGGTTATGACGATACGAGCTGTATTATAACGCTACGAGCTATATTCCAACGCTACAAGCTGTATTATAACGCTACGAGCTATATTCCGACGCTACGAGCTATATTATGACGCTACAAGCTGTATTATAACGCTACGAGCTATATTCCGACGCTACGAGCTATATTATGACGCTACGAGCTGTATTATAACACTACGAGCTATATTCCAACGCTACGAGCTGTATTATAACGCTACGAGCTATATTCCGACGCTACGAGCTATATTATGACGCTACGAGCTGTATTATAACGCTACGAGCTATATTATAATGACGCTGCGAGCTATATTATGACGCTACGAGCTGTATTATAACGCTCCGAGCCATATTGCGACGCTACGCGCTATATTATGACGCTACGAGCTGTATTATGACGCTACGAGCTGGCTACGAGCTCTATTATAACGATACGAGCCATATTGCGACTCTACGAGCTATATTATGACGCTAAGAGCTATATTATGATGCTACGAGCTGTATTATGACGCTACGAGCTGTATTATAACGCTACGAGCCATATTGCGACGCTACGAGCTATATTATGACGCTACAAGCTATATTATGACGCTACGAGCTGTATTATAACGCTACGAGCCATATTGCGACGCTACGAGCTATATTATGACGCTACGAGCTATATTATGACGCTACGAGCTGTATTATGACGCTACGAGCTGTATTATAACGCTACGAGCCATATTGCGACGCTACGAGCTATATTATGACGCTAAGAGCTATATTATGACGCTACGAGCTGTCTACAAGCTGTATTATAACGCTACGAGCCATATTGCGACGCTAAGAGCTATATTATGACGCTACGAGCTGTATTATGACGCTACGAGCTGTATTATAACGCTACTTTCTACATATTTAAAAATAACAATAATTTTTCTCTCAATTTTTTGGTAAAAAGTGGGGACCCGTGCGAGTTTCTTACGCCGTTTCTTCTCGCCGGGGTAGTTCCCGAACCGGTGGTAGGCATCAGGTAGACATTCTAAAAAAATTTACTCAGAAATAAAACATTTTTTGCGAGCCATATTGCGACGCTACGAGCTATATTTTGTGGCTACGAGACCGATCTTGTTCTAAATATTAAGCTCTCCAATAAGGCAAGGCGTTTCAGTCGGCAATCGGCATCTACCTACAAATTATACTTATTTTTTTCATGTGGTCGGTGATCGCCACTTCTTTCTTCCCACGCGTCCCACAATAGCTGGCAATAACAATAATTCGACCCATTAGCGGTTTTGATTACATTGAATTGATATCCTCCGCGACCGCGTGATGTAACTCCGGTGATGTGCCGCGGCCGCGCCACTTCGAAGTACAGTTGACCCCAATCGCCCCCAATCGAAGGACTAAATTGTCCTCATCAATGATAATATTATCGTCGAAATAATGCACTCGGTATGAATTGTTTATGTGTGATGTTATGTATACCAGCGATGCGTTTACGCACACAGTTGTAATGTTTGTGTCAGCCTTTATTATTAGCGGTAATATTTTCATATTATCCGATTCTGCCAAAAGTATTATGTTTTCAAATGTATGCAGTATTTTTCTTTGCCACACTCCTTCTAGACCTAGAGTATATATACAGTCTAAAAGCAGGGCTCCCGTAAGAGCTACTGGCACCTGTGTGCAAAAAAATATTTTTGGCACCCCCTTAGGCAAATTTTTTGGGTCCTTGGTTTTGGCGCCCCTAAAGATGGCGATTTTGCGCCCCTAGACTACTCTAGGGCCTAGAGGATGGCGCCCGTATACATTGCACACCTTGCACATAATATGGTTGCGGGGGCCCTGTCTAAAAGTCTTGTCAGACTAGACTCTAAGTCTAGAGCGAGACATTATAAAGGACAAGATCCAACGTCCATACAATTTTGGCCTAATTTTAAAAGTGCCGGCCAACGCCAATAAACCCATTCTTTAAATAGAACATAATCTAAGGAATAATTTTTATTATCACTTACACCAAAGTTTTAAGTCAAGTCTCCGAGTTGTTATTCAAGGTCAAACTTTTTTTATATCATGTAATAAAACCTTCGAAGAATAAAACCTAATTTATTAATAAAAAGTAATAAGTAATCTATCCCAATGTCCATATCCGAGTCACAGAACAAAATAGTGGCCAAATACCTACAAATGATTTGGAAAAATTGACGGACGGAGCCACAGCAGCCACAACATTACATCCGCGATTCCATCGGCAGTCGCCTGCTGTTTGGGGTAGAGCAAACTCGTCTTGGGAGAAGATTTATTTACCTTCCGTCTGTCAATTTTTCCAAATCATTTGTAGGTATTTGGCATCTTATCTATTCTACGACTCGAATAGGGACGTTGGGAATTGGGATCGATTACTTAGTACTTTTAATTAATAAAATAAGTTTTATTACATGTTACAAAAAAAGTTTGACCTTGAATAACATCTCGGAGACCTGACTTAGAACTTTGGTGTAATAATAAAAATTATTCCTTAGATTATGTTCTATTTAAATAATGTGTTTATTTGCGTTGGCCGGCACTTTTAAAATTAGCCCAATTTGGGCCTTGTCCTTTGTATGATTTGAGACATATCACTGAGCTCAACTCAGGTGGCTTTTTATAAAAAAATTGGATTGGTTTTCTGTGCTGCCTCCCCATATATGTCGGCACTACATATAGGCGAACGCGTTGGCCAACGCGTCGGCCCAATGTGTAGAACAGGCGTTCGCGCGTTCGCGGTAGGTATTTATGCCGCCTCCCCATATAGACGAACGCACTGCCAACGCGTTGGCCAACGCGTTCGCTGTGCGCTTGCAACGGCGTTTGTGAGTAATCCACACATTGGAAGGTCGTTCAGTATGCTTTGGATCGCGCCAATGTGCGGACGGATTCAAAATGGATGTTGAGTCGCTAACAGCTGCAGCTGTATACTTATCCACAGCTTATAATTACTTTATAAATGTGGACAACAAATAGTTTTTAAAGGGTTTTCTCGAAATAAATAAGTAAAAAGCGAAAAAACGTAACCGACAAAGAAAGAGTACCTTTACATATTTTATAATATTAAAATAATATAATTATTTTATTACTTATTATTTTTTATAAGTATATAATAATTATTACCTTATAATTATAATTATCATGATTAATATATATTTATTATTTATTAAATATTTAATTTATTTTGTTTTTAGTATATTTATTGTTAATGGCGACAACAGATATAAGTACAAAATCTGTGAAAATTTCAGAAATCTAGCTATAGCGGTTCTTGAGATATACATCCTGGAGACGACAGACAGACAGACAGATAGACAAACAAACAGACAGACGGACGGACAAAAAGGCAGACAGAAAGGCAGACAGACATTAAAGTCTTAGTGATAGGGTCCCGTTTTTACCCTTTGGGTACGGAACCCTAAAAAACATCGTGAGGAAAATAGCATGTCCAAGAACCTTATTTTTTTAGCACTTTTGATATGATTTTTTTGTTCCACAGGCAGATTTACTCTGATAGTTAAGTCAATAAATTTAAATGTTTACTCGATACTTATATTGTTCACTATTTCGTCAAGTTAAATGTTAATTCGCTACAAGAAGGAAACGTGCACTCTTCAGCGCTGCTCCGGGCGAACTGATCGCGCGGCCTATGTGTGGATGGAACGCAAGCCTTGCGACAAATTTCCTTTGATCATTCCGACACCGCGCGGCAAGCTCGCAAACGCGTTGGCCAACGTCTAATTACCTACCGCGAACGCACGAACGCCTGTTCTACACATTGGGCCGACGCGTTGGCCAACGCGTTCGCCTATATGTAGTGTCGACATTAGACGTTGGCCAACGCGTTTGCGAGCTTGCCGCGCGGTGTCGGAATGATCAAAGGAAATTTGACGCAAGGCTTGCGTTCCATCCACACATAGGCCGCGCGATCAGTTCGCCCGGAGCAGCGCTGTAGAGTGCACGTTTACTTCTTGTAGCGAATTAACATTTAACTTGACGAAATCCATTTTGAATCCGTCCGCACATTGGCGCGATCCAAAGCATACTGAACGACCTTCCAATGTGTGGATTACTCACAATTCACAAACGCCGTTGCAAGCGCACCGCCAACGCGTTGGCAGTGCGTTCGTCTATATGGGGAGGCAGCATAAGCTATCGAAGAAGCTAATGGGTGCGCTCGCCTCGTCTCGCCTGTCTCGGACCCTCTCGGTCCGTTGTTGGTATTTTGCGCCCGAGACAAAGGGTCTCGCTAGGAAAACGAGCGCACTACTGTACACTCTCGCGTCTTTCAGTACTAGTCCCGCCGTTGGACAGTGTAGAACAGAAAAATAACAATAATAAACGTCATTATCAGTCATTAACTGTGAGAAATAAAATTAAATATGATTATAAATCTCTGGATTACAATGATATCTTTCGATGCATGGTGAATGGTCGTTTTCGTCCATCTTGTCTGAGTTCTTAACTGCGATTGAACTAAGCGAGAATGTACATGATCGCACTCGGGCAAGGGGCTCTCGCACGAGACTCTCGCCCGGGAGCTCTCGGCGAGAGTGTACAGCGGGCATAACAAAACTGGTATCTGTGTCTATTGATGTACTTGTACAACCTGTGTAACTATAATAGTTATTATTAAACTATATTAACTGTGTTACTGAAGTCGTTTTTCTTATCACTATCAGTCACTAAACGAGAGACGTAGCTAGCAAAAAGCTGCGTGCTAACTACTACACACGATAATAAAAGTTTTATTTATTTTCATATCGTGCAATAATTTGCGATTCTTCGTATGTACGTAGGTAAAAATAATTAAAACCGACTGTAATCAAAATAAATTGTTTTGAAACTATGGTCATCAAAATTATTACCTCTTCCACCGACGTATGTAAAAACCATTAAATCTATGTTATTTATGTTTACGACATACAAACGAATTATGAACACGAGTTTAATAATTGAACGTAGACGGGAAACGGTAGGTAACTGACCTGAAAGCGACATTCATTAGTATTCACTCTCTAGTCCTTATATTATAATCGCTACAAGCTATATTACTTTAATGTTTATTGCATAATTTTATTATAACTGAGTTATGCCCATTACGTGGATAGGCCTTTGAGAATCTCTGTTACTCAAAGTTTTTATATAAAACAATAGGTAGTTATAGTTTAATACTTTTGAGACTGCTTACTATATGTAGTATGTACACTTTTGGCTCTAGCCTTTAAGCCTGGTAGTTCCAGTTAGGTATAACCATATAACTAAATAAGGTAGCTGCCGTTCCTATAACTGAGAATTAGTGAGAACTGCGAGTTGCGACCGGCATTCTAAGCAAACACTTCCAAAAACCAACTTCCTAAACTCTAGTTTTTTTTCTAGGAATTTCTAGTAGGTACTCTACATAGTTTTCTAGAAAATCTTGAAAACATAAAGACTACGCTGTGATCTTTTGAGCACCTCTTCACGCCCAAACCGATGATTTTGCTGATATGGAGATAGGTACTTTGGGTTCCGAGTAAGGGCATACGATACTTTTTATCCCGGAAAAATTTACAGTTCCCCCACGATAAACGAATCTAGTCATCTAGTCGTAAATAAGGCCATTAAGCACGATATTGCGAAATGAATCACCTGAGGCGGTGTTATTGCGGAGTCTGTTGATTTGCTCCTCATTACTAATTGACCTGAGTTGGCCGGCCTGACACCACCACCTGACACCTCATCGTTGCGACAATGTGAAAATCATTGAGGTAATTATGTCTGTACTGCTTGTTAGCTTGCTATTAGCGACCTCTTGTACCATCGAGGAAATTGATTCCTATGCAGTTGATAGACCAATGTTATTTGGTCGAACATGTCAATTCAATGTAATCTTGATCTGTCGGCTGGGTTTGACGTAACGCAACTAAACAACGTAGGCATTGGAAGGCCGATCTGCATTGGAATCAACTATAACTCTGATAGTACAATAACAACTTGCTGTATGTCTGCGCCATTCGGGGATAGGTATATTAATTTCTTCTTGTGTAGTTAATTTTCGGACAGGCGTGATTTGGATGAGTTTTCTAAAGCCTAGCCGACAAATCACGACTTAGGTACCATTGAGGAAGTTGATTCCTATGCAATTGATAGACCAACGTTATTTGGTCGAATATGTCAATTCAATGTTAATTGTGATCTGTCGGCTGGGTTTGACGTAACGCAACCAAACTACTGATAGTACATTAGCGGTTAGCCTGACACAATCCGACCAAATAACGTAAATCCAGCATGGCTCATCTGCCTATAAATCAAATTTTCTAATAGCACTGGGTACCAATATGCTTGAGTGACCCAAATACAAAGGCACTATTAGTAAAGCAATTTAAAATTCACATCTTAATCCTTCGATCGGAGTTTCCAAGAATTGCTAAATGTATTATTTTGCTGTCGCGATCACCGGTGCTCGCGCGGGGCTTGATGGGTTAATAGGAGTCGGATGCGACTGCCTCAAAACTCCGTAATGCAGGATTTAAGAAAAATACATGGGTTTTCGTAGACAACCATATATCGTACGAATGTTTGTTAAGGGTCATTATAAAGAATTATGGTAGTGCATTTGGCAGTGGAATTGACTGTATTCCGCCTTACAGACGCCGTTTCATGGGATTAAAATGCTCTTTAAACATGTAATAGTTTATCACCGAGTTTGTTACGCATAATTGACTTACTTTGTTTGGGTGGTTTCAAATAAACACAACATTAAGTAAAAACAATTTATTGATGGTATTTTGATTTCGAAAGTATTTAGTTTGTTTGTACTACCTAAAAATAGATGACTATTAAGGTAGGAAAATCTATTCCAAACCTGTATTTTGACACATTTTAACATGATCAAAAGTTTTAATGCTCTAGCACAGTATTACATTTTACATTAAGTATATCTACCATTTTCTCAAGAAAGTCTAGACTCTAGATAAATTTAAGTCCATGGTAGAGTTAGTCCCTTTATTTTACTGAATCCAAAGGATTTCATAGTCTATGTTTAATTAAAAATTAATCTGTGTTCATACTTAAGTAATGTAATACCGGTTCTTCGCTGTCGTAGATGTCTTTGAGAGTTTCCAAAACTAGAGACTGTATGAGATCAACCTGCAACAATTAAACACAACGATTAGATAAGGTTTTAAAACTTAAAAACATATTTTTTACTTGTGATAAAGGTGATGATGATGATGATGATGACGACTGATTGTCTGTTTTTAAAACCACTCGAACAATTACATCTAATATTGAAGTATTAATACTATTTTAGACATTTTATAGTATTACGAGTATCGTACAACGGACATACAAATAAATGATAACCAATTTTATATGAGGAAGGAAAAAGTTGTAATATCAAGCATGCATCAAGGAAAACTAGATTAAGGATGCGTGACATTTTTGACGAGGAGGAAAATTAAGTAACGCAAACATCGCTCACGCCTTTTTTTTTATTTTTTATTTTGACGCATTTCACTGCGTCAAACATCGCTCACGCCTGCCAACGAGTTACGAATTACGATGTTGATGTCCAAAAACAAAAATTACATCCTTATAATATGAACTAAAAAGTATTAAATAATTTTTCCTATCTAATAGTGCCTTTTTCCGAATTCGGCTAAAACTAAAACTCAACTATTTCTGTACTCAATCTTCATCATTTTGAAGTCGGTACCAGATGAATCTTCAGTTCTCTGACAGAATATTTGAAACTTTTAGAACTGGCACCGACTTCAAAATGATGAAGATTGAGTACAGAAATAGTTGAGTTTTAGCCGAATTCGGAAAAAGGCACTATTAGATAGGAAAAATTATTTAATACTTTTTAGTTCATATTATAAGGATGTAATTTTTGTTTTTACCTAAGAAGTCGGTTTTAATTTTTTGTTAAAAATAATAATTTCACTCTTTTTAGTTTTTAGTTACCTAGTACTAAACTATCGCGTACTATGTACGTAAATAATACACCTGTATAATATTATTCTACGTATCTTGTTACAAGCTTACCGGTGAGCAAGACACAATAGAATAACAATAGATTTCCAAGAATCCACGATCGAAGGATACAAACTAGGTATTAGCAACAAATTATAAGTATCGTGCTGAAACCGGTCTCGAACGCTTCAACTCCCAAGCAGCCACATTGTGGTGTTGTATTATATAAATTCGGACATCTATTAATAACTAGGATAGGAATAATTATTTAATACTTTTTAGTTTATATTATAAGGATGCTATTATTGTTTTCACATTAGAAGTCGGTTTTAATTTTTTGTTAAAAATAATAATTTCACTCTTTTTAGTTACCTAGTAATAATACACCTGTATATTATTATTCTACGTAGGTATCTTATTACAGTCACACTTACAAAATATAATATCAGCTGCAGCCTGCAGACAATTTTAAACAATACATTAAAAAAAAATCGAAGTGAACACGTGTGACGTGCTAAGTAGCCGGTCACCGGACTAGTTTCAATAGGGTGCTCGCTCGACTTGTCGCACACGCCTCGCACTGTATAGTACGGTACCCGGCAGACGACAGTTATTGTACCATGAACGCTAAACGCAATGCAAAAGGTTGAAATTAGGTTGTTTTACAGAATATCTCGGCGAAGTGAGATAGAATGTTACATGATCGAAGCAACTTTAACTTCTCAGAAGTAATGTCAAATGTGTGCCTTATGCTCTGGAGATAAGGTTGAATTTGGTGACATTGGTGACCCTGACTTGGTAATGATGATGATAATGATGATGATGATGATGAATGCAATTAGCATAGAAGCATATGCTTTCAGTTCTTAAAACAGCGCCTAAACTCCCAAACTTGTATCTATAAGGAATCCGGAGTTCTCTTAGTATCTTCGGAACCATAGTATACCTCGGTGCAAAATCTTGAGTTTTGGTAGCATATGCTTAGGATGCTTCTCATAAAACCAAAATCACCATATGTTTCCATATAAATTTCGAGGAGTTCCCTCGATTACTCATGGATCCCATCATCAGGTCACCACTTTTGTGAACATGGTACCAAATTGGAGTGAAACCTAATACAACAAAACAAAAATTTTGAAAATTGGTTCACAAACGGCGGAGTAATCGTTGAACATACAAAAAAAATATATATATCCACAGCCGAACATATAACCTCCTCGTTTTTTGGAAGTCGGTTAAAAAAGAGGAGTTTTTTTTTAACTCTTCTTCGTTTTTCGTGAATACAGCAAAGAACCAGCCGCCTTACGTGGTTGCTACTATTTTACTAAAGTTCAATTTGGGGGAGAATTTGGCTCCTCTGAGTGCGGCTGGTTGTCGGAGCTTAAATTTTAAGAATTAAAGGTAAGAGGAAAAATGGAGTACCGACCTATAACAGAATTATTCTATGTTGGGTGACTTTCATCATAAATTCACAACTAATCATTACATCATGATCATCAACATCAGATTTTCGCCGTCAACTGCTGAACACCTAGACCTTCTCCTCAAATGACCACTAACTGGCCCGATCTTAGAGGTATAGGTAGCCCACATCCATGCGTTTCTAGCAATACGACGATTTTATTAAGACAATAGTCTCCGCCCGATCGTAACAGCCCATGTCAGGTGAATTATAATAGTGAACGAGTTCCGGTTTAGCTACACTAATTCGCAGCACTTGTTGCGTTTCAACGAATGCAACTTACCTGGTCAGGAGGACAGTATCCATCGTCTGTTGAGCGCGAGACTGTGATGATGGTGGGTTGGGGAAGGTGCAACAGTAGGCTCTTCAGCGTCCGTGTCACAGCGACGTGGATCTCGGAGTCGGAGCTGATGTGGTGCGGCAACCCGCCCTGGTCCCGCGTGCAGCCGGCCGCGTATATCGCCCACCAGTCTGGCCTCTCGTTCATACGTTCTGATTCCTTCCACACTAGTCTAGCTAGCCTGTACACCTTAAAACATACAATTGGATAACTTAAAGTTGAATATAGTTAATATTATGCGAATTGGGGTTGCAATCGAACTTTATAGTCGACAGTGTCTGGACGTTATTGCAGATTGCTTCTTCACGTCAAAAGTACATTGGTACGAGTATGGTAGTATAGATGAGGGCTCTGTATTAACAGCTTATTAGGCAACTTTATCGTGCGGAAAGTGTTCTCGCGGAGCACTATACGAACAGGCTGTACAGAGTAAGATAGTTGATAAAATTACCTTTTCGTAGAGTTCCGATTTCGCGCCCCCGTACTCATCCAACTCATTATTTTTCTCTAAATAATCGAATAGACTCTCGAGTTCCACGAGCTGCTTTTCTCTCGATTCGACGCACCTCTGGATGCTCTCCTCGCTGTCATCGATCGGCAGTTGGAAGCCGAAAATTTCTTCGAGGCGGTCGTACAATTTGATAGACTCGTACAGCTTGAGAAAAGGATTGCCCGTGCTGAAGAAATCTAAGTCTATATCGAGGATGTAGGGTTTGCCGATGGCGAGGCCGTTCGCGAGCTCCCTGGCGTCGTTTGTATCGCTGAGCTCCGCGACAGTCAGCTGGAATATTCTCTCGTTGACGAGGCGGGGGGAGTAGAGGGCGTCGGAGAGGTAGTAGGGCTCCACGCTGTCGAGACGCAGGAGGCCGGTGTCGGGGTGGTCACCGACGCGCACGCTGCGGGTGCCGTCCGCGAGCTGGCGCGACCAAGGCGGCCGCAGCCACACCACGCGCCCGATGTGACCCGCCGCCGCCGCCGGCACGATCCAGTTCTCTATCTGCAGCAGCGGAAGGACGCTCTTACCCGCGCGCGCTTCCTCCCCCTTCAGCTTCCGGTCTACCAGCATGTCCGGGTGCGCGTCCAGATGGAGTAGCGTATTGTTCTCCAGCGGTAGCCTCATCGCGCCGATGGCGGAGTAGATGTGCTGCAGCGCATCGTTGTGTTCCTCGACCACGTGTATCGGAATGCGTTTGAATGCCTTCAGCGGCGTCGGCTCGCAGTGATTACCCATTCGAGTTTTTTATGTCCCCTAGTTCTGAAAGTAAATTAAGCGTGCTGACATTTTTCCGACGAAACACAAATTTAATTATACAGAAAGGCTCTGCGTCGGGGGAAAGCTTCCGTCTAAACAACTGCGCACTTTTTTGTGTGTTAACCCAAAACAAAATATATTAGGGATTTGACAATGACGGAACGGTAGGAACACAACTCCGACTGCGGTGCGTCAGCGTGGGTGATGAAATATTACACCAAATATATTATTACTGTCAATAAGGGTACAATATATTGGATGCTATTAATAGGTATCTAGTATCTTCGTTTTAAATCCATTTGGAGAATCAGTTTTCAATACGAAATAGTCGTCATTTATGTAATTGCGCATATTTTGTAAATGTTTTGTTTCCCAGCTGTCCCCAAGGCATTTCTTGAATGGATGTTGTTATCGGATATCATTTCATTAAAAAATAAAGTCACCTACTTATGTAGGTAGGTAATACTCATTTTTTCAAAATATGATCAAGTCAAGAGTCAATTGCGGGTAAAAATAAGATAGCCCCTTCAAATTTATTATACCTCTCGTTTATCTAATCTTTTTAACATTAGCATTACATTTCAGTCAGGGGTAAAATACCTCATGCGGACTGTAAGGTCCACGTATCTAGTGGACAGGCCACTTGACGTAAACAGTCCAGCGGCGCGATACGTAGATGCGCGGAGCAGGAAGCTTGGGGTGTTGTGACGGGCGGCGCGGTCGATACCGCCGTGTGACGTCACTATACGCTACTACGCCGCGCCCGCCCAAACACCCCCCGCACCGCCCCCGCCCCCCTGACCTATTGCGACGCCCACCTGGGTCAAGGCGCAAAATCGCTGGATATTCCTGAATATTCGATTACAGTAGGAAATTACCTTCAATAGGTCATGTCTATTATTACTCGTCCCAGGTATATTGAAAAATAAACGTTAAGGTATTTGTTTTATACGTATAACGAAAAAATAATTACTTTGATATTTTTAGAATACATAAAAATACGACGTTATTTATATTATGATGGAAGAAATTTTGTATGTAGAATCAAGATTCAAGGGTGCAAAACCCCTTTTCTGCTATTCTACCTTGAGAGCATTGGTCCGTATCGATTTTATTCAAGCAAAAAGGCACTGTGCAGTAGCGAGTTCGAAAAACAAACAGGCGCGCTCAGATACTTTTAATGGTTACTTAACTTTAATTTAATCCTTCAATCGCGGATTCTAGGAAATCTATTGTTATTCTATTGTTGTCTCGACTCGCGATCACCGGTGAATGGTGATCTTATGGGGCTTGATTGGTTAATAAGGAGTTTGTCAAAATGTATGAAATTTATGTGAAAATTAAAGTTCTACTTCAATTTAATATTTTGACATAAAGCAAGTGCTCAAGGAATGGGGTCACAGACTATGCAGAAAGCAATGGGCTGAGACCCCTGGCCTTGAACACTCCAAGGTACTAATTCCTGGCTTCAACAAGAAACTATCAGAATTAGTGCTCACCTTGGGTAGGAACCAATCAAGAATCCTTACCAGAAGCCTAACTGGGCACTGCATGCTCAACAAACACCTAAACAGAATGGGTATTTGTAGCATAACGACTTGCAGATTGTGTGAGGAGGAGGATGAAACACCTATTCACCTTCTCCTCGACTGCCCTGCTCTACTACAGAGCAGGAACAGGCACCTTGGTCGCCACGAATACTCATCCACAGAGGAAATTCGTGGCACCAACCCCAACCATATCGTTCAATTCATGAGCAGTATTGGGTTGGGGATGATTCTCTAGTGCGAAGGAGTCACAATAGATCCTCATGGGTCGCAGTGACGCCAGGACTATAGCGACCTGCCTTTCTTAAAAAAAAAAAGTTAATCATATCCATAGGCCCCCGAGACGATCAAACAGTTTGATTCAAACCTTACGTGTTTGATGCAACCGTTTGATGTCGGTTTGAACGGTTTGTCAAACGACACTGCGCAGTTTGGTTCAATACGCACTGTCGATTAGACGTCTTGACATGCAGACAAGATGCTCTAGAGTCTAGATTCTAGAACGAGGATCACGATTTTCTTATGTTTATAACGTTAATGTTCTCTGTCAAAAGAGAAAAAAAAGAAAAAGACTTTGGTCCAAAGAAAAGTATGAACTAAAATATCGTTTTATTGACAAACTTCGGAACACGATCAAACGGCGCGTCAAACACAACAAAAATATGAAGTTTCATGAAACAAGCTTCAAACTAAAGTAAATGTTTGACAAACCGTTCAAACTAGCTTTGTAAACGATCAAAATGGTTTGAGTCAAACCAAAATTTACGTGTTTGAGTCAAACCGTTTGATCGTCTCGGGGGCCCCTATCAGAGTGTGGCCGATGCTAAGTACTGACATACGGTTTTGCTCGATAGTTTTACTTTAAAACTGACAGCTCGAAGGCTCGCTTCGAGCCGGCTCGATGGAAATAAATATGCTTAGCAAAACTGGCCTTGAGCAAGCTGTTCATTTAAAAATGGCTTTGCTCCACACACTACGAATAAAATATATTTTTATATCATTGAATAGATAGTGTTATAAGCAGCCAACTAACTATGCATAATATTTGGCTTTAGAGTGTAAACAAGTCATTTGGATTAATGAATTAGCTTTCGAATTTCATGATACAAAACGCTACTCATTTATATAAATATTTTATGAAATATTTAAATAATAAATTACTTTAACAATTTAGCTCTCTAAATAACTTTTTAACTTTGCCTCAAATCAGTAAAATCAAAGTCAAGACCGTTTATCATTACTTAATGATAAAGAAGAGAAATGTTAGTTAAATTTTAGGAAGCTCTTATTAAGAGGCCGGGTGCCCTTGGAATTTCTCATACAAACGTAATACCAAAATCATATTTTCATACGAAAATATTTAACATGTTTGATTTATTTTTCAGCTTAAAATAGTAATTATCTAGGTTCCTGCACAAAAATTTACTTCAAAATATTTAAACAATTTTTTTTAAGTAAATTTACTACTTTATTAAACACTAAAAAATATACAAATAAATAGTAAATTTACTACAAAATATTTAATCTCTAAAAAATATTTTTTTGTATTTAAATATTTTGTAGTAAATGTACTATTTATTTATATATTTTTTAGTATTTAAACATTTTGAAGTAAATTTACTATTTATTTATATATTTTTTAGTGTTTAAATATTTGGTGGTAAATTTACTAAAAAAAAATTTTAAACAATAAAAAAATTTTTGTTTTAATATTTTGAAGTAAATTTTTGTGTAGGAACCTAGGTAATTACTATTTTAAACTGAAAAATAACTTAAGAAAATAAAATAAAATGTATAAAGGTTTAAAAATAAACTAAAAATATCTTATCATTTCCCAGAACTCAAAAGTATTTCCTTGTCTGTGGACCTGTGGTATTTCCATACAAAAGTTCAACTAAAAACAGTAGTTCTTCCAGTGGTCCACAGACCACTGGTGGTCCCTGGAGGCATTCCAAGTGAGAGTTCCATGAGAGAATTCAGAAGTTAATAAAGAGTATGCAGTTTAAACAAAAATCACATGAAATTAAAATCTGTACAGTGCAACTTTTAGATGTTTGCCAAATAAAAAAGTGTTAAAATGAAAATTATAAAGTTGTGCTTGTTTTCTTTATCAAACAACCCTTAGTTTAGGTAAACCAACTGGGTAGTCGGTGGTCCCTGGGGCTAGACAAACAATTGGTAAGGGTCTATGGGGTTCACCGGATCCAGCAAAATGTTAAAAGTGGTCTATGTCAAAAAAAATTTGGGAACCTCTGGTCTACACATACGGACCGCATTTCAACTGCAATCCAACCGCAAATTGCAGTTTGAATGCAGTTGACACGACTGCAATAGAACTGCAAACCAAACGCGCAGTCGGAACTCTTCAAACTGCACTTGAACTGCAATTTGCGGTTGGATTGCAGTTGAAATGCGGTCTGTCTGTGTAGACCCTTAAATGGTCTCTCATGACTAAAAAGTTAAGAGCCACTGATCTAAAAGTTGTTAAGCAGAAAGAGGTACCTGGCAAACAAACTTTTCTATTAAAACATAATGGACATTTATGTACATACTTGAAAATTTCAAAATATTGAAATGCACAAAGTTACAAGCAAACGTTAGTTTTTATTGTTGTACATGAATTATTACTAGGGCCCGGATTTATATGTAAATACATATTTTTGTTTTGCGTGATTTTCGGCCCAGAATGTGTTTTTTACACGAATTATCATGTTTAGACTGTGAAAAACCAAGTTTTATTTTCCATATTATTCCATATTTTAGGGTTTTTCAAAGATAAGTCCATATTTTGCAAGAAAATGTCACAATCGTCCATATTTTCACAAAAATACAAAAAAATATGTTCCCGCCACCATGCGGCTCCGTATTTCGTTCCTTGGAAACAATAAATACGCTTTATCGTCGTATTTATTGTTTCCAAAGTAGATTATTCCTTCAGGATTCAAGCCCCATAAGAGCACCGGTGATCGCGACAACAATAGAATACAATAGCATTTCCAAGAATCCGCGATCGAAGGATTAATAAAGAAATCCATACTAATATTAGAAAATATGCGAAAGTGTGTCTGTCTGTCCGTCTGTCTGTCTGTCTGTCTGTCTGTTACCTCTTCACTCTCGAACCACTAAACCGATTTTGCTGAAATTTGGCATGGAGATTCTTTGAGTCCCGAGAAAGGGACATAGGATAGTTTTTATCCCGGAAAAATGTACGGTTCCGGCGCGATAAACGAATTTTGGCGCAACGAAGTTGCGGGCGTCATCTAGTAGAAAATAAAGTTTCAGATGCTAAAGGTCCTGTTGCTGACATGGCTAAACAAAAACTGAAATATGTTTTGGTGTTCGGGTAAAATAAAGGATGTAAGTACGTAACACACAAAGAAAAACAAAATTCTGTGCCGATTACTAGAGTTCCGTGCCCAAAGGGCAAAAACGGGACCCTATTACTAAGACTTCGATGTCTGTCTGTCTGTCTGTCCGTCACCAGGCTGTATCTCAAGAACGGCTATAGCTAAACTTCTGAAATTTTCACAGAATGTGTATCTATCACCGCTATAACAACAAATACTAAAAACAAAATAAAATTAATAATTAAGGGTGGCTCCCATACAACAAATGTAATTTTTTGCTATTTTTTGCTCGATATCAATAATTTTGAAACAAAAGGCACTTGAAATTTTTACAAAATCTTTAATGATATTTGTACTTATAATTAATAAAAAAAATTAAAATAAAATTATATTAAGGGTTACTTACACTAAAACAATGTTTAATTACTTTCGATTTTTTAGTCCATATTTTAAGTAAGTACATATTTTGGATTTTTTAATACATATTTTTCCGGGCCCTAATTATTACCATAAATCATTACCCATAAGACTTATGAGACATCAAAAATTTTTTATTTCCTAGATTTAATGCTTTTTGTATTCGGGATAATAAATAAATAACAACACCAAAATACAAGTTTGTTTATGTGACAGTTGACACCCAGTATTTGACAAAGATTTTGGAGGTTAGTATCACAGAGTACCTTTTTATATAGGAAAGTTAGTATAATTTTTAAAGGCGTATACTAGGTTCAATGATAAATGAGAATCAGAAAGGGGCACTAGCTAAGGAGGCTCTCAGGAGTGGTTAATGTGGCCTAATTAATGTTTTAATTAATAAATGCTTCGCAACAAAAAGTTCAAAACTAACACATCATTAACCTATCTGTTTAGTCACAACCATTACTGCATACGTTATGAGAATAATTTACAGTTATTCTTATTTATAAAGGTAATACATTTTCTATATTTCTATTTAATTAATATTCATTTTATATGTAAAAAAATAAAATATACATACACGAATTGTTTTGACTTTTTTCACTCTTCTTCTTCTTCACTGATCCAAAATATGCCAAAGTCATTGTCATCATGACACTAGCTTTTTTATATGGCTCACAGCTATCTAAACCAAAAACCAATTATTGAGTCTGGTGAGCGGATGAATGTGTTTATGTGATTGTGTAAAATCTTATGAGTACAAGCTAACTTTTTATACCAGAAATTATGGATGTTATCAGATCCTGTAGCCTAATAATTATTATTATTTTTATGTTATTTCGATTTTCTCGGTTTTCACCAGTAAACTGATATGTACGAGCCGAAGCCAAGTACACATCTGCAGGCCTACTATCAACTTTTAAAAGACGACTCAAATTCCGAGCAGTTTAATTTGGGTTCCTAAACAAAATCGCTAACATTCGTACCATCACCTTATTAAAACCGCGCCTCAAATGAAACGTTACGGAGCCGAAAAGAACGAATGAAGTCGTCAATTTGTCTCTGAACCGCAATCCCTAGGTTGAAGTGGGAAAGAGACAACGCTATACGAATAATGAATATTATGCTGTTTCTCTTGATTCGAATGCCGCGTTCTAAAACTTTGTATCATTTTCATAATACTGTATCCAGTTGGTATTATTTTATAAATTCTAGTTTAAAAGTGACACAAATTTTCTAATGATATAATCAGCGACCACTTATCCCAACAGACGCCTAATGTTTTGATTTCTCTTAACAAATAATTGTGTCAATGCGCTGAGGTAAGCGACGCGGGGGGTGAGGGAAGAAATGCATTACGATTGGCCAATTCAAATTCACGGCATGTCATAAATCATAACTAGTGATGGGAAGTACGAAAAGCGCTGGCCAAAAGAAAAAAAACAGTACATAATATTTATTTTATTTTTAAGTGTAGAATGAAGAAAAGACTTTTATAAATTAATATTTAATCATTTTTAAAATGAATTAACTTCGTATAAATTCTCCGAACTGCAGGTTTCTGAACCGAAGATTTTGTAAGAAATACCAATCTTGTAGTTATGTATTTATACATCACACTATTTGCTAAATCCACCACATGATTGGTTTCTTCACAATGAAATTGATGGAAACTTATTTCTGAAAAAAGTTGTTCACCAATAAAGCTGCTTGAAGTTTTATTGACTAAAAACTCTGCTTTACGTGGTTCACTTTTCTTTACGCCTCCAAGATACAATTTCATGATAACTTCACAGCGACGGCAAATTTTAACAACACTTTGTGACGGGTAGATTAAGCCACCCATGTCTCTGTAAGCTATAAAACTGTTAGCATTTTCGTTTAAAGTAATCAATGCCCCTATGCAGGTTTTACATCTCAAATGCTTTATTAAAGAGCTAGCAACAAAACCTGCTATGTACTCAATAGTATTTTCAGCAAACTGAGATAAGCAAATTGATTCTATGGCACTGTCTAAATCTTGATGACTATCGGTGCCGAACTGAATTTCGCTCTTATCTTCTGCCGTTGTAGTCAAATTTATTCTTTGCAGTGCAGATGAGCAGTTTAGAATTGATATATTCTCTAAAGGTATGCAGTTACCCGTAGATACTTCAACCAGTTCTGTGTGTATCAATATTTTTTTAACACGACGTGGTAATGATGATGATGACGATGATCATGATGATGAATTTGAATTGCGTAGTAGCATATGCTTTCTGTACTTAAAACAACGCCGAAACTCCCAAACGTGTATCTATAAGGAGTCAGGAGTTCTCTCAGCATCTTCGAAACCATGGTATACATTGACCCAATATTTGAATTTTTGGTAGCATATTCTTAGTACACTTCACATAAAACCAAAATCACCATATGTTTCCATATAAATTTCGAGGAGTTCCCTCGATTACTCCTGGATCCCATCAGGTCACCACTTTTGTGAACATGATACCAAATTGGAGTGAAACCTAATACAACAAAACAAAAATTTCGAAAATCGGTTCACAAACGGCGGAGTAATCGTTGAACACACAAAAAAAAATATCCACAGCCGAACATATAACCTCCTCGTTTTTGGAAGTCGGTTAAAAATTTAAAAACACATACACACGTTTACAAAAACAATTCATAAAATATTACTCTTTTTCAACAATATGAAAAAAAAAACAATTTGTTTAACTGATAAAAAGTCAATCATCGCATCACTAGTGACGCTTGACTCGGCTTGACAGTAATGAAAGAAAGGATAAGGATTACTAGTTTGTATATGATAGAAAGGGAAATACTTATAAACAAACGTTTTCCTTGACGTATTCGGACCAGCGTAAGTTGAGCTCTGAAGAAATTGATTCCTGACAATATAAATCTTAAAATTGGCTTACATATGAAAAGTTATGCCGTCTTTGCTAAAATTAGACGATTGGCTACATTTTCCACACCATTTTACTGTACAGGGAGCCATATTTCGCCTTTATCGTATTTTATTTAGTAGTAGACGCATGAGATGTACATAGGTCACGGAAGTGGTCGATAATGAGACAGATTTCGCTGTCATTGTCTCAAGTAAGACCTATTAGTCTTACATGTTGCCAGACAGTATTTGCCTTGCATTAGGCGTCTATTGGGATAAGTGGTCGCTGGATATAATTATTATGAAAAAAAAATATTTTATTTCTAGTTCTTGTATCGGACACAAAATTTTATCAAGTTTTCGAACGTGTGTTGTGTGACAGTTCGTGACGTAAGCGGGGTTGCCAGGTTTTTGGTATTCTACCGAACGTTTCGGTATTTTTGTATTATAAGTTAAAAATAATCATTTTATTTTTTATTATTATAACTCTTTTTTAGGGTCCCATTCCATGGGTACGGACCCAAAGGGTAATTTTAGCCTAGACGTATCACCAAGACTTCGTTGTCTGTCCGTCTGTCTGTCTCCAAGCTGTATCTCAAGAACCACTATATAGCTATACTTCTGAATTTTTCACAGATTGTGTATATCTGTTGCCGCTACAACAACAAATACTAAAAACAAAATAAAATAATTTTTGTTTGTTCGGTATTTATTTGAAAATGACCTGGCAACCCTGGACGTGAGTGTGGCGGCCACAGATGCTGAACACTACAGTGGCGGCGATTTCGAAATTTTGTAAACAAATTACCTATAGAATAGTGAGAATACAACAATAAGGGCCTGTTTCACCGCTTCCTGATAAGGCTATCCACCACTTAATTTGACAGATGGAGTATGGAAAATCTGTCAAATAACCCTATCGGGCACCTTATCAGGAAGCGGTGAAACAGGCCATAAGTTTATTAAAAGTGGTTGTTTGTGTAAAAGACTGAAATAATAATGGCGTAAGTTATAGTTATTCATAAAATGCGAGTATACGTAATATATTGCATATTTTAGTCCTTACCTTTGTTTCTACAGATATATCTGTGGACCTCCTTGGCGCTTTCATTGCCGGTCTTATCCATAAAGTTAATATACCTAGCGGAATAGAGAAACAAAGGCCTGAGCAAGCGAGATGCCACTATCAGTAACACCGCGTGGTAAAAAGAGACGTGTGATACATGACAGCAGTACTCTTTTTTTGACGTCCAGTCGGCACGTGCCGCACGTTGTCAATATAATCTCATAGAATTCATGTTCAATCATGCTTGTTAAGTGTATACGTACACATATTTTTCACACAGATGAAAACCAATTTTGGTTACGTTTGACAGGTCGAGATTGTTGCTCTATTCCGATAGGTATATTAACTTTATGGTCTTATCTCGTCGCACAATCCGACTACCAATTCTTTGGAAAGACGATAACGTTTTATAAATTCATTATCTTCCAAATCGAATGGGTCGAATTGTGCTCGAGCGTCGAGTCTCCTTCTCCTCATAGAGTTTTCCTCACTATCGGCTTCCAAGAACTCAAAAAGCATCAATTCGTCGTCACACATCCTACGAATAAAACTGCACTTTAAACTTTTTGTAGAAGCACCGAAATCAATGCTATTTGATACCAATTTATGTTTTTACCTCGCGACACTGCTTTTTTCTGACAAATAAAATTAAAAATTAACAACAAAAGAATCAAAATCAGCATCAAATTTACTAACTTGTTTTGAATCGCAAGTTTTGACAGTTGAGCGATTTTGTTTAGGCTCGAACGTCAGATAAAGTAAGGTGATGGTACGAATTTACGTACGAAAAAGAGTGAATGATATTGGAATGCGGCTCAGTTTAGGTGTCGACCTAAATTGGTTCGTAAAACGAAGTTGATGGTACGAAATATCAAATACCATTCAGTTTAGGTCCTAAATTAAATCGTATTAAGCGTTGATAGTAAGCCTGCAGGTAAGTAATTAATGTTTTAACTATTAGTATGTGTGGAAGGAGTCTCAAAAGAATGACGATTGGTATGATCGGTTTCTAACGTGCATGACGCGTGAGTATGTGGATTTGATTGGGATGTATGTAAAGTATTAGCTTCATCATCAGTCTGTAAAAATTTTCTTACAATACGGCAAGTATTAGAATTACTGCTTTTTGCAATAAATATATTAAGTTTGGGTGTAGTTGGAGGGTTTTTAAAGATTTATGTAGTTGTTTCGGGATGACACCTGTGGTTGATAAGACTATGGGTACTATGGTTACTTTTTGCAGGTTCCAGAGGCGGGCTATTTCATCCTTGAGTTCTATATGTTTAGTAAGTTTCTCGGTTAATGTACTTTGTAAATTGTGTGTGTTCGGTACGGCTATATCGATCAGGTATGCAGTTTTGTCAGTTTTATCTACTAGCGTTATGTCAGGTCTATTGTAGTGTGTAGTTTTGTCAGTCAATACGGTTCGGTCAAAATATAGCTTCGTGGATCTCCCAAATGGTATTTATTCCTGTATTGATATAACGTTAGGGGTAATAATAAAATAAAAATTGAAGAAAAAGATTTTTTTTATTTCATGATTTTAAAGTCCCAAAATCATCATTAATTACACTTGCATTATAATTTAATTTTACTAGCATTATCTACTTGACATGAATTAAGATTACTTGTCATAATCTTCGTAGTTAATCACCATCTGTACTTTTGCTGCACAGTAGGTACGTTATGTAACTAATATCAGAACTGATATTCAATTTTTTTGTGTCTGGTGCATCATCATCTGAAAAAGAATAATTAATATTAATTTATGTAATATTTATTTCGTTTGAATAAGGTACTTGGTACGAGATATATTAACTCGGAAGAGCTTTCTTTTGTCAAAAGAATTCAATATAGCATTTTGTCAGGCAAAGTTTGAGAAACTGTGAACAGATAATCAAGGAGACACCATTTTAAAAATACAGTAACTTTGTGACTACTTTAGGTAACATTCCCACACAGTGTCGATAGTTGTCGTAACTTTGTAACAAGTTGAGCCGAGAAAATTTTTCACTTAACATAAAATATTTTTTTGTGATTTATCGATTGTACGGTTTATTGCCGTAATAATTAGTTTGCTATTCAATATTCAAGTTTATTATTGCATTAGATATAAGATTTTGAGAATACAAAATAAAATTAATAATATAAACCAACAATGCTTTTTCGTAGGAATGGTTAAAATAAGATAATTAAGGTGGCGCGTATAATCCAGCCTGCCATGAATGTGGCGCTGCGGAGGACACGGCCCAGCATACCCTTGAGGTGTGCGATCGTTGGGCCGTGCAGCGCCGCGATCTCGTGGCGGTGCTAGGTGGAGACCTCTCACTCCCGAGCATGGTGCGCTGCATGCTCGAGAGTGACGAGGCTTGGCAGGCGGCGGTCTCTTTCTGCGAACTAGTTATGTCGCAGAAAGAGGCCACGGAGCGGGACAGAGAGAACGATCCCACCTCTCTGCCGCTCCGCCGGCGTAGGACGGGAGTGCGGAGGCGTCGCTACGCGAACCTCCTAACTTCTGTCTAACGGGGCTCCGGGTCAGGATGGGAACCTACCCGGCTTTGTCAGTCCCGGCGCCGAGGGGAATGCTTTAGTTCGCCTAAGCGTTCCCTCCCTTTGGTGGAAGTCCGGTCCGTAGACCGGCCAGTCGTGGTGGGAGTCCTGTGTTTGGTAGATCCGGGATTTCCCTCCGTTATACGGCTGAAGGCGAACCGCAGGTGGTTTTAGTGAGTAAGAGTCTCACATACCCCGGGGTACCCAACCCGGGGCACCCATGATGGGTTTCCCCTGCGACATCAAAAAAAAAAAAAAAAAAAAAGGTGGCGCGTATAATAATGAAAAACAAAATAATATTTGTTTACTTACCTTGGCCTTGGTGATATGATGGCGGTATCTTATTTTTAATTTTTTACGTCTTTCACTTGTCAATGTGATGCAACGAATGAACGGATAAATGAACGAATGATTTCTGGAATCTAGTTAAAATATGGTAACAATATTACGACACGGCGACGTAAATTAGAAACCGATTGTGACTGTGTCGACTTGTCCCCAATTTTAATTGCAGCGACTTCTCTTTATGAAACGGCGACGCGATAAAGTGTCGAGAACAAATAAGTCTTATTATAAGCACAAGGTGTCGAAACCATTACGTCGAGATCCCAAAAATGGCTATATGGGTAGGTAATCGATAACATATTGGAAACGTTACATCATACATGAAAAACAAAGTGGATCTTGAAAAGGTTAACGCTGCGGAAATTAGGCATTACAAGGATCAATAAATAAAAGAACAAATATAAAACCTAAATATATTTTTATTATAAGTTGTTTCACATGGATGATAAACAAAAGTCCAAATCAAAAGTCTCATGATTAACTTATACAGTAAGAAATAATGCCAAAACAATTCAGATTCCATCCTCTTTGTGATTGAAAAGAAACCATGTGAAAATATTATTTATTCTTATATATAAACTTATGATAATTTAATTAATAAGAAATACGAATACAATAAAGATATGATAAACCATTTTAAATTCTTACATATCCTTCATTCACAAGATTGACTTTAAAGCACATACAAAAG
Source organism: Polyommatus icarus (assembly GCA_937595015.1). Classification (NCBI taxonomy): domain Eukaryota; kingdom Metazoa; phylum Arthropoda; class Insecta; order Lepidoptera; family Lycaenidae; genus Polyommatus; species Polyommatus icarus. Next base: position 5,909,483 of record OW569329.1, on the reverse strand, counting down.
TGTTACATTAATGACTTATGTATCAATAAGTTGCTATAAGTGTACATGGTACACAGTTTAGCGAGGCTTCCAAATGCGTTAGCTAGTACTGTCTAAAACATTCGTGTGAATGAAAGATTACATTACTAAATGCCTTCTAGTGCATTGATTTCTACATTGATTTATTAAAAAGCTGACAGTTTGAGACTTGCACCTGTAATGTTATAAAAATAGCATTTATTTAGTCACTTTGACAGAAATTCGAAACCAATTTTACCTTATGCGCTAGTGTGTACAACTAATTCATAGCTACTAAGACGAATGGGTTAAGTAGATTTCATCTACGAATGATGTATTTTGTGTAGTTACGTCTTAAATGAAGGGTTACGGGTGGGTTTCTTTTATAAAGATAATATTTTATTAACATACTTACCATTAAAGTGAACCTATCATTTTGTACTGTGTTCACTTATTATTATGAAAACTAATTAGAGAAATTCTGAGACTTAGTTCTTTGCATTAAACACTACTGTCTGTCAATGCTATTCCAATATCTAAATTTCAACTGTTGTGATACTGGTTTGGCCTCATAGGCAGTTTAAATTTATCTTCAAAGCGTTGATGTAGAGATAAAGTACGCTAACATGGTGCGCCCCTCAAATTACTGTTTCAATGTGTGTAGTCACATCCTTATGAAAGAGTTTGTATGTAGTAAGTATTCAACCAATCAACCAGTACGTACTCGTAATATTTCACTTAATGTCACTTATTACCAAGATTTGTTGGTCAACTAATTGCACATCAAACGTTTTAACAACGCACTTCAAACGTTTTGAATTTTGGAGGGGCGCGCTATGTTATCGTAGTTTATCTCTATAAAAAAATACTGAAATTTATTTTTTAATTAATGGTCCAATGCACGAGAATGCAAAAATAAATAAATATTGCAAGTCGCACAATATTTATTAACTTTTGCAACGATATCGTAGTTTGAACCACAGTGCTGGTGATAGCAACATAGATGCTAAAGGAAAATGTTAAAGTGTTTATAAGCACTTTAACATTTTCCTTGAAAACCATGATTTGAGAAAACATTTTTTATAATAAGGATGACTTGTATAAGGTTTACAATTCTAAATTAGAGAATAACATTAAAATATATTACTATAAACCAAAGAATCTTTCTATACCAGTCTGTTTCATACTTATCTAGAGACGTTTGAAGGCTATTTATGGACTCATTATTTACTAATAACTTTTATCATTTCACATTAGCACTTCTTTGCAAAATCATGACTTCAATGACAGTGTTACCACCAGCTACATTATTGTGTGGTTGACTTGAAAGAAATTCCATAAAAAAAATCAAGTCATGGAAACAGACCAGTCTAAAAAATTCCTAGGCAACATAAATTTTCAATGTCTATTCAGTCAGACCAGTTTAATGTCAACACTCTTAGTAGTAATAAAAAAATCTTAGTTAAAAGGAAGAGGCACTGCGTCCTTAACGTCTCGTACTCGCCGCGGGGCTCCACATAAAAGTGTTACATTATGCGGCAATTCTCTTCGCCTTCACGGATCTCTCCTAGCTAGAAAAACAAAATACGACATTATAATTTATATTTACGACGCTATAATGATATGAGGCTGTATTTCCACTGAAGTGGAGCGAAGATTTCGAGCATGGTGATTGGTCAATTCGGCACCGCTAAGCTCCGCTCCGCATCAGAGGAAACGCAGCCTTTAGCGCCTACGCTTAATCGAAATATCGAAGCTGGTTGCACTCGACCTCAGAGTAGCACAAATAACTGATAAAACGTTGCCATATCTTCAGGGATACTGACTTAGTTTAACTTATTAACCCATCAATCTACATTCCCCAAAGGGCAGCCAGCTGCCGCATAAAAATTGAAAATCTATTGTATCTGCGATACCCACGATGGCGGTGTTAACAAAGATAAGTTAACTTTTAAATTGTTAGCAATACATAAGTAGTAATTTTAGAGTCCTTAGCCGGGACAACCTCAGAAAAAGCGAAGTGGCAAAAACCTATTTCTCTTTCACTCTTAATAATAATAATAATAATAATAAAATGCTTTATTCAGACATTAAAACAATGCACAGCACACACTAAACAACAATCAAGCAATAAACCAAAAGAAAAAAAAAAAAACTGCTTAACTAAAATACACAACAACATCGGAGAGAACAACAATAAGTAAAAGCATACAAAATAAATCTACAAAAAAAAATGGCAGCATTAGGCAGTGCATTGCATAATGCCGAAAAGGATCTCCACTCAGGTGTATTACCACGGCACAGAACACTACACCGCGGTTCCTGATCTTCCGTGGTTCCTATACATCACGCATGACGCACGACAGATTCAGCATTATTAGGCTTTAAAATAACTAATAGCATACATATAATAATAAAATAAAATAATAAAAAATCAAAGAATACTTAAATAAGTTTAAAACGGTAGGTAGCTGCTATTTACGATACGGCACAGCACAATGCACCGCACTTGTGAGTCCTGTGACGCAACGACATTCCAGCTTCAGGAATCACGAGATACCTATTTTTTGCGCTTCAGTGCCTGAGACGAAACTATACGGGGAGCACGCGCTCGCGCCGACCGTCTGTGACCTACTTTAATATATTATGTAGGTCAAGTTCATAGCAACTACCGACTAAAGTGCTATTAATAGATATACATATAAGATTTACTTATAGTGCGGATTATACTATAAGAAGAGTATGGTAAGTGCATTTTATATCAATATAATACCATAGTGATAGTTATTATTAGTAACATGAAATATCTTACTACTTTATTATTTTGTTTGCTCTGATATTTTATATAAATAATAGAACTGTAAGTGTACAACCCGTCAACATTTTCAGATCCTTTCAGGGACCGAAAATGATGTGAACCCATTGGCTCAGTAGTCAGTAGCCAGCAACAACATAAATTATTTGATACCAAATTTTAAGCTGGTATACCTGGCAAGCATCTGCAACTTCTATAACTCCCGGTTTCGGCTTAAACCCCAAACGGTAAGTGATACATATTAATTATTATATTTATATAAAAGATTAATACAATCATAGGTTGATCTTAGGTTATTTTAATAATACAATCATAGACTAAGGTAATGTTACTAAGTTGCATCATAGATCAAGGAATTCTTAGTCCATGATACAATTTAGTAACATATTAACACATAATATAATCAATATATCATAATACAACATAATTTTATATTATTGAATTTTATTAAGTTATTATACATAAATTATATTAAATAAGTAAAGATTAATTCTTTTTATTATAGAGATTGTAGTTGCTCGTGTAACAAGAGTGTTTTCAATTTTAATTTAAACGTGTTTTTTGTTCTCAGAGCTCGGTAAGATGGCGGAAGAAGGTTGTTCCAGATCTTACTTGCCAGGTATCTGAAGCTACCTCTAAATGCGGAAGAATGATGACACGGAGTATCAAGCAGATATGCCGAGCCTCTGGTAATAACCTGTCTCTCACTAGCCCAGTGCAGTTTCTCAAAGAGGTAGGAGGGAGTTTTTGATTTTATTACTCCGAATAATAGTGTAGCAAAGTGCAACTTCCTACGGCCGTCCATTTTAAGCCAACGCAAGTCATTTATAAATGGCGTCACATGTGCTCGTGGTGGGATATTACAACAATATCTAGCACATGCGTTCTGTACTTTTTGTATTAGACGCTTGGACCTTGATAGCAAACAGGGACCCACGGTAGCATCTGCATAGTTAAGATTGGAGAGTACTAGAGATTCACACAGGGTAATGCGTAGACGTTCCGGGATAAAGTTCCTTATTTTATATAACATCTTTAATCGGTAAAAACATCTACTAACCGACTTTGCCACGTGTTTTTCAAACTTAAGACCCTCATCCATCAGCACCCCTAAATTTCTCGCTTCAGTAACTCGCTCAATTACTTGATCATGTATTCGTACAATAGGTGAAACAGTCGTGAGATTTTGCACCTGATGTCTGGTACCTAATATCATAAACTTAGTCTTGGCAGGGTTAAGAATCAGTGCGTTGTTTTTCGACCATTCGTGTATACGCGCCAGATCCTCATTTAGTTTTTTTACGGCTACGTTAACATCACACAGTTTAAACGAGATATAAATTTGGATGTCGTCCGCAAATATATCAAAATTACAGAACTTTATATATTTTACTACATCAGCACTGTAGATTGAGAACAGCTTTGGGCCAGCCACCGTGCCCTGAGGTATGCCTCTTGTAACTTCTTGAGGATCTGAATGTACAGTTTCACCGTTATTATTATCAATTTCTACTGTTTGTGATCTGTCATTAAGAAAATCAGAGAACCAGGATACAACATCTTCATCGAAACCGTAATAGTGTAACTTTGCCAAAAGCAGGTTTATATTTATAGTTTCAAAAGCCCGAGATAAGTCAAGCAACACTAAAATAGTGGCTTGACCAACATCTTGTGCAGCGAGTATATTATCCACTACGTTAGTCAAGGTAGTAACTGTACTGTGTCTCTTACGAAAGCCTGATTGTGTCTTGGGCAACACATTATTCTCCTCAATGTACACATTCAATTGACCACATATCACTTTTTCAATAATTTTGGAGACACATGGCAGTACACTAATGGGTCTGAGATCCCCGAGCTCCGACACTTTATCCTTTTTTGGTAATGGTCTTACTATCGCTGAACGCCATAACTTAGGGTATTTATGGGTTGTTAAGGACAGATTTATAATTGTCGTTATAACACTTAGACACTGGGGTATGCGAATAGCCATTAGTAACATATCTAAGTTTATGTGATCTGAACCCATCGCATTTGATTTAAGGGTTTTAATTTTTTTATGCACTTCAGTATCACTAACCAAAGAAAATTTAAATTTAGAAGAAGTAATATTGTTTGATTTATAAAAGTTTAACATTGACTCTGATATTACATTTGAACCAGGAACATCCAAAAAGTGGCGATTAATTAAATTTGGATCAAGAAGATTGTCGGGAAGGGTAAAATCGAAATTTTGTTTAGGTACATTAATTGTATTTTTGAGGTGTTTCCACATTCTTTGAGGAGACTCAATGTTACAGTTTATATAGTTATCAAAGTAAGCCACCTTTTCCCTAGTAATAGCACTCGATACCTCCTGCCTAAGGTCTTTATAAAACTGAATATGCGATTCAAGCTTCGTAATACGCGCACGTTTCTGCGCTTCATCTCGACGTCTCATCAGCTGCCTGATATTGTATGTTATCCATGGATATCGACACTCCTTAATATGAATGGTTTTAACCGGAGATAATACGTCAAATACCCACAGAATGCTGTTATTAAACATTTGAACCATCGCGTCAATATCAGGCTGCTCTTTGATATATTGCCAGTCGACCAAGTTCATGATAAACTCAAAATCATCAGGTGCAATATCTTTAAGAGGACGATATGTAGTTTTCTTAGGTGGTATTTTAACTTTAGGTAAGTTAATTTCGAATGTCAAGAACGCATGGCTGCTAAGGTCTGGTATGTGATCTACCCAAACTCGATCAATGTCAGCATTTGTGCAGACCAAGTCGAGTAGGGTTTCAGTTTCAGCTGTGAAATGAGTGGCTTCCTTGGTGAATTGGCATAACCGGTGTATAGTCAAGAATTCCTCCAGTAGTTTATAGTTTGTTGAGTTCGTTTTAAGACAATTAATATTAAAATCACCAATGAGATACATGTAGTCATGACTTGGTAATGCACTAATCGTATCTGTTAGAGCTTCTATGAATATTTGAGGCGATAGCCAAGGGGGACGATAGGCCGTACCGATTAAAATTAACTTGCCGTTGGCTTTAATGGATAGCCACATCTGCTCCACATTCTGTGATGAAGTGAAATGTTTAACTGTATGTGCGCTTAAACCTTTTCTTATATAAAAACCTACTCCACCTCCGCGAGAGCGCACACAATCCGGCCTGGGCACATGTACAAAACGATAACCTGGGGCCCTGGGCGCCCGACCTTCCTCTCCTGGTCGCAGCCAGGTTTCGTTAATTGCAATGATGTCACAATCGTGTCTATCTAAAGCTACTAGCAACTCCTCATGCTTGGTTCCCAGAGAGCATGGATTTATTAGGCCAATTTTAATTTTTTTATTTTTATTCATTTTTATTTTGTAAAGACTGTATTAATAATTAATTGTACACTTATCTTACAACAATGTATAAAACATAAAACTATAATATTATATATAGTATAAAATATATCTTATGGTTGATGTTTTGTGAAACAAGCATGGTTTACTTTTTATGTCTTCCATATTTTTATTATACTTCCGTGTACTGATTTGGAGTAAAAAGTCTAAGGCCGGCCACATACACTCGGAATTCCGTTTCGAAATTCCGAAACGGAATATCGATTCGGAAATTCCGAACGCAGCAAATCCATACAAATCAATGACTTTGTCACACACATACAGTAGTTTTCCGTACGTTTTTTGTGCCGTATGTGTGTGACAAAGTCATTGATTTGTATGGATTTGCTGCGTTCGGAATTTCCGAATCGATATTCCGTTTCGGAATTTCGAAACAGAATTCCGAGTGTATGTGGCCGGCCTAAAGTAACGGTGGATAATTACCTGTTCGCGGCGCGGGTACTTGTGCGCTAGCTCGCGGTGTCGCTGCGCGCTCGTGCTGATCTGTCGTCGTTGACGCTCAGACGCCGCCACCTCCTGGCAAGTCATTCGTGTTTAGTGTTTCATCAATATACAGAATCAAACAAAACAAACTTTAAGCTCATAATTTACAAATTAAAACAATGCTTATTCAAATAACAGGCAATTTCTACGGGATAATATATCTTTTTAGGCTGATCGCACATTTGTCAGCACCGTTCGCGTCGTACGCATTGCATAATGCACGAAATGCGGCGCGTACGGTGCAGATGAATGTGCAAGGTTTCACATTATTTCATACAACGAATTCTAAAATGAGGCGCGTACGGCGCGTGCCCGCTGATACATATGCGGCCACCTTTAGTCTACCTCTGTAGCTATGTGAAAGCAGCGAATAATATAAAGTTATGATAATAGAATATCAAATATGATATGAAGTTATATATAATAATAAGACTGAAGTCATACTTCTTGATCGGTGTTCAGCAGGGTAGTGGTGAAGCTGTCGGCAACGAACCACTTCTGTCCCTTCATGACGATGTCGTGCGGGGGCTCGTGGTTGGCGCCGACGTCCGCGGACCACACGGTTGCCACCGCGCCCGGCTCGAGCTTGACCGTGCGATGGAACTTGAACACCGTCTCCTGGTCGCCCGCCTTGCGGATTATCTGGTAGCCGCCCAGGCTTTGCTCCTGTGGACGTGGGATGTGTTAAATATTATAAGCCTAAACTGTCCCACAGCTGGGCAAAGGCCTCCCCCAAAGACTTCCATATTCGTGATGTGTTAATATACTATGTAAATTGAAAGAGCAATAGTCCTAAGTTATTAGGTATCACAGACTCAGTTGCTGTTCTGGGAACGTATGGATCAGATGTTGCGAATATCCGCATCCGCAAATGCGGAGCATCCGCATAGATTTGGACATCCGCATCTGCAATAAATCAATGCGGATTTTTATGCGGATGCGGATGTTATACGAATTGCGACAAGAAAAAAAAAGCGACGGGGCATGTGAATCGAGCGTGCCGTTTGCGCCTAACAATGACCAATGGAAGCGAAAAAGTGCATATTGGCCACACACAATAGAAGGTTCCGTAGTACCGCCAGTTTTTGATAAGTTTTATGTGGTTAATGAATGTACAATTATAACGTGTTTTACGCTACTTACAACTTACAACATCATTTCGGTGACGTTCAAAGGAAATTGATGAAAAGTTCCTTTGTACTTCTCAATAACTTATGAAGTCTTCTTAGCCGTGACAGTTTTCCTTTTTAGCATATTTCCTATAATCCCGTGAATTTTTCCACATTTTTAGAATCAAACGTTTAGCTGGTAGAAGGGGGAGACACTGGACTCTTAACGATTTTTTCCTCTTTACCGTGTCCATCCCACACGGTGGATCAAAGGACGGATTTTACCTATACATATTATATGATATACCATTTTGTCGACATCGTTTATTATATGTGCATTATGCCGAATTACGGCTTTATAAGCTAATCTCTGAGCGAAACCGCGGACAGACAGACGGGCGGATAGACCGAAACTATAAGGATTCCTTGTTAATTACGGAACCCTAAAAACGGTGACAAGATCCGACGCGTTTATTGTGGTGCATCAATTGTTTTGTTTAAATATATCACTACGTGTTTGTTTATGCTTCATACTTAATAAAAAGCGGCATTATTACTACTTAGTAATTTATGTATTATAATGCTCCTATTTTTAACTTCGTGTAACAAAAAAGTGGGTGAAGTTAAGACAGGGGAATTAATGTAATTTTCATTTAAAAATTATTATTTCTTAAATAACAAAGTATTATTATAGTACAGGTTTTTTTTCATTTCTATCAAGCAAATTTTTCTTAAGTAGCTTCATTTCAATAAGGCGAACAACAATTTCCTTTGCGAAAAGTCTCGACAGTAACTAACAGAGATAAAAGGATTTAATATTTCGGAAGCTACTCACGAAAAATTAGCTTGATGTAATCAAAAAATTTGTTCTAGGGAACTTGTACTATTATATTTTGAAACACATTAATAAAACTGAAAATAATACTTTTTCATTCTTTTAATTTTTCATTTATTTAAAAGTATGCACTATAAATTTATATGGGATCCGAAACATCCGCATTCGCGGATGTGAAACTAAAAATCCGCATCCGCATTCACATCCGCGGATGTGAAAAAATCGGGATCCGCAACAACCCTGGTGTGGATATACTGCATTTACAAGTAATACACTACACCAGGAGTTCCCAATCTTTTTTCGCCCACGGCGCATTTACAAATTTAGTGTTTTGTCACGGCACCCTACCTATATGAAAAAGATACTGTCAAAATAAATAGGCACCACTAATGATAATATTTGTGGTTTCCGATAATGATGGAGGATCGACTAAAAGGCCACGGCGCGGCGCTCCTCTTTACTTTCTACGGCGCTCCAGGGTGCCGCGGCGCACAATTTGGTAACCGCTGCACTACACCATAGAAAGTATCCGTAATTATCATCCGTATTATACAGACTGCTTAAATCACCTCTCTTTTTTAGTTTTTCTGTAGTCTACCAATTAAAAGAGCTATAGTCTATGGACTTGACAGAATTTTCATTCTTGCTCTTATTGCGCATCTTTAATAAGAGAACTATAACAACACACTAGAATATTACCTTCTTGCCCTTATTGCGGATCTTGACGAAGGTGCCGTCGGGGCAGGCCTCGGCGACCTCCAAGTCACCCTTGGCGCTGTTGGTGACGAGGTGGTCCTGCATGCTGCGCTCCTCGGTCTCGTCTAGGAGCGTGCGCTTGCGTGCGGCGCGGAGCGGCGTCGCGCGTCTTCCGGGCGTACCGCGACCGCTCACTGACGCGCGCGACTCGCGACCCGACTGGGACGGCGACTGCGATGTCAGGTTCAATCTGCGGATACATTCAATATTTTAAATGATTTAATAATAACTCCTACACCGGGTAAGATGTTGACATTTGCTCCATACGTAATCTGTCAAATTCGCCATTAAATTGAAGTTTAATCATCATTAAAATATGTCTCTGACCCGCCGTTTCCTTAGTTAACAATAAGCTTAAACTTGACTGTGTTAAAGTGGTTTCTATTTTAAAACAATAAAAAAAACAAAGTTTTCTATGTTACGTCTTCCTCTTTTTTTGCAGCCAATAAACTATTTAATTTCATCATAGTGAGCCATTTATACAATTTATAATAATTCTCACCTGTCCTCCTCGCCTTCAAGCAGCGTGCGGTACGTGGCAATCTCGTGGTCTAGCGAGATCTTGATGTCCATGAGCGTGGCGTACTCTCGCAGTTGGGCCGCCATCTCGTCTCTGAGACGAGCCAGCTCCAACTCCAGTGACGCGAGGTCTTCCGCGTGACGAGCGCGCTCCGATTCCAGTTGGCGCTCGAGCTCGCGGCAACGGTTCTGTGACAATAAAGCATATTTATGTCGTAAGGCAACTCGTGTTTTCGCGAAAACACTACCTTTTGTCAGTAAGTTTGAAAAATATAATCACCATTGTCTAATTATCCTTGTTTTCGCAAAGTCCCCAGAATTTTCGCGATAATTCGATTTATCAAATCATCCTACGACATTGATATAAACAAAAATCTTGAGAGGTGTCAAGGGACACCCGGAAGGAACGAAGTTATAAAAAAAATTTTCGTCTAGCCCCCTTTCGCAACACGTGATAAGGAACTTCGTTCCAATAAAATATGCAAATATTTTGATAGTTCGTGAAAGAGGAATTTGACGATGACTATGTTAATTAGAAGTGTTAATATTACTTGCTAGCAGATTTCAGCAATTATATCTACAAAACCTACAAAACAAAGTCTTCTTTTGAATTTCTTTTAAAGTTTTTTAAGGAAAATAAAAGTTCTAGATAGTCAACTCACGCTGAGCGCGGCGTTCTTGTTCTCGAGGTCGTTGAGCGTGGCGTTGAGGCTGTCGATGCGCGTGCGCATGGTGCGCAGCTCCTCCACCGCCACCGTTGCCGCGCTGCTGTTGCGGTTCGCCGCTGACTGCAAGTTCTTCATCTGGAAGATACCATCAGTGTTATTGTTTGTCAGTCCTATTGTAATATGTAAATTTGATATACTTATCAGATCTCTGAATCAGATATAAGAAATATCACTGGGGCAAATTTGAATTTGTACCCAACTATGCCGAAGCTAAATAGACGATGATTTCGGAAATATATGTCTATATATTGTTTCGTAACATCATAGCTCCTAAATTGCTATTAAAGATTCAACTACTGAGGTGTCTTTAATTCGTTACAAAGTAAAGTCAGGTTATAGTTTTCAACAAAATATATTACATATTTATTTAGAAAATATATCTTTCCCATTGGCCCAACAAGGTACCTTCTGTCTCAGAATATCTAAAATTGTCTAGAGTATAACATACCTTGTTTTCATATAACGCCTCAATCTCATCTCTGTTGGCCTTGATATTGGCCTCCTGTTGTTCGCGGAGCTCCTGCAGACTCTGCTGCAGCTTGGCCTCGTACTGCTGAGCGAGACGTCCATCTGTAGGAAGATTATTTATAAATGACTAGCTGTCCCGGTTAAATTCCTGTCACAGGTCACTTTAAAACCTTCCCTGGACTTCTACGAATATTACGAGACTAAAATCAGCCCAATCCGTTCAGCCGTTTTAGCGCGACTAACACATTTGAAAATCCATTTTTATATATAAGAGAAGATAGATATTAAAATGATTCAGAGACTACATCATTAAACTACAGACTTACATAAACTGAACTTATACACTTACTATTGTTAAAATAATCACCTACTCTGCGTATATTTAGAGCATACTTGATTCTGCCTTCTGGTCAAGTAAAGCGCAAGTCATCTAAATAAACAACTAAGGGAAGGGATCTAATGGCAGACACTATAAGGAAACATGAAACATTTAAATGTTATAAAATATATATTTATGAATATAAAGGATTGATAACTTCTTCCATGTCTTCAGTAACTCTTACAAAATAAAACTATTATAATTATTCTCTGACAAATCAATTAAAAAATATATTATTTGTCTTTTTGTAAACTTAGTCATAAGTACTAATAGATGACATCACAAAAACGAACATCACTAATAGTAGACACCAATATGAACTAATAGTAGACATAGAACTTTGCATTACATTTTACATTAATTTTCCTATTATTTGGTCTTTATTTGCCATTTTTCAAAAGATTTCATTTACTTCATCATAGTAACTACATGCATCAGAAATATTATCCACGTTGTCTCCAGATTATATTCATTATTCTTCCATGCTGAAACTATCTTTCCTTTTATTTTTCATATTTTTAAAGTGAAAAGTTCTTTAGCGGCGTTGAGCACTTAATTTGTGGGATGGGTAAAAACTGTGAAACTTGCGTCAGATTCTCGTGCTGATCGAAAATCCTTGGAAAAACCGTAAGACGGTTGGAGATGGAGAGTAGTGTTTTGTGTCGAACTCGAACTCGAGCTCGAATTCGAACTCGAATTCGAACTTGAACTCGAACTCGAATTGATTGTAAGGGTTTCGATATATTAAAAAAATCGATTTTTTAAAAATCGATTTTCATAAAAAATGGGTTAAAAATTTAATCGATTATAAGGGTTTCGATTAATAAAAAAAAAACGATTTTTAAATAATCTATTTTCATAAAAATGGGTTAAAAATTTAATCGATTGTAAGGGTTTCGATTAATTAAAAAAATCGATTTTTTAATAATCGATTTTCATAAAAATGGGTAAAAAATTTAATCGATTGTGAGGGTTTCGATTAATTTAAAAAATCGATTTCTTAATAATCGATTTTCATAAAAATGGGTTAAAAATTTAATCGATTGTGAGGGTTTCGATTAATTTAAAAAATCGATTTTTTAATAATCGATTTTCATAAAAATGGGTTAAAAATTTAATCGATTGTGAGGGTTTCGATTAATTTAAAAAAATCGATTTTTTTATAATCGATTTTCATAAAAATGGGTTAAAAATTTAATCGATTGTGAGGGTTTCGATTAATTTAAAAAATCGATTTTTTAATAATCGATTTTCATAAAAAATGGGTTAAAAAATTGCACAAAGTTCATAATCAAGGTTTCACTTCTGCCGGCACTCCCGGAGTGCAACCCGACTTTTTTTTCCTAGCAAATTTATTTTCAGTCTTTAGTCTCCATGCTTCTTTTGCCTCTTCTTTTTTCTTCTTTCTTTTCTCTGCTCTCCTTTTTCTTTTTTTTACTGCTAAAAAACTGAAGCAATCGATTTTTAGATCAGTACAAGGTCTAATATTAGATACCATGTCCATTTTTAGGTACAGTAGTTCTAAGTTCTTAGGTTGTTAATAGAATTATATTTTCAGAGAATAGTGATGATTTTTGCAGTAGAATAAAGCACAAAATAACTTTAGTATGTATTGCAAAACTCAAAGATGAGATACATGTCATCTATTAGGTTTTTTACATTTTCAAGAACTAATAGTAGACACCCTTTATATTGTTAGGGAAAATTGATAAAAAATCTTAAATAAACATTAATTAGTATATACAACATGACCATTAATCCAATGAAATCAATAGAAATTACAAAAAATCTAATATATGTATTCAAAACTTACGTGCAAAATTTCGCCTTCCTTAACCTATTTGCTAAGAAATTGCCGGGTGCGTGTTGACGCGGTCACATCATTTACGAAAACTGATCCCATTTTAAAATTTTGTTCCCGAAGGCATCCCTAATATATTTTTTTCACATCAACAGATAGCATACGAAGCTTATAAAATTTACAGTGTTGAGAAATAATTAGAATAATTCTTATTTTTATGGCATTTTTGTCGTAAGTGTCTTCTATTAGTTCAGTGTCTACCATTAGCGCCTTTCCCTTACATAATGTCAGGAGACAAATATATTAAATCTGTAAAATAAAGATACTCACCGATCTCGGAGATCTCCACCTGGCGCCTGGTGCGCGTCTCCTGCAGCTCCTGCTGGAACACCTGGTCCTTGAAGCTGAGCTCCTCACGCAGGCTCTGCACGGTGTTCTCCATGTCGATGCGGCACAGCATCTCCTCCTCCAGCGTCTTGCGGGTGTCTGCGTACACCTTGCGGAGCTTGTCCAGCTCTTTGGCCAGGTCCTGGACGGAAATTATTGTCAGAGGTTGCCAACCTTTGGGCGTTATAATGACAACATAGAGTATGTATGTGTTTACTGCAGTTTGCAAATGTATAGGTTGTAATTGCATTTTTTTTTAAATAATAATTATGTGTGTAGAGTATTCAAGTACTTATCATAGATATTGCCAACGTTAGTGTTCGAATTTAAATTTTGAATAATATTTGCGTGTTTTAGTAGCAACAATATGTGGGAGGCATTTCCCATTGGCAAATAATACCTTGTCAACTACCATTAGAGAGCCATAAGTTTTATAAAGAATTACTGTAGAGAAGTCATAAGAAGTATGTATGTAAAAGAATATTTGTACAGTTTTTTTTTAAATGCTTAAGTTCCACATTTATTAACAAGATAACACTTTGGTTAAAACCAGTTTAATATCTTTGTTTGAGTTTTTCATCCATTCAATTGTTTTTGTATGTCTATTAACACGATTACTTAAAGGCTCATTTAAGGTTAAAGACAGAAAATATTAAGAACATCTAAGTGATGCGAAAAAGCATTTTGCAGTTTAACCTGTATTAAACTGTAATATGCTATCTCTTTCGTTCTTCATAATATATTTTATGAATTATTAACGATTAATTATTATTTATTAGCAATGACTTATATGAGCGGGTACAAAAGGTCCCGGAAACATTACTCACTCTAGCTTCATCTTGAGCTTTTTTCTTGTCAGCCAAAGCAGCGTTGTACTTGTTGCTCTCCTCCGACAGTCTGGTCTCGAAGTGACGAGACAGATTCTCCGCTTGCGTACAATCCTTGGTCTTCTTGTCTAACCTGAAGAGAAGACATTTTATTGAGGACATGAACAACACACTGCTACTCATGCTACCAACTTCAGACACATGAATTTACTGACTGAATAGCTCATGAACATTTAATATCCCGGTATTCTTGGTAATAAAATTACAGCTGATTATATAATTTTATATGGTGGTTCATATTACACATTTTTACGGCTATTTAGCATATAGTTTACAAATGTTTGGAATGTAGCATAATAAAACTACAACATAAGCACATTTATTACAATTACATAAACAATATAAAGTATTTCCTGGTTGATTAAAATTGATAAAACATAGTTTTTAAAGTCAATCTGTTACTTTAGATAAGATCTATATGACCTACTCAGTTTTGATAGAGCAATTTTTAGGTTGTATGACAGTGTAGCATGCAAATGTGTTATTGCTATGTTGCTATCAAGTTTAGATAGACCCATGATAGGAGTGTGATAGCAATATAGAGACTCTGGTACAGAGACCAGTAGCTAAATATCAATGGTTGAAATTCTACATGGTCAGCAACTATTATTTTATTTCCCGACATAATTTGCAATCAAAACTTTCTATTGTAAAAAAGAATCCAAAATATTCGAACCCGCGCCACAGAATACATATTAGTTGCCCGCGCTCGTAAAATATGCATTACTTTAACCTGTGTAAGTTGGTCTCTGTCTATGTGTACATCCTATGTAGTGAGAGTGCCTTTACACTGGATGTAGTAAAGATCCCGTAAAGTAAACTCGTTCTTGCGCAACATTGGGCGAACCTCCGTCGGCCGTCGGCTTCCCAAATCCAGAGGTCGCTTGGAGATTACGACACGAACATAAACAAACATCGCTCTGATGTCATAACACGAATGGGCATTCTAGCTGAAGGTTTTCGTAGAATGTTGTATTTCTTAGCATTTTCTAAGCGTGTGGTAATGTCGTATGTCATTGGAGTCGATATAAGGTGTGCCCCTACTTTTATAGCGGGTTCTCTGCGATTACTAATTCCAATATAATATGAGTAGATCTAATATTTAGAATTAATTTTTCGAAAGCCGCAAAAAACTCTATGAAATGTAGGATATCTTACTAACACTTAAATCTATAGAGGAAAACTCAATGGGAAAACGTACTACGAACGTAACGCGTATACCGCGGCATATTCATAATATCAATACGAATTCTGAGTATTTATAATGTGTATTAGGTAGTAACATTGTTTTGGTAGCCCCTGTTTTGCTTCGTTAACTTCAAGGTTAGTAATAGGAACGTATAGTTACCACCAAACCCATAAATTATATCGCGTGGCTAGACACGATACCATCAGTTACGGAATTGCAGTTTATTAAAGCAGTCTTCTGAAAAGGACGACCGTGGATCGATATTGCTAGGATATTTTTAGTTTATTCGATCTAGTTTGTTACTTTCTGGCTACTTTTTAACGCTTAACACTAGAAAGACCGGAGCGGTCAAATGACCGCATTTTCGTTTTTTTTTTATTTTAAGTCGCTTAAAACATCGAAGGTCATTAGCGACTACAAGTAATAACAATATTTATACATTAAATCACAGAATAATATTCAGTTAGCCTAAGAAATTTTACAGTGTTTTCCCAATCTAATAAACAGTCTTTTAAGAATTGTAGTTCTATGAAAAAATTATAAAAATTGTATTTTTTTGCAAATTTTAAATATGTTTTATTTCTATAGCATATTTTTATACTTTTTTAGCTTTAGTGTTGATAGATTTTTATGATGACACCAAAAATATGAAACTAAAAAATCATATTTTTGACCTCCAATAGAGTATTTCGACCAAGGGCTCATGGCTTTTAATTAGCTACATTCAAGTAACTTTACCATTCTAGGCCAAAATGAGAAAATATAAAATGTGTAAAAAACTGTGTTTTATGCTCAAATACAGGAACAAAACCAATAAGTCGTGTGGAGTCATGATAATGTCAATTATATCAGTAGTAGGTCTATAAAATGCTTTTTTAAATTATTTTCTTAAATATTTGTTCTAAAATTTAATTAAGTTACATTTATAAATAATTACATGATCAATAAAATGCAAAAGCAAAATAATAAGACATACAAAAACGTTAAAACATACAATGTGTCATTTGACCGCTCTTGGTCTTTCTAGTGTTAAACATCGGAACCAAAACTTTGCCATGCTTCGAACCTCGAGACAAACATAAGATAATTTTATGCTGGGTAATTTTAGGTTTCAATCGCGAATAAAATAATTAGGTCGTTGCGACTTTTTTGTTGCAAACACGTCATGTAGACCGTCTACATGATAGTAAACAATCTTTTTATCATAAAGATATCCTAAATTGTAAAACTACCTATGTAATAACTAATAGATAACACATAATATCCTGTTTGATACTAAAATGCAATGAATATTAGGTACTAGATGAAGCCCGCAACTCCGTTGCGCCAAAATTCGTTTATCGCGCGGGAACCGTACATTTCTCCTGGATAAAAAGTATCCTATGTCCTTTCCCGGGACTCAAAGTATTTCCATACCAAATTTCAGCAAAATCGGTTCAGCGGTACGGGCGTGAAGAGGTAACAGACAGACGACAGACAGACACACTTTCGCATTTATAATATTAATATAGATATCCAACTTGTTTACAACTGAGTTACTTGATTTTCCTAGTTTAAACTGACTCATAATGCCTGTTCCATTTGAGAAATATACATGACCTTCGCAGAAATGTGATAGAAATGTTACAACTGGGATAGGACCTGACGTCACGTCTGCATTTGAGAATACGCGAAAGAAATATTTTCGTGTGTAAGGTCGCACCGGAAAAATGTGATTAACCTTCCCTTGGCGATATAAAAGGCGATTCGCATACGACGCCGATGCTTGGACAAGGTTGCTCAACATACAGTTTAGTTTGCGGGAAGCAGGAAGTAAAGTAGTTTTTAACTGAGGCGAAGAAGTTTTGGCACTAACCGCTCTATTGGAAAAAATACTGTGACGGACTGCTAAGCGCTACAGCATTTGGTTGTTCGAAACTTATGTACCATCGAGGAAATTGATCCCTATGCATTTGAGAGACCAACGTCATTTGGTCGATCATGTCAATTCAATGTTAATTGTGATCTGTCGGCTGGGTTTGACGTAACGCGACCAAACTACGTAGGTCCCCCATCTGCATAGGAATCAACTTCTCTAATAGAACTTACCTCAGATTTATACCACTACGACTCACTGGTCTTTGGCCTGACTTAGATGTAGAATGTAGATGGATGTAGCATACCTTGCTGAGTCAGAACTCAGAGATCTCTCTTTCACACCTATTATTCCCACAAATACTATACTCTTCTGAAAATCAGTGTTAAATACTGTCAATTGGGTTGGGACTTGGGAGTATGGGGGCGTCCCCAAATTACGTGATTGGTTTGACAGTCAGCAGATTTTCTTTCGAACAAATTTGTGAATGATTTATGATCTTAATCTTGTAACATTTATAATATCTTAAGCATACATACAACTATAGAGGTACAACCTAGATGAAATGGACCAAAATAGTATTATTTTGTTGAAGAAAAAAAATACGTGAGATTTGCAGAGACCCCGCCTCTCCCCAACGTGAGATTAGATGAAATTTGAGTTTTGACTCGACCCCCTCCCCCTTAATACTTCACGTAATTTGTGGACGCCCCCTATGTTCTTAAGGCCTCTATATACGCCAATGACCTTGATCATTGTCTGTCAGTGCGAATATCGACGTAAATGACATTAAAGTAACATTCATAACAGCGCGCCTTGTACGGTGGCGGTTACGACGCTCGCCGCGTCCATGATAGGGCTAAATAGGAGAAAGAACCTTTTTAAGGCTTAATATAATAAATATTTCAAACAAGTAAAAAAACCAAATTATCAACTTATGTATTGCAAAGCAGTAGATATTTTTATATATTCTTTTGATAAATAATGAAGGAGTAAAGTGGTTTCATATGGAAATAAAAAACCAAATCACCTCCAAATCGTTGACGATTTGGAGGTGATTTGGTTTTTTATTTCTTTATTATGTGATACCGATAGAAAAAATATGGCAAAACCTCGTTAAGTATCATATCATGTAGATTACTAATTATTTTTTTCAGATATAATTTATCTGTTAATGCCGATGAAAAGTGGTTTCATCTGCACGTTTTTTTCGCGAGAGGAGCCTTAAAACGCATTTATTTAAAACGCATGTTGTTGAGAATGCGTGGGCAGCGACTAAACTTAAACTTTAATAATATTGGCTACAAAGCTATGACTATCAGCTAAACATATTATTAAGTGTCAATAATAATCCAAGCGTTCAGATTACGTGCTATCCAGGCGTTTGTCATCGTCATTTTCGAACAATTATTTACAACAAAATCAAGGTCGCATACCTGTAGTATAACTAAGCGAGGTGACGTCATGATTTAATTTAACTCAATATCAACAATTTTTCATTATAATTTTATGGTTGTAGCACAGTACAAATGAGTAAGCGCTATTATTGGCGCAAAGCCAATTACAAATAATCAGGCAAGTGCGAGTCGGACTCGCGCACTAAGGGTTCCATACCATTATAAAGCAAAATTAGCCCAAAAATTGAGTTTTTTGTATGGGAGCCCCCCTTAATTTTTATTTTTTATTTTAATATTATTATTAAATATTAAAGTGCACATAAAACTAAGGCCCTTGAGTAAAATTCAATTACCTACCTGTTGCCATTATTGATATAGAGTCAAAAAGGCCAAAAAATCACATTTGTTGTATGGGAGTCCCCCTTAAATATTAATTTTATTTTGTTTTTAGTATTTGCGATAATAGCGAGAATAAAAGGGAACTTATTTCTGCTTACGACAATTGTTTATTTTCGAGTCTTTTTTCACAATACAATAATAACAGTTGCTAGGATACATATTAAGAATAATAGACAATAGTTAATTCAAAACTATATGTGACCTTCTTTCTTAACATTCCCTCTCCTCTGAAGCAACTGTTCGTTATCCGTATATTCCAGCTAGCTTACACAGCTCCGAAAGCCTCGGCTTGAATAGCGGCTTAGTCAAAAAGTCTGCAAGTTGATCTTTTGTATCAACCTTCTCAACTCTTATATCCTTTTCTAGGACACACTGCCTTATGAAGAAATGTCTCAGCTTTATGTGCTTTGTACGCTGGTGCGTTTCATAAGGTGGATCATAAGCCAATCTTATGGCGGATTCGTTGTCGATGTACAGTGGCGTGCGCTCTACCAGAGTGTTAGCCTGCATAAATTTGACGATCCGTCTAAGCCAAATAATCTCTCTGGCGGCTGCGCTAGCTGCTATTATTTCTGCCTCTGTAGACGATATAGCGACAGTAGTCTGACATTTACTCTGCACCATTGGCGTTAAGGCAAATCATGCCGCTGGTGGAGCGTCCAGTTGATTGATCACCACCGTGATCAGCGTCACTGTAGCATTCTATGCCTTGGCCCGTAGTGGAAGACTTGTACGTGATACCATACTCTTTGGTGCCTTTAACATAGCGTAGGATCTCTAATTTTCCAATTTGAATTTTGCTCGAATTTAATGCTTGCTCCATTATTATTTTTTTTGCTCTGCTACCACTTTAAGATATTAGCGAGAATAAAAGGAACTTATTTCTGCTTACGACAATTGTTTATTTTCGAGTCTATTTTCACAATACAATAATAACAGTTGCTAGGATACATATTAAGAATAATAGACAATAGTTAATTCAAAACTATATGTGACCTTCTTTCTTAACAATTTGTTGTTATAGCAGCAACAGGTACACATAATCAGGGAGATAATCATCCTTTTGACCTACATAAACCATAATTAGGTCAATAAATAATCGAGACTTAATAATAATAATTCATAACTATCAAGCATTACAACAATATTTTTCACAAGATCCTTACAATAATAACTGGGCCAAATTCTGCAAGATCTTCAAAATTATAAGGATTTTCTAGGGAATTTTGTCTTTCCATTTATTTGAAGTCCGTGAAATGCTGATCAGTATTTTTTAAGTTTACCACAGTATCACTCAACCAATTTTGGCCTGAAAATAGGTTTTTATCTACTTTTTATATTGATACGAGAAATAATTTGTATGGCAAAACAACATTTGCCAGGTACATTTACAGTTTTTCCGGTATTTTTTCTAAAATAAGCAAAGTTTAGTGTGTGTGAATAGCAATAATGCTACCTATTTAGCCACACAATAAAAAATACAATAACCTATCTGTTACATTTAAATGTTTAGTTCACATATAATGCTTTAACTCAAGCGGCCACATGCGGCCGTGATAACAATAGATAAGCTATTGTGTCTGGTTTTTCAACAATGGAGGTAATAAGTAGGTACATCAAAAGAAATTAAAAGAACTGCCATATAATTTAAACCTGACAATAAACAACATTTAATCTACACCAAATGACATAGAAAAGTCAGTACCTAGATATTTTGTATGCTTAAAGAATGTTGATGCTCATGACTTTCAGTGGGACTAAAATAATAGTGAAATAAAATTCACACTACAATATCTAGCCTTGAAATAGATTGGGAATTGGGTCGGTGTGTGAAGAAACGTAAATATAATAAAAACTGATTAAGAATAGTTTTTCCCTCATAATAGAATGAAGCTCTAAATGCTATGCATGTAATGAGTAAGATAAAAGTGATACTCGTGGGCAAATCAAGTGATTGGGTGTTTGTTTACAAACAAAAACCATCATCAAAAACCATCAAGTCTTCATTTTGCAAGCAATTAAACAAAATATTATGATGTAGAAGCTTCAATTTAGTTAATTGCACAATAACTGTGGGTCACATTAAGGTACATTAAGCAGAAATGCCCGTAGTCTCAAGTTAAATTGGGGTATGACATCACGATGTCGTCAAGGCGAGGCCGCGCGCTTACTTGAAAACGCCGTCGATGACGTAAACTACGCTATAAGCGCTAAGGTTAGCCGGAAGAATATCGCACCGTATGCTATCATCGTATCTAATTATCGGCCAAAACAATGTTCCATTTCGATATTATTGAACTTTTTCACTTATAATACGGCAAATAATACGATAAAACTCACCTTTTCTTCAAGTCTTCGTTCTCTTCATATAACCTTTTCAGGTCGATTTCTAACTTGGCCTTTTCGCGCGATGTATCATCTAACAATTTCCTTGCATCTTGAAGTTCATGCTCGTACATTCCCTTTATATTAGAAACCTCGCGGGTGACCACCTCCTGTGTAGTTTGAATTTCTCGGCGCAAGCCGGAGTTCTCACTCTCAAGCTGACGAACTTTGTCGATGTACGCAGCGAGTCGGTCGTTAAGGTTTTGTAGGGCATCTTTTTCCTGAAGACGGGTATGTCTTGTTGGGCTTAGAGGGCTATTAGGCCTTCCCGCGGAACTAGAAGGGCGGCTTCCGACAGGAGTACTGGATTGAGGTGGGCTTTGAACCGATGACACAACACTGATATTAGAAGATGTCACAGTCTTCTTTGATTTAGTAGACATTTTGGATCACTTGTTAAGTCACAACAACGGATAAATAAATAATTGTATTGAAAACAACCAACAGTTAAATGCAAAAGCAAAACTCTGACTCGTTCGGCCCGTGAACCCAAGCTAAAATGATCACGTGACCATTTGACTTAAGCTTTGGCATTGAGTCATAGTTTTTTTTTATTTTTATAATGGCGTAGGATTTAAAAACAATCAAAATCAAATTAAATAGATGTACAACGAAATTACTTTGTAGCAGGGCTTCATAACGTTATCGAATAACAGAAAAAATATCGTTACGTACCGTTATTTTCATAATGGTAGACAGATAACGTTATTTTTTATAACGATATCTAGTAAAATAACGTTATATTTACCGTTATTACTATAACGTTATATTTAGCGTTATTAATATAACGATATTTTTTCGTTATGTATAAACGAACAAATATCGTTATAATAATAACGGTAAATATAACGTTATTTTCTGGTATCAGGTATGCGATCGTGCACGGTGCACTAAATCTCACTCGCAGCCCATTTTTTTGCGAGATTTGTGCTTACCTACTTTTAGGAGTTTAATACATAGAGAAATAATGAAAATAATAGTTATTGTTTTGTCATGACTTTCTTGACGGACTATAACGTTATCAAAGAACATATATTTACCGTTATAAATCCTATATAACGTTATAACATTAACCGTTATTAATATCAATTTTTAACGTTATTTTTAATATCGGGTAAATTTTCATAACGTTATCTATGCCCTTGAAGCAATAACGTTATGAAAAAATAACGTTATTTGAAGCCCTGCTTTGTAGTACTTAGAAGTTAGAACTCGATTGAGAATCTCGATTGTTGAGATTTCAAGGTAAATTATTAGGCACGTATTTCCAGTTTCCACTTTCCATTTTCCAATAATTTTCAAAGCATTGGAATATGATTGGAATCTACGTTAGTTTAAAACCTATAGAAAGAAGGTGGAGCTAATGATACCTCCTTCATTTTTGACACATTACTGTCAAAATAAAGAAATGTCAAAAAAATTACTTATCACGGGCCACTGCTAGATTTTTTTAAAATTATTATAATTATTCAATTTTCTTCCATTTTAATGGATAAACAATAATGAAATGACGAAGATAGATTTACGTGTTACTATTTAAAAGTCCTGTATACTCTGCTAAGTGTTTTATTAATAAATAAAAAATCATATTTCTAATACAGGATATTTTACCTTCCGAATGTTTGTTCAAAATATATATCGTTTTTGAAAGATTTAGGAAAAGAAATGTATTCTTTTGAGGGCGATTTTAGACGAAAACCACAGCAAAATTTTGGTGGTGCGAGTGCTCAACGTAAGACTGATAGGGATGCTCTTATTTTGCAGTCCCAACAACAAAGACAAAAAAGAGAAGTAAGCTTTTGAGCTTAAAACAATAATATTTTGATTTGTTCTGTGTTTAACCCGATTTCTTTATTTTTAAGGAACACAGAAAAAGGTTGCATAGCACTGTAAAAATACAGGCATATGTTCGGAGCTATCTTATTAGAAAACATTGTAAACAAATTCAAAGAGACCAATTTGATTCAATTTTTACGAAGATAACTAGCGATAGCCAGAGTTTAGGACCTCTTCTTGCGAAACTTTTGTTTTTTTATGACGGTGTAAAGGATTCATCAAGATTGGCAAGTATTTTGTTTGTGACTGCAAAAATTTAATTTCTTTTATGTGTATGGTAAAACATTTTATGCTAATTCATTAAGCAATGCAAAAGTGTAATGCATTTAGAGTTCAGGCCTTGTTGTCATTATATAAATGTGTACTGTAATACACATCCAAAATGAAAACAAGAGCTCATTTTTATTTACTGAATATTGAGTAAAATTGTTATTTTTTATATTAGGTGGCAATATCTCAACTACTACTTAAGCAATGGAAAAATATAGTAGAAAATAATGGCTATTTAATACAAATAAGAAGATTGCTTCCTCTACATTTACAACTATTACGAGATGATACAGAGGTAAGAGTTATTTTTTAACAAGCATAAATCTAGGCTTAAAATCTATGTATTTTTAATTTAACAGCTCCATCATGAGTATCACAGACACAATCGATTTTCAATTGCTATGCTATAAATGACTTATATAACTTATGATTGATAAATAAAGTCGATTTGAAAATATGATTTTATGAAAATAGGTTTTGCGGTACTTCCGATTTGGATGTGACGTCATCCTATTTGTAATTTAATATCTTTTATTTATTGCGCTCGTTATATGTAAGTTTATTTGTACATAAATAATATGAATAAGCCTAGAAAGATTTATAAAATATATTTTCTTGAATAATTCAAATAAAATATCAGTTTTATATATTATCTCCATTAAGGTAGCTGGGAAATGAAATGGCCAAAACTTTTCTACAAAAGTGTTCAACATTACAAATGATTTCTAAATTCTTTTCTAATATTAGTTTTTTTGGTGAAAATGAATGATTAAGAAGCGATTAGAATGAAGAATAAAAATTGGTCAAGTAGCCTATTTAGGTACTGGAGTTTTGATCAATTACAAATTGTATCACATCAACATTCAACATTAATTGTAGTTTTCATGTATCAAGACATCAAACTCATTGAAAATGTATATTTTATAGAATCAACCTTAGAGTACTTTTGATTAAGCTTTAAGCCTGGTACAGGACTATAGGATATACTATTGTTGTCTGTAGCACCTCCATTGTGGGTATCGCAGACACAATAGATTTTTAATTGTTATGGGGCAGCCGTCTGCCGCTTGGGGATTGATGGATTAACTTGCTTTAAACAATACAATTTTGACTATGTAGTAATTTTTTAATCTATTTGCTTTAGATACCACTTGCTGTACCACTTAGAATGTTTGAAGTGTTCACATCGATGCAGAGTGTGGAATCATTTACAAATCACAATGAAGCTCTTAAGAAATTGGGTTTAACATTTTTGTATCTTATTAAGAGAGGTAAAATATTTAAGATTTAAATCAGAAATAATAATTTCATAGAGCTTGTCTAACTTGAAATGACGCGCCCATCCCTCGTATTCTCAGTACAAAATTGTCTCATTTGTATCAATAGTGAAGTGGTGGGGCGCGTCATTTCAAATTAGACAAGCTCTACTTACATATTAATTGTTTTATAGTAATCTGATAACTATAATATTTTAAGGAATTTCTAATGAATATTTTTTCAGGTTACTTTAAGAGTTTAAAAGATTTGTTGTGCCAAAAAGCCCCACCTCTGCTTGGTGCATCTCCTAATCCACCGACTCCAATGTGTGGAGCTATTCTGGACCTCGTGCAGAGGCCCTTAGAGTTAGCCACCCGTATCAATGATCTAAAAGAGTATGAGTAAGTATTACTCAATTTTGCTAATGGCCCTCACCACAATATTATACTAAATGAACAAAGCTCTGCTTAAAGATTACCCTTTTGAATATTTAATACTACATTATTTTAGCATGCTTAGGGCCTGTTTCACCGCTTCCTGATAAGGCTATCCACCACTTAATTTGACAGATGGTGTATGGAAAATAACCCTATCGGGCATCTTATCAGGAAGCGGTGAAACAGGCCATTAGACTTTTTGGATGTGATAATTCGTAAGTAATGATTTATGATTATTGAATGAATAATCTTTTTTGCAGAGACGTAATAATGACAGAATTTGCTGAAGCATTTCTATGTAATCCATATCCTGAACCCGTCGAGATGTATGTGTTGCCAGCTTTGGCACAGGACACCGTTAGACGGTTTCCTTTCGTGTCGCTAATCCGATGTTTAGTTGACGACAATAAGTTTAAAAGTGGGAAAATTGTCAATGACTCTTGGTTACTACATTCTGTTTTAACATTGGAACCGCCGGGATTTGGTAAGAAAAAACACATAAATAGCTTTTTATGTTGCTGAATATTTTACTTAAATCTTGTTATATAATTATATATTTTACAGCTGATGATATGGTCAAAACATATAAGACAAGACTGCCAAACAATCCAATAGTAATAGAATATATTAAAGTGATAGCTAAATTAACTGTAAATGTTTGCAATAAGCAAATAACATATGACTACGAGGATTCGCTGTATAGCCAAGAAACGGCCGCTGACAATGATGATGACAGTGATAGTGATGATGAACCGAATCCAACGTCAGTGAGGGAGCAGACCCTCCTCACCAAGTGTATAGAACTCCTCAATGACCCTGACAGATGTGTGATGATGGCATGCTCGCAGATACTCGAAGCTGACTTGACCACGGACTTCCTTGATTCGGTTACGAAAATATGCCACAATCTGTTATTGAGCCATAGGATGGCGTTACATAAGTACAGGTATGTATTCGTATTTTGTGATATGTTATAGTTGTACTTAAGAAAGAGTAAAATGTATACCTCATACTTCAGAGGTCAGAGTTAATGTTAGTTGAAAAAAGCACATTATAGTTTTGTAACGTTTTGCGCACTAAACTTATTTTTCGTATTCATTACTAATCTATTTTTTAAACTGATGTTTATAATAATAATAATAATAATAATAATAATAATAAATACTTTTTATTGTGCACACATAAAATTAAAAAATCAAGAACATTAATTAGTATAAAATGTGTTATTTGCATAAGTACATTTCATTATTGAAAAAAAATAATACATTACAGGTTGCTATACACGCTGGCGTTTAAGCCGAACTTCGTCCGCGGAGTGTGGGAGTGGCTATGCGGTATGACGCACGAGTCGTCATTCGGCGGCGCGGCCACGCCCCTTTTGGCGGCGCTGTCACGTGGTATCGGCGCTGACACCGCCGCTGTTGGCGTCACGCGCCTGCTCGCGCCGCTGGCGGTATTCTGCGCATTATTCTCGTTGCTTATCGGGACGTTGCACGATACGGAATTCTTCAGAGCTGATGGCGTGGAGGATATGAGTGGTGAGTGCGATAACTATGTATTGAGTACCTGAATCAGGCGTTTGGGGGTGGCTCTGCGGGATGACGCACGAGTCGTCATTCGGCGGCGCGGCCACGCCCCTTTTGGCGGCGCTGTCACGTGGTATCGGCGCTGACACCGCCGCTGTTGGCGTCACGCGCCTGCTCGCGCCGCTGGCGGTGTTCTGCGCGTTATTCTCGCTGCTTATCGGGACGTTGCACACGTTCATTCCTTTGTGTGATAGAGGCATGAGAATTAAAAATTTTTTTCTCTTTACACTAATATTTTTTTCGCCTTTTAACACACACATAACTGCGAATTCGCACTTTTTGAAGCCCTTGGTGAAAAGTTGTGATATTTTCCAGTGGACGACACCCCATCTTCGACCGCCGGAGGCCGAGTCCACGCGTTCGACTTCTCCGAGCTGGGCGGCATCTGCAGCGTGCTGAAGCAGGTTTGTCTCGGCCTGGTGGAGCTGGCGTACCCGGAGTCCAGGCCGACCATAGTGGGACAATACAAGGACGCGGTCGGCGCTGCGCACGGACCTGACAAGAACCATACGCCGACTTGGGCTCATCTGTTTAAGGTGAGGTTTTACGCTTTAGTACATGCTGATCTCTAATAAGGCAAAGAGATGATAAGATTAAATATCTTATATCTTATATATTATAAAATTCTCGTGTCACAATGTTAGTCCGCGAACTCCTCCGAAACGGCTTTACTGATTTTTACGAAATTTTATATGCATATTCATTAGGTCTGAGAATCGGCTACTGGGTACTTTATATATTCATAAGTGCATTTGTTGAATAAATAATAGTAAATTATTACAACCTGAGACTGACGGCGACCATTGTTTGTGCGGCGAAATAGCGATCGACGTTGCCATGGCGACATACTTATTTAGTCACTTCGATAAAATAATATGGGCGAAATACTTTATATTATGGCAATGCAACGTTTGCCGGGACAGCTAGTAATAATATAAAACTTAAAAGCAACCTATCTGTGGCAAATAGTGTGCATTTTACAATTAATTGAACTCTTAAATTTGACCGTTTAAATATACTTTATTGTGATATTGTTGATTTGAAGCAATGAACAAGAAAAAAAAATACGCAGTGCTATGAAACCTCGAAAGAGACAATTTTGATATGAAGCATTCTTCTTCTTGGGTTATTTGCCTCATACGAAAAAATTTGCGACAGCGTTCAGTTGTTAGTTGTTACAATAATTATTGTATGGCGGCAGGTTTGCACGCAACTCCTGCGTGCGTTATACGGGCGGGACGCACGGCTACACTTCTGTACGTCGGAGTGGGCGGCGGGCGCGTCGCTGGCTGCGGACCTGCCCGCGGCACTCGCCCGCGCCCCCCGCGCGCCGCGCCGCTTCGCCCGCTCGCCCGCGCCGCACCCCGCCCCGCCCCTCGCCGCGCTCGACCCCAGAGCGCCCGCTGGTATGCAGTAGTACATTATCTCTGGGCAAGTGTGCACGCATCTGCTGCGTGCACTATATGGGCGGGACGCACAGCTACATTTCTGAACGTCGGAGTGGGCTTACATGACATTGTGCTGCAAGGACCTAATCCTTTATCCTTGAAGCACAAAATAGTAGTATATTAACAAAGATTTCGTTTTGTACTAATTACCATTAAATTCTTGAGCAAGTATTATCTTTTATAGAAATAATAACATAATAATATATTGTTATAGACGAAGGACCTCCGCTCACTATAAAGGAGCTCAGAACGGTGACAATATTGAGGGAAATACCATTCGTCGTTCCATTCGCCACTCGGGTGCTCATATTCCAAGATCTACTACTCAAGTAAGTGTTTTTAAATATTGAAACAGAAAATCTGATAAATTTTTAATATTTATTTAATTTTCGTGACTGATCGACACTAGCCTACGAATAAGTTATGCAAGGTTGGCATGTGTTCGTATATTAAGCGAGTAAGGTGCAGCCGCTGTGCTATCTGCTGCATAAATATTTTATAAGTTAGTCTGTAAGAGAATTTAATTGTAACACGTAAACCAAATAATATGTGTAATGCAGTAAAGGTGGCAGCTATGTGTGTGTGTCTAAAATGTTACACACATTTTAGCCACGCACACATAGCTGCATTTTAGACCTACACACATTAATAATAATTAATTAAGGACTCCAACACATAACTGCAAATTCGCATCGCATCGCAATGTCATTTTTAGTTTAGTTGTGAGTTTTGTCGCAGATATTTGCGATGCTATACAAATTCGCAGTTATATGTGGGAGGCCTAAGCTTCGATTCATAACTGTGGTAAATAGAAGGTCTAACGTTACAGAGAGAAACACGATCACCTATACGAGATGGCGAACTTTAATGAGGGCCCGCTCATCACCATCAGCGTCCGCCGCACGCATCTATACGAGGACGCCTTCGACAAACTCAGCCCCGAAAATGGTAAGCTGAAGCATGTCAATAGCTTTGTCCACACTGTGCCTTTTTTTGTTCGTCAAGGGCATGCGTCATAGCGCAGTCAACAGCGAACGTGAGGCATGCCCGCGACGCATGCTCTCTGACCGTCCAAAACTTTCGCTTTGTTATTAAAAATGACAATGTTAGCGTTGTGTTCGATGACGCATTCAATTATTGAATGCGTCAAAGAACGCAACGCCAACATTGTCATTTTTTAAGTTTTGGATACGGTCAGAGGGCGTCGCGGGCATGCCTCACGTTTGCTGTTGACTGCGCTATAACGCATGCCCTTGACGTACCAAAAAAGGCACAGTGTGGACAAAGCTATTGAGCCTTTAGTCAAATCAGCATTCAAAATGTATGGGATTTTACATAAAGCCACGTAATAATATGGGACATGATGTTTAATAATGCTATCTAAAATTAAGATATCTTATGCCAAATCCTATTGCTATTTGACTAAAGTTTTTAAATAGAGAACAATTATTTCTGTATTATAAACAAAAAGGCAGGATCATTCTGAAAATCTGGAGAAACTTTTGTTCGGCCACAGAACAATATCCGAGTACAAAAAGTACCAATAGCCGCGTACTGACCAAGTGAGCCGCCTCGCCGCGGCAGCCTCGCGCGCATTTGCTCGGTCGGTCAGTACGTGTTAGTGCGTGGCAAACGTCCGAGGCGCCGACAACTTTTAGCTCGGCCGCGGCACGCTCGGGCGAGGCAGCGAGGCGGCTCGCTTGGTCAGTACGCAGCCAATAACCACTGTGTTACGCAATAGTCGCGGTCAAGGAATGACGACCCATCTGATCTTTCCATACCGTGTACGCTTAGCTCCTAGTTTGCGGAGAGAACTTTCTTTCTTCTTTTCTATTTCACAACGAATCTTTTTTCCTATTCCAATTTCAGCACTAGCCGAGTGATCTTGAAATTGTGCGAGACCCATATTATAACTCGATTATTACATTCCAGAGCCGGATTTGAAGTTGAAGCTGCGTGTTCAGCTGATCAACCAGGCGGGTGCGGAGGAGCCCGGCGTTGACGGCGGCGGACTCTCACGAGAGTTCCTCTCAGAGCTTGTCAAGTCAGTATGCTAGAGCTTTTTTAATTTGAAATGACGCGCCCCACCACTTCAAAGTTGATATAAATGAAACACTTTTGTACTGTGAATACGAGGGAGGGGCGAGTCATTTTAAGTTAGACAAGCTCTATCATTTTGGTCGCTTTCGTAATTTGCTATAGCGCGGCACCGGACACGACGCGGCACGTTTTGACCGTCATGGTAAAATAGGAAAGCAAAGTATATTGAATCAAATGCAGACTTGTGTCTTTGTCTTGTGTTGTTGTCTTTGTTGTGTGTTGTTGTCTTGTCTTGTGTTGTCTTGTGTTGTTAATTTAACGAATGGCAAAGATCTACAAAAACCTGAAACGTCGACGGCATTACCGTTCGCTGCCGTGATACGGCAGATCATGAATGTGACGATTTGTTGCTTTTTGCAAAATACTTGTATTTCATGTCCATTCATGGATGTAAACAAACAAGTTAGTTTAGTGCTGAATACCAGATTTTTAGTACTTTTGAGTGCAAACGATCTGGTGTTTTTTTTATATTTTTAATGTCAAAAACCCCATGTAAAAATATCAACAAGAAGTTCTCTCTTATCCTAAATTGAAAAAAAAAACTAGCGACCCGCCCCGGCGTCGCACGGGTATAAAATATAATATAACCACTGAAAAAAATGATTAAAATCGATAGCCTATGATCCTTCACGTGGTCTACTTCTTAACTGTGCCAAATAACATAAAAATTGCTCCAGTAGTTCGCGAGATAAGCCCTTTCACATAATTTCCTCCGTTTTTTCCACATTCTCCTATCAGTATTAGCGTAATAAAAATATATAGCCTATAACCTTCCTCGATTAATGGGCTATCTAACACTGAAAGAATCATCAAAATCCGTTGCGTAGTTTTAAATATTAAAGGGAACAAAGGGACATGAGGAAAAAAAGCGACTTTGTTTTATAATAAGTATAGAATACTCCTACTTCAGATCGGCGTTCGATCCGAACCGCGGTCTGTTCCGTCTGACGAACGACAATATGCTGTACCCCAATCCCGGCGTCCAGCTGTTGTATAACGACTTCCCCAGACACTACTACTTCGTCGGCAGGATCGTTGGCAAGGTAAATACACTATACAAACATCATATTACCAGATATATTACTTAGAATACTCAGGTCAGGATTCTCAATTTTTTTCAGCCTGCGGCATAGTTACACGTCGCAATATTTTGTCATGGCGCCCTACTCTACCTAGCTATTAGAAATAGATACCTAAATAAACATTTTTAATAATAACAGTTAGGGAACCCCTGACTTAGGTTGATTGTTGCATGCGTTGGCATGCGTTCGGCGTAAGATAGGCACTTTAGGCGTTGATGGCCCGAGATGTGTGAAATTCTGGGAAGCGTTTTTGAATATTGCGTAGCGGTCTACGCTGACATTTCACACACTTCGTAAGTGCCGACGGTCAACGAGCGGTCAGCGTGGCACTAAAATCATCCTCATAGTACTCAGCCATAGTCACAGTACTAACATAGTTATTTTAGTGACTTAGGTTTAGGTTAGATAAAAAATGAAAATGGCCTGCCACACAATATTGGATCACGCAAAAGCCTATCCTATTTCAGGCTCTTTCTCACACATATCGCATTTGATATTTCGACATCTCTGCTGTGACGTAAGATGACCGCAATTTATCGTTATTTTTTTAATATACTACTAGCTGTCCCGGCAAACGTTTACATAAATACATCGCCCGTATTATTTTATTGAATTAGTGACTAAATAAGTAGGTATGTCACCATGGCAACGTCCATCGCTATCCCGTGACCATAAAGTTAATATACCTATCGGAATAGAGCAACAATCTCGAGCTGTCAAACGTAACCAAAATTGGTTTTCATCTGTGTGAAAAATATGTGTACGTATACACTTACACAAGCATGATTGAACATGAATTCTATGAGATTATATTGACAACGTGCGGCACGTGCCGACTGGACGTCAAAAAAAGAGTGCTGCTGTCATGTATCACACGTCTCTTTTTACCACGCGGTGTTACTGATAGTGGCATCTCGCTTGCTCAGGCCTTTGTTTCTCTATTCCGCTAGGTATATTAACTTTATGCCCGTGACCCGCGTCGCATAAACAATGGTCGCCCTTTGTAGACAAATAATTTGCAATAAAATAAAATTGCGACTATAATTAAAGATCTAAGCTATCCTATCTGTCAAGCTGAAAAAAAGCACACATTTAAAAAAAAAGAAACATTAAAATCGGTTAAGTAGTTTAGGAATCCATCGCGGACAAACATCGTGACAGGAGATTTATATATTATATTAGATAGTATTTCTTCTCTATTCCCAGGTGCTCTACGAGAATCTACTAGTAGATCTTCCTTTAGCGGAGTTCTTCCTGTCGAAGTTATGTTCTGGTCGGGAGGCGGACGTGCACGCATTGGCGTCGCTCGACCCCGCCCTGTACCGCGGGCTGCTGCAACTCCGCGCGCACCGCGGCGAGGTCAACGACCTCAACCTGGACTTCACCATCGTGGTGGATGAGCTGGGCGAGCAGCGGGTGAGTGTTGTCTGTGGTCTGTCTGTAGTCTATGGCTGTGTTAGTCTCTGGTCTACGGCTGTATCTATGGCCGTCGCTTGACTCCGCCCTGTACCGCGGGCTGCTGCAGCTGCGCGCACACCGCGGCGAGGTCAACGACCTCAACCTGGACTTCACCATCGTGGTGGATGAGCTTGGCGAGCAGCGTGTTAGTGTCTGTGGTCTGTTTGTAGTCTATGGCTGTGTTAGTCTCTGGTCTACGGCTGTATCTATGGCGTCGCCCCACACCGCATTCTGCCACGCCCTACACAGCGGTCTCAAATTGGACTAACATAGTAGTCGACAAGTTGGGCGAACACAGGCTGGGATTATGTTATCTATGTTTGTGTCTACAATATCTTTTCTGTGGTTTGCACACTGCGCACATAATATTATGTTACATATTACATTAAAAATAATCTAAGGAAGAGCTATTCCACGATCTGACTTGAGCATATAACTCAGTTAATAGTTTTTCTTAAGACCTACTAAATGCTAACGTAACATTTCAGATAGAAGAATTGAAACCAGGCGGGGCCAACATTCCCGTGACAGCCGAGAACAGAATAGAATATTTCCATTTAGTAGCAGATTATAAATTAAATAGGTAAGTTATCACTTAACAGGTACAACTTACATTTTTGACTTTCTATAATATAGTTCTATACTTGAATAATAAGGTGTAGTTACAGATTTATTAGCGCTTAGAAATGGTACTCATACAAATAAAAATAGTTATTGAATTATAGATACCTAAGTTATACAATGTTTTATTCTTGTCTAGGACGTTGGATTAGACTCTTGATAGTGGACAAAACATTTATATATCATAAACACTGGTTTACTTTTTTTAAACATTTATGGCAATAGTCTATTGTCATATTTGTGTGTCATATTTTAAAGTGCTTTGAAAGTGTTCTACAATTTACAGTTTAATATATTATCTCCTTTAATTTACAGACAAATCCGGGCACAGTGCAACGCGTTTAAGAGTGGTCTAACGTCGGTGGTGAACGCGGAGTGGCTGCGCATGTTCTCAACGCGGGAGCTACAGCTGCTTATATCGGGCGCTGAAGTGCCCATAGACCTAGACGATTTACGGCGGAACACGCAGTATGGAGGTGAGGAATCCTTCGAGCAAAAATGTTATGACATTTTGAGCATGAGTTGGGATGGAAGGATATAGATTAAAAAAAATCACTACGCTAAAAAAGCGACAGTATAGCTAGGCAGCGAAACGAGAGTAATGGAGGGAATAAAGAGACGGGGATAGAGTGAGAGGGGAGACAGAGAGGCTGGGCTGAGATAGAGAAAGTGGGTGAGCCGTGAGATAGGCTTCTTACTTCGACGAACGGCACTTGTCGACAAATGCCGTTCGTCTGTAAGAAAGAGAGAGAGAGCTATGAGATTGAGATAGAGAAAGCTATGAGATTGAGATAGAGAAGTGAAGAAAAGTGAATTTATTTTATTAGCTTCATAAGTCATAAACTCATAACCAGAGCTCGGGGTTAGGTGTGTGATTTCGACATTTGAAACACGAAAAATTAATATGGACATTCCCTTCCGCGGGATTCACATAATAATTGTTTTTATCAACCTCAAATAAAATAAGGGATGTTAAAATGTATTAAATAAACATTAATATTGTCAGAAAAGAACACTACTACTACGATTAGGTCCTGCAAAATTAAACTTTGGTCATAGATTATATAATACAATACTCTAAAATCGATAAATCGATCTAAAACAAGGCATAACGCCTAGTTTCACTTTATTTTCAAACTATCACTGACATACATAATTTCGGGTACGACGTACGTATATGCCCTCTTGCTAACTTTGTGCACTGTTTTCAAACTAGATAATTAATAATTTTGAGCTAGGACATAGGAAAATTACCGATCGGAAACCGACCACTTGCATTATTAAAAGTTGATTAAATGAACTATTAACTCAAAATAAGATAATATATTAAATATTGAGAACTGTTAATAGTAGGTATAGCGAGGAGAGACAGAAAGAACGAATACTTTGCGCAGATCGAAGAGCAAAAAAGAACGTGGCTTTTTCCAAGATCGTAAAAACGACAGTGGTCGGCGAGATGGCCGGCGCCTCAGACCAAAGAAAAAAGAGGACTTGAAATACCTACAAAAAAAACGTGCATACCTAAACCATAGATTCGTTACATAAAATGGCTGCCATTGCCTAGGGTTCTTGCACCACACATCACAATACAACATTTATTCATTTTGATAAACAGTTTTCTCACACTTCCACGTAATTATTATCCTATTTTCTCGTATTTAAATCGATAAAACTCATTTTTTCCAAATAATAAACAGCCTCTTGACAGCACAACTACCACGAAACTCGTTGCAAAAGATGGCGGATCTGGCACGTACCTAAACTTTTGACAGAATTTTACCAAGAATATGCAATAACTGAAATATGTTCGTCTCTTTCGTCAAATGCAATTACACTGTAGAATGAAAGAGACAAAGTTATATTTAACGCTCTGTACCATAAATGCCTGATATTTGTATAAGTAAAAATTTATATATGTTGACAACGGCTTCTCCATAGACTTCCTTGCTCGTAGGCCGGCGCGGGGGGCAGGCACTTGATGGCTCGTATCGCTCCGGGCATATCCGAGTGAATACGATCGTGGTGATTTTGACTCGTGCATTGCGCCCGAGTAGATTGAAATTTCCAAAATATTATTATTATTTTGTTAAGCAACTCTTATTTAATTTAATCTTATATATAAAATTCTCGTGTCACAATGTTAGTCCACGAACTCCTCCGAAATGGCTTTACTGATTTTTACCAAATTTTATATGCATATTCAGTAGGTCTGAGAATCGGCTACACGGTAATTATTATTTTGATAAGTGTATTTGTTGATTAAATAATAGTAAATAATTACAACTCGAGAAAAACGACGACTATGATAGCGATGGACGTTGCCATGGTGACATACTTATTTAGTCACTTCAATAAAATAGTACGGGCGATATACTTACTTTATAATATGGCAAAGAAACGTTTGCTGGGACAGCTAGTTTTCTATAATATACATAGATAGGCCATGAATGATGGTTTGGCGGCGCTATACTCGTAAACTTGGGAAATCGCCACTGGCTACATCTCATAGTTGCCTTTACTTCGTCAGGTACAGAATACAGATTAACAAAATAAAAACCGTTGTTTTCAATTGTTAACAATAAATGAAGCTAATTTCAATATTTGTTCACAATAAATCGAAATATAATATCGATAAATCTTCTAAAATTGGACTGATGTTTTTTGCGACGTTTGCCAGACCGCTGGCTCTTATAGCGAGACGAAGTAAATAAGTATTTCAACCTACTTCGATTTTTTAATATGTACCCTTCCTCTTTTTTATTATTTCAAATCAAATGAAATCAATTTAATTGTCAGAATACATTACATTATTCATTCAATTACCATCCTCGTAATATATGCATATAAAATGAATACATTAACAAAAATATAATATGTATTTGCAATCACACAATGTTGTTTTAGCCTAGTTCAATTGATTTTTTTTAAAAAGAGGGCATCACTGTGCACCTTAAAAAACAAGCCTAAATTGTGCAGAAGTAGTTCTAAGTAGGTAGCGAAATTAATAATCGACAAATCAGATCAATAATCGGGATTCGGGATTTGTCCCGGGATTATGTCCATATTAATCTTTACATTTTGTCACAAGTACCAAAATCACACTACCTAACCCCGAGCTCTGCTCATAACTGATGATTGAAGGCGTACTGTGCTCCTCGGGAGTTGGGGGCAAGGCCCTGGTCTTGGCTCTTGGCAGATTTGTTTACTATTTACTATCAGAGAAGTTGATTGCTAGGCAGATGGGGGCTTAGTCGCGTTACGTCAAACCTAGCCGACAGATCACAATTAAGATTGAATTGACATGGTCTGTCAACTGCCTAGGAATCAATTTCCTCGATGGTACATCGGTTCTGTGATTGTCAGGTGGTTTCTCGGAGGAGCATCCAACGGTGCAGTGTTTCTGGAAGGTGGTGGAGACGTTCGACGACGACCAGAGGCGGCAGCTGCTCAAGTTCGTCACCAGCTGCTCGCGACCGCCGCTACTTGGGTTTAAGGTATGTGATACAGTGGTTAAGACTTTAGAGCAGCGGTCGGCAACACGCGGGCGGCGGGCCGCATGGGGCCCGCGAACGTCTTACTTGCGGCCCGTGAATAAGTTATGTGTATCAAAAACAATGTTTTCTTATACTGCCAGTAGTTATCGCCACTTAAGTAAGTAGCTGTTTGTGCCATTTTTAATAAAAAATTATTTCCTTTCAATATGTGTAGATATATTGAGCTTCTAGGGTTAATACGAGTATGAGGTCTGCGGTCCGCCTTTAGTTTGTTTTGCCATCTTGTGGCCCTTGCCTGCCAAAAGGTTGCCGACCGCTGCTTTAGAGCATGGTTCTTGACACGGAGACGGAGGTCGTGGGTTCGGTTCTCGTGTTGGAAAAAATATTGTTTGCAAACTCGGTTCGACAATACAGCTGTTAAATTACTCCAGAGTCCAGACAGAATCGAGAATCGAATCAGCTCGATCTCAACAGCTTTTGCTACTTCCGGCATATATACTAGCGCACGATCTTGCTGCGGCTTAATTTCGAACTAAGTCGATCTCAACGGTTTTACCTACTCCTGACAGATATACTAGCGCACGATCGTGCTGCGTCTTGTTTTGGAACTAATCAGACTTATAAATTAAAACCTTTAACTTATTTAAAAAAGTTTCGGAGGTAAGGCTGCTGACTGATTGTATATTATTATTTGACGAGAAGTATAATTATTATTCTATGCGTCAGATGGACATTTAAAAGTCGCTCCTGTCCTTGAGCGCTGAGAGAGTGTTTCTGTGTACTGCACACACCCTTGGGCAATATAAAATCATTGCTGCGTAGCTAGCATGATTCGAACCGGCCACCGTCACCTACTTCAGTGTGGGAGGACTGGGAGGCATTATTTTTATAATGTGTATGTTTGTAAGTTTGGTATAATAATGTCGGGAAATGCTATTACGCATCCCCGGCAGCATTGGGGAAGGACCACCGGGGTATGTGGAGGATATTTAATATTGCGAAAAATTTACGATTATTGTTTGAAGCCGCGTGCAATTTCTAATTTTGAAATCTCTTCCTCCTCTAGTCGTGTTCCTCATGCCTGAAAGTCGTGACCTCCCCCTTCTATGACCTTCTTGCTTATGGTCTAATCTTGGCATATGTTGTATTAATTCAGGACCTGCAGCCACCGTTCTGCATCCAATCAGCGGGCGGTGCGGAGAGGCTGCCGTCGGCGTCGACGTGTATGAACCTGCTCAAGCTGCCCGAGTTCCGCTCCGAGCGGCAGCTTGCCGATAAGCTGCTGTACGCCATACAGGCC
Organism: Polyommatus icarus; assembly: GCA_937595015.1. NCBI lineage: Eukaryota > Metazoa > Arthropoda > Insecta > Lepidoptera > Lycaenidae > Polyommatus > Polyommatus icarus. The sequence continues at coordinate 5,870,799 of OW569329.1, read as the reverse complement.
GGCGCCGGCTTCGAGCTCAGCTAAGTAAGTCACAAGTAATAATATAAGAAAAGTACCGCTCCTAATTCAAAATTTTAATAGGTATCAGAAGTCAGAATGCAAAATATTGAACCCATCAAATTACTGCAATTTACTTAAGGTACGCTTATACGGGCAACTAAAATTGCTCCACTCCAATCAATTCTCGTCAACTTTGACGTCACGACTACATCAAGCAATTTTCGGCAACAAGCAGCAATATTGCGCAATACATCGCAATACAATTGAGTGATATGGCGCAACTTCATCAACTAGTTACTAGGCAATACTGTCATACACGAGCCCATCGGATATTCGTCAATTCGTATCGGCGACGTTGAGCGATATGAAATATCTGGAGCAATATCGCCGAAATTTATTGAAATTGCTCCATATTGCTCCACTAATTGCTCCAGATCGGTCCATTCGTGTCGCCGGGCAGTTATTGCCGCAATTGTTGCCCGTGTAAGCGCTTCTTTACAACCTTCCGTGAAATAGATAAACTTCACTCATAAGTCATAAACTCATAACTCATATTGAACGAATTTTGGCGCAACGGAGTTGCGGGAGTCATCTGGTTCAATATTTAAAGTGATGATCTGTCGGCTGGGTGTGACATAACTCGACCAAACTTCGTAGGTCGCCATTTGACTATGAATCAATTTCTCCGATCGCGATACTATCAACTATCATCATTGGTCATAAAATTGATATTTTCATAGTTTTTACTTATATCAAAATTTTGGTTTCAGTTCCAATCGTGTAAAGGAAAATCTCAATCAGGATTGCCGGGGAGATAGAAGTAAATATTTTTAACGGATTTATTTATATATTAATGTTAATGAATGATATCATTAAGTCGGTAGTGTAGTGTTTGTGTAAATAAATGTTACCTTCATATTTATTGTAGTTTCCGATTTTCTTTACAAGCTGTTCCAGTGAACTCGTCCCTTAGACTCTTATATTTTGTAGACATACTGACAGCGCCATCTACCGGGACAAAAAGTATTATATTATAGTTCCGTCCTTTTGTAAAACATAGTAATATTATACTTCTTTATTAATATAAATACAGGGTGTAATACAGGGATGGGTAAAAACTGTGAAACTCGCGTCAGATTCTCGTGCTGATCGAAAAACCTTGGAAAAACCGTAAGACGGTTGGAGAGTAGTGTTTTGTGTCGAACTCGAAATCGAACTTGAACTTGAACTCGAACACGAACTCAAATTGATTGTAAGGGATTCGATTAATTAAAAAAATCGATTTTTAAAAAATCGATTTTCATAAAAAATGGGTTTTTAATTTAATCGATTGTAAGGGTTTCGATTAATTAAAAAAATCGATTTTTTTAATAATCAATTTTCATAAAAAAATGGGTTGAAAAAAATGCACAACGTAAATAATTAAGTTTTCACTTCTGCCGGAACTCCCGGAGTGCAACCCGTCTTTTTTTGTATTCAGTGCTTTATAACGCTAGGGCGCTTGCCCATACAAATTAGATGCAAAAATCACAAAAAAATCTCCGTCAGCACTACTTTCTATATTAGGGATGTGTATCTAATATAGAGTTCACTGTGAAAGAAGCGCTGATACAGACCCAGAGTGTCTAAACACACTAGGCTGAATTACGCCGGCGCAAATTCCGCCGCAAATGTCAAACACATACAAAATACGGACGGAACGCGGCGGAATAGTGTGTCGTCTCTCGCGTTCCGCCCTTATTTTGTATCAGCCTTATTAATAAAAACAGACTAGAGCAAGAATAACTTTACTCCTAGGCTTAAGGTAAGAGTAATAAAATTCAGTATTAATAAACATGGAATAAGGAAGGAGTAAACTAATCCGAATCTACTCTCGGAATAAAAGTTAGTCCTTCACACTACCTAGTTTAAGGAGAGATTAAGTATAGAACAAAGGTGTATTTTGACATTTGAATGAAAAAAAAACACTGGAACAAAAAATCGACCCAACATTTTATAGGTACCAGATGTCTAACGCGAACGTTATCGTAAAAACTTACTTTTTCATCTTCATCCCAATTACTGGAACTAATACATTTTGTTTATTCGCTCATTGTATTTGATAATTTGTAATAATAAATATTATTATATTTAAAATATGATAATATTTATTGTTGTAAATTATCAAATAAATAAGTATAATAATATTTAATTATAAATTATCAAATAAATATATAATAATATTTATTATTATAAATTATCAAATACAATGAGCGAACAAAAAAAAGTTTATCCCAATTACTGTAACGAATACGCTGTTTGTTTGCTCATTGTATTCGATAATTTATATATTTTATTTCTTTTCAACACATATTCGAAGTACAAAACTTCAAAGAGGTAACGTTGCAAACTTGCACAAAATAACAGTACTTACTAACAAAACCAAAGAACAAAACAAACTAAACACCTTAGCACCCCATGCACGGCATGCACTACAGCAAAACCCGCACATATTTTGAATTTTGAAATAATAACAGGCAAAGTATGTTGACTGTCAGTGTCATAAATGTCATTTCTGACGTTAGTTCATTCCCTCAGTGACACTTTTTACTTTTAAATTGGAAGGGTTGCCATAATGCACTCTTTAATCCCGATGTAAGGAATGTATTGTTACTCCAAACTTACTCCACGTTTATAAATAAGAATTTAATACCAGAGCTAAGTCGGCCTTACTCCTGGATTAACAACTCCGAGTGTAAGGACGGATTGTGCTGGGTGTAGGCCATTTTTATTAATAAGACCGTATGAGTTTAAAACGCGGTGTAAACGCGGCGGAATTCACGCCGGCGTAATTTAGCCTAGTGTGTTTAGACACATAAAGTTATATTATCACTTAGTTTTGTTACACCCTGTATTCATATTATACAAATGTTATTCTACGCCTTATTACAATACAATATCCCAGCGCGGTGATGAAAGTCCAGGAAACACGATCGCGTGTTATCTGTTCTGTAATCTGAATACGAAATGAACGCTTTTGTTTGTGAGTCTGTGTCCAACCGTGCCAGGGAACTACGCGGCCGTAAATTATTGGATGAACAAAAATAGTTGTTTATATTACATAACAGCGTTTGTATAATATGCGTCGCAGAATTATACCGCTAAACCCGCTTACTCTTAAAATATTTACGCAAAAGACAACTATTCAAGGTTTGCTGTTTCTGTATGTCATGTGAGGTTTCCAACATGCCAGAGAAAGACAAGCAAACCTTAAACAGTTATTTCCTGTGTAAATATTTTTGACTACTAATATATTATATGATTGAGCACTAAATCCCCCTTGGATTTACTACTCAATCGTGTCATAGCCCCATCCCCACTCGCGCGCGAATCACGCGCGACGCCGCGGAATTTCCGCGAAACGTGAGTGTGGATCCGATTCGCATATTTTTCGCATTTCGCGGCTGGTTCCCCGGCCGCATCCACACTCGCGCGCGGACCGTGCGCGACGCCGCGGCGCGGCTTGGCGCCGCGAAATTTCTGCGAAGCATGAGCGTGGATCCGATTCGCATATGTTTCGCACTTCGCGGCCCGTTCAAAAAAGGTCAAGTCAACCACTTTACTAAAACAACTGACTTGACTCGTTGACTTTACTGATTACTTTTTTAGACTTTTACTAGACTTTTGACTTGATGATCATCTGGAAAAACGACTTTTGTAAACTTTTCACGAAAAAAATTTTTTTCCCGCTATATTTTACTTCACTGGCCTGTGGCCATGGTTAAAAAGCCGAACGCCATATTATGAAAAAAAAGTAGACGTGCGGGAATTTTTTCATAAAAGCGCGAACTATCTACAAACAGCTAAGCTACAAATTTTTTCATAAAAGCGCGAACTACACTTCGGACATGTCGCGAACTTTGCGAGGATTTGGCAGTATGTGCGATCCGCGCCGCGTGCCGCGGCGTGCTGTCGCGCGCGAGTGTGGATCAGCAGATAGAAAAACACTTCACAGACAGGCAGGATTAAGATGCGTATTTAATTCATAATAAAATAAGTAACCATGAACTTAGCATCATCAATTACACGCAATAATTTGGCCCGTAGTCGGTGCAGTCACGAGTTCAAATATGGCCGCCACTCGGCGCCATTAGCGTTTTGACAGTTGCAATCAATCACGCCTGATGAATGAGGTTCGCGAGCCCGCCACGGCGTCGCGACGCCAAGTCGCGCGCCGCACGGTAGCTATGCGCCCGCAGGGAATATGCACCTTTGTTTCAATGTTTCTTTATGACTTATGTCTATTAACAAGATAGGTAATTGTACGGTACGATTAACAGTTAAAAGTAAAAACTAAAAAAGAAATTGTAATTTTTAACCAATTTAAAAGGTCTTGAATTCCACGACAGCTACACAGTAAATGTAAAAGTGACATTTAAATTGGTAGCTAGTACCTATGTATATTATGTTGGATCATTGCAGAGTGTAGAGTTTGACGTTTGTAGAGTTTTAGAGATACAGTTAACTACATATAGCTGACTATATTACAGATATTATATTATGTATAGATACAGACATCATGTCTTGTTGTAAATATACAATAATTCTATTTGGTAGATAAGAAGGTCTATCACTAAGCAAGCCACGAAAAAATAATTCAAACATATGAATTTTTTTACCTGCAGCCTCGTGAAACTTATTAAAACACCTATCCATCTACCAGTTACATACCAAATAAAACAATACATTAGAATGTAATAAAACATGAGTCATTACATGAGAAATCGTTTCCGCTCGCATTTACAGCATCAAAAGCAATTAAACAGCGTAATAGGCTGTCATAACACCTCAATTCAGCCGCGCGGTGCCGCGGAAAGAGCGATTCGTATAATAGTGTCTATCAATTGAAATATTTGAAGCGATAAATATTCGACCAAGTAATTCGATCGTTTCACCTCTTATTGTTGATGAATATTATTATTTACGGTAGATTTAATATCCTCAGGTAGGGTTGCCAGGCGTCCGGATAAAGCCGGACTTAGTTTTTTTGATTGCGTATCTGGCCAAAATTTAAGTCCTGCTTTTCTAAAGATTTGTATCTTTTATTGTAGGTTTAAGGAAATCCTTCTAATGTTAGATAAATTTTCATCCTAAACAGAATCTGTAATCGAACTCACTGAAATCACTCATATTATGATGGGTGTTAAAATCCTAACTTCTTATTTCTTAATATCGAGGTGTCGGCCTTATTATACAAATGTCCGGCTAAGTTACCTACTAGTTCGTCCGGCTAATTTTGGCGAGCTGGCAGCCCTATCCTCAGGTGATATGAGTCACCGAATGGGCCACCGACATCGCACTCTTTCTGTACCAATGAAAGGATTAAATGATTGCCTGTCAGCCGTAATGTGAATCAAATGACTGCACCGTTTTTATGTTGGACAGTAGAAAGAGTTAGGTCTGCTTGACTCACTGCTCTCAATCAGCTTAATAGGTTTTCCCCAAACACATTGTATGTTTGTTAGCTACTCACTGCAATCATGTAAAAAAAAAAGGTTTTGTCTGAAAGGCTAAAGAATGGGCATTGTCCAAAAAAAATCACATGTACTTTTTATATTTTTTTTCGTTAAAATAGGGTATTTTAAGAATATGAATTAAATAATTTCGTAATTCATTGGCTAGTTTTTTCTCAATAAATTTTTAAAGTTTCGCTCTGACGTCATCATCGGCGGCCAATTGACCTCTGCAGTATGTTTAAATTTCCTTTCAATCTTATTATAATGGCTGGTTCGTAAAATGCAAGTTCTCATTATGTGAAAACTGATACGAAAAGCTTACCAAAAGTTCGAAACGTAATATTGGTCGAATTTATTGCTAATTTAACGCCATTGAAGGTCAAACTAAGGTTAAACATATTTGTTCAAAAATGTAAGTAACTAATGGGTATTTTTTTCGTTTATATACAGAAAAACGATCACTGACCTTATTCCTCGAAATGTTTTTGTAATGAGCAAAATTAAAAAAAAATGGACAATCCCCATTGGCTTTGTGTCAGTCATACTCGTATAGGGCATAAATGAGTGTACATATAGCTTGATATACATAATATAAAAAGATGTTTCAAGAACATGCATCATCATTAGAGGAGAAACAATTAGTACTCTGCTTTGTGAGCCAGATGTTTAATAATAATAATAATTGACATCAATAGATTTTCTTTGTTGACAGTAGTCAACATTTTGTACGTTAAGGGGCCGGGTACCCTTGGAATTTCTCATACAAACGTAATTCCAAAATCATTTCCTCATACGAAAATATTTAACATGTTTGAGTTATTTTTCAGTTTAAGATAGTAATTACCTAGGTTCCTACACAAAAATTTACTTCAAAATATTTAAACAAAAAAAAAATATTTTGTTTAAAATTTTTTTTAGTAAATTTACTACTAAATATTTAAACACTAAAAAATAGAGTAAAACACTAAAAAATATATAAATAAATAGTAAATTTACTACAAAATATTTAAATACTAAAAAATATTTTTTAGAGTTTAAATATTTTGTAGTAAATTTACTATTTATTTATATATTTTTTAGTGTTTTACTCTATTTTTTAGTGTTTAAATATTTAGTAGTGAATTTACTAAAAAAAAATTAAAACAAAAAAAATAAATTTTTTGGTTTAAATATTTCGAAGTAAATTTTTGTGTAGGAACCTAGGTAATTACTATCTTAAACTGAAAAATAACTCAAACATGTTAAATATTTTCGTATGAGAAAATGATTTTGGAATTACGTTTGTATGAGAAATTCCAAGGGTACCCGGCCTCTTAACTATCTATAATACTTATTATAAAACATTAAAGTCGCTTTTTTCCTTTCCCTTTGTTCCCTTTAATCTTTAAAACTACGCAACGGATTTTGATGATTCTTTCAGTGTTAGATAGCCCATTTATCGAGGAAGGTTATAGGCTATATTTTATCACGCTAAGACTAATAGGAGCGAAGAAATAGAGGAAAATGTGGAAAAAACAGGGAGAATTATTTAAAAGGGCTAACTTGAACGCGCTAATCTCAGGAACTTCTGGTCGGATTTAAAAAATATATTTCAGTGTCAGATTGCCCATTTATTGAGGAAGGGTAGTAGGCTATATTTTATCACGCTAATACTGATAGGAGAATGTGGAAAAAACGGGGGAAATTATCTGAAAGGGCTTATCTCGCGAACTACTGGAGCAATTTTTATGTTATTTGGCACAGATAAGAAGTAGACCACGTGAAGGATCATAGGCTATCTATTTTCATAATTTTTTTCAATGGCTATATTATATTTTACACCCGTGCGACGCCGGTGCGGGTCGCTAGTACTTTATATTATGGCAAAGCAACGTTTGCCGGGACAGCTAGTATAATATACTAGCTGTTGCCCGCGACTTCGTCCGCGTTAGCCATGGTAGATCACATCCCAAGTATTATTTATTGTACAAAAATATTCAATGTACAGAATTGACTTTCCTACGATTTTATTATAATTATATAATATATGCTCCGCGTGGCTTCGCTTGCGTAATTTGGGAATTTCACGCAACCGTACATTTTTCCGCAAAAAATTGCTTATGTCCCTTCACGTGGTCTGTTCTTTATGTTTGCCAAATAACATAAAAATTGCTCCAGATAGTATTTCTTAAGATAATAAGCCTATGCCTTCCTCGATAAATGAGCTATCCAACAGTAAAAGAATTTTTCAAATCGGACCAGTAGTTCCTGAGATTAGCGCGTTCAAACAAACAAGCAAACAAACAAACTCTAGAGAATTATAATATTAGTATAGATTAAATTAGTAATATACTTAGACTAGCTGTTGCCCGCGACTTCGTCCGCGTTAACATAGTATAATAACAAAGATGGATAGTTTTCCTCTTTTTGTGGTTCCTTATACTAAGGGTAAAAACGGGACCCTGTTTAAGCAAACGTCAATAAACTTTCATGTTTCTAACTCAAGAAATGACGGACTTTCATTGAAACTTTGTACCCCAATTTCACCCTTTTGAGGGTAGAATTTCCAAAAATGCTTAAATACCTATCCATTCATTTTTAATCAGCAGTCCAAAAATAAACTTTCATGTCTCTAACTTAATAAATGACGAACTTTCATTCAAACTTTCAACCCCTATTTCACCCCCTTCGGGGTAAAATTTTCAAAATTCCTTCCTTAGTGGGTGTCTACTTAATAAAACAACCCTACTCACCAAATTTCATGGCTGTTACTGTAACAGTTTTTGCTCAGCGATGATGAATCAGTCAGTCAGTCAGTCAGGACATGTTATTTTATAAGTATAGATGTTGCCTGCAGGCTGCAAGTCACAACTCACAATTATTTCGTAAGCGAAGAAGCACGTGTATCGTAGTGTGAACTACTTTTCATAATATTCTGTCCTGCCCAAAGATCCAAGTATATCTCTATATTACACGTAATTTCATTCAATTTGGTACAGCGGTTTAAGAGTTAAGTTAAGTTTAAGAGTTAAGTTACCTACAGGAAGACAAATTGACAAACTTTAACACTTGAAAATTATATAATATGGTGCTCTTTACCTGACCTCAAAGTCCTTCAACGGTCAACCGATGGTTGTCAAAGTAAAGGTCGATATTAGTGATGCGGCACGCGTTTCGCGACACTTTGACGTTCGCGCGACGGTTTTGGCCGACTCATTATTGCAACAATGTATTGTACGGAGCCCCCACAGAATTCGATATGACATTGAAGGTTTTTGGTGATGTAATGCTGAAACAGCTAAACCTGATGATACAACTGAAAGAGTTTGCTACTTAATACAGATACATGCACAAAAAGCGATTTAAATTAGCATGTATCTATATTTTTATTGGTACTTACTTCAAACAAAAGTCTGAAAGGTGGTAGAGCTGGAGGATGAAGTACTCTACTATGTAATATTATGTTAATCCACAAATTAGTACTAACGTCTTTACTCAATTTCACAAAGGTGCGATTTCTACTTTTTCCTTAATACCTACTAAGATTGATATTTCTGATGCATTGCGTTCCGTCCCATTTCATAAAGGACGAGGCCTTAATACCCACCATTCTGTGCAATATGAGGTCTTAACACGTTAATAAAAACAACAACTTCAGCAAACTGAAAACAAAAGATTTCCCAAAACATGACTCAAATGTGCTGTTCATGTTTGCATTGTCGAACTAAACGCTCTTCCTGGAAGTCACCTTTAGGAATATCTTAATTCCTATTGTTGTGGCGAAATAAAGGCGTCAAGTGTCTTCTACAAATGAGTCGACACCTTAACAATCGTCGTCGCGGGTGGCCCGGGCGCATTGTCCACCGAACTTCTCGGAAGGTCATCGGCGGCTAGCCCACGGGAAGGCCTATAATTATAGATAACTCACTTGTCAGTCAAGCGAGCCAATCTACTGGACCTAATGACATAATCATCCCGCTTTCGCCGAATGGCTAGGTCAGATTTATCATAGGTAATGGAGCCGTCGTAAAAGTTCTAACCACAGGTTTTTAGGATCTTACCGCCGTGGAAGAAAATTCGCCTTAATTTCGCCGAGTTTCTGAACTTTTTAAACAAGAGTTAATCTAGAATTAGTATAAGTTAAATAAGTATTTTTATTGCTAGCAATATCCCGCCAAATTAACCACAACTGGTAAGTAAGTGATCTACTCAACAGTTGATGAGCCGATCATAATTTGCCGCCGCCGCTAAAAGCCGCTTTTGAATAGAATAAATAGATAGATAGGCTTCTGTCAAAAACCTTCAGAAACCGGAAAAAGAACTTAGCCTGTGACTCAAAGCTCGCTCCAGGCAAATCGTACTGTCGCGTGGTACTAGAGTTAAATAAACGCGTGGCAGTAAATTAGTATCGAAAGGATCAGACACGTAAGGCTGTTGTGGGTGAAACTGTCAACTTGCAGCGTTCTACACATTGTACGTACATTTAATGGTACCACGCTCTTATAATTCTTGCCTACGCTTCGGCGATTTGAAATGTTTTGGATTGCGAATATATTTTATGCGTTGTAAATGTAGGTGTTTAATACGAATTGAATATCCTTATGAAGTTTATACTATTGTTTTGAAATGAGATACCAAACTTATATTCTTCGGACTTCGATAAATAATTTAATAAATGGATGACTGACCGAGTAGGTAATCCCTACCTACAGTTAAGTAAACCCACAGGATATACAGTTTATAGGGATGACTGTTGTTATACCTCCAAAATCCAAATTAATTCCAAAAGGTGCCTCTACATGTTGAACTAAATGGACAGTCATAGGATGCGTCACACGATTGTCACGCGATCCTAAACGACAATAGACGTTCGCATTTGCCTGTCCATCAATGTCGTGTATAGGCTGCATTACAGAGGCGAAGTCGGAGCTCACAACTAGTACAGTAATTATTATAGGAGGCAATTATCAGATGGAGTGTACGGAGTGGAAACAGCGCGAGGTGACGGCCGCGGCCCGCGCCGCGATCCGATGTGACGCGGCTACAAACTGTTCACGACTATTCTACCTCTAAAAGTACTCTTAATGCTGAAGATATAAAGGTCAATCTCGTAATAACACAGGTGATATAACCCCGAACGCACTATATCTAGCCGATATGGATCTTACAGACGCCAACTGACACGGCCGAGGCGGACCACCCAACCCGCTAGTACAATGTCTATGATAACAATATGCCAACGCTAAATGTATAAAATATCGCCCAGTCCGTATTTAAATGTAAATCATCCGGACGGAAATGAGTATCGTATTATTTTATGTTGCGTCGCTTAGTGCGGCCTCTTTTACTTCCAATCAAGGGAAAGCAGACGTCAAAACTTCGGTATTGTTGGCCGTAGCAGGCAGACAATCGTTTTGTTACTAAAGGGCGGTGAAGTGTGTCCAAAAACAAAATACACTGACATATTGGCGAAAACATTACGTACAGTAGTAGTACACGACGCGATGTTCAATCAGTTTTTAATTTTTACATTAAAAATATATGTAACTTAATAAATAATATTATATTAGGTGAGTACTGAGTACTAAGCCAAACCCTTCCCCTTCATTATTATTATGTGTAAACAGCTTAAATCGCTTAATTATTTAGGCCAGGTTTTTAACAGTCCAATAAAATAAAGCTGTAAGTTAAGATTTAGATGCATTTAATATGGAGTGGAGTCGATAATTTTGCGTTAATGTTTTTATTTGGTCCGTATATTTATGTCCTCGACCCTCATATTTCACCGTGTCTGTTCGAAATTCGAATTGCCCCTTTTTCGGATATCATGCCTAAGCTGCATTTCGATACCTAAGTAAATAAAAAAAAAGAAAAATCTTTGTCGAAATTTAGCAAACCACTCGAACGCATTCGCCGCACTTAAAGAAGATTATAATATTAAGTAGGAAAAAAAAAAAAAAAAAAATATTAAGTATTTAATTGTAATTAAATGTAGATTTTGCTGACAATGTATGGGGTTTAATAATTGTCAAAATCTTTAGGAAGAGTAAAGTCTATAGAAAACATACATACTATTTAGTAGAACGAAAAATCTAACCATGTGTTAGGTCCTAACAACTTGATATGTTTTATGCATAGAGTATAAAATTCTACCGATATTCTATCTGCTATGTTATTACTTATTAATCAGGCCACCATGACCCAATGGGTCATACTGATATAGCAAACCAAAATAAACTGAAAGATTTTAACGTCTGCATTTAGCAGCAGCTTAAAGATTGATTGAGTATCCCATGCCGGCCACATCGATCAGAGTTGACGTCAAAATATTATGTTTAGATAGAGGCAGTTTGTTAAATGTATCTCAGTACCTAAGTAGGTAGTAACAGTTATGGGTTCCTTATAAAAATATGAATTTGTGTAAATTCATCTCCCAGGAAGCTGGATAGAAGGAAGTTTGTTAATTGAAAACAATCAGATAATACTGTGCTGTTTGGCAACTGCAGTCTGCAGACTATACGTGTATAGTATGACAAAAAACTAAAGTGGAGAAATTAAAAAGTGGCAACATCGTATACTGGTAGTGTCATCGCTTTTTTCTTAGATTGGTTTGAAAGGGATGACACTATGATGAACTGTTGCCACTTATTAATTTCTTCACTTTCTTGACAGACTATACCTAGTTATTAAAACGCAGACATTCCTTAGCGAATAAGTAGCCTTTCACACATGAGAGTATAGTAGGGTCTGGAATCTGGATTCTACTCTACTAACTACTGATTGTTCAAAATCTGGAGTTTGTAAGGCGAAAAATGAACCACTGGACGATTGACGACTGTCTTGTTGTAGTTGAAAGCTGTAGCGTTATTACTGCAATGGATTAATTATTACAATTTACAAAATATGCTGATTGTATTATAATAACTTGCTTACTGTGATAATGAACGTATTTGGGAGTAACTTTTTTAAGAATATTTATTCGGCTCAAACTGTTATTTTAACCCTCCGTTTGCTCTGAAGTTCAAATAAATATTTTGGAGTTTCTTTGCCAGTAATTCGAACAATACGCGCGTTGTGCCCGCGAACGACGTGGGTGGCATTTTGGGTCCCACGCGATAAAAAAAAATATATCTCCAAAGAAAATTAGTCCCTCTAAAACATGACGCACGCAGACATGTGTTAATTTTTTCGCTTTAGATCTGTCACGGGAAGATTTGTGAGGCTCACGGATGTGAGCTTGCTTGTAACCAGTGCTAGTTAAAATAATTCAGGCGAACAGTGTTATCAGCTTAAGTACTCTGCCAGTCAATGGAGACAAAGAAGTTGAAGTATAATATTAAGTATTTTAATATTTAAAAAAAAGGTATTTGTGACTTGTGTGCGCGTAATTTGTTTAATGTTGTGCCACTAAAAATCTAAAGGAGTTCCTACAACATTTTACCATAAAAAATAATTTAAGTCGACTACATAATAATTTTCTGTCATACATACTTAGTAGATACTAGGTAATATATATATTTTTATATGAAACAAGGGGGCAAACGAACAAACGGGTCACCTGATGGAAAGCAACTTTCGTCGCCCATGGACACTCGCAGCATCAAAAGAGCTGCAGGTGCGTTGCCGGCCTTTTAAGAGGGAATAGGGTAATAGGGGAGGGTAGGGAAGGGAATAGGGGAGGGTAGGGAAGGAAATAAGGGAGGGTAGGAAGGGGAAAAGGGTAGGGGATTGGGCCTCCGGTAAACTCACTCACTCGGCGAAACAGCGCAAGCGCTGTTTCACACCGGTTTTCTGTGAGCCCATTAAGGCGTATAGAGTCGTGAAATGGTCATTTTGTTTTTGTAACTACTCATTCATTTCTGGCAGGAAAAAGTTGAAAAAAATATATGTGAAAGATCAGTTCAACAACTAATATATCAACATTTTTTTTCTGCTTTATGTCTTACCCTTGCTTCAATAAAAAAATAATACGTGACATCGATTTTCGATTTGAAATCGGGACTCCTCCTAAACGGCTGTGATATACGGTATTTTTTTTTGCGTAGACATATTTAGAATCTGTTTTTCTTGAATATCAGCATTTTTTATAAAAATCAAACAATATTTTCTTTGAAAAGATATCGAAAAACAGTATTTCCGAACGATTTGGTTCAAAGGTGGTCTGCGCGGGCGCGGGCGGCAGTCGTCCGCTAGCATTCAGACGGGGAGGCTGTGTCACTCGTTGCTAAATCTTGCGCCTGTGTGTGTGCTATCGAGCGTCTGTTTGTGTGCATTAGAACACTACAATATTTGCATGAGTGTTTATGTAGAGTAGTTAGACTTAGAGTACAATCAACGTAAAAAGGTTGTAATGTGGTTCGCGCATGGACGCTCTTATGAAGATTACCTAAATTGTTATTTACTTCATGATTATTTTTAGTTAAATAATATAATATCTAATATAATATCTATGTACGCTCACACCACGTCAGTCTGGCCCCGTGCTAAGTACCTAAAGGACTTGTGGTACGGGTACCAGACAACGGAAATATATTTAATACTTTTATACTATACATAATATATTTAAGATTTTTATTATATCATACACATATTTAATACACATCCATGACCCAGGAACATTGGAAAACTTTTTGTTCCGTCGGCGGGATTCGAACCCGCGACCCCCGGCTTGAGTTGCCACACACTCTAACCATTGAGCCACGGAGGTCGTCAAAGTTATAAGTTGATTGTTCCACGCGTATAGACGTTATAGTATTAATATTTTAAGTATTTAAATAAAACAAGTGTATAGGTGTATGGACGCTCTTATGACCAGTACCTAAATTGTTATTTACTTCATGATTATTATTTAGTTATAAGTTGATTGTTCCACGCGTATAGACGTTATAGTATTAATATTTTAAGTATTTAAATAAAACAAGTGTATAGGTGTATGGACGCTCTTATGAACAGTACCTAAATTGTTATTTACTTCATGATTTTTGCAATTCGCGTTTTTAAGATTCAAACTGTTACTGTAGATTATCATCAAACATGAACACAGTTATTGGTTGATTTGTAAAGCCTAATGTAAATTTAAAATTGTGTTATATCATCCAAACGGCCTACCGTTTGGATGATATAACACAATTTTAAATATTTTCAATATTTTCGCCAAAATTACAAGATGACCGTTTTTACGCTCAGTCAATGGGCATTGTTAAAAAAAAATCACATGTACTTTTTATATTTTTTTTCGTTAAAATAGGGTATTTTAAGAATATAGGGTATTTTAAGAATATGAATTAAATAATTTTGAAATTCATTGGCTAGTTTTTTCTCAATAAATTTTTAAAGTTTCGCTCTGACGTCATCATCGGCGGCCAATTGACCTCTGTAGTATGTTTTTTTTCCTTTCAATCTTATTTATAATGGCTGGTTCGTCAAATGCAAGTTATCATTATGTGAAAGTTGATACGAGAAGCTTACCAAAAGTACGAAACGTTATGTTGGTCGAATTTATTGCTAATTTAACGCCATTGAAGGTCAAACTAAGGTTAAACATATTTGTTCAAAAATATAAGTAACTAATGGGTATTTCTTTCGTTTATATACAGAAAAAAGATCATTGACCTTATTCCTCGAAATGTTTTTGTAATGAGCAAAATTTAAAAAAAATGGACAATCCCCATTCAAGACTCTGTCAATAGGCTTGATGACAAATTTTTTTTCTTATTGGTAATTGAAAGACCCTTAAAAAATAGAAACATTGCTGAAAGAATGACTCTCATAGCTTAAAAATTCACCAAGATATGAACAACATCTCATAAAATAGACCTGCCCGAAACGCCCCATACAAAGTGCTAAGAAAGACTGACGTCAGTCTTTCTTAGTTTGTACGGGTCGGGAGAGAACTTTGTTCGATAGGTATATTAAATATTGCGTTTATGAAAGTGGTTTCATACCAAAAGTTGCTCTTAATTGCATAAGTTATCGAATGGTATACAAATATTAAGAAATTTAATTGAAAAAAAAACGACTTGATTATCCAACTTTGAAGGCGCCTAACAAAAAAAATACAAATGCTATCGAGCTGAAATTTTGGTAACGCTTATTTTTTGCCGTGCTTTCTTTATTTTATTAACAAAAATCTTTGACCTTGTCATCATCCCTATTCAAGACGAGTCTTGAATTGTCAGCGTAAAAACGGGTAAGTCGTACGTGTCCGTTTTTACGTTGTAAGAATAAAAATATTATATTAGGTCCTAAATTCATTCAACACTTTATAAAATTAATCTTATTGTCATAGTTTATAATATTTATGTAATAGAAATTTTGGCTCTTCAGTAAGAAAAACTAAATACACAGACATATCTTTCTATACGCTGCTAATTTAAGAAAAATTTTCTATGTTATAATGAACGAATAAAAAGACACGTCATCAATAACTTTAGGTCCATAGTGAAAAATTCTAATAAAATGTGATTGTTTGATAAGTTAAACTGTAAAGTTTTCAAAAGTCTACAAATTTTAGTATAAAATATGTATTCACTAATTATTCTGTTTTCACTAAAGGGTAAAACTAAACATCATAATGTTGAAGTTGCCTTTTTCTTCTTATTGGTCTTTTCGGATACGTTTTGAGCAAGGTAAATGTTTACTGACTCTTAAGAATTTATGAAGGTCATAATTTTAACCGACTTCCAAAAAACGAGGAGGTTATATTATGTTTGGCTGTGGATATTTTTTTTATTTTTTATTTTTGTATGTTCAACGATTACTCCGCCGTTTGTGAACCAATTTTCGAAATTTTTGTTGTTTTCGTGCAGGGGTACGATAGACTCGATCGAAACCTTATGTGAATAATTGAAAATATTGATTTCGAGTCGACAACTTATATCCGCAAAATTCGTATTATGGAGTATTTCATTAAATTCTAATGGCACTGACAAACAAACTTCACGCGCCATCTTGTTGTAAACTGACACATGCCGCATCATGTGTCATTGACGTAAAGACAGAGTTGCCAGAATAATAAAAGGCGCACCCTTTTTTTGTAGTTCCCAGTATTACATGCCTATGTCGTTATAAAAAATACAAGTATAAAGTTTTAGCTGATGAATCCTGATGTATTTATTTTGTATTTCCATTGGCTCATAAATCATAATATGTATGCAAAGTTTAGAATAATTATTAATTCATCATGCAAAGAAGCCTCAGGCCTCAGCCTCCGTCGCAGCTATTATATAACGTCGCAGATTATTTATAACACTTAAATATTCATATTAGTCCAAATTTGATTGAATGTGTGGCACTAGTCCCACTAAAAACGAACAAAAATCTTATAATAACTGAACGTAAATGATAACAAGTCTATAAATAATTCTCTACCTTAGAGGTAGAAACGGACAAGTACGACATGACGCGGAACGGCGCGTAATTTCCAACGCGGTACAAGACGGTAAGTATAGATGTCCGCATCTACCACAGTAAAATCTAATAAAACTCCCAACTTGTCGTCGTTTACGTCTTTTGATCTTCGGAATTACTTGTGATAGAAAAAAAAATGTAGGAATATGCGTCTCATTATAATATTATGGAAGTGCATGATGCAATAAAAAAATTGCTATTATGGACATGACCTTTTATACGTAGGGACCGTCGATAGAAATACGTCGTTACATACCTCTTTAAAAAAACGCGATTGCCTAGCAAATAAACAAAGGACTACCTGTTTAATTAATATATCGAAGAAAAAAGCGAAGAAATATAATTAATGTTAAAAATGAAAAAAAAATCGGGTACCCAGTTTTCAATCAACAAAAACCCGAAAACCCGGGTTTTAAAAATTGGGCCCGGGTTGCGATGCCCTAGCTTAGGCAAGACAAGCACGGACCTAACTAAGACAGCCAAGACTTGAAAAATTATCTAGATACCTACTGATTAATTTTTCATTTTTTTAATAAATTAGACATAAATATCATACTTGATACTAAGCGTAAATCGTAATTCGTGTAGTATTAAACTTATTAAAGTCATTCGTCAAACATCTATTTATTCACAATAGTAATTCATTTTCATATAAATTGCACATTTTTAAAGCAAGTAGTAGGTAGGTAGTGGATTCGAGTAAAATAGGCAGTGATAAGTCAGGAGTGGTTCTGTTCGTCATACGCGCGCTTAATCTATGTACGATGTTTTCGTGCGGGGAGTGCAGAGCAGGGGGACCTAAGCCACGCCCAAACGTCCAAGGTTATCGACGACTCTATGCGCCTTAAATAGGCTATTTTAGGACACCTGAGATTAAAATTTGATAAGAAAACGCTAACTCGGGTGTTTTTGGTAATCCATCCTGTAGGATAGCAACACTGCTGACGAATTCAAATCCCTATCTCATTTTTATTGGCCGTTAAGTTCGGATTTGAGATGTTCGTTACCTGGATGAATATTTTTATGAGAGGCTCAGCCCCGAAGTTGTGTATATTGTTTAATGTATTTTACGACGCACTTTATTTATAGAGGCCATAAATAAAACGTGCTATTAAATATTTAATCTCATTTAGAAACAAACGACTTATCGCCTCGATTGCGTAATCGACCGAAAACTCCGAACGCAACTTTGGATTATTTGCAGATCGCTTGGAGACAACTTTTTTTCTGAGACTATTTGCACCTCGGGGTTTTTATGAAACCTTATGTCTTTACCATACAGGTTATTTCAGAGGTAAATTGTACCTGAATGGCGTGTACGGGTAAGTAAGGAGACTGTTACTATTTGTATAGGTATGGAGATAAGCTTTGTTTGTGGTGGCAGGTAGCGCGTAGCACGGGTAGTGGCTACCGTCCTGTACATACACCCCCGCACCCCGCGACTGTAGCGACCTATAACAACTTAAGGCCGTCCCCCGAGCAAACGACCTTGGCCATACATTTGCCGCGTTAACGAGATCGCACCAAAACCCTATTTTTTTTACATATCTTAGTTCAAAATTGGCCTAAAAAAAATCGGGGAATATGTAGTTTATGATATTGTCGATCTACTGGCTTGTGTTTCAAATAAAAGTAATTTGTAAATACTAAGGAGATGCTGAATGTATGCTTGATTTTTAATAAATTGGCTTTTCGTTGGAAGCTGATATCATGAGTATAATAAACGAAAATAGAAAATTTAAAACGTGGAAAGGAATGTTGAGATACTGAAGATTATTATTGCTGTATTTTTATTATAACTCTGTAGCTTTCAAATTATGAGTTTATAAGACTCTAAATACGGTAAATTACGGAATCTCCGTAGGGAAGGCCCTTAAAGGAGTTTTCACACGACGATCTGAACGTCCTTTCAGAGGCAAAGTAACTATAAATTCGCTACACGCCTTCGCACACAAAATTCGTCTAACATATTCAATCAGCAAAAGTTTTGATGTATCGTTAAAATTCAAATCATGTTCTAAAACTCTATTTCAAATATTTTTGAACAGAAGCTTATGGGGTACACGTAATGCATCTATAGCCCGGTCTAATTAGACGCAAAAAATCGTAACCTCGGAAAAATTTGCATAGAGCTGAAAATTGGTAGAGACGTTAAATATTAAATACCCATAATTTCTTCACTCTTTCTTCAGTCCTCTAGAAGGAATTTTAAGTCTAGAGAATTATAATTCTTAAATGAATGGTTATGGTTACAGTTTTGTAAGCACTTCACGTTCGAGCCTATGGTATACCACTTTGAACTTTTTGCTAGAAACGAGGTCGATTTGATGCTATTAAAGGTGAGTTTAAAATGTGACAAATGTGTAAACTATGCGAGACCCGCCTGAACTTTTCCACAAACTGTTTATCTGTGGCACTTGGGTTATTACATCCCGCAGGACCTTTATCCCAGACACATAAGGATCATTATCGCCCAAATTTAAGGTAAAATAATATCGAATGTATAACGAGAGCGTGATAAATGTTAGAGCAAACATGGCCGACAACCCTGTGCTAACATTTTTTACACCTTCTTCAAACTGTCGCCACTGCTAAGGCACTCAATGCAAATCCAGACGCTACCACGTTTACGCATTTTTTGTGCACCAACGTATTTCTTGGTAAATCCATGAGTGGTTTGTCTGTAAGCTGATTAGCTAAAAGACAAATGTACAAGCCAAACCCCTGAAGATTAAAACTTTTGAATCTGTTATGATATAGGCACCTAAAAGTTTTTTTAAAGTGAAGTAGGGGATTAAAAATTATATGTTACAGTCTAACTCTAGACACACTCATACACATTACACTCAGTTATTTCACGCGAGCCAACCCGGGGGTAAGTCTAGTTTAAGATTGTGAAAAAGGTTGGTATTAGGTTCCTAATAAGAATAACACAACTTTAAAATAAATAAAATTACGTGAATAATAAAAAGATCGAAGCATGTAGTTTCTATTTTTTGTTTAATTGATTTCATCGGCGTTTCGGTACTGAATCGATTGTCACGACGGAAGAGGAGCGGTCAGAGAGGACACTTTTTTACTGTTATCTATTGGTTAAGTTAATAAGCGTCAGTGAAGAAAAACTTAAAATCAAACAGCGTTCCGGTGGCCAGTTCTCACGAGGAGCGGCACTGATTTGAGACATTCAGAGCTCTTGTATTTTTATATACAACCTTATGTTATTGGCACGAAGGTCCTGGAAGAGGTGAAATAAGTGTGAACGATGTAAACCTGCGGCGATCAGCTCAAGCCAGGAAGTACGGTCGGACCCGTGACCGAAGCTCCACCGTTTCCATTACACCTTGAACTGCTAACAAAAAGGC
Source organism: Polyommatus icarus (assembly GCA_937595015.1). NCBI lineage: Eukaryota > Metazoa > Arthropoda > Insecta > Lepidoptera > Lycaenidae > Polyommatus > Polyommatus icarus. The sequence goes on along the minus strand of OW569329.1, from coordinate 5,850,554 downwards.
TGTTACGTCATAATATTTTCGAATATTATAACGGAGTGTTGGTGATTGAAGTTTTCATGCTGAAAGGCGGGGCAACACATTGTTAGCAGTGAGCGTGAAGCCAAACTAATTCTACGACTCACAACTAATTTGTTAGTTGTGAGTCGTAGAATTTCTGCCGCGTAAATATCTTTTCATACAAAATATTATCATGACTCACAAAATTACGCTCGTGTGAATCAAACAGGACTTTTGTATGAAACTAAATGCAGCAGACCGAAATTCTGCGACTCACAACCCACAAATTACGCTCGTTTTGCTTCGCTCTGTGTGTGCTACAGAAGAAAATTCAGTATAATTTTCAAAACTCTACTATTCAATGGCTTTTCAGTTGTGTCAGCTCTGACTTTGAGTCCATCTAAGAAAGAATAAATGAAAACCTTAATTGTATGTTAAACGTAACATTACGATTTTAATTTTTGGTCAACCCCTATTCTCTATACTCGTCTTTTTACGCTACTTGAGAAAGGAAGTTTAACATTTTGGAGTGGATCACGAAATAAAGGCACGTGAACTCAACGACGTAGGAAATAGCAATGGAAACGTTGTGGAAATTAGATTGAGGATTATTGATGTCGCGCCCATGAAGCTCGAAGTTTGTTCAGCTGGTTCCTCAGGCCGGGGGCGGGGGACAAAAACTACAAACGTCTGGGAACGGACGACGACAATATGTCCCATTACTTTATTTATTCTATTTGTTAAATTATTACGATTTATTGCATGCTCTTCTTAATATTATGTGGCAATGTTCATAAGTCATAACGTCGCGTAAGTATATTTTGGGAACTTGCTCGTAAGCTAAGTTCAGACCAGGGTTGCCAATGCTAATTATCAGATTTCCCCAAAAGTCATGGTCAAATTCCCCAAAAATTTGCTGATTCCCAACAAATTCCCAAATTTTCCCAGATTTTCAAATGAATCAGTATTCTACTACGTGAATTTAATTTGCATTAGTATAATTAATAATAAGTAGTAAAAACTCAAACTGTTATCATGATCAATAAGTTTTATTTTATTTGTGTCAACTTTCACGTTACTTTCTTTATTTTTTCGTACAAGAACCTTCAACTGAAAAAAAAAACAGTACAAAAAGAAAAATTGTAGCAAAATTGATCTATGGAAATAACGATACATTTTTTATAAAATATAGTTAGATTGTAGAAATAATACCTCTTTAATATTATAAATATTCTTTTCTATATTTTGTGGAAAGCATTTTCTTTGAAGGGTTTCACTTAACACTTCCCCCAGTTTTTAATTCCTTGTCTTGCAGCCAGAAAATGTACAAAGCCAGCGCATTATAAATTTTATAATATGTGGGCATCAGACATCAAACGCTTAAGAATAGGAAAAAGCAAATCCCCAGATCATAAACAATATTGTCAATCTACTACGATCAATCGATTGTAAAAATGTTCGATACGTCAATGTACAATGATGAAATATTTACTAATTATTGAAAAAGATTTCAAAATGTTAAAATCCCCGCATTTTCCCCACATAATGCCAATCCCCAATGAATCCCCAATCAACTTAAAATTCCCCGCAGTTTGGGGAATTCCCCACAAATTGGCAACGCTGGTTCAGACCTACGAATAATAAATGCTATAGAGTATAGTATTTTATTTCGATGGCACAGTATATTTTTTTAAAGTTTTAAGTTGGATGATTTTAACATGAGAAATTGAGAATTCAAGAGACCGTCATCTGCCTATAATGAATCTATTTCTCTGACAGTAGGTACATTAAATCAGAAAGGAATCTAACAAAAATAAAAGCTCCGAGATGCTAGATAGCTAGATACGGTCGAGCTATTTACGGTGCATTGTGTCGTATCTCGCATCTCCCTAATTGAGACGTCCCACACCGTATTGTTTGCAAAACCCGCACGCTTCGTGGGTGGCGCGCTAGATGCCTTAGATACCTTAGGCTTAGCACTCACTGAAGACATGACGAACTTTAATGTCTTGTCTTTGATAAAGACAAATCTGTGTTTCTTTGGCTACTTGCTGGGAATCACCTTTGCAACTTTTCGCCGTCATTTCACGCGAAAAACGTACTGGCAACATCATTACCTTAACGAGTGGCAGTCTTCCATAGTGCGTTTTTCGCGTAACTTTCTGCCACACACAATAAAATTCTGGAACTAACTATTGCCAGCAGTATTTCCGGACCAATATGACCTTAAATATTTAAGAGGATAGCGGTTTATATCTTAAAAAGCTGACGAAGCACCTGCAAATCTTCTGATGTTGCGACTGTCCATGGGCGACGGTAGTTGCTTTTCATCAGACTCGATTTGCTTATTGCCTCCAAATTTTACAAAAAAAAAAACTTAAAACTGTCGAACATAAAATTAGTACTGCACTGAGTATATAACTTACGACTTACGACTTAAGTACGGTCTCGACTTAAGCCAAATTCGTGGCAAAGAGAATATAATCACTACGCATTTGTGGCTGGGCAGTTTTGGGTTTTGACATTATAAGACATTTTCGTTTCGAATGTGCACAGCCTCTATTTCGCAATAGTCCTAGCCAGTCTAGTGTTTTGTCGTGGGTGAGCGGCAAGCCTTAAATGACATAAATTATTATGTTTCCTAAGATCTTGAAATATGGAAACTTGATTTCGTTTCTACGTATAAAGTTTCTTGTTCTCTAGACTTTATTGTGCCCTTATCGTCGAGTATCTGTGTTTTCTATGAATTGATATCATATTCGACATGAAACCTTACCTGCGGCTTTGTTTATTCGAAATGGTTTGTGATTGGAGTGATTATAAACGACTATTACCAACACCTTCTGTCAGTAGAAGGTTGGTAGAAGGTTTAGATCCTGTTCCTTGTCTGCGTTGATATTTTAGTGTATGGCGTTTATTTATTGTTGTTGTTGCCAGTTTTGTTGTAACGCCATATTAACTACCCTACATACTACATAATAACCTAAAACCAGTTCAGTGATTGAAGCGTAAAGATGTTAAGAGATACCTATAGACAGACAGACATAATTTCGCATTAAATTTATAATTTCGGTATAAATTGATTTCCAGATAGGTTAAGGCTGTGTGGGATTTTGTCGACGGCCATTATATTCCGGTTGCGTAACGAAACATAAATGTCGGCCATCTTGGGGGTTGCGCGGGAAAAGCGGAGCGTTGAAATTGATCATAACGCGATGACAGCCAGACCACCCACCGAGGCCGTGTCATCGCACAGATTATACCTAATGCCCGCGACTTCCACTGATGGTGCACTTGTATTGAATATTATGTTTTTGAAGCTCCATCGTAGGAAATGAAGGTCGACACTGCAAAATATCTAACCCCGATAAATTTTATCTACTAAAGCCTAAACTTTTGCTGAAATATTAAAAAGTATACACCTATTCACTTACCTGCAATCTGCGAATAACTTTTCGAGTTACGGTAAATACGACAGTGTAAACTTTTTCTGGTAAAGAAAAGCTGTATATAATTATATATGCGTGGCCAAGATTGTTAATACTTATGACGATTTCTACAATCTTAATGTGTAGTTTTATCTGTGACACGCGCCTAGATTTAGTAGGATGTTATCATAGACATCGTTCTCTAGGGCACAGGCAGACAAGAAGCGCGGTCGTCACGCGTTTCCACTTTCCACTACCTTCTCGTTTATTATTTAAAATCATCAACTTCAAATCCATGTAGTATTTTAAACGAACGCAACTCAAGTCTCAAAAGTCAAAAGTATTTAGGTACTATTTATGGAAAAAAATTATCATCATACGCTATATATAGGTAAGCTGATTTTGAACACATTATCAAAAGCATTGACGATTCCAAATCAGAGTAAATATTGAAATAAACTACTCTTAACTTCCCAAAAAATCGTACCGCGTTTTATTCGTAGCAGTTTAAAATTTAAGTGCGAGCGTAGCCTTATAAGTTATAACACAACTTAGGCGCTCAGTGCTCACAGATCACGTAGGCTTTCCTGCCATTACCACTTTAATTGCTCTAACGTCGATGATGTTACTCATTTTTATGGTAATGCGGTCAAGCTTAATTGTTTTTATGAGCCTCTGTTTTTTGACCGACTTATTAATTTGGTGGCAGGTGGTCCGCCATTAAAATGTTAATTGCACTTTAATTCTTCTTAATCGCTAATAAGTATTGTGGTTATGTTGCTGATATGTTTTACTGTAACTTTTGGGCCGGTAAATCTTAATGTTTCATTGGGATGCCACGTGAGCACCTACCAATGAAGAAAAATAAAGACGAATAAAATGAATATGAAAAAATGAATTGATATAGAGTAGAGTGCTACCAACGAGGTGAGTAACTCTCTTAGTGAGCTATAGTTGTTGGTAGCTATTATACTGGTAACACCACCAGTAAAAGACAGCGCTTACAACCTCGATACAATACAATAAAATACAATTTTTTGCTACAAGTTTCCGGAAATTACACACTACTGGCCCCCTATTACCAGCGCTAAATGTGCTTAGTATAATTTTTCTTGACAAAATTACTTACCTACCTTTAGTACCGAGTTGCAGTCGTTGCAGTCGGACAAAAATTGCCGTAAAGTGTAAAGTATAAAACGTTAGCGGTAGCAGTGCATTCGTCACCTCCACACAATGGTGCGATTTGATGACGCTTGGCGAATCAGCGCAGCGACTGTAACCCACGACTTGACCACCACTGGCGCCGTAACATTACACAACCATTGTTATTGTTTCAAATATAATATTTTCCCCTTGATTATTATTATTTTTCTATTGATTTATTGGGCAATACCATGATGTTTTAAAAGTCTGACAGCCGTACTCTGAAATATTTAATGCTGATTAAATCTCAGTTTAATGAAGAGTTTGACATACTGTAAGGGGCTTATGTCTAAAACCGCATTTAATTACAGTTAAGTAATTATTAATTAATGTTGGTCTTGAGTCTCTGAGTGCCGTAGTCAAAAATACTATTGCAATGGTTTAAACTTTAAATCACCACACCGATTTAGATCCATATTGCATTGCAAAGAAATCCATACTTAGTATGGATTTCTTAGTAAGCCCCTGCATAAATTATAAGAAATCCTCCTAATAACCTAGTTCATGCTAAGAAAGTTGCGATGGATCGAAATTCGAAACAATCAATCGTAAATAGATGGACGCCTAATAAACTTGATTCATCAATGAAGCAATATTAATAATTATTAAATGGTCGTTACTTATTAATAATGCAAATTGTGCTAGTAACATCCATACTGATGTAAACTGCCCGAAGATAATAAAGTAATTAAAAAATGACACCACTATATTTTAATTAATATATAATTAATTCTATTAAAGACCCTTCTCATATTTCCCATAAGAGAGCGAACAACTTCATTGGCCATAAACAGTGAATTAGCATTACGTAAGCGCAAGCTTATAAAACGAGATTTAATTTGGGTTCCGTAAAAATGTTCATCGTTCAAAGAATACAAATTTTGGCAACGCAGACAGGACAGGATTAGGAGCATTTGGTAGGTAGGTACCTACTCATTATATTCAGAATATATATTTTTAAACGGGTGACACGGAGGTAAGCAACTACCGTTGCCTATGGACACTCACAACCTCAGAAGAGTAGCAAGTGCGTTGTCTTTATGAGGGAATGCGCTCACTTTTTGAAGGTTTACAGGTCGTTATGGTCCGGACTGCTGACGGACAGCTCATTCCAGAGTTTTACTGAGAAATAACTTATTTGTTTCAATAAATTCATTATAAGCATTATAGATTACTAAATTGTTACTACGCCTATAAGGCCAAATAAGATAACCTTTTTAGCGAATAACTACAGTGTCGTGTAAAATCGTAAAGATCGTGTTATCTGAGTGTTAATTAGATGATTTTAATCTCTATTTTTTATAAATAAAATGTAAAACAGTTGTGATTACGATCCTGATTGTATGTACGTCTGTATAAGCGTGCTACAGCCTACAACACAAAAGCTCTGCGTCATTGCACTCATACAGACTACTGCAGAGTGATGAAAATTGGAAAAGATATATTATAGAATTATATTCAAAGATTGTGAAATATTAATATTCGCGTGATGACTGATGAATTAAATATCAGTTTCATATACAAGAAATACTTAGGTACTACAGAAATTTGATGATTACTTAACTTTAATTAAAATTAAATTTAACTTAGCTCAATAGAGTTGAGGTCACAAGTATAAAAATAGTAATAATTTTTAAAAATTTGTCTTCTCGCTGATGGCCGGCGTATTGTGACGAGCACCAGCTGTGACCTGCGGGGAATGGTCCTGCGCAGTTCGATTTACTTATGAGATTGAGCAACATTCTGTATTTCGCATACAATCGTAACTCGTCTTTTGGGTTAAATTACTTTTCTGTCATTTTTTAACTACAAATATACCATACAATTAATATTTCAATGGACTAAATATTAATAATTAAGCAAATATAATATTTTAAGCCTTATATTATGTACACAAAAATGACCTTCTATGCATAGGTATAATTTTATTTTTGGCCTTACAATATTATGCTGTTGATTTAACATAATATATTATGTTATCGTTAGAATGCGGAATACGTTAATGTTCACATTAACTAGGTAATCAGCAGATTTCCTGATACTATCCGTTATAGCGTGAAATCAAAACTGCTTATTTTTGCACATTACCTATTTAGTTTGAATAGTAACGAATGATACATCGCTAAATTGCGGAAGACTCTGAACGAAATACTTTTGTTTCTTTCCTTCGCTGGGACTGCACCCCTCTGTTCCCAAGTTCGATGATTTGATCTGTTATATTTTATCATTGGAGTAACAATATTGTAGTTAAAATTAAATATATTATATAATATTTCATCCATTGTTTTTTTTCTTGTTATGGCGCTTCGGCTATATAACCGTGGCCACTTAAAATTTAATATTTTATTCTTTTGTTAATGTCCCAAAAATTATTTTAAATAATTCGCTCTAATTAAATAACATGTTTTATTCAACGCCTTCGTGGTCCAGTGGTTTAGAGCGTAGCTCTTGACTCGGGGGTCGTGGGTTCGATTCCCGCGTTGGAAACATTTTATTTCCAAGTCTGGTTAGGACAATGCAGGCTGATCACCTGATTGTCTGACAAATAAGATAATCCATGTCGGTCAAAAAAATAATCGGTCCTGCGTAGTGATGTGCCGCTGAGAACGCTCTCGTTGCCGGCAATATTCTCAGTGAGAATATTCTCGAGAATCGAGAATGCTCCCGGGAATATTCTCAACGTTCTCACAAAATAAATGAAGTTTACAATTACATGGTTTTGTATATTTATCGGTGATAATATTATATTATGTATACCTAATAATTGTCTGTAGCAGGGGTCGGCAAGTAATTTTAGGTGGGATCCGAAAACTGTGGGTAACGAGGTCCAGAAAAAAACCCACTAATTGTCCTATGTACCTTAAAAATATTATTTTAATTAAAAAAAGTATCATAATATACCTTATCTATGTATTTGTCTCAGTCATCTGGTTCAATCTGCGATTCGATTGAATGACTAGCGCATTCATTGAATGACACCATTCATTTGAATGACTCGGCCGAACGTCGATTGAACGATCGTCCCTCAACATTTAACTAGTAAGCGATTTGTAGGCATAGCGGTTTGAAGATAGCGGACATGAAATTAGTCAGGTAATCGAACGTATTTCATTTTCTTCCTACTGCGGCGCTACTAGTCACTAAAACAAATATGGCGTCAAACAGCTCGCACAGCTGATGGCACTGTGTTGATATTTTATCGATTACATTTACTCACATTATAGTGCATTATTTGTAATCTTTACTTATTATAAAACAAATTTCGCTTTTTCCCCTCAAGTCCCTTTGTTCCCTTTAATCTTTAAAACTACGCAACGGACTTTGATGATTATTTTAGTGTTAGATAGCCCATTTACCGAGAAAGGCTATAGGCTATATTTTATTACGCTAAGACTAAATGGAGCGAAGAAATAAAGGAAAATGTGGAAAAAACGGGGAAAATTATTTGAAAGAGCTAACTCGAACGCGCTAATCTCAGGAACTACTGGTACGATTTGAAAAATTATTTCAGTATTAGATAGCCCATTTATTGAGGAATGCTATAAGCTATATTTTATTTTATAGGAGAATGTGAAAAAAAAAACGAGGGAAATTATTTGAAAGGGTTTATCTTGCGAACTACTGGAGCAGTTTTTATGTTATTTGGCACAGATAAGAAGTAGACCACGTGAAGGATCATAGGCTATAGATTTTAATCATTTTTTTTCAGTGGCTATATATAATTTTATACCCGTGCGACGCCGGGGCGGGTCGCTAGTAACTAATAAATTAATATGAAAGCGTGGAATTTACCTATAACTACACCGTCAACGGCTACTTGAAAAAAAACGACGACTAACATAATTAACGACTTCGCTATATGACTTTTAGTCAAGACGTTAAACGTTACAGTCAACGTCTTGACGAGTTGTCCTTTAGACATTCAATTGAATGGTGTCATTCAATGAAAGCGCTAGTCATTCGATCGAATCGCAGATGAAACCAGATGACTTGGTTTAAAATACATTACAATATTTCGCGGTCCGTGATTCGACCTTTCGCGGTCCGCATACGGACCGTGGAAAGAAGTTTCTCGACATTTTCTAATATACATACATAGAAAAGAAATAAACTAAAGACTGATCGTGCCGGTAAACTATGTTATGTGGCACATAATAATTGGAAGCTCATGAATACATCTCCTAAGTCCTCAAATAAGATACAAATACACACACATCAATCATTTTCTACAGATCAATCGTCCGCGACTTCAGCAAACCACGAAAGTAAATTTGAACATGATAAATCTATGCTTGAATTTGATGAGTTTCAGGATATTCAAGAAGAACCTTTCGTTCTTGAAGATCCTCTTGAGATAGTTTAGCATTAGGTATTTCTTGTGCGTATATAATATGATTCGTCGAATTTATCTTTAGAAAGATGTTGATTTATTTTGAGTTATCACTATTACAAAAGTTTTTTTTTAAATAATTAATCAGCGCCCCTGGCCAAGAAGTTTTATTTATCGCTTTTTAATAGGATCGCCGATCAAAATGTATGGATTCATACATTTTAAACGGCAATCCTATAAAAAGCGCTAAATAAAATGTCTTGGCTAGGGGCTCTGATGTTAATTGTTAAAGATTTCACTGTTTTCTCATTCAATATTTCTGAATTTTATTTCTTGTTTAAATAAACTGAGTTAATCGCGATTTTTTATTTATTTTAACAATTTTATTTTTATCCAAAAAGTATATAATTTTAATGTCAAGTAAACGAACAGACGATGGACGGTTGGCGTCCATTACTTAATTTAGTTCAAAAAGAAAAAAATGCAATTGGTTAGAGATGCGATAAAGCTGAGAATATTTCCGAGAATATTCTCGAGACTTCCTGAGAATATTCTCGAGAATTCTTTCCAACACTGAGAATATAGTCTTTTACTGCAAATAGAGTGTATTGTTCTATACAAAATTATCTGTTGACTTTATTTGATACTATTAGACTGAACAAAGGCTAGTTTTTTCCATTTTATAATAATGATTCTCAACCATTCTCACCTCCACAACCAGAGAACGTTGCCGAGAACGCTGCTGGGAATATTCTCAGGTGGGAGAACGTTCTCGGGAACGGCACATCGCTAGTCCTGCGCCTGATCTCTCGCCAGTCGTGTCGGTCTTCCGTCTCACTGGGATTTAAGAGTAAAAGGAATACATAGTGCTCTTGTGGACTGCGCACACACTTGGGCACTATAAAATTACTCCTGCGTAACTGGCTTGGTTTCAATGAAACTGGCCACCGTCACCGAAACCGGTGTGGGAGTATTATTATATGTATTATTTATGCAATTTACCGTATGCATGGTCGCTAGTCTGCAGATTACCTAGGTATTCTGCAGATTATCTAGGTAATGTAAGAATAGAATAAAATTGTTGCCTTTTAACTGATACACTCAGATAATCTGCAGAATACCTTGTTAATCTTCAGTCTAACGGGTTTACGCAAATTAACGGTGACATATATATTCCCCTGACAGCTGCATTCAGGGAAATTTAATTATTTCTTAACTTTAATTTAATGAAGAGTTTAAGCGAAAAATTTCTGCTTTGTGCTCATATGTCAATATCTTACTGAAACAAAATTAAGAAATCATAAGAATCCGACTGCGGCAGTAAGTGTTGCATTATAAACTAGTGCATCAAACGTGTCAATGGTGATCCTGCATCTCGATCACTCTATCCGGTGACGGAGTTGATTATTGTGTTTACGTGTGTCTGTGTGTGTGTGCGCCTGTGTGAGTGGGCCACCCAGCGCGCGGCCACACGCGTCGCCCACCCACGTGGCGGCGCGCGTCTTCTGCCAAACGCTACCGTCTGGACATCGATACGCCTGATGCCCGCGATCGCCAGCGCCAAACTCTCAGAGGATACGCACTACCGCAAAATCCATACTGATATTTATATGCGAAAGTCTGTCTGTCTGTCTGTGATACGAACTACCGCAATATCCATACTTCCATCCTATATTATGAATGCGAAAGTGTGTCTATCTGTCTGTCTGTCCGTCACCTTTTCACGCCTCAACCAATGAACCAATATTGCTGAAATTTGGCGTGAAGATACTTTGAGTCCCAGGAATTGACATAGAATACGTTTACAGTGGTAGATGTGCGGTACCTGCGCGATAAACGAATTTTGGCACACCGGTGTTGCAGGCATTATCTAGTGCATCAATAAGCAGATTGATTTATTTCTCTAGCTGTTCACAGAACGAATTAACGAGGTCTACTAAACATCTAAATTGTGACAAGAGTATGTTTTCAAGTAAGTCTAAATTAGCTATTATACATTTAAGTTGAATCAACATCAAACAACAAATCTCTACATAATGTTCTTTACATGAGATTTGTTGTTTGATGTTGTTCTAACAATACAATTTACTACTAATCTAAAGTTATAATTTGTCCAACCACGAAAAGTCACAGATCTTCATGTTGAATGTTTATGATAAAATTTTGAAAGTAGCCTAGGTTTTCAGACCATAGAATAATCTTACTTCAAACAGCTCCACATTAAAGTTCTAGGTATACGTTTCGCTCAAGCAACATATTTTTTAAATATATTAATGTACGTACCTACACTACCGTACACTATATTTGCGAAGATCTGTACTAGCGAAAACACGATATCTTAAAATTTTCTTGATTATATTTGACGACCTCCGTGGCTCAATGGTTAGAGTGTGTGGCAACTCAAGCCGGGGGTCGCGGGTTCGAATCTCGCCGACGGTACAAAAAGCTTTTCAATGTTCCTGGGTCATGGATGTGTATTAAATATGTGTATGATATAATAAAAATCTTAAATATATGTATAGTATAAAAGTATTACATATATTTCCGTTGTCTGGTACCTGTAACACAAGTCCTTCAGGTACTTAGCACGGGGCCAGACTGACGTGGTGTGAAGCATCCATAGATATTATATTATTATTATTATAAGAAAATCACTAAGATGCATCTAATTTGCCCATTTTTTCAATTTATTTCCACAACGGTTTGTATATTTGGTATTCGTATTTGAAATTCTATTTCCTAGCAGATTTTGAAGATTTTGTATAGTTATCGAGTTATTACGAAAAAACTATATTCTTGGCGCCGATTCCGCGTCGTTCTTATTCACCTGTCATTTGAAAGACGGGTATAAGAGTGAAGAGACAAGGACGATATTTTATTTTTCGCTTTATTCGCCCCCATAAGATACATATGAAAATAGAATAATTTAATTTACTTCGCAATAACACAGACATATATTTCGCTAAACGGAGCTCCGGCGCCCGTCAAGCACTCGTCCATAACTCATGTTTAAACAGTAATGAATTTAGCTGTCCCGCGTAAACGTCGCAACATTGTATATTATCAACCATCAACTATCTATAGACAAAGCCCTAACATCGTTATTTCAATTACAACTCGACCATAAACATGCCTATACAGATGACGAGCGAGAACAAAATCAATAAAAGATTTTGTTTAACGAATTGCTCGAAAAGCGATTTTCATATACAGTTTTTAGTGTTACAATCTTTTAATTGTCCTACAAATAATAAATTAAAAAAAAAATCAGGCAAAAGTTTTTTATTTTGATGACTGACTATCGTTTTTTTTAAATTAAATAACGAGCAAATGGGTCACCTGATGGTAAGCAACTACCGTTGCCCATGGACACTCGCAACATCAGAAGAGCTGCAGGCACGTTGCCGGCCTTTTAAGATGGAATAGGCTCTCTTTTTGAAGGTTTGCAGGTCGTACGTAATAGGTCCGGAAATACTGCAGCTGGTGACAGTTCGTTCCAGAGTTTTACAGTGCGCGTCAGAAAGTTACGCGAAAAACGCACGGTGGAAGACTGCCACTCATCAAGGTGATGAGGATGGTATGTTTTTCGCGTGGGACGATGGCAAAAAATTGCAGGTGGTATGATTCCGAACAATTCCTCAGAGCACTCCCCCTGATACAACCGATAGAGGATGCAGAGTGAAGCTACATCTCGGCGTAATTCCAAGGGGTCCAAGCTGTTTGATACACTATGGCAGTCAACAATTCGAGCGGCCCTTCGTTGGATACGATCCAGAGGGTGCAGTTGGTATTTTGGCGCCCCTGCCCAGAGAGAGAGTATTGGGTAAGCCTTACCCGGTGAGGCAATTGTATTGGGTAAGGCATGGGAAAGGACAAAGGCTACATTTTTATTTTGCACATTATATTGTGAAGGTAGATAATGTAAACTATACTCTAAGCATTAAAAGTCTACAGTAAAATTTAAGGTCAAGTTTTTTTTTTAAATCTCGAATGCGCGTGCGCTGCTGAATTTGGCGAGCGCGCCTGCGTAGAGCGAGACGGGTCATGAGCTCGTGAATGAAGCTCATCAATGAAAGCACAATCCACTCTACATTTCACTGACTTTTATCAATCGTCAGATATCTTTCGCCTGAGGAACTTTGAAAGTTTTTGCAAAAAACTAATTTTTTAAGTTTTTTTCTCAAAGGTTATGTGACAATGGGATGTTTTCTTTTTATCATCTCCACCAGACGGCGCGACGGTAGACACTCACTAATTTTCTATTGGTTCCCCACCGATTTGAAATTATCTGCAGGTTGGCATTACTGACTACATGTTGGTCGTGTTTCTAAAAAATATCAGTGTACTGTCAAGTGTAATATCAATCAAAATATCATACTCCTAAGCGATCATTGGCTTAAGCAATTAGGCCAGTATACTGGTAACAGCTTAGGAACACGCTTGCACTTGTCAAACTGAAAACATGATAACTGAAAGAGTATTCTACTTCTACTTTTTATTGTCGGTGTGGTTTTTAATATTTTTCCCCAAATTGTGTTATTTGGATTTTTGATGTTCATTATTGGTAAAATATTAGCCACTAAATATCTGTAATCTTGCACAAGTGCAGGTAAGATGTTGTCAAAACCAAAATGTATTATTCCTGTGACATTTGGTGTGAACAACGGTAAATAGGGCTATTTCTTCCGCGAGTTTTAACTAAAACATCGTTATTATAACTTTATTATCCTATTCATTGGAATATTATTGTGTCTTTTTCAAATTGAAATGTATCAAGTTTTACATGCTTTGCCCAGTTATGTAGCAATTATTGATGGTATTCCCTGGTATTACCGATAGTTGTCTACCCATACGCCATCTAGTTACTAAAATGGAAGCTGTTTGACAATCAAATTAAAAAGCTAAGAAAATTCCTCATAGAAAATCGGGTCCTTATAATATAATAACGTTTTTAGGTTCTACTCGTAATATTAATTTTAATAATTTACAATTATTATTGTTTACAGTATTATGTATTTAATTATTATAATGTAGTTTCTGTAATTATCGATGTTATTTTTATAATAATACGAAAACTTCTACAAGTTTCTTCATTTTGGTTGATTAGTACACTTTTAGTAGGCCGATCATAAAACATCAATCTATACTAATATTATAAAGCGGAAGAGTTTGTTTGTTTGTTTGAACGCACTAATCTCAGGAACTACTGATCTGATTTTAAAAATTCTTTCAGTGTTAGATAGCCCATTGATCGAGGAAGGCTATAGGCTATATTTTATCACGTTAAGACTAATAGAAACGAAGAAATAGAGAAAAATGTGGAAAAAACGGAACGGAAATATATTTGAAAGGGCTTATTTGAACGCGCTAATCTCAGGAACTACTGGTCAGATTTGAAAAATTCTTTCAGTGTTAGATAGTTCATTTATTGAGAAAGGCTATAGGCTATATTTTTCTACTCTACAACTTATAGAATCGAAGAAATAGGGGAAAATGTGGAAAAAACGGGAGGAAATTATTTGAAAGGGCTTATTTGAACGCGCTAATCTCAGGAACTACTGGTCCAATTTGAAAAATTATTGCAGTGTTAGATAGCCCATTTGTCGAGAAAGGCTATAGCCTTTCTCGACAAATGGGCTATCTAACACTATGCCTAGCCTAGCGTAATAAAATATATATATTTTATTACGCTATTAGTCTTAGCGTAATAAAATATATATATTTTATTACGCTAAGACTAATAGGAACGAAGAAATAGAGGAAAATGTTGAAAAAACGGGAAAAAATAATTGAAAGGACTTATTTGAACGCGCTAATCTCAGGAACTACTAGTCCGATTTGAAAAATTCTTTCAGTGTTAGATAGTCCATTTATCGAGAAAGGCTATAGGCTATATTGTATCACGCTTAACCTAATAGGAGCGAAGAAATAGAGGAAAATGTGAAAAAAACGGGGGAAATTATTTGATAGGGCTTATCTCACGAACCACTGGAGCAATTTTTATGTTATTTGACACACATGAAGAATAGACCACGTGAAAGGACATAGGTTTCTTATTTGTGGAAAAATGTACGATTTCCGTGACATTCCTAAATTACGCGGGCGAAGCCGCGCGGAACATCTAGTCATGTTATACGCGGCTACATAAAAAGCAACATAATTGCATATTCATATTAAAAGCAATAAAATAAACAATTAATTAAGAATTATTAAGTTTATTATCGTGTTTAATTCCGTATAGGTATTATCGTAAAGCTGCCACAATAGTACAATTATAATAATTTACTTCATTTAGGTCAAATTCTCTATAGAAACTGGACAAATTACAAGTTTTTTAAATTGAAATCATGTAAAAAGTTTGTAATTACTAATTTATGTATCTCATTTTAATTAACTTGTCAAGTAGATAAATACTGATAACGTGATTTTATTCAAAAAACCTGGAAGTAGCGGAATTATTAATTTCTTTAAATTTTCAGAAGGTTACTAATAATAATTTATAATAAAATATCCACACATCACATATTATTGCATCACATCATTATAATATACAAAGGGATTATTTGTCGGTCTACTATATTAAGTCTGAACGTAACCTCATATATAAATTGAATGTCTTTCTTTTATCGTAAACTAAAATAATAGTAAGACAAGGTAGTATATGTTTTACTAGTAGGTAATAATTAGCCTAAATTATGAGTAGATACTTTTTGCATTTTAAGAATTCAAAAAGATAAATATTTTTTAGAATGGCAAGCATGTATAAAGCGGACTACATATTCTGGATATCTTCATCTGACAAATGACTCTGGTATTTATTTTATTTGGGTTCCGTCTATTATTAATTAACATATCGAGATTACCGCTGGCGCCAGTTAACTCACTGGCATCGTTGCCGTTTCCGACGGTCGGTCAAAGCGAATTCTACCATGTTTCCCAGAAAAATACGAGTAACGTATACTGGTTCCGAGTATGTCATTAACGGACCGTGTATCATCGCCTTAAGTAGGGTTGCCAGGTTGCCAAAGTCGGACAGAAATTTTATTTGGACATATAAGAAAGCCGCATATTATCTGACATTTCGTATTAGTAGTAAGTAATAACTAATAAACAAGTACTAGAGTCAAAACGACGAATCGGTGCACAAAACTCAACATAAAAAGTAAATTATTTGTATGAAATTCAGTTACTAATCCCGTCATTATCATAATATAAGTATAGGTCTACCAGAATCTGATGGCAAAAAGTGAGAAAGTAAATTGACTCGAGCAATACCGGCGTAGTTGGAAGAAAACATTTTAATCCTTTTTTTCCTTAGGTATAGCGGCTAATTCTGTGTCTGAAACATGCAAATACATTAATTTATCCAATGATCAAGGATATTTTTTGAAAATCTGCTGTCAAAATTTGCCATCAGATTCTAGTAGACCTATACCAGAATCTGCTGGCAAATGTTATTAAATAATTTATGTTATTAAATAATTTGTGGTTTTTAAAAACAACATTTCATAATAATTTGTAACATGAACATATTTTTTTATCTACACGCTCAAATCCGTTCAGTAGTCACTTTCCACGTGTAAAAGGCTAACTAAATCCGGATCCGGACACGTCGTCAAAAAGCCGGACTGTGTCCGGCATTTTCAGGCGCCTGGCAACCCTAGCCTTAAGGACAGTCATTTAGCTTTGTTTACATTTCTCTGGAAGAGGTCTCGAATTAGGAGTCATTGATATAGTGATTACGTACGCGGCTCTCTAAACGCTCTAATTATGTTATTAGATATGATACCGAACTGAAATTACATAATAACACAATTATTTTAAAATTAAGGCGTGTGCACATCATTAAACTTATGTTTTATGAAATTTTTATTAATTACAAAATTTAAGGTTATCTCGAGGCTGCCATACTTCATAGTAGGTACAATTTCGGGACCACCTATAGTATTAAAACGTTCAAACTCTACTATTTTATCTATTTACTTGGAATTCAGTTGTTAATAGTGTAATGATGTTGTTAAAAGGTTTTCGAAAAGCGATATTCGTGTCGGACATTTATAAATCATAGCTGGAGGCATGAAAACGTTAAAAGGAGACAATCAACCAGCAACAAAGGCATTAACAATGTTGTTTTCTACTACCATAGAGGTAAAAGACGTCATTGCATTTTACAAGTACAGTCCGTCAAATAAAAGTTTTCACAGCATCAAAAGCCTTTAATTATAAAATTAAGAAGAAAATTTTTAAATATAAAATAGTTTTACAAATATAATTATTGATTGGAGTAGTTAGTCTATCTGTCTGTCAGTCTATATTCTCTTTGCTCCTAAGCCCCTAAACCAATTTTTTCCTAGAGTGTTAACGAACTTGCAGGGAATTTGAACAATACAATTGATTTTGCAATTTTTTGCTAGTCTAATGAACTTGCAGGGAATTTGAACTATACAATTAATTTTGCAATTTTTTGCTAATCTTAATGAACTTACAGGAAATTTGAATGATGCAATTGATTTAGCGTCAAACATTTATTTTTCCTTGCCGATTGTACAGGTACTATTCACAATATCCTTCTATTACAGTATGTCGCCACATGCCAGGTAACGATACATTAAGATTGTCTCCGGCGGCCACTGTGATGTTACCTGAACCGAATGTAGATCATCAGTCACTGAGAGACTAATAATTAAGTCATTAATAACTGAATGTGAGTAATACGACCAGGAATATGTATAATTTTCGGAAAAAAGTTACCGTAAACAAATGTAGAGGGTCTACGAATACCAAATGAAAGTTAAATAGAAATTGATTCTCAGCCTTTAGGACTGAAAAAATAATAATTAGCTTAGGAGTGATTTAATTATTGTAGGAAGTAAATTTTAAGCAAATACAAGATTACTTAAAAGTATCAAGTTTTATACTTTTATTAGGTAGTAACGTATACCTGCACTTTCAATATTCAGATTCATTTAATTACCATAGCTTTCAAGTTCATAAGATCAACCTTGTTTTCAGTCATACTTATACATACATACATCATCATTCAAGTCTCTACCAAATTACGTGATACGTATACGGTATATCTACAAACCTGAAATTTTACCTATCTTTACACTACATTAGGTAATTCCTTTCAATTATTTCCGCGTAATGTCATACAATACAAGAATTACTCCTTTCTAAGGACGCACAAAGGAACGAACAGGAGCTTCGCAAATGATCCGTGACGGTGAAGCCGGCGGCACCAGGCGGGGCCATCTCTACAATTTGCACAATACATACATTCACAGTTATATTACCTTGAAATTTGACCTCTATGTTGTTGTCTTAAGCTTCTATAAAAGGTAATATAAGTCTGGATAGTCGTTGTAAAGCGCGCCGCTTGCATAATTCCGCAGCAGTCAAAGCGAGCCGCTCCGCCGCATCTCAATGCGTTTCCGCCAATTTGGATCCCTCAACCCGCAAAATAGATACCTCAACTTTTTACGTCTATCCTGTCAACGGATATTTAGAAAAAAAAAACCGAAAAAAAAATTGGCGAGTTTAAGGACAATGGGGATTGTCCATTTTTTTTTAATTTTGCTCATTACAAAAACATTTCGAGGAATAAGGTCAGTGATCGTTTTTCTGTATATAAACGAAAAAAATACCCATTAGTTACTTATATTTTTGAACAAATATGTTTAACCTTAGTTTGACCTTCAATGGCGTTAAATTAGCAATAAATTCGATCAACATTACGTTTCGAACTTTTGGTAAGTTTCTCGTATCAGCTTTCACATAATGATAACTTGCATTAGATGAACCAGCCATTAAAAATAAGATTGAAAGGAAAAAAAACATACTACAGAGGTCAATTGGGCGCCGATGATGACGTCAGAGCGAAACTTTAAAAATTTATTGAAAAAAAACTAGCCAATGGATTTCAAAATTATTTAATTTATATTCTTAAAATACCCTATTTTAACGAAAAAAAATATAAAAAGTGCATGTGATTTTTTTTGGACAATGCCCATTGCACAAATTACTTTTTTTGCGAGTAAAAGACATCAACGAGTTCAAAATTGTTCTAAAAGTTTAAATTTATTTGTTTTCTTTTTTTACAATGCCAAATCACATTTCTTCAAATATTTGATTTGTGATTTGCAATTTGTAATTGTGATTGATTATTTGCAATGAATATAACTAAACCAGTAACACCCTACCCACACAGAACTTAAAAGTACAAAAACAATTAATATTGCCCAGACAAAAATTATTAAAATATATCTCATTGTATTTTAAGACCCATTTTATGTTAAAAAGTCTACAGAATAGACTATAGAGACAACAATTTACTCACAACTCTTACAAGCGGTGTTCAATATTACAGTTTGTCGAAGTGAGCGCCTGTGTGGTTTTCACACTCGATAACACAAGTACAATGTTATTTAATAGACCCTAATTGGCAGTAATACTTATGTTTTATGGCCACTAAAGCAATGTATTTTTACGTGCGTTGAATGAGTTTAAACATTTTACTTGTACCATCAATGTTTACAATTTAATAGCATTTTGATTAGTGTTATTGGTTAATTTATTTGCATGTGGGTTTTGAAATGATCGATCCGCGTAGGCCTCGTGTCATGTACTTTCTCTATTAGTAGCCATATTAAAATCAATCTTTCGCCAGTAATAAAGAAAGATTACTAAATCCGATTTATTCCTCCATCTTCTTATACCAACATAAATACAATTTTTGTACATTTCAATATGAATCGTTGTGTCCGCTTAAATTCTGACAAAGTTTCTAAAAGCCGTAACAATATCTCAATAAAATACCAGATATATCGCTACTATATTTCATATTATTAATCAGTTTGAGAATTTTAAAATAGTGGTTATTGTAGTTGCATCACGGGCTGAAGGTAGCGCCTGACGATCCGGCTCGAAGGACCACCCAGCTCG
Source organism: Polyommatus icarus (assembly GCA_937595015.1). NCBI lineage: Eukaryota > Metazoa > Arthropoda > Insecta > Lepidoptera > Lycaenidae > Polyommatus > Polyommatus icarus. Next base: position 5,830,652 of record OW569329.1, on the reverse strand, counting down.
CTCGCCGTATTATTTTATTGTACGATAAACAAATTTATTGCTTCATATGGCTATTTATGTTTTTATATTAGGGCTTTTTGTTAGCCGAGACCGTATTAACCTCGAGTTCGCGTATTGAGAGCTTTGTGGTCGAATATTTATGTGTGTCATTCTTTTACGCTCGACCTGCTATGATTGATGTACAATAAACGCTTTAAAGTAACAATGTAACGTTAATATTTTCAGCGTTTCGAAAACCGTTGATTCAATGATTTACATAATCTCAAAAGTAGCGAAAATATGCAAATAATTATTGAACAATGAACATTTCATTTAAATAATAGATAGCTTTAGTTGCAGCATAGATCTAATGAAAATAAAGTTTATCTTATGAATGTACTCAAATATGATCATAATATTTTAATATGAACATATTATTTAAATTATATTTTGCGTAGTCCAGAGGTTTGAAATTCTTCTATCTTGAATGCTTCATATTTTTCAAAATATATAATATTATGTCTACAAATCGTCAATTACAGTAATTGGCCCTTACTTTTATACACATATTTATGAACGAGCTTAATTAAAACCAAGTATGGTTGCTAATATACTTTTTAAAGGAGCCACGTCTAAAGCCGGCCCATTATGCGTTTTTATCAACGATTGCGGCATTACAAGAGCTAATAGAATGACCGGCAAAGGACAAGTCCCCTGTAAACGCTTCCAGTAAACATAAAGTACTAATTAAGTTTGAGGCAAAAAATAGTCCGTCTTTCATCAATGGAATATACGAGACAATATTATAATGGATGCGTTTTGTGTATGCTCACCATATCGGAGTAAAATTTCGGACACTCTTGGCCGTTTTACCAAACGACAAGCTATCAAGGGTATCTTTTGAGATTTCATCAAAACTTGTACATCATCTCAGTGTCTACGTCTAAAGTAAGTTTTGTTAAAAATGTGTTTATCGTAAAAGTTAAACGACCTTAAAGACTGCTAGAAGACACTTTGCGGGTGATTGGTTGGGCGGTTTGCAACAGTGTGCAAATTGGAGTTAATAAAAATCTTTACTGTACTATATTGCACTAAACAGAACAAAATGATACAATGTGTGTTTCAATCATTACTTAGCGAAATTAACTTTTGTCCCGTTTGTCACTCCGTGTTGTCACCGTACACTCCTGGGAAGAAGTGGCAGATGTAGTGAATTATAAGGACATGTAGATGCATTTTCATGGCTCGAGTCGGCACTAGCTGTATAGAGACGTCAAGGGGACCACCCAGCACGCCGCTACCAGCTATCATACTGGATAATCGATTTACAATATCAATGCTTCGAGGGAAAAACGTCTTATTATGTTTAGATCGTTCGTGGGAATGTAGTTTTTGGATGTACATATTGTGATTTATATTTTTTTAATGCAAAAAGTATAAGTAAAGGCGAAAGTTTGTAATCGTGTATTTTGTTACTCCTTTACGCAACTTCTGAAGGGATTTTGATCTCAGAACAGGAAAATAATTTTGATAAAATTTACCATTGTAGTAGTTAATGTTCTGGATAAGATAATATAGCTATAGTTATCTCGAAAAAATTGTTTTTGTTTCGCTTGTGGGAAAGATTTTTTTATTCGTTATAGTGAATGTAGCCCGGAGGTCATGGGTTCGAGTTCCGTTCTACGCCGGCGGTAAACATCAAAAAATATTTTAATGTCAGATCTTGCCATCCACGTCAGTCATCCATCTCGCTGTCTTACTTTTCTAGTGATGTGTAAGGCAGACATCGCCCATCACACAGTGTGGACTTTTTTTTCAAATTATTATCAATGTAAATTAAAATACAAGTAGCTACAGTCCAACATATTAAAATGGCTCCATTTTTGGAAGTAAATATTAATTAATAGAGTAAAATTAGATTCATTATATGCCGGCAACACAAAATGGCTATATAAACGTTATGGGCACGCTTTTATTGCAGCCATTGGCAGCGAAAGTAGTCAACAGTCATATAATGCAATATTAATATGTAAAATTCTATACATTATTGCTATTTCTCAATTATCACTATGAGACTAAAAGAAGGCTCTTATAAAATACTAGCGACCCGCCCCGGCGTCGCACGGGAATAAAATATATAGCCACTGAAAAAATGATTAAATCGATAGCCCATCACGATCCTTCATGTGGTCTACTTCTTATCTCCAAATAACATAAAAATTGCTCCAGTAGTTCGCGAGATTAACTCCTTTCAAATAATTTTCTACATTCTCCTATTAATCTTAGCATGATAAAATATAGCCTATAGCCTTCCTCAATAAATGGGCTATCTAAGACTGAAAGAATTTTTCAAATCGGACCAGTAGTTCCTGAGATTACGCGTTCAAGTTAGCCCTTTGAAATAATTTTCCCCGTTTTTTCCACATTTTCCTCTATTTCTTCGCTTCTATTAATCTTAGCGTGATAAAATATAGCCTATAACCTTCCTCGATAAATGGGCTATCTACCATTGAAAGAATCATCAAAATCCGTTGCGTAGTTTTGAAGATTAAAGGGAACATAGGGACATGAGGGAAAAAAGTGACTTTGTTTTATAATAAGTATATATATAGATATAGATGTTGCTGGCATTATAATATTATCATATTATATCGTATTAAAATAAGCAAAGCTTTAGCCTATCTTCGAGTTTCCTTTACAAATATACTTTTACTTATTATTCACTAGCTGTCCCGGCAAACGTTGTTTTGCCGTTTAAAGCATTTCTAATTCATCAGTTGATACAAAATCGTACCCCCTCTTTTGTCCTCTAAGAGGGGTGGGGGGAAAATTTTTATACCCGAGATGTTAAGTTAATAATATGAAGTAAGTCCATTATAGAAAAAAATTTGATACAAAATCTGACCCCCCTCTTTGGTACCCTTAGGGGGTGGGGGGAATTTTTATACACCAGATGTGGAGTTGAAAAAAGACAAATATATCTGCGAAAATTGTATGCAAATCGAATCAGTACTTTTCGTGTTAAAGCAAAAGTCTTATACAAAATCTGACCCCCTCTTTCATTTCTTTAGAGGGGTGAGGAAAATTTTTTTATACACCAGATGTTAAGTTGGAAGAAGACTAATATATCTGCGAAAACCGCATAGAAATCAGATCAGTAGTTTTCGTATGATAGTGGAACAAACATACAGATTATAGACAGACAGACAAAAAACTAACTACATTTTTGGCCTCTATAGCGAGGTAGTGACACCCCCCGCTTATTATTTTTTAACCGACTTCCAAAAAACGAGGAGGTTATATGTTCGGCTGTGGATATTTTTTTTTTTATTTTTGTATGTTCAACGATTACTCCGCCGTTTGTGAACCGATTTTCGAAATTTTTGTTTTGTTGTATTAGGTTTCACTCCAATTTGGTACCATGTTCACAAAAGTGGTGACCTGATGATGGAATCCATGAGTAATCGAGGGAACTCCTCAAAATTTATATGGAAACATATGGTGATTTTGGTTTTATGTGAAGTGTACTAAGAATATGCTACCAAAAAGTCAAATATTGGGTCAAGGTATACCATGGTTTCGAAGACGCTGAGAGAACTCCTGACTCCTTATAGATACACGTTTGGGAGTTTCGGCGTTGTTTTAAGAACAGAAAGCATATGCTACTATGCAATTAATATTCATCATCATAATCATAATCATCATCATCGTCATCATCATCTTTACCACGTCGTGTTAAGGTCACCAATGTCTCATGGCACAGAATAGATAGTAGTACAAGGCATAGGTATGGATATACTAACTCGTAATAATAATTATGTATTGTTACATAACAACACCTGTTTGTTTAATACACGGCGGTCGATGCTGCAGAGGCGACGGTGTCGCGCGGGCGGCGCGTGGCGGCAGACGACGACGACTTATATTATACAGATCGAATACTTTACTAACTACTGTTCACTTCACTGATAATATATTATTTTGTGAGTGTGAGTTGTGACTCTTAATGTAAAGAAAAGACGTCATACGCCTAAAACTGGTCTTATGGTTCTGTAGGGTTACCCTGGGACGTTAATCCCTCTGGCGTAATATCAATTAAGACAACCAGTGAGTGTGAGCGAGAAGAAAATATTTATTGTAACGAATTAGTTATATCAGATGCTATCGAGTAAGCGATACCGCGATGTAGATGCTTAACAACGACATCTGTTGTTAGTTGCGGAACTAAATTTTCTTAGAAAATATAAAGTTTACAAATCTCAACACTTAACAAATTGTAATAAAATACGTAAAATATACGCGAAGGTTTACGTACTAGTGTAACTAAAAAGAGTGAAATTATTATTATTTTTAACAAAAAATTAAAACCGACTTCCAAGGTAAAAACAATAATAACATTAATATGAACTAAAAAGTATTAAATAATTTTTACTATCTAATAGTGCCTTTTTCCGAATTCGGCTAAACCTCAACTATTTCTGTACTCAATCTTCATAATTTTGAAGTCGGTGCCAGTTCCAAAAGTTTCAAATATTCTGTCAGAGGACTGAAGATTCAGCTATCTGGTACCGACTTCAAAATAATGAAGATTGAGTACAGAAATAGTTGAGGTTTAGCCGAATTCGGAAAAAGGCACTATTAGATAGTAAAAATTATTTAATACTTTTTAGTTCATATTAATGTTATTATTGTTTTTACCTTGGAAGTCGGTTTTAATTTTTTGTTAATTGAATATAATAATGTACAGAATTTTCATTTCTACAGTTTTATTATAAGGATAGATGATGTCGCATAGTCATTGCAGTTAAACAACATCCTTTGAAACCGCGACTCGCGCGTGTTGTAGAATCGGAAGATCACGGCATAATCGCGGGCCGATGCCACAATTTGTTTGATCCTGTTTATCTAAACCAGCAATTTAGTTAATTAGCCGAGCGCGGACCACCCACGAGCCACTATTAATATAATAGTTGCGTGCATTTCGGTCGGCGTAGCGCGCGACTGGCCCAAATATCAAAACACGCTCTCCAAATTACATCGAAATTTTAGAATTGAGGCTATAAAGTGGATTGACAATTATTTCAATTAACTTCCAATTGCGGCTTTCTTGAATGTCGTTAAATACCTGATTTTCTAAATATCGATGGAGGTTCAGAGTTTGAGTTTTGGTAGAATAATTTTGTTTTTATTTTTTTCTTTAAATTTTACCTTGTATAATATATTATAACAATTAATAATACTTAATAATAATCATACTGATTTTTATAATGAACTTATCTAAAATTGCAGCTACGAAACTCTACATAGAGCAAACATATTCTACGCAACGCAATTTCGTTGTATAATACTCTTTGATATTATTATTATTTTTAACAAAAAATTAAAACCGACTTCCAAGGTAAAAACAATAATAACATTAATATGAACTAAAAAGTATTAAATAATTTTTACTATCTAATAGTGCCTTTTTCCGAATTCGGCTAAACCTCAACTATTTCTGTACTTAATCTTCATTATTTTGAAGTCGGTACCAGATAGCTGAATCTTCAGTCCTCTGACAGAATATTTAAAATTTTTGGAACTGGCTCCGACTTCAAAATTATGAAGATTAAGTACAGAAATAGTTGAGGTTTAGCCGAATTCGGAAAAAGGCACTATTAGATAGTAAAAATTATTTAATACTTTTTAGTTCATATTAATGTTATTATTGTTTTTACCTTGGAAGTCGGTTTTAATTTTTTGTTAAAAATAATAATAATTTCACTCTTTTTAGTTACACTAGTAGATAAATCTTCGCGTATATTTTACTTTTTATCTTATTACAATTTGTTAAGAGTCACAAGTCACACTCACAAAATAATATAATATTATCAGTGAAGTGAACATATTGTGCTAAGTAATTCAACAATTTTAATACTTCAAGCCCGAAGCGGTCACCGGCGATTGCGATAACAATAGAAAGGCTATTGTGTCTCGTTTTTCCACGATCGAAGGATCTATCAGATAAAAAATTGCACAAACTTGCATAGGATATAGCGGAGCATAATATTTAATATTATCATAATTATTGACAGCTGTTCTTGTTATCAAGAATTCAAATCGATAGGTACTTAGTGCACCATCTATCGATTAATAAGTATAACTAATTAAAAAGACACTTAATGACTTTGTTTTGTTTAAATGCTCTTTTTAAAATAACTTTATTTAAATTCTATTTGTCTATTAAAATTTTATAAAGTAGTAAAGTATTCGATCTGTATATAAAGTAGTTAGTAAAGTATTCGATATTCTGTCTTCTGCCGCCACGCGGACGGCAGTCGGCGACGGCGGCGGTCGGCTATTAGTATATCCATACCTATGCCTTGTACTATTATCTATTCTGTGCCATGAGACATTGGTGGCCTTAATACGACGTGGTAATGATGATGATGATGACGATAACGATGATGATGATTATGATGATGAATATGAATTGCACAGTAGTTTATGCTTTCTGGTCTTAAAACAACGCCGAAACTCCCAAACGTGTATCTATAAGGAATCAGGAGTTCTCTCAGCATCATCGAAACCATGGTATACCTTGACCCAATATTTGACTTTTTGGTAGCGTATTCTTAGTACACTTCACATAAAACCAAAATCACCATATGTTTCCATATAAATTTCGAGGAGTTCCCTCGATTACTCATGGATCCCATCATCAGGTCACCACTTTTGTGAAAATGGGACCAAATTGGAGTGAAACCTAATACAACAAAACAAAAATTTCGAAAATCGGTTCACAAACGGCGGAGTAATCGTTGAACATACAAAAAAAAAATAAAAAAAAAATATCCACAGCCGAACATATAACCTCCTCGTTTTTTGGAAGTCGGTTAAAAAACATAATATGACATAAAATACTCGTACATTTAAGTGATTGACGTTAAACATAAGTTAAGCGGACACCTTATTAGGTAATTTGGCTTCATGAATATTTAAACAACGATTTAGCGAGGTGCAGCTTATTAGATGCGCAAGTTGAACGAGGTGTGAAATTAAAACGAGCATGTGGGAATTATTATGACGAACATCTATACTTATATTATAATTAATGATATATTATGTGTTTAATGTTTATATTTTATAAAATACTAGCTGTCCCGGAAAACGTTGCTTTGCCATAATATAAAGTACTTATTTCGCCCAAATTATTTTTTTGATATGACTAAATAAGTATGTTACCATAGCAACGTCTATCGCTATCCCGTCGCACAAACAATGGTCGACCTCAGTCTCGAGTTCTAATAATTTACTATTATTTATTCAACAAATGTACTTATCAATATAATATAAAGTACCCAGTAGCCGATTCTCAGACCTACTGAATATGCATATAAAATTTGGTAAAAATCAGTAAAGCCGTTTCGGAGGAGTTCGTGGACACGATTGTGACACGAGAATTTTATATATAAGATTTAAATCTATATCTATACTAATACTAATATACTAATACTAATATACTAATAATATTATAAAGAGGTAAACTTTGTTTGTTTGTTTGTTTAATTGTAATGAATAAGCTCAAAAACTACTGGACCGATTTTAAAAATTCTTTCACCATTCGAAAGCTACATTATTTACGACTTACGAGTAACATAGGCTACTTTTTATTTAGGAAAAAATAGGATTCCATAAGATAATTGGGTTTTTCGGACGCAAGATGTAAAAAATCAACCAGAATAGTTACTTATTTTGCGTACGCTGCCTAAACTATAAAAGATAGAACCATAAAATAGTCTAAGTAATTGTAGATCTGATACATATCTACAAAAAAGTCCGCGAAACACTATACCTGTCTATGTCGAGTGAGGCACAATAACCATGTTTTTATTTAAAAATATTGAAATTTTTTGGTCTACATTTAAACGCGTTTATTTTACTCATGCTATTAATATTCATCACTAAGTACAATTTATGTAGATAATATTTGGTCTTTGAATGATTAAAATTGGACGTTTGGTTTTGAAATTATGGTGAAATTAAATACGATTGTGGGCGTCCGCGTCAAAAAGGCGAAGGTGCACGTGCGGGATGAAGACAATCTGCAGTGTGCTTCAGCCTTCAAGCCTGCGTCATATAATGACTGCGTCGATGTTAGTGACTTAGTCTGTGAATTGACCTGGGAATCATTTTGCTGGCCGAGTCTTCCCTGCATCCACGCAGGCGGAGCCGCGGGCGACTGCTATAATGAATATAAACCAAAACTAGACTATATACATATTTTATGCACGTGCGAAGCCGGGGCGGATCGCTAGTTATTTATAAAATAAGGGGGCAAACGAGCAAAACGGGTCACCTGATGGAAATCATCACCTCGCAACATTAGAAGAGCTGCAGGTACGTTGCCGGCTTTTTAAGAGGGAACACGCTCTCTTCTTCAAGGTGCAGTGTGCAGCAGAAAGTTACGCGAAAAGCCCACGGTGGAATACTGTCAAGGTGATGAGGATGGTAATATATTTTTGTGTGTTACCTCTTAACGCTTAAACCGCTAAAATGAGTTTACTCAGGTATGAACTAACTCTTTATTTTGCAGGGAGGTCTCCTGCTGTAGGTTTTCCTTCTTCGTCAAATTTGGGTACCCGCTTTACGACCTGCCAATTTGACCGAACAATGTATTGAAGTAGCCCAAGTCCGCGTTTAATATTCAGTTTGTGGCGCGACAACTCGTGGTTTTTACGAGGACAATAAAGCGCAAGGTGACGATTTTATTACGAACGTATTAATTGCTTTGTACACTCACAGCTGTATTAGCATACGAGACATAAATTAAACTAGACAGGTCCGTAAAACCATACTCGGAGTCAACCTAAGCATTGCCATAATAAAAATCTTTTAAATTACAGCTTAATGCAAATCTTTGTGTCCTTACATCCAGACAAAGACACGATACTTAATTTTAACAATAAAATAAAAATGTAATATATTGTGATTAATATTACTATTAATAGTCACCAGTTATTGCACGTAAATTGCTTGCGACGAAATTCATAAATATAAAATAATACATTTTTCCATAGTAAAAAGAATCTTTCTGAAAATAAAATTATCACCATACCAAATTGCATAAAAATCGCTTTAGCAGTTGAATCGTAGAGAGGGACAAATAGACATTTTATGATAACAATATTAGTATGAAAAAAAAGTTGTGACTTAAGCTGTATTTTCTACCTACTTATTTTTCATTTCCTTTCCACATCTTGTTCTAGTTTTGTACCAACGTACACTGTACAGTAGGGTTACTTACACCGTATATAGGACGCATTACGTCTTCTGTAAATGAAATGTTCATCAATCATGATGTAAAGGATTCTTTGTGAGGACGTTACTGACGCAGAGCAGTGCGCCTATAAATTTGTCAATGTTCTGTACTTTACAAAATCAGCGGTCAGTGACCGGAGTGGCCACCATTTCTAATTTAATTCATAAAACGTCTCAGCACTCAACGCAATTTGGGTACCACACTTGGCTCGAATACATATAAGTGAAAATGTCCAGATTTAAAAATTCTAGATGCATTAAGCGAATTTCTGTTACTAAGTTCAAGTGTAGTTGTTTCAAGTTGTATTTTAGCTGAAGTAATAATTATAATAGACAGATCAAGTTCGAGCTTTTTCCAAAGTAACATCAATAACTGATACTATTTAGTCTTATTAATCTTATACCTGGAATAATTATTAACGAAACACAATTTTCAAATTACTTAAAAAAAGGAATATTTTTTACCGTGAACTACAGTTCATTTCACTTCAGTGTGCATGCTGGAAAAAATTCCTTTCCGATGACAAGATTCCATGGGTTTTCATATTTCAACGAAACACTTTCAGTGGTGTGACCATCGTTAAAAGGTTTTGTCACGAGCTGCAAATGAAACGTTCAACATTGTGGGATATGTACGTGTGGTCGGTGTATTGTACCTACGAATAACCTATCCCACGCGAAGTTCCTCGAACTATATACAGGCGCCCCGCTGTTTCTTCGCCCGAAGTGTCAAAATGTCCAAGGTAAACCACCCCGAAGGAGCCGGGATGCGTGCCCAAATGTGTTTCTTTCCAGGAAATACATCCTTATGTATATTGCAATAAGGTTTCAACCTGCGTCTGAAAATTTGTAAAGATTCGCGATTTTTATATCGCACAATGGATTATTATGGGGTATTCGGTTCAAAAGGCAAGTTTTAGGGGCTTCCTAGAATGTTTTATCGCTTTTACCTTGCTATGTAGATTAAATCAGGTGCAACCAGCACCTGATTTAATCTACATAGCAAGGTAGATTTAGGGGTGGTGCTTAAGTTTATAATAAAGATATTGTTATTATATGCGTATTTTGTTCTGATTAGTGTGAGATATTTTATTTCTAGAGATGTGCTCGTAGTTAAAATTGCAGAATTTGTGATGAAAAAGCCATTTACTAAAAGAAAAGTATGTAGCTGTCTCAGACCCATGAATTTTGTCTTTACTTTGCTTTTTTCTTTGCCAAATTTCGTAATCACATTTTTTCTAAGGTTGTTAATTTTTAGGTTAAGTTAACTAGTTAGTTCATAAATAAACATGATAAGTTTGTTTTAAATTCTACACTAATGACTTTATGTACGAAAATCAGGGGGAAAGTATTGTACGGTTTTGCTGGTTTTTAACGAATGTGAATTTCGAAGAACTTGCATCCATAATTTCACTTTCATGCATTGCGTATTTGCTCATAAGATGATGTTAATATAATGAGTTCTGTTTACATAATAAAATACTTTTTTAACATCAGTAATAATTTTCATATCCATTAACAAAGAAACTCCCGAAAGAAAATTTAAATGAAGTAGAAAAGTGTATAATAGGTAGGACGAAAAAACTCTTTGTTTTTATCTATATTAAACACACTGACCTCAATATATTATAGTGTCTATTACGCTACTAAAACATACATTTTAAAGATATTTTTGTTGGATTTTAACGTAACCTCAAAATTCGTAGAGCCTAAAAATCGTTCGGCCCACTACACGCTATTTGCCATCGACCATAAAACAATCAACACGATAATGATGGCCATTGTGTTTAAATATTTGTTGTTTAAACATTTCTCTTCCCATTTTAGTGACAAAGTGGCCACTTTAAAGTTTCGTGTTCGACAAAAAGCGAACCAATACCACAGAATATATATTAATTAGTCCAATACTTAGGCCCGATAGAATTACATAAAGTTATTACTTATTACTCGTAGTACTTATATTATTTCCAACTGATTTACAAGTTTCGATTGATTTTGATAAAATAACAACAACAAAATAGTCTCAACCAATTCAATCTGCTATTAAACATTATTGCGAGGCGAATACATCACATTTTAATCAGTAGCAGTATTAGGTGTGTTTATTTTTAGATCGAAATGTATTTAAACGGAGCAAAGATTAGTTTTCTAGGGAGGAGGCCGATCGACACGGCGGCAATCACGAGCATGCCGCTAAATAAATTCATTAGTTAAATCACCGCCGGCGGCGTTTATGTCGGCGACTTCAAAGGACCGCCAGCGCCCCCTTCGCTCGCACCCCGCGCAACCCGGCAGGGGCGCTTTACCCACAAAACCCGGTAAACAAAATAATATCGACCGAAGATAACCTCCTCCTTTTTTGAAGTTAGGTAAACAAAATAATATGGTTCAATATTTGATTTTTGTTTGTACGAGTGGATGTTTAGCGAGCAAACGCCCTCTCTTTGTGTTAATAATGAGGAGCAAACGGCAACTGTCACGTATCTTTTAAAATGTCTATGACTGCCTGTATAGATAAGATAAGATAGATAAGATACGCTATTTTTTTACTTATTTAATAAATAGTCTTGACTTGCAAAATATTTTACGAACAGGCAACAGGGCAGGCGAAAGCCAGAGCTGAAAATTCAGAGGTGATTGTCAGTTGTATGTTTTTCTCAACTCTACAAATTATGTAGAGCAACTCAACAACTATCTGTAAACACTTAGAAATTGTAGGAGCAAACATTAATAAAGGAACGTTATATGAAATTATTGATGAGATTTTAAATACATAAATTGTTTAATGGGTTATGGGGGTCAAAGGAAACACGAAATTAATTGAATTTGAATAAGAAATATTTTAACAGCTGCTTGTTAATTCCTCAAGCCCCGTAAGGCCCATATGGGCCGCGACAACAAAAGATTTCCTGGAATTGGTGATCGACGGATTAAAATCAAGGCATATCTAATAGTGACTACTCAATACAGTAGCGATTGCCATTTGCCGGGTCTAGTTAAGAATAAAAATAGTGGTAATTTTAAATCTTTTAGGTATGCTTGCAGACAGTAAACCACAAACACTCAAACAAGTGCATGTACCAAATTTGTAAGTCGCGTGCGGCGTGCCTAAAATGTTGATTTTATCAAACACTTGTTTGATAAAATCAATATTTTCAAGAACCTTCATTATTTGACATTTTAGGTAATAGAGTAAGAGCCTGCAATGGCCAGTCCTTCCTCCGTTTCGTAAAGCTGAAAGTTTACCTGTTTGTGGCCTTTACAGAGGTGACCACGACCAGCAACTATGGAGTTTCGATCGCGATTACTTTAGGAGGTACATATGAACATATGAACACACTGAAGGTCTACTTGACCTTCCAGAAAGAGTAAAGCTCAATTTCATAGCTTATATTCTTTGTGGTAAGTGCAGGAATCTCGTCTTCCAGTGCCGTACATTTTTGACACCTGGCAGATACCCTTAAACTCAGTGGCGGATTTACCCTAAGGCCCAGTAGGCCCGGGCCTAGGGCGATCAAATATAGAGGGCGGCAAATCGTGCAAAAAAATTTGTAATAGGTGCGACTGCAGTGTGAAGCTAGTGGCAATGGGCGCGACTCTGGACGGACTCTATATTTTAATAGTGAATAAGGTTGTTTTTTTTTTGTTTTTTAACAAACTAAATTTTGGAAATTAAAAAACAAACTACTGCAAGGTCTCAGTTGTGTGCAGTAAATATGCGTGGTGGCTTCTCAGTTATTAAAATTTGACTGTTTTTGGTGAGATATTTTAAAGCTCGTGTACCGTTTGGTATGATATACCGTTTATCTTTCTATATGACTATTTTTGCGTATAAAAATTATAAATAATTTCGTAGTTAATGTATCGTACATATAGAATAGTTTGTACGTTTAGTTTAACCTGTTTCGGCCCAGGACTCCACTCGAGGTACACCTATCTTCAGTGGCTCATAAGTCATAAGTCATAACATAACTAATGCTATTCGCGCCTAAATAGCCCTGCAGTCACTATAGTGGGATTGACCTCGGAAAATCGAGATGCCCAGTATATTACCACGTAAAAACTTAATTGGTTTGGCATCCTAAAACAGTTCTCAAAATCCGTACTTCTCGAACTCGAACCGCCGAACCGATTTTGCTGAAATTTTGCATGGAGATTCTTTAAGGCCCGAGAAAGGACATTGGATAGTTTTTATCCCGGAAAATGTACGGTTCCGCGGGATAAACGAATTTTGGTGCAACGAAGTTGCGGGCATTATCTAGTTCACATATTTAATTGTCATTGGTCAGAAGTCACAAAAATCGTTTTTTTTTCTTTTTTTGCAAATATTTAGTTTTCTATGCGTTTTACGTTTTTTGTATAAATAGGAAAGTTGTAGAGAATTAAATTCTTTACAACTTGAACTGTTTTCCAAATAGAGGGCGTAGAGCGCGCGGTCGGAGAATTATCTGAGATCAACTGGTAGTCTCGATCAAAAACTCATACTTAAATTTATTTCTAAACATAAAATTATCATTTTTTTACACCTTGACACAACAATTGTGGACTAATATATCACGTTACACTTAGGAATTATTTAAAATCTTAAAGTCAGTAAATAGTATTTCTTTACTTATTATAGTTTTTTGGCGGGGTTTTTTTTTTTCATTTCTTAATTTAATTTAATTTGATGCTTTTTAAACTTTTGCTGGTTATAGTGCAGAATAATATGCAAAGAATACTCGTACCGTCTATGAATGTCCTCTTGGATGAGCCCGTCAATATGAGCCCAAACACGAAACCTCCACTTTGGGTTCATACGGAGCTCGACTCCTATAGAATCCAGGTGATGCTGCAGCAGCAGCATGCAAATATTTACTGTTAATATACGTCTTACTGATTGTCGCAATCAAAATGAGCCCAAACACGAAACCTCTGCTCTAAGTTGGTAAGGAGTTGGGTATCATATTGATTACCAGATAATGCTGCAACACCAGATCAACTTTCCATTAATGTGTATGTTATTCATAAATATCACGAACCAGAATGCAAAATATAAAACTCATCAAACAACTGCAAGTTGCTAACGGCCATTCACGTACCAGAAAAACAGCGATTTTCCAGCACTGAACAGGCTGATGATGACGAACTATAGCTAAGAGCACTCTCGATCATGTCAGCTTTCGAACAAAAAAAACTAGATCAAAATCGGTCCACCCGTTTGGATGCTACGATGCCACGGACAGATACACACACAGACAGATAAACAGACAGACAGACAGACACGTCAAACTTATAACGCCCCTTTTGTCGGGGGTTAAAAATGGGAATAAAGGAATTCATGAACTATGTATCTAGTAATGATGGGTGCTGAGAAAGGGGCGGCACATGGCCTGGGGCCTACAGCAGCCAGGACTGCAAATCCGCCACTGCTTAAACTTTCTTAAAGAATAGGACTTTAATTTTTAAGGGTGTCCAGCAGTGGGAAACAACTGTCAAAAATGTCCGGTACTGGAAGACGTGATTCCTCCACTTACCGCAAAGAATATAAGTTGTTATGAAATTAAGCTTTATTCTTTTTGGAAGGTCAGGTGGACCTTCAGAACTGGATACCTCCTCAAATAACCGCGACCGAAATTCCATAGTAACGACCTGAAACTATAGAGTTTCGGTCGCGGCGGTCCTTGCCTCTGTAAAGGCCACAATTAGGTAAACTTTCAGCTTTACGAAACGGAGGAAGGTCTGACCATTGCAGGCTCTTGGTCCATAATATGTAAGTCAATGGTAGAAATGTAATTATTATACCTTTAAATAAAATATGTAAACGACGTGATTTAAATTATATCTTTCCAAAATCTAGAAAATCGCCGTCACTGAGGATTCGACTCTAAAATATATTTAAGAGCGTCACACATTCAAAAGTTAAAACTGGGCCACTTTCAATGCCCAGCTACTGGACTATGACGCAAACTTCTTGATATAATTAATGTTTATTTTGGTTTGGAACAATCGCGTCGTTGTGCTGACCATATGAAACCAACAGTTGCCGTTGCATTCAGTGTCATTTAATGCCTTTAAAGTTTTATTTCACTGCATCACTGATCACTTCCCCTTCTCTTAAAAGGTTAGAGGAAGAGAGGTATAGCACGTGTGTGGTCCTCAGGCTGCGCGCTCGGCTGTTCTCGGAAGACTTCGGGAACCTTCGTGCAGCAGAGCGGCAACATAATCGGTCGAATCATAATGGCGGCTCGACAAACATCCAGTCCCGTCAGTGTATTCGGCCAATATTTGACTCAGTGCTACTCGCGCCGCGCCAGTGAGAGGTCGCTGTGGACGTGCGTCGTGTGTTTGAAATTGTTTAGTTTCGTGTTCGCCGGGCAGTGATAAACAGAAGTGACGAATTCCGGTATACATAAGTGTGTGGTTATGCGGCGGCGAGTGATATGACAGCTTTCGCCACCAGACGGATTCCGGCCGTCTTCATGAGGATACTGGTGACAAGTCTGGCCCCGAGATCATGGTGGCTCCCGATTCCGAGGCAGCTTCGAATCCTCGGATAACGTCTAGTCACGAAATTCCATCCGTCACGGAGGCTCGCCACAACGGCGATCTGTACATACGCACCAGTTGGGTGGATGCAGCTCTAGCTCTCTCCGAACTCGAAAAGGTGCAGTGCTTGGATGTTGGATGATTTCAGTGTCCATTTTCGTTAATCATATTGCACGTGTGATTGTTTTTCTGCGAATGTCACTTGCGAGTTGCGCCAGGAACGCGGCAGCGCGAAACCGTGGCGCCAACTAGTGGGAGTCGTGCGTACTATCAAGGCCGCGCGTATTTTAAAGGCCTTTACGCAAGTAAAATGTCATTGATAACGGACTTATTTTACGCTACGCTTACGACATCTAAGCTTTTGTATTACATTTGCCATAGTGAAGAAATCCTGTGTTTTATAAAGTCCTATAATCTAGAATATAGTTCTTGCGCGTCCATCAATTAAAGGTTCATGATTTTTTTCAATATAACGTTCCGTTTGTGTAAGTGCAAGGAAATAAACGCAAATCAGATTTATAGCTATCAACAATATTATATCAAAAACTTTTCTAGATTAATACACACTGGATAGTAAATATATAAATAGATATTTTATTTAAATAGAAAACAATATTATACTGCTATCCGAAACATTCGTTAGTATTACTGAATTTATAAACTCAGTTATAGTCAATAAAGCGAAGTTGTTTAATCTGGCTAGACTGTGATACGTTAACGTATCAAAGTTCACAGTATCAAAGCAATAACGAATTTTCGAATCAAAACAATATACAAATAAATAATTACATAATGAACAAATATAATTTATGTAATAAATAAGTAAGTACTGCATTGAAAGGTGTAAGCTACAAAAAATTTCAAGTACCTGTTAGGAATATAAGGTTACGAAGAAAAGAAACAATAAACTAACAATAATACATTGAAAAAGATGGATTGTAAAACGAATAGTCAGTTGCAAACAATGTCAAAGAAAAAAGAGCTTTAACGGTCCCAAAATACAAAACTGAAAATAACAACTGTATCCCAACTAGGAGTCGAATTCAAAGAAGGCAAAGGAAGGATAGTTCCGAGAAGGCCACACAATGAGAGGTTGTTCATCCCCGCTGTACATCAACCCCGTTTGTAAAAAAATTCTCGAGATAAAGTCACGACAACATTAACTTAATTATGAAATATAAGTGATCTCAGTAAAAAACTATACAGGGAAACGTCGTGAAAGTTCAAAATTGTCCGACAAAAAAACAACAGCTGGCTTAATGATAATGGGCGGTGTGATATAGGTATTTTGTAAGTAGTATGCGAGATGAAGCAATTATGAGCGAGGGCTCGGCGCCGATAGAGACATCAACGCGAGCGGCCTCACAATACCACACAAAATTATACTGGAAACACTACCTTTATGTGCCCGACATTAATTTCCTCGTTGAATTGTTTTATGTGTTTATGTTAGAAGTTATTTTATTCGTAACATTAGCAATAAATTTTATGTTATGACCGAATAACTTGGGTAAAATAAAGAACAATAATATTTTACATCTCTTTTAGAATCACTTAAGATTTTATTTTTATGCCAATTTTTATTTGGCTTTTAATAACGTTCCTAAAATCATAATCAAATGGGCAATAGTTAAAGCTTCCTTGACGATAACGTCTAATTTACGATAGTCGTAAAAGGTATTATCGAAATAAATAAATCGATCTCGGATCAGAAGATAAATTTAAAATAATATAAGAATGCTCTTCCAAAAGTTTTTATGTCTGTTACGACCGCACAGCGTTCGCCTCGTGGAATTGAGACATCTTGTGGTTTCCGATCGTTTATCTCTTTCTCGCATGGTTAAAGAATGGTTGCTTTCCTTATCCTAAAGTCGGATTTACTTTCTCCCTCCCGCACGTTTCCACGCGTATTTTTCATCTTCTTCCAAACATTGCGTGTGCCAGCCGCCGGCAGCTGCATTGGATACCTATAAATGAATGTACATTGTACACCCACAATTTTCAAAGGTGCATCGGACTTCTGGGTCGTTTCAGTTAAACCATCTACTTTTGTTAGAAAAGTTATGTTATAATGTTGTTATTCAAATAATTTGTATTTTGCTCTTTATGTTTTTAACTAGGTATAGCTACCTATTGTTCTACTGTAGTTATACTCTAGAAGTCTAGAGTCTAGATGTTTCTAATGGACTTTTGCTCGAAACATAATCCATAATAATATTTCGTTTAAATTCAACATTTTCCAGAACGTCCAATCTTCAGCTCAGTGAACGCAACACGTGGCATGTCTTACATTATTGCATATTTTCCATTCCACTGATCTCCAATCTGATCCTACTGGCTTACACCAACCAGATGTTCTGAGTACTACGTGGACCCAGGATACCATAATATAAAAAACAAAATATTGAGGACTACAAGTACGTTCTGCTGTCGCTTAGGTGCTATACAAAAAATAATCTCAAAAATATTTTATATCGTGACTTAAAAAATCTTATTCCAACTAAAATCTTGTTAAAGGTCTTCAAAACATCTAGAAAATGTTCAAATAATAAACTATTAGCTTCTATTTGCAAACCTGGACAATCAATTTGATTAAAAACAGAAAATGTTCTCACTAATATAGCCTGTTTCTATGTTGCTAGTGTGGCTGCTAGAGAATGGTTGTAGTAAAAATCTAAAATGTTTAAGTAACCTAGTTCATGTGTCCACCACATGGTAGTCCCGACCGGTTTGTTACAATACATCCACACACTTTCTCAATGATTACTTTGTAAGGTATAGGAAATCAGAAATAATCCTCATTTCTATTTAACAAGTACAGTTTAAGAAAACTATAGTACCTAAATCATAATGAATTTTAAATGTTGTTAGTCTCGCTATAATGTGTTAAATCGATGCCGATTTAGCTAATTTTAAAATAAGTGGAAATTCAGGGAAAGTTTATAAGTTACACGAAATTCACCGGGACATCTTGTCATTCATAAAAACAATAATATTATGTACAGATATAATTCATTGACTTAGAAATAACATAGCCTACTACCAAATTATAAAATAAACTTTTATCATGGTTGTTATTTTATATTCTGTTGGGTGAAGGTTGGTCTTTATTGGTTTGATAAAATGGCTCAATGTCTGTGATGTAATCCAAATAATATTTTAAACTTTAGTTTCATTCAAATAAATGTTGTTTAATTTATGGATTACATTATGTTTAAGGTCATAGGATCACAGCTACTTCTAAAGTCGTTACAACTATTTTAGTATCTTTTTGGCTTTGACTAGTTACTTATTTGGTTTTGTTTGCTGGAGATATTGTAACTACTTCAGCTATAATACTTATCAATATTTTTCTTGAAATAAACAAAGATACGTCGTTAAACTATGTGTAGGTTGCATAATAGTGTTATTAAGTAGAATGAGGCGAGCGCACGATATTCCATGCATGCTGGATAATGTTGGTGCTGTCCACACCCACGGCCCATTATATGCAGATAACCGGAACTCTGCTCGTGTTTGGTATTATTGGTCCACTCCAAAAATATCCAATTTAAAGTGACTTGAATTAGTAATATTTCTGGATCTCAATTTCTTATTATTAATAGTAATTTTATTTAAACTATACTACTACTATACATTGAAATTGATTCATATGAGAATCCTGGATCTACGTTGTTTGATCGAGTTATATAAATTCAACGTATGACATATAAAGCAACGAAATTATGTAGGTCCACCATTTGTCTATGAATAAAATTCTCCGATAGAACAAGTATGCTAACAAGTTAATTTTGCCATGCATAAATTCTCAATTAAATCTGGAAATAGTATCGTATATTTTGACGAGGCAATCAAATACGATAGTATAAGTTCAACCCGTGATAAGAGAAAGCCGACAGGCGACTCGGTCCACAACTCCACATGTATTCTAAATTTATCTCGCCGTTTCCTTTCATATGATAAAGAGTTGTTTACATAATTTGTGTATTAATAGCGGATGAGTTACTCATAAATAGTACGTTATTTAAGCGATATCAAAAGAAAAAGTCTTTGATAGCAATTTTGTGATCGTCGTTAATTTTTTTTGAGGAATAGCCTATTTTCAAGAAAACTCCAACCAGGGAATTGGATACACAACATACTCATAAGATAAATGAAAATCTTAGCAATAATAAATCTTGCAATATTATGAATATCACAGAGTATTTATTATAACACGTCAGCAAATGTTTATAAAGCTGGTGCAAATTCAGTAGCACGTGAAAACGTGCCTGGAGTGACCTGATCCGTTATCCGCAGGAAGTGCGCTCTCAGACGCAGCGCTCGGGGATCCTTAAACTAATCCTACTTGCGTCAGGATTCATGTTTATCAATGATATTGTAACGGAATAGTCCGGAGCATTTGATAAGATCCTTTCGATGGAATTGTATTTTAAAAGAGCTTCAAATTTGTCAAATATTGCGTTATGCGTAGTTCTCATTCATAAATTCAAATGCATTACGATTTGTTTACATGAAATATTTTCTATTTGCTTTCGTATGCTCGTCATATCGGTTTATCGTTAATTACAATATTATTAATTACAATTAATGTCTGTTCGAAGACAGATGAAAACATTATAATATTGTGTTTCAAGAAATACTATCATTTACAACAAATAACTTATAACAGTTATCATTTATTGATAAATCAAAAGGTATACATTATGCAAAGCATAAATGGGCGTTCTGCAAGGAAATGTTGTCGATCCACTAGTCTATTGTTACTTCATTTCTAAAAATTAGAACTTAATATTAATATTATGTTTAAGTACGTGGTCGAATCCAAAGGATATTATTTAATTTCATGTTTTCTTTCAAGAAATGAGAGGAAAAACAACGTTTGGTCAAAAATAGAGAGTTTTAACATTGAGAATTGCTTCTGTGAATTTCGTGCACGTCAGAACAGGTTATCAAAATAATTGCAGATGCATTGCACACCCACAATATACGCACCTGCCACATTAGTAATATGTTGCATGAATGGCGAGTCTCCATGGAGGTAGCTATAGTATTGCGTATTCTCCACGTGGGCCGCGGCGTGGGGCGCGGTAAGGGGGGGAGGGCACATTCCGGCTGTGACGTCACGCCCACCCAGCGAGCCTCGGCCGTTCCTTTTGCCAGATTACTTGAGCTTATCACGATCGGATACAGATTGTCATTCATTTTCTGAAACACAATTAAAGTTGAAATTGTGAAATCTCAATTTAATGAAATTGCGTCCAGGACTGAGGTGTTACAAGTATAAAATCATAAACATCGATATTACATAGTTGGTACTAGGATGGAAACAATCTACACGTTGAATGACACATATTATGGTGACAAATCCATATCCATACTAATATTATAAATGCGAAAGTGTGTCTGTCTGTCTGTCCGTCTGTCTGTTTGTCTGTTACCTCTTCACGCCCAAACCGCTGAACCGATTTTGCTGAAATTTGGCATAGAGATACTTTGAGTCCCGGGAAAGGACATATTAGGATACTTTTTGTTCCGGAAAAATGTACTGTTCCAGTTTTGGCGCAACGGAGTTGCAGGTATCCTCTAGTAGGAAATATTATGGCGTCCATTATTGACTTTTACTAGAGATTTGACAGTTCATCTGACATTTTGTTATAGTTAAAGTTAAGGTTAAAGTAAGTTGGTGCACCGTGGAACCCACCAAGTTGAATGCTAGAACAGTTAATACTTCATATGCTATAACGTTTCATAATTTATGAATATTTCAGTATTAGAAAAAAACTTGATAAATTCGGGGTCGTAGGTCACAGTAATTGTTGGGTCATTCAATAACTCAGCCAAAAAGCTTAACTCACTAAATTGGGGACCTACGACCTTGTAGATATTTCTCAATGAATTATGGCCGCGAGTCGCGACTCAATTTATTCCGTAAGCTGTATCAATATCAATTTTGTCATATTTGCCAAATTGGTTTTATATTATGATTGAGCATGAGGTTCGGACACGTTTCATATCCTTTCGCCAGTCGATATATCTCTTCATCTGCAGACTTTTCTACATAAATTCTCACTTAGTTTTTAATTACTGAGATTATAGTGCAAGATTCAAGCCAAGAATCTTGAGAAAATAAAAATACTTACAATTTGTTTTAATTATTTTTGATCAGTATGAGAGATATCTAGTTTGGTTCAGAGTTTTAGGCTGCGTATCAACTGAAGCGGAGCGGAGCTTAGCGGTGCCCGAATTGACCAATCGTGCTATTCCAGCGGAGTGACAGCGAAGATTTCGAGCATGGTGATTTGTCAATTCGGCACCGCTAAGCTCTGCCGCTTCAGTGGAAACACAGCCTAAAGACGGGAAAAGTAATTCTATATATTATGTATATGTTACCGTAAGAATGCAGAATACGTTAACTTGCACATTACCTAGGTAATCTGCAGATTCCCTAATACCATCCGTTAAAGTGTGCAATTTCAAAATAAAAAAGCTTAAACAGTGCAACCTTAATATAACGAATCTCAATATAACGACTTCCTCGATTTAACGAATTATTCATAATCCCCCTGAATTGTCCTTATGAGTCAATATAAAATATACCTTTACATTGCGAACATTTTTTGTGAACATTCTCTATATAACGAATTTTCAACTATCAAGAAAAAGTATAAATACCTCTAATTAACGAATTTTTTTACCCCAAAACCTTTATATAAAGTTTTCACCAATGTTATATGACTCTCATAGTGCATTATTTATGTCGCGACATGTTTCGTACACGCATATTTTGGTCGTAAAACAATCATTGTTGTTTTTTGTTGCTGTTTAAAGAGTTGATTAGAGAAAAAATCAGTACAAAATGGTCTCAAAATAACTGTTCAACAGATGTTAATTTTTTTGTGGTAATACCGTTAGGCTCGTCAGTATTGTTAAAGATTTAAGTAAGTTAAACGTCAGTATTGTTAAAGATTTAAGTTAAAATGGTTGAGAAACGTAAAAGGTGTTCCTTATCGGTTGCAGAAAAGCGAAACATTATTAATTACGTTGACAAAAATCCTACGACGAAAAAATTAGACATAGCTAATAAGTTCGGAATTTCGGCAAGTACGTTGTCGTTTATTAGATTTCGATTTCGATCGATTAAGAAATTTATTAGTAAAAATTATTCGCTTTATCAAAATGAGTACGTAATGTTGAGATAAATTAAACTAATTTTTTCACCTCTTTATTACGAATTTTGGACCAACCTAACCTCAATATAACAAACCTCAGTTCAACGAATTACTTGATATAACGAATAATTTCTTATTCCCCTCAGATTTGCTAAATCGGAGTTACACTTTGCACTTAACTGAGTTAGTTTGCATTCTCTTCCTTCGTAAAAGTCCTAAAAACTGTAACTTAAGCTTAAACAACAACAGTCAACCTAAGACTGTTGTTGTTTTGATTGTTTTTTTCTGATTGATACGATCTGTTATATTTTATTAGTGGACTCAGATTTCACTTAAAAATTAGTAATACATAATATGTAAAAGTTTTTAGACTAAAACAAAGGAATATATTATATTCCTTTGTTTATGTCCAAAAACTTAATATATGTATTTATTAATTCTCTAAAACTAAATAACATGTTCTATTCAAACAAGAACCTGTTTTATGTAATTTAATGAGAATGGAATAAACTTTTTGCACTTTAACTGACTCACCCAGATAATCTGCAGAATACCTTGTTAATCTGCAATCTGGTTTACGCACATTAACGGTAACATATTATATATAAAACTCAAAGGTCAAACTGATTGACATGGTGATCTATCAACGCACAGCCCAAACCACTGGACGGATTGGGCTGCAATTTTGCATGCAGGTAGATGTTTGAAAGGATTTCGATAAATTCCAACCCCAAGGGGTTAAAATAGGGGATGAAAGTTTGTATATAATAATACTTCTTAACGCGAGCGAAGCCGCAGGCATAAGCTCGTATAACATAAAATTATTTTTCAGAAAAAGAAACCTTAGATAAAGATCGTTACTTTTGCATTGGGAAGTTTTGGACTTTTTTCATATTTTTAGTCAAAAAAATCAGCAAAACCCTGATGATGCTAAAAAAACAATTTATTATATCTAAATTATCTCGCTTAAAGTAAAAGTTAAAAATTTTAACACAAAAAATATCAACTTCTAACGAAAGCTTAGATAAGTTATTGCTAGTTATTTATGATGCTAGTTTATTTTCCGTTGTATTTAAATAAAATTATGAGTAGATAGTTATTGATGGCAGGTATGTAATAAGGCAGACGTGTTATTAAAGTTGATGTAAGTTCAGGTTCGTGAATGCTCCCTTTTAGTTTTGAGTTGAATCACCATGGCGCCACGTAGCTCGACCATAGAATAAGTGGGCGCAGAAGACAAGACATTTCAAGCTTGAAAAATGTGTATTACTGTATACCTACTGACGTTAAATGTGGATGATAGTATAGAATTTGTCGGTACAATATGATTTACTATTACAAGTTGGCAAATGTCGCAAATATAAATGAACCATTTAGTGATATTACGCTGTTAAAAGCTTTGAACGATTCACTAATTCAGCGTTCCATATTATAGAGCGCTATCTCTAACATAGTAAAAGGAACATTCTAATAAAAAATCGGTTGTCTGTAAAGTCGGTTTACTGACGATAGTTGAACGTGACAACGTCATAGCCTTAATCCCTCAGTTCCAGGAAAAATCTATGGAAAAAGTTGGCAGGTCAATGTGCAAAAAAAAAAAATGGCGCCCGGCCTACCCTCTTTGTAAAATTAATGTAATATGTATAGGAGGACCCAACATCCATTGTTAGGTCCTCCTATTCACTTAAGATTTTGCTAAGCTTAAGCTTAGCTAAGATTTTTTAAAGTAAAGTTTGAAGTAAAGTCTGAGTTAAGTCTAAGATCGCTCTATAGATTTCACAATAAGTCATCGAAATACGTAATATAATCGAAACAAAGAGCGCGGCCCAGGTGGGCCTTACGGTTGTTGAAGAGACTTGAGAGTGTAAATGGAACGCCTCAGAGCTGTCAGCGAGGTAACGCCGCATGAATTGTCATGTTTTTCGGGCGCGCAGCCCATATCGAAATATAAGACGTTAGCACGTCAAAATATTTTGATTTATATTAAGCTTCAACATTTTACAATTTAAAAACACCTGTGGAAGAAAATACTGTAAAGTTTTGTATGCCGTTATCAAAAATGTATACTTATGTAGTTTATTTTTTCTCTCTTCAAAACATGAACATCTAATTATTGTATTACCTACTTTCTCAGGAAATGAACAATATCTAGCTGCATAAGCAGCATGACATAACAGTACGCCGACGGGTTCTTCAGTATATCGTATTTTACCTTCAGGGTAAACTTATTCTCAGTACACGACGGGTTCTTCGGTATACCGTACGTGATCTTACCTTCTGGGTAAACTTATTCTGTGTGCCGGCACTACTCGACAGCGCCCCCAGCGTTCTCCACTCTTTCATTTATCACAATCGCTACACAAATTATTTTAACGTTTAAAATATCCGATACTTTACTTAAATGATGTACCGCTAGTTCTGATCTTTACATGAGATTACGGCTACTGTTTAATGTTCATCCTTGGTCATTTACATCGGTAATGTTGTGTCTGTACTATTATTTTTAATGTCAAGTACAGAATGCATCATGTATACCTATTTGTGCAAGAAAATATTAACATGCTTTGCGAATTGCTTATGAAGTTATGATCTCAATTTTTGAGTCTTTTCTCTTTTTATTTACTTAGATGTTATCGTATTGCATTGGCTAGTTTCGACAGTGAAGTTAGCTCGGCAAGGCTTTAAATGAACGTGGTAAGCAGCGCCCCTGCCCACGTTCATCTAAAGCCTTGTCGCAATTTAACTGCTAAGTGTAATGTCAAATCCCATACATTTATGATATCTTACTTCGTTGTCGATAGAAGTTGGTACTATAAATATTCTGTGACAGAAGCCAAAATACAATATGACTAAATACCCTGAATTATATGCATAAATGTAAAGTCTGTACTGACATGTCACCTCTATTTTTACAGGGTAATATCGAGGGCGGGCGAACGTCGCTGTGGATCCGCGCGTGGCTCCAGGAGCAGCTGTTCGTATTGGGCTGTTTCCTACAGGGAGACGCCGGCAAAGTCCTCTTCGTCGCCATCCTAGTTCTATCCACGTTCTGCGTCGGTCTCAAATCCGCGCAAATACACACCAGAGTCGACCAACTTTGGGTTCAAGGTACGTTATCATTTGACGGAGGCTATTCCCAGCAGTGGGACAGCATAGGCTAATAAAAATGTACATGTTATATCCAAACTAAGTGACAATATAATACTTTAGGGTGTGTATGCCCCTTTTATAGAGTTCACTGGGAAAGCAGCAGCACTAAAAGATTTACTTTTGACTTCCACGTTTTACTTAGTATACCACTAAGTTTTATTACACCCTGTATATTATTAAGGAACATCTGATACGTATTGTGGAATTGGCTCCAACGATGAATACAAAAGTGGACGATGTCTGATCCGAGCCGCTTCCGTCTTTCGGTGCGTGCCCAGCATGCAACGAGACAACACACGGCACCGCTCACTAAACCTCTTTTACGACAAACACGGCAAATTGAAATGCTTCAATCGCTTTTTATAATGCCTCCCTGCGTCCGGTTCGCGAGAGTTATTGTATATCAAATGAGCTATTATAGCACCGAAGTAAATGTATAATTGTCGCCAGGAGCTATTTAATAGCTGGAACGTGTTGTCACAGTCGGGCGTGCCTCAGGATAAATGCAACCATTTGCATTACAAATTAATGCTAATGTACAAATAAATAATAATCGGTGACCGATTCTGTATACTAATAGTAATAGCATTTAGGAATATGGGGTGTAGCATGTTCATATTCTAGTCTCTGAATTAAGCTTAGTTTTTAATTTTTATTCAATTTGGAAGAATACTGTATATTATGCATTACTTTAAGTGTCTCTTGTCAGTAACTTTAGATTTTTAATATCATCATCATTTTTTATCAGTTCCTTCATTGTATGCTTATTTTTCCGGCTTTGTTCCAATACGTTTTACCATTCAACCAGTCCAAACAATTAATAATTATAATCTTCTACAAGTTTTCAATACTTAATTCAAGTTGCTATTCATCTGTTTGAAATCTCGTATTCTTTCATTGATTTAAGAATTATGTTTCGATTTTGTTGCTCTAACTGTAATGCCAACTGATATCGGTTATATATCGCTTTGCCTTATCTCCTGACTTCGAACCACACGTAAATAATATGCCAGACTCCAGAGTAATAGATCTTACGCGGTATTTTGGTGTCGGTCGCGAAATGTCAGTTTTATTGTACCTTTCTAACATTTTATTAGCAATTTATTGCGAGGTCTGCGTTGTTTATTGGGAGCATTGGGTGGTCGGCTGTCAAATCGTAAAGTTCCCCTCCATAAATAGTTTCGATACTTACCCGGCTACGGATTTAGTTACTGTACGGCTCGCTGATATAATGAATATTCAAAAACTTTTCTCGTCTAAAGACTGTGTTAGATTAAAATTTAAATATAGGTATTAGGTTTGGTATATTATATGCCTTCTTTGAGAATTTTGAACGTGTCAAGGAAGGAAAAAATCGGTCCTTTCTCTTAGTTCCCACAAAAATAGGGAAGGAAGTGCTTCTTATGCGGGCGGTTTGATTTCAATTGAATGTTTCTGGAGAGAATTTCCTCGTCGGTCTGATTTTACTAGCAGTTCTGTCAGCAGATTTCATTAACGTTAACTAGTATGGAATTTGTGTTGTTTTTTGGTGATCGATGATTATAATACATAATTATTTATTAACATTTTACGGTTAAGTATAGTTCCTAAAGTAAAAATTAGATCAAAATAATAGTTCAACCATAGGTACAATGAAACTTCTAATTTTACTGGCCACGACAAATGTTACCTTCATAAAATATGTGGCTCTTATTTCGTTTCATCCGATAATATTTTTTATTCACAAGTAGGTAGAGAATAGCAGGATTAAAAACGTTGTGCCAATTTGCAAGCAGCTGCTGTAAGAGGAAATGGGCGAATATAATAGCCACCTGTTCTTCTGAGATTATACTTTTTGTTGACTCAAAAAACTTTATTGTTATATGATTGCTACTAACAAAATGTACACAAAAAATAACGATGCAAAAATGAATACAATTCTTTGTAATAAATCATCAGCATTAACTATATAAACAGCTTTATAACATTGTAGAGAAGAGGATTCAGACGATCAGCAAGTGAAAACTTAGCAATATTTTTTTCGATTCGATTATCACGAGTATTTAATAGAAATGGTATTATTCAATCCAGTTATTTAAATCACGGCTGCGATGTTATTACATATGGTAAATAAACTAGTTATGAGCCTCCAGAGTCCAGCTACTGTTCAAATAACTGACGCCCAGCCCCCACAAAAAGTTTCCGTAACAAAGGCGATCGCTAAACAATGCGTACGTCCAAAGTCACCTAACAACTTAATTAGGTGGCCCACGGTGCTCGTAAATATCCCCACGTGAAATTACAGCCAATAAAACAAAAAAACTATAACACATTTATCGGCTCACAAAAAATGGGATATTTGATTGTCCGCCGTCTTTTGTACGACGACGTCGTGCTGCGCCCGCGCCGCCCGCCGACCTGCCCGGCCGACTTTATTACTTGAGCCCTCACCAAATTGAGATGTCTTCCCGCTTTAAATGCTTTTGAAACGACTCACAGTTTCTCGAACGCTGGCCGACGAACGGCGTATAAAATGTCTGTAACTTTATTCAAATCTAACATTAGTGTTCGGGAATATTTAAATTCATATTAATTGCAAATAAATTATTGGTATACGTCTCGGGTTTTTGCTAATCTTCAGATTAACATGAGAACATAATATTTCTTTTTATGGAGGAGACCGACATGATAAATGACATTGTTGTTTATGAAGACGCTATAGCAGGTTAAGGTACAGGTAGTGAAGAAATTGAAATGCTTAATATGCATGGTACATAAATGTAATTATCATAGACCACCATGTAAAAGACATAAATGTTCATACATAATAATTGAGATAACTGATAAGTGATAAGGATAACAGAATAAAGACCGACCGATTTTTCATCGGTGACAACTGACAACAGTAGGAAACATTTTTGCTTAAAGCTCCATTTAAGCAATACTGCTCTCTGGGATTGTTTAATTTAAAACAGGGACGAGTAGATCCCTTCGATGAAGTAGGTACTGAACCTCACCTACATTCCGGGAACTGGTGAGATATAAAAGAGCTTACGTTCCGACTTAATTCACCCGGCATTCACAACTTGCCGCAATCCAACCATGTACTTATATCTCAATGAATCCAACACAAATACAATATTTTGCAACGAGTTCGTGTAAACGGGCATCCTATTTGAATATCAATTTCATATTTATGCAAAGGCTCGACGGGATTAAATCTATAAATTGCGAGTTCTTTCGCTAAGTAACTCGAGTCCTAGATTAATAACGCCGTCGGTCTCGTCTCGTTTGTGCGAGCCGCCAGCTGCTAAGGACACGGATTGTTTATTCCGCCATCCATCTGTTATCTACGCGGGCTAATTTGCATAGAGGGCTCGGGTGGAGGGACGGAGGGCCGGACCACACGGACACAGCGCCGCGCGCGCGGGTGGCCACAACCACATGCGCGCCGCGCACGTAGCCCTCCCTTCTCCCCGCGCGCCGCACCCCGCACCCCCGCGCGGGCCCGCAACGTCATTCATTGCGATCGTCCGCGCCGATCGCCCGCTACCGCATCGAGTAGAAATGTTGTCATTATCGACGCGTACGCATTTAGAATGCAATAAAAGCCCTGACATTCGTGTGGTTACCGACGTGCAATAAAGATGTAGATTGTATAATACAATGAGAAGAGCAGTTTGAATAACAAAACGTTAAAATGAATTCGACGGTTTTGCTCATTTCTGACTTGTGCCGGTTTAACGAGGTTCAAATTGGAAATTATTTTAAACTAGATGACCCGTGAATTTCATATCACTCTAATTCTAAATTGTTTCATCACATAAATCTTCCTAGGACTTCCACGAATATTTATTTGGCTAAAATCAGCCAAATTGGTTCAGCATTTCTCGAGTTGTAGCGAGACCGCATGTAAAGTCATAACCAGATTACGTTCTAGGTAACTGTAGCAGCAACCACCCCAAAACTTCTAATTTAGGTCAACCCACAATAGCAAAGTGTGTTTTATTTACTCCAATAAACAATAATATCGAATCCTGTACTACGGCTTAGGGATACGTTAGAGTCGTAAATCGCACCCACGTCTTTGGTAGGTGTTAAAATAGACGCCTTGTGCGGGCGCAACGTCCTCCACTCGCCTGTAATAATCCTTGATATCCGGAATAACTTAAGTCTCTCTATGGATATACATATTCATATTTTATTACTCCTCAAAAGCATGCAACACAGTCCACAGTCTTAAGTCATTTAAACTAAAGAATAAAATCAAAATCAAACGTTACATGTTTGCAGGTTATATAAAAAATTTAATAGAGATACCGAATTACCTACAACAAAAACACTTTAATTTATTTCACTCGGTTTAACATGACGAAAAAAATCTTGACAACTCAATCACGTTTTTGTTAAAGACGTTTTTAGCGCGTTTAGCTCATTTGCATACAGAACGTTCCGCGAATCATTAGCGAATCACTCCTTACTCCAGTGTAGTGAACCCACCATTACACTGACAAGAATTTTTCTAGATGTTAACAATATACATTATATATCTATCGGTTATACTTTTATAGAATTTGTAGTAGTAAACGAGAATTTGCCAGGAACTGTTAATGAACTAATTAAAACACCTTTGGAATCTGATAAGCATCGAGTCGCCCAAACATTTCACGTTGCTCGATTTTTTCGACACCTCCCGAAGCTAATTCTCGCAAAAAATAAAAGGCAGCCGATAAATCTACGGCTCGGTGTTAATTGGAACGAATCTTTGCGACATCCCGTGACGCGCCGGATGCAGGGACGTCGCCACTTTAAAAATCCATTATGGTTATCATTATGGATAACGTAATATTCTCTTTGATGTCTTCTTTAAAGGTTCGATAAACTCGAAAGGGAAAAGTAGAAGGGATCGGACAAGATGAAATACTTTAGAAAGTAAAACATTGAATCTAATTGAACAAGTAGGGACTGATGAAATCGCATCAAGTGAGGATTTAGTACTAAATACAAAAATATGATGTTCTATTTCCGTTAATTGGAAATGACACAACAAGCGTGGCATTTCACATGCAGACGAACTCGTGTTTAATTACTCTCACGACAAGTTCATTAGAACATGTCCGCGGACCGATATTTTCTTTCAAAGTGCTCCGAACCCTCCCGCTCCATTTTGCCGCTGACACTTATTAATGCCTCCTCCACAAAAAGTTTCGTGGGTGTCGTTAATATCCACCCCTCTTCACGACAAATATGTTGACACTCTTAATAAGCTGCCGTAGTTTCAGCTAAAATAAGAGAACCCCTTTTTATGCTCAGTAGATTAATTTCCTGGAATTCACTCCGTCGAGAACATGGGAGATGAGAGATGTCTGAAAATCTTCCAATTATTCAAAAATAATCCTATTGCATAGGGTAATTTATAGTAACAAAATATTAGAGTAAACAGTATAAGCAAAAATTACATAACATTAGATTTCTTTATTAATTAGTTGTAGTATTATTGTGTTTGTACATTTTTATAAGTTTTGTTGTTTTTTGTTACAGAGGGTGGTAGACTAGAAGCAGAACTAAAATACACTGCCCAAGCCCTAGGCGAGGCAGATTCCGCAACTCATCAGCTCATTATACAAACTGCCAAAGATCCAGACGTGTCATTGTTACACCCAACAGCTTTGCTAGAGCACCTCAAGGTCAGTACTGAATCTCTAAAATGGTCATCTAAAACCAGAAAATACATTCCATAATACATATTATGTGCAACTTTACTAACTTGTTCCCGAACATCTGCCTCACATTTTTTTGGGGTTTTGCTTTTCGTTCAAACGACGATCAATCAATGCAAATGTTATATTTCTGTGTTTTAAAGTTGTTTTCTTTTGAGAGTTTATTTATTTTAGTTTGTTACTATTCTTTTGTTTATCTGCAGGTAGTGCACGCTGCCACTCGGGTGACGGTTCATATGTACGAGATCGAGTGGCGGCTGAAGGATCTCTGCTACAGCCCTAGCGTCCCCGATCTAGAAGGCTATCACCATATCGAGTCCATTATCGATAATGTGATACCCTGCGCCATCATCACGCCACTCGATTGCTTCTGGGAAGGCTCTAAATTGCTTGGCCCTGATTACCCTATTTTTGTACCGTAAGTGTATTTTTTGCGAACTTTCTACATTTCTTTATACTTTGATATTCTTTTGTAGCAAAGTGAAAGTAAAGTATAATTTACACAGAGCCAGTACTGGCTGCCAATAAGACTGGCAGCCAGTATTGGCTTGGCATATGCCGCGTGTGAACAGTTTGGCCTGGCTTGAAAAACTATTCACACGCGGCATAGGTATACCAAGCCAATACTGGCTGCCAGTCTTATTGGCAGTCAGTACTGGCTCTGTGTAAATTATACTTTATAGACCATTTTCTAAGTTCATCAATATCCGATATTACCATAATATTTTGTCGATTCAACAACAGCTATTTGTAAAATTAATTATCAAGATATTAACAACAAAATTAAATTTCCAGTCACCTGCAACACAAGCTACAATGGACGAATTTAAATCCACTAGAAGTGATAGAAGAAGCGAAGAAGCTGAAGTTTCAGTTCCCGCTGGGTACGATGGAGGCGTACATGAAGCGAGCTGGTATCACCTCCGCTTACATGAAGAAGCCGTGCCTCGACCCCACCGACCCCCACTGTCCCGCCACGGCGCCCAACAAGAAGTCTGCTCATGTAAATATCACTCCAAATTTTTGGAATTCCAATATCCTTCACTGAGCAAACACTGTCGCTGCTCAGGAATGTCGCTTTTTAACAAACACGCCAAAGCAACGAATAGGGACAAGTGATACCTGCACAATGCATATAGAGTAATAAAGATTGTGACTAATGGTTTGACTGATAAATGAGATAAACGAGAGGAATGTGTACCTAATAAATATGACACGACTTGAAATTGCATTTCCGCTTTTAAGCACGATACTAAACAAGATCATAATTTGAAACTCGATAACTTAAAATACCGTTTACTTTACACTGTATCATAAACAGAAATACCATAATGAAGATCTCAAATACTTTCCGTGACAATGAAATATTTTTGGTCGCGGCTTGAAAGCGACCGCCGCCAGGCAGATGTTACGGCTACCTGCTCCGGCCCCCAGCGTTTAAAAATAAGAGAAAAAATGTAATATCTTATTTCTATAAATTTTATGGCTCCTCCGTAGAAAGCAAATATAGCACCTAAGTTTTTGTAATGATTTTTGAGATTCTAGTTAAGATTTACAATACTCGATTTGAGAAAATAGTTAAGACGTAGGGTGCGTTTTTGTGCATTTGAGTAAGACGTTACCACCCACATGCGGCCAGCGCGGACCGGCGCATTGTCCCCGCGCCCGCGCAGTCGGACCTCTCTATTATACGGGCGCATTGTGTCCGCTTCAATGGGTCTCGTTTGCCGGTACTATTCGTCACAATGACACTATTATATCAAAAATGTTCCTACAAACAAATATTTCTGAGTAATCGTAAATCCTAGTTTCCTTTAAGTACCGAATTCCACTTCGGAGAACTTTTCTAAGACCGAGCCGGTCGACTCGTAAATAAAAATCGTCGCACGGAAATTTGATTCCTATCATGTTAACCCATTAAAATCATAAAATTGATACTCATGAGCATCATCATTATAAAAATTCCTCCGATAAGAATTACAACCAATTAACTCGAGAATGGAAACATCAACATT
Source organism: Polyommatus icarus (assembly GCA_937595015.1). Classification (NCBI taxonomy): domain Eukaryota; kingdom Metazoa; phylum Arthropoda; class Insecta; order Lepidoptera; family Lycaenidae; genus Polyommatus; species Polyommatus icarus. Next base: position 5,796,809 of record OW569329.1, on the reverse strand, counting down.
TTTACTGCCGATGCGTCGAGCAAGGTTTCGTTTACATGGCTAACTCGATGTCTCAATTTGTAGGTCCCAGATGTGGCGGCGGAGCTGTCTCACGGGTGCTACGGTTTCGCGGCGGCGTACATGCACTGGCCCGAGCAGTTGATCGTCGGAGGTGCAACCAGAAATACAACGTCAGCCCTGCGCAGCGCGCGCGCCTTGCAAACGGTTGTACAGCTGATGGGCGAGAGAGAAATGTACGAATACTGGGCCGACCATTATAAAGTACACCAAATAGGATGGAACCAAGAGAAGGCGGCGACGGTTCTGGACGCCTGGCAGAGAAAGTTCGCTGCGGTAAATATTGCACCAATTAAAACTTATTTATTGCATCATTAATTTTATCCCAATGCAGTTGTAATTATTTCGTTTTCTCTTTCGTAAAAAAACGACCCCATAAAGTCTTATTACGCCTATATCTCGAAGAGTTTATTGCTATAGTACCGTAACACGAGACACTGGTATTTCGAATATGTATCACGTAGCTATTATGTGTGGGAGGTTAGTTCGTAGTATTGAACCCAGAAGGACACGCCAAATAGAACCGGTCTTTCTTCCGTCTCAAGTTTTGTAAAACCTATTTTTCTTAAACTCTCGACTAGATAATTGTTATTGATACATTTTGAACTGTTGAACTTACAATGTTATTATCTTAAAATTCCTTAATTTTTGTTTGTTTTTTATTTCCTTTATGTTTTCTTGTAATACAAATTACCAAAGGGACATAATTACTCACAATAATCAAATAACAGTTAAATTTTATATTTACAGGAAGTACGAAAACAGACGACATCAGGCTCAGTATCACAAGCCTACAGCTTCTACCCATTCTCAACATCTACCCTCAACGATATTTTGGGAAAGTTCTCTGAAGTATCGCTCAAAAACATTATCCTCGGTTACATGTTAATGGTAGGTTTCTTTAAGTCTTCTACTAGATCAATTTTCAAATATATTATTTACCAATTTTATTTTTTCATCATTTTGTGACTCTATGTTCTTTGCACCATTTTTATTTGTTTCATTTATTTTCTTTCAGTTAATTTATGTTGCTATCACTTTAATCCAATGGAAGGACCCCATTCGTTCACAAGCTGGGGTCGGTATAGCCGGAGTTCTCCTACTTTCAATCACTATTGCAGCTGGATTAGGATTTTGTGCTTTATTAGGTTTGTTTATTTTATCTCACTTTATTTTTATCGTTCATACTTTTGTTGAGTTTCAAAATATTTTGTGGATTTGTGTATTTAAATGTTTATTTTGTTCTTAAGTTATTTTTTAACGATCTACATCGTTTATTACTTTTGTAACACATTTTTTTAAATTCCAGGTATACCATTTAATGCATCAAGTACGCAAATAGTACCATTTCTAGCCCTTGGTTTGGGAGTGCAAGACATGTTCCTATTAACGCATACATACGTGGAGCAATCAGGGGATGTTCCTAGAGAAGAAAGAACGGGCTTGGTATTGAAGAAAAGTGGATTGAGTGTTCTTTTGGCGTCGCTATGCAATGTGATGGCTTTCCTATCAGCAGCTCTGTTACCTATTCCAGCATTTCGCGTTTTCTGTCTTCAGGTAAATTTAACTTACTCAAATTTTCAATAAATCCAATTTAATCATGTTTGCAATTACTTGATTACGTTATTTAAGTTTTACTAGAAATTTTATTTATTTTATGTTTTTTAGGCAGCCATTTTGTTACTGTTCAACCTTGGCTCCATGTTGTTGGTGTTTCCGGCTATGATATCTCTGGACCTCCGTCGTAGATCTGCCGCAAGAGCTGATTTCTTATGTTGCTTGATGCCCGAAAGCCCACTCCCAAAGAAAAGATTCACTGAGCGATCACGAGCTAGATCAGGAAAGAATGACAAGGTAACTTGAATTATTGTTTTCATGTCTTTGGTACTATATTTATCAACGTTTCAATTATATACCAGTTTATTGATATGTATACATCTCAATGTATGTAGGTGACTAACTGAAGCCAATTTTTATTTCAGAATCGAGTTGATACGACACGACAACCGCTTGACCCCGATGTGAATGCCGAAGAGCCGAAATCTTGTTGCCTGAGTTTGTCAATTACAAAATGGGCCAATGATCACTATGCACCATTTATAATGAAACCAGCAGTCAAAGTGAGTTGAATTGTATTTATTGTAGAAATTGTAACTACTTATATAGTAAAAAATGTCCCTATGTTTTTCGTACGTAGATTTTAATATTAACCTAAAAATCAATTATTTCCAGGTTATGTCCATGTTGGCACTGATCGCAGTTATCTTAGCTAGCGTATGGGGTGCAACCAAAGTCAAAGATGGATTAGATCTAACAGATATTGTACCGGAAAACACTGATGAACACGAATTTCTGTCGCGCCAAGAAAAATACTTTGGATTCTACAATATGTACGCAGTGACTCAGGGTGATTTTGAATATCCGACAAATCAAAAACTTCTGTACGAGTACCACGATCAGTTCGTCAGAATACCGAATATTATTAAAAACGATAACGGCGGATTGACGAAGTTTTGGCTCAGCCTTTTCCGTGATTGGTTGCTAGATTTACAAGCAGCGTTTGACAGGGAAGTCGCCAGTGGGTGCATAACACAAGAGTACTGGTGTAAAAATGCAACTGATGAGGGAATTCTAGCATACAAGCTTATGGTTCAGACGGGTCACGTAGACAATCCGATCGACAAGTCCTTGATCAACGCCGGGCATAGATTGGTCGATTCTGATGGTATAATAAATCCCAAAGCCTTCTACAACTATTTATCCGCTTGGGCTACTAACGATGCATTAGCGTACGGAGCGTCACAGGGCAATTTGAAACCGCAGCCTCAGAGATGGATTCATTCGCCCGAGGACGTGCACTTGGAAATTAAGAAATCGTCACCGTTAATTTACACACAGCTTCCATTTTATTTGTCGGGCTTGAGCGATACGGACAGCATAAAGACTCTAATAATGTCAGTTCGAGAGCTGTGTCTGAAGTATGAAGCTAAAGGCCTACCAAATTTCCCGTCTGGAATCCCGTTCCTATTTTGGGAGCAGTATTTGTATTTGCGGACATCATTGTTGATGGCGCTTGGGTGTGCTCTTGCTGCGATATTCATTGTAAGTATCTTTCTACATCAAAATCTAATCTCTTTGCTTAAAATTGCCAGTTATTATACCTTTCCCTCCAGCATAATTATTATCGTTACTAAGGGTGTGTCTTCAAAATAAACTAACACAATGATATTGTTTCTTTACAGGCTGTAATGGTGGTGTTGCTAAACGCGTGGGCGGCATTGCTGGTGACATTAGCGCTGGCGACGCTTGTGCTCCAACTTCTGGGTGCGATGGCTCTATTCGGCATAAAGCTCTCGGCAATGCCTGCAGTACTACTAGTATTGGCAGTCGGGCGGGGCGTCCATTTCACTCTACATCTTTGTTTGGTAAGTTTCATTGAAATTTTTTTTTCAAGATAGAACCTACCTTGAAAAAAAAATCCTCTATCGAAAAAAGGTACCTCTAATTGTAATGAATTTATCCCAAATCTAAAAAAAGAACCCGCGTCTACTTCCTAATAAAAATTATAGTGAACGAATTTTATTTTAGGCGTTCGTAACAGCAGTTGGTTGCGCACGGCGACGCGCGTGCGTTGCTCTGCGTGCTGTTGCGGCACCGGTGCTACAAGGAGCCATAGCTGGTGCGCTCGCCGCCGCCATGTTGGCTGCTAGCGACTTCGGTTTCGTGGCGAGACTGTTCCGGGAACTGCTGCTGGCGCTGGTGGTGATGGGTCTGATCGACGGACTACTCTTCTTCCCCATACTCCTCTCCATATTAGGTCCGGCTGCTGAGGTTAGTTAATATTTCTTAGTTCAGTACAATTCTGGATACCGTATGTAACAAAAATAAGTGATAATACTTCAGGGTGTGTACGTGTTCCTTGTAGAGGAACCTTCACTGTGAAAGTAGCAGCTCTGAAGCAGGCAAGGGCTCGAGCGTCACGAGTTTCCCCATACAAAAGTGAAAAAAAAATTTGGTCTTTCAGCGCTGCTACTTTCACAGTGAACTCTCTACAAGGAACACGTACACATCCTAAAGTATTATCACTTATTTTTGTTACACCCTGTAGATTTTAACTTTCAATCATAATATCTCGGTCTGTTAACTTGGATCAATTATATTACAAACTTTAACCGTTAATTTTTTTTAACAAAGCATTTCTGTTGTTACCAGGTCCGACCGTTGGAACATCCAGATCGACTATCGACTCCCTCACCGAGGAGTTCGCCGAAACATCAGCGCAAATCGACCTCCAATTCTGGTGGGAACGACAAAAGCAGAACGAGCAAATCTGCACCAAGACCGTGCGCTCCCTCTCTCACAACTATTACAGAGGAGCCCTCCAGTTGGCATAGTTCAGCTCACTCGGTGCAGTCGTCTATGCAGTCTATCGTGGTCCAACCGGAAGTGGTGGTGGAGACGACCACGTACAACGGAAGTGATTCTGCCTCAGGACGATCAACACCCACCTCCAAGACTACGCACTCCGGCCCTATAACTACAACAAAGGTGCGTTTTTGCCACCAATGTTTTATTTTATTTATCTTATCCATTAAGAAAAAAATCCCTGAAAGTACAAAATTGTGTCTGTTATATTTCAAGTGCAATGTTAATAATTATTGTAATTTATTGTTTGTTTATAGGTTACTGCCACGGCGAACATAAAAGTGGAGGTAGTGACACCGAGCGATCGTAAGTCCCGACGCTCCTACCACTACTATGACCGACGGAGAGACCGCGACGACGACCGAGACCGAGACCGCGACCGCGACCGAGATCGAGACCGGGATCGAGACCGAGACCGTGAGCGAGATAGAGATAGATCGCGGGAACGAGACAGAAGAGACCGATATCGAGACGAGAGAGAACATCGCGCGTCGCCGAGAGAAAATGGCCGTGACTCCGGACATGAAAGTGATTCTTCGCGACATTAGGACAATGGTAGCTAAGTGTTATATTTGTATCTTCCAATTAATCAAAGCAAAGTGAATATTCACACCTCAAATAATAGAAATTCGCACTCAACCCACGGCAGTATTAAGGGAATGTAATTTTAATGGGCATTGTCCATTTTTTTTTAATTTTGCTCATTACAAAAACATTTCGAGGAATAAGGTCAGTGATCGTTTTTCTGTATATAAACGAAAAAAATACCCATTAGTTACTTATATTTTTGAACAAATATGTTTAACCTTAGTTTGACCTTCAATGGCGTTAAATTAGCAATAAATTCGATCAACATTACGTTTCGAACTTTTGGTAAGTTTCTCGTATCAGCTTTCACATAATGATAACTTGCATTAGACGAACCAGCCATTATAAATAAGATTGAAAGGAAAAAAAACATACTACAGAGGTCAATTGGGCGCCGATGATGACGTCAGAGCGAAACTTTAAAAATTTATTGAGAAAAAACTAGCCAATGGATTTCAAAATTATTTAAGTTATATTCTTAAAATACCCTATTTTAACGAAAAAAAATATAAAAAGTACATGTGATTTTTTTTGGACAATGCCCATTATATTGGTTGTAATAGTGGAGGCTATTAGACGCACCGCATTTTGTTTGCAACTTTAGTGTAAATCTGTTTTAATTCGCGACTAAAAAATAATCAACTTTAATATTTAGTGACCTCGTGACCAACGCCTTGCTTTTATTTTATAACTTTGTGACTTTTTAGAGTTTTTGTCAGTTTATTTTATGCACAAGAAAGTTAGTAAGGTGGGTTTTAATCTTGTGTCCCTCAAATTACAAAAATGTTCCTACTATATAGACATTTTCTTTACCATTAAATAATTAATATATTATATTGCGATACGTCTTAAGACTCCGGACGATTTATTTATTTATTTGTGACTTTTCACCACTGAGAACGCATACTCAGGTTTATTGTACAAATTACTAGTTAGGTTGTATATTCTTTAAGGCATTTATTTATGAGATTACCTAGATTATATTATATATGTATTGTGATCACGATGCGCGATCACGTTTCGAACAAGACTGCTTTAGTGAACAATAAAGAATCTGCTTAATAAAGCGACACATACTAGAAAAACAGGTACAGCTCGACAAAGCTTTAAAATATAAACGTGGATGATTTTAACGGGAGCGCTGCTGGTAAAGGAGAACTGTCAAACACATGTCAAAAATGACGTTTTTGTATGATATGACGTTTAGTTCCTTTTCTCGCCACGTTCATATAAAAGCCTTGTCGAACTGTATATGAAGACGATCTGTTAAAAATATTTCAAGAACTTTTAAAGGCACTTAGTAGGGTATTTTAATGTTTGACAATGTAAAAAAAAAGAATTAATTGAAAGACTTTTTGTGGTAGCTTTTTGATATTTTTTAAAGTTTTGTATGAATCTCCTCTAGTATGTGTTGCTTCAAAAACTCAGCTAGGAAGTAAATTGACCTCGAAAAGTGTTATCCTCAGTAGAATCCTTAGTATGTGACATGTGCAGAGTACTTATTAGTTTATAATAATTTATAATTGTGTAACTTATCAGTAAAATGTAGTTATGCTGTAAATATAGAGGTAGTCCACTTTTACGTAGCCAACGCACAAACTTTTAACGCACACATTTGGTTGTTTATTATGTACACGTGCGTTGCATGATGATGATTAATTTTGACATATTGTCGATAAACTGTAGGGTCTGTAGGTAGTTCACATGTATCGTAAATGGTTAGAAACTTAACTTTTTAATTGAAAATGTCAAAAAGTAAATTCAAAATTTAAATTCAACCACCTTCTTGAGATTGAGAATTATTGTTAAAACATAAATTGGAAATTTGAATTCAACCACCTTCTTGAGAATTCTCGAAACCTTGCTGCTATTTTATTCAGTTCTTTCAAAGTGTAAATTTCCATATTTTCTCTTTTTTCTCTCTAGTAAAAGAGTTATCAAGGTTTCGAGGAGGACTTAGGAATACAATTTCGAACTTGACCTACTTTTAGGTGTTTTTAGGGCTTTTCAGAGATTTATATCGATGATCTTTTAACTGTTTACGATGGGTGTTATAGCGTTTGATGAATAACAAAATATTTGTATAGTCATAATTGTATCATGTGTTTGCGTGACTTTTACTCCTTTTCCTATTAAATGTATGCCTTTCACATTTTGATGACGATCAAAGTTTTATTTTGAATGAATTTCGTATTTGCGACGCATGTATTACTTATTTATTTGTAAACATGAATTATTTGTAATTTATAAAGCGCTTGTTAAATGATACGTTAGCTATCTTATAAGAATTATGAAAATAAATATTTAATGTACAGACTTCATTGTTTTTAATTTTTTCTCGACAGTCATTATTTTACGTCGTTTTAATGAGTTACGACATTTTTTAATAATTATTATGGACCTTGTTTCATTCCAATTTACCCAAGAGGTCGTTTGGTGCCTGAAAAAATCAACAAGTAAAATGATGACCAAGAATATGCCAAGAATAGACTTAAAATTTCAATCACATTTTATTTACTTTCTACCTTATTTAATTACATTTTTCTCAAATATAAACAAGGCCCGAATCTCCGCTACACGAAATACCGTAATAGGATTATCTGTAATTGCTCTATTAAAATAACGGAACCCGCGCCGGGCGAGGTGATCCTAAGTCAGAATTATATTGGGGCGGACACAAATTTGGCGGCAACAACGCCTGCGACATTCCTTAGAAACCGGGAGGGCGGGAATCGATAAAGGATTTGCCGGCGGCGGGCGGGGGGCGACGCATGTGCGTGGCTACCGCCACCGCAGCACTGCCACCGGAGCTTCTTCCGCTGCCCCAATGCTACTACGCCACTCACGCGTACTACTAATTAGCCGACTCTCTCGGTGCTCTCGACGTTCGGATCGTATGCGTCAGCGACGCGAGCGCCCGTCCCGCCTCACGTAGAGTAATGCCGCCGCTCCCCACGTATGATCAAATAAATCTGTATAATAAGGCTGCGTTATTGGGCGTATGATCGGTGCGCAGCGTCACTGCGGCTGGGGCGCGCGGGGCGGGCGCGGGGCGGGCGCGGGCGGGGGCCGACACTCCACCGCCGCGGCCGCGACGTGCCGCCTGTGTAGTGTAGTGCAGTGAGTGGTGTGGATACTGTCATGTGGTGGGTGCGATGGCGCTAGACACCATGTACCGCCGCCCCCTGCTGCTGCTGGCCCTGCTGGCGGCCGCGCTCGCCAACCAGCTCGAGGATATACCTCACAATGAGTGAGTACACCGCATGCCCTACGAAATTTCCTTATTATAACTGAGTCTATGCATCGAGTCCAAATTCTCTTCGATTTCAGCTATAAATCGTAGCTTACACAATACGGTCTATATGTAGAGAATTCAGAAAGCTTTTATTTAAGAGTGTAAACTGTAGTTAAATGTTTTAGAGTCATTATTGTTCATTTGAGTGAATTTTCGAATGAATATTTGGCTGTGCAATAGCATAATCTATAACACAGATTAGCTATTAGTTTCATTGAAATCAATTCAGTCCTGACTTCAAGACAAGAAGCAAAGAAAATCCTATTAGATTTTCTGTAGAAAGTAGAAAATCGTGTAGTGTAGTTAGATGTGATAGTTTGGTGTTGTCGGTGCATGTTGAGCTGTACGCAGCCGGTACTGCGGCGCCGGACAATTTAAAACCGATCCCGTGCCAAATATCCTCGGATGGGAAGATTTCGTAGACTATATTATACTCGTACTGATATAGATGCGACACGAAATTAAAGATCGAAGTCTTATGAAGCGTTGCTGAGAAGAAATATTGAAATGGAATGTTTTAGGTACTTTTAACATCTGCACTAGATATAGATGCGGCATTAAATTATTAAAGATCAAAGTTTTATGAAGCGTTGCTGGGCAAAAATATTAAAAGTAAATGTTTTAGGTACCTTAAACATCTGCACTAGTGATGTGGCATTAAATTAAAGATTGAGGTCTTATGAAGCGTCAAAGGAAGAGCAATGGAATAAAGTTCTTTTAGTTATCTACGTAAAGAGATGTCCAAATGCAGTTTGGAGTACATAATGATGAAATGAATGTCAGAAGATTTATATAATCTTATTAATGAATTCATAAGTATCGGACGTTTGATTTATTGGTCAGCTATCTATACAGTTATTTTTTTTAAAGATCTCCCACATAACAGGTAAATGAGAACCAGATTCAACATAATATATTAAAATCAGACCCTTTAGCCATGACGTTTTCTTTATCGATTCTTTATAGAATCGCCTATCGCCAAATTGAAATACCTAGGCGTTCGTTAATATTATGCCGTTGACGTTCGGCTTGTCTAATGTCAATTCCATACAATATTTTGATTAGCGATTCTATAAAAAAGCGATAAAGAAAAGGTCTTGGCTACAGGGTCAGATCTTCTGGGTATTTTGCTGTGGCACTGCAATTCTGAATTCTTGTAGCCACAAAGAAAAAGGTGCGAGCATATGTGAGAGTGTACAAGAGCACTCCAAACAACTCTAGAGAACTTTCAAGCGCTACTTCTCCATCTTGAACATTTTTAAATCATAGATTTTTTATTTAAAAGTTTGATATTGCATTATTATTTTGTTTCATAGCTTTTAACATTTATCAAAGTTATATTATGATATAACTAGCGGTCGTCCGATAGCAATTTATAATACCATATAAATTAAGGGTAAAGATCAGTCATACCGAGACGAAACTAAACGAGACATGACTTGACGATGCGTTAAAACAATATAAAATTAAATAGTAAAGTAGCGTAATACTCGACATTTCAATGGGGATTGTCCATTTTTTAAAATTTTGCTCATTACAAAAACATTTCGAGGAATAAGGTCAGTGATCGTTTTTCTGTATATAAACGAAAAAAATACCCATTAGTTACTTATATTTTTGAACAAATATGTTTACCTTAGTTTGACCTTCAATGGCGTTAAATTAGCAATAAATTCGACCAACATTATGTTTCGAACTTTTGGTAAGCTTCTCGTATCAGTTTTGATATAATGAGAAATTGTATTTGACGAACCAGCCATTATAATAAGATTGAAAGGAAATTTAAACATACTGCAGAGGTCAATTGGCCGCCGATGATGACGTCAGAGCGAAAGTTTAAAAATTCATTGAGAAAAAACTAGCCAATGAATTTCAAAATTATTTAATTTATATTCTTAAAATACCCTATTTTAACGAAAAAAAAATATAAAAAGTACATGTGATTTTTTTTGGACAATGCCCATTCTTTCAATTACATAATAATTAGTATCATTATCTCTTCTCTGAATATATTACCATTGCGTCGTGTGTCAAACAAACTGATCGTCACATACAGTCGAAAATAGATTCACCACAGATCCAATGTACCGTTTTTGCAACTTATTTTCAAGAAATAAGTTCCAAAAGTGGTACATTAGATCTGTCTTCGCCTGTACGGTCCCTGTATCTTGGTACCTTGGGCTCAATCATATACTTTCATAATTCAGTGACACTTTTAAGCTATTACTTATTTCCATTTAGTTTTCTTTAGCGCCATGGCATCTTGAGTGAGCATATTTTTATTCTTCTTTACTAAATCCATTCAGAGTATTGAACAAAACATAAAACAGCTGAGTCCTCATATTCTTTATTTTCTACTAGATGACGCCCGCAACTTCGTTGCGCCAAAACTCGTTTATCGCGCGGGAACCGTACATTTTTCCGGGATAAAAAAGTATCCTACGTCCTTTCCCGGGACTCAAAGTATCTCCATGCCAAATTTCAGCAAAATCGGTTCAGCGGTTGGGGCGTGAAGAGGTAACAGACAGACACACTTTCGCATTTATAATATTAGTATGGATTCTTTATCTTTATATTAATCAATCCAGAATATAGAACAAAATATAGAAGTCTACTCGTTTTTGTTACTTTTAAATTTAATTACCAATTAGTTTTATTTGATGTTTCATGTCAATTATCTAGGTCACAAACAAAACGAGCTAATTGCGTTACGTCGAAAATTCAAGGTCATTTTGATATAATACATACATATTTTCAGTGACGTAAAATAAAAATACATACAATACATAATAATATTATTTATTGTTTTGTCTCAGAGAGGTATTTTTTAAAATATATCTGTTTTAAAATATTCTTTATAGTCTAGTGAATTGAAATGAATTAAATGAATTAGGACTGCCATCTGTTAGAGCTAGACTCTAGTAGATATCAGTCCTAATTTATTTAATGCGATATATGTGACTGAATTCCAACGAAACAAAAAAAAAATTGTATAATATATCTTTTCATAGAGTATTTTATTTATAAAGTTACAATGTATAAAAATATCTTTACGTTGTATCGCATGACGTATCCGTAGATTACGTTCCAGTCGTGCGTAGGCTACGTTTACGTGCTACGTTACTAGCAGTCCTACGTCGGCTCTACGTGCCGTGTGGGAGCTAAGCTTTTTACAATATGTTGTTTACTTGTGATTGTTACGTCATATTACTAGGCTCATTGTGTACTTTGATTATATCATATACCATCAAAGGAATTGATTTGCTAAGTACTCACATACGGTTTTGCTCGATAGTTTTACTCCAAATCGAGCAATAACCACCGTGAGGACCGCAAAACTGACAGCTCAAAGGCTCGCTTCGATGGAATTAAATATGTCAAATATGTCATTTCCTTCGATTCGGAGTAAAACTATCGAGCAAAACCGTACGTGAGTACTTAGCAATTCACAGGCAGATTATGTACCTTATTTATAAATCTAAACAATGTTTGTCGTGGTCTGTCTCTGTTTGATATAACCCAAAAAATACTCGTATGTAGGTCTGTTACCAGCTGTCTATGATCAATTTCTCTGATAGTATTGCATTTTAAAACAACGAAGGACATTCAAAATTCATTTGTATGTCTAGATTCGCCGTTTAGACTTTAGTTTTATCATAATATATAAATATTATTAGTATGTTGATCGATTCAGGTCAAGCTCGTCGACCCCAATGACTTTTATACTATATAAACACAATTGATAAGTCTGTCCACAACAGAATCTATAATAATTATGTTTTTGTTTGCTTGGAATGTAAAATCAATAATTCTAAAATTGTATATTGTATAGCTACCACTCTGAACTTAGAAGCTAAATAACTAATTATAAAATCTTGGTAAACAAAATACCATATTCTATTATTTCAAAAGTACTACAATATGCTACATGATTAAAAATCAATTTAAATAAAGTAAAAATATTCGGTGAACAGATTTCTAGACCATTAGTTCTATTCGTCTACCAATGGTACGAATTCAATTTAATCCATTGCTAAATTGCAGCGACCATAAATGGTTTTTAGATAAAGCCACATTTGATATGTGGCTTCATTCGATGGGACAAACCGTGGCGGCTTATTTTTGTGTAGTGAAAAGCTGTGTCAATGTCCTATCATAAAGTTAATAGGTTTATGTGTCGTAAATAAAAAAAGAAAAATAGGGGCGGCATACGTGGTAAAATTAATTGGTCCCATTTTGGTGTTATTTGGCTGCTCCAACTAACACCAAACACGTACACGACTGTCAACTACGTCTTCAAACATCAAAATCATAGTGATTATGATATTCTCTTTGATCAAAATGGTCTCAATTTTCACCTTGAAGAAGAATGACGTAGACGCCATTGCTTTTATTGTATATTTTTTTTCGTCAATTATATTATTCGTTGCATTCTTTGTTTAGAAGATCTAGCTTATTATTAAGATGCTTAGCACGTGTATAGTGTGAACTGTAGAGTATAGGTATAGTGCATAGTAAATTGGCTTTGGGTATTTTGTACCGGTTATGTCAATCCTGGTCTTCAGACTAGAATTTAGGCGTTCTTAAAGAATGTTATAACAATAAAATCTATGACCAGACTTCTAAATGACTGTAGTCTATGTTATCTGCAAAAAGTCTAAACATTAGATTGAAGTCCGGCCTTGGCTAAAAACTAATACCTATTGAACTTCTGCAGATTAAAAGTTGGACGTTGCGAGGAATAATAGTAACAGTGTAATTAAAGACGAACAGAAAGTAACAATAGAAGAACCCGAGTGAAGTTCGAGGGAGTCATTATTCACTAATACATTTATCGTGAAACTTCCACTGTCACTTCTGAACACAGTCTCGCCTTTTAATGGGATTACATCATCGCTACACTGAGTGTGTCCAGTTAAATAGTTGGTAACAATTAACTCGTAACTAATTTGAAACGTTTCATACATTAGAAAATATATAAGACGCTTTATTTTTTATATAGTTAAGCACATTTCTTTTACTTTTCGTGGTAACCTAAAGTAACTTTTCCTTGGAACTTAGTTTAAAAATATATTAACTGCAGGTTTCCTGAGCAAGCAAAGTAAGTACGATAATTGTTAATATTATTATTATTAGAGTTGGTTCGGTTGTCGGTTTTTCTTGTTCAATCACGCACGATTTGATGCCTGTATAAATAAGTCTGCCCAACACATGTTGAACATCGATTCATAGTACGAGGATTGGGCCTCTGGTCTTGGAATTCGGTTGTTTTTGAATTTGTTATTGTTACGGTCGTATTTTAGTATTTGAGACTCAAAATTTACTGTTTTTTAATATAAAAATAGCTGTATTTTTGAATACTGCATTAACGTAGGTGGAGCCGTGGGCTAACAGAGTCAAAGTACTCAGAACTTAAAACAAGGGGAGTCCAAGGACTGATCATTGTATTCGGCGTGGGTTTGCTATGCATGTTTGGACACACACGACTGAACATTGCTTAAATGTTTGAGTTTGTGACGTGTGTCAAAAACACTTCTCTCTGTTACCTTTCACCTTTACCCGCGATTGAGCTAATAATCACCCATAACGCCTACGACAAACCTTCGCGGCTTAAACTTTAATATATGAAACCCTTACTTGCATATACGAAACCTTAAACCGCCAATATGTGTGGGAGGTTAATAATGTGTAATTAATATTGCAGTTTTTGCAAACTTTATTGAGTTTATTATAGGTTCAAGTCACATTGCAATGTCACGTGGTGTTATGCATTTTTTATAAGAAATTCAAAATTAGAATAGGAAACCCACCCTGCAAGCTAGTCTGTTACTTGTATCTTCTTCTTAAATAATGCGTGGTAAAATATTATGCTGATGAGGACTTTTTCCATTATTGCAGAAGGATTAAGTGCAAGACTTAATCCTTTTGCAATAAATGCGTGGGACGGAACTTAAAAGTTGTGTGTGGTTTAAAGAAATTTCCAGAATTTCTGAATTATTTCAACGTAGGCGTTAAGTGGGCGATCGAAGTTTACTCACAAAATTTTACTCATTTTCCAAATAAACAACTTAAATATACTAACAGAGTCCAAGTAAAACAAAATGTTCGTCAATTTTATGTTATAAATAGCTGTTCATCGTGTACATCATCATAAAATCCCGTAGGAACCGTGCGTCACCCCGCGATAAAAATGTGTGTCACATCCAATAGTCTATATCAGGGGTCACCAAATGGCAGGCCGCGGTCCGCATCCAGACTGCCGACCCATTGTGTGCGGACGTGGTGCGGACCAATTTCACTCCAAACTTCTGACAGATAATTAGCAACGAAAATTGTCACTTTTCTCATTGATATTGTGTAAATAAAAACCTTTAAGTAATTATCGTAATTACCTTTGCTTAGTAAATACTTTTTTATAAAATGTGTGGACCGCGAAGGTCATTTCACTCCTTAAAATGGACCCCGAGCGAAACTAATTGGTGACCCCTGCTACTATGTCTGCGCCAAATATCATTAACTTGTGTTTTTAAAACCGTTTACATATGATAATTTGAGGGTCATAGGGATTCATTTTATAAATCCAGATACGAATATTATATTCTCCGTTTTTCTGGTGCTCCATATATTTTCCGGATTCCTAGAACCAAAGGCTCTGGGGACCGAACCTCTAATAAAATCTGTTCAAGTATTTTTATTAACGTTGCTGATTTCTCGCGCTAAGTATCGATAAATATTTGAAGAGCAAAGCTAGCAAATACTATACTCATATGTAGACTGTGTTTAACTATTTATACATATTTTCGATTTATGTCTCAACTCTTATCTCAAGTATATCCAGGAAAAAACATACTTTTTCCTATAATGATTTTTTATTATTAGTTGAATTTCAATACTTTTTACTAGAATTATTTTACACTTTATCGTAGATGAAGATTATATATTTAATAAAACAGTTTAAAAGTACTGCTCATTTTTAAAAGATATTTAATTTAAATTAACAAGAAGAATGTTAAAAAAATAATATTGTTTTATGTAGTTTTTCGTAGCTCCGCGTAGCACCACTACGCGTTCGTAGCGCGTCGTAGGCCGGCGTAGCACACTGTTTCCGGTTCATTTAGTTCGATGCATGCTCATTGAACTAAACTCCGCCATTATAATTCATTTTCTCGCAACCAACAGAAAATAAGGCTTCGTACAAAATGATAAAAATAATTGATAAAATACTGTTTTTATGTTTTTAGCGCAAAAAATTAATAAAAGGAAAAGTGTAATAGTCATTTTTTATCCTAGACAAGTAAAACCTAAACAATTTTTGGATTAAAATAAAATTAACCTCTGTAATACCTCGATCGTGGGAATCGCAGACACAACAGATTTTCAGTTGTTATATGCGGCAGCCGGATGCCGCTTTGGGATTGATGGGTTCATTGAAATCCAGAAATTGTTAATGAATTTTCAATTTTTATTATTACTTTAAACATACTAATGAAACACATGATTTTAAAATAGTACTAGCTGTCCCAGTGAACTTCGTGTCACAGGTCACTTTAAAACCTTCCCTGGACTTCTACGAATATTTTAAGACTAAGATCAGCCCAATCCGTTCAGCCATTTTCGAGTTTTAGCGCGACTAACACATTTGAAAATCCATTTTCATATGTAAGATAGCTGTCCCGGTGCACTTCGTGTCACTTTAAAACCTTCCCTGGACTTCTACGAATATTTTAAGACTAAGATCAGCCCAATCCGTTCAGCCATTTTCGAGTTTTAGCGCGACTAACACATTTGAAAATCCATTTTCATATGTAAGATAGCTGTCCCGGTGAACTTCGTGTCACTTTAAAACCTTCCCTGGACTTCTACGATTATTTTAAGACTAAAATCAGCCCAATCCGTTCAGCCGTTTTTGAGTTTTAGCGCGACTAACACATTTGAAAATTCATTTTTATATATAAGATAGATTAAGCGTAGGGTCACATCTGGGGCAGTGTAATCGGTACAGTATGCGGGGTATAACAGGACGCGAACGTACTGTACTAGCTCCGCTGTGGTCTCGCCCCATTCCCTAACAGTCGTGCGTAATTTTTAATGGCCACACTATTCTATTACATACTACATGTTGTTCGCAACTTCGCTTGTAAAATTTCGTTTATTTTTGCGCAGACTGTACATTTGTCCGTATAAAGTGAAACAAAGGTTTCATTTTATCCCGAAAAAATTTTATCCCGCAAAAATGTATACTTGGGAGTCGGGACTCATCAGTTTACAAAATTAGATTTGATAAGGCGCTTAATCAGTATAAGAGATATTCCACAGACAGACACTTTTGTAGTTATTATAACGATAAGTGAGTTCTTTATATACAGGAAATAATAAAACTAAGTGATAATACTTAAGGCTGTGTACGTGCTCCTTGTAGAGAGTTCAGTGTGAAAGTAGCAGCGCTGAAAGAACAATTTTTTTTTCCACTTTTGTATGGGCAAGCGCCCCAGTGTCGCGCGTTACCCTATACAGAAGTAAAAAAATTTTTTGGTCTTTCAGCGCTGCTATTTTCACATTGAACTCTCTACAAGGAACACTTACACAATACACATCTTTAAATATTATCACTTTGTTACACCTTGTATAGAGTTAACTGTGAAAGTAGCAACGCTGAAGCGCAATTTTTCGTGATTTTTGTGGGCAAGAGCCCAAGCTTCAGAAATTTGCCCATACAAAAGTTTTAAAAAAGTTGCTGTTTTACCGCTGCTGCTTTCACAGTGAGCTCAATACAGTGGACTCATACACACTCTAAAATTACTTAGTTTTGTTACACCTTGTATATAATCTAGTATAATGCTGACGTAGCAGGTATAGCTATAAAGTTATTGAAGATTTAAACTAAGGTCCCGAACAAACTAGCATCTAGGCAGGCAGGCATCTATAAAGTTATTGAAGATTTAAACTAAGGTCCCGAACAAACTAGCATCTAGGCAGGCAGGCATCTATAAAGTTATTGAAGATTTAAACTAAGGTCCCGAACAAACTAGCATCTAGGCAGGCAGGCATCTATAAAGTTATTGAAGATTTAAACTAAGGTCCCGAACAAACTAGCATCTAGGCAGGCAGGCATCTATAAAGTTATTGAAGATTTAAACTAAGGTCCCGAACAAACTAGCATCTATCTTGTATGACAGTGTATGATAGATCGACGGGTCTTAGGAAAAGTTAAAAATATATTATAGAAAGGCATGACAAATTTTGGAAAACACTTTCAAAAAGTCTTCTTTAGAAAAACAATCGGTGAATGTAAAATTTTCAAATAAGTAATCTTTATTATGTATGATCGGAGAAATTGATTTACGGGCAGATGGTGACCCTAAGGTATTTAGTCGGTTCATGTTAAGTCAATGACGTAATCTATGAGCTGGGCTTAACATAAACCGACCAAATCACATAAAATGTCGTCAGCTTATGAATCAAATTCTCTGATAATACATAGGCTTGTTAACGTGTTAAATTTTCCTAAATTTAGACTGTCAGACTGAGGTTTCACGCACTGTACTTACACATTAAAAATCATTAATGAAAATATAATAATAAAAAAAAAACGCTTTTAAAAATAGAATCTCAAAAAGAAACCAGAAGTCGATTATTTAACCTCCTTCTTTTTTTAAAATATTAAAAAAAATACTTAGCTAATAATATAATCATGTAATCGTAAAAGTTAATTCCTATATCGCCAAAACTATCGAATGAGGCAAGTGTCATCATGTGAAGTGATCTCCACTCCACTATCTCAGTTGATACGAGCACTCATTCGTCCTCGAGTGCCGCTTAAAATTAAAATAAACTTCAGCTGAGGAGCTCGTCTCTTGTTTTATTAACGCGCCGTACACGAGATGTATTGTATCGATAGGGTTGGCAGCTGATCATTTTTTTCTTGAGAATTTTTATTAAGTGACCTAGGACTATGCAAGATGTAAAGTTTTAGTAATATCTTTTTTTAAGGTAAGTAGTTTGAGATTTTTTAGGTAAAGACTATATGATTAAAGTGGAAAGTAAAAAATGTATTTTATCAAAAGGATCAATTAAATCCGTAAAGACGTGTTCACAATAACAAAAAATATATCGACTGAAAAATTCGAAATGAAGATATAAAACGAAACAAAAAGTTTTCAATAAAAGAGATGAACATTGTTTTATAAACATTCTTTATTTCCCATACGGGCTGCTTACGGCCGAGAGGCATTCAGATTTCACGTCACGTCCGTCGACGGGGCATTAATACAAAAATGATAAACGGTTAAGCGGGAACCGCTGACTCGGAGAGGGGAAGCCGATTAAAAAGTCCACCATGAGCAAATGAAACTAGTTACTAGTTATGGTCTGTTTCGCTACGTAAATATTTGCGAAGCGGCACGCGGGGCACATGTCAAAGGCGAGTATTGATCTAGAGCGCGCGGGGGGGTGGGGCGAGGGGGGTTAGGGGGCGCGAGGGGGCCGAGCGAGCAGCGCCCCTCCCGCGCGGCGGCGTACTACGGAGGCTGGGTTACGTAAGCGTCTGACGGGCCGTCTGCTTCCACGACGCTGATTAATAAAACCAGCGCCTGCGACCAGATGTAATCGTTTACTATCTTTCATAAACTCACACCGACCGAGGAATTAAGAATACTGCGATGATACTTTGCAACGTGGAAAATAGATACGGGTTTTTGAAATGCAATCGGAAAATCACTGACTATGTATACTGTACTCGGCAAAACATGGAGGTAGCGGTCATTTACTCCCTGTCAAAAACTTGTCATTTTCTATACAAAGCCGTGATTGACAACATTTTATTGTCAATCAAATATGTTTATATAGAAAATGACAAGTTTTTGATGGGACTAGGGAGTCAATGATATTATGACCATGTTTCGCCTAGTATAGTATTCAGTATAGTCAATGTTGCTGAAAATCAAGTCAAGTTTTATAATAAAATTGTCCTAGTTAGTCCTACTTTGTAAACAGAAAAATTACAATGAGATAGAATTTTGTGCGGACTAATAAGGGGATTGACACGACGACGCGCGACGGCCCGCTACGCACGTAGTAGCCTTGAACACGCGTAGCCGCGTAGCAACTGGGCTTCTTTCGTAGCGGTACAGTTATTCAATTCTTATTATATTAATAGTAGAATTGTTATGGTAGATGTGCAAGAATTTTTATAAAATAGTTGTATGCCTAAATCATAACAGTTTATTAATAAAACCGACTTCCAAGGTAAAAACAATAATAACATTAATATGAACTAAAAAGTATTAAATAATTTTTACTATCTAATAGTGCCTTTTTCCGAATTCGGCTAAACCTCAACTATTTCTGTACTCTATCTTCATTATTTTGAAGTCGGTACCAGATAACTTCAGTCCTCTGACAGAATATTCGAAACTTTTGAAACCTGCACCGACTTCAAAATTATGAAGATTGAGTACAGAAATAGTTGAGGTTTAGCCGAATTCGGAGAAAGGCACTATTAGATAGTAAAAATTATTTAATACTTTTTAGTTCATATTAATGTTATTATTGTTTTTACCTTGGAAGTCGGTTTTAATTTTTTGTTAAAAATAATAATAATTTCACTCTTTTTAGTTACACTAGTAGGTAAACCTTCGCGTATATTTTACGTATCTTATTACAATTTGTTAAGAGTCACAATTCACACTCACAAAATAATATATTATTATCAGTGAAGTGAACATATTGTGCTAAATAGTTTAACAATTTTAATGCTTCAAGCCCCAAGCGGTCACCGGCGATTGCGGTAACAATAGAAAGGCTATTGTGTCTCGTTTTTCCACGATCGAAGGATCTGTCAGACAAAAAATTGTATAAACTTACATAGGATGTAGCGTAGCTACTTATAATATATAATATTATGAGTAGCTACGCTACGCTTATTGACAGCTGTTCTTGTAATCAAGAATTCAATTTCAAATCGATACTTAGTACGCCATCTATCGATTAATAAGTATAACTAATTAAAAAGACACTTAATGACTTTGTTTTGTTTAAATGCTCTTTTTAAAATAGCTTTAATTCTATTTGTCTATTAAAATTTTATAAAGTAGTTAGTAAAGTATTCGATCTGTCGTCTGCCGCTACGCGCCGCGCGGCGGCGCGGCGCTGACCGCCGTGTATTAAACAAAGAGGTGTTGTTATACAGTACATAATAATAATAATTATTAGTATATCCATACCTATACCTTGTACTATTGTCTATTCTGTGCCATGAGACATTGGTGACCTTAACACGACGTGGTAATGATGATGACGATGATGATGATGATTATGATGATGAATATGAATTGCATAGTAGTATATGCTTTCTGTTCTTAAAACAACGCCGAAACTCCCAAACGTGTATCTATAAGGAATCAGGAGTTCTCTCAGCATCTTTGAAACCATGGTATACCTTGACCCAATATTTGACTTTTTGGTAGCATATTCTTAGTACACTTCACATAAAATCAAAATCACTATATGTTTTCATATAAATTGCGAGGAGTTCCCTCAATTACTTCTGGATCCCATCATCATGTCACCACTTTTGTGAACATGGTACCAAAGTGGAATAAAACCAAATACAACAAAACAAAAATTTCGAAAATCGGCTCACAAACGACGGAGTAATCGTTGATCATACAAAAAAAATAAAAAAAAATATCCACAGCCGAACTCCTCGTTTTTTGGAAGTTGGTTAAAAATAAGATTATTTAGTTATTTTTTGGTGTTCAAGAGCGAAGCCAAACGAGCGTTATTTTGTGAGTCATGATTTGTATGAAAAGATATTTACGCGGCAGAAATTCTGCGACTCATAACTCACAAATTACGCTCGTTCGTATACCCAAAAGCTATTTTAAAAACAATATTATAAAGTACGCTCTATTTAAGCTTAATCCCAAATCACCTTAGACAAGTCGTGTTAGTTTCATAAAATTACTTTAAAGTCTTAAATAAATTCAGGTATCTGTAGGTAGGTAGTAGTAGGTAGTCGGAGCGAAAGGTAAATCGGTTTAGGGTAAGCCGGCTGAGACGGAGGCAGGAGCGATTACCGTAATACAATATACCCGCGCTGCTTTAGGGACCGTCTATACTCACTTTACCCTATGTATTTCCTGATAATAGTGCACCAGACGACGCCCGCAACTCCGTAGTGCCAAAATTAGTTTATCGCGTGGGAATCGTATATTTTTCCGGGATAAAAAGTATCCTATGTCCTTTCCCGGGACTCAAAGTGTCTCTCCCTCTCTCTCCCAAATTTCAGCCCAATCGGTTCAGCCGTTTAGGCGTGAAGAGGTAATAGACAGACAGACACACTTTCGCATTTGTAATTTATGTATGGATGTATTGATTCTTCATTTACAGAAGTAAAGATGAAAAATTACGGCGTTAATGAACATAACAACAATACTTGTATATTCTTTACTACACTACTGCTACTAGTAGTGTACTGAATTTTATTTTTCTTTAAATAATTGAAGACGTAATTTGATGAAGTGGCTTACAATTTAAAATTTTTCGATCCTTAGCATAAACGGAGGCTTTAGGCCCGAGCAAATCGTTTTAAATAACAAATATGTTTTTTTTTCCAGCTGATGATGAAGTAGGTAAGACTAGTTTGTTTAAATTATAAGGGAAAAAATAAGTGATTTAACTTATGTTATAAAATATTAGTTATTTTTGTTGGTGAAGACCAACATTACTTGTTCAATTGTAACGACGGTGGAAACACGTAACGTGTTTGGTGTCCTTTATAAGTTAAATTATTTTCTTCACCGTTTTACTGCATCAGAATTTAACGGGTTATTTTCATAAAAATGAGTAGTAGATTGTTTTACATCTGACCTTTTTCACACTCGTATGAGACTTAATTAAGAATGAAAAAGGTTTCATGTTAATTAAAACGGTTGTTATCGCGATCTAGTTTTAATTAGCTGAGCAATATAGCTACAATAGCATTTTAGAAAGCTTGTATATATATATAATTATTTTAGTCTGTTTTGTATACAAAATAGTATTTTTTCAGAAAAAAAGAATAATTCTAATTATTTGGTTGATTGACTCTCTATATACAGGGTGCAATTAAACCTTCCTGCCGAATTTTGATACATTGATCCTTGTTAAAAATAAAAAATACACGTATTTTTTCTTTTATAATCACTCAGTACTAAAATTTTGAGGAAGAGCTTCTGAAGGTTATCGTAAAAAACACTACGAATGGACACTACAAGTAGCCTGCGCGTGACGTGCTATCGCGCGCGCCTCCCTCCGCATCATCCCCGCTCATACCCACCGCCGCGTGTGACCGTTCTGAAACAATTTTAAATAAGATAAAATATGTCAATAAAAAAATAACTCACTTTTTTTGGTTAAATGGACTCTCGTTTTGGCTTAATCGGGTAAAAATTGTGACACTTAAATTATATTGTGGTTACCTAATATATTGTGGTTGGAAGTGTTTACGTCCCCCGTATTGGGAATACGTATTAGAATACAGACCCCAGGGTGCAGTTGAGAGGCCTTCGTGAGAGCCCACTAAATTTGACACGGGGGACAGAACTTGATCCGGGGTAAAGTGGCTCCCCTACTCCACTCATAACAGGGGACAGATTGAGGTATTTCCTTACTCGATTAAGAGTGTACCATTTATGTTCCACAGAACTTGCAGGTCGAAAATGGAATCAAACGTTACTTAATGGCCGATTCACATTACTCCAATCCAGTGATAAAATCTAGCGCTGGATTGCTACTGGAATAATGTAAATGGGCACTGGATTTCACTGGAATGCAATTCAGTACATTCCAGTACCCATTTACATTATTCCAGTTATAGCGATACAGCGCTGGATGGGATCACTAATTTTAAAATAATGTAAACCCACTATAATGTAAGTGATAAGCTGAGAATTTTTAAAGTTGAAATTCTTTAAGAAATAGGTTGGATAATTTCATGATACAGTTTTACAAAGCATTTTTCAATTTACTTCGTAATGGAGCATTAATTGTAACGTGTGTTCTTACTTCAATGAATAAAAGTAAACGTGACGTCACTAGTGTCCACCTACTCTCATTAAGGGTCAATTCGCATTAAAACGTAATGAAGTACTTTACATAAGTAAAGCTTTTTGAATTGAAAAATATACATGAATAAAACAAGTACTTATTTATGATCTAAACTTAATGCTTAACTAACTGGCACTCACGCTGGCCTACTTATGCAAAGTAAAAAGCATATTTTAAAAGTAGTTTAAATTACCAAAAAATATTATAAATGATCATATTTATAATTTCCGCCAAGTAACAAGCAGCAATATTGCTCCTAGCTGTGGCACGGTGGGGGGGTTGCCAAGTCGTGTCGTTGACGGCGCCGCGCCGGCAGCGGGCAACTTCGCGAAACAATGGTCACGACTCGGATTGCTAATGAGGACATTGTGGCCCGCACAAACGGAATTCATTTTACACACAAATTGTCCCCCAGCTCCCCGATATCGCGGTGAATAATCGTTGTAAATCCTTGGAAATAAACATCATCATCAGAAAGTTAAGTATTAGATATTTTTTTAGTATGTCACCTAAAAGAAAAACGAATATAAAAGTTCGCGAACGGTTCATACAATATTATCTGGAACATTCAGTTTTAAATGACCATGCTTCTTGCTTGCTGCTTGCTGCACTTACCTAGATGTGCTTAGGCAACCGCCAAAGCACATCTAGGTAAGTGTAATATTGTATGGTATGTTTACATTACAACAAGCAAAAAAAATCTATAAATTGTATTCATCCAAAATGAACAACATCGCATCGCCAAGACACATTCAAATGTGAACTCACCCTAATGAGAGTAGGTGGACACTAGTGACGTCACGTACAGGCTTTTCATTCAAGTCATCCCACAGGTGTGTCAATACAACTACGTTTCAGTCTGGATCTATTGTAAAGTATTTTAGATGCGAGTTATTTTGGATCACGGCTAGGTTCGAAAAGCACTTCATCTATTTCCTGAATAAGGTTTATCTGACAATTGAACTTTGAATGAAATTCGAATTGACGTGTGAATTGTGATCTACGGTTAAAGCCCGTCACAGACTTAGCTATAATATATATTAACATATTTATAGCAAGGCATATTATTCTATACTAAATCCACATGTCACAGAAATATATATTATAGCTGAGTGTGTGGTCACGCGAAAATTAGTATAGAAAATATATATTAATATGCCTAGCTATAAACATATTAATATATATTATAGCTGGGTCTGTGACGGGCTTAACGGTACTACCTATGTAAATACAAGTACATATATCAATCAAAATTGAAATTTGGCATGCAGGTAGATGTTATGACGTAGGCATGCACTAAGAAAGGATTTTGATAAATTTCAACCCCAAGGGGTTAATATAGGGGATGAAAGTTTGTTTATAAAAATACTTTTTAACGCGAGCGAAGATTTTGTTTAGTACTTACTAGCTACGACGCCCGAAAATCCGTTGCGCCAAAATGCGTTTATCGCGCGGGAACCGTAAAATTTTCCGGGAAAAAATTATCCTATGTTCTTTCCAGGGACTCAAAGTATCTACATACCAAATTTCAGCAAAATCGTTTCAGTGGTTTGGGTGTGAAGAGGTAACAAACAGACATACTGACGGACAGACAGATAGACAGACAGACACACTTTCGCATTTATAATATTAGAATGGATGCATTACTTCAGACTGTGATTAATCATTATTACTTTTCTTTTTATAAATTAAAATACTTATTTTATCCTTTCCATGTATTTGCTTTAGATCATTTCCACAAAACAAAATTATATAATGTTAGCTAAACCTTAAAGGATTTCCCACAAAGGCATATTTACATTACATCATCTTCATTTGCAAACATACAGGTGGATTTAAAACAAAAAATATATTTAAGCAGTGTGATCCATATTTGACTTCATTAAACTTTTATGACCAAATTATAGCACATAAGAATTTAAAAAATTATATTAATATAAAGGTGCTTGAACGTTCATATTAATAGTTAATACTTTTGGCGCATGATTTAGTACTATGAGCATCAACTTTGAAGGCAAAGCCTTAGATTATGAAAGAGACAGAAAGGAAGATAGCTGTTGTTAGAAAATATCTTATGTTTTTTAGACATTCCGAAAAAAATACCTTCATTTTATGAATATAAACACCCTGTAAAGTGTAAATGTATGCAGAGTTTAAATGCCCGATGTAGGACCGTTTCTGGATGAGCGCGGGAACATATTTTACATTTCTGTACGTTTTTAATATCTGTTCAGTGTAGCGTAGTCAATATTGATACAGGAATATATTTCAAAGAGTTCCTTTCGCTTTGAGCTGTACACTCGCGACTTACCAAGCCGGAATAAATTATTTCGAAAATTAAATTAATCTTTATCCTTCGTTTGCGTATTATGCAGTAGGGAAGTAATTAGAAAATGTTTTACAGTGCTTTCAGGTTAACGTTAGTTTTAATCAATATTCATCATCATCATCATCATATCAGCCTATATTCGTCCACTGCTGGACATAGGCACTATAATCAATATTATATTTGACATAATAGACACATATTAATAAGATAAATTTACGAAAATATGTCTGTCTGTTACTAAATTGTAAATTTTATTGATAAAATTCAATATGGAGAATGGAGATAGTTGTGTCTCTGCCTCTTGGGATACCGAATAAGGCATATGGAACAGTTTTGTACCGGAAAAATTTACGATTCCCGCGCGAAATATAAATATTGGTATTTTAAAAGCATGATTAAGTAATATTTTGTTTTATCCTAATTATTGGGAATATTACGCAAAGGTTGAAGAGGGTGCTACTAGCACATAAATGGTACATCCGACCAACATCTGACATATTGCACACGTCATGTCAGAATTCGGCACGTATGGGCAGGCTCATCCGGTGAAAGACCACAACCTCACAGAATACCGGCGTGAAATAGCGCTTGCGCTGGGTTTCGCCGAGTGAGTGAGTTTTCCGGCCGCCCAAAGAAGGAAACGGACCTAGTGATGCCTCTGATACTGCGGATCGTTTTCCTTGCATATTATGTTTGTGTATGTGTATGTATTATATTATAATTATGTTAATTTATGTATATTTATGATTATTATTATTCCATCCGCCAACACGCAAATGGACCAGCGTGGCCGATTACGGTCCAAACATGACAGACACGACAACATCACGGCCCCGAGTGCCCGGCATCAGGGGTGCTAAGAATCCCCGGGCGGTGGTATCTTCCAAATCCTGGGGGAGGCCTTTGCGCAGCAGTGGGACACTATAGGCTAATAAAAAATATATATTATCACAATTATTCTTTTATGTCGCATCTTATTTTACACGAGTATACAGTGTATAAATAAATCCCACAATTTACTAAGTTCCCTTTTAGTCACATCGTAAGCTAGAATTGTTAAAAATATCGGTCGACCCACATCGTCCATTCAGATTGTCGGACTGAAATAGGATTATCTATATCGGAAACCGTCCTACCCCAGAGCGATAAACTGTAAATTTTTAATGAATCCCCATTTATGAACGCCATTTCTATACACATTTTATAATTGATCTCCCAATTAAATATGTCTAGAGGGTTACGTGCATGATTCTATTCAACTTGCTTTAAAAGAATTGTCTGATTTCGTGGAGTAAAATTTTTCTCACAATATTTATACGAAGAATTAAACCATAAGCAACCTTAGTCAAACATAACGCAACATGTTTAGACCTGGAAAACCATAACCGTAGTAAAAACAAAAATATACAGTCACAAGATAACAACATGAGTGAGTTCTCATTGCTTTTTGACGTGACAACGTCTTATAATTCGATATGGGCTGCGCGCACGAAAAAACGTGACGCAATATGCGGCGTTACCTCGCTCTGAGGCGTTTCATTTAAGGCTATAACGTTGTCACGTTCAACTATCGTCAGTAAACCGACTTTACATTACAGACAACCGAGTTCGAGTTGAGTTCGAGTCGAGTTCGAGTCGAGTTCGAGTAGAGTTCGAGTTCGAGTTCGAGTTAGACACAAAACACTACTCTCCAACCGTCTTTTATATGGTAGAATCGGCCGCACGCACACATAAATGTGATTTTAGAATTTCTAGATAACTTTAGAGAGCAGAAAAACGCAGCAGATCGCCGCGTACGTACATTTGTTTACTCGTATGTGTGCACGAATTAGCTTTCAAGAACGCTACTCAGTTGCACTACTATATATATTTGTATTGTGATCGTCGAGTACAATGTTGGTATGTTAAATTGGCCTCTCAACTCTTAAATGTATCACCTCAGACAACGGGGGTGTGCAGTCGACTTGAAAAAATGCTCAACACCCCCAATCACATCTACCATTATTGGATCACCTTAAATTATGGTATACTCACGATGTTTTCAGAAGCTTTATGGCTACGTCAAGTACTACATAACGTACTATCAGAGAAGTTGATTCCTATGCAGATCGGGGACCTACGTAGTTCGGTTGCGTTACGTCAAACCCAGCCGACAGATCACAATTAACATTGAATTGACATATTCGACCAAATAAAGTTGGTCTATCAACTGCATAGGAATCAATTTCCTCGATGGTACATCTCTAGATATAAGACATGATCAGTTTCTCATCAATCTGATCCTTCAATCTCATCTCAAGATCAGATTGATGAAAAACTGATCATGTAACCTACGTGTTTTATAGTAATTATAGGCAAAATAATTGCAATACCTTTTCACCACTACGTATTATAGTTTCGCCTAAAGACTAAAAATCTTTTGCCAAACTGAATGTTTGGCAAAAGATTTGAAGAAAAGAAATCTTGAAGGATAGTATTTTTTTTGGTAAATAATTATGATAAAACTTAATAGAAAACAAGCAAATGGCATACCTGATGGTAAGCGATAGCTTCCGCATTTACCCAACTCTGGTCACCCCGCCCCAAAGTTTCTTCTGACTCGTATATGTTATCATCCACATCAATATTAACATTGTTAATACGAAAGTAAATGCGACAGTTTATCTGTCTGTCTGTCTAATACCTCTTCACGGTTAAACCACTGAGTCCAGGAGAAGAGCATAGGAAACTTTTTATCCCGGAAAAATGTACGGCTTCCACAAAATTAGGTATTAAGGGCGTTCCGTCCGGAGATTCCGTAATTCACCGTATTTAAAACCTTATAAACTCATAATCTGAAAGCTACAAAGTTATAATAGAAATACAGCACTAATCTTCAGTATATCAACATTCCTTTTGTCGTTTTAAATTTTCTATTTTTGTTTCTTATACTCATGATATCAGCTTCCAAAGTAATACCAATTTGTTAAAATTCAAGCATACATTCAGCATCTCCTTAAGATTTACAAATTACTTTTATTTGAAACTCACGCCAATAGATCGACAATATCATAAACTACATATTTGCCGTTTTAAATTTTTTTTAGGACAATTTTGAACTAAGATAAGTAAAAATAATAGGGTTTTGGCGCGATCTCGGCAACGCGGCAAATGTATGGCCAAGGTCGTTTGCTCGGGGGACGGCCTTAACTAATTTCTGCGCAACGGAGGTGCGGGCGTCATCTGGTACTGTTTCTACACCTGTATCTCTCTCTCTCTCTACTCTCTCTTTCTACCTGCCGTATAATATCTCTCGGGAACGTATTCAGTTCATCGCAGGCTTCATAAGGCTTTAGCTCCAGATTGATGATTTGAATATCGACGGCACGAGCCACCTCAAAGTAACATTATACGGTAAATATGTAAATTGCTGCTCAAATCTTCAGAGAAAAATTTATAGCGGTAAATAATAACGCCGGGAGTACAGACTCTGTAGTCTGTACATACAGTCACGAATATGCGTTGCACAAAGCAGGCATACATAAAACAATGCAAAAATGTCAAATACCATAATACAATTTGGCGTTTCCATAGTTGTGCAACGTTTTATCACTATTAACTATATTGTAGCTTACATTTCCCCGACGACGCAATACCTAATTCAATACACAGACATAATAATCATATTATTATTACACGTTTCTCTGTATGAATAAAAATATAAGCATTATATTATAAAACATTTTAGTTCAAGTAATGCTTATTTAATTAGGTACCCCACTCTTGGCATTCATCCTATTATTGGCACCTTATCTTTTGTTTGAAAATACTTAGAATGCCAATAATTACTTTTTGTAGTGTATTACCTCTTACAGTGTTAATAATTAGGTGTTTTATATTTTAATTAAAATATTACACTACTATCTGTTGCCCGCGACTTCGTCCGCGTTAGTATAGTAATAACGTTCCAAGTATTATTTTTCAAAAATATTCATATTCAGTGTACAAGAAATGACCGGTGCCAAAGCTCCCCGCATATTAATCAAACGACACTCGAAATCTGTATAGATAAGATAGACAAAAGCTTATAGCAAGGCAAGGAGTGAAGACAGATACAAAGTGTAAGAGACTTTGTAGGAAATTTCATGAGCTTTCATTACGTACTGGACATTTTTTTCTCTACAACGCACCGTTTTAGCGATATGAGCAAAAAACTAAATATATTGAAACTTGAGCCCCTACCCCCCACCCTTGGTGATATCGTTATAATATATAGCCTATATGTTGACCCGACTTCTAAGTAATATTCGTGCAAAATTTGAAGTAAATCCGTTCAATTCTTTCTGAGTTTATCCCGGACATACATACAGACAATCTGACAAAAATTCTAAAAACTATATTTTTGGCTTCCATATCGATTGTAGATCACGTCTAAAGTATTATGTTTCAAAAATATTCAATGTACAGAATTGACTTTCCTACGATTTAATTATATATGTACTTATAGACTAGCGACCCTCCCCGGCGTCGCACGGGTATAAAATATACATAATATAGCCACTGAAAAAATGATTAAAATCGATAGCCTATGATCCTTCACTTCACGTTTTTGGATTGTGTTTGTTTTTGTTTTGGCGGGGGGCTGCGCCCCCCGATCCCCCCCTTTCTTTTATAACGGTCCCCGGCTGTTGCCGCAGCATGCTCGCTGCGCTCGCTCAGCTTCCCCTGTATTGTGGTCTAAGTTCTAACCTTACCTACTTTTGGAATTTCTTAATATCACAAATTCATTGCTTCACAATTGCGTCATTCACAATTTCTTAATTGTGTTTGTTTTTGTTTTGGCAGGGGGCTGCGCCCCCCGAGCCCCCCTTTCTTAGGTAGGCCTTTCTAAGTAGCCCTTCTGTTCAGTCTTTTCATTAATAATGAAATGAAATAATAATGATGCGCTTTATACGGCGCCGACAGTCATTTCGGCAACTTGCTGGGGTAGGTTTGTGAACCTTAGCCAAAAAAACAACTTTCTTACCTAATAATATTTTACACTTTAAATACTCCGTTAACCTAAAAAACTAAAAATCTATATCCGATCATTATCTGATACAATGATATCATATAAAAAAACTCAAAGCAGATATGTTACTACCGCGCGTGTTGTGAAGCCATTAAATACGGGCCAATTGACCCGTCTTTTGTATAGTCTGTCTCTTTTATGTAAATGTCATTTCGTATCTTTTGTTTCACTTATCTGTCAAATTTGACAATTGAATTTGAAAATTTTTCGGAAGCAATTTAAGCCGGAAAATAGTATGAACGTAACAGATCTGTATTTAGTTGAATATCATTGATCTGATACTTAAATTATTGACAAATTGAACACGGACAATTTTTGGAGTTTTGCCGGTAATGTAAAAGTGTGCTGTTGTGTTTTTATACTATTTTCCTAAAATTGTGTTAGCTTTTTATTTATTTATTTATTTCCAAGAAATTCGTACATATAGGTCTTACAATTTAGTTTGTTCACAATTTCTGCCACATGGGCGTGGAAATATTGTCATGTTATGTCATACAAAATTTCTAACATACAGTATTACAATAGTTCGGATATTAAGGAATCAATTTTAAAAATCGAATAATTATAATCAATATTGTCAACTCAAGCCAAAACATTTTTATCATTTCAATAGAGTCAAATATTAATGAAATTCATAACATTACAATATTATCAATACAATTTATACTATAACAAATTTTTGAGAGAGAAAAATCCATTAACATTGATGCAATATCATAATATAATCATGTCATACAATAATAAATAAATTTAAGTAAATATGTTCATGTCAAAATAATAATTAAATCTAAATTTACAATGTCAATTTAATCGAATAAAATATTATGATAAGCAACATAGTAATTCTAGTGTTTTGTCTTAATATAAATTTATTTATTAGAATACATTTAATGTCAGAGAGTACAAAATAAATAAATCAATTTTAATAAAATGTCATTTAAACCTTTTTGAAATTATTATATCATTAAAATATTCTTGTACCGTGTAGTAGCATTTCTCTAACAACCACTCAGAAAGGGCTTTCTTAAATTTATCATAGGTAGTGTGGTCTTTTTTAATTTTATCGGGAAGATTATTATATATTTTTACTGTCATACAATATGCATTTTTGCTGTTTAAAGACGACTTTTGTGCGGGTATGTTAAGTTTGTTTTTGATTCGGGTATTGCTTTTTTTTTCGAACAGATAATCATATTTTTTAACAAATAAACACGCTTCTAATATGTATTGGCTGGCTAAAGGAAGAATTTTAAATTTTTTAAAAAGCGGTTTAGAGGGTGTTAGGTTTTTTACTCCCGCCATAGCTCTTATGCATTTCTTTTGGATGATAAATGCTCTATCCACTTCTACTGAGTTTCCCCATAATATCAGACCATATCTTAAGACAGATGAGACATAGCCGTGATAAGATATTAAGGCTGCTTCTTTAGATACTATATTTTGTATTCTTTTTAGTGCGAATACGAACCTATTTAATCTATTACAAATATTGTCAATATGTTCTTTCCAATTTAGATTTTTGTCAATATTGAACCCTAAGAATGTGGTAGACGGCACGCATTTTATAGGACTTATCTTATTTTCTAATTCCTTTATATCAGATTCAGAATTTGATTTTTGAAATTTAATAATCTTTGTTTTTTCTAAGTTCACTTCCAATTTGTTACATTTTAGCCAATTTTTAACTCTTTCTATTTCATTTTTTATTTCATTATTTAATAAATTTTTTAAACATTTTATTAGTAAAGTAGTGTCATCTGCGAACATAAAGGTTAGATATTTTGTTACTTTGGGCAATTCGTTTATATAAATGAGGAAAAGGATAGGACCTAGTATACTCCCCTGTGGTACCCCACAGTCTATGTTTTCATAATCGGATCTGTAAGAAATCTCTTTATTATTCTCAACTTTGCTTATCTCTACACATTGTTTTCTACCTTTGAGATACGATTCAAACCATTTATATACGTTGCCACGAATACCACATTTTTCTAATTTCTTTAATAGCAGTTTGTGGTCAACAAAATCAAAGGCCTTACTTAAATCGAGAAAGACAGCACCTACAGATAATCCTTGATCGATTGCTTGTGTTATTTCCTTTACCAAAGAGAAACAGGCCAGTGTTGTTGAACTTCCTTTTGTGAATCCGAATTGCTGTTGAGACAGTATATTATTAATATTTAAAAAACTAATTAGTTTCGATTGCATTGCTTTTTCAAAAATTTTAGATATTATAGGGATCAGTGTTATTGGTCTATAATTGGACATGTGTTTTGGGTTGCCCTTTTTAAGAAGTGGTCTTACTACAGAAAATTTTAATTTAGATGGAAAGTGACCTTGTTCAAAAGACAGATTTATAACGTGGCATAGAGGATAGCATATGTATTTTGCAGCTAATTTTATTATTTTTGTGGAGATATAATCATATCCTGTCGATTGAGTATTTCTAAGTGAAGAAATAATTTTACAAATGTCATGTGGAACTAGTGGGGCTAAATATATCGAGTTTGATTGATTATTATTATTAATAGTAGTTATATTGTTTATGTCAGAAGAATTATTTTTTGTTATGTTAATAAAGTAACTGTTGAATAGTTTTGTAATGTCATTCATATTTGTATATAGTTTCTTGTCTACTTCTATAGCGTCAATGTTCTTACGTGTTCTATTACCGTCAATAATATTATTTTTAATTATAGTCCATGTAGCTGCACATTTGTTTATTGCGTTTTTTAGAAAATTACTGTTGTTCTTCTTTTGAGAATCATTGATACACATTTTTAATACTCTAGCATATGTTTTATATTTTTTCTTTAATTCTTTCTTGTTCTCCGCTCTGTGTCTGTATTTATAATATAAGATACGTTTAGTCGCACATGATTTTTTTATACCTTTCGTTAGCCAACGTACCTTTTTGGGTCTACAATTAACTTTAACATCTATCCATGGAAAACAAAGATCATAAAATAAAACAAAGATATTATAGAAGTGATTAAAACTTTTTTCTGCATCCTTTTCTTTGAAAGTTTCAGTGAATCTTAGAGAAGCCATTGCATCTAGAAATTTTTTTATGTTATTTTCATGAAAATCGCGTTTTTTTACAAAATAGAAACTGTGTTTTTTATTTCTCTCACTACTTATCACTGGAAACTTTATAGTCTGACCCGTTTCATGATCCGAGAGAGCCAAGTTATGCACTTCTGCCTTAAACGACTTTATATTGCTCGCGATTTGATCAATACTGGATAGACCTCGAGTTGGTTGATGAATATTTGTTTTTAAATTATAATTTAAGAGAACCGATTTTAATTCTCTGTGTTCAGTTGAGTCCTTAAGTACGTCTATGTTCCAGTCCCCACATACTATAATGTTTTTGTTATAAAATTTATTTAATTCTGTTAGCAAACTGTCAAGGCTATTTATAAATATATGTATGTTTTCCTTAGGCACCCTGTAAATAACTATTACAATTGTACCCGAAGAAACCAGTTCTACGCCACAACACTCAAATACAAGCTCCTTAGCAATTTTTTTTTGTTATTTCAAGAACTCTAAATGGTAACTCATTCCTAACTAATATGCATGATCCGCCTCTCTTTTTATTTTTCCGTGAAAAGGTAGCCGCTAACTTATAATTATTTAGTATTAAATTTTTTTCTGTGCTTTTGTTTAAAAATGTTTCGCATAAGCAAATAACGTCAATAGGACCTATTTTGTCTTTTAATGTAGTTGATAGTACTATTTGTAAATTATCTAGTTTATTTAATATTCCCGCAATGTTTTGATGTAATACAGTTATGTAATTCTCATTTTTATTTATAAAAAAGACTTGTTAATAGTGTTATTTTTATCAAACATACCGCATATAAAAGTTTTGTCGTATTGTTGACTATCTATTAATAAATTTTTTTTTTTCCTATTTCATTTAATAACAAATTATTATGGTATAAATATTTATTTCTGTAACTAAGCAACTTAACGTTAGTAAATTCCTTTAGCAATGATTCTAATCTTAGTTGTAAGCTCTTAGTATAACTTGAGTTCATTTTAGTATTTATGTAATATGGTACGATTATTACATTGGTCTGGGCCAATTTAGGGAGTGTTAAAATAAGGTTGTCTATAAAAGAATGAATACTTTTTTCACCAACCCGTGATGCCAGAATAATATAGTCAGATTTTGTGAATTTACTAGCCGACTCATTTGTAATATTTAAAATCTCAGAATAAGTTGCATTTTGTTTAATAAAACCTGATACCGTAAATATGTCATTCCATTTATTTTGATTCCTATATTTTTGTATAATATTGCTTAGTCCTTTTGTATATTGGTCGCCCATA
The DNA here is from genome assembly GCA_937595015.1 of Polyommatus icarus. Taxonomy (NCBI): domain Eukaryota; kingdom Metazoa; phylum Arthropoda; class Insecta; order Lepidoptera; family Lycaenidae; genus Polyommatus; species Polyommatus icarus. The sequence goes on along the minus strand of OW569329.1, from coordinate 5,761,637 downwards.
ATATAAATTTGTGGCTTAATATTATGAGGATTCAGTTGCCCTTCAAATTTTTCCTGTTTACAGTTTTCTAAGTACATCTTTTTACATAGTGTGTACTGTATATTTGAGAAAATTTGATTAAAAATAAAGTTTTTACCATTTGGGGGTATGTATTTACAGTTATCATAGTTTTTTAGTAGTGAGTAAATAGTCGTGTTAAGAAAATCTGTATTTAAATAAGGATTTTGTTGTACACCTACTACATAAACCTGTGAGGAAGTTAGTTTGCTGAGGGCATTACATATGTCAGTAAAAAGTTTATACGGATTTTTGTCATTACACCCAACGCCTATAATTACAATTGTATTCTTATTCAATAAATTAGAATTATGTAAGTAGTCACAATAATGAAGTATCTTGTCACCTGTTGCTTGTGTCTTAATGTTACCATAAACACTAACACTATTCTTAAAGTCTTTTAAGTAACACAGTTTGTTATGTAAGCGTACTGATAAGTGTTGCATTTGTTGATCGCCAAGGACGTAAACAGTGTACTTTTTATTCGTGCCGTCGTCAGTCGCCAGATGCCCTTGGGAAGTGATGGTGTCGTTTGTAGCCGTTAATACCTCATTAGAGTAATTATTATTGCTTAAAATATCTTTGCCGGTCAAATATTGCGAATTGTGTGACTTGTTAATCGTAGTATCACAGTCATTTGTTAAAGTAAGTGGTGAGGACAAAAACTGTAGCTGGGTTTTTAATCCCACTGCGTAGGCTTGACTGCTCAATCTGTCCCTCATAAGAAACAATGGGAATGCCCGGAGTGCTCCGCGGCTCATAGATCAGGAGGAGATAACACAAACACGCCTGTCCGAACCGACGATCATCTCCTTAATATTACCATGAGAAAAAAGGAATCAGTCCAAGCTGTGGTGTCCGGAAACGACGTCCAGGAGCTCACCGCCGAGATACGCAGATTGACTAAGGAGCTGACTTCAGTCAAACAACGACTAGAAGATGCCACACAGTCACTCAAAGCTTGTCATGAGCGTCTCGAATTGCTCGAGTGTAAGGTAACATCTAACGAAAACCACATTAAGCAGTTGGAGAGTAAAACTCGAGAAATTGACATCCTCAAGGCAAGCATACATAATCTTCAACTCGACCATAATGACCAGTGGCAACAACAGCTGAGGAACGAAATTGAACTGGCTGGCATCCCTGAAAATCCTGGAGAAAACCTACACCACATAGCAATGTTATCAGCCCAAAAAGTAGGGGTTAAAATCACCGATATGGAAATTGACTGGGTCAAAAGAGCAGGCCCTCGCATTGCTAAAAGTGTAAACTCAAAACCTGAAATCTTACCTAGGCCTGTGGTGATCCGCTTCCATCGTCGAACAATAAGAGACGAAATAATGAAGGCTGCAAAATCAAGAAGGAATATAAATAGCACAGACTTAAACTTTCCTGGAGAAGCTCACAAGATTTATTTCAATGAGAGACTTACAAAACAAAACAGAACAATATTTCGTGAGGCGCGTAGTATGTACAAGAAATTCGGATTTGCTTTCTGCTGGTGCAGCAATGGTAACATATATGTCAGACAAAGAGAAGGTAAAAACGCAATACAGATTCGTAATCAAAATGACCTTTCTAATACTTTTAAATCAGATGAGGTTGTACGCACAGGCGAGTAACAAAAACATAATAATTGTAAATTTGTCTTGTGCAGGTATCTTAGTTAGTAAGCATTTTAATAGGGAAACTCTCATAAAAGTATACTATTTGTGTCAATATATTGTGCTTCATGTTAAGTGTAAACAAAACCCTTATCGAGTCTTAAAGTTTAAATGTAAGCATTGTGCCATAATACTATGTATAAGGATTTTCTGTAAAACAACAATATTAAATCAATCGCTAAAAAGTGTACACAAAACCTTACTTCATTGGGTAAGTATTGTCTTGTATTGTGATTTCTCAATGTCACCATGTAATAAAGCCATAAACCATATTATTTTTCACTATAACATAATATTAAATTACATCATTATGTACATAGTGTCAGCTAAGGCATATCATGCTGTTAACACTATAGACATATTTTTAACAGCAAAATTGAAGATGTTTAAGTTGAAACGCAATTATTGTGTCAAAATATGTATAATTAATGCCATATGTACAACAAAGTTAGTTGTAAATTATCAATTTCTAAAATATTTATACAAGAATCTTTGCCGTTTAGCTAATTATTGTGATCAATCCTCAATACTATCCTGTATACATGCCACAAACCATACCTACCTTGTAACAACAATATTGAATCAATTGTTAAAATGTGTACTTGAAACAATATTAAAGCAATCGCTAAAAAGTGTACATAAAAACTTACTTCATTGTTTAATTACTGTTTTGTATTGTGATTTCTCAATGTCACCATATAATAAAGCCATAAATCATATTAATTTCCACTATAACATAATATTATATTACATTATGAATATAGTGTTAGCTAAGGCATATTGCCTAATATGCATCTGTTATGCTGTTTACACTATAAACATAATAATATTATTATTTTTAACTGCGAAATTGAAGATGTTAAGATTAAAACATATTTATTGTGTCAAATGTATATTAATTGATGCTAGATGTACAACAATATTAGTTCTAAACAATTATAAATTTCTAAAATTTTTAGACAATAACCGTTGCTACATATATTTACCTAAATACTATGATCAATCCCTAATACTATCCTGTAAACAAGCCACATGCCTTACTTATTTTTGTATATCCTACATTATAGTGAAGGCATATTGTTTGAAGTGGACTCGCTATCCTGTTAATCACAAAACAGAAAATAATAATTTACATTATTATACTACCTTGTTATAACACAAACACATATAAAGCCGGCGTCTATCAGTGTCATAATTATTTTATTAAATAAAATTCGATAATAACGATAATTTTAGCATACAAAATGATATAGACAGTATAAAAGTGGCAGACTCGAATACATGTGCGATAGAGGACTGCAGAGAGCTACTATTAAAACACCCAAAATCACTTTCAATTCTAACCCAAAACATACGGAGTATTAAGGCTAACTTCAATGACTTACAAATCGTTCTTTCAAAAGCCAATATCCTATGGGATTTCATTGTCCTGACGGAATGTCGACTGTCACAATGCCCGTTTATACCCTCGCTTGAGGGGTACAGATGTGTCGCTACCGCGAAAAATTATTTACAAAATGATGGCGTTACAGTTTACTATAATAAAACTCTAACTGTAGCGATACATGAGCCTAATCTAGCAAATGCTAATTGCCTCGTCCTAACTACAGACGAAACAGCTATCGTGGCAGTATATCGCTCTCCGTCAGTACAAAATATCCAGGGATTTTTGTATTCTTTAAATGAAATTCTGCAAGACCTGAAATCATATAAAACGCTTATGGTGGTAGGCGACATTAACATAAATATTTCAGAATTATCTACAGACCCACGTATGGATGACTACCTTGAATTACTATCAAGCTTCGGAATGATTCCAGCACATACTCTTCCCACACGAGGTGGTACTTCCTGCCTGGATCATATTATTCTTAAAACAAAAAGACGTGCTGTCTGTTACGTTGCTGATACTTCCATAACGGACCACGATAGTGTCATCATGTTCATCCAAAAACCAACATATACTACCAAACCTAGAAAACAGAAATCAATAACTGACTTCGAGAAACTGGAATCAGATCTTAAAATTCAAAATTTTGACTCTATCTTTGAGACACAGGACGTTAACGATGCACTATTTATGTTTGAAAATATTATTAAAACTTTAATTGCCTCCAACACAATAATTAAAACAGTGACAAACCGTTACAACCTTTTAAAACCGTGGATGACACCAGGCCTTTTAAGATGCATTAAGAATAGAGATACACTACATAAAAAAGTAAAAAAAGAACCAAATAATGAAATCATAAAAATAACATATATTAGATATAGAAACTACTGCAATAGGATATTAAAGAAAGTAAAAATAGAATTTGATAAAGGACAGATTCAAAAGGCAGGAAAAAATAGCAGATTAGTTTGGAAAGCAATTAAAAAAGCTACATTTACGGAAACAGACAAGAGTGTACCCACGGAACTTTTAAGGGGTTGTAATAATAAGGAAGATGTCAATAAAGTTAATTACTATTTTTCCCAGGTTGGCAAAGCCCTCGCTCAAAAAATCAAACCACCACCTCAATCTAAATGTTATGAAAATACTCCAAATCAAAATTCCTTTGTTTTGCTCCCAACTACCGAACAAGAAGTTAAGTCGATTCTATTAAACCTTCGCTCGGATTGTGCAATAGGACATGACGGAATCCCAAGTTTTATACTTAAGAAATTCGCACCTATTCTAGTCCCTCCACTAGTCCACATTTTTAATTTATCACTATCATCCGGTGTTTTCCCAGACTCTTTTAAATTAGCTCAAATAATCCCAATTCATAAAAGTGGATCTAGGGACCGTGTCGAGAACTATAGGCCAATTGCCATACTTCCCGCACTATCTAAAATATTAGAAAGAATTTTAAATAATAGACTTGTAGGCTTCATTAACAAATGTAATATATTCTCTAAATCTCAATACGGTTTTAGGAATGGTATTTCAACTATGGATGCAGTACATGAATTAACAGATTATATAGTGCGGGGGTTAGATCGGAAGGCTAAGGTTATTGGCATTTTTTTGGATCTGGCTAAAGCTTTCGACACGGTCTCTATACCTATACTAATTTCAAAATTAGAAAAAATTGGCGTAAGAGGGCTCCAGCTTGCGTTGTTTCAAAGTTATTTGACCAACAGGCGTCAAAGAGTAAAAATCGGCGAAACAATAAGCGATGAGCTCCCCATTGAATACGGCGTCCCACAGGGTAGTATCTTGGGCCCTACCTTGTTCCTAGTATACATAAACAGTCTGTGTGAGTTAGATCTACCCTATGGGAAAATATTTACATATGCCGACGACACAGCCCTTGTCTTTCAATCTAAATCCTGGGAAAAAACGTTTAGCTCCGCTCAGCAAGGCCTGAACATAGTTTTTAAATGGTTAACCAATAACTTTCTTACTCTAAATATTGATAAGACTAGCTATATTAGTTTTTCCCTAAAAGGGGCGTCACAACCCACATCTCACCTTAATTTAAAAGCTCATTTCTGTTCAAATCACACATCCAACATTTGTAAATGTAGCCCTTTGACGCGAACGGAATGTGTTAAATATCTAGGAATTTTTATAGATAATAGAATGTCATTCGATCACCATATTGACACAACTATTAAAAAGGTGCGCAAACTCACATTTCTTTTTTATAGACTGAGACACATTTGCGATAAAAATTTAATTAAGAAAATCTACTTCGCACTTATACAATCTATCCTCTCTTATTGTATTGTCGTATGGGGTGGCGCTCCAAAAACTAGAATGTTGCGTCTGGAAAGGTCGCAAAGATGCCTTCTTAAAGTTGGCTGGAAATTACCAAACCTCTACCCCACAGATGAATTGTATGCAAAATGCGGAGTTCTAAACGTACGCCAACTGTTTATTTTAGCCTGCATCACAAAACAACATACTTCTGTAGACTACGACAGACAATTAAAACCTAACTCTAGACGTAGATTAAAGGTATGCCCTAACATGGATCACATTTTTAAAACTAGTTTTGCCCAAAGATTTTTCTGCTTTCTTGGTAGTTTCCTATATAATAAGGTCAATGAAATTTTGTCAATTTATCACAATAATAGAACCGAGTGTAAACAAAAAGTGACTCTCTGGCTAGTTAACCTAAATTATCAGGATACCGAAAATCTTTTATTGAGACGAATATGATAAACTAAATATATAACATAGTAAAAGTTTATTATACTTATGTAAAAGTACAGAATATAACATTTAATAACTATTACTAATAATTTTAAGTTAGAAAAGTAAAATAGATTTCTAAGTCAAAATACACTAAATTGTTAAAATAAGATAAAATACACTATATTGTTAAAATAAGTTTAAATAAGCTAAATTGTTAAAATATGTTAAAATACACTAAATTGTTAAAAAAAAAAAAAAAGTTAAAATACCTACACTAAATTGTTAAATTAATAAGTTAAAATAGTTGTGAGGGGGGGCCTGGGGCACCAATATACAGGCTTCGGCTTAGTTTGGGCTCCAAGTCTCCCACAAATTACTAAGTACATTGTAATTTTTGGGAGAAAATAAATATTATTATTATTATTATTATTATTAATGTGTAATATTGGTAGAATATTAACCATTAGATATTCGTGTTTATGCACAAGTGTAGGAAAGTAATGTAATATCCAGAAACGTGCTATTTTGTGTTCCCTCCAAAACTCCATTGAAAGTTTCAGTAAAGCGTCTACCACTTTACTGAATCGACCGACTTGACTCCTTGACTGTATTGACTTTTACTTAGACTTTGACTAGACTTTAGACCTGACGATACATGAAAACGATGATGAAAATTATAATAGGATGATATTCATCCGCATATCAGTTTTCCCGCCATATTCCTTACCTTTTTACATTGTCTGTGGCACAACATATACATCCTTTGTGTCAAGTTGTCAAAAAAGAAAAAAAAAGAAAGAAATAGAACACAAAAACTCAAAACTTACACTTAACTAATAGATCTAATAATAACACAATTATTTTTTTTAATTTATATAATGATATAGATAATTATAGGAGCTTGGCACTAAATATGGTTTTTCTCGCCTCAAATCCGCAAGAAGCTAGAGCGATTACTCTATTCACTTTAATTAATTTTTGGATCTCTGCCCACCGCGTACTATTACACCATATTTTACCTACCTTAAATACTTTACCGGAATACATAATAGGATTTTTTATTTATAAGATCTAAGTATTTTGTTTGATAAACCATGAAGGTTTACCAGTATTTAAATATACAATGTGTCCCAACACCAGTGTCCGATCCTTTAATGTTATGATGTGTGGCATAATTATTTAAGGGAGAGGAACTAATGCTAGACACTGAACTAATAGATAACACTTATGACAAAAATATCATAAAAATAAGAATTACTCTAATTACTTCTCACCACTGTAAATTTTATAAGCTTCTCAAGCTATCTGTTGAATTGAAAAAATATATTAGAGACGCCTCCGGGAACAAAATTTTAAAAAGGGATCAGTTTTCGTAAATAATATGACCGCATCAACACACGCTCGGCAATTTCTTAGCAAATAGGTTAAGGAAGGCAAAATTTTGCACGTAAGTTTTGAATACATTACACACCAACATAATACACAAAATACTACACACCAACCGTCTTACGGTTTTTCCAAAGTTTTTCGATCAGCACGAGAATCTGACGCGAGTTTCACAGTTTTTACCCATCCCACAAAAGTGCTCAACGCCGCTAAAGAAGTTTTCACTTCAAAAATATGAAAAATAAAAATAAAAGGAAAGATAGTTTCAGCATGGAAGAAGAATGAATAGAATCTGGAGACAACGTGGATAATATTTCTGATGCATGTAGTTGAAGATGATGTAAATATGAAGTATGATGAAGTAAATGAAATCTTTTGAAAAATGGCAAATAAAGACCTAATAATAGGAAAAAAATGTAATGTAATGTTCTATGTCAACAATTAGTTCATATTGGTGTCTACTATTAGTGATGTTCGTTTTATGTGATGTCATCTATTAGTACTTATGACTAAGTTTACAAAAAGACCAATAATATATTTTTTAATTGATTTGTCAGAGAATAATTATAATAGTTTTATTTTGTAAGAGTTATTGAAGACATGGAAGAAGTTATCAATCCTTTATTTTCATAAATATGTATTTTATAACATTCAAATGTTGCATGTTTCCTTAAAGTGTCTGCCATTAATTAGGTCTCTTCCCATAAGGTGAACGCAGATTTGGCCGCACCGCATGCACCGCAGTCGCCGCATTTCGAATTCTTCATATAAAGAACGTAGAAGTTGCGAAGACTGCGGCGCGGGTAGGTATGCGAGCTTGCCTATGACTTCATGTAAAGAATACGAAATGCGGCGACTGTGCGGTGCGGCCAAATCTGCGTTCACCTTTAGTGACAAATTATTGCCTCTCAATTTTTTTTGATGATATTAAATTAAAGGACCAGACACGGGACACCGGTGTCAAGACACATTGTATAGAGTGTCGTATGTCAATTTATAGACACCATAAAGTCATATTTAATTACGTTTTTCGCAAAAGATCATTATAATTTGAGCGCTCATATCTTCTAGATAATTTTTTTTTTCACTTTTTTACTATGATGTGATATGTTTTGTTACTTTAAATATTATGTTAAAAATTTTGATTTTATATTGGATTTCATTGTAGTATTTAAGTATTTAAGTAGTATTTCAATAGTCTATTAAATCTCACTGGAAACAAAACAAATAATGACGGTTTTATGTTTTAAACGAGTGAGTTTTTGTTTATTTTACGTAATCCTGTTACCTGTAACACCTGTTCGCGAAATTCTCTACATTAATAATGAAAATAATTCTCTTCTTATGTAGAGAATTATATTTATTTTATTTTTATATGTATGAAGTATGAAGTATGTATTTCATCGGTGTGTTGAGTAACTTTTAGTTTCTATGAGTTTATCCAGCGGGGTATTCGCGCATTGTGTCGGGACGCTGAGAAAAGTATTTATAAAATAACTTATAACGCAATGCTTTAGTGGTTTAGGATATGCTCAAGCATATCTTGTATAGTCAACTAGTTGTTGCATGCAACTTTGTTGAAATTCGGATATCTAACAGTGAAGGTGAAGCCACAAGAGATAATTCTGTGAGACGCAGAATTTCAGTTGCGTCATTAGTAATATATTAATTGTTTACTAATCAAGACACAAAATAACATATTATGATATTTTAAATTTGAATTTCTGCCAACCGAAACTACGCTACCAAAATTCGCTCGTGTGACCTCACCCTATAACAGCATTAGAATCTGATAAAACACGACTTGTTTTGACTTAGTCAACTTTTTAATGACTATTTAATATAATAAGTGTTATTTAAAGTGAGATGAAAATAAATAGCCAAACAAATCTCTTCCACAGAGTCAAGAACTGGGCGTTGAAATTCGGCGTCGATCTCTGGGAGTTTGGCCGACACTTCACCAAGATAAACCAAATACAGAACGTAAGTAAACCACTTTAAGTACACCACAGATACACATTTGTATGGAGTGTGGACACCGCAAGTGGACGAATCCATCCAATCAAAATTGAGAAGGATTCTGGAATATTATAATTTTACGATACTTATGAAATAACGTAATTTAATACGAGCATATTTTACCGCGTTTGTCATAAATCTTTCTTATATTATGCTATCACCGTATTGACCATCACAAAAATAAGTTCATAGGCAGATGGTGTTTTTTTTTGTAAAATAAGGGGGCAAACCAGCAAACGGGTCACCTGATGGTAAGCAACTACCGTCGTCCATGGACACTCACAACATCAGAAGAGGTGCCGGCGTAATTTGATCAGAATAAGTAGTCCTCAAAACACGATTAAAATTGACGTAACACCAAATTGGTGGTTGTGATCATCTTTAAAATCTTCATAATAATGATTAATGCTTCAACTCCCAAGCGGCCGCGATAACAATAGATAAGTTATTGTGTCTGGTTTTTCACGATCGAGGTATTAATGATTATAAATTAATTTTATTAAACAAAAATCACGTCACACCCCACGGATTGATTCCGCTTAAATATATCTGTGGCGAACTGTAACCGCAGTTGGAGAGTAAGAGGTAGTAGCGGGGCGCGGCGCGAGGGGGAGGGGGTACAAAAACACAGTGGAAGTTCGCGCCCCCCCTCCCCCCGCGTTCCAATACTCCCCGTGACCCATTTCCAGCCTCCCCGCTGGATACAGTATCACTAGTTAAATGCCCTTCAATTATAACACCCTCTGAGCACATGAAGGTTGCTTATTATCTACGGGATTGTGTAGTATTTTATACGTTGAGGAGGAACCGCAAAATTGCGTATAATGTTACTGCTTATAATAATTATAATGTACTGTACCCCTATTTGATCCAACGTTAATACGTAGGTCACACTATAAGCTTTGCGTAGCTTGAAAAAACGATATGTTATAAACAAAATATTATGTTTATTGCTTTTCAAAATACTCTCCTTTACATTCTAAATATTATTTTATGCGATCGAACCATTTTTTAAAACAGGAGGATCACAGATCTGAAGGCATGTTTTCTACGCGCTGATTGAATGCTATCACTGCCTCTTCGGAGTTGGTAAAAGTGAAACCTCTCATTTAATCTTTAATTTTGGAAAAAATACAGAAATCACAAGGTGCTAGGGGTTAAACGCAGCATGGCGTTGTCATGATGTAGGAGAATGCGGCTTCTTGGTCGTCTTTCGAAAACCCTGGGTAAACAAATAGTGGAATACCACTCAGCATTAACACTCTTTTGATCTCCAAGTGGAATTGTACAGATGGGATCCGTAGCTCAGAAAAAAACGCGATCATTTTCTTACTAACGTTTCTCGCCTGCCTCACTTTTGTTGGCCTGTTCTCATTTTCAAACACCCACTCAGAAGGTTGCTGTTTTTTATCGGATTCAAAACAACAAATCCACGTTTCGTCTTTTGTGACAATGTCATAAACAGCATTAGAATGTCCATGGTCGTGCTTCAGTAGCATCTGTGAGCACCATTCCACGAGAGCCTGCTTCTGCCCCGCTGTCAGCTCATGAGGGATCCAACGACAAGAAAGTATCGGAACTTACAATCCTTCGTGTAATTTTTTTTTAATTTGGCTCATACCATTCCCCAATAGTCCTCCAATCGTCTCTTAGGTAATCCGCGGGTTTTCTTCAATTAGCCGCTTAACAGTAGCCACATTATTTTCGTTAACGGCAGTTGAACGCCGCCATTCACGAAATTCGTCATGTAAAGAAACTCGACCTCTTTCAAATTCAGCATATCATCTCCTCACGGTGCTCAAACAAGGTGCCTCTATCCCAAAAGCATTTTGAAGACGAGCAGCACAGTCCTGAGGAGAGAGAGAACTTTTAAAATCATAAATAATATTCGCTCTAAAATCTTTTCGACTTAATTCCAATTTCGTTGCGTGCGTAGAACTTTGATGTGTGATAAAAAATAATTGACAAATGATTTCCCGCCAATTTTTTTTATGTTGCTAAGAAGGTTGCAACATTTAAAAAAACATAACATTCATAACTCAAATAGTTCCGATTAGCTAGAAGTGCAAAACTTTTAGTGTGCTCCATGTACTCGTAGTTGGTTTAACATTGTCAAGTTTGCGTTTATTATATTGAGACACCATCGAAACCACTATGTCTGTGATCGAAACCTTATCCAAGTTGTATCAGCGACTCAAATTTTTTCTTTTTTTCTAAGAGCCTAAGCTGTCCCACTGCTGGGAAAAGGCTTCCCCCAAGTCCTTCCATTGGTCCCGATTCATCGCCAACCTGGCTTGTACATACATGTGTCCAGTTCATCGCGCCATCTTTTTCGAGGTCGACTCAAATATTATGTTGAATATATTTCTAACAAGAAATTTTGTACGAACCTACTTTATCTGGGATAAAATTGAGAATATGACTTACATAGATAGAAGAAATATTTTAAATTGCAATTCGTATATATTTTGTACATACTAAAGCCGCATTAAACTAAGAAATAATAATGTATTCACACAAAACCTTTGTTTAGGACCACGAAATGAGTGAGTCATCAAATTGCGGAAAATACATTTTGTGGTACGAGCCGTATGAGCCTGCCGCAGCTCACAGGCCGTGTTTAATCGCTTAGATGTCGCAGAAGAGAGTTCAATATAGCTTTAAATGGCTCCACGAGCACGAGCCTCGGAATTGACGCTCGAATCTTTGCGTCAGTAATGAAAATTGTCCGGAAATTGAACAAGAACGAACTTTGATGGGATTTTGATTTATACCCGACCCGGCATTCTGTGCGGAGATAATAAATTTCTCGTGATATAGCGCGCCCGATGTAGAAATATTCGCGCCGTCGATGATAGTTCTACGACAATAAATGTCCTGAACCTGGTCATTGCACTCTAATTTTATGACGAATGACGGGTCATACTTTGCATTTGTTTTAATCTAGAAAAAATGGTTTTCGAAATATTACTTACTTACTACGATAGCTCAGCGATCCAAAGTGGATCTTGGCCTCCGACACGAGTTTGCGCTACTTGTCGCGGTCTTGCATAGTTACTTCCCACTCTGTGACTTGAAGATAGAAAAAATTTCGATTAAGAAACCTTTAGTCTCTATAAAGGAATATAAGCATTCCCAAGTCTTAGGAAGGAATACAAATAGTTGAAAATTCAGCAAATAAGAGACCAAAGCGTTGGCGCTGACTTTAAACTACCCCGAGACGTTTTCAGTTCCATCAGTGAGATCTAAAACTTTAAAGGAATGTGCATATTTGAACGAAACAAACCCACATTATTCTCGCGGGTGGAATATATCAATCGCTATTCAGCGCGAGATCGCAGTTCGGAAAGTAATATAATGTTGCCGGCAAACTTCGCCATCTCAACTTATTCAATAACACACCGTGTACCTCCGAGTGCACATCATATTTTATATATTGTATTGACTTTGTGATTTATGTTACGTTAGTTTGCGCGACTTTCGACGGAATAAGAAAGTGGCGTGATAACGAAGTATGATGCAATCATATTTTTGTCTACGAGCAAAGCTGATAGACACATGCTAGACTCTTAAGCTATGTTTTTTTTTATAAAACGCAGCCTGTTTAATCATCAAGGCCTTGTACTGGTTTTAAGTTGCTACATGTAGCTACTACGACATTACTACAAAACGTCGTAACCTAAACGATACAATGGAAAAACAAATGACGTAACATTGAAGTGTTTTAAGCCAGATATCTTGACAATGGGCGCTCCACTTTTGTGAAAGATGACCTAAACCTGTATAGGCTTCTATGGAGGAACATAGTGAAATCAGGTTAAACTCGGCCCACGTCCGCACATCCGATGGACGGACAAAACACTGCCATTTCAAAAGATTAACTTCAGAAGGGTAGTGGGACTGAAAAATATTCGCCCACATTGATTTAAAATATTCGATACCATTTTTATTTACGTCCGCAAAAGTTAGGCACGAACTAATAATTAGGAACCCTAATATCAACTTAATTATTTAGTTACTAACTTTTAATTAAATCTTGAGTTATCGGCGTATATCATTAAAATTAAATAATTGAAAATTATGATTGTGCCTACATTGTGTATTTTGTGCGAACATAAATGAAAACCACACGGGAAAAACGAGGAATGTCACCTTTTTTGTGAAACTGACTTTTTAATGCCATCTGTTAGCTTTTTAGGGAAAGATTCTATTACAAAAATCAGAATTGCGTAAAATCATCGCAGTCCACTGTTATAGTTCAATTTGTATTTGTTCGTCCATGGCAAGAAACGGTTATGTCCGCGCGTCAAACGTTAAAAACCGTCGTTGTCATTTGACACTTTGTTTGTTTTAAAGAAATTAAGGCCAAAATATTTAAAAAATGCTAAATATAATATAATGTATAATATATTATTATTATTATGTATTATAAAAGTAACATAGACATGTTAAATATTTCTAATGTTATTTTTATAATTGTGAATGTCAATGCAATGCAAAAACCAGGAATGTTAATTGACATCGATGGTTTTAGCTATATAATGTAGTCACTTCTGAACCATAACTTAAAACTTATTTAAACAAATCAAGTTTTAGAAGAACATACAAAGCATTTGTTAACCTAGTAATAAGTTGCTTCAATATTTCACTTAAAATCATCTAAAATGAAAGAAATGTAAACTTTCAAAACTTTAAAAACTGTTTTTCTCTTAATTCAACTTTTTTGACATTCCTTGTTTTTCCCGTGTGGTCTTCAAATATTTTATTGAAAATCTTCTAAAATCAATAAGATCATTATCCTAATGGCTCATTACATAAGGAAGTATGAAAACTTATATATATACACTCAATATAGTCAATACATTGATATTTTAATCAAAGTAACTCCTGACAGTATGTAACCCACAGCAAAGTATCGGGGTGGGAAAGTTTGTAGAGCGGGAACAGGGAACAGAAACTCGGGGAGATCAAACGTACGTTACGAATACCTACTTCCGCGTTTGTGTTCAAACGATAATGATTTTTGTTTCTAAATGGAATAAAGAACACAGTTTTGTAATCGTTATTATTGATGTTAGTGTGTTTATGTTAGATTTATCTCAACTCTACCACTTAAAAAACTTCTGATTAAATGTACATAAAACTTATTAAAAGTAAAAATTTGTTTAAAATGTTGTGAGTTTAGTTAACTTTTTAGGAAAGTATACTTTCATAGAATACTTAATAATATTATTATTATTTTTAACAAAAAATTAAAACCGACTTCCAAGGTAAAAACAATAATAACATTAATGTGAACTAAAAAGTATTAAATAATTTTTACTATCTAATAGTGCCTTTTTCCGAATTCGGCTAAACCTCAACTATTTCTGTACTCAAACTTCATTATTTTGAAGTCGGTACCAGATAGCTGAATCTTCAGTCCTCTGACAGTATATTTAAAATTTTTGGAACTGGCACCGACTTCAAAATTATGAAGATTGAGTACAGAAATAGTTGAGGTTTAGCCGAATTCGGAAAAAGGCACTATTAGATAGTAAAAATTATTTAATACTTTTTAGTTCACATTAATGTTATTATTGTTTTTACCTTGGAAGTCGGTTTTAATTTTTTGTTAAAAATAATAATAATTTCACTCTTTTTAGTTACACTAGTAGATAAATCTTCGCGTATATTTTACGTATCTTATTACAATTTGTTAAGAGTCACAACTCACACTCACAAAATAATATAATATTATCAGTGAAGTGAACATATTGTGCTAAGTAATTTAACAATTTTAATATTTCAAGCCCGAAGCGGTCACCGGCGATTGCGATAACAATAGAAAGGCTATTGTGTCTCGTTTTTCCACGATCGAAGGATCTATCAGATAAAAAATTGTACAAACTTGCATAGGATGTAGCGTAGCATAATATTTAATATTATCATAATTATTGACAGCTGTTCTTGTTATCAAGAATTCAAATCGATAGGTACTTAGTGCACCATCTATCGATTATTAAGTATAACTAATTAAAAAGACACTTAATGACTTTGTTTTGTTTAAATGCTCTTTTTAAAATAACTTTATTTTAATTCTATTTGTCTATTAAAATTTTATAAAGTAGTAAAGTATTCGATCTGTATATTATAAAGTAGTTAGTAAAGTATTCGATATTCTGTCTTCGCGCGGCGGCGCTGGGCGGCGACCGACGCCGACCGCCGTGTATTAAAAACAAACAGGTGTTGTTAATTGTTATACAGTACATCATTATTATTATTAGTATATCCATACCTATGCCTTGTACTATTATCTATTCTGTGCCATGAGACATTCGTGGCCTTAACACGACGTGGTAATGATGATGATGACGATGATGATGATGATGATTATGATGATGAATATGAATTGCATAGTAGTTTATGCTTTCTGTTCTTAAAACAACGCCGAAACTCCCAAACGTGTATCTATAAGGAATTAGGAGTTCTCTCAGCATCATCGAAACCATGGTATACCTTGACCCAATATTTGACTTTTTGGTAGCGTATTCTTAGTACACTTCACATAAAACCAAAATCACCATATGTTTCCATATAAATTTCGAGGAGTTCCCTCGATTACTCATGGATCCCATCATCAGGTCACCACCTTTGTGAAAATGGGACCAAATTGGAGTGAAACCTAATACAACAAAATAAAAATTACGCAAATCGGTTCACAAACGGCGGAGTAATCGTTGAACATACAAAAATAAAAAAAAATAAAAAAATATCCACAGCCGAACATATAACCTCCTCGTTTTTTGGAAGTCGGTTAAAAAAAGAAGTTTATTTCTCCCACAACAAGTACACAGAATAAATAAAAACAGAATACAAAAATATAACAGACATTTTAGACTTGCAGTATGGGAGACAGGAGCCCAAACTAGGTTACCCTGTGCTTTGGGACTCCTGGCTCCCCCTCTCCAGTTACTATATAATTAGCAACGTTGCCGTAATTATTATTAACAACCATATTATTTACAATATTTCTTTGAAAGCACTAAACATTAATAAGAATATGTGGCAATAGCAGGTATTAAATTTATTTTTTATATCATAAATGAAGCCCATTTTGGCGCATTCTTAAATACCGTCAGTAGTTTTTGCGAGAGCTGCCAAAGGTCAAATTTATTAAGTCACAAATGCTCGTATTTTGTTATAGGTATTATGTAAGAGCTGCGCACCCTCTCGACCCCTATTCTTATTAGATAACGTGAATGTCACGTTAAAGGCGAGACCACACTAGGTGATACGCTGCAGCGGAGCGACGCGACACTTCTCGATCCATAGCACTGACGCGTGTGCCGCGTAGTACCCGCGTAGTAGGTCGGACTATGGTAATATGGCGGCTTTCCTCCTTCCTCGACAAAAATTCAAATACAATGCCACTTCATGAACAAGGCTACAGGTTTCATTTTGCTCTACGCCACTACAAAAAAGCAGTGGCATATAAATATGTTTTTTTTTTAATTTTTGCTTGGCCTGTCAGCCGTTTCAAAACTCGCGCGCGAATTGCCCGCATCCTATCATTTCATATCCCGTCATACGGGCAACACGCGCACAGCACGTTATTGTCAGTCTCTTGCAGACCATATCAGAAACCTTACAATTTGCAATTTGAAGAGTGTTTCTCCGTGATATGTCGCATTACGCATAACTTCGCTGCAGCGTAGTGAGCAGTGGCGCTCAGTGTGGCCTCACCTTTAGAGGTAGGTGCAGCTGACTCGTGTCAATACACACTAACTCTTTACTTGCCTGTCCAACTCCATTTACAAATTAACTTTCAACCAACTTTTTCCAGGTTAGATAAGTGCATTGAAAATGCTATCTAAAATAGCTAATATAAAGTTGAATTGTAGCTCGTCTAAAATTTGAGAACAGTTATTGTACCGATTTGGCTTATTCTAGTCTTAAAAAGGTGTGTAATATGCTCAATATTACACACCTTACATTAATTGGGAGGAACATATTAACACCATAATATATATTTTTTAATGAGAGGTGCTACAAAATCAATACAACTGTAAATTATAATAAAACACGATTTTCTAAAATTAATTTCTGATTACCTTTTGAAACTACCTTGATAAAACATAGTCAGGAGATATAGAAAATAATATTAATTCGTAAAAACTTTTGACATACCCAGAGCCAGCCTAAGGCCCAATTCCACCAACTTCAGTTAGTGTCAACATCTTGTTTAAATGTCATGTCTTTTCTTTCATTCATATGAAAAACGAAAGAGGTAACGTGATACTAATTCGAGCATCATAATATTAATACGCGAGGGAAAAACTTTGTAACCCTTTTTACGAAATATTGGGAAACGTAGGTGCATGAAATTTCGCACAGTTACGAGTATAGTTTATATGGTGAAGGAGTGCATCAATCTAATATTATTTTGAAATTATGTTTTTATCATTCATTTTTTAACAAATAAAACACACACTACAATACACACACAAGAATCAGCCTAGATAGACATATTTATTGAATCATAAATACTGTTAGACAATTACTGCACGGCCAACTGTCATCATTAAATTTCAGCGAAATTTGAAACTTATTATTTTATTTTCTTATCTGAGCTCGAATTTCGACCATCGGGTGATCTCTAGTTAACTTTAACAGTCTTTGGTGAAATCGGGCCTGAGTGTATAAGGTAATATTACTAATATTTAACGAGAGAATTAAAGTAATTGCTTTCGAAATAACCTTTAAAGGAAATGTTAAATAATGAAGCTAGGAAGCGCTGTGTCATAACCCCGGCCGGCCGTGCGACAGAGCTTTCCACTCAGCGCCCGGCCTCCCACAAGGGAACTCCATTTGCCCACAAAAAATCTTTTTAAAATTCTCCGTATTTATATTGTTAAAGTTTTTGAGATTTTTTGTGCTTGTTGGTACTATAAGATCTCGTTTCATTATTTATGTATATAAATAAAAATGTAGTTATGTTTCTGTGACAATACCTAAAATTTTCCTAACGACTGACTGAAGTCAAGACATGAAAATGTCTCCTAGATTACAGCAAACCATAATATAATGTTCCTCTACTCTCCAGTAAAAAATTATGCTCATAAGTCCGGAAAAAGGAAAGGTACACATTCATTCATGAGCATTTTCTTAACTAAAAGAAAAATCAAATTACACACTGTGCCTGACGGCATTTGTTTTCCCTAAAAAACAAATCAAACATCAAACGCCATTCTAGCTGACGCAATCGTAACATTTTATTGAGTTACATTTAATTTATCTTTTGCCCTTTTCTGAAAATAATTTAAAGCATTCTACTCAGAGTAAGGACGATGTAAGAAAGTAGCGAGAGCGCTAAAAGGCTGTTGTATCCACAGACATGGACACCGATTTTCCGAATTTTTCAAGGCCATTATTTTGAGTTCAATGATATTCTACTAAATACAGATCTGTTACGTTCATACTATTTTCCGGCTTAAATTGCTTCCGAACAATTTTCAAATTCAATTGTCAAATTTGACAGATAATGAAACAAAAGATACGAAATGCCATTTACATAAAAGAGACAGACTAAATAAAAGACGGGCCAATTGACCCGTATTTGAGGCTTCACAACGCGCGCGGTAGTAATAGTAGGAGATCCGGCCATAGAATGACCTTCACCCATCGTATTACGGGATGAAAATGATTTTTTTATAAAATTAAACATGCTAAAAAAAATATTTACAGGAGGTTGTCTGAAAAATTTGGTGCAAAGTGTAATTAATTAATAATTAAAAAATGTTTTTTTTTTTAAACATTACATTCATTCCCTTACGCAAAAAAACTGTATACTAATCGAAAGTATGTAGCTCATAGAATATGCAAACGCTGGGTTGACTTTTTTTTTCCGGTGCAATTATCAGGTAGGCAGCTATATACAGGTAAATCGATACTAGTAATTTTCAACGATCCACTTACGCGATAAACCTTATATCAAAATAAAGATAATTTTATTATGAATATAATGACATAAGGTTGAATGAATGTAATGTTTAAAAAAAACATTTTTTAATTATTAATTAATTACACTTTGCACCAAATTTTTCAGACAACCTCCTGTAAATAATTTTTTTAACATATTTAATTTTATAAAAAAATCATTTTCATCCCGTAATACGATGGGTGAAGGTCATTCTATGGCCGGATCTTAGACTATAACATATCTGCTTTGAGTTTTTTTTTATATAATATCATTGTTTGAGTTTAATCTCACGTGAAACAGCCTTATAAATCGTAGGTCTTGTATGTGTAAAGTGTCTTAAATATACTTATTCCCAACATATTTTATACTATAATTCGACCAGTTTAAGCGCGATCTTCGTAGCATACTAAATATATATTACGAGAGTCACGCTTTAGGTGGTCAGAGCATAGATGACGCCCGCAACTCCATTGCGCCAAAATTCGTTTATCGCGTGGGAATCATACATTTTTCCGGGATAAATACTATCCTTTGTCCTCACCTATGTGCTTTCCCGGACTCAAAGTATCTCCATACCAAACAACAAAATGGGTTCAGTGGTTTGGGCGCGAAGAGGTAACAGACATACATACACTTTCGCATTTATAATATTAGTATAGATATAAGTATAGAAGATTTTAACATATTCGAAAACATGTAGATTGTAGAGTTATTGGCTACGAATAATAAAACCAAGAAACGTAACTCCCATACTAATACAGTTTTAAATTTGGTTCCATTCGAACTGTCATGTAACGTCAGCCGCTCAAGGTCACCAAATGTATGAAAAGTGAACCTAAGGTACACTTTTTTGACAAGTATTTTGGAGCATGTTTTTTGACGGAGTTACTCTTCCTTAGTTTTTTATTATTCGTAGGTTATTGGTCAACGCAAAACGTGGCGCGTTTATTGGCTGTTACCTACGCACTGTCACATACTACATGTCACTCATAAAAGTTGTCGAATCCGAGTCGCATTGTAAATAGTCCCTTTTATCATCTATTTCACGTTATATAAACAATACAATACATTGGCGAATCCGTTTTAATTACGGCAGTATGCGGCGCGAGTGTCGGCGGTGGGCAGGACGATATTGAAGATGCCTGCGGCCACCGCTGACCACCGACGATTATATTCGGTTGCCGAAACGATATTAATTGTAATGTTGGATTAGAGGGGTTAACATCCAGCTATACGTAGTCGTAACGTTATGGAATATCAAATATCATTGTCATTAATTTATGATGTTATTGAAAGACAAAGTTAGATGGTCCCTTGACGATAAATTTTATTGTGCAATATCACTGAACAATGTTATTCAACAATTTGACAATAAGATTAAAACGCGGGCGCGTTCAATGTCCACCCTAGACGGTCGACTAACCTAACCTAACCCAACCAAATTACCTAGATCCGTTCTTTTTCTACAAATCAATTTTCCTGCTAGTACACAAAAAGTGACGTCGTCGTGGGCGGTGGGGGGGGGGCATCTTCATTGATTCCATTGGGGGGGGGGGGCTCAGTTTTAAAAACATCACCTTTATAAAACTGAGGCACATTATAGCTTTTAAAATTCATGTTAATGCCTCCATCGGCTCCATCTCGTGCGCTGCAGTACTTCTTCGTACAGACTCGCCATAAAGTCGTTAAGATTTAGTGGTTCCCCATAGCAATTAGAATCAGACAATATATTTTGAGCGGCCATACGTCCGTACAAAGGAATTAAATTGACTGCCTTAATTGAATTTGGGCTCCTTGTCGACCGGCGCCGTCTCCGGGGCCGCGGTACAACTACCGTTTCTGATATCTAGTTAATTAAAAATTTTACGTCTATGTTCATTATGTAGGTATAAGACTGTTTGAATCTATTGGAATATTACATTGATTTTCCAGAAAGTCCTTGATCAAAATTTGACTTATTTTTTAAATCTTATATCTTTAAACGAGCAATTCTTGTATAAATATATATAATTGGAATCTCAGAATCGGCTGCAAAGATTTTCGATCAACGGGTTTCGGGGGCGATAAATCGATCTAGCTAGGAGTAATTTATAGAAAATGTCATTTTATCCCTGTTTTATCTAATACCGAGCAAAGCTCGGTCAAATAGCTAGCTTAATTAATATTTTATACAATATAAGAACGGTAACGTTACGCAGAAGGTAACGTTCAAGGATTTCAGGCGTTTCATCAATTGGTTCGTGCCATTTCACTGTAATTTAAAATACATTTTTATATAACTTAGGTAGTTGGTACAACGGAGGCCCTGGTATTAACTACACTCAAGTGGCAATATATCTTTTAGGAGGCTGTTACTCGTACACGATAATATATTTGTAGGTTTGGGGCAAATATCCTATCGAATATTTACCCTACCTAACTGTCGATCTGTCTGTCTGTACTTATGTTCGGAAATAAATTTGTCGGTCAGTAAGTCTGTTGATATTAATTTCCTACGGCTTACGTAAAACCACAAAATACTCCGCTATCGGGATTCGAACCCGATATGTAAGCAATAATAAGGAGGATAGGTATATAATGCGTGAAGCGCTTAACACTAAATGAATATGAAAGATGAAAGGAAACAAGATAAAATACTTACAGAATGGAATTTATTATGAGGATGAATACACAGTAAATATAAAGCACAGTGAAATGACAAGAGTAAGAAATAGCACAGAAAATAGTATAGAAAAGCACAAATGACAATATGAGATGAAATTATGAATTATGAGAATACGATCGAACTACGAAAGCAAAATGGTCTAAGTGAGAGGGACACAAGCGGTGCGTATGGGAGCCTACAGCGGAGTGGCGTGTGCGCTCGTCGTTTCTGAAAGCCGGCGCGCTCGGCGACCGGTTGTAAGGGAGACGGACACACGCCGCGCGGAAGCGATAAGCGTAGCGATTTTGTACATATAATAAATATCGCTACAGTACTCCCCGGCTGAGTCCGTTGACTACGGACGATAGTAGTCTGGAAATCTAACTCTTCGACCGCTTCTGGTACGTTTTGGCTCTGGAGTCGCCGTGGTCATCGGTGTGGTGTCTTCAGCTGGAGATGATGTTTTCTCTGATGGTGCTGGTGACCCATCCGATGTCACGTAGGCCGGTTTGAGGCGATCAATGGTCACGGTCTGCTCTTGTCCCTGCACTTCTATGACGTACGCCTTACTACCTCTTCTTATGACCTTGAAGGGACCAAGGTAAGCTGGTTGCAGCGGCTTGCGTTCCGGACCTTGGCGAAGATAGACGTAGGTGGCATCCTTCAAGTTCTTCGGTACGTAAAATGTACGGTTCCCGTGCCATGATGTTGCTTGAGGGCTCAATCTGCTGAGGTGGTTGCGTAGACGGTTCCCAAACTCCGATAGGTCTTCTACGGTGCTAGGGTTTCTCGTTGAGAAGAATTCTCCCGGCAAGCGAAGAGGTTCTCCATAAACCAGCTCTGCGCATGACGCATGCAGGTCGTCCTTCCAGGCGGTCCGAATGCCCAGAAGCACTATCGGCAAAGTTTCGACCCAGTTGGGCGTAGAGTGGCAAGATATCGCCGATTTCAATTGCCGATGGAGACGCTCGACGAGTCCGTTGGCAGCAGGGTGATAAGCCGTCGTGGTGTGATGAGTAGCTCCTAGGAGATTTGCCAAATTCTTGAACAGGCTACTCTCGAACTGACGTCCCCTGTCAGTCGTGATTCGCTCGGGACATCCGAAGCGGGAAACCCAGCCAGCTATGAATGCAGCTGCGCAGGATTCCGCGGTGATGTCATGTAGTGGGTACGCCTCTGGCCAACGTGTGAACCTGTCGACAATTGTCAGACAGTATCTGAAGTCATTCTTCAGAGGCATGGAAATGATGTCCATGTGAATATGACGAAAACGTGCTGTCGGTAGCCTAAATTGCTTGAGAGGGGCAGAGGTGTGCCTTCCAACCTTATTAGATTGGCACTCATGGCATTCTTGACACCACTGCCGACAGTCCTTCTTGACCCCAGGCCAAACAAACCTCTCCGTGACAAGGCGGACACTCGCCTTGGTTCCTGGGTGGCTCAAGCAGTGCAAGGTTTTGAAGACATGACGACGCAGCGACGGTGTGATGTAGGGCCGAGGAAGTGGAGTTGACGTGTCGCAGTAAACGGTGACATCAGTACCAGGCACGTTCATCTTCTCCAGACGAAGCGATGATCCAGTCTTCAGCAAGGTTTGGAGTTCCGAGTCGCTCTCTTGGTCTCTCGCCAACGACTTATAGTCGACAAGATTCAGCCCAACCTCTTCTATCCGTGAGAGGGTGTCAGCCACGCAGTTCTCCGTTCCACCGATGAACCTGATATCAGTGGAAAATTGGCTGATATAGTCGAGGTACCGGAATTGGCGAGGAGAACAGTTGTCACGGCGTGTAGTGAAAGCGAAGGTAAGTGGCTTATGGTCCGTGTAAATTGTGAACGTCCTTGCTTCCACCATGTGCCTGAAATGCCGTATGGCCTGATATATCGCCAGCAGTTCGCGGTCATACGGGCTATACTTGGTCTGCACTGGGCTCAACTTCTTGGAGAAGAAAGCGATTGGTTGCCAGCCTTTCTCCGACTTCTGCTGCAGTACAGCTCCGATGGCTTTATCTGAAGCGTCGGTTTGAATAGCCAGCTCGAGCCTTGGGTCTGGGTATGACAGGATGGCAGCCTCTGTCAAACTCTTCTTGCAGAGTTCAAAAGCTTGCAATTGATCGGCAGTGAAGTTGATGGGTTGCGAACCTTTGACCTTGGGGCCCGCTAGAAGAGCGTTAAGCGGTGCTTGAAAAGCTCCTGCCCTGGGGATAAAGCGACGGTAAAAATTTACCATCCCCAGGAATCGTCGAAGCTCCTTCACAGTTTTCGGCTGAGGAAAATCTTGAACAGCCTGCACCTTTGTTGCGTGTGGGCTAATGCCTTCTGCAGAAACTGTGTAGCCGAGAAAAGTTACTTTCGACTGCCCAAATACACATTTCGATGTGTTGATAAGGACAGCATAATCCTCGAGCCTCTGGAACAACTGCTTCAGATGCTGTTTGTGCTGCTCCTCAGTCTCGGAGAACACCAGAATATCATCAATGAAGCCGTAAGTGAAGTCGAGATTCTGGAGAACTTCATCGATGAACCGTTGGAATGTTTGAGCCGCGTTTCTGAGACCGAAGGTCATATACGGGAACTCAAACATTCCGAACGGCGTGGTGATGGCTGTCTTCGGGATGTCCTCTTCACAGACGGGCAGCTGGTTGAAAGCCTTTACCAGATCGATGGTGCTGAAGATGCGCTTCCCAGCCAGGTGGTAGGCAAAGTCTTGTATGTGCCTAACTGGGTAGCAATCTGGTATGGTGCGGGCATTCAGAGCCCGGTAGTCGCCGCATGGTCTCCATCCATCATCCTTCTTCTTGGCTAAGTGTAGAGGAGAAGACCATGAGCTCTGTGAAGGTCGTGCTGTACCATTCTGCACCATCTCCTCAAACTGCTTCTTGGCGATAGCAAGTCGTTCAGGATCCAAACGACGAGGGTGGCTGGATACAGGTGGTCCCGGAGTAGTCCTGATGTGGTGGACAGTATTATGCTTGATAACTCTGTCTTTACCAGCTGGACGAGTTATATTGGGGAACTCACGGAGCAACTGGTGGTAAGCAGAGTCGTCGTAAACGGTACGTACTGACGCAATGTTGTCGTTGCTAGGTTGATGAGGGGAGGGCACAGAAAGAGATGTAAGTCCATCTACCAGTCTCTGATTACGGCAGTCAACAAGCAAGTTGTAAAAACTTAAAAAGTCGACTCCGATAATAGCCCTAGTGACGTCAGCAATAGTAAACCGCCATTCGAATGCACGACGAAGTCCGAGATCGAGCTTGAGATTGACAAATCCATACGTAGAAATGACCGTACCATTGGCAGCAAACAGCTCGTAGGTTGACTTGGTGTTAGCAGGCGCTCGAACAGCTGATCTTGGGAAGACACACAAGTCAGACCCGGTATCAATGAGGTACTGTACCTTGGACTTCCGATCAGTTATGAAGAGTCGGCCTTGTTGTTGGTAGCAGCCGCTGACGGCCTCTAGTGACTGCTTTTGGCGTTTCCCAAATTGAACGTGCACGGGGATTTGCATTTTCTAGCTTTAGAGCCAAAGGAAAAATGGTACCAGCAATGGGGATGTCCGTCGGGGCGTTCTCGGGATCGTGAGCGATGACGTGAATGGCTGCGATGGCGATGCTGTGAACGAGAACGTGGCGAGAATCTGCTACTGTGCGTTAACCTCTCCAAGCGTTGAGTCAGGGCCTTAACCTTCAATTCCAGGGAGCTGGGTGAAGCGGCAGCTGCAGCACTAGCGACCTGTGGTTGTACAATGTCGTTGACTCGGTCTGCCAGATCCGCTACCTCCTCTAAATCCTGTTTCCGCTGTGACGCAACAATAGTCTGAACGTGTGGGGGCAGCCTACTAGACCAAAGCGTGAGCAAAACATCGTTCGGAATATCAGGTCCTGCCAAACTTTTTAAATGCCGGAGAAATTGACTGGGCGTCCTATCACCTAACTCTTCGTGCTGGAGCAAACGCAAGATTTTTTTCTCGCGCGATTGTGAAATTCTCTTAATTAATTCACACTTGAGTTTCTCATATTTATTACTGGCCGGTGGATCTACAATGATATCTTTAACAATTCTGGCATGTTCTTGATCGAGCTGACTTGTAATAAAATTAAACTTAGTAGCATCACTACTTACGCCAGATATTGTGAATTGCGATTCCACCTGCGCAAACCACACTTCAGGTTCCTCAGGCCAAAATGGTGGAATGCGTACGCCCACTCGATAAACTTCGCCCGAGTTAATGTGTCCGCAGGCCATTCCGCCAGCCGCGGTACCTTGTTCGCCCGCCATCTTGTCGCTTGCGCCCGCTTCGTCCTGCATGTCCTTGGGTATCGTCAGAAGGTCACCACTGTAGGTTTGGGGCAAATATCCTATCGAATATTTACCCTACCTAACTGTCGATCTGTCTGTCTGTACTTATGTTCGGAAATAAATTTGTCGGTCAGTAAGTCTGTTGATATTAATTTCCTACGGCTTACGTAAAACCACAAAATACTCCGCTATCGGGATTCGAACCCGATATGTAAGCAATAATAAGGAGGATAGGTATATAATGCGTGAAGCGCTTAACACTAAATGAATATGAAAGATGAAAGGAAACAAGATAAAATACTTACAGAATGGAATTTATTATGAGGATGAATACACAGTAAATATAAAGCACAGTGAAATGACAAGAGTAAGAAATAGCACAGAAAATAGTATAGAAAAGCACAAATGACAATATGAGATGAAATTATGAATTATGAGAATACGATCGAACTACGAAAGCAAAATGGTCTAAGTGAGAGGGACACAAGCGGTGCGTATGGGAGCCTACAGCGGAGTGGCGTGTGCGCTCGTCGTTTCTGAAAGCCGGCGCGCTCGGCGACCGGTTGTAAGGGAGACGGACACACGCCGCGCGGAAGCGATAAGCGTAGCGATTTTGTACATATAATAAATATCGCTACATATTCATTAAAATTCCACCTGAGGGACTTAAACCCTACTGGACTATTTAGCAGAATAGGGTAAACGAGAATCCATAACATAATATAGAGCCAAAGCCTTGTCACTTTACTACACGATCATTATTTTACTCAATTACCTAAATAGTTTTACAACACTCGTTCAATACAGCTATTATACGACCGAGATGGGAGTATTGAAAATTCAATAACATTGTACAAGGGAGCGGGCCGGGCCGTCGCTTATGCCGAATAACAATAATTTGGCAGCCAACATCGCCGAATTCCGGACTTGTTCCATTTTTAAATTTGACAGGACACCGCCATGGCAATTTCGCGGGTAGAATAGCAATTGCTTTGAAATGTATTTCCACAATAAATGTAATGCGGTAATAAGTCTCGGTGAGAATTAAACTAATTTCAAATGTTTAGGTTATTTACGTATTCTGTATTCGTGATGCTGGTGATAAAATTGTTAGACATTTTTTTTTGAAATCGAATAAATAAAAATTAATACCTTTTTCCTTTATCTAGACATCATATAGATTTTGTAGTTAACGGGGAAGGCTTTTTATGTGCAAATGCTCAGTTCCTATGTCCTACAGAATCTCACGCTCGAGAGGAGTGAAAACTTCATTTTAAAACTTCCATTTTGTTTCAGAAATACCACGAGTACAATGTAGAAGTGGTCCGGAAGGACGGGCTGCTGCTAGTCCGGGAATTAGCCTCCGAAGTCAAGAACCACATGGATTTCAAGATCAACGCGGTCATGGTGAGTAATAGATTGTAAAAGTAAAACCGCACTAGGAGGTTCTATCGTACCCGCAACTCTGCCTTAAGCGATGAGTGGAGCACCATGGAGTTTTAGTGGGTAGACTACGCAGGAGTCCCACATACCCCGGCCGATATCCCCAATTTGCAGGGGATGTGTAAAGCATTTCCCCATGTTAAAAAAAAAGGCTACATCACGCTACAGCTGAGCGGCGCGGCACGTGACGGCCAAATATTCTATGTATGAAATCGTATGAGCTAAGCTGCATCATGCGGCAGTGGAGCTAAGCGATACAATTCTATCGGTGACTTTCCTATCCTCGCGGCAAGCGACCACGACTGACAAAAAAATCAATATTTTACCTCTTTATGAACTAGGCTATAGGTTTCATTTTGTACCGACAATCGTCTAGCGACTCATGCGGCATGCCGCCGCTGCTACGTAGTAGCGTAGAGCAAAATGAAACCTATAGGCTATGTCATAAAGGGGCATATAATTTAATTTTGTCGGTCGCGGTCGCTTACCGTGAGGATCGGAAGGTCACCTTAAGCCGCAATAGGCGGCAGTGGAGCTACGCGACAAAACGACACTTCTATAGAATATGAAATGTCGCGTCACTCTTCTCTGCAGCGTAGGTGGCATAGGGTTGCCTAGTACGGCCTCGCCATTAAGATTAAGTTGACGGTCGAAAATCAGTGTTCCGTGGTAATTACTTAACACCCCCTATCCCATTACCGACTAACTGTAATCCCGCGGTAAACTATACGGGGATCGGAAATCTGTTCCCACCAAACTTTAGCACTGATTACGCATATTGTCGTAATCAAATGTGGACTTAAATACTCATGTTGTAAGGCATAATTTTGTTCGACAAGCTTAATGTTGGTTAGAATAGAATTAAAGAAATAATAGTACTAAATGCATAATATTTAGTGCTTAGAAGTTCATGCTTTCATTCAGTTTTAATTTCATTTTCAGCTATTATTTATAATTTTGTAAGCCGCATTAATAATGTTTTTGTATTCTAAGCAATTCCTCTATAGCACAGGCTGCGCTTCATACTGTTAATACAGTTTCGTAGTGTGACTTTGCACAATTTTATTTTCTTGACATACTTATCTATAAGTAATGTGTGCTCTACACAAGTCGTTTTCTAATTGGATTTCTCTAATTCCAGTCAAGCAAAGAAGCCTTAAAATAGCAGTGATCTATAAAAAGCAATTGCAATTTCGTTTTAACTGTTAACTTAAAATAGTTGGCTAAAAAATGATTCTACAAAAGTATTTACTATTTAGTAACGAACAAAAAAAACCAAGAAGATTGTGTTAACAATTAACGAAATGTAATTCATTAGCTAAACGAAAAACAAGATTAAAGTGATGTAATTACGTCAGTAGAGTCGTACGGTTCGGTTACTCACATAACATCTTAGTGTTCATTAACGATAATACATTAACAATATACTTAATTAAATAACAATACACAACTAATCTTGCGTACAAAAAAATATAAAATGTAAGAAGTTGAGAGCTGGAATATATGATATATTGTATGTCAAAGCATTTTTTAACGTTTTAGCAGAAACTAACATAATAACAACTAACTAACAGTACCGTGCGTTATTTTTAACAAAATTTTTTGTTACAAATCATTTGAAAAGAAGCTGCATAATGTTCAAAGTTCAAAATGGGATATAATCATTATTTAGCTTTATCACTGCAATCGAATTTTGGATTATTTACTGTATGTGCTTGTATCGCCCTTTGCTCCGACCTTTGCGAAATATTCCTCATTAGAGACCATCCAGGCATAATTTAAATCCTCCCCCTCCTTGTCATGTCACACTTCGTCAACCCCCTCCCCCCTCTTGACGGTGGTGTGACATACTATAGATGGTCCCAATGAATTCATTTATGGGCGAATTTTGACTACGCCGATTTCAAGTCAATGTGTCAAGTCAAAAGTGGGCGTGCATTCTTCATATTCTGTTCTCGGAAGAGGTTCGCGATATCTTTGTTTTGTTCACGGCATAAATCGCTCGCTACAAAACTCCGCCAAAGTCTCGTTATCTCGGAAACGAGATTATCCTTTTACATAAAAACATCTTTTTATGAAACTTGATGTTTCAATGAAAATATTTTCTTCGAGATTTAAATGAGAATTTTAATAAGATAATGTTTAAGTTTAAAGATGTTTAAAAAAAGTTTAAGATGCGCTTAATTAGGTATTGTGTTTACGATATATGCGATCTTTGGATGTGCAATGTGCATTGACAGTATATCCAAATAGCCGGTCATCACTCCAAAACCGTAAGAACACTTCGTCCGTTTGGATAGAATTCAGCCATGTTGGTTTTGCATTACGTTGGAAAGTCACTCCAAATGGCCATTCCGTCAATTCAAATATATATTTTTTATTGAAATTAGGTAGTAAGTATGTACATTAAATACTATTTTTATGCGAATAATGCTCATCATAAGAAGTATTATCACACTGGGTACCTAACTTTTCAATATAGCTTCAATATCTGAAATCCTAGGCAGGTAGGAACTTAGGAATTACTAAAGACAGTTACAACTTACAACCGATACGGGTACTCTCCGCCTGTATTAACATATCGGCGACGATGACCTCCCCCCCACACCGCCAGCCCCCACCCAACCCCTGCACCTGATATTGGAATTCTTCTGAATCTTAAACTAATCCGAGTACGGCTGTTACCGAAGTTCGGATATCATGCAAATTTGACAATTCTCAAAGAATTTTCGCCTGGGGTTTGCAATGCTTAATGGTCCTTTAAAATAGTATTAATACCTTTTAAATTTTAAGGGTGCGTCGTCTCACTATGTTGGTATTATAACAATAATATTTATAGAGAGTGATCTAGGCTCCCTAGATCTTGTAGAGTATAGTACTAAATTATTTAACAAAATTAGTAAAAATAACAAATTTACTGTTAAGGATAACATAACAGAGTAGATAGAGCTCATTTTACGTGGCATTAGGGTTCACATTCCAACGTGGCGATGCGATGCGTTACTTTTTTAGAAAGTCCATAAAAAGCTGAACTTTATTCACTACCCAATAAGATACACGTTTAATTAACAGACTTGCCACCTGCGGTGTTGGGCAACCTGGCTCCATAAAGAACGCATCGCTTCGGCTTGTCGCGTCGCTAACCGGAGATAGAAACAAAACATATTGATATGAAGCATACTTTCAGCTCCCAATGGTACACGGTAAAGTTTCTATAAGCTTATGTTGTACCATCAATCATTGCTAATTTATGTTGTACTTTTATTAATAAATAAATAAATAAATAAAATCGTACGTGGCATTGTATTAAACTTTTTCCATTATCCTTTGAACTCAGTCTTCGAAGTTGGTTACGAACGTTACGTTTACGTTTACGTTACTTCACTTGCGATCAACATCTATTTTTCATTACTCAAAATTTTAAATGTGGTCCATTTTTTTAGGACATCAACTTTCGTTTTTGGTTATTATGATTCAGCATAAATAAGTTTAAATACATATCTGATTAAAAATGATAATGCGGCAAAACAACGTTTGCCGGGTAGGCTTGTGTATACGTGCTACCAATATTGATGTCCGTTTTTGTGAGTAGTAATGAGGGACGTGATTGGCGCCGGGACTAATTCGGGTCGGAGCGATCGGAATGTTTTGTGATCTGTCCTTCCTCGGGACGCGGGCGTATTCAATCTGTACTCCACATACTTGTACAGATTACTTCCTTATTGTACTGAGTATTGCCTGTAAAGGCGACGGGTCATTTATGACCCAGGCCCGACAGAAACGAGACATATTATACCATTTTTAACCGACTTCCAAAAAGGAGGAGGTTATACGTTCGTCCCCATAACTTCGCCGTTTATGGACCGATTTTCATGATTATTTTGTTGTTGTACAGGGTTGAATCCGAAGTTGGTACCATGTTCACAAAAGTGGTGATCTGATAATGGGATCCATGAGGAATCGAGGGGACTCCTTGAAATTTATATGGGAACATATGGTGATTTCGATTTTTTCTGAAGTATTTCTGGCATATACTACCAAAAAGTAAGATTTTGCACCAGGATATACCCTGGTTCTGAAGGTACCCAACAGAACTTTTGAATCCTTATGATACAAGTTTGAGGATTTTGGCTTTATTTAAACTACTCCAAGCAAATCCTACATTATTTGTGCTGAACGTACGCTAAATTTTATTTTGGACAAAATAGGGTTTCGTAAAATATTTGGGTTTTTCGGACGCCAGGTGAAAAAATCAACCATAAAAGTTACTTATTTTGCGTACGCTGCCGAAACTATAAAAGATAGAACCATAAAATGTTCTAAGTATTGTAGATCTTATAAATATCTACAAAAAAGTCCGCGACTCACTATACTTATCTATGTCGAGTGAGGCACAATAACCATTTATTTATTTAAAAATCTTGATTTTTTTTGGACAACATTTAAACGCATTTATTTTACTCATGCCATTAATCCTTATCAAAATAAACTATTTCATCATTATTTAATAAATAAATTATTTAAAATTATGGCGAAATTAAAATATTACGATAGTGGGCATCACCAAGCGGGATGCGCTTGCTGCGGGAGGAAGACAATATGTGCAGTGTGCACTGTACAGTGTACAGTTGTACAGTGTACACCCTTCGGATAATGACTGCGTCCGCGTCGTCGATGTCAGTGTCGGAGTCTGTGATTGACCTGGGAATCATATTGCTGATCGAGTCTTTCCTGGGTAGGCTTTTTGCAGCCGTAACCGACAACCACGCGGGCAGTGCCGCAGGCGACCGCTAGTAATATGTACAACTCGACAAAAAGCTATAATATTATAGCCTTGTCGTCTCATATTATGTAACTAAAAAGGGTAAAATTATTATTTTTATACAAAAAATTAAAACCGACTTCCAAGGTAAAAACAAAAGTAATACTTATTCTTAATCTAAAAAGAATCAAATAATTCTTATTCCTTATTATAGTGGCGTCTTCAGACTTCGCCTAAACCTCAACTATTTCTGTACTCAATCTTCATCCTTTTGAAGTCGGTACCAGCTTACCTTAGCTTAATTACTATGTCAAGGATCTCAGAACTTTTCCGGGCTGGTACCGACTTCAAAAGTACGAAGATTGAGTACAGAAATAGTTGAGGTTTAGGCGAAGTCTGAAGACGCCACTATAATAAGGAATAAGAATTATTTGATTCTTTTTAGATTAAAAATAAGTATTACTTTTGTTTTTACCTTGGAAGTCGGTTTTAATTTTTTGTTAAAAAATAATAATTTCGTTGTATTATGGGTATCCAAGATATTATGTGATTTTTATATTCAAAATCAAATTCTAGCATGTTATTTTATTGCTTTCTTTTTTTCTTCAGGCGCAGTATGAAAATTGCTAAAACGAAAAATAAGAATCGTTATTTGCATGTAATTATATTCAATATCAGTGGAACACTTAGAAATATATTATATAAACACACAAAACCATAATAAATATTATTTTGTTTACCTAGGAAGGTACAATTAAAAAATATTTTTTTTCACTGCCTTCTAGTATGTTTCAAACATGTTATATTTTATCACGCGTGATAATTATAACACTGAGGGCGAGATAAATCTATATAGATACCTACATAAGTTTTTCTTTAGCTAATGAACATGAAAACGAGATGTCTAGTCCATCCTAGGTTATAATAATAGCACTTAACACGTGTGCACAATTTCCTAATGTTCGCTTTCCATGATAACATGTATGTCAGTAATATTCATTATTAAAAAAACTTCAGTGGGATTGTTCATTGTACTATCAGAGAAGTTGACTCCTAGGTAGATGAGGGTCCTACGTAGTTTGGTCGCGTTGCGTCAAACCGAGCCGACAGATCACAGCTAACATTGAATTGACATAAGCCGACCAAATGACGTTGATCCGACAACTGCCTAGGATTCAATTTCCTCGATGGTACATTACTGTGTTTTATATTTATATATCATACGTTTTTGAAGAAACATGTCGTGATTGCATTTTACATCTAATAAGTGCATTTACATGTTAGCCACTGATATTGAATATAAAAATTACATATCCTGGATACCCATAACATGACGAAAACAATGGGATACGTTTTTTACGTGTCGGGCATGGGTAAATTTTGTATGGTCCGTGACCAGTCTTCTTTATTCATGTAATATATCGTTTATCCTACGGTAATCACTATTTTTCTGTGAAAAAAACTTATTTACTTTTCCTAATACCAAATTAATCTTAATTAGCTTAGCAATTAAACGGATCTAATTAATAATAATAATCATTTATTATTTCTCACCTTAACAAAGTAGAAAAAACACAATTTAGATAGTTTTACAGTAAGAGTTTAGGTGGGTTGATGCCTGAACTAGGAGTTCCTATGTATCAGACTATCAATCCTTCACCCCAATACAGTGAACACAATATTATTTCAAAAGTAATACACTTGACAAAAACTTACTTAACACAATATTCAACAATCACACGTAAATTGTAAGATGACTAATGAATAAAATAAAAAATATTAAAAAATGTGAGGGTAATTGTAATTTGTAGACATATTTTGATGTGACATTTGTTTATCGAATTGACAGATTTTTTTTTAGGGGACACAACTTTTCTTTCCCAGTTCATGTTTGGTTTTGTTCTCACTCACTCCATGCCAAATGCATTGCATTAATTTCTCGAATACTACATAAAATAATAAATTAGATGATAACGAAATATTTTAAAATAGTTGAACGTGACTTAAAATATTAGTGTAATAATTATTATATTATACTTGCATCAAAGGCTTTTACGGACGCGCTAAAGCGTTGTTCAAATTCCTTAACCTAAATACGGGAATGTGTATAAAATTCAGGTGAAATTCTCGCTCGGCGCACCGATTGAGTAATAAATCATAATATTTTTGCACTCACACCTATATATTTTTAGGTTCGATGCAAACGGGCCACCGACGACCGCTACCAGTGGCTACGTAAATTCCGTAGATTTGACGGGTCAACGCAACAGGCAGGAATGTAGCCGGCTAAAAGCAATCGTGTAGCGGTAGCCAGTCGTCGGTCGCTCGTCTGCACCGTCCCACCCACACCTGCGTAAACAGAAGCGCACCTTAACTTCCTCCCCTTTCCAAACAATGTTTCATTATGGCGACAAAAACACGCCGACAAATTCTAAACATTAATCGATGTTTTATTAATGCAGGGAAAAGGTGTTTATTCTTTATCGTGATTGTGCGCCTCGATTGTGCCCGGGACTGTCGATGGTCGCTTTTATATTTTGCCGTGACACGGGCCGGCACGTTTTTTCCGTCACGGTAAAACTACAAAACCTGAGGCGTCGACGTGTACTATCGTGCCGTGCCGTCCCGTACCGTGCCACGGTAAATTACCTCTATAAAATAATATGCTTTTGTTGTGTTGAGTTTATTTATTTTTAATAATTAAAGTTAACAAGTCTACAAGGCTTTTATGTCATTGTGTCTTTTATTCTATGTCACATTCAGAAATTATTGTATTGTTACAAATGTGGGTATAATAACAAGCAACACAGAAAATACATAAATATAATTCTAAACCCTTTATACAACACTAGACGATGCCTGCAACTCGCACCAAAATTCGTTTATCGCTCGGCTACCGTAAGTCCTTTCCCACGACTCCAAATATCTCCTTATCAAATTTTGCTGACATTTGGTTCTTTTTTTTATGGCCCCTCATTTGGGACCTCTTGTTCCCCCTTTAATAAAAAGGGACAATTATTTACTTTTATTTGAATTGTTACATTTTCCATTAGTTTCAGTTTATTTACTAACAGTTTTTACTATTACATAGATCTATTTCTGTTTTATCGTTTACTTCTTTACATTCAATTTCTCGTTTTTCGTTTTTACAGTATCTACTCTATTTTACATTTTGTTATTGTTCTTATTTTATATTTCCTTTGTAAGTTATCTGTTTTTTTTTTATTTGGTTCAGCGGTTTGGGCATTAAGAGGTAACAAACAAACATACTTTCACATTTAAAATGTTAATGTATAATTCATTGCATAACTATTATAATACATATTTTATTATTTCCGCTTTTCCCCAAAAATGTTTTTGATCGTCAGAACTTTTCATTATAGGTTGAAAGCAAAGACTATAAAGTATAAGCATTGATATCGTATTCGTCGATGCCAGCGATACTAGACGGATCATAAAATATCTAAGTTGAGAATAATATGAGATGAATCATTCTTATCTTTGCATAGTAAGTTAATCTCAAATATCACAATCCAAGTTTACCGACGATATGAAGATAAGTTCAAACAGTAATAACTACGAGCATGACTTCGAGAAACTGCAAGTCACATGTAAACCTCAATAATATTAAGAGTACATAACGGAAGGCATAATATTACTTCCCTCTAGTGCAATGGTTCCCAACCTGTGGGCCGCAGGAGCGAAAACCAAGTCCACAGAATACAACTTACTCAATCAACAGCATTCTTTCTAAGATAGCTGATCTCGTGAAAAAGATGCAAGCTGAGAAATCACATTAATACAGAAATACCAAAGTTTTGTTTTGTGTGATTTCCTTTAGCGTTTTTATTACAGTTTCAGATCTATTTTTATTATACCTAACAGGCCCCAGTATGAAGTGGTCCCTGTTTGTTAACAGAGACCACTTCATACTGGGGCCTTGCCTACTTGTTACTAAAAATAAAAGTAGTCCCTGAGTGAAAAGTTTGGAAACCCCTGCGCTAGTGGCTGCAAGGCGCACCGCCAAAATCGCAGGGCGGGGCTAGGGCGGGCGGGGAGGCTGCATCTCCCGACCTTAATGTAGCCATCAGCAAATTGCAAACACCAGCTGCTGGTGACAAGAAATCTCTGACACAGTTCTCATCACGAATATAACAGCCATGTTAATATACGATACGGATTGTTAATTTTTAACGGCCTTGGTTTTCTCTTGGTACTGAAGTGGATTTTATTAAAGAAAAAATGCGTCAATGGTATATTTGGTTTCGCTTCCAAAATTATTAGAATATGAAATTAAAGTTATTACATTATGAAAGACAGCAAAAATTATTTAAATGTTTGAGTAGGTTATTATTTATACGTACACAAAATCCAAAGTTAAATCTTAAGCGAAAAAATTGAAAAAAAAAATCGTGATTGCTTCTCCGCTTTAATATTTTGTATGTTTGTTACATAATTATAGGTATTTTCGCATTTAAATGGATGTAGGAGTTTCGTTGAAATGTGTATACGGCGATGAAATACGGCGCAGCACGTAGCCCGCGACTGGAATTGAATATGTTTACGTCGCGTATTCAGCTGATTAACCTACTGTGTGCTCGCGCGTGTTTCAAAATCAAATGTTTTCACACGTTTCATAATCAAAAAATCCGCCCAGTAAAGAAAGTGACTTTTGCACCTTTGACTAAGGGCACCTAACATTAAGTGTCCAGGTAGCTGTTTTTAGGCCCGTGTTTTTGGTCAGTACTCAAAATGTATCTCGGTCTCAAGACACGGTTCAGGCTCTGTGATTGGTTGGCTGTCAAAATTTGGACCAATCACAGAGCCGAACCACGTCTTGAGATCGGGTCGCATCTTAAGTACTGACCAAAAATACGGGCCTTAGGTTCATATTATTATCTTAAGAAAAAAATGTTTTATACGTAAGTCACACATTAGTCCCTAAGCCCTAAGAATTTAGATAGTGTTAGTAAAAATTTAAGATTTAGATTCCTTTAATGACTAGGAAATACTTCAAGGAAAACATAAATTGGTGACGCAATCATTTGCGTCACCAATTTCTCATTCAAATTGATCATTCAATGCATGATACTTAAAAATGAGATGTAAAGTTTGATTATAGAATTTTCTACAAATTGTTATGGAATAATAACACCTAATCAGTGACAATAAGGCTTAGTGGTGTACAGCATACAGTGCACACTCCACCATGTTTACCCTCGGCAAGCACTCGCCGGCGCCGAACCTCGGGTAATAACTGTCGGCGCGGTGCACCCTGACCCACATCCACTGCACTCACTGGACTTTATTGATTCGCAGTCTTGAGACGTATCTCCGTCTCCCTCCCACCCGCGCCCGTCCACCATCCTCCGTCCCTCTCCCGCACCAGCTCCGGGCCACTTGCTCAATATTCCGGAGCCGCTCCACGCGTCGTAATCAATGAGCACGACCGAATTAACAAAAGAGTTGAATGAATATTTATGTAATTGAGTTTTTTGTTGTGCTAGGGACAAAGAAGAATAGAAATATTGTTCGGTATTTTTTTAATACAAATCTTTTATCGCCCCTCAAAGGACCTCGATAAATATTTCATGAGCGGTTGAAATATTTAACAAGTTGTATCATTAATTACGCAACTATGGCGCGATTTAAATTTGTATTTTTCGTGACCCATTTGTTGGGGGGTTCAAGTGAAATGTACTCGTGTAACAATTATTACGCAATCCTCGCGAGTCCACAGAGCACTGGATATGAATAATGGGGCCATAATGACGTGGTGTAATTACGCGCGACCTGCACACAGACAGCTAATGCTTCCATTAAGACTCTGTTATTATTTACATTCAATAGATACGTGACCTACTAACCCTACACTAAAAGCTTTCGTGTGCATACAACCATAAAAATGTGTGTCGAAATTTCGTTATTATCGACTAAAATTTTCCAGAAATATAGATTCATTCAACCTAAATTTTATTCCAAGAAGCGTACGTTTATCGTGATAAAAAACAAAGACTGCAAGATGAATAAAAGCTTGTAAAAACTGACGTGATTTCCGATAAGCGATTGAGATGAAAGCCCTACGTACTGCTACGGCGTAGCGCGTAGGCGGCTACGCGGCTACGGGGGACAACGACCCGCTACGACTTTTTACAACAACTGAGGTCAAAAGACACGTAAAATAGAACTTTGACCTTTGATAATAATAATATTATGTAATACAATTAACGTGTTGTGTAGTAATTATGGCGATTGTCATAAGGTGTTTTATTATAGTTGCGTGTTGTGTTATATTTTACTAGCTGTGATTGAACATGATATCGTTAACGTATTAGGAACATGAACATCAGTGGCTTAATAGGAATCTTTGATTTGGACTAGTTCGCACTCTATGGGGTCAATTTAGACCGCAACGCGACGTGTAGATGCATTCCTACTACATTTGTATGGATTTGACAGACTTCAATTGCGTGAGACGTCATAGTTCAGTTATATTGTATTTTTGCTAGGAAAGTTTTGGGGTAGTTCTGATTTTTTCATTCCATATGTGTTTTGGGATGCTAAATCCAAATCTAAGGTTTGCGGACATAATTTCGTGACGCAACATAAAAAGAAAACAGAAAAAAAAACGTTTTTTCTTGCTTTTTTTCCGGTTTTTTGCTTAAAACTCGAAAACTATTAAATTTTTGTAAAAGGTCTCTTTACAGAAATTAAAGTACTTGAAATTCTCTACAAATAGCAGTATTTAGTTTTTTTTCAGAAGAATCGTTCGGTTTCTAGTGCGAGTTGAAAATTGTAAATTTTTAGCAGTTTATGCAAAACCCACTTTTTACATTTCAATATTTAATTTTTATGGATGCTCTCATTTGATAAATGCCACCTGGTTTTCCATAATAATAACAATAATAATAATAAAAATATTATTATTATTATTATTACGAGTTCTACCTTTTTTGACACCTAATGATTTGCATAATTTTTGCCTCTTTTCTTTTTAATTACTTGTGTGGAAAACCAGGTGGCATTTATCAAATGAGAGAATTTCAAGTATTTTTATTTCTGTAAAGATACCATTTACCAAAAGTTAATAGTTTTCGAGTTTTAAGCAAAAAACCGGAAAAAAGCAAAAAAAGA
This sequence comes from Polyommatus icarus, assembly GCA_937595015.1. Lineage (NCBI taxonomy): Eukaryota > Metazoa > Arthropoda > Insecta > Lepidoptera > Lycaenidae > Polyommatus > Polyommatus icarus. The sequence continues at coordinate 5,722,139 of OW569329.1, read as the reverse complement.
ACCGGTTTTTTTCTGATTTTTTTAATGTTGCGTCACGAAATTTTGTCCGCAAACCTCAGATTCAGATTTAGCACCCCAAAACACATATGGAATGAAAAAATCAGAACTACCCCAATACTTTCACTACTAGGGTCACTTTACGCTACAAATTTACTGAATCATCATGCAAATCTGTCAATTCAATACAAATTACAAATGCATCTACGCGCCGCGTTGTGGTCTAAATTGGCCCGTAGGGTGCAGGTTTGTCACTAAAAAAATATACCATGCACGTATTTGAAGATTTTACTTCGCTCGGAAAATATTCTATGAATTAATTATCTAAAACATGCAAAAACATCACATAGTAACAAAGTTAACGGGAATGGACACCTACAAACTACAAATAATAAAAACTATTTATTATTCGTAGCCTACAAATGTATTTTTACACTTCGTTACTACGAACTGAGGTCTTACATTGATTTATCAAGCCCTTAAACAGCTAACAGACACAAGACAATATGACAAGAATTCAAAGAACTAACGAGATTACACGGTCGGTGACACGGCAGACGTTTATCGAGGCAGACATATTGTGTTACAACCCTGACAACCCCCGCCAACCCCTGTCAACCCCCGCCAACCCCTTCCGAACCCCGCCGATACCCGCAACCCGACGCGAGTAAACACTCTCAACTACTTCAAACACTCAGCTAATTTTACGTACAACAACTCGTAAGTTTGTCAAGAGATACCTAAAGGCACCGTTCCGATCAATGCGGCAAGCGACCGCGACCGCGAGCGACAAAAATTCAAATAATAATAATAATAATATCTATGGACGCTTCACACCACGTCAGTCTGGCCCCGTGCTAAGTACCTAAAGGACTTGTGTTACAGGTACCAGACAACGGAAATATATTTAATACTTTTATACTGTACACATATTTAAGATTTTTATTATATCATACACATATTTAATACACATCCAGACCCGGGAACATTGAAAACTTTTTGTTCCGTCGGCGGGATTCGAACCCGCGACCCCCGGCTTGAGCGTCCAACGCGCTTACCACTGAGCCACAGAGGTCGTCAATGTCAAAATAAAATGCCACTTTATTGGTTTCGTCACTACAAAGTAGCGGCGACTTAAGTCGCTAGCGGCTATAAAAACATAGACTTATAATATAAAAAATGAAGCCTATAACCTATGTCTAATGTCATAAAGTAAAATTTTATTTGAATTTTTGTCGGTCTCGGTCACTTACCGCGTTGATCTGAAAGGTACCTTAATAATCGCGAAACTCTGTAATATCGCGAGAATATCACTGACATAATATATACTTTATATGTCGGTAATAAGCTGAAGTATGTAGCGTGTAATGTCAGGTATTTCATAATCTTAACCTGCGCTTCAACATTTGTTAACACATACTTTGTGTTCCTACCTTAGTTTAGATTCCTGAACGACACTAGAAAACTTGCTTAAAGCTAAGGGTATAAACTTAATTTATAGCTTTAGGGAAATCAAGAAAGTAAAGGCATCAAAGTAAGAATGTTTAACGAGTGCATCGAATAATATATTTAATTTAGAGTCGGTTAACATTAAACTGTAAGGTTACCAAGGTCCAAATTACTCTACATATTTCAATTTTAACGTAACAGAGATTTGATACATAATATTAAGTACCTTAAGTCCCAATGACAGCATTTTAATAAAGAACATAAGAAATATTTAATACATAACAACATAAAATCGTTTCTTGCTTTGTGATTTAATCCATTTGGAACGTAACTACAACATTACCGCGAAGTAGGCGGTATCGTAATAAGTTTCGAGCCAAAAGCGGCCCAGAACTTAGCTCAACAATACACTTGAAATATCGAGAGGGTTGCGGGCTAGGGCGGGCCGGAGTGCCGCCGGGAAAAACGACGACATCTCGCACTTAATGAAACTGTAGCTCAAACAAAATAAAGGAAACCAGCGTTGTGCACCCACACTCGAATGGTAGGTTCCGTTATTCCCTTTATTTGGTAGTCATCCTTTTTTTCTACACCTATTTAAGAGATATGGTTCTACTCTAAAGATACTCGAAAGAATTTCAAGATTTTCAATAATCAATTTACTAAAGTCTGAAAGTGCAAAAAATTATTATGCTCGATTTACTTACATTTAAACAATGTCTAGACTCTAGTGGACGAGCGGTAAGTGGTATAAGGAGTGTGCAAGTTTTAATTACTTGGAGTCTACTCCGCGCTGTTTTTGTTAGGGAATATTCGTCTCAGAACTAAAAACTCTCGTTTATAAACCGTTGCCGACCTCTTGCGAAGTTTAATGTATCTAGTCATTACTGCGGCGGATAAAACACTAGAGAGATAAACGCTTAACAGTGTGTTACTTAAAAGCCATTGTTTATTTCAGAGATGATTTTAGACGTTTTAGTATAAAACTTGTTTCTGAATGTAGTTATTCTATTTCTGGGAATGTTAAGGAAAATTCAAGCAGGGGATTTAATAAAGTTTATAGAGTGTTATTACGGCTATCTCTTGTTTTCAGTATTAAATTATTTTGTCAATCAATATTAAGTCTTGCTCTTTCATACTTTTGTGTGTTTATCTATTAGTATATCTGTTACTTCACAACACTTATGCTCAATTGATAAAGATAAAACTTGGTATTAACGATAGTCTGAATCTTGGGAATGGACCGAGAATAATTTATCCGGGAAAATTTTACGGTTCCCGCGCTATAAACGAATTTCGATGGAACTACGCTGCCAGTAGCAATATAAATTATTGTAAAAAATATAAATTACTCTCAAGAAAAGAGCGTATTCCCTCTTAAAAGACCGGCAACGCACCTGCAGCTCTTCTGATGTTGCGAGTGTCCATGGGCGATGGTAGTTGCTTTCCATCAGGTTACCCGTTTGCTTGTTTGGCCCCCTTATTTCATAAAAAATTACTGAAATGTGTGCTAGAGGTGATTATTAATTAATAATATTAGCAGAGTGAGCGCGGGCGCGGCGCGCGGATAAAGGAATCAAACAATGCGGGGAGCAGACAATCGACGATTAGCGGCGATCGATGCTCGCCACCGTCAAATTTAATGAAATTTTTCAATGAAATCTTTTGGAATAGGTTCCTCTTGGCATTAAGGTGCCTTTTCTTTCAGATATTCACCAATAAGGTGTTTAATTCTATGTTTAACTACTCGTTGTTGGTGACGCTTTAACAGACCGCGGTTTATATTATATTTCGAAACGTCATTAAGGTTAAGAGTGTTATTTTCTAGAGGGAAAATAAGCCCATTAAAAAGAAAATCTTCACTTCAGGTACTAACCTGAAGTGAAGATTTTCTTTTTAATGGGACGATAACTATATCGTTACATATTGTTTTGTCTTATGCTAAGTACTCACATACGGTTTTGCTCGATAGTTTTAGGAATAGCACGATTGGTTAATTCGGGCACCGCTAAGCTCCTCTCCGCCCCGCTCCGTGTCAGTGGAAACACGGCCTTACTCCAAATCGAGCAAAAACCACAGTGTGTGCCTACCGGTGGTAGGCAACATGTAGCTCAACGTTCTGAAAACATTTGATTCAAATTTATTCAGAAATAAAACGATTTTTATTTATTTATTTAAGTGTGTGACGCAAAACTCACAGCTCGAAGGCTCGCATCGAGCCGGCTCGATGGAATTAAATATATCTAATAACCTCCGATTTGGAGTAAAACTATCGAGCAACGCTGAATGTGTGGACAAAAGCTTGAGCCGTGGGTTTTTCTCTACGTGATTGCTCGATCGAGCAAAACCGTATGTGAGTACTTAGCATAATACGTTGAAAAACTTTCTTTACAGACAACGATGAACACTATAGAGGTATATTGTATACTGTAACGTCTGTATGCACAGCGTATTTGTAAGAGAATAACCTTTTTAAAATAATACGCAAAAGACATTTTTATCATAAATTACTCACAAAATAGAAATGCGTAAAAAGTTTGCCCGAAAAGATATTTCAAAAAGTAATTTATTTTTCAATAAGCCTAGGTACAGATAAATGGTTTCCAATACGTATTCGGATACTAATTATTTCTTTACGTGAAATATGTACTCGGTAAATAATAAAAAAAGGTAAATAATTTATGTGAATCTTAAATGCCTGGGATTATATCAGTTTATATTCTTTTCATAAATTACAATATTTTGTTGAAAAATTGTGATCATATTATATTACTTTTCTTGCTTTCCATGTCCTTTAACTAAATTAATAATCTTATATATAAAATTCTCGTGTCACAATGTTAGTCCGCGAACTCCTCCGAACTGGCTTTACTGATTTTTACCAAATTTTATGTGCATATTCAGTAGGTCTGAGAATCGGCTACTGGGTACTTCATATATTGATAAGTGCATTTGTTGAATAAATAATAGTAAATTATTACAACCTGAGACTGACGGCGACCATTGGTTGTGCGACGGGATAGCGATCGACGTTGCCATGGCGATATACTTATTTAGTCACTTCAATAAAATAATATGGGCGAAATACTTTATATATTATGGCAAAGCAACGTTTGCCGGGACAGCTAGTAATTTCTAAGATTTCATTTGGCAACTGACGCAAAATCGACGACCTCTGTGGCTCAGTCGTGAGCGCGTTGTAAGCTCAAGCCGGAGGTCGCGGGTTCGAATCCCGCCGACGGAACAAAAAGTTTTCAATGTTCCCGGGTCTGGATGTGTATAAAAACCTTAAATATATGTATAGTATAAAAGTAATAAATATATTTCCGTTGTCTGGTACCTGTAGCACAAGTCCTTTAGGTACTTAGCACGGGGCCAGACTGACGTAGTATGAAGCGTCCATAGATATTATTATTATTAATAATTATTACAATCGTGATAATGACCTGAGTTACATTGGCTAGACAATTTCCATACTTATTAAATAGTTTTTTTTTTGTAATGTACTAATGGCAGCTTATTTTCAGCGTATAATGGACTCGGCGGAGGCAGCAGCGCTGTCAGCAGGCAGCAGCAGCACCGACGGGTCCCCGGGCTCGTACTACGACGCTCGCTGGCTCAACGTTCACGCGGACGACGGCACGCTGGCCGCTCGTGCGCGCCGCCTGTTACTGTCACCCAGTAGACACTTCGACCACATCGCCATCAACACCAGCTATAGTGCCATCCTCATGCCGCCTTACATCAGTACCGATGGTGAGTACCTAACTTAGAACTGATCTCATACAGTAGCGGGTGTATGTCTCTCTAATTCTAAATCCTTTATTTTAGTAGAAGTCTGTTCCTTTACAAGGTTAAATACAGCCGGTCCTGTAAGACAGATTTTGGGTACTTAATCCATTTTATGGTTTTGGTAAGTAGTAGTTACAAATCTTTCCCTGGCGGAATGAAAAAAATGAAGCGGAATGAAAAAAAATACGTATTGTCTGTCAATCGCTTGACAACTACTCGGGATCCACAGAATACCAGGGATCACGGTACAGGTAATACCTTTACCGTGATCATAGCCTGAGTGGAATCCTTTTCGACGTTATATTCGCATCGCACCGCCTTACACTGCTACGACGAGTTTATCAAGGCTAATTTTAAGTTTTTTTATGTCTTTTTATTATTATCATTTTTTTTACCTTTTATTGTTGTAGTGTACCTTGATTTATGTTTAATATTGTATTTAAGGCCCAGTAGTCCCGAAAATTAGCAGGTCGATGTCTGTCAGTACGAATATCGAAGTAAAGGAAATTATAATAACATTAATATCAGCGCGCCTTGTACAGTGGCGGTTACGCGCTCGCCGCGTGCCTTGATAATAGGAAATAGGAGAAAAAACCTTTTGTTTTTAGTATTACACAAATCAAATATATCAAATCGTTTAGGTTAGGTTATGACAAATGTGCTACATTTTTTGTTTTTTCTAGAAAGTGTGTAATTTAGCCATAAAATGATTTAATTATGAAAAACAGCGTTATCATCATCATTAAGAGTCATCTTTGAGATTTTTTTCTATCGAGCAGAATTTTTCAAATTGTGTACTGATATACCTTTTTTATACTTAAATAATGACATTTCCTTAACAAAAAACGTTATTTAAAAAACCCATTTTACGTAGTTGCAACAACCACTGCACCTTAAGTGTAGTGTGAATTTGTGTTGAATAAATGTTTTATTATTATTATTATTAGTAAAGCTACTGGACATAATATTTTAAGTAGAATACTGCCGAGCCCTATGATATAATATTTTAAAATAAAGAAAACTATTCCTACATTCACTGAATGTTGATTTCAATTACAAAATAAATTGAAGGCTTGGCTTGAATGTGATCTGAAAACTTTTTACGACAGAAGTAATTGCATAGCTATGCAATATTTTGCTTGGCTCCTTTTACATTTAATGTTTTGGTGGGATATTGTATTGTCTATTTTCTTAATTTGCAAATTCAAATTTATTATGTCTGTCTATACGTAAGCTTCAATTAATTTCTCACAAAACTGTTGGTAAAATGTGTCGTATTGCTCCAAGTTATAACTCAACGTGCTCTCTCGCGACAGTGGGGGTGTCGTTACGTACATGACGTCTAGATACCGCCTCCAAATGAAAACGTAACATTCGACGCTTAATGGAGACAACGTGCTTCGATGTTTTCAATTTATACCACAATTTTTTTATGATCATAATCAGTTAAATCTTGTATAGTATTTAATAAAGGAAGAATAGTATAGAACATATAGCTACATGCATTTATGGTTAGTTCTGGCGTCTTATCCTTTATTCATTATTATCGATACTTGTAGAGTGCTAGAGATAAATTCCTCTTACACTAATGTGTAAGAGGAATTACTTACCGTGGATAGTAGTTAAATTGTATTTATCATAATTGATAAATACAATTTAACTACTATCCACGGTAAGTTCTAGGTAAAATGAAGCATTAAAAACAACAAAAATCAAAGGCGAATTTTACTTAATAACATTGCAAATTTTTGCTTAAAATTTTTACGTAATATCAGAAGTGGGAATTAAGCTGCGGGGAACGAAGTTAGAGCTTCATTACCGCCACTGGTAAATTTTTTGAAGCGCTACAACGTAACAAGTAGACCCTAATTCAGCTTTTAGCTGGCTGAAGTCAATTAACCTATATACCCGGGGTGTGATTCTCGAAATTCGAGTATCACTTCGATCGCTGGTTACCCCACTCATGCGAACGAAATAGTAAATAGAACGTGTGAGCACAAGAGAGCCCGCAATCTAAGCTATATATTCGATATATGAGAATCAACCACCTGGGATTCCCGAGCCGATGAAATCAACTTAATTTGGGTACGAGTACGAGCTGCGGCGTGCTGAAAACGTCAACAAGTTCTTCGCTTCTATTTGCGAATGCATTTAATTAACTTGTAACCAAAGTGCTCTTCATTTGGAATAATTATGCATTTAATAAATGAGTTCATTTGTAACAGAGGTACTTAGATAATTATTTTGTGCCTTAGAGACTGAGCGTTGCTTGGAGTTTGAAGAGCGGAAAAATATTAATAACGCGAAAATATACCTTTTAAAGACCTTAAGTCAAAAAGGATTAATAAGGCACCAAACGACCACTGACCTTATTAGTCCTATAGTGATAGTGAGGATAGTATAGGATAGTCTTGTAAAGCCACAGATCTCCAACTTCTTTGAGTTCAAATCGATTTACTGCACAGTCAATTTTAACTGAGTATGGAAACTATGATATTTCCTTGAGAAGATAGAGTAGTAACATATTTTGCTGTGCGTAATATAATGTGTACATTTTATCTAGATCTTGTGACACCAAAAACCACTTTTAAGTAAATTTCATGGATTTGCTTACAACTGTTACCGAGACAGTAATTATATAAATAAACAAGATTGTCTCGACATCTCAAATATAATATGATTACTCACATTAATAAATTGTTGCAGACGGCGAGGTACAGAACCAGATAGCGTGGTCGGAGCACCTGGACCCGCTGTTCGTGAACAACTACGAGATCGACCCCACACTCTCCTGGCAGTACTACGCCTCCTCCACCGGGTTCATGAGGCGGTATCCAGGTGTGTATAATGTTGTTGCAGACGGCGAGGTACAGAACCAGATAGCGTGGTCGGAGCACCTGGACCCGCTGTTCGTGAACAACTACGAGATAGACCCCACACTCTCCTGGCAGTACTACGCCTCCTCCACCGGGTTCATGAGGCGGTATCCAGGTGTGTATAATGTTGTTGCAGACGGCGAGGTACAGAACCAGATAGCGTGGTCGGAGCACCTGGACCCGGTGTTCGTGAACAACTACGAGATCGACCCCACACTCTCCTGGCAGTACTACGCCTCCTCCACCGGGTTCATGAGGCGGTATCCAGGTGTGTATAATGTTGTTGCAGACGGCGAGGTACAGAACCAGATAGCGTGGTCGGAGCACCTGGACCCGCTGTTCGTGAACAACTACGAGATCGACCCCACACTCTCCTGGCAGTACTACGCCTCCTCCACCGGGTTCATGAGGCGGTATCCAGGTGTGTATAATGTTGTTGCAGACGGCGAGGTACAGAACCAGATAGCGTGGTCGGAGCACCTGGACCCGCTGTTCGTGAACAACTACGAGATAGACCCCACACTCTCCTGGCAGTACTACGCCTCCTCCACCGGGTTCATGAGGCGGTATCCAGGTGTGTATAATGTTGTTGCAGACGGCGAGGTACAGAACCAGATAGCGTGGTCGGAGCACCTGGACCCGGTGTTCGTGAACAACTACGAGATCGACCCCACACTCTCCTGGCAGTACTACGCCTCCTCCACCGGGTTCATGAGGCGGTATCCAGGTGTGTATAATGTTGTTGCAGACGGCGAGGTACAGAACCAGATAGCGTGGTCGGAGCACCTGGACCCGGTGTTCGTGAACAACTACGAGATCGACCCCACACTCTCCTGGCAGTACTACGCCTCCTCCACCGGGTTCATGAGGCGGTATCCAGGTGTGTGTATAATGTTGTTGCAGACGGCGAGGTACAGAACCAGATAGCGTGGTCGGAGCACCTGGACCCGCTGTTCGTGAACAACTACGAGATAGACCCCACACTCTCCTGGCAGTACTACGCCTCCTCCACCGGGTTCATGAGGCGGTATCCAGGTGTGTATAATGTTGTTGCAGACGGCGAGGTACAGAACCAGATAGCGTGGTCGGAGCACCTGGACCCGGTGTTCGTGAACAACTACGAGATCGACCCCACACTCTCCTGGCAGTACTACGCCTCCTCCACCGGGTTCATGAGGCGGTATCCAGGTGTGTATAATGTTGTTGCAGACGGCGAGGTACAGAACCAGATAGCGTGGTCGGAGCACCTGGACCCGCTGTTCGTGAACACCTACGAGATCGGCCCCACACTCTCCTGGCAGTACTACGCCTCCTCCACCGGGTTCATGAGGCGGATACCGCCTCATGAACCCGGTGGGCATGTATAGTGGGACTGTCATAATCATAATAATATCTCGTTGAAAAGCAACACTTTATAATTTTTTACCAACATTGACAATGGACAGTATTACCCGTTAAATTAGGGAATGCTTTAAATAAACAAGCTATTTCATATTTTGTGTTGTTCATACATTTTTTTTTTGCGATGATGTCATGATTTCGTGACGTCATCGCGGCTAACTCGATTTGCAGAATGTTCTAGAACGAAACAAAAGAGCGCGAAGAACGTTCCACCAAGACGCTATTTATTATGAAAATTCAATTAACAACATACTTTTACAAAAAATACATTACGAGTACCTAATATTTAACCCTTTCCTACAGCAATGTCATGGCCTCCTGAAGATGGGTACTCTCATCACGCGCGGGACTTCTACGACTTCCGCTCGTCGAACTGGTTCGTCGAGGCGGCGACGTCGCCCAAGGACCTCGTGATCCTGCTCGACGACTCCGACGACCTGGGCTCGTCGTACCGACGTCTGGCGAAGGCGACAGTCTCGGCGCTGCTCGACACACTCGGCCCAAACGACTTCGTCAATATATACCGCTATAGCGACACCGTCTCGGAGCTGCATCAGTGTTATACAAAGATTCTGGCCCAGGTATGAATTATGATACTTATTACTTATCCTCAACACTTCATCAACATCATTTAATTATCAGTCTATATTCGTCCACTGCTGGACATAGGCCTCTCAATAAACGCCAAATGACTCAATACTCATTACTTATTATTTTTTTAAAGACATATTTTAAGGCTCATGTAAAAAGCTTCAAAGAAAAATACATTACTGGAGACAAGCCCAACGTGAATGATTTGCCACCAAAACTATGTAGCTTTTGTCTCCAATATGAACAGTCGGCATTGATCATGGGCAACAAAAGATATGAACGTCTTAATCTATATTTTTCCATCATGGACTAACGTTGTCCTTCCCACCATATACCCGATAGTCAAAATATTATTAACTTGACTAAAAAATTAAGACATAAATTAACCCGATAAACAGCAGGCAGCCTCAGACAGCATTCAAATTGTGAATTAATAGAACTGCACTAATGATGTGCTGTCTGCACGAGCTACAGCTAATTGCACTTCGATTGACGTCTCGAGACTGTATCGAGCGAAATATCGATTATATTAAAATTTCACTCGGTGCCCTTTTAAAATATTCTTAACTTGAAACGATCGGCTTACACGAGTTAAGTGGAATTTTAAACTACTTTTGGTAGTGAATTGTTTATACATAGGTCACGTATAAATACATTCCAATAAATAATAAAGAAGCAACTCAAAGAGAATATACCAAATGGCATTAATATTGGACTAAGCCTCGACTAAACAGTATAAAATATTTGAATCAAGATAAACCAAACTCAAAACTTTCCTATCATCGAAATAACTAGCTACTTTTATTATCCTTTATAGCCGCGCGGCAATTTTAATATAAATAGCTTTTATAAAACTGTTGTGTGGCGTGCTCAGTAATAGAAGTTCGGTCTGGGTCAAATAGTAAGTATGATTTTGTTTTAGCAAAACATTTTCATGCATTGTCACGCAATGAAAGTCTATCGGCCTAACTCCCTCGCGTGCCCGGGGAGTCGAAAGCGCGGGGTTATAAATATTTTGAAGTATTTTATTATTATGTGATATTTAAATTAATGGAGTTACAATTGGAGATAGGAAAAAACCTAGTCAAATGCTCGTATTGCGTGCGATCGGACGCGATACGCATCGGCGCGGTGTGTACTCGCCCTAATGGATTCAATCAAAAGCGGCCTAATGCGGCCATCCATTAAAATCCCGACTGAAACGTGTCGGTACAATGTTATTTACAAAAAGGATTTCTGTGAAATATACCTCCTACCTACCGGTTTAAAGCCGCTCGATAATTTATTAGGGAATCATCCGATTTATTCGATCACCGCCATTATTTTGAGCTATATTAGCGGGAAATACACCCGCGTTCGGATTTCAAAATGCTGAAAAATAACTATCGGTTCGTAAGTCACAAGTTAATAACAAAAATTAAAGTTTATTACTCGGTAATAAATAGTTATTAGAGTGTTCACGTGTCGCCGACGGCCATTATGTTGTAGCGACTAAACATGAACGAGTTTGGAATAGACTGGCGCGCCGCCCTATAATTTAACGTAATTACAGTTAGCAGAACGAGCCGAAGTTAATGGTCTATCATAATTTAGCGAGTTCGCCGATAAGGAGCGAGAATTGCGAGCGCAGACTAGACGGTATTGAAATACATAAGCTTTGTCCACATTGTGCCTTTTTTCTGTTCAACAAGGTCATGCCTTATAGCGCTGTCAACAGTGAACGTGTGGCATGCCCGTAACGCGCGTCAAAATACACCCGCGTTGAAAGAAAAGTGTCATAGCGCGCGCTACGATTTCAACGCGCGTAACGGGCATATGCCTTACGTTTGACGTTGACAGCGCTATAAGACATGCCCTTGATGAAAGGAAAACGGCACAATGTGGACAAAGCTATAAGGGTGTCCGCTCACGTCACACTTTATATAGGACCGGCGATCAGGCATAATGAATTTCTGACCGTATTTTTATATGACGAGTGCAATGTTCATTGCATTATTGTTATCAGTAAGTTCTATTTGTCTCTCACAAAAAAATCCAATTATCGATGTGAATGGTCACCCACCCAGTCTAGTCGGCCCCTCAGTTAATATAAAGCTTTACGGGCTTTCTAATGAATCATCAGGTTAGCCCTTTACCCTTCGGTAGTAAATATTGTAACATGCCATTTAATAGTATAAGTAAAATATGAGGTGCTATGTAGCATGCGTTCTGAAGCTATAATTTTAAAAGTACTTTATAATTTTGATTTATTTTTAAAAGCTTTTAACATCTAGCGATTGGAACAGTTTATCAAAGCAACACTGCGCAGTGCGCGATCGTTTTCAGTTACAAATTACAATATTATGTGGCGTAATTAATGTCCAGAAAAATTCAATGCAACTCACTATTAAGTACCAAAGCTCTTCTCGTGATAAATAATTTGTATCAAAAATTGCTCGTAACATAAATGTATGTTTATTAATAAAACTTGAGACATCTCATATAAGTTGCGCCATCAAAGTTGGACAACTTTTATAAAGGCGGAGTGTGCTCAAGTTATCACGTGTTACTTAGTAGACTTACGACGGTGACGATAAGATCTTGGTGACAGGTGGGGTGCTCCCCCCCGTGCACATGCGGCAGGCGACAACTTTGACAACTCGCGCAATTGAAAATATCGATTACGCTCCCAGGGTGCGATTACTGTGACTGTGACCGTGATCGTGTATGTTCTGAAATAAAACTCAGTACACTGTCACTGCCCGTGCCCAAAACGCGCACTGTAAAACTCTGGAACGAACTGTCACCAGCAGTTTTTCCGGACCTATACGACCTGCAAACCTTCAAGAAAAGAGCGTATTCCCTCTTAAAAGGCCGGCAACGCACCTGCAGCTCTTCTGATGTTGCGAGTGTCCATGGGCGACGGTGGTTGCTTACCATCAGGTGACCCGTTTGCTCGTTTGCCCCCTTATTCAATAAAAAAAACCTTAAAGAATCGACGCAGTACTTTTGATTCATTCTGAAATATTTTGGCAGTGGATTGGAATTGGAACTCACACTATATTTCGTTAGAGAAATTGATTCATAGGCGAAGGCAGACCTCTGTTATTCTGTTGGGCTATGTGTCCAATCAATGTTAGTCGTGATCTGTCGGTGGGTTTAGTCCGGTCGCAGTCATATTATATAATCTGTATTCACCATAAGAAACTAAAAACACGATAAAATTGTGCCTTATCTGAAGGACACTTAACCACGGTTTGAGTTTTGCTTCCGGATTAGTGTGATCGACTTTAAAATACTGCATCAGCCTTGAGCGCGGTATTTCCTCGAAATCCACGTTGACTGTAGTCTGTAGTGCAACCTTCGCGATGCAATCAATAAGTTAGGTAACAGAAAACAAAATTCTAACTACAGACAACTAATGGATACTTGCTTTCTTCGGACAATTAGTTTTGATTTAATTATAATATTATATTTACAAGCTTTTATTGTAAGGCTACGTTAAGTTTGGTATATTGTCTAAGTCCACAATAGTTTCACTCAAACAATGTATATGTTACGCTCAAAGACCGAAAACGCTCAGTGAGCGAAAAAATGGCTCACAACGCGTTGTGGTAATAGTGAAAACGGCCACGACGCGTTCTGGTAATCACAGAAATACCACAAAGCGAAATTCGTGTCGTGGCTAACGTGCTATTCGACCACAACGCGTTGTGGTAATCGAGTAAAGCCATGACGCGTTCTGAGCATTTAAAAACAGCCACGACGCGAATTCGTGTTGTGGCCCTAATGAAAACGGCCACGACGCGTTCTGAAACCAGGCCGTGTTTTCACTAGGGCCACGACGCGAATTTCGCGTCGTGGCCGTTTCACTATTACCACAACGCGTTGTGAGCCATTTTTTCGCTCACTGAGCGTTTTAGGTCTTTGAGCGTAACATATACAATAGATAAGTATTTTATATCTCGCCGATAAACTTTGGTTTAGCGAGGTTTAAATGTATTAGTTTTTAAGTTTTTTGAAATAAATAATTATAAAAAAAAAGTTATTTGGAAGAATTTTTGGGAACAAAAATTATAACAAGCAGCTTCCAAGGGCAAGCTTGATCGTGACGATTTATCGAAAATGGAAGGCTGAAAAACTTGGTAAAGGTTATTTATGATAGATTTTGATCACAAATTATTTGCCGCCTTTACATACCTATTCGATGCTTCAAACGCTAAAGCAATTACCGATCTAATAAGTCTAACCAGCGAGGCGTGTTCAGGTAAAACGCACCTATCATTTGGCAGTTATCCATCCAGAAAACAGTTGCTAATAATCGATATTATATTTGCATGATAATACGTGCGGCGAGCGATTTCCCTCGCAGATAAGCGCGCCATAAATTGACGGGCGCTGTATGCAATGTTTTGCATACGGCCATATCTCATTAATTACTTTGTAACGCATTATACCGCTTTAAATGAAGTTTGGTATTATCTACGCTGACGCTACTGCATATTTATTTACAGCAAATGATATTCGCATACTGCCCAATGCCCATTCGTTGTTACGTTAAAAATGTTAGGAATGCCAATATATAAAGTTTAACTGTTAAAGTGAAATAATTGGGTGTTTTACCATTTATCTTCTTCTTATATATAAAAATGGATTTTCAAATGTGTTAGTCGCGCTAAAACTCGAAAACGGCTGAACGGATTGGGCTGATTTTAGTCTTAAAATATTCGTAGAAGTCTAGGGAAGGTTTTAAAGTGACCTGTGACACGAAGTTCACCGGGACAGCTAGTATATAAATAAAAATGGATTTTCAAATGTGTTAATCGCGCTAAAACTCGAAAACCGCTGAACGGATTGGGCTGATTATAGTCTTAAAATATTTGTAGAAGTCCAGGGAAGGTTTTAAAGTGACACGAAGTTCACCGGGACAGCTAGTCTACTCGTATATATTAAAATGGATTTTCAAATGTGTTAATCGCGCTAAAACTCGAAAACCGCTGAACGGATTGGGCTGATTTTAGTCTTAAAATATTCGCACAAGTCCAGGGAAGGTTTTAAAGTGACCTGTGACGCGAAGTTCACCGGGACAGCTAGTTTATCAACTAGCTGATAAACTAGCTGTCCCGGTGAATCAAAAAAAGATCAAAGTTTAAAATTATCGTATCTGATAATTTTAAACTTTGATCCTAACCAATTATAAATACTAGCTAGTAGCTACTAGGTAAGTAACGTCTTCTTTTTATATACCACTTTCGTCCACACGATATCATTTCTTTCACCTCGATAACAAAGACTCTTGGCCCTAGACAACAGTACATTTTTACCCGATTGTGTAGAAGGTATTGTGTATTAGGCGGTGCCGGAGACAATACGCGAGCTGAAGAGTGCGCTGTGGGCGGCGGAGGCGGCCGGCGGGGCTGCCAACCTCACCGCCGCGCTCACCACCGGCTTCGAGATACTACATCGGGTATACTACGTTTTACTACTACTATTTTCTTTAAAAATGTATAGTAATATAGATGCAAATAACAATATAAGTATATTCTTTTCAAAAGTAAATAATTGTGTGGGTAGTGGGTACATTGTTGATAATGTAATGAGCGTTTTCACCACTACCGCACCGTTGCGCCAAGTCTCCTAGCGGTCTTTTGGAGTTATGTTGCCACCAACAGCTGTTATGTGTCAACAAAGTCCTTGTGACTTAGGTTATAAAATACCCTTAATTTTCCCACTTTTAAGTCAGGGTGCTGTTGGTAAAAACGGGCATTACTTTTATAACAACTTCAATAATTATTGTAACCTATTTACTATGTAAAATACAATGAGTATCACAGTAAACATATCCACAGTATAACCGTACCGGCCAAGGCTGTCAGTGCAACCAGGCGATCGCGGTGATCGGCGCGGGGGGCGGCGCGGGCGGGGTGAAGGGTGTGTTCCGAACTTGGAACTGGCCGCACATGCCCGTGCGCATATTCACGTACCGCGTCGGCGGGGACACCGCCTCCGGACACAACATGAAGGACATGGCGTGCACTAATAAAGGTAACGGCATAATTAAAATTACAATAATATGTATTGTAACTAAACTATAACTTTCAGTCTTCAGAATTCAAAAGAGTTTTGTGACAATGAAAGACCTAAATATCGTTTACCAACGAATGTTTACACATTATTGCATATAATGAGGAAATATGATTTGTCATATTCCCTCATCGAGTTGGTATGCTCGGCCAGGCCGAAGCCCACTGTCATCATTTCAAACGCAATATACGAGTATTATGTCGTGACAATCACAGAAACATCGACAGCAAAATTCAAGACTGTGCGTTGGTCTTCTACAGAAACATTATAATTTAACATGCAAGACTCTTCCAAAAACTCCTTTACTGACACTCTCCGTAAACAACCACATCTATTCAACCATCACATTTCTCACCACCACTTTCCCTGCCAGGATTCCACGTGACCATCAACGAGCACAGCGAGGTGCGGGCGAAGGTTCTACACTTTGTGGAGGTGCTGGCGCGGCCGCTGGTGATGTACCAGACCCTGCACCCGGTGCACTGGAGCCCCGTCTACGTCGGCGGACGGGTGAGTCAATGAGCTGGGTTATAGCCTGATAGGAGGCATCCGGTAGTTGAAAGGAAGGAGTAATTTTTTAAAACTTCGAAATCTGGCTGATGCCAGACTAGCAATCATCTACTAGTCATGACATTATGCATAACTACTAGTCATATCAAGATTCGAAGATTTTTAAAATGTAGGTCTTAGGAGTTATTAAGTTTTCGGTAATTTTTCTAAGAAATAATCTCCCGGGAAAAACGGAGCAACCGTTGTTTGATGCCGGTTTCTGGCCAGATCATGGATATCACTTTGGTCCATTAATTACTATTTGATGAATAAGAATATAATTGTAAAAATTAACAGTAGATTAAAACACGAGCAAACAGGAAAATCCTTTTTGAATTTAAAATGAAAATGCAGAAATACATAAAGCTCCGGAAAACTGATCTCGCACGTAATAAAGAAAGTAGTACAAGGAACGAGATTACTGGAACGATTTTTCTTGTAATATTCGAGACCGCCCGTTAAATAGACCGAATATCTCGTGATCTATATACTTTCTTCCGTACTTTCGTATCAATTTTAGTGATGAAATGTGCAATTAATATATTTGTTGTATCTTTACATAGTTTTATCGAATTTTAATAATTATTTATTACTCATTGTTCATGATGCTGTATAATAAATACATCGACGAGAAATCGAATTCTATACACAAAACATTAAAATTCGACAAAATTATAAAGATGACAGTAAAGCCAATACGTAAATTATTATCATAATAAATAAGTCATTATTTTATGGCTTATTCAGGGCTAAAATACACTTTATACAACATAAGAAATAGTATGATATTGTATGTTTTAAAATTATTACTGGCTGGTAAAATTTTGCGTTTGCTACCGCGCGTAGAGATCAACTACGATAACATGGCGCGCCGTTCCAAAATTCAAAACTTTTGAAGTGCGTTGTCTTGCGCGGTCGGCTAGTTATGACTAATGATTAGTTGACCAACAAATCTTGGTAATAATTGACATTTAAGTGAAATATTACGTGTACTGTGATTGGTTCAATACTTACTACATACAAACTCTTTCATATGGATGTGACTACACACATTGAAACAGTCATTTGGAGGGGCGCGCCATGTTAGCGTAGTTGATCTCTAGCAGCGTAGACCTTGCTACGACACGTAGCTCATAGCGTAGCACTTGCTACGTCGTAGTGCTCGGCGTAGACCATGCTACGACACGTAGCTCATAGCGTAGCAGTTGCTACGTCGTAGTGCTCGGCGTAGACCATGCTACGACACGTAGCTCATAGCGTAGCAGTTGCTACGTCGTAGTGCTCGGCGTAGACCATGCTACGACACGTAGCTCATAGCGTAGCAGTTGCTACGTCGTAGTGCTCGGCGTAGACCATGCTACGACACGTAGCTCATAGCGTAGCAGTTGCTACGTCGTAGTGCTCGGCGTAGACCATGCTACGACACGTAGCTCATAGCGTAGCAGTTGCTACGTCGTAGTGCTCGGCGTAGACCATGCGACTAAACGTATTTTTTTACTTTTTCTTTTTTTTATCATACAGAGTAGCAGCTTGGACGATGACGGTATGGGACAGCTCATGACGTCGGTGACCGTCCCTATTTTCGACAGGCGCAACCACACGGTAAATACTTTAACTGCCATATTCCTTAAATACAAAGTTAATTTTTCCTATCAAAAAAGCATTTCCAGTATACCTTTTTGAATGTTGAGTCTATCTCTATATTTCTGAAGAACGATAACGTTTATTAGTCACAACATGCCTTTACTGCCATATTCCTCAAAGTCACTATCAATTTTGCTCATTCTAAATACTTACTTTCATATACTTTAGAACGATGTTGAGTCTATATTTCTGAAGTACTATATCGTTTATAAGTCACAACATATTGACGAAGTGTCTTATCGTCTCTGAACGGACGAAAATATAAATATTTTAGTACTTCAATAAACGGAGGACTAAACAAGCTTTTACTTTAAAAGCCATGAGTTCCTCAGCCTGTAAAGCAATGTTACATATGTCACTCACTCACGATATTCTGTTGTAAAATACAAGAAACTTTATCTTTCCATGTTTTTAAACCCCATCACAAGATTTTAGCGAATAAAATATCAACATTTTTGACTTAATTATTGATGCTACTTCACTGGACTAAAAACTGTTTTTGTTGTCAAACAAATAATTTAAAACGTTGTTATTTTTGCGTGTGTGTATGTTAAAATAGTGAGTTAAGCTATTACGCCCAATTAAATATATTTATGTAACTGTTATGATTTGCGGGCATTTCTTTAATGATTATGTTTGCAACGTAATTGTATCAAATTCAAAAACTTTTAAAGTATTACGAAATATAAACATCACTATAGTTTATTTTAATTATGATTACTTATTAAGTTTACCAATAGTGTTAAGTTATGTGGTAACAGATTTTATGAATTCTGAATACTTCATAGTATTATCATAAATATTATAATAAAGTATGATTATAGTGCTTTAGTTCAAAGTGTTTGTAATTTCAGCAGCGAGAAGCTAACCTGCTGGGCGTGGTGGGAACGGACGTGCCAGTCGATCAAATAAAGAAGCTCGTGCCACCATACAAGGTAAGCTCTTACGAGTAGTTCTTGCTCCAAAACGTCAGATATTTTAACAGACTTTAAAAGGAAGAGTTCCTATGTTTAACTGTCGCTATTGCTTGAAAAACTCATTGTAGTGTATTATTAGTGTTTAATGATAATAACACTAGCAATATACTCCTTAATAAGTTTAAATTAAATGTTTTAATTGTTACAGTTGGGAGTAAACGGATATTCTTTCATGGTGGATAACAACGGGCATGTTTTGTACCATCCTGATTTGAGGCCATTGGTAAGTTTTTTCCTTATATTCTTTAAAAATAAATAATAATAGGTATATTATATAATTACTTTGTTACGAAACATGAGTGGCATATTTTATTGATTTAAATTGGTGGTATTCCGACAATTTTACAACAGTCAACTAACACAAGTTTCCTTTTGTTTCAGCATACTAATGAGGAGGTAACTACGATTATTCCTGTAACAAGAAAAAGTTTTATTAAAATTGTATCGTACATTATTGTTTTACAAACTTAATAGCTTTGATCACACTTTAAATTAATGGTTACCAATAAACTGTTTTAGGATTTGGCATTGTTTAAACACTGAGATTTAAATGTATCAAAATTGTTTCTGAACTAAGATTTCAAAATAAAAAAATCCAATCCATTAAGTATTCTTAGATCAAATATTGAATACTTCAATGAATGAGCTGAGCTGTGAATTATGTTGCTTGCTGAAAGTTTTCATCGACTCCTGTTAGTAATGTAATGCCATTTTCCAGTACACGGAAACTCTCCGTCCGCTGTACTCGAGCGTGGACGTGACAGACGTGGAACTGCTGGTGGACTCGGACGAGAACTCCCGCGTCAACCTCACCTCGCTGCTGCTTGACGTGAGTAAACTCGATATTAATGTTACAAATTATGCGAAAGTCTGTCTGTTGTCTCTTCATAACTAACGGCGTCGCTAGTAACGTAAAGTTTGCGATGCTTAAGTATATCAAAATTCAATATATTTTAATATCCTATTACCCAAATGTGTCTTCGACCTTAAGGATACAGTGTAATTAAAGTCTGGGCCTAGCCATAAGTGAATTTCCTTACGAAGTTTACCTTAGACCCAGTTTCACCAACGTCTGTTACTAGGAATAGCTTGTTAAAATGTCATGTCTTCTCTTTCATTTATATGAAAAACGAAAGAGGTAACGTGATACTAATTCGAGCATTAACTTTAACAATCGTTGATGAAATTGGGCCTTAGTCTCTTAATCGACATAAGATTCAATACTTATAGACCCCTTCATAAATTGCAAGTTACCTATGTACCCTGGTTTGTTACTTTCCTCTCTATATCTGGCTTATGATTCATAAGTTGTGCACCGGATCGATCTTCGACTATACTGTTTACAGTTAAAAGTAACAAAATATATTGCAACTTCACATCAATCCAGTAACTTGCATTCCAGTTGCGTCACGACATGATAGAGCAGCGGGAGGGCGAGACTGAAATCGGCGTGAAAGTACAATACGACATGAGGCGAGTGGCGACGCGGAGACAGCGCTACTTCTACTCCCCGGTAGAGGGCACGCCGTACTCCCTCGCCGCTGTCCTTCCAGATGGCTACGGCATGTATGAGCTGCAGGCCGAACAGGAGATTAAGCATAGCCCTATCAATGGTACATATTGTTCTTATTTTAACTCTCTATTCCTTAAATTATTTAAGTAATAATGCTCTTGTGCACTGCGCACACACTTGGGCACTATAAAATTACTCCTGCATATCTCCGTCACCGAAACCGGTGTTGTTCTTTTTTTGGAAAGAGCTATTAGTGTGACTACAAGAAGTGTAGAGGAAAAACTCTTCGTTGAAATTGTGTGCACGGGGGCTATTTTAAATTTGAGTTTCAGATTTAACTAAGCCCACATTTAAGTTGGCAATATTCATCAATGGACCATTGTAGTCATAAATAAAGAAATTTATATTTGTATTTAAAGTAATAAGAAAAACGTGTCTTTGCAATGTGACCAGAGAACAATGTGATATCTCTAAATAGATTTTCGTTTCGAAATAAATCGCTTATAGCGATAAGGCCGCTCTTGACCACATTTATGTTTTTTAAGTTTAAGTAATTTTAGTAACATGATTGTATTTTTAATGTGAGCAATAAACTATATATCTATCTATTTATCTAAATCGGAGCTATATTGATGTGGGGATTTTTCTTGTAAACCATAGTAATAAAGACGTGACTGGATGAACCTGATAACTAACATTTTGTAACATACGGACATTTGCTCATTTTTTCCCTTTATATTTGAATAAACTTTGTAACTTTTATCTAATTCATCACCGGACTAATTTGTCTGGCTACACATAAAATGCAGTTTTTTTTGTTTCAAATCATTTTTTCGGCCCTAAATATTCCATTTATGCAAAAAAAGGCAGTTATTTTCTGTTAATTATTGTGTTTTTCCACCAACGTCTTCGGTTACTAATGAGTTACTTTATATTATTTGTCTGACAAACTATGTTATACTATACAAGTTATGTGATCAGTACTATCATTGAATATTTTTTCCACCACGCAGTCACGGAATACTTTAAGGGCGAGAACTGGAAAGTCCATCCAGACTGGTAAGAAGTTCGATATCTTATAATCATACCATCATAATTGTAGCATTTAAACACTGACGCATTATCAGCCACAGACTTGGGATCACACAGAGTAGCAGCGAGGAATTTTCAAATGCTAAATGGTTCCTGTTATACTGCGCTGCCATGGGCTGTTATGGGCACTGCCTGTTAGTTTTATAAACTTGAACTTGACTGGCCACATTCTTTTTCATATACTATGTCTTATATCCCATCTTGTCTTAAATACATCCTTCATCTTAATTCAAATCAACATTATGTTACTAGTAGCGTATCTCTTAACTCGCTCATTCTCCAGGGTGTACTGCGAGTACGCATCCACCTCTGATGTGACGTTCAACTCAGCGGAGGAGCAGCTAGTCCACTTCCTGAGCCGCGCCGGCCGGCCTGGCTGGAAGTGGATGTCGCTCCGCCCGCGAGCACTGACGCTGCACAACGCGCATAAGAAGCAGGACCGCGATGCGTACTATTGTAAGTGTTTTGATGTTAAAGAAAATTCAAAATCTACTGTTAGGTGCAATTTTCTGAAGAAACTTAAATATTTCTGAATTCTGCTTGCATAATGAATGAAAACGTGACGAGTTTTTGTGAATTTATGTTTAGATATCACGTTTCCACCTTTTCGGATCACAAAGAATTTTGTTTAGTTGTCTAAACTAAAATCGCAGGAACTCGTCGCATTTTCGTTTATCGTGTAGCATATATTATATGTCTCGTAACATAGTTATATCTTTTTGTTGTTGTTACTAAATCGAAGTTCCTATTTCTTACAGGTGACAAAACTTTGGTACAGTCACTGGTACGCGACGCGATGGTAATCAAAGAATTGGACGCTCACACTGGACACGCTAGCCACCACTCCCAGTAAGTATACTCGCGCCTACTAGCATGATTCTAGCATACAACACAGTCAAAAACTCAGATTTATACCGAAGCACCACACCTGAGTAACGACGAACTTAATAAATGAAAATAAAATCTTTAATTTAGTCACCAATGTCAAAAATATGGCTGACCGATGCGTCTCTTACTCCCAAAGTAATATATTCTTATCAATCGTCGAACCATTGAGGTGCGAGTTCCAGTGAAAAATTATTATAGTCGAAAATCAAGGGTTGAAATACACATCGAGTTGCATGATGTCGCACATTTAGTTTAAGAGTTATGCACTTTATAATTTTATTTTGTTCACTAATTTTTATGTGTTTGTCACACGAATAGCCCGATAGGAATATTAATGGCACTACTGCAAAGGTAAAGTAACAAGTCTTCATATTACTGTTTCGAGTAGAGAAACTAGAACTTTGGAGTTATTCTACCGTCGATCAGTTGGGAAGTAGATTAGACAGTTTGAGGGTTTGATGACTTAGATGCTATCTTGTGTGGATTTATTTTGAGTTCTCCCCAACACAAGCTTCGAGAGTCGCATGATATAGAATCCATTGTTTTGCAGTTCAGTCTGCGATCATACAATCGAAACACATGATTATCATAAAGTCGAAAGTGAGTCATTGTAAAGGTTCCCCGATGGTCCCGATTATTAGATATGTTTTGCTATTTGTAGCGACTTTTTACGTGTATGTCAGAACAAGTGCCACCGAAAAGTCGACAAAAGTACAATAAATTGTTACATAATTGGAAAGTAATAACTTAATCCACTTTTCAAATGATCCACGACTTGTGTTGATTATGTCGAGTTGTTACTTTTCAACACTAAGCACACGAGGAGCAAGGTAACATAGTGGTAAGGATTTTAAATAAGGATTTTTGGCAACTTTTAGCTGGCTTGGACTCAGGAATTTTTTAGTGGCTATAATAATAATTAGGTGATGGTTTGGTAAGTATTGGTTATTCGTAGTGAGCGCTAAGAAGATAATTTTTAAAGCAAAAAAGTACGAACAGCAATAAAAAACCAAATAAAAAGTATAGTCCTACCTACTTAATAGGCTACTTGACCTACTTTTTTTCTTCATGCTAATCGCTTCTTAATCATTCATTTTCACAAAAAAAAAACTAATATTTCAATATTTAACACAGTAGAAACCCATAAAAATGTTTATTGAAAAATATGCCTCATAAATGGCGCCGAAAACACTGTCCGCCATAGTGTGACGTCATACGCTTTGTATTTTAAACTCTCTTTATTGAACATTTTTTTATATGCTAAATGTACGAGTCTAAAAGTGCCCAAAAATAATAAAAGAATTAAATAAGAAATTACAAATCCTTTGTAATGTCGAAAACTTTTGGAAAAAAGTTTTGGCCATTTCATTTCCCGTCTACAATAAATGGAGATAATATATAAAACTGATGTTTTAAGTGAATTATTCAAGAAAATATATTTTACAAATCTTTCTAGGCTTATTCTTATTATTTATGTTCAAATAAACTTACATATAACGAGCGCGATAAATAAAAGATATTAAATTAGTATGAGGATGACGTCACATCCAAATCGGAAGTACCGCAAAAGCGTTTTCGTCAGTACAAATCCTATTTTCATAAAATCATATTTTCAAATCGATTTTATTTATCAATCAATTTAAGCTTTTATTTGATGATAAGGGTGAAATACGGTTTCCTAGGCCAAGTTCTACTAGAAATATCCGTTTGTTCAATGAAATTTAATATAGGTCAAGTAGCCTATGTCGGCTACTTACTTAGCTCACTAATTCTAAGAATACCGACATAACTGACCACTAACGATAGCAACAGGAATAAGTCGTTTAGACACAGCGGAACATTTTCTGATTTAGAATTTTGTGGTTAATACCTTAACTGTCGCGCCGAAGGAGTTCTACACTTTTGAAAGTGACCATACATGAGCAGCTGTACGTTTAGAATGGTTGCACTCCGCGAACTCTAGATAAAACAGACTCCATACATAACGTTTTAAAAATTCTAAAAAGAAATAAGACTGCGAGCGATACGTTGAGAGCTCATGCCTATAGATAATATGGCCAGCCTTAGGTTTAACTTTGAAGAAGTAACATAACTCTGAATAATAGGTTTAAAGTGGATGTTTAAATAGGACTAGGTTTCTTAGAGACTAAGTTATGGCGTTACTAAATAATTATTGGTAAAGAAAAGAAAATACTGAGCTTAAGTTATTTTACATACTTACTATTAAGTACATTATTTCTCCTACCTGATATTATAATCATGAATAGTAAGTAAAAGTATATGAGCAACTCCAACAATCCTAAATAATTAAGCAGATTGCCTAAAAACAGAAACATTGCCCGATTATAATATATCACGTCTTTGCAGGCAAGGACGATTCCACAAATTCGTGGTAACGTTATCGTTTATCGCTACCCGGAGTGGACTCCTCAAATGGACAGAAAACTTCAACAGCACACGATCCAGCGAATCTTCTGAGCCGTAAGTACAGTCTGTCGAAAAAGAATAGACACTGAACTAAATTTTGTATTGTAATCACTAATCAGTATCGAATAGTGGTTTTATCGCCTCTTAACGTTTGTACACTTCAAATAGTATCATTCTGGCACAATTTATATTTGGTTTTATAAAGTTTTTTAATATTTTATGTAATTTAAAATATTTGTGTTCGGCACTACTTTTTGGCACTATTATTGAGTAATAAATAGTAATTATTTAAACACATTTCCTAGTAATATTAATCTTACCTAAAACAAAAATCTTCTTTCCAGGCACTTCAGTGAGAAGTACGCCCGCGCGTACGACTCGGAATGGTACCGGAGAGCGGTGGAGCATCACGCCATTGAGCCGGAGAGCTTCGTATTCTCCGTGCCGTTCCGGGACGGCTCCGACCCGGAGGATTTCTCCGGGAAACCCCCGCTGGTGTTGGCCACTCACGCCGTGTTCGTGGAGTCCAGGGGACACAGGGCCCCCGCGGCAGTCGTCGGCCTGCACTTCCAACTCGATTCCCTGGCGAAGCACTTCCTTAATGTCACGTCGACGGTGAGTGATTGGAGAGTATTTTATAAGCGGGCCTTTAGAGTTTAGGCGGTCAATTTTATTGTGCAATGTCATTGAACAATATTATTTGACAATAAGATTGAAATGCGGGCGTGTTCAATGTAGATACCAACCCTAGACGGTCAATAATATTGCACAATACGTGATAACGCAGAATAAAATTTATCGTCTAGGGGCCCGCTAAGTTGCCAGGTAATATTTCAAGTTATTTACGATTTTGTACGACAATGATATATTTTGCTCTTAAGTTAAGGTTCGTCCACATTTGTATCATTTGCGCGATCCAGATTGTCGTCGCGATCATCGCGCCATATCAAGTATGCGTATCATAGTGTAGACGCCTATTAGATCATTCTGCCGATCATGCGAGTATTTGATACGACATTTATTAGATACGCGGTTAATAGCGATCGGGGCGTATCATGACACTCGTATCATTTTGACACGCTTCGATGATACGCGACGGAGATCTGATCGCGCAAATGATATAAATGTGGACGCACAATTATGTATTTTTTTTTTCCATTTCTCTTTCAGTGTACGGCCGGTAGCGTCTGCAAGAAGACTTGTGCCGGCGACGAGCTAGACTGCTATATTCTGGACGACAACGGCTTTATCATCCTCTCGGAGGACGTGTCACAGACCGGGCGCTTCTTCGGTCAAGTGGACGGGACAATCATGGACTCGCTCGTTCAGGATAAGATCTACAAGAAGATAGCTGTTCACGACCACCAGGGAAGATGTCCGGACTCCCGCAGTCCGTTCAGCGGGGATGGAAACAAGCTGTCGCCATTAAAACCTTTCTCCTGGCTCGGAGGGTACCTCTCCAACTTGCTGGCAGTGTGGTACCCATTGTGGCAGACCGTCGTGGCCCGAGCCCATCCCTACGCTGAAGAAGATGCTGGTGAGTTTTTAATATACCGGCTATAAAATCCGACCAAAATAATATCCGTGTTACCTAGATGTTTTCAATAACACAGATTTACTATTATGACGTCATCAAACAGATCGACAATAATTAAAGTCATGCGTGGATGAAGCCGGTAACTAACATTAATCTACAACATAAAAACAATCACTAATTTTTTCCCTTATCATTTGAACCTTATCACCTACTTCATCTTTTAGCTAATATAATATCTAGCTATTCATGGAATCCTCATTTCATTTTATTTAAAATAATTTTCCCGGCACTAAAGCATCCATTTGTGCAAAAAACGGCAGTTTTTAAATTGTTAGTTACGTTGTTCATTTCCTCATGTCTTCAATAATTATGACAGTTTACTACAGAGAACTATGACTCTATCCTAACCATTTCTCAGACTACGAAGACTACGAGGGCGAAGATTTGGAACACGAGGAGGACGGGACCAGGGAGCACCAGCAACAGCATTACGAGATCCTAGTTGCGGACTCCGGGGGCACGGAGCGAAGTCACGAGGTCCCCGGGCCGATCACCCCGGGGCCGCCCCGCGAGCCCCCGCGAGAGGCCGCCCGCTCCGCCGCGGTCCGCCCTTGCGACACCAGCGCTGAGCTCTTCACGCTCCAGTCCACTCGCCTCAACGCAGCGCAACCGCTCAAAGGGAAACTAACCAATTGCCATAATTCTGGATGTGAAAGGTAATTTTCTTTTTTTATAAAATAACGGACCACCTGATGGAAAGCAACTACCGTCGCCAATAAACACTCTCCACATTAGAAGAGTTGCAGGTGCGTTACCGGCCTTTAAACTTCGCTATTATACTGATATAAAAACTAACAACAAATCAAGACGTCAAATCTTATCAAAAGATAATTATTTTTCTCACCTACGGGCGTAATATTCTATACCCAATGATTACCGTTTCTCATCACTAATAATTATTCACATCACCAGGCCATTCAGCGTGCAGAAGATTCCGCACAGCAACCTGATATTGCTGGTGGTGGACACGCTGTGCCCGTGCGGCGCCAAGCGGCTGGACGTGCGTGCGCGCGAGTCCCCGCCCCGCGCCTGCCGCGCCCGCACCTCGCACGCCCGCTCCCGCCGCGCGCGTCCGCACCACTGCGTTTCGTACCACCCGGAGGTTCGACTCATATTTATTATTATGGATTTGCAGAAAACTGTAACACTTTAGGAGGTGTGTATATTTTACGGTGAACTCTTCGCAAGGGACAGCCCTTGTGTAGAGTTCGCCGTAAAAGAACAAGCGCTGAAGAGTGACTTCTATATTTCTATGAAAAATGCCTCAACGTCTTGAATTTGCACATACAATAATTAAACACTTTCAGCCTTGCTACTTTTACTGTCGACTCCTTTGTCTTGTTACACCCTGTGTGTTCTCACTTGGTAAGACATCGTGTTATCCTAAAGCATCAGAGCCTGTATAGTAAGCAAGTAATATTTTCGCTTCAGGAGATCGAGATCCAGTCGTGCGGTCGAAGCGGGCGCGCGGCGCTGTCGGTGGCGGCGATCGTGGTCACGCTCGTGTTGTGGGCGGCCACGTGACTGCCCCACCCCGCACACTGAAGCTTCCGCCGTATCCGCCATATCGACTCCCATATCACGAGTAATCTCAACCATATCGCATCGGAGAGCTTCGGGGGTCCCGGTCGAGTGTGAGTGCGTTCGGACCGCTCGTAGTGACTATATCGTGAATGTATCGTGGTGCAAACTCTACGCCAATTTTAAAATTCCCTTATATACGGTAACGTCTTTTGATCTGCATTTATATTATTGGGTACGGGCGTCGGAGCCGGTTTAGGGTGAATGAACTTAAAGTTTTGATGATTTTACTGACTGAAGTTTTGGTCCGACCAAGTGAACTTTTGATCTTGTTTTAAGATGGGATAATAAATTTGTAATAGGATGTAAGATTTCAAAGTTTTCTCTCATCTTCGTCGAGACGGTGGCTGGCGGTTGCTGACGAACGGCGACAGTCGAGCCCCACCGTGCCACGTTTCGAAGCGTTTCAGACTTCTGTAGAACTCCAGCCACAAGTTTCGTATAAAAACATCATTAACCTAGAACAGATCGCGATGCGCAGTCCAGTCTTAGATCGAATTTTGTGGTAATTAAAAGATTTAATTATATCACGTGCGCTGATTTCTAATAGGTAGGTAAACGAATATCTTGTTAAATTTAATTGAGAATTTTCACAACTCGAAAGGTCTATAAAATAAATTATAGCTAATGTTAATAAGTATTAAATGATTAATGTAAAGTAATATTGTTTCAAACTGTTTTAGAAAAATTTACCTATGTTGAACCTGATTTATTTCGTACCGGGCGCGGCGAGTGCGTCGTGAAGTTGGCGACATTCTGCGCGAGGTGTCACGTGGACGCGCAATTCGCAGAAAACCGTTAACTTCACACGTTAACTATTTACCATTTATTTGTTTCCCTTCAACGTTGGTTTTGTCGGCGAAACGGTTTTCTAAAATGTATAACATTACACGAGCGACGTTGGAGCGTAACACATAGATGAACGAAAACGTTTACTGGCCGATCGCAAATATTGTAAGCACTTATAGGATTATTATTATTATTGTAAATAAGAGATTAATTTGTAGACAATTTATTTGCTGAATTTAAGTGTGCCTATTTAAAATTAATGATTGTTACTTAAACTACAGCGTCGCCAAGGAGCCATCGACAACTAAACAGTATTAGAGTTACAGTAATTAAGTTACTATCAAAATATACTACACCTATTTTTGAACACTTTAAAGTTTCACGTTGATAGAATATTTTTTGGCCTAGCAGTACAGTGTCTCAGTTTAACGTGTAAGAAATATTTTGGTGTATTTTTGGCGACTTTAGTCACTAGTTTTTCTCGCCTAATATTCGATAATGTTAAAATTTGAAACCTATCGACGTCATTTTCATTGTAAATATTACCTTGGAGGGCCTATTTAAAGTATGTGTGTTGCTATGTTAAAGGTGTATGTTCTATTTTATGAGGATTTTTCCTTGTGACTTTGTACCAGAAAAATTGTTCAACATTGCCACTCGGAGAGCCTTTCGCACCCCGATCAGTGTGTGTACGTCTCGTCTCAATCTTCAAAATTGAAAAAAAAAATGTTGAACATTTCTTCTCCTCGACACATACATTTTCATTCATTAAATATTGGAGTTTATAAAATCTATATTCTACTAGCTCATATAAATCGACTACATGTAAAAGTATGTATCATGTTACCTAGTTAAATACATAACATAGCGAATATGATAAACGGTCGAGCCTGCCATTGTCCATGCAACTCACAACATGAAATAGTACAAAACTACATACTCCTTTCGTCATGTGCCAAAACACAAACTAATAGATAACTCAGGATTATTCGGGACTTTCCGGGGTGGTTCGGGTTCTTTTCGAGGTTACTCGGGAGTTCCCGGGGTTACTGGGAACCTTATCATGGGACGAAGGCATGCCCGAACATAGCTACAAAACATTAGATCGCAGTAGCCACTTACTTTTTTTATTGTTAGAAAAATGTTCAAGTGTTATTTGATAACAATATTTATTTAAAAGAATTGCATGTAATGCAAACACAATGCAAAAGCTACCATTTGTATATGTTTAAATTTGAAAACATAGACAATAATATTCGAATTTTAACTCTACCACCATATCTTAACAATAAAATTGTTATAAATCATAAAATAATAATCATTAGTATATGTATCAACTTTTATAATTTAAATCATATAATTTTTTTGCAATATGCATAGACAAGTGGCCGCTGCGATCAAACCCCACATATTACATTTCATAAGCACGTGTCGTAATGAACTGTTGGGACGCTTTTGAGATATTGTACATTTTGTATAAATATAACAGTAAGTGTATCGGACGTATAGCTGACCGGGCGCGGGGTGAAGGTGGAGGGTTAAAGGGGGAGGGGTTAAAAAGGGGTGGGTTTAAAGTGGGAAGGGTTAAAGGGGAGCGCGGGGCGGCGTGCGACTGTGTTGAATGTGCTTCTTGTAAGCGTCGAGTCTTCCATAGCGGTCGGGCGCGGGCGTGTACTAACTTAAGTATTAAACGATAATAATAGAGTATACTTATCATAGCATAGAGCACTCGCGAGTTTAGTTAACTGACTACAGACACAAAACGATTACCTCGTTTAGTTACGCCGTAGTAGGCACGTTTAGTGTTCGTTTCGCGTTTTGTTATTGGACATATCAACTCAGGCACCAATCGAGACTATAGTGTAAGCAGTTTTTAGATTTTTCCTAATTGTTTCTTGATGAGAAAAGCCTGGGAGCGAATTTTTGCGTCGTCGATCGGACTGTCGCAGAGGATACCCATTGGAGGAACGTTGAGCTATTGTTAAAAAAGAGCACGAAGCAAAAATTCATTCTCGAGTCACAATTTTTTTTTAATTCAAATCTTTTCGAAATAGCGATTTCTTTCTAGACGTTGCTAATGTGACAGTATTAATTATATACACATTTTTATATATTTTTAAATAAATAATAAAACTGCTATTCCTTTAAGGTTATTCCGATGTGTACATCGTCCGTCTAAATCTATTACTAGTTTCGGGTATAGTTTGTGCGTGTTTTCGAAAGCCTGATGACGAATCGCAATTTGGACCTTAGACAGTTCTTTTTTAAAATTTGCCGTTTCACATGCGCACACGATTTTCTAAAATTCCAAATTTAATTTCAACCATCGGTCACTCGTCGTGATGCTTCTAGAAGTTAGGTATCGAAATTCAAAAACGAATTGCGAGGGTAAATTTTTGATGTTGCCGTTTTAAAGTTTGTTTTCTTAACACTTTGAAAATTTTAAAATATAGTTGTTGTATTGTATATTCGGGGCACAGTCAACTGTGGACGCGGTTCCCTAGCGTAATTCTAGTGAATATCTTTTGTTACTTGCCAGTTCATGCTATAGATAAACAGTAATTAAAACAATAAAAGTTCTCTTATAACAGTTCTGGTGTTTTTTATTTGTGTCATCATCCAATCAGATTACAAATTATTTAATTTGATTTTTTGTATTCTGCTCGAATACATTACGTACAAAAATCCTGCCTCTTAAACGCAGTTTTGTCAAAAATATGTACAGGATGTGATTAAGACGCCTCCGAATATTTAGTTTTAAAAACATAGTAGTAATCTTAATAACCTAAGTATAATATTCGACATATACGAATACGCAATATTTAATCGATAGAAATGATTTGCGAAGGGTTAGGGTAAAATTTATAATCATAAGAAGTTATATACGTCTGTAAGATTTTGTAATCATAGTCAGAGCAGTCGACATTACATAATTTAACTTTTCTTATCTTTAAGTAAGGTATTTTAATCACATCCTGTTTAAAAATACGTATTCCATACAATAAATGTACAGTATCTTAGTATATCACCGTTTAAATGATGATATAGCTTTAATTAATAGTCTAGTCGAGTTAAGTGTTTAGTATGCCATAAAGGCGAATGTTAGAATTTCTCGATGACGCTACATTTGAGCTAATACACACAAACTTAACTCATATAGACTATAAGGGTTGGACCTCATCTGGCAGCACGGAATCGCCTTTTTCCGTCGCCCTTTCTCTTTCTGTCGCTTTAAACTGCCATTTGCTAGACCAAGACGAAAGCATAATGCGATAGCACGCGGCGGAATCCTCGAGGCGATCTTCATCACGGACAAAATACAATAGTCGGCAGGGAGACTCCGGAACGCTGAAGCGCGAGATAGCATGCTAACGCATCCTTTCACCGCCGATCACTTGCTATCTTTTTGTCTGCGGAATGCGACAGCGCACGTTCGCATGCGGCAGCACACTGCAGCACGTGCTAGCACAAGCGGAACAAATGCGATTCCGTGCTGCCAGATGAGGTCCAACACTAAGGCTATCGTCTCGAATTAAACGATTAACAGCAGGGTGACACATACAATCCTGGCAAGCAGTGATGGCAGCGTCTACATGCGCGTCGCACTGCGTTCGTCACGCCGTTTGCCGTAAAATTCAAGGTAACCTTTGGATCAATTCACACCGGAACGATGCAAAGTATGTCGAAAATACAATTCAATTTTGAATCACTGTCTAAGCTCGAACATCGATGTGAACTATCCCTCAGTTCAATACGGGAAAGAGACAGAATATAGCATACTGTCTACATGTAGAGCGAGGCGGCGAACACGATATCGCGTTTGAGCAGCTTGATGGCCTCGCTGAACTTGGTCTCGAGGTCGGTGTTGCCGATGTTCTTGGCGGCCTGGCACAGCTGACGGAGCACCTCCTCCAAACGACGCATGCAGCGGATTATTGAACCTGGAAGATAACAAATTGGTTATATTTGTGAAGGTAAACTACGCTTTTTATAAATTTTAATTTGAAACCGTAGATTTCATTAGGGACAGCACTCAGAGACCAGAGTGATTTAATGATTGGTTATCTTTAATTTTATTTTTGACATTAACTCTATAGGTACATTCTTTCAAACTCTCAATAAAAATAAAGTTAAATAATCATTAGTTATTACATATCACTGAGTGTCCCCGTAGAACTTCATTCCATGCACTAATTCGATGTAACACAGATAATAATTAACAGTTAATTTCTTTATGGCAAGTTGTAATTATCATATTGTATTCTTAATAAAATATGACATCTTCATGTTAACAATTATTATAGGTCCACAGTCCAGAACAAACATAATGTCTAATTACATTAATATAAGAAAATACATACCCTCAAAGACATCAGTCATCTTGCATATCTGCAGGAAGGAGGCGCCGTTGGCCCACGCGAGCACCACGTCCATCAACGTGGCCTTGAACTTGCCCACGTACTCGTCCTCGTCCAACTCCATCTTGCAGTCTATAGACACCTTGGCGATGCGCCGCGCGTACTCCTGGAGACAGAGATAGTAAAGTTAGAAAGGAAGAGAGAGGGAGAGAGAGATGTGGGTACAGCTGAAGACAGTCACTTGATTCAACAGAGATTGCGTCACGGGTTCTACTATTGGCAGAGATAAATCACTCTCAATCTACATATAACAGAGATAAATTGTTAAATAAAGATAGTAAGAGAAAAAGTCAAAGGTGTAATTTTTTTCAGAAACAAAATTTCGCTTCCCAAATTAGAATTAGTTCTGAATGAAATGAACTATATCATTATCTTAAGATTATGATATAGTTCATCACTCTCTTTCCCTTTACTTAGAATTAATTTTAAGTAAAGAGGAAGTGAGTGATACATAAAATGACAGATATTGAACAATTACACATAAACATAAATAGTATCGTGCTAACCTGCAACTGTCGCAATACACCGCGTAGTTCTTCACCCGCCGAAGAAGCCTGAAAATAATGACATTATTTTAATGTGCTTATAAATTATATAGTTCTACTAGCGAGTAGCGACCCGCCCCGGCGTCGCACGGGTATAAAATATGTAACCACTGAAAAATGATTAAAATTGATAGCTTATGATCCTTCACGTGATCTACTACTTATCTGTGCCAAATAACATAAAAATTGCTCCAGAAGTTCGCGAGATAAGTCCTTTCAAATAATTTCCTGTTTTTTCCACATTCTCCTATTAGTCGTAGCGTGATAAAATATAGCCTTCCTCAATAAATGGGCTATCTAAAACTGAAAGATTTTTTTCAAATCGGACCAAGTACACACACTGGTAAAATTAGCGGAACATAGGTAAAAAAGGGCACAACTAGAACTGAAGTTGGTCGGACTGTGTGAAATCCTTTTTTTTTTAGTTTCTAAGCTCATTTAAGAAATAAAATATTGAATAAAACTGGCAAGTTGACAGGTTTTTATAGCAATTATGCCCTAATAAGTGTTTTTCGATGATTGACGTTGTAAGTGTTTCTCATAAGAATGGCGTTTTAGCGGGGTGCTAGGTATGCTCAGCTCATTTGATTGTTTGGTTTTTGGAAGAACACATTGCTTAGATACAAAATTAGTGATTTCCCAGCATCTGCGACAGCTAGAACTGTAACCACGTTAGAGAAAGGTCACACCTACCGTTCGGTCAGTCAGGCCTTAGGTGTGTCGGCTTCCGTGGTCCATCGTAACTTTCAACGCTTCAGAGAGACTGGATCTTACGTTCGGAGACGAGATCAAGGCAGATATCGGGTTCCAATGGTTCAGGATGACCATTTTGTAAGGAAACAAACCTTAAGAAATCGACCTCAAACTGCTATACAGACACGAAACCTGTCGGAAAAGGTCCGAGATGTACGTGTAAGTGATTGGACAGTAAAAAGAAGACTCAAAGAAGTTAAATTAAACTCAAAAGTGCCAGCAAGGGCACCAAAACTTGAGACAGGACACCGAAGAGCCAGGCTAAGATTTGCGCGTGAACGTCAAAATTAGACAAGTATGTAAAATCTTGTGCTGTACAGTGATGGGAGAAAATTCTTTGTACATTTTGTTGACAGGCGATAAAGAATGTGGATAAATCATATGGAAAGCTACAGGCCATCACACTTAACGGAAACAGTGGCCTATGATGCAGGCTACGTAATGGTTTAGAGTGGCATATGATTTGGAGCCCGCATGGAGCTGATGATTAGTGATGATGGTATTTTGAGAGTACAGGATTTTAGCACAGACATCCTGGAACTGCATGGTGTGTCTTTTAAACAGTTTTAGGTAATAATTTCAATTTTATGTGCGTCCATAGTGTAAGAAAATCGGGCATTATTACCTAAACGATGCTGGCGTAGCCCAGGTGGAGAGGCCAGCGTGGTCTATGGATGTGGATCCGACTGAAGACGTGTGGCACATCATTGGGTGAACGGTACGAGTTAAAACTCCAGCTCCAAAATGTGTCCAGGAGCTGGAGTTGACGCTACTGGAGGAGTAGGAGATTATCCCACAGGAAATGATTGACAATTAAAATGCAAGCATGGAATGGCGTATCCAGGCCTTGTACCATGAAACTGTTTTGAGACTCAAATAATCGGACGAGAATGCTGCGTCCTACTCTAACAAACGTGAAATGACGTTGTTAGAGCAGGACGCAGCATTTTCGTCCGATTATTTGAGTCTCAAAACAGTTTCGTGGTAGGCCTACAGGCCCTCTTGAGATCCATAGAAGGCATAACACGCTTTTAACATGGCATTTCTTTAATAAAAATGGAGAATTTAACTTAAAAACTTGCTACTGAAATTTCAAAGATTTTCTTAATTTTTTATTTTTGCTGATTTTTTTTTATTTTTCACGTTTTTATGCCTAAATTTATATAAAATATATTTTTCAATAATCAATTAGTAAATAAATAAATAAATATATAAAAAACAGTGAACAATTGTCAAAAAAATTTAAAATTTTGTTATGTTCCTCTAATTTTGCCGGTGTGTTTAGTTCCTGAGATTAGCGCGTTCAAGTTAGCCCTTTTAAATAATTTTCCCCGTTTTTCTACATTTTCCTCTATTTCTACGCTCCTATTAGTCTTAGCGTGATAAAATATAGCCTATAGCCTTCCTCGATAAATGGGCTATCTAACACTGAAAGAATCATCAAAATCCGTTGCGTAGTTTTAAAGATTAAAGGGAACAAAGGGACACGAGGGAAAAACTTATAAGGCACGTGTGTTCTATGACAAGACTAATTTATTTTAGGCCATCCTATCTAATGCACCATAATATTTTGCCAGTCGTACGGGCTCTTTCGTGTGTATCGTCACGCACTCATGACCATTGTTTTAGGCTGCGTTTCCACTGAAGCGGAGCGGAGCTTAGCGGTGCCCGAATTGACCAATAGTGCTATTCCAGCGGAATGACAGCGAAGCGGAGCATGGTGATTGGTCAATTCGGCACCGCTAAGCTCCGCTCCGCTTCAGTGGAAACGCAGCCTTATCATCTTGTCATGTAATCTTTACCTGTGAGGAGTTCTCATCGCAGACGAAGCAGCAGACGAGCGCGGCGCTCTGCTGCGGCGTGAGGGAGTTGAACACGCCGTTGAATATCAGCTCCGTCAGTAGCAGCTCGTCCGCACTGCAAACAACACGTTATTAATTTATCTATGGTTGATCTAAGGTATATTTGAAAGCTAAAACTTTAGACAGAAGAAAGTGTCGCATGATTTAAGGTGATCGCACATTTGTTAGCGCACGCGCGGTACGCGGCGCATTTCAGAATTCATTGTATAAAATGATGTGAAACCTCGCACATTCGTCCGCACCGTACGCGCCGCATTTCGTGTACTATGCGGTACTGTGTATAAATGTGCGATCAGCTTTAACATGCTATTATTTTACTGTGTCAATGTTTAGGGATTTCTTTTTTGAGGCATTTACACAATCACCGGCGAATATAAATGTGTAGAAAGGATCATGCCTGTACATTTTTTAGCGATTGGCGTTGTTTACGCAGTCAGAATGACAGTATTAATAATTATCCATTGTTCGTAAAGTATTTTTAAGAAGCTTTGCCAAGCATGACTTTGTGTCGCTTTATTCGGAGCGTGCGAAGTGGGTGGAGGGAACAAAGAAAGCGATTGCCGCGCTTGCCGCGGCAAAAATATGCAACCATTTGGGCTCAGTTAGTAGTCAAACAAACTTTCCAATCTTGTTTTGAAATTTTTAGACATTGGTCTTAATTGTTTTTGTATCGTAGACTGCAAAAATAACAGCAAAATATAGGTAATCAGTACAAATTTAATGTTCTTCCTAAATCCACTAGGAAATTAAATCAGATATCTGCTCTAAAAATGATAAAGTATGTGATTGGATATAACCTAAAATTGCATTATCACTTATCAGTTATCAGTCTAGTCAATTTTATTTGAGTTGCATTTTATAAAGAGTTTTTGAGTAAGTACCTAACTATTGTTTTAGTGTTGATGGATCACCATGATGGTCTCCAAAACCCGACGACAAAACTTGCAGTGATAGTTTCATAGAATATTTCATTTAAATCCAAAGTATCAGGTGGAAGAAATAGTGACTCACAAATGACGATAAACCAGATACTACATCTGGTTTAACTGATGACTTTTAGAAGCTGGAGATAGAGTTTTGAATGAAAAAGGTTTTTCAAGTAAGCAAGTTTTAGGTGAAAGGGGTAAAAAAGTTAAAATTATTATGCCCCCATTTTGAGCAAAACAAAACGAGTACCTACTCTCAAGAGGAAACCGAAAGGACTTATGATATTGATTTTAGTAAATTTTTGGACTCCGATTTTCTTCAAGAGTCTTATGTAATGTTGTAAAAAATAAATGAAAACCAGATTTTTAAAAACATAACATTTTTTTTCAAGTACCTATTAGGCCTGGAGATAGTGACACAAAATTCTTGGTGATTTGTACCAGTATGGCGGTTTTACAGGGGTATAATTACGTAAAGGCAAAAAGGAAAATGATGGTCATAGCGCTCGCACTGGCAGCCCAAACGCGTGGGCGTCGATCGAACGTGTCGGATAAATAACGAGTGTCGAACGATTTGTTTCACAAAAATGCTTGTATTTTCAGATAGTCGAAAAAAAATTTATTTTTTTATTTATTTATTGATTTATTTCGTTACATGTAAAGTTTACAGTTCTGATAAGATATTGTCTTTAACCCGCAACCGAGTTGTGTAAATAAGTAGGCGAAAGCGTAATGCCATACTTGTCGGGTGCGGCTTACAGCCCGCCATACCGACGCGAATACGTTATTTTTTAATAAAAAAATTGAACCATTTGTACCAGGCTAATTTTTGCATAGCTAATCATCGTCGAGTAGCCATTCACGAAAATCACCTTGCCATACTTTTCCGACAGCGCCCAATGGCCGCCATACCACTGCAAAGGTGTAAGATTATTTTTTTTCGCCAAACGATTTGTGCCAGTATGGCATTTAAATTTTTGGAAAGTATTTGACAAAATACGACCGTTATTATTTTTCCCATACTTCTAGTAAGCGGAAAAAGTGCTGCCATACTTGAAATACTTATTTATTTGACACGTTTTAAAAATACGACTATAAGATACGTAAAATCATTTTTTACATCATGGCATCATTGTAGTCTCGTCATTTGACAATTGTACCAAAAAAATTGTTACATGTTGTAACCATGGGGTGGGATGACTATCGGACTTGAGCAAAAAAATGATAAAAATTGGACGATTTGTACCAGTATGGCATTTGGATTTTTGGAAATTATACGATACAATGTGACCATTATTATATTTGCCATACTTGTAGTAGACGGAAAAAGTGGCGCCATACATGAAAAACCGTTTGAATTACATTCGCTGCCTCTCACAGGTATGGCATTATCAGACTCCTATTTATGATCATACAGGGAACTGTTAAAAAAAGTTTCAGGGTGGCACAAATCGTTTGGCGAAAAAAAACTTACACCATTGCAGTGGTATGGCGGCCATTGGGCGCTGTCGGAAAAGTATGGCAAGGTGATTTTCGTGAATGGCTACTCGACGATGATTAGCTATGCAAAAATTAGCCTGGTACAAATGGTTCAATTTTTTTATTAAAATTAACGTATTCGCGTCGGTATGGCGGGCTGTAAGCCGCACCCGACAAGTATGGCATTACGCTTTCGCCTACTTATTTTTTTTTTCGACTATCTGAAAATACAAGCATTTTTGTGGAACAAATCGTTCGACACTCGTTATTTATCCGACACGTTCGATCAACGCCCACGCGTTTAGGCTGCCAGTGCGAGCGCAATGACCATCATTTTCCTTTTTGTCTTTACGTAATTATACCCCTGTAAAACCGCCATACTGGTACAAATCACCAAGAATTTTGTGTCACTATCTCCAGGCCTATATTGCTCGTATTTTTGTTACTGATTATAGCAGCAATATGCTTGCACTTGCCGCTCTGGTTAAAACGCAGCTGCATTTTACTCCAGCAACAATCATTATACTGTATCTCATATATCTGTAAGAATAAAGAACAATGTTTAGACTTGCTTTATCCAAATGTTTAGTTACGTTTTTTGGTCGGTTGAGTAATTACGTTTGAACTTGTTTTATAGGATGCTAAAGTAACCGATGTTCGGCGAGTTATATTGGCTCGTATTAAATAACATTGCCATTAGTTCTTAGCTCTTCTACATCCCTTACATGTCCTGCTACCACCAATTTATTTCCTTTTAGCATAGATTGGGCCTTGAAAGTTATTGAGTGTTTTACACTCTAAAAAACAGTTTTTTATGATTACATTCATTTTCCACAAGTAGTTTTTAACTAAATATAACCCTAATACCATTAATTATTGTTCTAAATATATTTTATTTGCTATAATATTTACAAAATAAACAAACCCTTGTTGTTTATTTTTTGACGCGCCCCTGTAACTTTGTTTGAAATATGTCACTACTGACGTGCACGTTCCGAATAGGAATTTTTACTAATTTCGACACTTAAAAGGTCGCATTACAGTTTGAGCCATATCATTTACCTGCTCAACTCGCACGCTATCCGTCCTTTAAGCTCTATGACGTCAGCGGGCGTACAGTAACCAAGCCGCCTGAGCACTCGTTTCCGTTTCTTCAGTTCATCCATCTGCAGTATACTCTTGGCCTTGACGAGCTCCGCTCTGGCCTGAGTCAACTCCTCGAATAGTTCTTGTTTCCGCTCGTAGGAGGCGGTTAGAGCTGTTCTATTCTTGTCCTTGTGTAGGGGATGTTCGTATAACCTGCATTTTATTAACATGTTATTAAGTGTTACTACAAGGTTTCGTATTTTCTGTGGTTTCTGTCGTTCAAGGTATGTCTGACTTGCATGTGGTCGCTACAAAGTACAAACACTGAAAAACTCGTTTTATTCCGCTAACTTGTCTCGGGTTACGGCAAAAATATGTTGATTAAGATCAGTTTTGATCGAAAAAAACAAAAATTGAAATTCGAACACGTTTTAAATTGTTACATTGGATTCAGCGCTTTTGTGCAAACAAAGTGATCCCAACTTAATACACTTACCTATGTTCTAGAACTTTAATTCTATCCACGCACTCCTTGAATACTGGGTCGTCTATTTTCATGTCTGTTATCGGGTTGAGGAGGGGCGGACCTTCGGGGAACCGTTTCTTGACCTCGCCTATCGTCTTGAGGACAGACTTGCGGTTATCTGCCGGCCTCAGGTCTTTGGGGTAATACACGCGGAGCGAACTGATCTGGTATATGAGCGTGTGGAGCACGGGGACCACTTCTATGTCACCGGACTGAAAAAATATTTTTTTTATAAAATAAGGGGGCAAACGAGCAAACATGTCACCTGATGGAAAGCAGCTACCGTCGCCAATGGACACTCGCAACATAAGAAGAGCTGCAGGTGCGTTGCCGGCCTTTTAAAAGGCAATACGATCTCTTCTTCAAGGTTTGCAGGTCGTATATAGGTGTGGAAATACTGATGGTGACAGTTCGTTCCAGAGTTTTACAGTGCGCGGCAGAAAGTTACGCGAGAAACGCACGGTTGAAGACGATTTCACGATATTAGCAGAATACCATAAACTTGAACAGGTTGCATTTTTTTTTTTCAAGTAAGATGATCCATTTTTCGGGTGGGCGTGTAAAAAGTCGGTCCTGCGCTTGATCTCTCGCCAGTCGTGTCAGTCTTCCGTCCCAGAGTTATGAGCCTATATATAAACCGGCCACCGTCAACTTAACCGGTGTGGGGGTATTATTACTATAAACTTGAACAGGTTAAATTTTTTAAAAGAAAAAGTTGTGCGAAAACTATAAAAGTAAGAGCGCACTATACTAGGCTTAATTACACTGCACTTCTCGATTTCAATAAAAGCCTAAGCTGCATTAATAGTGTTTCGGAAATGATTCCCAAGACGAGAATCGAGTCGACTGTCGGAGCTCTCAACTACTTTTAGCATTTTTTACTAACCCTTTTATGTATTTTGATGTTGCTTACGAAAGGGTTTGAAAATCCTGTATACTTTTGACCACTAAGGGCCCGTTTAACCACTTCCTGATAAGAGCCGGATAGGCTATCCACAACTTATCTGACAGATTCACCATACTCTATCTGTCAATTTAAGTTGTGGATAATCTATCCGGCACTTATCAGGAAGTGGTGAAACAGGCTCTTATTATTACTTATACTGACCTCTCCCGGTGGACAAGGCACATTGGTCTCGAGCTCATCTGGCTTGGACTTCTTGACGTGCAGCAGAATGTCCACAATGATGACAGGCTCCGCCGTCATTGGGTTCTCCTCTTGTGGCTTCTTGCCTTTACCCATCTTGTGTCTAAAGTTCACGATTATACCCCAGTCGTACTCGTACTTTTCCGTTTTTACCTGTTTAAGGAATTTCATTTTTGCTTTAATAAAGGCATGGCGACAGTTACGAGTAGCTAAAGCTATATTTTATATTTACTATGTATGTGATTTTCGAATAGGCTACTTGACCTATATTCAATTTCATTGAACAAATGCATATTTCTAGTAGAACTTATCATCAAATAAAAGCTTATGATTGATAAATAAAGTCGATTTGAAAATATGATTTTATGAAAATAGGATTTGTATTGACGAAAACGCTTTTGTTGTACTTCCGATTTGGATGTGACGTCATCCGTGACGTGATAGTAATTTAATATCTTTTATTTATCGCGCTCGTTATATGTAAGTTTATTTGTACATAAATAATAAGAATAAGCCTAGAAAGATTTGTAAAATATATTTTCTTGAATAATTCACTTAAAACATCAGTTGTATATATTATCTCCATTTATTGTAGACGGGAAATGAAATGGCCAAAACTTTTCTCCAAAAGTTTTCAACATTACAAATGATTTGTAATTTGGAACTTTTAGACTCTTACATTTAGCACATAAAAAAATGTTCAATAAAGAGAGTTTAAAATACAAAGCGTATGACGTCACACTATGGCGGACGGTGTTTTCGGCGCCATTTATGAGGCATATTTTTCAATAAACATTTTTATGGATTTCTACTATGTAAAATATTAAAATATTAGTTTTTTTTTGTGAAAATAAATGATTAAGAAGCGATTAGCATGAAGAAAAAAAGTAGGTCAAGTAGCCTATTGTTATATCTTGGAAAGTTTTTGAGATAATATCAGAATCATTCTTTCGTCGATGTTTCTATTTTTGTGACATCTTTTAATTACCAATACTAAAAAACAAAGGCAAATGGTCTATTGGCTATTACAAATCTAACTAACCGATTTCCGTCAACAAAGACTAATATTATGTATCTGGGGGCACGGCAGTGCCCCAGCCAAGCTTTTTAGCAAAGGCACGGCCGTACCATACTTTTCTCGAAGCGGCTCGCGGCTATTTCACACCCTCATTATCTTCAATGTTAACAAAGCTAGAGATTTAGAATTTCGATGACTAAGAGCAAGTATTAAAACTAGGTTAACCTCCAAATTACATTATATTCTGATTAATAGTTTACTAGTTACGGATGGTCAAAGTTACTACGTTTTGTCACTGACTGACAGATCATCAAAATTCTAAGATACTTCTAGCAGACTTAGAACCTTGAAATTCGGTACCTAGGTCTTTATTAACAATGAAAGGAAAAAATATGAAACCGGCCAAGTTCAAGTCGGACTGGCGTAGATAGGGTTTTGTACCGTAAATTTGTATGGGAGCCCCCCTTAAACAAAAGGTTTATTTAATTTTTATTATTTATTATTAAAGTTGAAATACAATTGAGTATTTTCTGAAATTTCCAAAAACCTTACTGTTACCATTATGAAGATAGAGCAAAAAAATATATAAAAATCGTGTTTGTTGTACGAGACCCGCCATTCCTAAATTATTTTATTTTAATAGGACTATTCTATTTTATACCGACAACAAAAATACATAATTTGTGAAAAATTAAACTATCTAAACTATCTAGCTATTGCGGTTCTCGAGATCCAGCCTGGTGACAGACAGACAGCGAAGTCTTAATACTTTGTTAATATGGTAGAATAGTTTTAACGTGACCTGAAAAGAAAAAAACCTTAAAAAAAGAAATGTTGCCGAGCCACTATAATAATTTAAAAATAAAGAAAACTATTGATACATTCACCGAATGTTGATTTCAATTACAAAATAAGTTGAAGGCTTGGCTTGAATGTGATCTGAAAACTTTTTACGATAGAAGTATTGCATAGCTATGCAATATTTTGCTTGGCTCCTTTTACATTTAATGTTTTGGTGGAATAAGATAATACCTTAACAAGTCTCCCAGGCTGTAGGAAAGGTTTAAGGTACTCCGGCCTAGTAATAAACCCGCGAAACTGTGCTCCTAGCAGCTCCAGCTGGGCGCGCGCCGCGCAGTATGAAGCCACAGACGCCTCCTGATTCACGCTCATCGAGTTGTACTCCTTCTGCTTAGCTTTCACCTCTGTTGGTATTAACGATTATTTAAGGATGAGGACTTTAGTTAAATCGAATTAAGATGCAGTTAGGGCCTTATCACATTGGCGATTTGAGGAGTTGCGTGATAAGATATTAAGACCCTTAATCTTTAATAACAGGGATGAAACTTAAGTAATACATTCATCACTTAAAAAAGGCTATTTCACTTTTACTAAATTCAGTATTTATTTCATTCCGATTGACGTCCGATTCCGATAGCAGACTATAGAACAGATTTTCAAAAGACGAGCATTGCTCGTTGTTTGTGAACG
The DNA here is from genome assembly GCA_937595015.1 of Polyommatus icarus. NCBI lineage: Eukaryota > Metazoa > Arthropoda > Insecta > Lepidoptera > Lycaenidae > Polyommatus > Polyommatus icarus. The sequence goes on along the minus strand of OW569329.1, from coordinate 5,677,662 downwards.
CGATATGGCACGCGAAGTACCATCGAGGAAATTGATTCCTATGCAATTGATAGACCAACGTTATTTGGTCGAATATGTTAATTCAATGTTAATTGTGATCTGTCGGCTGGGTTTGACGTAACGCAACCAAACTACGTAGGACCCCGATCTGCATAGGAATCAACTTCTCTGATAGTACATACACATGCGGTATCTATCTTGATCTATGTCTGTGGTACACAGTGTTATAAGTTTTAAAATGTCGCCAATAAAACAAAAATACTCACTATCGATCAGATCAGGAATAGCTGCTTGATTTTGGAACTGGAAGAAACTTCTCTCCAACATGTACTCAGGATTGATTTCCTCTACCCTCAGTAGATTTAAAACCTGCAACAGGATATGATATGTTACTCTATAAACTCAATAGAAATCTTTTTCAGAACTAGGCATATTTGGATACCATCCTTAACACCTTCATCGAGGGTATCACAGAAAAAATAGATGTTAAAAATAGATGTGGCAGCCGGCTGCCGTTTGGGGATTGATGGGTTAACTCGAGTCAATGTTTTTGAAGTGAAAACTTCTTTAGCGGCGTTGAGCACTTTTGTGGGATGGGTAAAAACTGTGAAACTCGCGTCATATTCTCGTGCTGATCGAAAAACCGTAAGACGGTTGGAGAATAGTGTTGTAACATCAAAATCGATTAATCGAACAATCGAATTTTTTTCAAAATAGATTTTCATAAAAAACAGGTTAAAAATTTAATCGATTGTAAGGGTTTCGATTAATAAAAAAAATCGATTTTTAAAAAATCGATTTTCAAAAAAAATGGGTTTAAAAAATGCACAACGTTAATAATCAAGTTTTCACTTCTGCCGGCACTCCCGGAGTGCAACCTGTCTTTTTTATAAGTATTTAAATAGTGTTTAAATAATGTATTTGTTGAATTATAAAGAACGCCATACCATGTTATAAGTGAGATGGAAGGCGGAGTTGATGGGATCAGCTTTCCCCTGCACCATGCTCTTGACGCTGGTGGGTGTGACCTTCTGGTCAATCATCAGTATCACAATGCCCTTGTCGTCCAGCCCACGCCGACCCGCACGACCAGACATCTGGATGTATTCTCCGGATGTGATCTGTGGATGTGATCGCACATTTTAGAATGTGTTGTACGAAATGATGAAATGTAATGAAAATAAACTTTAATGTGCACAAGAGAAAGTTTAAAAAATTATACAAATAATATCTAATACTTACCTGTAGAAGTGTACACCAAGGCGCAATATACAGGGTGCAATTAAACCTTCCTGCCAAATTTTTACCAGGGCTTAGGTATCATTAGGAGTCCATTTAACCAAAAAAATTGGGTGTAATTTTTTTTTCAATGAAATATTCTATCCCATTTACAATCGTTACAGAATGGTCACTCGTGACGCGGGATAAGGAGGGCGCGCGGGGGCACATCACGCGCGGGCGACGCATCGTGTCCATTAATTGTAGTGTTTTTTAGGATAACTTTCGGAAGCTATTTCTCAACATTTTAGTACTGAGTAATTATAAAAGAAAAAATACGTGTATTTTTATTTTTAACAAGGATCAATATAATATCAAAATTTGGCAGGAAGGTTTAATTGCACCCTGTATAGTAATAATATGACTAAATAGCAACATTTTACATAATACTAAAATATGATATCAAAACTATAAAATCTAGCATGCTTTGCATTTCCACTGCGTGCGCTATTCCAGAAGTGAAAATTGAAATATGTACTCACAAAACGAAAATCTTTGCCGTCGAATTTTTGACAGTTTGTAAACACAACTGTTCTGGCCGGCATGTTTAATCCCATGGCGAACGTTTCTGTTGCAAAAAGAGCCTGAAAGAAAAAAACACTCGATTTTGACTGAATTTATATTGATCATGCCACAGGCTTCCGTGTGTAAACACGATATAACTTACAATTATGTATGTTGATTGTTGACATTGTATAATTTTAAGTTACAGCATTGTAAACTTTATTATAAATATTGCCCCGTGCGAGTTTCTTACGCCGGTTATTCTCGTCGGGTTAGTTCCCGAACCGGTGGTAGGCATCATAATATAGACTTTCAGAAAATATTTGCCAAAATTTATTCTAAATAAAAAAAATTGAGTTTTGAGTTTTTTTATATGGCCGAAGCGTGAGAGCCGGGACACAAAAACACGGCACGACGCCGTACGGGGCCGTGTCGTGGTTTTTTACGACGCGCGTCGTGGATTCCTACGACACGGCGCCGTACGACGCAGTGCCGTAAATAGGGCGGTGCCACCGGTGCCCAGGCACAGGGCGCAGACTCTGGGGGGCTCTGAGTACCTATAATGTAAAAAAAAACTGGGCAAGTGCGTGTCGGGGCACGCGCAATATAGGGTTCCGTAGTACTGCTAGTTTTTAAATTTTTTTGTATGCGCAATGAATGTATATTTATAACGTGTTTTACACTACTAACAACATCGTCTCAGTTGCTTACTTTCAAAGAAATTTGAACGAAAAGTTCCTTTATACTTCGCCAAACACATTTTTTTAAATTGATCGACTATTACTCAATAACTTATGAAGTATTAGTCGTGATAGTTTTCCTTTTAAATTCAGCAGATTTCCTACTCCCGTGAATTTTTTCGTTTAACGCGCGCTTGAGTGTGTACGCTTCAATAGAATCTCTCAGTTCTCAAAACGCGCGTTAGCAAACCGCGCGCCTGACGCGCGCTTCGAACGCCCAATGTGTACCGGCTCTAAATCTCTGCGCGTTCACCGCTAAAAAGTCACCTATGGTCGTACATCCTCGTTTTGAGGGCACATCCTTAACTATCTACCCTAGCATTGACATATAGAGCGAAGTCCAGTTCCGATACCATCTAGAGAGTAAGGCCAAGTTAGCCTCGAAGAAGCCTGGTGTTCATAACAGAGCGTGACAATACTTCAGTCCGGACCAACGCCTACAACTCTACAAAGCGCAGGTTCGGCCTCATATGGAATATTGTTCTCATCTCTGGGCAGGAGCGCCAAAATACCAACTGCTCCCTTTGGGTCGTAACTCGTATTCAACGAAGAGCCGCTCGAATTGTTGACTGCCATAGTGTATCAAACAGCTTGGACCCCTTGGAATTACGCCCAGATGTAGCTTCACTCTGCATCCTCTATCGGTTGTATCACGGGGAGCGCTCTGAGGAATTGTTTGGAATCATACCACCTGCAACTTTTCGCCATCGTCTCACGCGAAAAATATTCCATCCTCATCACCTTGATGAGTGGCAGTCTTCCACCGTGCGTTTCTCGCGTAACTTTCTGCCGCGCATTGTAAAACTTTGGAACGAACTGTCAAAAGCAGTATTTCCGGACCTGTACGACCTGCAAACCTTCAATAAGAGAGCGTATTGCTCGAGCGCGAGCCCCTCTTAAAAGGCCGGCAACGCACCTGCAGCTCTTCTGATGTTGCGAGTGTCCATGGGCGACGGTAGTTGCTTTCCATCAGGTGACCCGTTTGTTTATCTATATCTATACTTATTATAAAACAAAGTCACTTTTTTCCCTCATGTCCCTTTGTTCCCTTTAATTTTTAAAACTACGTAACGGATTTTGATGATTCTTTCAGTGTTAGATAGCCCATTTATCGAGGAAGGTTATAGGCTATATTTTATCACGCTAAGATTAATAGAAGCGAAGAAATGGGGAAAATTATTTGAAAGGGCTAACTTGAACGCGCTAATCTCAGGAACTACTGGTCCGATTTGATAAATTCTTTCAGTGTTAGATAGCCCATTTATAGGCTATAGGCTAAATTTTATTTTATAATAGGGGAATGTGGAAAAAACTGGGGAAATTATTTGAAAAGTTTTATCTCGCGAACTACTGGAGCAATTTTTATGTTATTTGGCACAGATAAAAAGTAGACCACATAAAGGATCGTGATAGGCTATCGATTTTAATGATTTTTTTCAGTGGCTATATATTTCATACCCGTGTGACGCCGGGGCGGGTCGCTAGTTTTATAAATAAAATAAATATAAAAATCGGAAATGATCTATGAATACTAGTAATATTTATAAAAAACCCATCCAACGACACCCCACAGGATTGGTGGACGCGAAAATTCATCCCCAATTCATCCCCACTTGATATGTAGGGAAGGGACCATAAAAAATATTTTATTAAGATTTCATGTACCATTTTGTCGGCATCACTAATATGTGCAATCATGCCAAATTACAGCTTTGCAGAAGTCAGGAGTCCGGACCTATAGTCTCTGAGCAAAACCGCGGACAGACAGACAGACCGACAGATGGACGGACTGACCAAAACTATAAGGGTTCCTTGTTGACTACGGTACCCTAAAAAACAAGGGCTCAGTTATAGAAGCTCGCACAGGGCGCAAAAATGGTTATTTACGGCACTGGTACGACGTCGTGCCGTGTTTTTGTGTCCCGGCCCTAAAGACCGCATTTTACTATCTGTCACCAGGCTTATTTATAACACTAAACTATACAATATTCATATGTATTATTACTATCTGTCACCAGGCTTATTTATAACACTAAACTATACAATATTCATATGTATTACCTTTATAAGTCCCAAACCGAACAATATCTCAATAGTCTCCTTCAATATGGGCAATAAGCCTCCGTGATGTATGCCAATGCCTCGTCGCAGCAGCGGAATTACATTCTCTACTTGAGGTAACTTCCGATCTTCCTCCGTCAAAACGTCCATAGCATTGTTGAACACTTCGTCCACTAATTTCTTCTCCTCAACTGAAATAATAATAATGAGATATAGTGCCTCTCACAAAATCAAAACTAATAGCTAGTATGTTTTCTATATATCTTATATATAAAAATGGATTTTCAAATTTGTTAGTCGCGCTAAAACTCGAAAACGGCTGAAGGGATTGGGCTTATTTTAGTCTTAATATATTCGTAGAAGTCCAGGGAAGGTTTTAAAGTGACACGAAGTTCACCGGGACAGCTAGTCTTCTTATATATAAAAATGGATTTTCAAATGTGTTAATCGCGCTAAAACTCGAAAACGGCTGAACCGATTGGGCTGATTTTAGTCTTAAAATATTCGTAAAATTCCAGGGAAGGTTTTAAAGTGACACGAAGTTCACCGGGATAGCTAGTTGTTTGAAATAAACTTAACAGAAACATTTGAAACAGTCAACTTTGAAATACATACTTACTTTAACAATGAAAAAACAACAGTTACTACTTTTTAACCCCCGACTAAAAAGGGGTGTTATAAGTTTGACGTGTCTGTCTGTCTGTGGCATCATAGCATCCAAACGGGTGGACCGATTTTTATCTAGTTTTTTACAAAACACAATGCATTTATATAAGAGTTGTTCATCCATAAACTTACTTGTATTAAAATCCAATTTCGCCATTTGCATGGCATAAGTCTCGCAGTCCTTTTTACTGAAGCTGAATATGATGACCGGAGCGAAGTTTCGTTCCATGATCATCTTGACGATATTGAATATGTTGGTGTTGCTGTTGCCGCGCGGACCGCCTTTACGTCCGCGTTGGTCGCCTTTACCCGCCTCGCCCGCGTTACTGAGAACTGCCATCGCCGTGTTGAAGTTGTCTTCTTTGAATTGACCCTAATGCAGAAAAAGGTCGAATGTCGATTATCCAAACGGCCCGTATTTTTGGTCTGTACTTAAGATGCGACCCGGTCTCAAGACGCGGGTCGGCTCTGTGATTGGTCCAAATTTTGACAGCCAACCAATCACAGAGCCTGAACCGTGTCTTGAGGCCGAGATGCATCTTGAGTACTGGCCAAAAATGCGGGCCCTAATTATTGGAGTACAATTGGGGATTTGGACATCAAACGATTTGTTTGGGTAATGGAACTGTATTGTATTTGTAGCAACACAAATCTTATGACTTATTATCGTAAAAAACATCTTGCTGTTTTCATTTTAGTATTACTTTCATGTTTTTCGACTTCTTCTCTACAAAAGCATTATAAGTTTTAACCACTGGAAATAAATGGCTTTACTTAATATGGCTTAAGCATCTTCTTACTTACACCGAGGACTACAGGTGATCGATTTATCAGCACGCACGCGCCAAACGCGCCGCATTATAGAATTTGTCGTTTGAAATAACGAGAAACCTCCCACATTAGTCCGCACCGAACGCGCCGCATTTCGTGTACTATGCGGTGCGTTCGACACGTACGGCGCGTACGGTATTGACAAATGTGCGATCACTTTAACCCGAATAAAATGCAGCAATTTTGCGGTACACAAAATTAAAATCACTTCAAATTATTAATAGGAATTAATGCTATTTTCTATTAATTGCATTAACATGCTAATTTTGATGTCACAGCATGCTATGAGTAGGTATGTATTGCTTTGCTATTTGCTAAAAACGCAGCATTGTGAATTATGGCGGCAGTGAAAAATAGCAATTCATTAAAGTTAATAATATTTAGCGCCGCGGTGCGTAACAACGCGGACGTGAATTTTTCATCACGATCGCAGACTATTGCTGCGCACGATAATATTAGCAATCGTATTTTTAGCATGTACGAATAATTTAACTAATGCTAATGGGCATTTAACATTTATTATTGCTTATGCTATTTTTACACTACAAATCACCTTTTCATCAACAACGAGATGTATCCCATCTCCGCCGGCCGGGAATATATAGTGCTGGAGGGGCGTGGGCCGATACTCTGTGTATACCACGTGACAGGGCTGCGAGTGCAGGCGGCACACCCACTCGGCGAACTGACGCGCGTTGGGTATGGTGGCCGACAGGAACACGTAGTGCACATTGTCGGGTAACAATATGAGGGTCTCTGGAAATAATTACACTTGTATTAGTGATAACATCTAGCATATTATTTCCCCACGCAAAACAAGAAAAATATTGCTTCAAAACTCAATTTTTTTTTTAAAGAAAAAAAAAATTGCAAAAATTTTATCTTATTAAAATATTATATGACATTATAATTTTTGTCCACATTATTTCGCGAATAGTAAATTGAGAAGTACCTTCCCAAACCACTCCCCTCTCTTTATCTCTCATGTAATGGATTTCATCAAAGATCACCCAACCGACTTCTCTCATAATCTCAGATCCTCTGTACAACATATTTCTTAGAATCTGTAATAGAAAGCCGCATTATTTTATACTACCAAATGTTTATATAAATTTTAATTAATCACAGAAACATAAATTTGCACTCAGTAATAAAAAAGAAAAGAGATAAAAAGTAGTAAGTAACTATCTATATGTATAACACTAAGGCTGCGTTTCCACCAGAGATGTGTTGCAAGGAATCTGTTTTTGAGAACCAATAGAATAACTTCATTGATGTGAGCTTGCCATAACATCGCTCAGCATGGCGATGCTATTGCATCTTAAAAACAGATTCCTCGCAACACATCTCTGGTGGAAATGCAAAATAAAAGCCATGTAAGAAATTATTAAAGCAGAAACTATGCCTCTCATATAGAGACTAACCTCTGTAGTCATGATAAGACATGAAGCCGATGGGTTAATAGTAACATCCCCAGTGATGAGACCAACATCATGGAACTCCTCTGAAAATTCCCTGTACTTCTGATTGGACAAAGCTTTAATGGGGGTTGTATATATCACTCTCTGCTTGTTTTTCAATGATAATGCAATAGCATATCTGAAAAAAATATTAAAAAATCTGTCAATTTGAAATTATTAGCTAAGAATAAATATGAACAAAAAAAGTGATGAATTATTAAAGTACACACACCACACTCCTTACATATAAAACTAATCATACTATATTTTATGCTTAATCCTTTTCTAGTACTAGAAATTCACTTGACACACAAGAAGAAAACATGCATATCATTAACATCTGTATAAAATATACATGATTTATGGCCTGTTTCACCGCTTCCTGATAAGGTGCCCGATAGGGTTATTTGACAGATTTTCCATACTCCATCTGTCAAATTAAGTGGTGGATAGCCTTATCAGGAAGCGGTGAAACAGGCCCTTAGATTTTATTATTAGAGGATAAGTTTATATTATGTAGTAACTTACTCAGCAACAACAGTTTTGCCTGCTGAAGTGTGAGCGGACACGAGCACAGACTGTAAATTGTCGATACACATGATGGCCTCCTTTTGAAAAGGATCCAAAATAAAACTGTACTGTTTGGCAGGTTCGGAGCCGATTGGCACCAGTGGTACATATTCATGATTTGGTGGCACTGCTACCTCATGAGTGCATCCCTCATGGGTTTCTAATGTGTGAATAATTATTCTTAAGTCTAATAGATCTAAGCTGAAAAAATATAACAATGAAATTAACAAGCTGACATTGTCAACTAAATAAAAAATATTGTTCACTTGTAAATAGTGTGGATGTTACAAGTCACATTTTATGTTTTAGATGCAAGATTGTTTGGTCATGTTGCATACATTTTGCAGGGTAGTTTTGGCCTTTCAAGCATTGACATAATTTATTGCAGTAATAAAGTATAGTACCAGAATATTGTTTTATACAAATTGTAATGGAGACACTTCATAATATGGCTATTTGTATTTGCTATTGGCTATTGCTATTGGCTATTTGTTGCATTTGGCAAAATTATTGACATATACACAAACAAGCAAATAAAGACAAATACAACCTTCCACACATGGACGTCAAATACCAAACTTTTACTTGATTTTGTTTACAGTGCCACAAGGTTTTAAATGAATGTGGGTGGTGGGCGCTGCTCGTAAAGGAGAACTGTCAAAAATTATGTTTTTGTATGATGGCAGTGTTAGTTCCAGCCTTGTCAAGCTGTACTATCCGTAGTATTGGTAGTATCTCTTATTAGTCTGTGGCTCAACTTGCCTATTTGACTCTTTCAATGTTCATCAAAAACCGACAAAGTTACGGATATGTGTATTTGGTATTGGTCATGTTTGTCAAATAGGCAAATGAGGCCACTTATCACATGGCCACACTTATCAAACATACCGTCTACACAATATGGTTATTGTTTGGCGAATATATCAAATACTCAAATACAAATAGCCATGTGAAGTGCCTGCATAAGAGCTTACTTTATATCACTGGTTAGTTCTGAGACATCGACAATCTCATGTCTTGGCTTTTTCGCTTTCTCGTCATCGCTACCCTCGTGTGCACGTTTTTTATCTGAGGAAGTTGATTCCCTCAGTGCCCTGAAACACATTATAATAATAAGTAAACATATTGACATAACTTAATTATGATGAGAAGGTTAGGGGATATATTATGTACAAAGTATATATTTCCCTTTTTATTTAGACTTATAAAGACGTTTATTTACGTATGAAACACTAAGATGCTAGTTTGTTTTGTTGATAAGGTTAGAATTTAATATTGCACAATGCACTTACTCTTCCTTTTTACTTTCGACTGTGGGATACCGTACGGTATTCTCTGGCGCTTCATCGAAACAATTAAAAAGATTATTTACGTCCATATTTAGTCACTCATTTGTTAAAAATGTTATAGTTAAATTTTATAAAAATTTTTACACACTTCGTGATTCGTCTGTTTGACAGTTGACTGTTGACAACACGTTGACACTTGACTGTGACGTTGACACAATGTTTTTTTAATGGGTTGTTTTCTTTGGGAACAAATTATAATGACCACCAAAAAATGCTCGGATACCCTAAACATGTTTACCAAAAAAACGTACTTAACACCAAAAAAAGAAAGTCTAGGGTGGCTTGTACCAAATCTTATTTAAAATAAGCTAAAACGCATTTAGTTAAATATATTTTCATTCGTAAACACAATTAATTGAAACTCATTTAAGTTTGTCTTGCACCACGATGTTGAAGCTTGAAATTAACTAAACGCATTTTGCAGTGTTGCTGCATAGTGTCTTGTGCGTTCCATTTTACGATTTGAGCAGTATCGTTACAAATAACGTTATTTCACGGTTGTTTGACGAAATTCGGTTTGTTTTTTTTGCGTAAAACGAGTTTTCTATCAATAAATGCCTCAGACGCGGCGAGCGCAGGTAGTATGGTAGTTTAGAGGACCGGTTGGTCTCTCTTAGAGTTAGGTTAGGTTAGGTCGGAGGAGTAAAGAGTAAAACTCGATTTACTGTGGTGAACTGAAGTGATTTATTTACAAAAATGCGCTGCTTATATACAAAAAAATGGGATAATTATTATTATTACAAACTGTACAGAAACTGAAAAGATTAATTTTGATTGGTTAACAACATAAGAAAAGGACATACAAAAAGAGATACAAAATATTCACAAATTAAGAAAGAGAAAAAAATTGAATAGGAAATACATATTTACAAGATTGAGAAATTATCCGCGCGGGAGATTCTGCCGCACCGCGGTTCGTGGCGCTGGGATCGCGCGAATATAAATATGGGCTTCAGCGGGGCGCGAGGTCAGGATTAGCTCGGCTGTTGTGTGGTGCGGACGTGTTTTTTGGTTGCTTGCGATTGAAAACATTTACGCCCATACACTCCCTGTGAAAACGTACATGCGCTTCGTATGTTCGCTATCCTTTACGTTCGGACCCCGCTCTCTTTACTCGCGTAGTGTTTGTGTGTTGTTCCTGTTTCTTCAACTGAGTAAGTTACTACCGCTGTGTGCGGCTCGACAAAGCTCCAGTGATCAGTCGTACCATACGGTGTAACTCAAGAATCAGGAACCAACCTTCACTACCTACGGATCAGTTACTCGCTTCTTTGAAACGGGTGCTGCATCCGTCCGGCACTTCGCCCCAAACCACTCTCCGACGTACCGAGTCCCAGTTAGGTACCGTCATAGGGGTCGCGTATCACAGCCGTCCACTAGCGGATCAATTCAGTGTACCAACTATGAATCCCTAGGAGCTGTACCCACAGTGTACAATCCATTCGAGACGCTATGGACAGTAGCCCCCCAGCTCCGGCCGAGGACAAGCCAAGGGCGGCACGGCACAGAACTCAATCTGCGTCGTCCACCCGAAGCGACTCCTCCGCCTCGAGCTTTCATCTAGCTGCTTCCCAGCAGCCGTACCATCCCCTGGCCGGAGTTACTTATTCTCCGACGGCCGCCCACGTAAGTCGCACAGACGTCGGTAGCGTGGACGCACTTCGAAGCGGGGGTTCGTCGGCATCGAGGGGCGGGGACTATGTTGTCCCCCCCCCCGGATGTCCCCCGACGCCCCCTGCAGGCGATGTCCCATCTCCCTCGCACCGCAATAGCGCAACACCGGATCACACAAGAGTCACGTTACAGGCGATTAAGGCCCAATTGACTCCCGAAGCCTATTACCAAGTGCTGAACATATATCAGGCACAAGGCCTCCTACCTAGAGACCCGCGCGGACGCAGGGATTCTTTAAAAAGGCCTCGCATTGAGGACCCGGCAACTCTTCCCCCGCAAAAGCGGAACGACAAGGGCGCCCCAGCCCCCGCCCAACTTCCTACTAGCTATGCAGCAGTAGCCCAGGCCCAGCCGCAGTCCTCCCAGCCTATGGACACGGCTGACGCCCCAGTAGCCACCGGCACGGCGGGTCAAAAGCCCAAGCCGAAGCCGCGATACCCACCACTAATAGTGGAGCACCTCCCTAACTGGACCCAACATTTTTCCGCCCTAAAGGACATCCTAGGGCGTAACCCAAATGGCCGCCCCTTTGGAAAAGGCATCCGCTTCTCCCCATCGGACGAAGATGAATACCGTAAAATACAAAGGTATTTAACGCAAATCGAAGCCACGGAAAACATATCGTGGTTTTGTTACTCTCTTCCTGCAGAACGCAGCTTTAAGGTCGCTATCCGCGGCCTCCCTGCCAACACCCAGCCGGACGACATTACGGAGGACCTCGCACTGCAGGGGTTCACTGCCGAATACGTCCGGCAAATCAAAGCTCGCAAAGGCCGACCCGGCTGCATTTTCCTTGCTATATTGAAGAAAACGGCCAACGTGGCAAAGATCTACGAGGTCGATGAAATTCTAGGCATGGGCGGAATCATAATTGACGCTTGGAGGAGCAAGAAAGGTCCCGCCCAATGCCACAGATGCCAGAAATTCCGCCACTCCAGTGCCCACTGTCACCGAAAACTCGCCTGTGTCCGGTGCAGTGGCGAGCATGTGGCCAGAGATTGCCCCTTGCCAGCGGATGAAGCGCCCATCTGCGCTAACTGTGGTGGCCCTCATCCGGCCAACCACACAAGATGCCCGGTCTTTATACAAGAGACCAAAAACAAAAACCCCGGGCCAGTAGCCCAGTCGGCTGTTTTCAAGCCCAAACCCCAGCCCGCGCAAACGGGCCCCTCAATTGCCCCGGCTCAAGTTCCGCCCACCGAGTCCCAAGGCCAATCTTTGATGGCCAAGGCCAACGACCCTAAGCCCCGGTCTAATACCAAGGCTAGAGGCAAGGGCAAGGGAAAAGGCAAGAAATCGAAGCCTCCCTCCCAGCCCCCGTCAATGCCCCAAACCCCGATTTCCGCCCGCCCGGCAATCAGTGTCGTCACTACCCCGGCCGCCGGACCGAGCGCCCCCACCAGTTTCCCCGCTACTCCCAAAGCGGTGACTCTGCAAACTCCCAAGCCCAAGCGCAGGCAACCACAGCCCGCCCTAGATGGGAATTTCTCGCAGCTCCTAAATGAGGGCTGCGAATTCGTTAAAAAAGTATGTACTGAGGTCCTACAAAGGGGCCCGGACACCCAGGCCATAATGGCATTATCGGCAGCCCTCCAGCTGCTGACAACGATTCTTTCCCAATGGAGCCGTTAAGAGTACTCCATTGGAATGCGAGAGGAGTGAGAGGCAAGATAGCCCATCTCCGTCTCACACTCAGCACCCACGATATAGATGTCGCTCTTATTAATGAGACCCATTTAGCCCCCAATATCCCGGTCAAAATGCCGGGATATCACGTCTACCGCCTGGACTATGTCTCTGACCCTCCGTCCAACGCAAAAAGAGGGTTGATGATCTGTGTGAGACGGAGGATTATCCACCAAATCCTCCCGGATACAAACACAGTATCCTTGCAATCTCTGGGCGTCGAAGTCCTGCACGAAGGGCGTCCTCTCTCCATTTTCGCAGCCTACAGGCCACCTGCTGGCAGGCTGAGCGTCGCCGACATCCACCAGCTCTTGTCGAAAGAGCCAGCTGTCATTGCCGGCGACCTGAACTCTAAGCATCCGGCCTGGAACTCTACCCGCACCTGCCCAAACGGTAGAGTTCTGCATAGGGATGCAGACGCTCGGAACTATGAGGTCCTAGGACCCGACGTCCCCACCAGGTACCCAGAGGACGCCAGGATATCCCCGGAGGTCCTAGACATTGTCATATGCAAGGGCCTCCCGGGGGGCATAACGCAAGAGGTACTGCCAGACTGCCATCAGTCCGACCACCATCCAGTGTTGCTGCTCCTCCACGGGTCCATTACGACCCTGCCATCACTACCCCGAAGGCCTAGAACAGACTGGGAAAGGTTTACGGAGCTCTTACAAAATAATACCCCATCCTTCCCAGTCTCTACCCCCCTAGAGGTCGACAACTTGGCAGAAGCCCTCGACTCTACCTTTCGCGCAGCCCGCGAACAGAGCGAGATTCCCGTACCTGATAGTACCCCAAATACTAGACAGCCTCTCCCGCCGCGACTCAAGGCCCTCATTCTACGTAAGAGGGCCCTGAGGAGAGCATGGCAGGTCAATCGCTGCCCATCCATTAAAAGAGAGATCAATAGCTTGTCCGATAGAATCAAGGCCGAACTTTCTCTCGGTAATTCGGAAAGGTGGAACCGGATTATCGACGATGCTGCGGACAGCTGGCCCTCCCTTTACAGACTCTGTCGCAGGCTGCAAAATGCCCCGCCCCCTGTCAGACCCCTTTTCCACGAAGACGGCCAGCTCAGATATAGAGCCCAAGACCGAGCCGATATCTTCGCTAGATACTTGGAGCGGCAGTTTACGCCCTTTCCGTCCGTGGATGCCCGTCACACCCAACTGGTAGAGGAAAAGGTGAGGGAGTTCAGGGACTCTACATTTCCACCCACTACCACAACATTCTTCTCGCCGACTGCAGTCCGCAAAGAACTAGCCCGTCTCCCCATAAAGAAGGCCCCCGGAGTGGATGCGTTCACTAACGCCCATCTCCGCCACCTGCCACACAAAACAGTGGCCGCCGTTACTCGACTCTTCAACGGCATCATCCGCTCCGGACACTTTCCCTCAAAGTGGAAGACGGGGCTAGTAGTGATGATCCCTAAGCCCAACAAAGACGTGAGGAGAGCCGATAGCTACCGGCCAATAACCCTCCTTCCGTCCATCTCTAAGGCGTTCGAGAAGCTGTTTTTAGCTCACCTGCTCCCTCACCTACCCATACGCTCTGAGCAATTCGGATTCCGAGCCGAACTCAGCACCACTCACCAACTCATACGGGTAATCCACGCCATCTCAGCCGCCCTAAACAAGAAGGAAGCGGCCTGCGCCGTCTTCCTAGATATGGAAAAGGCCTTTGATAGAGTCTGGCACGACGGGCTGATAGCCAAGTTGCTGGACCATGGCGTCCCTCCCCACTTGGTCAAGGTAGTTCTTTCTTATCTCACGGGCCGCTCTTTTATTGTCCGCGTAGAGGAGGCATTATCTGAGCCCCACGACATACTAGCTGGAGTCCCTCAGGGGGGATGTATCTCCCCAGACCTCTACAGCTCCTACGGAGCCGACATTCCGTGCGACCCGGCAACACTACTTGCCCTCTACGCGGATGATACAGCGTACTTGGCCACCTCCCTCAACCGCAGGCATGCGGCAGCCAAGGTTCAACGATCCTTGAACCTTCTCCCCTCTTGGCTGCAGAAGTGGCGTTTGTCCGCCAATCCGGCCAAGACGCAGGCCATTTTGTTTCCGCCCGTAAGGAGCGAGCCATACCCCCCCCCGCTGACACTTGACGGCGCCCCAATAACGTGGTCTTGCACGGCCAAATACTTGGGAGTGACCCTAGACAGCGGGCTCTACATGAATAAACAGGCCAAGAACGTTATAGCTTCTGCTAACATGGCCCTGAGATTGTTAAGGCCCATCATGGCCTCCCCAGCCCTCCCAACCTCTACAAGGCTCTCCCTCTACAAAACTTATATCCGGTCGCGGCTGACGTACGCCGCCCCGGCTTGGTATCAGCTATTGGCTCCCTCGAAAAAACTAGAGCTCCAACGTGTCCAGAACAAGAGCCTTCGCCTCGCAGCCGGGGCCCCCCGCTACGTTAGAAACGACGTCATTGCCCGCGACCTCAGGGCGGAGAGCCTTGAGGGCTTCATTGGCCGCATGGCCACGAAACTTTTCGCCAGAGCGGACGCCTCCAGACTGGAGTCCCTCCAGAGCCTGGCCCCCTGGCACGCCCGTCCTCCTGACAGGAGACAGCTTCCAAGAGGGAATATTCCCTCAAATTGACAGGGCCTAGTCTTTGACTAGGGCCCTAGTTTGCTATCATTCCCAATTTTGTCTTCCCCAATTTTAATATTGTTCTTAATCACTGTATTAAATCACTGTATTAAATCACTGTATTAAATCACTGTATTAAATCACCGTATTAAATCACTGTATTTATAATAACTTTCCGCACTTTGCCCCAAACTTTGATTTCCCACCTCGCCCATTTTATTTTCCAATGTCACTGTATTAAATCACTGTATCAATAACCCTCCGCATTTTTACCCCAATTTTGATTCCCCACTTCTCCCATTTAATTTTTCTTTTCACTGTATTAATTCACTGTATCAATAACTTTCCGCACTTTGCCCCCAACCGGAACACACAGAGAAACGTCGCGCCCGCAAATTTACTGAAACAACCAGCGTGCCCCCGACTCTACCTGCCTGAACTGTCGCCTCGTGTCGCTGGCAGCCTCCGCTAGGCCTTCCCCGGGGTAACCGGGGATCTCACCTGGCGGGGTGGACCGCCCGGGGCGTCTCAGGTGGGTTAGGAAGGGTGGCCCGGCTGGTAGTAGAGGTGACAAATATGTCACCCAACCTAGGGACTTGTCCCGCCCAAATCACCGCCTCATAGTTATGAGGTGCGGCAGATCCCTCGGGCAGGGGGCTTAGCCCCGATCCCGACTTCCCATTTCTCCCCGCAGGGAGATTTGAGAGCCACTTCCACGGTCGCGAGGTCAGTGAGCCCGCGCTCGTCATCCCGACTAGTCTCGCGGTCGCTCGTTGCCGCGCCGTCGCGAGTAGTTATGCCGCCATTTTGTGCAGCTCTGCAAACGCCATGGAGACTGTAGCTACGTTGCGAAGATTCCTCGCTCAACGTAGGCACGATGTGAAGACGCGTAGTGAAGTGTTGCGAAGAATTCTTATTTGAAAGTCCTTTTGAGGGCTGCTTCATGTCCGGTGCAAATGCATGCATATACGGACGGTTTCTTTCGTCATTGCGAACGTACGTTCTTTGCAGAACGATTTTCTTCTATGTTTCAATCGACGAACGAACGTGTAGGTACTGCTACAGTAGTATAGTATCCCTTAGTAGTATGTGGCCGGCGCAAGGCTTTGTTTGTATTGTAATGACCGCTGTACACTCTCGCCGAGAGCTCTCGGGCGAGAGTCTCGTGCGAGAGCCCCTTGCCCGAGTACGATCATGTACATTCTCGCTTAGTTCAATCGCAGTTAAGAACTCAGACAAGATGGACGAAAACGACCATTCACCATTCACCATGCATCGAAAGATATCATTGTAATCCAAAGATTTATAATCATAATTAATTTTATTTCTCACAGATAATGACTGATAATGTCGTTTATTATTGTTATTTTTCTGTTCTACACTGTCCAAAGGCGAAACTAGTACTGAAAGACGCGAGAGTGTACAGTAGTGCGCTCGTTTTCCTCGCGAGACCCTTTGTCTCGGGCGCAAAATACCGACAACGGACCGAGAGGGTCCGAGACAGGCGAGACGAGGCGAGCGCACCCATTTACACTCTCGCACTCGGGCCGCCTCGCTGTGTCTCGGCGAGAGTGTACAGCCGGCTTTATACTTGTGCACATGTTGTTTTGTTTCACATACTTTAGGTTGTTGTACAGACTCGTGCAGGTGTTCTGTTAGTAGAGTAATAGAGTAATCGACTAATAATTATGAGTGATATAAAAAGTGGCTCCCGTAACTTTTCCGTTTTAAACAATAATCTAGATTCAATTATTTCTAGCGAAATCATCGTCGTC
Organism: Polyommatus icarus; assembly: GCA_937595015.1. Lineage (NCBI taxonomy): Eukaryota > Metazoa > Arthropoda > Insecta > Lepidoptera > Lycaenidae > Polyommatus > Polyommatus icarus. The sequence continues at coordinate 5,660,468 of OW569329.1, read as the reverse complement.
TTCTTTGATAGGCGAAATCTTCGAAAGAACTTTTTCTCCGTCAGGGCTTCAAACAAATTTGATCTTGTCTCAATAACCCTGACATCTCGAGGCCTGGTGATATAGTTGACAATTTCTTCGTCGTCGTCATCAATCTCATAAAAAGAAACTCAAACAAACTCATTATTCTTTAATCTTTTCACACTCAAATTCTTCTAAAATTATTCACGACTATAATCTAACCTCAAATTCAGTTGCTGCTAAATACGTTTAGCAGCTTAAACAACAATTTTTGGCTGTAAATTTGACAGATCGATAATCATGTTTAACTTGTGGTGCAAGACAACTTGTGTAGTTAAACAGAATTTTGTGCTTAAATAAAATTTTAAACATATTTAACCGTTACGTAAAAGTGGCCGTAAAATTGCAATACTATAGGTCACGACTACACTTCAAATTGTAATCGAACGCCAAATATAGTAAATGATCACCAAATCCTTGCGAGCAAATCAATGCAATATTTTTGTCCAAAATCACTACGATTGACAAAAAATGTAAGCATATCCCCGTAACGCCCAAGTCTGTCTGTAACCTCTACACGCCCAAACCACTGAAGCGATTTTGCTGAAATTTGAAACACAGTTTGAAACACACGAATTTTGAACACAGACGGACTGCATTTCAACTGCAATCCAACTGTAAATTGCAGTTCAAGTGCAGTTTGAATGCAGTTGACACGACTGCAATGCGACTACAGTAGAACTGCAAACCAAACAGTTCACACGACTGCACGCCGACAGCAACTGAACTGCAATCCGACTGCGTGTTTGGTTTGCAGTTCTATTGCAGTCGCATTGCAGTCGTGTCAACTGCATTCAAACTGCAATTTGCAGTTGGATTGCAGTTGAAATGCAGTCCGTCTGTGTAGACCCTAAAGGTTAAATTTGCCGCAGGTTTTTCTCTTTTTTATGTGAGGCTCTATCCAAATGTTTCTCCTGTTGGAATGTGCTACTGCAATCTGCATTTCACATTCTATATCAGAATCATCGTCTAAGAAGCTGTCTAACAAATCAAGAAGTAACACAGTATCAATTATTAGTTATCACTCATTGTCAATCACCCTGTATATAGAACTCTAACAAGGAATACGTGTGGCACCAACGCAGACTCGTAAGGAAATGAACATATTTTTAATATTACCGTATCTTAGCCGTGTGTGATAGCTTAAGATACTATAATATTTTATATTTGGGCATCTTAAGATAAAATATTATATTATCTTCACCGTGTGTGATGCGCTTTATGCTGAGTCCCGTTATCATTTATTTTCGATAGTCAAATAACGAGATGTAATTCTTATGTTTCCTACATAAAGTTAATATACCTATCGGAATAGAGAAACAAAGGCCTGAGCAAGCGAGATGTCACTATCAGTAACACTGCGTGGTAGAAAGAGAAGCGTGATTTGAGGTTGCATAGCTTTTTTTTTTTCATCTGTTTGACAGTCTGTCTGCCCCTGGGCCGATAGTTGTCAATTTGGGCTCTCAGAAAAATTGTGATTTTAAGTTAAATAATGAATTATTTTAAGAAATACTGCTCTAGAAACATGGTTAAGTGTTTGTGGAATGATTCTGGATCCACACATCGAAAAAACCCGGACAAATATTCATTTCACAGGTGAATTATTCTACATCGACAGGACCTAGTTTTAAGTTTATTTTTGCCAATTCCCTACGAGTTATTGGTATTTTTACGTCCGTGTTCACTTCTGTATATGTTTAATTATATGGAAAACATAACTTGACTAGCCATGGTGCACAATTTAAAGATATTTTGTGTAAACAATTTTCATCTATTTTACACTAGGGCTGCATCAAGTTATCGATAAGTTGTGTCGATATGAAAATATTTTTAGTTAAGTATACTAATTATCTAGGAATGTTGAAATGATAACATACTCATCCGTAGTTTATAATTAGTTTATATACTATCATGCATAATTTATCATTTTTAAGGTTCCGCACCCAAAAGGTAAAAATTAAGTCCTAGTAGTGGGGTCCCGCAGCCCGCTTTACTACTAAGACTTCGTTGCCTGTCCGTCTGTCCATCCGTCCGTCCGTCTGTCCATCCGTCCGTCCGTCTGTCCATCCGTCCGTCCGTCTGTCTGTCTTCAGGCTGTATAACAAGAACCACTATAGTAATAGACTTCTGAAATTTCCACAGATGTAATGTCATTCTACATCCAATACGGCTGCTCATCCAAGATAGGGAAATAGTTGAAAGCACTTCTGCAAGATGGGCATCAAATAAAAGGGCTCAGTAGGCTCATTGAGAGTGAATTGAAAATTAATAGGGTCTAGTGAAGTCGTGTCGTGTCGTGTAGGTACTGATGTCACGTGACGTAACCTGTCGTGTCGAATCGTGTCATGACATGTCGTGTCGTATCGTACCGGATTTTAGAAAATGCCCGGTTGCAACCGGTCACCCTTCATGCGCGAGTCCGACTTACACTTGGCCAATTTTTCAGATTTCCTGCTGACCTGGATACCAGAAATTCATGACTTAAAATAATTAACCATCCAAACTGGACTCCGAAGAAAAAATCATGCATACGAGTAAGTACTTAATTATGCAGCAAGCATTTTGAAGAAAAGTCACATTTTACTTCAAAATTACAATTTTATTATATTATATATATGCAGTTTTATTTTATCCCATTTTATAATGCCCGCTGTACACTCTCGCCGAGAGCTCTCGGGCGAGTCTCGTGCGAGAGCCCCTTGCCCGAGTGCGATCATGTTCATTATTGCTTAGTTCAATCGCAGATAAGAACTCAGAGAAGATGGTGGAAAACGACCATTCACCATTCACCATGCATCGAAAGATATCATTGTAATCCAAAGATTTATAATCATATTTAATTTTATTTCTCATATATGATGACTGATAATGACGTTTATTATTGTTATTTTTCTGTTCTACACTGTCCAACAACGGCGGGACTAGTAGTGAAAGACGCGAGAGTGTACAGTAGTGCGCTCGTTTTCCTCGCGAGACCCTTTGTCTCGGGCGCAAAATACCGACAACGGACCGAGAGGGTCCGAGACAGGCGAGACGAGGCGAGCGCACCCATTTACACTCTCGCACCCGGGCCGCCTCGCTGTGTCTCGGCGAGAATGTACAGCCGGCATTATGTTTACAATCTTACAATTATTATTCCATGATTGATATTTTGTCGAATTACAAGATGTTTGTACATCACTGACACGCACACGTAAACATAATTGTATACACAGATGTAAATCAAATTTTGGTTAAGCTTGACAGCTCGGGATTGTTTCTCTATTCCGATAGGTATGTTACCTTTATGGTTTCCTATTTTAAAATTAAAATGTCTAGTTCAAATTTGGTTTCTATTATTTATTACTCTCCGGTTAGCAATGTTTTTTTGGTTTTAAGATGTTAAATCTTTCTGCCGATCCACACTCGCGCGCGAAGGCACGCCGCGGACCGCGGCGCAGATCGCGGCGCAAATCGCGGCGCGGATCGTACATTACTACCAAATCCTCTCAAAGTTCGCGACATGTCCGCAGTGTAGGCGTTCTTTATTTGAATAATTTCCCGCGCGTCTACTTTTTTCATAATATGGCACTCGGCTGTTTAAGAATGGCCAGTGTCAAGTAAAATATGGCGGGAAAAAAAATCGTGAAAAGTTTACAAAAAGTTGTTTTTCCAGATGATCGTCAAGTCAAAAGTCTAGTAAAAATCTAAAAATAGTATTTTAAAAAGATAAAACCGACTTCAACGTAAAAAATAACGTAGCATTAAAATTCTCTATCTCAAAAACTACTGAACCGATTTTGATGAAACTTGCAGCATTCCCTAAATTGAACAATATCTAGTGCAACAAAAAAAGAATCACTTAAATCGGACTTGTAGTTCCAGAGATATGCGCGCACAAACATAAAAACATACATACGTACATAAGAATAATAATAAGAATACTTTTATTTCCAGCATCACACGAAACATCATAATAATAAACAGTATTGAGTGGTACAGTTATTGTGATCTAGTTACATTAATATCATAATATTATAATGCTGTGTGATGCCAAATACATACATACATACACTTTCGAAATTTGGCACATTTGTTCCGAAGCTGCTATAGATTAACATATAAAAAAACTGGACAGTTCTGGAAATATTACATACATACGCGTCGAATTATTGATAACCTCCTTTTTTAAAGTCGGTTAAAAAGTAGTCAGTAAAGTCAACGAGTCAAGTCAGTTGTTTTAGTAAAGTGGTAGACCCTTTACTAAAACTTTGAGTTTTGGAGGGAACACAAAATGGCACGTTTCTTGAAGTTGTATCACTTGCCCACACTTGTGCACGACATCAAATTTTTAATGTTTTTTTATGAAATAAGGGGGCAAACGAGCAAACGGGTCACCTGATGGAAAGCAACTTCCGTCGCCCATGGACACTCGCAGCATCAGAAGAGCTGCAGGTGCGTTGCCAAGGCCGGCAACGCACCTGTAGCTCTTCTGATTAAGGGGTAATAGGGGAAGGTAGGGAAGGGAATAGGGGAGGGTACGGAAGGGAAAAGGGTAGGGGATTGGGTCTCCGGTAAACTCACTCACTCGGCGAAACACAGCGCAAGCGCTGTTTCACGCCGGTTTTCTGTGAGGACGTGGTATTTTTCCGGTCGAGCCGGCCCATTCATGCCAAAGCATGGCTCTCCCACGTCAACGCCGGTTTTCTGTGAGGACGTACGTAAATCGTAATACGTAATGGTTAATATTCTACCAACATTACACATTAAAAACCGAAATAACACAATTTTAGGAAAATAATACAAAAACACAACGGCACTCTTTCGTATTCCCAGCAAAATTCCGCGCGTCTACTCTTTCTTGATAGACTGTACTATCTGTTCACTAAACAATGCTGGCATGTCTTGTATGGCAAAAGCCCTTATTAAAATAAAGATTAAAAAAAAACCCTTTGTCGCGGGACAAAAAACCGACAACATTCGGGGAACGGGCCGCGAAGTGCGAGACATATGCGAATCGGATCCACACTCATGCTTCGCAGAAATTTCGCGGCGCCGCGGCGCCGCGGCGTCGCGCACGGTCCGCGTGCGAGTGTGGATGCGGCCGGGGAACCAGCCGCGAAGTGCGAAAAATATGCGAACCGGATCCACACTCACGTTTCGCGGAAATTTCGCGGCGTCGCGCGCGGTTCGCACGCGAGTGGGGATGGGGCTTTTGGTTATCATTTTACATTAATAGGTACTATTTTTGTCTGTGAAATGTTTTCTTTTTTTTAATCTCCATCTAGCTACCGTAAACTACCAGTCATTGGACAGCTAAGGATTTTTTTACAGAAAAAGCTCTAAAACATTAAATAGAAATAGATATCATATTTGTGTTCATAAATTATCTAACTAATCACAAATTATCAGAAATATATATGCAAACATAAAAATGCGATGGTTTTTCAGTTTATATTGATTTTTGACGTGATAACGTCTTATAATTCGATATGGGCTGCGCGCCCGAAAAACATGACAGTTCATGCGGCGCTACCTCGCTGACAGCTCTGAGCATTTACACTTTCAAGTCTCTCAACAACCGTAAGGCCCACCTGGGCCGCGCTCTTTGTTTTGATTATATTACGTATTTCGATGACTTAGAGAATACTTTTGTATGAAAAAGTTAGGTTAGTTAAGACCTTTGATACATTGACCATTCAATCTGTGAGCTATTAGTATTATTTCGGCTATTCAAAATTGTGCTCTATTTGCGACATCAAATTTTTAATGTTTTTTTTTTATGAAATAAGGGTTAATTTTTAACCGACTTCAAAAAAAGGAGGTTATCAATTCGACGCGTATGTATGTAATATTTCCAGAACTGTCCAGTTTTTTTATATGTTAATCTATAGCAGCTTCTGAATAAATGTACCAAATTTCGAAAGTGTATATATATATGTATGTATGTATGTTTGTTTTTATGTTTGTGCACGCATATCTCTGGAACTACAAGTCCGATTTAAGTGATTCTTTTTTGTTGTACTAGGCATTGTTCAACTTAGGGAATGCTGCAAGTTTCATCAAAATCGGTTCAGTAGTTTTTGAGATAGGGAATTTTAATGCTACGTAATTATTTACGTGAAACTTGAAGTCGGATTTATCTTTTTAAAATACTATTTTTAGACTTTTACTAGATTTTTGACTTGACGATCATCTGGAAAAACAACTTTTTGTAAACTTTTCACGAAAAATTTTTTTCCCGCCAAATTTTACTTGACGCTGGCCATTCTTAAAAAGCCGAGCGCCATATTATGAAAAAAGTAGACGCGCGGGAAATTTTTCAAATAAAGAACGCTTAAAGCGCGAACTACACTGCGGACATGTCGCGAACTTTGAGAGGATTTGGTAGTAATGTGCGATCCGCGCCGCGATTTGCGCCGCGATCCGCGCCGCGATCCGCGCCGCGATCCGCGCCGCGATCCGCGCCGCGGTCCGCGGCGTGCCTTCGCGCGCGAGTGTGGATCGGCAGTAATGTGCGATCCGCGCCGCGATTTGCGCCGCGATCCGCGCCGCGGTCCGCGGCGTGCCTTCGCGCGCGAGTGTGGATCAGCAGTCAATCTGCCGATCCACACTCACGCGCGAAGGCACGCCGCGGACCTCGGTGCGGATCGCGGCGCGGATCGCGGCGCAAATCGCGGCGCGGATCGCACATTACTACCAAATCCTCTCAAAGTTCGCGACATGTCCGCAGTGTAGGCGTTCTTTATTTGAAAAATTTCCCGCGCGTCTACTTTTTTTCATAATATGGCACTCGGCTGTTTAAGAATGGCCAGTGTCAAGTCACTTTTCACGATTTTTTTTCCCGCCATATTTTTATGGCGGGAAAAAAAATCGTGAAAAGTTTACAAAAAGTTGTTTTTCCAGATGATCGTCAAGTCAAAAGTCTAGTAAAAGTCTAAAAATAGTATTTTAAAAAGATAAAACCGACTTCAACGTAAATAATTACGTAGCATTAAAATTCCCTATCTCAAAAACTACTGAACCGATTTTGATGAAACTTGCAGCATTCCCTAAATTGAACAATACCTAGTGCAACAAAAAAAGAATCACTTAAATCGGACTTGTAGTTCCAGAGATATGCGCGCACAAACATAAAAACATACATACGTACATAAGAATAATAATAAGAATACTTTTATTTCCAGCATCACACGAAACATCATAATAATAAACAGTATTGAGTGGTACAGTTATTGTGATCTAGTTACATTAATATCATAATATTATAATGCTGTGTGATGCCAAATACATACATACATACACTTTCGAAATTTGGCACATTTGTTCCGAAGCTGCTATAGATTAACATATAAAAAAACTGGACAGTTCTGGAAATATTACATACATACGCGTCGAATTATTGATAACCTCCTTTTTTAAAGTCGGTTAAAAAGTAGTCAGTAAAGTCAACGAGTCAAGTCAGTTGTTTTAGTAAAGTGGTAGACCCTTTACTAAAACTTTGAGTTTTGGAGGGAACACAAAATGGCACGTTTCTTGAAGTTGTATCACTTGCCCACACTTGTGCACGACATCAAATTTTTAATGTTTTTTTATGAAATAAGGGGGCAAACGAGCAAACGGGTCACCTGATGGAAAGCAACTTCCGTCGCCCATGGACACTCGCAGCATCAGAAGAGCTGCAGGTGCGTTGCCAAGGCTGGCAACGCACCTGTAGCTTTTCTGATTAAGGGGTAATAGGGGAAGGTAGGGAAGGGAATAGGGGAGAGTACGGAAGGGAAAAGGGTAGGGGATTGGGTCTCCGGTAAACTCACTCACTCGGCGAAACACAGCGCAAGCGCTGTTTCACGCCGGTTTTCTGTGAGGACGTGGTATTTTTCCGGTCGAGCCGGCCCATTCATGCCAAAGCATGGCTCTCCCACGTCAACGCCGGTTTTCTGTGAGGACGTACGTAAATCGTAATACGTAATGGTTAATATTCTACCAACATTACACATTAAAAACCGAAATAACACAATTTTAGGAAAATAATACAAAAACACAACGGCACTCTTTCGTATTCCCAGCAAAATTCCGCGCGTCTACTCTTTCTTGACAGACTGTATTATCTGTTCACTAAACAATGCTGGCATGTCTTGTATGGCAAAAGCCCTTATTAAAATAAAGATTAAAAAAAAAACCCTTTGTCGCGGGACAAAAAACCGACAACATTCGGGGAACGGGCCGCGAAGTGCGAGACATATGCGAATCGGATCCACACTCATGTTTCGCAGAAATTTCGCGGCGCCGCGGCGTCGCGCACGGTCCGCGTGCGAGTGTGGATGCGGCCGGGGAACCAGCCGCGAAGTGCGAAAAATATGCGAACCGGATCCACACTCACGTTTCGCGGAAATTTCGCGGCGTCGCGCGCGGTTCGCACGCGAGTGGGGATGGGGCTAATAGGTTTTGCAATGACATTATATATAGTAGGAGAGAGCATTATATCGGTGTATAAGCGTCAAAAGCGTGTAATGTTATGTCCTACCCTAGGACAAATAAAAGTGTTAATAAAGGCTTTTAGTGAACATTTTATGCTAGATATTGTTGAGTTTTGTGGTTCCGCTAAATAATAAACCATAAGAATGGCCAAAGAATGCCACAAACACGTGGATTTAACATTAAATACGTAAGTTTTGTTCAATGTTTTTTGGGCTTTTCAATCGGTATTTTTGTAAGCTAAAAAGATTAAAATTAAGTTTAGTAATCCCTTATTTTGCTATTTATGGCATTAGTGCTAAAAATGTCACGTCAATTAATAATTTGTCTACGAAAATTGCATAGCTTTTTACGTCTGTTTACGGATTCTCATTACTTGAACTATAGTTTATCGATATTATGAACTAAATGACTTTCTTTTTGGTATTAAAATCTGCTTCGAAATAATCGACAAATAGAAATATTCAAGAAAATAAACGCACACTTATACTTGTATGAAAATAAGCACGCGTGGCCATTTTGGCCACGCGATGACAGGCCATGAAGGTAATATACCTATAGAGAAGGTAATATACATATAATTAAACATATACAGAAGTGAACACGGACGTAAAAATACCAATAACTCGTAGGGAATTGGCAAAAATAAACTTAAAACTAGGTCCTGTCGATGTAGAATAATTCACCTGTGAAATGAATATTTGTCCGGGTTTTTTCGATGTGTGGATCCAGAATCATTCCACAAACACTTGATCATGTTTCTAGAGCAGTATTTCTAAAAATTATACATTATTTAAACTTAAAATCACAATTTTTCTGAGAGCCCAAATTGACAACGATCAGCCCAGGGGCAGACAGACTGCCAAACAGATGAAAAAAAAGCTATGCAACCTCAAATCACGCTTCTCTTTCTACCACGCAGTGTTACTGATAGTGACATCTCGCTTGCTCAGGCCTTTGTTTCTCTATTCCGATAGGTATATTAACTTTATGTGACGGGCTAAGATTACATCTATACTATAATACTTTATCTACGCCATTAAAAAAAAATAAGGCTGTGTTACACCAGAGGCGTGGTTCAAGTTAAAGGTAAAGAAGGTTAAAGTTAAATATGGCGTCCTTAGCTTTAACTTTAACCGGAAAATTTGACAGAAATATGTCGTATGAGCATATGGGGTGTTTGGACGCCATATTTAACTTTAACCAGAGGTTTGACATTTCGCACTGTTGTCAAAGTTAAAGTTAAAGGTAAAGTTAGAGTGGATTGCACGAACTAACTTTGACTTTAATTTTACGTTTTCCTTTAGCTTTAACTTTAAGTTTGACAACAGTGCGAAATGTCAAATCTCTGGTTAAAGTTAAATATGGCGTCAAAACACCCCATATGCTCATACGACATCTGTCAAATTTTTCGGTTAAAGTTAAAGTGAAAGCCAAGGACGCCATTTTTTACTTTAACCTTAACTTTACCTAATACCTTTAACTTTAACCACGCCTCTGGTGCAAGTACAAGAAAATACCCATATTCCATAATATTATAACTAGTAATCTGTGCTGTTGCCTCTTTGAAGTTTGGTTTGACATTGATTTATTTATTTAATTACAAGTGTGAAGGAATTTGGAAGAAATTTTAGCTTTAAATATAGTAAATGAGCTAAATAATGTCTTCTTCTATGGATAAAAAGGATCCTTTACAAATAGTAAGTGATATAGCTTATATTTTTTTGTTAAGAAAACTTTTTTTCCAACGATGTCAATAAACAAGGTTAAATTCTATGTTTTTTTCCGCGTAGCATCATAAACCATCACTTCGCCAAGAACTTGCTCTTGTAAACTTTATACAGAAGCAACCATTATTGGTCCAAAGTAAACAATACAAAATTCAGAATCGTGCAAAAGTTTACAAGTTATGGATTGAAATGGCTAAGGAGTTGAATTCAATAGAAGGTGTTGAAAAATCTCCTACAGGCTGGCTGAAAGTAAGATCCTCTATTTTAAATCTGAAATGCTAAAAAAATATAAACAAAGGTGGAATTTATATTGACCATTAACTACGAATAATAAAAACTAAGGAAATGTAACTCCCATACTTCAACCGTTTTGGCTCCTTTTCGAACACTAAAATATGACAATTCAGATTCTCGCCAAGGTCGTTTCCCAGGTAACGTATCATAATATTGCGTGCTGGACAACAGCCTGCGTGGTTATTGTCATAGTTATGAAACAAAGCCGAAACAAAGCTGTCATAGTTATGAAACAATAATTATTGTCAAAAGCAGATGGTATTATGCAGTACACACCAAACATAATATCTACTATCACTTTACTATCACGAAGAAAAGAGTACATAATTATTATTTTAAAATCAAACATTTTCCTCTTATCTTTAAGTTATCGATAATAATAATGTTAAATAAATCTGAACAAACCTTGTACGACTCGGACGAATTTAAAACTATCCAGAGCACCTAGACAAGACATTTTCAGATTTCAAAAATCTATGTGCTAAATTATTACAGAATTAAAATAAAAAACTTACGGTGCAAATAGGCAATGCAGATTTTCGTAATCTCTTTAATTTTCGGTCATTACTCATACAAATATCATGACTATTAAAATGTATGTTACATAAACGAGTAATTTGGCTCGGCATCCAATTCAGTTCGTTTCTTACTTAACAAACGGCAGTATAAAAATAAGATACTCCATATTGATGTCAGCAAGACCCCATAACACTGTCCATGGCGACTTTGTAAAAATTTTGTAAAATTATTTTTTGATTATAATATTAATAATAGAAAAAAGAGTTAGTCGACCACCACCAATAGTACTATATGGCATTGAAAATGTACATAAACTTACCGAACTCCTGGAAACAGCTGCTGAAAAATCTGAGTTTACATACAAAATGGTGAATAAAAACCAACTTAGAATTATCACCACCAATGTTGATGTATACAAAAATCTCATCGCGCTAGTCAGAGAAAATGGACTAATTGGACATACATTCAAAAGAAAAGACGAAAGGTTCCACAGAGTTGTTATAAAGAAACTACACCACACAACACCTCATGAAGAAATTAAAAAAACCATAGAAAAGACTGGAAATACCATTGTAGGAGAAATTATCAATGCCCGCTATGGACCTGAAAAGAAGCCAACGTCTACCTTCTTCATTAATATGCTGCAAGGTCCAAACAATAAAGCAGTTAAAGATATACAATTTATCTACCACCAAAAAGTAGCCATAGAAGATCCTAAGAAAAAATCGACTATTGTACAATGTCAAAGATGCCAGCAATACGGACACACTAAGAACTACTGTATGCGACCATTTCGCTGCGTCAAATGCGCACAGCCGCATAAGACATCCGAATGCCCAAAAACAGACCGCAACACACCAGCACTTTGCGCACTTTGCCTAGGCCCTCATCCGGCTAATTATAAGGGATGCGAAATATATAAAGAGATTAAGGCAAGAAAGACAACACGATATACTTACCGCCGAACAGAAAGTAATAAAGACCAAAAATCTAAACAAGACTCCGACAAAAAAACAATGAAACAAAGTGGCTATACACAAGCTAACAAAGAAACCACGTATGCAACGGTAGTCAGAGAACTAACAAACCAAGCAAATAATAAAATAACACCAGAATCTCCCAACCAATACACACAACTAGAAAAACTAATCATTAAGCAATCAGAAAAATTCGACATACTCCTACAACAAATGAGCACTCTCATGGGTCTCATTACAACAATGCTTAGCAAACTGCCATAAATGGGTATAATAACCAACATAAACATAGCCACCTGGAATATAAACGGACTAGCCCCTAACAAGAACGAAGTAGAAACATTTATTGACCTCCATAACATTGATGTCCTATTAGTATCAGAGACACATTGTACTAAGAAAAATCAAATTAACATTAAGGATTACTATACATATAGAACAGATCACCCGGATGGCAAAGCACATGGTGGTACAGCTATAATCATTAAGAAGTCTATAAAACATCATGAACTACCAAGCTTTTGTTCGGCACACATACAGGCAACAAATATCCTGATTGAAGACAAACACAACACATTTAACATCTCATCCGTGTACTGTCCCCCTAGGCACATAATAACTGAGGCCCACTTTCATCAGTATCTGAGTAGTCTTGGTGACCGGTTTGTATCAGGAGGCGACTGGAATGCCAAGCATACCTATTGGGGGTCCCGGCTCATTACTACACGCGGAAGGGAACTCAAAAAGATCGTTGACAAATTACATCTTATACCTATTGCTAGTGCCGAGCCAACATACTGGCCTACAGATGTCAACAGACTACCCGACGTACTAGACTTCTTTATCACTAAGGGGCTTAAAGACCAAGTCTACAACCTTAAACCATGCTTAGATGGATCATCGGATCATACCCCTGTTATGCTCTCCATCGGTACGAACCTCCAACAGCCAGAAAAACAACTAAAACTCTATAGTAAGAAAACGGACTGGGACGAGTTTAGAGAGTTAGTGACGGAAAACATCAATCTGAAAACAGCATTAAAAACTAATGTGGACATTGAAAATGCTGCTAAAGAAATTACCACATTGATACAAAGGTGTTGTTGGATGTGCACGCCAGAAAACACTAAACCAAGAGAAATGAGGAAAACCACACCGGACCACCTGAAAATTAAAATACTGGAAAAGAGACGGTTGCGGCGAGTTTGGCATATCAGTGGCCATCCAGCAGACAAAAAAGCCTATAACAAAGCCACCAAAGAACTAAAAGGTGAAATAGACAAATATATTAATGACTCCACAGAATCCTACTTAGAATCCTTAACACCAACCATATCGACCAACTATTCCCTCTGGAAGGCGTGCAAATCTCTGAAAGGACCAACACTACCCAAACCCCCAATCAGGACTGACAACAATCAGTGGGCAAGAACAACTGAGGAAAAAGTAGAATTATTCGCCAACCACCTCTCGACAATATTCACCCCCAATAACCCCGAACAAGAAACGGATGACAGTGAAATAAGAGATGTTCTCCAACAAGACCTCCAAATGGATCTCCCAATCAAGCCTACATCTGCTAAAGAAGTACTTAAATACATAAAAAATGTCGAAAACAATAAGGCTCCGGGTTTCGACCTAATCGACAAAAAAGTGCTTAGTGAGCTTCCACGGAAAGCCATAGTGTACATAACTATGCTCTTTAACGGTATCCTGAGAACTAATTACTTCCCTAGCATATGGAAAGTATCACAAATCCTAATGATACCAAAACCTGGTAAACCACCGAACGAACGGACCTCTTACAGACCAATAAGTCTTTTGCCTACTATGTCAAAAATATTTGAAAAGATCCTACTTGCAAGACTTATGAACGAGACCTCTGTCATACCCGACCACCAATTTGGATTCAGACGGGAACATGCTACAATAGAGCAAATACATAGAGTATGCAAGGTCATCAGAACATCCTTAGAGAGAAAGGAATATTGCTCAGCAGCCTTTCTAGACATACAGCAGGCCTTTGATAAAGTGTGGCATGAGGGGCTACTGTACAAAATAAAGCCCAAACTACCACATAGATACTACCTGTTACTTAAGTCTTACCTGACCGCACGGCTCTTCCAAGTTAGGGATGGAGACTGCACGTCATCTATCCATGAGATTAATGCAGGTGTCCCTCAAGGATCAGTCCTCGGGCCATACCTGTACTTGATAAACACTTATGACTTACCTCAGATTCCTGATGTCATCGTGGCAACGTTTGCCGATGATACAGCCATATTAGCTACAAACAAAGACAAAAACAAAGCATCTAATACATTACAAAAAAGTCTCAACAAGGTAGAAAATTGGTTAAAAAAATGGAGAATTAAAGCAAGCGCTCAAAAATCAGTGCACATCACATTTACACTTAGAAGAGAAAATTGTCCACCAGTAACGTTGTGTGACCAACAACTACCACATAGCGACACCGTCAAATATCTCGGTATGCACATTGACCGTCGATTGACCTGGAAAAACCACATACAAGCCAAAAGAAACGAACTAAATACAAGGTTCCGAGATCTACATTGGATGCTTGGGAGGAATAGCAAGTTATCACTTGAGAACAAAGTTATTGTCTACAAAGCCATCTTAAAACCAATATGGATGTATGGGGTCCAACTGTGGGGATCAGCCTGTGACTCAAACATAAAAATCATACAAAGAGCTGAAGACTCAATACTTAAACAAATAACAAATGCACCCTGGTTCACTAAAAATGAAGAGGTCCATGACTACCTAAACCTTAAAACAGTAAAGGAGGAAATCGAATCTACTGTCAATAACTACAAAAACCGACTCCTAAAACATCCAAACCAACTGGCTGTTCAGTTAACTGTCCCAGAGTCATTTAGACGCCTGAAACGACGTCAAATCTTAGAACTGGAGCTGCCATAGGCGACCAGATTCCTAAAGAGTAGTCTCCGCTGGGAAACTAACTCTCCATGCCATAAGCCACACAACACATCTGCTCATAGTTCGAGGACTGATTGCAAGATCAAGCAATTAACAAAAAAAAAAAAAAAATTTTTTTGATTATTGCACTTTTACAATAACATGTACCTAAACTTAATAAGACAAACACAAAGAGACCAGCTTAATTTTACGCAAAAACCCTGGCATCCAACTTAAATAAACCATCTTTTTGGGCATGTTTTTGGGTCGGAAAAAATACAAGAACTGTAAGCATAATTTAAAAAAATTCACTTACTGATGAAACTTGAAAGGTTATTCCTGTATTAAAAGTCGTATCTGTATGACTTCTACACCATTTCACAGGGCATTTAGGTATTTAACAACGAAAATGTTGTAAAAAGCTACGTAAAAAGTAAGTAAACAAATTGTAAAATGAGTTTGACAATAATTATCATGTGAACCTGGTTGAATGTCACTCGTGTATATATACACGAAAAATGTGTACTGAACACATGCATAAAGTATACATGTATTCGGGTCACATTTTGTAGCCTTTTGGTGCACTTTTTTGACGGAGTTACTCTTCCTTAGTTTTTATTATTTGTAGACCATTAAACACAAATTATTAATAGGTAATAATTTTATGTTTTACAGTACTGGATTGATAAAAGAAGGTATGTCTCAGTGAAGCATAAACGAATTCAAAGTGGAAAGCCAAAACATAAATTATCCCCACTAGAAAAAAAGATTTTTAAATTATGTTTAGATGAAAAAAGTAAGTACGTTATTGAAAACGACAGCAAGAAAAACAACAACAACATTTATAAATAGTTTTATTGAAATAATAGTCAAAAAATGTTTGTAACCCCTCAACTCCCAAGCAGACTGATCAGGCCGCGCCATTTGTACTGCGCTATGAAGACCATAATATACTCTCATAATTATTCTTCTAAAATTTCCAGAAAATTATATTGAACAAATTAATCATGAGCTGACAGATAATCATGAGGTCACACAGCACATGGAAAATGACAATGATGAAAATTATAAAGAGAATTGTAGCAGTGAATATAATGGCACAAAACAAAACAACTCTTGTGATGAAAATGATATGAAAAATATGATTAAAGTCATGGTAGGCTTGGTTTTATCTATATTTTAATTAATTAATTTCATAATTGATAAAAATAGGCTAAAGTATTTACTGATCTGTTAATTTATTATTATTAGCCTTTTTGCTGGTACCAGCTATAATGTATTGTGTAGCAAAGTTGTCGCATCTTGTTCTGGGTTGGTAACCAGCGTGTCCTATGACACATAGGTCTCCTCCAGCTTTTTCCATTCACTTCTGTTCCTAGCCACTCTCATCTATGTTACCCCTGCTATCTTTTTTATATCGTCGGGCCACCGTCTAATTGGTCTTCCTCTTTTTCTCTTTCCATCTCTTGGTTGCCAATCTGATATTATTTTTGTCCACTTTTCTTTCGCCTCTCTTGTCATGTGTCCTGTCCATCGCCACTTCAGCTGTCTTATCTTCTTTATTAAGTCTTCCACTTTTGTTGTGTCTAATTTCTGTAGCTTTTTTTCGATGTTTTAGTGTGACTCCTACCATACTCCTTTCCATTGACCCAATGGTCAATGACCTCTGGCACATTCTAAGTTTGAGAAGATGTTTTTGTGTCAGTGCCCATGTTTGGCAGCCACACCTATGTAAGGCATGGCAGGACATATGAGTTAAACACTTTTCTTTTGGCTTTCATCTGTTAATTAATTGGCTTTCATTTCATCTGTTTTGGATCTGTTAATATGTGACATTAAAATTTGGCAGCATTATATCCACCCATAATAAGCTTTGTGTACATTGAGATCGAAATTAATTAACACATTGTGTAGAAATAATATTATTACTAATAATATTATTTCTACACAATTATTAAGCACACAGAAGTAATCATACTTCATATTTTTTTTAAACAGCATACTAACAAAAAAATCACTTAAAATTAAGAGACAGTATAATTTTTAGGTGAATGTGATGGATAAGCAATCAACAGCATTTACACAGATGGCACAGACATGGCAAACATACTCAAGTGCTTTGGAAAAGCTAGCAGATGCATCTTATCAACAGGTTTGTTCCTACATACTTGGTAAAAAAGCAATAAAAGAATTAGGAAAAAAAACAGGTTTTTCACTTCAAAATCTTGTGAAAATGAATTCCAAAGTCTGTTTGTATATCTGTTTCTTAATATAAACTGCAGAACCGATTTTAACGCGCTATGTTATGTTAGTAGGTGAAGTCCCTGAATGAGGACATTATTTTTGCACATAAAATTCTCTGCAAACAAAGACGGCAATATTCTTGAAGTAATATTATGTAGTTTAATAAGTAAGTTTTTATTATATTCTTTGTTACATTTCTTGCAGGCTAATGCGTTGAATAGGTTGGCAAATTCAATTGAGTCTATCGGAGAAACATTGTCTGATATGAAGAGTGCAGCTGTAAACATTGAAGATGTAATCCGAAGAAGTTATCTACCAGAAGAACAAAGTCAAACATATATTGTCTCAGATGTAATTCCTTTATAGAATACTCTCATAGCAATATTCTCTTCTATTTTAGTTACAAAAGATTTGATCTAAGTGTTTTATTAAGTAAAAAAATAAAATAAGAATATGTAAGTAATTATAAAACAATAATTCTTTGCCATATCAATCCTAAAAATTTTGTATGGTAAGATTAAAAGAAAAACCGGCGTAAGAAACTTGGCGGGATCACTTTTTACCGAGGAGGTGGAAATGTGTTTTAAAAAGAAATTAACAAATTTTCATATTTTACTTTGAAGAATTACTTTATTTTGAAAATTTACTAAGTTAATCAAAGCTCGTCTGTGACGATCAAAAAGTGTTTGTAAGATGTTTCAGATTATTTTGTGCAAATAATCTTGTAATCTATGATGCCATGTCGTCATCTAATCAGAAAATTTGACCTTTATTCACTGTTTTCTGAAAAAACACTTTGTGAATAGTGATCGCTTATCTAATGGAAAGTTATTTTATCGAGTATTGACGTCTACAAAAAATCTTTGGCTTGCGACCTCGAAATAGGTTGCGATAGCAGAATTCCCAAACCTCAAAAAATTGTTAATTGGAATTTAGACCCTTACCGTAAGTTTAGGTCTAGCCTCTAGACAACGCGGCAAGGCGGTGCTGCATTTTAAAAATATTGGTTTAAATTTAATTTTTCTCACTATTCTCGAGATGCACTCTTGGTTTGGCTATCAGAGAGAGTTTCAAAATTAACCGGTTGCCGGCTTATGCGGCGCAGCACTGCTCTTGCAATTTAAAATGTATATCTATCTAATTGTAAAAATTGAAATTTAAACTTTACCTAATTTTGAACCGCCGTTTTAAAGATGCATCTGCGTCGTGATTTAATGTCAGCTGACCCTTATACGCGATTAGGGTTTCCACGACTAAAAGACGTATGTAGAAAAATGCTCCAAAAGTTATTATTTACATTGGCAAATAGTTTGCGTTCTGGGGCTTTAGTTTTGGGATTTTAACAGCAAGGTTTTATCGAAAATTCTCCGAACAAAATATATTTTGGCAGCTTTTATCGCAGTGCCCCCGCTCCCCTATGACCCGAAACTACGATAAAAAATCGCAACCTCCTTAATAGAAGTGGACAATGACTGGAGGTGTATCTTATCGGTGATAAGCGTTATCAGTGCGCCGTGGGCTAGTCGAGCTCGGAGTTTTCAACAATGTACACTACGAATCTGCGATGCGGAAGATAGTTTTTATTGTGTTTGTGACGATCGGTGTATCGTGCACTACTTATTGCCCGAAGCAATGTGACTGTGATATAGACAATGGACTCAACAGGGCTCTGTGTGACGATCAGAATATTGTCAGCATCGACGTAGGGGTGTCAAAAGCCGTTCAAATATACAGCCTGAGACGAAATTTGATCAGTGAGCTGCAGAACTTTTGTTTTAAGGTAAGGAACAATGTTTGTTTGTTGTCAGTAGTGACGTACTAACATTTCTTTTTAAAGTAGGTCAAAACGGCAGATTAAAATTTAAATAGGTAGATAACATACTAATATTATAAAAGCGAAAGTGTATGTTTGTTTGGACATGCATTTTCATGATTTAACCGCGGAACTGATTTTTATGAAATTACATATAGAGATACATCGGGCACCCAAAAAGTATATAGGTAAGATAGTTAATATCCCGAAAAAAATGTGTTTTCCCGCGATAAACACATTTCGCGTAAAAGTTGCGTGAAACCTTTAATATATTAATACTAGTTAGACTAGATTCTGTATTTTTGTAGCCACAACTGCAATAAAAATGTAATTTATAAAGTAACACATTACTCACGATAACATTTGCGTTTCAATTTACTTTATCTTTTCCAGGAAATCGGCTACCAATCTCTAAGGATATTGGATCTGTCGCACAATGTGATATTCTGGATCGGCATGCACGCCTTCTCGGGGCTGGATCAACTGTACCACCTGGACTTGAGCGGCAACAGGCTGAGAGACATTCCAGCAGAAGTGTTCTGGGACACACCTGGCCTGGATATATTGGACTTGTCCGGGAATATATTCGAGTCACTCAAAAATGAACCCTTTATTACGCACAATAGACTACAGGTTAGTAGGTATAGTTAAAATAATTAAAATAAAATACGCAGCGCGCCGCTCGCCGCGCCGCTGTTTTCGAGAACCGGTCCATATAAATCTATATGTTACGCAATACGCTCAAAGACCGAAAACGCCCAGTGAGCGAAAAAATAGCTCAGAACGCGTTGTGGTCACAGTGAAACAGCCACGACGCGCAATTCGCGTTTTGGCCCTAATGAAAACGGCTACGACGCGTTCTGGTAATCACAGAAGTACCACATAGCGAAATTCGTGTCGTGGCTGACATGCTATTCGACCACAACGCGTTGTGGTAATCGAGAAAAGCCATGACGCGTTCTGAGCGTTTAAAAACACCCACGACGCGAAATTCGTGTTGTGGCCCTAATGAAAGCGTTCAGTGAAACCAGGCCAGTTAAGCAGGAGTAATTTCATTGTGCCAAAGTGTGTGCGCAATAGGTAAACAAGAGCACTCTATTTCAATGAAACCAGGCTAGTTACGCAGGACTAGGAGTAATTTTATAGTACCCAAGTATGTGCGCAATAGACCGTACACAAGAGCACTCTGGTTTCAATGAAACCAGACCAGTTACGCAGGGGTAATTTCGCGTCGTGGGTGTTTTTAAATGCTTAGAACGCGTCATGGCTTTTCTCGATTACCACAACGCTTTGTGGTCGAATGACGAATAGCATGTCAGCCACGGCCCACGACACGAATTTCGCTTTGTGGTATTTCTGTGATTACCAGAACGCGGCCGTTTTCATTAGGGCCACAACGCGAATTTCGCGTCGTGGCTGTTTTACTGTGACCACAACGCGTTGTGAGCAATTTTTTCGCTCACTGAGCATTTTTGGTCTTTGAGCGTAACATATACATTGGAACGCGCCGCTCCAGCGCGGGCAGAGGCTTAAGTGCTTACGAATTTCTGTTTTCTGCAATGCCATTTTGGATGTTATACAATTTTCAATTTTGCTCATGGTTCACAAGTGTTGCATGTCTACTGCTATTAATAGCAGGTAAGGTACTGTCACTATTTGGCGCTAATGTTAACATTAGCGCCAAATAGTGACAGTACCTTGGCGAGTATCATTTTTTAAATATAAACTCTTTCGTTTCAGGTGCTCAATCTCAACAGTTGTCGCATAAAATTCTTGCCTCCGCGACTTTTCAACCGTCTGCCGAATTTGAAGAAACTTGATTTAAGCGAGAACTACTTTGTTACGTTCAACACTGACATACTAAGGCCGCTGAAGAAGCTGGAGAGGATAGAACTTAGAAATGATTACTTACACTGTTCTCCGGATATCATAGCCGCCGAAACTTACATCGCTTCCCAGAGAATAGCCTATAATAAGCTGTGTACAAAAAAGCTCCCGAAGATTTCCGAGAAAATGATATCGATGGTGACCGAAAGAGAGCCGGTTAACATCGACGGAATCTGGAACATCACTAGCGATAAGAACCGGACGGAACCGGTTCTGCAGCAGAACAAAACGTTGACGGCCTTCGAGAAGTTCGACAAAGATTTCTCGGCGTTTCAGGCGTTTATAATCGGCTTGGAGGTGGGGCTAGCGGTAGGCGTGGTCGGTACGTACGTATGGCTGCGGCGCTTCTGCAGCTGCGGTCAACTTAACTGCATCGCCCCGCGACGAAGAAGGCCTCGGAATAGAAACGACGAAGTCAGAAATCATCTACTCAGAAATAACTTCGCCAACGTAGATTTGGAAACTCCGCCGATATTCCGACGGGAAATGCCCGATAGGCGGGCTCCTGCCCCTCCCACCGCCCCTGTGTACGAGACAATAAGCCCGAGACCGACAAGAGAGCCGCCATCGATGGCGGACGTGATTAGAAGACCGGAGACGCCGCCGCCGCCCTACCATGAGTGTAGACTAAATATTTAAATGGACTCAAAGATGGGAACAATGGTTAAAAATTAAAAATGATTCATGATACGCCATGAAACGTTGCCAATGCTAAACTGAAAATATACTATTAAAAGCGAGTGATATAAAAAATCAAAGCAGTAGATATGAATTTAATTTTTTAGAATGGATGAATGATTGTAATATTATGAGTTATGACTTATTATGAGTCAGGTCAATGACATGAATATTATAAACTCGCAAAGAGAAAATCTTAACAATGAGATGCATCGTTTTTGTTGATTCATCTGTATATGCGTCGGTATGTTTATTTTTCTCTATGATGCGTGGATGCCTGATTGATGTCTAGATTTCTCAATGGTCCAATCACTTTTCACTATAAATAAGGTAGAGATAAGATTATTAGTCACACAGTGCATTATCAAGATATTACTCAATATTGGAGTATTAAAGGATAGGTGTGTTGCAATTTTAATAGGTATATTATAAATCTGAGTTTATTGTTATTAAAATGGGTTTTATGATATAGGATGTGACAAATGTAAATGTTTTAGAATAATTTTACTGTTAGGATTCTTGAAGTGTTATGTCTATACAACACACTATGCCGAAGTTCCGCGGCGGAAATTCCGCATGATTATTGATTACGTCAGCAATGTCAAATGCATACATGGAATCATGCGGAAATTCCGCCGCGAAACTTCGGCATAGTGTGTTTAAACACTTATTTGTGATTTTTCATACTATTGATAAGAGGTAAAAAAATTAATAAAATCGTAAAATAAGACTTCTAGATATTTATTTTACATCATAAATACCAGTATCACAATACTTATAAAATTATAAACTCTGTCAATTATAATAAAACTATATATCCATAATCAGACTCATCATAGAATTTAATATAAATTCCTTAACAAAATACATACTTTGGGTAACTTTATAACTTTTGTACATCTACCCCCCGACTAATAAAAATTTAACTGTCTTATGTTATCTATACTAATATTATAAAGCGGAAGGGTTTGTTTGTTAACACTGAAAGATTTTAAAAAATCTTTCAGTGTTAGATAGCCCCTTTGTAGAGGAAGCCTATAGCTATATTTTATCACGCTAAAACTAATAGAAGCTAAGAAATAGAGGAAAATGTGGAAAAAACGGAACGGGAATATATTTAAAAGGGCTTATTTGAACGCGCTAATCTCAGGAACTACTGGTCCGATTTGAAAAATTCTTTCAGTGTTAGACAGTTCATTTATTGAGAAAGGCTATAGGCTATATTTTATTACGCTACGACCAATAGGAGCGAAGAAATAGTGGAAAATGTGGAAAAAACGGGAGGAAATTATTAGAAAGGACTATTTGAACGCGCTAATCTCAGGAACTGCTGGTCCAATTAGAAAAATTCTTTCAATGTTAGATAGCCCATTTATCGAGGAAGGCTATAGGCTAAGCCGCGCGGAACATCTATCATATCATAAAAGTATATTGTCCCACACAATATGCTTTTATGATTTGCGCGTTAACTATTCAATCGATGTACGGGAAAAACTATAAACTAAAGTCCACGCGGACGAAGTCGCGGGCAACAGTAATATATAATCATATAATTATGTAAGCTATAGCCCATACTACGATTTACCGGGGAGGTCACCTGTGCAGGTATGCCTTCGAGGTAGACCGAATGTGTGTGGGAATAGACCTGTGCGGTTTTTTGGAGCTGCATAGGCGACCGGCGCAAAATCGAAAAACAATTCTTTCGACTGACACCTGCGCAGGCAAGGTCTATGGGAGAGGTCAACCTGTGCAGGTACACAGGTTGACCTCTCCAGTAGTAGCGTGTATGGCAGCCATTAGTCACGTGATATGCCAGGACAAGCAGTAAGCACATAAGGTGCTTAGCGGGCCTTGTATAGTTATTCCCTTTGTTAATATTTTTATTAGTAAGGGGGACAGTCAACAACACTAATGGCAAAAATTGATCACATGTCATATGGCATAAAATAGCGAAACAAATTATTATTATTAACGTTGTTATTTTTTGTTATGAGTTTTTGCCTCGATTTGGTCTTCGTTCTAAAATAAATAATACCTTATTTACAGAGTTACTATTTGTATCTTATAAAAATGTAGAAAAGGAATGTACGTTTCACTTATTGTTATTGAAAATGACATAAAAAATAAATTAAATCGGTTATTTTGTAAATAAACTGACTACAGTAACACAAAAGCATCATGTTACTAAACTACATTAGCCCAAGTAAAGCGTGTCCCTAAATATTTGATTAAAAATACATATTAAAAATGCTTTTAAATACAAAATTCAAGAAAACATATTACATTTAAAAATATAAAATTTGAACTATCATTAATTTGACTTTATAAACTCGATAAAAAATGCAAGGCATTGTTTGATTTTTTTAAATATTTTGTACAATTTATAGTTAATAGTTGTCATAAAACATATTTTACTATGCTAGGCACAATACGGCATATCAGATCCATGTATACCAAAGTTGTACATAAAATAAATATGGGACGGTGGATGGAATAATAGGGTTCAGATCATAATAATCAACTCTAGCAGTTTTGTCAAAAGGAGATATTATCACAGTTTAAGAATACTATAACATCTTCATACAAACAGGTTTGAAGGTGTGCATTTTAGAGGTACCTAATACAGAACATGTCTGTGTGTAACTGCAAGTACACATCCAAAGTAATTACGCGTTTGTATTAATGTTTTAATATTCCAATACGTTGATATTATAAATATGCTCTGAACCTTATGTACCCCAAGTCCCAACTAATTTCCCCGTCCCCTATGTTCTAAAATACTTTACCTTATAAATATTGCACTCACACAAACACACAAAGATTCACTGTTGTTCATTCATCATCATTATCTACAGCTATCTGGCTGATGTTGACGTAGTCGGGGTGTTGGGAGAAGACGTCGACAAGTTTGGCGAAGGTCGGCCTGAGGTCCGCACTGTAGGTCCAACAGTCGAGCATCACCTGGTATATCTCGTCCGGACAGTTATCCGGACGTTTTAGCCTTTCGCCGTTCTCGATCAGCTGTATTGCCTGTAATATGAATTGTTAAAAATATATTTTGTGCTCACCCGAAGATAAACATTTTCTAAAAGCTACACAATTTTAGTGCCATTTTAACAACATCTATTGTATTATTATTTTAGTTATTAATTATTATCATTCGAGAAGAAATTATATTCTAAAAAAATTATTAACAATAACAATTTTAGGACCAAATTGGTTCTACACCTTGGTCGCCAACATCGATCCACTAGCCTTAAACAGGTT
Organism: Polyommatus icarus; assembly: GCA_937595015.1. Lineage (NCBI taxonomy): Eukaryota > Metazoa > Arthropoda > Insecta > Lepidoptera > Lycaenidae > Polyommatus > Polyommatus icarus. The sequence goes on along the minus strand of OW569329.1, from coordinate 5,635,605 downwards.
TAAATAGATCAATATCGATATGAAATACTACTTATTTCTAGCGATTTACTATAATAATGTCCGGTTTTGTAAGGGGTTTATCTTCTATACTTATTATAAAACAAAGTCGCTTTTTTCCCTCATGTCCCTTTGTTCCCTTTAATCTTTAAATCTACGCAACGGATTATTTATTTATTTATTTATATTTAGTATACTGACAGGTTACAGTCATTGCATGGTTGTACAAACATAATCTCAAGTTCTAGGCTAGACAGCAACCCAAAAATAGTATACATAACTTAATTATTATTAGGTTGTTACTAAGAATAAACTAATTTACAACTGATAATACCTACTACGAAACATTCGATTATACAATGAGCGACTAATAGTTAGCTTAACAAATACAAAATTTAAAACAAGAACAAAATAAACAATATTGTGTTGATTAAGAAAAAAAAAGTAAAAGAAAAGGATCTAAAAAAAAAAGAATGATTACTATCCGAGTTATCAATATTGTATGTCAGAGTCAGAAACAAGAGATGGCAAATACTTGGCTTTCATTATATTGTTGATCGTTTTCTTATAATGTGAAAATTGACGAAAAATGTCTACGCTCCAACTACCCACTACTAAGTCATTATAAGTACGACACATTCTAACTATCGGATTGTAGTAGGACGTATTGTTTTTGAATGCCTGTATAGCGAACATTTTCGGTTGACGATTCTTTCAGTGTTAGATAGCCCATTTATCGAGGAAGGCTATAGGCTATATTTTATCACGCTAAAACTAATAGGAGCGAAGAAATAGAGGAAAATGTGGAAAAAACGGGGGAAATTATTTGAAAGGGCTAACTTGAATGCGCTAATCTCAGGAACTACTGGTCCGATTTGAAAAATTCTTTCAGTGTTAGATAGCCCAATTATTGAGGAAGGCTATAGGCATATATTTTTTAGTGGCTATATATTTTATACCCGTGCGACGCCGGGGCGGGTCGCTAGTTTAACATAAAATCATGTCAAAAACCCCTGAAACCAGAAATCCATACTTCCATACTATTTTAATATTATAAATGCGAAAGTGTGTCTGTCTGTCTGTTTGTTACCTCTTCACGCCCAAACCGCTGAACCAATTTTGCTGAAATTTTGGTATGGAGATACTTTGAGTCCCGGGAAAGGACATAGGATACTTTTTATCCCGGAAAAATGTACGGTTACCGCGCGATTAACAAATTTTGCGCAACTCATCTAGTCAATTATAAGTGAGCGTATAATATATTACCTCAATGCCCCTCATATCGCCGTACGGCTGCTGTCCGTACGAGAACATCTCCCATAGTGTCACCCCGTAGCTCCACACGTCGCTAGCGTGGCTGAATGTGCCGTAGTTGTACGCCTCGGGCGCATACCACTTGATAGGCCATTTGCCGCCCCGGGACGCACGATAGTACGAGCTATCGGCTGATAAAGCGCGGGATAAACCGAAGTCACTGATCTTCGCTTGGTGTCTGGAATAAGAAGTTTAGGTTAGGCTCAGTTTCTCTTTTTCGAATACTTATTGAAAGTTTGGAGTCTTCTTTCTCTACGCGTGGAGAGTAAAAATTTGGCACTGCTACAAAGTGTGGCTGTGCCAATTTTAAATAATATGTTCTGTCCCGCTGATTTTGGAAGTTAGTTTGCAGCTCAAAGTCGTGTCTCGACAAACAAATTCAGTGTTAGATAGCCCATTTATCGAGGAAGGCTATAGACTATATTTTATCTCGCTAAGACTAATAGTAGCGAAGAAATTGATGAAAATGTGTAAAAAACGGGGGAAAAATATTTGAAAGGGCATATTTGAACGCGCTAATCTCAGGAACTACTGGTCCGATTTGAAAAATTCTTTCAGTTTTAGATAGCCCATTTTTTGAGGGAGGCTATAGGTTATATTTTATGACGCTAAGATAAATAAGAGCGAATAAATAGAGGAAAATGTGGAAAAAAAAACGCGGGAAATTATATGAAATTGCTTATTATCTTAAGAACTACTGGAGATTTTTTGATGTTATTTGGCAAACATGAAGAATAGACCACGTGAAGGGACAGGCTATTTTTTCGGAAAAATGTACGGTTGCGTGAATTTCCTAAATTACGCGGGCGAAGCCGTGCGGAACAGCTAGTTTTAAATAATATGTTCTGTCCCGCTGATTTTGGAAGTTAGTTTGCAGCTCAAAGTCGTGTCTCGACAATCAATGAATATCTTCTTCTTATATATAAAATTCTCGTGTCCCAATGTTAGTCCCAGAACTCCTCCGAAATGGCTTTACTGATTTTTACCAAATTTATATATGCATATTCAGTAGGTCTGAGAATCGGCTACTCGGTAATTATTATATTGATAAGTGCATTTGTTGAATAAATAATAGTAAATTATTACAACTCGAGATTATTATTTTTAACAAAAAATTAAAACCGACTTCCAAGGTAAAAACAATATTAACATTAATATGAACTAAAAAGTATTAAATAATTTTTGCTATCTAAAAGTGCCTTTTTCCGAATTCGGCTAAACCTTGACTATTTCTGTACTCAATCTTCATTATTTTGAAGTCGGTACCAGATAGCTGAATCTTCAGTCCTCTGACAGAATATTTGAAACTTTTGGAACTGGCACCGACTTCAAAATTATGAAGATTGAGTACAGAAATAGTCAAGGTTTAGCCGAATTCGGAAAAAGGCACTTTTAGATAGCAAAAATTATTTAATACTTTTTAGTTCATATTAATGTTAATATTGTTTTTACCTTGGAAGTCGGTTTTAATTTTTTGTTAAAAATAATAATAATTTCACTCTTTTTAGTTACACTAGTAGGTAAACCTTCGCGTATATTTTACGTATCTTATTACACAGTTCACACTCACAAAATAATATATTATCAGTGAAGTGAACATATTGTGCTAAGTAATTTAACAATTTTAATACTTCAAACCCCAAGCGGTCACCGGCGATTGCGATAACAATAGAAAGGCTATTGTGTCTCGTTTTTCCACGATCCAAGGATCTATCAGATAAAAAAATTTATAAACTTGCATAGGATGTGTGCTAAGTAATTTAACAATTTTAATACTTCAAACCGCAAGCGGTCACCGGCGATTGCGATAACAATAGAAAGGCTATTGTGTCTCGTTTTTCCACGATCCAAGGATCTATCAGATAAAAAATTGTATAAACTTGCATAGGATGTAGCGTAGCTACTCATCTAATATATAAAATTCTCGTGTCACAGTTTTCGTTGCCATACTCCTCGGAAACGGCTTGACCGATTCTCATGAAATTATGTGAGCATATTGTGAGGATATTGGTCTGAGAATCGGCCAACATCTATTTTTCATACCAAAAATTATTTAAATGGCAAAACAACGTTTGCCGGGACAGCTAGTAATATAATATATTATTATCATAATTATTGACAGCTGTTTTGACAATTCAATTTCAAATCCATTCAAATCGATACTTAGTGCGCCATCTATCGATTAATAAGTATAACTAATTAAAAAGACACTTATTGACTTTGTTTTGTTTAAATGCTCTTTTTAAAATAACTTTATTTTAATTCTATATTTTGTCTATTAAAATTTTATAAAGTAGTTAGTATAGTATTCGATCTGTATATAAAGTAGTAAAGTATAAAGTAAAGCGATACCGTCGCCTCCGCGGTGCTGACCGCCGTGTATATTTAAACAAAGTGTTGTTATACAGTATAAAATTATTATTATTATTAGTATATCCACACCTATGCCTTGTACTATTATGTATTCTGTGCCATGAGACATTGGTGACCTTAACACGACGTGGTAATGATGAAGACGATGATGATGATGATGATGATGATGATGATTATGATGATGAATATGAGTTGCATAGTAGCATATGTTTTCTGTTCTTAAAACAACGCCGAAACTCCCAAACGTGTATCTATAAGGAGTCAGGAGTTCTCTCAGCATCTTCGAAACCATGGTATACCTTGACCCAATATTTGACTTTTTGGTAGCATATTCTTAGTACACTTCACATAAAACCAAAATCACCATATGTTTCCATATAAATTTCGAGGAGTTCCCTCGATTACTCCTGGATCCCATCATCAGGTCACCACTTTGTGAACATGGTACCAAATTGGAGTAAAACCAAATACAACAAAGCAAAAATTTTGAAAATCGGTTCACAAACGGCGGAGTAATCGTTGAACATACAAAAAAAAAAAAAAAAAAAAAAAAAAAAAAAAAAAAAAAAAAAAAAAAAATATCCACAGCCGAACATATAACCTCCTCGTTTTTTGGAAGTCGGTTAAAAAACGACGAAATTGATTGCGATGAACGTTGCCATGGTGACATAATTATTTAGTCACTTCAATAAAATAATACGGGCGATATACTTTATAATATAATGGCAAAGAAACGTTTGCCGGGACAGCTAGTAATATATATAATAGTTTTAAATATTTTTATTTATTTATAATTTAAAAACTCCTCACCTGCTAGCCAACAGTATATTCCTAGCCGCTAAATCTCGATGGACGAAGCGGCGTCGCTCGAGGTAGCGCATACCGGCCGCCACCTGCCACGCCCACAGCCGCAGCTCGTGCGCGCCGACCTCCGCCCGGTGTCGCGTCACGTACGCCAGTAGCGAGCCCAACGGTACTAGCTCTTGAACCATGGCGAGCGGGGGACCCTGGATAACATTAGAGGGTTAGCAAACTAAAGATTTGTCAAGGTTATAGACTCTCTGACATCGCACATCTTCAGCACGCAGCGACTTGACCCGGAGGCCGGACGGACACAATGGGGGCTACCGCGTGTGAATTTTCCGCTAGAGGCGCTAGTGTCGCGCGAGGTCCAAAAACATCTATTTTGTACTAGTTTAGCGTTCTTCGTGACACAAATTTAATTATTTACGCAATTTACCTGTTGAAAAGCGATCTCCTTCTAAAATTATCCCTAAAAGTATTATTTAGCGATCAATGTAATTATGCTTTGGGAGCGAAATTAAGAAAAGAAATAATAATCGTTCGGTTTTTAAAAATAAATTAGCAAAAATAAACCTGGAGATATTATTTAAATTTAATGAAATAAATGAGATTCTAGATTACTATAAAGTCGACTTTATTAGCTATACTTCGGACCTTAGTCGACAGTTGCGCCATCTAGTGAGCTAAAAAACGGTAGCCCCCATTACACACACACAAACTCACCAGGCACACGCCAATAATCCGCACGATGCATCTATGTCGCAACGCCATCATGAGTTTGGCCTCAGCTAGGAACTCTCGGCGGTTGGCGTCGTGTTGAGCGTGCAGCGTCTTGACCGCGACGGGCGCGCCGGCGTACAGCGCGCGAACTACCGACCCGAATTCGCCCTCGCCGATCACCGCGCCCAGCGTTAGATCGTGGAGGGGAATGAACTCTGGAATGGAAAGCAAATTTATGTAATACCCGCTGTACACTCTCGCCGAGAGCTTTTGGGCGAGAGTCTCGTGCGAGAGCCCCTTGCCCGAGTGCGATCATGTACATTCTCGCTTAGTTCAATCGCAGTTAAGAACTCAGAGAAGATGGACGAAAACGACCATTCACCATTCACCATGTATCGAAAGATATCATTGTAATCCAAAGATTTATAATCATATTTAATTTTATTTCTCACAGATTATGACTGATAATGACGTTTATTATTGTTATTTTTCTGTTCTACACTGTCCAACGGCGGGACTAGTACTGAAAGACGCGAGAGTGTACAGTAGTGCGCTCGTTTTCCTCACGAGACCCTTTGTCTCGGGCGCAAAATACCGACAACGGACCGAGAGGGTCCGAGACAGGCGAGACGAGGCAAGCGCACCCATTTACACTCTCGCACTCGGGCCACCTCGCTGTGTCTCGGCGAGAGTGTACAGCCGGCTTTACACTAGCGACCCGCCCCGGCGTCGCACGGGTAAAAATATATAGCCACTGAAAAAATGAATAAAATCGATAGCCTTATGTGTGCCAAATAACATAAAAATTGCTCCAGTAATTCGCGAGATAAGCCCTTTCAAATAATTTCCCCCGTTTTTTCCACATTCTCCTATTAGTCTTAGCGTGATAAAATATATTTCTTCAATAAATGGGCTATCTAACACTGAATTTTTCAAATCGGACCAGTAGTTCCTGAGATTAGCGCATTCAAGTTTGCCTTTTCAAATTATTTTCCCCGTTTTTTCCATATTTTCCTCTATTTCTTCGCTCCTATTAGTCTTAGCGTGATAAAATATAGCCTATAACATAGATAAAGTAAGCCTTTAGTCTTCCTCGATAAATGGGCTATCTAACACTGAAAGAATCATCAAAATCCGTTGTGTAGTTTTAAAGATTAAAGGGAACAAAGGGACATGAGGGAAAAAAAAGCTACTTTGTTTTATAATATGTAAAATTTGCGTATCCTCCTTTCGGGCCCATAATTTACAGGGCGTAACAAAACAAAGTGATAATATGTTAGGGTGAGTATGGGTACCCTATAGTACAGTATAGTAGAGTTCGTTGTGAAGTAGCAGCGCTGAAAGAGTAACTTTGTTTTCATATTTGTATGGAAAAATTAATGACGCGCAGGCGCTTGCTCATACAAATCACAAAAAATATTTGCTACTTTAACGCTGCTACTTTCACAGTTAACTCTATATAAGGAACACATACACACCATAAAGTGTTATAACTTATAACTTAAGTTTTGTTACATCTTGTATAAGAAAATAATATACTCAAAAATGTTTGAAAGTAGAGTTGCCAGGCGTCGAGATAAAAGGACATAATAAAAAATTTTCGTAGTCCTTTGGAGGATCACTTGGTGAAACTAAATGAGATATGAGTACAGGCTTAAAGTTTTGTGCTCCTATATTTCATAACAACTCATCTTTCTGACTTTATTTAACGAATTAAGAATTAAAATTACCTTGCAGCGTAGACAGCTGGCCATCAGAATTAATTGATATTTCGTTGTAGTTCTCCGCTAGGGTAGCCACCATGTTGTTATTGACAGGCACTTTGTAAGTATCGTTGTCTGCTTCATCGTTGTTATTCATAGTATCGTTGTTAAAGTCAGATGAGAAGGACAGATTCCGTGCGAGCAATTCAAACGAAGTGTTGTTTGGACTTTGGTTGTCGTTGAGTATGTCGTGTTTCACCAGCGATAATGACTGATTCAGCGGTACTTTGCTCGGTGATTTCTTTGTTCGAGGCATTGTTGAGAACTAAAACAATTTAAATAATAAATATTATTATGTAAGTATTTATAGATTACATTTCTATTTACTACAGACTGAATTGACTAAACACTTTTTAAGTTTCGTACACAAGTTTTTTTTTTTTTTTTTTTTTATATAAAATACTTCTATAAGTATTTTATAATTATTACAATCTAGCCTAATTAAGACTAATAAGTAATTTTACATTAACTTAATCTGCTAGGTAGTTAATCTGCTAGGTAGAAAAGAGGTAGGTAGGTGCTCGTACACAAGTAAGGACATATTATTACGTTGATTATTAATAGATTTTTTTTTAAATATTGGAACGGAGTTCCTTATCGCGCGTTGCCAAAGGGGGCTAGACCGAAAACGTTCTAACGACACTTTTTTATTGACTGATCTCTATTATACAAGTACGAGGTCAGTGTTTTTATTAGTACCTGCACGGTAGGGGCAGAGGGCGTTGATAGTATTCCTGTGCGTCAACTAGATGGCGTTTTTTGAGAATAAACAGCAACGTGTAATTAGTATTCATGGGCGTCAATAGATGGCGTTTTTTTAATATTTTTTTTTGTATATATTGTATTATACAGATTTTGAACATAAGAAATAACTTCGTTCCGTTCGGGTGTCCCTTGAAACCTCTGAAGTTTTTTTGTAGCTTTACTGTTTTATCAACACTGCATCAACATAATATAGAAACTGTTTTAATCGGACTTTAGAATCAATCTACAGTACACAATACTATTTATGAATGAAAACATGAAGGAAATAAATACCTCTGGCAATGGTGGTTTGGGTTTAGGCGGCACAGGTGCGGTCAGTTTAGTGGGCAGTCCGTCCGGCACAGTGCTGTAGTGCTCTATTAGCCTCTCCAGCGATTCCAGATACGGACCATCATCAATAAACAACCAGTCTCCCTGAAAAAAATAATGATTCGTTTGTTGGGTCCAAATCACATTGACGCCCAGTTCGAGCGTTTTTACACCATTTTTGCCTGTAATACCTCAATATGACCTCAATCGTGGGAATCGCAGACACAATAGATTTTCAATTGTTATGCGACAGCCGGGTGCCGCTTGGGGATTGAGAAGAAGAAAACTTGATGGCATTTTCATATTACATTTCACGCGTCGACGGTTCCATATTTTCGATTGACAATAATATGATATTGTGTCGTGCCGCTTCTCTACGCTAGTGCAAATCGATACTGTAGGAATGTACACAAACAACGAGAAATTTAGTTTTACTAGCCTGCGTTTCACTTACACTCGTTCAGTTTACTTGAAACTGTATATTGTTTGTAGCAAAAAAAACTAAGTAACAAATCAAAATAGATAGTCACCTCTTTCCTAATAATAAAGTTGTACGGTGTGTTCTCACTGCGCATAGTCAGTACGTAGGCTCCAGTGTTTCTCTCACTGTACCGCACTAGGTACACCCCGTCAGACGCTTTGTCCTGTATATTGTTCTGTTTGCAGTACTCCTCTAGAGTTTTGACTGCCTCCTCTCGGTTTAATGTACCGTGGTACCATAGATTCTTAGATGTGTTAGGCGGGCCAGGTTTGTGGTTTTCTGTGAAAACAGTTTTCAGATTATAACATACTAACAGCCGCACTTTTACAGATTTAATAATTGCTTATCGTTAAATGTCTCTTACTGTGGCCATTAATTAATAATACACAGTTGGCAACTTATTCAGAGACCTTTGTCTAAAGCGTTGGAAATGATACTAGCGAGGCAAAGACTAAGATATTGATAAATATTTTTTTACATTTTGAGGGAAACAAAATCGCTGCTTAAGGCGAGGATCAACCCCAATTTGTTATTCCGTGACTCCCGGTTTACCGTTTACCTAGTTCCAATATAATAACGAAATGTAAAAAAAATGAGATATAAAGCACAATATTTAAAAGACTTTAAACCATAAGTAAACATTTTTATAAAACGTAATACTTCGGCAGTAATTAATTTACAAACTCACCTCCGACAAAAATCTAATTCATCGAAATATAAGTATTAACTAGGATAATTATTAATTATACATTTTATTTGAATAAATTGTTAGTAAATCTATATTAAAACTAGCTGTCCCGGCAAACGTTTCTTTGCCATAATATTATAAAGTATATCGCCCGTATTATTTTATTGTAGTGACTAAATAAGTATGTCACCATGGCAACGCCCATCGCTATCATGGTCGTCGTTTTTCTCGAGTTTTATTCAACAAATGCACTTATCAATATAATAAGTACCGAGTAGCCGATTCTCAGACCCACTGAATATGCATATAAAATTTGGTAAAAATCAGTAAAGCCGTTTCGGAGGAGTTTGTGGACTAACATTGTGACACGAGAATTTTATATATAAGATATTCTGAACCGAACAATTTTTTTTCTTAATATTTATTTCCGAAGATATTTACAAAAAAGATGAAAAATAGAGAAGATCCGCCCCTAGTACTACAGTTTCGTGCTAAGCTAAAATGAATCTTATTGCGATGCGTATACGCTTGGTCTTTGGTCGTGTGCAAGGTTATCGTTTTGGATTGAGATTAATCCCTGCCTTAAGCAAAACAAGTTACATAATATTAACTTACTTAACATGTGATAGCAGTCCGTATGTCCGTTGTGTTTGGCGAGCTGAGCGGGCGTGTCCTGTGATAGCGTTCTCGGGTGGGCAGGTGCTTTCAGTTTGAGTAAAACCTGTAATGAAAATAAATACGTGAATAATTATGTATTAATAAAATTGTGTAGTACGTATAAACTCGTGCTTAATCCTTCGCTACTTGTATTTTCGCTCACGAGGATAGATACTTCCAAAGCTGCTATGCGGGCTCTACACTCGCGGCGCGAATTACGGCCGCGATTCGCGCCGTGAACACGATTCGAACAAATACGAAGCCGCGAACAGCCGCGAAACCCTCCACACTCGCGGTTCGCGGCCTTTCACGCCGCGAGTGTAGAGCCCGCACTACACTACAGGCGCGAAACACAAATTTTAATGATAGTTTAAGAGATAAGTAGAAATGTGAATAGGGAATATTACGCAAAGGTCGGAAAAGAGGGCGCTACTAAGTTACTAACACATAAAGTGAATAATCTATTATTAATATTAAGATAGATAATTTATTTATTGATTCACCAACAGAATCACATTTAATAAAATACAAAATGATACAACTGACTTTTTTTATGGATGAAATGTATTCCAATGAAAGGTGAAATATAATATAATAGAAGAGAAATATTGAAAGAAACGTTATATAGCGCTTAACTGCCAGACTATACATAGATAAGTGGTAGTTTTACTGATAAGTGATAACGAATATTACCTTTATACATTCAATGTGTCCTCTCTGTGCGGCGTCGTGCAGGGGCACTTTGCCGGTGGGCGCGTGCCTCATCTGATAGTTGGCGCTCCCTTTCGTTATCAACAGCTCTGTTGTTTTCGGCAAGTTGTTCTGGCATGTGTACTGAAAGAGATAAGTAGAGATTAAGATCCTGTTAAGCCGGCTGTACACTTTCGCCGAGACACAGCGAGGCGGCCCGAGTGCGAGAGTGTAAATGGGTGCGCTCGCCTCGTCTCGCCTGTCTCGGACCCTGTCGGTCCGTTGTCGGTATATTGCACCCGAGACAAAGGGTCTCGCGAGGAAAACGAGCGCACTACTGTACACTCTCGCGTCTTTCAGTACTAGTTTCGCCGTTGGACAGCGTAGAACAGAAAAATAATAATAAACGTCATTATCAGTCATTATCTGTGAGAAATAAAATTAAATATGATTATAAATCTTTGGATTACAATGATATCTTTCGATGCATGGTGAATGGTGAATGGTCGTTTTCGTCCATCTTGTCTGAGTTCTTAACTGCGATTGAACTAAGCGAGAATTTACATGATCGCACTCGGGCAAGGGGCTCTCGCACAAGACTCTCGCCCGAGAGCTCTCGGCGAGAGTGTACAGCGGGCATTACATATAATCCTCGATGATAGCTTATTCGGATGTTTTATTTTAATAAAAAGGGGGACAAACGTGCAAACGTGTCACTAGCATCAGGCAACTACCGTCGCCCGTGGACACTCGCAACATCAGAAGAGTTGCAGGTGCGTTGCTTCCTACCGGCTTTTTTTACGGCTGGAATAAGGATGTACGCTTACGGAATGCGCTTTGTTATCTATCAATTTATATGAAGTAAACACTTACTTCATAATATAAAGTGATAGTATCATAGTAATAAAATTAATATTTGAGGGAGTTCAATCGTAACGGGAACACAATATGACTGTAACGGAAAAGGAAACAGATTAGGAATTGTCACAAAAATTTAAAATTTTATCCTTGAGACCATATGCCGCAGATATTATGACTCATTATTATAATTTTATTTGGGTTATAGAATGTTTCAATGAAATTGTTTAAATCGAACTACGCACATAGTGGCAGTCATATTGGCATGTCATTTATTAAAACCGTATCTAGTTTATACGTAAAGAATAATATTATAATCAGATCTACAGGGTGTAACAATACAAAGTAATAATACTTTTGCGGAATTTACGCCGGCGTATCTTCGGCCTATTACGCCCGCAATGTATTTTAAACAACCGACGACGCACTATTCCGTCGCGTTCCGTCCGTATTTTGTATGCGTTTGACATTGCGGACGTAATTTACGCCGCGTAACTTCGGCCTAGTGTGTTTAGACACTTACTCTCATAAAAATAGAAATTTGGCACTGTGTATAAGGGATCCACTTTGTAACACCCTGTATGGATATTTTTTCCCTAAAAAAAAAAACTCACATGTAACGGCGTGTACCCGAAGGAGTCTCGCACATTAACAGGAGCCCCGCTCTCTATGAGTTTGAGTAGTATGTCGTTTTCGCCCTTCCTGGCTGCGATGTGTACCGCAGTTTGCCCATCCTGGTTCTTGGCGTCTCTACTCTTGTAACCGCTAGCGAGGATCTGGGAGACGATGCTGCAGTTACCGGCTTCTGTTGCTCTGTAAACAAAGTTACATGAGTTTTAAATGTAAATATATATATTTTTAAAGAAGGCAGGTTGCTGTAGCCCTGATGTTACTTCGACGACGACGTTCACTAGAGTATCATCCCCAACCCAATACTGCTCATAAATTGAACGATATGGTTGGGGTTGGTGCCACGAATTTACTCTGCGGAGCAAGGTGCCGGTTCCAGCTCTGTAGTAGAGCAGGACAGTCGAGGAGAAGGTGAATAGGTGTGTCATCCCCCTCCTCACAGAACCGTGAAAAGATAGATAAACGATAATAGGTATTTTTGATGTATTGCTGAAGCATTATACTCTGGTAAACAAGTGCCATTTTCTTCGAAACCTGATCGCATGCACCAAAAATTATGATTTAGGTCTTATTCGATTTGGAATAGCATCTAGAACATTCTATCAAAATTCCAAGAGGGGCTGAAAAAAAATGCAAAAGTTATAAACAATAAAGTAAACAAAAAAAGGAGGGTTTGGTTTTTTTTTTATATTTCATAAACTATTTAAGATAGTTAAAATTTGAAAATAGATCCTTAAAGAGCAGGAAATTTCCTAAAATAAATCCTAACTTTTGGAACTTTATCAACAATCCTTATAACTTTAATTGAGCGGCAAAAGTAACGGTAAAAACGCATAGTGCGCGTTTCGTGTGATTTGCCGCAATCTGCCACGTGAACTAAAAACATATTTTAACTGATTAAATATTAATATTAAGGAATAAAAAAAAAATTGATACTAAGTAGACATATCAATAAATAAGAATCCGTGAACAAAAATAAATTATCACCATTCGTTTAATTGTTATGCTTTTCTTAATTTGTTAACAGTCACCATTTTAATGTCAACATAAAAACGGGTTTTTTTTTCAAAACAAAAAACACAAATTTATACAATAACATTAAAGGACAGTCTTATAAGCTAATACAATGGTAAATAAACATTCTTATACGACTAATTAACAATAAAAAACGAAAATAAAGTTGTAAAACGAAAGAGACAGCAATAACATTTGCGTGAAACATACTACAATTCTGTGCGAAAGGGACAGCAATAACATAAAATTGAGACAACAATATAGCATATTCTAATAGGAAATTATTCAAAATATAAAAGTGTATAATTAAAAGGAATTTAAAGGAATAAAACCTAGGCTATTATTTACAGGTATTTATATGTCCAATCATTGTTTTTATTTTGTTTTGTTATTGTTGGAAGCCAGATAATATTATTAATATTTTTATTTATAACTAATTAAATTTAAATAATATTTTTTATTGATGAAAAACCCCTAATTACTTTATTTACATGAAAAATTCTTGAATGCCTTTGTTCATAAAAAAGTAAAAAATCAAAATTTTTTAATTTTTCCCTTTTAAGATTAGCTCAAAAGAATTTAAAAAAAGCTGAATTTCTAGTTTTAAAAAAATCAGCGTTTTTATGTTCACATTAAAATGGTGACTATTAACAAATTAAGAAAAGCATAACAATTAAACAAATGGTGATAATTTATTTTTATTGACGGATTCTTGTTTATTGATATGTCTACTTAGTACCATTTTTTTATTCCTTAATATTAATATTTAATCAGTTAAAATATGTTTTTAGTTCACGTGACAGATTCCGGAAAATCACACGAAACGCGAACTATGCGTTTTTACCGTTACTTTCCCCGCTCAATTAAAGTTATAAGGATTATTGATAAAGTTCCAAAAGTTAGGATTTGTTTTAGGAAATTTCCTGCTCTTTAAGGATCTATTTTCAAATTTTGACTATCTCAAATAGTTTATGAAATATTAAAAAAAAAACCAAACCCTTCTTTTTTTGTTTACTTTATTGTTTATAACTTTTGCATTTTTTTAGCCCCTCTTGGAATTTTGATAGAATGTTCTAGATGGTATTCCGAATCGAATGAGAGCAAAATCATAATTTTCGGTGAATGAGATCAGGTTTCGAGGAAAATGGCACTTGTTAATCAGACTACATATTAATGTATTCTCCAGATATGACAAAATGCCCAGACGTTTCGGGCATTTTGTATATTTCAAATTGTAAAGTATTTTAGTTGGCCTACATACCCGTCCTATATCTTGGACACAAAGATAATATACGAGTATGCGTGACAATTCTTTTGAGAAACTCCGAAAAAAGCCTATAGGTAGGTAACTAGGTACACCGACCATACTTATTTCCTTACAAATAAAGATATACCCAATGTTTACAGAAAATATAGCTTAAAGTATGTAACATAACACAAACCACAAACGTTAAAGGGCCCACCCTGTGGACCTTATTAGGTTTTCTTAAATCCAGGAACTTCCTGTTTATTATGCACCACGATCTAAAAAACTATCGTCACAAAAATAAAAGGTAAACATCTTAAACTATTCAATTCCGCGTCTGGTTTTGAAGGCTATCCATTAATATTCATGTAATAAAATATGAATTGGGGTTATTTTATTTTCTCGAGAGATTAACAATGTATTCTGCATTTTAACATTAGTCATATCAAATATTTTGAATATCTTTATACATCTAGTCTGTTAGTACTTAGTACGATGAATCATTGTATGTAGTGAATCATGTAATTACAATACAGCCTCCTTACGACCTACTGTTTGCCCGTTAAATTAGATTGTGAAGATCATTCAAGGTTGTTTTTTTGTTTCCATGCAAATTTTACGACAAATAAAAACATTCGGCGACGCGATTACGTAATGTTCGCTGACGTCTTAATTCTGATAAAACTCCAAAGTAAAAGAAATCTGAAAAATTCAAAACTGCTAGTCGGGGTACCTAATCGCCATATTTATAATATGCATACATAATTTATATTATAAATGCGAAAATGTGTCTGTCACCTCTTTACGCCCAAACCGCTAAACCGGTTTTGCTAAAATTTTGTATCCATGGACATAGGTACTTTTCATCCCCGAAAAAAAAAACAGTTCCCGCGCGATAAAAGAATTTTGGCGCAACGGAGTTGCGGACGCCTTCTATTTAAGTAGGTACTAATAAATACAATACCTACCAAACACCAATAGTGCCCCCCTGCGGGTGCACACACTCCGCTCACTGCTGAGTCCTGGTGGGCTATTATGACCTCTTATTTCCAGCCAGTTTACTCTCAAAATATACCGTTTTCGGGCGTAAACTGGCTGGAAATAAGAGGTCGTAATAACCCACCTGACCCAAAAAGACCTAAAAACCGAAAATTGCGCCTTCCCCTTCTACATATTTTTGAATCCACAAGTATTGCTCGGTATATATTAAGTGAAGGTTTTGATATAAAACCCATCAATCTTCACTAAATAACTACTTAAATCTTAAGTAATCATTAAATTACTGCGGCCTACGAAATAATAAGGTATCGAAACCGTGAAATAGCCGTAAAAAGCGGTTCCGAATCATGGTCAGCGTCCACATTATTGATATTGGTCGTAAACACTGGAGCAGGAAGTCACAAATAAACCTGTCACTACTCACTGCATACGCATCACTTATGTGCAATAAGCAATATTTAAGGCCAGTCACCCCTTTTGTCCTCTCAGCCATCGATTACCATACTCGTATTTCAGAGTACTTATTAAATTTATTTCAGAGCCTATAAATTTAGATACTACATTTAACATTGGATACTAAAATTAACCAGGCAATGAGTAGACAGGTCAAGCTGATTGTAAGCATAGCCGTGACCCATGGACACACGTGCTCTAGTGTTTAGAGTTCCTAGGGCTTCTAGGGGCCTCTATGGGCCTAGGAATGTCTCCAAACTCTCTTGTAAAACGGCCTGCGATATACAATATACTAGATGACGGCCGCAACTCAGTTACGCCAGTATTCGTTTTTCGCGAGGGAACCGTAAATTTTTCAGGGATAAAAACTATCTCATGTACTTTCCTGTGACTCAATGCATCTATGTATATGCCAAATTTCAGTCAAATCCGTTCAGCGGTTTGAACGTGAAGAGGTAACAGACGGACGGACAGACAGATAGACACACTTTCGCATTTATAATATTAAGTATGGATTCGGGGTATGAGAATCATGATCTTTCCCCATCAGGCAACATGTTAATATCATAAAATTGGCCGAGTGTGTTTTTTAGGGTTTCGTACGCAAAGGGTAAAAACGGGACCCCAAACTGAGACTTTGATGAATGTTCTTCTTCCTGACCTTCCTGTCCATCTATCTGTTCGTATGTTTGTCCGTCTGTCTGTCCGTCTGTCTATCTCCGGCTATAACTCAAAAACGATAATAGCTAGAGCGTTGAAATTTACAGAGATTATGTATTTCTATTGCCGCTATAACAATAAATACTAAAAACAAAAGAAATTAAATATTTTAGAGGGGCTCTCATACTTGACTACCTTGACTAACTTGATTTTTTTGTTTTTTTGATTGCTCGATATCTATCATAGCATAAGGTAGGCTGAAATGTTCACAAATACTTAGTTGTATTTATACTTTAATAATTAAAAATAAATTTTTAATAAAATAAATAATTAATAATTATTTTTTAAAGAAGAAAGGGCATATCGTCCAATCTAATGTAGCACTTTGAGACATACGCCAAATGAAAGGGCTTAAAAAGTTAAACATTTTATTGTATGACGAAAAACCATGTGAGAAAAAAGTTAATGAGGGTAGAAAGTAAGAAAAATCACATAAAACACCCTATATTATTGCATCAATTTATAGTGTTGCTGGTAAGGAATGACTTCTGGAAAGTAATCGTATATGGAAAACTTGTGGAAAGTGTTGTATTTTAGTATATTGTTTCATATTTTTAAGAAACGTATGGGAAAACAATAAAACCTTAAAAATCTAACCTTTCCTGGATTTAACCGTGCATCGTTACCTTGGAGAATTTGTTTATAATAAGCAATACTAGCGAATGGTGCAATAATACAGGGTGTTTTATTTTTCCTAAGAAATAAAAAAAACACCCTTTATTATTGCACCATGCGCTAGTTTTGCTAATTATAAACAATTTCTCTAAAGTGATATTAAACGAAAAAATCAGGCAAAGGTTCGATATTCAACATTTTATTGTTTTTTGTATGAAAAAAATCAAGTTTGTTGTATGAGAGCTGTATGTTTGTTGTAAAATATTAAATTTATTTTGTTTTTACAACTTTTTAATAAGCTTTGAATTTTGATCCATATTTGTCTTACATTCGACCAAAGTTGTCTAAAAATAAACACCAAGAATTTCGTCTAGGCACAGTCGACCTGTTGCTTGAAAGACTTTATAAGGTCTCGTTTTATATAATATTATACCCCAAAAAAAAACATAGAATATCATTGTTATACCCATACAGTTCTGTGAATGCATTCTATAGCGGTACACAAAACTCAAGAGAGGTAGGTATTATACAATATTTGGATTTTTTGTTTAATTTTCAATTAGGGGTTATAGGGATCTTTGACTTTTCACCAATGTGTTCATGATAGCCTGAAAAATATCCGGGTTGACCCAAGACCCAGAAGTTGGTTTGTAAATCTGTACAAAAATGATATAAGTAAATTATTAAAAACCTAAACATTTTAACGCAACAGCCATTAGAGAAATAGAAAAAAATCGTTAAAATGTTAGTACAAATATTTCAATATTTTGAGCCCCAAAATTTTATAAATGAATGGAATGAATGGAAAAGAATCTACAAATAAATTTTTTGCAAAAACTACTAAGCCATACTGGATCATTTTTGAAGACTGGCTTGCTATCCTCCAGTCTCCAAGCTAAGTGCCATGTGGTCCTAGGCATCCCCCCCATACCCTCCGAGTACACAGACGGCTGAAACTAGCATAGCACAAACCCACTAGAACTACCCCCCTGATGATTGAGTACTTTTTTTTACATTGATGAGTCTCTTCTCTTTTAATGTTAACTTATTAAATTATTAACTATGTAGCTAATATATTTTAATAACAATAAATTTGTTACTGAGTTTTTAAATATTTCACTCTTTCCTAGTATGTCACTAAAATTTAAATACTGTTTTTTACTATTTTTTTCATACGTGACAAGACGGACAAACAGACGAACAGATAGATGGACAGACAGACGGAAGACGGGCAGACATCAAAGTCTCAGTAACAGGGTCCCGTTTTTACCCTTTGGGTACAAAACCTAAAAAAAACACACTTTTGAAAATCGGCCAATTTTAGAAGGTCATAGCGAGGCAATGATTGGATATAGATACAAAGTGTAAAGGACGAAGTCCGAGCGCACCTCGGAGGGGTCAGGACTTTTAGTATGTTTATCTCCTAACTAGTCTTAACAAAGTACCGAAATCAAAATTTCTGCTTTCGACTTTTCCAAGCAGACCCCCATTTTGGGCATTCGTTTACTAGGCTACAAATAATACGACGCGATTCTAATCACTTGAGCTCGAGTAAGAAAAATTAAGGGCAATTTGCGTCTCCCACCGTAATAGAACTTCCTCCTTCAACAGCTATTAGCTTTGTGACGATAGTCGACATCATCACATTCCTCGTGTACAGTCGCGAGCACACGCGGTGTACCCCTTTAGTGGACATTATTTTGTTAGCAATAAGGTTTAAAGTGAACCCTCAGTGCCCATTACTAGTCTATTATATTATTCATTTACTTTTTTAATGACAATAGTAGGTATAATTTATATTGTAGAAAGTATATTTTTGATAAATGTGATTCTATAATATTATGATATAATATAATAATATCAATGGACGCTTCGCACCACGTCAGTCTGACCCTGTGCTAAGTACCTGGAGAACTTGTGTTACGGGTACCAGACAACGGAAATATATTTAATACTTTTATATACTATACATATATTTAAGATTTTTATTATATATGATACACATATTTGATACACATCCAATATCCATGACCCCTGAACTTGTGTGTCTGTCTGTCTTTTACCTCTTCACAGCTGACTAAACCGATTTTGCTGAAATTTGGTGTGGAGATACTTTGAGTCTCGGGAAAGGAAATGGGATAAGTACTTTTATCCCGGAAAAAAGTACGGTTTCCGCGCGATAAAAGAATTTTGACGCAATGGAGTTGCAGGCGTCATCTAGTAAATAATATTATGTATCTTTTAAAAGACTAGAGATCACTCTAAGGGCCCTTAGGTCGAAATTCAATCATGAATCCACTTAAAAAGTTTAACTTTTAACTTTTTGCTCTCAGACTTGCAATTTGAATAATAAATATTATGTAAGTTTTTGCCAATATAATAAATGATAACATAAACTTTGTACCACATGGATCTTTGACCACTGCCTTTGGGCAGAGTAATATGGACTGAACTGAATTTCATAATAATCTATGTTATGGAACTTCTTAGGTATAAAACTCATAACTTTATTCAACAATATGGTAGCTCTTGCATGCACATAAACTTTAACTGTAGCAAATATTGTAGATATAATAAAATGTGTCTACCTTAAAATATAAATAACTTCAGAATTAATGTTTTTTATATTATGCCTACGAGGAACTCTTAAAACATGTTTTGATTCAAAAACTAAGCTCAGTATACTAAGCTACACTACAATGCAATACTACCAATTTAAGAATAAAATTTAACTTTATGAAGAAACCAATAACACATTGATTAATCCTTCGTTCTATTGTTCTCGTGGCCTCATGTAGCCACTTGGGAGTTGAAGCGTTAAGTCAAGTATAAATATTTGCTTACATTTAATCTTGAATAATAGTGAGAAAAATAATTTAAGGAATATATGAAAACTTGTAAATAGGTAAATTGTTTACTCACCGATGCAGCAAATTTGTGGTGCCTTGTGTTCGCGATTCATGCGGTGGCGGGTTTCCCTTGCACACCACAGACAGTCTCGTAGCCAGGCCATTGGAGTCACCTCGGTAATGTTGTATCAACATATCCAAGCCATGTACTGTTGTATGTTCCTCGATTGAGAAGAATGCGTCTTCACCATGTCTTCTTATTTGATAATGTACTACTTCACCCTACAAAAATTAAAATTAAGATAGACAGAGTATTAGGTTTTAAACATACTACTTTTATCAAATCAGTATAAAATACATACAAAGTAAAATGTCATTATGAAACTATAGCTACGCTAGTTTCGTTATGTTGCAAAATGTTTGCGCTCTATTACAAATACTTATTTGCTTACAAAGCATTGATATTATTAGTTAAGTGTTTCAATATTTACATTAATCACTACTTATATCTATAATATTATTGTCACCTAAAACATACTTAATAAATATTATGATCTAAAATTAGTAGAACAGTAAGTAAGAAAATAGTAAAGTCATGTAAATGCTGAAGTAGTGATATGAGTTGATGTATTGAGGTTAAGTCAAGTTGGATTAGGTTTTACCTGGTGTAGTACTGATAATACAAAGTCTCCCGGCGACGTATTACTTTCCCGTACCAAGAAAACACCATCTTCACCTTCTGCAAAACAATTTTACTATAGGTATTGTTTATCACATTCAGAGTTAGTGATTTGCAATTGTATAATGTATGTACCTTCTTTGAGAAGCCTTTCCGCAGTTTCTCTAGATATTTTTCCATGAAACCAGTTTACGTTGTCTTCTCTATTCATTCTCAACAAAAAAGAGTTTGTCTGAAAAGTTAAACCTGTTCAACAAGTGTCACATTCACAGATGATTTAACTTTTTATCAACATCCTTTGAGTAGACAATTTTGTATAATCAGCACATTTCACCAAAGAAAACCCATTTGAGTATCACTCTGGATATGAAATACTTTTTAAAAGTAAAACAAACTTTGGAAGAAAACAAAAGAACTTTGTTTGTACTTTGTCGAAAACTGAGTAGCCTAATGTCAAAATGCAAACTTCAAACTTGTCGAAGTTTCCACTAGAGTGGGACGGTTGCCTCTTTTCGATACTTTAGTAATTTTCTGTTTCTTTCTATCTAGCAAAAGGAATGTATAGAAGCGTGTCAATTTAGGGACGCTATAAAATAGTATCTTCTATCGCATTTTAACTTTATATTAACAGCTACGATAAAAAGGGATAGAAATAGTAGAGCATACATTTACGCTTCTTGCGTATTACGTAGAGACTGGAACGTCAAATGTTTTATTTCGTGGACGATAAAAATAACTTCCATGCAAAAATTAATAATAATAATATTATCGCTTACATCGCAACTTTGTAAATATTTAATACAAACATAATTTCTTACCTTCAATAATATGAATGACGTCATGGTTGTTATCATTCCAACTTCCCAATTTTTTTATACAATAATTATAAGGGTGCAAAGAACTGCTTATTTATATTTTATACGCTTCTTATTACTACACATTTTATCATTTTCACGTAATATTCCAAAGAAATACAATAATTTCGCAGAGAATTAGTTGCGAGCGGTGTGCGCGAAGCGAGCAACCGGCAGACAGGCGCGGTATCCCCAACTCTGCCTTCCAACGAATGACTCATAGCAAGGTCAATTCCGAGAAATGAATCACCAGCGCACTCAGTTCAGCAATGCCATATATTGTAGTACGCATTCCCTCGCAAGTCGCAACATATTACATTTTGTAAATAAGACACAATGGAGTAAAGATACCTAATAATTAGATAGATAGAACTTAGTCTATAACTCTAGACTCTATTATGGCTTTGATTACTTAAGCAAAAGGCATGAACTCGATAATAACATAAAGTAGCGAATAGTGATACACTGAAGACGAAGTAATACATTTAGTAGTTAGTAATACAAGAGATTACTGGATTAGTAAGAAAATCTATATAATTTCAAATTTGCCCTGTTACCTACCTCAAGAATTTGGAGCTCTACATTAAAATATTTTGGAAAGTTTACAAAACAGTTGGGAAGTACTCACTAGGTAAAATGTACTTATAAGTACAGAAATATACAAACGCATTCATGCTAGCTTTAGCCTCAACTCTTCTTGTCATTTAGGCTTTAGACCATCTATCTACTTATATAGGTAATAGGTATAAGTAACCTTTTTTGCTGTGAGGTTTCCAAACATGTAGAGCGAGTAGTGCAGTAGAGCTGCGCCATGTTTAGAAAGTAACATATTAAGTGCATGGTGTCTAACGAGCATTGGCAAACCTGTTCCCAGGTTTGTTTACCCTCGACTGTTTATTTACTTTCATTCGTCTGCTATAACCTGTCCACAAGGCCCTTCGGTCTATACTTTGAGATCTACCTCAGACTTCGGACTCTACGAGCGTCCATAATCCTTATGTCATCGGCATAGAGGTCCTTTTAGAGACCAAATAATTCTGAATAGACTAGGGACTAACAAAAAATGTCTAGGAAGAGCTAGACATTTTTATATTGTGTAAGGTATTAAGTACTTAAATTATTATAATGTTTTGTGTCTGCCAGCTGTCTTCGAAATTTTCATTGCGTATTTTCGCGCTATGATATTAGGTATTAAGTACATACTACATTTTAATTTTTAACCAGTACTTCGATGGCATTAGTGACTAGTCCCAGCCACATCCATAAAGGTAGGTAGTTAAATGCGAAAATCAAAACCTATAAACGTTATTGAATGGAGATACATTTGTATCCCGGGAAAACTATATTTTTATTATGGCCTAGGTATAATAAGATTATTAAGTTTTATGTCCTAGAAAATTTCTGATGAAATTATAATAATTTCAATGTTTGATAGAGCTGCGCTTATCAGTTTGGTATCGACTAATGGTATTATCAGTTATCACAGATTTCAAAAGGGTATAACAACGATGTTCGTTTTATCTATTTCATTTTAGCAAGTCTAGATAGTTCCCTATCGCGATCTAGTCTGTTCTCCATGAGGTGATGATGATGAAGCATGTCGTCAAGGCAGCCAGGGTCGCGGGGATTGCGTACAACACTGACTCACTACTTTCTACCGTGAGCTGCCAGCGGTCAATGACATTTGCGATTTTATTTGGAGTTTTTTTTCGAACCTAAATTACTATTATGACGCATAGACTAAAAACGAACTATTAATCATGGCGCCTATTGTAATCGAACTGTTCAATGTTTTGTAAAGTTACATTAGACCGTAGAAAAATCGTGAGAGCAACCGCCAACCGCGCTTAGAAAATTATAGATATTGAAAGTCTCGCTAAGAAAGGATTTTGAATAATTATTTTACTCCCAAGGGGTTAAAATTTAATCCCTTGGGAGTAATGAAAGTTTGCATGCATAAAGCGACCAAGAAAGGATTTTGATAAATTCCACCCTTTAAAGGGGATAAAATAGAGGATGGAAGATTGAATACAATAATAGGTACTTCTGGACGCGAGCGAAGCTGCGGGCAAAGGCTAGTAGGTACCAGAATAACGTACGTAGTACTTACTACCTGAGTGAGAATAACTAATTACTTAATAGGTAGGTACTTTATAATTATTGTATTACGGTATTTTTTTTGGCCCAAACTATTTCATACAGTACTACATCTCTACAATAATTAACCTATCTACCTAGACCCATCTACATTTAGGAGCACCTGTTTTCTGGTAGTGGGGATGATATGAGTCATAAAGCATTTCATTAAGTTCTATAGTAACTACTAACTACTCGTACTAAACTAAATGTTGCCCGCGCCTTTCCTGCGATAAAAAAACTTAGATTTTTTTTATTGAATAAGGGGGCAAACGAGCAAACGGGTCACCTGATGGTAAGCAACTACCGTCGCCCATGGACACTCGCAACATCAGAAGAGCTGCAGGTGCGTTGCCGGCCTTTTAAGAGGGAATACGCTCTTTTCTTGAAGGTTTGCAGGACGTATAGGTCCGGAAAAACTGCTGGTGACAGTTCGTTCCAGAGTTTTACAGTGCGCGGCAGAAAGTTACGCGAAAAACGTACTGTGGAAGACTGCCACTCATCAAGGTGATGAGGATGGTATGTTTTTCGCGTGGGTCGATGGCGAAAAGTTGCAGGTGGTATGATTCCGAACAATTCCTCTGAGCACTTCCCGTGATACAACCGATAGAGGATGCAGAGTGAAGCTACATCTCGGCGTAATTCCAAGGGGTCCAAGCTGTTTGAGACACTATGGCAGTCAACAATTCGAGCGGCCCTTCGTTGGATACGATCCAGAGGGAGCAGTTGGTATTTTGGCACCCCTGCCTAGAGATGAGAACAATATTCCATATGAGGCCGTACCTGCGCCTTGTAGAGTTGTAGGCGTTGGTCCGGACTGAAGTACTGTCTCGCTCTGTTAAGAACACCAAGCTTCTTCGAGGCTAATTTGGCCTTAGATACTGCCAAAATGCCAGTATGCCTTTTATTTTTTTCTAACAATTTTTAGATTCAGCTATCCTACGGGGATAAATTCGGTAATTTCCAGTGTATAAAATAAAAACTCTGGTCACTGTTTAGAAAACGTGGTTTTTGTAGAGCCCGTTACGTAGACGTTCTAATAAGACGCAATTCGACAGATCGCTCCGAGCCTCTGAGTCATCCGTATTAACGTAAATGGCTAAACTGAGTTGGAACGCAAGGAAATTAACTAACGTCTTAGATAGCGTCCGACCGAAGCTTCGGCTTTGGTTTCGGCCTAAATAAATACAGCATATTCGACCTCTACATCTGTTTGTAGTTGAATCACGGGCGTATATATAGCTCTGATAAGGGGGGTCCCTAATGTAAAAAAGCGGCCAAGTGCGAGTTGGCTCCGCCCATGAAGGGTTCCGCAGCAGCAAATAGGTAACGTGTTAAGGAAAACAAAAGTATTTTTAGGGTTTCGTACCCAAAGGGTAAAAACGGAACCCTATTACTAAGACTTAGATGTCTGTCCGCCTGTCTCCAAGCTGTATCTCAAGAACAGCGGTTCTTGAGATACAGCTAATTAGCTAGACATCTAAAATTTTCACAGATTGTGTATTTCTGTTGCCGTTATAACGACAAATACTAAAAACATAATAAAATTAATATTTAAGGGAGGCTTCAATAATGGCAACAGGTAGGCACTTGAAAATTTCACAAAATCCTCAATTTTATATGTACTTTAATCTATACTAATTGGGACGAGTTTGATTGTTTGTTTGTTTGAACGCGCTAATCTCAGAAACTACTGGTCCGATTTGAAAAATTCTTTTAGTGTTAGATAGCCCATTTATCGAGGAAGGCTATAGGGCATAGGCTATATAACATCACGCTGTGACTTTTAGGAGCGAAAAAACAGAGGAAAGTGTGGAAAAAACGGGGGAAATTATTTGAAAAGGCTTATTTGAACGCGCTAATCTCAGGAACTAGTGGTCCGATTTGAAAAATTCTTACATTCTTAGATAGCCCATTTATCGAGGAAGACTAAAGGCTATATTTTATCACGGTAAGACTAGTAGGAGCGAAGAAATAGAGGAAAATGTGGAAAAAATGGGGGAAAATTATTTGAAAGGCTTATTTGAACGCGTTAATTTCAGAAATTACTGGTCCGATTTGAAAAATTCTTTCAGTGTTAGATAGCCCATTTATCAAGGAAGGTTATAGGCTATATTTTATCACGCTAAGACTAATAGGAGCGAAGAAATAGAAGAAAATGTGTAAAAAACGGGGGAAATTCTTTAAAATCACTTTCTTTTATCTCACAAACTACTGGAGCAATTTTTCTGCTATTTGGCACAGATAAGAAGTAGACCACGTGAAGAATCATAGGCTATTATTTGTGTATTAATTTAAATGTGAAATATCTAATTTACGCAGGCGAAGCCGCACGGAACGTCTAGTCTATACTTAATATTATAAAGCGGAAGAATTTGTTTGTTTGTTTGAACGCGCTAATCTCAGGAACTACTGGTCCAATTTAAAAAATTCTTTCAGTGTTTGATAGCCCTTTTATTGAGAAAGGCTATAAGTCTATATTTTATCATGCTAATAAAATATAGCCTCTAACCTTTCTCGATAAATGGGCTATCTAACACTGAAAGAATTTTTTAAATCGGACCAGTAGTTCCTGAGATTAGCGCGTTCAAATAAGCCCTTTCAATTAATTTCCCCCCGTTTTTTCCACACTTTCCTCTATTTCTTTGCTCCTATTATAGAGGCTATAATAGGAGCAAAGAAATAGAGGAAAGTGTGGAAAAAACGGGGGGAAATTAATTGAAAGGGCTTATTTGAACGCGCTAATCTCAGGAACTACTGGTCCGATTTAAAAAATTCTTTCAGTGTTAGATAGCCCATTTATCGAGAAAGGTTAGAGGCTATATTTTATCACGCTAAAACTAATAGTAGCGAAGATATAGAGGTAAGTGTGGAAAAAAACGGGAGAAATTATTTGGAAGGGCTTATTTGAACGCGCTGATCTCAGGAACTGTTGGTCCGATTTGAAAAATTCTTTTATTGTTAGATAGCCCATTTATTAGGAAAGGCTATAGACTATTTTTTTATCACGCTAAGACTAATAAAAGCGAAGAAATAGAGGAAAATGTGAAAAAAACGGGGGAAATTATTTGAAAGGGCTAATTTGAACGCGCGAATCTCAGAAACTGCCAGTCCGATTTGAAAAATTATTTCAGTGCTAGATAGCCCATTTATCGAGGAAGGCTATAAGCTATATTTTATCACTCTTAGATTAATAGGAGAGAAGAAATAGAGGAAAGTGTAGTAGAGGAAAATGTGTAAAAAATGGGGGAAATTATTTGAAAGGACTTATCTTGCGACTACTGGCGCAATTTTTATGTTATTTGCCACAGATAAGAAGTAGACTACGTGCAGGATCACAGGCTATTTTTTGTGGACTAATTTGTCTATGAAATATCTAATTTACGCGGGCGAAGCCGCGTGGAACGTCTAGTAATATTATATTGTCGATTAGACAAGTAAGATGGATAGTAATGGGGGGGGGGGGGGTCCGGACCCCCCCTTATATACGCCCATGAGTTGAATCAAACGTAGTGATCATTGGCAAACCAACCTATCCAACGGCTCGCAAAAGGTTCGTTCCCAGAAAGCAAAAAAACGTAATGTCAAAATTGAAAATATCTACTGTTGAATCTAGGTTGAATCCAATAATTTTACTTAGGTACCTAGGTATAATAATATTATGTACAATTCTCGTGCCGCGGTGTTTATTGCAAAGCGCTTTCGAAAGGGTTGAACCAATTTTGATGCGTGTACTTATCATGTCCGCTACATGGGTTATTTGAATTCGCTTAAGGTTAGATAGACAGATAGAAAATTCTTTATTTGTACAACTTAAAACTAAACATAAAAACAAAAACACAATATAAGAAAACTTTGTACAAATAGGCGGCCTTACTGCTTACAGCAGTTTCTGCCAGGCAACCTTTAACTTAAACTACAATAAAAACAAAAGTATTTATTCAATATTATGACTAAATATACTACATAATGACGTACTCGGTACTACATATAAATAATACATATTATAATAGGTACATAAAAATAGTTTATATATACTACATAAAATTTACACAAATATAATATTTGAAAAAAAGATAAGTACATTTATAGCTGTTAGTTATTATGACAGATTTAGATAATATTCCTTAACTCGTTTCTTAAAAGTATTTATAGTTTGTGACTTTTGGATGGTTTCAGGTAGAGCGTTCCATAGGCGTATAGAATAAATAGTGAAGTTTAGTGTGTTTTAAGTGCCTTATAATGAATAATAGCAATGGCAGTCGTTACAGCTTAAACAAAAAATCCAGGCGTGTAGTATTTAAAGATATTATTGTAATATGTGTGTTAAGTGTGTATTGTTCACAATACAGTGTACACTGTACCTACAGGGTAAATAGTACCATCGAGGAAATTGATTCATAGGCAGTTGACGACGGACTGACGGACGGACGGACAGACGGCTTAATATGTCAATTCAATGTTAGCTGTGATCGGTCAGATGGGTTGTAATGCGACCAAATTATTTAGGTCCGCCATCTGCCTAGGAATCAATTTCTCTGATAGTACTATCAGAAAAATTGATTCCTATTCAAATGAGGGACCTACGTAGTTTGGTCGCGTTAAGCCAATCCCAGCCGTCGGATCACAATATTTGCCATTGAATTGACATGATTCGACCAAATGACGTTGGTCTGTCAACTGCCTAGGAATCAATTTAATCGATGGTACATACATACCTACTTCTTGATAATATTAAATGGGAGACATGAAAATAATATTGGCGCAATAAAAGTTAGTTAGGCAATAAAAATGCTCCTTTAACATGGCAAACTTTTATTTTTGAATAAATATACAAAATTTTGAGAGCAGTCAGTTAGTAGGCCGACAAAAGTGCTACTGATGCTTAAAATATCAAAGCTTTTTAAAGATGTATATGTTACGGGTAATGCTAGAAGGTGGAGTAAACCTAGGTTTACCCGGGTTGACTTAGTATTACCCAAGTCTTTTGGGTAAAGTCCGAATAATAAGAAAAATAAATTTTAATTCGGGGCTTACCCATACTCACCTAGGTCTACCCAACTCTGGCTGGTTGGTAATGTTAGGTGTTGCGTAATTTTCGAGTCTGTGGCATTAAACTCGGGGGCCCACGTTCCCCCGCTACTATTGAGGAAATGTTCTCAAGGAATCAGTTTTCCGTACTTTGTCATGATAAACTGATTGATATAGAAAATATATCACCCAAAAAAAAAAAGTTTACGACAGCTTGCAAATGACAGTCGCTTTCAGGAGGCCAGGGTTATAAAAGGTGTAATTGTAAAACAAAATGTGCTACAAAGAAGTGTTCATGCAAAGCTGCAGAAAACTTGTGCAATTCAAAATGTCACAGCAGTTTATTTAGCTTAAATAAATAATTTCAATTTTAATTACAACAACGGCTAATTAGTTTTTGCCATTGAAGCTATTAAGTTTATGTTCTTCGAGAAATTACGTTTGCCTTTGTATGTTTTTTAAATAATAAATGTTTAAAATATCCTTGGATATTCATTTTAGTAATTAATTGGACAAATTTTTAACATTACCCAGCCAGAGTTGGGTAGACCTAGGTGAGTATGGGTAAGCCCCGAATTAAAATTTATTTTTCTTATTATTCGGACTTTACCCAAAAGACTTGGGTAATACTAAGTCAACCCGGGTAAACCTAGGTTTACTCCACCTTCTAGCATTACCCGTAACATATAGGTACATGGATGGTTATACCTACCTATAAAATATTCTTCTATAAAATCTTATAAAAAACATGTCTTAAAAAAGTATTAAGTAAATGAATTAGTATAACTTCCTAATCAATAATAATTAGGTATGATATTTTTCTTTGTGCCTATTTATAACATTTTGAAACTTTGAGTATTGAGTAGTAATTTTATTAAGATGCTGTTAGAAGCATAATAAGTCGCGTATCTTAAATAAATAATACAGATTACTCGTTTTCATTTGACGTAACTTATCATAGGTATAAAAAAAACTATATTATATTTATTTACAACTTACAAACTAATTCATATTAATAAGTCAGGTCCTAAAACAATTTATGTAATCAAGAGCAGAACTTCCTTCACTTTTATACACGAGATTCTCGAATACTCTGTTTTATTCTGCCTAAAAGCGTAAACATCAACAACGCTGTCGAAAAGATAAACCCCTGAGAAAAAATTCATTTAGGTACAATGTATTTGTTTACTACATACCTAAACGTAATGAATGGTGACAATAATTGATAAACGTGAAACAATTTATAATATTATAGGCGACCATAATGAGGGTGGTTTAAACTTAGATCAAATGAATTGAAAGGAGGTTTACATAATTTTATAAGAATTATAAGTCTAACAAAAACAAACATTCCCAAGGGCTTTGGCCCAAAATCTTGGGAAGCACTGATCTAGAATATAAAATTAATTACGTACATGAATTAACTTCGTTACCTACTATCTAAT
The DNA here is from genome assembly GCA_937595015.1 of Polyommatus icarus. Lineage (NCBI taxonomy): Eukaryota > Metazoa > Arthropoda > Insecta > Lepidoptera > Lycaenidae > Polyommatus > Polyommatus icarus. The sequence goes on along the minus strand of OW569329.1, from coordinate 5,605,515 downwards.
ATAGCTTATGATATTATTTTTGTTACTTAAAAAACTAGCGTTGCACTTGAAGAAACTAATTAAAAAGTAAAAAAAAATATGGAAATACTAAAGCACAATATTTTTTCCAGTTCCGGGTGAGGAATATTATTGATTTTGAAGTACCATAAACTAAAGCAGATAATGTAATTTCTTATCACAGCTAATTATAATTATAAAAACTATTAATTTAGATCAAATAGGCACGAAAATCAACAAGTAACAATTAGTATGATATTTACAATACTTACTAATTATAACTAAAGTAAAGAATTAAAGGTGAGAAATATTTAAATACTTACCTATCGTATTGGTATTAGCACCGATAAAAAAACTAAACTTACTTATTTGCTTTTTAAATCACGAATAAAAAAAACTTTACAAGCAATATGGACGGAATAGTAATAGTAGAGTCTTACTAACTTGTAGAAAATAAATACACCAATAATGAGAAACCTCAATTTACATAGGAGCGCCTTCAAATTACGTCGCAAGCAGTGCAGCAGCAGCGCTGCAGCCGCGCGACTTCTATACAAAAGAGGGTCGCGCTGCTGCCGCGCGGCTGCCGCACTACTCACGACTTAATGTGAAGGCAGCCTAAAGGATTCCACATACGGGAAGCCGCTCCAATCGAACTGATTCCAAGCCGACCTGACCAGACTCGTGAACACACACAGGAATGCTCATAGAGAGTCCATCTTTCAAGTCGATCTGCGATAAAATAGAACGATCCCCGATATGAGCCCTAAAAATTCAGCGCCACTTCTCGTCTTTACGTGAGTTGACGGCTGAAAGAACAAAGTACAAAGAACAAGGAGTTAAAACAGCAAAAAAGAAAAAGCCTAACCTACGAGTATCAGTTACTAATCAACTAAACTACGTGTAGCAGTTGTCTTCATCAGCGTGGTCCGAACAGTCTATGGTTCCGTCGCAGAGTTGTGACAGCGCAATGCAGCGGCCGTCGACGCACCGCAGCTCCCCGCTCGGGCAGGGTGACGCATGCGCGCTGTTGTACATCTCCTCGCTCCTCTCCGATAACGTCACGTTCACGATTTCCGACGAATCCGATACGGACTCGTCGCGGTCAACTTGAGGTTCCTGTAAATTGAATAAATTAAAAAAAATTATAGGGCCTGGGCCCGTACCACGAAACCGTTTTGAGACTCAAACAAACGAACGAGAATGCCGCGTCCCACTCTAACAAACGTGAAATGACGTTGTAAGAGCAGGACGCGGCATTCTCGTTCGATTGTTTGAGTTTCGTACGGTAATGGTTTCGTAGTAGGCCTCCTGATTACACCTGTCGAGTAGAGTGGCGAGACAGTGCTCTTGTTACACTCGCCACTAGGTATAACAAGGCCCTTAGTGACATAATTAGTTTTAAGTGATTACAGCTTACAGTTTATTCGTTTTAATAAGTTTTCTTATATCTTAATTCTTATCGTTTGGTAGAAACTGTATCATACTGCAGCAAGCATTATAAATTATAATACAGTTCTTCGGGGGGCGTTCATAAATAACTTTACAAGTAATTCGTGTTTTTAGACCCCTTTCCCGTCCATGTCAAACCTAGAAAAATTTGTGGTGACTACATTGAGTGTCACATATTATTTTATTTTTTATTTTATTGTCATTAAAACTATTGGATATAAATTAGTTACCCTCATCATCCCGGCATCTATGTGTCTTTCAACTTTGTTTTCGCTCGTTTGTCCCTTCAATGCTTTCGATTCTAATTCAATGATCGTTGGTTTTTTCGTTGCTTTCTCGGTCGTTTTCTCGTCGTTGGTAAATTCTATACTCATATCTTCTTCTGCTTCTATTTTTGTGTTAGCAGATTTTGGTGCTAGTGACTTTTGTCGTGAATTTCTCTTGGGGAATTCCAGTTGCTTTTTCGTTGTTTCTTCAACAACTGATATTATAGTTGAATATTCGTTGGTTTCTGGGGTCACCCCTTTAGGTTTTGGTCTGGTGTACGGTGAGAGACGAGATGGTGAAGGTCTACGAGTAAAGTTCCGACGAAGGGCGTTATTGCTATCACTTGTCATGAGGATTTCCTTGCTGCTGTCACTTTCACCTGAAAAATATTGATTAGGGAATAACTTATAACGTGCTATATCTGAGATTAATGGATTTAAAATAAAAAGAGTGTTTCGGTAATTTGTTTGCCGCTAGGGCTGTGTTGGCCACACATGAAGAGATGAAGAGCAGCCGTTTACGATACTATCCTATTAACCATCTGCCACTAGGTAGAGGTATGTAGCAATAAGGTCTATTGCGTCAATTGTCATACCGAACAGCTGTCCCAAAATAACTCTTTATCGTATCTACAAGTAACCTTACTTACCCATCGTGTATCCAGAATTTCTTTCACGGTTAGTTGGTACCCTGTTTGGTTTACGAATTGACGGCGCTGGAGCGGAACCAGCGATTTCTTCTCCCAAGTCCCCATCTCCTAAGTCCGAAAGCCCTCTCGGCTGGGGCCGCTTGCCTCGGCACAGGTCGTATGATTCATCGTCCCCACCGGGACAATCGGAGTAACCATCGCACAGCCAACGTTTGGTTATGCACATACCAGAAGCACATCTGAAATAATGCCATTGGTTAGTGCATTTTTAAATGAGCAGTTTGAAATTGGAACAAGGAACACCGTGGGCGGTAAGTCTGTTGTTTCAATATGCATCACTTCGTCTCGTCACCTTGCAACATGAACTGGACCGAAGAGTGGTGACGTTTGATTATACCAAAGAAGTTATTATTGTGTTCATGTTTAAGATGCATAGCAAGCCGTAGTTCTATTCTAAAACAGCTATTACACTTTACCTGTATTCATTAGTTTCACACAAAGAGCATGATGCCTCATCTTCTCCCGATGGGCAGTCTTTAGTTCCATCGCAGATCCAGTCCCGTGATATACACGATCCATCGCCGCAGGCCATCTCGCGTGACAGACATGGACTCCTGGGGCTGGCACAATTGCTGCTTGAATACTGGCTGCACTGGAACACTGAGTTCAACTCCGCTGGAATGGATCCTTCGCAGCTGTCCACAATACCTGGTAAAAAAAAGTTTTTTTTTTCTTTTACAAAGCGGAGCGTAGAATAATATACGGGGTGTAACAAAAAATAAGTGATGACACTTCAGGGTGTTTATGTGACCCTTAATTGTAAACAGTTCACTCTAAAAGTAGCAGTCCTAAAATAGTCACTTTTGACTTTTTTATTTTTCATGAGAAATGCCTCAACGTAATGAAAATAAGGAACTATTTTCAGTGCTGCAATTTTGTCAGGGACCTATATTATAAGGAACACATACACATTCACACCTTAAAGCAGTATCACTGTGATACACCATGTAGTAAAGTATAATTTCTAAAGATTTACCGTACCTTTGCAGAAATTATAGCAAGGCAGCTTTTGGAGGTTTGGCTGTGGGCTGCACTCGGGTTCAAGGAGCGCGCAGACGAAATGTATGGCTCGCTCGCTGCAGTTGGTTTGGATGAGGTATTCCAGCTGTGGGAGGAGGCTCGATACTGTTGTTCTGCCCATGGTGACTGGAGGCCCAGCCAGGTCGTACGGCAGAATACCTCTACATAGAGGCACACTTGTTGATCTACATTGCACTGAAAGTGTGAAAATAATATTTACATTATTAGTTATATTAATTTATACTAAAAATATGAGAAGTTATAATTTCCATTTCCAATATTTTTAAAGGCTCTTGCAATTATAAATTATATTGATATAGCTATAGTCAATAAAACCCATGTATCGAACTTCGTGTGTATTCATTGCTATTGACTCCATCAAGGTTAAACAGATATATTTAACAATCGAAATGACATTCAAAATAACACGTTTTAATATTTTAAATAACACATACGAAAAAGTAAACTCTTGAGTTTAGCAGTCACGAAAACGAATCTTTTGAAGTATGTAACAACATAAATAACTACAAAATGTACCATGATAAAATTTTACTCCCATTCTACGTACATACTACATTTCTAGATGTGCAAACAAGAATAGCACAAACAACAACTAGCACTAAGAAATTTACTAGTAACGAACGTATTAGTAGCTTACTTTAAAAAAGTTTTTTCGCCTGTATAATAAACAGCTTCTATTTTACTTACCATCCAGGTTATTCAACCCATCTGGATACTTTTTAGTGGTGGGTTCTTTGATGTTGCGCCAAGTTGGTAGAGTTGGCGACACCCTCGTGTTGTATAAGGAGTGCTGTGTCGTAGACTTCATATGCTCTGCCTCCTCAATAGAAAGACCGAACACCTTTGAGTGTCCCGATGTGAATTTCATATCCTTGGCCAGCGGTCGACTGTAAAATTCTTCAACAATCGGTGGCTCCGAGCTTGCAAACTTCTCGTTGGCCCTAGATCTTATGTTATAGATTATTTCCAAGGGCTCTCTATCGGCGTTGCCACTAGGATCTCTGTCAACGAATCCCGATAGCCCATTCGATGATTCCGCGTCAGAAAAATCACTAACAGTGACAGGCTCGGTGCTGCTCGGCATAGCGCTGCCATCTTGGAAATAGATGGCCAGGGGTTTCTCCGGCTTCTGTGTGATATGCGGCTTGAGCGTGGACTCACTGGGCACAGTGTTTCTCGTCTCATCTAGATATTTGGGCGCTCGTAGCTTGTCCAAGTCCGCCTTCTCGTTGCCGTATTGTATTTCCGGTGTGATGTGGGAGGGGAAGACGGGCGGCGCGGGCAGCTTCCGCTTGAACGTTCTCTCTGTGATCGAATCTAAAACCGTCGTGATATCATAATTTCTGTCAGTGTCGGCCTCGTAAAAATCTATTTCTGGTGTTTTCGTACCTGCGTTAAGAAGTAGGTGATTTGTTTACAAACAGATACATGTAAGCAGTGTTGCAAGTTTATGATTAATGATTACGTAAAAATCGAAAAGTTTATAGATGAATTTAAATAATTATCTACGAGATTAAAAAAATGATAATCATAAACTTTATATGAGCGAAACGAAAAAGGTGCAAAGTTCAAAGCGAACATATAATATCTCCCACACATACGATGACAGATAGACAGGCAATATGTTTATATTGTCATACCGGAAGGCTCCTTAACTTCTTTATTTTTGACCTCAATTCGTCTGTTGTTGGGGTTGCTCTGTGCCCCGGTAACGCTCTCCTCCCAGTCTGTAGCATTCGCAGAGTTCACATCTGCATTCAGGTTGCCTGAAAGAGTAAAACAAGGAAATTAGTATGAAAGACGTCTCTTGAAACATTTTCTTACATTTAATAAGGAGCAAACTTTATATGTTAGGGTCAAGGTTTTGTCTCGAATGAGCCTAAGCTCATTCGTTATGAGATCATAGATGCATGATCATAAAACCAGAGTGAAATTATGCTCGTGGTGTGTTTGGTCATGTGTGGTAGCCCCACAAAAAGGTGATAAGGCTTTAGGACCAGGAACAACCTCACAAAACTAAATGACACAAGTGTATTCTAGTCTTGCTAGTCTCTATGGGAGGCCACTATCCCTTTCTATCAGAGCTCGTTTCCTGGTTCATTAAAAATCGTCCAACACAAACACCATAGTAGCAATCAGTTTCATAACACCATGTGAAACCTACTTAAGCAGACGCGTCGAATCAACAATAACAATACTTATCTAAATTATCCTAATAAAGTTTGCGTAAAAGCTTTTAAAGAAGTACTGGACTACTTAGATCGCGGACGTAGATTGTGACGTAACGAGGAGGAATCTCGATGGAAGCAGTGAAAGCAGGGTTAACCGCTGATGTTCACGACATCATTATTTTTCATTAATCCTTATCAGATAAATCGCCAGTTAAAGTTTTAAAACAGGAAGCTGTGGTAACTTAAAGAGTTTGAGAGACCACAGGGTAAGATTATCAAAGATCTCTCAGATTTTTGCTGTAGAAACACGCAGAGAAAACTTAAACTCATACTCATTACTCATATAATAAATGCGAAAGCTTTCCTGTCTGTTAGTTCTTACGCTGAAACCACTAAAATTATGAAAATGTTTGGTAACATTGTCATCAAATTTATGTGTGGATAAATATATCTGTTATGATTAAGAAGTGGAATCAAAATTATACTTCTCCGATAGGACGTGATGATAATGCAGCTAAAACACTCTTGATTTCGATCTTCAAACAAATGCCATTTAAAACGCTACACACGTCAAACTTACCACAGACAATACTATTTTATTTGTGTCGTAGATAAAATATTTGCATTTGAAATATTTGAATTTAAAGTAAAATGATTTTAACTTTTAAATGTTCTGTATAACCACAGCCATGTTATATTCGCAAAATCAGACAAAATATTGATATTGCTGCTAAATTATACTGTATGTAACTAATTCACTCTCAAGTAATTAGTGTTATTCAATCTCGGTTTATTTAAGCGAGTGTGATAAAACCTACTCTAGCGTGTGTGATAACTAACGTTAGGGTCACCGCTCACTCACGACAAACAGTCATCTACTATTGTAATACAAAGAGTATAAAGCTGCGCACACTCGAAAAAAAATAATGCTAATTGCACTATGGGAGTGCCGGCAGAAGACAACAAACAGCAGTTACAGGAAATCATTTAACGTCGCGAAAATGTATCAACAATAACAAAAAAATTAAAACCGACTTCCAAGGTAAAAACAATAGTATCTAATATAAACTAAAAAGTATTAAATAACTCTTACTCTTCAATAGTGCCTTTTTCAGAATTCGTCTAAATCACAACTATTTATGTACATACTACAGTCTTCATTATTTTGAAGTCGGTACCAGCTAATTTAATAGTGAGTTCAGTAATGTCAGAATATCTGAAACTTTTGGAACTGGTACCGACTTCAAAGTAATGAAGACTGTAGTATGTACAGAAATAGTTGTGATTTAGACGAATTCTGAAAAAGGCACTATTGAAGAGTAAGAGTTATGTAATACTTTTTAGTTCATATTACTATTGTTTTTACCTTAATAATATATATATCTATAATATCTATAGACGTTTCACACCACGTCAGTCTGGCCCCGTGCTAAGTACCTAAAGAACTTGTGTTACAGGTACCAGACAACGGAAATATATTTAATACTTTTATACTATACATATATTTAAGATTTTTATTATACAAATTTAATACACATCCAGACCCGGGAACATTGAAAACTTTTTGTTCCGTCGGCGGGATTCGAACCCGCGACCCCGGCTTGAGCGACCAACGCGCTTACCACTGAGCCACAGAGGTCGTCGACCTTGGAAGTTGGTTTTAATTTTTTTGTTAAAAATAATAATTTCACTCTTTTTAGTTGTCTTCAAAATAAGGCTTTATGCGTAAATAACCAATACGAATGTCAACTATTCACATTATGTTACTGTAAGCGAAATTGTGGTAAATGCTTGCAGTTATCTAAGCGATGCAGCAATTTCCAAACTTTTATCTTTAAAGGTTCAGGAGTTCTGTTCAGTGCCTTTGGACCAAGAGACACCTTCGTATGAAATTTCTCTTATTCGTAACTTATGTTTAAGTTATTAGAAATAACATTTTAACCACTATGAGTGTTTTGATAAATTTCAAGGATTTCCATCGATTGCTCATAGATCACATCATCAGCTCACCACTTTCGTAATTATTATACAAAATTAAGATTATATCCTATACAACAACACGAGAATTTTGAAAATCGGTCCACAAACAGCGAAATCATCATCAAAACATCTGCTTCGATGCAAAATATCACGAAAAGTACCAATAATTGGGTCATAGTGTGTGGGTCAACCATGATATAATTATGGTTGTGATGATGATGATCAATCAAATTAATGTGTTGGCTTATGCTTTCAGTTGTTAAAACGACGCCGAAATCCCCGAACCTGTACCTATAAGCATTTAAAAGTTCTGCTAGGTACCTTTGGATTCAGGGTATAACCTGATGCGAAGTCTTACTTTTTGGTAGCATTTCGAAATTGAACTCGAATGCTTCAGAAAAAAATGATATCACTATATATTTTCATACAAATTTCAAGGAGTCCCCTCGATTCCTCAAAGATCCCATCATCAAATCACCACTTTTCTGAACATGGTACCTAATTCAAGTCAAACCCTATACAACACAAAAAGAATTTTGAAAATCGGACCACAAACGGCTGAGTGATCGTTGAACATACAAAAAAAGATACATACAGCAGAACGTATTAGCTCCTCCTTTTTTGGAAGTCGGTCAAAAATAGGCCATAAGGCATTAATCTGTACCTTTATTGTGCATTTACTTAAGGTGGCGACTAACCCAAAATTTTCGATTTTATAATTCATTTTTATACTTGAAAATAAGCCCCGAATTGTTTCATTTTCTAAAATTAGATACTACATTATATTTCCTAGAATTTGATCTGAGCAAAAACACGATATCTTAAAATTTTCTCGATAGAAAACACAAAGATGCATCTAGTTTTCACGATTTTTTCATTTATTGCCATAACTGTGCATTGAACTAAGTTAATATTTCAACACATTATATAAAATTCTATCATTGAGAAACTGACTTAGCGGATTTTTAAAATGTTGTATATTTATCGAGTTATTGAGAAAAAGCTAATTTGGCGATGAATCCGCGTCGTCCTTTTTCACCTGGCATATGAAAGACGGGCGTGAGTGTGAAGAGAGAAAGACGATATATGATTTTTTGGGTTAGTCGCCCTCTTAATAACATTCCTTCTCTCCTTCGCGGTACCGGTATAGTCTTGATTATGAATTTTTAACATTTTATCCATCCCAAAAAGTACAAATCGTAGCTAAATATTTTACTTTTAACACGACGCATACATGAAACAAATATAATTATAGTCGGACCAATGCTTGTCGACAGTCTCAAGACAGTTTTAAGACTGATTTGCCTTATAGAGTTGTTGACTATATAGACTGAATAAAGTCTGTCGTGTCTTAGTTGAGTGCTAAGCCTTAGAAGTCTTAGAACGCTAAAGTTATATAAGAAAATGGGTACATAATGTAATTACCGGCTTAATAGCGTTACAAATTATAATAATTGTGGCAAAATAAATATGTCACACAGTCTGTGCTATAATTAAACACACCTGACTGTCGTGTCACAAAATGGAACTCTTAATCATACCATGTAGAAACAAAATTATAGTAGCTAAATAAATATTTAAGGATTAAATTAAAATCATAATCCTAATACAACTTATTTTTTAAGATTATTTACGAATCTATATACCATCAAGCCCCTACGAGCACCGGTGATCGCGACAACAATAGAATACAATAGCATTTACAAGGGTCCCCGATCGAAGGATTAATAAAATTATTAACACATAAATATAATATTATCATATTTTAATAAAATCTTACTTTCATGCATAGATTGTTAAAATTAGTATAATATTAATTTTGGCTTCTCTGTAATCTAATGCAAAAAAAAAAAATGAAATACTTAAAAACAAAATATATTTTTAACAGCAATAGAATTCTGCATTCGACTACGCGGAGCAAAAGACATCAACGCGTCGTAGCGTTCTGTATGTTCCTATTCCCTATAGTTTTCCAAAGAACGCGTGGGCCGATTTTGATGATTCTTGCGTCAATCGATTTGTCTCTAGCATGTGACACTACTGTCATAACAGTAATTAAAATATATAGCTCCAGTGAGGCGAGATAATAAATGCAATATCTATCGGCCTAACTCTTGTAGCGGTGTAAGATTTAATTAAATATTATTCGCTCATGGCATGTATTACATAATTGCCTGCTACATGCAGTACATGAGGTGCATACGGCAGCTCCATTAAGTAATTAAAGTGGTTTCGCTCTGACATACGAGATAAGAGCCTTGTACTAAAATTAGTTTATATTAGTTCATGTTTATCTCAAGTGGTAGCTGTAATAAATTTAAAGTTACTTTATGCAAAAAAATATTTTAAAAATTGGGATGAAAATTGAATTGTAGAAGTTTAAAAAGGTATGCGAAACAAAGTGAAATAATAATAAATTTAATAAAAAATATCACTACTAATAATTAATTGTTTTAATTTTAATGATTTATAGGGTTTAATTTAATGCTTTTAAAACAACAATAACAGTTTCAAACAAAGTACTATCAGAGAAGTTGAGACATGATCCGACCAAATGCCCACCTGTCAACTGCCTAGGAATCAATTTCCTCGATGGTACATACTAACTTACTATTAATGAGTGTACAAAATTTTGCAAAGATTCTCTCATAATATTGACATGTTCGGTAAATCCTTGTGTTCATGCACCTTGTCGGAAGTAACGTATTATTAAGAACATAAATTCGAAAAAGAACCTCCAAAATTGATTTTATGGGATAATATTTGTAAGATACGGGCAGTATTCGATGCCCATAAAACTTACCGAATACGTAAAAAAGCTGTCAACGCGCATAATAACTTTGCAGCGGAAAACCAGTTGGGGCAAAACAACCGATCATTTTGTGGGTGGGCTTTTGGTTCCTAATGGAGTTAGCTCAGTTCAGTAGCAGGAATTCATTTTAATAAAGAAAAGGGCGGGGCTGTTAATGCAATAAACATAACAACAAATTAATGACCAAGAGGTATATATATTTTTATTTTTATTGGCAACTCCCGTTGTTCCTAAATACCGATTCACATTATTTTGATATTATCATAATTTTAGAATAGTTGTATGTTTTGAAAAAATCTCAAAAGGTAGAATAGATCCATATGCCCGAGGATAAAATACTCTTTTTCTGAAAGCTCTAGAATTAAGGAAACTACAAAGATTGTAGTAAAGGTACAAGTTGAAAGCTGGCTACATGAAGTTGCAGCAGAAGAAGTGTCGACGCAACACTACTGGTCTCTATGTATTTCTATGAAATACCCTTCGCAGCTAGCGACATGAAGCTAGTGCTAACGACACTTTTCATAGAAATATATAGAAACTAGTAGTGTCACGATGACGTGTCATCTGTAGCAGATGTAACTTGTACCTTGTATGATGTATGATGATCTAACTTGTACCTGCTTGTACCTTTAAGGAAACTACAAAGATTTTAGTAAAAGTGTTAAGTCTCCCGCAAACGATCAAACATCAAACCGTCAAACACGTCAAACACGTAGTTTATATGGTGTTTGACGTGTTTGATGTTTGATCGTTTGCGGGGCACTTAAGCTTTATTGAGATGTCAAACAATATTGTCATGTGCCGATGCACGGTGAGAGCCCAACTTGTTCACTTTCGAATGATAATTTCAAAATAAAAATAAAAAAAACCTCGCCTTCAATTGTGTGCCCATGTCAGCGCCCGTCTCGGAATAAATAATGTGATTATAATAATTTCTGGCTGCTCTCGAGAGGTGGCCATTAAAATAACCCTGTCGTGCGCGATGAGAAAGTTTTTGAATATTTATGAAATCTCAATTGAGGTTTATTTTTACAGGCGACAAAGCGGACGTTAAAAAACATGAAGATTGCATCTTCATGTTTTTGCAGTCATTTTTCGATTATTTTAACTTAGTATTTTAATCGACTTCAAAAAAAATTAGGTCATCAATTCGACGCGTATGTATGTAATATTTCCAGAACTGTCCTATTTTCGTATATGTTAGTCTATATAAGCGTCTGAACAAATGTGCCAAATTTCAAAAGTGTATGTATGTATGTATGTTTTTATGTTTGTGTTCGTATATCTCTGGAACTACCATTCCGATTTCAGTAATTATTTTTTTGTTGTACTAGGTATTGTTCAACTTAGGGAACAGTGCAAGTTTCATCAAGATCGTTTCAATAGTTTTGGAGATAGGTAGTTTTAATTCTCAATTATACGTACAACTTTGAAGTCGGTTTTATCTTTCTAAAAATACAGTTAATAGACCATTATATCGGTGGCATTGAGATGTTTTTGTTTTTGGTGATTAGTGAGAAAGAATAATTTCTATATTCTTGTTCTTTATTTGTTAAAAGATGTAAAGAAGTTAAATTTCACAGTACACTTCGTTACAAATCACGTTACAAAAATATAAATCGGTGTTACTAATTGATCGGCAAAACAAAGAGTTAAATGTATTTGAATTAATATGCAGATAGAGTTAAGACACTGTTATTATGTAAGACAAAGATATACTAGACTAAAACATTGACCAATACCATCAGGTACATTGTTCTAAATAATTAATAACCGATGATAGGAAGCGATTACTGGGTGTTTATTAATTTCACGCTAATCTGTGAAAACCAAACACGTTTGAAGACATAATTGGATGAAGTCGATAAGTAATATTTTATAACTTCAGGGAAATTACTCATTTTTCCCCTTTTAATTTATACAAACCCTCTAATACTTATCTATAGCCCGGTCACATTAACTTGACGCATGGCTAGGATGCAAAATGCGATGTCCAATCCAGCGATGCGTTAAGTTGATGTGACCGTGTTCTAATATCTTATTACAATTTGTTAAGCGACACACTAACAAATATCAGGTAGATAATATAATTGTTATTTAACATGCCGGCTCCATAATAACGTCATCAATGATTAATCCATGCGTCGAGTTAATTTGACCGTGTTATACTTCATCTAGCTAATATTCTCACTATAATACATTAAGAACTCCCACACAAAACTGCGATTTCGCATTGCATCACAACGTCATTTTTAGTATGAGTTTTATTGCAGATTTTTGCGATGTGATGCGTATTCGCAGTTTTGTGTGGGGGTCCCAAATCAAAATTTTTTTTATTTCTATTTCCCCGATCGTAAAGCCACCATTAATGCAAAAAATGTTCATTTTTAAATTGTCAGTTACCTACTTCATCCACTAACGTCTTCCTTTGATACAACATGTTAATTTGGTATCGTAACCTGTTGCGTAACCAGAGGAAACGTCTACCACTTTATGTTACATTTTATTTCACACTAAGCCGGGTAGGCAAGTAATATTAACCTATTACAATGTAAGGAATATGTAACGTGAATTTATGGACGTAATACTAATATTATAAGTGTGTATATCTGTCTATGTAACCTCTTCATGTTTAAACCCCTGAACCGATTCTGATGAAATTAAGTATCCTTAAAAATCCGGTAGAGGCCATAGGATACTTTTTATCCCAAAAAAGGGTACAGTAAGGGCACCACACGATAAACAAATTTTCTAGTATAAGACTAGTATAATAAGTAAGATAAAATTTTCAGAAGCAAAAGGTTTTACTATACATTGTATAATTACTTTAGGGTTGTTTGGGGCAATTTTTAAGATACGACATTGACGCAAATGGATGTATGAAGATTTTTATGTATCAAATACACATCGTGCCATATTGTTTACTTTGTTGCAAAAATACTTAAAATACTTTCATTACATAATTCATAACAATACAACGCTAAAATCGAAAGATGGCCATTGAAAGCAAATCGATAAGTGATAAACATTCTACAATCAAAACCGGTGAAAGTTATCGAAAGTGATATAATATTTACAATTACAATTAGCAATCGTGATTCCTTATATTTTTATTAAAATCCAATTATCATTTGTACGCTATGTCCTATATAGCTAATTGGCTTTGAAAGTTAAGCCCGCCGCGCCCTTTTTTTATTTAGCTTTTGATCAATGTAAGATTTGTCTCAGATTGAACTTCTCAATGTGATCTATGAATATTATCTGTCATATCGTTATTGTATTGTATTGTTAAATTTTTTAAAATGCCAGAAAAATATTGTAATGACTGGAAATAATTTTAAGTTTAGGCATTGAGTATCAAAATGCTCGGGGTAAGTATTCTTGAAAACTTAACTGCCGCACTCAGAGACCTTTAATTATTACGTAGGATTATTATAATGATGATTTTTTTATTTTGTCGTAAAGTAATCATTAAACTAAAATTAAGACATTATAAAGGTCAATTCAGACCGTAACGTGACGTGTTGATGCAAGACGTCTCAAGCAATTGAAATCTGTCAATTCAGTACTTTAGAAATGCATGTACGCGTCTGAATTGACCCTTAAATGTAAGTTCTACGCAACACTATATACTCACTAGGCACAAGGAAGTAGACAAACACTCCAAGCGCGACGCATATGGTGAAGAGGGCGAGGGGCCAGCGCAGCAGACGCGCCGCCCGCCCCGCGCGGCCCCGCCCTAGCCCGCTCTCCGTCACGCGGTACAGGCTGTCCGGGTGAGAACCCTGGAAAAAAATGTAGATATTAGTTTATCATCTCTAGATCATTCTAAGCTCTATGTTCTGGGTTTTAAAAATTGAACCAGTTATTGGAATTAGTAGGTGGTATTAAAATCTATAATATCTAGATTATTTTTAGCTCTATGGGCTAAAAGATATTAACATGTCAGTGTCATCTTTACAAATCTGTGCTTTACAAGGAGGTTACAAAAATCAAAATATTATTATGGCCTATTAGCTATTACATGGCACTGTATGGTATCTCCAAAAACAATACTTAATACGTTACACTAATACAATGAAACTTATAAAAACTACGCAGTAACTATATAGCACCCAAAAACCATCGATGAGTACTCTCATCAAAAAGCTTGTGAGTTGAGTGTGACCCCCAGGTAATCACTATTATCATTAGATATCTGAAATCTGAATTGTTGCATACTAGCGAAAATTATACATGATTTGTCCGTGACTGTAGTTATATTTGTATGTTTTGATAAACTAAGATAATAATTAGTTTTCAATTTCCAGCACACCAAATATCACAAATCACAATATATCAATCCTATTGGGAGTACAATGCTGAATAGTTACAAGATTCGCTTCAACATAACTCTACACTTCTACAGTACAATTAATAACTAAGTCCCAACTCCCAACTATCTAATACATTGGGGTCATGTTATCAAGTTATAAAATTGTTTATTAATTGATTAAAATAAATGAAATAAAAATGTCAATCCAATAAAATTCTGGTCAAATTAGTCAAATTTACAATTAAAATTATATAATTTACCAATGTCAAAGAATTTAAAATTACAGAATTATTTATATTGTAGTAGGAAATTCTAAAAATAGCAACAATCTAATTTTAACTTAATCAAAACCTTCCCTCATTTTGTCTGTCTTCAAAATATTCTTTATTTGAATTGAAACATTTATCCAACAGCCAAGAAAACAAATTATTTTTAAATTTATTGTAGGTTGTTATATTTTTTATATTATTTGGTAGCTTATTATATACATTTATTGACATGATAAATGCATTTCTACGATAAATTTCTAGGTTTTGTTTAGGTACCCCAATTTTATGCTTATGCCTACTTGAACCTTGTTTCTGCATTACTTGATTTGTTGGAAATAGATATTGGTATTTTCTAACAAAGAGACAGATTTCAAATATGGCACGGTAAGGGAAGAATTTTCAGGTTTTTAAATAGTGGTTTACAATGTTCCAAGTAGTCCGCTCCAGCTATAGCCCTTAAGCATCTTTTTTGAACGATAAATGCTCTTGAGACATCTGATGAGTTCCCCCATAATATTAACCCGTATCTTAAAATAGACGCAACATATCCATGGTATGATATTAGTGCTGATTTAACAGATGCTATATTTCTAATTCTTCTCAAGGCGAAAATAAATCGATTCAATTTATTACACACATAGTCAACATGGTCTTTCCACTTAATATCATTGTCAATTGTAAAACCCAGAAAGTTTGTTGTTGTTACGCATTTTATAGGATCCAATTCATTGTCATTGTCATCAATTTTTTTATTAAATTTAATAATTTTTGTCTTATATAAATTAATTTTCAAATTATTCTTGTTTAGCCAATTTATTATATTATTCAATTCAATTTTAATGTAATGATTTAATTGTCCTTTTTTACATTTAATTATTAATGTCGTGTCATCAGCAAACATAATACATTCATGCTGGATAGGACCGAGTATACTGCCCTGTGGAACTCCGATAATATTCAACTTGAATTGCGACTGATATTTTTTTACTCTTTTGTTGGATATATTAGTTATTTCCGTACACTGTGTCCTATTTTCTAAGTAAGATTTAAACCAATAGTTAGCATTTCCTCTGATACCACATTTATCTAATTTATTGAGTAGTATTTTATGTTCTACAAAATCAAATGCCTTACTCATATCCAAGAAAACTGCGGCGGCTTCTAGACCTTTGTCAATAGCCTCACCGATTTGCTTAATTAGAGAGAAACATGCTAGGGTGGTAGAGCTCCCTTTTATAAATCCAAATTGTTGCTTAGTCAGTATATTATTGGTGCTAAGGTAACTCATTAATTTAGTTTGCATTGCTTTTTCGAACACTCTTGAAAAGATAGGTACTATTGTAACCGGTCTATAATTTGCGATATCCTCTTTATCACCCTTTTTGTAGAGGGGTTTAATGATCGATTTCTTTAATTCATTTGGAAAATACCCTTGTTCAAATGATAGATTTACCGTGTGACTAATAGGAATGCATATATATTTTGCTGCCAACTTTACTATTTTCGTTGTAATTTCGTCATAGCTTGCCGACTGTGTATCATTCAAAGACTTGATGATTTTGTATATATCTTGTGGCACAGTTGGGGACAAATACATAGAGTTGCTATGATTACTCATAGAAATGTCATCTTTTGTATTCATGTCAATATTTCTACCTTTATTATTTGTAGTTGTCTTAGTTAGATTAATGAAATAATTATTAAAGAGCTCTGCTATATCATTACTGTTTGTATAAATTCTATTATTTGTTTTTATTATATTTATGTTCTTATTATTAGTTAAATTGCCCATATTAGTTTTTATCACATTCCAGGTGGCCTTACATTTGTTTTTTGCTTTTTTTATGTAGTTATTATTAAATGAACTTTGAGCTTTACTTATACATTTTTTTAATATTTTTGTGTAATTTCTATATTATTTTTTTGTTCCTCTTTATTTGCTTTTTTAGATTTGTAACCAAGGTATAATGATCTCTTAACAGCGCAGGATCTTTTAATACCTTTTGTTATCCGGCGCGTTGGTTTAGATTTTTGACAAATTTTTATTTTTATTACCGGAAAACAGAGGTAGTAAAACATGATGAAGGTATCATAGAACCTTTGGAAAGCCATTTCGAAACTTTTTTCATTTAAAACATCCGTAAAAGTAAGTGACGATAAACAATCCAAAAACTTTCGTATGTTATCTGCACTATAATCACGTTTCTTAACAAAGTAACATTTCACAGTATTACCAACCTTTTTAACCGACTTCCAAAAAACGAGGAGGTTATATGTTCGGCTGTGGATATTTTTTTTTTTTTTTTTTTTTATTTTTTTTTATTTTTGTATGTTCAACGATTACTCCGCCGTTTGTGAACCGATTTTCGAAATTTTTGTTTTGTTGTATTAGGTTTCACTCCAATTTGGTCCCATTTTCACAAAGGTGGTGACCTGATGATGGGATCCATGAGTAATCGAGGGAACTCCTCGAAATTTATATGGAAACATATGGTGATTTTGGTTTTATGTGAAGTGTACTAAGAATATGCTACCAAAAAGTCAAATATTGGGTCAAGGTATACCATGGTTTCGAAGATGCTGAGAGAACTCCTGACTCCTTATAGATACACGTTTGGGAGTTTCGGCGTTGTTTTAAGAACAGAAAGCATATGCTACTATGCAATTAATATTCATCATCATAATCATAATCATCATCATCGTCATCATCATCATTACCACGTCGTGTTAAGGTCACCAATGTCTCATGGCACAGAATAGATAGTAGTACAAGGCATAGGTATGGATATACTAACTCGTAATAATAATTTTCTATTGTTACCAACAACACCTGTTTGTTTAATACACGGCGGTCGGCGATACAGAGGCGACGGTGTCGCGCGGGCGGCGCGTGGCGGCGGATGACAGATCGAATATTTTACTACTTTATATTATACAGATCGAATACTTTACTAACTACTGTTCACTTCACTGATAATATATTATTTTGTGAGTGTGAGTTGTGACTCTTAATGTAAAGAAAAGACGTCATACGCCTTAAACTGGTCTTATGGTTCTGTAGGGTTACCCTGGGACGTTAATCCCTCTGGCGTAATATCAATTAAGACAACCAGTGAGTGTGAGCGAGAAGAAAAAGTTTATTGTAGCGAATTAGTTATATCAAATGAGTCGAGTAAGCGATACCGCGATGCAGAAGCTTAACAACGACATCTGTTGTTGAATTGCGGAACTAAATTTTCTTAGAAAATATAAAGTTTACAAATCTCAACACTTAACAAATTGTAATAAAATACGTAAAATATACGCGAAGGTTTACGTACTAGTGTAACTAAAAAGAGTGAAATTATTATTATTTTTAACAAAAAATTAAAACCGACTTCCAAGGTAAAAACAATAATAACATTAATATGAACTAAAAAGTATTAAATAATTTTTACTATCTAATAGTGCCCTTTTCCGAATTCGGCTAAACCTCAACTATTTCTGTACTCACTCTTCATAATTTTGAAGTCGGTGCCAGTTCCAAAAGTTTCAAATATTCTGTCAGAGGACTGAAGATTCAGCTATCTGGTACCGACTTCAAAATAATGAAGATTGAGTACAGAAATAGTTGAGGTTTAGCCGAATTCGGAAAAGGGCACTATTAGATAGTAAAAATTATTTAATACTTTTTAGTTCATATTAATGTTATTATTGTTTTTACCTTGGAAGTCGGTTTTAATTTTTTGTTAAAAATAATAATAATTATTTACCGGAAATGTAATAGATTGACCGGTTTCATGATCCGAGAGTGCTAACTGATGAATTTCAGACTTATAATCTTTAAGATTGCTTGCTATTTGGTCAATACTAGCCCTACCACGGGCGGGGACATTTATATTAATATCTAGATTATGGTTGTATAGTAAAGCTTTAAGTTCTTTCGTCTCATTTGAATTTTTTAAAATATCTATATTCCAATCCCAACATATGATTATATTCTTTTTGTTACCTTTATTTATTTTATGTAATAAATAATTTAGTTTATCTATAAATACTTTAAGATTAGCTTTTGGTATTCTGTATATTGTAACTATAATTGTATTCAAATTTAACAACTCTACTCCGCAACATTCAAATTCAAAGCATTTACTAATTTCTTTTGTTAAATTTAGATCTTTAAATTCCATTTCCTCTTGAATAAGTATACAGGACCCACCTCTCTTTTGATCATGTCGCGAGAAGTGAGATGCTAGCTTTTAGCCAGACGGGTAAATATTCTTTTGTGCTCCTGTGTTTAAAAATGTTTCCGTTAGGCATATTACTTGTATAGGACCAATAATTTTATCTTTTAAAACCGTCTCTATTGCAATTTGTTATAGTTATCTAGTTTATTTAAAATACCGGCTATATTATGGTGAAAGATGGTTAATTGATTATTATTTGATTTCATAAAAAATTTCCTACTTTGTCAATTTTTTGAGTAACGTTTAACGGTTGAAAATAATTTGTAATTTTATTTTGAACATAGTTATTATTTTTTTTGTTATTATAAGTTATTTATTCTATTGGTTTCTTTATATCATTTACTAGTTTATCTATAACGATTTCCTTTTTCTTGTTAATAAATTTTATATCGTAATCATTTTTTCCTATTTCTATATTAATTTTGTTACTTATCTCTTTTAGATATATTTTAGAGTCCTTCATAAAACCTCGTTTAATAGGAAGTATTTTTATATCTGCAAATTTTTCACATGACTCTTTTATTTTTCTATTTGTATCACTTATATTAAAATATTTACTGTATGTAACTGGCACGATTAACACGTTTGTATTAGCTAACTTAGGTAATATTGAATTCAAGTTTAGTATAATATTGTCACCATTAATGTCATTTGCCCCTATGCCTATTACGATATAATCTGATTTTGTTAATTTATTTATAGTTTCATTATTTATCTCACCTATTATGTTGTTACTTTTTGCATTCGGCTTTATGGTAGCCGTAACGTTATATTTATCATTCCATTTATTATGTTTGTTTTGCCTATCATCTGCTATTATTGCTCCTAACCCTTTTAATTGTTGATCGCCAAAAATACAAATACTTGGTTTTGTATTGCTTTCATCTACGATGTTTTGTCTATTATCTACCTTTTGGATACTATGCCTGTATTTGTTACAGAAATGAAAGTGTTCAATGTTTGTACATATGATATTAGTCCAATATTGTATATGAGATAAATTATAATTCAATCTTAAATTAGAGTCAATGAATTTACAATAGCTATATTTTTTTATTAAGAGTTTAATATTATGGTTGAGCAGTTTAGTGTTAAGGAAACGATTATGCTTTATACCTTTAACAAATACTTGACAATTACTTAATCTAGATAATGTATTACAAAGTTCGGAAAATAATAGATATGGATTATTGTCATTAGAACCCACTCCAATAACTACGATGCTTTCATTCGTTATGGAACAATAATGTGAATGATCTTCTAAGTAATTCAATATGTGCGAACCTGTCGCTGACGGTTTAATATATCCTTCGACTCTATATGTATCTGATAAATCTTTATTTCTGTTAATTTCATAGTGATCATTTATTGATAAATTACGAATTTGTTGATCGCCTATAATATATATGAACTTCTTTTTATTATTAAGTGGTGAACATATTTTACTATCGTAGTTATTCTCAGAAATATATGAAGAGGCAGAATATGTTGAAGTGACGTTGATTTTCTGTCTGGTATGATCTTGAAGAGTTTCATTTTGGTATGTAATCAAACTGTTGTCTAAATAATGATTATCTTCAATTGTTATATTATTATTGTCTTCGATTTTTCGGTGACTATCAAGTACTATTCAATTGAGCATTTAACTCCATTACTTCAGTTTTTAATTAATCTACATAGCTGTTAGTCAGTCCAGTGGAGAGATCAAAACTTTAAGCTTGTATATCCGGATCTGATGAGTTTAATGATGAATGTTCTGAATCTGTAGACTTTGATTTTTTAAATAAATTTTTTTCCTGGTCGTGACTTTATTGTAAATATTTTCTAGTGACATTTTTAATTATTGTAATAAAACACTTTATTGAAATATCAATGCTCTTTAAGTCGTGATAGAAAATATATAAATAGGCTCTTCAAATAAGTCAAAACATTTTGCTTCATAGTGAGTATATTCTCTTCGGCTTCATAGAGGAAAATACACTTTCGTCGATGCAATTTCACACTAATGGTATCACGACAATATAGATCTGGATCCCAAAAGCGTAAGACATAACTTACTTTCTGATGGATGAAACCATAGGTTCTTGGTAGTGCCTCGTGTACTTAGAATACCTGCGAATTTGTGTAGCTCTAAGTGTGACACCTGGACAGGTACCAGGTACCAAAGTGGACAAAAAAGGGGCCAAACTTTACTTATTTTCTGATGGCTAATATTTATATATGATTTGTAGATTATTGTTCTGAACTAGTATCATGTAGTGTAAGACACTTTTCAATGACCAAAACGTGAATGAATCAGACGTTTTAAAAATAACTTTGTTGCTATTTTTTTTCAAAAGCTTTATTTTTATTTAATAAATTAATATAACACCTTAGTAAACAATACGATATTACAAGAATTTATTTTCTACTAGCCGTTGCCCGCGACTTTGTCCGTGTCAGCATACTGCATAGTACAATAACAAAGATGGATAATTTTCCCCTGTTTCCTTACCCAAAGGGTAAAAACAGGACCCGATAGTAAATATAATTATTTCAGCCTGTCCGTCTGTCTGCCTGTCCATGTCCAGACCGTACCTCCCCTTTCTAACATGTAGTGAATATTATTAAAGTATGAATATCATTGAGTATTTTTTGGTCATATACCTAGTCAAGTGCCTACCCGTTAGACCCAGATCCCAGATCGATAAGACAACTTAGGGAGATCGCACACGTCACACTTTTTGTGTGATCGAGTCTGCGGCTTACATACAATCTGCATGGCGCGCGCCATCAGAATGTATGGAAGCCGCAGACTCGATCACACAAAAAGTGTGACGTGTGCGATCTCCCTTACTGTCACAATATGAATGAAACCTTATGTTCTCAGTAGTTCCGTATGTACTTAGAATACCTTCGAATTTGTGAAGCTCTACCCATGTAGAGCTTCTACCCTATTATCCTATTCCCTCTTAAAATACTGGCAACGCACCGACAGCTCTTTTGATGTTGCGGATGTCCATGGTCGACGAAAGTTGCTTTCCGTCACTTGACCCGTTTGCTCGTTTGCCCCCTTATTTTATAAGTAAAAAAACAGCGGTGCTTTCAGTGCTGCTACTTTTACAGTGCGTGTACATTTTTCCGGGGGATGAAAGGTATCCTATGTCCTTTCCCGGGACTCAAAGTATCTCCATACAACATTTCAGCAAAATCGGTCCAGTGGTTGGGACGTGAAGAGGTAACAGCCAGACAGACAGACATTTTTACACATTCTCGAGTGAGTGAGAGTGAGTATAGTTCCATGTAGAGCTTCACAAATTCGAAGGTATTCTAAGTACCTAAGGAACTACTGAGAACATAAGGTTTCATCCATATTGTGACAGTAAGTTGTCTTATTGCTCTGGGATCTGGGTCTAACAGGTAGGCACTTGACTAGGTAATATGACCAAAAAATACTCAATGGTATCCATACTTTAATAATATGAATCACTACATGTTAGAAAGGGGAGGTACAGTCTGGATATGGACAGACAGACAGACGGTCAGGCTGAAATATCTTTATTATCGGGTCCCGTTTTTACCCTTTGGGTAAAGAAACGGGAAAATTATCCATCTTTGTTATTATACTATGCAGTATGCTGATACGGACAAAGTCGCGGGCAACAGCTAGTAGAAAATAAATTCTTGTAATATCGTATTGTTTTCTAAGGTGTTATATTAATTTATTAAATAAAAATAAAGCCTTTGAAAAAAAAGCAACAAAGTTATTTTTAAAACGTCTGATAATAGTTTTGGTCATTGAAAAGTGTCTTACACTACATGATATTAGTTTAGAACAATAATCTACAAATTATATATAAATATTAGCCATCAGAAAATAAGTAAAGTAAGACTCATTTTTGGTCCACTTTGGTACCTGGTACATGACAGGTGTCACACTTAGAGCTACACAAATTCGCAGGTATTCTAAGTACACGAGGCACTACCAAGAACCTATGGTTTCATCCATCAGAAAGTAAGTTATGTCTTACGCTTTTGGGATCCGTACTAATAATTGAGAACTTAATATTTATTGCAACACAATAATATAAAATTTTAGTGTCCCTTACGAGGTATCCAAAATATGGATTACGTAATATATAATACGTTGAAAATAAATACGTACGTCAAAAAACATCTTAATGTCGAAATCTTAGGTCAGTTTATAAGCTTTCTCTAAGGTTAAGGGGCACGCTGTCAGTATGTCGGTGTCGTTCCATACTCGGAACTCAATTTATGCCAAAACCCGTGTTTACGAGCTCTATAAATTATTTCGCGTTATTGTAAACTCCACAAAGCGCAAGAGCATATATTTTGAGGCGAACACTTTAAAGAAGATTTATGGTTCTGTTAAGAACTTAAGATGTCATTATTTAGCTGGGTAATGTGATTTGGGTGGGCAAGAGCGTCGTTTGAGAAGACTTATGTATTTCACGAAATTGTGATCTACATCCATACTAATATTATAAATGCGAAAGTGTGTCTGTCTGTCTGTCTGTCTGTTATCTCTTCACGCCAAAACCGCGGAACCGATTTGGTTGAAATTTGGCATGGAGATACTTTGATTCCCGAGAAAGGACATAGGATACTTTTAGTCCCACAAAAATGCACGGTTCCTGCGCGGTAAACGAGTTTTGGCGCAACAGAGTTGCGGACGTTATCTAGTATTTTATAAAACAAAGTGTTGTATAATAAAGTGTTTGTCTGCATCTAATAGGCTTAAAAGTACTGCACTAATTTGATGAAACTTTTTAGACAGATTTGACTGGGGTGGATGTGCCACTTTTTACAGCAGGAAGATGAATGGCTAGCTTGATATTTCATTTGCGCTTAAAATGAGAAGTCTTGGATCACATCTTCGGACACGTAGATGCATCAGTTGATAGAACAGGAATAAAATTTAAGTTAGTCTATATAATATAGGAGCCCAATATTTAAGATAGTGTTTAAAAGGTTCCGTCATGCACTACCATCAACATGAGTTAACGCATTCTTATTCATAAATTAAGTATTATAATTTAAATCAGTATATTAGCATTAATTAGCGCCAATTAAAATAAAAAATAAAGTTATTAATTTAATTTATGATGTGTACAAAACAGTTATCATAAAAATTAATACCTTTTGATATGAAATTAATGAATGATGCTCCGTATTTGAGTATGTCTCGTTTGTTTCGAGGTCATTAAATGCAGATGGAAATCGACAAAATATGGTAAAAATTGTTTCGTAACTTTGAACCTTTAAGTGTGATCAAGGCTGAATTAATTATATTATTAAGTTCTTCCTCAGGATGTGGTCATAATATTAACTACATATATTGATTTTTGGAAGCAAACTGCTAACAAATTTTTTCTTGACAGCTCATCGTAAGATTAGATAATAGAAGAAACTAGTGAGACTAATCACTATCAGTTCAGCCTTTGAAGAAATGAGCGTAGAAAAACATAATGTATAAAACTGCACTTTAAAGGTTAAACATACGATAGCAAAAAACCAAACGAACATGGTTTTATATGGCTGGTACTTTAGTCTGAAATAAGAAGTATTACGGTACCTACTTTTGTAATACTTTTGTTACAAAAAGTAGTAATTTTCATAAAAGAAATTGAAAATAAAATTACAATAGGTATATCTACGAGTAATATATATCAACGTAGTTTTAGTACCTAACTTACATTGAAGCATACCTTGGTTGTAAAATTCTTCATATCCCTCGGCTTAGCAAAGTACTTGTCTAATTTGTTTTCGAACCCTGGATGATGGGGCGGCGGCGGGACGGGTCGGATCCGATATGTGCCGTACGACTCGCACTGCTCCGATATCGTGGGTAAGTTGCCGTTGGGCGAACTGCAGCTACTGCTGGAGCGAGAGTTGGAGTAGTGCAGTGATCCATCGCTCGGGTTCTTCGGCTTCTTCGTGTAGTTATGCCGTCTCGGCACCTCCTCCGCCCCCTTAAGATCGTAACTCTCAAACTTCTCAGTTATATAGTTCTCCTGAATCTCCGTGGTGGGAATGTATCGAAGGAGTCTCGGCTCCTTTATTTTCTTCTCGTACTTCACGGAGTCGGTCTCGTTGTCTAGTTTGGCGAGATTGAGGGAGTGGTGCAGGTCGTTCGCGCTGCGGTTCGCTTTGCGCTTGACTTTCCGCTCGGCGGTCCGCGTTTGGACGTGGTCGTCCACGATCTCGGACTCGGAGCACGACCGGTCCCCGTATAGCACGTAGTTGCCGTTTACCATTTTGCTTTATTTTTTTACACGACACGACACGACATGTTTGTTATCGGATTGTTTAAAAGACAGTAGTTAATTCATAGTTCGTATCACAATAATGTATTTTTAGGCACACTGTTCACTCTTCATAGTTCACACTGGGAATGATTTCATAAGCTGAGGCCTGCGGTGGATTGTTTGTTTGTTCTTTGTTTCAGCGATGAGAATTTTTCAACAGAATTCTTTACTTGTGCCGTACTTGATTACAAAACAACTGTGGTATTCAAAATATTGACTGTTTGGAAAACGAAGAAAATGTAGTTTTTAAGGTCTTAGAGATGAAATTTCAGTACCTATGTGCATCATTATAAGAATTGATGATCTTAGATATTTGTCTTTGTGTAAAGTTATTTAAAATATTATTATATTTATTGAATCATACTCATAGTCGTTCAGGGTAATGCTGAAGATAGAGTGTGATACTGGAGGTGGTAGGTATTAATAAAGTAGATCAATTTGTACTCTATTTTTCAAATTATTCGCGAGCAGAATTATCTAAATAGTTATAATTTTGTCGATTTAATAGTTAAAGATATAAAAGTAATTTAAACATTCAGACTTTGAGAATAATCTACGTGAGAATGTAGAGCGACCCAAACAATATATCTCCTTGAAATCGATATGCAATGTTTTAGAACAGATCATAATTAGTTCAAATTTTAAATAACAAACGTGTATAATAATGAGAACTTTTGCAATAGTAACGCAAGCGTGCGATAGCTATCGTCGGGCGTTATGTCGGCCATTATTGTGATTCGGTTCCCGCGCTTTTTGCGCCGCTTACGCGGGAAGGTTCCCAGTAGCGCTGAGCCCCTAGCCAAGACGTCTTCTTTATCGCTTCTTTATAGAATTGCCGATGTATATAATTGACTTATCATGAGTCGACCGTCAACTTCTCATTATCGAACGCTTATGTCAACTCCATACATTTTGACCGACGATTCTATAAAGAATCGATAAAGGAAACATCTCGGCTAAAGGGCCAGCGTACTGCGCGTGCGCGACAGCCAAACGAGAGTGAAATGACTGCCATTGTGCAACTCCCTTAATGCAATTGATGTGCCGTTAGCACTGATCATTTGCACCTTAAATATTTCCTGATTTTAATCTATTTGGGTCTCTTATATAACCCGTAATTGCTTTTACGATTACCCGGACTCATCATAATTTACGACATCCTTGCAATATTCACATTATCTTTCATTAAATGTTGAATAATATAACATTCTCCGAGTTACGAAATTCGAGAATCTGTTAATCCCAAATCAGTAGCTTAATGACACACATTTATCATGATCTAA
Organism: Polyommatus icarus; assembly: GCA_937595015.1. Taxonomy (NCBI): domain Eukaryota; kingdom Metazoa; phylum Arthropoda; class Insecta; order Lepidoptera; family Lycaenidae; genus Polyommatus; species Polyommatus icarus. Next base: position 5,578,685 of record OW569329.1, on the reverse strand, counting down.
TATCATAATGATCTTACAACCTAATCGCTGATGTTCTTATGTATTGTAGAGAACGTAAGATATTATATAAAACAGTTCATAGGTCGTATTACGTATCCGGGTTTATGAGTTTTTATTAAATTAAAAGTAATTATCTCGGAAACAATATTGACTGAAAGAGAAAAGTTATAACATATTATATTGATGAAAACTTGAAAATGTGATAAATCTTTGCAAAAGCATAACTTGTATACTTCATCGCCTACATAGTATGTGTTTAAAACAAAACAAAACTTTGCATTTAATGCGAGTTTCCAAACTTGGCTATCTTAATCTGTGCCTAGATAATGCATTAATTATTTGGGAACAAAAACTGAGCATAATGTCTGAGGCAAGCGCACGTAATTTATCTAATCGTCCCCATTCAAACAGTAGTCAAATAACAAACGAAGGCCTTGATCTATGTGTGTTGTATTTTGCAAACGCGCATTATTTGAAAGCCATTCGCGCTTCGAACCCTGTACTTAGACTCCAAACTTTGATGCATATCGGCTGTTGTAATCTTTTATTAAATTCCATGGAAATTGTTTTGTTATTTGCATGAAATGAAGCTCAGGAAGAATAATCTAGTTCAACGATTCTCGAACTTGTTTGGTGACGAAACCCTTTTAAAAAGTAGGAATCTAAAAATAAAGTTATGTTGTTATTCAAGCGTAATTGAATTCTTAAAAAGCTAAATTGCACACCGATTGATAGCAGCTGAATTGAGAGGTTGTCACTGTTTTTAGTATTCTTACGGAGGCTTGTCGAATGGCTGATTATTCATCATGACGAACTCAATATGAATTCGATATTTTTTCCATATATTGAGTAACTATCAAGCGCAAAATCTTATCCCACCAAAACATTAAATGTAAAAGGAGCCAAGCAAAATATTGCAAAGCTATGAAATACTTCTGTCGTAAAAAGTTTTCAGATCACATTCAAGCCAAGCCTTCAACTTATTTTGTAATTGAAATCCCACCAAAAACATACCTGTTAAAATAGGGCCTAGTTCCTATAGGCTAACTGTTGGTCTAAAAAAAGAGTTGAAATCCAATCCAATGCCAAGTTCAGATGCACTTCATCGATCATAATCATCTTCATCAACAGCCTGATCCATAATACTTCTAATTTGAACTTGGCAGGTTATTTAAATTCTATATTATCTAATTATATAATTAATCAAGTGTAACGCATAGCACAAAACCTGCCAAGTTCAAATTTAGAAGTATTATGGATCAGGCTGTTGATGAAGATGATTATGATCGATGAAGTGCATCTGAACTTGGCATTGGATTGGATTTCAACTCTTTTTTTAGACCAACAGTTAGCCTATAGGAACTAGGCCCTATTTTAACAGGTATGTTTTTGGTGGGATTTCAATACTTTTTTTCAAGAAATCCTACCTATGTTTTCTTTTTGTGCTACGCCCGATATAAACAATACTTTCAATAGATGCCTCATTATATCACTGGTACATAAGAATTTTTATCTAAAGTTCATAGATGAACTGACTCACGCTTGACGATTTCTTAAATTTCTTAATTTATCGTAACACATACATAATAATATAACACACGACCTGTGTGCTAAATTTCATAACGCTAGGACATTTGGAAGTAGCCTCTAAAGTTCGTAGATCGGCCGACTCACGCTTGACCGATTTCTAAAATTTCTTAATTTTTTGTTAATCTACATTTAACACATGACCTGTGTGCCAAATTTCATAACGCTATGACATTAAAGTTTGTATAGGCTGTAGTTAGGCCGACTCACGCTTGACCGATTTCTAAAATTTCTTATTTTTTTTAATCTACATATAACACACGACCTGTGTGCCAAATTTCATAACGCTAGGACAATTGAAAGTGGCCTCTGAAGTTCGTAGATGAACCGACTCACGCTTGACTATTTTCTACAATTTCTTAATTTTTCGTTAATCTACATAAAACACACGACCTGTGTGCCAAATTTCATAACGCTAGGACAATTGGAAGTGGCCTAGAGGTTTTGATTACCGGTCAGTGAGTGAGTGAGTGAATGAGTGAGTCAGTGCCAAAATAAGCTATTTTTACAAGGACATATCTCAGGATCTACTGAAGCTATATCTATGAAATTGGGTATACTGCTTAAGTACTCGTAAATAATTACGTAGGTATAATTTTATCTTTGCACTCGCAATAGACACTGAGCTACAGGGGGGTCAAAAGTACGTCGAAACGGTTCGTGTAAATAGTGCACGGCATGCGCGCGGCCTGCTGGAACTAGGCTTGCGCACTTCCGTGCGCTTTGATCAACATTCAATGAATTTATCAATAGTTTTCTTTATTTTAAAATTATTATAGTGGCTCGGCAATGAGCACATAATTATTAATTATTAGACGACCTTCGTGGCGCAGTGGTGAGTGCGTTGGTAGCTCAAGCCGGAGGTCGCGGGTTCGAGTCCCGCTGACGGAACAAAAAGTTTATAAAGTTCCTGGGTCATGGATGTATATTAAATATCATGTGTATCATATAATAAAAATCTTAAAATGTATGTATAGTATAAAAGTATTAAATATGTTTCCGTTGCCTGGTACCCGTAACACAAGTCTTTCAGGGACTTACCATGGGGCCAGACTGACGTGGTGTGAATCGTCCATAGATATTATTGTTATTATTAATAATAAACAAATATAAAACTGCATATTTGGAGGAGTTCATACTTACACAGACGGCAAGCGTAAAGGGTTTTTTTTAAGTTTATCGTAACGACGCATCTGGTCGATGCAGGTACCCATATGAATCCAATTAGTCGCTGATTATTTCTCTAGTGCTCATTGCCAAGCCATTATAATAATTTTAAAATAAAGAAAACTATTGATAAATTCACTGAATGTTGATTTCAATTACAAAATAAGTTGAAGGCTTGGCTTGAATGTGATCTGAAAACTTTTTACGACAGAAGTACTGCATAGCTTTGCAATATTTTGCTTGGCTCCTTTTACATTTAACGTTTTGGTGGGATTTCATTTCTTTTTTAAGGTTTTTCTTTTCAGGTCACGTTAAAACTATTCTACCATATTAACAAAGTCTTAAGACTTCGCTGTCTGTCTGTCACCAGGCTGGATCTTGAGAACTGCAACAGCTAGATAGTTGAATTTTTCACAAATTATGTATTTTTGTTGTTGCTATAAAATAAAATAGTCATATTAAAATAAAATAATTTAGGAATGGCGGGTCTCGTACAACAAACACGATTTTTTTGCCTTTTTTGCTCTATCTTCATAATGGTAACAGTAAGGTTTTGGAAATATCAGAAAATACTCTATTGTATTTCAACTTTAATAATAAATAATAAAAATTAAATAAACCTTTTATTTATTCCCATACAAATTTACGGTACAGAACCCTATCTACGCCAGTCCGACTCGAACTTGGCTGGTTTCATAATTTTTCCTTTCATTGTGAATAAAGACCTATCCGGGTACCAAATTTCAAGGTCCTAAGTCTGCTAGAAGTACTTTAGAATTTTGATGATCTGTCAGTCAGTGACAAAACGTAGTAACTTTGACCATCCATAACTAGTAAACTATTAATTAGAATATAATGTAATTTGGAGGTTAAGCTAGTTTTAATACTTGCTCCTAGTCATCGAAATTCTAAATCTCTAGCTTTGTTAACATCGAAGATAAGGAGGGTGTGAAATAGCCGCGAACCGCTTCGAGAAAAGTATGGTACGGCCGTGCCTTTGCTAAAAAGCTTGGCTGGGGCACTGCCGTGCCCCCAGATGTTGATAAGTAAAACTGATCTAATAGATGTTTATTGAAGTGCAAAATTCTCGATTTCTCAAAACATAAGTGTTACTGTTAAATAGTCCGCTGCGCACAGCAGCGGTACAGTAGGTACATGGTATATGTTTAGACGTAGCGTTGATCCAGCTGAATGAGCATAGTGGCTGCTTTATCAATACAATCAATGTATTGCAATAATTACTGATAATAATGTATTTAATTTCTATTTAACAACAGCATTATTTTATTATAATTATTCCAGATGTTGCCGACAACTTCTCATATTAGCATTTCGTAAATTGCTCGAGATTTTTACATATTTTATGTGCAATAAAAAATATCCTATTTCTTTCGTTGTCTACTTCATACCCATTGAAGCGCTTCTGTGGATTAAGCTCGATGAGGTAAAATGTAGACTCAGTTTCGCATAATATACTATTAGTATAATATGGATCGGAAGAAATACGTTTAGATACAAAACAATGCGCCGTTTCATCTTACCTCATTCTTCAATTATGTTCAACAGATAGAATAGACATGTGAGAGATGCGCGTGCAAGAATTCATTAATGCTTTTCTTCCGTAACTGATCCCCGACTAAAAATAGCTGTTGATTCTCTTGTGATATGACCGGCTCATAAAATTTACTGTGCATCGACAGCTCAATTAAATTAAACTTATTTACTCGACTGTACCTCCACCGAGCTGATTGTATCTCAAAGATTTACAATTTAATAAAGCCACAAGAATAACAAGTGTCAAGTAACAATATATATCCACTCCCCAACTATAATATATTCTAGTTTATTGAATGAATTAAATCATACAACTGATATCATTATAATATACATATAAGCTATTGAGGATTCAATGGTAATTTATTTTGTTGGTTGATAAATTGAATCCTTTTTTTAACCGCATGATATACTATGATTTTTTGGAAATAATAGACTTACTTACTTACTACTCTGTTTATTAAATTGTATAAAACTTAGGAAAATGTTGTACTATATCCAGGGAAAGGGGACTGCTAGCCCACGCCACGTGTTTTCTGACCTATATTATTCCTTCGATCGTGGAAATACGAGACAAATAGCCTTTGTTATACGAGACAAATTGTTATCGCGGCCCACTTGGGCCTTACGGGAGTTGAAGCGTTATAAACACTTTTGATTTGCAATTTGTTTTTGTCAAACAGAGAGTTAGCTCACACTGCTCAGTCATAATTTCCTTGCAATAATTAAAAGGAGTAGCTCTACTATTATAAAAGGGTTGGTCCAGTTAGCCTAACTCCGAATTTAAAAAAACTTTTAAGAGGCCAATACACAGGTAGGCCTGATCGCTAGGGTTCTACAGAGCATCTTTTCAACTCTTTGATGATGATGATGCATCCTATCAGTTACAAAACGCTCGTATATCAGCTACCAGACTCGGTCCGAACACTATTTTAATGAGCCGGGGGTCAGAAGTTGCGGCTGGCCACACCGACTTTGAGGCATTTCTATTCGGCCTCTCTCGGCCTCTCTCGGCCTCCTTTTACGGCGACCACACATAAAAGGCAAGATAATATGAAATAAGGATTCGGGCTTCATAATTTTAGTCTAAAAATCCATTATGCAGTTGCATAGATCCTTTTTGAGATATAACATTTGATGCCATAGGACAATTTATGGCAGCGCAATAATTGAAATTTTTAAGTTGTGAGAGTATGACATAGTGGGTAATAATGGAAATTAAAACGCAAACAAATAACCCGACATAATATAATTTTCTTACAAAAGTAGTTTCCGACAACACCTTTGTGAGAAAATCACCTTAGTAAGATACGAATTATTTCTTTTAAATTTTCAAAATTTCATATCCTGAGGATTTACATCCGGTGCAAATGAATTAGACGAGACAAACCTACATGTCGTAACCTCCTCTCATCAGCAAGTCTAGCCGGTAGCATTAGCAAGTTGAGGCTTAGTATTCATCCAGTTATTAGTGCGTTGAACTGTGACATACAGACATACTGTTACTGACCGTTAGTAATTAAACCATCGATTGACTAACTGTATAGGGAAGTGCTTATTAGAAACCCATAAGTGTACGGTATGAAGACAGAAAACAATACCTATTAGGTATAGTATTGATATTTATGACTAGCTGCTGCCTTCGACGTCGTAGGCTACTATATATGTATAGATTGGTAAAAAGCTGAAACTAAGGTTATTCTTTCGTGCAAGTCAAACCTCAAGTATCAAAATAGAAAGAACAACCCAGGCTGGGGCAGGCTCACAGGTTTTACCTCAACATGTATTGATTGGGAATAAATAATAATAAATCATTATAATAAGTCGTATAATTGAGTTTTTTTTATTATCTATACTTATAAAATTACATGTCCTAACTGACTGACTGATTCATCATCGCTGAGCAAAAACTCTTAAAGTTACAGCCACGAAATTTGGTGAGTAGGGTTGTTTTATTAAGTAGACACCCACTAAGGCAGGAATTTCGAAAATTTTACCCCGAAGGGGGTAAAATAGGGGTTGAAAGTTTGAATGAAAGTACGTCATTTCTTGAGTTAGAAGCATGAAACTTTATTTTTGGGTTAATGATTAAAAATGAATGGATACGTTTTTAAGCGTTTTTGGAAACTCTACCCTCAAGGGGGTGAAATTAGGGTTGAAAGTTTGAATGAAAGTCCGTTATTTCTCGAGTTAGAAACATGAAATTTTATGTTTGGGCTACTGATTAAAAATGATTGGATACGTATTTAAGCGTTTTTGGAAATTCCACCCCCAAGGGGGTGAAATAGGGGTTGAAAGTTTAAATGAAGGTCCGTCATTTCTTAAGTTAGAAACAGGAAAGTTTATTTTTGGACTGCCGATTAAAAATGAATGTAAAGGTATTTAAGCGTTTTTTGGATATTCTACCCCCTAGGGGGTTAAATTGGGGTTGAAAGTATGAATGAAAGACCGTCATTTCTTGAGTTAGAAACATGAAAGTTTATCGACGTTTGCGTCTGACGTTTGCTTAAATAGGGTCCCGTTTTTACCCTTTGTATAAGCAACCACAAAAAGGGGAAAACTATCCATCTTTGTTATTATACTATGTTAACGCGGACGAAGTCGCGGGCAACAGCTAGTTATTATTATAAAATTGGGGCCGTCTATGGGCTGTTCGCCCATATCCTTTTTTTTTTTGTTATTTTATTATAATGAAGCTTCTATTATAATGATTATAATAGTAGTTATAATAGTTATTTATGTCAAAACATCATCAATAACTTCAGAAATGACCGTGACCGACGGGTTATCCTATATAATTGTTGCTATCAGATAAACGATTAGATAAGGAATTCTAGACCTTAATAGGTTTTACGTGTCCGGTCATTAATACCGTAGAAACATTTAACAATCTGTCAACTTTAATAACCAGCATTAGTTCTACACCTCGGTGAGATATAGTGGTATAGCTTGCGTTTGTAATGATGAGACTAGATAAAATTTAAGATATTATCTTAACATCAGTGATGTTTTCAACCCTAGTACATAATACCTCTTTGTTTAACATAGAGGTTATACTACATTAATCAGACAAAATTATTGTTTTTAACCGACTTCCAAAAAACGAGGAGGTTGTATGTTCGGCTGTGGATATATATATATATCCACAGCCGTTTGGGAGTTTCGGCGTTGTTTTAAGGACAGAAAGCATATGCTTCCATGCAATTCAAATTCATCATCATCGTCATCGTCATCATCATCATTACCACGTCGTGTTAAGGTCACCAATGTCTCATGGTACAAAATACATAATAGTACAAGGTATAGGTATGGATACAATAATAATAATAATTATGTACATAACAACACCAATTATTAGTATAGGCTGTTTATACACGGCGGTCGGCGCCGCATAGGCAACGGCGCGGCGCGCGCAGCGCGGCGCGTGCGTAAACATCATATTCAACTTCCCGGATAGTCAGGGCATGCCGCGCTGCGAGCATTTTGAGTGTCATATGATTTTAAACTTTATCTTCATTAATGTAATACAATAATATAGTATCGCTTGAGAAAGGCGCAGGCGCGGGCAGCTGCGACAATTTCCAAGTTTCTCAAGCGATAGCAATATATATTCTGTGGCGATAGTACTATGTATTACAATAATGAAGATAAAGATTAATATCAAAATATTCTTATTACACTGAAAATATGTTCGCCGTGCCGCTGCGTGTGATTCGGCTCATCCTTCGATCGCGGATTCTTGGAAATCCATTGTTCTGGCGGCCACGTGTGGCCGCTTGGGAGTTGAAGCGTTAAATTGTTAAATTACCTAGTACGCATAGGGTTGTGGTCACTTAGATTTTTTAAAATGTATTGTTTGAATTTATCTACCTGGTTTTGGGCCTTGGGGTATGACTCTTAACAGTCTTAACAAATTGTAATAAGATACGTAGAATAAACGCAGTAATTCGACGCGTAGGGTGGTATGGTCACTACTACCGACGACCACTTATAAACTCGCGGACTATAACCTCTTATCTTGGAGGGTTAATTAATATTTTTAATAACAATACGAGATCAATTCAAATTTCAATGCTCACTGCTCACACCAAACTCATGCATTACACACAACAAAAATCTGTTACAACTATATAAAACTCCTACGTACAAGCGAACAATAGAATAAGTGATAATATGAACAACAATCGGAGTTCGGACAAGCGATAGCGCGACACAGGAGCGCCTCAGTGACATCTAGTGAAGACAATAATATGAATCTATTTTTTATACAATTTAAATAATTGGCACTAACAGTTTACCTTCTAGGTAACTAACAAGAGTGAAATTATTATTTTTAACAAAAAATTAAAACCGACTTCCCAGGTAAAAACAATAATAACATCCTCATAATATGAACTAAAAAGTATTAAATAATTTTTCCTCTCTAAATGTGCCTTTTTCCGAATTCGGCTGAACCTCAACTATTTCTGTACTCAATCTTCATAATAATTTTGAAGTCGGTGCCAGTTCCAAAAGTTTCAAATTTTCTGTCAAAGAAATAAAGATTCAGCTGTATCTGGTACCGACTTCAAAATGATGAAGATTGAGTATAGTTGAGGTTTAGCCGAATTCGGAAAAAGGGTCATTTAGAGAGGAAAAAATATTTAATACTTTTTAGTTCATATTATAAGGATGTTATTATTGTTTTTACCTTGGAAGTCGGTTTTAATTTTTTGTTAAAAATAATAGTTTTAATGTTCTTTATAAATTGTAAGCAAGAACATTTTGTTTGTTTGCATCGAGTCGGCTCCGAAAATACTTTAATTAAATTTGGCTTAGATAGAGTAGACCACTGGAAAGGACGTTTTATGTTACTATTTTTCCTGAGTCCTGAATAACTTTAAAAGTATTTTGTCTTGGCCCCAATACATTGTACGTCTAAAGCATTCTAAGATTTTTAACGCTGCATCAGGGCTTTTTCTTACGCCATATAACACAATCACTATATAATCGATTACGGCAGGCAATATACCACTTAGCAGCTTATTAAATCTAGAAAAACGTCAAACAAAAGACGATTACATCCCGGAATAAGCGTATGTAGGTTGACAGTTACAGCATTCGTACAGATCTTGGGAAAATGCACTGAAGTCAATAGTTTTTCTCAAGCCCGCACAATAACATTGTGACTGGTACTGTTCTGTACTGTATATTGTCTGTATTGTCACTGTTACATGTCGCACATCATTGTATAGAAATCTATGATTTCATACGGCAAATTGTACGATATAGATATAATTACGATTTCATTCACGATTATATCTTTTAAAAAACTTTCATGACTACTCATTCAGTTATAAAATTATAGCGTTTTCATATTATTATGTTTTCATACAAGATAAAGGTAGATGCACAAAATAAAGTAAGTAATTAATGAAATACATCGGTCGATCCTTAATTTAGGTTTTCGTGAATTCAAGTTGTAAAACGATTATTTAAGCTTAAGAAAAAAACGTACATTTCTCGCCTTCTTTGTTTGGGAAGGCCTGGTTTAAGAAGAATGATATTATGAAGTTAAAACTTGATGTTTTGAAGAACGGGTAGATTTATTAGCGAGATCACTATGAATGCAAACTTATCTGATTTCACAAACTTTTGTATAAGCATAGAATTTAAGAATTGACCCTGTTTTCACGTTAAAGTAGTAAATACCTGTTGGTAAGTTGAGTATATCCGTATCAAATCCAAATTCTGTACATGGGTACAAATATAACTTGTGTAAGTAGGTCAGGGTACCCAGTCAAAATACATTCGATAATTTTGACAGCGAATATATTCGTATTTGACATTTTATGCATAAAGTCTCAATGCGTTTACAATGATGTATGTGAAACAATATAATATCTAACTTCATGGTCACAAATCTAAATTGACTAAAACCCAGGTGGACAAATACATAAGATCATCATAATCATCACACAATCCGACGTGTTGATTAATCGTGTACGCTACGTACAATACACTATTGAGCACTTAAGCAAAACCAAGAGAGCTATCGGTTTAGCGATCTCGAGCGTTAATAAGTAGAAAATTGTAGAATGCGCATCACATTACGCGTAAACAGAACCGGCGTCACCGACCGCGTGGTCGATGGTGGTAGCGCGACTGCGACACCTACCACCGTTACACCACCTGCCATCCCACCAGGGCTACCACACTTTTCTCGCGCCGTTCCCGAGGAAAACTGCTAAGGGTTGCCACCTCGCCAAAAATAAACTGTATTTAATTTCATTAAAGTTTTTTTCCGGACATTTAATTAAATCCGGACACCCTACTAAATAAAACAAAGCGTATTAAGACAAAAAGAAACAAATTGCTTTGGACCTTTAAAAGGTCTTTTAAAGTTCAATTATCATACGTGACACGTCCCATGCTTTAAATTAAATTCGATAAATATATCGCCAATCGAATGTTCGACACTCGCTCACGAAATGGTAAAAGTCTAGCACGAGTCGAATATCTCTTTATTATGGCCGGACATAACCAAATAACCTATTTAGAGGTTTATTGGAAGCTTAGTATAGTCGTAATGCCCTCTGTAATGAAAATACATATCGTACTTAGTATAAATATTCTGAGGTCAAATGAGGTTTCCTATATTATGTTAGACAAAATATCTTTGTTTGACACAATAATTAATCCTTCAAGCCCCATAAGAGCACCGGTGATCGCGACAACAATAGAATACAATAGCATTTCCAGGAATCCGCGATCGAGGAATTAAAGGTATTGTCTAAGCATACCTTGAATAATTCTCTGTATAAACATTTTTATTAGTAAAGGGGTAACCGAGCAGTGGCAACCCTAGCCCACATTGTCTACCGTGGAACCCTGAGAATTTACGCAACCAGCGGTCTTGTTCGCGCTAACTGTTCGCAAACACATGTTTAGATTGATCTGTTTGATATTCTAATGCAACTCTTTCTTATATAATGTTTAATACGGTTAAACAGTATGCAAATATGTGAGTGGCCGATTTATTATGCGTTGACATGAAATGATTTCTAGTGATCTGAATCTTAAGAATGCACAGGCGTGTAATGTTTTTTCACATTAATGTTTGATAAATGGGGAAAAGTATATTTGTTTCAGTTGCAGAGTGCGAAAATACATACTATAACCTGTCATTTTTGATAAAGCTGAAAGCAAACTTTATTTACAAGCTAGATGACAGCCGCAACTCTGTTGCGCTAAAACTCTTGTATGTTAGAAAGAATCTAACTAAATTTAAAACTAAAGGTGATAGTCACGGTAGAAACACTAGAAATAGGCACAAGCTGGAAATGCCAGTGATCAGACTTAGCAAAATAAGTAAATCTTTTAAAGGTCAATGTATACGCCTTTACAATAAAATCCCGAAAAACGTTCAACATCTATCAATTAATAAATTTAAAAAAGTAATTAAAGAACGTTTGTGTGCCAAAGCCTACTATACGGTCAATGATTTCCTAAACGATGGCACATCTTGGGAGTAGGATGGCTGCTTGCTGCTGCTTCTACATTTATTATATGTGACTTACAATTCATGTTGACTTTCTATAATGTATTAGATTAAGTTATTTACATTGTAAATTTTATTTTTTAAAAGACTAATTTTCCACTTTTTTAGTAAAAAGTGGCCCCGTGCGAGTTTCTTACGCCGGTTCTTCTCGCCGGGTTAGTTCCCGAACCGGTGGTAGGCAACATGTAGCTCAACGTTCTGAAAACATTTGATTCAAATTTATTCAGAAATAAAACGATTTTTTTTTTATACTCGTTTATCGCGCCACCGGGACCGTACATTTTCCGGGATAAAAAGTATCCTATGTCCTTTCCCGGGACTCAAAGTATCTCTATGCCAAATTTCAGATTCAGCCCAATCGGTTCAGCCGTTTGAGCGTGAAGAGGTAACAGACAGACAGACATATGGGTATGTGTCTGTCTATAGACATATTAATATGGGTATTACTATGAATTTATCACCTATTTACTGTGTTGTTTTTTTGTGTCGACCGCCTCATATTTTTAGATAGTATAGTAAATAAAGAGAAAGAAAGAGAGAGAATGAAGAATCCATACAACGACACACTTGGTTAACCGCATCATGTAATCTTCATACTCGATGCAAATAGTTAGAAACTTGTCACCGCAATCCATGGAAAACTTCTATTATTATAAAATTTGCAATTAAAGGGCCAATAAATAACAATAATTGCGTGAGAACTGGGTGAGCTGGCTGTAAATAAGTTACATTATATTATTTACTTGCTCATCCGATGTTGCCTCATATTTGAAGACGTAAGTGGATGAAGAGGATAAGTAACATTTTATAATATAAGGTCAATTACTTCTTTTTTGTCTTAGTACAAACCTTGTAAGTTACCTACTTCATCATCTGACTTATATAATAATATATTATGGCTATACATAGATTTCACATTTTTGATTTCAAATAATTTTCCCATGTCCTGAAGCCTCCATTTATGCAAAAAACGAAACCTCTCAATTTGTTAGTTACCCATGACTTCGACTTACGTCTTCAATTATATTTATAACGCACCCAATTTCCCCTACACCCGTGCCGCGTGAACCAATTCCCACTGTGAACAATGGCGTTTCCACTCTAGTCAATATTATTTATGGTTGTGCCTATGAATGCGTTTGTAATTTAATTATAAACGTAATGTGTTGCGCGTGCGTTTACAGTTAAGATAACGTTTAATTCTGCAAAGATTAATTAAGCCGACATACTTTAAAGTAAAGTCAACCCTTTTTTCTTTCATAAATGAATGTTATCTCCTTCACGAAGCCAAAGAACGCCAGGATTTACATGATAATAATATGATTTAACCCTGGGTGCAGTTTAACCCTGATCTGCGCAAATGGACTCAAGAAGGTCGCTTATTAATATCATGAAATATTTTAAAAAGAATAACAATAACGAATTTCAGAAAAAAAAATATTTTTGTAGTTGTATGTACTTATACAAAAAACGTCAACTTTTTTAAATTCAAAATAATGTCTATTGTCAATTTTCTATTTCAATATTACTTTACTTACTTAAGTAAATCAATGAAAATGATTGTACCATCGAGGAAATTGATTCCTATGCAGTTGATAGACCAACGTTATTCGGTCGAATACGTCAATTCAATGTTAATTGTGATCTGTCGGCTGGGTTTGACGTAACGCAACCAAACTACTTAGGTCCCTGATTTGCATAGGAATCAACTTCTCTGATAGTACCTCGACGCAAGAATATGTGAGGAAAACTCCATTCAGCGCTATAACGGGCCGCCTCTACCCCGCACCCCGCTCGAGGTGACTGACTTGAGCAATTACTGTATTGTTCGCTGATAATAACTCTTTGATAAGTTATTAATCCTTTGTCCGCATTTTCAACTATTAATTATTAGGTTCACTATTGACTATATTGAGCCAAGTCAATAGCCATGACAACCGAGCCTGTTTTAGTGTAGACTCGGCGTTTAAGAGAATATTTTACAACACCAATTTTAATAAAAATGTTTGAGTTAGACTTTAGAGGTTTGAGATTTTCCGTAGATTACAGCTTCTATACTTTTAACATTTTGAACTTTAAATGTAGGTATTCGGTATTCCGTGTAGGTATTCAAAAAATTTAGTAAAGTTACTGCTGCAAACTTTAAAATCTTATCTGCCCATATAATCTTAAAAGATACTTGTTTTAATAATACCTTCGTGCATTTCGATTCATAATTCATAGAGTTTGAAGGCGCATCGTTAAACCTAATAAAACATGGACGTATAGGTCATGGGTAACAACTAACAACTGCGAACCAGCGTTACGTAAAAAATAATAAAATATTGTTTGATGGTCCGCGCCGCGCGCCGTGTCGCGCCGGACCCCTAGGCTATAAAATAATGATGTTACTACTAGTAAGCTAACAAGACTATCAAAAATTACATATTATGCCGGTATTTATTTCAGAATATGAATATAATATATTACCTTACAAAATATTCACCCCTTGAAATTCAGAATATTATTTTTTTTATTTTTTTTTATTAAATAAGGGGGCAAACGAGCAGACGGGTCACCTGATGGTAAGCAACTACCGTCGCCCATGGACACTTGCAACATCAGAAGAGCTGCAGGAGCGTTGCCGGCCTTTTAAGAGGGAATACGCTCTTTTCTTGAAGGTTTGCAGGTCGTATAGGTCCGGAAATACTGCTGGTGACAGTTCGTTCCAGAGTTTTACAGTGCGCGGTAGAAAGTTACGCGAGAAACGCACTGTGGAAGACTGCCGTCTGCCACTCATCAAGGTGATGAGGATGGTATGTTTTTCGCGTGGGACGATGGCGAAAAGTTGCAGGTGGTATGATTCCGAACAATATAATTATAATATTATAGTACCATAAAATGCACTCCTTGAAACTACAGGTAATGTTTCCATTACCAATGTTTCCATAATATTATTTGGCAAAAAGGTAATGAATTTTTTCCCAGGAAGATATTCATTGATTGCCTATTTAAAATATTATGAATATCCTAAAGGTTTTTTATTTAGTTTATTAAATTTCAATTGTTTTTTGTTTATGTGAAGATTTTGATTATAAAGACAGTATGAGTTTTTAAAAAGAAATGAATGACAAGATTATTTAACTTCGAGTTAAGTTTTAATATCCGGCCATTTATAATAAGTATTGTTATGAAATAAAAAAACTTTCATCACAATCATCTATCTTGTGGCCATTTAGATATGCCGTTACAAAGCACACCCGATTATATCACTTGATTTACAGAGAACAGTTAAAAGTGAACCAAAAATAAACATTTGTTAAGTAACAGTTGAGGTGGCTTTCCGATGTTTGCCGCACCGCGGCTGACAAAAGTTCAAATAAATTAACACTTGATGATAGACTATAGGTTTCAATGATATTCTACTTATACAGATCTGTTACGTTCATACTATTTTCCGGCTTAAATCTCTTCCGAGCAATTTTCAAATTCGAAATTGGACACATTGACAAATTTGACAGATAAGTGAAAGAAAAGATACGAAATGCCATTTACATAAAAGAGACAGTTCTATTTTTAAACGTCGAACTGCAAAGTTTCTTGTGCGTAGAGATTAACATAAGACTAAGTAAAAGACGACCCAATTGGGCCGTTTTTGAATCTTCACAACGCGCGCGGTAGTAACATAACTGCTATGAGTTTTTTCATATGATATCATTGTTAGGTTTCATTATGATCTACGTCACTACAAAGCAGTAGCGGCATAGGTCGCTAGACCAATGTCGGTAGAAAATACAACCTATAAGCCTTGTACGCAAACAAATTATTACAAAGCGACGGAAAAAGGATATGTGCAAAATGCACAAAGATGACCAAAGTATTGTAAAAAAGAAATAAAAACCAGCCAAGTGCGAGTTGGACTCGCGCACGAAGGGTTCCGTACCGATACAGATTGGCAAAAAATTGTGTCTTTTGTATTTTATTTTAATATTATTATTAAATAATGATTTCTTAAGTTTTCGCAAGTATCACTCATCAAGTCACGGTCAGTCCGACCGGACGGACTGACCACGGCCGCTGTAAAGTAGCCGAAACGTCGGGATTAATAAAAGTGCTCCGCGACAAAATCCGTAAGTGTTTAAACTTATAATAATATCATTATTATTAAATATTAACATACACAATATATAACAAAAGAATGTGTGAAAAATTCAAGTACCGACCTCTTGCCATTATTGATATAGAGCGAAAAAGCCGAAAAACCGTCCGTCACGTTTTTACCCTTTGGGTACGGAACCCTAAAAACCTAAAGCCTAGGTCATAAAGTGGCATGTTATTTGAATTTATTTGGTCGCGGTCGCTTTTGACAAAGATCGGAAAGCCACCTTTAAATAACAAAAACCTTTTAATATTTGAAAGTGAGATATGTCAGCACATTACTAATTGTGTTTTAATTTATTGTTAACTTGAAAGGAATTTGTTAATTATTTATTTTAAATAGTTTCGTGGATGTTAGTTTATTGACAGGTTAATATTGTTAAATATGACCTTAGACGCCTAAAGGTTAAAAGAATCTTATTATATTTTTGCCGACCGCGAAGTAGGGTTTTATTAAAGAAAACTATTTTGTCTTCTCTTAAGCCCCAGGCTATGTTCAAATTAGGTTTTTTTTTATTTCTTCTGTATAGTATTGATAAATGTTACAAGTTATATGTACTAATCCGTACTAATACTTATTATAAATGAGAAAGTATTTCTGTCTTTCTGTCTGTTACCTCTTCACGCTAATACCGCTGAATCGATTTGGATGTAATTTGGTGTGGAGATACTTCGAGTCCCGGGAAAGAAGGTTCCGGGAAAAATGTACGGTTTCCGTGTGACAACAATTCCTACGCAACGGAGTTGTGGTGGTCTTATTCTAGTTAGCAATATTCTTACGCCTACTTTACTCATGACAATAACACCGTTCTCTCAAAGCATTGTTTTAGTTACAACAATCACAGGCGCTACTTAATGTTTATACTTTATATACGTACACTGTAGATATTCTTCTCTGTGCTTCTATAAAGTCTGTTATTTTGCTCTTAAAATATTATTTTTACATGATAAACTATTTATTTTTCTTTTGCACTTGCAACTCGGTTAGTAAGAAAATATTTTGGTAGGTACCTACTTATAATATTATGTTTTTGGTGGCAATCATCACAAGAAGTGGTTAATTAAATTTTGTATAATATAATGATACCAGTTACTATACATTTCAAAATTTCAGTTTTCCAATCGGGTTTGAGTCCTTCTTTTGTTAATTTCAGAAATGCCTGAAAAAGACTTCAACGAGCGCGAAGCTTCGGACAATAATTTTTTGTGAACAATATTCGGTAAACTCAGTACCTCTTATAAATGTTTGTTATAAAAGTCTTTGCAAATTTGCTATGAATTGTCTTTCCATAAAATGGCGTAGTATAGAGCTTCCGTGATATTATTTTCTGGATACAAAATTTGTATGTAGGCTCAAATAGCAGAGATCTAAGATGACCTACCATTAGGCAATCAGTACGCTCGTTTATTTACAAAAACAATTATCGATTTACACATACGCTTAGATAACTGAATGCTGTCATTATGCGTGCTCATTGTTCTAGCACTTGTTCCTCTCAAATGTCAGATTTAATATGCAATTATTCGGCGCTGATTACTCACGAGGCTTTTCGAAGTACAATAATTAGCTTGGGGACTTAGCCAGCACGTTTTCTTTATCACTTCTTTATGATATCTATGGATGCTTCACACCACGTCAGTCTGGCCCCGCGCTAAGTTCCTGAAGGACTTGTGTTACAGGTACCAGACAACGGAAATATGTTTAATACTTTTATATTATAGGTACATCGGACGCCTCCGTGGTCCAGTGGTTCAGAGCTCGGCTCTTGACTCGGAGGTCGTGGGTTCGATTCCCGCGTTGGAAACATGTTATTTCCAAGTTTGGTTAGGACAATGCAGGCTGATCACCTGATTGTCTGACAAGTAAGATGATCCATGCGTCGGATGGGCATGTAAAAAGTCGGTCCTGCGCCTGATCTCTCGCCAGTCGTGTCGGTCTGCCGTCCCACTGGGTTATGAGAGTAAAGGAATAGAGAGTGCTCTTGTGTACTGCGCACACACTTGGGCACTATAAAATTACTCCTGCGTAGCTGGCCTGGTTTCAATGAAACCGGCCACCGTCACCGAAACCGGTGTGGGAGCTATTATATATTACATATATTTAAGATTTTTATTATATCATACACATATTTAATACACATCCAGACCTGGGAACATTGAAAACTTTTTGTTCCATCGGCGGGATTCGAACCCGTGACCCCCGGCTTGAGCTGCCACACACTCAACAAATTGAGCCACAGAGGTCGTCAATTTATAGAATCGCCGATAAAAAAAATCAAATTGACAAAAGCTATAACTAAATCGGTGATTTTATAAAGAAGCGATATAGAAAACAAACCAATTTTATGGGTATGATAAATGATTATTATACTTTCATCGAGAAAGGTTACACGAAAGTTTTAACGTGGAAATATGTACGGTGCCAGGATATTAAGCATATTGTGGAAATGTTGTATGAATGTAGCAGACACTAAAATGCAGTAACTTAGTGCAATACAATTTGATAATGCACTTACTGCGTTATAGTGTCTGCACGGCAAAATGCAAAGTTCAGTTTGGGCGTGTGTTGAGTTCATCAACAAATGTCAGGCAGAACTTTAGTTGATTGAAATCATATTGAAATCCAAGTTCTATTTTTACTCTATTCAATTCAAATTGTTATACTCAAATCATTAAACAATATGGTAAAACTTAATAATTCCTATCCATAATATTAACTAAGAATTAAGATTACAAGTTGTTTGTAGCGGCTTTGATACTACTAGATTAATTTTAAAGATTTTGTATAGGTTTCAGCAACTGTACATAATATGCTAAATATTAAAATGTATACTGTACCTACTCGGCGAAACATGGCGGTAGCTGCAGTCATTGACTCCCTGTCAAAAACTTGACATTTTGTATACAAAGCCGCGATTGACAGCATCTGACACTTCATTTTCAATCGCGGTTTATAATATAGACAGTGACAAATTGACTGGGAGTCAATGACCGCTACCGCCATGCTTTGCCAATAGTTGCGCTGAACCCGTAATGACACGACAACCTTTCATTTTGCCCCTACGTCAGGCCAAGCTTTCAATTTTGCCAAACGTGTTTCATACAGACAGACAGAGACACTTTTACATTCATAATATTGTATAGTTCTTGCAATCTACGAGTGCGCGTCGCCCTTAGTTGTGTGAGTGACCATATCTATACACGCGTACATGGCTCGCTCGCTACTGACTGCTCCGTCGGGTACGCACACTAACGAAAATGTCTATTCACATTTCCAACTACAAATAAAGGCGACGCGCACTCGTAGATAGCAAGAACTATACTATCAGAGAAGTTGACTCATAAGCAGATGAGGGACCTACGTAGTTTGGTCGCAATATGTCAAACCCAGCCAGCAGCTATGACAATTTACATTGAATTGAAATGATCGGACCAAATTATGTTGGTTTGTGAACTGCCTAGGAATCAATTTCGTCGAAGGTACCTATTATTATAACGCAACGGTGGCTCATGTGTTTGCTTTCATTTAATAGTAGAGGCGTGGTATCGTGTGTCGAAAACACACGAACTTTGCAATACTGTAGCAGCATAATAATATTATATTATACAGTATATATATATATATATTAATTCATCCTTGTCATTCAATAAAATTCACTCAACACTTCCCTTAAGTCTTACTGCTTCAAGTTTAGGCACAGAGAAAAGTATACCGTGCGCGCGATAATAAATTGAGCAGAAGCCAAGACTTTTTCGTTATTGTTTATTTTATATTTGTATAATCTAAAGAAAATTATAAATTAGACGAGCCGAACGTCAATTTCATATTTTCGAACAAATAAGTTAATTCCATACATTTTGCGATCGGAGATTCTATGAAGAAGCGATAAAGAAGACGTCTTGGCTAAAAGGCTTGTTAAATGATTTGTTTAAGATACCTATCTAAAATTACGAAAGTTATGTATGCTCGATTCGAGTCTTTCATGATGGACTACTGTACATTATTATATTGTGGTAGTGCTGCGAAGGAAAAGTGACTAGTTATAATGATGTGGGTATTTACCAACAAAAGGCTCTGAACCAGCGCGAATATAGTTCCTAGACACGTCATGTATTACCCTCGGTACAGTCACGACCGCTTGACTTATACGTACGAAATTTTCATGTTAATCTAATTCATGCTTTTCAGTAGACTTATTTTTTAATTTGGGCACGAACTGCCATAATGGCTTGTGTTATGATTAAGTCTATATTTTCAAACTTTCAATAGTATTACCTTCTGTAAAGCGTCATTAAAATAAACTTTTGTACCTGAAATCCATAATTGGAAACAGACAGACGAGAAGAAAGACACACAAACAAATACTTTTGCCCTGAATACATCAGTATGCATAGCATGCTTTTTTAACATAATATTATAAGCTATGCTGTTCTGTAATCTGTTTATGTTCTTGTCTGTACCTGTTACTCGTCAGTGCTACATAACGAAAGCATCACTTTCACAGGCTGTGCATTTTCTCTGCACGGTCCGTGAGGATCACTCAACATGTAATGGTAGCAGGTATTTCCTGTAGCCTTAACTATAAATCTTGGTCGTTGATGACTTATCTCTATAGTGTGAAGCCCGTCACAGACCTAGCTATAATATATATTAATATGTTTATAGCTAGGCATATTAATATATATTTTCTATACTAATTTTCGCGTGACCACACACTCAGCTATAATATATATTTCTGTGACATGTGGATTTAGTATAGAATAATATGCCTTGCTATAAATATATTAATATATATTATAGCTAAGTCTGTGACGGGCTTTAGCAAAGTTTCGGCATCGGCTTTGGCGTCGGATACGATTAAAAAAAACAAACATGTTAAAGCTACGCTAGTAAATTGTTTATCAAAGCCGAAGCTCTCCAGGCCGAAAATATTGCCGAATGCCGTAAGTTCTTTTTATAAAAAAGAAACCGTAGGAACTATTACCAGAAATTGCCTTATCCATATTTTTTACAGAAACTTAAAATATCAAGGTTTTTAAAATCATACAGAAAAAATTTGAGACTTCGGCTTTGGCTGAAGGTCACCGATATATCGGCTTCGGCTTTGACCAAAGATCTTTTGTCGGGCACTACTTATCTCCGATCTTTCGCATCTAGATGTATATATCGCTGGCAGGTCACGAGTACATTAGCATGAGTCGTCAGGATCGTGTGCGATCAGCCCTGAGCTGTATCCGGCTAGTCCTTTTTGCCTTTTTTCTAGTGATTATGTTTGAGCATAAACTTGTTGACCATCGAATGATTATAAATTATTATTATTTTTAACAAAAAATTAAAACCGACTTCCAAGGTAAAAACAATATTAACATTAATATGAACTAAAAAGTATTAAATAATGTTTGCTATCTAATAGTGCCTTTTTCCGAATTCGGCTAAACCTCAACTATTTCTGTACTCAATCTTCATTATTTTGAAGTCGGTACCAGATAGCTGAAACTTCAGTCCTCTGACAGAATATTTGAAACTTTTGGAACTGGCACCGACTTCAAAATTATGAAGATTGAGTACAGAAATAGTTGAGGTTTAGCCGAATTCTGAAAAAGGCACTATTAGATAGCAAACATTATTTAATACTTTTTAGTTCATATTAATGTTAATATTGTTTTTACCTTGGAAGTCGGTTTTAATTTTTTGTTAAAAATAATAATAATTTCACTCTTTTTAGTTACACTGGTAGGTAAACCTTCGCGTATATTTTACGTATCTTATTACAATTTGTTAAGAGTCACAGTTCACACTCACAAAATAATATATTATCAGTGAAGTGAACATATTGTGCTAAGTAATTTAACAATTTTAATACTTCAAACCCCAAGCGGTCACCGGCGATTGCGATAACAATAGAAAGGCTATTGTGTCTCGTTTTTCCACGATCGAAGGATCTATCAGATAAAAAACTGTATAAACTTGCATAGGATGTAGCGTAGCTACTCATCTAATACCAAAAATTATTTATTTGGCAAAACAACGTTTGCCGGGACAGCTAGTAATATAATATTATCATAATTATTGACAGCTGTTCTTGTAATCAAGAATTCAATTTCAAATCCATTCAAATCGATATTTAGTGCGCCATCTATCGATTAATAAGTATAACTAACGATATTGTAAATTACATATATAATAATTTCAGCAATGCTTACAGTAAATGCAAATATACAATTGAAATTACTAACACCAGCAAGAGAAAGGCTTGTACGTGGGCAAATATGAAGTTAAGTAAAATGTGTAAAAAACGTGACAAGTTATATGAGGATTGGCTAAAAGACAAACAAAATTCGGAAAAGAGATTAATTTACAATAAATTTAGAAATAAAACAAATAAATATGCTACTTATATAAAAAACAGACAGATTCATGATAACATAAACAAAAATTTTAAGAATACTAAAAAGGTTTGGGAAATTATAAATAGGCTAACCGGTAGAATAACGAATTGTGTTGATGCAATACTTATAAAAAACTTCTCAACTTGCCCAAAGTTGATAGCAAATAATTTTGCTAAGGAATTTAAAAATAATACCAATAGCATTTGCAACTTTTGTGATAAAAAATTGTTAGATAGAAAGTCATATGAATTAGTTCCTGATAGATCAATGCGTATTGAGAGTGCACGAGAAAAACATATTCATGCGATTATAAAAAATCTCAATGACAAAAAAAGCCCTGGATATGACGGTATACGGGCAAAGGACATTAAACTTGTATCGTATCACCTTGTCCCTGTATTAACTCATCTCATAAACTGTTGTCTTAAAACCACGATTTACCCCGATTTACTGAAAATTGGCGTAGTAAGACCTATATATAAGAAAGGCAAAGTAACCGACTATAATAATTATCGTCCTATTACGATACTGTCTATTTTAGATAAAATTATAGAGAGGTTCTTAAGCGACCAACTAAATAAATACCTAATAGCAAATAGCATAATCAGTGAAAATCAATATGGTTTTCAAAAACATAAAAGTACTTCACAGCTTCTGAACAAATTCTCTGATAAAGTTAACGAATGTCTTAATAAAAAAATGCATGTTCTTGCTCTTTTTGTTGATTTTAGCAAGGCTTTTGATATGCTTAATTATCAAACACTTTTTCAAAAATTATCACAAAATGGAGTACAGGGTCACCTTTTAAAGCTACTTACTAACTATCATAGTAATAGATATACGACCGTCAAAGTCGACGGACACTTTAGCGAAAAGCATCCGACTACAAAAGGCACAGCACAGGGTTCGATCATCGGCAGTACTGAATATCTCCTTTACGTAAACGATATGAGCAAAGTAATAGATTTTGGGTCAGTATTCCAGTTTGCTGATGATACTTGCTTACTAGTGGCGCATAAAAACCTTTGTGAAGCGCAAAAATTGCTCCAACACAATTTCAATAAAATGTGCAAATGGGCGCACGATCTCGGTCTTGTCATAAACTCACAAAAAACTAAAATAGTACACATTCGTTCATCAAACAACAAAACCCAGATCGCACCCACTGTGATAGCCCACGAACATAACTGCCTGCACTCGCCTACGAACATCTCGTGCCAGTGTCCCCCTCTTGAAGTAGTTGACAAACATAAGTACATCGGTCTCATAATCGATAGCCGATTTTGTTGGGGCCCTCACATTAATTACGTATGTAATAAATTAAGATCACTAACGAGTAAGTTGTACGTTTTGAAATATAAATTACCCTTTAAAATACTAAGATTACTTTACCTGGCTTTAGCTGACTCGATTATTACCTATGGTTTAAGTACCTACGGTAGAACCTATAAAACATACCTAGAAGGTATCTACAAATTACAAATAAAAATGCTAAAAATTATTACTCCTAAGAATATTATAAAGAAAATTTTATACAGTGAAAATGAATTATTTAAATATTGTCATGTTATGAGTGTATATGACAAAATTAAATTTCAAATTTTAACAGTATCTTACAATCCAGATTATCTAATAGAAAAACAGAGACCTTCAAACTTAAGAACAGTATCCTATTTAAATAAATATGTATTGCCAAAATTTAACAATGTTTATGGTCAAAGAACTTCAGATTATTTAATACCTCATTATGCTAATGAACTACCAAATGACCTACAAAAATTGTATAAAGCCATAGATAAAACCAATAAGTATAATGCTAAGAATTTGTATCATAAGTTAAAACGGTACTACTTACCAAATGTTAAAAATAATATCTAATAATATTATGTTGTTGTATGTAACAAGGTAATAACAATTGTGAAATTAGCGACTCGCTGGAGCACAGATAAACCCTGCGTGGTTTCCGTGGTACGGCACTTTGTTAAATATTGTATTTGTTTAGATAAGTAAATAAACGATTAAAAAAAAAAAAAAAAAACTAATTAAAAAGACACTTATTGACTTTGTTTTGTTTAAATGCTCTTTTTAAAATAACTTTATTTTAATTCTATATTTTGTCTATTAAAATTTTATAAAGTAGTTAGTAAAGTATTCGATCTGTATATAAAGTAGTAAAGTATATTCGATCTTCCGCCACTCGCCGCGCGGCGGCGCCGCGATACCGTCGCCTCCGCGGTGCTGACCGCCGTGTATATTTAAACAAAGTGTTGTTATACAGTATAAAATTATTATTATTATTAGTATATCCACACCTATGCCTTGTACTATTATCTATTCTGTGCCATGAGACATTGGTGACCTTAACACGACGTGGTAATGATGAAGACGATGATGATGATGATGATGATGATGATGATGATGATTATGATGATGAATATGAGTTGCATAGTAGCATATGCTTTCTGTTCTTAAAACAACGCCGAAACTCCCAAACGTGTATCTATAAGGAGTCAGGAGTTCTCTCAGCATCTTCGAAACCATGGTATACCTTGACCCAATATTTGACTTTTTGGTAGCATATTCTTAGTACACTTCACATAAAACCAAAATCACCATATGTTTCCATATAAATTTCGAGGAGTTCCCTCGATTACTCCTGGATCCCATCATCAGGTCACCACTTTGTGAACATGGTACCAAATTGGAGTAAAACCAAATACAACAAAGCAAAAATTTCGAAAATCGGTTCACAAACGGCGGAGTAATCGTTGAACATACAAAAAAAAAAAAAATAAAAAAAAAATAAAAAAAAAAAAAATATCCACAGCCGAACATATAACCTCCTCGTTTTTTGGAAGTCGGTTAAAAAAACAAGATATGAAGATAGAACACCTGATGATATTGATTTTTATTTTTTAGGACTATGCTACTCTTGTCAGTCTTTTGACTTGTCTATTAAAAAATATTTCAAATCTCGCGTTGGAAACCCAACATTTTTAACAGTTTTTATACAGCCCCATTGTGGCGCACGTTTCTTATAAAAGGAATAAAAAATTTAATACTTCATGAAGAAAACATTGAAATTTGAAACGTATATTTTTATGGTCATAGAGGGATATTAACCATTCTTTTGTTTTAATCTTATTACCTCCATGAATTTATTCAACCTATTTTTAAAGTGAAAAGTGATATTATAAGAATTCATTACAACCCAATAGGGTTATAAATCCTTATTTTCTCATTCATCTTAAGCGTAATACTCGTATATCAAACTCAACGAGGTGCTAATGAGACGATTCAACTTCCAACTTGAATAAATATGATTGATTCGCTTATTGATTCCAACGTTTGATATATTATAATTTATAACTAATAACTTATGAGACTAGCCCCCTGACTAATAAAAATAATTACGCACCGAAATAATGTCGCTTAGCATTGTCTGAAAAGTCGTAATAAGTAAATATGTAATAATAAAATATATCTATAATTAAAAAAATCAAAGATTACGGCCCGTAAAAAATAGTCAGTACCTACTTAAGATGCGACCCGGTTTCAAGACACGGTCCGGCTATGTGATTGGTCAAAATTTTGACAGCCAACCAATCACAGAGCCTGAACGGTGTCTTGAGACCGAGATGCATATTGAGTACTGACTATCGTAGATATTCAGTTCTCAGGTACCAGGTACAGCTACTACCTACGAATGCCTCCCATCATCCGTGAAAACAACTTGTTGAATACGTGGCGTTGAATTGAGATTAGATGTATCGTAATTCATAACTTATCGATTCTATTGTATAAATCCATACTAATATTATAAATGCGAAAGTGTGTCTGTCTGTCTGTCTGTCTGTCTGTCTGTCTGTTACCTCTTCACGCTCGAACCCCCGAACCGATTTTGCTGAAATTTGACATGGAGATTCTTTGAGTCCCGAGAAATGACATAGGATAGTTTTTATTCCGGAAAAATGTACGGTTCCCGCGCGATAAACGAATTTTGGCGCAACGAAGTTGCGGGCATCATCTATTTGATTATAATTTATGCATTTTAGTATTCAAAAGTTAAGTTAATATGATAAATTATTTATTATACATCTTAAAGTGTTAAAAGCGTGGTGTTTTCCATATGCTATATAGCACTGACATATTTACCTAATGTTAAAATAATAATAACACACTTTTAAGTATAAATAATTTATACTTTAATGAACCAAAATGAATGAAGCCAAAATGTATTTATTGTGCTATTTTTATTACTTTATCATAGATTTGCTTTAAATATATTTTTTTATTATTATTGAGGTTAGTAATAATAATATTTAACAGCTCGTTATTAATCAAAATATTCGTTGTTTCATTTAAATATGGCTCTTAGTCTAAAATGATATTCAAAGTTTCTCTTAGTCTACAATGGATTTACGTTCCAAGCATAGGTGTGTTCCAGAACAGGGTCAGATGTGGCATATTTATAGACCAGTCCTGCAGAAGTGTATTATTCGAGTTGTTACTGTCACGACTATATGAATTAATTAGGCGCGTGTGGGCACAAGTGTGAAATTACAAAACAAAGCGACATTTACATATAAAGAGAGCAATATTGCCTGTACCCTGATTGTGATATCAGATAAATTGATTCATAGACAGTTGATAGACCTGCTAAAGTTGGTCGGGGTAGGTCAAGCCCAGCCAATAGCTATTAAAACCGTCATTGATTTAACAAAACCTAACCGAATAAAGTAGGTTTGCCTATGAATCCATTTCTTCGATGGTCCTATCTGCGGTCCTATCAAATAAATTCATAGCCAGTTGACAGGCCTACTCAAGTTCATATCCCCAGCAGACAGGTCACAACTCATATAACCCAACCGAATAACGTAGGTTCTTCATCAGCCCATAAAATCATTTCTTGATTTAAATGCATTTAAATGCAACATAAATGTAGCTTTGTTCCTTGTTTATTAAATAAATAATTTTCTCATAATATACGGGGGGGTGATTTTTTCAACTCAAAATCTGGTGTATAAAATACACCAGATTTTGAGTTGAAAAAATATATCTGCGAAAACCGTATGCAAATCGGATCAGTAGTTTTCGTGTTAAAGAGAAAGTCTTATACAAAATCTGACCCCCTCTATGGTCTCTTTAAAGGGGTGGGGGATTTTTTTTATAGACCAGATGTTAAGTTGTAAGAAGACAAATATATCTGTGAAAACCGCATTCAAATCGGATCAGTAGTTTTCGTGTGATAGTGGAACAAACATACAGACAGACAGACAGACAGACAAAAAAACTAACCACATTTTTGGCTTCTATAGCGATGTAGTAACACCCCCCGCTTATTATTTTTTGAATATCTTTAATGTACAGAATTTTCATTTCTACAGTTTTATTATATGTATAGATTGTAATCTCTCGGCTGAATTTGACAGAACGCGAGTCAATTCTGTAGGTCCGCTATCTACTACTAATTAATTTTTCTGATATCCATCGTGATCCACTGTGTTATAAATTTATAATACTTGTCGTTATGGAAATTTTCTCAGCTTTAAGTTTATTGTAATTATAAGAATGCAAAGTCACTTACACAGTGTCTGACTGGATCGCCTCGACCTTCCACTGTCCTCCCTATTACGTATCCTTTGCATTAACAGTTTTACCTCATCATCGAATAATATTATACACAATGTTTACGCTAGCAAAGGGCTTTACTTTCTAGTTAATGGCCGGCTTACATCACAAACTGAGTGATATTGCGCTTCTAACATTTGTGTCGAAGCTATCAAATTCAAGTTAACTAAGAACCTTAAAGCGAGTTTGCATTATTTCAATCCAGTGATCGAATCCATCTCTGGATTGATGGCACTGGAATGCACTGAATTGCATTCCAGCAATCAAGCGTTGGATTGGATTAATGGATTGTTGGCATAGGGATAATGTAAATCCGCTATAATAAAGTTCTAATAGTTAACTTGAATTTGATACTCTTCGACACAGATGTTAGAAGCGCCATGTTACTGAGCTTCTATGTGCAAATTCCATACATTTAATTTTTGTATAGGTACAATAATTTGAGTTGTGTCTTGATAACAGATAAAGAAATGCTTTGAATACTAGGAAAGGAGTAGGACACAGGAACTGTCCAAAAAAGTAACTACATAATTAATGATATTCATAACAATTAAACTGCGCACTGTAAAACTCTGGAACAAACTGTCACCAGCAGTTTTTCCGGATCTATACGACCTGCAAACTTTCAAGAAGAGAGCGTATTCCCTCTTAAGGCCGGCAACGCAACTGCAGCTCTTCTGATGTTGCGAGTGTCCATGGGCGACGGTAGTTGCTTTCCATCAGATGACCAGTTTGCTCGTTTGCTCCCTTATTTTATATAAAAAAATATATATTGTAGTCTATCAAGTATGGCAATGTCAGTCAAGTCTCAAAGGGGCCTGGGGTGGTCATGAAAAAGGCTGAAAAACACTGATGTAAAGTACTAGTAGGTGTATGATAATAATCTATTTATAGACGTCGCGCCGAGATAAGAAGTTATTTTTATAAAGGTCGTAGTCGAAATACAATAAACTAATGATGCACCTGACAGCAATAGTAATTGTGCCTACGTGTGCCTATCAGCTGCCTACGCCGATGCGTCACTGGGAACCACCTTGACGCATTCTATTCTCATCATTTTGGCATTTCGCTAAATACATTTTATCATCAGCCTATATCGTCTGCTATTGCTAAACGCATACGTTTAGCAATAGCAGATGATATAGTCCCCGTCAGCGGTTTTAACCATCCGGATGTTGGGCATCCCCCTTCTACCGCTTCGATTTTCTACAAATTGTCTGTCTCGACGAGTATGTATGAACGAGTATGTATTCTAACATTTCTGAGGCTCTAGGGAATCCTATGTTACGATTTGCTTTCGTGGTCACAATTTGGTAATATGCGGTAAATTCCAAAATTGCAAACTAAATAGTTTTTAGCATTTGTAGCAAACTTTGCCAGAAATCAGAATGTTTAGTCAACTTGGCAATTTTTATGGTTCTACAATAAATTGCCAAATGAGGATGACCTAAAAGTTATGCTTACATCTTATCCTATACTATCTATTTTCTATATCAAGAAGCTTGATAAAGATCTAAGAAATCTAAAATTGGCCAAATGGCATTTTTGTCAGCAAATATTTTAGGAAAGAGAGAGCAATGAAGAAACAAAGATGTCGTCATCAAGCGCCCACACACTTGTAAAATGCATTTAGCGAAAAAATATTTGTTTATGCACGAACATTAATCACTGCAGGTTTACAAACATTTTATGTCTAAATAATAATATTCAAGGATATTTTATTAATCATATACTTATTGCAATTGATTATAAGTATTAAATACAAAAATTTGGAAATAAGTAAATAATAATAGGAATATCATATTTTGATATCACCTTATAATCATTTTATTACTTCAAAAGAAGTAATTATTTTTAACAAAAAATTAAAACCGCCTTCCAAGGTAAAAACAATCCATACTATGCATACTAATATTATAAATGCGAAAGTGTGTCTGTCTGTCTGTCTGTTACCTCTTCAAGCCCAAACCGCTAAACCGATTTCGCTGAAATTTGGCATGGAGATACTTTGAGTCCCGGGAAAGGACATAGGATACGTTTTATCCCGGAAAAATGTACGGTTCCGCCGCGATAAACGAGTTTTGGCGCAACGAAGTTGCGGGCGTCATCTAGTAAGTAATAAATATGACCCAAAAATTATTAAATAATTCTTACTCTTTAATAGTGCCTCCTTCAAAATTCGTCTAAATCTCAACTATTTCTGTACATACTATAGTCTTCATTATTTTGAAGTCGGTACCAGCTAATTTAATCGTGAGTTAATCAGTCAATGTCAGAATATATGAAACTTTTGGGACTGGTACCGACTTCAAAGTAATGAAGACTATAGTATGTACAGAAATAGTTTGTTAAAATTAATAATTTTACTCTTTTTAGTTATTTACCGGTAAACATATAAGCTGTCAGTTGTAGATATATAGGATTTAGGTATGAAACTATCACATATATACTCATATACTCAGGCAGTTTTCAAAAAAGTTTTTTCCTACGTACCTCATAGATCCCATGATCAAACTGCCAACTTGGTAACCACAACACCAAGTTTAAATCATTTACTTTGTAACAACATTAAATATAATTTTCAAAATCACTCAACAAACTCGAGTCTCGGTCGAAAAGACTATGAAAATTACCAATAATAGGGTCATAACTCATAAGTCATAACGACGCATCGTGTGATGGTAGTCATAATTATGATGATGATGATGATGATGAATGTAATTTGCATAGTAGCATATGCTTTCAGTTTTTAAAACATCGCCGAAAGTCCCAAACTTGTATCTATAAGGAATCCGGAGTTCTCTTAGTATCTTCGGAACCATAGCATGCCTTGGTGTAAAAATCTTACTTTTTGGTAGCATACTGCATATGCCTAGGATCATTCACATAAAACCAAAATCACTATATGTGTCCATATAAATTTTGAGGAGTTCACTCGATTACTCATGGATCCTATCATCAGGTCACCACTTTTGTGAACATGGTACCAAATTGGAGTTGAACCCTATACAACAAAAGAAAAAATTTGAAAATCGGTTCACAAACAGCAGAGTAATCGTTGAACATATACAAATAAAAATAAAAAAATATCCACAGCCGAACATATTACCTCCTCCTTTTTGGAAATCGGTTAAAAAGTAGTCCAACCAAAGCTTGATGGCTTCGGCGACTTGCGGTCGTAATTTCTACAAAAACTTCTTAGAGATTTGAAACCTTCGGCTCTTTGGCCTCAGCCTAGTACTAAATAAACATCTAATTCAAGTTTTTTCTGGTTTTAATCAGAAAAAATAACTATAATATATCTATATTTAGTTCACAGAAGTGAACGAGCGAACATGTTTACATAATTTCGCCGGCGAATTGTTATCTCTGTGCCACAAAACTGTAGATACGTTACACACGAACAAACAGCGTGATTTTGTTTATTGCACGATATAAGAACAAAACGATGTTGTTGTCAGCAGACTTGTTTATGATAGCCAAAGATGTTCTATTATTAGCTCTTGAAATCCCTGTGCTCATAGAGCCACAGCACATTAGTCTAGACTCTAGACTCTAGTGGCTTCGACGTGGTTCCGAAAACTGTTAGTAAGAATTTGCCGACACTTTCCACCTACCCATTTGCGACGGAGGTCTGTAGTATTCGGGATCTTGTTATGACAAACTAACAGTTTAAAAACATGATGAAATTGTCGCAGGTTACTTTTACCTTCAGCCATAATTTGGTCATGTTCCAGGGAAATTACCTGAAAATAAAAACAATAATGTTAGCGAAATTATTATCATTACATGCTCAAAATATAAATTATAGGAAATATTATTCACTTTAATTAAGCACTCATTATTGGATAATGATGAGTATAACCGATACAAAAGCAAGTCTTTAATTTGCAAAAACTGTAATTAAATATAAAGATAATATTATTGAAGTCGTTATTATTTTCAATCCGAAATCTTACAACATTAGCCGTATTATGTAAAGCAGAAAACAAAGTAAAATATAGGAACTTCCTGGGTCTTACAAGACGAGATGTTACAAAATTTAAACGATGCTGATACAATTAAGTAACAAGTCATCACAACTTGCTCGAGTTGTCAGGTTTATGTAACACTATCGAAGTGATCTACACGTCAACAATGGTAAGAATGTGTGATGGACACGTGAAGGTTGCCAGGACACGGCTGGGGCGGCACCGGTGGCGCCGGCGCACAATGTGCCAAGTTTCGCAACTGTCAGAATTAAGCCACCTACACACTTGGAACCGTGCGTGACAACGCGGAGTGTCGAGAAAAATGATGTCAAAAATAGGTTTTTTATTTTTTATTTTACATGATTCATAAGTCAGTACCGACAGATTTTGTACGAAAAATCTCAAAGTTTAAAAAATTCTTAAGTTTTATATGTCATCGATTTGTAAATTAGCCCTTAGTGTAATTTTAACGTGGAAATATAATTTGGTTTAAAAACCTGCGATTTCATCAATGTACTTCGTACATCTCCACACTTCACATTCGACGGCTGCATTTCGCGAAATATAAGTTTTACCGCGCGATTCGCTCGCGTGGAGCGGGTTTTACAGTTCAGCATTCACATTTTGATACGTGCACTAAGAGGCGTGTATTGAATAGATCACGAATTGACGCCACCATCACCATCACATCACTAATTACCAGCCACAAAGTAAGACAGACCAATTGACAGACATGGCAAATTGTTTTAACCTATTGGAAAACTCAATGAAGTGATACGAGAAGTTTCACGTTATTTCAAGTCCAGAAAAAGAATCACGATTAATTTTAATCTTTACATAGCCCGACTAAATAACGTAGGTCTTCCATGTAACATCTTCTATGGAAGGCCTATGAAGCAATTTCTCGGGTGGTAGTTACATATTTTATAATTGCCTCAGGCTACAAGTCGGCTAAATCTTTAAAGTCAGACATGAGACACGCACAAAGAAGTCCTTACAAACAGCTATACAATATCTATCTGTCATATTATACTCTTGACAGGCAGACAGACAATCAGACAGGGATTTCTAGTAAAAGGCCCCATTTTTACCTTCACGTATGGAACCTTAAATTTCTGCTCTATAGAAACTTTCTCTATAGATATTATAGAGTATGGAGAAGTAGATAATATTATGTAGAGGAAGTTCAGTCTTGTATGTAAATTAGTTCTTTATTGGAGAAAAATCCATGGAATGTGTCTGTCTGTCTGTTCCCTCTTCACGCTCAAACCGCTGAACTGATTTTGCTGAAATTTGGGAAGGAGATACGGTACCTACTTTGCGTCCCGGGAAAGGACAAAGGATACTTTTTATCCCAGAAAAATGTACGGTTCTCGCGTGATAAATGAATTTTGGCGCAACGGAGTTGCGGACATCATCTAGTATTTATATACAAGTACGATAATTTTCCGTTATTCACAATACTATATATTATAACTCTCTTCATAGTGTCTCATATAAAAGTTAAATGATTTTTTTTCAGTTTAGTGGCTATTTCAGGTCGTTGCATACCGATTGCGTTAATTCAAGGGCGAACCGTGAATTGATTCGCAACAATTATTTTCTATTTCTCAAATCTGTTATTGCTTTTATCACGCCTATTAATTACCCACTCTTGTTAATCGCCTATCTGTTCTTATTTGGCTACCATTTAAAACGTATAAGGTTGTAGAGTTAGCGTAAACTACTTTTGTTTCATCACTGAATGTTGCCCGCAACAACAATTTCGTAGAGACATAATTGCATTTTGGGACAAAAATATGACACGTTTTTCCGAGTATCTCCAAATCAAATTACATTAAATTGCTTCAGCCGTTTAAGCGTATTTAGAGGTAACAACGATCTCCGTGTTCAGTGACCCTAAATGCTAAGTACTCAAATACGATTTTGCTCGATAGTTTTACTCCGAATCGAAGGAAATGACATATTTGACATATTTAATTCCATCGAGCCGGCTCGAAGCGAGCCTTCGAGTCAGTTTTGCCGGTCCACACGGTGGTTATTGCTCGATTTGGAGCAAAACTATCGAGCAAAACCGTATGTCAGTACTTAGCATTAAACGCATTTTACTCGTAGAGGGCTGTATGTAATATTTTGCTACTTTTTACAAGTGATATCAAGAAATGACAATATGAATGCACTCTCACTCTCAAGTCTCAACCATGACTCCTAGAAAACTTGCGACTGATAATGATGATGATTACTCTAAAATAGCATAATATTAAGAAATGGCAGTTCATCGTTCTAGATACGTCGGCGAGACGATAGCGTTCGTTAGCATGTACAATGTGGAAGATTTACGTGCCAGACATACTGATAACGAGTGCACTAGCTTACGTAACGCTTTCAACAGCAGCATCCTACAGTCGCGTTGACCCCTTAGTATTAGTAGCATGCTTAGCAAATTTCGTATAATAAGTAAGGAAGTAATTTTAAGAGCAACAACTTTGGAATAAGTTGACATCAATACTATTACAATTTTTAGGGTTTCGTACCCATAGAGTAAAAACGGGACCCTATTACTAAATTACTAAGACTTCGATGTCTGTCCATCTGTCTGTCCGACTGTCTGTCTCCAGGCTGTATCTCAAGGACCGCTATAGCTAGACTTCTGAAATTTTCACAGTTTGTGTATATCTATTGCCGCTATGACAACAAATACTAAAAATAAAATGAATAAAATATTTAAAGGGGGCTCCCATGGAACCAACCTTATTTTTTGCTATTTTTTGCTCCATATCAATAATGGCGACAGGTAGGCACTTGAAATGTTCACAAAATACTTACTCAATTGTATTTATACTTTAATAATTAGTACTTAGTAAAACTAAAAGAAATTCTATAATTAGTAAGAGAGGCTCCCATATTAAAAACACAATTTTTGGCTATACTTTATGCTCTGTAATGGTAAGGAACCCTTCGTACGCGAGTACTCGCACTTGGCCGAAATTTTTTTTGTTGGGGGTCCGTCAAAAGTGCCATTTTTTAAAAGGAATCCGCCAGCAAAAGTTTAAAACCGCCGTCATTTTAAACTATATAATTATTACTTATATTAGTAATTATTTATAAACTTCATTTCTATTAATAGAGTTCTATTCTAATAATAGAGCTCTTATTGACTTCATTTCATTGTCAGAACAACCTCTTGTTAAAATATTATTTTACTTACAATTTACTCAGTATCCTTGCTCAACTATTACTATTCAAAATTATAAATTTTGTCTTTATTTGCAATGCTCTCGTAACTTCCATTATTGTATGTTTAAAATTGAAATAACAACGACAATATTCTGATTAACTGCCTACCTATAATTAGCTTATCTACCTACCTATGTTATTGAGAACACGTAATCGTTGCGTAGTTAAATACATTATTATTATTAATAATATGATTATCATACGAATGGCGTATTGACTCAAACTAACGTAACTTTCTGCCTTGCACAGTACTCGTATGACCTTAACCTTAAAAGGCTGGCAACGCACTTGCAACTCTACTTACGTATTATAACGTATTTATACTTTAATAATTAGTACTTAGTAAAACTAAAAGAAATTCTATAAGTAAGAGAGGCTCCCATATTAAAAACACAATTTTTGGCTATATTTTATGCTCTATAATCAACTATCTATAATGGTAAGGAACCCTTCGTACGCGAGTACTCGCGCTTGGCCGAAAATTTTTTTGTTGGGGGTCTGTCAAAAGTGCCACTTTTTAAAAGAAATCCGCCAGAAAAAGTTTAAAACCGCCGTCATTTGAAACTATGTAATTATTACTAATATTAGTTATTAGTTATAAACTTCATTTCTATTAATATAGTTCTATTCTAATAATAGAGCTCTTATTGACTTCATTTCATTGTCAGAATAACCTCTTGTTAAAATATTATTTTACTTACAATTTACTCAGTATCCTTGCTCAACTATTACTATTCAAAATTATAAATTTTGTCTTTATTTGCAATGCTCTCGTAACTTCCATTATTGTATGTTTAAAATTGAAATAACAACGACAATATTCTGATTAACTACCTACCTATAATTAGCTTATCTACCTACCTATGTTATTGAGAACACGTAATCGTTGCGTATAGTTAAATACATTATTATTATTAATAATATGATTATCATACGAATGGCGTATTGACTCAAACTAACGTAACTTTCTGCCTTGCACAGTATGACCTTAACCTTAACCTTCAAGAAGAGAGCGTTTTGCTTCTTAAAAGGCTGGCAACGCACTTGCAACTCTACTTGTTGGGAGTGTCCATGGGCGACGGTAGTTGCTTTCCATCAGGTGACCCGTTTGCTCATTGCCCCCTAATTTTATATAAGGCGTAAATAAAAAAACTAATGGCTTAAACTAATTTTCTTATGTGACCTCTCCATGTGGCATGTTGGCCAACGATGGACAAATACATCCAATTACAAACGTGTATACTATTCGTTTTGAATTGTCCATACTGTAGACTGCCGCTCCGTCATGGTAATCCACCTGAGCTTAACGCTAAGAAAAGATAAGTCCTGAGGCGTAGACAAAGTTGATTAAAATGAACTGTAAACCTTGGTACGAACAAAATTTAACAAAAAGCGATAGAAAAAGGGTATGGGCGAAAAGCTCAGATGACTCATATTATTGTAATAAAATAAAATAAAAATCGTAAAGAGGGACCTTCGCAATAGAATTCGTGTCATTGATATTTATCTTAATATCTTTCATAGTACCAACATCACAATATAACAATATTGAATATCCCTACCAACATGATGCACTTATATGGCTAAGATGAGAATACATCAAAAGCGCATATTGCTGACCTTGGGCTATTTAAGTTAACGGCGGAATAAATACAGATTACCTCATAGGTCACATCGTAGATTATTTAATAGAATTATAATATCGTAAAATAAACGCACGTGTGAGAACAAATCAGTGGTCGTCCTTAACACCGCGTCTTTGTGATGCTCAATAATAGTCCGTATAGCCTCCGGACTATTCAAATTGTACAATTATTTGTATTTACAACGATTTAATACTTGACTGTAAATTGTTTGGTGATGTCTTTATTTCTGGGAACTTGTGTTATTCCGATTTATCACGAGAAAATGTTATAACGGTATCCTAAAGATCGCTGTACGTTTTTCGGATAAAAGTAGCTGTATTATGTAATTTGTGGACGCCCCCTAACCTAACAGACATACCAAATAATATGGTCAAAAATTGCTCAGTATAGTTACATGGTATAAGTCTAAAACAATAAAATAAGAATTATATGCCTCTATACACGTTTTAATAGCCTAGGTCAACGTGGCCTAATGACTGATGACAGGCTGCACAACCAAACACAATACACAGTAAGCATTGCCGAATAGCACAATACAATTTCCGCAACATTGGCATATTGCTTGATGAATGGCAAGTAATGCACATACAAGTACTGATGGCAAAACTTTTGACAGTAGTGTGGAAATAGTTTTGCGAAAACGGCAATATTTTTAGATGCAATGCGTAATTGCGGGCATAACAATGAGCTATTACTCAACAATTCCAATACTCTCATATCATTGCCCCACGCGAGTACGATTAAAGTTCGCATGCACATGACCCTAATATTAAAATCGTTAACTTCTTAAGTGTAAATATAAATCACAACATTAATAAACAAAATTACTACTTGGAAGTGTTTTAATAGGCACATTTTATGGCTAAAATTCATTACCAGAAGTATAAATTATAAGATCTAGAGAATTTCTTCTTTTTTTCAATGAAAGTATTCAATAAAGAATCAAGAAATGTGAAAGATATACTAACATTTCTTAATTCTATAGGCTCAATCAAAACACCGCAGACGCTCTCCTTTTAGATACAATTGAGTAAATAGCGTGATATGTAGAGCCACTATCTATTCGCGGATGCATAAAGCGTGATCCCGTTTAGATAACAATAAGTATTTTCACAATATTATCACGACGTTATTTTCCGTTGCTAAGTCTACATCACAATGTATCATGCCATCTGCCAGTGATAACGCACCACAAGCGAACATCTCTTATCAACTATATCACGAGCTGGGCGTTGTTTCGTTTGTAAGTATCATAGTTTTATTTATAAACACTCAGATAATCTCACTGGGTTATCGTTAAAGATTTTCTAAATATTCGATAGATGAGGACACTTGCACTTAAATAGACTAAAGGTACCTACTAGTTTGAAGCCGGCTACATCATACATGAAGCGGCATCAGACGACGTGTCGTCGCGACACTACTGGTTTCTATGTATTTCTATGAAATACCCTCCGCAGCTAGTGACATGAAGCTAGCGACACTTTTCATAAAAATACATACATAGAAACCAGTAGTGTCGCGACGACACATCGCCTGCCGCCGCGCGCCGCTTCATGTCGCCCGCTGCCAACCGGCACCTTTACACTACGCCTTTGTAGCATCTGCTGAAAATACTTAAAGACGTAGTTACTATACTATAAGTATACTTGAAAACGTAGTTACTCAAGTACTTAAGTATAACTATAGGGGAGTAAGACTACGCTTTTGTAGCAAAATAAAATGTTATCATTTCAGGCTCACTGCTCAGAGCACCCCTTACCGTATATTTATGTAAAAGAGTCATTTGTGTCAAATTTTATGCACCTCCCATGGCATTTTTTTTCCTGGTTATAATTATAGATCTGAAAATTATTTTAACCTGAACAAACATAACATCATGAAGAGGTGCGCGTTGGGCGTTACGCGCCAATACAAAATGTTTGCCTGCTACCACGTGGAGTTATTAGTATTTATGAGATACAGAGCTAGATGCTCCTCCATTGGCACATTCCAATTCATAGTTCTAGGACAACATTATCATTAAACAATAGTAAAGGTCAAAGAACTAGTGCCGCCCTTGTAGTAGTAATGTCTTGACATTTGTGCTCGAGCCTCACTCGGAGGAATGCTCGCTGACCTCATTCACCCTGTCGTGAAATGTCTGTGTTAAAATATTAGGAAACATTGTTTGGGTTCACAGCTATACCTACTTAAAACTGTGATCTACAAGGATTCCAAGTTGTCGGTGTATGAATTTTTATGGGCCTAATTCTAGTACCCCGAATCTCAGTTCGATTCATTCACATAGGCAAGAAAGAAATCATGAGCGTTAACGAAAGAATTGGGTGGAGTAGACACTATACCTAATATTTATTTTCACAAAAAA
Source organism: Polyommatus icarus (assembly GCA_937595015.1). NCBI lineage: Eukaryota > Metazoa > Arthropoda > Insecta > Lepidoptera > Lycaenidae > Polyommatus > Polyommatus icarus. The sequence continues at coordinate 5,539,457 of OW569329.1, read as the reverse complement.
ACGCATAAACCAAAAAGGCGCAGGACTTAAGTCATCAATATTGCTAATAGTGTGGCTCTATATTCTGCTACTGACCGGTAAGCTTGCACCTAACACTTACTTAATAACTACCTTTGTCGTACCATTGTCATAAAGATTCATGCCAGAGTGCTCATTAACATAAAATCGACATAAGATACAAATGCTACGACGTTTTGGGCGGGAACATTCCTGAGGCGCTCCCGCGTTTCAAACCTTCAATAGTTTACGCCGCTCACATTTATAATATTAACAAATACTACGTGAGACCGAACATCGGCTCATTATGTTTTAAGACGCCGATTCTCGTAGTTCGAATGTCGTTTCGATCACATGGCTGTTTTAATCGCGAATGAGATACGTTCGAGGTATGAGGATCAGGAGCGTATACAGTACAATATCTGTAAAAAATCGTTAAAAATAGTAGACCTTTGGTATATTATAATTTATAACCAAAAACTTTACCTCGCAAATAGGAAACATTTTACCTAAAATACCTAGCTCAATAAAATAAATGTTACGACATTATCGTGTTACAGAGGGTACACAAGTTCAAATACCTAGGACACATGCTGACTTCCGACCTCAAGGACGATGACGACATAGAAAGAGAACGAAGGGGGTTGTCGGTTCGTGCTAATATGTTGGTCCGCAGGTTTGCGCGCTATACGACGCTGGTCAAAATTACTCTGTTCAGAGCATTTTGCACGACCTTCTACACGTGCAGCCTGTGGAACACATACACGCTCAGTGCCTACAACGCTCTCCGTGTCCAATTTAACAATGCATTCAGAATGCTGTTGGGGCTTCCCCGCTACTGCAGCGCTTCAGGGATGTTTGCTGAGGCACGCGTAGATTGCTTCTACGCCACTATGCGCAAACGATGCGCGTCTTTAGTGCGAAGAGTGAGGGGGAGTACCAACAGCATTCTTGCTATGATAGCTAGTCGACTCGATTGTCCATATGTGCGTCACTGCTGTGTCATATCTAACGGTATGGAGCAGAGGTGATGTACAATGCAATGTACTTAGTCAAAATATTATTATTTATTTTAACATAAAAGATAATGTAACTAACATAATTCATAAGCCTTTATATACTAACAAATGAGTCTATGTAACTTGATTCAATAAACTATTTCATTTCATTTCATTCATTATTGATTAGTACATAGTGTGTGGTCTTAAAATATGCACTAAAATCTTGAGCACGAAAATGCATTAGTTTTCACTTTTGTTTATGAGGTGCAGATATCTATTAATGACCGTATTTGGCAGGTTGTCAATAGTCTGGAGAAATTTTAAAAAACTTCGTCGATTTTTGTTTAAATATATTTTTTAGAATTCTAAAGAAAAATCATTGGCAAACATTTACAAAACATTCTAGTTTAGAAACTAGTAGAGGTACTAACCAACTTTATCCTTATTTCAACGTTGCCTCCGTCCTCAATTTCATAACCTATTTGCTAATTATTAAAAAAAACTTGAAGATGTTACTCGTTGGTCCATAACATTGCCGTGAGCCATCTGATTCACTCGGACCACTGATCCGTGACTACGAGATGTAACCTAAGTGACTTTCATAACGTATAATCACTGTTATGTAACTGTTGAAATAGATCGTCTTTAAATATCAAATGTGAATACGGTTTCGATACTAGATCGAATGCTAGAGATAGGTATTATGCTTAAGCATACAGCTGCATTTTAAAGCACAGCTAATCTACTTTAGATGAGCATATTATGTAAGAGGCCATTAAGATTTATTTTATATGCTTATAGTTTGCATAAATCAATAAACCAAATAAAAGTTTGCAAAATTATATACACGTATGGTAAACAACGAGATGAGCCACAGAACTCTGTATAAAATAATATCTTACAGATATACATTATACACATAAAAACTTTTGTTATGAAAATATAGTGACATATTATATAAGTAAAAATAAAGTGACATATATAGTATATACGTAATATAAAATATAGAGTGAAGATAATAATAATATCTATGGACGCTTCACACCACGTCAGTCTGGCCCCGTGCTAAGTACCTAAAGGACTTGTGTTACAGGTACCAGACAACGGAAATATATTTAATACTTTTATACTATACATATATTTAAGATTTGTATTATATCATACACATATTTAATACACATCCAGACCCGGGAACATTGAAAACTTTTTGTTCCGTCGGCGGGATTCGAACTTGCGACCCCCGGCTTGAGCGTCCAACACGCTTACCACTGAGCCACAGACGTCGTCAATCTCTCGCAGAAATGTTGTTGGCAGAAATTAAACAATAACAAATAGGTGTTTTGCCTGATGGTACTCTACCGGTCCAATCGAGTACAAAAGTACATAATTTTCACGTAATGAAGTAATTACATAGATCTATCTCCGTGCATGTCATATATCATTTAACAGGCTTTCCTATTGTTCTGTACTTTCTCGAAGATCACCTGCAGATACATAAACAATAGCTAGGAAGGTTTCTAACTAATAACTAGTACATATACCTTACCTACTCGTATATTGTGATACTAGATGATGCGCCAAAACTCGTTTATCGCGCGGGAACCGTACATTTTTCCGGGATAAAAAGTATCCTATATGCTTTCCCGGGACTCAAAGTACATCTATACCAAATTTCAGCAAAATCGGTTCAGCGGTTTGGGCGTGAAGAGGTAACAGACAGACAGACAGACACACTTTCGCATTTATAATATTAGTATGGATTTTTGCATTGCATTTGTTTATAACACTCTCACTAGGCACTTCGACGGCATCTACTCATAGTAGACTACTATCTAAAAAGATAAAAGAAGACGTCTTAAATTATAATTAAGTTTCACAATATTATAAATCGGAATACCTTGCAACTTACGTTATATATTTTGTTATTCGTAGTTATTATAACATTAAAAAAATTTTGGTACAATTTATGACGCTTAGTAAAGTCACCATGTCAAGAGAGAAGAAAGTATCCAGAATCTGTCAGCTTGTCCTGAAAAAGTTTTAGCTTTCCCAAATTCCCAAATCCCATCTTTCGCATTTTAACAGCAGCCCGCTTGAACTCTACAAGTATAGTAGTAAGGCTGCTTAAGTTCCTATGGTTATTATTTCGAGATTAGGATCCAAACGTTGTAAGGACATTTGGAGCTACATTAAGCTGTATACACGAGAGAAACAAGCGACATTCCCTTCTCGCACTATTACGTACAATTTATTCAAATTGCTCACATTTTAGCACACGTTTTTGTTTAGACCTCACGGATTACGCGATTTATGTTAAGCGTGCTCTTGTAAATCACATTAAAGGTCATGCAATAAAATATCTAAGTTTTTCATGTTTGTATGTCTGTAAAGATTGGACACAAATAATACGAGACAAAGTGTGTGCAATCAGCCTCTTCACACTAAAACAATTAAACCAATTTTTATGATATTTGATGTAGAGACACATTGAGACTAGGGAAGTGACATCTAGGATAGTTTTTATAATTTCAAATGTACGGTCATGGACGTAAAATAACTTTTTTATACGTCCATATGTACGGTTTGCGCTTGATAAACGAATTTCATTTTCAAGTCCCGGGAAATGGTAAAGAATTTAGCACAGTTTTCGTCTTGTTACTTGTATAATGTACGGTTCCTGTAATCTTAATAAAAACTGAATGTAAACGAAGTTGCAGGAAACGTCTAGAACTTTATGTATATATTTTTAATAATTTAACAGAATTAGTGATATATGACGTAATGAAGAGTTAGCTCTACATTACGTCTGTGATAAGAAAGTCATTTAGAATAGTTTTGCAGATGGCTCAGACCGGTTACACTGACCTTAAACATTTTAAGCTCATTATTATCAAGGTCACGTAACACGGTAAAATCGGTGTTTCTCTTTCCCTCATCATCGGCTAAGTTAAACATTCATTTTTACATTTTAAAATAACGAAAAAAGGATATGAGCGAACAGCCCATAGACGGCCTCAATTTTATAATTTAAAAAAACATTCATTTTTAACCAACTTTCAAAAATAAGTTATATTTAAACTCTACACAAACTCAAATTGTTATAGTTACTTATTAGTTTGATAACAAGATAATTATATTCGTACTTATTCCGAGATAATTTAACTATGTAGTATCGCTTTCTCTCGCTCTTCATGCGCGTATTTTACAGCAAAAAAAAATATATTAATAAAAATCACCACCTGGTATCACTAAACGTCAATGTCATTCGTTTTTTCGCGCTCGGACGCGTTTCACAATTCTCCACAATTTTCCAAGAAATTTTGAAGGAATTTAAGTGAAATTAACAAGAAACATGCCTAAAAGAACGTCAGAGGATAGGAGTTATGAAAAGGCTATGAAGAAAATACGAAAAATGGAAGAAAAACTCAAGAAATATAAAGAAAAGTTACAACCGGAGACTTGTAAGTACCTAACTACTTCATGGAAAAATGTCCCTTTTTTACAGGATGTAAAAATTAGACTTAGCTTATCACTGTAAGCGATATTGACATAATTTCCGTTGGAAATATAAGTGTTTTAATAACATAACTACAGCATTTTCGCGTTGCGTCTATGCTCCCTTCCGTTGGAAGGGCTCCCGGCTGTTGCTGTTGGATTATCCACCAATAGACATACTCTCGTGTTACGAACATGTCTTTCCCGTTGGGCTTTTATTACTCACATTTCTTCTTATTCACAAAGTCAAGTGAATGACTAAAATGGGTAACCCATATGTACTTCCGTTGGAACTACATTGTATACTATGTTATAGTATAAAAACTAACAAATTAATCTTTTGTTAAGAAATGCATTACTTACCTGTAAATAAAGATCTAAAAGTGGGGGTAAATACCTAGGTTTATAGGTTGAAAGACATGTGTTGTAGGTTATTATTCACACCCAAGAGGTTATTTTGTTTGGTATAACATGTTAAGTATGCTATTTTTGATTTGTGTAGCTCAAGAATCTGAAGCTGAGGTGGAAGTAGAGAATGTCGATCCTGAGCTATCAGTTGAGTTTTTGGAGGCCCTTGGGGGCCCAATTCAAGAAAAACATTATGGAGATAAAATCCATAGTAACATACTAGACAGATATGAAAAGATTCTCCTCGAAGGCCTTAAAAAGGAAGAAAAAGAAACAATCATTAAACAAATAACTATTCCAGAAAATGGGAAGTTAATGGAAGCTCCCAAGCTAAACCTCGAACTGACAAGTTTGTTATCATCTTCTATGAGACAGAGAGGTAAAATGCTTGAAGAAAGACAAGAAGAAACTGGACATGTCCTGCTTCCATCTGTCAGGTAATTGACACAATGTCAAAACCAGATTTTGATATTATGACAGTAATTAAAAATTTAAGTGACGCTACAAGGCTCTTATGCCACTTACATTACAATTATACTGACATTAGAAGGAAGCTTATCAGCCCCTTAATGGACAAAAACTTGAATCTGAACTTGAAATATAATAAAAGATCAGAGTTTTTATATTCGAAATAAGATGATACTGTGAAGTCAGTGTCAGCCTTGAAACGAGCTACGAATTTATTGGCAGCTCCTAAAATTTCTAATAATTCAAAAAACTGGCAAGCCCCTCGCAAGTCTGCACCACAACAGCGAGGGAGAAACTCACTTCAAGGCGGATTCCATCATCAACGTTATCAAACGAGACTCCCTCAGCGTCAGAGCCAACAGCAGGCCCGTCGTCCAGCCTCAATGCCATCAACTTCTCGAGAGACTAACAGAGGCCGGTCCCGTTACCCATAAAGGTACTTTTTGCAGGTAGACTACAATATTTTTCTGTAAAATTGGGGGAGAATTACACAAGATCCTGTTATACTTCAATGGATAAAGGGTTACTGTATTCCAATAAAAAATACACCTACACAAGAGTACATACCTAATAACAATAATTTTACAAAGACTGAAAAAAGAATTCTTATAAAAGAAATAAACAAGCTTTTGGAATTAGGTGCTATAGAACTATGTAGTCCAGTTCAGGATCAATTTTTGTCATCCATTTTCACTGTCCCCAAACCAGATGGTACTCATAGGTTTATTCTGAATTTAAAAACTCTTAACAAGTTTGTAAGAAATATCTCACTTTAAATTGGAAGATATAAGAATAGTGTGCAAATTATTAACAAAAGGAGATTACATGACTACTATAGATTTGAAAAATTCATACTTTTTGGTACCTATTCACAAAGACTATAGAAAATTCTTAAGGTTTATGTTCAAAGGATCATTGTATGAGTTTAATTGTTTACCATTTGGTCTAGCTTCTGCTCCATTTGTGTTTACTAAATTATTAAGACCCGTTGTAGAACATTTCAGAAGTAAAGGAATTATAATCGTTCTCTATTTAGATGGTGCTATTTGTCTGGGAAACTCATATGAACAATGTTTAGAACATACAGAATATGTTGTATCTGTTTTGGAAAAGTTAGGCTGTATTATAAATAAATCAAAGAGCTGTCTTAAGCCATCTAAACAAAGGGATTTTCTAGGCTTTAGCCTCAGATCACAGACTATGACAATAAGCCCTACTAAGAAAAGAAAAAACAAGATACTTGTTTTAATAAATCAGTTTTTAAAAAAGGATAGCTCCTCCATCAGAGAATTTGCAAAATTATTAGGTAATCTGGTTTCTGTTTGCATGGCGGTATCCTATGGTTTTGTTTATACAAAAATCCTAGAGAGAGAAAAGTTTTTAGCACTTGAAACATCTAATGGTAACTATGATAGCAGTATAGTAATTAGCAAACCAGTTAAATCAGAATTGTTATGGCGGAAAAATAACATTATTAACGGTTTCAGTAATATAAAACAGTATGATTTTAAACTAGAAATATTTTCAGACGCGTCAGGTACTGGATGGGGCGCTTATTGCAATGGTCAAAGTGCTAGAGGTCTGTGGTCTGAGGAAGAACTGGAATACCATATTAACTATCTAGAGCTGCTAGTTGCATTTTTTGCATTGAAATGTTTTGCCCGGGATATGTCAAACTGTGAAATACTTCTTAGGATAGATAATACCACAGCCATCTCATATGTCAACCGCATGGGAGGAGTACAATTTCCCTTATTAAATGATTTGGCAAGGCGTATCTGGAAGTGGTGTGAGGTTAGAAAGTTATGGATTTTTGCTTCATACATTAAGTCAAAAGACAATGTTATGGCGGATCATGAATCTAGAGTAGTAAACATAGATACGGAGTGGCAATTATCTGAAATAGCTTTCAATAGAATTATTTTGAGATTAGGAGAGCCAGATATTGATCTTTTCGCGTCACGTCTTAATGCCAAGTGTGACAAGTATATATCCTGGCATAGGGATCCATTTGCATGGAACATTGACGCCTTTACCGTAAATTGGTCACAATTTTTCTTCTACGCGTTTCCACCTTTCGGTTTACTGTTGAGAGCAGTCCAAAAGATCAAAACAGACAAAGCTACTGGCATTGTTGTATTTCCATTGTGGCCGTCACAGCCCTGGTACCCGTTACTTATGTCTATGTTAAATTCAGAAATTATTTATATAAAACCCTCAAAATATCTTTTGACTGCTTTCAGGAGAACACACCCCTTGAACAATCAACTTTCCCTGGGGGCGTGTATCTTATCAGGCAAGCTCTCACAGAGATCCTTAACAGATAATGCAATAAACATAATGATGGCATCTCTATCTGCAAATACCGTTAAACAATATACTAGTTGTTTAAGTAAATGGTGGAATTATGCTGTTAGTAAGAATATCAGTGTCTTTGAGGCTTCTGTACCTATTATTATTTCATATCTTACATTTATTTTTCAACAGGGTGCTTCTTATCAAACATTAAATTGTCATAGATCAGCACTCTCACTTTTGATCGGTAGCCAGATAGGTACTGATGATAGGATGAAGAGATGGTTTAAAGGAGTATATAGATTGCGTCCCCTGACACCCAAGTACAACAGTGTATGGGACCCATCTAAGGTGTTATCTTATATTTGCCATTGGTACCCATTAAATAATCTAAACCTAGAAAAACTAACAAAGAAAACTGTTATGTTGTTAGTACTTGCAACTGCCCAAAGAGTCCAAACTTTACATTCAATTAAATTAAAAAACATTAAGGTAACTCCTACAGGTGTTGAAATCATCTTCACAGATATCTTAAAAACATCAGCACCTAATAGAAATCAACCACAAATAATCCTGCCATACTTTAATAATAATCCTGAAATATGTCCAGTTAAAACTCTTTTACATTATATAGAAGTCACTAATCCAGTAAGAACTCATGATGATTTATCTGATTATTTATTTATAACTTTCAAGAAACCGCACCGACGTGCCACTTGCCAATCAATCAGTAGATGGCTCAAGCAGGTCATGTTAGATAGTGGTATTAATATTGGTATTTTTTCTGCACATTCAACGCGCCATGCAGCAACATCATGCGCCCATAGAGAAGGGCTGACGGTAGACTGTATTATTAAAGCAGTAGGTTGGTCTTCTAGATCATCTACTTTTGCTAATCATTACAAAAGACCACTTATAAATGAAGCTGATCAAGTATTGTTTGCCAGAAGGGTAATTAATAATAATAATTAATTAATATTTTAAATTTACTATGATTAATAGAAAGAAGACTGATAATTATGTTATGTTTTTATTATAAAAAAGGATATGTTGTGTTTGAGTTGTAAGACACATTACTTAAATTACTTTTCTTAATAGAGGTATTAAGAAATTGTCTAAGGCATGGATTGCCTCATGTTTTGTTAAATTCTACTTTAGAGAATAATAAAGATTTTTACAATTTATAGTGGTTATGTTCTTCTCTGAACATCTACATAGTTAAATTATCTCGGAATAAGTACGAATATAATGATAGGATTAAACGAACTTACCTGTAAGTGAAGTTCTATCCTAATTATATGAAGTACTTATTCCGAGATAGAGCTTCCCACCCTCCCGTTAAGCCATGGACAATGGGCACTGGCTTAACTTTCCCAATGTTGGGCTCTAAATAATGACATTGACGTTTAGTGATACCAGGTGGTGATTTTTATTAATAATTTTTTTTTGCTGTAAAATACGCGCATGAAGAGCGAGAGAAAGCGATACTACATAGTTAAATTATCTCGGAATAAGTACTTCATATAATTAGGATAGAACTTCACTTACAGGTAAGTTCGTTTAATCCTATCATTATATTTTAAAATTATTGTCTTTTTACGAGTGGACGAATATAGGCTGATATGATGATGATTTGTCTTTTTATGTGTTTAAAATTTCTCGGGATTTAAGAAGAACCTACCATTGCAGCTAGCACAGACTACCTCCTACAATCTTAATAACATTACATTGATGTTAAAAACTTCGCCTTGTTCGCTGTAATATTATGATAAGTAGATACATTTTCATATAGGAACAATATTAGTATCAGATGCACCTCTTGACATTTCGTGACGACCTTTAGCATACGCCCACATATCTGATTTTATTACTTTAATTTCTAATCAGTAATAATATACAATCATTATGTTGCAATATTTAGCAGATATGCTACTTTAATTGACAAAATGATAAAAACCACTTAAACTATTTGGATGTAGTGTGTAATGACTGAACGCAAAACGTGATGGCAAAAAAAAGTTTAACTCATTTCAAGACACGTGATCTGCATGAAAATTCTTAGACAGAGGAAGAGAAGACCGCTGTCGTGGCGTAGGATATTCACTTATAATACCACAAGAGCTTCAAAATTATCGGGTATTTCCCGATAGGTTCGTTGCAAACAAATGAAGGATTTGGAATGATTGATTTTTATGGAAGGATTGACGACTTTATTTGTTTGCAGGGAACCTTGAGGGAAATGCCAGATAATTTTGAAGCTCGTGTGGTATTCGGGGGATTATTTTTCCGTCCCAAATGTCGGCCAATAGAATTGCATTCGACGTCACGTGGTAACCAGAGAAAATTTTCAAAAAATTATCAGTATAATACCATGTAGGTTGTACCACGTGACGTCGAATGGTGCAATTCTATTGGTCGATATTTGGGTCGGAAAAATAATCTTTATAATTCTACCGCGTAGTGAAAATTTATGCTTTCTATTGTATTGTTTTTGCTTGTGCTGGCACTCTTGGAGTATACTGTATAAACTATAACCCATTGTTTTTTAGACTAATCATCTTCATTTAAGCAATATTTAAAACAGTTGTACAATGATACTATGTTAGTTGGAGTTATCGTCATGTTTACTCCCGAGGTTATCGGGAAATATCGTAGAGTGGAGTTTTCCATGCGCCCGCGCAGGCCGCGCCCTGACGAGTGATAATAATATGTACCGTGGTACCTACTCATTGTTCCATCCTACTACTTTAGAAACTCTAATCTAGGGGCATTTTAACCGACTTCCCCAAAGGACGGGGTTCTGATGATAAGGGTTATAGACTATAACTTATAGTTCACATTACGGTCAGCTCATTTATAATGATAATAATAATAATAATATCTATGGACGCTTCACACCACGTCAGTCTGGCCCCGTGGTAAGTACCTGAAGGACTTGTGTTACAGGTACCAGACAACGGAAATATATTTAATTCTTTTATACTATACATATATTTAAGATTTTTATTATATGATGCACATATTTAATACACATCCATGACCCAGGAACTTTATAAACTTTTTGTTCCGTCGGCGGGACTCGAACCCGCGACCTCCCGGCTTGAGCTACCAACGCGCTCACCACTGCGCCACGGAGGTCGTCGAATGATATATTTAAAACTGAATTTTATTTACTACATAAGAAGATACACATTTGTTGGCTGACATGCCGCTCGCGTGTCAGGCTGCCTGTTCCAAATTGAAATGGTTCAATTAAAACCTTTTATAGCCGCTCATCTCAAACTAAATGACGTGATTTAGACAAGGATGGCGGGAATTCATTTTGGTCAGGCTATACTATAAGTTAGTCGTAATCTGCCGCCTGCGATTGACATAATCCGACTTAATTAAGTGGATTTCTCTGATAGTATAGAAAACAAATGCAGTTTCTTTTCAGGTATGTGGAGTTATGAAGTTGAAATCACCGAATACGTCGGTTAGACGATTCCAATTACAATTAATGTATGTAGCTGCTAGTAACAATTAAAACAATTTCAAAATTTTGCATCCACAAAATGTAACAGCGGCCGGAAGCTCTTGCAATCACGAAGCGCCCTGCACTCAGTCCCCAAAGGTTCAACTCAATGTCACTTTCAAAACTCGAGGCTTTTTCAATATCTTGTAAATTATGACACAAAATGCCTTGTAATTTGTATAATTGGTGCTCATAATCGTAAAATTGTATTAATCCGATATAATTGTTGACCGATTTGTAAACGTGAAACTTAATAACAATACAATAAATTTTGTAATATAAAATTTATGAATCAGCAATTCGTAACAAAATAATTATTAAATAAATTCGCCGCTGGACCAGTCTCAGATTTGTATAATTTGGAAATTGGAGGGCTCAAAATACTAAGGTTAAGCATGTACCATGACGTATCATGCATAAGCTTGGCCGACAGCCGAATACTATCACTTTGTAGATAGTTTAATTAGTACCTACCATTAATTTACAGTCATTAAAAAATATAATATAAATGAGATAAAAACTAAGTTATTTTCGTTAAGCATGTTGTCAAGCAAACGATATCGCCGACCGAAGTCCAAAATAATATGTATTGTTTATTGTTCACAACTTGACACTAACACTATTCACCCAGTTATCTGAATTCTGAGACCAACGTGACGTTAAAAATCTAATGATGTCGACGTTTTTTTGCCACACACGTGACACGAATATTTATCTAAAAATGGAAATATTATTTAAAGTTAAATTGATGTTGTATACTGGCCAGTGGGTGTTCAGTAGTCAAGTTCAAGCTATCAGAGTACTTAGCTAACTTTCTTTCGATAATTTTGACAAAAGGTACCACCAGAGTAGACAGAAGTAGTCATGTCTATTGTGGCACTACTAGCGCAAAAATCTAAAACTGCGTCTTTGCTTTCGTTTACAAGAGCTAAGAATTTTCTAAAGACACATTCCTCGTACACATTGCCCAACAAAGTTTTGTAATCCTCGTTTTCCTCTTTTATTTGATGGCCTTAAAACATCCTAAATCATACAAAACATAAGTGTTTAATAGTCAATTATTCGGATCATTGGAAGGGAAATAATAGTAAAGTATGTACGACCATATTTGTACATAATTGGCGAATCGCTATGCAAGATCTTTAGGCGGGTCAGAACTCAGAGTGCAACTCAATCATAGATCATTACTTTGACCTTCGGTACACTTATTATAAAACAATTAGCTAAACGAGCAATGGTGAGTGAAAATTATGGTGTACTCCTCGTATTCGTGATTTCGTCATTACTGTAATAGCGTATTTATGATCATATTATAGAAAAAATTTAAAATAAATTAAAGGCTTTATAAAGAAAGTACCTACTTATTGTATGTAGTAGTGTTGTATTGTCTTTGGACGTTATTCGTTTGTTTTCAATAATTAACATTAATCCTTCGCGGATTCTTGGAAATGCTATTGTACTCATTTGTTCTCGCGATCACCGGTGCTCTTATGGGGCTTGAAGGATCAATCCTGTCATTTGTCTTTTATCTGTAACCGCCTTATTTAAATGTATTCTTCTATGAATCTACTCGTGTCGTTTGTACCATTTATTTGATTTTTTTTAATTTATAGTGCAATCAAAGTTAAGATCACTACATCGTAAGCTTTGCTTAGTAAGCTTTGAATGTTGAATATAAGTATTCAGTGATCGTACATCGCATCATAATAAATTGCTCAACTCAACATGTGAATTTATGTAGCGACTGTTAGTTCTTCGTGTTATCAGCCAAATAGACACCCGATAAATTGCTCACGATCCTGCTGACAATGTGTCGGCATTCAATTTAAAACCTACATGATTCTGCTATTTATTTCAATTTAATTTAATTTCGATCTATTGCGGATATTGTCAAACTGCAGAAGAGTATTTTAATCACTCTAATATTAAGGCCGTCCCCCGAGCAAACGACCTTGGCCATACATTTGCCGCGTTGCCGAGATCGCGCCAAAACCCTATTATTTTTACTTATCTTAATTCAAAATTGTCCTAAAAAAATTTAAAACGGCGAATATGTAGTTTATGATATTGTCGATCTATTGGCGTGAGTTTCAAACAAAATTAATTTGTAAATCCTAAGGAGATGCTGAATGTATGCTTGAATTTGAACAAATTAGTATTACTTTGGAAGCTGATATCATGAGTATAAAAAACAAAAATAGAAAATTTAAGACGACAAAAGGAATGTTGATATACTGAAGATTATTGCTGTATTTTTATTATAACTTTGTAGCTTTCAGATTATGAGTTTATAAGGTTTTAATTACGGTCAATTACGGAATCTCCGGACGGAACGCCCTTAAGGTGGTGAGTAATGAGTTTGTACGTTTATTACTTCTTCACGTCTAAACGGTTTGAGTGATTTTGATAAAAATTCGTATGGAGTTAGCTGATACCCTCGATTAACACATAGGCTATTTTCACGGCGGGAAAATATGACAATTTATTTTCACTAATAAACTGCGAGTAACACTGCGGGGCAAAGCTAGTTTCTAATATGCGTCACACAAACGCCAAACTCTAGATTCTGTAGTTTTGACCAATCAAAACGCCACTTATCTTAGTTTGACATACTATGATAAAATTTTGAAAAAAAAAGTCTCAGTATACTGAGACTACATCGATTATGTCGCTATTATATTGACGTCGAATTAAAATGCCAGATTAGGGGTACTGAATGCAAATAACGGAAAGGGTTACGTCAAGTAGATATGGCATGGGAGAGGATTATTTCAAAGCATAAAAGCTCTTGCTACTCAGTTGTTAAGAGATATTAGGTATGCACTAAACATTACTTTCAAGCTCTACTATCCCATATATCACCGCGGGTCACTTGCGCAACAGACAACTACTAATTAGGAGCCATTTCGTTTGAATAACGCATTCAATTTTTGGCTAGAGTCGACGATCTATCGTAATGAATTATGATTTGTATGTTTGTTTTTGTTTTTGCTTTTATGTTGTAGGTGTAAAGTTAAACGGTGTGAACAATGAATAGAAACAGAGCCATTTCGTTCCATTTTGATGTAAATGTTAACAAAACCTCCGCGTGCTATGCGTGTATTAATCGAGCAATAAATATAAATATAAACATATATTAATTTGGTACATTTAAGGGTGCGTCCACATTTGTATCATTTGCGCGATCAGATCCCCGATCAGATCTCCGTCACGTATCATTTTGACACGCTTCGGCGAGTCAAAATGATACGCGTATCATGATACGCCCCGATCACTATTAACCGCGTATCTGATATGTGTCATATCAAATACACGTATGATCGGCAGAATGATCTAATAGGCGTCCACACTATGATACGCATACTTGATACGGCACGATGATCGCGACGGAGATCTGATCGGAGATCTAATCGCGCAAATGATACGTATGTGGACGCACCGTTAGATTGCATTTGCACCAAAATGAGCTGAAACGAAGTACAAAGCTTCTTCTTTGACCATTTATAGTAAGGTTGTGGGACATACACTAGAGCGTGAAGTAGAGCAGCTTATATATTATTAAGTTTAACATCCTACAAGTTACAACATAAAGATTGGAGATGGTTTAATTTTTTTATTTTATTTTGTAAAGGCGTCGCGTCGTAAGATTCGTCATAAGATTAAGCTGACCTCACACATATTCTTAACAAACTAAATCAGTAGACAACCATAATATCATTGTTATATCTATTAAAATTTCCAATCTTAGCATTTAAAAATTAAAAAATACTGAAACAAACAAACTTTAAACACGAGTACGAGATAAGTTTTGTCATATAAAAAGTTGAATAAACATAATATTATTCCCTTCAGTCGGTGAGGTCAGCGCGGTATCAATTTTTAATTAAGAATATCTTCTGGAAATTTTATAGCGCTTATCAAGTGTGTTGTTGTCACGCTAAAAATATATTTTTTGCTATTTTCCGCAATTATTTTTTTAAGGTGAACGCAGATTTGGCCGCACCGCACCCACCGCAGTCGCCGCATTTCGAATTCTTTATATAAAGAATGTAGAAGTTGCGAAGACTGCGGCGCGGGTAGGTATGGGAGCTTGCCTATAATTTCATATAAAGAATTCGAAATGCGGCGACTGCGGTGCGTGCGGTGCGGCCAAATCTGCGGTCACCTTTATACTTGGTTACTAATGCGAAAAAAACGAATCATGTGTGTCATGTGTGTGAAGATTTTGCAGTTATTTTATTGCGGACCTGAAAATGCATAATGTCCTATTGTGAACCTGCGATCTGTTGGGCCTTGGACCATGGTTGGTAAAAGATAGTAGATGTTAACTTCCTTTATCATCATATGAATTTAGGCTTACATGGTTGCTATAATAACTAAAGTATCGAATGCCTCCGTGGCATGGACGTATAAAAAAAGGTGGACGGAGTCCCACCATACACAAAACTGTGTCGTTCAGAGTCGGCCAGCTGGCTGTATGTACAAGGTCCGCACGCACACATTCTTGCGTTAGTCCATACCATTTGACAGGCGTTAGAATGTGTGCGTGGCCGACTCTGAAGAAAAGTGAAGATACAGTTTTGTATATAACAAGACTCCGTCCGCCTTTTTTTCTACGTTCATGCTCCGTGGTCCAGTGGTTAAGAGTGCGGCTCTTGACTTGGTCGTGGGTTCGATTCCCGCGTTGGAAACATGTTATTTGATATTTCCAAGATTGGTTAGGATAATGTAGGCTGATCACCTGATTGTATGACAAACTTAAAATTATCCATGCGTCGGATGGGCATGTAAAAAGTCGGCCTTACGCCTGATCTCTCGCCGATCGTCGCCGTCTTCCGTCCCACTGGGTTATGAGAGTAAAAGGAATAAAGAGTGCTCTTGTGTACTGCGCACACACTTGGGCACTATAAAGTTACTCCTGCGTAATTGGCCCGGTTTCAATGAAACCGGCCACCGTCACCGAAACCGGTGTGGGAGTTATTATTATAACTATAGTATTAATTCACACCGAATCGAGACGAAACAAGGTGACGCGGTGATGTATAGTAAAATTAAGCTAACTAAAGTTACCCTAATTCATATTTTAATTTCTTATTGCTTGTATGCAACATCAAGTCCCGCTTTGTCTCGCTTTAGTGTCTGATCAAATGCCCCTTAGAAATACGTCATATTACTTCTGTAACAAAGTTGCCTGAGAAACTGTGTATGCTGTAGTAATTTCTAGAATAGTAGTTTCTATGAGCGTCGTAAGATGCAATAGATTGAAATGTACCATCAAAGGAATTTATTCATAAGAACATGTTGGAACTCCGTTATTTAGTCGAGCTCTATTAAGTAAATGTAAGTCGTGATCTCCTAGCTGGGCTCAAGACATCCCGACCAAATTATGTAGCTCCACCGTCTGCTTACGAATAAATTTCTTAGACAGTACAAGTAGTAGTAAGTACACGTATACGTCGCGTAGGTCGTGATACACAGTTCATTGACGCCATTGACATCTAATCAACCGAGATAAACACTTGTTTATTCACAAACAATCGAACTGCACAATAGATATAATATTATGATTGACCAAAGTCCGCTGTCTAGAGAACAGGGCAATGCGTATATTGCCCTGTTCCCTAGACTGTATGAGTGGCTCTTATATTCTGGTTGTAAGAAGTTGAATAAGGCATGGGTATGAAAAGAAATAAAGTTGCCAAATTAACCCACAAATGGTATAGAAAAAAAATTATCTTTCTGCTCTACTTTAAATCTCTAAGTATAAAAATTTTGCTGTAGCTTCAAAGACTAAAAAATGCTGCTACTAAACGTATTTTCTACACATAACCCTTTACAAATAATATTTATCCAACTTTTCCAACGGCAGTCAAATACAGGTAGACTAAGTATTCTATGTACCCAAATATCTTCAGAAGTAATAGATCTTTGCTTCTCTTTAAAGTCTTTTTTCATTTGCTTTACCTTTATTCTTTCCATTAGTTTCGCATACGGTATTAAGATTACAACCTACAGTTTGACACGCATTGATAATGCCTTTACGTGGCTGTATGGCCACATTCGCCCATTTCACACAACGTAAATGTCGAAACAAATACTTACTTTGCATTCCAACTAGGAAATTGTTCTGTGGTTTTATTTATGAAATTACAATATTGATTGTTATTACTTATTTGCAATGAAATCAAAGCTTGCCGTTTCAACATTTTGGAGGCTTTGTTATGAGCAATTTAGCTTGTAGAGTAGACCTAGGTAATTTTAGATATTTTAGGTAATATTAGATTTTGGCTCACAAGTCACAACTTTTAACTGATAGCGATTAAAAAGTATTTAGTGTGCCAAAGGGAAGACCTTAAGTGTAAGGACTAAGGACCCGTTGCAAGATTAATTAAACAACAGAGTACATAGTATTTTTGTTGAATTATTATTTATTCGCGTAGAACATGATAGAATTCAGTTCAAACAATTAAAGAAAACAGACTATTAAATTAAAACTCATAATTTTTATGAAACGAACAATAAATCTTTAAGTTATATCTAATTCAAACCTAATAATAATTTAGTTTCAACTTAAAGTTTATAAAAAATATATTTAAGTACTAAGATAAACTAGAGATAAACTCGATGAAACTTATGACATTGTTATCGGTCGGTTATCGGCGTGATAACCCGGCGCGGAGACCGCGGGCACCGCGGGTGTCAGTAGTGATGCTACTGTCACGCGCATGACATATCCGCTTGCGCAACCGTTATGGGATCCTGTCACGGTTTTGTTATCTTAATCCGTGAAGAGAAATCATGAGCGTGCTAATTAGCTGAGAATTATTGTCCCAAGAAGTACTATCAGACAAGTATCGTAGGCTGATGGCAACGGACCTTCTTTATACATATTTTGGTCGCATTATGTTATACCCAGATCACAAAGTATTGACATAAATCTTTATTTCCTTCAAGTAATACACGTTATCTTAAATAAACAAAACACTGCTCTCCACACTAGGATTCCCTGTGTCGTGGGGAGCAGTCTCTTCCATTATGCACAATTATAACTACAAGATAAATCTACAATTAATCTTATCCAGCTAATGACATTGTGTTTGTAATTTAATACGATGATCTATCAACGCACAGCCCAAACCACTGGACGGATCGGACTGAAATTTGGCATGCAAGTAGATGTTATGACGTAGGCATCCGCTAAGAAAGGATTTTGATAAATTCCAACCCCAAGGGGTTAAAAAAGGGGATGAAAGTTTCTATATAATAATACTTCTTAGTGCGAGCGAATCCGCGGGCAAAAGTTAGTCTGCTAATAAAACAATTTCTTTGATGGCACAAACTTTGAGAGCGATTTATTTATGTGCATCTTAGTGTACTTTTTTCGGCAATAATCTGTCTTATGACTGTCGTATCTAAAGTTAGTGCGAGCCCTTATATTCATCTTAATTCTTAACCGAGGTGCCAATATTTATTATAATATATCCTTACCACCTTAAACGTGACGTAATTAGTCAGTATTATGTGATTAGTGTTAAAGAGGTTGTAATATTAAGTTGTTTAGGCCCACTCGCGACAGGCTTAATCTTTGATTAAGTTTTATGCCATCATAATATATTAATTATGAAGAAGACAGTGCCGTGGTAGATTTTTAATAGAATATCATATAATATAACTGTAATGTTTTCACACTAAAGAAAGCACTAGCATAATTTAACCTATGTAAACAAAAAGATTTGTTCGACATTTGACGATGTTTCTGTTAACATTCTGACATGACCTGTGCAACAAATTATCGACTTTTGGTGGGATTAATAAATGTGCTAGTAGCGTCCTCTATCAGAAAATATTTGCTATAATTTATTCTGAATAAAAGAGTTTGAGTTTGAGTTTGAGTCTACTCCGCTGCGCCAAAATTCGTTTATCGCTTGGAAACCGTAAATTTTTCCGGGATAAAAGTATCCTATGTCCTTTACTCAAGGTATCATACCCAGCCTTTTGGACGTGTACAGAGAACGGAAAGACTCACTTTCGCATTTATAATGTTTGTATGGATATATATCGCATTTGAACTACCGCATATCGCCGAATGCTTGTCCCATCCCTAGCGATAAGTAGTTGCATACAACATAATGTTTTATTACGTTAATTTTTCCTCACGTCAGTAATCGGCACATCTGTGTACATCCGTCATAGATGACCTGCGAACCTGTCATACGATATCTCATTATGGCGCATTTTCACTGGTCGATAGGGCCCGCATGCGGGGTGCGGGAGATTTCTTAAACGCATGCCACGACCAATCAAAATGCGCCATTAGTTGTCATAGACTCCCCGTATGCTGTATACGGTATACCATACGAGTTAACGACTAATGAAAATGCGCCCTTACAGTTTGTAAAATAACTGCGTTAAGGCATGGAAGTAATGAGAAAAATCAATGTTATAAGACCGACAAAACTACTAATATAAAGAAACTTCTCTCTTCGACTAAACTTATAATATCTAAAGGTATAGGTCAAGCTCATCTTAAGATCGTTCAGCAGTGTTAGATTTTAAGATAGGGTTATTGGTAGATCAGCAATGAGATCAAAGATCAATAATATAGAGAGAGATATATCAGACGGTAACACGTTATAAGAATTGATTGTATTGCGTTGCGTATCTAGTACTAACATTAGTGTTTTCAGTCGCAACTCAAAGTACATAATAACTAGAATTACACAATATACCTAAAATGATTTCGGATGATGATAAAAAAATATTTTGTACGAATTTAAAGATATTATGTTCTTGCGCAATCATTTATAATGACCGAATGTTTTATTAAATAATGCTTTAAAAACAAAAGCTGCTCGAGGAAGCTTAGAAGAACTAGTCGACCTTGATATCAAAGAATTTCATTCGTCTTGAATTGGAAAAAACTTTGTCCAGGAAATAGTAAACGCATAAGGCTGTTTCCTGAGATATAATTGGCATTGCCAAATAAAGTAACAGTGAACGTTAAGAAAAACAATGCATCGTATCAGACCTACGGTGAGTAGAAGCAGCGCACATTTAAGTTGAAAACAATAATTCTTAAGTTAAGATGTTTCTTTTTTTAAAGTTGTGCAACAATTGTTTTTTAAAAGGTGTGCTAAAGAATAAATTGTGATTACAGTAGCCGCAAAGATTGGTGAGAGTCTAGTAACATCGTAGCTCGTGAAACCCTGATTCTGTTTCAATCCAATGCAGTATCGATCCAGGCAGGATGTTATCGAACGGAAACGACGACGACGGAATTAGAGGATGAAAAGGATGATGATTATTTTTAACCGACTTCCCAAAAATGAGGAGGTTATATGTTCGGCTGTGGATTTTTTTTTGTATGTTCAACGATTACTCCGCCGTTTGTGAACCGATTTTCGAAATGTTTGTTTTGTTGTATTAGGTTTCACTCCAATTTGGTACCATGTTCACAAAAGTGGTGGCCTGATGATGGGATCCATGAGTAGTAATCGAGGGAACTCCTCGAAATTTATATGGAAACATATGGTGATTTTGGTTTTATGAGAAGCATCCTAAGCATATGCTACCAAAACGCAAGATTTTGCACCGAGGTATACTATGGTTCCGAAGATACTAAGAGAACTCCGGATTCCTTATAGATACAAGTTTGGGAGTTTAGGCGCTGTTTTAAGAACTGAAAGCATATTATGCTACTATGCAAATTGCATTCATCATCATCATCATCATTACCAAGTCAGGGTCACCAATGTCACCAAATTCAACCTTATCTCCAGAGCATAAGGCACACATTTGATATTACTTCTGAGAAATTACAGTTGCTTCGATCATGTAACATTCTGTCTCACTTCGCCGAGATATTCTGTAAAACAACCTAATTTCAACCTTTTGCATTGCGTTTAGCGTTCATAGTACAATAACTGTCGTCCGCCGGGTACCGTACTATACAGTGCGAGGCGTGCCGCGTGTGCGACAAGTCGAGCGAGAACCCTATTGAAACTAGTCCGGTGACCGGCTACATTAGCACGTCACACGTGTTCACTTCGATTTTTTTTAAATATATTGTTTAAAATTATCTGCAGGCTGCAGCTGATATTATATTTTGTAAGTGTGACTGTAATAAGATACCTACGTAGAATAATATTATACAGGTGTATTATTCTACGTATAGTACGCGATGGCTTACTATGTAACTAAAAAGAGTGAAATTATTATTTTTAACAAAAAATTAAAGCCGACTTCCAAGGTAAAAACAATAATAGCATCCTTATAATATGAACTAAAAAGTATTAAATAATTATTCCTATCTAATAGTTATTAATAGATGTCCGAATTTAACATAACACCACATAACACCACACATAACACCACAATGTGGCCGCTTGGGAGTTAAAGCGTTCGAGACCGGTTTCCTGCACGATACTTATAATTTGTTGCTAATACCTAGTTTGTATCCTTCGATCGTGGATTCTTGGAAATCTATTGTTATTCTATTGTGTCTCGCTCACCGGTGAGCTTGTAACAAGATACGTAGAATAATATTATACAGGTCTATTATTCTACGTACATAGTAGGTACGCGATAGTTTACTACTGATACTGATTGAGGAGCTCAGCAAGCAGCATATTGGTTGCCATGTAGATGGAGTATGTTTCAATAACATAAATTATGCGGACGACATGGTCTTGCTGAGTGCCTCAGTCTGTGGTCTCAAAAAGCTACTTGATGTTTGTGAGCGTTACGCAGCGGAGCATGGGCTGATATACAATAGTAAAAAGAGTCAGTACATGGTCTTTCACAGTGGAACCAGAAAGGTGGATACAGTACCGACTATTTTACTAAATGGTGTTCCTTTGGTTAGAGTAGAGGAGTTTAAATATCTAGGACACATTGTGACGTCCACTTTGAAAGACGACACTGATATCGAAAGGGAGCGAAGGGCGCTGGCGGTTAGGGCAAACATGGTTGTCAGGAGGTTTGCAAGATGCTCGTTAAAAGTAAAAATGACGTTGTTTAGAGATTTTTGTACCATCGAGGAAGTTGATTCCTATGCAATTGATAGACCAACGTTATTTGGTCGAATATGTCAATTCAATGTTAATTGTGATCTGTCGGCTGGGTTTGGCGTAACGCAACTAAACTACTTAGGTCCCCGATTTGCATAGGAATCAACTTCTCTGATAGTACATCCTTCTACACTTGCAGCCTCTGGGCAGCATATACGCAAAGGGCCTACAGCGCCCTTCGTGTCCAATATAATAACGCGTTCAGGATGCTGGTGGGGCTCCCCCGATGGTGCAGCGCTTCGGCGATGTTCGCGAGGGCACGAGTGGACTGTTTCTTTGCCACAATGCGCAGGCGAACATCGTCGCGGTGCGGCGCATGCGGGGGAGCTCCAACGGCATGCTGGCCGCGCTCTGTAAACGCCCTGATAACCCGTATATCGGTCACTGCTGTCGCTTCATGCAAAAAAAAGGCCAAAATAATTATTATTTTAATATAATTTATGTAATTATGTAAGTATTTTTTTTCTACAAATGTGACTTTTGTTTGTAATTTTTTGATCTTGTACGGATATGAGTCTCCAGATACTTGAAATAAATGATTATTATTATTATTTTAGTACTAGGTAATTTTTGTAACTGGCACCGACTTCAAAATGATGAAGATTGAGTACAGAAATAGTTGAGTTTTAGCCGAATTCGGAAAAAGGCACTATTAGATAGGAAAAATTATTTAATACTTTTTAGTTCATATTATAAGGATGTAATTTTTGTTTTTACCTTGGAAGTCTTTTGTTATTAGAGGTTTGATCAATAATTAGATGATGCCCGCAACTCCGTTGTGCCAAAACTCGTTTATCGCGCGGGGACCGTACATTTTTCCGGAACAAAAGTATCCGATGTCCTTTCCCGGTACTCATAATATCGCCATGCTAAATTTCAGCATAATCGGTTCAACAGTTTGGGCGTGAAGAGGTAACAGATAGACAGACAGACAGACATACTTTCGCATTTATAATATTAGTATTATAATCAGAACGTGTTTGGGTTAAACATTTCATGAGAATACAATAGCTTCATCAAGATAATTTTAAAAACATATTTAATTACAATTGAAAGTTTTATTTTGTTTTTAAAAGTAGTTGCAAGATATAAAGGTCACTATAAGGGGCCAAAGTTGTGTAAGCAACCTTCATGGGCATGAATTAGATCTAAGGCTCGGTGCGAAGATACTGTAACTACTGCAACTAGGACGCCGGACGACCGTTTCACATTTCGCAACTTCTTATTAATTAGCAATTTAAGGCTCCGCTAGTAGGCCGATAGTGACTTATAGGTAACATCTATAAATGTATCGCCACGTTAGATGGTAGATAATGGAAAACAGTTATTATGATGGTATGATGGTACAAACGACTTGGATCATGGACAAATAAAGTCGAATACCTTATTTCTTGATGGGGTAAATTTTCTATGTAAACGTGGGGAGGCGTTACAGGTGGCGAAGAGAAAGAGTGAAATGTCAGAACAGTAGGTACAATTCAAGGCTTGGATACATAGCTAAAATGTAATATATCTAGCCCCTCATCTAACACGTCGTGCTGATGGATTACTGTAATTGCGCCAGCCAGAGTATGGACGTTGATCACGAGTAATCACAGACGTAAGTCTAAAGGTGAAATAGGCTACTTGACCTAATTTTTTTCTTCATGCTAATCGATTCATAATCATTCATTTTTACAAAAAAAACTAATATTTTAATATTTTACACAGTAGAAACCCATAAAAATGTTTATTGAAAAATATGCCTCTTAAATGGCGCCGAAGGCACTGTCCGCCATAGTGTGGCGTCATACGCTTTGTATTTTAAACTCTCTTTATTGAAATTTTTTTAATGTGCTAAATGTACGAGTCTAAAAGTGCCCAAAATTATAAAATAATTATATAAGAAATTAGAAATCATTTGTAATGTTGAAAACTTTTGGAGAAAAGTTCTGGCCATTTCATTTCCCGTCTGCAATAAATGGAGATAATATATATAAAACTGATGTTTTATTTGAATTATTCAAGAAAATATATAATAGGCTTATTCTCATTATTTATGTACAAATAAACTTACATATAGCGAGCGCGATAAATAAAAGATATTAAATTAGTATGAGGATGACGTCACATCCCAATCGGAAGTACCGCAAAAGCGTTTTCGTCAGTACAATTCCTATTTTTATAAAATCATATTTTCAAATCGACCTTATTTATCAATCATAAGCTTTTATTTGATAATAAGGGTGAAATACGGTTTCCTAGGCCAAGTTCTACTAGAAATATGCATTTGTTCAATGAAATTGAATATAGGTCAAGTAGCCTATTGGCAAGACAGTTTCCAATATTATGAAGAAAAAGGTAAGTATTGCGAGTCCAATCTTAATTAAATAGCAATTTAAGGATCCGTTGTGAGTGTATCATCTTAAGGTTACGTCACATATCAGCGAGAGGACGAACAATTGTTTGTGCGGAAGTCGTGTTTCATTTGGCATCATTATTTGTTACGTTCGGAACATAAAGAGAAAGATAGTGCAATGTGATATGCAATTGCAATCAGCATTGCACCTATTTTTTAGATTAGATTTTTTAAATGATGATATAACATATGAAGATGTATATTGCTATGGTATGGTGTTGATTTTGTGATATTATAGCAGAACCTAATGTCGCCCTACGTTGGCTTTGGATGAAAAATTACGAAGATGGTCATATTTGCATCTTTTATCTATGATAACGTCCTCGTCAATGCAGATAGTTATCGTGGTTATGCATCACAGTCTAACATGACATGGTGCCATTAGACATTGGCACCGAATGTACTGACAAATTTTATCGACAAAATGGTGGATTTCCATTGTCTAGCTGTCACTTTGTCTATTCTTCCGTAGGGAGAAACCGTTTCTATGGTGACCATGCTACGCCTTCTGTAACATGTAGTAAAGTAAACTTTCAAAAATCTACAGAACCCTACACCGTGTGCGGCTCAATAATCACATGTTTCAATTTCGAACAAAAACACTGATAGGATTGAATAACATGATGATTACCTCAGCGAAATCATAATTTGTATGCGTTTTTACCGAGACGCGATCGAAATCACGTCACGATTTTATTATTAAAATTTTTTGAAGTATTTGTTTAACGATCCAAATGCATTTGGTTTGCGGCCGTGGCATTTGTGTTTTAAAGATTTCTTCGTTGTATGGGACTAAGATGCCCTTTCTATTGACCTGAGTTAGAATCAGACCACTTGGCATTCAATACGTTATTTTATTTCCTGAAACATAATATTATTATCTATGGTAATTTTCATGATGCCAGAAGAGTCGACTGCACTTTATCAATGTTACTCCACATTTACATTTATCAATGAAGCAGTCTTGGTCTCAATCTTTCAAGTGACTTTTCCATGGTATTAAAGACAGCAACATAGATTAACGTAAGCATAGAGCAGATAACTTTAAAGAGAGCTTATCCGTTCGGATATTATAAATAACTAGCTGTCCCGGCAAGCGTTGTTTTGCCATTTAAAGTATGTATTTCTACTTCATCAGTTGATACAAAATCTTACCCCCTCTTTTGTCCCGAAGAGGGGTGGGGGAAAAATTTTATACACCAGATGTTAAGTTGTAAAAAACAGTTAATAATATGAAGTTAGTCCATTAAAGAAAAAAGTTTGATACAAAATCTGACTCCTCTTTGCTCCCCTTAGGCTGTGTTTCCACTGAAGCGGAGCGGAGCTTAGCGGTGTCCGAATTGACCAATCGTACTATTCCAGCGGAATGACAGCGAAGATTTCGAGCGTGGTGATTTGTCAATTCGGCACCGCTAAGCTCCGCTCCGCTCCGTTCCGCTTCAGTGGAAACGCAGCCTTAGAGGGGTAAAATCACCCCCGATTTTTATACACCAGATTTTGAGTTAGAAGAAGACAAATATATCTGTGAAAACCGTATGCAAATCGGATCAGTAGTTTCCGTGTTAAAGCAAAAGTCTTATACAAAATCTGATCCCCCTCTTTCGTGCCTTTAGAGGGGTGGGGGGAATTTTTTTTATACACCATATGTTAAGTTGAAAGAAGACAAATATATCTGAAAAAACCGCATTCAAATCGGACCAGTAGTTTTCGTGTGATAGTGGAACAAACATACAGACAGACAGACAGACAAAAAAACTAACCACATTTTTGGCTTCTATAGCGATGTAGTAACACCCCCCGCTTATTATTTTTTGAATATCTATAATGTACAAAATTTTCATTTCTACAGTTTTATTATATTATAAATAAATTATATATATTATTATATTATATGTATAGATATGACAGCATGTCTGTATATCTATTATTATATTTTCACGCTTAAGTATTATGAAGTTACTCTGTATAAAGATACTTTGAGCACGGGGAAACGACATTGAATAGTTTTATGCTCAAAAATTCACGATCAATAAACGAATTTTATCCTAGCGTATCAGCCAATATCTAGTTTAATAAAACCCGATCTAAATTATAACAAGACCGTGATGAAATGAACCTTGACAAGTTAGTCCGATGGTGAACGACGTGCAGGACAGATATGCGGAAGAAGGTTACTGCATATAAGTTATTCAAATCAATGATCTGAAAATATTTTATAGAGTTTTTGTTTCTGAGATCTTAGATTTTTTCTTTAAATCTTATTTGCTACATAAGAAGTAAGAATCGGGCCGAATCCATACTTATATCTTCTTCTTATATTGTATATAAAATTCTCGTCTCACAATGTTAGTTACCGCACTCCTCCGAAACGGCTTTACTGATTTTTACCAACTTTTATATGCATAATTATACAGTTTTTCTGAGAATCGGCTACTGGCAAATTTTTATATTCTTATATGC
The DNA here is from genome assembly GCA_937595015.1 of Polyommatus icarus. NCBI lineage: Eukaryota > Metazoa > Arthropoda > Insecta > Lepidoptera > Lycaenidae > Polyommatus > Polyommatus icarus. The sequence continues at coordinate 5,512,352 of OW569329.1, read as the reverse complement.
ATTTGTTGAATAAATAATAATAAATTATTACAAGACTGACAGCGACCATTGTTTGTGCGACGGGACAGCGATGAACGTTGCCATGGTGCCATACTTATTTAGTCACTTCAATAAAATAAAATGGGCGAAATACTTTATATGGCAAAACAACGTTTGGCATATAAAGTATACAGCTAGTAATATTATAAATTCGAATGTGTGTCTGTCTGCCTGTCACCTTTTCACACCCAAACCACTGTAACGATTCTGCTGAAATTTGGTGTGGAGATACGGTACTTTGAATCACGAGAAAGGACACAAGATACTTTCTATCCTGAAAAAATGTACGGTTCCTGTGCGATAAATGAATTTTGGCGCAACGGTGTTGCAGGCGTTATCTAGTATTTTAATAAAATGAAACGTGGTCGCGTATATAGGTATACCTCGCTTTAGTATTACCGAAAAGTTACACATTCTTATATGGCACACACCTAGAAGATACACTGATAAATCTGCACTCGCTAATCGCTATAGATGATAATGATGAGTGATGACTGATGACGAATGACGAAGCCGCGCTGCAAGTGTCAAGGTGTCAATGCATTGTCTAAGTGTCAAATACCTGATTCCCAGCGTAAGAAACCGCGGGGCACAACATGTCATGAGGCAGGTCGGGATGCCATCGTGACAATACCGGCCTTGACAATATCGAGTAGGCAGAATACAATGGCTGTGCTAATTAAAATACAATGTGACAGGCTCAGCAATTAATGTTTTAGTACCTGTTGAATAGACGATAGTACATTTGAATGACTTTGCGAGTTAAGGTAAAACACCCAATTATTTATTTTACAAACTTTAGGAGGTCAGACAGAAAATCCTGTTATTGGAATTCATAGTATTTTAAATAAAAATCTAAGGTTCCAATAATGCAATGGCAGCTAACAATGGATATAATTAACCTAAGCCAATTTTAACCAACTAAACTGCTGACCAAGTGCACACCGAGTGTTTCCTTTTTCACTTAAATATTTTACCTTTGCAAGAAAATATATGGATCACTATATTTCAAACTATAAAACCTGATTATCACCGACAAATGTTATGTTTAGTGGTGTTACTAAATTATAGGAGCAAGGTCGGCTTATCTTAATTAAGATGAAATGGTGTTAGTGATTTTGAATAATACTTTAAAATGCTTTTAAAATTTACACATTAACATTAATCGTCTATCCAGTAAGTATAAGTTATTTGTGTGTTTCGGATACAATGAAAATTTTTACATGCTTGGATTGTCGGTAAACTACAAATCCCAGAGCAAGAAAACACATACTGCAATATGGCTACATAGGAACTAAGTATATCAATTTCATTGCACAACTACAAGCTTACATGTCATGTCCTACCGTATGCGACTATCTATCCAGTCAATGGGGATTGTCCATTTTTTTTAATTTTGCTCATTACAAAAATATTTCGAGGAATAAGGTCAGTGATCGTTTTTCTGTATATAAACGAAAAAAATACCCGTTAGTTACTTATATTTTTGAACAAATATGTTTAACCTTAGTTGACCTTCAATGGAGTTAAATTAGCAATAAACTCGATCAACATTACGTTTCGAACTTTGGGTAAGTTTCTCGTATCAGCTTTCACATAATAATAACTTGCATTAGACGAAACAGCCATTAAAAATAAGATTGAAAGGAAAAAAAACATACTACAGAGGTCAATTGGGCGCCGATGATGACGTCAGAGCGAAACTTTAAAAATTTATTGAGAAAAAACTAGCCAATGGATTTCAAAATTATTTAATTTATATTCTTAAAATAACCTATTTTAACGAAAAAAAATATAAAAAGTACATGTGATTTTTTTTGGACAATGCCCATTGCATTAAAACGTGCGCAAAAATTATAATATTATTATGCTTGTAGTAGTGATACTCTTTACTAATCTGTGCTAACAGCCAACAAATTGAATTAAAGCGGTTGCGATGTCATGATTGACGGCTATAAACTAAATGAGCTTGCCTTGATTAAGTGTTCTAATCATGCCATCACTTGCCCTCGCTAAAGATCACTAACTTAATATACGGTCGTACGCCACACGTGCGTAAATAATCTGGGGCACGGTAGTGGACCCGCCGAGACGAGCCAAGCGAAACGCAAGGGCACTAGGTACCTACCTTTTCTCGAAGTGTTTCGTCGTTTTTTTTTAACCCTCATAGAGTTAGTTGGTTTTCATCTGGAACACCAGATAGTTCATATTCTCAGGATATTCTGTCAATAGTAGACTAATTGTAAATTAAACATACAAAGTCTGAATAGTTCTTATACTTGAGATTTTATTGATATCTAAAATACACCGATTTCGTCACTGACTCACTGACACACTCATACACTGACACACTGATGATCATCAAAATGTTTGGCTACTTCCTGAAGTGCTAGAAAGCTGGGTAATAGGTATGTAATTCTTAGTTTAGTATACAACCATAAAAAAAAATCCTGAACTATAATATAACTTTCGCCCCCATCCCCTAAAATGGGAGGGTGAAGGTTTATATGAGACTTGCACCAATTTTATGAATTGAACATAAAAGTTAACACGGGACTGTAGACAGTAACTAAAACTTATTATTAAGTACATAGTCGTACTTACAAGAAGCAACTTACAAAAAGAACTGAAATCCTACCAAAAATATTTTTTTGTAAAATTTTGCCGAGACCAGAGAGACCACATCCGTACTTAATATTGCATGCGAAAGTGTGTCTGTCTGTCTGTCTGTTACCTCTTCACGCCCAAACCGCTTAACCGATTTTGCTGAAATTTGGTATGGAGATATTTTGAGTCCCAGGAAAGGACATAGGATACTTTTTATCCCGGAAAAATGTACGGTTCCTGCGCGATAAACTAATTTTGGCGCAACGAAGTTGCGGGCATAATCTATAGTACGTGCGGAACTAGTTGGCCGCGCCTTAGGTAGGGACGGGGGTGAGGGGGCGGGTTGCTTGCTGCTCGCAACGCACATGAGATTAGACAGTGACGACCAATCTCAAGATATCGGAACAATAATATTATTTAATTATTGAAAAGAATAAATAAAATACAATTGATGAGTTTTATATTCTAAACTATTGACATCGGCTTTCCGTTTTTTAAAAACGTATGCACTTTAAATATTATTTCCTTAGATTATCTTTTTATCGGCGCACTCATCTAGCTGTTGCAATCTCTTATGCTTTTTGTCTTAACTAGCCAGAACTGTCAAAATCAAGCGCCCCCGCCTCTCCGTCCCACCGCTCACAAGGCGCGGCCAACTAGTTCCGCACGGACTATAGTAATATTATAAGGTTTACCCTGTGAAAAAGATATGAGATCTCATGTAGAGCCAAGCTTGTGAATCTACACGGCCTAACTCTACTGACCCTAACTTAAACAAATTGTAAATATCAGTAAATAATAAATATGTATGGCTAGACCGCTTTGTTACGAACTTCAAACAGAAACTAAATTCATATTCGCATCGCCTCCGCGACGGTAGCGAAACGACGTAGATTTTTATGAAACTTTGTGTGCTTTCTGTAACCCAAAATCTATTTCTTGTACCTAAAATAATATAAAATATGACAAAAAACTGGGTCAGCTAGTATAAAATAAATATATGTACTATCAGAGAAGTTGATTCCTATGCAAATGGGGGATCTACGTAGTTTGGTCGCATTACGTCAAACTCAGCCGACAGATCACAATTAATATTGAATTGACATATTAATCGACCAAATGACGTTGGTCTCACAACTGCATAGGAATCAACTTCCTCGATGGTACATTGTACCTACATAAAGCAAGAAAAAAAATCTCATCGAGACTTTATCAGAAGGTGACTTTTTGACCAAGTTCTAAAATCAGACAAAACTGGATTTTATGTATCACAACAAAATAAACAGAAATACAGTCGACGACAGGATAATTTTTATTGACTTTACCATCTTTTATGTTTAGATAATAATAGTAAAGTCCAGCCGCCGCGCCGCTCGCTGGATATAATAAATATCACGCCATCGAACTATACCTGCTTGTATCTTTTACGGTTACTTCTCAGTACTAAAGTGGGCAAAAGCCCTCGACCCTTGACCTGTCAGCCGTGACATCGAACCTGCGGTCACCATCACGGGGTTACAAGAAACCGCCTCGCAGCCATTAACCGCTAATGGGATACCGCATTACCGCGATTATTATTTGATGCTATCACTATACTTAACTAATAAAATGAGATGCTTTTGAGACAGTGACGAAGTTAAAATTTGATAATGTACGACATGGCGTGTCCTTTCGTCATTGGTCTACTATGGTCTATCGTCCAATATAAGCGATTACGTACCTATACATGACACATATTATTGTCATCTACATTCATACTTCCATACTAATATTATAAATGCGAAAGTGTGTCTGTCTGTCTGTCCGTCTGTCTGTCTTTCTATCTGGCTGTCTGTCTGTCTGTATGTCTGTTACCTCTTCACGTCCAAACCGCTGAAGCGATTTTGCTGAAATTTTGCATGGAGATACTTTGAGTTGAAAGGACATATTAGGATACTTTTTTCCCCGGAAAAATGTACGATTTCCGAGTGGTAAAGGAGTTGCGGGCGTCATCTAGCGTTCTTATAACTTAAAAGACTGATTACTCATGCATGATCGACGTCGATTGTCTATAGTCTATACCTTCGCGATCGTATTGGCAATCATGGTCCAACGTAAAGTCCTTATGAATTGGCAGACAATAATAATTGATGATATCAAATCCTATACACTTCTAATGAGATTCTATTAGTCTCTATTGTCGTAGTTACTAATGATGTAGCTATATCACAAGTGGCCTCCGTGTGAGCTGTGACCACTGGCCAATGAATAATGAGTGGCACGCGTGGAATGCCACAAAAACACGACTTCTCCCAGGCCTTGACGAAACTATATGTCTATAGCGTGCATATTTAATATGCCTTATTTGTCATTAGCATTAGCTATTATAACTATTATAATGTATTTTAATTGTAGAGAAATATTTTTAATTATAATCAAAGCAAAGAACTATAATGATAATAAGTTTTCTCTTCGTTTCATTGATTTTTGTCTTTGGTCCTATTCGAGTATAAACATGGTATAAACAATATTTTTTATGTAATGATGCTATAGCTCTTTAGCCATAGCATAATCTATATTATATAATGTTATAGCGTTTGAAAATGATTTGGCACCTGTGTAAGTTCCTCGTCGTCGTGTAACATTGTCTATGTGTGGTCTGCCTCTATAAGGATTTAGGGCTGTCAAACTTAATATGTGTGTATAGTTATATAATACAGACCATCAGTTTAGTCGAATCTAAGACAGTATGCCTTCGGCCCAACACTATAAAACAATATAAAAGAAAACTTTACAGTCGTGGCATGTCAATAGTTTTAAATTATACTCTACTACCATAGTTTTGCCACTCGCTTGTCTGCAATTGGTGAAAAGCTCACAAAGCGGCAAAAGAAGGATGGCGGGATAGATATTTATGGAACACACAACTTCTAGGCTTTTGTTCGGCTATACCAGGACAGGATATATACTCCTGACACTACCTGTATATTTTGAAGGACAGCCGGATTTTTGGAATTACTGTACTGGTAGTTCGGCTATATCCATACTCCTGACAACCCTGTATATTGTGTAAGTACAGCGCAAGTTGCCGCAAGCTCTTTTTATGGCTACCTCAAAACATATTCAGTGTTTATAAAATCCTAGTCTTTGACATTAAAATTTTGCAACACCATTACAAAACTGCAAGCTTAGCTGCAACCTAATGACTCAATATTAAATTACTAACATCAATAAAAACCAAAAAACACAGAACCAAACATCAATTTAGTCAATAAAAGGAATTTACGACCATATCATAATTTACATAATTATGATCTATGCACGATTTGATCTTGGTATTACTAAAATGGATTTATGACCTCATTATTTTAGACCAGCTATACTCAACCAGCGGGCCGCATGCGACCCTTCGGGACTTCTTCAATGGCTCACGTGAAGTTAAAGTTAATCATATTATCAATAGCTTGTTGTGCCTAATAAAACAGTGCAGCTTATAATTTATGAATTTTGTTTTGTCTGGTATGTCAAAAAATTCGTAAAAATGTCTTCACTAATTATTTTTTGACTCCTAAATGGTTAGCCCGTGACACCAAGACTAAAACGTGTTTGTGGCTCGTATAAAAAAAGGTTGAGTACCACTGGTTTAAACTCTAGAGTTAAGTTTTAGCTTTTGTATTGCGCGTTTTATTATGTTTTGTCGGTTATTGAAAGAGTGTTACATGCCTTTATAAAGCCTATACTAAAACTGGTTGAGAAATAAATATTTGGTATTGTGGGAACGGACCATTTTTAGTCGAAACTTTACCTATGCGATTGTTCCAAGGCCTTGCTGTCGAATGTTGCTAAGTATACCTAGACAAACTGCATTTCATAATTTTGACAACAAGTAAAATTAATAAAATAAAGATGTATACAAATTGGACATAAAACAAGCTACATACTACTTTACCAACGTGTTATGTCTTTTATACATTTTCAATTTCTTACTTCGCTGTTAAAATTATCGAATAAAGTTGACTAAGGTCCCTGATCCGTTATCGCAATGACAATACGAATTTCTATGACAAATGTGGTCGCGAGATAATATCTAAGTCGTGTCAGTAGTTCAATGTTGGCGCTACTGATTTCTGACCAACTTTGATATATGAGCGGATTTGGTTATTGAATTAAGGCTAGTTCGCGGACCGCGGTATATTTGTTAAATAGCCCTAACATCAAATATAGAACTACAAGAAGAAAAGCTCAGGATAGTACCCTATATATATACTGTTAGTGACATTTTCTAGAATCGTACAAAGCACAGCATTCTCTTCGTCTTTTCTTTCAATAGAGTAGCAATTATTATTTTACAATAGCTACTTAGTTTTAACTACTTTTAACGGAGACGAGATCAAGTCGGTAGGAAGTCTCTTCACGTTAGATAACAATGATTGCAAAGCCGTCAACCTAGGGGCTAGGACAATCATGTGCTACTTACTCGTCCGTAATGGCGTATGTTGGTAAATGGTAGCATAAAATTTTGACATCAAGCAATTACTTAATATTATTTTATTATCATGGTACATTATTAGGTAGGTACGATATATGCTTCCTATAACATACCTACATACACAGCGAACTAAATGCTTCCTACATATCTACATACACAGCCAAAATAATCCCACGTTTAAAACTTTTCATTATATTTATATGCACCTTTTATGTAAGGACTTTGATGTAATGTAAACAATTAATACAAATCATATGAATCATAAAACAATATGGTCGTATGCAGTTTCAGTGTCACTTCCCACTCGACACCTACATGGAGAAGATTATTTTGACTGTATATGTTATGTGTAATGTTTTCGGATAAGAGTATATTTTTTCTGTGCACGCTCAGAAAGATTAACTTAAAAAGGAGGTTGGCAAGTCGCTATACATTTATTGTCTGACGCTATTCGCAGAGCAAAGTGTGCGTGCAAAAATAATTTGCTTAAAAATAATTTAGATGTTAATTTATTAAAATGAAATGGTTATTAAAGGTGAGTGTCCTGAGCCGCGTCCTAAGGTTTTAATCACGCAGAAATTAAACTTGTTATGTAACGGTAAGTTTAAGAAACATAGCGCCTATAACGGTAAAGAAACAAAATATAAGTTTTATGAATAACTATTATAAAATAGTTTGATAATATTATGAAATAACGTGTAAATTAGTACCTTAAATATGATTTTGTCCTTCTCCATATTGTGAGCTGTGTCGTTGATGTACCTGAAAACATAGAACATTATTAGTCAGAAGTCTAATTATTAATCTATTAGGTTTTACGAATTCCTAGTATGTATCCTCAATCCTGCAATAAAAACCGTTAAGAGAGCCACTACATACTCAAGCAAGCCAAAACGGCCGCCCTCAGAAACAATAATAAAGATTTAACTTCAATTTAATTAAGAGTTTAACAAATAAAGAAGGGGGGGGGGTCAAAATCGTAATTATAATATTCGTCTCTGAGTGCGGCAAAATACACCAGGAAAATTAAACATTCGACCTCGGAATAATTCGCATAGAGCTGAAAATTGGTAGAGGCGTTAAATACACCATTACAAATAAAACCTCAAAAGTCCCCGGCGATCCTCCTTGTGCAAAAAATTTTATTCAAGGTCAAAGGTATGAAAATGAGGTTTTTCCTGTTTTTTTTCAAACTGTACTTTTTATCATAAAAATAGGTAGGGCAAGAGTGTAGATTATAGAATTCTCTACAAAAAATATTCAGACACTTTTTTCATACGACTTAATACTCCTTATAAATGGCGGGCCTAAAGTTTGGGAAAATCATATCTAATACTTATATTATAAAGCTAAATAATTTGTGGAGTTACTGCTTAGAATTGAAGAATTAGTTTTTTTGTTGAATAGTCTTATTTATCGAGGAAGACTTGAGCTATATAACATCACGTTGCTACCAATAGGAGCAAAGAAACAGAGGAAAATGGGGAAAAACGGGGAAAATTATTTGAAAGAGCTTATCTCACAAACGGCTAAAGCATTTTTTATGTTATTTGGCACAGGTATAAAGTAGACCACGAGGAAATACATAGGCTATTTTGTTTCTCGGGAAAATGTACGATTCTCGTACGAATCCGAGATTTCGAGATTACGATTTTTTTGCGTCTAATTAGACCGGGCTAAAAAGAATGTCACCACTCAACATGCTCTCGCTTTATCACACAGTTCATTATGAGTGCATATTCGCTATGTCTCAAGTTTTGACTCTTCTAGACTCTAGATACTATAATCTAGACCATTCTAGAAATTTCTTTAAGTACACAGGTGAAGCCATCTAAAATTAGAATGCAATTACAACGTCGCGCATCAATCAAAATAATAATAAAGAGTAGACAAAAACACTGAAACATTGTTACGTAATACATAATTCATCGTGTGACCAATGCGGGGAACGTGTTTATTGAAAGGAAGAATGTCAATTAAAGCTACGCACACATCGTGACGGGGCGCTGCGGGGTGAGCCGCGTTTATCGTACGAGTTTTATAACCCATAGACTAAATGCCCGATTTAAAAGAAAAAAGCACAAATTCTTAGTATTAATATGCTGCAATTAAAGAGCAGCAGAAATCCTTTTATTAAATAAAATACCCATAGTGCACTCGGCCGTCAAAAACGTCAGGAAAACGCGGCCCGTTCCGCTTCGCTTATAATGTGTGCGTACCTTTGTAAACAAGCGGTCACAATGGACAGGGGACATGTTGATGACAGGATTACGGTGACAGTGACGGTGAGAGCCGAGATAATTGATATCCGATGAGAGAAATTCAGTAGCGAGGTCGGCCTCTCTACATAATTATACCGACAATGTAGGCTTTATATGTTTTTAATTATACTACAAGCACCCGTAGCATGGCTACAGTAGAGAAAGAATCGTCATACTAACAGATTTTATCGACAAAATGGCGGATTTCTATTGTCTAACTGTCACTTTGTCTATTCTTCCGTACAAAGAAACCGTTTCTATGGTGACCATGCTACGCCTGCTGGGAGAGCTTTGTTTGAGTTGTGAGTTGAGTTGGAAGGAAGAAAAAATATAAATTAATTCCCGTGAGATAAAATGTAGCTGAGAGTTTTTTTGTTAAAAACACCTGGCCTGATGGACTAGGACTAGATATATTTCTTAAGTTAATTTCCGTGGTAGAAAACATAATTTTGTAAGAGAGATAAAAAATAATAGTGTCCATATATTATAATTTACAACATTTTGAATTTAAAAATAGCACAGCAAACGATTTGTAATTAGTTATTACTTATTACTTTTTATAGAATACATTGAAACCTTTTATAAGCGACTTATTTTGAAGTATATCTATAGTACTTACCTATCTACTCTACTTTCGTGATTACAAAGTAACATTGAAACATGTAGTTTGACCTATATTGAATGCTAATAAGTACTGCAATATACAATGACTCAAATGGACTCGAAAAATCACAATAAGTGTGTAATCTGAAAGACTTCTAGTAACTCTCTATTTCAAACCCATTGTATGTGTAACATGTAAATGAACACAAGCTGTATGTTTAATAATATATGCAGTAGCGCATCTAAAGACACCTTAAGGGTCAATTCAGACCGAAACGCGACGCGTTTCTAAATTTGTATTGAATTGACAGATTTCGTGAGCGTGAGGCACAATAGACATGAGGCGTCTTGCAAATCTGTCAAATCCATACAAATTTACAAATGCATCCACGCATCGTGTTGCGGTCTGAATTGACCCTTAAGGCGATATATCGAAAATAAATTATACCGCAAGGGCAATTTTATACTTAATTTGTATGATTATAAAGTCGTGAATACGCTGTGGCCAGAAGCTATCGGCTCGCTCGGAAAACATGCGACAAAACGTAATTTTAATTATTTAAAAAATAACTAGGAGCATTTAAGCAAAATGTTTCTATACGATTTTGAGTTGCAAAGGTGTCTATTAATTAGACTAATTTCCTACAATACATCTACATATTTTCGTTTAAAAATAATCTTCAAATTTCGTATTTTTAAGAGGTCATTTCGAAAATTAAATGTATCGAGGCAAAATACATTAATCGTGTTTCTAGTTCTTCTCAAACCTAGATAAGGCTATGAAGATATGTATAATATATCTCATTACCAGATTTGTAACATTTCTGAGGGTCATATAGTATTTCGTCAATAAGGACAGTTTTTTTCAATATAGCGCCTTAATCTCGCATTCGGGTGGGCAAGCTCGAAGATTCTAAACAGTAAACCGCACATACTACGTAGAGTATAGACTCTACAGTATCCATACTAATATTATAAATGCGAAAGTGAGTCTGTCTGCCTGTTTGTCACCTCTTCACATCCAAACCGCTGAACCGATTTGACTGAAATTTGGCATGGAGATACTTCGAGTCCCGGGAAAGAACATAGGATAACTTTTATCCCGGAAAAATGTACAGTTTCTCCGCGATAAACGACTTTTGGCGCAACAGAGTTGCGGGCATCATCTAGTGATAAAATAATAATAATTAATTAATTCACATACATGTTTGAGATCGTGGGGTTTTTGATTAACTTGCAATCTAGTCAACTTTAAAATACCAATAAGGAATGTTTCGAAAAACCATAAACCAAAAACCTATTATTGAATAAGAATATTGTTTAAATTGGCATCGACATCTCCCATTATGTAACAATATGTTTAAGTAATACGTAACATTAATCACTACACATCCGATACACATAAAATGGCAACATTCCTTTGCATATTTTTATCGAACATTAGAATCGCTAATCCAAACTGTATATCTAATGACTTAGTCTAACCTTTGCTGACCGATTTTCGGCCACAGAGGTCATGGATACAACTAATTATTATAAACCAACGTCACCAACAAATTAAAGTAAAGGCTGGTTTACACTTGTTTACATGTATTAAGTAGATAAGTAATTAACTAAATTTTAACTTAATTTTAAGTTACTTATTGCATGTAAACACAAAAATTAGTAGCAAGTAGTAAGTTAAAATTTAGTTAAGTACTAAACAAGGAAATTAGAATTTTGACTATTTTCTGTTAGGTTGGCAGGCGGGGCTTGTCACTTGACACATTTCCGGCAGGCACTTCAAATTAAGTTAAAATTTAGTTACTACTTATCTACTTAATACGCGTAAACCAGCCCTTACGCTCTAATACCGTGGCATTCCTGTGACATTAACTTACTAATGCCAGTTTCAACCAACCGTTTCCTAACAGTAGTAAAATTCAAGATTTTACTAATCTTTGTGTATCACCTACTTTTATAAAACATTAGTTTTTTTTTCAAAATATGTTTGTTCTAAATGATACATGATCCTAACAGACCGCTAGCTTAGCGTAAAAACCGTGGTAAAAACAAGGTTTAAAAATAATTTAATGCATTAAAGGATGTTCCTTTAATGCATTAAATTATTTTTAAACCTCATCACATTGTATCGAGTGAAAAATCTACTGTAGACCTCAAATGCAACCACAGATATCAGAAACAGTTGTTTTATTATCTCTATGAATGCAACGCAGTCACAACACTTAACAGTAACGGCGTGCAGCAGCATTCAAACTTAGAGACGTTGACTTAAACTCCATTTTCTCTAAAAACCTTTTTAAATTAAAGTTAAGTAATCATTAAATGGCTCTGATCCTGCCAATGGGTAGTCTCGTATACACAAACCTGTCTCTTTTGTATGAGAATTTACTATACAAACTGTATATTGTCTGCATTTGCAAGTTGTCACCATTAGTTCCTAGCTGTCCCTCTGTAATGATGTTTATGACCCGTCTGTGGCGGTTGCCTCACGCGCATTGTGCAACTAACGCTCGCGATGGCGCTTCAGACGTAGATTTCACTTTGCAACATGACAACCATTCAGGATCCAAATTAACTGTAATTAGAGTTGCCAGTATCATCATCGCTGCAGGCAATTTCGATAAATTCCGTAAAGAATTTACGCTATAATTTTTAATTTTTATCCTACGACAGTAAGAGGTGGGTGTTTTTTGTATGTGTAATGTGGCTATTTGCCGTAACATATACCCAAAGGCACTAAGTGTCTAGACTTAGTAGAGTGTGTCAAATAAATTTTAGTAATGACAGTAATACACAATAATTAGAATCAGATGGTATCAGATAAATTGAATCACTAGCAGAGAATTTAGTGCCATCAAGTCTGATTATAATATTTATAGCCTAACCAAACAGATTATCAGCCTATGAAATAATTTCTCAGGCATTTTATGACTTATGTAGAGCATAACAAATGAATACGTAGGTTACACTTATTATAATGTTAAGTCCAGTGTAGTTATAAGCACTTAAATCCAGTGCTCTAATATATATTATTGTGATTTATTGTAACTTATGACACATGCAAGCAGTATTGACATACATATTCACGCCTAATAATATGACGTAGCCTACCTATCCTACCTACTTAGATATTATGTACGTTTAATATTTAAATCAGAATTTCTCGCTACTCGTTAAATATTGCCTGGATTAAAAGTATTAATTCTTTCCCGTGGTTTATAGGCAGTAATTACAGTGTGTTCCATCAAAATCTGTAAAGTCTTGTGTATCCGAAGCCAACTTCACACTGACAATATAACCTCCTTCTTTTTGGAAGTCGGTAAAAAAAAAATATCTATGATAACTGTTCGTAACTTTCGTAAGAAGACAGGAATTTTTGCACAAAAGTAAAATTCTAGCCCGAAGTTCGAAAAGTAATTTCGCACACATGTAAAATTTGACCAATGTTCGAGTACAAACTATTCTGCTGCTTATACCATGGATCATTATTAAAGTTACTCAATAGACGCCATATACACATTATGATTCAGAAGCACAGGTGGGAGCCAGCACAAATATTCGGCACACTAACACCAACCTCCTCACTTTTGAAAGCTAAAGACTTTTATGGTGATGAACAATTATTATTAACGTTGATTCATTCATTAACCGACTTCTTTTAATCTCTAAAATAATAATAATTATTAACAAATATTTGATCCGACTTCTATGGTGAAAGCAATATAAATTTCAAATAAACAACTATTTTTTCAGAATTTGCCTAAACCACTATTTCTGCATTCATTCTTCATTATTTTGCATTCGGTACCAGCTCAGAGTCGTGAATTCTATGACATATCTTCAATATCTTCAATTTTCGGGACTGTGTGTTCACTATTCATAGCATGGATTTATTTTATTTCGAATAATATAAATATACAGCAATATAAAAAAAAATTTGAAGAAAGAATTGCAAGAATTTTGTATAAATGTATAAATATACGTTTATTCAGCATTGTAATTCTTTCTTCAAATTCAAATTCTTTATTAGGCATAAAATAACATACGATAGTATAAAACCTAGGTAGCGTAAGTCACAAGAATAACCTTCGCTAAATACAGTGCTTCGGTTCAATCGAAAGAAAATTCTCTTCCTGAATACATAATTCAAATAGCAGGGTCGTCCAGAAGCTACGTTACTTACACATAATAATAATTATAATGCATTAAAATTCCTTTATTCCGTAACACTTAATTAAATAATTACATATATTATATTAATTATTATCTATATATAATTTTCTTCATAAATATTTCATTAATTTTTAAATTGGCATAAATCAGTATTACGTATTCTAAATAAATGTACATAATATCAAAAACACGTAAGTATTTACTTTCTTAAAATGAATTACAGCATAATAATAATATCTATTTCTAACTTTCTTCATTGCGTATGTAAGCCGAACATTTATCCAGGATAAAAGCAGGCGTCCTGCCCCAGAACTCGAAATATCTCCATAGCAAAAATATATCTCTATTGGACATTGGGCAATGCATAAAGAGCTAATAGTCGATAGACATACATCACATTAAATATTGGTATGGATCAGTCAGGAATCTAGCTGATCAAGGAAGCGGATTAGTTCTTCGGTTATTTTCTATCTGTAAAACCCTTATTAGGTATTAAGTTTGACCTATAGTGCACATGATATTGATCGGACCACCTGGCACTAGATCCCACGACCTCGCCCGATCTCCTGTTCCCTTCGGTGTATGATCTTGCGCATTACATTGTGACGTCATAATGTCAGGTGTATCCACAATCCCGCATCGCGCTATCAAAGTTTTTCAAGCACGATGGTATGTTATGTACAACAGCTGAAATCAATATCGTGGGTTTCGCTTAGTCGGAGGATCTTTCTTTTTTTTTCCCTTCGCATATTTCCACGATGTTAAAAAGTCTCAGGTGCAAAGTGTTTTTTAAGTACATCAGGGTGAATGTAGAAGGTAATTTAAAAATATTATGGTACTTTAACTTAAAATTACTTTAAACGAAGCTAAGACGATTGCGATGCAATAATATTATGGCAAAATACTAAAAATGGAAGCTTTTTATCTTCCTACTAATAATTTTAGGAAGGAATTACATAATAATATTGTGATGACCTAATATAATATTATTGTGAGTAGACTACAAAATACAAAACTTCATCACTTCAATACCCTTAACTGATTTGGACTTACTTTCTACTTGATTGTATCTAGTAGGAAACACTGCGACAAAAACAACACTTTACAATTCGGTATGGATATCGTATTTGCTACAACGACGCTTATGTAACGTAAAAGCGTTGAAAAGCCAAAGACGGCTGACAAAGCAATTGTCAAGGCTCTTCAGATACGGATATCTATGGATTGATAAACACTTATCTCAAGCTCGTGCCTAAGCTTTAAGCACATTATAAGTATAAACAGAAGACCAATTTTATACTACATCCCCCAAATTGTAAGCTTATACAGCGTACACATAATCAAGGATCAGATAACATTAGAGAAAAGAAGTTAGAACAATAGATATCACGTCGCGGGTGTATAAAATTTTGGGTTAACAATTTCTTCGGCAATCAGAAATCAGATTTTAAATTATTAGGCATCGCCTTAAATGTCGTTAGCGGGGCCTTATTTTTTTGTTTTCAAACATCATTTGTCGAAATGGATTGAATGCAACTTGACTAAGGCTGGTATAAATAGTCAGTACTCAAGATGCATCTCGGTCTCAAGATACGGTTCAGGCTCTGTGATTGGTTGGCTGTCAAAATTTAGACCTATCACAGAGCCGAACCGCATCTTGAGACCGGGTCGCAGTACTGGCTATTTATACCAGCCTAAGTGCTGGTTACACTACTGTATATACTGTATAGCTTCAAGAGAGCTTTAAGTAACCATTTAGACAGCGCTATTTATCATAAAGCGGGGTCAATAGGGAACATAGATTCTAAGAGGAATATTGGAGTATGTAATTTATTGCGCATCTTAAGTACTTGTACTTCCTTAAATGTAAATCACGCTCAGATCCCACTTTACGAAGGGTTATAACTTATAAGTTATAACATAAACGGTGTGTTTCGGTATTTTCTACTTATACATAAAAACTTTACTTATTATAAATTTTGTAGCCGTAGAGGAAACGTATTTTAACCCTGTAATACATAAGTCCTAATGTGTTATAAACCTATTGTTTATTATAATAGAAGTCATAATGCTGGCAGTGCGATAAATTCTATAGCAGCAAGTGATCCCAATTATACGTTTGTCGTGTTTCAGACACGGCTCGAAAGTTTAAGCAAAATAATACAATAATATATTTTCTTAATATTCACGTTTGAACTATCGGAAGCAAATTCAACGTACGTACAATTATGGAAATTATTCTTATTTGTAAGTAAAATTATCATTATATTCTTATGTTGTATTTTAAGTGTACTCACTACTGAGTGGCATTCTCCGTGAATGCTACTGAGTAGTGAGTACACCACCACGTGAATGATTCACGTAATGATGTTTATTTACAGCTGACGTAAGAAGAAGCTGCGGATGTATCATAAGAAAACGCCATTAATTAAAACAGTTCATTTCAAGGTCCAATAATTTTATTTTCCGTAACTGAAAGTAGATGTAATCTATGTAACATACGCGTATTATCTCGTATTATCTAAGGCCGGAACCCGTTACGCCGGGTGGCATTAAGATATTATTTTATTAGCTGTGCAACGACATTAGCGTTTGCGCGAATTAAAATTGCAATTATACATCATTTATGACATGCGAGTGTAGATTTTATGTGAATGTTGGTAATTATAATTTAGTATTACTCTTTGTATAATATTCCTCTTGCAAACTTTGAAATATTTTGTATGTCCGGCGTGCTTGTTGAGCGCAAACGCGTGAACCACCTTCAGAGGCTTGAGGCTACAGACAGATCTGAAATTTATCCTTAAACCACTACACTATCTGCTAAACTGATTTAATTGTTTGGTAAAAAGATATTTACCAGAGTGCCCCGAAAACGGACAAAAGAATTTTTACATACTTATGACATTAGAAAGTTGCAGTGCAAAAAACTTAATTTGTCCAAATACGGTTGCGTGTATCATGTACTAGTGAATATAGTCTTAGTAGCTACATAGTACTATTCACTATGAATCTTATTATTATTACTAGAACGCAGGTGTGTCTAGTGTGACTGAAGGTGTGAACAGCATTAAGCACAACGCAACCTTCTATGAGAATTAAATTTTTAAATGTAAAAGATATTTCCCGCAATATTTTAATAAGCGTTAAAGGAAATACTTGCTATGGTATTGTAGATTTTGCCGCAAGTGGCAAGAAAATAAAAAAGGTTTAGACGTGGGAGAGCCATGCTTCGGCACGAATGGGCAGGCTCGACCGGAGAAATACCACGTCCTCACAGAAAACCGGCGTGAAACAGCGCTTGCGCTGTGTTTCGCCGAGTGAGTGAGTTTACCGGAGGCCCAATCCCCTACCCTTTTCCCTTCCCTATTTCCTCCCCTATTACCCCTTAAAAGGAAGGCAACGCACCTGCAGCTCTTCTGATGCTGCGAGTGTCCATGGGCGACGGAAGTTGCTTTCCATCAGGTGACCCGTTTGCTCGTTTGCCCCCTTATTGCATTAAAAAAAAAAAACCTTATTTTTAGTGGACTTTTATACTTCTAATTTTATTAATCTCTCTCGTCTTAGCTCAAAATCAAAGACGACCGCTTTAAAAACGTTACTATGCTAAGTGGATATTTTGTAAAGTGTTTTCAAATACATCTCTTTATGAATTAACACTGAGCAGTACTATTGTAATATATTTTGTGCTCTGATGTAACAGAATCTCTTGGCAAGGTAAATGCCTTTATGATTAAAACCTCGATAAATAACAAAAATGCTTTTAATAATATACTTGTTGTTTTATTGACATATAATTAGTTGGAGTGTACATGAATTATTTTTACGAGCATCAAGCATAGTATATATACAGTAGGCAACCTTTATTCTTGGTCGCCCGATTTGGGCACACGCACACATCAACCTGTTATTCAAGTAAATCTAAGCAGCAAAACAATTCAGTACCTCGTACCGCACGCGTGCACGTGTAAAATTTGCCTGAATGTTGAGCGAGTTTAATTTCAAGAAAACGGCGGAGTTACGCTACTGTATGTATTTATATTGTGTATCAAGACTGGCACAATAAAGTTTCCTCATGTTCAATGTCAGTGGCGTCATATTTTAACATATTTTAATAAAATAATAATCAACGTTACTTCTGTGCTGACGATAGAGTCGGACAAAGGATCATGATTCGTGACCTCTATCTATCACTTAATAGCCAGTATACAACTAAATATATCCCTTTTTTATTTAAAAGAAAAGCTTATGCACCTTAAATGGGATTATATGTTCGAGCCAATCACTAGTAAAAAAGTCCTATGGCGTTATGGGCTAAAAAAAGAATAATAATAATACTTAATATTAACATGAATTTGTATATTTTGAAACAAAAAGGATATAGACGAATAGCCCATAGAAGACTCGAATTGCATTGACAAAAAAATACAAGTAGAAACATAATATTGTTGCATGTTGCGCCAACCGCCAGCCCACTTTAGTTTTAAAGTGTAATGTTCATATTTTGTTTAGTACTAGCTTTTGCCCGCGGCTTCGCTCGCGTTAAGAAGTATTATTATATACAAATTTTTATCCTCTATTTAAACCCCTTGGGGTTGGAATTTATCAAAATCCTTTCTTAGCGGATGCCTACGTCATAACATCTGCCTGCATGCTAAATTTCAGCCCGATCCATCCAGTGGTTTGGGCTGTGCGTTGATAGATCACCATGTCAGTCAGTCGCCTTTGAGTTTTATCTATTATATATAAATCTCCTGTCACGATGTTTGTCCGCGATGGATTCCTAAACCACTTAACCGATTTTAATGTTTCTTTTTTTTAATGTGTGCTTTTATCCGACTTGAGAGATAGGATAGCTTAGATCTTTAATTATTATAGTCGCAATTTTATTTTATTGCAAATTATTTGTCTGTAAAGAGCGACCATGTTGTTTATGCGACGCGGGTCACGGGATAGCGATGGACGTTGCCATGGTGACATACTTTTTTTTAAATATCTATGGACGCTTCACACCACATCAGTCTGGTCCCGTGGTAAGTAGCTGTTTTTTTTTAAATCCTTATTTAGTCACTAATTCAATTAAATAATACGGGCGATATACTTTATATAATATGGCAAAGAAACGTTTGCCGGGACAGCTAGTATATTATATAGATATCTATTTAGTAGAGATGTGCCGATCATGACTTTGGCCGACTAGCCGACTAGTCGGCTGCAAAGAAGCCGACTAATCGGCCGACTAGTCGGCCAAGCCGATCATGGTTTCGGAAGTTTCCGTAATGCTTTTTTACTACTGTTTGCGCACATGCCGCCTGCAAACGTGTCGAATCGTGTTTAGTAGGTATGTTTACTTCGCGTACATTAATTCTTTATTTTGTTTCTATGATACAGTTGATGGTTTTCATTAAATATTTCATGTTACACATGAAATCTCGATTTAATCTATATTGAGCCTCGGGAAAGGACAAAGGGTACTTTTTGTCCCGGAAAATGTACGGTTCCCGCACAATAAACCTATGATTTTCGCCTAAACTATTCAATCTATTTTGATGAAATTTGGTATAGAGATACTTTAAGTCTTGGGAAAGGACAAGGGATACTTTTTGTCCCGGAAAATGTACAGTTCCCGCGCAATAGACATGGAGAAAGTTACTTTTTAATGGGTTTGTGTGCAATAAAGTGTAAATAAATAAATAAATAAATAAATAAAATAAATAAACTTTTATGATTTTCGGGATAATTTGGGATGAGTGCACGATGGCACTCAAAAATATA
Source organism: Polyommatus icarus (assembly GCA_937595015.1). Classification (NCBI taxonomy): domain Eukaryota; kingdom Metazoa; phylum Arthropoda; class Insecta; order Lepidoptera; family Lycaenidae; genus Polyommatus; species Polyommatus icarus. Next base: position 5,492,423 of record OW569329.1, on the reverse strand, counting down.
AATACTTTTTTATTAATTATACCAATTTGAATTAAATAATCATCGTTAAGACAGGACAACGTCTATCGGGTCAGCTAGTATTATATAAAAGAAAGTGGTGTTAGTTACACTACTTATAAGTTATAACTCAAGAACGGATGAACCGATTTGGCTGAAAATTGGTGGAGAGGTAGCTTAGAACCAGGAGACAGACATAGGATATTTTTTATCCTGTTCGACCGCGTTTCCGTGAAGTCAGTATTAAATCGTATATATAAAATTCTCGTTTCACAATGTTAGTTACCGTCCTCCGAAACCTTTACCAAATTTTATATGCGTATTCAGTAGGTCTGAGAATTGGCTACTGGCTACTTTTTATATTGATAAGTGCATTTTGTTGAATAAATAATTGTAATCTATTACAACTCTCTCTAACTGACGGCGACCATATTATGTTAAAATTATATTAATTACAAAAATAATTTCTTTACTAGCAAGTAATTTCCGAAACACTTCATTTAATTTTAAAATGTGTAACACTGACTGTGTTATGTACACATAAATATTAATCAAGGTTTTTTTTAGTTTACTTCTTAAGAATCGATTTTCATATTATATAAGGCGCCCGGTATGAGAAAAATCCGAGGGGTAAAACCTACTAACATGTAACGAAAATCGGTCACGTTTTTGGTGCGCACCTTTAGTGCGCAACTTTCTAATTTGGCTGTGAGTCGGAATATTATATTATTATATAATTATATTAATAATAATATAATTATATAATAATATAATATTCCGACTCACAGCCAAATTAGAAAGTTTTTTTTTGGCTGTGAGTCGGAATATTATATTATTATATAATTATATTAATAATAATATAATTATATAATAATATAATATTCCGACTCACAGCCAAATTAGAAAGTTGCGCACTAAAGGTGCGCACCAAAAACGTGACCGATTTTCGTTACATGTTAGTAGGTTTTACCCCTCGGGATTATTTTTAATATAATTATATAATAATATAATATTCCGACTCACAGCCAAATTAGAAAGTTGCGCACTAGTAAAAAAAATAATAATATTTTTTTTATAATCTTTTTATATAAGTAATTTTTTTATATATATTTTTTATATTTTTTTATATATATATATACTAGCTGTCCCAGCAAACGTTTCTTTGTCATATTAAGTATATAAAGTATTTTTTTTTTAATTTGATCGCAGCGCTAACTGTCGGGACAGACTAAAATTAAAATTCGAATATTATTTAAAATTTGACACTGCGATGGTAGCGCCGTCTGTCGGATCCAATGTAAAACATTCCAAAATCAACAACTACTAATAAATTAAAAATTAATTAAAAAACATTGTCCAGCGGACAAAATTGTGAATCTAAACCATTCCCAGATCCCCTTGAACACACACAAAAAATTTCATCAAAATCGGTCCAGTCGTTTGAGAGAAGTTCAGTGACATACACACTCACAGAAGAATTATATATATTAAGATTTTTTTTAATTGTTATATAATATTATATTCCGATAGGTATATTGACTTTATGATTAAGACTTACATATAGTATGCTGTATAGGCGACTATACCTATATACTATATGTTATTGGGCTTGTTTGTTTCTATCAGTGTCGATGTATTTATATTGCTATTTTTGTTATAAATATCAATAATTAATATTGTTATTGTGAAGTTATAATTTTTATCATTATACTGGCTAAAGTGAAGTGGGTGTAGATAATTTTGTCGGAACATCTGATTTCATATGATATTAATCTTTTTTCAGTTGAATAAACTCTTTTTGCGTATGGTTAGATACTCGTACTTAAGGAGTAAACTCCAGTCGTGCGTCGGAGCTGACACACTTTTTTTATGTAATTTCAATAATAGTAAAAAAGTAAAAAGCCGACTAGTCGGCGCTTTTTTGCCGACTATCCGACTAGTCGCCGACTACAAAAGTGGCCGGATAGTCGGCTTTACCGACTAGTCGGCACATCTCTACTATTTAGGTTTCAATGTGAGATTCTGACACAATTTTACGCCTGTCTTGCTAATAAAATTATAACATGATGCCGGCATTACAAATTATTTTAAGCTATATTAGGTTTCTCGTTAACGTATCCATTTAAAATGTCAGTTTCGTGAAGCATAATCCTGACAACCGAATATTAGCTACTTCCAAACTGTACTTAAAATTGCAATTTTCAATTAAGTTAAGACTTCATCCTCTGACCTCTATGAAATTATGAAAACTCGACCTCGACAAAATTGGTTTTCATGTCTGCCCCTATTCCCATACATGCTTTGATCTAAGCCCTCAGGGATTTTTATGTGGCGGCGATGTGTTTAAAAAATACAAGCGGGTACGTGTGAATGCGCTTCATGACTATACAAAGTGTAACAAAGCAATGTGATAATGTTATAGCCTTTTTATAGAGTTCACTGTGTGTGTGCAGCGCTGAAAGAGTATTTTTTTCTTTTGTATCGACAAATTCATGACACTGAGGAGCTTGTCCATACAAATCACAAAAAAAATGCTCTCTCAGCGCTGCAAATTTCACAGTGAATTCTATAAATGGAACACATACACACCCTATCTAATATATATAAATCTCCTGTCACGATGTTTGTCCGCGATGGATTCCTAAACTACTTAACCGATTTTAATGTTTCTTTTTTTTTAATGTGTGCTTTTATCCAACTTGAGAGATAGGATAGCTTAGATCTTTAATTATAGTCGCAATTTTATTTTATTGCAAATTATTTGTCTATAAAGAGCGACCATGTTGTTTATGCGACGCGGGTCACGGGATAGCGATGGACGTTGCCATGGTGACATACTTATGCAGTCACTAATTCAATAAAATAATACGGGCGATATACTTTATATAATATGGAAAAGAAACGTTTGCCGGGGCAGCTAGTAGTATTATAAAATTTCGTTATTTTGTTTGTTTGTAACCGCAAGGTATGAAATGGCCCTTACTCTTTAATTTCATGCTTGCCAAGTAAAAAAGTTGTAACACGGTAACAATTTCCATACATAATACTGGTTATACTATACATGTTGACTGGTTTTAATGTTATGTATCTAAACGTCAGGTATTTGTCAGCGTCATTTCGGCTCGACCTTGACCCGCAGTGAGAGATTCGTTATTTACATGAAAAATACTAACCACTCGAATATGTGAATATGATAAATGTCTAAATGTCACTAGAATGTGTTGCTACGAGTGGACGCTAGACTTTCGATAATTTGTATTTATTCGATTTCTAAATATTGGAAGGTTCTATTTATCAAACTTTGTCACTTGACAGAGTGTTTGTATAAAAATTACATTGACTATTTCGTTAAACATTTTTGTTAAATAATTAAACTAGGAATATTTTCATGAAACAATCACAATAATAAGATAACATACGTTATCTTATTATTTTGACTGTTTCATGAAAATATTCCTAATTTATTTTTTTCATAGCCACATGGCTATGAACAAGCAAAGAAAGTACCAACAAAAAAGTGTTCTATTGCTATGGCGGCCGGATGTGGCCGCTTGGGGCTTTATGAATTAGACGTTAATTAAAGAAGATGATGAACACGCCAAGTGCCAACGGTGATCATGATGAACAAGCAACATCAAGGCGAAGAACTCCGTATGCGCCAGCCGATTTCTAACCGTTCTGGTTCACGGTGCGGACTGTGGAAATGACCTGTTAGGGGACGTCCATTAATTGCGTTAGGCATTTTTGAGGAGTTTTTGATCCCCTCTCCCTTCTTGGTGTGTATTCGTAAGATTTTTCTCAACTCGCGCCCCACTCCTCTAATCTCACGTGAGATTTACGAAATCTCTATTTTTGGATGTATAGGTTTTGATTATTAATAAACTTCATATTTTTTTCTATGACTAAGACAATTTTTTCGAGACTTTCACGAGGAAACAATTTTTTACGCAATTTTACATACTTTTTTGACTGGAAAAAACTACGTGATTTACTACGAGTTACATCCTCCCAATCCCCTAAGTAAGATTTGGAAATACCTAGCTTGACCCCATCTTCCCCTAGAACACCTAACGTAATTAACGGACGCCCCCTTACGTCAATATGTTCACTGTCGACGAACGAGTAATTGAGAAGGGATATCCATTCTTAATGACGATTTAATAGCTCCCGAATTTCAGTTACGGTCGTTAGTTTTATAAGCGGTAATGTCATGCCAATGCAAGTTATGAAACAAATAATTTGTTTTTAATCTAATGTTAAACGCTGTAATCCGACAGCTGACTTTACTGTTCACAAAGCCTAGATGTTACTTGTGCTATTATTGTAAATCTTTTGACACCCGCACCCGTAGCATAGGCTACAGTAGAAATACGAAAGTATAGACAAACAGCGAAGATAAAGTCTGATAAACTGAAGGTGCCGTTCCGATTTTTACCGCGGCTAGCCGCGATCGACAAAAAATCAAATATAATGCCACTTTATGACATACACTATAGTCCTAAAAATTCAAATAAAATCCTACTTTATGACGTGGACTATTTCATAAAGTGGTGGTGGAATAGTCTATGTCATAAAGTGGCATATTCATTAAATTGTGGTCGATCGCGGCTAGCCGCGGTAAAGATCGGAACGGCACCTTCAGTTTATCTCCGCTGTTTGTCTATACTTTCGTATTTCTACTATAGCCATGCTACGGGACACTACGGGTGCTGACCTGAGTTTACAAATTTTGAAGAATAAGCTTATTCATCAAAATCGGGTCATTCCTACAGCTTACACAGACTCCGTCTTAATCAATTTTACTTTCTTACGACAAAAAATATCCTTTTAAAATTAACGTACTTATTAGTTGAATAAAAAATATTACATGTACTAAATAGCTAATAACCCTCCCGGCAGTCGGGTAAAAAAGTATGCATAGAACCTTCTCCATTTTGTAACTTAGCTAAAAATAAATTAAAACAGATTGTGTGTAATCACTTTGATGTAGAACAACCATACATACTGCAAAAAATTGAACCTGCTTTAATATATTGATCGCAATAACATAGAACAATGATACTGCAAACATAAATAGACTGCAAAAACTTGAATCTGCATCAGTTTATTGAACCGACAACCAAGACAACACTCTTACCACTGAACTACAAAGTCAGTGATATCATTCTAAATGATTTAATACAGTATGCGTAAATGTCAGCAGCTCGTGATGCATAGTCATGATCATTACAAACGCTATAAAAATATAATGTCCGTTAAGAGGTAAGGGATTAATGATTTAATTTCAATGTTATTATAAAAAAAATATAAACATTAAGCATGCTAAGACACCCATGATAGTGTTTTATCAAAAAAGCTAAAATCTTTATTCTATCTTTTTGGTCTTCAAGTTACTCATAGACGAACAAAAAGACACTCATACTGTTTTACTATAGAAAAGACAAAAAAAATTCCATCCTTTACTTTTTTCAAATTATTTAAAGGAAAAAAATTGGTGCTATATGTAATGTATACCCATTAAGTAGTATCAAATAATATTATTTAATATAGATTATAATAAAATAACGTTAATTTTGATGCAGATGATAGTTCTATGTTATACTTAACATATTATAATATTTTGCTCTTTGGGATGGCCGCTCGTACAAAAGACTTCAACGCGCGAGCACCATTACTTATTTCGAAACTTAACCATTATTTTAACCACAAACGTTGGATTAAACCATTACCGATGGTGGGCAATTACCACAAATGTCATGAGTTTATACTTGATTGTTATTTGCTCCATCGGTGTTTCGACTGAACTTAATAATATAGGTTTAGTTTATTATCGTAATGTTACCTAATTTTGGTTCTCCACGATTTGGTCCGTCTTTTTTATTTATTAACAAAATTACCTTTGAATGGTAATTAAGGGAAAGGCGCTAATGGTAGACACTGAACTAATAGATGACACTTACGACAAAAATGCCATAAAAATAAGAATTACTCTAATTATTTCTCAACACTGTAAATTTTATAAGCTTCTTATGCTATCTGTTGATGTGAAAAAATATATTGGGGATGCCTTCGGGAACAAAATTTTAAAATGGGATCAGTTTTCGTAAATGATGTGACCGCGTCAACACGCACCCGGCAATTTCTTAGCAAATAGGTTAAGGAAGGCGAAATTTTGCACGTAAGTTTTGAATACATTTATTAGATTTTTTTGTAATTTCTCAATATGACCATTAATCCAATGAAGTCAATACTTCATTGGATTAATGGTCATGTTGTTTACACTAATTAATGTTTATTTATGATCTTTTATCCATTTTCCCTAACAATATAAAGGATGTCTACTATTAGTTCTTGAAAATGTAAAAAAACCTAATAGATGACATGGATCTCATCTTTTAGTTTTTCAATACATACTAAAGTTATTTTGTACTTTATTCTACTGCAAATATCATCACTATTTTCTAAAAATATAATTCTATTAACAAACTAAGAACTTAGAACTACTGTACCTAAAAATGGACATGGTGTCTAATATTAGACCTTGCACTGATCTAAAAATCGATGCTTTAGTTTTGTAGCAGTAAAAAAAAGAAAAAGGAGAACTGAGAACAAAAAGAAGAAAAAAGAAGAGGCAAAAGAAGCATGGAGACTTAAGACTAAAAATAAATTTGCTGGGAAAAAAATATGAAAAATAAAAATAAAAGGAAAGATAGTTTCAGCATGGAAGAAGAATGAATAGAATCTGGAGACAACGTGGATAATATTTCTGATGCATGTAGTTACTATGATGAAGTAAATGAAATCTTTTGAAAAACGGCAAATAAAGACCTAATAATATGAAAAATGTAAAATGTAATTTAATGTTCTATGTCAACTATTAGTTCATATTGGTGTCTACTATTAGTGTTGTTCGCTTATTGTGATGTCATCTATTAGTACCTACTTATGACTAAGTTTACAAAAAGACCAATAATATATTTTTTTATTGATTTGTCAGAGAATAATTATAATAGTTTTATTTTGTAAGAGTTACTGAAGACACGGAAGAAGTTATCAATCCTTTATTTTCATAAATTATATATTTTATAACATTCGAATGTTTCATGTTTCCTTAAAGTGTCTGCCATTAGGTCTTCTCCCTTATACCTATTTTGCCAGGTATTTTTACGTAAATGTTAATTGTAATTGTACCTAAATTACATAGATTAGGTACAACAGGTATTTTGGTTTCAAAATCGTTAAATCTAAAACACCACTTATTTTACTTGTGCAATGTTATTAAATACAATAAGAATTATTTTATTTCGATAAAAGATGAATTGAATGAATGTTAGTTAACAGTCAATTTAAGTTTATTATCGCCAACAAACAGATTTTATGCAGTTTAGCAGTTTTGAGATTTAAGTCACTATGTACGAGTAAATATACTTAAATAAAATTCCTTAAATAAAGAACCTAAAGGCTTTTGCATTAACATGCAGACGCGCTACCTAGTGCATGTCTATCGCCTAGTAAGGATCGGAGATGCGGCAACATATTCTTGAGCAACTCAAAGTTTTTATCTTTACAGGTAAGTCCAATAGTCATTTATCGTGATTACCATCATGTTGTATTAACTAAATTAAGTAAAAAAACGATTCTTATTTCGTTTTTAAGTCCTGATCGAAGAGCGAATATTATACCTGAATTCACACCCTCACCATTTGTAAAATAAACATAACTAAATAAACAATAAATATAGACACCTAACACACTAATCGGTAGTGGGTAAAAATTCCCTAAATATCATCAAAACTCTCAAAACACCATCAAAACTCATATTATACCAATCTAAAAAACTTACTTTGAAGTCCGCGAACGTATTATCGTAACTGCACTGTAAACTGTTTACGCGGTTGTCATGGCAACGCGAACGCGAGGTGAACCAAGATGGCGGCGTGCGCGCGCGCCGACTGCTGCCGCGGACTGTCGGCCACCACCCTGCACTCTGCAGAAAGCGAGAGGACCAGCTCCGGCAGGTTTTTTCGCGAGGACACACGATCATCTCGCTGGTATGCTGCCGGAGCTTGCAAATCTAATGCTTTTCAGTTTAGTATTCAATAATTGTAAATTGATTTAGGTACAAGTATTTTTTTGGAACGACTAGTGATAGCTCATCTCACTGTTAAGCTAGTTTTAGTAAAACTGAAAGCTTAGTATTTAATAGATAACTAGCTGTCCCGGCAAACGTTTCTTTGCCATATTATATAAAGTATATCGCCTGTATTATTTTATTGAATTAGTGACTAAATAAGTATGTCACCATGGCAACGTCCATCGCTACATCTACTTATGTTTTCGCAAAGTTATAGTAATTTAATCTAACCTTGTGCTGGTGGGTCGAGAAAGGCTCACCCCGCACTGACGGAAAAATCATTGGGGGCACACTTTGTTTTTCAAAACATACATAATATTCTCAACTCAGAGAGTTTAAATGAAATAGGTGTGTATAATCCTTCAAAATATTCTTGTTAACTATTCGTATTAACAAAACACCAGCATAGCAAAGCCTATTGGAATTAGTCGTAATCAATGCACATTGTCCAGTTTTGAATAGCAGCAACCTTCCCCTTGAGCTGTCCAACAAATTATATAAACTTACATTATGTTACATATAAGCGAGCATAACGATTGCAAATGATGTAACGGCCATGTTTTGACCATCTCTGTTGTGCTTAGAGAGCATCCATAAAGTACGTCACACGTCACAAATTTGCAATTTTATTTTTCATTTAAAAATTTAATCCACCTCAGTATTTAAAATTTCGCTATTAACCCATCAAGCCTGTAGTGACTAGTGTACATAGCATACAATAGAATATAATAGCATTTCCAAGAATCTCCGATCGAAGGATTAATTTATTACATTTATAGTTAATACATTAATGTCAAAAAACTTACGACCCCTCCTTGTCACACCATGTCACACTTCGTCGACCCCGCCCCTTAGGTGTGGGATACCTTATGGATGTTCATCCATTCATTATACAAAAATGTAATAACACCCATATTAAGGGTTCTCTTAATATGGGTGTTATTACAATTTTGTGGTTGTCCAACTTAATAGACTAATAGGCAATTTGGCAGATTAGTAGATTTACTTGCGGTTTGGCTTTTGTTTGTTTACTTTACAGGGTGTTACAAAACAAAGTCATAATTTTTTAGATAGGGTTCACTTCCAAAGTAGCGACGCGGCGCTTAGAGAGCAATTTGTTTTTAGATTAGTATGGGCAAGCGCGCCATTCTTATTAATTTGACCATACAAAAGATTAAAAAGTTACTCTTTCTGCACTGCTACTTTCACATTAAACCACAGGCGACCATCTGAATCAGTGTTCAAGTATCGGTCGTGGTGTCACGCACCACCACGGCGACTGTGCACTATTTTGCCGGCAAAAATATTTTACATCACGTGGACCACTGAAAGTCCTGGTGGCGCGGCGGGTCGCAGGTTGAGTATAGGTGATCTAAAGTGTTATCACTTTATTTAATTGCTTCCTCTATTAAGTCTAAACCATAACTAAATGATAAAGTTAATATACCTAGCGGAATAGAGAAACAAAGGCCTGCGCATTGAGCAAGCGAGATGTCATTATCAGTAACACTGCGTGATAAAAAGAGACATGTGATACATGACAGCAGAACTCTTTTTTCTGGACGTCCAGTCGGCACTTATCGGCACGTTGACAATTTAATCTCATAGAAAGATGCTTGTGTAAGTGCAGTGGCGGATTTACCCTAAGGCCCAGTAGGCCCGGGCCTGGGGCGGCCAGATATAAAGGGCGGCAAATCGTGCAAAAAAAAATTGTAATGGGTGCGACTTCAGTGTGAAGCTAGTGGCAATGGGCACGACTCTGGACAGACGCTATATGTTGATAGTGAATTATTAAGGTCTCAATATCTGAATAAAATAAATGCGATAATAAATGCGAAAGTCGACGTGCGAATGGCAAACTGTGCGGACGTGTATTTAGCTGCCTCTCTAATAGTCAAATAAAGTTTCCTTCAATTATAAATCCTTACGAGCAGTTAATAAGGTGTAAATCACAAAAAAAAGTGTCGCGTGTGCTTACGACCAAGTGATTTTGACGGAGGACAAGGAGGCTCTCTTCACCCCCCCGGGTAAAAAGGACACAAATATATTTTTCATCTCGCTTGCCTGCTGTACCTGTGCGCGCGCGCCTCCGAAGATACCCGAGTACGAGCGATCGGCCGTGACGTCACCCTTGGTGTGTGGTACAAGTCACGGACGCCAGACACTCGCCACCTGGAAAAAGCAACTTAAATTCTAACCTATCAGCAACAAGTACTGAGTTTATGATGGAGGAGCATATTACCCATAGAAAACGCAAGCAGCCTGAACATAATTGTAACTGTAATTGTTCGAATGACATTCAAGACTTACGTAAAGATATCATGGGAATGTTAAAACAATCTAGAAGGTAGTTGGAATTATTTGAGGGCGGACGTATTTAATGTGTCTCTGCATAATAAAATTAATTTTAACTGCTTAAACGGATAAAAACTGATGGAAACTTTTTGTAATGGCTGCAAGGCTACGGTCAATGATGTCTTTCATATGAAATGTGTGAGATGTTTGAAGATTTACCATCTTAAATGCCTATTGCTGACTAAGGAGCAATACAAGGATTTTACAGAAGATTTAAAAGCCACTTGGCAATGCCCGGAATGCGTATGTAATACTCCAAGAACGAACAATTCGGAGACACCAGTTCGAGGTACATCTATGTCGAAAAATTTTTCACCGATCTCTTATGTGAACACCAAACGAGGAGGAAGCAATACAAACATAGAAATGGCTACAAAATCGGATGATATTGCAGTTTATTTTAAGAAAATTATGGATAACATGGACAAGCAAATGACAGAATATCGGCAACTCCAAAAAAGATTTATTAACACAGAAACAGAATTAAAAGAACTTAGAAAAATGTTTAAAATAATGGAGGCCAAAGCCAATAGGATTGATACGCTAGAATGTGAAATACAGTAACTGAAAGCTAAAAATTCTATGTTGGAGTCCAAATGTGCGATTTCATGTGCAGATATTCAAACGAAATCATTGCAGAATAAATCGGATAAAGGGCAATTAAAATTTGCAGAAATTGTCAAGTCCAGTCAAAAGGAGGTAGTTGTAAAATCTCACGATAAACAAAAAATTGACTGTGTGGCCACGAAACCAGCGACTTTGCTCGAGACTCAAGAAAGTTCAAATAGCGTCACAAGCATTACAGACGACGAATACACAAATGAAGGCACTGAAGAAAAGTGGACACTGGTCAAAAGGAAATCTCGCTACCCCATTAGTGAAGTAAGGAAAGGAGGGAGCGAGAATGTCGAATTTATTAAAGGAACCGAACGTATGAAGTATTTGCATGTTTGGAGACTTCAGAAAGATACAACAGTAGAAAATTTAGAATCGTATATCAAAAAGGTTTGTGGAAATCAGGTGCAGATAAAAATAGATAAAATAAAACACAAAACGGAACGTGATTATGCGTCATTTGTCATCGGAGTTCCACAAAGTAGCTACGATAAAATTTGCACACCGGAGGTTTGGCCTGTAAATGTTGAGTTCTGTGAGTGGATTTGGTTTCGTAAGCCAACAACATACAGACCAAAAAATATCAAAGGATAAAATAGAAATATTTTATCAAAATGCCAGAGGATTAAGGACGAAGCTAGAAGAGTTTTGGATCGGGATTGAGTGTTCAGGCGCGGACATATTCGCAATTACGGAAACAGGTCTTAATTCGTCTATATGTGACGCGGAAGTAGTTTCCGCTTAATACACAATAATTCGTTGCGACAGAGCGGACGGACGTAAACAAGGTGGCGTCTGTTTAGTGGCCACACCTCGGTTGGTGCTAGAACAGGTTCTGATCGACGTGAACATCGATAGTTATAACTTTGAATTCGCGAGTGCAACAGTTTACGTTAGAAATAAGCGAATATTTTTATTGTGTGTTGTTTACATTCCACCTAACTGTTCAGACAATGAATATTTGTTATTGTTTAAAATTATAGAACAATTATGTGATAAGTACCAAAAAGTGGTCGTGTTAGGAGATTTTAATCTGTATTCCTGTTCATCTAATGTGAGTAATTACTACGAGTATTTTGTTTCTTATTGTGAGTTCACTCAGATTAACACAGTAGGTAATTGTATGGGCCGGCAATTAGATTTAGTATTGCACTCGTTGGCAGATAACGATGAAGCGAGTGTACGCGCAGCGGCGGAGTCTTTAGTACCTGTTGACCAATACCATCCTCCGCTCGAGGTGGAGTTGAGCGTGTCCTCCAGATTATCTAGTTTTAACACGTTCAGACCGGGACCTCATGAACTGGTATGTGGTATCCAAACGGGGCAAATCTTCATATGGCCACCGGTGGTACATCACCGCCTCATAAACCGAAATACCTGCCGGGCGGGGTGCGCCACCCGACACAGGTGGACACGGCCAACGATTATGCACGAATTATGCATTCTCTCTCTTTCTAACGATCTAATAATCCTACAATAGGTCAATTGTTTTGTCTCATCACTCATCACGCGTGGATGTATCAGGCTTCGTACTATGCCAGCCTTAAAAAAACCCTAAAGTAGTGCCGCAAACTTCACATCGAGATTGTTTGTGGCACAATGTTAGTAAATGCTTGGGTTATTCACCAGAAATTTGGAGAAAGAAAGAAACTAAGTATTTTAGAAAAGAGATGATTAGCAAGTCTAGCACTGATAATCAACCCAATGAAGCTGCAGAGGAAGGTGAGCCGATTATTCAACGGAAGCCAAAACATAAGTTAGAGAAAACCGAAGGAATGCTTAGAAATACCCGAAAGAGCTGATTCAGGCCTTCTTACGACCGTATTACAACAACTGAATCTGCGGCTATGGCTAGAAAAAAATCAAAACGCGTGATTACTTTTTGCTCTGCATGTGACAATAAACCAATGTGTTTGGATTGTTTCAATACGATTCATCCTTACTAATATTATAAATGTGAAAGTGTGTCTGTCAGTCTGTCTGTCTGTGTGTTACCTCTTCACGCTCACACCCCTGAACCGATTTTGCTCAAATTTGCCATGGAGATAGATACCTTGAGTCCCGGGAAAGGACATAGGATACTTTTTATCCCGGAAAAATGTACGGTTCCCGCGCGATAAACTAATTTTGGCGCAACGAAGTTGCGGGCATCATCTAGTCAAAAATAATTTTCGTCTTGTACCATCAATGTCTTTATAATTTTTTTCATGTTTGATTTAGTTTTCCTATAAATAAACATTATCTTAATGTGATTCAGCAGAAATAATTTGCATTTCACAATACAATTTTTCAATCCTGTTTTTTTTTTACTTCCCGAAATTATACCCATCTCCTGAGCTACACTATGAAACTTTGTCGATTTTACAGGACGGGAACGGTAATTACAATACTCTCTTTCAAGGCGGCACGAATTTCTTAGTACATTAAAAGTCAGGTGTGATGTGGCCACTGGTGGTACATCCCGCCCTGTCAGGGAGTACTCCGTGCTCCACCGGTGGTACACCCCGGTCTGAACGTGTTAAGGGAATAAATAATAATCCACCGCCGCCAAATGAATCTCAATGCTGGAATTTCAATAAAGCTAATCTATTGATGTTGTACGGTCTGTTAGCTGAAGTAGATTGGACTCCTATATATCATTTAAATATTGATAATAGTTTAGATTTCTTTTATGATAAAATTAACCCTATCTTAGAACGGTGTGTGCCAAAGAAGTCCGTGTGTAATAAAAAGATTAATTATAACTACCCCGAGTGGTACACGGCCGAAATTATTCGTTTAATAAAAATTAAATATATTTTACATAAAAAATATAAAGTTAGTAGACTAAAGTCGGACTACGATGAGTTCTCTGCGAGTAGGGCTACTTTGAAGAGAATGTTGCACGTTTCTCTTGCTAATTATTTATAAATATAGGGTAGAAAATAGGTTGATAGGCGATCCGAAATCTTTCTGGAAGTATGTCAAGAGCAAAAAGCAAAGCAAACGTACAAAAAGTATAATGAAAAACGGAACAGTGCTTAGCGAAAAAGACTGTGCAAATGAGTTCGCAGAATATTTTCATTCTGTTTACAGCTCTCGACGCCCTGAGTTAAATGTACTTAAAGCTATGAAGGAGGCGGGGGATGATGGTACTGATATGGTCTGCATAAATCGGTTGGGCTTATGCGATGTACGTAAGGCGCTTAAAGAATTAAAACCAAAGAAAAGTGCGGGCCCAGACGGAATTCCACCGTATATATTTAGAGACTGTCGATCTGTGTTTGAAAAGCCACTTCTACATATATATAATCAGTGTTTAAGCACTGCCATCTTCCCAGAGAGATGGAAAACTACTAGGGTTGTTCCAGTCCCTAAATCATCTACGGGATCGGAGATAACAAATTTTAGACCAGTGGCAGTTCTGTCGTCTCCGGCTAAGATATTCGAGTCGATATTACATGCTCGAATTTTTTCACAGGTTCAATCTCGACTGTCGGACGCGCAGCATGGATTTCGGCCTACCAGAAGTACCACTACTAACCTTATGTCCTACATGTCGGATTTAATACCAGCGGTAGATAGTGGGGCACAAATCGATGCAGTGTATTTTGATTATAAAAAAGCCTTCGATTTAGTCGATAATGATATACTATTAACTAAACTTGCAAGGTTCGGTTTTTCAGAGCACCTTCTTAAATTTTTCGCAAGCTACTTAAAAGATAGACGACAATTCGTGGAGTATGGTGGTTATAAGTCTGATTGCTACTATACGTGGTCGGGAGTAAGCCAAGGCAGTAATTTGGGCCCTCTTCAGTTTATCATCATGATAAACGATTTAAGAGATGTCCTAAGGGTAGCGAAACATTTATTATATGCAGATGATTTTAAATTGTATTTATTGATTAGGAGTATTTTGGACTGCATCAGACTTCAAGCAGATATAGACAGAGTGCTAAGTTGGAGCAAGCAAAATTGCTTGGAATTTAATATTAAAAAGTGTGCAGCTATATCTTTTACCAGGGCGACATCTCCTGTTGTATATAATTACCGGATCGGCCAGGAGGATATACACAGGGTGTCGGACGTAAAAGACCTGGGTGTAAAACTGACCGCATCGTTAAATTTTAAGGACCATATTAGGGATGTATGTACTAAGGCCTATAGAAATTTGGGCTTTATATTGCGTACGGCACGTGGTTTTAAAAATGTTTATGCCATAATGGTGCTTTATAATGCTCTAGTGAGAAGTCATCTGGAAACTTGTTCTCTGGTATGGTCGCCACACGAGGTTAAATATTGTAAGATGGTGGAAAAAATACAGAACAAGTTTGCTAGATTCCTGTATCTACGACTGTACGGGGTATATCCCTTCTATCCCCTGTCTTACCCGACGTTGTTCGTGCTCGGTATGGTAGGGTATACGCAGCTGCGGGTCAGGAGGGAACTGGCGCTGGTCTTGTTTGTGGTTCGGATTATGAGAGGTTTCCTGTACAACCCGGATTTACTAGCTCGGGTCAACCTGAACGTGCCAGACAAGTACGTGTGGCGGCGAAGACGACCTCCTCTGCTCGCAGAGCCCCGCGCCCGCACCAACCTCCTGCAGCAGGCGCCGCTGACGCGGGCACTGCGCAATATTAATATAGTTGCGTCGGAAACCGACGTTTTCTGCTGTGCTCAGAGTGAACTCACAAGGATCGCTATGTATAAAATAAGTTACTGTTCAGTTTAGTTAAAGTACAATCATTTTTTGAATATTATTTAGTGGTAAGCTTTTATTTGTATGTTTCTATCGCATTGGGGTAAACCTGTAATGGTAGAAATAAGTATGGAAATAAATAAATAAATAAATTTACTGAAGCGCAGGAAACAACTATGAACCTTATGCGCGATAACATAGTTGAAATGAAAACCCAGTTGAAAGATATTAAAGAAGCCACGGCAAACCTAAGCAGTGAACAAACATCAATAAAAACCCAATTGTCAGAACTGACTGATAAGGTAACCATCACCGATAATAAGATCCAAACACTTGAGAATGAATTCTCACTTATGAAAAATAAAACAACTGATTTGGAAGATCACATCATGCAGGAAATCCAAGACCGTGCGTCGAGGGAAAAAAATATTATCATTTTAGGTATACCAGAAGGAAATGTGGCAAACAGTGAAGAAGGGCGCTCTCGTGACACTAACGAAGTCTTAAAAATTATTAATAATGTGGTCAGCGACTGCCCCAAACCTACAAAAATATTCCGAATTGGTAAATATGTCCCAGGAAAAAATCGTAATATTAAAGTCTGTTTTGATTTGCCACAAACGGTGAAATTGCTGTTACGCAATAAAGATAAAATTAAGAAAGACATTAGGATCTTCTCAGATCAAACGCCAGCACAACAGAACTACATCAAGAATCTTAGGAATGAATTAGATAAAAGAATTGCTAATGGAGAACAAAACATCACCATCAAATATATAAAAGGCATCCCAAAAATTGTACCTAATATAAAAAACTAGCAACCAATGATCGAAAGATCCCCACAAGCATTGGTAAAACACAACACAAATTTGCTACTTACCAAGTACTAAATAGTTACCAAGACATTACCTCCACTAAGTCATGTATTAACTTCTATTATGCCAATGTCAGAAGCATATGCAAGCCTGGTAAATTCGATGAACTGAAGTGCATCATTCAATCCTTTGGGAAAACTGTGCATGTAATACTATTAGCTGAAACATGGATCAGATCTGAAGATCAAGCTAAACAATTCGAATTACAAAACTACTCACACTACTTTAACCTAAGACCAGGGATAATAGGTGGAGGTGTCTCTATATATGTGCACAATAATCTCAAACATGATTTAGTTACTGCATCCTATGTTGGTGGGAATAATTACTTAAGTGTCCACCTAACAAAATATGCACTCAATATTGGAGTAGTTTACAAGCCTGGCCATACAAATGTAAGTGACTTTCTACAATCGTACGAAGAACAGCTACTGAAAACGAAACGCACCATAATATTTGGCGATACAAACTTAGATCTACTTAACTCCGACGCTCCTACCAACCGCTATAAGACAACACTAACTCAATCCGGATATAAGCTAATTAATAAAATAGATCCAAAATTTTGCACCAGAGAAACCGCTACTACCCGCACCATCATTGATCACGTCTCTACTAACCTAAAAGAAAGCAACTTTCATATGGCAATTATTGACTCCTCTTTGTCAGACCACAAAAATATTTATCTAGAACTGAGAAGAGAAGATCCTCCAGAAATTCAGAGAATCCAATACGAAATGGTTGACTTTAAAAATTTGCACGAAATGGTAAAAGCCAATAAATCTGAAATGAACAACTATGAACAGCTTAACGACTACATTATGGAAATGATAAATAAGAACAAAACACAAAAAACTAAAATATTAAATCCCCCACGAAAAGAATGGATAAACAAAGAGTTAATAAAAGGAATAAATGAAAGAAACACGTTATGGCATAAGCTCAAGCAAGATCCAACAAACAAACAACTAGAAAGAGAATTTAAAACTAAAAGACATAGCATAGCACAACAAATTAAAATCACAAAAGAAACTTACTTCCACGGCGAATTTACAAAATACACGAAGAAACCCAAAAAAATGTGGAATCTCATAAAAACATTGTCTAATAACAATACTGTTAACTGCTGTGCTCCACCGAACCTCAAAACTGAAAATGGACAGGTGATTTCAGACCCATTTCAAATATGTGAAACCTTTAATGACTTTTTCACAAATATAGGCACTCACTTAGCTAACCAAATACCGACTGAATTCCAGAATGATACTACTCACACATTACCGAGGCTTGATCCTGATATGTCCCAAGCCTCAATGTTTCAATTTGAACCATGCACTATCGATGAAGTCACCAAAATTATTAATGAATTAGATTCTAGCACAAGTGTTGGTCTGGACGGAATCAGTATCAAGGCTCTGAAATGCATAAAAAATCATATAGTCTCAAACCTAACCAACTGCCTAAACCTCCTCCTAGCTGAAGGAATATTTCCAGAAAACTTAAAAATAGCCAAAGTAACCCCAATACACAAAGCTGGTTCGAAGTCTCTCCCTGGAAATTATCGCCCGATATCTGTTCTTCCCACATTATCCAAAATTCTAGAGAAAATAATTTACAAAAGACTAAACGACTACTTTATAAAAATCAAATTTATATCCGATAAACAATACGGATTTCGATCCAAATCCAACACATTGGGAGCTACGATTGATATAATAACCAAAATAAGAACAGCAATTGATCAAAAGCAAGTAGCCTTAGGAGTATTTATAGACCTAAAAAAAGCTTTTGACACTGTCAGCCATCGTCTTCTACTCAAAAAGCTCAAGCACATTGGGATCTCGGGAACAGTCTACAAAATGATTGCGTCATACCTGACCAATCGATTCCAAATTGTTAAAATCGGACCGACAAAGAGTAACCCCAAATTAGTCACTTGCGGAGTGCCTCAGGGCTCCATTTTGGGTCCGTTGCTTTTCTTGGTATACATAAATAATGTGTACCAAGCTGGTTTGCAAGGTCAACTATCCCTCTATGCAGATGACACATGTATATTTTATTTTGGTAATAATTTAGTTAATATATTGAGGCAAGCACAGAGAGACCTAAACATTATAAGCAAATGGTTTAACTATAACCTTCTTACCATTAATGTTGCTAAGACATCGTACATAATCTTTAGCGCTAAAAACAAACAAATTCCTAAAAACCTAACATTATCTATAAACGGGGATGTCTTACAAAGAAAAAATCAGGAAAAATACCTCGGATTAATACTCGATAATAATCTAAGTTGGAAAGCGCATATAACTCACATTAAAAAGAAACTTTTATCTTTAATAGGCCGGCTCCATCAAATAATCCGATGCATCCCAAAAAATGCTAGAATCTTAATTTACAATGCCCTAGTGAAACCACATTTACTTTATCTAGTCGAAATATGGGGCACCGCTGCTAAGACAAATATAAAAACCATTCAAGTTCTTCAAAACAAAATTATAAAAATCCTATACAACTACAATTACCTAACTCCATCAGACACTATTTATAAAGAAACTAAACTTTTAACTATATCTCAACTATTCACATACCAAACATGTATTCTTGTTTACAAAATAAAACACCAACTAATACACACACAACTTACATTTACAACAAAAAAACAAACAAACACGACATACATTACGCGACGAGCAAGTAACATTATATTACCTTGTATACGAACCAATTTCGGTAAAAATAACATTACTTATAAGGGAGCACAGCTGTTTAACAATCTACCAAAATCTGTAAAAGAAGCGAAATCTTTGAATACATTTAAACGATTATTACGCAATTACATTAACGATAACTAAATCCTCAACCTTATTATAATAATTATTCAAATTTAACCAATGATAGCGTTTTGTACTTGGACCACCCCCCAAGATGTATAGCAAAGACGTTTGCTTCTTAATAATTATTATGTTTTTTTTTTTATCTACCCGCACTGTCGAAGTTTAAAATGTTGTAATATTTTATTGTTCTCATGTAAGTGACGAAATGTCTTAATGGGAAATAAAGATCTTTAAACCAAAGTATCTCTGTCTTTTTTAAGTGGAAAAAGGGGGGTTGTAAAGGGGTCAAAATGCGTAAATTTGTTCAAATTAAGTTAGTTCCAAAAATTCATAACAGATGGCGCTAAGAGTCGCCTACATCTCGCTATCGCTTGCTCATAAGTCTTTCTATAAGAGTTGGCACCATCTTGAGTTAAGTTTTCGATTCTTTTTATACACGTTATTAAATAACTTACTATTCAGTTCTTTATCTATGCAGTGACGTATCACGTAACCTTAAACCTACCAAAGATAAATAGTTTATGGGTAAAGCTAAAGTTGTGTAATGGCTAAATGAGCTTTAAATTTGGTATAAATAAAGTTGACTTAATTTAAAAAATGAAATATTATGTGCACACTGCACAGCTGTTTTTGGGTATTTTGATTTAAGGGGTACCCGTTTGCTCGTTTGCCCCCTTGTTCAATAAAAAAAAACCTACCAGGGTTTTAAAAAGCTTTTAAATTTGACACTAATTTTGTTGACACCGCGCCCTATAAACTGAAGTCCACGCGGACAAAGTCGCGGGCAACAGCTAGTATTATATAAATAAACTACAAGGTCTCAGTTGTGTGCAGTTAGTTTTTAGGGTTCCGTACCCAAAGGGTAAAAACGGGACCCTATTACTGAGACTTCGATGTCTGTCCGTCTGTCTCCAGGCTGTAACTCAAGAACGGTAATAGCTAGAGAGTTGAAATTTTTACAGATTATGTATTTCTGTAATCTGTTGCCGCTATAACAACAAATACTAAAAACAAAATAAATTAGATATTTAAAGGGGGCTCCCATACAACAAACGTGATTTTTCAAACATTTTTTGCTCTGTATCAATGATGACAATAAGTAGGCACTTGAAATTTTCATAAAAACCTTAGTTATATGTGTACTTAAATAATTAATAATATTTAAATAAAATATAAATTTAAGGGGGGCTCCCATACAAAAAACAGAATTTTTTTCCCATTTTTGCTCTATAACGGTACGGAACCCTTCGTGTGCGAGTCCGACTCGCACTTGGCCGATTATTATTATTAGTAGACAGTAAAGTAAAGATGCGTGCAGCGTGGTGGCTTCTCGGTTATTAAAATTTGGCACGGGCAGCCAGATTACTGTTTTTGGTGAGATATTTAAAGGCTGGCGTGCCGTATGATTATAATTTATAATCATTATAAAAAAGAATGTCGTACGAAGAAGGACTGCATTAAAAAAGAAAAATAGTTTTGTAATTCTATTTATTTCAGAACCCTTCCAATCCGCGAACTTTTGGACCTCCCGTCGTACGTTCCTTTATAGTTTATAAGGTCCATAGTCCATACTCCATACGACATTAGACCAATATTATACCTACTACCTAGTCAAAGAGTACGTGGATAAAGGATCCAGCAACGAACCCTTGCCTAACCAATGTAAACGTTTGCTTTGCAATTTGCGCAAATGGACGTCGATAACAATACTCGTTATATAAATCAATCAATGATAGGCTTCTCTGAAAGTAGAAATTTAAAATTGTGTTTCTTCGTGTGTACAGGCTCCGAAGATTTTCCAAAATACAATTTTGTTACAAAGCGAAGGCAGTGTGGGGTATTTTTGCATCACAAAATGCGAGAGAGAAGAGTTTTGTAAAACATTTTATTTTATTCAAAATAAAACCTAAAACCGTTTTTAATGTTTTATTTAAATATAAAAAATGTTCTAAACTAGCTTTATAAGCTAATACTTTTAGTTAAACAATTTTCGGAATCAATTAAAGATGGGAATAAAGTAATTCATGAATTATGTATCTAGTAATGATGGGTGCTGCGAAAGGGGCGGCACATGGCCTGGGGCCTACAGTGGCTAGGACTGCAAATCCGCCACTGTGTAAGTGTATAGCTACGTACACATATTTTTACACACAGATGCATAGGCGTACCGAGGGGGAGGGCAGGAGGGCCCTGGAAGTTAAAATAAACGTAAATTTTCCTGAAAAGTGGCAATTCAAAACGTGTTATCTTCTCTGCGTAAAAAAGTGTTGGAAACAAAATATCTTTTAAGGCCTGCAGGCCAGTTCGAAAAGACTGATTTTTAAGCTTCCAGTCCTTTTTTTATAGGTCCATGCTTCCAGTCTGAAGAAATTCTATGTGGAATTCTCTAGAGTCAAAAACAAACAAAGTAAAAAAAATAACCGAACATAATATTGAAAAATGGCATGGTACCTAATTCTGTAAAAAAATCTTGAATATCACCATAAAAATATACTCCAAATTCGAACATCTCATAATTTTCAATGACATTGATATGATTTTTTTTTACATGCTCTTTATAGGGAATTAACTGGTTCAGATCCGGCTCGAAGGACCAGAAATTATAGGGAATTCAATAAAACCACGAAACAGAAAAGCTATGGTGCATCGGAGCGTTCAATAAGTTGAATGTCACTTCGCGTGCGACTTGCGTGCGGCTTTAGTTGCGACTGTGGATCCCGTGGAGTCCCGGGCTAAGGGCCTGAACACTTTCCTGTGGGAACGCTCTTTCAGCACCTAATCTTTATTTATCGAAAGCATACAAATCACAAAGTGTTAGCAATATTTTAAACCCAATACAAAGAGCTTATACCTAAACTTAAGTATAGACCATACATTTAACAGTCAACACGGGAGTATATATAGCTTTGATAAGGGGGGCCCTAACGTAAAAAAGCGGCCAAGTGCGAGTTGGATTAGCCAATGAAGGGTTCCGCAGCAGCAAATAGATTAACGTGTTTAGAAAATCAAAAATGTTTTTAGGGTTCCGTACCGTACCGTAGGATCATAGGCTATTTTTTGTGGATTAATTTTTCTGTGAAATATCTAATTTATGCGGGCGAAGCCGCGCGGAACGTCTAGTCAATAATAATAAAAAAGACGGGTTGCACTCCGGGAGTGCCGGCAGAAGTGAAAACTTGATTATTAACGTTGTGCATTTTTAACCCATTTTTAATGAAAATCGATTTTTAAAAAATCGATTTTTTTTAATTAATCGAGACCCTTATAATCGATTAAATTTTTAACCAATTTTTTACGAAAATCGATTTATAAAAAAATAATTTTTTAAATTATTTTTTTTAATTAATCGAAACCCTTACAATCGATTAAATTTTTAACCCATTTTTTATGAAAATCGATTTTTTAATTAATTGAAACTCGATTAAAATCGAAATCGATTAAAAAACATCGACAATCGAAAAAAACAATCGATTAATCGATTTCGATGTTACAACACTACTCTCCAACCGTCTTACGGTTTTTCGATCAGCACGAGCATCTGACGCGAGTTTCACAATTTTTACCCATCCCACAAAAGTGCTCAACGGCGCTAAAGAAGTTTTCACTTCAATAAAATAAATTAAATATTTAAGGGGACTCCCATACAAAAATCACAATTTTTGGGCTATTTTTGCTCTGTAACGGTACGGAACCCTTCGTGCGCGAGTCCGACTCACACTTGGCCGATTTTTTAAAATTATTTTGATATCCTAAGCACGGCAGCGGCGCGGCGCGGCGGCGGGAACACTGTACCAAGTGCACATTTCCCCGCGCCCCTGCGACGAACTACGAACGTATCGCGGTACCTACTGTAGGAGTACGGATACGATCCACAATTTAATAATAACTAGCTGACCCGACAGACGTTGTCCTGTCTTAACGATGATTATTTAATTTGAATTGGTATAATTAAGAAAACAATAGATGAAAATTAGTATCTTCATTTTCATTCCTTCATTCATGCCAAATTTCATCAAAATAGATTAAATAGTTTATGCGAAAATCATAAAAGTTTATTGTGCAGGAACCGTACATTTTCCGGGACAAAAAGTATCCCTTGTCCTTTCCCGAGACTCTAAAGTATATCCATACCGAATTTCATAAAAATAGACTGAACAGTTTAGGCGAAAATCGTAAAAGTTTATTGTGCCGGAACCGTACATTTTCTGAGACCAAAAGTATCCCTTGTCCTTTCCCGAGACTCAAAGTATCTCCATACCAAAATTAATCAAAATAGATTGAATAGTTTACGCGCAAATCATAAAAGTATATTGTGCAGTAACCGTACATTTTTCCGGGACAAAATGTATCCTATGTCCTATTCCTGGTTCTAAGCTACCTCTCCACCAATTATCAGCCAAATCGGTTCATCCGTTCTTGAGTTATAAGTGGCGTAACTAACACAACTTTCTTTTATATATATAGATTATTATTATACTGTGAATAGAAAAAATACATGTACCTCGCCGATTAAAATCGGTGTGGTACATAATATATTGTCGATTGGACAAGTAAGATGAATAGTAATGGGGGGGGTCCGGAACCCCAAGACCCCCCCCCTTATATACGCCCATGACAGTCAACGCAGCATTTTTTTAGACAGAACTAATTCTAATAAATTATCATAACTTATGGCCTATGGTGTAATGCTTCGCCTACACTCCTATAGGTACAAGGTGTAACAAAACCTTATAGGTATTATAGAGTTCATTGTAACAGTAGCAGCGCTGGGAGAGAAAAATGTTTGGGATTTGTATGACATGAATGCCTTGCATACAAAAGTGAGAAAATACTCTTTCAGCGCTGCTACTTTCACAGAGAACTCTTTATAATGATATAATATAATTATATCTATGGACGCTTCACACCACGTCAGTCTGGCCCAGTGGTAAGTACCTGAAGGACTTGTGTTACGGTACCAGACAACGGAAATATAATTATTTAATACTTAGCTATACACAAAACATATATTTAAGATTTTTATTATATCATACACATATTTAATAAACATCCAGACCCAGGAACTTTGAAAAACTTTTTGTTCCGTCGGCGGGATTCGAACCCGCGACCCCCGGCTTGAGCTACCGACAGCCCATCCCACTGAGCCACAGAAGTCGTCATATATGTATAATTATGGGAGCCATACACATTACACACCCTAAAGTATTAGCACTTAGATTGGTTACACCATGCATAGTGTACCTTCCACCATTTATAGTACCTTCAAGTAGGTACCTGCCTAAAATCAGTCATCAGGATTCTTAATAATATGATAAAACAAAACTAAGTACTTAAAAGTTAAAACAAATAAGCAAAAATAAATGCAAATTAAATTAGGTGCATATTAATTATGTAGCGCAAACTAAGTACCCTACCTACCTAAACGTTGCTACCTACCTACTTGACAGCCATACAGTTTTTAGCATTTAATGATGGCAGAAAAGGGTTTTCAGCCGTTTAACTCTCAAAGTGCCAATATAATTGGATGTTTTACCTTACCTTACCTAATTGATTACCTACACAAAAGTCATAGAAATCTCTAGATCTATTATAGCCTCTACCAAAGAGAGTATTAGCCCAGGTAAACCAAGATAAAATTTTTAAAACAATGAAATTTATTCGCGATAACCCAAATCAATATTATCATTTTGTTTCTACGTTCAATTGTTTAATATATTTTGATGAGACCCGCGCGTGCGGCGGGCATTGTTCTATTTTACTTTCCTAAAGTGATCTGGCAATCACTTTAGGACCTTATGGATATAGCAATAAGACCAGAATTTACAGCGAACTCAACTGTCCTCGTAAGATAGGGAACAAATATAGTGTTCTAAAAAGTGATACGTCGCTATCGTCTGAGCCAGTGACCTTTCTATCTTGGAACTGAGGAGTATGTTGTAAAATGTCAAGAAAGGGGGACAAGCAAAATTATCAGTCAACGGCTGGACATTAAATTAGCCTCGGTGTTAGGATTATTGGCATTTCTATTTCGGCATGGATTAGTCATTAGAGAGTAGACATAATTGGTTGAGACATACTTACGATAAACGTAACTAAACAACCGACAAGCACAAGTTGTAATAATTTCTCCAGACGCCATTTTAATTTTACTGAGTTGTGACGTCATAATATGTGGTAGAAGATTTCAAATAGTCTACGATAAAAATATTTTAAAAAATCAAACTTTTTATAAACAGTACATTACTGTTGCGAATATTTTCATACAGTCGGTTCTTGCTTCATTTGCACATAACTCATAAGAAATTAATGTTGATAAAAAATAGTACTTAATAAAAAGAAAATAATATAGAATATACTTTATTTCATAACCTTAATACTAAAGTTACAATAATTATTGTGTTTGCAAACATAATAAAACTCTTAAAACTAATTATCAAATAACGAGTCCATATAAAAAAGTACCTGTACAATTCGTTAAGTCTATATAAGAAAATATAATATGGCTAATTCATCTAACTGGTTCCTAACCGAAAGACAGTACATGCTTAACAAAATGAATAATTAATAAAATGGGTAGTTAATTATTAACAAAACTAAAATTTAATTAAAACAAATGATATGACGTATTCTTGTGGCGATCGAAAACAAATTCGACTCGCTGGGTGCCCCTCAAATGCAGTTCTGTCTATATTTACATTTTCGACTTTTCAAGCTAAAGAGTTGTGTGATCCAAATTCCAAACGTATCTACAATTTAAATAAAATTTCATAATTTTCCGTCGTTGCAATATAGAACAAATCTACATTTTAAGGCGACTAATAAACAAAAACTAAAATTAAATCACATTGTAAAGCAGACTTATTGTTAGTAGCTAAAAAAATATAATGACCAAGTGTTAGTAAAATATTATAAAGAACAAAACATTAAAATTAATTTAGAATACCATACATTTAAAATACAATATCATATACAAAATCTACATTTCTATATACAGATAGCACCAACGTTAAATTTTTATCAAAACCGTTAACTTGTTAAACAGTGTTAACGACTTGGTCAAAGCACTTGGCTACAAACTGTTCCTTATCGTCTAACTCGTGAACATCGCCGTGGTGTCGCATCATAGCCTCCTGGAGGGCGTTCAGGGCTTCCGAGGTGAACCGCTTGCCCTTCAGCTGTGTGATGACCGAGGCCTCTCCGTAGAAGCCGGACTCAATGAGGCCAGGGGGTATGTTGAGGGTGACGTCGCTGATGATGCCCTTCTCCACGGTGCACGAGATGACCAGCTCCTGGGTAGCAGAGTACACCTTGGAGGGTTCGAGGAGCTCAGCCGGCACGGGGAACTTGCGGCTGACGGTGAACAGAGGCGTCCGACCGAACGACCAGTCCCAGGTCTGCAGCCCGCTGCGAATCTCGTCCAGGCCTGATGAACGAATAAATAACAGTTTTAAAAAAAACTAAAAAGATTTTCAGTCAAAATGGTCAGATGATACATGAAAAATTACCAGGCAAAAACCTCCTCCTTTTTGGAAGTCGGTTAAAAACCATTACAAATATGGTGATAATGTGCTTGCTTACTAAAATAACTTGGGGACATGAAAATTTAAATCTAATTCAAGATAAAAGATATGTGTGTAGTTATGCCAAAATTAAGTTCCAATTAACAGACTTATTAGAATTTATAATGAGCTCAAATTACCAGATTCTAAATATTGTACAAGTAACAGCTTCATTTACTTATTTAACATTTTACTGTATATTGAATAGGAAATAAATATTAATTAATAATATTGTCTTGTTCAGTGGCGGGGCAAGACCAAAATTTTTTGTGGGCGAGATACATTTTGCGAGGCCCCCTAGACCCAAATGGATTAGTTTTAGACAAT
Source organism: Polyommatus icarus (assembly GCA_937595015.1). Lineage (NCBI taxonomy): Eukaryota > Metazoa > Arthropoda > Insecta > Lepidoptera > Lycaenidae > Polyommatus > Polyommatus icarus. Next base: position 5,465,046 of record OW569329.1, on the reverse strand, counting down.
CATTTTTTTATAAATAAAATTTGAGTCTCAAAACGCGTAAATTCCCCAAAAAAAATCCTCGGGGTCCAAGAGGCGCGAGGCCCCTTGGACGCGAGGCCGTGGGCGGTCGCCCACATCGCCCACGCCTTGCGCCGCCTCTGGTCTTGTTCATAACATCACGTTATTAATGTTAAAATAAAGGTATATGAATAAAGTTCAACACACCTGGGAACCACTCATCAGTGGGATTCACGAACTGGAAGCCTCTCTGTTTTGAGATCAGGGATTCGCCGCCATCCTCGAGGGACAGAGCTCGTGTCCGCAGGTACTCGTAGCCGATGGTGGTCTGCAGGGTGTCCACGGTGACCTTGTTGTCCACATCCGCGAGATTCACCACCGGGGACGGCGTCGACGGCGTCGCGTTTGTCTGTATGCCATGCTAAATAGAATTAGGCGCTCTTTACATGTGTATGGAAGGAGGGGTCAGGTTGTTAGTTGTAAACAACGTTAGTCACACAATCAACAATGTAAATGAGAATTATAATGATGTGACATGCATTAAACAAACAATGTTATGAAGTTTGAGAATAAAGAAGTGGAAGGTAATTTTGAATTACTTTTTATAGTTGCACATTATTGGTATATTGAATATTAAACAGGAATATAATTTTAATATTATAATTCTGGTGAGCCAAGTTGGTATGTGATAAGTTGTTATCTGAAGTTGTTTTAGTACCCAGAACCCCTACTATGATATAGAAATAAGTTGAGGCGCATAAAAGTGAGGTTATAGGTTAGAATAAACTGAACAACAGTTGCATAACATGATTAACACAGAGATAAGTAAGGCTAAAAATGTTAATGATAGTATTGAACACAAAATGCTACTTACATCACGTTTCGCTAATGATTTTCTGAGATCTGCTTTATTAGCATTGACTAGAAGTGTGCAATGATGGTATGCTGATAATCTTCCAAGCTTAGCTGCTGTCCCAGAAACCTGATATACTGTAGCTAAGGAAATATCATCGAAATCTTAGGCAAGAAGATAATAAAAAATTGAAGTGTTCTACTCTTCACTAATTCTTACATTTGTGGTCATAAAATTAACATTATAACAGATACTTTGCATGTTTAACTCAAAATTCCACTACCGGGCTTTGTGTAGTACAAAGCCCGGTAGTGGAATACAAGTACGAGTGAGTACAAATACAACAAATATAAAGACTTACTAACATTATTTTAAGATATTATAAATTGTAATTTTTTAATTTTTATGTATAATAAAAAAGGATACTTTGTATTTATCTCTGACAATGAGGTCGTCTCTGACATTGACTTCTGACTTGATTCCGAAACCTCTGTAGAGAGCCCTCTTGATAAGTTCCAAATTATTCTTCCTGTTGTACCTTTCTCTGGGTGTGAAGAATGTTATATTGAGGTTGCCCCGGTCGTGGTATACAGTACCACCACCACTGTTACGACGAGCTAGTGCTATTTCCCTCTCTGCTAGGAATGGTACATTCGCTTCTAGCCACGGGTTCTGGTGTCTTCCGATCACAACACAGGGCTCGTTACGCCATACCATCATCACATGGTGGTTGCTGAAGTCCATATTCTTGTACATCCAATCCTCCAAGGCTAAGTTGGTGTATATGTCGGTTGATTGCGACATAAACACAGACTTGGTGATCTCCCCTTCTTTAGGCAACTTCCGCTCCTCCTTCGTAGCCAAGATCTTTGCGGTGGTCAGACTTCTCGAGCTGGTTCTTCTGGTCAGCCCGACCATGACCAACATGTTGCCCATGACAACTTTTCTCATGATGGATGCCATTCTGATTACAGATACTTTTTTGTATGAAGTTTAAAAGTTCCTCTAATGTGTGTCCTTAAAATAATAAATGCACTGAACTATTCAAAGTCTTACACACTAACACTTGACCGCACAACAAGCGTCGGTATCAGCCGAAGAAAGGGAGATCAGATATTCGTGAAGGGCGATCGTTTGATGCAACCACTTCCAGGTCTGGTGCAGGGCGTTAATTCGATACCGAATTCCCAAACAGTCACGGCAGTCACTTGGCATTCCTCTTCTTGGGAACAGGATAACCAAAAAAATTACAAATTAAAAAACTAAACAAAACTCGAAATTATGCGCGCAGTTCTAATTATATATAACTGTGGGTGACAAAAAAAATTGTAACTCGTACGAGCGGCTCGACGCGAACGCGAAACTAAATGTGAATTAATTACCTATCGTCGCCTCGTTTTATTCATACAGATAGTGATAAGCGGGCCAAGGAACTGGGAGGTCGTGCCCTCGCACACGAAGTTCACTGGAGACATCAAATAAATTACTTGATAACGAACACGAATCAGGCACGAGCAACGCAGATTTAAACTTTATAGTTTATCGTTCGCTCGAAGTTGTTTCTGTTGAAATGATTGTAAAGTGTTACTTAAAGCTAAGACTTTTTTTAGCTTATCATTATCTTTATTATAAGTCTCTGCTTTTACAAAAATGAATACTGTGTACTGGTGAAGCTGTGTACATGTTGTGGATGATATTATGTTTTACTAACTTTAATCAGCATATTTATACCAATTCAAATACCTGATATCCTGAGTATACTGAATAAGTGAATATTGTAGATCTTTAACAAAATAAAATCCAATATTTTATCCATGAACGTAGAATTTATCCATGTTATTTTACATTTTTTCGTAAATTTTGATAGGTATTTAATTTATTTTTATGTCAATGTCAAAAGTCTTCTTCTTCTTCTTCTTCTTTTGGCGTAAGCCTCCCCACCTTGGATGAAGGATCAAACTGGATTTGACAAGCAAATAATAATACCGAGATTGACAAAGACGCAGCTATACATAAACTCATAAGAGTAATAGAGTCAGTAACATTTTTTTTTGTCCTTGTCATAGTTTCACTTTTTGTTGTTGGTCAAGAATCGCACTTTTGACCAACAAAAGATTTGCTCATATTGTACTTTGCGATATTCGTTGATTCTGTGTTTTTTTAGCGAAAAACAATATTGACAGTGTTAAAGTGTGTGTTAAATTTATTGCTAAACATGGTGATTTGTTACGTTTTAGGCTGTAAAAGCCGTAGTGAGCGGAAATATGAAAACATAACATTTCATTCGTAAGTACGATATTTTGCATATAACATCTCTCAGTTTGCAGTAATATTGACTGTATGATTATCTAAGAATATTATTACACGAGGAATGATGTGTTGATTACATTATTACAGCGTAAAATAGTATTTAAAAAACATTGTTATTGTAGTAATACACAACCAAATTCTATAGGTCGTTATTTCAACAGCAAACCAAAGCTTATTAGTACTCTTTGATTTTGTCGCGTTAAACAATTGCAAGGGTTGCCAGCGCTAGTGTTGGAGAATGAGGAATTTTCTTAGCTTTTTAATTTGATTGTCAAACAGCTTCCATTTTAGTAACTAGATGGCGTATGGGTAGACAACTATCGGTAATACCAGGGAATACCATCAATACTTGCTACAAAACTGGGCAAAAGAATGTAAAACTTGATACATTTCAATTTAAAAAAGACGCAATTATATTCCAATGAATAGGATAATAGAGTTATTATAACGATGTTTTAGTTAAAACTCACGGAAGAAATAGCCCTGTTTACCGATATTCACACCAAATGTCACAGGAAATATACATTTTGGTTTTGACAACATCTTACCTGCACTTGTGCAAGATAATGGCTTATATTTTACCAATAATGAACATCAAAAACACAAATAACACAATTTGGGAAAAAATAATCAAAACCACACCAACAATAAAAAGTAGAAGAAGTTTTGAAAGTGACATGCCCGCCAAAACTCTCTGTCAGTTGTCAGTTTTCAGTTTGATAATTTGCGTGTTCCTAAACTGTTAACAGTATACTGGCCTAATCGCTTAGGCCAATGATGGCTTAGATTTAAGATATTTTAATTTACGCCACACTTGACAGTACACTGATATTTTTTTGAAACACTACCAATATGTTGTCAGTGGTGCCAACCTGCAAATAATTTCAGATGGGTGGGGAACCAATAGAAAATCTAGAAGTGTCTACCGTCGCGCCGTCTGGTGGAGATGATAAAAAGAAAACTTCCCATTGCCTAGAATTGTTATTTGTTCATGTTTAATAATTATTATTTTTACAAAAAATATTATAAGTTTTAATACTTAAAAATCATTCAAGAATAATATTATATTGAATTGTCAATTGTCATCCAACATGAACTTAAACATACTACTTCAGATAACATAATATTATTATCTTTCTATTGTAAGATCAAAACATACTTTTAACTTACATTGTATGTTTTACATTTTATGATTTATAATAAAATAAATAACTATTTATTTTAGATTTCCAAAGGACTCCACAACTAGAAATTTATGGATTCAGTCAACAGGACGAGGCAACTGCTGGATTCCAAACAAATATGCAAAAATATGCTCTATACACTTTGAAAAAAAGTGTTTTAAAAAGAGAACTGAAAATAATATCTTGGAAAAATTCTCAGTGCCAACACTACACATTTGTACTGATCAGGTAAATTCTTTCGTTCGAGTCATATTCGAGTATTATTATCCACCGAAAACTATGTCCAGTATTCTATCATAAAGGAGAACTGTTAAACACTGTATGATAGAAGCGTTAGTTCCTTTTCTCGCCACATTCATTTAAAGCCTTGTCGAATTGTACAAACAGTGCGAGTATTTTTCACTTAGCTCCTGGACTAGTACTAGAAAGGTCAATGACCGCAAGTGCCACCTTAAATTATTCTGACTATAGTAAATAAATGATACGGTACGAAAATAGTATGAACGTAACAGATCTGTATTTAGTTGAATATCATTGCTCAAAGCCGTTTCGTGGTACGGGCCCAGTTTCGTAGTAGGCCTACAGGATCGACAGAATTTTGTATAAAATTAGAAGGAATTTTGCATTTCTTACCAAAAACTAACTCAAATGGTGTAAAATTTGTAGATGTATGAACAGAAGTATTAAAGGAAAAACACCAAAATGGCAACCATGGGCTCCATAGACGTGAATGATTTTTTGTTTGTATCCTTAAATAATTTCCTAAACTCTTATGAGTATTTTCTAGCGATCCTATACTTTGATGATGGTAAGCTATGGAATTTAAGCAATGATATTATATAAAAAAACTCAAAGCAGATATGTTACTACCGCGCGCGTTATGAAGCCATTAAATACGGGCCAATTGACCCGTCTTTTGTATAGTCTGTCTCTTTTATGTAAATGTCATTTCGTATCTTTTGTTTCGCTTATCTGTCAAATTTGACAATTGAATTTGAAAATTTTTCGGAAGCAATTTAAGCCGGAAAATAGTATGAACGTAACAGATCTGTATTTAGTTGAATATCATTGAATTTAATCGATTTATCTGTAATAACTTACAAGTTTCCTGAAAAATTTATGATAAAAATTCAGTACCTACCCCTATCAGTAGCAACAATTTCCGGTATCCCAAAACGCAATATAAAACTATTTACAAAGATCCTAGCTATTTCCTCATAAACTTTTTGTATATGTTACGCTCAAAGACCGAAATCGCTCAGTGAGCGAAAAAATAGCTCACAACGCGTTGTGGTCACAGTGAAACAGCCACGACGCGAAATTCGCGTCGTGGCTCTAATGAAAACGGCCACGACGCGTTCTGGCAATCACAAAAAGACCACAACGCGAAATTCGTGTCGTGGCTGATATGCTATTCGTTTTTCTTGATTTGTTCTTGATTGATTAATCGTCCATAGGTATGGAAGATCAAATTTGAATTACCACGCGTACTACAAAATATTTTTTCTTTTACTAAATCACTGCATAACGTGTAAATTATCATTATTATTTATAAAATATCCAGTTCCATATAACCATCCGTACAGACAGACAGACAGAAATAATATTAGTACGGATATTACGGAACTATGAATATTTTATAATTAATAATAATGATAAACACGTTTTGCAGTGATTTAATAAAAGAAAAAATATTTTGTAGTACGCGTGGTAATTCAAATTTGATCTTCCATACCTATGGACGATTAATCAATCAAGAACAAATCAAGAAAAACGAATAGCATATCAGCCACGACACGAATTTCGCGTTGTGGTCTTTTTGTGATTGCCAGAACGCGTCGTGGCCGTTTTCATTAGAGCCACGACGCGAATTTCGCGTCATGGCTGTTTCACTGTGACCACAACGCGTTGTGAGCTATTTTTTCGCTCACTGAGCGATTTCGGTCTTTGAGCGTAACATATACATAGGATAGGCCTCAACGTATTTACTCAATTCGCATTGAATTGTCAAAATATACGAGTAATTATAATCGTCCTTTTCCAGAGGTCCTACAACGTCAAGAAAAACTTTTTCCATGGCAGAATTAGCTGTAGTCGTAATTACCATTGGCTCCTTAACAAGGTGAGAGCTATGTTATTGTTTCTGACATTTATCGCACTTACTAATAAATTTTTTAACATCATTCTCTAGACCAGGCCAAAAGTAATATTTTTTAATATTCTTATACATTCGTCTTATTCCAGCGTGGCCACTCGTTGGAAGAAGATGAAAATCATTCAATATTACCTTCAGGTCTTCTTTATCGTCAATTATTTCTACGTCATTTAAAATACACAATCGCGGACCGGTCCAATCTTTTTGTAACTTTATCTCGTTAGCTAACTTTTCTATAAACTCGTCATATACCTAATATTTTACTTTTACATCTAATAAAAATTAATTCGTGCACGTTTATTTTTTCACAAAAACTTCTCAGTTCGCTCACAAAAGTGGCTGGCCTCAGTTGTGATCGGGCGACTGGATTTATATATAAACACATTCTTTTTGACGAGTAACAAAATATATCATTTTCAATATCTATATCTTTTAACTTACGTAAGTTCCTCAATTTACAATAGTCAATAAATTTTAGTTCAACAGATACTCCCGGTTTACTATAAATTTCTACGACTCTCGGTTGCGCAGGCCGGTCGTCAGTAGGTACAATAGCACTCGGAGAACTCTGAGTCTGAGTCTGAGTAGCTTTCCTATGCTGAGCTCGCGTCATAACCGTGATGATGCTCTCGTGCATCGCTTTTAAATCTTCCGACGTAACTGGTAAACGTGACATCGCATCGGCTACAATATTTTCGGAACCCTTAACATATTCCACTGTGAAATTATAATCCTCGAGTAAAAGTCTAAATTTTGTAAGTCGACTGGACGGATCTTTCATCCCAAATAAATATATTAACGGCTTGTGGTCCGTTTGTATTATAAACGGCCTACCATACAAATATGGGCGAAAATGTTTAACTGCCCTAACTATCGCCAAGAGCTTTTTCTCTATCGTGGGATAGTTGAGTTCAGATTTGTTTAAATTTCTACTTGCGAAAGCAATCGGTTTACTATTGGAATTACACAAAACGGCACCTAGTGAATGTTGAGAGGCATCTGTCTGCAGTATGAATTTATGATCTACGGAAACATTTGGATATTCGAGTATTAACGATTTTAAAGTTGCAAATGCGGACTGACATTTTTCATTCCAAATAAATTTAGCATTTTTCTTAGTTAACTGCGTGAGGGGGTATGCAATCCTTGCAAAATTTTTGATAAACTTTCGATAATAATTTGCAAACGCTACAAATCTAATTAATTCTTTCAAATTATTTGGAGTTTGCCATTTACTTAAAACTTTAATTTTTTCTGGATCAAGCAAAATACCTTCGCTGGAAATAGTGTGTCCTAGATATAAAATCTCTTTGCTCAAAAAGTTACATTTATGGGGATTAAGTTTTAAATTTACTTTGCGTAACCTTGTAAATACATCTATTAAATTTTTAGTATGATTTTCTAATGAATTTCCAAAAACTACCAAATCGTCCAAATAAATTAAAAATTTTTCGTATGTTAAACCGGACATTGCATCATTTTTGAAAAAGCAGCAGGACTAGTCTTTAGTCCCATGGGCATCCTCGTCATTTGATACTGTCCCGAAAGAGAACTAGTTTTACTTTTATCTGAATCTGTAACTCCAAACTGTCCAGTACTAAAAGCTGTGTATTTTCGGCTACTAGGCTCAAGGTCAAATTGATAATAGCTATTAGAAAGATCGAGCGTAGAGAAGTAAACAGAACCTGAAAGAGAGTCTAAAATGTATGTTATGTTCGGGAGAGGGAATTTATCATCCTGTATATTATTATTTAACTTCCTATAATCTATGACTAATCGCCATTTTTTAGTTCCTGAATTATCTAATTTTTTAGGAATTAATATTAGAGGTGATGACCAGTCTGACTGACACGGTTCTATTATACCATCCCGTAGCATGTCACTAATTTGTTGATTGAGCTCTAATTTTTGTGAGTATGGTATCCTATACGGCTTACTGTAAATTGGCTGAGAATTATCTTTTAAATAAATACGATGCTTATAAATATTAGTAGTCGTCAACTTGTCATCTGGTAATAAAAATATATCCGAAAATTTTGCACAAACATTCTCAATAATCTTTCTCTCCTCTAAATTTAAATGATTTAAGTGAAGCAAATTCAATAATTTTTTAACACGATCGGATTTAATATTTTTACTACGACTAAAATCACACAATTCGTAATCACTAATTTTCTCTATTTTTGGTTCAATATTTTCAAGACGTATCTCATCCTCGCTAGTATTTAATATTAACACTGGTATCAATACCATTCGATGGCTTAACTATAGTATTTGCTATAAACACTTCTTTGTAATTCCGACGAACAGACAAGACATTCTTCCGTATATGTAGTCGGTATATAATGTATAGATTCCGATCTTGGCGGTAAAATATAATAACTACTTCTACTTTCAGTCTGGGAACAAAGCGGCAATACGATACTATTGTTATTCGACTCGTTATTCAAAGTTAAAGTAGAGCATTTAATTTAACTTCTTTATGTCTTCTTCTTACTGTACAATCACTTACACATACATCTCGGACCTGTTCCGATAGGTTTCATACTCACACTGACATGCGCAAAGTTATAAATTGATGTCAGTGTGAGTGTCATGTTCTAAAATACCTGTCAGATTTTTTAAAATGTATTGATCGGTATTTTAGAATTTGACATTCCCACTGACCAGTGACGAAAAAGACGAGCATGCGCAGTTGAAAAAGCAAACGAACACGACTATTGTTGGTTTGAATTTTGAATAAAGACCACTCACCACAGGCTAAGCATAAGTTAAGCCCTTATTCACTTTACTAAATTTAGACGTCTAAATGATTCAGTAACTAAATTTAGTCAAGTGAAATAACATTTTTATGGTGCCTACAGACGGACAAACCTGGTACGAAGTGAGGATAGGCGTAGGCGAGTTTGACAGCTGTCAAACTCGTATGCAGGTACTTCACTTCGTACTAATTTGACAGTTTTGACGGTTCGCAGTGAACCGTCAAATTTGACACGTGGGCTTAGTGCTGCCAATTTAACAAATATCTGCCTATATATAAGACAAAATATTTGTTGTATTAAATTTAACGCAAAACTTAACATTACTTACGGCTCCTGTTTTTACTTTTAAAATAATTGGGGTTAATTATTCTTCTTGAATAGTTAATTAATATTTTCGATCCAGCTCTAATGCGACCAAAATAATTTTAATTGCAAACCAAGGATATTTTCAACGATAATAATTAAAACCACTTCTAGATACAACTGATACAAGTTACAAGTTACAACCGATATATTCTCAAAAATAAAATTCAAAATAATATGTAATGGATAGCATCAAAATCCTTTCTACTTTTCACAAAAACATTTTTGTCCTTAATCTGTGATTTTTGTATCACGCCAGCGGCCGGAGTTATACAAATACAATGTGGGGAAAATAATTCTTTCAGAATTGGTACACTTTACGAAAATGAAGCGTTTGGACATTTGGAACTCTATTGCAATGTAATAGAGTTTAAAATCCGAAAGCAATTTCACAAATGTCATTCCAGCTTGACGGACGAGGTACTACGTGTAGTGTGTAGCGGGACGACGAACCGTCAAAACTGTCAAATTTGTCTCTCACGGACGAACCGCGTCCCTGAGAGACGCGGTCTGCAGACCTTTTTTTTTTTTTTTTTTTCACGCAGTGAAATGCCGTGACGCATTCAACGCAGGGAATGGAGACTCCCGCTGCGGATATGTGGGGCTCGCCGCGGCGAAGATGGTGAGTGCTGCGGCCCTACCCACTAAAACACTGCGATGTTCCTGACTCCTGACTTCTCGTTTCCGATTTAGTCAAGTGGAATAACATTTAGAAAGCTAGGATCCTAAATCGTTTCTGATTTAGTCAAGTGGAATAACATTTATAAAGCGCTTATTCCATTTCACTAAATTTAGATATCTAAATGATTTAGTGAAATGGAATAAGCGCTTAAGCGCTAGTAAAGCTAGGTTCCTAGCTAGGATCCTACTTAGGAACCTAGCTAGGATAAGTGGAATAAGCGCTATAGGAATAAATAATATCCTTATTAGTGTACTAAATCGGAAAAAGTGTGGCTTCCGACTGATTAGCATCCTGAGGTTTGATCGAAGCAAGAATAGCACTAATAACATAAAAAGTTTAATCCGTCGATCGCAGATTCGGACTGGAAATCTATTGTAAATGTATTGTTATCGTGGCCCACTTGGGCCGTACGGGGCTTGACGAGTTAAAGTGGCACAGTAGAATTTGATTGCAATGTATACTGTAATAAAACATAATATTCATGCAGTTGCAAAACATATTATTTTCATTCAGCTTCTAGATACCGGATGCACAACTATTAAGTTTATGTTAAGCGTAACTTAAACATTAAATTTATGTCATCAATTTTAGATTTAGGCCGTTATAAATAGTGAGTACTCAAGATGCATCTCGGTTTCAAGACACGGTTCAGGCTCTGTGATTGGTTGGCTGTCAAAATTTGGACCAATCACAGAGCTGAACCGCGTCTTGAGACCGAGATGCATCTTGAGTACTGACTATTCATACCAGCCTTAGATTGATCCATCGAGCGCCAGATACTTGACGCTGGACTGGTTAAAGACGGTCAGTGAGCGAAAAAATGGCTCACAACGCGTTGTGGTCATAGTGAAACGGCCACGACGCGAATTTCACGTTGTGGCCCTAATGAAAACGGCCACGAGGCGTTCTAGTAATCGAGAAAAGCCATGACGCATTCAGTTTAAAAACAGCCACGACGCGAATTCGTGTTGTAGCCCCAATGATAATAAATAAAAAAACTCAAAGCAGATATGTTACTACCGCGCGCGTTGTGAAGCCTTAAATACGGGACAATTGGCCCGTATTTTATTTAGTCTGTCTCTTTTATGTAAATGGCATTTCATATCTTTTGTTTCACTTATCTGTCAAATTTGACAATTGAATTTGAAAATTGTTCGGAAGCAATATAAGCCGGAAAATAGTATGAACGTAACAGATCTGTATTTAGTAAAATATCATTGTGTGGCCCTAATGAAAACAGCAAAAATGCGTTCTGAAACCAGGCCAATTACGCATGAGTAATTTTATAGCGCCCAAGTGTGTTCGCAAAATCGCAATACACATTAAGACTCAAGAGCACTCTGGTTTCAATGAAACTAGGCCAGTTACGCAGGAGTAATTTTATAGTGCCCAAGTGTGTGCACAATACACAAGAGCACTCTGTTTTCAATGAAACCAGGCCAGTTACGAAGGAGTAATTTTATAGTGCCCAAGTGTGTGCGCAATACACAAGAGCACTCTGGTTTTAATGAAACCAGGCCAGTTACGCTGTACGCCGGAGTAATTTTATAGTGCCCAAGTATGTGCGCAATACACAAGAGCACTATTCTTTACTCTCATAAGTCATAACCCAATGGAGCGGGAGACCGACATGACTGGCGAGAGATCAGGTGCAAGACCGACTTTTTACGTGTCGTGGCTGTTTTTCAATGCTCAGAATGCGTCATGGCTTTTCTCGATTACCAGAACGCGTTGTGAGCCATTTTTTCGCTCACTGCGTTTTCGGTCTTTAAACGTAACATATCTCAAAAACTCAAACTCAAAATTTTTTATTCAGAATAAATTTTTGCATATATTTTCTGAAAGTCTACATGATGCCTACCACCGGTTCGGGAACTAACCCGGCGAGAGGAACCGGCGTAAGAAACTCGCAGGGGGCCCACTTTATTTACCAAAAAAAGTGAGAAAAAAAATTAATCTTTTAAAATAAAGTTTACAATGCTGTAACTTAAAATTATACAATGTCAACATACATACATAATTGTAAGTCATAAAATAATGTAAAAGTAGCCTTGCAAGCAGCCATCCTACTCCCAAGATGTGCCGTCGTTTATGAAATCATTGACCTTATAATAGGCTTTGGCACACAAACGTTCTTTGACTACTTTTTAAATTTATTAATGGAAAGATTTTGAACGTATTTTGGGATTTTATTGTAAAGGCGTACACATTGACCTTTAAAAGATTTACTAACTTTACTAAGTCTGATTACCGGTATTTCTAGTTTGTAGTTCTCTAGTGTTTCCTTCCGTGACTGTTTGGTTGTAAATTTACTAAGATTCTTTTTAACATATAAAACATTATCCAAAATGTATTGAGAAGCAACAGTTAGAATACCAATTTCTTTAAACTTCTCTCAGAGATTCAAAAGTTAAAATTCTGACATTTTATAAATTGAACATATAGCTCGCTTCTGCAGCACAAAAATCGTATTAATGTCGGCGTTTCCCCATTATATATAATTTACAATGAGGTACCTACACAATTATTACAAATTACAACTAATATTAGAGTCGTAGTAGCTACTACTAATTGATTGATCATGTCGATCTAAATTCCGTGAAACTACCTACTTACCTAGGTAGATAGTTTCAGGAAATGTACATGTAGATCGACACGCGACATTTAAAACGAATTTGAGCAGTTAAAATTTAACATGTAAACTTGTGACTTGTCAACATGCTTTGTTGTTTACAAAATTGGAAAAGATTTCCAAACCTACCCCAAGATTTTTGGGGAGCGGGGGTGGGGGGGAAGTGGGGAGGAGAGGAAACACCCCCTAACCTACTTTTGGACTTTCTGGATTGTGTTTGTTGTTGTTTTGGATGGGTTGCTGCGCCCCCAGAGCCCCCCTTTTATTTTGTGACGGTTGCCGGCTGCTGCCGCAGCACGCTCGCTCGGCTCACTCTGTGTTATGGTCTACGTTCTAACCTAGTGTGGCATAAAAAGGCTGAACAAGTAAACTGTAAAGGGCCCCCGAGACGATCAAACGGTTTGATTCAAACCTTACGTGTTTGATGCAACCGTTTGATGCCGGTTTGAACGGTTTGTCAAACGAAACTGCGCAGTTTGGTTCAATACGCGCTGTGGAGTACACGTCTTGTGACGAATAAATATTATTTTTTTAAAAGATAAAACCGACTTAAAAATTGTACGAAATTGAGATTTAAATTCCCTATCTCAAAAACTACTAAACCTATTTTGATGAAACTTGCAGAAGTCTCCCAAGTTAAACAATACCTATATATTACAACAAAAAAATATTTAAATCGGACTTGTAGTTCCGGAGATATGTGAACACAAACATAAAAACATACATAATATATTACATAAGTACATATTACATACGCATCGAATTGATAACCTCCTCTTTTTAGTCGGTTAAAAATAGTGTACTCCAAAGAATGGTACAAAGTTTTTTCAAACGCATCGGAACACGATCAAACAGCGCGTTAAACACAACAAAAATATGAAATTTCATCAAACGAGCTTCAAACACGTAAATGTTTGACAAACCGTTCAAACTAGCTTTGTAAACGATCAAAATGGTTTGAGTCAAACCAAAATTTACGTGTTTGAGTCAAACCGTTTGATCGTCTCGGGGGCCCTTAATAAAAGTCTAAAAAGCGTACAGAGACTGGCATGTCTAATAATCACGGATGCACTCTCGTCAACACCCACCGCTTCCCTCGAGGCCCTGATCAACTTAATTCCGCTTCCTCTGCTTGTTCAGATGGAGGCCAAAAAGGTGGCTCTCAGGGCCAGGACGGCGCGGGCGGGCAGTACGTATTGGGCCTCTACCCCATTTCGACAGCTGGAGCAGTCTCTCAGTGAATCACCTGTCATGGCCATGCCATCAGATGCCATGATCAAGGTGCATATCTTTTCGAAGCAATACCAGGTTTTTATACCTTCCACGGAGGACTGGGATAGAAAAATCCCAATCGATGTCCGCCCTAGTGACATAGTTTGGTTCACGGATGGATCAAGGAAAGACAACCGTGCGGGAGCCGGATTCTACGGAGGCAGGCCACCAAAAGGCAAATACGCCTGTTTGGAGAAGTTTGCGACCGTGTTTCAGGCTGAAGTCTTCGCTATCCACGGTTGTTCATTAGAAAGCCTGAAGATGGCCCTAGTTAATAAAAACGGTCAAGCTGCACTTAGCGCTTATTCCACTTGTCCTATTTAAAAGTCCTAGCTAGGATCCTACATAGGAGACTAATTAGAAGCTTCTTATTCCACTTATCCTAAATTTAGTGACTAAATCAGTTGTCATTTTGGTCAGACGTCTTCTTAATGGCTCCAGTTCTATCAAAACAACAAAAATTTTGTCTTCTCATAGGCTTAGCTGTTGGCTCAATGTTAATAAAAATCAATAAAAGGCGAAAAAGATGGTCGAAAGAATTTTTGCTCCACGTAAAATTATGAATTATGTACTCTCTGAACTACTTGGAACCAGCAGACTTAAGAAATCACCTACGAATGGATTACAGATCTTATAACATAATATAAATTGACTTTAATACAGATTTAGCAGTTCCCACTACAGATAAAAGGTTGCAACCATCTGGCAACACTGATTTAGTCAGTTAGAAGCAAGTAAAGCGCTTATTCCACTTATCCTAGCTAGGTTCCTAGATCCTAAATCGTTTCCGATTTAGTCAAGTGGAATAACATTTAGAAGCTAGGATTCTAGCTAGGATCCTAAATCGTTTCCGATTTAGTCAAGTGGAATAACATTCAGAGAGCTAGGATCCTAGCTAGGATCCTACCTAGGAACCTAGCTAGGATAAGTGGAATAAGCGCTTTAGAAGCCTCATTTTTTCCGATTTAGGATCCTAGCTAGGAGGAGAAAGTTTATTCCGGTTAAAGTTAAAGTTAAAGCTAAGGACGCCACATTTAACTTTAACCTTAACTTTACCTTTAACTTTAACCACGCCTCTGGTGCAACGCAGCCTTACTTTCACTTTAACTTTAACCTTAACTTTGACAACAGTGCAAAATGTCAAATCTCTGGTTAAAGTTAAATATGGCGTCCAAACACCCCATAATATGCTTATACGACATCTGTCAAATTTTTCGGTTAAAGTTAAAGCTAAAAGGACGCCATATTTAACTTAACTTTAACTTTAACCACGCCTCTGGTGCAACACAGCCTTAGAAGCCACATTTTTTCCGATTTAGGATCCTAGCTAGGATCCTAGCTTTCTAAATGTTAAGGGCCCCGAGACGATCAAGCGGTTTGACTCAAACACGTAAATTTTGGTTTGACTCAAACCATTCTGATCGTTTACAAAGCTAGTTTGAACGGTTTGTCAAACATTTACGTGTTTGAAGCTCGTTTGATGAAATTTCATATTTTTGTTGTGTTTGACGCGCTGTTTGATCGTGTTCCGATACGTTTGAACAAACTTTGTACCATTCTTTGGAGTACATTATTTTTAACCGACTTAAAAAGAGGAGGTTATCAATTCGATGCGTATGTTTATTATTACATATTATTATTAATATTATTATTATTAATATGTACTTATGTAATATTTCCAGAATTGCCCAGTTTTCGTATATGTTAGTCTATATCCGCATCTGAACAAATATGCAAAATTTCAAAAGTGTATGTGTTTGTGTTCACATAATATCTTCGGAACTACAAGTCCGATTTAAATATTTTTTGTTGTACTAGGTATTTTTTAACTTGGGAGACTTCTGCAAGTTTCATCAAAATAGGTTTAGTAGTTTTTGAGATAGGGAATATTAATTCTCAATTTTGTACAAATTTTAAGTCGGTTTTATTTAAAAAAAAAACACTATATATTCGTCACAAGACGTGTACTCAACAGCGCGTATTGAACCAAACTGCGCAGTGCCGTTTGACAAACCGTTCAAACCGACATCAAACGGTTGCATCAAACACGTAAGGTTTGAATCAAACCGTTTGATCGGCCCCTTTATTCCACTTGACTTAATTTTTCAGGATCCTAGCTAGGACTTCCTAAATAGGACAAGTAGATCCTAGCTTTCTAAATGTTATTCCACTTGACTAAATTTTTTAGGATCCTAGCACGTCTTGTCCTAAATAGGACAAGACGTGGAATAAGCGCTGAAACACCACTGTAAAATATGGAGACTGTAAAACACAAAACACTTACGTCACTGCTGTAAAAGTAGATAACAAGAAGTTTATAGGCTTGACAAATGACACTGCCCCCATGTTTTAATTCCTTCTCTTGCAAGGTGCAGCTAAAAATTGTACAAAGCCAGCGCAAAGCAAATCCCCTGATCATAAACAATCTGTTACGTTCATACTATTTTCCGGCTTAAATTGCTTCCGAACAATTTTCAAATTCAATTGTCAAATTTGACAGATAAGTGAAACAAAAGATACGAATTGGCATTTACATAAAAGAGACAGACTATACAAAAGACGGGTCAATTGGCCCGTATTTAATGGCTTCACAACGCGCGCGGTAGTAACATATCTGCTTTGAGTTTTTTTATATAATATCATTGTACACTAACATGATGTACTATCACTATCCCGTAATGTTTCGCGCTAGCTCCCTTTCCCTCAACCTTCGATACTTTGCCATCTTTGACAGCCGGCACCCCCTATTTGCGGCCAGATTTAATTAGGCACACCTTTATTATAATAATAAGAGGAAAATAAGCTTCCATTTGATATATAAAATATCAATATACGTTATGGATGCAAAAACGTTTTGCAATGGTACCTGTTCACACCTGGTTACGACAGTTGCGGCCGGGTGCCTAGCGGCACACCGGATTTTTCTAAATCTCTATACTCATTGCCGTGAAATGAACCATGTTTGCTTTCAATACCCGATGAAAACATTTTATCCCGCAAACTCAATTTTTTTTAAATAATTAATAATAGTTGCGGCCACATTTGGACTAGCACCCCAGTAGAAATAGGTTCTCCTTATCATAAATATTTGTAAAAATGTGGTTTTAAGCGTGTACTCGATACCTGCACAGTTATGCAGTCGTATCTCGTGACTCGTACTAATAACTTTGACTGCATAATAAAAAGACAGATATAATGTATAATCCGTAGTGATTATATTCTCTTTGGTATAATCAAATTAATGGTAAGAAAAATATCTTTCAGCTCATATACTTATTAAAAATCAAATATTAACGGTTTGCCATATATTTAAGAAAAACCATATTAAATTATTATTCTAGTGAATAAAATGTGACTTGTTAACACTATTGTATCAATGCACGTTTATTCGTGTCATAAATGAAGTTTTAACAAGTGCAGTGAAATATTTCACGTATATTTCTGTCCCCCTGAGCCATGCTCTGGTCATTTACTCGCTATTCTTGTATATTTTATATTTTGTTGCTTTTACATATTTATAAATATAAAAGTATATTCGTGTTAAGAAGTTGATTCATTATTTATGTAATATGTCCTTATTAGTGCATGGCTACGAATAACAAAAGGTATAAAATGTAAATCTATAGTAATATTACAAAGTGGAAGTGTTTGTTTGTTTGAATGCGCCAATCTCAGAAACTACTGGTCCGATTTAAAAAATTCTTTCGTTAGATGTCTCCTTTATCGAGAAAGGTTATCAACTATAAATTATCACTCTAAGACGAATAGAAGCGAAGAAACATAGAAAAATTTAGAAAAAGCCGGGAAAATTATTTGAAGGTGCTTATCTCGCGAACTACTGAATGAATTTTTAAGTTATTTGGCACAAATGTAGAATAGACCATGACGTAAAAGAATATAAGGCTATTTTTTGCGGGAAAATGTATGGTTTCCGTAAAATTACTAATTTATGCGGGCGAGGCTGCGTGGAACGTCTAGTTAGCTAATATATTCTTGTTGACGGTTCAGTAAAAATATTGTTGACCTATTGTTGTTGTTGATAAAATATATTGTCCTCCCTCGCGTCTATGCGTGGACACATACATATAAAATAAAGTACAACCTTGCCTATAGATCCTTCAAGAGAGAGATTAATCGGGCACAGAAACAGCACGTCAATAGTATTGGTGAGAGACTCAAATGACTTCCTTTGGGAACCTGTGAATTCTGGACTCTGATGGCCTAAGCTATTGAAGGGTATTTCTGAAAGCTATCCTACCATCCCTACAAGTAGGAAATGGATCGTTGGCCGACAACTCAAAATACAAATACGATATTTTAGGTAAGCTCAATGGGATAAAAACTGCCGACCATAGCACGATGCAGGGGCATAATGTCGGATATTAGGTTACATCAGCGCTCAGTGTGAATAGCCCTGTGTGCCCTTGATATCCAAAAGTCGAGTGGGCCTGACGGAATCCCTCCAGCTATTGTGTTGAAAAAGTGTGCGCTAGTTGGCTCCGGTCTTAATGCATCGTTTTTGGTTCTCCTACTCTTCTAGCATTGTCCCGGCTTCTTCGAAGACAGCCTTACCCGATCCCCAAAAAAAGCTCATATCATAGTTTCTATCATAATATGGGCTTCCCGAGAATTTATGCAAATATGTCACAAGTTTTTTGGCAGATCAATGACATGTTACAGACCAATGGCATTTATTGCTATGCGAATGATAATACAGGTGATGCCTTATCTAGGTTTAAGTTTAGGTTTTCTTAACTTAGGTGTTATTAACAGGACGAGACAGTATTTCAGTCTGGACCAATGCTTGCAAATCTACAAGATGCAGGTTTGGCCTCGTAGAATACTGTTCTCATCTCTGGGGAGGGACCCCAAAATACCAACTAATCCCTTTGGATCGTATCCAACGAAGGGCCGCTCGAACTGACTGCTGACTGACTGCCATTATGTTTCAAATAGGCTGGACACCTTGAAATTACGCCGAGATGTAAATAGCTTCACTCTGCATCCTCAATCGGTTGTGTCACGGGGAGTGCCCTGAGAAATTGTTCGGAATCATACCTCCTGCAACTTTCCGCCATTGTTCCACGTGAAAAATATACCATCCCCATAACCTTGATGAATGGCAGTCTTCCACCGTGCTTTTTTCGCGTAATTTCCTGCCACGCACTGTAAAATTTGGAATGAACTGTCACCAGCAGTATTTCCGGCCCTATACGACCTGCAAACCTTCAAGAAGAGAGCGTATTTCCTCTTAAAAAGACCGGCAACTCACCAACAGCTCTTCTGATACACTTTACAATTATAGCTTTTCGAATAACCTTTACAAAAAGCAGAAAAGACGAGAAATTAGTAAACGGTTAATGGAATAGCTGTGATTATTACATTCAAAAGTTTACCATCTGCAGTGCGGCATTACTATTAGAAGTGGCTTGCATTTTTACAAGAATAATCGTGCAAGAGTTATAACCCAAAGGAAAAGAAAGACACGAGCGCCAGATTATTTTAACACGTTTCTTCTGGTGAACTCAAACAAACAAATAATCTGCAATAAGCGCATGTTTTATTAATAATGTGATATATGTTATTATTTTTTCCGTACAATAAAGGTCTACATTGCTATAAAATCGTTATTTTAAGTCAAAAAATTAAAAAAAAATTACATAGGTGTATCATAGGCCATACAAACGAAAAATAAAAAAAAAATTTTGGGTAAGAGCTCTTGCACGTTTATTCGTCGGGGCCAGGTGGATGCAAGTTTCGAACAAAAAAAAATTGGGTTCCAAATTTAAACGTAGCTACTAAATTAAATCGCATAATCTGTACAATTTTTAAGCACGGTCGACTGTGATTGGTTGATAAAAAATACCATAGAGAATATAAACTACATAAGAAAATAAAGGAAGAAGAAGTTTAAAACTCAAAGTTCGAAATTCATTTTGTGAAAATTATTTATTACAAAAATACAAAACTTGTAAATTAAGTGGACTAATTAATGAAAAACGAAAGGTAAGTCATTGTAAAATGTAAATGTAACCGTAAATTGATAAATTGAAGCAAAACATAACGATATCATACCATGTTCTAATACAAAGTATGTCGTAGTACTATTTGCATATTTGTACAATAATTTACAACTTTAAGGGCCTGTTTCACCGCTTCCTGATAAGGCTATCCACCACTTAATTTGACAGATGGAGTATGGAAAATCTGTCAAATAACCCTATCGGGTACCTTATCAGGAAGCGGTGAAACAGGCCATAACTATAATATTAATATGAAAAAGATAGATTATTATTTCATAGAAAATATTATAATGTATATCAGTATTCAGTATGCAGTTAATTTGGAAAATGATGAAATGTGTATGATGTGTATATTGTTTTATTGTAACAATACATAAGGTTATTAGCTATACTAAATAATTTATGTAAACTGTATGGAAATGTAGTAAATGAAAAATTTTTCATTAATTTCAGATTTTTAGGTCCACAGCACAGCTACTTTACAACATTTCAGTCTGTAAGCAATAGCTGTTACCTCGATCGCGGATTCCAAAGAGGATGTAAACTGTATGCGGATTCTAGGAAGTCTTTTGTTCTCGCGGTCGCATGCGACCGCTTGGGAACGAAAGCAGCAAAGAGATTCAAAGCAAGGAGATTTTAGGAGAAGGAAGGTATGGGATTATGAGTGGTAACTGGTACGGCCACCAAGGAAAAATCCTCTGATCAAGTGAGGTAGTATGCAGCTGGCCTGAGCCCGCGCGATAGATTTCAGCTGTCGTATACAGGGTATAAGAAAACAAAGTGTGTATGTATTATTATTATTTTTAACAAAAAATTAAAACCGACTTCCAAGGTAAAAACAATATTAACATTAATATGAACTAAAAAGTATTAAATAATTTTTGCTATCTAATAGTGCCTTTTTCCGAATTCGGCTAAACCTCAACTATTTCTGTACTCAGTCTTCATTATTTTGAAGTCGGTACCAGATAGCTGAATCTTCAGTCCTCTGACAGAATATTTGAAACTTTTGGAACTGGCACCGACTTCAAAATTATGAAGATTGAGTACAGAAATAGTTGAGGTTTAGCCGAATTCGGAAAAAGGCACTATTAGATAGCAAAAATTATTTAATACTTTTTAGTTCATATTAATGTTAATATTGTTTTTACCTTGGAAGTCGGTTTTAATTTTTTGTTAAAAATAATAATAATTTCACTCTTTTTAGTTACACTGGTAGGTAAACCTTCGCGTATATTTTACGTATCTTATTACAATTTGTTAAGAGTCACAGTTCACAAAATAATATATTATCAGTGAAGTGAACATATTGTGCTAAGTAATTTAACAATTTTAATACTTCAAACCCCAAGCGGTCACCGGCGATTGCGATAACAATAGAAAGGCTATTGTGTCTCGTTTTTCCACGATCGAAGGATCTATCAGATAAAAAACTGTATAAACTTGCATTGGATGTAGCGTAGCTACTCATCTAATACCAAAAATTATTTATTTGGCAAAACAACGTTTGCCGGGACAGCTAGTAATATAATATTATCATAATTATTGACAGCTGTTCTTGTAATCAAGAATTCAATTTCAAATCCATTCAAATCGATACTTAGTGCGCCATCTATCGATTAATAAGTATAACTAATTAAAAAGACACTTATTGACTTTGTTTTGTTTAAATGCTCTTTTTAAAATAACTTTATTTTAATTCTATATTTTGTCTATTAAAATTTTATAAAGTAGTTAGTAAAGTATTCGATCTGTATATAAAGTAGTAAAGTATATTCGATCTTCCGCCACTCGCCGCGCGGCGGCGCCGCGATACCGTCGCCTCCGCGGTGCTGACCGCCGTCTATATTTAAACAAAGTGTTGTTATACAGTATAAAATTATTATTATTATTAGTATATCCACACCTATGCCTTGTACTATTATCTATTCTGTGCCATGAGACATTGGTGACCTTAACACGACGTGGTAATGATGAAGACGATGATGATGATGATGATTATGATGATGAATATGAGTTGCATAGTAGCATATGCTTTCTGTTCTTAAAACAACGCCGAAACTCCCAAACGTGTATCTATAAGGAGTCAGGAGTTCTCTCAGCATCTTCGAAACCATGGTATACCTTGACCCAATATTTGACTTTTTGGTAGCATATTCTTAGTACACTTCACATAAAACCAAAATCACCATATGTTTCCATATAAATTTCGAGGAGTTCCCTCGATTACTCCTGGATCCCATCATCAGGTCACCACTTTGTGAACATGGTACCAAATTGGAGTAAAACCAAATACAACAAAGCAAAAATTTCGAAAATCGGTTCACAAACGGCGGAGTAATCGTTGAACATACAAAAATAAAAAATAAAAAAAAAATAAAAAAAAAAAAAATATCCACAGCCGAACATATAACCTCCTCGTTTTTTGGAAGTCGGTTAATAAAGGTGCGGTCCACTGGATCGGAATCGGAGCGTAGGTACGCAGTGGACGGATTTGTTGCTTTGTATGTATGGTACTGACTACTATGAACTGCACTAGAAGTACTGGAACGTCATTCTGCACCTGACAAGTATATGACGACACGACGTGCCATCCGCACCGTACGTCCCGATTCCGACCTGGTGGACGCGCAGCTTTAATCCCCTCCCTATATAGAGTTTACTGGATAAGTGTATAAGCCAATCAAGTAGTTAGTAGAGTAGCATATACAGCTATTCTATTATATTTATAAATAAAATACAGAAAACTGTACTGTAATATTATAATATTTAATAATAGAAATCAACAAAAGCTTGTGGATTAAATCTGTTTTATTGTTTAATTTACCTTATTAGCCTATTTATTAAGTTATGTACAATATTTTTATTGAAATAAAACATTTATTTGAGCTCATTTCTTTTTATTTTTATTTTTTTTAATTTTCGGTATGTTTAGAGTGAAAGGTTTTGCACTTAAAAATTTTAACTTCAGTTTCAAATTAAAAAAATAACGGATGTTAATTTTTTTTCTTCTAAGTCCGATCTCTTGTTACGTAGTATACAGTTTACATCCTCTTTGGTCGGGGCCATCGATATTATAGTTAAGTGGAGTTTTTGTTTTGCAGGGAGACTCCGGGGGCCCACTGGAAATACAATCCTCGGACAAATACTATAGGCTAGTGGGCGTGACCTCCTTTGGCATCGGCTACGGGACGTCCAAGCCGGGAGTGTACACCAAAATATACCCCTACTTGGACTGGGTCAATGGATAGAGCGAGAGGTGTGGCCCGATGAGAATTACAAAAACATGCAATAAGATAGATTATCTATACTTATTATAAAACAAAGTTACTTTTTTTCCCTCATGTCCCTTTGTTCCCTTTAATCTTTAAAACTACCTAACGGATTTTGAGAATTCTTTCAGTGTTAGATAGCCCATTTATCGAGGATGGTTATAGGCTATATTTTATCACGTTAAGACTAATAGGAGCGAAGAAATAGAGGAAAATGTGTAAAAAACGGGTAAAATTATTTGAAAGGCCTAACTTGAACGCGCTAATCTCTGCAACTACTGGTCTGATTCGAATAATTCTTTCAGTGTTAAATAGCCCACTTATTGAGGAAGACTATAGGCTATATTTTATAATACTAAGTCTAATAGAAGAATGTGGGAAAAAACGGGGGAAATTATTTGAAAGGGCTTAATCTCTTGAACTACTGGAGCAATTTTATGTTAATTGGCACATATTATAAGAAGTAGACAACGTGAAGGATCATAGGCTCTCGATTTTAATTTTTTTTTTTTCAGTGGCTATATATTTTATACCCGTGCGACGCCGGGGCGGGTCGCTAGTATATTTATAAAACAAACATTTTTTTACAACGAAAACAACATTTTTTTACAAAGAAACAATAATTGAATCTTATAAAACACTAATTTAATAAAAAATTTAAAACCTCGTACCCACTAGGCCACATTTGGCGAGTGGCATATATATGCCAATGCCATATATACCTACAATGTTGAGCAACGTATGCGACATGTCACATGTCGCATACGTTGCTCAACATTGTTGAAAGACAAATAACTTTGTGTAGCTATACGTTGTCTGTCCATGCTTACCAGTCCGAAACATGTCGCTAGACTAGAGGAACTAGTGTTAGGCTGCGTTTCCATTGAAGCGGAGCGGAGCTTAGCGGTGCCGAATTGACCAATCACCATGCTCGAAAGCGTCATTCCGCTGGAATAGCAGGATTGGTCAATTCGGGCACCGCTAAGCTCCGCTCCGCTTCAGTGGAAACGCAGCCTTAATTTCGTTAAACTACATTAACTGCATGTTGCTGACATGTAGAAGGTCACGTGACACGTGTTGCGCGCCAAATACTGTCTAGTCTCAATACGAAGCTGTCATAATAATAAAACTATGTTGATACAAAACATGTTGATATAGTAGCACGCAATTAAACCCCGTCCATAGCCATTAATTAATAAGTAATAAGCATGTTGTCTAGTGTTAAAAAGCACAGTTTAACCATTGAATAGATGGCTGACCTGTATCATTTGGTCGTGTTATGTCAATTCAATGTCGGTTGTTATGTTTTATCTGGGTTTGACACAACGCGACCAAACTACGTAGGTCCGGGGTCTGCCTAATATTTTGAAATGTTGATAAATCATAGCCGGCCCCTAGACGATCAATTATATTGATTATTGTCAATATCACGCTTCAATTTTATTGAACAGTTAATATTTGACAATTGGATTGAAGGCGCGCGATGTTCAATATCAACCCTAGACGGTCAATAATATTACGCAATACGTGATATTGCGCAATAAAATTGCTCGTCTAGGGGCCCGCTAAGGGACTTATCAGACAGAGAGCGGTTCAAGCGTCCTGCGTTCGCATTCTACGTTCGAGCAGCTAGGCTCAGTCAGTTACCCAGGAGCTATTCTGACGCTGTCAGATCGCCACCTGTGTGAGTATATCTATGTAACGTAATACAACACAAAGAACGCAAAACTGACCGCTTGAACGCTCGACCGCGTGACCGCTCTCTGTCTGATATGTCCATAAAAGAATTAGTTATTTAAGTTGACACCATTAAAATTATAACCAAATATAAAATATTTTTAAACTTTTTCTCGCAAAACGATGTATGACGTCACGGCATGCTACTGTTATATTATTGTCCGCACCGTGACCTCAAAGCCCGATATATTATTATATATCGTTTTATTACTTTTTATTAATTTAGAGTTTAGACTGTTGATAAATTTTTTAGGTTTACAAAATATGTAGTTTTGTAGTCAACATGATTATTCTAATTGTTTGTTTAATTTAGGTATTTTGCAAAATAGTAATATTTTTAATACGGTGCTTTAACACAACTACAATATCTGCTAATTCTAAAAGTCTCATATATATGATGTTTTAGGTCTAAATATATATTTTTTTATTAATTATGATAAAACGTACGTCCGTTAGAAATATCTTCGTCGCTCGCCATTCGCATTCTAATTAAAGACTAACACACGCAAAAATCTACTTTTCCTTGAAACTTGACTTACACATAAAGAATCAAGTTTTGTGTAAGACGCGGAGCGGAGCTTAGCGGTGCCGAATTGACTTCGCTCCGCTTCACTGTCATTCCGCTGGAATAGCATGATTGGTCAATTCGGGCACCGCTAAGCTCCGCCCCGCTTCAGTGAAAATGCACCCTAAAAGTAGTATTTCATTTTGCTATTTTACATCTAAAAATTAAAACCACCTGAACATTTCAAATTTCGCGATTCAATAATTTGTTAAAATTTGATGTCACTAACTTCTGTCACACCATGTCACACTTCGTCGACCCCATTTTGAAGTAGAGCTTGTCTAATTTGAAATGACGCGCCCCACCACTTCAAAGTTGATATAAATGAAACATTTTTGTACTGTGAATACGAGGGAGGGGCGCGTCATTCCCATTCCATGCGGCAATAAAAACTACACTTATTACCCAGGTGCGGGGACGATTTTCGTCGTGACGCCGATGGGCGTCTTCCGCACCTCAAAGGGTAACAATAAGACGCCGATCGGCGTTTTCAGCACACTAATAAGAAATTAATCATTATTACGTTAAATTCATTGGAAAATCTTCAGTTACGTCAAACGTGTGGTGTGTTCAAGAGCGTATTTGGCGTAAAAATTAATCTTACGGCATAAATTATTATTTGTGTGCAGTTATTGGCCTTCAATTGTTATATGGTGAAAATTGGTTGAATATGGCGAGAAATGGTAAGTAAATTGTATTAATTAAATAAATTATGCCCCCTTTCGACTAACATCTCATATATTTTAGTTTTTAGTGATAATAATAGCAAAATTATCAGTATAAATTAATAACAAATTAATAACAGGGGTGGCAAACCTTTTCGTAATTTCCGTAAGCGCATTATGCATATTTTCAAGAATATTTTTAATAAGTAACCTGAAAATAAACTATGATAACATTATGATATTTTTTTTGGAGATTTGAGATAGTAGGGAATATATATGCATATTTTTTTGTTTCTATCTTTTATAAACATATCGTATAACATCATCATATTAATTAATTTAGAGATAATTTTATTATTTACTTACCTACATATATAATTTTTTTTGTTACAACTTTGTTAAAATCAAAAAAAAATCAAAATCAAAATTGTTTTATTTTGATTTGGTTAATGGGATATACATGGGATATACAAATGGGATTGTACCTGTGTGTACTAAATTATTCTTAGTAGAGCTGTAGCAAACCGTATGTATTTCGGTACTGAGTAACGGGTACGCCATCTAGTACCGAGTAACGACACGTTACTCACGAATGCGTTTCGTTACTCGAATTTTTCGTAGTTGCCATATATTTTTTATTTAATTTTTTTTTTATTAAAATGTCGCGACGAGCATATCGCATACCAGCTGATGATAAGCATTAACGCTTGCAGTATTCTAGGTTTAATTTAATTTCTCCGGGTTCCCTAGAACATTTTGAGCCCGTGGTATTTCTCCGGTCGCGCCGGCCCATTCGTGCCGAAGCATGGCTCTCCCACGGTAGAAAATTTTTATATACTTACCCAGTGGCGGGGCAAGACCTAAATTTGATGTGGGCAAGATTATATCTTGCGAGGCACCCTAAAATATATTTTGCGAGGCCCCTGATGGATGACGCAAGAGGACTGATTTGTTGAGAGAAATAATTTTTGATAAGTACTTTTATTTATGAATATTTGGGTATCCAAACTCATAAATTCTTAAAAAAACCTCTCGGTCCTAGGGGCGCGAGGCCCCTTAGAGCGCGAGGCCGTGGGCGGTCGCCCACGTCGCCTACGCCTTGCGCCGCCTCTGTACTTACCCCAAAATCAATTAAATAATTATATTTATTTAATTGATTTTGGGGTAATTTGAATAACATGGCAACACAAGCCCGGGCACCACATACATAAAACCTGCTTCACGCGCGTTGTTTGAAGCAATCTGAATTAGAATGTAGATAATAATATTATTATAGATGTTTATGGTATTACAGTTGGCTGAAAAGTTGAAGAAAAATTTATTAAAACCAAAGGTTGTCAATAGCTGGAAAACGCCTTTAGGCGTCTTCCGCATCTAAAAAGGAATTGGCCATTTTGCAGAAAGTTGAATTTATTGAAACGGCGTGCATTACATTATTGTATTTTCAAAATTTGAGCATATATTGCACGTATAAACTTTTATAATTTGTTTTAGCCAAAATATAAGCTACTAAAAAAAGACGCCGATGGGCGTATGCCGCATCTGAATGTGACGTCCAAAGACGCCGATGGGCGTCCGCCGCAGCGAATGGGTTAAGTTAGACAAGCTCTACTGCTAAAATATTAACAATATTAAAAACTAAAGGCGAGACCGCACAAGATGACAATAAACGTTTTGTCATGTATAACGATACGCTACAGCCGAGCGACACGTCACGGCCAATAGTCTTCGTATGAAATCGCGTTAACTGGCACTACGCCGCAGCGACACTACACGACACGAACCGTCATTTCTATGGAACGTGAAGTTTCGCGTCTCCGTTGCAGCAGTGTCGCCAAGTGTGGTCACACCTTTAGGCTTTATACAGGTGTAACAAAACTTAGTGATAATTTAGGGGGTGTGTATGTGCTCCTTGTAGAGAGTTCACTGTTCAAGTAGCAGCGCTGAAAGACTAAATTTTTTTGTGATTTTGCAAGGGCCCCAGCGTCGTGGATTTCTCCATATACTTAAAAGTGAAATAAAAATTTGCTCTTTCAGAGCTACTCTTTTTACAGTGAACTCTATAGGTACACGGGACTCATACACACCCTAAAGTATTATCACTTTGTTTCGTTACAATAATCAATAGTACTGTAATATCTGTGATCTGCAAAATGCAAACGGTGGGCGTCGGAGACACTTTTGTCGACCGTACACGCGGACTCTTATTACTATATTATCACAATAATGAATCAATATATTTTAACGATAAAAAAAAATAATTATTTCTTCATGTTTATAAAATCTTCTTATTTTAAACAAAACAATGTGATACAGCCTTCTAAAAATAAAATTTATTAAATCAAACTGAAATATAAAGATAAACAACAAATAAGCGGTTATTGGTTATATCTGGTCATGGGAATTATCACGATAATGTTTTCATTGTCTATGCTCTGCAGATGGTATGCTCTGATTCAATTTTCTTTATCAATCCGCCAAAGTAAGTATTCCGACTATTATTATTAAATATCTTATGTAGTCGAGAACTGAAACCTCAACACTTTAACTAAACACTTTACGTAAAAATGGTACACGGTATCAGATTAGATAGGTCGCCAATATGAAAGTAATTTTGAGCAACTCGTGGTATCAAACGTTTTGCGCAATACGTCCAAAACATTATTAAAAATTGATTCGTTGGCAAGATGGCGGACCTAAATCATTTGGTCGGATCGCTTCAATTGCATTTTAGTCGGGAATCGGGACTCGGGAGTCGCGGTTGTGATCTGTCTTCTAAATTCGATAAAGCGACTAAATTACGTAGGTCCACCTGCCTACGAATCAACTTCTAATAGTAACTCAGGTACCCATCACTCGCGTCTACTAGTCGATAAAATTCAAATCAAAATTGGCCATGTTGTTCGCCTGCTCGGAGTAGGCGGCGAACCGCGAGCCGTCCATTTCGCCGGCGTGGCGGTTGGTGGGCAGCAGCGCGTGGCTCCGCCCCCCGATCTTCTCCTTGCACTCGGGGCACGTGCCCACCTGCGTGGCGCCGCCGCACTCGCCTATACAGTAGTAGTGGCCGTTGGGGCACTTGTACCAGTGACCGGGGCCTAGGCCGATCGCCCGGACTATCATCTCCCTCTCCTTCACCGGGTTATAGCTCGTCTTGGTCGCCTCCCCCAGAGCTTTGAGAGCTCTCTCGGCCCTCTCGTGGTCGAATACGGTCCGGCCGAGGACTCTCAGCTTGGCCTCCCGCTCGGCCTCGACCACCGTGGGGTCGGTCCTCACGCTCATGAAGGCGGGATCGTCGAACGCCCGCGACAGGTTGATCATTGCGTTGACGCGTTTCAGTTCGTTGTGATAGTCCTGCTGCTGTTGCACGCTCAGCTTTTCCACGTTCTGGCAGAGGTAGCGGCTCAGCATTTCGACTTGCGTCCTCATCGCGGCGTCGAACTGCGTCCGCACGGTCTCAGTTCTCGGTCTGTTCGCCTCGTAGTCGCGGCAGTGGTCGACCAGCAACTTTATCGCGTTCGAACTGGTCCTGTACATCTGCAGCTGGAGATTATCGCATCTCATGTTTTTTCTCACTGTCAATGCCAGTCTTAGACAGGTTTTCAAGACTAAATCTGAAACAGATTATTATACGTGTAGCTGTGTAGCACGGCTCGGCCTGGGAAATAAATTTAGCTCAGCATATTTTATATTATTCATTTGAGTCTGATAAAAATACGTTAAGTTTTTTCTTTATTTTGAACTGAACTTAACATTCTAAATGTTACGTGTACCTTTTAAGAACGCTAGGGGCGAATGGCGAATTTCTTTGTAGAAATCCAGTAAGTCCTTTAGTAGTTCAACTCTCTTTTGATCTATTTCCTTTTGATTCCCGTAAATTTTTCTTTTGACGGGGTTAATGCTCTGCTCGAACATTTGACTTATCGTGTTCTTGTATCGGTGGGTGTTGATTATTGCCCTCCTGCAGAACGGGCATTTCCGTACTCCTATAGTCTCCTGGTCACCGTTCATTAGATTTTCCATATCCTCAGAGTGCAAAACGTGGCCACAGTCTTCTATGAGAACGAATCTAAAAAAAAAAATCAGTGTTAATATTATATTAATACATACATATAGGTACCTATATAAAAAGCCGGGAGGCAAAATCCGGATATGAAGAAATTTATATTGCGAGGAGTTGTGAGCTCATCATCCACTAAACTGCATCATAAGATTTATAATTTACATAAAATAAATTTGATTTTAAATAACGTTATACGATTATAAAAAAAAAGACGACTAGTCAAAATTTTGTAAGTGCGTTGTGCGCAGATCAAATCAGAAATATTACATAGTTGACGAATCTTCGGGTAGTTTATAAGCATCAACAAATCGGACACTAACCACCTCAGTGGTTGGAAAGCCCGACGTTTCGGCTAAACGTTGGGAATAAGGCTCGACAAACCCCGAGCTCAAAACAACGAACGTTTTACGTACATGGCATGAGAAACATACACCTTAGTCTACGAATACTCGCTTACACAGGAAATTCGTGGCACCGACCATCACATCATACACTTACAGCATTGGGTCGGGGACGGTACGCTAATGCGTCACACATCACAATAGATCCTCGGGGATCGTCACGTCAGGGTTTAAGGGGCCATCCATAAAGTATTTCACACTTAATCGACCAAACCGTCGACGAAGTGCGACGCTGGTGTGACAAAGAGGGGGGAGGGGTGCTAAGTTTTGTGACATCACATTTTTATTAAATTTAATAAATTGAATAGCGAAGTTTATAATATTGAAGTGGTTTTAATTTCTACATGTACAATTGTAAATTTGTGATGTCACACTAAGGATGGTGGATGGATGGAGGATGGGGGGTCTCACAAATGTGACCACATGTGAGGAGGGGGGACAAAAATCATGAAAATCGTGTGACGTACTTTATGGATAGTCCTTTACCTGCCTTCGGAAAAATACGTACATGGCGTCGTCGTCGAATTCGTCGCCCAAAAAGTCTCTGGGGAAGTCGTCGGGTTTGCATATCTTGCAGACGGGGGGGCAGGGCTCGCCGCAGAAGCCGCGGCAGGCGTGGCCGCACGCCAGGCGCACCACACACCGCTCCGTGCACGGCGCGCGCTTGCACGCCTGCCCGCACCGCCCCGTGCACCGTCCGTGGACGCACGCACGACCGCACTTCTCCTATATAATGTCACACAGACGGATCGCATTTCAACTGCAATCCAACCGCAAATTGCAGTTCAAGTGCAGTTTGAATGCAGTTGCCATGACTGCAGTACGACTACAATAGAACTGCAAACCAAACGCTCAGTCGGATTGCAGTTCAGTTGCAGTCTGCGTGCAGTCGTGTTAACTGTTTGGTTTGCAGTTTTATTGCAGTCGTATTGCAGTCGTGTCAACTGCATTCAAACTGCACTTGAACTGCAATTTGCGGTTGGATTGCAGTTGAAATGCGGTCCGTCTGTGTAATTGGGGATTGTCCATTTTTTTTTAATTTTGCTCATTACAAAAACATTTCGAGGAATAAGGTCAGTGATCGTTTTTCTGTATATAAACGAAAAAAATACCCATTAGTTACTTATATTTTTGAACAAATATGTTTAACCTTAGTTTGACCTTCAATGGCGTTAAATTTGCAATAAATTCGACCAACATTACGTTTCGAATTTTTGGTAAGCTTCTCGTATCAGCTTTCACATAATGAGAACTTGCATTTGACGAACCAGCCATTATAAATAAGATTGATAGGAAAAAAAACATACTGCAGAGGTCAATTGGCCGCCGATGATGACGTCAGAGCGAAACTTTAAAAATTTATTGAGAAAAAACTAGCCAATGAATTTCAAAATTATTGAATTTATATTCTTAAAATACCCTATTTTAACGAAAAAAAATATAAAAAGTACATGTGATTTTTTTTGGACAATGCCCATTCTTGTATATTTATTTATTTATACCGTCGATCACGGAAGCGGAACGAATTCGATTAATATCGAATTCGTTATTAATCGAATTCGTTGTACGAATAGGATTTCGAGGACAAAAAAATTAATCTAGCTAGGTTTCATTTTCAAAAAATGTTGTTTAAAATTATATAATTGCAAATTGCAAAAACTTAAAAAACTTTGATTATAATTATAATTGCAACTTGCAAATATAATCCAAGTCTTACTTAAAGAGGCCAGGTACACTTGGAATTTCTCATACATACGTAATTCCAAAATCATTTTCTCATACGAAAATGTTTAACATGTTTGAGTTGTTTTTCAGTTTAAAATAGTAATTACCTAGGTTCCTGCACAAAAATTTACTTCAAAATATTTAAACACAAAAAAATTTTTTTTTGCTTATAAATTTTTTTTTAGTAAAGGGGTATGAAGATTTTTGTATGGAGCCTGGCCGACCAACATGTGCGCCAGTCTGTAACACGCCGTCGCGAGTTTCTCATTAGGTATGTAGTTGATAAAAATTATTGTTTGACCTAGATTGCACTTTGTCATCACGGGACGGCGTGTTACAGAGTTGCTACTGTTTCATAGAAGAGAAACCACTTGGTTTAACCATGCCTTAGAGTTGCAATATCTAAAATATTTATTTCCAATGGTAAAAATTTGGCAGCTCATATATTCGAAATGTGACACTACGCGGTTTTGTCCAAGATTATTTTTTGTTCGTATTGATGTTAGCTATCCATTTTTCAAAGAATTATTCGTGAACGCGATTTAAAAAAAACAAAATGGCGGACAAGTAGGTCGGCCAAAATCTTCGTACCCCTTTAAAAAAATTTACTAAAAAATATTTACACACTAAAAAATATAGAGGACTAGCTGTTGCCCGCGACTTCGTCCGCGTTAACATAGTATAATAACGGAGATGGTTAGTTTTCTCCTTTTTAAGACGTCCCTTATATTAATCAAATGACACTCGAGAACGTCTACGCCAACGTCATAGTTACTTTATGCATACACAGTCTCAGCCCGATCGGTCTAAAATTGACAAAAAATCATGCAAAATTTCATCCCCTATTTTACCCCCTTAGGGGTGACATTTTTTAAATTTCTTTCTTATGAGATGCCTACGCCATAGTAGCTTTATGCATGAAAAGTTTCAGACCGATCGGTTAAAATTTACAAAGTTTCATACAAACTTTCAACCCCCATTTCACCCCCTTAGGGGTAGAATTTTCAAAAACGTTCAAATACGTATTTATTCATTTTAAATCAGTAGCCAAAAATTATAGTATCATGTTTCTAACTCAAGATATAACGGACTTTCATTCAAACTTTCAACCCCAATTTCACCCCCTTGGGGGTAGAATTTCCGAAAACGCTTAAATACATATTTATTCATTTTTATTCAATACCCCAAAAATAAAGTTTCATGTTTCTAACTTAAGAAATGACGGACTTTCACTCAAACTTTCAACCCCAATTTCACCCTCTTGGGGGTAGAATTTCCAAAAACGCTTAAATACGTATTTATTCATTTTTATTCAGTAGCCCAAAACTAAAGTTTCATGTTTCTAACTTAAGAAATGACGAACTTTCATACAAACTTTCAACCCTTATTTCACCCCCTTTGGGTTAAAATTTCCAAAATTCCTTCCTTAGTAGATGTTCACTTTACAAAACAATCCTTCTCACCAAATTTCGTGGCTGTAACTTTAACAGTTTTTGCTCAGCGATGATGAATCAGTCAGTCAGTCAGTCAGTCAGGACATGTAATTTTATAAGTATAGATTACATTTCATAAATTTTTACGCCAATAAAGACATACTTTCCGCACACTTGTTTTTTGTGCAGGAACTTAGGTTACTACTATTTTAAGCTGAAAAATAAGTACTTTCATACTAATACTAATATTATAAGTGCGAAAGTTGCACTTCATCCGTTTAAATATCTTGTAGAAAAAACATCATGTTTCCAAAGGAAGCTCACAAGAATATTCGTATTTTTACGCGATATTCGAATTCCACGCGAGCCAGCGTTGAATGACTTCGCACGCACACATACTCACGCTGCCGTGCGGGGCGTGCGGAGCGCGCTAAACCTCGCAATAGAGACAGCGATATATAAAACTAGTAGTGGCGCTAGTGTTGAATTTGATTTGAGCGGCCGTATAGCCCGTGCTCATAACTCTTACAAGTTACAACCTAATTATTTCATTGAATTAAAAAAATATATAAAACGGTCCATTCACTATTCTGCATTGCAGTCCTGCTGCAGTCCGCCGTGCAGGCCTGCAACACCATTCACTATCCTACGTGCAGTCCGCCGGCTTATGCAGGATAGTGAATGGTGTTGCAGGCCTGCACGGCGGACTGCAGCAGGACTGAAATGCAGGATAGTGA
This sequence comes from Polyommatus icarus, assembly GCA_937595015.1. Lineage (NCBI taxonomy): Eukaryota > Metazoa > Arthropoda > Insecta > Lepidoptera > Lycaenidae > Polyommatus > Polyommatus icarus. The sequence continues at coordinate 5,430,218 of OW569329.1, read as the reverse complement.
ATGGGGCCTTTAAGAAATATACGACGCCACTCCATGCCTTGTCCTACCGGCGAAGTTCGGTCATAAAATTTTATTGCTTTTTGTAGACTACTTTGTGAAATCAACTTTAACTGTGAATAAGGTTCAATTTGTAAAAAAACTGTTTATAGTTTGACTATAAGTACTTATTATAGTATTTGGCGACAGTTTTGAGTCTTACTTTTGTTTGCAACTGTGCATCTTGGGATTTTTGTATATCAAAGCCATAACCGCTTAATTTTGCTCGGTTAAAGTTGATGGGCGTTTGCACACTGCACGATAACGATAACGACACGACACGATACCACAGAATAGAGGGCCACCGCACATATTATACAATTTCAAGTTGGCCGACTATCGTACAAACTGACTATCGTACTAATTCTAATATGCTGTCACCTTTCTTTTCGCTTTCATTTTATTAGTGCCACAATAAAAGCGTGCTTTTTACGCATTTTAACACGCACGTCGCTAGGCTAGCAACACCGTTACCAACTAAATCTAAAAGTCTGCGGCTGGCAGCGTACACGATGAAGTTGTCCAATTAAATTGTGACACTACGCAACTTAGTTTGTACGATAGTCGGCCAACTTGAAATTGTATTATATGTGCGGTGGCCCTTATCTATTCTGTGGTATCGTGTCGTGTCGTTACCGTCGCAGTGTAAAAAAAGGCCCAATGTTAAATTTGACACAAGGCTCACGGTGTTATCTTATGAAATTATTTTTTCCTGTCTATTTGTATGGATAGTTAATTTTTAGAGTTCCGTATTTATACTCTCATCCAGAATTAACTTTAACAAAATATGTGACTTGAATATTTGTCAAGTCCTATGGTTATAGTTATTGCTAAAATTAACCTTAACTGTAACTATAAGAACGCCTATGGTGCAACCCACCCTAAGTGTTACCAAGAGGTTTTCTGATGAATTTATATCCTCACCTTGCACGAGGAGCACGGAGCCCCGCAGATCTTCGTACACTTGGAGTGCACACATCGGACGTCGCACGGCCGCCTACAGGGCGGGCACACTTTGCTGCAGGGTTCCGGACATCTGAAATGTTTATCAATCATTTATTTGAATACTCGTATCAAAAGATACCCCAAAGACTTATTTTTGTAACAGCCTGTATAAAAGTGTTAGTGTTCGCGTTCTCCGAAACGGCTGGACCGATTGTGTTGAAATGTTGTGTCTGTTTATAATAATAATATCTATGGAGTATGGACGCTTCACACCACGTCAGTCTGGCCATGTGCTAAGTACCTGAAGGACTTGTGCTACAGGTACCAGACAACGGAAATATATTTAATACTTTAATACACATCCATGACCCAGGACCATTAAACATTTTTTTTGTTCCGTCGGGGGGTGTAGAACCCGCGACCTCCGGCATGAGCGCTGAGGCGCTCAACCACTGACCCACAGAGGTCGTCAAGTCTAAAATCGGTCCAGCGGTTAAAGAATGAAGAGTGAACAAACTAGTAAGTAGTAACTATACTGTACTCGGCGAAACATGGCGGTAGCGGTCATTGACTCCCTGTCAAAAACTTGTCATTTTCTATACAAAGCCGCGATTGACAACATCTGACACTTCATTGTCAGTCGCGGTGTAAGATGAACGCAGATTTGGCCGCACCACACCCACCGCAGTCGCCGCATTTCGAATTCTTTATATGAAGTTATAGGCAAGCTCGCATACCTACCCGCGCCGCAGTCTTCGCAACTTGCGTGCGGCCAAATCTGCGTTCACCTTTATATAGAAAATGACAAGTTTTTGACAGGGAGTCAATGACCGCTACCGCCATGTTTCGCCGAGTACAGTATAGTAACTAGTATGGATTTGAATATGAATGTTGTTGCACTGACGTGTGTCCACAGAAGTTGTCGCGGCCGCAGGGTTGCGCGCAGGGCACGTGTAGGCGGCCCTGCTGGCAGCGGCCGCAGTTGCCGGCGCACGTGTGCCCGCACTGCAGCGGCGCGCCGCACGGTGCGTTACAGTATTGCAGCAGCGATTCGCCCTCCGTACCTGACGTTGTACCATATAACTCCATAACCATTATTAGTACTCTTAACATATTTAGTATGAGATCGTTGAATAACAATTATTTTAGTTTTTAACTAGAAATTATAAATAAAAAACATTTAGAAGTATACTTCTTCTAGGTATTTTTGTTAAAACAAAACAGTCGACATATTTACATAAACACACATTATTATTATTATTATTTTTTTATTCTTTATATATAGGCCTTTCATCATAAGATTAAGTCGGCCTTACACACACATTATTATTTTTAAAAAATTTCGGTATCTCTATCAAAATCTCAACTTCGATTTTTTTACGATTATTCACTTTGCATTCGGAAGTATAAAAAGTTCACACAATGTAAACGTCTCTTTACGTGATCCCGTTCGTGACTTTCATGTCCAGCCTTTACGTTACTACCGCGATGGTAACGAACATGAGGTAACGAAATCGAGAACTTCTTATACAAAAGTCAAAACTATCAAACTACAATTGCTGACGTTTATCACAAAGATTTTCACATTTAAGTAATCTTAAATAGTTATTTAATGTTTTAGACATGAAATCTGCATAGCATACGTTTAAATAACATCTAAAAACAAATAAATTTAGTCACCGGACAGTGTCTGTAAATACACGACCTCCCACCAAACGCCGAAAATGAAACCGGTTTTTTAAATAAAACGGCTGATTTAATCATAGACAAATGTTTTTCTTTTTTGGGTCTTACTGTGATGTTGCCATTTAAATAAAAAAATAAATACCACATGGAACAAAAAATATACAAAATTTCACGAAATATGCGGTAACGGAATCCGGACATGTCCGGTAAGTCCATATGCCGGGGACAACTTTAAAAATTACTTATTTAGTAGAAATTCTGCCTCTAGCAATATAATTTACTTAAAAAAGTATTAAGACCCCGCCAAATTTAAAATTATAACCAGAGCTTTGCCAGTGAAATAACTCATTTTCTCACAAATCGCTGTTAAATAGCGGATTTTTTTGACAGTACTAAAAACAAAATTGTGATTTTTCAAACTCGATTATTTATAATTAAATATAGGTTAAGGCGTAAAATTTTAACAAATATGACTTGCCAATTTCATATAAAATCAAATAATATGATATATTTTTTTAGTAAAACTTATCAAAGTTGCACAGCAGTACGATATAACCTGGGGACATGTGGAAACTAGAAAGGTCCAATGTACCATCGAGGAAATTGATCCCTATGCATTTGAGAGACCAACGTCATTTGGTCGATCATGTCAATTCAATGTTAATTGTGATCTGTCGGCTGGGTTTGACGTAATGCGACCAAACTACGCAGGTCCCCGATCTGCATAGTAATCAACTTCCCTGATAGTACAACTTTTGTATACGGGTCGAATTGATAACCTCCTTTTTTTGAAGTCGGCTAAAAATAGCAGTAGCACTTAGCAGAGCTTAATTATGAAGGCTATAATTAATATTTAAACTAGGCAGTTCTGGAAATATTACATACCTACATACGCGTCGAATTGATAACCTCCTTTTTTTGAAGTCGGTTAAAAATAGCATATATTGTGCAATATCTAGAGCGTGGGTGGCCTAGTAGGATCTCAAGTATTTACATAATATGGATGCTCATAAGGTAAAGGAAAACATCGTAAGGAAACCCGCACAGTAGTTAAGTCCCAGACGTATTGAGTTATTCCTCTCGACTATACTCCACTCGGGCTAGCTTGTCGCTAGCGGTCATTGACTCCCTGTCAAAAACTTGTCATTTTCCATATAAACCGCGATTGACAATGAAGTGTCAGATATTGTCAATCGTGGTTTTATATGGAAAATGACAAGTTTTTGACAGGAAGTCAATGACCGCTAGCGACAAGCTAGCCCGAGTGGAGTATAGACTATGTTGCAAGAATGCCGTATGTGCTTGAGCACCCATACGAATATTCAAAAATTCTCAGGCACTACAGTATTTGAAGTGGTTACTCTCGGAAATTAACTTCTCTCGGCGTCATTTTTGGAACACGCGCACGTAAAACCTATTGCACATGTCAAAATCATTTCAAGTAAGTTTGTGCTGAACTCGTTAATGACATAAAATAATGGAAAAAGGCATGAAAAACAATAGCCGAGTATCCTCCTCCTCCGAGAATATCCTCCTTTTTTCCTGAGTCGGTTAATAAGTCACCTGTAAGTTTCCTTGCCACGGCGCAGGGCGGGGTCACGTTGTGTCCGCAGGGGGCGGGGACAGCGGCGGCGGCGGGCACGGCGCACGCGTCCGCGTCGCACGCCTTCCTACACGCCCGCTCGCACGCGTGTCCGCAGCTCAACACGCGCTCGCACCGCGCCGAATTACAGTGCTCGCGCGTCGCCTCCAACGCGCACTTTATTCTCACGCTGTGCTGGCACTCGGCGACGACTTTGTTTACCTGTCGCGGGAGATATTACGTTTTTATAGTAAACCAGATGACGCCCGCAACTCCTTTGCGCCAAAATTCGTTTATCGCGCGGGAACCGTACATTTTCCGGGATAAAAAGTATCCTTTGTCCTTTCCCGGGACTCGAAATATCTACACACCAAATTGCAGCCAAATCGGCACAGCGGTTTGGGCGTGAAGAGGTAACAGACAGACAGATAGACAGACACACTTTCACATTTATAATATTAGTAATTAGTATGGATGCTACCTTTCTATAGGCCTCCTTGTGGGCTGCATATTCGTAGGACATTGGAATTTGTTACGTGAATCTATTATAAACTCGCTTCTGTTTTGAGTTACACAGCGAAAACTGATTATTATTATTGTTCGCAAACTACGTTTATACATTATACTTTGCAGATGTTTAAAAGTTAAAACCATTTCTAGAAAATTAAAAACTATTATCATTAAATTGATACGTACCATCTGATCGCAATCTCCGCACGGCTCCCAACATTTCTTTTTGCAGAAGTGGCCGCACGGTAACTCTCGAGTACATTTTTTCATGCAGCGCTTCTTGTCGATATCTTTAGAGCAGGGTACTTCTTCCTTGTGCGTGCACGTACTTCTTCTCTTTTTCACCTGCAGCGACAGTAATCACTTTAAATTGCAAAATGTCTGTCACCACATCATGGTGTCTCAAAAAATAAGTACTTATTCAAGTTTTTTGAGTGGCCATCGTATGAAAATAGTCATATTACTAGCTAAAAGCTGAGCTTTGTGAGGGCTCGCGTCGCTATCCTGCGTGGTAATAATCTTTAAGGCAGTAGTTTTAAAATTTTAAAGCGCATCACACACGGTGAAGATAATATAATATTTTATCTTAAGATGCCCAAATATAAAATATTATAGTATCTTAAGCTATCACACACGGCTAAGATACGATAATATTAAAAATATGTTCATTTCCTTACGAGTCTGCGTTGGTGCCACACGTATTCCTTGTTAGAGTTCTATATACAGAGTGATTGACTATGAGTGATAACTAATAACTGATACTGTCTTACTTCTTGATTTTTTAGACAGCTTCTCAGACGATGATTCTGATATAGAATGTGAAATGCAGATTGCAGTAGCACATTCCAAAAGGAGAAACATTTGGATAGAGCCTCACATAAAAAAGAGAAAAACCTGCGGCGATTTAACCCTTAGGGTCTACACAGACGGACTGCATTTCAACTGCAATCCAACTGCAAATTGCAGTTTGAATGCAGTTGACACGACTGCAATGCGACTGCAATAGAACACGCAGTCGGATTGCAGTTCAGTTGCTGTCGGCGTGCAGTCGTGTGAACTGTTTGGTTTGCAGTTCTATTATAGTCGCATTGCAGTCGTGTCAACTGCATTCAAACTGCACTAGAACTGCAATTTACAGTTGGATTGCAGTTGAAATGCAGTCCGTCTGTGTAGACCCTTATCAATATCTGTCAACGAAGAAGTTTCAGGAGTATTTTAGAAATTCAAGAGAAACATTCATTTCGATTCATGAGCATTTTAAGCAATAATAATAATAAAGCAATAAAAGTATTTTATTTAAAATTATCCGAAATGTTACTTTTTCCATCAAAATGTTACTTTTCGAATGAGAGTAGGTATGTAACTTTCTAACATACAGCACTGGCAACACTGCATCTACTAATGCGTCCGATCACCAATGAGCCCGCTGCTCGACACAAAAACACCCTGTACCTATTCATAAAGATATATTTCGCATCTTAAGATGACATATTAAGATACGAAATATATATTTCGTATCTTAAGATAAAATATTAAGGTACGAAATATATATTTCCATATCTTGAGATACAAAATATAAATTAACTTCGTCGTGTGTGATGGTTCATAGGATTTGTATGGTGAGCGATATTCTAAAATATGCTCTAAGATAATATATATTTTATATTATCTTCACCGTCTGTGATGCGCTTAATAGTAACCAAACCTTGACTGACCGATGATAACACATCACGTATAAATGTAATTACTATTAGTAGAGGAGGTTGCGCTCAGTTTAAAAAGTCATTTCATACCGAGCGAAAATCGTTACAATAATAGTATTCCACTAATACATAACAGCTTTGATCGTCAGCCACTTCATAATGGGTGGAATAAAAATTGAGAGCACCTCAAAGTTGTTTTTGGGAATCGTATTGAATTGACATTAAAAAGATCCCAATTCGCACCCAATAAAGGTTTGCATATCTAATTATACACGTTTAGGTTCGGTAGGTGTTAATTTATGTTTTAATTTAATATTAAGCGCCATCTGTTGTTATATTTTAGTATATAACAACAGATGGCGCTTTTAAAGTAAAATGTATATAATTCTTCTTCACAAATATTGACTATCGAATTAATTACTTAAAATTGCTATGTGAGATAATTATATGGTTAATTCAAACGAAAATCGCCGTCAGCTGAATGTTTGCAGGTGGAAATGTCGTCTACGCGACGCCCTAGGATACATTGAGCGCGAAGTAGGGCTATATTGGTCATAACTTATATCGCTGGCTTACGGTTTTTCCATCGTCGTATTAGAGACTGACGGTTTTCTTTATTATTCTTTATTATTTAGAAAACATTATTATTTAGAATACAAAGTAGAAACATTCACCTGTATAAATTTTGTACGGTATAAAATGACTCTATATTCCAAAATTTTTTATTTTGACGTGACTAACATTAAATCCCCCGTCTGCAATACGGCTGACGGTGATTTTTTTTGGTTAAACATGACCTCAATAATCATCCATCAAAGTTTCATTCGGTATAAAATCACTTTTCGCAACTATTTTTTTTACAACTTTGAAATACTCTCAGTTAACATTCCACCACGGGTGCGGCGACTGACGCTGATTATATTGATTGATAAATACTAAGCTACCGCTGGACAAAAATTTGGTCGGTATGAAATGACTTAGCAAACGCTAGCACTACCTCCCCTACTATATGTTAAAGCACAGATCAATAGGCGTGTTAGTTTTTCCATAAAATGTACCACAAAAGGGTGTTTGTGCTCGCTTCGCTCGCCCTGATAATGGTGTGCTGTCGTCAACTACAGCTGCAGGTAAGTGTGCCCGTGTATATATTATGGTGTACATTATAATATTGTACAATGGCTGGGCGAGTAAATTAAACACAGATTACTGTATAACTGAACACTCCTCCCCTGGCGGCGGCTGGTGAAGAAGTTGATCGTCACTGTGGTCGTGCGACCACTCCAACTATCCCCACTACCTCCCTAGTAGGCGTGTCTATCTTTATTTATCAATACACTACAAATGGTATATACGTACCTGCACGTTGCAATTGTCGCACTTTTCGTGGCACAGTTTTTTGCACATGTGTTCGTCAGGTGTGTCCTCTGCCTCGTTGGAGCACCCGTTGTTTTTTCGAGCACACGGTTTTGGACACTTGTACTAAAATATACACACGACTTGAGAACCTCCTTCTTGGAAGTCTATACGATACATATTGCAACTACCTACAACAATAGAGATATTTTATATCCCGAGGATTTTTACGGGAGTCTTTTCAATAGATTTTCAATGAATAGATACGCTCCTGTCAAAAACTTCCAGAAACAGGCAATAATAATAAGAAATGTTTAATAGAGTTCTTAGTTCTCGAGTTATAGCACAGCATAATAAAGATATCCAGAGACTGTGATATTTCATATTACGCAGAGTTGGTATCAATCACAGAAATAAGATCTAGATAGAAGCATGCCACTTTATGACAGACAATAGTCTATGTCATAATGTAGGATATTATTTCAATTTTTAGGACTATAGTCATTAGTCTGTCATAAAGTGGCATTTTAATTAAATTTTTCGGAACGAAAAAAGATCGGAACGGCACCTTAAGTTTATCTCCACAGTTTGTCCATACTTTCGTATTTCTATTGGTCCGTATGCTAGCCCGGCAGATGTTAAGTTGGAAAAAACAGTTAATAATATGAGGTAAGTCCATTAAAGAAAAAAGTTTGATACAAAATCAGACCCCCTCTTTGGTCCCCTTAGAGGGGTGGGGGGAATTTTTTTTATACACCTGATGTTAAGTTGGAAGAAGACAAATGCGCAGATAGCGAAAACCGCATTCAAATCGGATCAATAGTTTTCGTGTGATAGTGGAACAAACATACAGACTGACAGACAGACATACAGTAGACAAAAAACTAACTACAGTTTTGGCTTCTATAGCGATGTAGTAACACCCCCCGCTTATTATTTTTTTAATACCTTTAACCCATCAGTCGTGGCAAAACGAGACACAATAGCTTTTTCATTGTTATCGCGGCCGCATGTGGCCGCTTGGGGCTTCATGTACAGAATTTTTATTTCTACAGTTTTATTATATTATGTACTTATAGAAAATGTATAGAAATATAATCACCGAGTCACAAAATATCCCAAAGCGAACATTATCGTTCCTCTGTTTCATGTCTGTTTCAAAAATCGATTAATTAGAATCGAGAATATGTACAACACTATTTGCTTCATTTGACAGAATTATTTTTAACAAAAAATTAAAACCGACTTCCAAGGTAAAAACAATAATAACATTAATATGAACTAAAAAGTATTAAATAATTTTTACTATCTAATAGTGCCTTTTTCCGAATTCGGCTAAACCTCAACTACATATTTCTGTACTCAATCTTCATAATTTTGAAGTCGGTGCCAGTTCCAAAAGTTTCAAATATTCTGTCAGAGGACTGAAGATTCAGCTATCTGGTACCGACTTTAAAATAATGAAGATTGAGTACAGAAATAGTTGAGGTTTAGCCGAATTCGGAAAAAGGCACTATTAGATAGTAAAAAATATTTAATACTTTTTAGTTCATATTAATGTTATTATTGTTTTTACCTTGGAAGTCGGTTTTAATTTTTTGTTAAAAATAATAATTTCACTCTTTTTAGTTACCTAGTAGATAAACTATAATTAGTGCCAATTTAAATTGTATAAAAAATAGTTTTATATTGTATTCACTATATGTCATTGAGGCGCTCTGTCGGCGCTATCGCTTGTCCGAACTCCGATTGTTGTTCATATAGTTTTAGTTACACGATGTATTCAATAGATTTCGCTGAGGTGCTCCTGAATCGCAGTATTGCTTGTACGTAGGAGTTTTATATAGTTGTATTGGCTGTGTGAAATCAGAAATGTGTCACTATTGGTGTGAGCAGTGAGCATTGAAATTTGAATTGTCAACATTTTGAGTGGTAATTATTGATCTCGTATTGTTATTAGAAATATTAATTAACCCTCCAAGATGACCTTCGTCATAGTCCGCGAGTTTATAAGTGGTCGTCGGTGGTAGTGAACTAGTGAGTAGTGACTTAGTGACCATACCACCCTACGCGTCGAATTACTGCGTTTATTCTACGTATCTTATTACAATTTGTTAAGACTGTTAAGAGTCATACCCCAAGGCCCAAATATCAGGTAGATAAATTTAAACAATACATTTAAAAAAATCTAAGTGAACACAACCCTATGCGTGCTAGGTAATTTAACAATTTAACGCTTCAACTCCCAAGCGGCCGCCAGAACAATGGATTTCCAAGAATCCGCGATCGAAGGATGAGCCGAATCACACCCAGCGGCGCGGCGAGTATATTTTCAGTGTCATAATAATATTATGATATTAATCTTTACCTTCATTATTGTAATACATAGTACTATCGCATGAGAAACTTGGAAAGCCGGCCTCGCGGCCGCCTGCGCCTTTCTCAAGCGATACTATATTGTACTACATTAATGAAGATAAAGTTTAAAATCATATTATGACACTCAAAATGCGGCGTGCGGCGACGCCGCACCGACCGCCGTGTATAAACAGCCTATATTAATAATTGGTGTTGTTATGTACATAATTATTATTATTGTATCCATACCTATGCCTTGTAAGTTGTACTATTATCTATTTTGTGCCATGAGACATTGGTGTGTGCGTCCCCCCAGAAAGCCCAATCGAGCTAGGTGTATTTTCAATATATCAGAATTTAGAGCAAAAATGGAGCACCTCTACAGTCAAGTAAATAAATTGGAGCATGAATACGAACGACGCTGCGAGCAAAAAACCGTGGGCTTGCTGGCGTCCTGTCCCGTCAGCACGCCCAAGCTAGATCTCGGGAACCGTTGACAGTACTATCGTGTATTATGGTTCAAATTTTAGAGCAAAATTGGAGCACTCTGCTCCCGTGAAATCAACTTCGAAACTAGAATGTGAAAGGAGTTAGACGTGATTAACCGGTGGGCTTGCTGGCGTCCTGTCCCGTCAGCAAGCCCACGCAGATCTCTGAAACGGTAATGATTTGGATTATGATTAAAAACTCTACAATAGAGCCCTATTTAGAGCACTCTGCTCCAAAAAATATATTAATGTAGCTTCAATAGTTCTCGAGTTACAGGCCTTTGAAAACGGGCTTGCTGACGTCGCGTCCCGTCAGCAAGCCCATTTGGAGCGTGGAAACTACTGAACGGAGAATCGTCAAAAATATCTCAAATCGTAGCTTAGAATGAGAGAACTATGCTCCAAATAGATCAAAATCCTAGGTTCTACGCTTTTCGCGCTATCAGCGAAAAACACTTCAGCCGTCAAAATTTGTCGATTTTCACGACCGCGCGACGTTGCCATTCCGTGCAACAAGCAAATGTTGTTGTGTGTCGTGTCGTGAAAATCGACAAATTTTGGCGGCTGAAGTGTTTTTCGCTGATAGCGCGAAAAGCGTAGAACCTAGGATTTTGATCTATTTGGAGCATAGTTCTCTCATTCTAAGCTACGATTTGAGATATTTTTGACGACTCTCCGTTCAGTAGTTTCCACGCTCCAAATGGGCTTGCTGACGGGACGCGACGTCAGCAAGCCCGTTTTCAAAGGCCTGTAACTCGAGAACTATTGAAGCTACATTAATATATTTTTTGGAGCAGAGTGCTCTAAATAGGGCTCTATTGTAGAGTTTTTAATCATAATCCAAATCATTACCGTTTCAGAGATCTGCGTGGGCTTGCTGACGGGACAGGACGCCAGCAAGCCCACCGGTTAATCACGTCTAACTCCTTTCACATTCTAGTTTCGAAGTTGATTTCACGGGAGCAGAGTGCTCCAATTTTGCTCTAAAATTTGAACCACAATACACGATAGTACTATCAACGGTTCCCGAGATCTAGCTTGGGCGTGCTGACGGGACAGGACGCCAGCAAGCCCACGGTTTTTAGCTCGCAGCGTCGTTCGTATTAATGCTCCAATTTATTTACTTGACTGTAGAGGTGCTCCATTTTCGCTCTAAATTCTGATATATTGAAAATACACCTAGCTCGATTGGGCTTTCTGGGGGGACGCACACGACATTGGTGACCTTAACACGACGTGGTTATGATGATGATGACTATGATGATGAATTTTAATTGCGTGGTAGCATAATATGCTTTCTGTTCTTAAAAAAACGCCGAAACTCCCAAACGTGTATCTATAAGGAGTCAGGAGTTCTCTCAGCATCTTCGAAACCATGGTATACCTTGACCCAATATTTGACTTTTTGGTAGCGTATTCTTAGTACACTTCACATAAAACCAAAATTACCGTATAAATTTCGAGGAGTTCCCTCGATTACTCCTGGATCCCATCATCAGGTCACCACTTTTGTGAACATGGTACCAAATTGGAGTGAAACCTAATACAACAAAACAAAAATTTCGAAAATCGGTTCACAAACGGCGGAGTAATCGTTGAACATACAAAAATAAAAAATAAAAAAATATCCACAGCCGAACATATAACCTCCTCGTTTTTTGGAAGTCGGTTAAAAATGAGAATATTGACTGTACCTCAAAACTAAGCGATGAGTGAAAGTATCGATTGTTTTATTTCCATTGCGCGCTCAATAGCGGACAAACAGAACGGGCTCTATAATTTTCTAACTAAAGCGGCAATGTATTATGAATCATGCGGTACACAGGCAGTTACGTAGATTTCATGGTAAAAACTACAGCCACACACGATTTGTGTTTTTGGGCACAGTGATAGCAGCAAGCGATCCTAATCCTTGCTGCTATCACTGTGCCCAAAAACACAGCTCGTTGTCGTGCCCCAACAAAGATAAAGAAAATTTTAAGCCAGTTTGTGGTAGTTGCCAACGTTATAAAAAACCTTCCGACCACCCCACGGGCTCCCCAGACTGTCCAACATATAAAAGGAAAATGCAGCAACTTATTTTAACTACTAGGACAGTTTAAATATAGGACAGTTAAACCTCCATAATAACAAGCACGCGACTTTAGAATTAGAAAAGTTAGTTTCTGACAATTTAGACTTAGTACTTGTTCAAGAACAATATCAACTTGCGTCGTTTCGGTCTAAAATGATACAAATTAATAAATTAGCTCGCGCGGGTACGGTCTAAAATGATACAAATTAATAACTTAGCTCGCGCGGGTATATACACACCTCAGTCTAGATTTTCAGTCACTGCCTTAACTAACCTTTCGATGTCGCACTGTGCAGTAGCCGAGGTATCGTGTCCTCAGTTTAGACTATACGTTGTAAGCTGCTACATTCAGTACGCGGATCCCGTAGGACCTCATTTACACCAACTTCGCCGCGTATTACAGTCTCTCGCGGGTAATAAAATTATTATTGGCGCCGACGTTAATGCATCCTCGCTCTTATGGCACGGCCAGCTAAGGTACACAGATCGCGACCGACGTTGCGCCATTGAAGACTTTATTGCGGAGTTTAACCTCCAAATTCACAACACCCCCGATGCACCACCTACCTATAGTAGCCCAACGGGCGAGTCGTCAATTGACGTCACGCTATCTAGCGCGTACGTCCAGATTAGGCATTGGCGTGTCCTTCCCGATGCGTCATGTAGTGATCACCGCTTATTGGTGTACGAGTTTTCTCGTGCGGTCCCGAGTGATACCGTAGTCAATTCTAATGACTATAAATACGACGTAAAGAACGGTGATTGGAATCTATTCCGCTCCCTCATTACCGCTCATGCCGGAGACTTCACTCGGCCGGATTTAAACGTCGATGAGTGCGCGGAAATTATGACAAACACATTTGTTTACTGTGCCGATGTAGCCTTGGGTCGTAGACCTCTAAAAAAAGATCACAACTGTAAATGGTGGAACAGTAACCTTCATAACCTTCGTTGAGAATTTAGAAGGGCTAGGCGCAAAATCAATAATCTTCGTAAATCTGGCCACGATCGTTCGGATGACAATTACATAATTAGTTTAAATAACCTACGCATTTCAAGGTCACGCTATCGCGCTGCCGTTACGTTAGCGAAAAATAATATGTTGAAGAATGCCGCGAATAGACTGGATAAAGAGGGCCCCTGGTCCTTTGGATAAAGAGGGCCCCTGGTCCTTTGGATAAAGAGGGCCCCTGGTCCTCTTTATACCACGAGCTTAAACCCGGTAATAGTAATGAGCCAAGTTTTTTCTCAAATATTAAAATTAACAACTCTTACACTTGTAGTTTAGACGAAACGGCGATGGCATATCTAAACGTTCTCATCCCAGACGACGAGCCCTTCTTGGATGATGAACACCACCGCGACATTAGGAGTAGAATGCTAGACCCCATTCATACACCGGCCTCAGATTTACCAACTTCGGAGGAGTTTAGTAAAATAGTAAACCTTTTGCCTATAAAAAATCTGCGGGCGAGGATAAAATATCGAATATTATGATAACACAAGCGTGCTTAGCGGCCAGTTCATCGATTCGCTATCGATAACACAAGCGTGCTTAGCGGCCAGTTTTCTCATCGTTCAAGCAAATTCACGTTCCGAAATTGAATCTAAAGCCAATGATAGTCTTAATTTAATATCGAGCTGGGGTAAACGTAATCGCCTGAAATTCGCCGCGCATAAAACTTACCAAATTCTTTTAAAAGGGTCCCTTATATTTTCCCCTAGCATTAAAATTGACAAAATTAACGTTAAACGCAAACAGTCACTCTGTTATCTTGGTTTTTACTTGGAAAATAAATTTACATTTTTAGAACATATAATTCAAACCGGTGAGAAAGCGAAGCGCAATTTTTACTCCTTTACCAAAATATCTACATCGACATGGGGCCTCTCCTTCAAAACCCTAAAATCAATTTACACTGCTACTTACCTAGGCAGCATTTGCTACGGGGCCCCCGTGTGGGCCGACAGAGCAACTATCGGCGCGGCTCGTCGCAAGTTGCTACAAAGCCAACGTCTTGCTCTTATATTCTTGTGCTAAGCTAAGCTTACAGGACCACAAGCACTGAAGCCTTGCCTGTGTTAGCCGGAGTTTTACCCGTTGACCTTGAGATTCAGCGTCGTGCGACAATGTATTATCATAACAAAAACATTGACAACCCGTTCTTTTTAAGCGCTCGCGATAAAATTAAAATAGCAAGATTGTTTGAACCTTTAGAAAACTCTGTGCAAAGCCTAATCTCCGAATAGCAGTCACGATGGGACTGTTCCACCAAAGGGCGACACCTTTATCATTTTTTCCCTAATATTCGTGAACGGCTATCCAAACATTGGATGGATATTGATCACTGCGTTTCCCAATTCCTGACCGGTCATGGAAATTTTAAGGCCAAACTTTACGGATTTAAACTAGTAGCATCACCCATGTGCGAGTGCTCGACCGAAGGCAACATGTTTGAACAAACCGCGCATCATGTTCTCTGGGAGTGCAGTCTCTGGACGAAAGAACTACTATGCTAAACAACCTATTCTGTACATCTGGAGTCGCATACTACGGTGATCTCGTGGACAGCGCTAGGAACTTCCGTGCCTTCAAGCATTTTTGCCACAATTATTATTGGCAACAGTCAAACCCAATAAACTCCAATATTAACTTAGCTTTAGCTTAGGAGTCGCAATTATTAACCTTATTTTCGTGGTGCTCCCCCTTAAGTTCTTTGACTTTCGGTCATTGCAACTTTGTGCTGTCTCCCGCTTTTATGGGGAGGGAAATTGGAATCTTCCTACTCCTATTTTCTTCTGATTAATTTCGTTGCGGGTCCCAAGACAGTTTTAGCATGTCCCTCGGGCTCCCTGAGATCATATCAAAGGGTTTTCGTGGTTGGATACCGCTGTCGATCCTGGCGACACAGGAGATACAGTGGTGGGAATGTGTGGTGGGCCCAAGCCCGTTAAAAAAAAGCCACACACGATTTACATTAAATAATTGATTTTAAAATAAAGGACACATGATTTAATAATAAAATTACTTACTGATGATAAGAAACGTGTCCACTATTTATACCAACGTTTCTATTCGAATTTCCACAGCCCAATACGGCACAATTAGGCATTTTTTGAATTTCGATTGACGTCCGATTCCGATAACGGTGGAGCGCAGACTAAAGAACAGACTTTCGAAAGAATATAGTTTATACTCTTTTGGGAACGCGATGGCACGCGAAGTACATACACATGGCCTATCTAACTAGATAGAAATCTGTGGTATCAATGTAGTAGAATGTAATGTGTTTCGTTTAACCCATTATAAGCTGTATAATTTTGTATTTTCTATTAATTGTTTTAGTCGATGAAATCAGTTCATCGAGCGAAAACCGTACATTTTCCAATACAAAAACTATACGTCCTTTGCCGTCTCGAAAGTATCTCCATGATAAATTTAATCTAAATCGGTTCAACCGTTTAAAAGCGTGAAGAGGCAAAAGACAGACAGACACATTTTCGCATTTATAATATTAGCATAGAGAAATTATTAGCCTATGATATTAGTAAGCATTTGTGACTTACTTTCTCGTGGAGTGGGTCATGATTGACGTGGCATTTCCGCACGCACGTGTGACCGCACGGGTCCAGGCGATGGTCGCAGGGAACCGCACATCTTACAGACTTTATGTCAACCCAGCACTCCTTCTTGGCCTGAAAACACATGTCTTGCATTGCAATTCTTTATACCGGTGTAAAAAAAGAAACTGATAATACTTTAGGGTGTGTACGTGTCGCAGCCCGCAGGTCGCTTATATGGAGTTCTATACAAGAATATCTACTTCCTCCAGCCGTTTCAGCGTGAAGCGGTAACAGTCAGACACACTTTCGTGCTGAATTTATATTTTTTAATGAGAATAGGCAACTTAATTTCCGCCGCCCCATGTACGTAATCAGTAGGGCTTCTATGGACGCTGTCGTCCTCAGGCCAGCTCTAGATTTATGTCTAGGCAATACAGACCATGGCCTAGCGGCAGCATCCTATGGCGTCCTAGGGGGGGTGGCAGCGTCCTAGGATGGCGGCAGAGTTCGTACATAGGGGCGGCAAAATTAAAGTGGCCTATACTTACAAAAAAATATGAATCCGGCCCAACCCTAGGCAGTCGCCTATAGGCTATAACGGCCTATGTATAAATCCGGGGCTGTTTATAACATGTAAGGACCTGGTGGCCGCACAGAGGCAGCGTGACTTCTAGCTCGGTGTGGCAGCGTCTTCTCTCGGGATCCACGTAGCAGGGCACTTCGTTCTCGTGGCCGCAGGGAAACTTCTTGGTCATGCGCACTCTACATATACATGGTTCTCTGCACTTGAGTCGACACGGGTGCTCGTTCTCACATTGCCTGAAAGAAACTTTCATTCATTAATTTCATTCATACTTCAATGTTCACACACACTCCTTCGATTAAAGTTCAGATAGTAGTAGACTGGAATCTATATAATGCTAGATGGCCCGGTGAACTTCGTATCACTTCCCTCCTAATTTATTTTAAAGTACCCCGCAAACGATCAAATTTGTTAGACAAACATGTTAGATGTAATTTACGTTTTCATCAAACAGCAGCGCAGACCTTCAAACGTGCATCAAACACGTTAGTCAAACAATTAGCTAGAATCGGTTTGAGATCATGAGATTTTGTTTGACAAACACAGCGGAACACGTTTAAACACGTTTGTCAAACGCTACGTAATCCAAATTTTCTTCAAACACGTCAAACACGTAGTTTGTCAAACAAACTACACGTGTTTGATGTTTGATCGTTTGCGGGCTACTTTACAAAGCGCCATCTATTGAATATTTACTGAATTCGGTCAACAGATATCGCCATCTGTTACAATCGTTTGGAACGAACAGATAATTGTTACTATCACAAAAAAAGTCGAATAATTTGTAATTAAATTATATTGTGACTACAAATTGAGATTTAAGGTATCATATATTTAAAGTTAAGTCAAATTGCACACGGTGTACAAATCAAATTTTAAACCAGTTCAATCAGATCGCGCGCAAACGCGTCGTTCATATTCGTTTCATTCGGAAAAAAGCGAACGTGTGCGACAGAACTTAATGTATTATCTACTGATTCCAGGCAATCGGATTTCCGAATAAGCGAATTCGGAAATCGCGTGATAAAAACGAACGTTTGCGCTAGTCTCACGGACAAAAAGTAATTCCGTATAAGGATACCGAATACGGAAAACGTTTTAATGTGACCAGCCTAAATCATATGTGGGCTTGCCAAGATACCACCAGAGTAGACAGAACTAAGGAGTACCTCGACTTCAAACAAGCGGGCGAATATACGCGAGTAGTATTTAGTACTTATAAGTATTAGTATTTCACTTTCAACATGTTTCATAATGCTGGGTAACGCATTAGTACAGCGCGCGTCGGCCGATATGATTACGTCAAACGTATATACTCTTCTGAGCCGGCCTACTCGTTAGTTCTGTTTACCCTGATATCACTCACCGTTCACACGGCTTGTCACATTTTACAGTCGCGTGGTCGCGGCCGTATCTATGACACAGAAGCGGACACTGGTGCCCACATTGGAGCCTGAAGTCACACTGTAAAAGACACCCTCCCTCTGGCATTTTCACGAAGTCTTCTGCCGTAGAAATCTAAAAAAATTATAATTAAAGAAGCTTATTCGACAAAGTTTGTTTTGCCATTCATAGTGTGAAAATATGCTCGGGACTCGGGAGCCGATCGAGCAAGTTGTCATTTCTAAGGCTGCCTTCACATTTTTTTTTTTTATTTAAAGGACACACAAAGGAAGAAAAATTTTTACCTCGGTAGTGTTCTCTCTGTGATTCTCACATCGGAGCATAAGAGTGGAGCCCACGAGGCCGTCTTCACTCAAAATATTGTCGATCGTGCTCCATAAAGTGGAATTCTTCTTCAATAAGTTCATATTACCAAAAATATAAAAGCCTAAAAGCAAACAGTAAAATTCATATTAATATATAGCAAACGTTTTGCCATAATAGACTACAGGCCCATGTCGAAAATGGATGGGTCATATCAAGTATATAGATTAAAGAACTATATTAGAGCATAAAATAAGATTTAGCACTATGCCGTCACTTTTAAGCTGTCCGAGTGCTGAAAAGAATTCAAAAGTGCATGTAGGGTGAGTACATTTTGGTCATATCCCCTCACCAGTGGCGAATCCCGCTAGGGGGCGCACTTCAAAATTTCGATACTGTGCGCTTTCCGGGGCGATGGGTACCCTCACATGTTTAATGTGCAAACACAGCGATAAAACTTCTTTTGCCTTTGTCTATCCTATTAAAACGCGTCTAAGTAGAACAAGACAGCTAGCAAGCGTCATTTGAGTTCTCGGTAGACAAGGACGGAATGCGAAATCTCACTTCAAAAAACGGCCGCGACGATAAGGACAGCGAAGTTTAAAAGAGTGTTAAAAAGTTATAAAAACAGAGTTAATAGCTGAAAAGAACTGGGAAGTGCATATTATGTAAGAAATCTTTCAGTTTTTATTAGAATGAAGTGTGTGTTTAACAAATAGAAGTAAAAAAAAAGAGTTGAAACGGCAATCTAACCCGTGCATGGCCCTTACTCGCACAATGATTTTGGCTTTTAAAGCATTAAATAACATATTTATGCAGTTCATATTACTTTACTGTAATGATAATTTAACGTAGTTTCGTTTAACTAAACTCTAACACTAATAAAACGTTCTTTAATTTCTAAATAATGACGAAAACTAGTACCGTCCGATTAGAGCCCCGAATAGGGTTTCGTCACAGACAGGTGACATCCCGTATCGGGGGGCCTCACAGACGCCTCCTCTGAGTTTTAATGGCCGCTAGTAGAATGTTCGCATAACATGGAATAGCCGAATCATTTTGTTGTTGGAGTTCACTGTGAAAGTAGAAGCGCTGAAAGATCAAAATTTTTTTTCATTTTTGGATGGGGAAACTTGTGATGCTCATTCCCTTGCCCATACAAAAGTGAAAAAGAATTTCGTCTTTCAGCGCTGCTACTTTCACAGTGAACTCTTATATTGTATTTAAGTATTTGTTACACACAATAATAAGATTTATGTATTTATTGACACATGTACATACAATATATACGCATTTTTAATATTTTAACATTCAATTGACGTTGGAATACTTTCCATCCTGACTGTATATTTCAATTTTTTTTACTCTTTTTAGAATGCGTGCGTGATATTTGTGTCTGAAATAGAAGCAGTTGGCTGTGCGATAAAAGAGGCATTGATTTTGAGTTTTTTTTTTTTTTGAGTGGGTAATATTTTTCCGCAGTAAAAAGTAGGCTATCCTAGAGATAAAATTTTCTTTTTTGTCTGCGATGGTCAAACGCTTGCACAATGCATCCAAGTACGGGATGAAAAAGGTCTTATCCATACTAATCTTACACTCATTTATGAAAATTTTAGCATTTTTGCAAGTTTTCTTTTCATGTTTCTACTCAGTTTTCCTTTAATTCATGTGATTTGGAGGATTTTATTTTGTACTTTGTTAATTATAATTATAAGAAAATCAAACTTCTGTGGATAAAAGTTACTACTTATTTTGTAAATTGCATTAGTATCAAAGTAGGTTTTTTCATGAACAAAACAGATATCTTTTTGTGTATCTCCTACATATTATTTACTGAACCTACAATATTGATACTCTTGTACCACCCAGATAATAACCTTAATTTATTGTTTATGTAGTATTGTAACGCCTAGAGTATGAAATTACTTTAAGATATCATGTAATACACAGCCTACTTGAAGCTGTTTGAAAGGCAGCCTCCATTTTTGTTCTGTACTTAAATCTTTGATTTTATAAAATATTTGTATGAGAGTCATGACTTGAGTGATGTTATTTTGTAAGTAGTACTATAATGTTATAAATAAATACTCTTGGCTCGCTACATAGTGGTTTATTATTAAATTATGACCCAAAATCTACTGAACATTTTGGTACCCAGTAATTATACCAGCTGTATAACATTATTGCCGTCAAATATAACATAAAAGTACTATTTTCTAGGTAGAAAATTCAATTAAAAAATGATTTAGATCCTTTTATGGGCTCCTGCAAGACCAAGGAACAAGAAATTGCAGTTTTAGTGTATGTTGGTCGTGTAGGAACCTCGGACTGTGCGGAACCCCGCTCAGGGAGCCACAGATGTGCCAAAATCTGCCATTTTGCATGCCACTGGTGAGGGGATATGTTTCTGTACGGCATTTTTACCATCGATAGATACATGAAAAATAATAAGAAAGCCCGCAGTGCCGTACAAAAATGATGCGCCACTAAGTCGGTATTTTTATACGGCATAAGTTTCATACTGTTTCAATACAGCTTCGAATCAATTATTCCGCAACGCCCGCGCCGTACAAAAATAGCGCGACAATGGAAAAAATCGAGGGTCAACCCCCTCTTTTTCAGTGGTCCGAGGGGTGATTTGAAACAGTACGGCTTTGGTTCCAAACATTATTTTAGCACTCAAAAGTACTATTAAAAATAATGCCATCAAAAATTTCTGTTCATTTGAATAATTATCTTAATTTCATGGTATACTTGATTTTTTTAAGCTGTAAAATTGTTTGACTCTGTACGGCAACTTTAGTTTTAATATGATATTGTAAAATACACTTGTTTATTTATTTATTTAGTAGGATTCACCAACAGAATATCATATGGTACATTAAAATAAAAGACAAACAATGGTAACTTATAGGTTAGATGACTTCCAATGACAGGTGAAATACAGCACGCAATGGCGATAAAGAAATTAATTAGTGAAAATGAGATGAGATGAAATGAGGTGAGATGAGAAACGACTGATACATAAAATTTTCAATAAAATGATTGAATGGCATAATATATAATATAACAACAACATAATAACATATAACAATTTGTTCCTTATGGGTAAACTTAGCCAATACAAACTTAGCATTAATAATAATTATTTTAATCAAAGATTTTTTTTTTAATTGTGATTACAAGTGAGTGTTGTAGAGTGACCTTAATTATGTTTAACAATATTAAGATAGGTTACGATGTTACATACTATTGTTACATAGAATTTGTTTTAGTTTATGTTTAAAAGAATTTAGCTTATCAGAAAATATACAAATGTCAGAGTAGTTAGAGTACTTGTAATATAGTATCGCCGTTCAAAAGAAACTGTTCTAAAAAAATTCAAGAGAAATACAAAAACTGAAATTTTAAATATTCATAGATTAATAAAATAAAGCAATTTTCTACATTTTTCACTTGTCTTAAATAGTATTAAGATAAATAAATTAGGAAAAAAGTATGCCGTACATTTTAATGCACAGTAAGCAAAGTTCCGTACCATTATAGAGCAAAAATAGGCAAAAATTGTGTTTTTTGTATGGGAGCCTCCCTTAATTATTTCTTTTATTAAAATGTTATTATTAATTTTTAAATTAAAAATGAAACTGAGTATTTTGTGAATATTTCAGGTTGCCATCATTGATATCGAGCAAAAAATTGCAAAAATATCACGTTGTTGTATGGGAGCCCCGCTTAAATATTTATTTTATTTTGTTTTTAGTATTTGTTGTCATAGCGGCAACAGAAATACATAATCAGTAATCTGTGAAAATTTCAAATCTCTAGCTATTACCGTTCTTGAGTTACAGCCTGGAGACGATGTAGATTGTAGAAAATGTAGAGATGTAGCTTCACTCTGCATTCTCTATAGTCTATCGGTTGTATCACGGGGAGTGCTCTGAGAAATCATACCACCTGCAACTTTTCGCCTTTGTCCCACGCGAAAAACATACCATCCTCATCACCTTGATGAGTGGCAGTCTTCCACCGTGCGTTTCTCGCGTAACTTTCTACCGCGCACTGTAAAACTCTGGAACTAACTGTCACCGGCAGTATTTCCGGACCTATACGACCTGCAAACCTTCAAGAAGAGAGCGTATTCCCTCTTAAAAGGCCGGCAACACATTCTGATGTTGCGAGTGTCCATGGGCGACAGTAGTTGCTTACCATCAGGTGACCCATTGACTCGTTAACCCCCTTATTTAATAAAAAAAAAGACAGACAGACGGACAGACATCGAAGTCTTAGTAAAAGGGTCCCGTTTTCACCCTTTGGGTACGGAACCCCAATAAAACAACTATTTTTTAGAAAAAATCGATATATTTAAAGATGATAATACAAAATAGGGTTTATAATCATTTGATATTTTTATTACATTTTTACCAGTATGAACTTTCAGGTTTGTACGGCAATATCTTTTTATAAATTATTGCATTAAGTGCAAATAAACTATCTAAATGCCGTATAAAAATATATTGTCATGAACTTCACCTTACATTTCGTTGTATGGATTTTTCTTACATTTCGTTCTATGGATTTTTGCTCGAGTTTTTTTTTTCCTACAAACCTTTGGACCAACGAAAATGTACGGCATGTAAAAGTAAAAAAATATTATCTATGCATAAGATACTTTCAAAATAAATTAATTTTATGTTGTTTCAAATCACCCCCCGGACCACTGAAAAAGAGGGGGTTGTAACCCTCGATTTTTTTCCATTGTCGCATTATTTTTGTTCGGCGTTGCGGAATAATTGATTCGAAGCTGTACTGAAACAGTATGAAACTTATGCCGTATAGAATCAAATGACCAAATTTACCATGGAAATTGTCAGAAAATTAAATAAAAATACCAACTTAGTGGCGCATCATTTTTGTACGGCACTGCGGGCTTTCTTATTATTTTTCACAATGAGTTTCTAAAATACTAGAGTGGCAATGTCTTACAAACTGATGCAAAAAATGCGTAACCACTTGATAGCCCAAAAGACAATGTCACTTCATAATGTTATTATGTCATTATGTATGGCAGATATGCCTGCAGGCATCTTCAAAGTGGTGACGCGTTGCTGTCGTAGACTGCCAATCTAGTTACGTTAGTAACATACAATATCATTGATTTTTCATGTATCTATCGATGGTAAAAATGTCGTACAGAAACATATGACCAAAATGTACTCACCCTACATGCACTTTTGAATTCTCACCAGCACTCAGTTGGACACTCAGAGTTACAAGTGACGGCATAGTGCTAAATCTTATTATTTTATGCTCTAATATCGTCCTATATACGTCACCAGGTGGTTCATATGACCCATCCATTTTCGACATGGGCCTGTAGTCTATAATAATTGCTTCTAGTATCAATATAAAAAGTAACCTATTCTCAGGCCTAACGAATGTACACAAAATTTCATTAAAATTGTTTGAGTCGCTTTGGAGGAGTTCGCGCACAGACACTGTGACACGAGAATTTTATATTATAGATTTTAATTTTATGATATACATAATATATAATGTCCTACGTCATTTGGTTGTGTTATGCCATCTTTGGTTATGCCATACCCAGCCAACAATTCACCATTGACTTGACAGAAATCAATACTACCGAATAATGGTACTTGTTAGTTTTTGCTAAAGAAATATTATTACCTTCTCTAGCCCTCGATAAAGCAACGCAGATTCTATTTTCAGTCCCCAAGAAACCTATACTGTCGTTGTGGTTATTCCTCACGAGCGACAGCAGAATAATTTTGGACTCTTCGCCTTGATAGTTATCGACTAAAGTAATTTTGACCCGATCGAGGTGTGGGTACTTCTTCCTTTCCTGTAACAGACAAACAAGTTACGTACAAAAATTAAGGTAAGCGTAAACAGTGTTAACCTGTTTTGAATTAAGGTGCCGGTTGGCAGCGGGCGACATGAAGCAACCGCAGACGACGTGTCGTGTGAATAAGTGTCGCTAGCTTCGTGTCGCTAGCTGGGAGGGTATTTCATAGAAATACATACAAACCAGTAGTGTCGCTGCGACACGTCGTCTGCGATTGCTTCATGTCGCTTGCTGCCAACCGGCACCTTTAAGGGATGAAATATATATTTTGTCTTACGACTGAGTTTTGTTTACATTGATACTAAAATGATTGTATTGAAACCCATTGATATATTTTTTTTATATTATGATATTACTAGATGACCGGGTGAACTTCGTGTCACTTCCCTCCTAACATAAATCTTCGCTGGACTTCCACTAATATTACAAGACTAAAATTAAAAAAAATATATGTCTAAAATGAGTTTCGATAATAAATGTGTGAGAGAAATTGTAGATCCTTCGGGGCCCCCCTGAGAATGAGGGTCCTGGGCACAGGCTCCGTGTACCCTTATGGTAAAGACGGAACTGTGACTTTATTTATATCGGTATGTACTACATGTATATCTGTCGGTATATATATCGGTGACTCACCGATTAATTATTGGAACGAAGTTCCTTATGGCGCGTTCGGCGTTGCGAAAGGTCGAGGCTAGACAGAACGAAACTTGACCTCGACACTTTTTATTAGTACTCATGGCCGATTTACATGGGTGACTAAAGCCGCACGATTTTAGTCACCCGTTCGAAAATCGACCGTGTAAATGGCAAGTCTACTACGCCGCATGCGGCTAAAGTCGCAAGCCCCAAAGTCTGGTGACTAAAATCGCATGCGGCTGGTGACTAAAATTGACAGTGTAAACGCTCAGTCGCAAGCGATCGCTTGCTGCGAATACTACTGTGGCGAGCGCAGACGCGACATTTTCACGCAGAATTTGTCGCACGAGTGCTTGGCCGAGTGTACTGTCTCGCTATTCTATTCGGTAGGTGTCGATAATAAACATACCGAGTGCTTGGCCGAGTGCACTGACTCGCCAATATATTAGACGTATTGTGTCGATGATAAGCATACCGAGTGCTTGGCCGAGTGTACTGTCTCGCTTTTCTACTCGGTAGGTGTCGATAATAAACGAGTGCTTGGCCGAGTGTACTGTCTCGCCACTCTACTCGGTAGGTGTCGATAATAAACATACCGAGTGCTTGACCGAGTGTACTGTCTCGCTATTCTACTCGGTGGGTGTCGATGATAAACATATCGAGTGCTTGACCGAGTGCACTGACTCGCCAATATACTAGACATATTGTGTCGATAATAAACATACCGAGTACTTGGCCGAGTGCACTGACTCGCCAATATACTAGACATATTGTGTCGATAATAAACATACCGAGTACTTGGCCGAGTGCACTGACTCGCCAATATACTAGACATATTGTGTCGATAATAAACATACCGAGTGCTTGGCCGAGTGCACTGACTCGCCAATATACTAGACATATTGTGTCGATGATAAACATACCGAGTGCTTGGCCGAGTGTACTGTCTCGCCACTCTTGCACTGACTCGCCAATATACTCGATAGCTGTCGATAATAAACATACCGAGTGCTTGGCCGAATGAACTGTCTCGCCACTCTACTCGGTAGGTGTCGATGATAAACATACTGATTGCTTGGCCGAGTGTATGTACTGTCTCGCCACTCTACTTGGCAGGTGTCGATGATAAACATACCGAGTGCTTAACCGAGTGTACTGTCTCGCCACTCTCGCACTGTCTCGCCACTCTACTTGGTAGGTGTCGATGATAAACATACCGAGTGCTTGACAGAGTGTACTGTCTCGCCACTCTCGCACTGTCTCGCCACTCTACTTGGTAGGTGTCGATGATAAACATACCGAGTGCTTAACCGAGTGTACTGTCTCGCCACTCTCGCACTGTCTCGCCACTCTACTTGGTAGGTGTCGATGATAAACATACCGAGTGCTTGACAGAGTGTACTGTCTCGCCACTCTTGCACTGACTCGCCACTCTACTCGGTAGGTGTCGATAATAAACATACCGAGTGCTTGACTGAGTGTACTGTCTCGCTATTCTACTCGGTGGGTGTCGATGATAAACATACCGAGTGCTTGGCCGAGTGTACTATCTCGCCACACTTGCATTGACTCGCCAATATACTCGATAGGTGTCGAGTCGCTTCTCTTCTCGGTAGGAGTGCTTGACCGAGTGTACTGTCTCGCCACTCTACTCGGTAGGTGTCGATGATAAACATACCGAGTGCTTGACCGAGTGCACTGACTCGCCAATGTACTAGACATATTGTGTCGATAATTATAAACTAGTCACAGGCGATTTCGACTTGGACGGGCGATTCGACTGGTGACTTGCCGGGTGACTAAAATCGACCCGTTAGTAACCCGTGTAAATGGAGTG
Organism: Polyommatus icarus; assembly: GCA_937595015.1. NCBI lineage: Eukaryota > Metazoa > Arthropoda > Insecta > Lepidoptera > Lycaenidae > Polyommatus > Polyommatus icarus. The sequence continues at coordinate 5,403,290 of OW569329.1, read as the reverse complement.
GCGATTCGGCTTGGACAGGCGACTCGACTGGTGACTTGCCGGGTGACTAAAATCGCCCCGTTAGTCACCCGTGTAAATCGAGCTTTTCCTACATAGTAGGGGCAGAGGGCTTTGATAGTACCTATTCCTGTGGGCTGTGCGTCAACTAGATGGCGCTTTTGATAATAAACAGTACAATTCCACAAAAGTGTCGTTGTTAGTATTGTTGGGCGTCAATAGATGGCGTTTTTTTAATATATATTTTTATAACCTCGTTCCATCCGGGTGTCCCAAGGGACAGTGTCAAGACACCTTTCAAGTTTTTTTTTACTATCGGTCGAGGGCACCCTCAATTTAACCTCATTTTGTCCTACAAACTTACATTTCTCATGTAGAACATCTGCCCCGAGTATGCGGCTAGGATGGTGACGTCCGTCTCGTCGTAACCCTGCTGCATGAGGTAGTTGGCCAACAGAAGAACCATGTCCGCCTCCTTTGGGTTACTCTTGCTGGCGCTGTCAGTCTCCGCCTGTGAAAAATGTAGAGATACTTTTAAAGGGCAAAATAGAGATGAGGGCAAAAAGATACTACAGGAGTGCTCGCCCATACAAATCACAAAAAAAGGAAAAGTGGGAGCGCTGAAAGAGCAAAAATTTTTTGTGATTTGTATGGACAAGCGCCTGAGCGTCATGAATTTTCCCATACAAAAGTTTAATAAAAAAAGTTATTCTTTCAGAGCTGCTACTTTCACAGAGAACTCGACATAGGGTACCCATACACATCTTAAAGTATTATCACTTAGTTTTGTTACACCCTGTATACGCACCAACTCTTTATGTTCGTGGGTGTAGAATAACAAGTTGGTGGTGACCCCGCGCACAGGAAGTGTTCTACAGATGGATGGTTGAGCAGGTCTGGGTATATGTGGGGGGCGAGCAGGCGCGCGAACTGCGGACGCATGCGGTGCTGACACCCTGTATACTCACCAATTCTTGGTGCTCGTGGGTGTAGAAGAACAAGTTGGCGGTGACCCCGCGCACGTCGGGGAAGTGTTCCACTGAGGGATGGTTAAGCAGATCTGGGTACATGTGCGCGCGAGTGCGGCCGCATGCGGTGCTAACAGCCTATATACTCACCAGCTCTTGGTGCTCGTGGGTGTAGAAGAACAAGTTGGCGGTGACTCCGCGCACGTCGGGGAAGTGTTCCACCGAGGGATGGTTTAGCAGGTCTGGGTATATGTGGGGCGCTAGCAGGCGCGCGAAGGACGGCCGCATGCGGTGCTGCACGCGCAGGCGGCGCGAGTGCACGTTGTTGAGGATCATGCGCTCGAACAACGACACCTCGATGTTGTACTGCCGCGCCAGACGCATGTGCGCCACCGACGGCCGCAGCTGCTTGTGGTCGCCTGAAAATCACAACTTAGAAATTTAAAATATTGCTTCTAGCTGACCCGGCAAGTTGTTTTGCCATCTATATCTATCTTATATATAAAATTCTCGTGTCACAATGTTAGTCCACGAACTCCTCCGAAACGGCTTTACTGATTTTTACCAAATTTTATATGCATATTCAGTAGGTCTGAGAATCGGCTACTCGGTACTTATTATATTGATAAGTGCATTTGTTGAATAGATAATAGTAAATTATTACAACTCGAGAAAAACGACGACCATGATAGCGATTGACGCGTTGCCATGGTGACATACTTATTTAGTCAATTCAATAAAATAATACGGGCGATATTGTACTTTATATTATGGCAAAGAAACGTTTGCCGGGACAGCTAGTACTTATTATAAAACAAAGTCGCTTTTTTTCCCTCATGTCCCTTTGTTCCCTTTAATCTTTTAAACTACGCAACGGATTTTGATGATTATCGAACACGATAGCCCATTTATCGAGGAAGGTTATATTTTATCACGCTAAGACTAATAGGAGCGAAGAAATAGAGGAAAATGTGGAAAAAACGGGGGAAATTATTTGAAAGGGCTAACTTGAATGCGCTAATCTCAGGAACTACTGGTCCGATTTGAAAAATTATTTCAGTGTTAGATAGTCCATTTATTGAGGAAGGCTATAGGCATAATTTTTTTTAGTGGCTATATATTTTATACCCGTGCGACGCCGGGGCGGGTCGCTAGTATAGAATAAAATTCTCAGGCCTAACGAATGCACCATCGAGGAAATTGATTCCTAGGCAGTTGGGCAGTTGATAGACCAACGTCATTTGGTCGGATCGTGTCAATTCAATGTTAGCTGTGATTGGTCTGATGGGTTTGACGTAACGCGACCAAACTACTGATAGTGCGCGAGCTGAACGCGGAGCTCAGGCACAATCTGTCTACTCTGGCTCGGGAATGCGGTAGTGCTGTGACCTAATTAGAATTAATAATGTCGATATGTCGATACATTCAAATACGCTTTTAGTTTAACATTATAATTTTGGGAAAAATAACACGAAAGTAATTATTCAAAATCAAATAAATAAATACCGGTAAAACATGCCAACTTTGCCACATAGGATAACTTTGCCCTAAGATCCATTCATAAGCAAATCTTTGATGTACGGAGGTATTTTAATATTATGGCAATATTTGTTTAATTTGGCGGAAAATAGTTTATATGACTGATAACATTGACAATAGCCCGTAGTGCTAACTTAATTCAGTAACTTGTTGGAACTTCTAAAAACGGTACGTATTTTTGCGGGCAAATTGTGGTGCAGATTTGTGAGTAAATTGTGCGTGATGGTGAAACCACAGGTTAGTTTGCATTTGATATATTATAAAATAATATCTACAGAGTATTATAGTGATAATGTAATTAATCAGGAAATTATATAATAAAACTTATGATGGTGGGCAAACTAACCCAGCAGTATTCCGATCATCGATTGACAACATTGCCCGGTATCAAAAAATCCTTAGGGTTGTCAAATCGGACATTTTTAAATAATTTACTAAAAATCGATGTCATTTTTTATTACTGTATGCCTTGCTCAGCCCGCCAAATATTATAATGATGATAATGGGTTTATAAATAAACAGAAGCAATGTAATATTTATAATATATTCCTGATAATAATGTAAAAGATGATTAAGTAATTTTATAGATATGTGGCAGCCCTAGTACTCTTACAGACCAAAATACAAATTGTATGGAAAAGGTAAAAAATGTATGGGTAACATTGCCCAGTCAATTTAGTAGGATATTATTCGCGATATGGTTTAAATGTCTATCGTAAACGCCATCTTTTCTAAAATTCTTTCACTGGATTTTGATGCCACCTGCGCAAAGTTCATATTTACGTCAAAAATCAAGGTGGGCAATGTTGGCTACAAGTCCAGGTAACTTTACCCGGCATGAAAATCAATCATAAATAGAATTAAATGAACAGAAGTAATGTTTTTGACATTTCTACACCTGCACATGAAGCCTTGTAGTTGCAGAGGGCAAAAAAAAACTTACACTTCCATACATTTTTTTTACAAGAATTAAAATTATTCGAAAAAAGCGGGCAAAGTTGGCATGTTTAGCGGTAGTTTTTTTTAACAGAACTTAATGGACTTGTTTCAGTCATTATTATAAACTAGCTTTTGCCCGCGGCTTCACTCGCGTGAAATTCGAAAATCGCGTAAGCCTGCTTTGGGATCATGATGTTTTCCTAAGACCAAAAGTAGCCTACTATCCATCCTTTCAACTAAGTCTATGTCAAAAATCAAGTCAATTGGTATCTTTGTTTGGGCGTGAAGGAAGGACAAACAAACAAATAAACAAACTTTCCAAATTTATAATATTAGTATGGAAGTGTGGATAATAGGAAATACAACGCTAAACGCTATTAATAAGTTACAACTTATACGTTATTCGGTACATAGAGCTTATCTATATTATACAACGTTATTGGTAGTACAGTCTGGTGCAAATACGAATAGGCTATTTGCGTCGCTGACGCGTGAAAGAGCCACATACAGTTGACCATGCGAAAACCAGCTGGTGGACAGATCTAACCCTGCAGCACTCAATGTTTGCCCTTGCGCCTTATTTATTGTCATGGCGAAACATACACTTTTAGGGAACTGCAAGCGTTTAAATTTGAACGGGAAGCTATCGGGTATCAAAGGTATTCGAGGTATCAAATATACTTGCTCACCAGCACCACACCCCGGTATCACCTCAGCCTCTATAACACTGCGCTGCAGAGCAATGGATGTGGACTCTACGAACAACGTCCGTCAAGTGCCGCCACCGGCCAAAACACCGGCTTTTATACCCTATCGAGCTCCGCTACTACTACTATCCCCACTACCCCCACTACCCTCACCAGTAACCCCGAACATATTAATGAGCGGTGACGTAGTCAAGCAAGTTTGGTCATTCAACAATGCAAATCTGTTATTTTTCTTTTTTTTTCTTTTATGATCTCTAATTGTTCCAACTCGCTCAGCCGAAAGCCCTTATCGCATTTATGTAAAACTTTATAGGAATGGCCATCGGGCACGGTATGATTACTATCTATAGATAGATAGTAATCATACCGAACCCGATGGCCATTCCTATAAAGTTCTAAAAAGACGTTTGAGTAAGCGTCAGCTCAATGTAGGAGACGACACGGCGCCATCTATTATGAATTTTTGGAACTAACTTAATTTGAACAAATTTACGCATTTCCAACCCCTTACAACCCTTTTTGCCAGTTAAAAAGTAGCCTATGTCCTTTCGCAGGCTTCAGACTATCTGTGTACAAAATTTCATCACAATCGGTTGTGTGCGTCCCCCCAGAAAGCCCAATCGAGCTAGGTGTATTTTCAATATATCAGAATTTAGAGCAAAAATGGAGCACCTCTACAGTCAAGTAAATAAATTGGAGCATTAATACGAACGACGCTGCGAGCTAAAAACCGTGGGCTTGCTGGCGTCCTGTCCCGTCAGCACGCCCAAGCTAGATCTCGGGAACCGTTGACAGTACTATCGTGTATTATGGTTCAAATTTTAGAGCAAAATTGGAGCACTCTGCTCCCGTGAAATCAACTTCGAAATTAGAATGTGAAAGGAGTTAGACGTGATTAACCGGTGGGCTTGCTGGCGTCCTGTCCCGTCAGCAAGCCCACGCAGATCTCTGAAACGGTAATGATTTGGATTATGATTAAAAACTCTACAATAGAGCCCTATTTAGAGCACTCTGCTCCAAAAAATATATTAATGTAGCTTCAATAGTTCTCGAGTTACAGGCCTTTGAAAATGGGCTTGCTGACGTCGGGTCCCGTCAGCAAGCCCATTTGGAGCGTGGAAACTACTGAACGGAGAGTCGTTGCAACAACAAGCAAATGTTGTTGCACGGAACGGCAACGTCGCGCGGTCGTGAAAATCGACAAATTTTGGCGGCTGAAGTGTTTTTCGCTGATAGCGCGAAAAGCGTAGAACCTAGGATTTTGATCTATTTGGAGCATAGTTCTCTCATTCTAAGCTACGATTTGAGATATTTTTGACGACTCTCCGTTCAGTAGTTTCCACGCTCCAAATGGGCTTGCTGACGGGATGCGACGTCAGCAAGCCCATTTTCAAAGGCCTGTAACTCGAGAACTATTGAAGCTACATTAATATATTTTTTGGAGCAGAGTGCTCTAAATAGGGCTCTATTGTAGAGTTTTTAATCATAATCCAAATCATTACCGTTTCAGAGATCTGCGTGGGCTTGCTGACGGGACAGGACGCCAGCAAGCCCACCGGTTAATCACGTCTAACTCCTTTCACATTCTAGTTTCGAAGTTGATTTCACGGGAGCAGAGTGCTCCAATTTTGCTCTAAAATTTGAACCATAATACACGATAGTACTGTCAACGGTTCCCGAGATCTAGCTTGGGCGTGCTGACGGGACAGGACGCCAGCAAGCCCACGGTTTTTAGCTCGCAGCGTCGTTCGTATTAATGCTCCAATTTATTTACTTGACTGTAGAGGTGCTCCATTTTTGCTCTAAATTCTGATATATTGAAAATACACCTAGCTCGATTGGGCTTTCTGGGGGGACGCACACCAATCGGTTCGGTAGTTTTGGCGTGAAAGCGAGACAGGCAGACAGACAGACAGAGATACTTTCGCATTTATAATATTAGAATAGATTTTAAAGATGATTTAAAGAGCTTTTAGATCGATTTGAAAAATACTGTTTAAAGCCCTTGGTTTAAAAAAAATTAGGGTTACAAGGTCCCGGTTTCATGGTTCTCGCAGTAAAAGTTAGGCTTTAAACGTCTCTATCTTCGTTATTTTTCATCCTATAAAAATCAAAAGAAAATCAAAACATTTCTTAAAAAATGGACACAAATTTCGTTCTTTATAATTTTTACGAAGGTTCAATATTTTTGAAACTATGTTCAAAACAAAATGATATTTACAAAAATTTGAATAATTTCGATTTTACTAAATCATTCTTTTTTTCAAAACTAAGCATTCTAAACCAAGAAAAATTTTTGAGGTCATTACCTATAATAAATAATATAATAAATAAAAAATAAATATGATAACTGATAACCATACATTTTAATTATTGTAGAAATGGTCAACGTTTTATTTTTCAATTTTCGCAAAAAAAAATTGAAAGGGTCATCTTATTTTTATCATAATTCGTTCAATTTTAATGCTTAGGTATTATTTTTTAAAACGCTTATTAGAAAGGTACTTTTAAGCACTTTAAAAAGTCTTAAAGAAGTACATGTCATAAAATGCATCGGTTTACCGTTATTTAAGTTTGAATGCTTAGACTTAGGTACTCGCCGAAAGAAAATATATATACAATTACCTATAATTAAATAAGTGAGCACTTTGAATTAATAAAGGAAGGTGTTTCAGAGTAGAAACTTCGATCACTAATAGTAGAAATTAGTTTTTTTTATTGGCTTTAATTTTGGTAATCACATATTTTTCGTAAAAAGTTCTAGTAGAACTTGGCCTAGGTACCGTATTTCACCCTTATCATCAAATAAAAGCTTATGATTGATAAATAAAGTCGATTTGAAAATATGATTTTATGAAAATAGGATTTGTACCATAGTATAAGGAGGGGAAGTAGGGTAACTCCGGCCCAATCCGCGATTTAATTACCTACTGTCTTAGGGTTGTCAATTTTAGGCGGCGCGGCGCGGCGGCGCGGCGCGGCGGCACGGCGGTGCGGTGGCGTTGTGATGTGGGAGCGGCAAGCGGCTGTCCGCGCTTCGTTCGCGACCGCATGAACAGCGGCAACGTCGCGGTCTTCCGACTTTTAATAATAATAAGTGACTCTTGATTTTCCATATTTCGGCCAATTTTCGTGCATATTTGCATGCATATTTCGGCACTTGGATCGTGCATATTATAATCCGATGTCTAAATAAAATTATAAATATACCCTTTAAAACAACCTACTATTAAACAAATCTGTTGTGTATGAACTTTGCTTTATGTGTATAATTAATATCTGATTTACAATTAGTCAATTACTTACTTTTTATTTACGATTTAAAATAAGTAATTAACTGGTAGTTAGTTAATATAATATGTATACTTACCTACAATACAGAGAAATCGGCATTACTAAACGTAAACAAAGCAATAGCGGCAAATTAGTTGAGTGATCAAAAGTACTTAAGGGGCCGGGTACCTTCGAAAATATTTAACATGTTTGAGTTGTTTTTCAGTTTAAAATAGTAATTATCTAGGTTCCTGCACAAAAATTTACTTCAAAATATTTAAACATTATTTTTTTTTTTTAATTTTTTTTTTGTAAATTTAGTACTTAATATTTAAACACTTAAAAATAGTGTAAAACACTAAAAAATATATAAATAAATAGCAAATTTACTACAAAATATTTAAATACTAAAAAAATATTTTTAGTTTAAATATTTTGTAGTAAATTAACTATTTATTTATATATTTTTTAGTGTTTTACTCTATTTTTTAGTGTTTTTTTTTTGTTGTGCGCCTTCAAAGTTGGATAATCAAGTCGATTTTTTTTTCAATTAAATTTCTTAAGAGAAAATGATTTTGGTATTACGTTTGTATGAAAAATTCCAAGGGTACCCGACCCTTGGAATTTTTCATACAAACGTAATACCAAAATCATTTTCTCATATGAAAATATTTAACATGTTTGAGTTATTTTTCAGTTTAGAATAGTAATTACCTAGGTTCCTGCACAAAAATTTACTTCAAAATATTTAAACACAAAAAAAAATTTTTTTGTTTAAAATTTCTTTTTAGTAAATTTACTACTCAATATTGAAACACTAAAAAATAGAGTAAAACACTAAAAAATATATTAATAAATAGTAAATTTACTACTAAATATTTAAATACTAAAAAATATTTTTTAGAAATTAAATATTTTGTAGTAAATTTACTATTTATTTATATATTTTTTAGTGTTTTACTCTATTTTTTAGTGTTTCAATATTTAGTAGTAAATTTACAAAAAAAAATTTTAAACAAAAAAAAAATTTTTTTTGTTTAAATATTTTGAAGTAAATTTTTGTGTAGGAACCTAGGTAATTACTATCTTAAACTGAAAAATAATTCAAACATGTTAAATATTTTCGCATGAGAAAATGATTTTGGTATTACGTTTGTATGAGAAATTCCAAGGGTACCCGGCCCCTTAATATTTGTATACCATTCGATAACTTATGCAATTAAAAGCAACTTTGTTATGAAACCACTTTCATAAACGCAATATTTAATATACCTACCGAACAAAGTTCTCTCCCGATGCGTACAAACTACGAAAGATTGACGTCATTCTTTCATAGCACTTTTGTATGGAGCGTTTCGGGCAGGTCTAATTTATGAGATGTTTGAATTGTCATATCTTGGTGAATTTTTAAGCTATCAGAGTCATTCTTTCAGCGATGTTTCTATTTTTTAAGGGTCTTTCAATTACCAATAAGAAAAAAAAAATAGTCATCATGCCTATTCTGAAATTGTTACATTACTATTAAAACCCCCAAACACACAGCAATATTTATTACTCCTGCGATTATGATCGGACATTTTTTATTCGTTTGGCGCGGCGTGGCGTGACGCGGGCGAGCAGCGTAAAGTGTTAGCCCCGACTGGTATGGTCCGAAAACGGTCCGAGATTTTAATAAGTGTGTGCGTCCCCCCAAAAAGCCCAATCGAGCTAGGTGTATTTTCAATATATCAGAATTTAGAGCAAAAATGGAGCACCTCTACAGTGAAGTAAATAAATTGGAGCATTAATACGAACGACGCTGCGAGCTAAAAACCGTGGGCTTGCTGGCGTCCTGTCCCGTCAGCACGCCCAAGCTAGATCTCGGGAACCGTTGTCAGTACTATCGTGTATTATGATTCAAATTTTAGAGCAAAATTGGAGCACTCTGCTCCCGTGAAATAAACTTCGAAACTAGAATGTGAAAGGAGTTAGACGTGATTAACCGGTGGGCTTGCTGGCGTCCTGTCCCGTCAGCAAGCCCACGCAGATCTCCGAAACGGTAATGATTTGGATTATGATTAAAAACTCTACAATATAGCCCTATTTAGAGCACTCTGCTCCAAAAAAATATTAATGTAGCTTCAATAGTTCTCGAGTTACAGGCCTTTGAAAACGGGCTTGCTGACGTCGCATCCCGTCAGCAAGCCCATTTGGAGCGTGGAAACTACTGAACGGAGAGTCGTCAAAAATATCTCAAATCGTAGCTTAGAATGAGAGAACAATGCTCCAAATAGATCAAAATCCTAGGTTCTACAGTTTTCGCGCTATCAGCGAAAAACACTTCAGCCGCCAAAATTTGTCGATTTTCACGACCGCGCGACGTTGCCGTTCCGTGCAACAAGCAAATGTTAATTAAATAAGAAATTACAAATTAATTTCTTATTTAATTCTTTTCAAGTGTTTTCAGCGCCATTTGTGAGGCATATTTTTCAATAAACTTTTTTATGGGTTTTACTGTGTAAAATATTAAAATATTAGTTTTTTTTGTGAAAATGAATGATTAAGAAGCGATTAGCATGAAGAAAAAAAGTAGGTCAAGTAGATTATGAAAAACCGCTTTAAGACATGTATTTTTCTCACGCAAAAACATGATCTTATACCTTTAATAACTCCGAAAGTATAGATTCAATCAAAAAACTTTATATAACAAATTTTGCTTAGAATTTGTGTCTATTGATTCCTGGGGTTATTTTTATTAAAAAAAATTCACCCCCGAGAACGGTTGGCATCCACCCCCAGGGCAAAAGCGCAAGTTTCCCCCACCTACTTACCAATTTTCATGAAAATGGATGGAGGTTCAACGAAATCGGAGGTGAAAACCTTCAATGTGGACGAAAGCCCGATGGTGGACATTGGGCTTTCGTCCACACAATACATTAATCTATCGAGTGACACGCGCCGTTCACCGAACCGTTCGAGCCAAAGATGTCTGTTCAACCAGTGGCGGCGCAAGACCTGAATTTTATGTGGGCAAAATATATTTTGCGACTTGCGAGGCCCCCTGATGGATGGTGCAAGAAGACGGATTTTGTTGAAAGATTTTTTGATACTCGTAAATCCTAAATAAAATGCGCTTGGACCGCGAGGCCGTGGGCGGTCGCCCACACCGCCCACGCCTTACGCCGCCTCTGTGTTCAACTAAGGAGACGGTAGCGACATCGTATCTCGTAATTCGTACACGCGCTCGAGTAAAGCTCGACGGCTCGTGTCGAGTAAGTTCGAAGGAAATCAGATTTATTTTAATTCCATCGAGCCGGCCCGATCCGAGCCTTCGAGTTGTGAATTTTGCGATCCACACGATAATTTTTACTCGATTTGGAGTAAAACTATCGAGTACTGACTATTAGGATCGGACCCCAGATGGCGTACCTACATCGACATAACCTAAGTCTGCCACATTTTTTTTATGAAATAAGGGGGCAAACGAGCAAACGGGTCACCCGATGGAAAGCATCTTCCGTCGCCCATGGACACTCGCAGTTTCAGAAGAGCTGCAGGTGCGTTGCCGGCCTTTTAAGAGGGAATAGGGTAATTGGGTAGGGGAGGGTAGGGAAGAGAATAGGGGAGGGTAGGGAAGGAAATAGGGGAGGGTAGGGAAGGGAAAGGGTAGGGGATTGGGCCTCCGGTAAACTCACTCACTCGGCGAAACACAGCGCAAGTGCTGTTTCACGCCGGTTTTCTGTGAGGCCGTGGTATTTCTCCGGTCGAGCTGGCCCATTCGTGCCGAAGCATGGCTCTCCCACGTAATCCTCCTGCCTACTTACCGATTAATATGAGATGTTGACAATCTTTGGTGAGGGATGTTATAATATGCTGCTCGAGGACTTCAGCTGCCTCCTCGATGATAACTGCAAATCAGTGTTTAATGTGTAATATTGGTAGGATATTAACCATTAGATATTTGATAATATGCACAAGTGTAGGAAAGTGATGCAATATCCGAAAACGTGCTTTTTTCTTTCCCTCCAAAACTCCGTCGAAAGTTTCAGTCAACCGTCTACCACTTTACTGAATTAACTGACTTGACTTCTTGACTGTTTTGACTTTAACTTAGACTTTGACTTGACTTTAGACTTGACGATATTGTAAAACGATGATGAAAATTATTGTAAGAAGAATATTGTTTTCCCGCCATATTTCACTTGACGCTGGCCGTGGTTATGTCGCAGCCCACTGGTTAAAATAGACGTTCAAGCAAACAGCTAGCCTTTTGACTGAACAACGCCATTCAATCACACGGCTATACGTCGTTTAGCCGACTTGTTGACTGCAACGTTCAGCACTACAGCTAGACGACGCTTAGCCAACTGGTTAAATGGCAAATTAACTAAGGTGACCATTAGTTAATTATGTAATTTGAGAGAATAGGAAAACTTTTTGTAATTTCTTGGGAGATTTACGTATATTAGTTCTTTCTTTCCGAAAAATATCTTGAAACAATCACCAGCATAGTTGACGCCATTTTGTAAACAAAACGCGCCTAGCGCCGCGGTGGTGAGTCAATCATACGACGGCTTTTGAATCAGCTGTAGTGTTGAACGTTTTGAACGACATAAATATTCAATTAAAAAGCTAGACCTGTGATTGAATGGCGTTGTTCAGTCAAAGGGCTAGCTGTTTGATTGAACGGCTATTTAAACCAGTTGGCTGCGACAGTTATATATAATAGCCGAAGTGCCATGATAAGAAATAATCGGCCGAGTGCGAGTCGGACTCGCGCACGAAGGGTTCCGTACCGTTATAGAGCAAAAATGGGCAAAAAATTGTGTTTTTTGTATGGGAGCCCCCCTTACATTTATATTTTATTTAAATATTATAATTAATTATTAAAGTAGACATATAACTAAGGCTTTTGTGAAAATTTCAAGTGCCTACTTGTTGTCATCAATGATACAGAGCAAAAAATGTTTGAAAAATCACGTTTATTGTATGGGAGCCCCCCTTAAATATTTAATTTATTTTGTTTTTAGTATTTGTTGTTATAGCGGCAACAGAAATACATAATTAGTAAAAATTTCAATTCTCTAGCTATTACAGTTCTTGAGTTACAGCCTGGAGACACACGGACAGACGGACAGACAGACAGACAGACAGACAGACGGACAGACGGACAGACGGACAGACGGACAGACAACGAAGTCTCAGTAATAGGGTCCCGTTTTTACCCTTTGGGCACGGAACCCTAAAAAAAAGAAGATAAAGTTACCGATAGGAGGGCCTATGTTTTGTATCAGCTTGCGCAGTCTCGCAGCTCCAGTAGTCGTCATGCCTATGACCTCCACTTTCGATAGTACTTCACAGTCTATAACTAATTTTGCTTCTTCGTAGTCTTTTAGGAGAGTTGATGCTTCTTTCTACAAAACGACAGAAAATATCTATCTGAGGATTATATTCATTGAAATAAAATACGACCAGCATTTACGTCACACATTTACGTAAGTTGAATAACATAATACGTTTAAGATCAGTGGCGTAGTCAGTGTGGGCGTCTGAGGAATAAAGAGAGAAAGGAGTTAAAAAAAACTATTAGCATCAAAACCACCTATTTGTACAGCTCGGACCTACCTTAATTTTAATCATTTCCTGATTTTTTATTTCGTTGAAGTGGTCAACCCAGCGGAAATATGTCATCCATCTGGAGTATACGTAATCCGGAATATTTAAGTTACGAGGGTTTCCTCTCTGCACATCATGGTGATGATAATATAGTTCTCTCATTCTCTATAAAATATAAACAAAATGTGAGACATTTTAAAATGTATAAGCAGAAGTAGATATAAATAGACAGTATAGACACAGGTACAGTGAATGGCTGCTAGAGAGTGAATAAAAAATATATAATATATAATTAATAATATAATATTACTAGCTGTCCCGGCAAACGTTGCTTTGCCATATTATTTTATTGAAGTGACTAAATATACAGTATGTTACCATGGCAACGTCGATCGCTATCCCGTCGCACAAACTTAATAATTTACTATTATTTATTCAACAAATGCACCTATCAATATATAAAGTACCCAGTAGCCGTTACTTACTCAATCCAGTCGAAAAGTATCGACATCTGTTGGAATCTTTTGGAGTTAACAGATAATTGTGAATGACAATTAATTATAGACAAATAATTTGCAATAAAATAAAATTGCGACTATAATAATTAAAGATCTAAGCTATCCTATCTCTCAAGTTGGAAAAAAGCACACATTTAAAAAACAAAAACATTAAAATCGGTTAAGTAGTTTAGGAATCCAACGCGGACAAACATCGTGACAGGAGATTTATATATATTAGATTATTATATATCTATGGATGCTTCACACAACGTCCGTCTGGCCCCGCGTTAGTTCTAAAACGCATGCTACGGGTGCCATATACTATCAGAGAAGTTGATTCCTATGCAGATCGGGGACCTACGTAGTTTGGTTGTGTTACGTCAAACCCAGACGACAGATCACAATTAACATTGAATTGACATATTCGACCAAATAACGTTGGTCTATCAATTGCATAGGAATCAATTTCCTCGATGGTACATACAAGTTACAACGGTAATCATTTTATTAATTTTTCAATACTTTTAACATAAATGTATTATAATTATTGTAAATATATTTAATATCCATAATCCAGGAACATTGAAAAAATTTCGTTTGCTCGGCGGGTTTTGAACCGCCCCTCCGAGCCGAAGGTCGCGACCTCCGGCTCGAGCGGGAGAGTTCCGGCTTAAACAATATAATGTGCACTTACTGTAAATAATCTAATTTGTCCTCGGAGAAACGAAATACAATTGTGCAATTGAACTTTTTTCGCATAGTCCATCTCTTTCTCGTAAGCCGTTACCATTTTTAGTATCTCATTGCAGGCTTCGGGTAAGAAAAAAGCAAATTGATTTTGTCGGTCGTCATCCTTAGAATCCGACACAGCGACATACTCCTGCATTTCGCCGGCTATTACCCTCGCGTCGATGATCTCGTCATAATCGACTTCCATGTCCTCGAACAACCACAAGCCCATAGGATCAAAGTGAGTACGATGACCAGCCTTTCTATAAGTATCATGTAAATTGCGGATTTTATCGAAATCGGTCAAGGCGTCGGGGGGCGGGTCATCTTCTATCAATTGCAACCTCAGGACACCGCTGTGAGCGTTACTCATGAGATTCTGAACTGACGCCAGGCACGCCATCGTAACGCTCACCGTATTTCTGAGATCGTTGAACGTATAAGACCTGTGTTTAGCTTTAAGCACCGATAGATTGTACGGCTCGAGCTTTTCGCTCCTCGACTGGCCTCCGATGCGGGCGATGGAGTCGGTGTAGGGCAGGAGGGCCTCCAGGAACTGATCTAGGGCGTGGTTGGTGTAGCAGACGAGGAGCATTATACAATGGTTCTGTTTCTTCACGCGGATATTGGACGCGTTCCACAGCAGGGTTTTGGCGATTTCCACGCCGATGTGCGTCTTGCCCGTGCCCGGCGGGCCCTGGATCACGGCGAACTCGTGCGTGAGGGCCACCTTGTACGCCTCGAATTGACTCTCGTCGAGACCTAGGTCGTGGTGCGACGGCCACGCCTCGTTATTCGGTTGAAATGTTATATCATCTTCTAACTCATTTTCAGTTTTATACGTATACTCCTCGATATGTTCTAAATATTTGGGTCGAGATGGTTGGACCTGAAATGAGCACATAACTTAATGCAAGTTGAGCGCTAGGAGTGCTAGGATGGTATAAAACAGTAGAATGGGGTCTTTGAATGTGTAAGCCGGGTGCGTATCCGCACACCTGTTGGCTCGGCTCGCCCTGTTTTTGCCTTATCATTGATAGGCTAGAGATGTGTCTGTGTGCGTATACGCGTCCAGCGCACGCGCACCCGTATTACTGCCCTGCCTGCCTACCGTGAGCTCTTATAGCAGTGTTACTTTAATAATACTTTCAGACTTCGCAGGACCAAAAAGGATAGTTTTGTTTATACGGAATCCAAAAATTATCCTGGTAGGCCCCCGTAGTGTCGACATGGTGTAAAGTGCACCGGTCACTCACATCGACGTCCACTATGTATTTCTTCATAGCCAACTGATTCGGGAATTGAGGGTCTTGCAGGGCCCGCAGCACGTGCTGATACGGCTCGAAGTAAACCTCGCTCTCTATCATCATGTAAGATTCTCCGTCGTAAATTTCATCGCCGACGCTCAAATCTAGTAGTTCGACTGGAATCTGAAATCACATGCGACTTATGTTCAAAAGTTGAAGCACAAAACATAATATAGATTATAGTACGAGATACGACTGCCTGCTCAAAACCACATTTTTACAAATATTTATGATAAGGAGAACACATTTCTACTGGGGTGCCAGTCCAAATGTGGCCGTAAATATTTTAATTTTTTTTTTGAAAAATTGAGTTTGCGGGATAAAATGTAATCATAAGGTAGGTATTGAAAGCAAACATCGTTCATTTCATAGCAATGAGTATAGAGATTTAGAAAAATCCGGTGTGCCGTTGGGCACCCAGCCGCAACCCTATTGTAACCAGGTGTGAACAGGTACCATTCCGATACGTTTTTGCATCCATAACGTATATTGATCTTTTATATATCAAATGGAAGCTTATTTTCCTCTTATTATTATAATATAGGTGTGCCTAATTAAATCTGGCCGCAAATAAGGGGTGCCGGCTGTCAAAGATGGCAAAGTATCGAAGGTTGAGGGAAAGGGAGCTAGCGCGAAACATAACGGGATAGTGATAGTACATCATGTTAGTGTACTTAAACATCGGTTCAAACAATAGTAATAATCGGCCAAGTGCGAGTGTAGTGAGCAAAATTAGGCCAAAATTTGTATTTTTTGTATGGGAGCCGCCCTTATATTTTAATTTCATTTTTCATTTCATTTATTTCTTTCCGCTTAAACATTGCAAACGCAGGCTTCCTACGAGATTTATCAAAATAATGTACCAAGGCCCAATTCCACCAATGTCTGCTAATGTTAACAGTTTCTGAAAATGTCATGTCTTCTTTTTCATTCATACGAAAAACGAAAGAGGTAACGTGATACTAATTCGAGCATTAACTTTAACAATCTTTGGTGAAATTGGGCCTAAGTATTGTTAACTATGAAAAGGTCTACAGAAAACTCCGCGATGGTATAATATGTCTATCTCGGATATCCCACAATAACATTTTTTTGTCATTTACTTTTAACTCAAGGCTAAATGGTTAATTTTCGAAGAAAATTTAACCAATACGGCAATAATCCTTATTAAATTAAATACTTTATTAAATACATTATTGATTTAATATAGATCTATATGGCCCTTTACGGCATACGATTTATATATTTTTGAAGATATTACAGATTCTAAAATTGCTTTTGTGGCGGTACCGATCAATGCGGGCGGGTAGTAATGAATATAATAATATTATGTAATTAAAAACTACTGAATCGATTCTAATCATTTCTTTAGTGAGTGACATAGACTATAATAAATTTTATACCCGAGTGCGAAGCCGGGACGGGTCGCTAGTACATAATATTATGAATATTTAATCTTTATGTCACAAACAATTTAACACTTGAATAAACTTTTAAATTCTTATAGAGTATTAATTTATTTGGTCGTTTTTAGGATTCCGTACCCAAAGGGCAAAAACGGGACCCTATTACTTATAAGACTTCGTTGTCTGTCCGTCTGTCTGTATGTCTCCAGGCTCAATGCTGTAAATAAAAAATGGTAATAGCTAGAGAGTTGACATTTTCACAGATTATGTAATATAGTATAATAATATGTTGCCGCTATAACAACAAATACTAAAAACAAAATAAAATTTAAGTATGTTCAAATTTACATTAATGGGCATTGTCCAAAAAAATCACAATATGTACTTTTTATATTTTTTTTCGTTAAAATAGGGAATTTTAAGAATATAAATTAAATAATTTTGATTTTTAAGTACACTAACATGATGTACTATCACTATCCCGTAATGTTTCGCGCTAGCTCCCTTTCCCTCAACCTTCGATACGTTGCCATCTTTGACAGCCGGCACCCCTTATTTGCGGCCAGATTTAATTAGGCACACCTATATTATAATAATAAGAGGAAAATAAGATTCCATTTGATATATAAAAGATCAATATACGTTATGGATGCAAAAACTTATCGGAATGGTACCTGTTCACACCTGGTTACAATAGGGTTGCGGCCGGGTGCCCAACGGCACACCGGATTTTTCTATATCTCTATACTCATTGCCATGAAATGAACGATGTTTGCTTTCAATACCTTATGATTACATTTTATCCCGCGAACAAAATTTTTCAAAAAAATTTTAAAAATATTTGCGGCCACATTTGGACTGGCACCCCAATAGAAATATGTTCTCCTTATCATAAATATTTGTAAAAATGTGGTTTTAAGCGTGTACTCGATACCTGCACAATTTTGCAGTGGGATCTTAGACTATTATAGAGTGTCAAAAATTTTATGATATTCTTTGCCACGTTTTTTTTGAACACTTTCAGAATGTTTCCTACAAGTTGCCTACAACGCGTCGAGGGCAGTCGACAAGTGCCTTTCAAGAAGCCTAAGTCAGCCTACTGGTTCGATCCGTCGTACACGGTGCTATAAATACTTACTTGACCGTTTGTCAGGTACCATGTGTCGCGGTCCATCACAGTCACGGTCATGAAATTTTTGCAGTTGTCTTTAGTCAATAGAAGTAGAGTGCCAAACTTCAGCCTTTGACTGTTGGACCAATTCACGTTTTGAAATCTTTTCGTTGTTCCCTTATCTACTTGAATCACAGTACCAGTTTTATAATTGGATATGTATGGACGTAGGAATCTAACGTCTTGATATACCCTGAAAATATCGAAAATTATGTTGAAAATTACAGTGGTCAATAAAATTATAACTTCTTTTTTGCCACGCGAACTTTGTGATGATTTTTGATGGAGTATCATCATCGACAATTTATAATAATTTTGTTTCAGTCACCCCACGTATTTAATAGTATGCTCTTTGGTCACCCCCAGTTTTTTTGTGACAGCTACCTATTTATATTTGACTTCATAGAATTGTCTTGTTAGTGGATGACTTTGTTTAGACGACTGGACTATTGTTAAAACCGTATTGACCTGCAGTGCTATGGATAAAAATTGCATAAACGGGTTATTCGTTTGCGTAAACAGAAAAGCGATTTAGTCAGTACTTGCCGTATATTATCGTATCTCTTTTTTGTTGGATCCTTAATGTATTGGTCTGAAAAAGAAACAAAACCGATGTATTTTAAGTTTGTGGGTACTAATACGTTCTTGTAACAAAATACATAATAATATTATGATCATAGGCATAATATAGGTAGATAATATTACGTTTTTAAATGCATGTGATGGGCAAACTAAGATCAATCGCAAAATGAGTAGTGTTAGATTTTTTAACCCCCAACGAAAAAAGGGGTGACATAAATACGAGAGCGGGATGAGAAGTAACTAGCCTCTGCTATTTAGCCTCTGCTATTTAAAATGTTAAAATTAAAAAAATATGTATGTCATTTTTAAATTCGTGTCTTTGGCCACCTGTGTTTTAAACGTTTGACGTGGGAGAGCCATGCTTCGGCACGAATGGGCCGGCTCGACCGGAGAAATACCACGTCCTCACAGAAAACCGGCGTGAAACAGCGCTTGCGCTGTGTTTCGCCGAGTGAGTGAGTTTACCGGAGGCCCAATCCCCTACCCTTTTCCCTTCCCTATTTCCTTCCCCACCCTCCCCTATTACCCCTTAAAAGGCCGGCAACGCACCTGCAGCTCTTCTGATGCTGCGAGTGTCCATGGGCGACGGAAGTTGCTTTCCATCAGGTGACCCGTTTGCTCGTTTGCCCCCTTATTGCATTAAAAAAAAAAAAAAAAAGAATTTGGTGGCGTGAAAATTTTATTGATTTTTTTATCATTTGAAAATAAATTTCGTCAACTGTTTTGAATATGGATAAAAATGAAAAACGAGCGGAATTAAAGTTTCCTCATATGAAGGGGATTTAGGGGAGAGATATCTATGATGAATTAAAAAATGTTTTGGGTGAATCTGCTTCTTCTTATGCCACAGTAAAAAATTGGGTAGCTGAGTTTAAACGCGGTCGTATATGAGTCAAAGATGAAGCCGCCCTGGACGTCTAAAAAACGTCACAACTCCGGAAATGGTCGAGAAAGTACACGTTATGGTTTTAGCAGACTGACGATTGAAGTTATCTGAAATAGCAGACACTATAGGTATCTCAAAAGGACGGATACAACATATCCCAAGTGAGGAATTAAATATGAAAAAGTTACCGGCCCGTTAAGTGTCGCAATTGCTTACGCACGTCACGATCAAAAAAGAATTAAAGATTCAATGAATTAAAGTATGATTTACTGCCCCACCCACCTTATTTGCCTGATCTAGCGCCATCAGACTTCTATTTATTCTCTAAGCTCAAAACTTTTTTGGGCGGGCAGAAATTTGCCACAAATGATGAAGTCATAGCCGCTGTAGAGGAGTATTTTGTTGATTTTGAGGGCCTCGAAAAAAATCATTCTATAGAAGGCATTACTGCTTTAGAATTAAGATAGAGTAAGTGCATAGAGGTTCACAGAGACTATATCGAATAATAAAATTAATTTTATCACGGAAAGTTAAGTGTAGAAGTATTAGGCTAGTAACTAGTTACTTATCATCCCGCCCTAGTATATGTGTATGTCCTAGGTATTGTACCATCCAAACGTGTGGGTTGATTTTGATCTAGTTTTTTTGTTTAAAAGCTGACGTTATCAAAAGTGTTTTGAGCCATAGTTAATTGGTCTCTCTGGTTAGGTAAGCCGCTCAAGATGTATATTATAGAGAAAAAGAGAGAAGATCCTCCGACCGAGCTATGCTATATGTTCGTTCAGACCCCAGCACCTATTTTTCATGTAATACCTATCACTAGGCAACATCCTTATTCTGAAACTCACATATTCCATCTCGGAGCGGGCCGAAGCAATCTTCGCGGAGAAGGCGGAACTGAACGTCTAGATAGTGCTCCACGTCGCGGTAGGCACCGTCGATGATGTTGGGCCGGATGAACGGCTTGTGGACCAGCAGGTCCTCTTTCGTGGGGAGGACGCTCAGCTCACGAAAGTCGTCCGGGGGATCCTCCTGGTTTACGACTCCAGTTTTCTTCGTATTGGCCTGAAATTAACAGCAGGGCCGGATTTATATTTTTTATGAGTATAGTATAGGCCGATTTAAGTTTGCCACCCCTATGAACGAACTCTGCCGCCATCCTTGGACTCTGTCACCGCCACATTTTTGCCAGAATATGGGCTCCTCGCTAGAAAAATATAAGGTATTTTTGAACGTGATGTACTGACCCTCGTCGGATACTTAACACATGACGGGCGAGCACAGCAACATTGTAACGCAAGTTAAAAAGTGACAGACATAACGTAAAATTTAACCCAGGGTTAATAACAATCTAAAACTACGTAAAAAGTCCTGCCGCACTCAGAGACGAATATTAATTACTTAATTAATGTAATTAAATGAATATTTTGACGTAAGCCCCCATACATTATCTGTCAAAGTCTTCATTAAATTTAAGTTTAGTTGTCATTAAATGTATCTGAGTGCGGTAGTTAATCTACGTTAAACCTAACGAAATAAACTCGCACGTTACCAATTTCTCCTCGACAATTTTCATGGCCTCCCGCAAATCGTTGAGTTTCGAACAGAGCTCGTCGGGGAGCGTGTACGAGTGGTTTTCGCTCAACTTCTCCAGGCAGAGTTTCGACGTGTCCTCGACGAGGGACCGGCACTTGCTCTTGGCTACGGAGGGCGCCTTGGTCATCATATATTCGCAGAATGCAACTAGACTCCCCCAAAATTCGTCCGGATTCTGCCAGTACATTTTGTTAGCCCTTCGGTCTTCGTCGCTCGCGTACGGCAGGTCCATTAAATAGGTTCGCAAGTAATTAATGAACTGCGAATTACAAAGGTCCAGGAGAAATTTAATTTTGAGTCGATCGAACGTGCATCCGACGACTTTCTGTGCAACTTTCAGCACTAGGAAGTAAATGTCGGGGCGGTCTATTGGAGATTTTAGCAGATCGAGCAGAGCGTCGTACTGCTTGTTGACATTTTGTATTATATCCGTGTCGGCGCTTTCGGCTAGTTTTATTAAATACAGGAACCCGACATGCCTCGGCCGCTGCTCGCGCTTGCCAGTGTTACCCCGTTGGTGATATGATGGATGGTTGTCTAAAATTGAAACAAGCGTCAAGTTATTAGACACAATGTTTATTGAACAAGTATTTTAACTTAACAGATATTTTTGTAGATTTTACATTTAACTTACCTATATCACGGCCTCTTCCGTTTGTCCACTCTCGAGGACCTGAAAATAATTATTATAAAACAATTATTAGAGCACGGTATTTATAAGACAATTATTTATTAAATTTTTGGCAATTTTACCTTACACTTAAATAAGACAAATATCAAGAAAAGATTACCCATATACCTTGACTTAAATTACGAGCTCTTCCGCGTGTCGGTTTTCGAGGACCTGAAAATAACTTTTTTTTAACCTCTACTTTTTTGACTATGGCCGGTCATAGACGGATTGCATCTTGCAGTCAGGACCGACTGCAAGACCGGTTCCCGCACGGCGATCTGCAGTTTCCATACTAAATTCATCTCCGCAATACACGGACCGCTCGAGCAGTTCTTGAGCGGTCGGAGCAATCGCTCTGCGGTCGAGTTTCACCGGGTCCAGGTCGAAATATCGTAGTCGATATTTCGTGTATATTTCGTAGTCGACTGCATGATGGGGTCGTGTTGCAGTCGTGTACGACTTCAACGCGACCACTCTAGAGCAGTCGGTCCCGACTGCAACTTGCGGTCTGTCTATGGCCAGTCTAAGCATTGTATTTACGATATTTTTGTCTTTACGTCAAATAAACCCGAAAACTAAGTAGAGATTACCTCGACTTGTATTACGGCCCCTGCCTCGTATATTCGGTTCTCGTGGACCTGAAAATAATAATGGTACTTTTACAACTGGCGCACGCTTGAGACACCACAATCTAAAGTCGGGTCTGCTGCGCCGTGTTTTTGTGTTTTATAACATCATAACAATATTATGTTTGCAATACAGAATAGGGGCGTGGCCTTACAGTTTTGTTAGCAAAAACACAAAAACATGTCTGCTGAGACAAATGGATAACATCCCCTGCATTTCACTCGCACTCATTGCAGCAAGACATTCTTTAGCCGGGTTCGCAGCGCCGTGTTTTCGTGTTTTCTAGCATCATAACATGTTTGCAATACAGAATAGGGGCGTGGCCTAACAGTTTTGTTAGCTTTTGCTAACAAAACTGTTAGGCCATTCTAAATTGCAAACATGTTATGATGTTAGAAAACACGAAAACACGTCGCAGCGGACCCGGCCTTAAGACTGTCCTGTCCCAACTCCCAAGTGAACACTGAACCCTGACATCTTCAGAGTGAGTTGAAGAAAAACTTGTGAAGTCAAAAGAGCGCACCTATAGCCGCAAAACATAAGAGCAAGGCCTAGCGCGCACCACGATTTTATGCAGCGCGATTATTTTATCGCAGAAATACAACGTATGAGTTAGTATGACAGTGCTCGCACATGCGAGTAAATAATCGTAGCGATTTTAAAATTGTGATTTGTCACATTTTGCTACGACTGCTCGCGACGCAATTGTCGCGAAAATAAAAAATGCAGAATATGAAATTGTGTGGTACCGCGCGCACTGCGATAATAAAATCGCACACTCGGGCCGGCCGGAACTTCCATTTGTGTTTCATTTTTGTATTCAACGAGCTTTTGCCCGCGGCTTCGCTCGCGTTTAGAAGTATTATTATATACAAACTTTCATTCCCTATTTTAACCCCATGGGGGTAGAATTGATCAAAATCCTTTCTTAGCGGATGTCTACGTCATAACATCTACCTGCGGGCCGATTCTGTATCGTACATTTGTGAGTTAATAACTGAGTTAGTAACGAAACCGAGGAGTGAGTAACGGAAAGTGCCACTTTTTGTATTCACTTGCATACAAAAGTGAGACTTTCGGTTGCTCACTCCTCCGTTTCGTTACTAACTCAGTGATTAACTCACAAATGTACGATACAGAATCGGCCCGCTGCACGCCAAATTTCAGCCCGATCCGTCGTGGTTTGGGCTGTGCGTTGAATTTTGATAGATCACCATGTCAGTCAGTCACCTTTGAGTTTTATGATATTATGAGGTCCAGCAATTCTCAGTAATCTGTTAAACGTTTGAATTTTCATTCTATAATAGCTATTATAATAGCCAAACATAAAGAATTTTTTGGGATACATCTGAAGTTCATGGTATTTCAGATTTCTGATAAAAGAAACCTTTGATAACTCTATCCGCTGTAAAAGGATGGGTCCAGTATTGACGAATTTTCTTTTTTTTTTCTTCTGATCCTCCGAAGTAGTAAATAAAGACAAGCAACTTGTACGAAATCCATGGTGAAAGTGAGCAAAGATCACTATTTATTTGTCGCAGTGCGCGCACCGTACTCTCTGCGATTTTTTACAGCGCGATTTTGAAATCGTGTCGCAAAAATTAAAATCGTGGTGCGCGCTAGGCCCAAGACTAGAATTTTGTACTGTTTTTTATTATTATTTGAAATAAAGGCCTAGCGCGCACCACGATTTTAATTTTTCTATTCACTAACCCTTTTTATTTGCTAATAAACAATTTAAATAAAATAAATCAATCAAAAATGCTGTTCAATAATAATAGATAAACTACAGTCAAATAAATTAAGAAATTTAAAAAAACCCCCGCCAAACAACTTTAAAAAGTAATAAAATAATATTTACTGCCTTTAAGTCCAAATAATTCCTAACTTGTGTAAAGTAATACTTTAGTCCATAATTGTTGTCAAGGTGTGTCGGGGGACCGCGCCGCCAAGTAAACTACAACATATAACTTAACCGCCAAGTCACTGACTATCTCGATTCAGTTCGCTATGAATTGATTGTGAAATCAAACATCTACATTAGCGGTCCCCCGACATACCTTGACAACAATTATGGACAAAAGTATTACTTTACACAAGTTAGGAATTATTTGGACTTAAAGGCAGTAAATATTATTTTATTACTTTTTAAAGTTGTTTGGCGGGGGTTTTTTTAAATTTCTTAATTTATTTTATTTCATACTTTTTAAATTTGTGTTGGTTAAAGTGCAGAATAATTCCTATCAACAGAATCATAAGTATGCTCATGATTACGATCTATCAATGTCCTTTTCGATGAGGCTGTCAATATGAGCCCAAACATGAAACCTCCCCTTTGGGTTCATACGAAGCTTGGTTCCTATAGAATCCAGGTGATGCTAAGCAGCAGAATATAAAATATATTTACTGTTATCTACTTCTTACTAGTTGTCGCAATTAAAATGAGCCTAAACACGAAACCATCTACTCTAAGTTGGCGAGGAGTTGGATATCCTATTGATTATCAGGTGATGGTGCATCACCAGGCCAACTTTTCATTATTATGTGTAATACGTATATTGTATATTCACAAATGTCACGAACTAGAATGAAATATAGAACCCATCAAATGACTACAAGTTGCTAAAGGCCTTTCATGAACCAGATAAACCCTGACTGTCCAGCACTGAGCAGGCTGATGATGATGAACTTATAGCTAAGAACACTCTCAAACATGTCAGCTCTCAATAAAAAAAACTAGATCAAAATCGGTCCACCCGTTTGGATGCTACGATGCCACAAACATGAACCAGATAAACCCTGATTGTCCAGCACTGAGCAGGCTGATGATGATGAACTATAGCTAAGAACACTCGATCATGTCAGCTTTCAAACAAAAAAAACTAGATCAAAATCGGTCCACCCGTTTGGATGCTACGATGCCACGGACAGATACACACACAGACAAACAGACAGACAGACAGACACGTCAAACTTATAACACCCCTCTTTTTTGTCGGCGGTTAAAAACCATAGAAACTGGGCATAGGTAGTATAACTAATACAATTGAAGGCTGAAAAATTTAAATAACAATTTAAAGATGTTTCAGTAATTATATCATAAACTAAAAATTCTACAATAATGCCACCTAGCGATTACAATGAAAACAGTAGGATGTCACCCTAAAATGTATTTTAGGGTGACATCCTTAGTCTTAGTTGTAAGTTGTAACTAAGACTGGGTTGCACCAACTAACTTTGACTTTAACTTTAACCGGAAAAATTGACAGATGTCGTATGAGCATATGGGGTGTTTGGACGCCATATTTAACTTTAACTTTAACCACGCCTCTGGTGCAACCCAACCTTAGAGAACGCGCGCTCGGGCAACTTAGTTACTCGGCGATTTATTTGTCTCTCGATCAAGTCTTTGGGTATGCTCTAAATTAATAATAATAATAATAAAAATAAGTTTATTTCTTCCACAACAAGTAGATTGAGTAAATAAAACAAAATTAAAAATATGACATGTACATTTAAAGACTTGCAGTGTGGGATACAGGAGCCCAGACTAGGTTACCCTGTGCCTTGGGACTCCTGGCTCCCCCTCTCTAGTTCTCTTAACTAA
The DNA here is from genome assembly GCA_937595015.1 of Polyommatus icarus. Classification (NCBI taxonomy): domain Eukaryota; kingdom Metazoa; phylum Arthropoda; class Insecta; order Lepidoptera; family Lycaenidae; genus Polyommatus; species Polyommatus icarus. The sequence continues at coordinate 5,377,188 of OW569329.1, read as the reverse complement.
CTAATAACTTAATTATTAACAGTGAGTTTGAAATACTTAAAAGTTATAAATAACAAACGTTGTTACTACGAATAATAAAAACTATGTAATTTCATATACATAGTACCTATGAAATTTTCCGAGAATCAGCCGATCGCTCCATAATAGATGCACCCAATATTCTATTTTTCGACGCTTTCCTCGGTTTTTTATTTATTTTTCGAAAGAGACAAATAAATCGCCGAGCAACTAAGTTGCCCGTGCGCGCATACCCTAAGAGCTAGGTTTAAAGGTCTTTGCTAATGGCGCATTTTCACTGGTTGATAGGGCCCGCATGCGGGGTGCGGGAGATCATGCCTCGACCAATCAAAATGCGCCATTAGTTGTCATAGACTCCCCGTATGCTGTATACCGCACGAGTTAATGCGCCCTAATAGCGCTTACAGACGAACGGCATTTGTCGACGACAGTCGGCGGCACTTGTCAACAAGTGTCAAAAAAAATCAATGAAAAAAAATCCAGCGACTGCCGATGCCGTCGACAAGTGCTGTTCGTCTGTAAGAAGCCTTATTGGGTTAGAAATCCCATTTAAGGTACAATTCCATGCATCGCGACAGTCGTCGGCCGCGCGCGGCTTTCGACTGTCGCCGGTCGCGATGCACGGAATTGTACCTTTAGGATACACAAGGTAAAGCCTCCAATTATTGGCACCTTAGGTTTTTGAATACACTATAGAAAGTTCTATAATAGGATGACTCCCTGATGTCGATGTAGTTTGCTTTACCTTGACTTATATTCCGCCCTCTTCTATGTAGAGGTCCTCTGGGACCTGAAAATATAATGTTACCATTCAATTTTTTAATTATAAAAAGCATTTCACTCCAGACACTCCAGACAAAACGATTAAGCCGCTATACCAATTTTGACCTTATTTGATATTTACGAACAATACTTTAATAATAGCAGGACATACATACACGGACCTTAACTACCTCCTAATTTATTGGACTGTGCATTGTTAAACTAATATGTATTCTATGCTGTGCATTGGACGGCAGACTCTACCACTTACCATACTAGCTAGTTATATTATGGTACCACGTTCCTATCAACGGGGCAAGCGACCGGCAGAGGCGGCGAGGCGTGGGCGACGTGGGCGACCGCCCACGGCCTCGCGCCCCTTGGACCACGAGGTTTTTTAAAAGGATTGACAAGTTTTGATACCCAAATATTCGTAAAAAAAAGTTTTATAAACAAAAGTTTGAGTATCAAAAAATTATTTCTCTCAAAAAAAAAATAGACATATTTTTTAAAAACAAATTAAATTTTGTTTTATCTATACTAATATTATAAATGCGAAAGTATCTCTGTATTGAGGAGCAAACTTTCAAAACATGTTTTGTCACTCAAATCAGATTTTTGGGAAAACAAATAAAACTTGTATTTATAATTATAATGCACTTAGACTTACTGTATGACTTTTTTCACAATAATGGGTGTTTATAATGTATAATTACAAAGTATTTTGTATCCTAATGTGCTTTATATTATTGTTATTTACAATTAAAATATGGACAAAACTTATTTTGAATGAAAACAAGGGACTAATCACTTTATGATTGAACTAGTTGGGGACAAAACACTTTTAGTTTGCTACAGGCAGTATTATGTAGGTTTTTAGAAATAGATATTTTAAAGAAATAAAATGTTATAAATGTCTCCATATTGTTTAATCATCTATTAATTCCAAACAGTCACACACAATATTTTCTTCTTCTTGACTACTGCTTGGTTGGTTAAATAATATGGTTTTATATCATGCCAAACCATCATCGTTTTTCCATTCAGGCCCAAACATGGATTGTAAGAGATTTTCTACATCTTTTTTCTTTTCTTTGGTAATTTGATGACTCAAAGGAAGTTCTTTTAAATTGAGCCTGCGCACCTGATTCTGCTTCACACCTCTCTTAGCTAGTGAAACATACTCTTCTGTTGACTCAAAATTAAAATTTTCCATACCTTTAACAAGCACATTAGACTCTGTTTTCTTTATAAATATTCTTTTCATTTCACTTATTTTGTCTAAATCCTTGAACTGCTTGTTTAGTGCTTTGGTATCATATAAATTCCAATCCTTTCCAATAATTTTTAATTTTCCAACTTCTTCATAGATTTTATGGTACTCCTCTCTAGTTAATATTACTTGATGCTTTCTAAGAATTTTTTCTGCCCTTCCAAACACTCTATCCGCAGGGAGATAGCTGTGACCACGCACTGGAAAATAAAGTTGTATTTCTTCTATTTTATTGAATTTGGTCATGAAATAACATAATGTGCGTAGAACTATATTGTTCTTGTTTTGTGAAACACAACCATCACAGAAAAGCCTTATTTTTTTTTATTTCCAAAATCTCTACTCATCAAAAAGTTTAGTAAGGCCGATGAGACCTCAAGGCTTCCTTTACCAGCTTGGTCTTCTGTCCAAGTGAATATATTAATATCATCACTTTTCACGTTCATAATGCATAATGCATACAATCCTATTTGACGAGAATAATAAGCTTCCTGGATGGGTGTCTTGGGTAAGGGTTGTATTTGTTGGAGATCAAAACAGAAAGTCTCTGCCTCTGGATCATCATATTTAAGATGTTTATAAAAAGCATTAGCCCTTTTTTTATGAATTCGCTTTTCTATCATGAATTTAGCTTTATCTGATTGATTATTTTTTTTAATACAAATTTTTATTTTGTTATTTAATAATACACAATAGCTGCACATATCTGACGCAGGAGACTTGAAGCCCACATTAAATTCATTGATGAAGATTCTATGAAACATTGAAAATTTCACTTTCAGATCTTCTTCTGATTGATCATTATATATTTTATGTAGTTTTTTGATGCTTAATTCAGCCTGCAAATAAATTCTCTTTGACTTGTTGCGTGAGTAATGGCTTTCAGTGCCACGTAGTTTACTAATAAATTTCCGCACACTTTCTTTCTTCAGCACACTTAGGTGACTTTTTCTGTCACCACCTCTCTTCTCCTCTTGTGGTAATCCGTTATTAACCCTTTTGATAATATTACTTAGCCTGGTGCGCCCTATTTTCGTCACTGATAAAAAAAAATTTTGCACACTCGAAACTTTTCATCACCTAAGGTTAAGTGATACAAAACATTGTACTTGTGTTCTGAGCCAGGCTTTCTTCTCTTATTTTCGGAAGAAGGTCTTGGTCTTCGTCTCTTAACAGGAGCTGTGTGGACTTATCCACACAGCTCCTGTTAAGAGACGAAGACCAGCCCTTAGGCTGCAATAATACTATCCTGTCTAATTTTATCTGCCTTTTCGTAAAGTTTCTCACGGAACTTTTTCACATGATCTGGACGAAATTTTTCACAAAACAATGTTTTCGTTGAATGATTACATGGCGTAAAAACATTTGCACCGGCCGGCAAAGAGTATCTTTTGATTTTACTCGATTCCCTTGCCGTCGCATGTTTTTTCCTTTTGCGAGTACCTTGGTTAGCTTCTCCTACTGTTACTGTGTCTGTTTCATCAGTTTCCAAGCTATCCATTATAATTTAATAGATGTATTAGCAAATTTTACAAAATTTTACGTATCGCATAAACAAAACAGAAAAATATAATGCGCTCTGTAAACGGTAATTCTGCATTACATGCATTACGTGCTGTAATTCACGAATTATCGTGTATTGTAGTGAATGATGCGAATTACATGCAAACTACGTGCTGTACAACGTGCTGTAGATTGAATTACAACTTTTTTTATTTTTCAGCACGACATGCGTTACGTGCTGTAATGCACGCATGATCGTTTATTGTAGTGAATGATGCGAATTACATGCAAACTACGTGCTGTACATTGATTGACAAGTTGTTTAATTTTTCGTCATGCAATATGATCGTTTCGCCAGAGTAGACAGAATGTCTATTGTGGTTTCGCCATCGACATAATATTATCATGCAACAACTCAGTTCCAGGGTGGTGGTGGTCTAGATTTTGTAATATTTAAAAACCAAACTCTTCTTTTTTCTACTTTTTTTTTATTGAATAAGGGGGCAAACGAGCAAACGGGTCACCTGATGGTAAGCAACTACCGTCGCCCATGGACACTCGCAACATCAGAAGAGCTGCAGGTGCGTTGCTGGCTTTTTAAGAGGGAATACGCTCTTTTCTTGAAGGTTTGCAGGTCGTATAGGTCCGGAAAAACTGCGGTGACAGTTCGTTCCAGAGTTTTACAGTGCGCGGCAGAACTTTATTGTTTACTAGCTGTTGTCCGCGACTTCGTCCGCGTCAACATAGTATAATAACAAAGATGGATTAGATGGAGTTTTCCCCTTTTAAGGGTTCCTTACCCAAAAATAAAAACGGGACCCTATTACTTACAATGATTTCACTTTTTAAACCAAATTCGAGCTACATCTCATACAACAACAAAATAATTTTTGAAATCGGTTCTCAAATGGCAGAGTTGTTCGCGAACAAAATATATAAAAAAATCGGCCAAGTGCGAGTCGGACTCACGCACGAAGGGTTCCGTACCGATACAGAGTAAAAATAGGCTAAAAATTGTGTTTTTTGTACGGGAGCCTTCCTTAAATTTTTATTTTATTTTAATATTACTATTAAATACTAGCTGACCCGACAGACGTTGTCCTGTCTAAACGATGATTATTTAATTCGAATTGGTATAATTAAGTAAACAATAGATTAAAATTAGTATCTCCATGCCAAATTTCATCTAAATAGATTGAATAGTTTAGGCGAATATCATAAAAGTTTATTGTGCGGGAACCGTACATTTTCCGGGACAAAAAGTATCCCTTGTCCTTTCCCGAGACTCAAAGTATGTCCATACCAAAATTCATTAAAATCGATTGAATAGTTTAGGCGAAAATCATAAAAGTTTATTGTGCGGGAACCGTACATTTATCGGGACAAAAAGTGTCCATTGTCCTTTCCCGAGACTCAAAGTATCTCCATACCAAAATTCATCAAAATCGATTGAATATTTTACGAGCAAATCATAAAAGTATATTGTGCAGTAATTGTACATTTTTCCGGGACAACTTTGGTCTTCGGGACTCAAAGTATCTCTATGCCAAATTTCAGCGAAATCAGTCTAGCCGTTCAGGCGTGATATCGTGACCACGCGAATATGGATTCATTTTTATATAAAGAGATTAAAGTACACATATTATAACAAAAGAATATGTGAAAAATTCAAGTGACTGTTGCCGTTATTGATATTATAGAGCAAAAAACCGGCCAAGTGCGTGTCGGGCCACGCGCAATATAGGGTTCCGTAGTACCGCTAGTTTTTGACAATTTTTTAATGTCAATGAACGTACATTTATAGCGTATTTTACACTACTAACAACATCATCTCAGTCACTTTCAAAGGAATTTGAATGAAAAGTTCCTTTATACTTCACCGAATAAATTTTTTTAGTTGATCGACTATTACTCAATAACTTATGAAGTCTTCTTAGCCGTGATAGTTTTCCTTTTAAATTCAGCATATTTCCTACTCCCGTAAATTTTTTCACATTTCCAGAACCAACCGTTTAGCTGGTAGAAGGGGGGGACACTGGACTCTAACAATTTTTTCCACTTTAAAACTTAATATTTCACAAACGGATCCCTAAATCGGAAAATGATCTATGAATACTCGCAATATTTTTAAAAAACCTATTCAACGACACCCCACACGATGGGGTGGGCGCGAAAAAAATATTCATCCTCGCTTGATATGTAGGGGAGGTACCATAAAAAAATATTTTTTTACGATTTCACGTACCATTTTGTTGCCATCATTAATATGTGTATTCATGCCAAATTACAGCTTTGTGGGTATTATAGTCTCTGAGTAAAACCGCGGACAGACAGACAGACAGACGGACGGACAGACCGAAACTATAAGGGTTCCTTGTTGACTACGGAACCCTAAAAAGACCAAAAACATCACGTTTGTTGTATGGGAGCCCTTAAATATTAATTTTTTATGTTTTTAGTAAGTACTAGCTGTCCCGGTGAACTTCGTGTCATAGATCACTTTAAAACCTTCCCTGGACTTCTACGAATATTTTAAGACTAAAATCAGCCCAATCCGTTCAGCCGTTTTCGAGTATTAGCGTGACTAACACATTTGAAAATCCATTTTTATATATAAGACTAGCTGTCCCAGTGAACTTCGTGTCACTTTTAAACCTTCCCTAGACTTCTACGAATATTTTAAGACTAAAATCAGCCCAATCCGTTCAGCCGTTTTCGAGTTATAGCGCGACTAACATATTTGGAAATCCATTTTTATATATAAGACTAGCTGTCCCGGTGAACTTCGTGTCACTTTAAAACCTTCCCTGGACTTCTACGAATATTTTAAGACTAAAATCAGCCCAATCCGTCCAGCCGTTTTCACGTTTAGGCGCGACTAACACATTTGAAAATCCATTTTTATATATAAGATTTGTTGTTATAGCGCGAGCGGCAACAGATATACATAACCTGTGAAAATTTCAACTCTCTAGCTATTACCGTTCTTGAGTTACAGCCTGGAGACAGACAGATGGACAGACAGACAGACGGACAGACAGACGGACAGACAGACGGACAGACAGACGGACAGACAGACAGACTGGCAGACATCGAAGTCTCAGTAATAGGGTCCCGTTTTGACCCTTTGGGTACGGAACCCTAAAAACTAAGGTAGAGTAACTGTGCCAAAAAAATTGTCCGCGAGTCTACAAAATGTGACCCGAATAATGCATACGTATTCGGTACACAATTTTGTGTTTTTGTAGTTTTGTTATTCGTAGGTTTTTATACAAGTGACAATTATTGTCAACGGCTTTTTTTCCAAAATTTGAATGTAAGGGTGTATTCAGACCGCAACGCGACGCGTAGATCATGCATTTCTAAAGTACTGAATTAACAGATCGCGCAATTGAAACCTGTCAAATCCATACTTTATGCCGTGCCTCGCCTCGCCTCGTCGCGTTGCGGTCTGAATTGCCCCTTACTGTTTCGTAGCTATTATCATATTTGTGCGAAAAAGAACCAAATTCAAAACGGTTGAAGTATGGGAGTTACGTTTCCATAGTTTTTATTATTCGTACAGAGAAAAAAATAATTTCATTATCATAGAATTAAGTATAACCTTAGTATTGACATCGTTGTTTATTATGACAACGAGTGGTTGCAAATAAATCCTGGCTACATACTTTTTATGAGTGAATGATTAAAAGTTGAAACTGTCCATGTCATTCAGGTAAAAGCCTTTTATTAAAAATAAAATAAATAAAAAGCCTTTATTTGACCTTTACAAAGATTCTTATCAACTAAGTGTTAACATAATATTCATATTATTACTTTTTAAACTAGGTCCCCACAGGTTGGGTAAAGGCCAAGGATGACCACTTTTCTCTGTCTTGGGCTATTTGCCACTAATTCGTGCCAGTGACTTTTTTGATATCGTCGTCCCATCGGGTGAGAGGTCTTCCTCTCTTTCCTTTTCCTTGAGGTCGGTTCCATCTGGAGATTTTGTAGGTCCGTCTATTGTCTTCTAGCCTTGCTATATGACCCGCCCATCTCCATTTCCATTTCCAAATGGAGAAAGCCTATTATTATAATGATGATAATATAGGTCTTCCATGATCTTATTCTTTTTTCTTCATCTTTTCTTTCTTTTTACGCTGCATAGCAGCTGTCATCACAAGAAAAAATGAATCTGTCTTTGACAAAATTATAATATACTGATCCATAGCGACAAAGATGACCTTCTCACCGTAGACCATAGACTTGACCGATATAGAGATCTTTGGCTGATAAAAAATGAATTATCATGCTGCATGATGAAAAATGAGCGTTCATCATGCTGCATGATGAAAAATGAGCGTTCATCATGCAGCATGTAATTCACGTAAATGAATGGTCATGCTGAATTACCGTCTACGGGGTACTTAACCTCAGCAGACAGCAGCCAACGAAATGTCAAAAACGAAAGCGTTTCAAACAGAAAGTGTTTTGTCAACTTGTCACAATGGCGGATCTGTGTCCTCATTGGTTGAGTGGACAAAACGCTTTTTGTTTTAACATTTTGAGCGGACTAAACACTTTCTGAAAAAAACCTTTGTTTTTATCCTAAGTTTTGTATTGGACAGGTCTCGTTTTGTTTGAAAGTTTAGAAGCAAAAAGATGTCATAGACAAAGAAGATTAATACTGCGTCGATACTTTATTTTTTTCAAAATATGTGACATAACACGTTTTGAAAGTTTGCTCCTCGTATGTCTGTCTGTCTGTCTGTCTCGCTTTCACGCCAAATATAATGAACCGATTGTAATGAAATTTTGTACACAGATAGTTTAAAGCCTGATAAAGGATACTACTACTTTTTAACTGGAAAAGGGGGTTGTAAGGGGGTGTTGATGCGTAAATTTGTTCAAATTAAGTTAGTTCCAAAAACTCATAACAGATGGCGCCAAGAGTCGCCTAGATCGCGATATCGCTTGCTCATACGTATTTCTATAAGAGGTGGTACCATGTTGAGTTAGATTTTTCGATTCTTTCGATTGTTATACACGTTATTAAATAACTCATCTACCAACATAGATATCAGAAACAACAGCCTACCAATACTAAATAGTTTATGGGTAAAGCTAAAGTTGTGTAATGGGGGGCTAAATAAGCTTTAAAATTTGGTTTATAAAAGTTTAATTTAAAAAATATTAAATATTATGTGCACACTGCACAGCTGTTTTGGGTATTTCGATTTGAGGGGTACCAGGGTTTTAAAAAGCTTTTAAATTTGACACCAATTTTGTTGACACCGCGCGCTATAAGCTGAAGTCCACGCGGACGAAGTCGCGGGCAACAGCTAGTTATCCCATATTTTAATCAAATAAAATTTCTAATAACACAATTCAACATTGAATTTACGTAATGTCCGTCAAGAAAGTCATGACAGGCGGAAAATTTTTTAAATGAAATAAAAAATATAAAAACTTTATTAATTCGAGATAAAAATGTGCAAGGTGACAATATTTAAAATATAATTAGCGTTCTCTGTGAAAATACAATGAAATAATCGGCCAAGTGCGAGTCGAACTCGCGCACTAAGGGTTCCGTACCATTATAGAGCAAATTTAGGCCAAAAATTGTGTTTTTTGTATGGGAGCCCCCCTTAATTTTTCATTTTATTTTAATATTATTATTAAATATTAAAGTACACATAAAACTAAGGACCTGGAGAAAAATTAAAGTACCTACCTGTTGCCATTATTGATTTAGAGCCAAAAAGACCAAAAAAATCACGTTTGTTGTATGGAAGCCCCCCTTGTATATTAATTTTATTTTGTTTTTAGTATTTGTTGTTATGGCGGCAATAGATATACACAATCTGTCAAAATTTCAACTCTCTAGCTATTACCGTTCTTGAGTTACAGCCTGGAGACAGACAGACAGACGGACAGACAGACGGACAGACAGACGGACGAACAGACGGACAGACAGACGGACAGACATCGAAGTCTCAGTAATAGGGTCCCGTTTTTACCCTTTGGGTACGGAACCCTAAAAAATACACCTTTTAAGCGTGATTACTGATTACCTTTAGAAAATTTTCCCGCCTGTCATGACTTTCTTGACGGACTATAATCTAGTAAAGGTAACATAACAAAAAATTAAAACCGACTTCCAAGGTAAAAACAATAATAACATTAATATGAACTAAAAAGTATTAAATAATTTTTACTATCTAATAGTGCCTTTTTCCGAATTCGGCTAAACCTCAACTATTTCTGTACTCAATCTTCATTATTTTGAAGTCGGTACCAGATAGCTGAATCTTCAGTCCTCTGACAGAATATTTAAAACTTTTGGAACTGGCACCGACTTCAAAATTATGAAGATTGAGTACAGAAATAGTTGAGGTTTAGCCGAATTCGGAAAAAGGCACTATTACATTATTTAATACTTTTTAGTTCATATTAATGTTATTATTGTTTTTACCTTCGAAGTCGGTTTTAATTTTTTGTTAAAAATAATAATAATTTCACTCTTTTTAGTTACACTAGTAGGTAAATCTTCGCGTATATTTTACGTATCTTATTACAATTTGTTAAGAGTCACAACTCACACTCACAAAATAATATAATATTATCAGTGAAGTGAACATATTGTGCTAAGTAATTTAACAATTTTAATGCTTCAAGCCCCAAGCGGTCACCGGCGATTGCGATAACAATACAAAGGCTATTGTGTCTCGTTTTTCCACGATCGAAGGATCTATCAGATAAAAAATTGTACAAACTTGCATAGGATGTAGCGTAGCTACTCATAATATTTAATATTATCATAATTATTGACAGCTGTTCTTGTAATCAAGAATTCAAATCGATAGGTACTTAGTGCACCATCTATCGATTAATAAGTATAACTAATTAAAAAGACACTTAATGACTTTGTTTTGTTTAAATTATCTTTTTAAAATAACTTTATTTTAATTCTATTTGTCTATTAAAATTTTATAAAGTAGTTAGTAAAGTATTCGATCTGTATAATATAAAGTAGTTAGTAAAGTATTCGATATTCTGTCGTCTGCCGCAACGCGCCGCGCGGCGATTCCGACCGCCGTGTATTAAAAACAAACAGGTGTTGTTATACAGTAGATAATTATTATTATTAGTATATCCATACCTATGCCTTGTACTATTATCTATTTTGTGCCATGAGACATTGGTGGCCTTAAAACGACGTGGTAATGATGATGATGACGATGATGATGATGATGATTATGATGACGAATATGAATTGCATAGTAGTTTATGCTTTCTGTTCTTAAAACAACGCCGAAACTCCCAAACGTGTATCTATAAGGAGTCAGGAGTTCTCTCAGCATCTTCGAAACCATGGTATACTTTGACCCAATATTTGACTTTTTGGTAGCGTATTCTTAGTACACTTCACATAAAACCAAAATCACCATATGTTTCCATATAAATTTCGAGGAGTTCCCTCGATTACTCATGGATCCCATCATCAGGTCACCACTTTTGTGAACATGGTACCAAATTGGAGTGAAACCTAATACAACAAAACAAAAATTTCGAAAATCGGTTCACAAACGGCGGAGTAATCGTTGAACATACAAAAAAAAATCCACAGCCGAACATATAACCTCCTCGTTTTTTTGGAAGTCGGTTAAAAATAGGAAATTTTCTGCACCTTGGGTTTGTTTAAATTATTACCCCCTTACTAATAAAAATTCCTTATACGCGTGTTTAACGTACGGATAGTTATAGAGGGTGTGTAAGTTACACACACATTACACAGGGTCTATACAGAGCTCTACTAATAATGAGATTCAAGACCTTGTGTAACTAAAATCGCACTATATACCATAGACTGTAGACTCAAAGGAAAACGTTCAGGAATTAAGTAACACGCTATCTGATGTTCGGGTGTTGATGACAAAAATTGATTTAAAAGTTATGTTTTTATGAACCTGGTAATTATAATTGGACACAAGATTGATATTTAAACATTTCATTAAACATTCAGTAGAGTACATGAATTTCGTAAATATTATAATGATCGACCATGGCATTTACTTTCATGGTTTTTGAACGCAACGCTAATGTCAAAGATTTTTTTTCTTGTCTCGTTATGGCGCTTGGCTAAATAAACCATGGCCAGTGTCAAGTAAGATATTGGCGGGAAAAAAATTACGTAAAAAGTTTACAAATTTTATTGGTTTAATTTTAATGGTTGATAATAGAATATTGTAATGTTGGTAGACCAACAATACACATTTAAAAACCGAAATAACACAATTTTAGGAAAATAATACAAAAACACAACGTCACTCTTTCGTATTCCCTGCAAAACTCCAATGTCAAATTTCAAAGTTGTTAAATTTGAAATTGTCATATTTTGTCACATATGACGTGTTAGGGGCGCGTTCCACTAAGCGCTCAAACGCTGAAAATACTCCTTCCGTCGTTCCACATGTTGACCGCGTCTATTTTTAACCGACTTCCAAAAAACGAGGAGGTTATATGTTCGGCTGTGGATATTTTTTTTTTTTTATTTTTTTTTATTTTTGTATGTTCAACGATTACTCCGCCGTTTGTGAACCGATTTTCGAAATTTTTGTTTTGTTGTATTAGGTTTCACTCCAATTTGGTCCCATTTTCACAAAGGTGGTGACCTGATGATGGGATCCATGAGTAATCGAGGGAACTCCTCGAAATTTATATGGAAACATATGGTGATTTTGGTTTTATGTGAAGTGTACTAAGAATACGCTACCAAAAAGTCAAATATTGGGTCAAGGTATACCCTGGTTTCGATGATGCTGAGAGAACTCCTGACTCCTTATAGATACACGTTTGGGAGTTTCGGCGTTGTTTTAAGAACAGAAAACATAAACTACTATGCAATTCATATTCATCATCATAATCATCATCATCATCATCATCATCGTCATCATCATCATTACCACGTCGTATTAAGGCCACCAATGTCTCATGGCACAGAATAGATAATAGTACAAGGCATAGGTATGGATATACTAATAATAATAATTATGTACTGTATAACAATTAACAACACCTGTTTGTTTTTAATACACGGCGGTCGGCGTCGCCGCCCAGCGCCGCCGCGCGGCGCGTGGCGGAGGAAGACAGAATATCGAATACTTTACTAACTACTTTATATACAGATCGAATACTTTACTACTTTATAAAATTTTAATAGGCAAATAGAATTAAAATAAAGTTATTTTAAAAAGAGCATTTAAACAAAACAAAGTCATTAAGTGTCTTTTTAATTAGTTACACTTATTAATCGATAGATGGTGCACTAAGCACCTATTGATTTGAATTCTTGATTACAAGAACAGCTGTCAATAATTATGATAATATTAAATATTATGCTACGCTACATCCTATGCAAGTTTGTACAATTTTTTATCTGATAGATCCTTCGATCGTGGAAAAACGAGACACAATAGCCTTTCTATTGTTATCGCAATCGCCGGTGACCGCTTCGGGCTTGAAGTATTAAAATTGTTAAATTACTGAGCACAATATGTTCACTTCACTGATAATATTATATTATTTTGTGAGTGTGAGTTGTGACTCTTAACAAATTGTAATAAGATACGTAAAATATACGCGAAGATTTATCTACTAGTGTAACTAAAAAGAGTGAAATTATTATTATTTTTAACAAAAAATTAAAACCGACTTCGAAGGTAAAAACAATAATAACATTAATATGAACTAAAAAGTATTAAATAATTTTTACTATCTAATAGTGCCTTTTTCCGAATTCGGCTAAACCTCAACTATTTCTGTACTCAATCTTCATAATTTTGAAGTCGGTGCCAGTTCCAAAAATTTTAAATATTCTGTCAGAGGACTGAAGATTCAGGTATCTGGTACCGACTTCAAAATAATGAAGATTGAGTACAGAAATAGTTGAGGTTTAGCCGAATTCGGAAAAAGGCACTATTAGATAGTAAAAATTATTTAATACTTTTTAGTTCATATTAATGTTATTATTGTTTTTACCTTCGAAGTCGGTTTTAATTTTTTGTTAAAAATAATAATAATCGCTAATGCAAAGCTAAAAACGATCCACCTTAAAGGTGGATGGGTCGAAGTGGACGTTTTAATAAAACCGCCATATTATTATATATGCGAAATAAGCGGTTTAATTTAAATTCTAAAAATTATCATAAAATAATAATAATAAAGTTAGTAAAATAAGAGGTAAAAAAGGAATAAGAATGACAATGATAATATTAAAACTAAAATATAAATATGTACCTGTTATATTATACATATTTTATAAAAGAAATGTAACAATAAAACACGATCTTGAAAAAAGCTATAAAAACGAGAAACTATTAAAAGACGTTCCTAGACAAAAACAACGCTCAATAATTCATTTCAGTTGAGTTTGTATCATTGACGCGATTTATACCATGCGAGTGGAACAGGAAAAACCACGGTCGTGAGCGTTATCGTTGTATGTGCATAATGGAACGCACCCTAAATAAAACGATCGCGATGTATTACGTTTACATTGAAAATCTATTTCATTCAGTTGATTTAAGAAATAAGACATATTAAATAGTTTTTTTTTTTTTATGTTTCTTTGATAATAAGATGGTAGAAATCAACAAACGCACTCAAAACTACATATTCAGAATGAAATATAATCAGCTGATCTATTGAAAGTCCGCCATCTTGATCTTATACACACTCTATTACACCACTATACTAGGGTGATGCCTTGTATTAGCGTTGTGGAAATTTGTATGGAAGTTACAACAACACTATACAGGCCTTATGTCAAAAAAATGATTATTAGTAAAAAAATAAATAGACGCTGTGTAACTTTTTATTAGTAAGAGGGTTAGATTTTGCTATTTACATATTAACATTTTATATCAGAAAACAACCCCTATTTTAAATTTTGTAGACATTTATTCATAGCTTAAAACAAAAAAATCGGTATTAGGTATATTCAAACATTTTTATTTTATCATATTTTCTAAAAAATGGTAAATTTTTTTGAGAAACGCTCATGTACGAAGAGCCATGGTGACGTCATATCGACAATTCCAGGAATCAAGCATTCGAAAACGCAGCAGCGCCGAAACTTTTCGCACAGAAAAGTTTGTCGGACTCAGAGACGGCGCAAGGCGTGGGCGGTGTGGGCGACCGCCCACGGCCTCGCGGCCTAAGGGGCCTCGCGCCCCTTGTACCACGAGGTTGTTTTTTAAAGGATTTACAAGTTTTGATACTCAATTATTCATAAAAAAAGTTTTATAAATAAAAGTTTGAGTATCAAAAATTCTTTCTCTCCAAAAATCCGTATTCTTGGGTCATATATTATCAGGGGGCCTCGCAAAATATATTTCAGGGGGCCTCGCAAGATATATCTTGCCCACATAAAATTTAGGTCTTGCCCCGCCACTGGTCGGACTCATCGCAAAAAAGGCACACACAGTGACGGATTAACCCTTAATCAAATTAAGCAATTGCCTAGGGCATCACGTCTGAGGGGGCACCACAAGGACAAAAAACATCCGTCCTAGGGCATCACGTCTCACTCTCAAGTCTCACGTCACCAAAAACCACACCAAAAAAAGTTTCTAGGAAAAAACTAATGTTTTTAGGTGGTGCAAGGACAAAAAATATCCGTCCTAGGGCATCACGTCTCACTCTCAAGTCTCACGTCACCAAAAACCACACCAAAAAAAGTTTCTAGGAAAAAACTAATGTTTTTAGGTGGTAAAAGTTTAAGGCCGTCCCCCGAGCAAACGACCTTGGCCATACATTTGCCGCGTTGCCGAGATCGCGCCAAAACCCTATTATTTTTAATTATCTTAGTTCAAAATTGTCCTTAAAAAATTTAAAACGGGGAATACGTAGTTTATGATATTGTCGATCTATTGGCGTGAGTTTCAAATAAAAGTTATTTGTAAATGCTAAGGAGATGCTGAATGTATGCTTGAATTTTAATAAATTGGTATTACTTTGGAAGCTGATATCATGAGTATAATAAACAAAAATAGAAAATTTAAAACGGGAAAATGAATGTTGATATACTGAAGATTATTACTGTATTTTTATTATAACTTTGTAGCTTTCAGATTATGAGTTTATAAGGTTTTAAATACGGTCAATTACGGAATCTCCGGAGGGAACGCCCTTAAAGACC
The DNA here is from genome assembly GCA_937595015.1 of Polyommatus icarus. Lineage (NCBI taxonomy): Eukaryota > Metazoa > Arthropoda > Insecta > Lepidoptera > Lycaenidae > Polyommatus > Polyommatus icarus. The sequence continues at coordinate 5,361,451 of OW569329.1, read as the reverse complement.
GATTCTAGAACTGACATACGGATGGGGGGAGGGGGGGACACAGGCATGGATTGCTTAGGGCATCAAGTAGTCTTAATCCGTCACTGCTCACAAAGTTTTACATTTGTATGTATCAAAAAAATTTAGTTCTTTGTACTGGGGACTAATCTATTGATTTTAAAAATTTGAATAGAGTGTACTCTTTGGATACCGGATACTCAGAGTCAAGGACGCTGGGAATGCTACTTCAACTATGTGCGGCCTACGGTTTTTTGTAGAATTTACGAGTTTTTATACACAAATTTTTATAAATACGTAAGTAAAATTTTCATCAAGTATGAGTATCAAAAAATTCTTTCTCTCAACAAAATCCCTCTCCAGTTTCCTTGCATCATCCATCAAGGGGCCTCGCAATTAATATAATATCTTGTCCAGATCAAATAAAGGTCTTGAAATACAAACCTTGTCCAGCATGAAATTGATGGTTGTTTTGTGGATTTCCATTCCTCCAAGATCCTGAAATATAACGAGTTTAATGGAAAAAAAAAAAAACAAAAGGTAACACATGTTTTTGCCTGGCGAGTTAAGAGCTCCGATATTTGAAAATAAAATTACGAAGATATATGGACAAGCCACGCTGGAAAGTTATTTCAACTCGTGCCTAAGGACAACATCGTTGGGGTACGATAATTTTTCTTTTCTAATATTTGAAATTTATGAAGAAATAAGAATAATTAAATACTAGTATCAGCTGATCAAGTACCTACAATACTTACCGAGCGGTCCGACATAGTATCATCTCGCTCCCACTCACGGATCTCCGTATTTATCGTCTCACCTCAAATTCAAACGGATAACGATCGAACCACGTTCTATCAAAACAATTAATTTACAAGTTACATCCACTTTAGTCTTTGGCAATAATCACAAATATAGAATATGAAGAGAAACTGTTTCGTATGCTCTGAAGCAATAACTACTCCCCGTTATATAAAATGCACACAATGCGAAAAGTATTTCCATCATATTTGCATTAACACTATTAAAGGATTTACGAACAAACAAGAAAATTGGCTCTGTACGGAATGCCTAAGTCTCACAACCGCCAATAAAATATCACTAGCGGGCGCCGGAACGGGTGTAACCGCGGGTACAGGCGCGTGCGCTTGCCCTTGCAACGAGAGCGTAACTACGATGACATCGCGAGCATGCAAGCGCGCTGCATCGAGGTCCCCGATCACCGCGGAATTGAGCCCCGCTGACACTGAAACAAGTATTCTAGCCGAGCTTCGGACTTTTCGTCGCGAAATGCTTGACCATAACTCGTGCCTATCCGAAAGAATTGACAAATGCCTAGAAAAAATCGATTTTTTCGACCGTAGAATAAAAGAATTGGAACAACAAGTCTCAGTCATTCCGCAACTACAAGCTACTATCACTGGATTAGAGATCCAGTTGGCACAGCAGTCTCAAAGTGCAATGAAAAATGAGATAGAAATAATGGGTCTTGAAGAATGTCAAAACGAAAACCTGTCCCACATCACGATGGTTATTGCTTCAAAGATAGGCGTAAATCTCCAGGATTCTGACATTGACTGGGTTACTCGCGCTGGACCTAAGAAAACTAGCAGCCACACACAGCAAAATACGACCAACACGACACTACCAAGACCATAGTTAGGTTTATACGGAAAAGTAAGAGGGACGAAATTGTTAAAAATGCCAAGACCCGTCGCGCATTGTCATCAAATGATATAAATGTGACGGGGCCGAATAGGAAAATTTTCGTCAACGAGCACCTCTCGAAGCAGAACCGTATCTTATTTCGTGACGCCAGGTCTAGAGCCAAGGAAAACGGGTTCCGCTTCTGCTGGATCAACAATGGAAGAATCCTGGTGCGCAGGGGAGAAGGATGTCCCGCTATTACAATTAACTCCGCGGCTGATCTCGAGCGCATTCGAACACATAATATATCTAACCAAACAACAACTGCCTGAATTATATTCTTTATCAATTTATTATCAAAAATTATTGCCTGAATTTATTATCATTTTATTAATATTACCAACTCATGATACATTATTGCCAATTTATTATCAAAAATTACTATCTATTATCACAAATTATGTTAAACTATATTTTGTTAGACCTGAATGTATTAGTTTAAAATTTATAAAATATTTCCCTTCACAAACCTTTCCCTTCCGAAAATATCCAACAGCCAAAGGAATTCTATACAATACAACCCGGTTGCACAAATCTGCACAAGTACTTAAAAATAAACACTCAACAATGTTATCACGCTGCACTATCATTAAAGGAAGCACAATATACCTACTTTTCATTGAAATTCTATTTTTCGATAACTTTAATCAGTGCAAAATTTTTAGATATAACAAATTAAAATTCAAATATAAACTAAGGCAACAAATTATTCAACATGCCGCTAATGAAATCTACAATTATTATTATTTAGTTATTACATTAACATTATTACTCTTTTACTATGTAAAAACCTCAACGTCCTCTATTTTATTACTACAAACAAGATCTCTTAACGGGCCAATTAGATCGTGTTTTAGACTTATCGAGCTTGCTCACCGAATAAACTTATATCAAGTGTTGTTATTGATACTTAAAACAAAATTACCACTTAACTTATTAGACTATGGATAACTCGGACTTGCATAGTGATATTGACGATACTCTTTCTGTTAACTGTCGCTTATTAGACAAGCTCGAGGACTGTGAAACCGCTTTGTCAAACATAAATTTCAAGATTCTGTCGTGCAATGTGAGAAGCTTAGGCCACAAGGCTTCTTCTGGAGACCTATATACTGTGCTGAAACGGCTTGATACTTGTTTTGACGCGATGGTTTTTACTGAGTGTTGGTTTAGCTCTCCAGACCCACACATTCCAACGATACCTGGCTATTTCGCCTTTCACACTAAAACGGTTACAAATAAATGCGGTGGCGTGACTATTTATGTCAGAGACTGCTGGTCGGCTAGCGCCCGGGAACCAGTCTTTACCGATGCAAACTGTCTCATTGTTAACATTGAAAATCAGATAAATGTTATTGGTATTTACCGATCTCCTTCAATTTCGAATACGGAAAACTTTTTGACCTCCTTAGAACAAATTCTTGATTGTAATAAGGAGATCAAAAATGATATTTTCGCTGGAGATATAAATATTAACATTCTAGATGAAACATCCGATAATGCTAACTCTTACCTGACCACGATGACCGAGCATGGGTTTTTCCCTGCCATCTCTCTCCCAACTCGTGGACCCTCATGTCTAGACCACATCTTCTTAAGGCCGAATACCAAAGCGCTAGGCATTGTATGCAACTGCTCCTTGACCGACCATCACCTGACTGTTGCTGGTATGAACTTAAGCAAAATAAAAAATGACAATAAACTATTACCTAGAACTAAGCTTAAACTTGACTACGACAAAATTCTTAATAACCTAAGTGGCTACGACTGGAGCATTATCCTTAATGAGAGTAATGTAAATGACGCAACGAAGACACTGAACAACATTCTTGCAACCGAAATAGATAAGTCTACCATAAAATCCAGGACGAGTAGAAAAAAGTACAATCTCAAGCCTTGGATAACACCAGGGCTTATACGTTGTATGCGCCATAGAGATTTCCTTCATCTTAAGACTAAAAAAGATCCCCTCAATATATCACTTAAGTTAACCTACACAAGATATCGTAACTTCTTCACGAATTTGCTACGAAAGCTAAAATCCAACTACGAAAATAAATTACTTACCAAGAACCATCAAAATCCAAAAAGATTATGGAACGTTATAAAAGATCTGCGATATCGCAAATAATAAGTCTGACTCCCAGGAACTCTTAAAAAATCATATATCTCCACAACAAGCTGTGAATGAATTTAATAAATACTTCGCAAATGCAGCCCCAAAAATAGCCTCAGAAATTCTAAAAACAACATCTGCAAATGAAGACACACTGTTCAAAAATATAAAGGTAAACAGTCACTTTTCAGGGTCAATCTTCTTCGAACCTGTAGACCCGGCTGAAATCGACAATTTACTGACAGAGTTAAAAACAGAGAGCGCCCCAGGCATTGATTCTATCTCAGCTTCCCTATTAAAATATATAAAAAATACTCTACTCGTACCATTGACACATATATGCAATCTCAGTATGGAAACAGGCACCTTCCCTGACTGTTGGAAAACAGCTATTGTGCGTCCGATTCACAAGGCAGGCTCTAAGGACAAGATCGAAAATTACCGCCCGATTTCACTTTTACCTATTTTGTCTAAAATCTTAGAAAAAATCGTTAATAAGCGACTAACACATTTCCTGGAAAAGAAAAATCTGATTTCGGATCGTCAATTTGGCTTCAGACAAGGTCGCTCCACTGAAGATGCTGTCAGGCTGCTAACGTCTACGGTTGCAGAAATCCTGGATAGTGGCAATAGGAGTGTAGGTGTATTCCTCGATCTTGCAAAGGCCTTTGACACAATTTCCAGCCCTATACTGCTGCGCAAGCTAGAAGGCCTTGGAGTTCGGGGAGTCGCCCTCTCCTGGTTCAAAAGCTATTTAAGCGACAGAAAACAGAGGCTGAAGCTAGGCGACTGGATAAGTGAGGAGCTAAAACTCACAAGAGGTGTCCCGCAAGGAAGTATCCTCTCTCCAACTCTATTTATCTTATATATGAACGACATTCTCCTGTTAAACATCCCCAATGCAGAGGTTATTTGCTATGCAGACGACACTGTAGTAATTTTTCGCGGCTCCTGCTGGAATAGTGCTGTACACGCTGCTGAAAGGGGCATCGTGCAAATTCAGAAGTGGCTGAACCAAAACCTTCTTTGTCTGAATGTCAAGAAAACCAATGTTTTATTCTTTCATATAACTGGCGCCACTAGCCCTAAACATAACTCCATAAAGCTACACAAACAAAATTGCCGCTCCCTGTCTTTCCCCCTCCTTCGAAGTTGTACCTGCGAACGCCTAAGCAGGGTTCCATCGGTCAGATACTTGGGCATAGACTTGGACGAAAAACTTACTTTTCTGCCTCATATAGCGGCTGTAGCTAGGAAAACACGCAAAATAATGTATATAATGAGATCTTTGAGACCGGTTGCAAATATTGCTGTAAAAAGACTGGTTTACAGTGCTCTGTGCCAGTCTCTGCTACAATACTGCATCGGTGTCTGGGGGGGTGCTGCCAAATCACACATGATCTTACTTGAACGTGCCCAGCGAGCAGTAATTAAGGTGGCACTAGGAAAGCCACGGCGATATCCAACTACGGAACTGCTTCAAGAATTTGAAGTTCTCAGTGTTAGACAGCTTTTCATCCTAAGAGTCCTAACAAAGGATGTTAGGTACCAACAGACACCCGGCAGTGATCTCGCTTTGCTGGGAACACGGACGGCTTTTGCTTCACGTTTACCACCTTACATACATAATTTTGTAAGCCAGTCTGCAGCCACGAACCAAAATGTATCAACAGAATCGCTTGTAAAAATCCCACCTTCTGAAATAAAGAAATGGCTAAAGTCTAAATCCTATGCAGAAACCGAAAAACTAGTAGATGTTTGTAGCAGTAACAGACAGGCTAAAATAATAAATCCGCGTCACACATACACAAACCTCGCATAACACAGTACCTACATTCATGCTCCCGTCATCCCTTCTCCCTCTATTTTTTAACTAAATTGGTATATTATTCAAATTCTTATTAGTTATTAGGTATATTTTATTCAACTTAATTTTTATATGGCATCTTATTAATTTCTTGACATTCTTTTATTATTTCTAATTGGTCTTAACTAAACAATCTAATGTAGTTAATGCTCAGATTATTATTAGGTTTTTTTTTTTTTTTTTTTTTTTTTTTTTTTTTTTTTTTCTTTTTTATTGTGAATACAAAAAAAAGGAGAAAGAAAAGAAAAAAAGAGAAAAAAAAGAAAAAAAAAATAAAAAATAGTTGAATAACCTAATTCATAAATGACATTAATTACAATAATTTTTTTTTTTTTTTTTTTGACATTCTATCATATTATCTGATCTGACGAAATTGTAAATCTCAAACTCCAATTTATAAAATACTATCTTGATACTATTAAATTTAAAAAAAAAAAAAATTATCTATTCAAATTAACTATATTATAACAATTACTGTACTAGTACTATTCTCAGACCATTATTTACTATTATTATTTTATTTAATGTATAATTTTGATTGTTCTAAATTATTTACAATAAGTGATTACTATACTATGTGATATGTATTGGGTAACAACTGTAACATAATTATTAATGTAGTATTTTAATGATGTTTGTTCTTTTGCACAGACTCGCGTTAAATCATAGTTTGTAATAAAATAAAACGGACCACCAAGATACAGGCTTTGCCTAGTTTGGGGTCCCCAGGTTAAGGTCGTCCCCCGAGCAAACGACCTTGGCCATACATTTGCCGCGTTGCCGAGATCGCGCCAAAACCCTATTATTTTTACTTATCTTGGTTCAAAATTGTCCTAAAAAAAATTTAAAACGGCGAATATGTAGTTTATGATATTGTCGATCTATTGGCGTCAGTTTCAAATAAAAGTAATTTGTAAATCCTAAGGAGATGCTGAATGTATGCTTGAATTTTAACAAATTGGTATTACTTTGGAAGCTGATATCATGAATATAAGAAACAAAAATAGAAAATTTAAAACGACAAGAGGAATGTTGATATACTGAAGATTATTTCTGTATTTTTATTATAACTTTGTAGCTTTCAGATTATGAGTTTATAAGGTTTTAAATACGGTCAATTACGGAATCTCCGGACGGAACGCCCTTAAGTAATAATATTGTAATTCCTAACGCAATTTAAATAAGTGTAAGTGTAAAACTGTATTATTGCATGTTTAATAATAATAAAGAATAAAGAATGTAGTAGTCATCCTGATGAAGATCCCTTCTATGCACAGACGTTATAATCATACAATGTTTAGTAATTTGTAGTCTGTGGAGACGCTTTCCAACGTATCGGACAAGGACAGAACACTATATTTTTTTCTGTACACATTGTGAACTTTTATTAGTTACGGGAATAGGGATGATGACAAGGTCAAAGATTAGCGAATTTTGTTAATAAAATAAAGAAATCACGGTAAAAAATAAGTGTTACCAAAATTTCAGCTCGATAGCATTAGTATTTTTTTTTTGTTATGCGCCTTCAAAGTTAGATAATCAAGTCGATTTTTTTTCAATTAAATTTCTTAATATTTGTATACCATTCGATGACTTATGCAATTAAAAGCAACTATTGGTATCAAACCACTTTCATAAACGCAATAAGTATTTAATATACCTATCGAACAAAGTTCTCTCCCGATCCATACAAACTACGAAAGAGTGACGTCAGTCTTTTGTAGCACTTTGTATGGAGCGTTTCGGGCAGGTCTATTTTATGAGATGTTTGAATTGTTCATATCTTGGTGAATTTTTAAGCTATCAGAGTCATTCTTTCAGCGATGTTTCTATTTTTAGGGTCTTTCAATTACCAATAAGAAAAAAAATTAGTCATCAAGCCTATTACATATATAACATAATATAAAATCGGACTTATGTTACTTTGTAGGCAGGAAGACGATAACAATATTTGTTTGTTATTGTTAGTAATACCATACCTCTATTTTAGTAGAAGCCATTTGGTAGTATGTATAGTGATAACTGATAACTATTACTTTGTGCATACAAAGTCAAAAATTGCCCCATGGCGATTTAGTGCATTGTAATAGGACCCTAACCAACACACTGTGACGCCATGGCGCATGGCGGCAGTCAGTCAGTCAGTCAGACAGACAAAGATTATACAAGGTCTCATAATTATTTTTTTTCATAATAAACAGAAACAAGTATTCTGCATCGATAATGGAATTCAAATGAATGATATAGTTAATTATGTGTTTAACCTTCTTGTTTTTAACTCATTAAAAAAACAGATTATCAAATAGTGACTGAAGTAAAATTCGTCAGAACTCAGAATGCATTTATGATGCTAAAATTATCATTAAATTATTTGTTGTCAGTAAGATAATATTATAATTATACCATTAAGATATTTATTAATAATTATTAATAGTCCCTTGTTTACATTTGCTATACACAGAAATATACAGGGTGTAACAAAACAAAGTAATAGTGTGTTGCTACTTTATAATAATACTAGACGTTCCGCGCGGCTTCGCCCGCGTAAATTAGATATTTCACACACAAATTAGTCCACAAAAATAGCATATGACCCTTTACGTGGTCTACTTCTTATCTGTGCCAAATAACAGAAAAATTGCTCTAGCAGTTCGTGAGAAAAGCCCTTTCAAATAATTTACCCCGTTTTTTCCACATTTTCCTCTATTTCTTTGCTCCTATTAGTCGTAGCATGATAAAATATAGCTTATAGTCTTTGTCGATAAAAGGACTATCTAACACTGAAAGAATTTTTCAAATCGAACCAGTAGTTTCTGAGATTAGCGCGTTTAAATAAGCACTTTCAAATAATTTCCTCTCGTTTTTTCCACATTTTCCTCTATTTCTTCGTTTATATTAGTCGTAGCGCAATAAAATATAGCCTATAGCCTTCCTCGATAAATGGGCTATCTAACACTGAAAGAATTTTTTAAATCGGACCAGTAGTTCCTGAGATTAGCGCGTTCAAACAAACAAACAATCAAACAAACTCTTCCGCTTTATAATATTAGTAATATCTATAATATTTATGGACGCTTCACACCACGTCAGTCTGGCCCCGTGGTAAGTACCTGAAGGACTAAACTTGTGTAACGAGTACCAGACAACGGAAATATATTTAATACTTTTATATTGTACATAAATTTAAGATTTTTATTATATTATGATAAATACTCACCTTCTACTTTTGGACGTTTATTTGCTGGGGGACTATCTGCTTGCGTCGCATCAACATCATATTCCCCTGTTTCTCGCTCATATTTTCTTTTCTCTAAAAAATCATAAATAAGTAACCAAAGGTTGACATTCTCTGATTAAATTACGATAAATACCTCGGAATCTATTTACTGCCATAATTAAACCTTCAAAACCAAAATATCTCTGCAGTAACTCAAGGACTAATTTTTAACTATGTATTTTTAACTAAGAAAAAAGGCTTTTTATGATTTTACACATCCATGACCATAACATACGAAACTTTTTGTTCCGTCGGCGGGATTCGAACCCGCGACCCCCGCCATGAGCGCTGACAACGTGCTCAACCACTGAGCCACAGAGGTCGTCAGTGAACTTTATAATATAAACACACCGGCAAAATTAGCGGAACATAACAAAATTTTATTTTTCTTGAAAATTTTTCGCTGTTTTTAATATATTTATTTATTAATTTCATAATTGATGATTAAAAAAATAAAACTTATATAAATTTAGGGCATAAAAACGTATAAAATAGAAAAAATCTGCGAAAATCAAAAATAAAGTAATATCTTTGAAATTTCAGCAGTAAGTTTTAAGTTAAATTCTTCATTTTTACTTAAGAAATGCCATGTTAAAAGCGTGTGATGCCTTCTATGGATCTGAAGAGAGTCTGGATACGCCATTACATGCTTGCATTTTGACTGTCAATCATTTCCTGTGGGATATTCTTCTACTCCTCCAGTAGCACCAACTCGAGCTCCTGAACACATTTTGGAGCTGGAGTTTTAACTCGTTCCGTTCACCCATTGATGTGCCACACGTTCTCAATTGGATCCATATCCGTAGACCGTGCTGACCTCTCCACCTGGGCTACGCTAGCATCATTTAGGTCATGGTGCCCAATTTTTTTACTCAATGGACGCGCATAAAATTGAAGTTACTGCCTAAAACTGTGGAAAAGGCACAACATGCAGTTCTAGGATGTTTGTGCTATAGCCCTGTACTGTCAAAGTACCATCATTAACAATCATCAGCTCTGTGCGGGCTCCAAATCATATGCCACCCCAAACCATTACAAAGCCTGCATGATAGGCCACTGTTTCCGTTAAGTTTGATGGTCTATAGCGTTCCTTACGATTTATCCACATTCTTTATCGCCTGTCAACAAAATTTGCACAGAATTTGCTCCCATCACTGTACAGCACACAATTTCACTCACTTGTCAAATTTTGATTTTCACGCGCGAATCTTAACCTGGCTCTTTGCTGTCCTGTCTCAAGTTTTGGTGCCCTTGCTGGCACCTTTGAGTTTAATTTAACTTCTTGGAGTCTTTTTCTTACTGTACGATCACTTACACGTACATCTCGAACCTGTTCCGATAGGTTTCGTCTCTGCAAAGCAGTTTGAGGTCGATTTCTTAAGGCTTTTACTCTTACAAAACGGTTGTCCTGAACCTTTGCCAACCGATATCTGCCTTGTTCTCGTCTCCGAACGTAAGATCCAGTCTCTCTGTAGCATTAAAATTTACGATGGACCACGAAAGCCGACACACCTAAGGCCTGACTGACCGAACGGTAGGTGTGACCTTTCTCTATCGTGGTTACAGCTCTAGCTGTCGTAGATGCTGGAAAATCACTAATTTTGTATCTAAGCAATGTGTTCTTCCAAAAAACCAAACAATCAAATGAGCTGGCATGCCTTGCACCCCGCTAAAAACGCCATTCTTATCAGAAACACAACGTCAATCATCAAAAAACACTTAGCAGGGCATAATTGCAATAAAAATCTGTCAACTTGCCAGTTTTGTTCAATATTTTATTTCTTAAATGAGCTTAGAAACTATAAAAAAGGATTTCACACAGCCCGACCCACTTTAATTCAAGTTGTAGCCCTTTTTACCTATGTTCCGCTAATTTTGCCAGTAGTATTATCCCAATCCCAATATATACCCAAAAAGTATTATCGTATTATGTACAGTAGAATGAAGCTTCTATTACATGTATGACGTAAGGAAGTCCCCTACCCTATTCCCTTCCCTACCCTCCCTATTACCCTATTCCCTCTTAACCCAACCGGCAACGCACTTGCAGCTCTTCTGATGCTGCGAGTGTTCATGGGCGACGGAAGTTGCTTTCCATCAGGTGACACGTTTGCTTGTTTGCCCCCTTATTTCATTAAAAAAAATATATGATGGAAAAGTTACACAAAGTCACCTGGAACTAAAAGCTCCTCGTTGTCCATTGTACAGTTGATTTACAAATCTGAAACAATGAATGCTTAGTTAGAACAGTAGGTAAAATCTATGTAAAAACAGGGGACAACCTGTCGCTAAGCTGCTGAACTAACTTTGTGAACACTGAGGTTTAACTATTACTTAATCCAATAATGATAATATGGTCTCAATGAAACTACCGTCAATCACCGAAACCCAGTGGCGTAACTCTAAGGTGGCAGGGCTGGCAAAATGCCACGGGCCCCGGACCCAAAAGGGCCCGGCCCAAGAGACCGTGAGGTCAGATTTTTTTTATACATTGTTTTATTAATAACGTGACGATTTTTACTGATAGGGCCCATCAATTTGCCACGGGCCCCGGATGTTATAGTTACACCACTGCCGAAACCGGCGTCGGTGTGGGAGGTACTAGGTATTATTATTAATTATTATTAAACTCTAGAGCCGGTGACGAGATGAGATGCAGCGCTGCATTTGTAGCAATTTGCATTTGAAAATTGAAATATATTGTTCGGTATACAAGAACTAGAAAGTTCACAACAGAATTTCAACTGCACACTGTGCTGAGTTGCGCTGGGCCCAGCGCCCAGCCCAATGGCAACTTGAATTTCATCATACTTCCTTCAGCGACATTTCCACACATTATAATCAATTTCAGATTTAAAACTATTCAAAGAAGTAAGAAGGTTGTACACAAGTACAAAAATTTTAACCCCGGCCAGAGATGGATTCTTGTGCATGCTGGGGGAGAAAACGGCTTCATACCAGGCGCAGAATTACTATATAAATGCAAACAGACAACAGGTGACTATCATCATGAGATGGACACGAATAATTTCTTGAAATGGCTCAAAGAAAAGTTGCTACCTAACTTACCGCCGAATGGTATAGTCGTCATTGACAATGCACCTTATCATTCGACTCAATCAATAAAGGCACCCACGAGTGGATCTCTCAAAGGTGAGATGCAAAACTGGTTGCGTGATAATAACATTCCGTTTGCCGAGAATATGACGAAAAAGGAATTGTACCCGATAATTTTAAGGACAAAGCCTCCAAAAAAATACGTCGTCGACGATTTAATGAACGAGCATGGTCAGGAAATAGTACGTCTGCCACCCTATCACTGTGACTTAAATCCGATTGAATATATCTGGAATCTAGTGAAGCAAAGGGTGGCAGACAAAAATGTTAGCCAGTCAGAAAAAGATATCGAAAAATTAACAAGAGATGCGATTAATTCCATCACACCTTCCGACTGGAAAAAAGAAGTGAATCACATTGAAAGATTACAACAGGAGTATTGGGAGAAAGACCAGCTTGAAGAAGAAAATGTTCGGGAAATGATTATATCCCTAGGCGAGGAGAGTTCGGACAGTGACATCAGCGATAGCGATGATGAGACAATGACTGGCATCGAGCCAATCACATATTCCGAAGAAGATTTTTAGTAATTATATTTTGTAGTTTTTTTGTAATAAACACTTCTTGTTTTTAACCAAGATTGTTTCATTTATTTTTTATCATTTTAATCATATCATTATAATAATATTACCTACATTAAATTAATTAACACAATATTTGTTTTGTTAGAAATCTTATTGTACTTATAAAATAATATCCTACTAGCGGATGCTTGTTTTGCGCACCATATCAGAGCGCCGACGCGACGTGACGTCATCAACGCCAGGTCTCGAGATAATGTGACCGGGTTGTACCTAGTAATATTTATGTCTATGACAACTACGAATAATAAGATACATATACATTAATGATAATATTACATTGGAACAATGCATTGGAAAAACCAATGGAAAAACCTACCTTTACAGATGGATTTTCAGTAAGTAGGTACATAAACAGTGTATTCTGATTTTTATTAAATATTATAATGATAAATATCGACTTTATTACTTTATTGACCCATTTTGTCGCGACTTACGTTTAAAATAAATACTTACAGTTTTCTATACAAAACTGAAAATACTATACAAATAAACTGAATAAACTTTGTATTATTTTTCCTCTATGATAAACTTTTCCCAGACCCCAGTACGGTACGCTAGCCAACACAAACTAGCCAATGCGATTTGACCACGATTTGACCGTTGACGTAAGACATCAGTTAACCAATCAAATCTTTTGAAATCGTTCAACGAGTACACATACACGTGCAAGTAGGCTTATACTGTTATACCGCATTTACACACTCGCACGAAACGCGAGGCGAATCACGAGGCGAATAACGAACACGAATGTGTAAAGTGTAAACAGTGAGTTCGCTATTCGCCCTTCGCCTCGCACTTCGCCTCGCGATTCGTGGCATTCGCGTTGGGACTTAGGAGCGGTTTTTCGGACGCGAATCAAAGGGCACGAATAGCGAATACGAACTTACTGTTTACACATTCGCCTGCATTCAGTTGACAGCTAGAATCCGACCCTACAGGACATGTACAAAGCGAACGTACATATAAGTCTATTTTTAGTACAGTGTACACTCTACTACGAGGTCGAGACTATGTATGAAGACATAGCCAAAGCTATGTCTTATTCCAACACCTTCTACACTGTTGTAATGGGCGATTTCAATGCTAAAGTGGGAGTCCAAGAGAATGGCGAGTCGAAAATAGGCCCCTTTGGCACTGGCTGCAGAAATCACAGGAGGCAAATGCTAGTAAACTTTCTCGAATCCAAAGGGCTTTTTCTAATGAACACCTTCTTCCAGAAAAAGCCCCATAGGAAGTGGACCTGGCGAAGCCCCGATAACGTGACAAGGAATGAGATTGACTTCATCGCTTCTAACAAACGCCATATATTCAGAGATGTCTCTGTGATCAATAGGTTTAATACCGGAAGTGATCACCGACTGGTAACAGGCAGCCTGAGTATATGCGTCAGTTTGGAGCGAGCACATTTAGTGAGGTCAACTCTAAGACCTGCACGGCCCCAGGTCAAAGCTGGCTGCGAGAGCTTCCAGCTAGAACTGCAAAATCGATTCGCCATGTTGGAAACCACAAAGGACATAGACCACACCGCCAACAGTCTGACTCGTGTCATCTGCGAGGTGGGTCGTAAATACTTTCCCCCAAAGACCCATGGACGTAAGTCTATGCTCACCAGCGAGACTCTGGAATTAATGAGGAAAAGACGAGAAAACACCATAGCCACACAATCTGAGTTTCAGGTTCTCAACCGGGAGATTAAGAAGAGAATTAGGCATGACATCCGTCGGGTGAATACACAAGCCATCGAGCAAGCCATTGCGCGAAACAAAGGCTCAAAAGTATTTGCTAAGACCAATAATACCCGTTGTAACTTGACAAAGCTCAGTACACCACATGGCAATATCGTCACCTCGAAACCGGAGATCATCGCTGAAGTCGAAAGGTACTATGGGGAATTGTACACAACAAAAACGAGCCCATCCCAAACCCATCATGCAGATGACCCACGGGCCAGACTCACGCGCCACTATACAGATGAGCTTCCCGATGTTGACATGGGTGAGATTAGAATAGCTCTCAGGCAGCTTCATAATAACAAAGCACCGGGAGATGACGGAATAACCACAGAGCTACTCAGAGCAGGAGGGACTCCTGTCCTAATGTAGCTCGTGAAGCTCTTTAATTCCGTCATCCACACAGGCATAACTCCCGAAGCATGGAGCAGGAGTGTAGTGGTTTTATTTTTCAAAAAAGGCGATAACACGCGACTTGAAAACTATCGCCCCATTTCGCTCCTGAGCCATGTGTATAAGCTGTTCTCGAAGGTTATCTCGAATCGTCTTACCCAGAAGTTCGACGACTTCCAGCCACCGGAGCAGGCCGGGTTTCATAAAGGCTACAGTACTGTGGACCACATACATACATTAAGGCAAATTATTGAGAAGACCGAGGAGTATAATCAGCCTCTTTGCCTAGCGTATGTGGACTATGAGAAAGCCTTTCATAGCGTCGAGACCTGGGCTGTACTGGAATCCATGCAGAGATGCCTAGTAGACTACCGATATGTCGAGGTGTTAAGATGTCTGTACAAGGCCACAACGATGACCGTCCAAGTGCAAGAAAAGAGCACAAGTCCTATCCAATTACGCCAAGAAGTAAGGCAGGGAGATGTTATTTCTCCGAAACTGTTTAATAATGTGTTGGAGGACGTTTTTAAGAAGCTTGATTGGCACGGACGGGGTCTAAACATCAACGGCCAGCACATCTCACATTTGCGTTTTGCGGACGACATAGTCATTATGGCAGAATCTCTGCAGGATCTGGAAGAGATGCTGAACAGCCTAAGCGATTTTTCTGGACGAATGGGACTCGGGATGAACCTAAAGAAAACCAAAGTCATGTTTAATAAACATGTTCTCCCGAGACCTGTCGTCGTTAATGGCGCCAGTCTCGAAGTTGTGCAAGAATACGTATATCTTGGCCATACAATTCAACTAGGGCGGCACAACTTTGAGAAGGAGGCGAATAGAAGAATACGCTTGGGCTGGGCTGCATTCGGGAAGCTCCGAAATATCTTTGAATCGTCGATTCCACTATCCCTTAAGTCCAGGGTTTTTAATCAATGCGTTCTACCGGTAATGACTTACGGAGCTGAAACGTGGGCACTCACCGGAGGACTAGTTCACAAGTTTAAGGTTGCTCAGCGGGCTATGGAAAGAGCTATGTTGGGAGTATCTCTGGTGGACAAAATTCCTAATATAGTCATTCGCCAGAGAACTAAAGTCACCGACATCGCTCATAGAATTAGCACGCTGAAGTGGAAGTGGGCTGGTCATGTCTGCAGACGGAAAGACGGTAGATGGAGCAGACAAGTGTTAGAGTGGAGACCACGCATGGGCAAACGTAGTGTAGGACGTCCCGCAGCACGGTGAATCGACGATTTAAAGAAAGTGGCTGGCAGCGGATGGATGAGGGCTGCCCAAGATCGGGATGGTTGGCGCTCATTGGGGGAGGCCTTCGTTCAGCAGTGGACGGCAATAGGCTGATCATGATGATGATGATGATGTACACTCTACTGTGTAATGTGTATACAATGTTATAATTATAATAATGTTAGTATAATGTTTTTACAGTCGTTTCCTTTCTTACTAATGCCACATAGTACGTGTACCAATGTCTCAACTTACTAGTCATAATTTAAGATAATATGCATACAAAAATTTATTTGTTGTTAAAGTACCTATAATATATATGACGAAGAGAGAGGCAGGAGTCGTAGCCGAACCATGTATTTGCTATTATTACTAAGAATGGAAACGCGGTGAATTCAATGCGAAGCTGGTTTTCCCAATTTGCTCGTCCGATTCTCTATTAAAATTGCTTACCAACCGCCCGTAGCAACGTAACTATCCTCTGTCCTCATTCCTGATATATAACGTCATACTTTCAAATAATGTTAGTTTCTTTTTATAAGTTGCCAGCTCCGGCCTCCGCATCGACTACACCCAAGTTACTCCACTTGACGTATCCCAGTAATACGAAGTAGTTCTCCGGCCGACCGTGAGCAGCAGCACCAGCACCGGCGTCCATTTTCGACATAATATATATTACTAGCTGACCCGGCAAACGTTGTTTTGCCATATAAATAATTTTTGGTATGAAAAATAGATGTTGGCCGATTCTCAGACCTACTCAATATGCTCACAAAATTTCATGAGAATCGGTCAAGCCGTTTCGGAGGAGTACGGGAACGAACATTGTGACACGAGAATTTTATATATAAGATATTACTTTCTTAGTATTAATCCTTCGATCGGAGGTTCTAGGAATTCCCATTGTATTCTTTTGTTCTCGCGATCACCGGTGCTCGCGCGGGGCCTGAAGGATGAGCGCGTAGCCCGCCGACAAACTACTATGCATATTGGCAGACTAATAGAATAAGGAAATAAGTATTATGTTTTGGTTTTCAATAAAGATTTATTATTAGTAAATTATTATGTAATAAAAATGGAGTGGAGTGAAGGGCGAATTTTAGAATTCCTAGAATTTTACAAAAAGGAAGAGCTCACAACAGCACAGAAAACATCGCTATCATAAATTTCATATTTTTTATTCAACATCGCTATTATATTCACGTCCTCCATGTTCGTGTGCGAATGTCAAAATGTTTCACCCCACGAATGTGTTGAACAGTAGTTCGCGACAGCATTCGTATACGAATGTTTCGTCGAGTGACGAGGCGAATGGTGAACGCGAATGTGTAAATGCGGTATTAGAATAAAGGAACTTTGGTCGTAGTGGAATTTACCGATCACAAATTCGAATGTTGCTAGCATGAATAATAAAAATAAAATATAATAAAAGTTTTATTTTGGATGAATGTTGCGAAGTAATTAATCTATAGGTATAATTTAAACGGTCACCAAAAATATTTTTAAGACCCAAAAGCGCTTATTCCACTTGTCCTATTTAGAAGTCCTAGCTAGGATCCTAAAAAGGAGACAAATTATTATAGGTCTACCAGAATCTGATGGCAATTTTTTACAGCAAATTTTCGAAAAATATCCTAAATCATTGGATAAATTTTTATATTTGCATGTTTAATGCACAGATTAGCTGCTAAAAGAAAAGGATCAAAATGTTTAATTTCAATGAGGGATTTTCATATTTTTTTAATTTGATTGTCAAACAGTTTCCATTTTAGTAACTAGATGGCGTATGGGTAGACAACTATCGGTAATACCAGGGAATACCATCAATACTTGCTACAAAACTGGGCAAAAGAATGTAAAACTTGATACATTTCAATTTAAAAAAGACGCAATAATATTCCAATGAATATGATAATAGAGTTATAATAACGATGTTTTAGTTAAAACTCACGGAAGAAATAGCCCTGTTTACCGATATTCACACTAAATGTCACAGGAAATATACATTTTGGTTTTGACAACATCTTACCTGCACTTGTGCAAGATAACGGATATTTAATGGCTAATATTTTACCAATAATGAACATCAAAAACACAAATAACACAATTTGGGAAAAAATAATAAAAACCACACCAACAATAAAAAGTAGAAGAAGTTTTGAAAGTGACATGCCCGCCAAAACTCTCTGTCAGTTGTCAGTTTTCAGTTTGACAATTTGCGTGTTCCTAAACTGTTAACAGTATACTGGCCTAATCGCTTAGGCCAATAATGGCTTAGATTTAAGATATTTTGATTTACGCCACACTTGACAGTACACTGATATTTTTTTGAAACACTACCAATATGTTGTCAGTGGTGCCAACCTGCAAATAATTTCAGATGGGTGGGGAACCAATAGAAAATCTAGAAGTGTCTACCGTCGCGCCGTCTGGTGGAGATGATAAAAAGAAAACTTCCCATTACCCCGGTATTGCTAGAGACCAGAGTCAATTTATTTTCTCACTTTTTGCCATCAGATTCTGGTACACTGTGGGAATAAGGCGTGGAGGCCAAAGGAAGATCTTCCGACCGAGCGAGGTGGTATGCCCGGTCAGGCCGAAGCCCACTGACGTCATTTCAGACGTTGTATATAATATCTTGCCGTTCTCCGACGTCGGGGTCACCAATGTAGTGATGTGATGTACTACTTATTATAGACTTATTATAGTGGTGTATATTTAGAGGTAGACACGTATTGAAACACTAATGATCGGAATAGGAATGTTATATTTATTTACACTTTACAGGTCGGAGCTATATTTGGATTACAAGTAAAGGGACATGGTTTAAGTGCGTGTGAGCGGGACGGACGACACAGTAACGTTGCGTCTCTGTCTGGCTGTAGGTCAAGGTCGTCGTAGTGCAGCTAAGTAGTGCAGCTACAACACCTATAGAAGCTTCTTCTTCCACTTGTCCTAATTTAGTGACTAAATCAGTTGTCATTTTGGTCAGACGTCTTCATAATGGCTCCAGTTCTGTCAATGCAACAAAAACAATTTGCTCAATGAAAATAAAAATAAATAAAAGGCGAAAAAGATGGTTGAAAGGATTTTTGCTCAACGAAAAATTATGAATTATGAACTTTCTGAACTAAGGGAGAAGACCTAATGGCAGACACTTTAAGGAAACATGAAACATTCGAATGTTATAAAATATATAATTTATGAAAATAAAGGATTGATAACTTCTTCCATGTCTTCAGTAACTCTTACAAAATAAAACTATTATAATTATTCTCTGACAAATCAATAAAAAAATATATTATTGGTCTTTTTGTAAACTTAGTCATAAGTACTAATAGATGACATCACAATAAGCGAACAACACTAATAGTAGACACCAATATGAACTAATAGTTGACATAGAAGATTAAATTACATTTTACATTTTTCATATTATTAGGTCTTTATTTGCCGTTTTTCAAAAGATTTCATTTACTTCATCATAGTAACTACATGCATCAGAAATATTATCCACGTTGTCTCCAGATTCTATTCATTCTTCTTCCATGCTGAAACTATCTTTCCTTTTATTTTTATTTTTCATATTTTTTTCCCAGCAAATTTATTTTTAGTCTTAAGTCTCCATGCTTCTTTTGCCTCTTCTTTTTTCTTCTTTTTGTTCTCAGTTCTCCTTTTTCTTCTTTTTACTGCTACAAAACTAAAGCATCGATTTTTAGATCAGTGCAAGGTCTAATATTAGACACCATGTCCATTTTTAGGTACAGTAGTTCTAAGTTCTTAGTTTGTTAATAGAATTATATTTTTAGAGAATAGTGATGATATTTGCAGTAGAATAAAGTACAAAATAACTTTAGTATATATTGAAAAACTAAAAGATGAGATCCATGTCATCTATTAGGTTTTTTTACATTTTCAAGAACTAATAGTAGACACCCTTTATATTGTTAGGGAAAATGGATAAAAGATCAGAAATAAACATTAATTAGTGTAAACAACATGACAAATAATTTGCTAAGAAATTGCCGGGTGCGTGTTGACGCGGTCACATCATTTACGAAAACTGATCCCATTTTAAAATTTTGTTCCCGGAGGCATCCCTAATACATTTTTTCACATCAACAGATAGCATAAGAAGCTTATAAAATTTACAGTGTTGAGAAATAATTAGAATAATTCTTATTTTTATGGCATTTTTGTCGTAAGTGTCATCTATTAGTTCAGTGTCTACCATTAGCGCCTTTCCCTTACTTGGAACCAGCATACTTAAGAAATTACCTACAAATAAAAAAGGAGGAGAATAATATAAAAATTAAGGGAAAAATAATTTACGGGCGATCTAAGTTCGGGAAAGGTGTGGAAGGTTTTTAAAGGATGAAAAACGATTTATCTCGATTTCCGGCAAAACTAAAAGTCCTATGAAAAAAAGTTAAATGGCAAAGTGGTAGGTAATAGAAAGATCTAAAACTTTTGTAGTCACGCTTTTTCCACATAACCTTAAAATTTATGTGAAAAATTAAAAAAAAAACGTTTTTGGTTTTTCATTAATATCTTTCAAAAAATGTCTTTTTTTTTCACGAAATTCGGTGAAAAAATACCCTTTTTTGTAAATTTGTACCAAATACGCTGTAATTTATTTGATAAGAAATATATTTTATTTTTTCACCTTATTTCGAATTTATATCGAAAAAATACCCTAATTTTCAATCGAAAATTCACCCGTAAAAATATCAGCTATTTTAAAAAAATTGGTTTTAATCAATTATTTATTATATCATTGGTTTTAATAAAATATTCAAATTTGAAAATTCTTTATTAATCTATAATATAAAAATGAATCGCAAAATGTGTTGGTAAGCGCATAACTCAACAACGCCTGGACCAATTTGGTTTTAATAAAATATTCAAATTTGAAAATTCTTTATTAATTTTATTTAAAAATGTGATTGCTGCAATTTGTTGTAATTAAAATGTTGATTTATTTAATTATAACAACATTTCTGTCATAGAAAATCTCATTATATATAAATATGACTTTAATTGAAACTTTGAACCCCAATTTCACCCCCTTGGGTGTAGAATTTCCAAAAGCACTTAAATGCGTATCCAATTATTTTTAATCAGCAGCCAAAAATAAACTCATGTTTGTAACTTAAGAAATAAGGGACTTTCATTTATACTATCAACCCCTATTTCACCCTCTTGGGGATAGAATTTCCAGAAACGCTTAAATACGTATCCATTTATTTTTAATCAGTAGCTCAAAAATAATTTTTCATGTTTCTAACTTAAGAAATGACCGACTTTCATTGAAATTTTCAACCCCTATTTCACCCCCTTCGGGGTAAAATTTACGAAATTTCCATCTTAAGTGGGTGTCTACTTAATAAAACAGCCTTACTCACCAAATTTTGTGGCTGTAACTGTAACTTTAACAGTTTTTGCTCAGCGATGATGAATCAGTCAGTCAGGACATATATATACTAATATTATAAATGCGAAAGTATCTCTGTCTGTCTGTCTGTCTGTATGTCTGTCCCGCTTTCACGCTAAAACTACTGAACCGATTGTAATGAAATTTTGTGCACAGATAGTCTAAAGCCTGAGAAAGGACATAGGCTACTTTTTAACTGGAAAAAAGGGTTGTAAGGGGGTGAAAATGCGTAAATTTGTTCAAATTAAGTTAGTTCCAAAAATTCATTACAGATGGCGCTAAGAGACATCTCGCTACCGCTTGCTCATAAGTCTTTCTATAAGAGGTGGCACCATATTAAGTTAGGTTTTTCGATTCTTTCGATTGTTATACACGTCATTAAATAACTCACTACTCAGTACTTTTATCTATGCAGTGACGTAACCTTAAACCTACCAATGATAAATAGTTTATGGGTAAAGCTAAAGTTGTGTAATGGCTAAATAAGCTTTAAATTTGGTATAAATAAAGTTTACTTAATTTAAAAAATGAAATATTATGTACACAGCTGTTTTTGCGTATTTTGATTTAAGGGGTACCAACTACCAGGGTTTTAAAAAGCTTTTAAATTTGACACTAATTTTGTTGACACCGCGCGCTATAAACTGAAGTCCACGCGGACGAAGTCGCGGGCAACAGCTAGTTATTTTATAAATATAGATTTTCATTTATATTTATATACTAGCTGACCCGACAGACTTCGTCCTGTCAAAAAGATTTGTAATGTGGCAGTTTTTGTGCCTACGTATTTTAAAAAATTCTCCTGAACAGAACCGTCACCCTGGTGATAGGGCGTTGTGAATAAAAAATAATTAAATAAAACACATATAAGTATTTAAAAGTAAGTAATCGCTTTATTGTTAATCATGTGAATCATAATTTGACGACCTCTGTGGCTCAGTGGTGAGCGCGTTGGTGCTCAAGCCGGGGGTCGCGGGTTCGAATCCCGCCGACGGAACAAAAAGTTTTCTAAGTTCCTGGGTCTGGATGTGTATTAAATATGTGTATGATATAATAAAAATCTTAAATATATGTATAGTATAAAAGTATTAAATACATTTCCGTTGTCTGGTACCCGTAACACAAGTCCTACAGGCACTTAGCACAGGGCCAGACTGACGTGGTGTGAAGCGTCCATAGATAGATATTATTATATTATTAATTATTATTATTATCATTGTAGTGCTTTGTGGTATACGATGTTTTTTGTTTGATTACCTGGCGCATAGATAAACAAATCTGATGGTTTTCCAACACGGGAACAGGCAACATACAATTGACCATGTGAGAAACATGGGTTTTCTAGATTAATACCACAAACACTTAATGATTGCCCCTGGGACTTGTTTATAGTCATAGCAAAAGCAAGCCGCACTGGAAACTGTAGTCGTTTAAACTCAAATGGCACATCAGTCGGAATCATTGGGATGCGCGGTATGATATCTTTATCGCGGTATATCTTCTCCTTTATACTTTCCTTTGAGTATAGTTGCTTCTATCACATTGTTTAGTAATTTTTTTATCGCTAACCGTATACCGTTGCAAAGACGCGGTTGGTTGATATTTCGCAACATTATAACCACCGATCCAACCTTTAATTGAAGATTGTGAGGTGGCAATCCTGGCAAATCCAGCGAGTTTAAAATACATCATCTTGATTAGTAGCCGAATCAACTGATTTATATACTTATCCTCAATTGGCCTGTAATTTGTTCTTGAATTTTGAAATTTAATTCATTTGCATCTATGTTTTTTGCAGCCAGTATAGCTCGTTCGCTCAACCAATCATGGTTTCTGTAATTTTGAGAAACATCTGGAAACACCTTCTGAATAAGTTCATCTTTTGATCGAGTTAACTGACAAAAACTTTGAGGAAAGTTAATGCAGCCAGTCAACATGTCTATAGGAAATTTCAAATTTGCCATTACCAATGTCAATGAGTTGTTTAGAGAATATGTTTCCAGATTGGTCATTTTGCAACTCGACACGCATATTCTTGCTAAAATGAAGTACTTTGACATGTTTCCACAAATTGGAGGACTTTAGACATGCATTGAGTTCGTCAGCTGGCGTTGATCGTGGAATCACTGGCAATGTTTGACGAAAATCTCCTGCTAATAAAATCATTGCACCACCAAATCGGTTATTATTGCTCCGTAGATCTTTTAAGGTTCTGTCTAAAGCCTCCAAAGATTTTTTATGTGCCATCGTGCATTCATCCCAAACAATCAATTTACATTGCTGCAAAACCTTTGCCATTGCAGAGTTATATCTCGCGTGCCAAAACTAATACAAAACAAAATAAACGCGAGTTTCGGAACGCGACATGAAACTCCTCCAACTATGTATTCTGTGCTCCAACGCACACACGCACATTGTTTTGATAGATATGATCTTTGACGTTAGGAACACACCTACATTGCTTAGACGACAGTGAGTACTTGTAATTTAATATGAACTTTATGCCATAGCAATAAAGCTCAAATTGACTACATTTTAGTTACAAATCATTTGTATGGGAAAAAGAAAAGGGCTATTTTTAGGGTTTTTCCAGCAATATTTCTAATTTTTCTCGCCGTAAAAACCATCCTTGAACTTCAACGAACATTTTAAAAAAAGATTTGGCCAAATTGGTCCAGGCGTTGTTGAGTTATGCGCTTACCAACACATTTTGCGATTCATTTTTATATTATAAGAAGATTAATAAAGAATTTTCAAATTTGAATATTTTATTAAAACCAATTTTTTTAAAATAACTGATATTTTTACGGGTGAATTTTCGATTGAAAATTAGGGTATTTTTTCGATATAAATTCGAAATAAGGTGAAAAAATAAAATATATTTCTTATCAAATAAATTACAGCGTATTTGGTACAAAAAAGGTAAGTTTTCACCGAATTTCGTGAAAAAAAAGACATTTTTTGAAAGATATTAATGAAAAACCAAAAACGTTTTTTTTTAATTTTTCACATAAATTTTAAGGTTATGTGGAAAAAGCGTAACTACAAAAGTTTTAGATCTTTCTATTACCTACAACTTTGCCATTTAACTTTTTTTCATAGGACTTTTAGTTTTGCCGGAAATCGAGATAAATAGTTTGTTCCGATGCGTTTGAACAGACTTTGTACCATTCTTTGGAGTATGTACATTATTTTTAACCGACTAAAAAACCTCTTTTTTAGTCGGTTAAAAATAATGTATATTACGGTACGGAACTCTTATCAATTCGACGCGTATGTATGTAATATTTCCAGAACTGCCCAGTTTTCGTATATGTTAGTCTATATCAGCATCTGAACAAATACAGCAAAATTTCAAAAGTGTAAGTATGTTTTTATGTTTGTGTTCACATATCTCCGGAACTACAAGTCCGATTTAAATATTTTTTTGTTGTACTATATAGGTATTGTTTAACTTGGGAGACTTCTGCAAGTTTCATCAAAATAGGTTTAGTAGTTTTTGAGATAGGGAATTTAAATCTCAATTTCGTACAATTTTTAAGTCGGTTTTATCTTTTAAAAAAATAATATTTATTCGTCACAAGACGTGTACTCCACAGCGCGTATTGAACCAAACTGCGCAGTTTCGTTTGACAAACCGTTCAAACCGACATCAAACGGTTGCATCAAACACGTAAGGTTTGAATCAAACCGTTTGATCGGCCCCTTTATTCCACTTGACTTAATTTTTCAGGATCCTAGCTAGGACTTCCTAAATAGGACAAGTAGATCCTAGCTTTCTAAATGTTATTCCACTTGACTAAATTTTTTAGGATCCTAGCACGTCTTGTCCTAAATAGGACAAGACGTGGAATAAGCGCTGAAACACCACTGTAAAATATGGAGACTGTAAAACACAAAACACTTACGTCACTGCTGTAAAAGTAGATAACAAGAAGTTTATAGGCTTGACAAATGACACTGCCCCCATGTTTTAATTCCTTCTCTTGCAAGGTGCAGCTAAAAATTGTACAAAGCCAGCGCAAAGCAAATCCCCTGATCATAAACAATCTGTTACGTTCATACTATTTTCCGGCTTAAATTGCTTCCGAACAATTTTCAAATTCAATTGTCAAATTTGACAGATAAGTGAAACAAAAGATACGAATTGGCATTTACATAAAAGAGACAGACTATACAAAAGACGGGTCAATTGGCCCGTATTTAATGGCTTCACAACGCGCGCGGTAGTAACATATCTGCTTTGAGTTTTTTTATATAATATCATTGTACACTAACATGATGTACTATCACTATCCCGTAATGTTTCGCGCTAGCTCCCTTTCCCTCAACCTTCGATACTTTGCCATCTTTGACAGCCGGCACCCCCTATTTGCGGCCAGATTTAATTAGGCACACCTTTATTATAATAATAAGAGGAAAATAAGCTTCCATTTGATATATAAAATATCAATATACGTTATGGATGCAAAAACGTTTTGCAATGGTACCTGTTCACACCTGGTTACGACAGTTGCGGCCGGGTGCCTAGCGGCACACCGGATTTTTCTAAATCTCTATACTCATTGCCGTGAAATGAACCATGTTTGCTTTCAATACCCGATGAAAACATTTTATCCCGCAAACTCAATTTTTTTTAAATAATTAATAATAGTTGCGGCCACATTTGGACTAGCACCCCAGTAGAAATAGGTTCTCCTTATCATAAATATTTGTAAAAATGTGGTTTTAAGCGTGTACTCGATACCTGCACAGTTATGCAGTCGTATCTCGTGACTCGTACTAATAACTTTGACTGCATAATAAAAAGACAGATATAATGTATAATCCGTAGTGATTATATTCTCTTTGGTATAATCAAATTAATGGTAAGAAAAATATCTTTCAGCTCATATACTTATTAAAAATCAAATATTAACGGTTTGCCATATATTTAAGAAAAACCATATTAAATTATTATTCTAGTGAATAAAATGTGACTTGTTAACACTATTGTATCAATGCACGTTTATTCGTGTCATAAATGAAGTTTTAACAAGTGCAGTGAAATATTTCACGTATATTTCTGTCCCCCTGAGCCATGCTCTGGTCATTTACTCGCTATTCTTGTATATTTTATATTTTGTTGCTTTTACATATTTATAAATATAAAAGTATATTCGTGTTAAGAAGTTGATTCATTATTTATGTAATATGTCCTTATTAGTGCATGGCTACGAATAACAAAAGGTATAAAATGTAAATCTATAGTAATATTACAAAGTGGAAGTGTTTGTTTGTTTGAATGCGCCAATCTCAGAAACTACTGGTCCGATTTAAAAAATTCTTTCGTTAGATGTCTCCTTTATCGAGAAAGGTTATCAACTATAAATTATCACTCTAAGACGAATAGAAGCGAAGAAACATAGAAAAATTTAGAAAAAGCCGGGAAAATTATTTGAAGGTGCTTATCTCGCGAACTACTGAATGAATTTTTAAGTTATTTGGCACAAATGTAGAATAGACCATGACGTAAAAGAATATAAGGCTATTTTTTGCGGGAAAATGTATGGTTTCCGTAAAATTACTAATTTATGCGGGCGAGGCTGCGTGGAACGTCTAGTTAGCTAATATATTCTTGTTGACGGTTCAGTAAAAATATTGTTGACCTATTGTTGTTGTTGATAAAATATATTGTCCTCCCTCGCGTCTATGCGTGGACACATACATATAAAATAAAGTACAACCTTGCCTATAGATCCTTCAAGAGAGAGATTAATCGGGCACAGAAACAGCACGTCAATAGTATTGGTGAGAGACTCAAATGACTTCCTTTGGGAACCTGTGAATTCTGGACTCTGATGGCCTAAGCTATTGAAGGGTATTTCTGAAAGCTATCCTACCATCCCTACAAGTAGGAAATGGATCGTTGGCCGACAACTCAAAATACAAATACGATATTTTAGGTAAGCTCAATGGGATAAAAACTGCCGACCATAGCACGATGCAGGGGCATAATGTCGGATATTAGGTTACATCAGCGCTCAGTGTGAATAGCCCTGTGTGCCCTTGATATCCAAAAGTCGAGTGGGCCTGACGGAATCCCTCCAGCTATTGTGTTGAAAAAGTGTGCGCTAGTTGGCTCCGGTCTTAATGCATCGTTTTTGGTTCTCCTACTCTTCTAGCATTGTCCCGGCTTCTTCGAAGACAGCCTTACCCGATCCCCAAAAAAAGCTCATATCATAGTTTCTATCATAATATGGGCTTCCCGAGAATTTATGCAAATATGTCACAAGTTTTTTGGCAGATCAATGACATGTTACAGACCAATGGCATTTATTGCTATGCGAATGATAATACAGGTGATGCCTTATCTAGGTTTAAGTTTAGGTTTTCTTAACTTAGGTGTTATTAACAGGACGAGACAGTATTTCAGTCTGGACCAATGCTTGCAAATCTACAAGATGCAGGTTTGGCCTCGTAGAATACTGTTCTCATCTCTGGGGAGGGACCCCAAAATACCAACTAATCCCTTTGGATCGTATCCAACGAAGGGCCGCTCGAACTGACTGCTGACTGACTGCCATTATGTTTCAAATAGGCTGGACACCTTGAAATTACGCCGAGATGTAAATAGCTTCACTCTGCATCCTCAATCGGTTGTGTCACGGGGAGTGCCCTGAGAAATTGTTCGGAATCATACCTCCTGCAACTTTCCGCCATTGTTCCACGTGAAAAATATACCATCCCCATAACCTTGATGAATGGCAGTCTTCCACCGTGCTTTTTTCGCGTAATTTCCTGCCACGCACTGTAAAATTTGGAATGAACTGTCACCAGCAGTATTTCCGGCCCTATACGACCTGCAAACCTTCAAGAAGAGAGCGTATTTCCTCTTAAAAAGACCGGCAACTCACCAACAGCTCTTCTGATACACTTTACAATTATAGCTTTTCGAATAACCTTTACAAAAAGCAGAAAAGACGAGAAATTAGTAAACGGTTAATGGAATAGCTGTGATTATTACATTCAAAAGTTTACCATCTGCAGTGCGGCATTACTATTAGAAGTGGCTTGCATTTTTACAAGAATAATCGTGCAAGAGTTATAACCCAAAGGAAAAGAAAGACACGAGCGCCAGATTATTTTAACACGTTTCTTCTGGTGAACTCAAACAAACAAATAATCTGCAATAAGCGCATGTTTTATTAATAATGTGATATATGTTATTATTTTTTCCGTACAATAAAGGTCTACATTGCTATAAAATCGTTATTTTAAGTCAAAAAATTAAAAAAAAATTACATAGGTGTATCATAGGCCATACAAACGAAAAATAAAAAAAAAATTTTGGGTAAGAGCTCTTGCACGTTTATTCGTCGGGGCCAGGTGGATGCAAGTTTCGAACAAAAAAAAATTGGGTTCCAAATTTAAACGTAGCTACTAAATTAAATCGCATAATCTGTACAATTTTTAAGCACGGTCGACTGTGATTGGTTGATAAAAAATACCATAGAGAATATAAACTACATAAGAAAATAAAGGAAGAAGAAGTTTAAAACTCAAAGTTCGAAATTCATTTTGTGAAAATTATTTATTACAAAAATACAAAACTTGTAAATTAAGTGGACTAATTAATGAAAAACGAAAGGTAAGTCATTGTAAAATGTAAATGTAACCGTAAATTGATAAATTGAAGCAAAACATAACGATATCATACCATGTTCTAATACAAAGTATGTCGTAGTACTATTTGCATATTTGTACAATAATTTACAACTTTAACTATAATATTAATATGAAAAAGATAGATTATTATTTCATAGAAAATATTATAATGTATATCAGTATTCAGTATGCAGTTAATTTGGAAAATGATGAAATGTGTATGATGTGTATATTGTTTTATTGTAACAATACATAAGGTTATTAGCTATACTAAATAATTTATGTAAACTGTATGGAAATGTAGTAAATGAAAAATTTTTCATTAATTTCAGATTTTTAGGTCCACAGCACAGCTACTTTACAACATTTCAGTCTGTAAGCAATAGCTGTTACCTCGATCGCGGATTCCAAAGAGGATGTAAACTGTATGCGGATTCTAGGAAGTCTTTTGTTCTCGCGGTCGCATGCGACCGCTTGGGAACGAAAGCAGCAAAGAGATTCAAAGCAAGGAGATTTTAGGAGAAGGAAGGTATGGGATTATGAGTGGTAACTGGTACGGCCACCAAGGAAAAATCCTCTGATCAAGTGAGGTAGTATGCAGCTGGCCTGAGCCCGCGCGATAGATTTCAGCTGTCGTATACAGGGTATAAGAAAACAAAGTGTGTATGTATTATTATTATTTTTAACAAAAAATTAAAACCGACTTCCAAGGTAAAAACAATATTAACATTAATATGAACTAAAAAGTATTAAATAATTTTTGCTATCTAATAGTGCCTTTTTCCGAATTCGGCTAAACCTCAACTATTTCTGTACTCAGTCTTCATTATTTTGAAGTCGGTACCAGATAGCTGAATCTTCAGTCCTCTGACAGAATATTTGAAACTTTTGGAACTGGCACCGACTTCAAAATTATGAAGATTGAGTACAGAAATAGTTGAGGTTTAGCCGAATTCGGAAAAAGGCACTATTAGATAGCAAAAATTATTTAATACTTTTTAGTTCATATTAATGTTAATATTGTTTTTACCTTGGAAGTCGGTTTTAATTTTTTGTTAAAAATAATAATAATTTCACTCTTTTTAGTTACACTGGTAGGTAA
Source organism: Polyommatus icarus (assembly GCA_937595015.1). NCBI lineage: Eukaryota > Metazoa > Arthropoda > Insecta > Lepidoptera > Lycaenidae > Polyommatus > Polyommatus icarus. Next base: position 5,331,235 of record OW569329.1, on the reverse strand, counting down.
ACCTTCGCGTATATTTTACGTATCTTATTACAATTTGTTAAGAGTCACAGTTCACAAAATAATATATTATCAGTGAAGTGAACATATTGTGCTAAGTAATTTAACAATTTTAATACTTCAAACCCCAAGCGGTCACCGGCGATTGCGATAACAATAGAAAGGCTATTGTGTCTCGTTTTTCCACGATCGAAGGATCTATCAGATAAAAAACTGTATAAACTTGCATTGGATGTAGCGTAGCTACTCATCTAATACCAAAAATTATTTATTTGGCAAAACAACGTTTGCCGGGACAGCTAGTAATATAATATTATCATAATTATTGACAGCTGTTCTTGTAATCAAGAATTCAATTTCAAATCCATTCAAATCGATACTTAGTGCGCCATCTATCGATTAATAATTATAACTAATTAAAAAGACACTTATTGACTTTGTTTTGTTTAAATGCTCTTTTTAAAATAACTTTATTTTAATTCTATATTTTGTCTATTAAAATTTTATAAAGTAGTTAGTAAAGTATTCGATCTGTATATAAAGTAGTAAAGTATATTCGATCTTCCGCCACTCGCCGCGCGGCGGCGCCGCGATACCGTCGCCTCCGCGGTGCTGACCGCCGTCTATATTTAAACAAAGTGTTGTTATACAGTATAAAATTATTATTATTATTAGTATATCCACACCTATGCCTTGTACTATTATCTATTCTGTGCCATGAGACATTGGTGACCTTAACACGACGTGGTAATGATGAAGACGATGATGATGATGATGATTATGATGATGAATATGAGTTGCATAGTAGCATATGCTTTCTGTTCTTAAAACAACGCCGAAACTCCCAAACGTGTATCTATAAGGAGTCAGGAGTTCTCTCAGCATCTTCGAAACCATGGTATACCTTGACCCAATATTTGACTTTTTGGTAGCATATTCTTAGTACACTTCACATAAAACCAAAATCACCATATGTTTCCATATAAATTTCGAGGAGTTCCCTCGATTACTCCTGGATCCCATCATCAGGTCACCACTTTGTGAACATGGTACCAAATTGGAGTAAAACCAAATACAACAAAGCAAAAATTTCGAAAATCGGTTCACAAACGGCGGAGTAATCGTTGAACATACAAAAATAAAAAATAAAAAAAAAATAAAAAAAAAAAAAATATCCACAGCCGAACATATAACCTCCTCGTTTTTTGGAAGTCGGTTAATAAAGGTGCGGTCCACTGGATCGGAATCGGAGCGTAGGTACGCAGTGGACGGATTTGTTGCTTTGTATGTATGGTACTGACTACTATGAACTGCACTAGAAGTACTGGAACGTCATTCTGCACCTGACAAGTATATGACGACACGACGTGCCATCCGCACCGTACGTCCCGATTCCGACCTGGTGGACGCGCAGCTTTAATCCCCTCCCTATATAGAGTTTACTGGATAAGTGTATAAGCCAATCAAGTAGTTAGTAGAGTAGCATATACAGCTATTCTATTATATTTATAAATAAAATACAGAAAACTGTACTGTAATATTATAATATTTAATAATAGAAATCAACAAAAGCTTGTGGATTAAATCTGTTTTATTGTTTAATTTACCTTATTAGCCTATTTATTAAGTTATGTACAATATTTTTATTGAAATAAAACATTTATTTGAGCTCATTTCTTTTTATTTTTATTTTTTTTAATTTTCGGTATGTTTAGAGTGAAAGGTTTTGCACTTAAAAATTTTAACTTCAGTTTCAAATTAAAAAAATAACGGATGTTAATTTTTTTTCTTCTAAGTCCGATCTCTTGTTACGTAGTATACAGTTTACATCCTCTTTGGTCGGGGCCATCGATATTATAGTTAAGTGGAGTTTTTGTTTTGCAGGGAGACTCCGGGGGCCCACTGGAAATACAATCCTCGGACAAATACTATAGGCTAGTGGGCGTGACCTCCTTTGGCATCGGCTACGGGACGTCCAAGCCGGGAGTGTACACCAAAATATACCCCTACTTGGACTGGGTCAATGGATAGAGCGAGAGGTGTGGCCCGATGAGAATTACAAAAACATGCAATAAGATAGATTATCTATACTTATTATAAAACAAAGTTACTTTTTTTCCCTCATGTCCCTTTGTTCCCTTTAATCTTTAAAACTACCTAACGGATTTTGAGAATTCTTTCAGTGTTAGATAGCCCATTTATCGAGGATGGTTATAGGCTATATTTTATCACGTTAAGACTAATAGGAGCGAAGAAATAGAGGAAAATGTGTAAAAAACGGGTAAAATTATTTGAAAGGCCTAACTTGAACGCGCTAATCTCTGCAACTACTGGTCTGATTCGAATAATTCTTTCAGTGTTAAATAGCCCACTTATTGAGGAAGACTATAGGCTATATTTTATAATACTAAGTCTAATAGAAGAATGTGGGAAAAAACGGGGGAAATTATTTGAAAGGGCTTAATCTCTTGAACTACTGGAGCAATTTTATGTTAATTGGCACATATTATAAGAAGTAGACAACGTGAAGGATCATAGGCTCTCGATTTTAATTTTTTTTTTTTCAGTGGCTATATATTTTATACCCGTGCGACGCCGGGGCGGGTCGCTAGTATATTTATAAAACAAACATTTTTTTACAACGAAAACAACATTTTTTTACAAAGAAACAATAATTGAATCTTATAAAACACTAATTTAATAAAAAATTTAAAACCTCGTACCCACTAGGCCACATTTGGCGAGTGGCATATATATGCCAATGCCATATATACCTACAATGTTGAGCAACGTATGCGACATGTCACATGTCGCATACGTTGCTCAACATTGTTGAAAGACAAATAACTTTGTGTAGCTATACGTTGTCTGTCCATGCTTACCAGTCCGAAACATGTCGCTAGACTAGAGGAACTAGTGTTAGGCTGTGTTTCCATTGAAGCGGAGCGGAGCTTAGCGGTGCCGAATTGACCAATCACCATGCTCGAAAGCGTCATTCCGCTGGAATAGCAGGATTGGTCAATTCGGGCACCGCTAAGCTCCGCTCCGCTTCAGTGGAAACGCAGCCTTAATTTCGTTAAACTACATTAACTGCATGTTGCTGACATGTAGAAGGTCACGTGACACGTGTTGCGCGCCAAATACTGTCTAGTCTCAATACGAAGCTGTCATAATAATAAAACTATGTTGATACAAAACATGTTGATATAGTAGCACGCAATTAAACCCCGTCCATAGCCATTAATTAATAATTAATAAGCATGTTGTCTAGTGTTAAAAAGCACAGTTTAACCATTGAATAGATGGCTGACCTGTATCATTTGGTCGTGTTATGTCAATTCAATGTCGGTTGTTATGTTTTATCTGGGTTTGACACAACGCGACCAAACTACGTAGGTCCGGGGTCTGCCTAATATTTTGAAATGTTGATAAATCATAGCCGGCCCCTAGACGATCAATTATATTGATTATTGTCAATATCACGCTTCAATTTTATTGAACAGTTAATATTTGTCAATTGGATTGAAGGCGCGCGATGTTCAATATCAACCCTAGACGGTCAATAATATTACGCAATACGTGATATTGCGCAATAAAATTGCTCGTCTAGGGGCCCGCTAAGGGACTTATCAGACAGAGAGCGGTTCAAGCGTCCTGCGTTCGCATTCTACGTTCGAGCAGCTAGGCTCAGTCAGTTACCCAGGAGCTATTCTGACGCTGTCAGATCGCCACCTGTGTGAGTATATCTATGTAACGTAATACAACACAAAGAACGCAAAACTGACCGCTTGAACGCTCGACCGCGTGACCGCTCTCTGTCTGATATGTCCATAAAAGAATTAGTTATTTAAGTTGACACCATTAAAATTATAACCAAATATAAAATATTTTTAAACTTTTTCTCGCAAAACGATGTATGACGTCACGGCATGCTACTGTTATATTATTGTCCGCACCGTGACCTCAAAGCCCGATATATTATTATATATCGTTTTATTACTTTTTATTAATTTAGAGTTTAGACTGTTGATAAATTTTTTAGGTTTACAAAATATGTAGTTTTGTAGTCAACATGCTTATTCTAATTGTTTGTTTAATTTAGGTATTTTGCAAAATAGTAATATTTTTAATACGGTGCTTTAACACAACTACAATATCTGCTAATTCTAAAAGTCTCATATATATGATGTTTTAGGTCTAAATATATATTTTTTTTATTAATTATGATAAAACGTACGTCCGTTAGAAATATCTTCGTCGCTCGCCATTCGCATTCTAATTAAAGACTAACACACGCAAAAATCTACTTTTCCTTGAAACTTGACTTACACATAAAGAATCAAGTTTTGTGTAAGACGCGGAGCGGAGCTTAGCGGTGCCGAATTGACTTCGCTCCGCTTCACTGTCATTCCGCTGGAATAGCATGATTGGTCAATTCGGGCACCGCTAAGCTCCGCCCCGCTTCAGTGAAAATGCACCCTAAAAGTAGTATTTCATTTTGCTATTTTACATCTAAAAATTAAAACCACCTGAACATTTCAAATTTCGCGATTCAATAATTTGTTAAAATTTGATGTCACTAACTTCTGTCACACCATGTCACACTTCGTCGACCCCATTTTGAAGTAGAGCTTGTCTAATTTGAAATGACGCGCCCCACCACTTCAAAGTTGATATAAATGAAACATTTTTGTACTGTGAATACGAGGGAGGGGCGCGTCATTTTAAGTTAGACAAGCTCTACTGCTAAAATATTAACAATATTAAAAACTAAAGGCGAGACCGCACAAGATGACAATAAACGTTTTGTCATGTATAACGATACGCTACAGCCGAGCGACACGTCACGGCCAATAGTCTTCGTATGAAATCGCGTTAACTGGCACTACGCCGCAGCGACACTACACGACACGAACCGTCATTTCTATGGAACGTGAAGTTTCGCGTCTCCGTTGCAGCAGTGTCGCCAAGTGTGGTCACACCTTTAGGCTTTATACAGGTGTAACAAAACTTAGTGATAATTTAGGGGGTGTGTATGTGCTCCTTGTAGAGAGTTCACTGTTCAAGTAGCAGCGCTGAAAGACTAAATTTTTTTGTGATTTTGCAAGGGCCCCAGCGTCGTGGATTTCTCCATAATATACTTAAAAGTGAAATAAAAATTTGCTCTTTCAGAGCTACTCTTTTTACAGTGAACTCTATAGGTACACGGGACTCATACACACCCTAAAGTATTATCACTTTGTTTCGTTACAATAATCAATAGTACTGTAATATCTGTGATCTGCAAAATGCAAACGGTGGGCGTCGGAGACACTTTTGTCGACCGTACACGCGGACTCTTATTACTATATTATCACAATAATGAATCAATATATTTTAACGATAAAAAAAAATAATTAATTATTTATTTTAATTATTTTATTATTATACCAATAATTCTTCATGTTTATAAAATCTTCTTATTTTAAACAAAACAATGTGATACAGCCTTCTAAAAATAAAATTTATTAAATCAAACTGAAATATAAAGATAAACAACAAATAAGCGGTTATTGGTTATATCTGGTCATGGGAATTATCACGATAATGTTTTCATTGTCTATGCTCTGCAGATGGTATGCTCTGATTCAATTTTCTTTATCAATCCGCCAAAGTAAGTATTCCGACTATTATTATTAAATATCTTATGTAGTCGAGAACTGAAACCTCAACACTTTAACTAAACACTTTACGTAAAAATGGTACACGGTATCAGATTAGATAGGTCGCCAATATGAAAGTAATTTTGAGCAACTCGTGGTATCAAACGTTTTGCGCAATACGTCCAAAACATTATTAAAAATTGATTCGTAGGCAAGATGGCGGACCTAAATCATTTGGTCGGATCGCTTCAATTGCATTTTAGTCGGGAATCGGGACTCGGGAGTCGCGGTTGTGATCTGTCTTCTAAATTCGATAAAGCGACTAAATTACGTAGGTCCACCTGCCTACGAATCAACTTCTAATAGTAACTCAGGTACCCATCACTCGCGTCTACTAGTCGATAAAATTCAAATCAAAATTGGCCATGTTGTTCGCCTGCTCGGAGTAGGCGGCGAACCGCGAGCCGTCCATTTCGCCGGCGTGGCGGTTGGTGGGCAGCAGCGCGTGGCTCCGCCCCCCGATCTTCTCCTTGCACTCGGGGCACGTGCCCACCTGCGTGGCGCCGCCGCACTCGCCTATACAGTAGTAGTGGCCGTTGGGGCACTTGTACCAGTGACCGGGGCCTAGGCCGATCGCCCGGACTATCATCTCCCTCTCCTTCACCGGGTTATAGCTCGTCTTGGTCGCCTCCCCCAGAGCTTTGAGAGCTCTCTCGGCCCTCTCGTGGTCGAATACGGTCCGGCCGAGGACTCTCAGCTTGGCCTCCCGCTCGGCCTCGACCACCGTGGGGTCGGTCCTCACGCTCATGAAGGCGGGATCGTCGAACGCCCGCGACAGGTTGATCATTGCGTTGACGCGTTTCAGTTCGTTGTGATAGTCCTGCTGCTGTTGCACGCTCAGCTTTTCCACGTTCTGGCGGAGGTAGCGGCTCAGCATTTCGACTTGCGTCCTCATCGCGGCGTCGAACTGCGTCCGCACGGTCTCAGTTCTCGGTCTGTTCGCCTCGTAGTCGCGGCAGTGGTCGACCAGCAACTTTATCGCGTTCGAACTGGTCCTGTACATCTGCAGCTGGAGATTATCGCATCTCATGTTGTTTCTCACTGTCAATGCCAGTCTTAGACAGGTTTTCGAGACTAAATCTGAAACAGATTATTATACGTGTAGCTGTGTAGCACGGCTCGGCCTGGGAAATAAATTTAGCTCAGCATATTTTATATTATTCATTTGAGTCTGATAAAAATACGTTAAGTTTTTTCTTTATTTTGAACTGAACTTAACATTCTAAATGTTACGTGTACCTTTTAAGAACGCTAGGGGCGAATGGCGAATTTCTTTGTGGAAATCCATTAAGTCCTTTAGTAGTTCAACTCTCTTTTGATCTATTTCCTTTTGATTCCCGTAAATTTTTCTTTTGACGGGGTTAATGCTCTGCTCGAACATTTGACTTATCGTGTTCTTGTATCGGTGGGTGTTGATTATTGCCCTCCTGCAGAACGGGCATTTCCGTACTCCTATAGTCTCCTGGTCACCGTTCATTAGATTTTCCATATCCTCAGAGTGCAAAACGTGGCCACAGTCTTCTATGAGAACGAATCTAAAAAAAAATCAGTGTTAATATTATATTAATACATACATATAGGTACCTATATAAAAAGCCGGGAGGCAAAATCCGGATATGAAGAAATTTATATTGCGAGGAGTTGTGAGCTCATCATCCACTAAACTGCATCATAAGATTTATAATTTACATAAAATAAATTTGATTTTAAATAACGTTATACGATTATAAAAAAAAGACGACTAGTCAAAATTTTGTAAGTGCGTTGTGCGCAGATCAAATCAGAAATATTACATAGTTGACGAATCTTCGGGTAGTTTATAAGCATCAACAAATCGGACACTAACCACCTCAGTGGTTGGAAAGCCCGACGTTTCGGCTAAACGTTGGGAATAAGGCTCGACAAACCCCGAGCTCAAAACAACGAACGTTTTACGTACATGGCAAGAGAAACATACACCTTAGTCTACGAATACTCGCTTACACAAGAAATTCGTGGCACCGACCATCACATCATACAGTTACAGCATTGGGTCGGGGACGGTACGCTAATGCGTCACACATCACAAAAGATCCTCGGGGATCGTCACGTCAGGGTTTAAGGGGCCATCCATAAAGTATTTCACACTTAATCGACCAAACCGTCGACGAAGTGCGACACTGGTGTGACAAGGAGGGGGGAGGGGTGTTAAGTTTTGTAACATCACATTTTTATTAAATTTAATAAATTGAATAGCGAAGTTTATAATATTGAAGTGGTTTTAATTTCTACATGTACAATTGTAAATTTGTGACGTCACACTAAGGATGGTGGATGGATGGAGGATGGGGGGTCTCACAAATGTGACCACATGTGAGGAGGGGGGACAAAAATCATGAAAATCGTGTGACGTACTTTATGGATAGTCCTTTACCTGCCTTCGGAAAAATACGTACATGGCGTCGTCGTCGAATTCGTCGCCCAAAAAGTCTCTGGGGAAGTCGTCGGGTTTGCATATCTTGCAGACGGGGGGGCAGGGCTCGCCGCAAAAGCCGCGGCAGGCGTGGCCGCACGCCAGGCGCACCGCACACCGCTTCGTGCACGGCGCGCGCTTGCACGCCTGCCCGCACCGCCGCGTGCACCGTCCGTGGACGCACGCACGACCGCACTTCTCCTATATAATGTCACAGTATCGGGTCTACACAGACGGATCGCATTTCAACTGCAATCCAACCGCAAATTGCAGTTCAAGTGCAGTTTGAATGCAGTTGACATGACTGCAGTACGACTACAATAGAACTGCAAACCAAACGCTCAGTCGGATTGCAGTTCAGTTGCAGTCTGCGTGCAGTCGTGTGAACTGTTTGGTTTGCAGTTTTATTGCAGTCGTATTGCAGTCGTGTCAACTGCATTCAAACTGCACTTGAACTGCAATTTGCGGTTGGATTGCAGTTGAAATGCGGTCCGTCTGTGTAGACCCTAATACACTTAAAACAGCAATTCTTGTATATTTATTTATTTATACCGTCGATCACGGAAGCGGAACGAATTCGATTAATATCGAATTCGTTATTAATCGAATTCGTTGTACGAATAGGATTTCGAGGACAAAAAAATTAATCTAGCTAGGTTTCATTTTTAAAAAATGTTGTTTAAAAGTTTTTTCATACTGAAATTATGTTGCAAATTGCAAAAACTTAAAAAACTTTGATTATAATTATAATTGCAACTTGCAAATATAATCCAAGTCTTACTTAAAGAGGCCAGGTACACTTGGAATTTCTCATACATACGTAATTCCAAAATCATTTTCTCATACGAAAATGTTTAACATGTTCGAGTTGTTTTTCAGTTTAAAATAGAAATTACCTAGATTCCTGCACAAAAATTTACTTCAAAATATTTAAACACAAAAAAATTTTTTTTGCTTTAAAATTTTTTTTTAGTAAAGGGGTATAAAGATTTTTGTATGGAGCCTGGCCGACCAACATGTCCGCCATTTTGATATATTTTTAAATCGCGTTCAGGAATAATTCTTTGAAAAATGGATAGCTAACATCAATACAAACAAAAAATAATCTTGGACAAACCCGCGTAAAGTGTCACATTTCGAAGATATGAGCTGCCAAAGTTTTACTATTGGAAATAAATATTTAAGATATTATTGCAACTCTAAGGCACGGTTATTCCAAGTGATTTCTCGTCTATGAAACAGTAGCCAGTCTGTAACACGCCGTCGCGAGTTTCTCATTAGGTATGTAGTTGATAAAAATTATTGTTTGACCTAGATTGCACTTTGTCATCACGGGACGGCGTGTTACAGAGTTGCTACTGTTTCATAGAAGAGAAACCACTTGGTTTAACCATGCCTTAGAGTTGCAATATCTAAAATATTTATTTCCAATGGTAAAAATTTGGCAGCTCATATATTCGAAATGTGACACTACGCGGTTTTGTCCAAGATTATTTTTTGTTCGTATTGATGTTAGCTATCCATTTTTCAAAGAATTATTCGTGAACGCGATTTAAAAAAAAACAAAATGGCGGACAAGTAGGTCGGCCAAAATCTTCGTACCCTTTAAAAAAATTTACTAAAAAATATTTACACAATAAAAAATATAGACGACTAGCTGTTGCCCGCGACTTCGTCTGCGTTAACATAGTATAATAACGGAGATGGTTAGTTTTCTCCTTTTTAAGACGTCCCTTTTATTAATCAAATGACACTCGAAAACGTCTACGCCAACGTCATAGTTACTTTATGCATACACAGTCTCAGCCCGATCGGTCTAAAATTGACAAAAAATCATGCAAAATTTCATCCCCTATTTTACCCCCTTAGGGGTGACATTTTTTAAATTTCTTTCTTATGAGATGCCTACGCCATAGTAGCTTTATGCATGAAAAGTTTCAGACCGATCGGTTAAAATTTACAAAGTTTCATACAAACTTTCAACCCCCATTTCACCCCCTAAGGGGTAGAATTTTCAAAAACGTTCAAATACGTATTTATTCATTTTAAATCAGTAGCCAAAAAATATAGTATCATGTTTCTAACTCAAGATATAACGGACTTTCATTCAAACTTTCAACCCCAATTTCACCCCCTTGGGGGTAGAATTTCCGAAAACGCTTAAATACATATTTATTCATTTTTATTCAATACCCCAAAAATAAAGTTTCATGTTTCTAACTTAAGAAATGACGGACTTTCACTCAAACTTTCAACCCCAATTTCACCCTCTTGGGGGTAGAATTTCCAAAAACGCTTAAATACGTATTTATTCATTTTTATTCAGTAGCCCAAAACTAAAGTTTCATGTTTCTAACTTAAGAAATGACGAACTTTCATACAAACTTTCAACCCTTATTTCACCCCCTTTGGGTTAAAATTTCCAAAATTCCTTCCTTAGTGGATGTTCACTTTACAAAACAACCCTTCTCACCAAATTTCGTGGCTGTAACTTTAACAGTTTTTGCTCAGCGATGATGAATCAGTCAGTCAGTCAGGACATGTAATTTTATAAGTATAGATCACATTTCATAAATTTTTACGCCAATAAAGACATACTTTCCGCACACTTGTTTTTTGTGCAGGAACTTAGGTTACTACTATTTTAAGCTGAAAAATAAGTACTTTCATACTAATACTAATATTATAAGTGCGAAAGTTGCACTTCACCCGTTTAAATATCTTGTAGAAAAAACATCATGTTTCCAAAGGAAGCTCACAAGAATATTCGTATTTTTACGCGATATTCGAATTCCACGCGAGCCCGCGTTGAATGACTTCGCACGCACACATACTCACGCTGCCGTGCGGGGCGTGCGGAGCGCGCTAAGCCTCGCAATAGAGACAGCGATATATAAAACTTGTAGTGGCGCTAGTGTTGAATTTGATTTGAGCGGCCGCATAGCCCGTGCTCATAACTTTAGTACAACCTAAGTTACAACCTAATTATTTCATTGAATTAAAAAAATATATAAAACGGTCCATTCACTATTCTGCATTGCAGTCCTGCTGCAGTCCGCCGTGCAGGCCTGCAACACCATTCACTATCCTACGTGCAGTCCGCCGGCTTATGCAGGATAGTGAATGGTGTTGCAGGCCTGCACGGCGGACTGCAGCAGGACTGAAATGCAGGATAGTGAATGGGGCCTTTAAGAAATATACGACGCCACTCCATGCCTTGTCCTACCGGCGAAGTTCGGTCATAAAATTTTATTGCTTTTTGTAGACTACTTTGTGAAATCAACTTTAACTGTGAATAAGGTTCAATTTGTAAAAAAACTGTTTATAGTTTGACTATAAGTACTTATTTTAGTATAGACGAGTATTTGGCGACAGTTTTGAGTCTTACTTTTGTTCGCAACTGTGCATCTTGGGATTTTTGTATATCAAAGCCATAACCGCTTAATTTTGCTCGGTTAAAGTTGATGGGCGTTTGCACACTGCACGATAACGATAACGACACGACACGATACCACAGAATAGAGGGCCACCGCACATATTATACAATTTCAAGTTGGCCGACTATCGTACAAACTGACTATCGTACTAATTCTAATATGCTGTCACCTTTCTTTTCGCTTTCATTTTATTAGTGCCACAATAAAAGCGTGCTTTTTACGCATTTAAACACGCACGTCGCTAGGCTAGCAACACCGTTACCAACTAAATCTAAAAGTCTGCGGCTGGCAGCGTACACGATGAAGTTGTCCAATTAAATTGTGACACTACGCAACTTAGTTTGTACGATAGTCGGCCAACTTGAAATTGTATTATATGTGCGGTGGCCCTTATCTATTCTGTGGTATCGTGTCGTGTCGTTACCGTCGCAGTGTAAAAAAAGGCCCAATGTTAAATTTGACACAAGGCTCACGGTGTTATCTTATGAAATTATTTTTTCCTGTCTATTTGAATGGATAGTTAATTTTTAGAGTTCCGTATTTATACTCTCATCCAGAATTAACTTTAACAAAATATGTCACTTGAATATTTGTCAAGTCCTATGGTTATAGTTATTGCTAAAATTAACCTTAACTGTAACTATAAGAACGCCTATGGTGCAACCCACCCTAAGTGTTACCAAGAGGTTTTCTGATGAATTTATATCCTCACCTTGCACGAGGAGCACGGAGCCCCGCAGATCTTCGTACACTTGGAGTGCACACATCGGACGTCGCACGGCCGCCTACAGGGCGGGCACACTTTGCTGCAGGGTTCCGGACATCTGAAATGTTTATCAATCATTTATTTGAATACTCGTATCAAAAGATACCCCAAAGACTTATTTTTGTAACAGCCTGTATAAAAGTGTTAGTGTTCGCGTTCTCCGAAACGGCTGGACCGATTGTGTTGAAATGTTGTGTCTGTTTATAATAATAATATCTATGGAGTATGGACGCTTCATACCACTTTAGTCTGGCCATGTGCTAAGTACCTGAAGGACTTGTGCTACAGGTACCAGACAACGGAAATACATTTAATACTTTAATACACATCCATGACCCAGGAACATTAAACATTTTTTTTGTTCCGTTGGGGGGGTGTAGAACCCGCGACCTCCGGCATGAGCGCTGAGGCGCTCAACTACTGACCCACAGAGGTCGTCAAGTCTAAAATCGGTCCAGCGGTTAAAGAATGAAGAGTGAACAAACAGAAACACTTTCGCATTTATAATACTAGTAAGTAGTAACTATACTGTACTCGGCGAAACATGGCGGTAGCGGTCATTGACTCCCTGTCAAAAACTTGTCATTTTCTATACAAAGCCGCGATTGACAACATCTGACACTTCATTGTCAGTCGCGGTGTAAGATGAACGCAGATTTGGCCGCACCACACCCACCGCAGTCGTCGCATTTCGAATTCTTTATATGAAGTTATAGGCAAGCTCGCATACCTACCCGCGCCGCAGTCTTCGCAACTTGCGTGCGGCCAAATCTGCGTTCACCTTTATATAGAAAATGACAAGTTTTTGACAGGGAGTCAATGACCGCTACCGCCATGTTTCGCCGAGTACAGTATAGTAACTAGTATGGATTTGAATATGAATGTTGTTGCACTGACGTGTGTCCACAGAAGTTGTCGCGGCCGCAGGGTTGCGCGCAGGGCACGTGTAGGCGGCCCTGCTGGCAGCGGCCGCAGTTGCCGGCGCACGTGTGCCCGCACTGCAGCGGCGCGCCGCACGGTGCGTTACAGTATTGCAGCAGCGATTCGCCCTCCGTACCTGACGTTGTACCATATAACTCCATAACCATTATTAGTACTCTTAACATATTTAGTATGAGATCGTTAAATAACAATTATTTTAGTTTTTAACTAGAAATTATAAATAAAAAACATTAAGAAGTATACTTCTTCTAGGTATTTTTGTTAAAACAAAACAGTCGACATATTTACATAAACACACATTATTTTTTTTTTTATTCTTTATATATAGGCCTTACATCATAAGATTAAGTCGGCCTTACACACACATTATTATTTTTAAAAAATTTCGGTATCTCTATCAAAATCTCAACTTCGATTTTTTTACGATTATTCACTTTGCATTCGGAAGTATAAAAAGTTCACACAATGTAAACGTTTCTTTACGTGATCCCGTTCGTGACTTTCATGTCCAGCCTTTACGTTACTACCGCGATGGTAACGAACATGAGGTAACGAAATCGAGAACTTCTTATACAAAAGTCAAAACTATCAAACTACAATTGCTGACGTTTATCACAAAGATTTTCACATTTAAGTAATCTTAAATAGTTATTTAATGTTTTAGACATGAAATCTGCATAGCATACGTTTAAATAACATCTAAAAACAAATAAATTTAGTCACCGGACAGTGTCTGTAAATACACGACCTCCCACCAAACGCCGAAAATGAAACCGGTTTTTTAAATAAAACGGCTGATTTAATCATAGACAAATGTTTTTCTTTTTTGGGTCTTACTGTAATGTTGCCATTTAAATAAAAAAATAAATACCACATGGAACAAAAAATATACAAAATATCACGAAATATGCGGTAACGGAATCCGGACATGTCCGGTAAGTCCATATGCCGGGGACAACTTTAAAAATTACTTATTTAGTAGAAATTCTGCCTCTAGCAATATAATTTACTTAAAAAAGTATTAAGACCCCGCCAAATTTAAAATTATAACCAGAGCTTTGCCAGTGAAATAGCTCATTTTCTCACAAATCGCTGTTAAATAGCGGATTTTTTTGACAGTACTAAAAACAAAATTGTGATTTTTCAAACTCGATTATTTATAATTAAATATAGGTTTAGGCGTAAAATTTTAACAAATATGACTTGCCAATTTCATATAAAATCAAATAATATGATATATTTTTTTAGTAAAACTTATCAAAGTTGCACAGCAGTACGATATAACCTGGGGACATGTGGAAACTAGAAAGGTCCAATGTACCATCGAGGAAATTGATTCCTATGCATTTGACAGACCAACGTCATTTGGTCGATCATGTCAATTCAATGTTAATTGTGATCTGTCGGCTGGGTTTGATGTAATGCGACCAAACTACGCAGGTCCCCGATCTGCATAGTAATCAACTTCCCTGATAGTACAACTTTTGTATACGGGTCGAATTGATAACCTCCTTTTTTTTAAGTCGGCTAAAAATAGCAGTAGCACTTAGCAGAGCTTAATTATTATGAAGGCTATAATTAATATTTAAACTAGGCAGTTCTGGAAATATTACATACCTACATACGCGTCGAATTGATAACCTCCTTTTTTTGAAGTCGGTTAAAAATAGCATATATTGTGCAATATCTAGAGCGTGGGTGGCCTAGTAGGATCTCAAGTATTTACATAATATGGATGCTCATAAGGTAAAGGAAAACATCGTAAGGAAACCCGCACAGTAGTTAAGTCCCAGACGTATTGAGTTATTCCTCTCGACTATACTCCACTCGGGCTAGCTTGTCGCTAGCGGTCATTGACTCCCTGTCAAAAACTTGTCATTTTCCATATAAACCGCGATTGACAATGAAGTGTCAGATATTGTCAATCGTGGTTTTATATGGAAAATGACAAGTTTTTGACAGGAAGTCAATGACCGCTAGCGACAAGCTAGCCCGAGTGGAGTATAGACTATGTTGCAAGAATGCCGTATGTGCTTGAGCACCCATACGAATATTCAAAAATTCTCAGGCACTACAGTATTTGAAGTGGTTACTCTCGGAAATTAACTTCTCTCGGCGTCATTTTTGGAACACGCGCACGTAAAACCTATTGCACATGTCAAAATCATTTCAAGTAAGTTTGTGCTGAACTCGTTAATGACATAAAAGAATGGAAAAAGGCATGAAAAACAATAGCCGAGTATCCTCCTCCTCCGAGAATATCCTCCTTTTTTCCTGAGTCGGTTAATAAGTCACCTGTAAGTTTCCTTGCCACGGCGCAGGGCGGGGTCACGTTGTGTCCGCAGGGGGCGGGGACAGCGGCGGCGGCGGGCACGGCGCACGCGTCCGCGTCGCACGCCTTCCTACACGCCCGCTCGCACGCGTGTCCGCAGCTCAACACGCGCTCGCACCGCGCCGAATTACAGTGCTCGCGCGTCGCCTCCAACGCGCACTTTATTCTCACGCTGTGCTGGCACTCGGCGACGACTTTGTTTACCTGTCGCGGGAGATATTACGTTTTTATAGTAAACCAGATGACGCCCGCAACTCCTTTGCGCCAAAATTCGTTTATCGCGCGGGAACCGTACATTTTCCGGGATAAAAAGTATCCTTTGTCCTTTCCCGGGACTCGAAATATCTACACACCAAATTACAGCCAAATCGGCACAGCGGTTTGGGCGTGAAGAGGTAACAGACAGACAGATAGACAGACACACTTTCACATTTATAATATTAGTAATTAGTATGGATGCTACCTTTCTATAGGCCTCCTTGTGGGCTGCATATTCGTAGGACATTGGAATTTGTTACGTGAATCTATTATAAACTCGCTTCTGTTTTGAGTTACACAGCGAAAACTGATTATTATTATTGTTCGCAAACTACGTTTATACATTATACTTTGCAGATGTTTAAAAGTTAAAACCATTTCTAGAAAATTAAAAACTATTATCATTAAATTGATACGTACCATCTGATCGCAATCTCCGCACGGCTCCCAACATTTCTTTTTGCAGAAGTGGCCGCACGGTAACTCTCGAGTACATTTTTTCATGCAGCGCTTCTTGTCAATATCTTTGGAGCAGGGTACTAATTCTTCCTTGTGCGTGCACGTACTTCTTCTCTTTTTCACCTGCAGCGACAGTAATCACTTTAAATTGCAAAATGTTTGTCACCACATCATGGTGTCTCAAAAAATAAGTACTTATTCAAGTTTTTTGAGTGGCCATCGTATGAAAATAGTCATATTACTAGCTAAAAGCTGAGCTTTGTGAGGGCTCGCGTCGCTATCCTGCGTGGTAATAATCTTTAAGGCAGTAGTTTTAAAATTTTAATAGTAACCAAACCTTGACTGACCGATGATAACACATCACGTATAAATGTAATTACTATTAGTAGAGGAGGTTGCGCTCAGTTTAAAAAGTCATTTCATACCGAGCGAAAATCGTTACAATAATAGTATTCCACTAATACATAACAGCTTTGATCGTCAGCCACTTCATAATGGGTGGAATAAAAATTGAGAGCACCTCAAAGTTGTTTTTGGGAATCGTATTGAATTGACATTAAAAAGATCCCAATTCGCACCCAATAAAGGTTTGCATATCTAATTATACACGTTTAGGTTCGGTAGGTGTTAATTTATGTTTTAATTTAATATTAAGCGCCATCTGTTGTTATATTTTAGTATATAACAACAGATGGCGCTTTTAAAGTAAAATGTATATAATTCTTCTTCACAAATATTGACTATCGAATTAATTACTTAAAATTGCTATGTGAGATAATTATATGGTTAATTCAAACGAAAATCGCCGTCAGCTGAATGTTTGCAGGTGGAAATGTCGTCTACGCGACGCCCTAGGATACATTGAGCGCGAAGTAGGGCTATATTGGTCATAACTTATATCGCTGGCTGACGGTTTTCCATCGTCGTATTAGAGACTGACGGTTTTCTTTATTATTTACAAAGTAGAAACATTCACCTGTATAAATTTTGTACGGTATAAAATGACTCTATATTCCAAAATTTTTTAAATGTTCAGTAACGCGACTAACATTAAATCCCCCGTCTGCAATACGGCTGACGGTGATTTTTTTGGTTAAACATGACCTCAATAATCATCCATCAAAGTTTCATTCGGTATAAAATCACTTTTCGCAACTATTTTTTTTACAACTTTGAAATACTCTCAGTTAACATTCCACCACGGGTGCGGCGACTGACGCTGATTATATTGATTGATAAATATTAAGCTACCGCTGGACAAAAATTTGGTCGGTATGAAATGACTTAGCAAACGCTAGCACTACCTCCCCTACTATATGTTAAAGCACAGATCAATAGGCGTGTTAGTTTTTGCATAAAATGTACCACAAAAGGGTTTTTGTGCTCGCTTCGCTCGCCCTGATAATGGTGTGCTGTCGTCAACTACAGCTGCAGGTAAGTGTGCCCGTGTATATATTATGGTGTACATTATAATATTGTACAATGGCTGGGCGAGTAAATTAAACACAGATTACTGTATAACTGAACACTCCTCCCCTGGCGGCGGCTGGTGAAGAAGTGATCGTCACTGTGGTCGGGCGACCACTCCAACTATCCCCACTACCTCCCTAGTAGGCGTGTCGATCTTTATTTATTAATACACTACAAATGGTATATACGTACCTGCACGTTGCAATTGTCGCACTTTTCGTGGCACAGTTTTTTGCACATGTGTTCGTCAGGTGTGTCCTCTGCCTCGTTGGAGCACCGGTTGTTTTTTCGAGCACACGGTTTTGGACACTTGTACTAAAATATACACACGACTTGAGAGTTGAGAACCTCCTTCTTGGAAGTCTATACGATACATATTGCAACTACCTACATTAATAGAGATATTTTATATCCCGAGGATTTTTACGGGAGTCTTTTCAATAGCTTTTCAATGAATAGATACGCTCCTGTCAAAAACTTCCAGAAACAGGCAATAATAATATTATGAAATGTTTAATAGAGTTCTTAGTTCTCGAGTTATAGCATAGCGTAATAAAGATATCCAGAGACTGTGATATTTCATATTACGCAGAGTTGGTATCAATCACAGAAATAAGATCTAGATAGAAGCGCTATGTCGCTCCATTTGTATGAACACGAGCGTGTCACTTTTTTCATACCTACTGTGACGTCACAAGAGCGCTTTAGTGATGGGAATACCCGTACGCGCGGAATCGATTCAAAGGAATCGCCTCTTTTGCCATTTTAATAGGTATATCGATTTTTTTATCGATTATTATTCGTCATAGACAGAGGAATGATAAATCTTAAGATAATCACTAAACAGGAACATAAATACATATTACATAACTAGCTGTCCCGGCAAACGTTGTTTTGCCATTTAAAGTATTTGTACTTCATCAGTTGATACAAAATCTCACCCCCTCTTTTGTCGCCTAAGAGGGGTGGGGGGAAAAATTTTATACACCAGCCGGGCTAGCACGGCCACCCCTAAAAATGCGAAAGTATGGACAAACTGTGGACATAAACTTAGGGTGCTGTTCCGATCTTTACCGCGGCTAATCACGACCGATAAAAATTCAATTAAAATGCCACTTTATGACAGACAATAGTCTTTGTCATAATGTAGGATATTATTTCAATTTTTAGGACTATAGTCATTAGTCTGTCATAAAGTGGCATTTTAATTAAATTTTTCGGAACGAAAAAAGATCGGAACGGCACCTTAAGTTTATCTCCACAGTTTGTCCATACTTTCGTATTTCTATTGGTCCGTATGCTAGCCCGGCAGATGTTAAGTTGGAAAAAACAGTTAATAATATGAGGTAAGTCCATTAAAGAAAAAAGTTTGATAAAAAATCAGACCTCCCTCTCCTCTCTTCCTCTTTGGTCCCCTTAGAGGGGCGGGGGGAACTTTTTTTATACACCTGATGTTAAGTTGGAAGAAGGCAAATGCGCAGATAGCGAAAACCGCATTCAAATCGGATCAAAAGTTTTCGTGTGATAGTGGAACAAACATACAGACTGACAGACAGACATACAGTAGACAAAAAACTAACTACAGTTTTGGCTTCTATAGCGATGTAGTAACACCCCCCGCTTATTATTTTTTTAATACCTTTAACCCATCAGTCGTGGCAAAACGAGACACAATAGCTTTTTCATTGTTATCGCGGCCGCATGTGGCCGCTTGGGGCTTCATGTACAGAATTTTTATTTCTTCAGTTTTATTATATTATGTACTTATAAAAAATGTATAGAAATATAATCACCGAGTCACAAAATATCCCAAAGCGAACATTATCGTTCCTCTGTTTCATGTCTGTTTCGAAAATCGATTAATTAGAATCGAGAATATGTACAACACTATTTGCTTCATTTGACAGAAAAATGAGAATAATGACTGTACCTCAAAACTAAGCGATGAGTGAAAGTATCGATTGTTTTATTTCCATTGCGCGCTCAATAGCGGACAAACAGAACGGGCTCTATAATTTTCTAACTAAAGCGGCAATGTATTATGAATCATGCGGTACACAGGCATTTACGTAGATTTCATGGTAAAAACTACAGCCACACACGATTTGTGTTTTTGGGCACACTTCACAGTGATAGCAGCAAGCGATCCTAATCCTTGCTGCTATCACTGTGCCCAAAAACACAGCTCGTTGTCGTGCCCCAACAAAGATAAAGAAAATTTTAAGCCAGTTTGTGGTAGTTGTCAACGTTATAAAAAACCTTCCGACCACCCCACGGGCTCCCCAGACTGTCCAACATATAAAAGGAAAATGGAGCAACTTATTTTAACTACTAGGTATGGACAGTTTAAATATAGGACAGTTAAACCTCCATAATAACAAGCACGCGACTTTAGAATTAGAAAAGTTAGTTTCTGACCACAATTTAGACTTAGTACTTGTTCAAGAACAATATCAACTTGCGTCGTTTCGGTCGAAAATGATACAAATTAATAACTTAGCTCGCGCGGGTATATACACACCTCAGTCTAGATTTTCAGTCACCGCCTTAACTAACCTTTCGACGTCGCACTGTGCAGTAGCCGAGGTATCGTGTCCTCAGTTTAGACTATACGTTGTAAGCTGCTACTTTCAGTACGCGGATCCCGTAGGACCTCATTTACACCAACTTCGCCGCGTATTACAGTCTCTCGCGGGTAATAAAATTATTATTGGCGCCGACGTTAATGCATCCTCGCCCTTATGGCACGGCCAGCTAAGGTACACAGATCGCGACCGACGTTGCGCCATTGAAGACTTTATTGCGGAGTTTAACCTCCAAATTCACAACACCCCCGATGCACCACCTACTTATAGTAGCCCAACGGGCGAGTCGTCAATCGACTTCACGCTATCTAGCGCGTACGTCCAGATTAGGCATTGGCGTGTCCTTCCCGATGGGTCATGTAGTGATCACCGCTTATTGGTGTACGAGTTTTCTCGTGCGGTTCCGAGTGATACCGTAGTCAATTCTAATGACTATAAATACGACGTAAATAACGGTGATTGGAATCTATTCCGCTCCCTCATTACCGCTCATGCCGGAGACTTCACTCGGCCGGATTTAAACGTCGATGAGTGCGCGGAAATTATGACAAACACATTTGTTTACTGTGCCGATGTAGCCTTGGGTCGTAGACCTCTTAAAAAAGATCACAACTGTAAATGGTGGAACAGTAACCTTCTTAACCTTGGTCGAGAATTTAGAAGGGCTAGGCGCAAAATCAATAATCTTCGTAAATCTGGCCACGATCGTTCGGATGACAATTACATAATTAGTTTAAATAACCTACGCATTTCAAGGTCACGCTATCGCGCTGCCGTTACGTTAGCGAAAAATAATATGTTGAAGAATGCCGCGAATAGACTGGATAAAGAGGGCCCCTCGTCCTTTGGATAAAGAGGGCCCCTGGACCTCTTTATACCACGAGCTTAAACCCGGTAGTAGTAATGAGCCAAGTTTATTCTCAAATATTAAAATTAACAACTCTTACACTTGTAGTTTAGACGAAACGGCGATGGCATATCTAAACGTTCTCATCCCAGACGACGAGCCCTTCTTGGATAATGAACACCACCGCGACATTAGGAGTAGAATGCTAGACCCCATTCATACACCGGCCTCAGATTTACCAACTTCGGAGGAGTTTAGTAAAATAGTAAACCTTTTGCCTATAAAAAATCTGCGGGCGAGGATAAAATATCGAATATTATGATAACACAAGCGTGCTTAGCGGCCAGTTCATCGATTCTACATGTTTACAACAGATGTATCGCAGAAGGATATATTTCCAAAAATTTGGCGTACAGGTTGCTTAAAATTAATACCTAAAGCGGGAAACAAACCTCCTGACGACCCAAAATCTTACCGTCCGATAACGTTACTGCCTTGCTTAGGTAAATTACTAGAACGTCTCACCGTACCTCGCCTGCTACCCGGTGGCCCTAAATTTCATAGTCATCAATTCGGTTTCACCGCCGGGAAATCGACTGTTGACGCGGCTATGGAAGTTAGAAAAATAGTAAATCTGTCGGAATCTAAATACGTGGTCGCCATTTCATTAGATATCTCCGGCGCGTTCGACCATGCTTGGTGGCCGATGTTATTATTAAAACTAAAAAATCGAGGTTGCTACTCTAATAGGCTCGTTCGTTTTAGGACAGATTCTGTTTTGGACAGATTCGTGTTTCGACAGATTCTCATTACGGCAGATTCTTGTTACGACAGAAGTATCATGACCAACAAAAGTAAAAACCACGCAATTTATGTATTGGTATATTAAAAAAATTAAAACTTAAAACCTTGTAATATTTAAAAAAAAAACAACCTCTAACTAAAATACCACCACAACTGACTGGCGAAAATCACTTATTTTTTAAGGTTGCCAAACGTTGTAGACACTCAAGTACACTAATTTCGTTTGCCTCAGTCTTTTTTATTATATCATTAATACATCTATTTTTTAAAATAGTTTTTGTGGTCCGCTTATTACGTGCGCAAGACATTTCATATTTTTTTATATTTCTATCCTGTACTGCAGCTTCTCTTTTTAACAATTCTATGAAATTATAAATAGTTGGCTTGCGAGGAAATTTAGAATTTACTCTTCGATGCCACCCCTCAACGGAGTTAGTGGTCCTTACGTTTTCACCATAACAGCTAAAAATCTCGCATGTAATCAAATTCATCCACTGTTTGACAAAATAAGTGTCAAATTTAGAAAATTCGTCGCATTCTGTGGCTATAGCGTGAATAGCCAAATAACCTTCATGGATTAATCGTGGATGCAAAAGTGCGAGTTGTACGTACAGTCGTGTTATTTTTGAGCCATCAACAGTTTTAGTATAACCTATTGATTTACTATTTTTCCAAACAGCTTTTAAGAAATGATAAAAGCAGCCTGTAATCTTTACTTCAGGATAAATTTGCTTTACTGCTTGAATCTGTGCCAATTCGTAATCACACTTGTAATGAGTTATCTCCACAGAGAACTGGTTTTTCAGTACCCTAAACATTCTAGCATAAGTATCTTCAGTCTTTTTTTTAGGAAGCAATATATATACCAAAGGTACGAAATATACATTTTCGTCTTCGTTCGACAAGTTGACATGTAGAGTAAATAGCTGATGGAACGGTTTTGGGACAATTTTAAAAGTACCATCTCCACTGTACTTTCGCATCTTCTTCATATATTGTTTAGCCAACGTAGTACCAAAAAATAAAATTCTATCGTTAGATACTCCATCATCATACAGAAAAATCGATTTTACTAAGCCGTCGGGTAATCTTAAACATTTAATGCTTCTACATGTCGTTCTATTCACATTCAAATATTTTTTTCTCATATTATATAAGGAGTCCTTTTTCGAATTGAATGTTGGTATATCCTCTGCGTTTAAACTGCATGAATTAAAATAATTCTCGTATATTTTTGGGATCGGTTCTAAATTAGCACAAACCTCTTTCTTGCAATCATGTATTAACGCATCAACACTATTTCTAACCATGTCTGGAGTGCAGGTATGCTTGGATTCCTTTATAATATAATTGGCTGCATTTAAAGTTACAGATGTATTGCATTGTAGCTTATTGTGACACCTCCAATTGGTTGTACCGTTCTTGTTCTTCACGGCAAAGTTGTATCGATACCCACGGTGGAGTACAACGGGTTTTCCTTTTTTGCTTGTAATAATTTGCAGATCATGTGCACCACTCGGACCAGGCAAATCCATTTTGTATAGGATACACCCAAAACCAATTCAATGTTTTTGCGTAGAGCTGCATACGAAATCTGTTATCTGAGCCAATCTGAGCTTCACCAGAAATATTTGATTTGACACAATCAAGAACTTCAATAAAGAAATCATAAACAAAATTGACAACAAGGAAATCATTTATGATT
This sequence comes from Polyommatus icarus, assembly GCA_937595015.1. Taxonomy (NCBI): domain Eukaryota; kingdom Metazoa; phylum Arthropoda; class Insecta; order Lepidoptera; family Lycaenidae; genus Polyommatus; species Polyommatus icarus. Next base: position 5,307,479 of record OW569329.1, on the reverse strand, counting down.
TATTTAAAAGAGGTAATTATAGGTCTACCAGAATCTAATGGCAAATTTTGACGGCAGATTAAAAAATCGGTTATCTGTAAAGTCGGTTTACTGACGATAGTTGAACGTGACAACGTCATAGCCTTTTAGCTATCTCTTATAGTTTTATAATGGTAAGCCCCCCAAAATAGTGCGAAAAACGCCGGCGAACCAGTATATATACCACATTATAATGGCCCGGCCCTCAAAGTGTTAAATGGAACGCCTCAGAGCGAGGTAACGCCGCATTTTGCGTCATGTTTTTTCGTGCGCGCAGCCGGCCCCATCGAATTATATAGTCACGTCAAAAAATATCCTTGATCATTGGATTAACTTATTTGCATGTTTCACACACAAAATCAGCCGCTATTAGGAAAAAAAAGGATGAAAATGTTTTATTCCAATTACCCCGGTAATGCTAGAGTCAATTTATTTTCTCACTTTTTCCCTTCAGATTCTGGTAGTCTTAGTTTGTATTATGTAAAATACTGGAGTAAAACTAAAGCTTTTATGTGCGACAGTACTAATTCTGCCGAAACAAGAATCTGCCGTAACAAGAATCTGTCGTTACAAGAATCTGTCCAAACCAGAATCTGTCCTAAGACGAACGAGGGCTCTAATATTTATGCCATAATACGTTCTTACTTTTTTAACGGTCAAACCAAGCTTCGACTTGGCCATTGTACACACGCCAAAGATTTAACATGCGGCTGCCCTCAGGGCTCTGTTATCTCGCCAAAACTATGGAATTCGGAATTTGATGATTTATTAAGTCTTCCCCTACCACCGCTGTGCATACTAGTTGGCTACGCCGATGACGGTTTTCTTATCGTTCAAGCAAATTCACGTTCCTAAATTGAATCTAAAGCCAATGATAGTCTTAATTTAATATCGAGCTGGGGTAAACGTAATCGCCTGAAATTCGCCGCGCATAAAACTTACCAAATTCTTTTAAAAGGGTCCCTTATATTTTCCCCTAGCATTAAACTTGACAAAATTAACGTTGAACGCAAACAGTCACTCTGTTATCTTGGTTTTTACTTGGAAAATAAATTTACATTTTTAGAACATATAATTCAAACCGGTGAGAAAGTGAAGCGCAATTTTTACTCCTTTACCAAAATATCTACATCGACATGGGGCCTCTCCTTCAAAACCCTAAAATCAATTTACACTGCTACTTACCTAGGCAGCATTTGCTACGGGGCCCCCGTGTGGGCCGACAGAGCAACTATCGGCGCGGCTCGTCGCAAGTTGCTACAAAGCCAACGTCTTGCTCTTATATTCTTGTGCAAAGCTTACAGGACCACAAGCACTGAAGCCTTGCCTGTGTTAGCCGGAGTTTTACCCGTTGACCTTGAGATTCAGCGTCGTGCGACAATGTATTATCATAACAAAAACATTGACAACCCGTTCTTTTCAAGCGCTCGCGATAAAATTAAAATAGGAAGATTGTTTGAACCTTTAGAAAACTCTGTGCAAAGCCTAATCTCCGAATGGCAGTCACGATGGGACTGTTCCACCAAAGGGCGACACCTTTATCATTTTTTCCCTAATATTCGTGAACGGCAATCCAAACATTGGATGGATATTGATCACTGCGTTTCCCAATTCCTGACCGGTCATGGAAATTTTAAGGCCAAACTTTACGGACTTAAACTAGTAGCATCACCCATGTGCGAGTGCTCGACCGAAGGCAACATGTTTGAACAAACCGCGCATCATGATCTCTGGGAGTGCAGTCTCTGGCAGGACGAAAGAACTACTATGCTAAACAACCTGTTCTGTACATCTGGAGTCGCATACTACGGTGATCTCGTGGACAGCGCTAGGAACTTCCGTGCCTTCAAGCGTTTTTGCCACAATTATTATTGGCAACAGTCAAACCCAATAAACTCCAATATTAACTTAGCTTTAGCTTAGGAGTCGCAATTATTAACCTTATTTTCGTGGTGCTCCCCCTTAAGTTCTTTGACTTTCGGTCATTGCAACTTTGTGCTGTCTCCCGCTTTTATGGGGAGGGAAATTGGAATCTTCCTACTCCTCCTATTTTCTTCTGATTAATTTCGTTGCGGGTCTCAAGACAGTTTTAGCATGTCCCTCGGGCTCCCTGAGATCATATCAAAGGGTTTTCGTGGTTGGATACCGCTGTCGATCCTGGCGACACAGGAGATACAGTGGTGGGAATGTGTGGTGGGCCCAAGCCCGTTAAAAAAAAGCCACACACGATTTACATTAAATAATTGATTTTAAAATAAAGGACACATGATTTAATAATAAAATTACTTACTGATGATAAGAAACGTGTCCACTATTTATACCAACGTTTCTATTCGAATTTCCACAGCCCAATACGGCACAATTAGGCATTTTTTTAATTCCGATTGACGTCCGATTCCGATAACGGTGGAGCGCAGACTAAAGAACAGACTTTCGAAAGAATATAGTTTATACTCTTTTGGGAACGCGATGGCACGCGAAGTACATACACATGGCCTATCTGACTAGATAGAAATCTGTGGTATCAATGTAGTAGAATGTAATGTGTTTCGTTTAACCCATTATAAGCTGTATAATTTTGTATTTTCTATTAATTGTTTTAGTCGATGAAATCAGTTCATCGAGCGAAAACCGTACATTTTCCAATACAAAAACTATACGTCCTTTACCATCTCGAAAGTATCTCCATGATAAATTTAATCTAAATCGGTTCAACCGTTTAAAAGCGTGAAGAGGCAAAAGACAGACAGACACATTTTCGCATTTATAATATTAGCATAGAGAAATTATTAGCCTATGATATTAGTAAGCATTTGTGACTTACTTTCTCGTGGAGTGGGTCATGATTGACGTGGCATTTCCGCACGCACGTGTGACCGCACGGGTCCAGGCGATGGTCGCAGGGAACCGCACATCTTACAGACTTTATGTCAACCCAGCACTCCTTCTTGGCCTGAAAACACATGTCTTGCATTGCAATTCTTTATACCGGTGTAAAAAAAGAAACTGATAATACTTTAGGGTGTGTACGTGTCGCAGCCCGCAGGTCGCTTATATGGTATGGCCCACGAAACGCGCCACCGACGGGAGCTGCCGTTATGGTAGGCGGTACAAGGATTGAGGTCAGTCAGTCCGTGACCTACCTGGGTCTAGTGCTGGATAGCCGGTGGACTTTTAAAGAGCACTTCCGCCGTTTAACGGCAAAAGTCTCCAAGGCCGCCGGCGGTCTGGCGGGTCTTCTCCCGAATCTGGGGGGACCCAGTTTGGGATGTCGGCGACTGTAAATGGGAGCAATCCGCTCCATGTGTATGTACGGTGCGCCGATATGGGCCGAGCGACTGACGATCAGGACGAGGAATATCCTAACTGGGTTACAACGGACGATGGCTATAAGGGCGATAAGGGGATACCGCACCATTTCTAAAAATGCCGCGTGTGTTCTTGCCGGCAGTATCCCGTGGGACATTGAAGCCGAGTCACTGGCCGAAATATTTTGGCTATGCCAGGAGGAACGTGGGGAAGGACGGATCCCATCGCCAGACCAGATACGGCGATGGAGAACAGCAGCAAGGGACCGGGATTTAGACCTTTGGCTCGGTCGTCTAAACGAGTCCCTAGTCAGCGTCGAACTGCTGAACGCAATGCGTCCCGTATTGAGGGAATGGGTGGACAGACACAGCGGTGCGTTGTCGTACCGTCTCACACAGGTACTAACCGGGCATGGCTGCTTCGGTCAGTATCTGTGCGACATGGCCAGACGCGAGCAAAACACTGCTTGCCACCATTGCAGTGACGACCGGGATACGGCACAGCACACGTTGCTCGTCTGTCCCGCTTGGTGTAGACAAAGAGCGGCCCTACAGGCCACTATTGGACTCGACATCTCGCTGCCGGCCATCGTTCGTGCGATGCTGGACAGCCAACACTGTTGGAGCGCAGTCGAGACATTCGCCGAAGTGGTAATGTCGTCGAAGGAGGAGGCGGAGCGTAGGCGAGAGGCGGAGACGCTCGATCCTCGGAGAAGGCCGAGGCGGAGACCAAGGGCCAGACATGGGCACGACATCCCGCCTTAGCAGGGAACTCGGGGCGTCGGTATGGGGCTGCCGTCGCCCATGACAACGAGTCCCTGGTTGGCCACGATGCGCTAGGTGTTCCAGCGCATCGTCGCGGAGTAATGTGGACTGTTGTCCACGAGTGAGCCTGAAGAGGCAGAGATGGTGGGGCTGCGGTCGTGTATCACGCGTTTCCCGTAGTCCCACCTTCAGGAGCAGGAACACCGTTGGGGTTTTAGTGGGTAGTCCCGGGTGCGTCCTCCGCCCCGGGGAGTCCCACATACCCCGATGGTCCTCCCCAGGCCCCGGGGATGCGTAAACGCATTCCCCCAACGCAAAAAAAAAAAAAGGTCGCTTATATGGAGTTCTATACAAGAATATCTACTTCCTCCAGCCGTTTCAGCGTGAATCGGTAACAGTCAGACACACTTTCGTGCTGAATTTATATTTTTTAATGAGAATAGGCAACTTAATTTCCGCTGCCCCATGTACGTAATCAGTAGGGCTTCTATGGACGCTGTCGTCCTCAGGCCAGCTCTAGATTTATGTCTAGGCAATACAGACCATGGCCTAGCGGCAGCATCCTATGGCGTCCTAGGGGGGGTGGCAGCGTCCTAGGATGGCGGCAGAGTTCGTACATAGGGGCGGCAAAATTAAAGTGGCCTATACTTACAAAAAAATATGAATCCGGCCCAACCCTAGGCAGTCGCCTATAGGCTATAACGGCCTATGTATAAATCCGGGGCTGTTTATAACATGTAAGGACCTGGTGGCCGCACAGAGGCAGCGTGACTTCTAGCTCGGTGTGGCAGCGTCTTCTCTCGGGATCCACGTAGCAGGGCACTTCGTTCTCGTGGCCGCAGGGAAACTTCTTGGTCATGCGCACTCTACATATACATGGTTCTCTGCACTTGAGTCGACACGGGTGCTCGTTCTCACATTGCCTGAAAGAAACTTTCATTCATTAATTTCATTCATACTTCAATGTTCACACACACTCCTTCGATTAAAGTTCAGATAGTAGTAGACTGGAATCTATATAATGCTAGATGGCCCGGTGAACTTCGTATCACTTCCCTCCTAATTTATTTTAAAGTACCCCGCAAACGATCAAATTTGTTAGACAAACATGTTAGATGTAATTTACGTTTTCATCAAACAGCAGCGCAGACCTTCAAACGTGCATCAAACACGTTAGTCAAACAATTAGCTAGAATCGGTTTGAGATCATGAGATTTTGTTTGACAAACACAGCGGAACACGTTTAAACACGTTTGTCAAACGCTACGTAATCCAAATTTTCTTCAAACACGTCAAACACGTAGTTTGTCAAACAAACTACACGTGTTTGACGTGTTTGATGTGTTTGATGTTTGATCGTTTGCGGGCTACTTTACAAAGCGCCATCTATTGAATATTTACTGAATTCGGTCAACAGATATCGCCATCTGTTACAATCGTTTGGAACGAACAGATAATTGTTACTATCACAAAAAAAGTCGAATAATTTGTAATTAAATTATATTGTGACTACAAATTGAGATTTAAGGTATCATATATTTCAAGTTAAGTCAAATTGCACACGGTGTACAAATCAAATTTTAAACCAGTTCAATCAGATCGCGCGCAAACGCGTCGTTCATATTCGTTTCATTCGGAAAAAAGCGAACGTGTGCGACAGAACTTAATGTATTATCTACTGATTCCAGGCAATCGGATTTCCGAATAAGCGAATTCGGAAATCGCGTGATAAAAACGAACGTTTGCGCTAGTCTCACGGACAAAAAGTAATTCCGTATAAGGATACCGAATACGGAAAACGTTTTAATGTGACCAGCCTAAATCATATGTGGGCTTGCCAAGATACCACCAGAGTAGACAGAACTAAGGAGTACCTCGACTTCAAACAAGCGGGCGAATATACGCGAGTAGTATTTAGTACTTATAAGTATTAGTATTTCACTTTCAACATGTTTCATAATGCTGGGTAACGCATTAGTACAGCGCGCGTCGGCCGATATGATTACGTCAAACGTATATACTCTTCTGAGCCGGCCTACTCGTTAGTTCTGTTTACCCTGATATCACTCACCGTTCACACGGCTTGTCACATTTTACAGTCGCGTGGTCGCGGCCGTATCTATGACACAGAAGCGGACACTGGTGCCCACATTGGAGCCTGAAGTCACACTGTAAAAGACACCCTCCCTCTGGCATTTTCACGAAGTCTTCTGCCGTAGAAATCTAAAAAAATTATAATTAAAGAAGCTTATTCGACAAAGTTTGTTTTGCCATTCATAGTGTGAAAATATGCTCGGGACTCGGGAGCCGATCGAGCAAGTTGTCATTTCTAAGGCTGCCTTCACATTTTTTTTTTTTTATTTAAAGGACACACAAAGGAAGAAAAATTTTTACCTCGGTAGTGTTCTCTCTGTGATTCTCACATCGGAGCATAAGAGTGGAGCCCACGAGGCCGTCTTCACTCAAAATATTGTCGATCGTGCTCCATAAAGTGGAATTCTTCTTCAATAAGTTCATATTACCAAAAATATAAAAGCCTAAAAGCAAACAGTAAAATTCATATTAATATACTATAGTAAACGTTTTGCCATAATAGACTACAGGCCCATGTCGAAAATGGATGGGTCATATCAAGTATATAGATTAAAGAACTATATTAGAGCATAAAATAATAAGATTTAGCACTATGCCGTCACTTTTAAGCTGTCCGAGTGCTGAAAAGAATTCAAAAGTGCATGTAGGGTGAGTACATTTTGGTCATATGTTTCTGTACGGCATTTTTACCATCGATAGATACATGAAAAATAATAAGAAAGCCCGCAATGCCGTACAAAAATGATGCGCCACTAAGTCGGTATTTTTATACGGCATAAGTTTCATACTGTTTCAATACAGCTTCGAATCAATTATTCCGCAACGCCCGCGCCGTACAAAAATAGCGCGACAATGGAAAAAATCGAGGGTCAACCCCCTCTTTTTCAGTGGTCCGAGGGGTGATTTGAAACAGTACGGCTTTGGTTCCAAACATTATTTTAGCACTCAAAAGTACTATTAAAAATAATGCCATCAAAAATTTTTGTTCATTTGAATAATTATCTTGATTTCATGGTATACTTGATTTTTTTAAGCTGTAAAATTGTTTGACTCTGTACGGCAACTTTACTTTTAATATGATATTGTAAAATACACTTGTTTATTTATTTATTTAGTAGGATTCACCAACAGAATATCATATGGTACATTAAAATAAAAGACAAACAATGGTAACTTATAGGTTAAATGACTTCCAATGACAGGTGAAATACAGCACGCAATGGCGATAAAGAAATTAATTAGTGAAAATGAGATGAGATGAAATGAGGTGAGATGAGAAACGACTGATACATAAAATTTTCAATAAAATGATTGGCATAATATATAATATAACAACAATATAATAACATATAACAATTTGTTCCTTATGGGTAAACTTAGCCAATACAAACTTAGCATTAATAATAATTATTTTAATCAAAGATTTTTTTTAAATTGTGATTACAAGTGAGTGTTGTAGAGTGACCTTAATTATGTTTAACAATATTAAGATAGGTTACGATGTTACATACTATTGTTACACAGAATTTGTTTTAGTTTATGTTTAAAAGAATTTAGCTTATCAGAAAATATACAAATGTCAGAGTAGTTAGAGTACTTGTAATAAAGTATTGCCGTTCAAAAGAAACTGTTCTAAAAAAATTCAAGAGAAATACAATAACTGAAATTTTAAATATTCATAGATTAATAAAATAAAGCAATTTTCTACATTTTTCACTTGTCTTAAATAGTATTAAGATAAATAAATCAGGAAAAAAGTATGCCGTACATTTTAATGCAGAGTAAGCAAAGTTCCGTACCATTATAGAGCAAAAATAGGCAAAAATTGTGTTTTTTGTATGGGAGCCTCCCTTAATTATTTCTTTTATTAAAATGTTATTATTAATTTTTAAATTAAAAATGAAACTGAGTATTTTGTGAATATTTCAGGTTGCCATCATTGATATCGAGCAAAAAATTGCAAAAATATCACGTTGTTGTATGGGAGCCCCGCTTAAATATTTATTTTATTTTGTTTTTAGTATTTGTTGTCATAGCGGCAACAGAAATACATAATCAGTAATCTGTGAAAATTTCAAATCTCTAGCTATTACCGTTCTTGAGTTACAGCCTGGAGACGATGTAGATTGTAGACAATGTAGAGATGTAGCTTCACTCTGCATTCTCTATAGTCTATCGGTTGTATCACGGGGAGTGCTCTGAGAAATCATACCACCTGCAACTTTTCGCCTTTGTCCCACGCGAAAAACATACCATCCTCATCACCTTGATGAGTGGCAGTCTTCCACCGTGCGTTTTTCGCGTAACTTTCTGCCGCGCACTGTAAAACTCTGGAACGAACCGTCACCAGCAGTATTTCCGGACCTATACGACCTGCAAACCTTCAAGAAGAGAGTGTATTCCCTCTTAAAAGGCCGGCAACGCACATGCAGCTCTTCTGATGTTGCGAGTGTCCATGGGCGACAGTAGTTGCTTACCATCAGGTGACCCATTGACTCGTTAACCCCCTTATTTAATAAAAAAAAAGACAGACAGACGGACAGACATAGAAGTCTTAGTAAAAGGGTCCCGTTTTCACCCTTTGGGTACGGAACCCCAATAAAACAACTATTTTTTAGAAAAAATCGATATATTTAAAGATGATAATACAAAATAGGGTTTATAATCATTTGATATTTTTATTACATTTTTACCAGTATGAACTTTCAGGTTTGTACGGCAATATCTTTTTATAAATTATTGCATTAAGTGCAAATAAACTATCTAAATGCCGTATAAAAATATATTGTCATGAACTTCACCTTACATTTCGTTGTATGGATTTTTCTTACATTTCGTTCTATGGATTTTTGCTCGAGTTTTTTTTTCCTACAAACCTTTGGACCAACGAAAATGTACGGCATGTAAAAGTAAAAAAATATTATCTATGCGTAAGATACTTTCAAAATAAATTAATTTTATGTTGTTTCAAATCACCCCCCGGACCACTGAAAAAGAGGGGGTTGTAACCCTCGATTTTTTTCCATTGTCGCATTATTTTTGTTCGGCGTTGCGGAATAATTGATTCGAAGCTGTACTGAAACAGTATGAAACTTATGCCGTATAGAATCAAATGACCAAATTTACCATGGAAATTGTCAGAAAATTAAATAAAAATACCAACTTAGTGGCGCATCATTTTTGTACGGCACTGCGGGCTTTCTTATTATTTTTCACAATGAGTTTCTAAAATACTAGAGTGGCAATGTCTTACAAACTGATGCAAAAAATGCGTAACCACTTGATAGCCCAAAAGACAATGTCACTTCATAATGTTATTATGTCATTATGTATGGCAGATATGCCTGCAGGCATCTTCAAAGTGGTGACGCGTTGCTGTCGTAGACTGCCAATCTAGTTACGTTAGTAACATACAATATCATTGATTTTTCATGTATCTATCGATGGTAAAAATGTCGTACAGAAACATATGACCAAAATGTACTCACCCTACATGCACTTTTGAATTCTCACCAGCACTCAGTTGGACACTCAGAGTTACAAGTGACGGCATAGTGCTAAATCTTATTATTTTATGCTCTAATATCGTCCTATATACGTCACCAGGTGGTTCATATGACCCATCCATTTTCGACATGGGCCTGTAGTCTATAATAATTGCTTCTAGTATCAATATAAAAAGTAACCTATTCTCAGGCCTAACGAATGTACACAAAATTTCATTAAAATTGTTTGAGTCGCTTTGGAGGAGTTCGCGCACAGACACTGTGACACGAGAATTTTATATTATAGATTTTAATTTTATGATATACATAATATATAATGTCCTACGTCATTTGGTTGTGTTATGCCATCTTTGGTTATGCCATACCCAGCCAACAATTCACCATTGACTTGACAGAAATCAATACTACCGAATAATGGTACTTGTTAGTTTTTGCTAAAGAAATATTATTACCTTCTCTAGCCCTCGATAAAGCAACGCAGATTCTATTTTCAGTCCCCAAGAAACCTATACTGTCGTTGTGGTTATTCCTCACGAGCGACAGCAGAATAATTTTGGACTCTTCGCCTTGATAGTTATCGACTAAAGTAATTTTGACCCGATCGAGGTGTGGGTACTTCTTCCTTTCCTGTAACAGACAAACAAGTTACGTACAAAAATTAAGGTAAGCGTAAACAGTGTTAACCTGTTTTGAATTAAGGTGCCGGTTGGCAGCGGGCGACATGAAGCAACCGCAGACGACGTGTCGTGTGAATAAGTGTCGCTAGCTTCGTGTCGCTAGCTGGGAGGGTATTTCATAGAAATACATACAAACCAGTAGTGTCGCTGCGACACGTCCTCTGCGATTGCTTCATGTCGCTTGCTGCCAACCGGCACCTTTAAGGGATGAAATATATATTTTGTCTTACGACTGAGTTTTGTTTACATTGATACTAAAATGATTGTATTGAAACCCCTTGATATATTTTTTTATATTATGATATTACTAGATGACCGGGTGAACTTCGTGTCACTTCCCTCCTAACATAAATCTTCGCTGGACTTCCACTAATATTACAAGACTAAAATTAAAAAAAATATATGTCTAAAATGAGTTTCGATAATAAATGTGTGAGAGAAATTGAAGATCCTTCGGGGCCCCCCTGAGAATGAGGGTCCTGAGCACAGGCTCCGTGTACCCTTATGGTAAAGACGGAACTGTGACTTTATTTATATCGGTATGTACTACATATTGTATATCTGTCGGTATATATATCGGTGACTCACCGATTAATTATTGGAACGAAGTTCCTTATGGCGCGTTCGGCGTTGCGAAAGGTCGAGGCTAGACAGAACGAAACTTGACCTCGACACTTTTTATTAGTACTCATGGCCGATTTACATGGGTGACTAAAGCCGCACGATTTTAGTCACCCGTTTGAAAATCGACCGAGTAAATGGCAAGTCTACTACGCCGCATGCGGCTAAAGTCGCAAGCCCCAAAGTCTGGTGACTAAAATCGCATGCGGCTGGTGACTAAAATTGACAGTGTAAACGCTCAGTCGCAAGCGATCGCTTGCTGCGAATACTACTGTGGCGAGCGCAGACGCGACATTTTCACGCAGAATTTGTCGCACGAGTGCTTGGCCGAGTGTACTGTCTCGCTATTCTATTCGGTAGGTGTCGATAATAAACATACCGAGTGCTTGGCCGAGTGTACTGTCTCGCCACTCTACTCGGTAGGTGTCGATAATAAACATACCGAGTGCTTGGCCGAGTGCACTGACTCGCCAATATATTAGACGTATTGTGTCGATGATAAGCATACCGAGTGCTTGGCCGAGTGTACTGTCTCGCTTTTCTACTCGGTAGGTGTCGATAATAAACATACCGAGTGCTTGACCGAGTGCACTGACTCGCCAATATATTAGACGTATTGTGTCGATGATAAGCATACCGAGTGCTAGGCCGAGTGTACTGTCTCGCTTTTCTACTCGGTAGGTGTCGATAATAAACATACCGAGTGCTTGGCCGAGTGTACTGTCTCGCCACTCTACTCGGTAGGTGTCGCTAATAAACATACCGAGTGCTTGACCGAGTGTACTGTCTCGCTATTCTACTCGGTGGGTGTCGATGATAAACATATCGAGTGCTTGACCGAGTGCACTGACTCGCCAATATACTAGACATATTGTGTCGATAATAAACATACCGAGTACTTGGCCGAGTGTACTGTCTCGCCAATATACTAGACATATTGTGTCGATAATAAACATACCGAGTACTTGGCCGAGTGCACTGACTCGCCAATATACTAGACATATTGTGTCGATAATAAACATACCGAGTACTTGGCCGAGTGCACTGACTCGCCAATATACTAGACATATTGTGTCGATAATAAACATACCGAGTACTTGGCCGAGTGCACTGACTCGCCAATATACTAGACATATTGTGTCGATAATAAACATACCGAGTACTTGGCCGAGTGTACTGTCTCGCCAATATACTAGACATATTGTGTCGATAATAAACATACCGAGTACTTGGCCGAGTGCACTGACTCGCCAATATACTAGACATATTGTGTCGATAATAAACATACCGAGTACTTGGCCGAGTGCACTGACTCGCCAATATACTAGACATATTGTGTCGATAATAAACATACCGAGTACTTGGCCGAGTGCACTGACTCGCCAATATACTAGACATATTGTGTCGATAATAAACATACCGAGTGCTTGGCCGAGTGCACTGACTCGCCAATATACTAGACATATTGTGTCGATAATAAACATACCGAGTACTTGGCCGAGTGCACTGACTCGCCAATATACTAGACATATTGTGTCGATAATAAACATACCGAGTACTTGGCCGAGTGCACTGACTCGCCAATATACTAGACATATTGTGTCGATGATAAACATACCGAGTGCTTGGCCGAGTGTACTGTCTCGCCACTCTTGCACTGACTCGCCAATATACTCGATAGCTGTCGATAATAAACATACCGAGTGCTTGGCCGAATGAACTGTCTCGCCACTCTACTCGGTAGGTGTCGATGATAAACATACTGATTGCTTGGCCGAGTGTATGTACTGTCTCGCCACTCTACTTGGCAGGTGTCGATGATAAACATACCGAGTGCTTAACCCAGTGTACTGTCTCGCCACTCTCGCACTGTCTCGCCACTCTACTTGGTAGGTGTCGATGATAAACATACCGAGTGCTTGACAGAGTGTACTGTCTCGCCACTCTCGCACTGTCTCGCCACTCTACTTGGCAGGTGTCGATGATAAACATACCGAGTGCTTGACAGAGTGTACTGTCTCGCCACTCTTGCACTGTCTCGCCACACTACTTGGTAGGTGTCGATGATAAACATACCGAGTGCTTAACCCAGTGTACTGTCTCGCCACTCTTGCACTGTCTCGCCACACTACTTGGTAGGTGTCGATGATAAACATACCGAGTGCTTGACAGAGTGTACTGTCTCGCCACTCTTGCACTGTCTCGCTATTCTACTCGGTGGGTGTCGATGATAAACATACCGAGTGCTTGGCCGAGTGTACTATCTCGCCGAACTTGCATTGACTCGCCAATATACTCGATAGGAGTCGAGTCGTTTCTCACCTCGGTAGGAGTGCTTGACCGAGTGTACTGTCTCGCCACTCTACTCGGTAGGTGTCGATGATAAACATACCGAGTGCTTGACCGAGTGCACTGACTCGCCAATGTACTAGACATATTGTGTCGATAATTATAAACTAGTCACAGGCGATTTCGACTTGGACAGGCGATGCGACTGGTGACTTGCCGGGTGACGAAAATCGACCCGTTAGTAACCCGTGTAAATGGAGTGGCGATTCGACTTGGACAGGCGACTCGACTGGTGACTTGCCGGGTGACTAAAATCGCCCCGTTAGTCACCCGTGTAAATCGAGCTTTACCTACATAGTAGGGGCAGAGGGCTTTGATAGTACCTATTCCTGCGGGCTGTGCGTCAACTAGATGGCGCTTTTGATAATAAACAGTACAATTCCACAAAAGTGTCGTTGTTAGTATTGCTGGGCGTCAATAGATGGCGTTTTTTTAATATATATTTTTATAACCTCGTTCCATCCGGGTGTCCCAAGGGACAGTGTCAAGACACCTTTCAAGTTTTTTTTTACTATCGGTCGAGGGCACCCTCAATTTAACCTCATTTTGTCCTACCAACTTACATTTCTCATGTAGAACATCTGCCCCGAGTATGCGGCTAGGATGGTGACGTCCGTCTCGTCGTAACCCTGCTGCATGAGGTAGTTGGCCAACAGAAGAACCATGTCCGCCTCCTTTGGGTTACTCTTGCTGGCGCTGTCAGTCTCCGCCTGTGAAAAATGTAGAGATACTTTTAAAGGGCAAAATAGAGATGAGGGCAAAAAGATACTACAGGAGTGCTCGCCCATACAAATCACAAAAAAAGGAAAAGTGGGAGCGCTGAAAGAGCAAAATTTTTTTGTGATTTGTATGGACAAGCGCCTGAGCGTCATGAATTTTCCCATACAAAAGTTTAATAAAAAGAGTTATTCTTTCAGAGCTGCTACTTTCACAGAGAACTCGACATAGGGTACCCATACACATCTTAAAGTATTATCACTTAGTTTTGTTACACCCTGTATACGCACCAACTCTTTATGTTCGTGGGTGTAGAATAACAAGTTGGTGGTGACCCCGCGCACAGGAAGTGTTCTACAGATGGATGGTTGAGCAGGTCTGGGTATATGTGGGGGGCGAGCAGGCGCGCGAACTGCGGGCGCATGCGGTGCTGACACCCTGTATACTCACCAATTCTTGGTGCTCGTGGGTGTAGAAGAACAAGTTGGCGGTGACCCCGCGCACGTCGGGGAAGTGTTCCACTGAGGGATGGTTAAGCAGATCTGGGTACATGTGCGCGCGAGTGCGGCCGCATGCGGTGCTAACAGCCTATATACTTACCAGCTCTTGGTGCTCGTGGGTGTAGAAGAACAAGTTGGCGGTGACTCCGCGCACGTCGGGGAAGTGTTCCACCGAGGGATGGTTTAGCAGGTCTGGGTATATGTGGGGCGCTAGCAGGCGCGCGAAGGACGGCCGCATGCGGTGCTGCACGCGCAGGCGGCGCGAGTGCACGTTGTTGAGGATCATGCGCTCGAACAACGACACCTCGATGTTGTACTGCCGCGCCAGACGCATGTGCGCCACCGACGGCCGCAGCTGCTTGTGGTCGCCTGAAAATCACAACTTAGAAATTTAAAATATTGCTTCTAGCTGACCCGGCAAGTTGTTTTGCCATCTATATCTATCTTATATATAAAATTCTCGTGTCACAATGTTAGTCCACGAACTCCTCCGAAACGGCTTTACTGATTTTTACCAAATTTTATATGCATATTCAGTAGGTCTGAGAATCGGCTACTCGGTACTTATTATATTGATAAGTGCATTTGTTGAATAGATAATAGTAAATTATTACAACTCGAGAAAAACGACGACCATGATAGCGATTGACGCGTTGCCATGGTGACATACTTATTTAGTCAATTTAATAAAATAATACGGGCGATATTGTACTTTATATTATGGCAAAGAAACGTTTGCCGGGACAGCTAGTACTTATTATAAAACAAAGTCGCTTTTTTTCCCTCATGTCCCTTTGTTCCCTTTAATCTTTTAAACTACGCAACGGATTTTGATGATTCTTTCAGTGTTCGATAGCCCATTTATCGAGGAAGGTTATATTTTATCACGCTAAGACTAATAGGAGCGAAGAAATAGAGGAAAATGTGGAAAAAACGGGGGAAATTATTTGAAAGGGCTAACTTCAATGCGCTAATCTCAGGAACTACTGGTCCGATTTGAAAAATTCTTTCAGTGTTAGATAGTCCATTTATTGAGGAAGGCTATAGGCATATTTTTTTTTAGTGGTAGTTTATATATTTTATACCCGTGCGACGCCGGGGCGGGTCGCTAGTATAGAATAAAATGTAGATTAAAATTCTCAGGCCTAACGAATGCACCATCGAGGAAATTGATTCCTAGGCAGTTGGGCAGTTGATAGACCAACGTCATTTGGTCGGATCGTGTCAATTCAATGTTAGCTGTGATGTGTGCGTCCCCCCAGAAAGCCCAATCGAGCTAGGTGTATTTTCAATATATCAGAATTTAGAGCAAAAATGGAGCACCTCTACAGTCAAGTAAATAAATTGGAGCATTAATACGAACGACGCTGCGAGCTAAAAACCGTGGGCTTGCTGGCGTCCTGTCCCGTCAGCACGCCCAAGCTAGATCTCGGGAACCGTTGACAGTACTATCGTGTATTATGGTTCAAATTTTAGAGCAAAATTGGAGCACTCTGCTCCCGTGAAATCAACTTCGAAACTAGAATGTGAAAGGAGTTAGACGTGATTAACCGGTGGGCTTGCTGGCGTCCTGTCCCGTCAGCAAGCCCACGCAGATCTCTGAAACGGTAATGATTTGGATTATGATTAAAAACTCTACAATAGAGCCCTATTTAAAGCACTCTGCTCCAAAAAAAATATTAATGTAGCTTCAATAGTTCTCGAGTTACAGGCCTTTGAAAACGGGCTTGCTGACGTCGCGTCCCGTCAGCAAGCCCATTTGGAGCGTGGAAACTACTGAACGGAGAGTCGTCAAAAATATCTCAAAACAAGCAAATGTTGTTGCACGGAACGGCAACGTCGCGCGGTCGTGAAAATCGACAAATTTTGGCGGCTGAAGTGTTTTTCGCTGATAGCGCGAAAACCGTAGAACCTAGGATTTTGATCTATTTGGAGCATAGTTCTCTCATTCTAAGCTACGATTTGAGATATTTTTGACGACTCTCCGTTCAGTAGTTTCCACGCTCCAAATGGGCTTGCTGACGGGACGCGACGTCAGCAAGCCCGTTTTCAGAGGCCTGTAACTCGAGAACTATTGAAGTAACATTAATATTTTTTTTGGAGCAGAGTTCTCTAAATAGGGCTCTATTGTAGAGTTTTTAATCATAATCCAAATCATTACCGTTTCAGAGATCTGCGTGGGCTTGCTGACGGGACAGGACGCCAGCAAGCCCACCGGTTAATCACGTCTAACTCCTTTCACATTCTAGTTTCGAAGTTGATTTCACGGGAGCAGAGTGCTCCAATTTTGCTCTAAAATTTGAACCACAATACACGATAGTACTATCAACGGTTCCCGAGATCTAGCTTGGGCGTGCTGACGGGACAGGACGCCAGCAAGCCCACGGTTTTTAGCTCGCAGCGTCGTTCGTATTAATGCTCCAATTTATTTACTTGACTGTAGAGGTGCTCCATTTTTGCTCTAAATTCTGATATATTGAAAATACACCTAGCTCGATTGGGCTTTCTGGGGGGACGCACACAGCTGTGATTGGTCTGATGGGTTTGACGTAACGCGACCAAACTACTGATAGTGCGCGAGCTGAACGCGGAGCTCAGGCACAATCTGTCTACTCTGGCTCGGGAATGCGGTAGTGCTGTGACCTAATTAGAATTAATAATGTCGATATGTCGATACATTCAAATACGCTTTTAGTTTAACATTATAATTTTGGGAAAAATAACAAGAAAGTAATTATTCAAAATCAAATAAAAAAATACCGGTAAAACATGCCAACTTTGCCACATAGGATAACTTTGCCCTAAGATCCATTCATAAGCAAATCTTTGATGTACGGAGGTATTTTAATATTATGGCAATATTTGTTTAATTTGGCGGAAAATAGTTTATATGACTGATAACATTGACAATAGCCCGTAGTGCTAACTTAATTCAGTAACTTGTTGGAACTTCTGAAAAACGGTACGTATTTTTGCGGGCAAATTGTGGTGCAGATTTGTGAGTAAATTGTGCGTGATGGTGAAACCACAGGTTAGTTTGCATTTGATATATTATAAAATAATATCTACAGAGTATTATAGTGATAATGTAATTAATCAGGAAATTATATAATAAAACTTATGATGGTGGGCAAACTAACCCAGCAGTATTCCGATCATCGATTGACAACATTGCCCGGTATCAAAAAATCCTTAGGGTTGTCAAATCGGACATTTTTAAATAATTTACTAAAAATCGATGTCATTTTTTATTACTGTATGCCTTGCTCAGCCCGCCAAATATTATAATGATGATAATGGGTTTATAAATAAACAGAAGCAATGTAATATTTATAATATATTCCTGATAATAATGTAAAAGATGATTAAGTAATTTTAGAGATATGTGGCAGCCCTAGTACTCTTACAGACCAAAATGCAAATTGTATGGAAAAGGTAAAAAATGTATGGGTAACATTGCCCAGTCAATTTAGTAGGATATTATTCGCGATATGGTTTAAATGTCTATCGTAAACGCCATCTTTTCTAAAATTCTTTTACTGGATTTTGATGCCACCTGCGCAAAGTTCATATTTACGTCAAAAATCAAGGTGGGCAATGTTGGCTACAAGTCCAGGTAACTTTACCCGGCATGAAAATCAATCATAAATAGAATTAAATGAACAGAAGTAATGTTTTTGACATTTCTACACCTGCACATGAAGCCTTGTAGTTGCAGAGGGAAAAAAAAAACTTACACTTCCATACATTTTTTTTACAAGAATTAAAATTATTCGAAAAAAGCGGGCAAAGTTGGTATGTTTAGCGGTAGTTTTTTTTAACAGAACTTAATGGACTTGTTTCAGTCATTATTATAAACTAGCTTTTGCCCGCGGCTTCACTCGCGTGAAATTCGAAAATCGCGTAAGCCTGCTTTGGGATCATGATGTTTTCCTAAGACCAAAAGTAGCCTACTATCCATCCCTTCAACTAAGTCTATGTCAAAAATCAAGTCAATTGGTATCTTTGTTTGGGCGTGAAGGAAGGACAAACAAACAAATAAACAAACTTTCCAAATTTATAATATTAGTATGGAAGTGTGGATAATAGGAAATACAACGCTAAACGCTATTAGTCCGGTCATTTTAGACAATTGAAATAAAGAAAATTCCGACAGAGCCAAATC
Organism: Polyommatus icarus; assembly: GCA_937595015.1. Taxonomy (NCBI): domain Eukaryota; kingdom Metazoa; phylum Arthropoda; class Insecta; order Lepidoptera; family Lycaenidae; genus Polyommatus; species Polyommatus icarus. Next base: position 5,288,759 of record OW569329.1, on the reverse strand, counting down.
TTCGTAGAGACCTTAGGTTTACCACAAGGAATAAAGTGTCAAAAGTCCCCGTCAGTCCCATGTGAGCTTAGGGACTTATTCGGGGCCCAAGGTAAAAATTTTAGTTTTTTTGGATTTTTCTCGAAAACGGTAAGTTTTATCGAAAAATTACCTCAGAGCAAAGTTGTAGATCTTAAAATTCTCTATAAAAATGGTCCCTATAATTTTTTCTCTAAGACCCACTATTTCCCAGATATTACGCTTGTAAGAATCACGTTCTACATAGTATGCACACATATGCCACGTATACCGGGTGCAATTAAACCTACCTGCCAATTTTTTTTTTGGGGCTTAGGTGTCATAAGTCATTAAACCACAAAAAATAGGGTGATAATTTTTTTACCATAACATATTTTATCCCATCCTAATTCAGTACAGCTTGGTCACTACACGCACTCGCAACGGCGCCACTCTATCGCCCGAAGGCGGCAAAAACCGGCTACCGGCAGGGGTCCATTTTAAGAAAAGAAATGACCTTCGCGGTCCGCACATTTTATAATAAAAAAAAAATTATGAAACAAAGGTAATTATGGAAATTACAAAGGTATTTATTTACATATCAATAAGAAAAGTGATAATTTTATTGCTTGCTTGGAGTGAAATTGATGCAAGCTATTGAAATTAAATCCAGGATGTTCATCAGTAAGTCAAGACTGAAATTTATTTTTAAAGTAGCCCGCAAACGATCAAACATCAAACATGTCAAACACGTACAAATTACGTGTTTGACGTGTTTGAAGAAAATTTGGATTTTACTACGTGTTTGACGTGTTTGATGTTTGATCGTTTGCGGGCTACTTAACGAAGTTCACCTTCGAAAATGCTCGGTCCGCATACAAAGGGTCGGCGGTCCGGATGCGGACCGCGGTCCGCCATTTGGTGGTTTCGAGTATACTATCAAGTTCAGACATGGCAAGGCAATGAACTGAACCCTGAAGACTGGGGTTGGAAATTGATAAATAATACTTTGGAACCGATTCGAACTTTACTGCCCCCTGCTCCAGAAAAACTTCTTAACACTATTTTTTGCAATTGCAAGAAAGGTTGTAGTGCCAAATGTGGCTGTAAAAAAGTAGGGTTGCAGTGTTCTCCAGCGTGTACCAATTGCCAAGGTGTCTCTTGCTCAAATGTTCAATTAAATACAAGAGAGGAAAATTCATGTGATTTTGATGAAGAGACAACTTCAACAAGCGTTCATCAACAGGAAGGAGAAGAAGAAGAACAAGAAGAAATTGAAGAAAACATGATTGTTGAAGTTGAATATGAAGAGTATGAGTCAGATTAAAGTAATAAAAAAAAGTTAGAACGACAGTTAAACTCAATAACCCATATCAATAATCTTCATACTATTAAATAATTATTGTTCCTGAAAATAACGTCATAAAGGTTCGTGGAATAGGCCTACCGGGGATACCACGTTAAAAAAAACGTGCCGAGTACACTACCTCACAGGTGGTGTGGAAATGTGTGCATATTATGTAGAACGTGATTCTTACAAGCGTAATATCTGGGAAATAGTGGGTCTTAGAGAAAAAATCATAGGGACCATTTTTATAGAGAATTTTAAGATCTACAACTTTGCTCTGAGGTACTTTTTCGATAAAACTTACCGTTTTCGAGAAAAATCCAAAAAACCTAAAATTTTTACCTTGGGCCCCGAATAAGTCCCTAAGCTCACATGGGACTGATGGGGACTTTTGACACTTTATTCCTTGTGGTAAACCTAAGGTCTCTACGAAGATTTGGCTCTGTCGGAATTTTCTTTATTTGATCACTATTTTTATGTCTAAAATGACCGGACTATATTAATAAGTTACAACTTATACGTTATTCGGTACATAGAGCTTATCTATATTATACAACGTTATTGGTAGTACTGTCTGGTGCAAATACGAATAGGCTATTTGCGTCGCTGACGCGTGAAAGAGCCACATACAGTTGACCATGCGAAAACCAGCTGGTGGACAGATCTAACCCTGCAGCACTCAATGTTTGCCCTTGCGCCTTATTTATTGTCATGGCGAAACTTACACTTTTAGGGAACTGCAAGCGTTTAAATTTGAACGGGAAGCTATCGGGTATCAAAGGTATTCGAGGTATCAAATATACTTGCTCACCAGCACCACACCCCGGTATCACCTCAGCCTCTATAACACTGCGCTGCAGAGCAATGGATGTGGACTCTACGAACAACGTCCGTCAAGTGCCGCCACCGGCCAAAACACCGGCTTTTATACCCTATCGAGCTCCGCTACTACTACTATCCCCACTACCCCCACTACCCTCACCAGTAACCCCGAACATATTAATGAGCGGTGACGTAGTCAAGCAAGTTTGGTCATTCAACAATGCAAATCTGTTATTTTTCTTTTTTTTTCTTTTATGATCTCTAATTGTTCCAACACGCTCAGCCGAAAGCCCTTATCGCATTTATGTAAAACTTTATAGGAATGGCCATCGGGCACGGTATGATTACTATCTATAGATAGATAGTAATCATACCGAACCCGATGGCCATTCCTATAAAGTTCTAAAAAGACGTTTGAGTAAGCGTCAGCTCAATGTAGGAGACGACACGGCGCCATCTATTATGAATTTTTGGAACTAACTTAATTTGAACAAATTTACGCATTTCCAACCCCTTACAACCCTTTTTGCCAGTTAAAAAGTAGCCTATGTCCTTTCGCAGGCTTCAGACTATCTGTGTACAAAATTTCATCACAATCGGTTGTGTGCGTCCCCCCAGAAAGCCCAATCGAGCTAGGTGTATTTTCAATATATCAGAATTTAGAGCAAAAATGGAGCACCTCTACAGTCAAGTAAATAAATTGGAGCATTAATACGAACGACGCTGCGAGCTAAAAACCGTGGGCTTGCTGGCGTCCTGTCCCGTCAGCACGCCCAAGCTAGATCTCGGGAACCGTTGACAGTACTATCGTGTATTATGGTTCAAATTTTAGAGCAAAATTGGAGCACTCTGCTCCCGTGAAATCAACTTCGAAATTAGAATGTGAAAGGAGTTAGACGTGATTAACCGGTGGGCTTGCTGGCGTCCTGTCCCGTCAGCAAGCCCACGCAGATCTCTGAAACGGTAATGATTTGGATTATGATTAAAAACTCTACAATAGAGCCCTATTTAGAGCACTCTGCTCCAAAAAATATATTAATGTAGCTTCAATAGTTCTCGAGTTACAGGCCTTTGAAAATGGGCTTGCTGACGTCGGGTCCCGTCAGCAAGCCCATTTGGAGCGTGGAAACTACTGAACGGAGAGTCGTTGCAACAACAAGCAAATGTTGTTGCACGGAACGGCAACGTCGCGCGGTCGTGAAAATCGACAAATTTTGGCGGCTGAAGTGTTTTTCGCTGATAGCGCGAAAAGCGTAGAACCTAGGATTTTGATCTATTTGGAGCATAGTTCTCTCATTCTAAGCTACGATTTGAGATATTTTTGACGACTCTCCGTTCAGTAGTTTCCACGCTCCAAATGGGCTTGCTGACGGGATGCGACGTCAGCAAGCCCATTTTCAAAGGCCTGTAACTCGAGAACTATTGAAGCTACATTAATATATTTTTTGGAGCAGAGTGCTCTAAATAGGGCTCTATTGTAGAGTTTTTAATCATAATCCAAATCATTACCGTTTCAGAGATCTGCGTGGGCTTGCTGACGGGACAGGACGCCAGCAAGCCCACCGGTTAATCACGTCTAACTCCTTTCACATTCTAGTTTCGAAGTTGATTTCACGGGAGCAGAGTGCTCCAATTTTGCTCTAAAATTTGAACCATAATACACGATAGTACTGTCAACGGTTCCCGAGATCTAGCTTGGGCGTGCTGACGGGACAGGACGCCAGCAAGCCCACGGTTTTTAGCTCGCAGCGTCGTTCGTATTAATGCTCCAATTTATTTACTTGACTGTAGAGGTGCTCCATTTTTGCTCTAAATTCTGATATATTGAAAATACACCTAGCTCGATTGGGCTTTCTGGGGGGACGCACACCAATCGGTTCGGTAGTTTTGGCGTGAAAGCGAGACAGGCAGACAGACAGACAGACAGACAGAGATACTTTCGCATTTATAATATTAGAATAGATTTTAAAGATGATTTAAAGAGCTTTTAGATCGATTTGAAAAATACTGTTTAAAGCCCTTGGTTTAAAAAAAATTAGGGTTACAAGGTCCCGGTTTCATGGTTCTCGCAGTAAAAGTTAGGCTTTAAACGTCTCTATCTTCGTTATTTTTCATCCTATAAAAATCAAAAGAAAATCAAAACATTTCTTAAAAAATGGACACAAATTTCGTTCTTTATAATTTTTACGAAGGTTCAATATTTTTGAAACTATGTTCAAAACAAAATGATATTTACAAAAATTTGAATAATTTCGATTTTACTAAATCATTCTTTTTTTCAAAACTAAGCATTCTAAACCAAGAAAAATTTTTGAGGTCATTACCTATAATAAATAATATAATAAATAAAAAATAAATATGATAACTGATAACCATACATTTTAATTATTGTAGAAATGGTCAACGTTTTATTTTTCAATTTTCGCAAAAAAAAATTGAAAGGGTCATCTTATTTTTATCATAATTCGTTCAATTTTAATGCTTAGGTATTATTTTTTAAAACGCTTATTAGAAAGGTACTTTTAAGCACTTTAAAAAGTCTTAAAGAAGTACATGTCATAAAATGCATCGGTTTACCGTTATTTAAGTTTGAATGCTTAGACTTAGGTACTCGCCGAAAGAAAATATATATACAATTACCTATAATTAAATAAGTGAGCACTTTGAATTAATAAAGGAAGGTGTTTCAGAGTAGAAATTAGTTTTTTTTATTGGCTTTAATTTTGGTAATCACATATTTTTCGTAAAAAGTTCTAGTAGAACTTGGCCTAGGTACCGTATTTCACCCTTATCATCAAATAAAAGCTTATGATTGATAAATAAAGTCGATTTGAAAATATGATTTTATGAAAATAGGATTTGTACCATAGTATAAGGAGGGGAAGTAGGGTAACTCCGGCCCAATCCGCGATTTAATTACCTACTGTCTTAGGGTTGTCAATTTTAGGCGGCGCGGCGCGGCGGCACGGCGGTGCGGTGGCGTTGTGATGTGGGAGCGGCAAGCGGCTGTCCGCGCTTCGTTCGCGACCGCATGAACAGCGGCAACGTCGCGGTCTTCCGACTTTTAATAATAATAAGTGACTCTTGATTTTCCATATTTCGGCCAATTTTCGTGCATATTTGCATGCATATTTCGGCACTTGGATCGTGCATATTATAATCCGATGTCTAAATAAAATTATAAATATACCCTTTAAAACAACCTACTATTAAACAAATCTGTTGTGTATGAACTTTGCTTTATGTGTATAATTAATATCTGATTTACAATTAGTCAATTACTTACTTTTTATTTACGATTTAAAATAAGTAATTAACTGGTAGTTAGTTAATATAATATGTATACTTACCTACAATACAGAGAAATCGGCATTACTAAACGTAAACAAAGCAATAGCGGCAAATTAGTTGAGTGATCAAAAGTACTTAAGGGGCCGGGTACCTTCGAAAATATTTAACATGTTTGAGTTGTTTTTCAGTTTAAAATAGTAATTATCTAGGTTCCTGCACAAAAATTTACTTCAAAATATTTAAACATTATTTTTTTTTTTTAATTTTTTTTTTTGTAAATTTAGTACTTAATATTTAAACACTTAAAAATAGTGTAAAACACTAAAAAATATATAAATAAATAGCAAATTTACTACAAAATATTTAAATACTAAAAAAATATTTTTAGTTTAAATATTTTGTAGTAAATTAACTATTTATTTATATATTTTTTAGTGTTTTACTCTATTTTTTAGTGTTTTTTTTTTGTTGTGCGCCTTCAAAGTTGGATAATCAAGTCGATTTTTTTTTCAATTAAATTTCTTAAGAGAAAATGATTTTGGTATTACGTTTGTATGAAAAATTCCAAGGGTACCCGACCCTTGGAATTTGTCATACAAACGTAATACCAAAATCATTTTCTCATACGAAAATATTTAACATGTTTGAGTTATTTTTCAGTTTAGAATAGTAATTACCTAGGTTCCTGCACAAAAATTTACTTCAAAATATTTAAACACAAAAAAAAATTTTTTTGTTTAAAATTTCTTTTTAGTAAATTTACTACTCAATATTGAAACACTAAAAAATAGAGTAAAACACTAAAAAATATATTAATAAATAGTAAATTTACTACTAAATATTTAAATACTAAAAAATATTTTTTAGAAATTAAATATTTTGTAGTAAATTTACTATTTATTTATATATTTTTTAGTGTTTTACTCTATTTTTTAGTGTTTCAATATTTAGTAGTAAATTTACAAAAAAAAATTTTAAACAAAAAAAAAATTTTTTTTGTTTAAATATTTTGAAGTAAATTTTTGTGTAGGAACCTAGGTAATTACTATCTTAAACTGAAAAATAATTCAAACATGTTAAATATTTTCGCATGAGAAAATGATTTTGGTATTACGTTTGTATGAGAAATTCCAAGGGTACCTGGCCCCTTAATATTTGTATACCATTCGATAACTTATGCAATTAAAAGCAACTTTGTTATGAAACCACTTTCATAAACGCAATATTTAATATACCTACCGAACAAAGTTCTCTCCCGATGCGTACAAACTACGAAAGATTGACGTCATTCTTTCATAGCACTTTTGTATGGAGCGTTTCGGGCAGGTCTAATTTATGAGATGTTTGAATTGTCATATCTTGGTGAATTTTTAAGCTATCAGAGTCATTCTTTCAGCGATGTTTCTATTTTTTAAGGGTCTTTCAATTACCAATAAGAAAAAAAAAATAGTCATCATGCCTATTCTGAAATTGTTACATTACTATTAAAACCCCCAAACACACAGCAATATTTATTACTCCTGCGATTATGAATATGATCGGACATTTTTTATTCGTTTGGCGCGGCGTGGCGTGACGCGGGCGAGCAGCGTAAAGTGTTAGCCCCGACTGGTATGGTCCGAAAACGGTCCGAGATTTTAATAAGTGTGTGCGTCCCCCCAAAAAGCCCAATCGAGCTAGGTGTATTTTCAATATATCAGAATTTAGAGCAAAAATGGAGCACCTCTACAGTGAAGTAAATAAATTGGAGCATTAATACGAACGACGCTGCGAGCTAAAAACCGTGGGCTTGCTGGCGTCCTGTCCCGTCAGCACGCCCAAGCTAGATCTCGGGAACCGTTGTCAGTACTATCGTGTATTATGATTCAAATTTTAGAGCAAAATTGGAGCACTCTGCTCCCGTGAAATCAACTTCGAAACTAGAATGTGAAAGGAGTTAGACGTGATTAACCGGTGGGCTTGCTGGCGTCCTGTCCCGTCAGCAAGCCCACGCAGATCTCCGAAACGGTAATGATTTGGATTATGATTAAAAACTCTACAATAGAGCCCTATTTAGAGCACTCTGCTCCAAAAAAATATTAATGTAGCTTCAATAGTTCTCGAGTTACAGGCCTTTGAAAACGGGCTTGCTGACGTCGCATCCCGTCAGCAAGCCCATTTGGAGCGTGGAAACTACTGAACGGAGAGTCGTCAAAAATATCTCAAATCGTAGCTTAGAATGAGAGAACAATGCTCCAAATAGATCAAAATCCTAGGTTCTACAGTTTTCGCGCTATCAGCGAAAAACACTTCAGCCGCCAAAATTTGTCGATTTTCACGACCGCGCGACGTTGCCGTTCCGTGCAACAAGCAAATGTTAATTAAATAAGAAATTACAAATTAATTTCTTATTTAATTCTTTTCAAGTGTTTTCAGCGCCATTTGTGAGGCATATTTTTCAATAAACTTTTTTATGGGTTTTACTGTGTAAAATATTAAAATATTAGTTTTTTTTGTGAAAATGAATGATTAAGAAGCGATTAGCATGAAGAAAAAAAGTAGGTCAAGTAGATTATGAAAAACCGCTTTAAGACATGTATTTTTCTCACGCAAAAACATGATCTTATACCTTTAATAACTCCGAAAGTATAGATTCAATCAAAAAACTTTATATAACAAATTTTGCTTAGAATTTGTGTCTATTGATTCCTGGGGTTATTTTTATTAAAAAAAATTCACCCCCGAGAACGGTTGGCATCCACCCCCAGGGCAAAAGCGCAAGTTTCCCCCACCTACTTACCAATTTTCATGAAAATGGATGGAGGTTCAACGAAATCGGAGGTGAAAACCTTCAATGTGGACGAAAGCCCGATGGTGGACATTGGGCTTTCGTCCACACAATACATTAATCTATCGAGTGACACGCGCCGTTCACCGAACCGTTCGAGCCAAAAGATGTCTGTTCAACCAGTGGCGGCGCAAGACCTGAATTTTATGTGGGCAAAATATATTTTGCGACTTGCGAGGCCCCCTGATGGATGGTGCAAGAAGACGGATTTTGTTGAAAGATTTTTTGATACTCGTAAATCCTAAATAAAATGCGCTTGGACCGCGAGGCCGTGGGCGGTCGCCCACACCGCCCACGCCTTACGCCGCCTCTGTGTTCAACTAAGGAGACGGTAGCGACATCGTATCTCGTAATTCGTACACGCGCTCGAGTAAAGCTCGACGGCTCGTGTCGAGTAAGTTCGAAGGAAATCAGATTTATTTTAATTCCATCGAGCCGGCCCGATCCGAGCCTTCGAGTTGTGAATTTTGCGATCCACACGATAATTTTTACTCGATTTGGAGTAAAACTATCGAGTACTGACTATTAGGATCGGACCCCAGATGGCGTACCTACATCGACATAACCTAAGTCTGCCACATTTTTTTTATGAAATAAGGGGGCAAACGAGCAAACGGGTCACCCGATGGAAAGCATCTTCCGTCGCCCATGGACACTCGCAGTTTCAGAAGAGCTGCAGGTGCGTTGCCGGCCTTTTAAGAGGGAATAGGGTAATTGGGTAGGGGAGGGTAGGGAAGAGAATAGGGGAGGGTAGGGAAGGAAATAGGGGAGGGTAGGGAAGGGAAAGGGTAGGGGATTGGGCCTCCGGTAAACTCACTCACTCGGCGAAACACAGCGCAAGTGCTGTTTCACGCCGGTTTTCTGTGAGGCCGTGGTATTTCTCCGGTCGAGCTGGCCCATTCGTGCCGAAGCATGGCTCTCCCACGTAATCCTCCTGCCTACTTACCGATTAATATGAGATGTTGACAATCTTTGGTGAGGGATGTTATAATATGCTGCTCGAGGACTTCAGCTGCCTCCTCGATGATAACTGCAAATCAGTGTTTAATGTGTAATATTGGTAGGATATTAACCATTAGATATTTGATAATATGCACAAGTGTAGGAAAGTGATGCAATATCCGAAAACGTGCTTTTTTCTTTCCCTCCAAAACTCCGTCGAAAGTTTCAGTCAACCGTCTACCACTTTACTGAATTAACTGACTTGACTTCTTGACTGTTTTGACTTTAACTTAGACTTTGACTTGACTTTAGACTTGACGATATTGTAAAACGATGATGAAAATTATTGTAAGAAGAATATTGTTTTCCCGCCATATTTCACTTGACGCTGGCCGTGGTTATGTCGCAGCCCACTGGTTAAAATAGACGTTCAAGCAAACAGCTAGCCTTTTGACTGAACAACGCCATTCAATCACACGGCTATACGTCGTTTAGCCGACTTGTTGACTGCAACGTTCAGCACTACAGCTAGACGACGCTTAGCCAACTGGTTAAATGGCAAATTAACTAAGGTGACCATTAGTTAATTATGTAATTTGAGAGAATAGGAAAACTTTTTGTAATTTCTTGGGAGATTTACGTATATTAGTTCTTTCTTTCCGAAAAATATCTTGAAACAATCACCAGCATAGTTGACGCCATTTTGTAAACAAAACGCGCCTAGCGCCGCGGTGGTGAGTCAATCATACGACGGCTTTTGAATCAGCTGTAGTGTTGAACGTTTTGAACGACATAAATATTCAATTAAAAAGCTAGACCTGTGATTGAATGGCGTTGTTCAGTCAAAGGGCTAGCTGTTTGATTGAACGGCTATTTAAACCAGTTGGCTGCGACAGTTATATATAATAGCCGAAGTGCCATGATAAGAAATAATCGGCCGAGTGCGAGTCGGACTCGCGCACGAAGGGTTCCGTACCGTTATAGAGCAAAAATGGGCAAAAAATTGTGTTTTTTGTATGGGAGCCCCCCTTACATTTATATTTTATTTAAATATTATAATTAATTATTAAAGTAGACATATAACTAAGGCTTTTGTGAAAATTTCAAGTGCCTACTTGTTGTCATCAATGATACAGAGCAAAAAATGTTTGAAAAATCACGTTTATTGTATGGGAGCCCCCCTTAAATATTTAATTTATTTTGTTTTTAGTATTTGTTGTTATAGCGGCAACAGAAATACATAATTAGTAAAAATTTCAATTCTCTAGCTATTACAGTTCTTGAGTTACAGCCTGGAGACACACGGACAGACGGACAGACAGACAGACGGACAGACGGACAGACGGACAGACAACGAAGTCTCTGTAATAGGGTCCCGTTTTTACCCTTTGGGCACGGAACCCTAAAAAAAAGAAGATAAAGTTACCGATAGGAGGGCCTATGTTTTGTATCAGCTTGCGCAGTCTCGCAGCTCCAGTAGTCGTCATGCCTATGACCTCCACTTTCGATAGTACTTCACAGTCTATAACTAATTTTGCTTCTTCGTAGTCTTTTAGGAGAGTTGATGCTTCTTTCTACAAAACGACAGAAAATATCTATCTGAGGATTATATTCATTGAAATAAAATACGACCAGCATTTACGTCACACATTTACGTAAGTTGAATAACATAATACGTTTAAGATCAGTGGCGTAGTCAGTGTGGGCGTCTGAGGAATAAAGAGAGAAAGGAGTTAAAAAAAACTATTAGCATCAAAACCACCTATTTGTACAGCTCGGACCTACCTTAATTTTAATCATTTCCTGATTTTTTATTTCGTTGAAGTGGTCAACCCAGCGGAAATATGTCATCCATCTGGAGTATACGTAATCCGGAATATTTAAGTTACGAGGGTTTCCTCTCTGCACATCATGGTGATGATAATATAGTTCTCTCATTCTCTATAAAATATAAACAAAATGTGAGACATTTTAAAATGTATAAGCAGAAGTAGATATAAATAGACAGTATAGACACAGGTACAGTGAATGGCTGCTAGAGAGTGAATAAAAAATATATAATATATAATTAATAATATAATATTACTAGCTGTCCCGGCAAACGTTGCTTTGCCATATTATTTTATTGAAGTGACTAAATATACAGTATGTTACCATGGCAACGTCGATCGCTATCCCGTCGCACAAACTTAATAATTTACTATTATTTATTCAACAAATGCACCTATCAATATATAAAGTACCCAGTAGCCGTTACTTACTCAATCCAGTCGAAAAGTATCGACATCTGTTGGAATCTTTTGGAGTTAACAGATAATTGTGAATGACAATTAATTATAGACAAATAATTTGCAATAAAATAAAATTGCGACTATAATAATTAAAGATCTAAGCTATCCTATCTCTCAAGTTGGAAAAAAGCACACATTTAAAAAACAAAAACATTAAAATCGGTTAAGTAGTTTAGGAATCCAACGCGGACAAACATCGTGACAGGAGATTTATATATATTAGATTATTATATATCTATGGATGCTTCACACAACGTCCGTCTGGCCCCGCGTTAGTTCTAAAACGCATGCTACGGGTGCCATATACTATCAGAGAAGTTGATTCCTATGCAGATCGGGGACCTACGTAGTTTGGTTGTGTTACGTCAAACCCAGACGACAGATCACAATTAACATTGAATTGACATATTCGACCAAATAACGTTGGTCTATCAATTGCATAGGAATCAATTTCCTCGATGGTACATACAAGTTACAACGGTAATCATTTTATTAATTTTTCAATACTTTTAACATAAATGTATTATAATTATTGTAAATATATTTAATATCCATAATCCAGGAACATTGAAAAAATTTCGTTTGCTCGGCGGGTTTTGAACCGCCCCTCCGAGCCGAAGGTCGCGACCTCCGGCTCGAGCGGGAGAGTTCCGGCTTAAACAATATAATGTGCACTTACTGTAAATAATCTAATTTGTCCTCGGAGAAACGAAATACAATTGTGCAATTGAACTTTTTTCGCATACTCCATCTCTTTCTCGTAAGCCGTTACCATTTTTAGTATCTCATTGCAGGCTTCGGGTAAGAAAAAAGCAAATTGATTTTGTCGGTCGTCATCCTTAGAATCCGACACAGCGACATACTCCTGCATTTCGCCGGCTATTACCCTCGCGTCGATGATCTCGTCATAATCGACTTCCATGTCCTCGAACAACCACAAGCCCATAGGATCAAAGTGAGTACGATGACCAGCCTTTCTATAAGTATCATGTAAATTGCGGATTTTATCGAAATCGGTCAAGGCGTCGGGGGGCGGGTCATCTTCTATCAATTGCAACCTCAGGACACCGCTGTGAGCGTTACTCATGAGATTCTGAACTGACGCCAGGCGCGCCATCGTAACGCTCACCGTATTTCTGAGATCGTTGAACGTATAAGACCTGTGTTCAGCTTTAAGCGCCGATAGATTGTACGGCTTGAGCTTTTCGCTCCTCGACTGGCCTCCGATGCGGGCGATGGAGTCGGTGTAGGGCAGGAGGGCCTCCAGGAACTGATCTAGGGCGTGGTTGGTGTAGCAGACGAGGAGCATTATACAATGGTTCTGTTTCTTCACGCGGATATTGGACGCGTTCCACAGCAGGGTTTTGGCGATTTCCACGCCGATGTGCGTCTTGCCCGTGCCCGGCGGGCCCTGGATCACGGCGAACTCGTGCGTGAGGGCCACCTTGTACGCCTCGAATTGACTCTCGTCGAGACCTAGGTCGTGGCGCGACGGCCACGCCTCGTTATTCGGTTGAAATGTTATATCATCTTCTAACTCATTTTCAGTTTCATACGTATACTCCTCGATATGTTCTAAATATTTGGGTCGAGATGGTTGGACCTGAAATGAGCACATAACTTAATGCAAGTTGAGCGCTAGGAGTGCTAGGATGGTATAGGACAGTAGAATGGGGTCTTTGAATGTGTGAGCCGGGTGCATATCCGCACACCTGTTGGCTCGGCTCGCCCTGTTTTTGCCTTATCATTGATAGGCTAGAGATGTGTCTGTGTGCGTATACGCGTCCAGCGCACGCGCAACCGTATTACTGCCCTGCCTGCCTACCGTGAGCTCTTATAGCAGTGTTACTTTAATAATACTTTCAGACTTCGCAGGACCAAAAAGGATAGTTTTGTTTATACGGAATCCAAAAATTATCCTGGTAGGCCCCCGTAGTGTCGACATGGTGTAAAGTGCACCGGTCACTCACATCGACGTCCACTATGTATTTCTTCATAGCCAACTGATTCGGGAATTGAGGGTCTTGCAGGGCCCGCAGCACGTGCTGATACGGCTCGAAGTAAACCTCGCTCTCTATCATCATGTAAGATTCTCCGTCGTAAATTTCATCGCCGACGCTCAAATCTAGTAGTTCGACTGGAATCTGAAATCACATGCGACTTATGTTCAAAAGTTGAAGCACAAAACATAATATAGATTATACAAGGTGTCTCAAAAGTAAGTTCACATTTGCTATCTTATTACGCGAAAGCAACTATTCTGAGGGGCGCGGGGGGTATGTCAGTCGGTAGTCTGGCTCTTGGGAATTTAGTCGCTATGGAGCGTTTCTCTGGTGCGGACCGTGCGTTGTGCGTACGTGAGTTTTACAAAAACGGTAATTCGGCGACTGTAGCGCGTAGAAAATTCTGCAGTATTCGACATATTCGTCACTTAAATGATGCGCCTAGCACTCGACTCATTGCAAAATGGGTTGAGAAGTTTGAAGAGACTGGGTCAACTCTGGAGAAACCAAAATCTGGGCGGCCAAGAACATCAAGAACAGCCGAAAACGTGGACAGTGTTACTCAGTCTATTCGAGATGATCCAAACCTCTCGATTCGGAAGCGTGCTGTTGCTTTAAATGTGCACAGATCTTCATTATGCCGCATTTTACACAAAGATTTAAAGCTGCACCCGTACAAAATTCAGTTAGTGCAAGAACTGAAGCCTCAAGATGCTGGTCAGAGGCTTGCCTTTGTAAATCAGATGATTGAGCGCTTTCCAACGTTCACCAACATCTTGTTTTCCGATGAAGCCCATTTTCACCTGAATGGGCATGTAAACAAGCAAAATTGTCGTTACTGGAGTGCAACCAACCCAAAACAAAAACATCAGAAACCGCTACATTCACCCAAAGTCACCGTATGGGCAGCGATGTCGGCGCGAGGAATTATCGGCCCTTACTTTTTTGAAGATGGAAGGGGACGCACACTCACAGTGAATTCAGAACGTTATGTGGAGATATTAGACGAGTTTTTCGTACCCCAACTGCAAAACTTTCCTGGTTACAACCAAAGAACATGGTCGTAGCTATATCCCGGCACACTAACACCTGTGTCTATTACACTGACACTGACGGAGACGCTGTGGCAAGCTTCATAAAAAGAACCACGGAGGTGTCAACCGAACACATAAAAGATTATAACATAAAAATGGCTATAAAAGACAGGAACGATAAAGTCCTAAGCCACATAGCGGGTTGTGACCTGTGATCCCCAGAGATCGGCAAAAAAAAAAAAAAAAACAAAAAAAAACAAAAAAAAAAAAACGTAAACCTAATAACACTAACTTAGTCATAAATATATTGTTAAAATCCAAGTGTGGACCCCAGACTCCACTGGCTGGCATCTGGTAGATTCGGCACAGAACGATATCTTTTTAACATCCTAGAAACTCCACCCAGCTTGAGTGACCCCTCTCCACCAAGCCAATGTCACAACATCTAAAGGCAAAGGGTGGAGCAGCATAATATTATCTAAGGAAATCGGAAATGTCGGATCTACTGGCCGCCACACTGGGACCACACCGTTCAAAACACTAACATTATAACTATATAATTTATAAAACAATAAATATATATTTATTTATTATATGTATATATTATAATCTATTCTATTATTATAAAAAAAAAATAATAATAATAATCCATGGCGTTATGGACTACAATTAATTAAAATGACTTAATAATATTATTTCAATTATCCTTGGTGCGAAAAACCTATAGAATAAATTTAAAAAGAAAAAAAAAAAGGATATGGGCGAAAAGCCCATAGACGGCCCCAATTAAAAAAAAAAAAAAAAAAAAAAAACCAAAGAACATGGTTCCAGCAGGATGGAGCAGCTTCACACACGTCCAACAGATCTCTGCCTCGAGTTCGAGAAATTTTTCCGAACAAATTAATCTCCAGGCGAGGTGACATAAATTGGCCTCCACGGAGTCCCGATTTAACGCCTATGGATTTTTTCCTGTGGGGTTATATCAAATCAAAAGTTTACGCTAATAAACCGACTTCCCTGGCACAATTAAAAGAAAATATCCGTCATGAAATGGCAGCCATCACGGAGACTACCTGCCGAGCTGTCATAGGCAATTTTAGTGCCCGACTAAATGAATGCCGAGAGCGCAACGGTTTACATTTGGACGATGTTGTTTTTAAAAAATAAATTCCCAAACAGTGTACTTCAATATAAAATAAACATTTTTTCAATAAAGCTAAGATTTTTCTTTTAAAAAAAGATTTAAATGTGAACTTTCTTTTGAGACACCTTGTAGTACGAGATACGACTGCCTGCTTAAAACCACATTTTTACAAATATTTATGATCAGGAGAACACATTTCTACTGGGGTGCCAGTCCAAATGTGGCCGCAAATATTTTAATTTTTTTTTTTTTGAAAAATTGAGTTTGCTGGATAAAATGTAATCATAAGGTATTGAAAGCAAACATCGTTCATTTCATAGCAATGAGTATAGAGATTTAGAAAAATCCGGTGTAACGGCACACCGGATGTACTATCACTATCCCGTAATGTTTCGCGCTAGCTCCCTTTCCCTCAACCTTCGATACTTTGCCATCTTTGACAGTCGACACCCCTTATTTGCGGCCAGATTTAATTAGGCACACCTATATTATAATAATAAGAGGAAAATAAGCTTCCATTTGATATATAAAATATCAATATACGTTATGGATGCAAAAACTTATCGGAATGGTACCTGTTCACACCTGGCCTTGTACCATGAAACTGTTTTGAGACTCAAATAATCGGACGAGAATGCCGCGTCCTACTCTAACAAACGTGAAATGACGTAGTTAGAGCAGGACGCGGCATTCTCGTCCTATTATTTGAGTCTCAAAACTGTTTCGTAGTAGGCCTACTGGTTACAATAGGGTTGCGGCCGGGTGCCCAACGGCACACCGGATTTTTCTATATCTCTATACTCATTGCCATGAAATGAACGATGTTTGCTTTCAATACCTTATGATTACATTTTATCCCGCAAACTCAATTTTTCAAAAAATTTTTAAAAATATTTGCGGCCACATTTGGACTGACACCCCAATAGAAATATGTTCTCCTTATCATAAATATTTGTAAAAATGTGGTTTTAAGCGTGTACTCGATACCCGCACAATTTTGCAGTGGGATCTTAGACTATTATAGAGTGTCAAAAATTTTATGATATTCTTTGCCTCGTTTTTTTTGAACACTTTCAGAATGTTTCCTACAAGTTGCCTACAACGCGTCGAGGGCAGTCGACAAGTGCCGTTCAAGAAGCCTAAGTCAGCCTACTGGTTCGATCCGTCGTACACGGTGCTATAAATACTTACTTGACCGTTTGTCAGGTACCATGTGTCGCGGTCCATCACAGTCACGGTCATGAAATTTTTGCAGTTGTCTTTAGTCAATAGAAGTAGAGTTCCAAACTTCAGCCTTTGACTGTTGGACCAATTCACGTTTTGAAATCTTTTCGTTGTTCCCTTATCGACTTGAATCACAGTACCAGTTTTATAATTGGATATGTATGGACGTAGGAATCTAACGTCTTGATATACCCTGAAAATATCGAAAATTATGTTGAAAATTACAGTGGTCAATAAAATTATAACTTCTTTTTTGCCACGCGAACTTTGTGATGATTTTTGATGGAGTATCATCATCGACAATTTATAATAATTTTGTTTCAGTCACCCCACGTATTTAATAGTATGCTCTTTGGTCACCCCCAGTTTTTTTGTGACAGCTACCTATTTATATTTGACTTCATAGAATTGTCTTGTTAGTGGATGACTTTATTTAGACGACTGGACTATTGTTAAAACCGTATTGACCTGCAGTGTTATGGATAAAAATTGCATAAACGGGTTATTCGTTTGCGTAAACAGAAAAGCGATTTAGTCAGTACTTGCCGTATATTATCGTATCTCTTTTTTGTTGGATCCTTAATGTATTGGTCTGAAAAAGAAACAAAACCGATGTATTTTAAGTTTGTGGGTACTAATACGTTCTTGTAACAAAATACATAATAATATTATGATCATAGGCATAATATAGGTAGATAATATTACGTTTTTAAATGCATGTGATGGGCAAACTAAGATCAATCGCAAAATGAGTAGTGTTAGATTTTTTAACCCCCAACGAAAAAAGGGGTGACATAAATACGAGGGCGGGATGAGAAGTAACTAGCCTCTGCTATTTAGCCTCTGCTATTTAAAATGTTAAAATTAAAAAAATATGTATGTCATTTTTAAATTCGTGTCTTTGGCCACCTGTGTTCTAAACGTTTGACGTGGGAGAGCCATGCTTCGGCACGAATGGGCCGGCTCGACCGGAGAAATACCACGTCCTCACAGAAAACCGGCGTGAAACAGCGCTTGCGCTGTGTTTCGCCGAGTGAGTGAGTTTACCGGAGGCCCAATCCCCTACCCTTTTCCCTTCCCTATTTCCTTCCCCACCCTCCCCTATTACCCCTTAAAAGGCCGGCAACGCACCTGCAGCTCTTCTGATGCTGCGAGTGTCCATGGGCGACGGAAGTTGCTTTCCATCAGGTGACCCGTTTGCTCGTTTGCCCCCTTATTGCATTAAAAAAAAAAAAAAAAAAAGAATTTGGTGGCGTGAAAATTTTATTGATTTTTTTATCATTTGAAAATAAATTTCGTCAACTGTTTTGAATATGGATAAAAATGAAAAACGAGCGGAATTAAAGTTTCCTCATATGAAGGGGATTTAGGGGAGAGATATCTATGATGAATTAAAAAATGTTTTGGGTGAATCTGCTTCTTCTTATGCCACAGTAAAAAATTGGGTAGCTGAGTTTAAACGCGGTCGTATATGAGTCAAAGATGAAGCCGCCCTGGACGTCTAAAAAACGTCACAACTCCGGAAATGGTCGAGAAAGTACACGTTATGGTTTTAGCAGACTGACGATTGAAGTTATCTGAAATAGCAGACACTATAGGTATCTCAAAAGGACGGATACAACATATCCCAAGTGAGGAATTAAATATGAAAAAGTTACCGGCCCGTTAAGTGTCGCAATTGCTTACGCACGTCACGATCAAAAAAGAATTAAAGATTCAATGAATTAAAGTATGATTTACTGCCCCACCCACCTTATTTGCCTGATCTAGCGCCATCAGACTTCTATTTATTCTCTAAGCTCAAAACTTTTTTGGGCGGGCAGAAATTTGCCACAAATGATGAAGTCATAGCCGCTGTAGAGGAGTATTTTGTTGATCTTGAGGGCCTCGAAAAAAATCATTCTATAGAAGGCATTACTGCTTTAGAATTAAGATAGAGTAAGTGCATAGAGGTTCAAAGAGACTATATCGAATAATAAAATTAATTTTATCACGGAAAGTTAAGTGTAGAAGGATTAGGCTAGTAACTAGTTACTTATCATCCCGCCCTAGTATGTCATATGTCCTAGGTATTGTACCATCCAAACGTGTGGGTTGATTTTGATCTAGTTTTTTTGTTTAAAAGCTGACGTTATCAAAAGTGTTTTGAGCCATAGTTAATTGGTCTCTCTGGTTAGGTAAGCCGCTCAAGATGTATATTATAGAGAAAAAGAGAGAAGATCCTCCGACCGAGCTATGCTATATGTTCGTTCAGACCCCAGCACCTATTTTTCATGTAATACCTATCACTAGGCAACATCCTTATTCTGAAACTCACATATTCCATCTCGGAGCGGGCCGAAGCAATCTTCGCGGAGAAGGCGGAACTGAACGTCTAGATAGTGCTCCACGTCGCGGTAGGCACCGTCGATGATGTTGGGCCGGATGAACGGCTTGTGGACCAGCAGGTCCTCTTTCGTGGGGAGGACGCTCAGCTCACGAAAGTCGTCCGGGGGATCCTCCTGGTTTACGACTCCAGTTTTCTTCGTATTGGCCTGAAATTAACAGCAGGGCCGGATTTATATTTTTTATGAGTATAGTATAGGCCGATTTAAGTTTGCCACCCCTATGAACGAACTCTGCCGCCATCCTTGGACTCTGTCACCGCCACATTTTTGCCAGAATATGGGCTCCTCGCTAGAAAAATATAAGGTATTTTTGAACGTGATGTACTGACCCTCGTCGGATACTTAACACATGACGGGCGAGCACAGCAACATTGTAACGCAAGTTAAAAAGTGACAGACATAACGTAAAATTTAACCCAGGGTTAATAACAATCTAAAACTACGTAAAAAGTCCTGCCGCACTCAGAGACGAATATTAATTACTTAATTAATGTAATTAAATGAATATTTTGACGTAAGCCCCCATACATTATCTGTCAAAGTCTTCATTAAATTTAAGTTTAGTTGTCATTAAATGTATCTGAGTGCGGTAGTTAATCTACGTTAAACCTAACGAAATAAACTCGCACGTTACCAATTTCTCCTCGACAATTTTCATGGCCTCCCGCAAATCGTTGAGTTTCGAACAGAGCTCGTCGGGGAGCGTGTACGAGTGGTTTTCGCTCAACTTCTCCAGGCAGAGTTTCGACGTGTCCTCGACGAGGGACCGGCACTTGCTCTTGGCTACGGAGGGCGCCTTGGTCATCATATATTCGCAGAATGCAACTAGACTCCCCCAAAATTCGTCCGGATTCTGCCAGTACATTTTGTTAGCCCTTCGGTCTTCGTCGCTCGCGTACGGCAGGTCCATTAAATAGGTTCGCAAGTAATTAATGAACTGCGAATTACAAAGGTCCAGGAGAAATTTAATTTTGAGTCGATCGAACGTGCATCCGACGACTTTCTGTGCAACTTTCAGCACTAGGAAGTAAATGTCGGGGCGGTCTATTGGAGATTTTAGCAGATCGAGCAGAGCGTCGTACTGCTTGTTGACATTTTGTATTATATCCGTGTCGGCGCTTTCGGCTAGTTTTATTAAATACAGGAACCCGACATGCCTCGGCCGCTGCTCGCGCTTGCCAGTGTTACCCCGTTGGTGATATGATGGATGGTTGTCTAAAATTGAAACAAGCGTCAAGTTATTAGACACAATGTTTATTGAACAAGTATTTTAACTTAACAGATATTTTTGTAGATTTTACATTTAACTTACCTATATCACGGCCTCTTCCGTTTGTCCACTCTCGAGGACCTGAAAATAATTATTATAAAACAATTATTAGAGCACGGTATTTATAAGACAATTATTTATTAAATTTTTGGCAATTTTACCTTACACTTAAATAAGACAAATATCAAGAAAAGATTACCCATATACCTTGACTTAAATTACGAGCTCTTCCGCGTGTCGGTTTTCGAGGACCTGAAAATAACTTTTTTTTAACCTCTACTTTTTTGACTATGGCCGGTCATAGACGGATTGCATCTTGCAGTCAGGACCGACTGCAAGACCGGTTCCCGCACGGCGATCTGCAGTTTCCATACTAAATTCATCTCCGCAATACACGGACCGCTCGAGCAGTTCTTGAGCGGTCGGAGCAATCGCTCTGCGGTCGAGTTTCACCGGGTCCAGGTCGAAATATCGTAGTCGATATTTCGTGTATATTTCGTAGTCGACTGCATGATGGGGTCGTGTTGCAGTCGTGTACGACTTCAACGCGACCACTCTAGAGCAGTCGGTCCCGACTGCAACTTGCGGTCTGTCTATGGCCAGTCTAAGCATTGTATTTACGATATTTTTGTCTTTACGTCAAATAAACCCGAAAACTAAGTAGAGATTACCTCGACTTGTATTACGGCCCCTGCTTCGTATATTCGGTTCTCGTGGACCTGAAAATAATAATGGTACTTTTACAACTGGCGCACGCTTGAGACACCACAATCTAAAGTCGGGTCTGCTGCGCCGTGTTTTTGTGTTTTATAACATCATAACAATATTATGTTTGCAATACAGAATAGGGGCGTGGCCTAACAGTTTTGTTAGCAAAAACACAAAAACATGTCTGCTGAGACAAATGGATAACATCCCCTGCATTTCACTCGCACTCATTGCAGCAAGACATTCTTTAGCCGGGTTCGCAGCGCCGTGTTTTCGTGTTTTCTAGCATCATAACATGTTTGCAATACAGAATAGGGGCGTGGCCTAACAGTTTTGTTAGCTTTTGCTAACAAAACTGTTAGGCCATTCTAAATTGCAAACATGTTATGATGTTAGAAAACACGAAAACACGTCGCAGCGGACCCGGCCTTAAGACTGTCCTGTCCCAACTCCCAAGTGAACACTGAACCCTGACATCTTCAGAGTGAGTTGAAGAAAAACTTGTGAAGTCAAAAGAGCGCACCTATAGCCGCAAAACATAAGAGCAAGGCCTAGCGCGCACCACGATTTTATGCAGCGCGATTATTTTATCGCAGAAATACAACGTATGAGTTAGTATGACAGTGCTCGCACATGCGAGTAAATAATCGTAGCGATTTTAAAATTGTGATTTGTCACATTTTGCTACGACTGCTCGCGACGCAATTGTCGCGAAAATAAAAAATGCAGAATATGAAATTGTGTGGTACCGCGCGCACTGCGATAATAAAATCGCACACTCGGGCCGGCCGGAACTTCCATTTGTTTCATTTTTGTATTCAACGAGCTTTTGCCCGCGGCTTCGCTCGCGTTTAGAAGTATTATTATATACAAACTTTCATTCCCTATTTTGACCCCATGGGGGTAGAATTGATCAAAATCCTTTCTTAGCGGATGTCTACGTCATAACATCTACCTGCACGCCAAATTTCAGCCCGATCCGTCGTGGTTTGGGCTGTGCGTTGAATTTTGATAGATCACCATGTCAGTCAGTCACCTTTGAGTTTTATGATATTATGAGGTCCAGCAATTCTCAGTAATCTGTTAAACGTTTGAATTTTCATTCTATAATAGCTATTATAATAGCCAAACATAAAGAATTTTTTGGGATACATCTGAAGTTCATGGTATTTCAGATTTCTGATAAAAGAAACCTTTGATAACTCTATCCGCTGTAAAAGGATGAGTCCAGTATTGACGAATTTTCTTTTTTTTTTCTTCTGATCCTCCGAAGTAGTAAATAAAGACAAGCAACTTGTACGAAATCCATGGTGAAAGTGAGCAAAGATCACTATTTATTTATCGCAGTGCGCGCACCGTACTCTCTGCGATTTTTTACAGCGCGATTTTGAAATCGTGTCGCAAAAATTAAAATCGTGGTGCGCGCTAGGCCCAAGACTAGAATTTTGTACTGTTTTTTATTATTATTTGAAATAAAGGCCTAGCGCGCACCACGATTTTAATTTTTCTATTCACTAACCCTTTTTATTTGCTAATAAACAATTTAAATAAAATAAATCAATCAAAAATGATCAATAATAATAGATAAACTACAGTCAAATAAATTAAGAAATTTAAAAAAACCCCCGCCAAACAACTTTAAAAAGTAATAAAATAATATTGACTGCCTTTAAGTCCAAATAATTCCTAACTTGTGTAAAGTAATACTTTAGTCCATAATTGTTGTCAAGGTGTGTCGGGGGACCGCGCCGCCAAGTAAACTACAACATATAACTTAACCGCCAAGTCACTGACTATCTCGATTCAGTTCGCTATGAATTGATTGTGAAATCAAACATCTACATTAGCGGTCCCCCGACATACCTTGACAACAATTATGGACAAAAGTATTACTTTACACAAGTTAGGAATTATTTGGACTTAAAGGCAGTAAATATTATTTTATTACTTTTTAAAGTTGTTTGGCGGGGGTTTTTTTAAATTTCTTAATTTATTTTATTTCATACTTTTTAAATTTGTGTTGGTTAAAGTGCAGAATAATTCCTATCAACAGAATCATAAGTATGCTCATGATTACCATCTATCAATGTCCTTTTCGATGAGGCTGTCAATATGAGCCCAAACATGAAACCTCCCCTTTGGGTTCATACGAAGCTCGGTTCCTATAGAGTCCAGGTGATGCTAAGCAGCAGAATATAAAATATATTTACTGTTATCTACTTCTTACTAGTTGTCGCAATTAAAATGAGCCTAAACACGAAACCATCTACTCTATGTTGGCGAGGAGTTGGATATCCTATTGATTATCAGGTGATGGTGCATCACCAGGCCAACTTTTCATTATTATGTGTAATACGTATATTGTATATTCACAAATGTCACGAACTAGAATGAAATATAGAACCCATCAAATGACTACAAGTTGCTAAAGGCCTTTCATGAACCAGATAAACCCTGACTGTCCAGCACTGAGCAGGCTGATGATGATGAACTTATAGCTAAGAACACTCTCAAACATGTCAGCTCTCAATAAAAAAAAACTAGATAAACCATAGAAACTGGGCATAGGTATTATAACTAATACAATTGAAGGCTGAAAAATTTAAATAACAATTTAAAGATGTTTCAGTAATTATATCATAAACTAAAAATTCTACAATAATGCCACCTAGCGATTACAATGAAAACAGTAGGATGTCACCCTAAAATGTATTTTAGGGTGACATCCTTAGTCTTAGTTGTAAGTTGTAACTAAGACTGGGTTGCACCAACTAACTTTGACTTTAACTTTAACCGGAAAAATTGACAGATGTCGTATGAGCATATGGGGTGTTTGGACGCCATATTTAACTTTAACTTTAACCACGCCTCTGGTGCAACCCAACCTTAGAGAACGCGCGCTCGGGCAACTTAGTTACTCGGCGATTTATTTGTCTCTCGATCAAGTCTTTGGGTATGCTCTAAATTAATAATAATAATAATAATAAAAATAAGTTTATTTCTTCCACAACAAGTAGATTGAGTAAATAAAACAAAATTAAAAATATGACATGTACATTTAAAGACTTGCAGTGTGGGATACAGGAGCCCAGACTAGGTTACCCTGTGCCTTGGGACTCCTGGCTCCCCCTCTCTAGTTCTCTTAACTAACTAATAACTTAATTATTAACAGTGAGTTTGAAATACTTAAAAGTTATAAATAACAAACGTTGTAACTACGAATAATAAAAACTATGTAATTTCATATACATAGTACCTATGAAATTTTCCGAGAATCAGCCGATCGCTCCATAATGGATGCACCCAATATTCTATTTTTCGACGCTTTCCTCGGTTTTTTATTTATTTTTCGAAAGAGACAAATAAATCGCCGAGCAACTAAGTTGTCCGTGCGCGCATACCCTAAGAGCTAGGTTTAAAGGTCTTTGCTAATGGCGCATTTTCACTGGTTGATAGGGCCCGCATGCGGGGTGCGGGAGATCATGCCTCGACCAATCAAAATGCGCCATTAGTTGTCATAGACTCCCCGTATGCTGTATACCGCACGAGTTAATGCGCCCTAATAGCGCTTACAGACGAACGGCATTTGTCGACGACAGTCGGCGGCACTTGTCAACAAGTGTAAAAAAAAATCAATGAAAAAAAATCCAGCGACTGCCGATGCCGTCGACAAGTGTTGTTCGTCTGTAAGAAGCCTTATTGGGTTAGAAATCCCATTTAAGGTACAATTCCATGCATCGCGACAGTCGTCGGCCGCGCGCGGCTTTCGACTGTCGCCGGTCGCGATGCACGGAATTGTACCTTTAGGATACACAAGGTAATTTTTTATTAAGTTTTTGAATACACTATATAAAGTTCTATAATAGGATGACTCCCTGATGTCGATGTAGTTTGCTTTACCTTGACTTATATTCCGCCCTCTTCTATGTAGAGGTCCTCTGGGACCTGAAAATATAATGTTACCATTCAATTTTTTAATTATAAAAAGCATTTCACTCCAGACACTCCAGACAAAACGATTAAGCCGCTATACCAATTTTGACCTTATTTGATATTTACGAACAATACTTTAATAATAGCAGGACATACATACACGGACCTTAACTACCTCCTAATTTATTGGACTGTGCATTGTTAAACTAATATGTATTCTGTGCTGTGCATTGGACGGCAGACTCTACCACTTACTAGCTAGTTATATTATGGTACCACGTTCCTATCAACGGGGCAAGCGACCGGCTGAGGCGGCGAGGCGTGGGCGACGTGGGCGACCGCCCACGGCCTCGCGCCCCTTGGACCACGAGGTTTTTTAAAAGGATTGACAAGTTTTGATACCCAAATATTCGTAAAAAAAAGTTTTATAAACAAAAGTTTGAGTATCAAAAAATTATTTCTCTCAAAAAAAATAGACATATTTTTTAAAAACAAATTAAATTTTGTTTTATCTATACTAATATTATAAATGCGAAAGTATCTCTGTATGTCTGTCTGTCTGTCTGTCTCGCTTTCACGCCAAATATAATGAACCGATTGTAATGAAATTTTGTACACAGATAGTCTAAAGCCTGAGAAAGGATACTACTACTTTTTAACTGGAAAAGGGGGTTGTAAGGGGGTGTTTATGCGTAAATTTGTTCAAATTGAGTTAGTTCCAAAAACTCATAACAGATGGCGCCAAGAGTCGCCTAGATCGCGATATCGCTTGCTCATACGTATTTCTATAAGAGGTGGTACCATGTTGAGTTAGATTTTTCGATTCTTTCGATTGTTATACACGTTATTAAATAACTCATCTACCAACATAGATATCAGAAACAACAGCCTACCAATACTAAATAGTTTATGGGTAAAGCTAAAGTTGTGTAATGGGGGGCTAAATAAGCTTTAAAATTTGGTTTATAAAAGTTTAATTTAAAAAATATTAAATATTATGTGCACACTGCACAGCTGTTTTGGGTATTTCGATTTGAGGGGTACCAGGGTTTTAAAAAGCTTTTAAATTTGACACCAATTTTGTTGACACCGCGCGCTATAAACTGAAGTCCACGCGGACGAAGTCGCGGGCAACAGCTAGTTATCCCATATTTTAATCAAATAAAATTTCTAATAACACAATTCAACATTGAATTTACGTATTGTCCGTCAAGAAATTCATGACAGGCGGAAAATTTTTTAAATGAAATAAAAAATATAAAAACTTTATTAATTCGAGATAAAAATGTGCAAGGTGACAATATTTAAAATATAATTAGCGTTCTCTGTGAAAATACAATGAAATAATCGGCCAAGTGCGAGTCGAACTCGCGCACTAAGGGTTCCGTACCATTATAGAGCAAATTTAGGCCAAAAATTGTGTTTTTTGTATGGGAGCCCCCCTTAATTTTTCATTTTATTTTAATATTATTATTAAATATTAAAGTACACATAAAACGAAGGACCTGGAGAAAAATTAAAATACCTACCTGTTGCCATTATTGATTTAGAGCCAAAAAGACCAAAAAAATCACGTTTGTTGTATGGAAGCCCCCCTTAAATATTAATTTTATTTTGTTTTTAGTATTTGTTGTTATGGCGGCAATAGATATACACAATCTGTGAAAATTTCAACTCTCTAGCTATTACCGTTCTTGAGTTACAGCCTGGAGACAGACAGACAGACGGACAGACAGACGGACAGACAGACGGACGAACAGACGGACAGACAGACGGACAGACATCGAAGTCTCAGTAATAGGGTCCCGTTTTTACCCTTTGGGTACGGAACCCTAAAAAATACACCTTTTAAGCGTGATTATGATTACTGATTACCTTTAGAAAATTTTCCCGCCTGTCATGACTTTCTTGACGGACTATAATCTAGTAAAGGTAACATAACAAAAAATTAAAACCGACTTCCAAGGTAAAAACAATAATAACATTAATATGAACTAAAAAGTATTAAATAATTTTTACTATCTAATAGTGCCTTTTTCCGAATTCGGCTAAACCTCAACTATTTCTGTACTCAATCTTCATTATTTTGAAGTCGGTACCAGATAGCTGAATCTTCAGTCCTCTGACAGAATATTTAAAACTTTTGGAACTGGCACCGACTTCAAAATTATGAAGATTGAGTACAGAAATAGTTGAGGTTTAGCCGAATTCGGAAAAAGGCACTATTACATTATTTAATACTTTTTAGTTCATATTAATGTTATTATTGTTTTTACCTTGGAAGTCGGTTTTAATTTTTTGTTAAAAATAATAATAATTTCACTATTTTTAGTTACACTAGTAGGTAAATCTTCGCGTATATTTTACGTATCTTATTACAATTTGTTAAGAGTCACAACTCACACTCACAAAATAATATAATATTATCAGTGAAGTGAACATATTGTGCTAAGTAATTTAACAATTTTAATGCTTCAAGCCCCAAGCGGTCACCGGCGATTGGGATAACAATACAAAGGCTATTGTGTCTCGTTTTTCCACGATCGAAGGATCTATCAGATAAAAAATTGTACAAACTTGCATAGGATGTAGCGTAGCTACTCATAATATTTAATATTATCATAATTATTGACAGCTGTTCTTGTAATCAAGAATTCAAATCGATAGGTACTTAGTGCACCATCTATCGATTAATAAGTATTAGGGATTGCAATCCGGATACTTCGAAATCTGAAAAATCCGGATAATCCGGATTTTATGGGCCTATGAAAAATCCGGATTTTTAGTTTTCAAAATCCGGATTTTCGGTTTTTTCGAATAGTTGATAAAATTATGAAAAATAAGTTTTTACGTAATATAAAATTAATTTAAATGTATCGTGTAATATCTGACATACAAATTCACATTTGTTTAAAGGCGCTATCACAACTTTGCGTGGTCTACACGTACCAAATTGGAATTACGTGTGTCGTTATTTGGTGGTTGTTATTTCTTTTCTTTACAGATTTTTTTATTTAAATGAAATAATTTCTTTATAGAATTAATATTAAATTAGCTAAAACCTAGCTCTTATTTCACTATATAATTATGTTTTTTTTTGTGATAATATAAATGCAACGATGATAAATTTACAATTATTAGAGAACATTTCACTTTTCAGTATTTAATACAATGTTTTTTTCTACAAAATATTGTTTTTCTTTACATTGAGGTTATAATTATAAATCATAATTGTTTACGTAACCAATGCTGATTTGCGATTCTGTCTAATGAAATAAGGGAATAAAGTAAGTTTATAACATGAGAAATGTTGATTTAAGAGTTTAAATACTTATTTTAAGTAATTATTCTGTACAATAGCCTAAGCCGGTGGTAGGCATCGTAGATTCTACGTTCTTCTGACTGTAAAAAAGAGTATCTATGATACCTATTTTAAAGAAAAAGATATTTTATTTATTTATTTATATAAACATACTTTCGAACTGCTTAGCAAAGGCGCCACCAGAAATCTTTCACTTATTTTGCTCCAGCGTCACTGTTTGGCAGCCCAGCTAATATGCCTCCAGTGGGGAGTTTATAACCGTGTTCTAGGCTAAAGTCTTCGCAATTGTTGGTTCCTCGGAGTTGGCTAGTAAGAAAAAAATTTGAATCCTTGCCAGAAGTGTAACTGGACAATGTAAGCTCGACAAGCACTTTTACAGAATATGTGTTAATAGCATTACGACTTGCAGATTCTATGACACACCTATTCACCTTCTATTTTACTCTACTGCTTTACTAAGAAGAGCAAAAACTCTCCTAATTTACTAAAAATGAAATGAGAGGCACCAATCCCAATCACATCGTTAAATTTATGAGCAGCACTGGGGTGGGGACGGTACTCTAATACGAAGGAGTCACAATAAATCCTCAAGGATCGTCGTAACGTCAGGATTACAGTGGTCTGCCTTCGGAGGAAAATAAAAACACCTCCAGAGCATAGCGCTATCTTTTCTTAGGCATAGATACTCAGTCGAAATCCAGCCTAGATGCATGCGGACAACGTGACCAGCCCAATGCCACTTTAGCTTGGGCGTCTTGATTCCTACGTCTCTGATTCTGGTTTGGGAGCACATTATGTTTGTTTTGTTGAGATTTGAGTTCTATTGCTCTTTGGCAGACGCTGAGTTGGATTTTTTTAAAATTCTAAATCGGTCAATGATCGAATTTGCGCATCGTTGGTTATGACGAGCGAAATACACATATAAACGAGTCTGAGCTTCAGTGAGAGTCATCATTCTTTATGGACAAGTTTTTCTGCCTTTCTGTAGTCATAAGAAAATATTTGGTCCAAGTTGGTCCAACTCATTGACATCGTCAATCGAAGTAGACTTACTCGTCTACTTCGACCCTACGTCTTGATCAATGTTTGTGTCTTTGACCTATTTTTTGTAAGTTCCACCTCTAGGCTTGTAGATCTTGGAGCATAATTTGATGATGTGCCTTCGATCAAATATTCTGATCAGATATATTTGATCGAAGTGATGTGTGGCTGACGGCTGTAGGCGCAAAAATGACGAAGTCGTCGATAAAGTGGAGATTGCTTAGGATTTTCTCGTTAACTAAAATTTAACATTTTTAAATAGTAAAAAAATCAAGGTACATATATTTTTAAATTGTTAATAATATTTAAAGTACCAGATACTGTCATTTTAATCTCGTCCTTTTTACACCCATGTGAAAATCGCCAACTTAAGAAAAATGATAATTTTTTAAGACGTTTTATTTTGCACTTTTAAAATGAATGTTAAATAAAAAAATATACAAGAAAATAACTCACATTTAAAGCTGTTTGTCAAAAATATTTAAAAAATTACAAAAAATCCGGATTATCCGGATAATCCGGATTTGAGGATGAAAAAATCCGAAAATCCGGATTTTTTTAAAAATCCGTTTTTTGCAATCCCTAATAAGTATAACTAATTAAAAAGACACTTAATGACTTTGTTTTGTTTAAATTATCTTTTTAAAATAACTTTATTTTAATTCTATTTGTCTATTAAAATTTTATAAAGTAGTTAGTAAAGTATTCGATCTGTATAATATAAAGTAGTTAGTAAAGTATTCGATATTCTGTCGTCTGCCGCAACGCGCCGCGCGGCGATGCCGACCGCCGTGTATTAAAAACAAACAGGTGTTGTTATACAGTACATAATTATTATTATTAGTATATCCATACCTATGCCTTGTACTATTATCTATTCTGTGCCATGAGACATTGGTGGCCTTAAAACGACGTGGTAATGATGATGATGACGATGATGATGATGATGATTATGATGATGAATATGAATTGCATAGTAGTTTATGCTTTCTGTTCTTAAAACAACGCCGAAACTCCCAAACGTGTATCTATAAGGAGTCAGGAGTTCACTCAGCATCTTCGAAACCATGGTATACTTTGACCCAATATTTGACTTTTTGGTAGCGTATTCTTAGTACACTTCACATAAAACCAAAATCACCATATGTTTCCATATAAATTTCGAGGAGTTCCCTCGATTACTCATGGATCCCATCATCAGGTCACCACTTTTGTGAACATGGTAGCAAATTGGAGTGAAACCTAATACAACAAAACAAAAATTTCGAAAATCGGTTCACAAACGGCGGAGTAATCGTTGAACATACAAAAAAAAATCCACAGCCGAACATATAACCTCCTCGTTTTTTTGGAAGTCGGTTAAAAATAGGAAATTTTCTGCACCTCGGGTTTGTTTAAATTATTACCCCCTTACTAATAAAAATTCCTTATACGCGTGTTTAACGTACGGATAGTTATAGAGGGTGTGTAAGTTACACACACATTACACAGGGTCTATACAGAGCTCTACTAATAATGAGATTCAAGACCTTGTGTAACTAAAATCGCACTATATACCATAGATACCTGTAGACTCAAAGGAAAACGTTCAGGAATTAAGTAACACGCTATCTGATGTTCGGGTGTTGATGACAAAAATTTATTTAAAAGTTATGTTTTTATGAACCTGGTAATTATAATTGGACACAAGATTGATATTTAAACATTTTTAGTGAATATTAATCAGTAGAGTACATGAATTTCGTAAATATTATAATGATCGACCATGGCATTTACTTTCATGGTTTTTGAACGCAACGCTAATGTCAAAGATTTTTTTTCTTGTCTCGTTATGGCGCTTGGCTAAATAAACCATGGCCAGTGTCAAGTAAGATATTGGCGGGAATAAAATTACGTAAAAAGTTTACAAATTTTATTGGTTTAATTTTAATGGTTGATATTAGAATATTGTAATGTTGGTAGACCAACAATACACATTTAAAAACCGAAATAACACAATTTTAGGAAAATAATACAAAAACACAACGTCACTCTTTCGTATTCCCTGCAAAACTCCAATGTCAAACTTCAAAGTTGTTAAATTTGAAATTGTCATATTTTGTCACATATGACGTGTTAGGGGCGCGTTCCACTAAGCGCTCAAACGCTGAAAATACTCCTTCCGTCGTTCCACATGTTGACCGCGTCTATTTTCGCTAATGCAAAGCTAAAAACGATCCACCTTAAAGGTGGATGGGTCGAAGTGGACGTTTTAATAAAACCGCCATATTATTATATATGCGAAATAAGCGGTTTAATTTAAATTCTAAAAATTATCATAAAATAATAATAATAAAGTTAGTAAAATAAGAGGTAAAAAAGGAATAAGAATGACAATGATAATATTAAAACTAAAATATAAATATGTTCCTGTTATATTATACATATTTTATAAAAGAAATGTAACAATAAAACACGATCTTGAAAAAAGCTATAAAAACGAGAAACTATTAAAAGACGTTCCTAGACAAAAACAACGCTCAATAATTCATTTCAGTTGAGTTTGTGTCATTGACGCGATTTATACCATGCGAGTGGAACAGGAAAAACCACGGTCGTGAGCGTTATCGTTGTATGTGCATAATGGAACGCACCCTAAATAAAACGATCGCGATGTATTACGTTTACATTGAAAATCTATTTCATTCAGTTGATTTAAGAAATAAGACATATTAAATAGTTTTTTTTTTTTATGTTTCTTTGATAATAAGATGGTAGAAATCAACAAACGCACTCAAAACTCAGATTGAAATATAATCAGATTGAAAGAAAATTCAGAATGAAATATAATCAGCTGATCTATTGAAAGTCCGCCATCTTGATCTTATACACACTCTATTACACCACTATACTAGGGTGATGCCTTGTATTAGCGTTGTGGAAATTTGTATGGAAGTTACAACAACACTATACAGGCCTTATGTCAAAAAAATGATTATTAGTAAAAAAATAAATAGACGCTGTGTAACTTTTTATTAGTAAGAGGGTTAGATTTTGCTATTTACATATTAACATTTTATATCAGAAAACAACCCCTATTTTAAATTTTGTAGACATTTATTCATAGCTTATATTTTATTTTATCATATTTTCTAAAAAATGGTAAATTTTTTTGAGAAACGCTCATGTACGAAGAGCCATGGTGACGTCATATCGACAATTCCAGGAATCAAGCATTCGAAAACGCAGCAGCGCCGAAACTTTTCGCACAGAAAAGTTTGTCGGACTCAGAGACGGCGCAAGGCGTGGGCGGTGTGGGCGACCGCCCACGGCCTCGCGGCCTAAGGGGCCTCGCGCCCCTTGTACCACGAGGTTTTTTTTTAAAGGATTTACAAGTTTTGATACTCAATTATTCATAAAAAAAGTTTTATAAATAAAAGTTTGAGTATCAAAAATTCTTTCTCTCCAAAAATCCGTATTCTTGCGTCATATATTATCAGGGGGCCTCGCAAAATATATTTCAGGGGGCCTTGCAAGATATATCTTGCCCACATAAAATTTAGGTCTTGCCCCGCCACTGGTCGGACTCATCGCAAAAAAGGCACACACAAACAGTGACGGATTAACCCTTAATCAAATTAAGCAATTGCCTAGGGCATCACGTCTGAGGGGGCACCACAAGGACAAAAAACATCCGTCCTAGGGCATCACGTCTCACTCTCAAGTCTCACGTCACCAAAAACCACACCAAAAAAAGTTTCTAGGAAAAAACTAATGTTTTTAGGTGGTGCAAGGACAAAAAATATCCGTCCTAGGGCATCACGTCTCACTCTCAAGTCTCACGTCACCAAAAACTACACCAAAAAAAGTTTCTAGGAAAAAACTAATGTTTTTAGGTGGTAAAAGTTTAAGGCCGTCCCCCGAGCAAACGACCTTGGCCATACATTTGCCGCGTTGCCGAGATCGCGCCAAAACCCTATTATTTTTAATTATCTTAGTTCAAAATTGTCCTTAAAAAATTTAAAACGGGGAATACGTAGTTTATGATATTGTCGATCTATTGGCGTGAGTTTCAAATAAAAGTTATTTGTAAATGCTAAGGAGATGCTGAATGTATGCTTGAATTTTAATAAATTGGTATTACTTTGGAAGCTGATATCATGAGTATAATAAACAAAAATAGAAAATTTAAAACGGGAAAATGAATGTTGATATACTGAAGATTATTACTGTATTTTTATTATAATTTTGTAGCTTTCAGATTATGAGTTTATAAGGTTTTAAATACGGTCAATTACGGAATCTCCGGAGGGAACGCCCTTAAAGACCGATTCTAGAACTGACATACGGATGGGGGGAGGGGGGGACACAGGCATGGATTGCTTAGGGCATCAAGTAGTCTTAATCCGTCACTGCTCACAAAGTTTTACATTTGTATGTATCAAAAAAATTTAGTTCTTTGTACTGGGGACTAATCTATTGATTTTAAAAATTTGAATGGAGTGTACTCTTTGGATACCATATACTCAGAGTCAAGGACGCTGGGAATGCTACTTCAACTATATGCGGCCTACGGTTTTTTGTAGAATTTACGAGTTTTTATACACAAATTTTTATAAATACGTAAGTAAAATTTTCATCAAGTATGAGTATCAAAAAATTCTTTCTCTCAACAAAATCCCTCTCCAGTTTCCTTGCATCATCCATCAAGGGGCCTCGCAATTAATATAATATCTTGTCCAGATCAAATAAAGGTCTTGAAATACAAACCTTGTCCAGCATGAAATTGATGGTTGTTTTGTGGATTTCCATTCCTCCAAGATCCTGAAATATAACGAGTTTAATGTAGTAGTCATCCTGATGAAGATCCCTTCTATGCACAGACGTTATAATCATACAATGTTTAGTAATTTGTAGTCTGTGGAGACGCTTTCCAACGTATCGGACAAGGACAGAACACTATATTTTTTTCTGTACACATTGTGAACTTTTATTAGTTACGGGAATAGGGATGATGACAAGGTCAAAGATTAGCGAATTTTGTTAATAAAATAAAGAAATCACGGTAAAAAATAAGTGTTACCAAAATTTCAGCTCGATAGCATTAGTATTTTTTTTTTGTTATGCGCCTTCAAAGTTGGATAATCAAGTCGATTTTTTTTTCAATTAAATTTCTTAATATTTGTATACCATTCGATGACTTATGCAATTAAAAGCAACTATTGGTATCAAACCACTTTCATAAACGCAATAAGTATTTAATATACCTATCGAACAAAGTTCTCTCCCGATCCATACAAACTACGAAAGAGTGACGTCAGTCTTTCGTAGCACTTTGTATGGAGCGTTTCGGGCAGGTCTATTTTATGAGATGTTTGAATTGTTCATATCTTAGTGAATTTTTAAGCTATCAGAGTCATTCTTTCAGCGATGTTTCTATTTTTAAGGGTCTTTCAATTACCAATAAGAAAAAAAATTAGTCATCAAGCCTATTACATATATAACATAATATAAAATCGGACTTATGTTACTTTGTAGGCAGGAAGACGATAACAATATTTGTTTGTTATTGTTAGTAATACCATACCTCTATTTTAGTAGAAGCCATTTGGTAGTATGTATAGTGATAACTGATAACTATTACTTTGTGCATACAAAGTCAAAAATTGCCCCATGGCGATTTAGTGCATTGTAATAGGGCCCTAACCAACACACTGTGACGCCATGGCGCATGGCGGCAGTCAGTCAGTCAGTCAGACAGACAAAGATTATACAAGGTCTCATAATTATTTTTTTTTCATAATAAACAGAAACAAGTATTCTGCATCGATAATGGAATTCAAATGAATGATATAGTTAATTATGTGTTTAACCTTCTTGTTTTTAACTCATTAAAAAAAACAGATTATCAAATAGTGACTGAAGTAAAATTCGTCAGAACTCAGAATGCATTTATGATGCTAAAATTATCATTAAATTATTTGTTCTGTCAGTAAGATAATATTATAATTATACCATTAAGATATTTATTAATAATTATTAATAGTCCCTTGTTTACATTTGCTATACACAGAAATATACAGGGTGTAACAAAACAAAGTAATAGTGTGTTGCTACTTTATAATAATACTAGACGTTCCGCGCGGCTTCGCCCGCGTAAATTAGATATTTCACACACAAATTAGTCCACAAAAATAGCCTATGACCCTTTACGTGGTCTACTTCTTATCTGTGCCAAATAACAGAAAAATTGCTCTAGCAGTTCGTGAGAAAAGCCCTTTCAAATAATTTACCCCGTTTTTTCCACATTTTCCTCTATTTCTTTGCTCCTATTAGTCGTAGCATGATAAAATATAGCTTATAGTCTTTGTCGATAAAAGGACTATCTAACACTGAAAGAATTTTTCAAATCGAACCAGTAGTTTCTGAGATTAGCGCGTTTAAATAAGCACTTTCAAATAATTTCCTCTCGTTTTTTCCACATTTTCCTCTATTTCTTCGTTTATATTAGTCGTAGCGCAATAAAATATAGCCTATAGCCTTCCTCGATAAATGGGCTATCTAACACTGAAAGAATTTTTTAAATCGGACCAGTAGTTCCTGAGATTAGCGCGTTCAAACAAACAAACAATCAAACAAACTCTTCCACTTTATAATATTAGTAATATCTATAATATTTATGGACGCTTCACACCACGTCAGTCTGGCCTCGTGGTAAGTACCTGAAGGACTAAACTTGTGTAACGAGTACCAGACAACGGAAATATATTTAATACTTTTATATTGTACCTAAATTTAAGATTTTTATTATATTATGATAAATACTCACCTTCTACTTTTGGACGTTTATTTGCTGGGGGACTATCTGCTTGCGTCGCATCAACATCATATTCCCCTGTTTCTCGCTCATATTTTCTTTTCTCTAAAAAATCATAAATAAGTAACCAAAGGTTGACATTCTCTGATTAAATTACGATAAATACCTCGGAATCTATTTACTGCCATAATTAAACCTTCAAAACCAAAATATCTCTGCAGTAACTCAAGGACTAATTTTTAACTATGTATTTTTAACTAAGAAAAAAGGCTTTTTATGATTTTACACATCCATGACCATAACATACGAAACTTTTTGTTCCGTCGGCGGGATTCGAACCCGCGACCCCCGCCATGAGCGCTGACAACGTGCTCAACCACTGAGCCACAGAGGTCGTCAGTGAACTTTATAATATAAACACACCGGCAAAATTAGCGGAACATAACAAAATTTTATTTTTCTTGAAAATTTTTCGCTGTTTTTAATATATTTATTTATTAATTTCATAATTGATGATTAAAAAAATAAAACTTATATAAATTTAGGGCATAAAAACGTATAAAATAGAAAAAATCTGCGAAAATCAAAAATAAAGTAATATCTTTGAAATTTCAGCAGTAAGTTTTAAGTTAAATTCTTCATTTTTACTTAAGAAATGCCATGTTAAAAGCGTGTGATGCCTTCTATGGATCTGAAGAGAGTCTGGATACGCCATTACATGCTTGCATTTTGACTGTCAATCATTTCCTGTGGGATATTCTTCTACTCCTCCAGTAGCACCAACTCGAGCTCCTGAACACATTTTGGAGCTGGAGTTTTAACTCGTTCCGTTCACCCATTGATGTGCCACACGTTCTCAATTGGATCCATATCCGTAGACCGTGCTGACCTCTCCACCTGGGCTACGCTAGCATCATTTAGGTCATGGTGCCCAATTTTTTTACTCAATGGACGCGCATAAAATTGAAGTTACTGCCTAAAACTGTGGAAAAGGCACAACATGCAGTTCTAGGATGTTTGTGCTATAGCCCTGTACTGTCAAAGTACCATCATTAACAATCATCAGCTCTGTGCGGGCTCCAAATCATATGCCACCCCAAACCATTACAAAGCCTGCATGATAGGCCACTGTTTCCGTTAAGTTTGATGGTCTATAGCGTTCCTTACGATTTATCCACATTCTTTATCGCCTGTCAACAAAATTTGCACAGAATTTGCTCCCATCACTGTACAGCACACAATTTCACTCACTTGTCAAATTTTGATTTTCACGCGCGAATCTTAACCTGGCTCTTTGCTGTCCTGTCTCAAGTTTTGGTGCCCTTGCTGGCACCTTTGAGTTTAATTTAACTTCTTGGAGTCTTTTTCTTACTGTACGATCACTTACACGTACATCTCGAACCTGTTCCGATAGGTTTCGTCTCTGCAAAGCAGTTTGAGGTCGATTTCTTAAGGCTTTTACTCTTACAAAACGGTTGTCCTGAACCTTTGCCAACCGATATCTGCCTTGTTCTCGTCTCCGAACGTAAGATCCAGTCTCTCTGTAGCATTAAAATTTACGATGGACCACGAAAGCCGACACACCTAAGGCCTGACTGACCGAACGGTAGGTGTGACCTTTCTCTATCGTGGTTACAGCTCTAGCTGTCGTAGATGCTGGAAAATCACTAATTTTGTATCTAAGCAATGTGTTCTTCCAAAAAACCAAACAATCAAATGAGCTGGCATGCCTTGCACCCCGCTAAAAACGCCATTCTTATCAGAAACACAACGTCAATCATCAAAAAACACTTAGCAGGGCATAATTGCAATAAAAATCTGTCAACTTGCCAGTTTTGTTCAATATTTTATTTCTTAAATGAGCTTAGAAACTATAAAAAAGGATTTCACACAGCCCGACCCACTTTAATTCAAGTTGTAGCCCTTTTTACCTATGTTCCGCTAATTTTGCCAGTAGTATTATCCCAATCCCAATATATACCCAAAAAGTATTATCGTATTATGTACAGTAGAATGAAGCTTCTATTACATGTATGACGTAAGGAAGTCCCCTACCCTATTCCCTTCCCTACCCTCCCTATTACCCTATTCCCTCTTAACCCAACCGGCAACGCACTTGCAGCTCTTCTGATGCTGCGAGTGTTCATGGGCGACGGAAGTTGCTTTCCATCAGGTGACACGTTTGCTTGTTTGCCCCCTTATTTCATTAAAAAAAATATATGATGGAAAAGTTACACAAAGTCACCTGGAACTAAAAGCTCCTCGTTGTCCATTGTACAGTTGATTTACAAATCTGAAACAATGAATGCTTAGTTAGAACAGTAGGTAAAATCTATGTAAAAACAGGGGACAACCTGTCGCTAAGCTGCTGAACTAACTTTGTGAACACTGAGGTTTAACTATTACTTAATCCAATAATGATAATATGGTCTCAATGAAACTACCGTCAATCACCGAAACCCAGTGGCGTAACTCTAAGGTGGCAGGGCTGGCAAAATGCCACGGGCCCCGGACCCAAAAGGGCCCGGCCCAAGAGACCGTGAGGTCAGATTTTTTTTATACATTGTTTTATTAATAACGTGACGATTTTTACTGATAGGGCCCATCAATTTGCCACGGGCCCCGGATGTTATAGTTACACCACTGCCGAAACCGGCGTCGGTGTGGGAGGTACTAGGTATTATTATTAATTATTATTAAACTCTAGAGCCGGTGACGAGATGAGATGCAGCGCTGCATTTGTAGCAATTTGCATTTGAAAATTGAAATATATTGTTCGGTATACAAGAACTAGAAAGTTCACAACAGAATTTCAACTGCACACTGTGCTGAGTTGCGCTGGGCCCAGCGCCCAGCCCAATGGCAACTTGAATTTCATCATACTTCCTTCAGCGACATTTCCACACATTATAATCAATTTCAGATTTAAAACTATTCAAAGAAGTAAGAAGGTTGTACACAAGTACAAAAATTTTAACCCCGGCCAGAGATGGATTCTTGTGCATGCTGGGGGAGAAAACGGCTTCATACCAGGCGCAGAATTACTATATAAATGCAAACAGACAACAGGTGACTATCATCATGAGATGGACACGAATAATTTCTTGAAATGGCTCAAAGAAAAGTTGCTACCTAACTTACCGCCGAATGGTATAGTCGTCATTGACAATGCACCTTATCATTCGACTCAATCAATAAAGGCACCCACGAGTGGATCTCTCAAAGGTGAGATGCAAAACTGGTTGCGTGATAATAACATTCCGTTTGCCGAGAATATGACGAAAAAGGAATTGTACCCGATAATTTTAAGGACAAAGCCTCCAAAAAAATACGTCGTCGACGATTTAATGAACGAGCATGGTCAGGAAGTAGTACGTCTGCCACCCTATCACTGTGACTTAAATCCGATTGAATATATCTGGAATCTAGTGAAGCAAAGGGTGGCAGACAAAAATGTTAGCCAGTCAGAAAAAGATATCGAAAAATTAACAAGAGATGCGATTAATTCCATCACACCTTCCGACTGGAAAAAAGAAGTGAATCACATTGAAAGATTACAACAGGAGTATTGGGAGAAAGACCAGCTTGAAGAAGAAAATGTTCGGGAAATGATTATATCCCTAGGCGAGGAGAGTTCGGACAGTGACATCAGCGATAGCGATGATGAGACAATGACTGGCATCGAGCCAATCACATATTCCGAAGAAGATTTTTAGTAATTATATTTTGTAGTTTTTTTGTAATAAACACTTCTTGTTTTTAACCAAGATTGTTTCATTTATTTTTTATCATTTTAATCATATCATTATAATAATATTACCTACATTAAATTAATTAACACAATATTTGTTTTGTTAGAAATCTTATTGTACTTATAAAATAATATCCTACTAGCGGATGCTTGTTTTGCGCACCATATCAGAGCGCCGACGCGACGTGACGTCATCAACGCCAGGTCTCGAGATAATGTGACCGGGTTGTACCTAGTAATATTTATGTCTATGACAACTACGAATAATAAGATACATATACATTAATGATAATATTACATTGGAACAATGCATTGGAAAAACCAATGGAAAAACCTACCTTTACAGATGGATTTTCAGTAAGTAGGTACATAAACAGTGTATTCTGATTTTTATTAAATATTATAATGATAAATATCGACTTTATTACTTTATTGACCCATTTTGTCGCGACTTACGTTTAAAATAAATACTTACAGTTTTCTATACAAAACTGAAAATACTATACAAATAAACTGAATAAACTTTGTATTATTTTTCCTCTATGATAAACTTTTCCCAGACCCCAGTACGGTACGCTAGCCAACACAAACTAGCCAATGCGATTTGACCACGATTTGACCGTTGACGTAAGACATCAGTTAACCAATCAAATCTTTTGAAATCGTTCAACGAGTACACATACACGTGCAAGTAGGCTTATACTGTTATACCGCATTTACACACTCGCACGAAACGCGAGGCGAATCACGAGGCGAATAACGAACACGAATGTGTAAAGTGTAAACAGTGAGTTCGCTATTCGCCCTTCGCCTCGCACTTCGCCTCGCGATTCGTGGCATTCGCGTTGGGACTTAGGAGCGGTTTTTCGGACGCGAATCAAAGGGCACGAATAGCGAATACGAACTTACTGTTTACACATTCGCCTGCATTCAGTTGACAGCTAGAATCCGACCCTACAGGACATGTACAAAGCGAACGTACATATAAGTCTATTTTTAGTACAGTGTACACTCTACTACGAGGTCGAGACTATGTATGAAGACATAGCCAAAGCTATGTCTTATTCCAACACCTTCTACACTGTTGTAATGGGCGATTTCAATGCTAAAGTGGGAGTCCAAGAGAATGGCGAGTCGAAAATAGGCCCCTTTGGCACTGGCTGCAGAAATCACAGGAGGCAAATGCTAGTAAACTTTCTCGAATCCAAAGGGCTTTTTCTAATGAACACCTTCTTCCAGAAAAAGCCCCATAGGAAGTGGACCTGGCGAAGCCCCGATAACGTGACAAGGAATGAGATTGACTTCATCGCTTCTAACAAACGCCATATATTCAGAGATGTCTCTGTGATCAATAGGTTTAATACCGGAAGTGATCACCGACTGGTAACAGGCAGCCTGAGTATATGCGTCAGTTTGGAGCGAGCACATTTAGTGAGGTCAACTCTAAGACCTGCACGGCCCCAGGTCAAAGCTGGCTGCGAGAGCTTCCAGCTAGAACTGCAAAATCGATTCGCCATGTTGGAAACCACAAAGGACATAGACCACACCGCCAACAGTCTGACTCGTGTCATCTGCGAGGTGGGTCGTAAATACTTTCCCCCAAAGACCCATGGACGTAAGTCTATGCTCACCAGCGAGACTCTGGAATTAATGAGGAAAAGACGAGAAAACACCATAGCCACACAATCTGAGTTTCAGGTTCTCAACCGGGAGATTAAGAAGAGAATTAGGCATGACATCCGTCGGGTGAATACACAAGCCATCGAGCAAGCCATTGCGCGAAACAAAGGCTCAAAAGTATTTGCTAAGACCAATAATACCCGTTGTAACTTGACAAAGCTCAGTACACCACATGGCAATATCGTCACCTCGAAACCGGAGATCATCGCTGAAGTCGAAAGGTACTATGG
This sequence comes from Polyommatus icarus, assembly GCA_937595015.1. Classification (NCBI taxonomy): domain Eukaryota; kingdom Metazoa; phylum Arthropoda; class Insecta; order Lepidoptera; family Lycaenidae; genus Polyommatus; species Polyommatus icarus. The sequence continues at coordinate 5,246,718 of OW569329.1, read as the reverse complement.
GGAATTGTACACAACAAAAACGAGCCCATCCCAAACCCATCATGCAGATGACCCACGGGCCAGACTCACGCGCCACTATACAGATGAGCTTCCCGATGTTGACATGGGTGAGATTAGAATAGCTCTCAGGCAGCTTCATAATAACAAAGCACCGGGAGATGACGGAATAACCACAGAGCTACTCAGAGCAGGAGGGACTCCTGTCCTAATGTAGCTCGTGAAGCTCTTTAATTCCGTCATCCACACAGGCATAACTCCCGAAGCATGGAGCAGGAGTGTAGTGGTTTTATTTTTCAAAAAAGGCGATAACACGCGACTTGAAAACTATCGCCCCATTTCGCTCCTGAGCCATGTGTATAAGCTGTTCTCGAAGGTTATCTCGAATCGTCTTACCCAGAAGTTCGACGACTTCCAGCCACCGGAGCAGGCCGGGTTTCATAAAGGCTACAGTACTGTGGACCACATACATACATTAAGGCAAATTATTGAGAAGACCGAGGAGTATAATCAGCCTCTTTGCCTAGCGTATGTGGACTATGAGAAAGCCTTTCATAGCGTCGAGACCTGGGCTGTACTGGAATCCATGCAGAGATGCCTAGTAGACTACCGATATGTCGAGGTGTTAAGATGTCTGTACAAGGCCACAACGATGACCGTCCAAGTGCAAGAAAAGAGCACAAGTCCTATCCAATTACGCCAAGAAGTAAGGCAGGGAGATGTTATTTCTCCGAAACTGTTTAATAATGTGTTGGAGGACGTTTTTAAGAAGCTTGATTGGCACGGACGGGGTCTAAACATCAACGGCCAGCACATCTCACATTTGCGTTTTGCGGACGACATAGTCATTATGGCAGAATCTCTGCAGGATCTGGAAGAGATGCTGAACAGCCTAAGCGATTTTTCTGGACGAATGGGACTCGGGATGAACCTAAAGAAAACCAAAGTCATGTTTAATAAACATGTTCTCCCGAGACCTGTCGTCGTTAATGGCGCCAGTCTCGAAGTTGTGCAAGAATACGTATATCTTGGCCATACAATTCAACTAGGGCGGCACAACTTTGAGAAGGAGGCGAATAGAAGAATACGCTTGGGCTGGGCTGCATTCGGGAAGCTCCGAAATATCTTTAAATCGTCGATTCCACTATCCCTTAAGTCCAGGGTTTTTAATCAATGCGTTCTACCGGTAATGACTTACGGAGCTGAAACGTGGGCACTCACCGGAGGACTAGTTCACAAGTTTAAGGTTGCTCAGCGGGCTATGGAAAGAGCTATGTTGGGAGTATCTCTGGTGGACAAAATTCCTAATATAGTCATTCGCCAGAGAACTAAAGTCACCGACATCGCTCATAGAATTAGCACGCTGAAGTGGAAGTGGGCTGGTCATGTCTGCAGACGGAAAGACGGTAGATGGAGCAGACAAGTGTTAGAGTGGAGACCACGCATGGGCAAACGTAGTGTAGGACGTCCCGCAGCACGGTGAATCGACGATTTAAAGAAAGTGGCTGGCAGCGGATGGATGAGGGCTGCCCAAGATCGGGATGGTTGGCGCTCATTGGGGGAGGCCTTCGTTCAGCAGTGGACGGCAATAGGCTGATCATGATGATGATGATGATGTACACTCTACTGTGTAATGTGTATACAATGTTATAATTATAATAATGTTAGTATAATGTTTTTACAGTCGTTTCCTTTCTTACTAATGCCACATAGTACGTGTACCAATGTCTCAACTTACTAGTCATAATTTAAGATAATATGCATACAAAAATTTATTTGTTGTTAAAGTACCTATAATATATATGACGAAGAGAGAGGCAGGAGTCGTAGCCGAACCATGTATTTGCTATTATTACTAAGAATGGAAACGCGGTGAATTCAATGCGAAGCTGGTTTTCCCAATTTGCTCGTCCGATTCTCTATTAAAATTGCTTACCAACCGCCCGTAGCAACGTAACTATCCTCTGTCCTCATTCCTGATATATAACGTCATACTTTCAAATAATGTTAGTTTCTTTTTATAAGTTGCCAGCTCCGGCCTCCGCATCGACTACACCCAAGTTACTCCACTTGACGTATCCCAGTAATACGAAGTAGTTCTCCGGCCGACCGTGAGCAGCAGCACCAGCACCGGCGTCCATTTTCGACATAATATATATTACTAGCTGACCCGGCAAACGTTGTTTTGCCATATAAATAATTTTTGGTATGAAAAATAGATGTTGGCCGATTCTCAGACCTACTCAATATGCTCACAAAATTTCATGAGAATCGGTCAAGCCGTTTCGGAGGAGTACGGGAACGAACATTGTGACACGAGAATTTTATATATAAGATATTACTTTCTTAGTATTAATCCTTCGATCGGAGGTTCTAGGAATTCCCATTGTATTCTTTTGTTCTCGCGATCACCGGTGCTCGCGCGGGGCCTGAAGGATGAGCGCGTAGCCCGCCGACAAACTACTATGCATATTGGCAGACTAATAGAATAAGGAAATAAGTATTATGTTTTGGTTTTCAATAAAGATTTATTATTAGTAAATTATTATGTAATAAAAATGGAGTGGAGTGAAGGGCGAATTTTAGAATTCCTAGAATTTTACAAAAAGGAAGAGCTCACAACAGCACAGAAAACATCGCTATCATAAATTTCATATTTTTTATTCAACATCGCTATTATATTCACGTCCTCCATGTTCGTGTGCGAATGTCAAAATGTTTCACCCCACGAATGTGTTGAACAGTAGTTCGCGACAGCATTCGTATACGAATGTTTCGTCGAGTGACGAGGCGAATGGTGAACGCGAATGTGTAAATGCGGTATTAGAATAAAGGAACTTTGGTCGTAGTGGAATTTACCGATCACAAATTCGAATGTTGCTAGCATGAATAATAAAAATAAAATATAATAAAAGTTTTATTTTGGATGAATGTTGCGAAGTAATTAATCTATAGGTATAATTTAAACGGTCACCAAAAATATTTTTAAGACCCAAAAGCGCTTATTCCACTTGTCCTATTTAGAAGTCCTAGCTAGGATCCTAAAAAGGAGACAAATTATTATAGGTCTACCAGAATCTGATGGCAATTTTTTACAGCAAATTTTCGAAAAATATCCTAAATCATTGGATAAATTTTTATATTTGCATGTTTAATGCACAGATTAGCTGCTAAAAGAAAAGGATCAAAATGTTTAATTTCAATGAGGGATTTTCATATTTTTTTAATTTGATTGTCAAACAGTTTCCATTTTAGTAACTAGATGGCGTATGGGTAGACAACTATCGGTAATACCAGGGAATACCATCAATACTTGCTACAAAACTGGGCAAAAGAATGTAAAACTTGATACATTTCAATTTAAAAAAGACGCAATAATATTCCAATGAATATGATAATAGAGTTATAATAACGATGTTTTAGTTAAAACTCACGGAAGAAATAGCCCTGTTTACCGATATTCACACTAAATGTCACAGGAAATATACATTTTGGTTTTGACAACATCTTACCTGCACTTGTGCAAGATAACGGATATTTAATGGCTAATATTTTACCAATAATGAACATCAAAAACACAAATAACACAATTTGGGAAAAAATAATAAAAACCACACCAACAATAAAAAGTAGAAGAAGTTTTGAAAGTGACATGCCCGCCAAAACTCTCTGTCAGTTGTCAGTTTTCAGTTTGACAATTTGCGTGTTCCTAAACTGTTAACAGTATACTGGCCTAATCGCTTAGGCCAATAATGGCTTAGATTTAAGATATTTTGATTTACGCCACACTTGACAGTACACTGATATTTTTTTGAAACACTACCAATATGTTGTCAGTGGTGCCAACCTGCAAATAATTTCAGATGGGTGGGGAACCAATAGAAAATCTAGAAGTGTCTACCGTCGCGCCGTCTGGTGGAGATGATAAAAAGAAAACTTCCCATTACCCCGGTATTGCTAGAGACCAGAGTCAATTTATTTTCTCACTTTTTGCCATCAGATTCTGGTACACTGTGGGAATAAGGCGTGGAGGCCAAAGGAAGATCTTCCGACCGAGCGAGGTGGTATGCCCGGTCAGGCCGAAGCCCACTGACGTCATTTCAGACGTTGTATATAATATCTTGCCGTTCTCCGACGTCGGGGTCACCAATGTAGTGATGTGATGTACTACTTATTATAGACTTATTATAGTGGTGTATATTTAGAGGTAGACACGTATTGAAACACTAATGATCGGAATAGGAATGTTATATTTATTTACACTTTACAGGTCGGAGCTATATTTGGATTACAAGTAAAGGGACATGGTTTAAGTGCGTGTGAGCGGGACGGACGACACAGTAACGTTGCGTCTCTGTCTGGCTGTAGGTCAAGGTCGTCGTAGTGCAGCTAAGTAGTGCAGCTACAACACCTATAGAAGCTTCTTCTTCCACTTGTCCTAATTTAGTGACTAAATCAGTTGTCATTTTGGTCAGACGTCTTCATAATGGCTCCAGTTCTGTCAATGCAACAAAAACAATTTGCTCAATGAAAATAAAAATAAATAAAAGGCGAAAAAGATGGTTGAAAGGATTTTTGCTCAACGAAAAATTATGAATTATGAACTTTCTGAACTAAGGGAGAAGACCTAATGGCAGACACTTTAAGGAAACATGAAACATTCGAATGTTATAAAATATATAATTTATGAAAATAAAGGATTGATAACTTCTTCCATGTCTTCAGTAACTCTTACAAAATAAAACTATTATAATTATTCTCTGACAAATCAATAAAAAAATATATTATTGGTCTTTTTGTAAACTTAGTCATAAGTACTAATAGATGACATCACAATAAGCGAACAACACTAATAGTAGACACCAATATGAACTAATAGTTGACATAGAAGATTAAATTACATTTTACATTTTTCATATTATTAGGTCTTTATTTGCCGTTTTTCAAAAGATTTCATTTACTTCATCATAGTAACTACATGCATCAGAAATATTATCCACGTTGTCTCCAGATTCTATTCATTCTTCTTCCATGCTGAAACTATCTTTCCTTTTATTTTTATTTTTCATATTTTTTTCCCAGCAAATTTATTTTTAGTCTTAAGTCTCCATGCTTCTTTTGCCTCTTCTTTTTTCTTCTTTTTGTTCTCAGTTCTCCTTTTTCTTCTTTTTACTGCTACAAAACTAAAGCATCGATTTTTAGATCAGTGCAAGGTCTAATATTAGACACCATGTCCATTTTTAGGTACAGTAGTTCTAAGTTCTTAGTTTGTTAATAGAATTATATTTTTAGAGAATAGTGATGATATTTGCAGTAGAATAAAGTACAAAATAACTTTAGTATATATTGAAAAACTAAAAGATGAGATCCATGTCATCTATTAGGTTTTTTTACATTTTCAAGAACTAATAGTAGACACCCTTTATATTGTTAGGGAAAATGGATAAAAGATCAGAAATAAACATTAATTAGTGTAAACAACATGACAAATAATTTGCTAAGAAATTGCCGGGTGCGTGTTGACGCGGTCACATCATTTACGAAAACTGATCCCATTTTAAAATTTTGTTCCCGGAGGCATCCCTAATACATTTTTTCACATCAACAGATAGCATAAGAAGCTTATAAAATTTACAGTGTTGAGAAATAATTAGAATAATTCTTATTTTTATGGCATTTTTGTCGTAAGTGTCATCTATTAGTTCAGTGTCTACCATTAGCGCCTTTCCCTTACTTGGAACCAGCATACTTAAGAAATTACCTACAAATAAAAAAGGAGGAGAATAATATAAAAATTAAGGGAAAAATAATTTACGGGCGATCTAAGTTCGGGAAAGGTGTGGAAGGTTTTTAAAGGATGAAAAACGATTTATCTCGATTTCCGGCAAAACTAAAAGTCCTATGAAAAAAAGTTAAATGGCAAAGTGGTAGGTAATAGAAAGATCTAAAACTTTTGTAGTCACGCTTTTTCCACATAACCTTAAAATTTATGTGAAAAATTAAAAAAAAAAACGTTTTTGGTTTTTCATTAATATCTTTCAAAAAATGTCTTTTTTTTTCACGAAATTCGGTGAAAAAATACCCTTTTTTGTAAATTTGTACCAAATACGCTGTAATTTATTTGATAAGAAATATATTTTATTTTTTCACCTTATTTCGAATTTATATCGAAAAAATACCCTAATTTTCAATCGAAAATTCACCCGTAAAAATATCAGCTATTTTAAAAAAATTGGTTTTAATCAATTATTTATTATATCATTGGTTTTAATAAAATATTCAAATTTGAAAATTCTTTATTAATCTATAATATAAAAATGAATCGCAAAATGTGTTGGTAAGCGCATAACTCAACAACGCCTGGACCAATTTGGTTTTAATAAAATATTCAAATTTGAAAATTCTTTATTAATTTTATTTAAAAATGTGATTGCTGCAATTTGTTGTAATTAAAATGTTGATTTATTTAATTATAACAACATTTCTGTCATAGAAAATCTCATTATATATAAATATGACTTTAATTGAAACTTTGAACCCCAATTTCACCCCCTTGGGTGTAGAATTTCCAAAAGCACTTAAATGCGTATCCAATTATTTTTAATCAGCAGCCAAAAATAAACTCATGTTTGTAACTTAAGAAATAAGGGACTTTCATTTATACTATCAACCCCTATTTCACCCTCTTGGGGATAGAATTTCCAGAAACGCTTAAATACGTATCCATTTATTTTTAATCAGTAGCTCAAAAATAATTTTTCATGTTTCTAACTTAAGAAATGACCGACTTTCATTGAAATTTTCAACCCCTATTTCACCCCCTTCGGGGTAAAATTTACGAAATTTCCATCTTAAGTGGGTGTCTACTTAATAAAACAGCCTTACTCACCAAATTTTGTGGCTGTAACTGTAACTTTAACAGTTTTTGCTCAGCGATGATGAATCAGTCAGTCAGGACATATCTATACTAATATTATAAATGCGAAAGTATCTCTGTCTGTCTGTCTGTCTGTATGTCTGTCCCGCTTTCACGCTAAAACTACTGAACCGATTGTAATGAAATTTTGTGCACAGATAGTCTAAAGCCTGAGAAAGGACATAGGCTACTTTTTAACTGGAAAAAAGGGTTGTAAGGGGGTGAAAATGCGTAAATTTGTTCAAATTAAGTTAGTTCCAAAAATTCATTACAGATGGCGCTAAGAGACATCTCGCTACCGCTTGCTCATAAGTCTTTCTATAAGAGGTGGCACCATATTAAGTTAGGTTTTTCGATTCTTTCGATTGTTATACACGTCATTAAATAACTCACTACTCAGTACTTTTATCTATGCAGTGACGTAACCTTAAACCTACCAATGATAAATAGTTTATGGGTAAAGCTAAAGTTGTGTAATGGCTAAATAAGCTTTAAATTTGGTATAAATAAAGTTTACTTAATTTAAAAAATGAAATATTATGTACACAGCTGTTTTTGCGTATTTTGATTTAAGGGGTACCAACTACCAGGGTTTTAAAAAGCTTTTAAATTTGACACTAATTTTGTTGACACCGCGCGCTATAAACTGAAGTCCACGCGGACGAAGTCGCGGGCAACAGCTAGTTATTTTATAAATATAGATTTTCATTTATATTTATATACTAGCTGACCCGACAGACTTCGTCCTGTCAAAAAGATTTGTAATGTGGCAGTTTTTGTGCCTACGTATTTTAAAAAATTCTCCTGAACAGAACCGTCACCCTGGTGATAGGGCGTTGTGAATAAAAAATAATTAAATAAAACACATATAAGGATTTAAAAGTAAGTAATCGCTTTATTGTTAATCATGTGAATCATAATTTGACGACCTCTGTGGCTCAGTGGTGAGCGCGTTGGTGCTCAAGCCGGGGGTCGCGGGTTCGAATCCCGCCGACGGAACAAAAAGTTTTCTAAGTTCCTGGGTCTGGATGTGTATTAAATATGTGTATGATATAATAAAAATCTTAAATATATGTATAGTATAAAAGTATTAAATACATTTCCGTTGTCTGGTACCCGTAACACAAGTCCTACAGGCACTTAGCACAGGGCCAGACTGACGTGGTGTGAAGCGTCCATAGATAGATATTATTATATTATTAATTATTATTATTATCATTGTAGTGCTTTGTGGTATACGATGTTTTTTGTTTGATTACCTGGCGCATAGATAAACAAATCTGATGGTTTTCCAACACGGGAACAGGCAACATACAATTGACCATGTGAGAAACATGGGTTTTCTAGATTAATACCACAAACACTTAATGATTGCCCCTGGGACTTGTTTATAGTCATAGCAAAAGCAAGCCGCACTGGAAACTGTAGTCGTTTAAACTCAAATGGCACATCAGTCGGAATCATTGGGATGCGCGGTATGATATCTTTATCGCGGTATATCTTCTCCTTTATACTTTCCTTTGAGTATAGTTGCTTCTATCACATTGTTTAGTAATTTTTTTATCGCTAACCGTATACCGTTGCAAAGACGCGGTTGGTTGATATTTCGCAACATTATAACCACCGATCCAACCTTTAATTGAAGATTGTGAGGTGGCAATCCTGGCAAATCCAGCGAGTTTAAAATACATCATCTTGATTAGTAGCCGAATCAACTGATTTATATACTTATCCTCAATTGGCCTGTAATTTGTTCTTGAATTTTGAAATTTAATTCATTTGCATCTATGTTTTTTGCAGCCAGTATAGCTCGTTCGCTCAACCAATCATGGTTTCTGTAATTTTGAGAAACATCTGGAAACACCTTCTGAATAAGTTCATCTTTTGATCGAGTTAACTGACAAAAACTTTGAGGAAAGTTAATGCAGCCAGTCAACATGTCTATAGGAAATTTCAAATTTGCCATTACCAATGTCAATGAGTTGTTTAGAGAATATGTTTCCAGATTGGTCATTTTGCAACTCGACACGCATATTCTTGCTAAAATGAAGTACTTTGACATGTTTCCACAAATTGGAGGACTTTAGACATGCATTGAGTTCGTCAGCTGGCGTTGATCGTGGAATCACTGGCAATGTTTGACGAAAATCTCCTGCTAATAAAATCATTGCACCACCAAATCGGTTATTATTGCTCCGTAGATCTTTTAAGGTTCTGTCTAAAGCCTCCAAAGATTTTTTATGTGCCATCGTGCATTCATCCCAAACAATCAATTTACATTGCTGCAAAACCTTTGCCATTGCAGAGTTATATCTCGCGTGCCAAAACTAATACAAAACAAAATAAACGCGAGTTTCGGAACGCGACATGAAACTCCTCCAACTATGTATTCTGTGCTCCAACGCACACACGCACATTGTTTTGATAGATATGATCTTTGACGTTAGGAACACACCTACATTGCTTAGACGACAGTGAGTACTTGTAATTTAATATGAACTTTATGCCATAGCAATAAAGCTCAAATTGACTACATTTTAGTTACAAATCATTTGTATGGGAAAAAGAAAAGGGCTATTTTTAGGGTTTTTCCAGCAATATTTCTAATTTTTCTCGCCGTAAAAACCATCCTTGAACTTCAACGAACATTTTAAAAAAAGATTTGGCCAAATTGGTCCAGGCGTTGTTGAGTTATGCGCTTACCAACACATTTTGCGATTCATTTTTATATTATAAGAAGATTAATAAAGAATTTTCAAATTTGAATATTTTATTAAAACCAATTTTTTTAAAATAACTGATATTTTTACGGGTGAATTTTCGATTGAAAATTAGGGTATTTTTTCGATATAAATTCGAAATAAGGTGAAAAAATAAAATATATTTCTTATCAAATAAATTACAGCGTATTTGGTACAAAAAAGGTAAGTTTTCACCGAATTTCGTGAAAAAAAAGACATTTTTTGAAAGATATTAATGAAAAACCAAAAACGTTTTTTTTTAATTTTTCACATAAATTTTAAGGTTATGTGGAAAAAGCGTAACTACAAAAGTTTTAGATCTTTCTATTACCTACAACTTTGCCATTTAATTTTTTTTCATAGGACTTTTAGTTTTGCCGGAAATCGAGATAAATAGTTTGTTCCGATGCGTTTGAACAGACTTTGTACCATTCTTTGGAGTATGTACATTATTTTTAACCGACTAAAAAACCTCTTTTTTAGTCGGTTAAAAATAATGTATATTACGGTACGGAACTCTTATCAATTCGACGCGTATGTATGTAATATTTCCAGAACTGCCCAGTTTTCGTATATGTTAGTCTATATCAGCATCTGAACAAATACAGCAAAATTTCAAAAGTGTAAGTATGTTTTTATGTTTGTGTTCACATATCTCCGGAACTACAAGTCCGATTTAAATATTTTTTTGTTGTACTATATAGGTATTGTTTAACTTGGGAGACTTCTGCAAGTTTCATCAAAATAGGTTTAGTAGTTTTTGAGATAGGGAATTTAAATCTCAATTTCGTACAATTTTTAAGTCGGTTTTATCTTTTAAAAAAATAATATTTATTCGTCACAAGACGTGTACTCCACAGCGCGTATTGAACCAAACTGCGCAGTTTCGTTTGACAAACCGTTCAAACCGACATCAAACGGTTGCATCAAACACGTAAGGTTTGAATCAAACCGTTTGATCGTCTCGGGGGCCCTTAAGTCCGACCTCTTGTTTACGTAGTATACAGTTTACATCAATGATATTATATAAAAAAACTCAAAGCAGATATGTTACTACCGCGCGCGTTGTGAAGCCATTAAATACGGGCCAATTGACCCGTCTTTTGTATAGTCTGTCTCTTTTATGTAAATGTCATTTCACTTATCTGTCAAATTTGACAATTGAATTTGAAAATTGTTCGGAAGCAATTTAAGCCTACGAGCAAGGAAGTCTATGGAGAAGCCGTTGTCAACATATATAAATTTTTACTTATACAAATATCAGGCATTTATGGTACAGAGCGTTAAATATAACTTTGTCTCTTTCATTCTACAGTGTAATTGCATTTGACGAAAGAGACGAACATATTTCAATTATTGCATATTCTTGGTAAAATTCTGTCAAAAGTTTAGGTACGTGCCAGATCCGCCATCTTTTGCAACGAGTTTCGTGGTAGTTGTGCTGTCAAGGGGCTGTTTATTATTTGGAAAAAATGAGTTTTATCGATTTAAATACGAGAAAATAGGATAATAATTACGTGGAAGTGTGAGAAAACTGTTTATCAAAATGACTAAATGTTGTATTGTGATGTGTAGTGCAAGAACCCTAGGCAATGGCAGCCATTTTATGTAACGAATCTATGGTTTAGGTATGCACGTTTTTTTTGTAGGTATTTCAAGTCCTCTTTTTTCTTTGGTCTGAGATTTAAGCCGGAAAATAGTATGAACGTAACAGATCTGTATTTAGTTGAATATCATTGGTTTACATCCTCTTTGGACGAACTAAACAATGGCCGATGCCCGATTGTGTGAACACCATAGGCCCCGCTACGCCACGATTCCTTTGAAGTTTGCCCGAAAAACCACAACTCCCCGATTGCGCGCCACGCCCGGCCATCGTCCGCCATCATACACCATTACCCCGTCTACACAATGGCGATGGCCTGCAGTGGGCCATGATGAACCATTGTGTACTGTGTAGTCACCATTGTGTACTGTGTAGTCAGTGTGTTGTGTAGTCACTTAAGGTGATAAGAACTCAATTTAATTCAATATTTACTTCTAAAACGGTTAGAAACGGTAATAAAAAAAAACTAAATTTATTAATTGGGCAACAAAAGGAATAAAAATAAGTAGGAAAAGATTATATGACTTATATGATGAAAGGTGTATTAACAATAGTGAAGTATTTAAATCATATAACAAAAACTACTCAAAAACTTTCAGAAAAGTTTGTAAAGCTGCTAAAGTCCTTTATATAAAAAATAAAATTAAAAACTCTAAAAATAAAATCAAAACTACCTGTACCTGCCATGTAGGCAGGTAATAGCTGGTGAGACTGGAAATGTCACCTGTCGTAGCTCTGATTTTGAACTGTACTTTGAAAATAAAAAGATTACTAATGATCAAGAAGTTGCGACAGTCTTTGAAAAGTTTTTTGCTGACATTCCGGTCTCAACGACAAAAAATTTAAATTCTTCGCCTGAAGCTGCCGAAAAGCTACTCAGAGACAATCTAAAGGAATGTGATGTTAATTTTAAGTTTAGAGAAATTAACCCCGGAGATATTATTGATACCTTTCGATAGGTACATAATCCCTTAGTAGTCTGTGGGTACATACATATTTAGTTTTCAAGCCGTCGTTGATTTCAATAATTTTCAGAAATAATGTGATCACGTGGTAAACTCGACATACAGACTAATGATTAACAGAGAGGCCATGCTCACAACTTAATAAACGAAATCTTTAATGAATTTTGTATTATTATAAAATTATGTATTATTTTAATATGTTTGTTCTGTACTCACGAACATGAGAAAAAGTATTTCCTCAATAATACATGATATTATTGATTATACAATGTATAACAAAATAAAGTATTACGCATAATATGCATTGCATATACTTATGCATGGAAAAATATAGCTATCTTAGGTACAATAATTCATCATTGTCAGCTCGCTCACTGCTGAGGTTATTTTATGACTTTATAATATGGTTCAAATATTTTTTGTGCTTGGGTTTATTGCAATACCTTTAATAAATAGGATGTAGACCCCATGACGATTACTTGTACCTGACGCTGCAGCATCCTCTGGAATCTATATAACACCCTCCACAAGTTCAAAAACTCTTGCAATACAGGTAACGTTTTTGACCCGCTTGACAAGTTTTTAATGAATAGTAGATTATATTCATTATTGTTATGCAGATCATAATATTCATATTTTCTTTGTCGTTTTTAAGGAATCTGTTCCCAAAAGAGACCCTTGGCCCAGTAAGTCTTAGCTTCGCTGTCTATCCGTCTGTCTGTCTCCAGGCTGTATATCAAGTAACGCGCTAGCTAGAGAACTCAAATTTTCAATTATGTATTTATGTTGTCACCATAACAACAAATAGAAACAAAATAAAATAAATACCTATGTTAAGAGGTCTGAAATATTCAAAACAAAAACGCGGTTTTTAGGCCTTGGCATGGCATGGCAAAGATATAAAAGATATAACATCTTATAGTCAGGGAGCCCTAGAACAATTTTTTTTTATTACTAACAAGCAAATTTTTGATAAGACAAACAACTTTTTTATCTGCAAAAAATCTTCCGTTTTAGGGTACCGTAGTCAACCAAGTTTTGTTGATTCAGAACCCTAAAACGGAACCCTAACCAGTTGATTTTTTTGTATATTGGTAGGTTAATAGTTATATAATTTAAGAGTAACATTGTTCTACAAATTGAACAATCCATATGTTAGGACCATCAAATCAAATTATGAAATCCTTTCTATCTCTGTTAGCTACCACTTTCAAATTTTTTTCGCAGATAAAAAAGTTGTTTGTCTTATCAAAATAAAGCTACTCACAAAAAATCAGCTTCTTAGCAATAAAAAAAATGTTCTAGGGCTCCCTGACTATAAGATGTTATATCTTTCCATTGCTATGGATTGGACATGTTCGATAAAGTTGTTGTTTAACTTATGTTATTAATGATAATGATAATGATATTATTATTAATATCATTATCATTTTACAATGTTTTAACACATCCCTCAAAATGTGTCTCTGTGTTGAGGCACTCTGTTCATTATTATCCGACTGAGCTGTGATATTTGCATTTATGACTTTCAAACCTACTAAAAACATATAAATGATCGTTTGGCGAATGTAAATTATCAAATATATATCAATAAGATACCTAATAAGGTAGTCTCCCACCAAATATTAGGTTACAAATCAATATTGTAATATTTGTAAACCAAACATATTGCCTATGTTTTGAAATAAAACCCAGTTTACTTACCAGTGATCAAGACATCATCTTACGATGCCGCACTGTATTGTACTGGTATTCCACTAGTAAGACAAGTGTATCGTATTATAATCACATCACAATAAACACATTTAAGTATACGACAATGCACTGGCAAATATTTCGAAACGAATCAACAGTATGGGACCACGGCGATTCTAGGCCTAAGGAGCTCCGGCCAGTATACTGGGATATATTTGTGAACATACTCAAGTTTTTCTGTAATAGACAATCAGTCACTGAAAGACAGATTTCAATGATGTCATTCAATAATTATCCATCAAAACGCCTGTGGAATTATTATGGCAAATATTGAAAGCAGGCGTTGCATTCGAAAATCAATAAATCTTTCGAATTTGTGATCAAAACGATTTATCTTTATTATTGTTATTATATATCAAAAACGAAGCTAACCTTAACCTTCGAAATCATAATTTAAACATTTTTGTATAAAAACATTTTTTCCTGCGTTTATTTTCGCTGAATTCTAGTCGAAATAAAAATTTGAAAGTAGCATTCTTTATTACTCTTTTTTTAATGGTAAATGGATTTAAATCAAAATTCTAAGCTGACTGGGACCTTGGTAAGGAACGTAACAAACCTACAAAAAATGCTTAAATGCTTATAATTACTTCTGGTCAAAGTTCTAGTGAAAATAAAAACATGAAATTTCACTAGTCCTCCTTGTATTCGGCCTTAATGAAGCATAGCAAGGTTGTACCTTTATTCAAAGCCGGACCTAAATCGGATCCCACGAATTTCAGGCCTATATCAATTCTACCGACCTTAAGTAGAATATTTGAAAAAAATATTTTAAAACAATTACTAGTACATTTTAATTCAAATAATTTACTACATGCAATGATATTATATAAAAAAACTCAAAGCAGATATGTTACTACCGCGCGCGTTGTGAAGCCATTAAATACGGGCCAATTGACCCGTCTTTTGTATAGTCTGTCTCTTTTATGTAAATGTCATTTCGTATCTTTTGTTTCACTTATCTGTCAAATTTGACAATTGAATTTGAAAATTGTTCGGAAGCAATTTAAAACCGGAAAATAGTATGAACGTAACAGATCTGTATTTAGTTGAATATCATTGACTACATGATAATCAATACGGATTTACTAAGGGTCGATTCACAACGGATGCTGGTATAGGACTTCTTTACAGTATTTTTGAGGCTTGGGAGGAGTCGCAGGATGCCTTAGGTGTGTTTTGCGATCTCTCCAAAGTCTTCGATTGTGTTAAGCATGCTACATTGATCAGGAAATTGCGCCACTACGGAATTAAGGACTCTGCTCTCAGCCTTTTGACTTCTTACCTTAAAAATAGGACTCAAAGGGTTGAGGTTAATAGTAAAAGGACCAATGGAATTAGGTGTCCCTCAGGGATCTATATTAGGCCCATTTCTTTTTCTCATCTATATAAATGACTTACCTTATCTAGTTAAGGATAATAATAATGAGATAGTGCTTTTTGCTGATGATACTTCACTTATTTTTAAAGTGAAGCGACAACAGTGCTCTCTCAAAAATAGTACATTGGTTTAATGTTAATAACTTACTTTTAAATTCTAGTAAATCAAAATGTATAAAGTTTACTTTGCCTAATGTTAGGCAAGCTCAAACCAATGTAGTATTAAATGATGAGAAGATGAATTTGGTAGACAACACTGTATTCTTAGGTATTACACTTGATAGTTAATTACAGTGGGGTCCTCACATTATTAATCTTGCAGGTAGGCTCAGGTCTGCAGCATATGCAGTCAGAAAAATTAGGGAAATTTCTGACGAAGACACGGCACGATTAGTATATTTTAGTTATTTTCATAGTAGGATGTCATATGGAATCCTTTTATGGGGAAACGCTGCCGACATTAATACAATATTTGTGCTGCAGAAGCAAGCCATACGTTCTATTTATAAAATGTCTGCTTTAGAATCTCTGAGAGATAAATTTAAAGAAATTGGTATTCTAACTGTTGCCTCTCAATACATTTTGGATAATGTAATATATGTTAGAAAAAATATAACAAAATTTAAAGTTAAAAGTGACATTCACTGTAGGAGCACTAGAAATGCTTATGTCTAGTGCTCAAGCTAGATATGCCGGTGATCAGACTTAGTAAAGTCAGTAAATCTTTTAAAGGTCAATGTATACGCCTTTACAACAAAATCCCAGAAAACGTTCAAAATCTTTTCATTAATAAATTTAAAAAAGTAGTTAAAGAACGTTTGTGTGCCAAAGGCCAAAGCCTATTATAAGGTCAATGATTTCATAAACGATGGCACACCTTGGGAGTAGGATGGCTTCTTGCAAGGCTACTTCTACATTATTATAGGACTTACAATTATGTATGTGGATATTGTATATAGTATTAAGTTACAAAATTGTAAACTTTATTTTAAAAGATTAATTTTTTCTCACTTTTTTTATGCTTTTTTTGGTAAAAAAGTGGGCCCCGTGCGAGTTTCTTATGTTAAATCCACGTGTTTGAGGCATTGTTTGGCCATTCTTATGGTTTATTATTTAGCGGAACCACGAAACTCAACAATATCTATCATAAAATTTTCACAAAAAACCTTTATTGACACTTTAATTATTACATGAAATATGCAGACCGACTCCTTTGTTATGTCCTAGTAGGTAGGACATAACATTACACGCTTTTGACGCTTATACATCAATATAAGGCTCTCTCCTAGTGTATATCTCAATGGTTATTTTTCTGTTCTATACTGTCCAACGGCGGGACTAGTACTGAAAGACGCGAGAGTGTACAGTAGTGGGCTCGTTTTCCTCGCGAGACCCTTTGTCTCGGGCGCAAAATACCGACAGCGGACCGAGAGGGTCCGAGACAGGCGAGACGAGGCGAGCGCACCCATTTATGACCGCTGTACACTCTCGCCGAGAGCTCTCGGGCGAGAGTCTCGTGCGAGAGCCCCTTGCCCGAGTGCGATCATGTACATTCTCGCTTGGTTCAATCGCAGTTAAGAACTCAGACAAGATGGACGAAAACGACCATTCACCATTCACCATGCATCGAAAGATATCATTGTAATCCAAAGATTTATAATCATAATTAATTTTATTTCTTACAGATAATGACTGATAATGTCGTTTATTATTGTTATTTTTCTGTTCTACACTGTCTAACGGCGGGACTAGTACTGAAAGACGCGAGAGTGTACAGTAGTGCGCTCGTTTTCCTCGCGAGACCCTTTGTCTCGGGCGCAAAATACCGACAACGGACCGAGAGGGTCCGAGACACGCGAGACGAGGCGAGCGCACCCATTTACACTCTCGCACTCGGGCCGCCTCGCTGTGTCTCGGCGAGAGTGTACAGCCGGCTTTACACTCTCGCACTCGGGCCGCCTCGCTGTGTCTCGGCGAGAGTGTATAGCCGGCTTTAGGATCCTAGTTCCTAGCTAGGACTTCTAAATAGGATAAGACGTGGAATAAGCGCTTAAGCCTAAGCACCAAATAAAATAAATAGGGAGTGCCTCCGCTGCCGGCGCCGGCTCACAAAAATATCAGTAATGGGAGTCGTCAGCCGACGGTAAGTATACTGTCGGCAGCCGAGATATAAAACAAGAGCTGCCGGCACTGGCACTCAAAATGGGAGCCGGTGATAATGCGTAAAGCGCTAGGTTCCAGTCCCGATACACAAATTTTAAAAAGAAATAATTATAATCATATTCGACTTTAACCAAAGATATTATACCTCTAGATGGATAGCGATGACGTCACGAATTGTTAAAAAGCATAAAGTTAATATACCTATCGGAATAGAGCAACAATCTCGAGCTGTCAAACGTAACCAAAATTGGTTTTCATCTGTGTGAAAAATATGTGTACGTATACACTTACACAAGCATGATTTAACATGAATTCTATGAGATTATATTGACAACGTGCGGCACGTGCCGACTGGACGTCAAAAAAAGAGTGCTGCTGTCATGTATCACACGTCTCTTTTTACCACGCGGTGTTACTGATAGTGGCATCTCGCTTGCTCAGGCCTTTGTTTCTCTATTCCGCTAGGTATATTAACTTTATGTTAAAAAGTGATAGCTCAATACAAATCAGCTAATGTATGAAAGAGATGCATGTCTTTTTTTTTGTCCCTTTCGGCGTGGCCACTTTTTTTGTTTGGCAACTATGTCTATTTGACAATTAGTTGCCAAACAAACAGACGCGCTGTGATTTTCAATAGTTTTTTTGTGTTAAAGTGAAAAAGGAGCAATAAAAGAGTTATTAAATTAAGTGGCCAGGAAAACTCTTTCGATTGTGATGGCAGGATGTTCCATTGTTGGCTGTAAAAGCCGTAGCGAACAACAAATACCTGGATTAACATTTCATGCGTAAGTACCGCTATAAATGTTGCTTTTCTCTAAGTTTCACGTAGGAATTAGAATGAAAGTGAGTACTTATATATTTAGTTTCTGACAATTCCTTACAAAAATTCACACAAGGTCTGCTTTAATTTCGGAAATAGATAATTTATCATAACCTCAAACCGTGTATAACTGTGTTGCCATGTCGACAAAATTATCTCCCGGATCAATTAAAAATATTGTGTTGTGCTTGTGTCGTCTTTGTTATTATTATTGAGGTAGGTATTGTGTACCTATTACCTAACATCGTGATAGATCATGAACCAAAAATCCGTATAGCGCCATGTAGGGAACATATTTATTTATTTAATTTATTTGTTTAATTTTGTTATATGGAAATAAATGGTGGACTGATATTCAATATATTTTTGAGTTGTGTGAAATTCCCTAATTAATTATATTAAACAACTGGCCAAGATTTACGAAAAAAAATCTCTATACTAGACACTTAGTTATTATTACTAAAAAAGTGTCTAGAAATTCTATTATATTTTTAAAATATAGTAGACATAATAGAATAGAGATATTTGAAATTAACATTAAAATAATAGTCAATATTTTTTTTTTAGTTTTCCTACCGAACCCAATTCACGGACTGTATGGGTGGCAGCAACTGGACGTTCAAACTGGCAGCCAAAAGGAAGTTCAAAAGTGTGTTCAATACATTTTGAAGATGGATGTTTTATTACCTCTAAAAGTAGAAAATATTTAAAACCTGGAACTATACCTAAAAACAAATTCATGTAAGCACTCAATTTGATTTTAAAGTGATGAGTGAAATAGTGTGGTGGTGGCCTCTTTGTTTAAAAAATTATTAATTTTGTTTGTTTTTATTAACATTTAGCTTAATAAGCTAATTAATAATATTATGACGTGTTACGTGCTGTCTCGAACCACATGACTGTTTATTGTACTATTTGTTGCTGTCGGCAGGTATTACACGCATCAATATTATCACGATTCCGTGATAATATTGATGGTGTAATAGGTCGAATCGCAGTATCGCAGTACTATTTGTGAATCCCGTGATAC
Organism: Polyommatus icarus; assembly: GCA_937595015.1. NCBI lineage: Eukaryota > Metazoa > Arthropoda > Insecta > Lepidoptera > Lycaenidae > Polyommatus > Polyommatus icarus. Next base: position 5,227,345 of record OW569329.1, on the reverse strand, counting down.
TAGAATCGTGATAATATTGACCGTGATTTAATTTAGGCCAATGACATGCCAACCACATGCTGTACATTGATTGACAATTTGTTTAATTTTTCTGTCACGTTAATGTTGCTGCAATTACCCTTTATGGAGCGTATTAGAGATCAGATGTTTTTTTTGTTTTGCTCTTTTTTTGACTCCATGTTTTTTATGTTTTAGAAGCTGGTATCAACAAAACCACAAAGTTGTCTCGAGACGAAAAAGTGTGATGTTGAGCGCCAGTTGAGAGATGTTCAACTTAAAGTGATTGAATTAAAAACTTGATAATCAAGTCTTATAAATAAAAATGATAATGTACAAGGTGTAATAATTGCCATTTATTTTCAGCTAGAAAGGCAAACAAAGATTTCGGCGACACGGTTGAAGAAATTGCGTGCAAGTCGAGAGTCGCGGAGAAGACTGCTAAAGAAGGTTGCAGTTTTGGAAAATATTTTGGTTGAATTAAAAGCCAAAATGCCGATAAAATGCGAACTACACCAACAACTGGAGTCGTTAAAACCTTTAAGAAAAATAATGAGAATTTTTGTCCGAAACAGCGACGGGCATCTAGAACATGAAATGTGAAAATAATAACTAATAAATATTTACTGTTTACACGGGTTTTGTTTCATTTTTTAGAAATAATTCATAATAAATATATATTACTAGCTGTCCCGGCAAACGTTGTTTAGCCTGTTTTCCTGCTTTTCTCTTAAAGTTTTTTTTGATAATTTTTTTCTATAAACTTTACGGAGCCCGAGACCTTTCCAACGGATGCAAAATCAGTTCGTGCGTTCTGGAGTTAAAGCGTCAGGAAGGAAAACATGACTTATTTTTATATATTAGATATACAATGCCCGGGTAGGCCATCATCTAAGTTTTTTTTAATATTATTTATAGAAAATAAAGTATGTAAATTTGAATAATGAGTTTTAATTTACATATTTATAATATTATATTGTTTCATGTTAGCGTCACTTATCCGCCTGGTGGTCCAGGCCTCCAGGGTATTTATTAATCGCGTAACGATAAATCTCCTCGTTACCCGATAAGTAAATACCACAGTATTTTTTAAATACTTAAATTGTTTTGGATCAATAAATCTTCTGAACGTCTAAAAGGGACCCTTGACGATCATGTAGTTAGTTAGAGCGTTACGTGCTGTCATAGTATACGCACGATCATTTATTGTATTTATTGATGCAAATGACATGCAAACTACGTGCTGTACTTTGTAATTTTTCGACCACAAATGATGTAAATGCGTGTTATGCTGCATTACCGTCTAGGGTCCGCTTAACTTTGCCTGATCACTACACGATGAGGTTATGTTAATTATAAACATCATAATATACTTTTACACAGTAATAAATGAATATACACTTTTTATGCATTTATTTCACTTTTATTAATTTGTGTTTCACACGACCGGTTTCTATAAAATCATCACCTGATGATGATGATGGAATAAATGCATGAAAAGTGTAAATTATTACTGTGAAACATAAATTTTCAACAAGAAGTTACAGTAAGTACATTTATTTCATTATCACACATGTACCTACTTTTTAGTTAGTCAACTCTAACTAAAAACGTCTCGAGTCTCGAGTCTTGACCATCACCATGCAATATCTTAAAATTTTAAATTTAAAAACACTTTAAAATTTAAAATGAATGTTTCACAGTAATAAATAATAATATATTAAATCTTTTTTGAATATTTAATTGAATTACAATTTCATGAATTTATTTTGAATTATCGGCAGAATTTACCCTAGACTTAGGGAAATATTTTTAAGGTAGCAACGTTAGGTAGCAAAGTAGAGTTGAAGCGAGAAGCACTGAAGTGGTCACGCTATCACACTATCTAGAGGTACAATATCTTTGACTTTAACGAAAACGATATTACTTTCACCTTTGGAAGTCGTCCAAAGGTGAAAGTAATATCGTTTTCGGCATGCACTGCCCCGGCGCAGGGTGGGTCGACAGGATACGGAAACAGACGAAATTTGAATTAAGAACATAAACTACGTATTGCACTATGATGATCCACGAAGCACGCGGACAGTACTATACATAGTTTATGTTCTTAATTTAAACTTCGCTTATTTCCGTATCCTGTCAGCCCACCCTGCCCCGGGGCAGTGCAGATGCCGAAAACGATATTAGTTAAGTAGGTACCTATTTGTTCGGCTGAGGATATTTTAGTTTTTTGTGATGCATTTTCTTAGCTTAGCTTTACCTTAGCTACCTTTTTTCAAAAAAGTAAGATTTTGCACCACAGCTACAGTTATAAACCCCGTGGTATACTTCCGAAGGTACTGAACAGAACTTCAGATTCCTTATACATATTAGAGAGTTTCAGTGTTGTTTAAAGAAGCAAAGATATTGTATTATGCTACTATGCAGATCACATTTATCAGCATCATCAATACCACCATTAACCCATCAAGATTCAAGCCCCATACGAGCACCGGTGATCGCGTCAACAATAGAATACAATAGCATTTCCAAGAATCCCCGATCGAAGGATTCAAATATGCATCCTTACAATATGACTATTTATAACCTCATTAATTGTATGTACTTTTCATAGTCCTTTAGCTCAAGACTGATGTTTTTGATCATTATTCTGTCATTTGACAAGCGATGTTTGCCGAATAGGCGCTAGGAGCCTATTCGGCAAACATCGCGTGACTTCGGCAAACTTCGGAGTTCGGAAACGGGAAAACAGCGCCGGCAGCCATTTTAGCAACCGGCGCCGGCAGTGATTTCGGCTACCGGCGCCGGCAGCTGAGGCACTCCACTGATCTCTATTAAACTTGTTTAATAGAGGTCGGCGGGACTAAAATGGTCGCTTTGTTGAATCATGATATGAATCATAATATGATCCAATTCTTTAAAGTCGCAAAATGCAAATCTGCTTGCAATGAGGAATTTTCTTAGCTTTTTAATTTGATTGTCAAACAGCTTCCATTTTAGTAACTAGATGGCGTATGGGTAGACAACTATCGGTAATACCAGGGAATACCATCAATACTTGCTACAAAACTGGGCAAAAGAATGTAAAACTTGATACATTTAAATTTAAACAAGACGCAATAATATTCCAATGAATAGGATAATAGAGTTATTATAACGATGTTTTAGTTAAAACTCACGGAAGAAATAGCCCTGTTTACCGATATTCACACCAAATGTCACAGGAAATATACATTTTGGTTTTGACAACATCTTACCTGCACTTGTGCAAGATAACGGATATTAAATGGCTAATATTTTACCAATAATGAACATCAAAAACACAAATAACACAATTTGGGAAAAAATAATAAAAACCACACCAACAATAAAAAGTAGAAGAAGTTTTGAAAGTGACATGCCCGCCAAAACTCTCTGTCAGTTGTCAGTTTTCAGTTTGACAATTTGCGTGTTCCTAAACTGTTAACAGTATACTGGCCTAATCGCTTAGGCCAATGATGGCTTAGATTTAAGATATTTTGATTTACGCCACACTTGACAGTACACTGATATTTTTTTGAAACACTACCAATATGTTGTCAGTGGTGCCAACCTGCAAATAATTTCAGATGGGTGGGGAACCAATAGAAAATCTAGAAGTGTCTACCGTCGCGCCGTCTGGTGGAGATGATAAAAAGAAAACTTCCCATTCATTTCTGTATTTTTGTACTGATTTGACATTTGTCAGTTTGACAGTTTTGACAATACAATTGCTGAATTGATTGAGAGGAATTGCTAAATGTGACCATTTTAGCCCCGCTGTGAGGACTGAGCACTGCGGGGCTAAAATGGTCGCTTTGAAGAATCATGATATGAATCATAATATGATTAATTTTTCTTAAAATCGCAAAATGCAACTCTGCTTGCAATTCATTTCTGTATTTTTGTACTGATTTGACATTTGTCAGTTTGACAATTCATTTGCTGAATTGATTGAGAGGAATTGCTAAATGTGACCATTTTAGCCCCGCGGATCTCGCGTACTTGTATAATGGAGGTCAGTGGGACTGAGGCACTCCCATTAAAAAAATAGTGTGTCAGCTTCCGACTGTCATTTGTCAGACGTCAAACGTCAAAATCGCAAAGAACGTATTTCCAACACTTCCAATTTGTGCAATTTCACAAAAAATTGCAGATTTTTCACATTTTGAATAAAATAATTGCTAGTTTCTATCATAAATATGGCTTTAAGAACTACTACCGTCTTATGCAGTACGTAATGTCTTTAAAATATATCAATCTTCTTAGTATTTTGAGTCTTATGTAACCTGTTCTTTTTCAGGCAGTCTCAAAAAGTGGGCATACAATGCTGCTGGATTTAACAAATATGGTATGATTCCTTATTTTCACCTTGTATTATTGTCATAATTCTCTCATTTGGCACTCAGTCGACACCTACAGCCTACAGGCTACAATGTTTATTGATTACTTTTTCATGGTCTCGGTCTATGGTCTCGGTACCTCTTTGTACTGCCAGGCATAGAGTACTTTTCTTGTATGTACTATCAGAGAAGTTGATTCCTATGCAGATGGGGGACCTACATAGTTTGGTCGCATTACGTCAAACCCAGCCGACAGATCAAAATTAACATTGAAATTAACATGATCGACCAAATGACGTTGGTCTCTCAAATGCATAGGAATCAATTTCCTCAATGGTACTTATATTAATATTTTGTTAAAATATACCACTTCTTTTACGCTTTTGCTTAAACATGTTTAACTATTTGTTCAAAATTAATCAAAGGGTATAATTAATTATTGAGAGTAAAATGTTGTTTTTTTATTCCCTAATTTCTTTTTGGTTGTTACAAAAAAAAAATACTACTTACATTTTTAGGACTAATGCGCGACGACTGTTTGTATGAGAATGAGGATGTGAAGGAAGCACTCCGTCGTCTACCTGACCATGTGGTAGATGAACGTAACTTCAGAATGGTTCGGGCTGTCCAACTCTCCATTCAGAAGAGCATCTTACCCAAGGAGGAGTGGACAAAGTACGAAGAAGACAAGCTCTACCTTACACCCATTGTAGAACAAGTCAAGAAGGAGAGAGAGGAACGTGAGAAATGGGAGAGTGAATATTAAATTATTCTTAGTGCAATATTATTATTTAATTAAAGTGATATAGCAATAACACAGCTTTTTAATGCCGTTATTTATCTAGTACTAGAATATACATTTATATTTTTATACTATAATTATTTTTATATTAGGTCTTTGCCCAGCAGTGGGACACAAACTGCCAATTAGAATAGAATAGAATTTAAGACGTGAGTGGAAGAATAAGGTAAGACTTCCCGTTTTTTTGCTTAAATGGAGGCTTTAGGGCCAGAAAAATTATTTGAAATAGAAAAACTAAGGCTGCGTGGCACAGTGGCGTGGTAAAGTTAAATATGGCCTCCAAACACTCCGGATATGCTCATAAAACATCTGTCAATTTTTCCAGTTAAAGTCAAAATTAGTTCATGCAACCCACTCTATGGGTTATATTTGTAGCCAGATATATTAGCTAGGTTATGAAGTCGATAAGTTTTATTAAAATAATAAGGAAAAAAATTAATTGTTGTCCCTATGTTACGAAATGTTACTTGTTCAATTCTTCCACTCACATCTTCAATTATTATATTAGAGGTTTTTTACATTAGGATTTTTATCATCAAAATTAAAGAAAGTCATATGCCATGGTATGGCACAACAACCCTAACACCAACAGATGGTAAATAAAACAATTTTGTCATGGTTAATAAAATAATATAATGTAAACATTATAAATTATAAAGAAAATCAGAGAAATGTAGAATTGTCATAATCATCAGTCATAACTCATAAATCATAATAAAAGAGCCCTTTCTATTGAGTAGAAAATCTAACACAGACTTAAAGTCACACAAATTGGCATTGAATTCTGGTATGAATACTTTAAGTTGCGCGTCCACCGGATCGGATTAATGCGGACGGTGCGTCGTCATTTATAATTTGCGAGGCACAGAAATGACGCCAGTGCACTCAGTACCATAGAAATCAATAAAAGCAACACATCTGTACGCTACGATTCCGATCCAGTGGACGCGCACCTAAAATTTCTTTCTAGCTAAAGCTAGAAATTTTTTTTACAGGCTTTATAGACAATATAATAAAAAACTTAACACGAAGTATCATGTAGCTTATCTATTTGAATATTATTTGTCACAGTATCAGTATGGCATATAAAGGTCGGACTTATAGTGTTAATATTATAGTTCTTAAGGATTCACGAAATTCAGTAATTTACACCTAATTATAATTGAAAGCAAAGATGAGAAAAGGTAAAATCATCTGTGGTTTAGTACTTTATAGAAGAGAATTAGCCCACCTTTGGAAATCCAGAATATATTTTTTTTATCACTTAAAATTTAACTTTTAGGCCACTAATAAAACATTTACTATTAATGGTAATCTAAAAAGGTATCTAATAGAATATTTACGTATTTTTATTTACACTAAATAGTAATGGGCATTGTCCAAAAAAAATCACATGTACTTTTTATATTTTTTTTTCGTTAAAATAGGGTATTTTAAGAATATAAATTAAATAATTTTGAAATTCATTGGCTAGTTTTTTCTTAATAAATTTTTAAAGTTTCGCTCTGACGTCATCATCGGCGGCCAATTGACCTCTGCAGTATGTTTTTTTTCCTTTCAATCTTATTTATAATGGCTGGTTCGTTAAATGCAAGTTATTATTATGTGAAAGCTGATACGAGGAGCTTACCAAAAGTTCGAAACGTAATGTTGGTCGAATTTATTGCTAATTTAACGCCATTGAAGGTCAAACTAAGGTTAAACATATTTGTTCAAAAATATAAGTAACTAATGGGTATTTTTTTCGAAATGTTTTTGTAATGAGCAAAATTTAAAAAAAATGGACAATCCCCATTGTTACAAATAATTATTATTGTAATACTCTTGAGTAAAAGTATTTTCATAAACTGATATTATGTGACCATTTCCGGTACCGATGTAAATTAATTAAAATGATTTTTTAAAATTAATTAATATTGATATTATTTGTATTAAAATGTATACTATTTTATAAGTTATTAAGAATATTTAAACAAATTGTTTGTAATATAATGATTTTCTTGGACCGGAAACTGCTCTCCTATTGGTCAGATATTTTTAACCAATCAGGAACGACCGCCATTTTGGGTGGTCGAAGTAGAGGGGAAAATGGAGGGAGAGCAGAGTCCTTCTCAAGAGATTCATTCTGAATTGTGCTTTGGTTCAGTGAAGTGATCACAATAAAATTAGTGAGTGTACATCTGGTTGTTTTATTATAAACTAAACAAGGGAAAATGGAAGAAGTTAACAATTTTCAGAAGCGGGATGATAACACGTAAGTAATATTTTTATAGAATACATATAAAATAAATAAAATATATTAAATTAAACGTTTAAATTCAAATATCTTATTACAACGTCTTAGTACATTTTAGCATTATTTGCTCAACTTTAATGATGAAAAAAAGTTCAATTTTAATTAAATATTTTGTGATTGTTACTTATTTATCATAAATACAACAAAATGTTCATATAAATTCTTTATTCGCAATTGAATAAACAAGGCTTACTTAGAAATAAATGTAAACTTACGACTAAAATGAAACGATAAATATAGCAAATCGTTATTTATTAATTATTGCTGATTAGGTATATTTTTATATTTTTAAATTTTGTTATTCTAAAATGCAGACACTTGTACATCTATTTACTTGAGCAGTTTATGTCGGCATAAATTTCCCATTTCAGGTCTCGCTACACGGCTACAAGGAAAAGTTCTGAGCGTGGATCAAATATACGTCATGATGATAGAGGGCGAGAGCTACGCACTCCTCCTAGAGATAGTGTTGGCCGTCGAGCTGCACATTCAACTTCGAGATACAGCCGTTCTTCCAGGCGCAGTCGAAGCCCTATATTGCCATGTGCAAGGAGCGTTTCACCCGCAGAAGTATACAGAGAACGGAGCCGCAGTCGAGGATTTTCAAGACGAGATGCAGCTCACCACACGTCGTCACGACCGAAGAATAGGGCATCACGTTCGAGTCATGTTTGGGACCGCAGTAGAAGCCGCATTCCCTCTCATCATCAGCCTCGTCGGGAGGAAAGACACCGGGACCGCAGTCGAAACCGCAGTCCCTCTCAACAGCGGCCTCGCCGGGAGGATCGACACCGGGACCGCAGTCGGAGCCGCAGTCCCTCTCCACAGCGGCCTCGCCAGGGGGATCGACACCAGTCACGTCGGGATGATCGTGATGCAAGTACTGATGGAGCGCGTGAGCTGTTTTCACAATTTTCTAATTTTATGAGGGATATTAGCAATAGTAACTTAGGCTCAAAAGAGAACTTTACTAATATTAATGTTATCCCTGAATTCAATCCATCTATGAAAAATCAGACCGTCGATACATGGCTGACTAAAGTAAACGAATGTTCAATACTTTACGGCTGGACTGATAGGCAAATTATACATTACGCTCTACCAAAGTTGGCGGGAGTAGCGAAGAAATGGTACGAAGGGTTACAATCGGTTTTATATACGTGGCCGGAATGGCAAGATAAGTTGCGTTCTGCTTTTCCCGCGACAGAAAATTACGGACAAATGTTGTTTGAAATGCTTAATAGGAGAGCTAAGTTTGGGGAGTCATTAGAGGACTATTTCTATGAAAAAGTTGCTCTAATAAATCGTTGTGATATTAGTGGTAAAAGAGCGGTCGAGTGTATATTGCATGGCATCGATGATAGATCTGTTCGTGCCGGCGCTGAAGCAGCACAGTATAATGACCCAGATAAATTATTAGCTTACTTAAGAAATGTGAAAATGTATAGAGTTGATAGATTTCCCAATAAAAGGGTGGCTAATACAAATCCTAATCAATATGTAAATGTAAAAAAGACTGCAACTAATATTAAATCTGCATTGCGTTGCTATAATTGCAAGGAGGAGGGACATCCTGTATCTAAGTGCCCTAAGCCTATTAAAAGGTGTTCCAAGTGTTCTGTTATAGGGCATGAAGATACAGAATGTTATCGTAATAAAATCCCAGAAAAAAATGTTATGTCTATTAATGAGAGCAATAAAACTTTATTTGATAAATATGTACAAACTGTCACGGTTAACGGAGTAGACCGCTTAGGACTCATTGATTTAGGTAGTGAATTAACACTTATCAAAGAGACTGACGCAAAAGAAATTTTTAAAGAATGGAATAAATTTGATAATAGATCTATGGTAGGGTTCGGGGGCACTGTTGTAAACTCGTTGGGATCTTGTGTAGCAAAATTGAAAATTCAAAACGTAGAGGCCCTCGTTTCATGTGTAATTGTACCTGATAATCTTTTGAAATATGCATTATTAATTGGTCAATCTTTTAGTGAACAAAAACACGTTCGAATGGTAAAAACTGACAAGGAGCTTCTAGTTTTGGATATTCATGATTGCCAAAAAATTAATGTTAAGCGTTTGGAATTAAAAGTAAAAGACGGCATTACGCTATCACAAACTGATCTTTGTCGTGTTTATTGTGGATCGGATTATGATGGATCTATATATGTACGTGGCAGTTACAGAGATCAACCTAATCGCGAGTATCTTGTTGAAGAAGGTGTTTACGCTTTACAAAAAGGGGAAGGGACTATTCTAATTTCTCCACTTTCAAATAAATCAATACAATTCAAAAAGGATGAACTAATTGCTAGAGCAGATATTGTATTAGATTCTTTCGAGTTATTTCAAATAAATAGAGTAGAACGTAGCAAATACATCCCTTTTAAATTAGAACAATTGACCATAGGAGACATACCTGATAGTTACAAATTAACTCTTTTAGATTTAATAAATAAATATAGAGATTGCTTTGCTGTAAATTTAAACGAACTGGGGTGTACTGATATAGAACATATGACTATCAATTTAAATAATGATGAACCCGTAGTGTACAGGCCGTATAGGCTTTCTCAGAAGGAACGACAAGAAGTACAGGAAATGGTAGATGATCTTTGTGAAAGAGAGTAATTAGAGAATCAAACTCCCCTTATGCTAGCCCCATTATTGTTGTTAAGAAAAAGACAGGCGACAAAAGATTATGTGTTGATTATCGATTATTAAATAAGAAGACAATAAAACAACATTATCCTTTACCGCATATGGAGGATCAAATGAATAGATTAGCCGGTAATAAATATTATACTACATTAGATTTGGCTAGTGGGTACTACCAAATACCATTAAGTGAAGATTCTAAACCAAAAACTGCTTTTGTTACTCCCGATGGTCAGTGGGAGTTTAACAGAATGCCATTTGGTTTGGCTAATGCGCCAGCTATATTTCAAAGGACTGTTAATAAAGCATTGGGATCATTAAGATTTAATACAGCTGTAGCGTATATGGATGATATCTTAGTGCCTTCAGCAACAATTGATGATGGTTTAATTAAACTTGAAAAAATTTTAGAAAAATTTCGTCAGGCTAAATTAACATTAAAATTATCAAAATGTTACTTTTTTAAGACATCTGTAGATTTTTTAGGTTTAGAAGTTACATCTGATGGTATAAGGCCGGGCAAAAAGAAAATTGAGGCTGTTGAAAATTTTCCAGTACCTAAGGATGTTCACAATATTAAACAATTTATCGGTTTAGCTAGTTTTTTTAGAAAATTTATAAAGAATTTTGCTGTTATTGCTAGGCCGCTAACAAAATTGACAAAAAATAATCATCCTTGGCTTTGGGGTCGTGAACAACAGCAAGCTTTCGATGAATTAAAATCAAAATTAGTGTCCCGTCCAGTTTTGGCCTTATATGATCCAAATTTCACAACTGAATTGCATACTGATGCCAGTAAATGGGGAGTTGGTGGAATCCTATTACAAAAGCAACCTAATGGTGATCTGAAACCCGTAGCTTACTACAGTAGACAGACATCTCCAGAGGAACAACATTTTTCAGCCTATGAACTAGAAACCTTAGCAGTAGTAGCTTCACTTGAAAAATTTAAATCTTATTTAAAGGGTATGCCATTTTCAATAATAACCGACTGCAATTCTTTAAGAGCAACTTTTCTAAAACGCGATATGATTCCTCGAGTAGCACGCTGGTGGAGCATTATACAAGAATACGATTGTGACATAGTTTACAAATCTGGCAAAAGTATGAGCCATGTAGACGCTTTAAGTAGAAATCCAATTTCCTCTGGTTTTGATGAAATAGAATTTCCATCTGTACTTAATATTACTAGTGATTGGTTAAAAACAGTTCAATTAGGTGATAATGAAATAAAACGTATAAAAGAAATTTTATTGGATTCAGAAGCTAGTAATGTGGTAGAAGTTAAAAAGAATTACGTTTTTAAAAATGGGAATATTTATAGAAATACTGAAAATGGACTTAAATGGCTAGTACCTAAGGGAGTACGTTGGCAAATCTTAAAATATTGTCACGATGATATTGGTCATTTCTCTTTTGATAAGACCTATGAAAAAGTTTCTACTGATTACTGGTTTCCTAAAATGCGCAAATTTATTAAAAAATATGTACAATCATGCTTAGAGTGTGCTCATAGTAAAGTCCCTTCTGGAAAGAAATCTGGTTATTTACATTCCATAGAAAAAATATCTATACCCTTCCATACTATTCACGCAGACCACTTGGGTCCTTTTAATCAAAGTAAAAGCAATAACAAATATCTCTTGGTGATTATAGATTCTTTTAGTAAATTTATATCTCTTAAAGCTGTTAAAAGCACAAAAGCTTCGACCACATTAAAAGTCTTTAGAGAATATTTTGCGACTTTTGGCCTGCCAACTAGACTAATAACAGATAGGTATTCTACGTTTACTGGAAAAAAGGTAAAAAACTTTCTTACAAATTTAGGTATTAAACATATTATGAATGCAGTTGCCACTCCACGTGCAAACGGGCAAGTGGAAAGGTACAATCGAACAATTTTAGATGCTTTAACTTCTATGAATCATGGGCGCGATGAAAACTTATGGGATGAAAAGGTTTTAGACGTACAATGGGGCTTAAATAATACAGTCAATAAAGGGTTAGGACGTACCCCAACAGAGGTTTTGTTTGGAAAAAAAGTTGAGTGGAATAACAGAGGGGTTACTAAAATCTGTAGTTGATGATCCTAAAGAATATGATTCAAATAATTTGAAAACAATAAGAGATGAAGTAAGTGAACATATTCAAAAGGATCAACAACGACAGAGGGCACTATTTAATAAAAGCCGTTGTAAACCAAGAAAATTTAATGAAGGAGATCTTGTTAGGGTTGAGAGGTCCGTTGTTTGTCCAGGGAAAAGTAAAAAACTTGTACAGAAATGTTTTGGTCCATATCGAATCGTAAAAGAATTAGAAAATGATCGTTTTTTAGTTGAAGATACTCCTATAACAAAAAGAAAGGGTAAGGCAACTTACAAAGGTATATATCCAGTAGAGCGTATATATCCATGGTTAAATTTTAAAAGATTTGAAGATACTGATGATAATTTAAGTGATACAAGTTTTGATAGTATATGCGATGAAGATAATGAAAGTAATGTTGTTAATGCTGAATAAACTAATATATCCAGACAGTTATAGCAACTTGCAATGTAAATTTAACATGAAATGATCGTATCGAGTTAATCTCTTAATGAAAAAAAGGGTTATTATGATTATACTTTATAATTATTAATTTTATGTACTATATGTGATTAATGATGTAAAATGTTCTGTTTTACTAGAAAATTTTATTGTGATTTAAATAAGTGAATATAAAAGCAAATTATAAATGATTGGAAGGATGTTTTTAACTTGGCATTTAAATGGAAGGATAAAAGGAATGTTAATTATTGAGTCTGGTTGTATTGTAATTGGATATTAAAATAGTGGAATTAAAATGAATGAATATTTAGCTTAGTATGGTCTAGTATTGGAATTAAAATGAATTCATATTTAGCTTAGTATGGTCTAGTATTGGGATTAAAATGAATTCATATTTAGCTTAGTATAGTCTAGTATTGGAATTAAAATAAATTTATATTTCGCTTAGTATGGTCTAGTATTGAAAGAATGAAATTTAAATAGTTTAGTATAGTCTAGTACAGTGATTTAAATTAAATTTAGATAACTTACAAAGGATTGTCTAGTACAGGAATTTACATGAATATAGCTTAGTATGGTCTAGTATGGATGCTTTAAATTGAATTATAAAATGGTATTAAAATTGGAAATATTGAATTGTTAATATTATTTGAAATGAAACACATATTATGTACTGTTTAAAATAATACTTTAGTTGTTGTTGGGTCATGTTAAAATTGTAATTATTTCTTTTATTATAATTAATAAGTCACGGGGACGTGACTATTAGTCAGGATGGACGAATTGTAATACTCTTGAGTAAAAGTATTTTCATAAACTGATATTATGTGACCATTTCCGGTACCGATGTAAATTAATTAAAATGATTTTTTAAAATTAATTAATATTGATATTATTTGTATTAAAATGTATACTATTTTATAAGTTATTAAGAATATTTAAACAAATTGTTTGTAATATAATGATTTTCTTGGACCGGAAACTGCTCTCCTATTGGTCAGATATTTTTAACCAATCAGGAACGACCGCCATTTTGGGTGGTCGAAGTAGAGGGGAAAATGGAGGGAGAGCAGAGTCCTTCTCAAGAGATTCATTCTGAATTGTGCTTTGGTTCAGTGAAGTGATCACAATAAAATTAGTGAGTGTACATCTGGTTGTTTTATTATAAACTAAACAAGGGAAAATGGAAGAAGTTAACATTATAATATTCTGTGAGTTTTAGGCGAAATGACAATGCATGTTGTACTAGTACTCATAAGTCATAACTCATAATCAACATGCTCACAAATCTAGGATCAAGTATGCTCTTATTTCATCACTGAGCATACTTCATCCCAGCAAATCACAAATGGATCGGTTAAACAGCAAGACAAAAACATTTTATATTTTACCACAGTTATGGCTGTGACTGATGGATAACCTACCGTGTAAGAGCGTGACTGACGGTTGCATGAAGCTGATTGACGAAAATCTGGATATTTTGATTTTTGCTTCATGCAACCATCAGTCAAGAATTTTGAGTGAGTGTTGTCACATCTAACAAAATTGGAAAAAATTAGAAATGAAAATTTTGGCTTTGACTGACATAAAACTGAAGAGATTCGAGTGACCGTCTAATACCATTTGTCAGTCCATCAGTCACCAATCACCATTAGTCAAACATAATTCATGATTGACTGTCGCTTGCATGCTTGTAGGTAATGGATGCCTATAAGAATGCCATCAACATGTTGAAGTATCCTCAATACTAATTTATAAAATGGCACCATAATTTGCTAAGACAGTAGTGTTCTAATTTCTATATAACTTTTATTTTAAATTCGTTTTGTTTCCTGAAATTCAAATATGCATATTATTGTTTTACTGACTAGGTTTATTTCTATAAATTGACCACCTTCCCTTAAGTTCTGTAAACTGTAAAGTAAGAACAATTATACAGGATTTAAGAGAATACTTAATGAGTATTAAACATACACAATATGTATAATGTAATATATACAAATAACATCATAAACCAGGAATAAAAAAAATATGTAATATTATTATCAGACAGTCTAAAGGTTTTTAATTTTGTGCTAAAAATAAATATATTCAGAAACTTGAAAATATAAATATAATATATTCAGAAACTAAATACTACCATCTACTGATAAAGCTGGTTTCTTAACTTCATTTTGTGTGTAAGTACCATCGAGGAAGTTGATTCCTATGCAGTTGAGAGACCAACGTCATTTGGCCGATTATGTCAATTCAATATTAATTGTGATCTGTCGGCTGAGTTTGACGTAATGCGACCAAACTACGTAGATCCCCCATTTGCATAGGAATCAACTTCCCCGAGTGTACATAAATTATAAAATAAACGGCTAAAACTTTTGGCATTCCTCAAGACACAATAATTCACGTCTATTATAATTTATAACATACATATTTTGGAATATGGATAGTCATAATTTAACTTTGTGCCCAATTGATGATTTCACTTATTTTGCAACTTAAAAATTATAGAACAAAATAATTATTTCACTTAATAAAATAGGCAAATACAACCGGTAAAAAACATGCTGAAAAAAAACATGAAATTCTACAATAATATAAAATTAAACGATTTACAGATACACAGATTTACACATTTGCTCCCTTATTTATAAAAATATTTGCTCCATGCTTACGCTAACCCATATTGTTATCTTTGTCTGATACATTAGAAAAGCCATGTTATATCTCTAGACAATGAGAGTTATTAAAGCCTAAAGTATTGTTACAATATTTTTATTAATAGAGGAATTCACTTACATATTTTGATGAAGATGAGCATTGATTTAATAATATAATAATATGTATAGACACTACAAAAAACAAAACTAAGGAAGAGTAATCGTGTCAAAAAATTTGTCTACGAGTCTACAAAATGTGACCCGATTAACATATTGTATTCGGGATATAATATAAAATGCCGTGAAATATAATATACTGTGTTCGAATCCCGCCGACGGAATAAAAGTTTTCAAAGGTTCCCGGGTCATGGATATGTATTAAATATAATATATAAGTAATAAAAATCTTAAATAAATATATTGTAAAGTATAAAAGTGTTAAATATATTTTCGTTGTCTGGTACCTGTAGGCTGTAACACAAGTCCTTCAGGTACTTAGCACGGGGCCAGACTGACGTGGTGTGAAGCGCCCATAGATATAAAAATATAGAAGTGACAATAATTATATATTAATGTCTATGGCTTTATTTCGTAGAGTGTTAGTGTTTCGTTGCTATTGCCATATTTTAGTGTGCAAAAAGGATCCAAATTCAAAACGGTTGAAGTGAAGGAGTTACACATTTCCTTAGTTTTTATTGTTCGTAGTATAGACAATACCATTAAAGGTTGTATGTTTAGTTTAATCCAGTTTTGAGTATTCCATTTTGACATTTGAATATATTATTCACACTAAGCTTAACGCGAAGACTACATTGGCTACATTTCGAAATTCCATTTTTAAAATACCCCATGTTATTGTTATAAAATGACGATTACTTTCAGTATCTTATATTAATATCCTTACTTAACTGTAATTTTCGCTTATAATATTTACAAGATATTAAAATTTTAGTTATTATTTACAAATACGATTGTATATTTAATTTAGTAGTCAATTTTTAACGAATTAATATATATTTATGAACAATATGAACGTAATATAATACAAAAACAATATAATATGGCAAGTTTATGGCCAAAAGGGAAAATATCATAAGACGTATAAAAATATAAATTTGACTGAAACTGGCCGATATAATTTCATATTAATCTAAACCTACATTAATTAGTCCGATTTTTTCGTATCTGAAGTATACATTTTTATGCTAAATGTATGAAGATACACAAAGAATAAAAGGGTTATCACTACACCAAGAACGGAATGTTTTAACATTAAAACATAATATTAGAAACATAAATAAATGCTTGATTCAAACATAGTTATTCAGATTCATCATTGTAATGATAGGAAATTATACAGATATTTTCAAATTGTT
The DNA here is from genome assembly GCA_937595015.1 of Polyommatus icarus. NCBI lineage: Eukaryota > Metazoa > Arthropoda > Insecta > Lepidoptera > Lycaenidae > Polyommatus > Polyommatus icarus. The sequence goes on along the minus strand of OW569329.1, from coordinate 5,210,648 downwards.
TCTTTTTGATATGATAAATCTTTTCACAATAAGTTTTCTTATGTGTGACCAATACATAATTTCACAGCCAAAGCGAAAACATTCCTTACTTTGCGGAGAAAAAAATATAGGTAACAAAATTATAATTTTACAAGATAAACAATATAAACATTCAATAGTTACATGTTTCGTTCTTTGGAAATAAAGTTTGCAAATTATTTACAATTCATCATCTCCGATGCATTCGAAAGCATTATTTTCTACGCAGTCTTTTCCGGACTTGAAGGCAACTGATGCAAACTTCTCAGTCAATTTCTGCACTGAGAATATCTCCCTGGAGCTTCCTGACGTGTATGAGTCCCCGTTCTGAAATAGAATAACAACACTTTTATAACACGAAATTCTTACATTCATGCCCAAAACTGATGACCCGAGCAAGGCGCTAACATAGATTAGAATTACCATTATCTAATACTTATGGCGCGTTTCGAGTAACTTACGGCTTAAGATGTGTTTCTACGGAGCATGCAACACAATGAAGAATATTTGCGACTCATTCTAATACTGCCTATGACCTAAATGTGGGTAGCGATCTGAGGTTAAAGCAATAAAACATACTCTTCTGACATTATTTCCACTGTATTTTAATTGTATATTGTGTTTTAATCATGAAAGACCATAGAGTACGGTCAATAGTGTATACTGGAGCTTAGGTTTGATAGAAAGATATAGAAGCTTTCATTAAGGGTGATGCTGATGGCACATATTTTATCCGCACCGCACGTGCCGTACACGCCGCACGCGCCGTACGCGACGCACGCGCCGCATCCCAGAATTCGTTGTATGAAATGACGTCACGAAATGCGGCGCTACGGTGCGGACAAATGTGCAATCAGCTTAAGACGCAATAGAAAGAGATAGCTTACATTGGAGCTGAGCGTGTCACTAGAGGATGAGGGCGTTATGAGCTGGCTGGAGCCGTCGCGGCGCAGGTACGTGAGGCTCGCTCGCTTCACCCGGGGCGACGACGGCCCCCAACCACTCTTCGCTCGCATCAACTCGTCCACGATAGACTGAAATAAGAAATTACCAACTTTAGGTCCAATTTCACCAAACCTGTTATAGTTAATGCTCGAATATCATTTTAACCCTTTCGTTTTTCATATGTAAGTTTTTCATGAAAGAGAAGACATGACAATGCAAGAAGAAAACTAATACATAATGTAAATTGGGTCGTCTCTTTGCGTTAACGATTAACCATTAACCACAGAAAGTGATATTAGTTTCGCCGCGTTATTTCTTGATATTTTCTATCTAGACATACAATTTGGCTTCATAAACTTCTGAGGCATCATTTAAAAAAATCGGTCAAAACACCTTTTGCAACTTATAATACCGCCATTGCGTGTCGTCGAATGCATCTGCAATTCAGAGTTAGACGACGTCAACGTGCAGCGGCAGCATTAGACAAAGGCAGTGCCTATATAGGTTTTGAGTACCCTGTAGCAGGGCTCGAAAAACGTTATATTTTTCGAAACGTTATCGCCTTAAGTACCTAAAGAACGTTATATTTCGTTTTCGTTCGGAACAGAACGCTATTAGGAACACTATTTGAGAACGTTATGATTTTTTCGTTTTTGATCCTTAAAACGTTTTTAAACCGTTTTTCCCGTTTCCTCGATGAAAAGTTAAATATATAACAAAATTAACTATTATTTTTCGGGCATTCGTTTGCGGCGAGCACGCCGAGGCAATTATAGACCAAGTGCGAGTCGGACTCACTCATAGAGGGTTCCGTACCGTTACAGAGCAAAATAAGGTCAATAATTGTGTTTTTTCTATGGGATTAATTTTATTAATTTTTTATTGGTTTTATTAATTAATAAAGAACTCATATAGTCAAGTACTCTATGACAAATTTCAAGAGCCTACCTATTATCGTTATTGATATCGAGCAAAAAAGCAAAAATCGGTAAAAACTGTGAAACTCGCGCCAGATTTTCGTGTTAATCGAAAGACCATACAAAACGCGTAAGACAAGTTAGTAACAATTAAAATTAAATGATAATTAAAATTAAGTAATATTTAAAATTAAATAATAATTAAAATTAGTAATAATTATAATAATTAAGTAACATTTAAAATTAAATATGGATTAAAATTAAATGATAATTAAAATAAAGTAATAATTAAAATTAAGTAATGATTAAAATTAAGTAATGATTAAAATTAAGTAATGATTACAATTAAGTAATGATTAAAATTAAGTAATAATTAAAAGCGAGACAGTACTTCAGTCCGGACCAACGCTTACAACTCTACAAGGCCTCATATGGAATATTGTTCTCATCTCTGGGCAGGGGCGCCAAAATACCAACTGCTCCCTCTGGATCGTATTCAACGAAGGGCCGCTCGAATTGTTGATTGCCATAGTGTTTCAAACAGCTTGGACCCCTTGGAATTACGCCGAGATGTAGGTTCGCTCTGCATCCTCTATCGGTTGTATCAGGGGGAGTGCTCTGAGGAATTGTTCGGAATCATACCACCTGCAACTTTTCGCCATCGTCCCACGCGAAAAACATACCATCCTCATCACCTTGATGAGTGGCAGTCTTCCACAGTGCGTTTTTCGCGTAACTTTCTGCCGCGCACTGTAAAACTCTGGAACGAACTGTCACCAGCAGTATTTCCGGAACTGTACGACCTGCAAACCTTCAAGAAAAGAGCGTATTCCTTCTTAAAAGGCCGGCAACGCACCTGCAGCTCTTCTGATGTTGCAAGTGTCCATGGACGACGGTAGTTGCTTACCATCAGGTGACCCGTTTGCTCGTTTGCCCCCTTATTTAATAAAAAAATAATAATAATTAAGTAATGATTAACAGTAAGTAATAATTAAAATTAAGTAAGGTCAATGTGTCGAAGTCAAAATAATATAACAATACTTTTCTAAAATTAAAGTTTAACATAATTTATTGACTTGAGATTTGCTTTTTAAAGTAACTTGTGTCATCGGAAATTATAGGCGATATATTTATTAGACCTATAATGATTAATGATCTAATACCTAATAATCTTAATAATTGCCGTATTTTTTTACTTACGTGGTTTTTTTTTAAAACTCGGCGTGTAGACGGACTTCCCTTATAGTTTGAGGTAAGTCCGTCTAGCAGCAGTATAGCCCTAACTTGTGAAGTAAAATGCATGGCAACGGTTTCTAGTAAAGCCGCAAAACGGCCATTCAAATATGTGTTTAAGGTGTCGGTAATAAGGTTCGCATTCCAGAGAAAATTAATTTTATATCATTTTAAGGCAAGTCCGGCATATCGTTAGTCTGAGTGGTTGCAAACATTTTCAATTCGCCGCTCAATTAAAATTTTAAGGGTTGTTGGTCCGGGAGGTAGGATTTTTAAGGAAATTACCTGCTCTAGGGTCTTTTTTCAAAGAACAATGGCCAAATCGTACCAGGTGGGTGGTGACGTCCCGATATGCCATTAGTAGCACAAATTCCCTAATATTTTAAGGCATCGAAAATCATTAGAAAGGTCACTATAAATAGCCACAAAAAAGATCAATATATTTTAGTTTCGTTATGTTCTGACAGCCGACGATCATTCGCATTCGTTCTATTTTTTGGGTAATACTCTACTTAAAATTGAAATAATTAGAAACGAGATCGCCGAATATACACTTGTAGGCTACACCGCAGTCGGTTAAAAGGTAGTTCTTAAGTATAACCTCAAAATAATCGTAAACGTTATTAATTATCATAAAAAATCGTGGTTATTTAGACATAATTCTCAAACGGAATTATGTTTAGAGCATAAGAACAACCAAATCTAACTATAGTTTATTTTGGGACATCAAAAATAAAAGTTGAGTCCAGGCTCCTATATAAATTTGGCCATGATTCTTTTGATTATTTCAAATATATTTTGGTATTTGGAATATTAAAAAAAACCAAACCCTTCTTTTTTTACTTTATTGTTTATAACTTTTGCAATTTTTATCAGCCCCTCTTGTATGCTCTTTTCGTGCAGTAAAATTTGGGTAATGCTATGATTTAGTAGTCCTAAGTTGAAATGCAAATTAACAATAAAGACATGTATCTGATTCGACAAGGTTGACACTATCTGATTCGAGGCAAGACCGGCATATGACGGCTTTTCCTTATTAAGACTAGACGGACTTCCCAATTATTGCAATTTTAGGTTAGACACATGTTGCAGGTGATAATAACGAAATTAAAGCGATATTAACGAATCGAACACCAATAATAAGTAAAAGCATCACTAAATTATTTATGTAATCCAAGAAACTCCAAAAACTCCTTTGTATTTCCACTTTTTTTATTTTTTTGGCAGAGACTTACACTCTGACTGCGAGTACAAAACGGGAAAAAAATTTGAGATCATTTTTTTCGTAACAGGTAGTTAGTAGCGACACATCTGTTTCTTAGGTCAAACAAACTTTGCAATATTGTTTTACCCACTGAGCCAGTAAGTCCGTCTAGCGGCACAAGTTATTGCCGCTAGACGGACTTACCTCCCAGACGGACTTCGACACATTGACCTGATTAAAATTAAGTAATGGTTAAAATAAAATTTAGTAATGATTAAAATTAAGTAATAATTAAAATTAAGTAATGATTAAAATTAAATAATGATTAAAATTAAGTAATAATTAAAACTAACTAATGATTCAAATTAAGTAATGATTAAAATTAAGTAATTATTAAAATTTAGTAATGGTTAAAATTAAGTAATGATTAAAATTAAGCAATGATTAAAATTAGGTAATGATTAAAATTAATTTTAATCGAAATTGATTAATCGAACAATCGATTGTTTTTTTTTTCGATTGTCGATATTTTTTTTTAATCGATTGTAAGGGTTTCGATTAATTGCTGAATAAATGTATACTTACTTACTTACTTAATTAAAAATGGTTTTTAAAAAAATGCACAACGTTAATAATCAAGTTTTCACTTCTGCCGGCACTCCCGGAGTGCAACCCGTCTTTTTTTTATTATAATATAACTACATACTACATATCTCGACAAAATATCATGTTGTTTTGCCATATAAAGTGTTTCTACTTCAACACGAATTAAATAAAAAAACTTATTTTTATAAAAAAAAAGCTCTGGGAAATTTTAATCGAAATAGAGTGAAAAACATAAAAAAACCATTTAAAATTAAAATAATATAAATATTTGAGGGGGACTCCCATACACAAAAAACATTTTTTGGCCTATTTTTGCTCTGTACCTAATGGTACGGAACTCGGAACCCTTCGTGCACGAGTTCTGCTTACACTTTGCCAATTTTTTGTATATTAATAATTACTTGCCTAAAAACAAAATACGTACGTTTTTGTTCCCAAAAACGTTATTGCAGTGAACCGTTCCGAACGAATCAAAACCGTTATTAAAAATAACGTTTTCGAGCCCTGATCCAAACATCCAAATATTTCGGTTTTCAAAACGTTCTCAAATCGTTCTCAAATACGTTTTTGTTCCCAAAAACGTTATTGCAGTGAACCGTTCCGAACGAATCAAAACCGTTATTAAAAATAAGGTTTTCGAGCCCTGCCCTGTAGTTTTAAAAAAAGAACTCACCTGCAAGCACACACTGATGAAAACTGCATGTTCCGTCCTTAATGTGACCCAAACAAGGTTGTCCTTATTAATTAAATACTCAAACGACAGTTCAAAGTTCTTGTTGGGCTCTTCCAGCAAAGAGTTGTGGCCATTGGTCTGTTGATGATCAAACTGTAACAAATATTCTTTGATCAATGTATACATATAATTGTTGTCATATTTGATAATTTATATTTAAATTTCTAATACGAATATTATTAAAATATTACCTAAATGTCAGTTTATTTAATAATTTAAGTTAACTATATTATTTTATATGAAACTAGATGACGCCCGCAACTTCTTGCGCCAAAGTTTGTTTATGGCACGGAAAGCGTACATTTTCCAGGATAAAACTGTTCTAAGTATGTCCTTTCTTGAGACTCAAAGTATTTTCATACCGAATTCCATCAAAACTTGTTTCGGCGGTTTCTAAAACATGCAAAAGATTGTCTGCCTATCTATTACCACTTCGGCCCTCGTGCCTAAATCCCTGTACAAAGGATCTTGTAAAAATATATTGCAGGCAACCTCTTGTCAGAAATACTTATAAAGATCATGTTTTCATCTCAACTTATCACAATGAATATCACATATTTCGTAACATTTCACTTATCGAAACAACTACGATAATTAACAACTGTTACAGTGTCGTTATCGAAATATTACGTGTTCCAAACAGATGAGATGAGTCTTGTGATTCATTGGGTTTGGTATTGCGCATAGAACATTTGATATTCGAGAAATGTAACTACTATTTAACAATATTTTAACAAACAAAATTCATGTATTCATCCTCATTCCTCACTATGAGGATAATGAGTATTGAATAACATTTTGTTGTTTTTGTTACTCTTTAACCATAATCCTTAAAATGGAATGAGAAAAAAAAAGGTTTTGGAACAGGAAAGGACAGTAAAAACTGCTACCTAGCTAGCTAGTATTATAAACATAGTATTATGTGTCTAGTCCCATAAAGAGAAATAGAGAAATAGGTTTACTACATTGGACAATTTATTCTAAAATGATAATGCCCGCAACTCCGTTGCGCTGAAATTTGGTTATCGTGCGGGAACCGTATTTTTTCCAGAAAGAAAACTATAATATGTTATTTTCCGGGACTCAAGTATTAGCATACCCATAACCCATCACAATTGGTTTAGCGATTTATACTGCCTTCACATTGTGTCGCGTAGTAGTGCGGCAGCCGCGCGGCAGCAGCGCGACTCTCTTTTGGATAGAAGTCGCGCGGCTGCAGCGCTGTGTGTGCGTACCTTAAGTGTGAAGAGGTAGCAGAGAGACAAAATACACATAATATTTGCATTTATAATATTAGTATGCATCAAATGTGCAAATAAAGTTCGATGATGCACAAATGATGTCATATCTTACTTACATTATGTATAGTAGTGATTCGCCAGCACCTCATTCTTGTTATTTTATATTTACGCTCGTGATCAGGGTGCGCCGTGCATGTCACAGTCAGGTCCTTAGCTGTGAGGTGCACCCGCACTTTTGCTGTGGTAGCGGTCGGGTCACACACGTTACTGGCATCCGTGATTGCGTCCCCCGTGGGTATACTGCCGTAATGACGTAGTGTCCGCGCCAATTCTATATACTGAAATGTAAAATGTTTAGTTAGCCATGTAAAAATAAATAAGGTCACCACGTCAAGTATCCTCAAGAATTTATGCCATAAACGTCAGCCACTTAAGAATGCATTATAAGAAAGTAATTGCTTCCAATGACAAAAAAACACAGTGGCCCTTGTTTTGTTCTGACTAGTATAATATCTATTATCTACACAGATGGTGCACTGCAACAGCTGACTGTAAAAAACGTAGATTTATACACCATTGAATATCTCACCTCTCTCTTTTGTTTTTTAGATTCATAGCCAGCTAAGATCTCTTTTGTTTCAGTATCAGCTACAATCCACCCTAAGTCCAATTCTTCTATGATTTGGAGATAAAGTAAATCAATTGATACTCTATCTATCATTAAATCAACATCATAACATGGATCCCAGTAACTGAAACAGTACAATATGAGCTGCAGTTTCGTTTTAAAATGAAGACAAAAAAATTCAAGACCGTAAAAGTCCCTCTACTTTACAAACATTTACAATAACTTAGTTTTCCGCATGAAATGTAAAATACCTAGATGACGCCTGTAACACAGTTGCACCAAAATTACTTTATCGCACAGAAACCATACATTTTTCTGGGATAAAAAGTATCATAATATGTATTAAGTTCTTTCCCGGGATTTTTACCTATAGTTCGTAGAGGAGCCGACTCACGCTTGACCGATTTCTTCTGAATTTTTTTATTAATCTACATATATTATAAACACACAACCTGAGTGTCAACTTTCATTACGTTAGGAAAATTGGAAGTGGTAAGTATCTTAAGTTCGTAGATGAACCGACTCACGCTTGACCAATTTCTCAAATTTTTTAAATCTACTTATAGTTATAACACACGACCTGCGTGTCAAATTTCATAACGCTAGGACAATCGGGATTAAAAGTATCTTCATACCAAATTTCAGCAAAATCGGATCAGCACATTGCTTGGGCTCCAAGAGCTAACAGACAGACACACTTTCTCATATATAATGTTAGTAAGGAAGTATCAAGTAAGGATTCAAAAACAAAAAGATATAAACTGTCAACAATACCTTTTTCTTAAAACTATCTTATCATCTGGTCTCACGTATTTGAGAGATATATGTGGAGATTCATAATCCTCCAACTTTTTAAAGCAAGGCTGGCCGTCCTTTGCACAGCTCCAATTGAACAGAAACAGTGAAAAATATTTTACTAGATCTTTTGATAAATTTACATAATTACAAGCGATATCCAGCACTGTGCTCGAGGAGTCAGTGGATGAAACTGACAATGGTATTCTGTAGCCGTTCATTAAGAATATTTCAATGTCCACAACATGCATCTTCACAGAATGTGTCTCTTGTTGAGCAGAGAGAAGGAATGTATTTAGGATACCCGAGTTTGCCAACACGGGACTTTGTCCAACTGAAATTAATGCAGGTTTTAACTTATTGATCATGTTATTATATTGCTATTCACTTTAGATTATGTGCAATACTTACCTAGTTGAATGTATTTCTCTAACAAAACTCTTCTCTCTTCTAATTGAGAATTGGTAAGAAATAATTTCTTTGGAGGAAATTGAGGTAACTTGATATGTCCATATTGTACCTGCAGTTGTTCGTGAAGGCTAAGCAGCTGCTTATATCTCGTCGTGCAGTGAAAAAATCCATCAATGTGTATATTGTATCCCTGTAAAATATAAAGGATCTTCTTCATAAGGTGTGCGTGACAGTATATTTAAAACATATAAATACAAGAATTCATTGACAAGAGAATCTATTTATTACATGATAGCACTAAGATAAAGAAAATTTGTTATGCTTCTCACCGTATAATTAATTCCATTGTCGTCGCGAAATTGTTGTAAGTCAGGAATTGAAAAGTGCATGTTTATGTCTTAACTGACTAGGAATGAACATTACTCTCCGAATTCACCCAATATTTAATATATTTTCGAGCTATGGCTTCAGTTTCAACATCAGGAAAACAAAAAATATCGCCCACAAATCACAATCCGTTTTGACGTAGGACTTTTGACATCACAGTTCACAGATTATAAAAGTATATATTTGACATTTATGACTTTGTGACGTTATAAAAAATTTGCCAGATTCAATGGGATGCTTTCTTTTTATCATCTCCACCAGACGGCGCGACGGTAGACACTCACTAATTTTCTATTGGTTCCCCACCGATTTGAAATTATCTGCAGGTTGGCATTACTGACTACATGTTGGTCGTGTTTCTAAAAAATATCAGTGTACTGTCAAGTGTAATATCAATCAAAATATCATACTCCTAAGCGATCATTGGCTTAAGCAACTACGCCAGTATACTGGTAACAGATTAGGAACACGCTTGCACTTGTCAAACTGAAAACATGGTAACTGAAAGAGTTTTCTACTTCTACTTTTTATTGTCGGTGTGGTTTTTATTATTTTTCCCCAAATTGTGTTATTTGGGTTTTTGATGTTCATTATTGGTAAAATATTAGCCACTAAATATCTGTTATCTTGCACAAGTGCAGGTAAGATGTTGTCAAAACCAAAATGTATTATTCCTGTGACATTTGGTGTGAACAACGGTAAATAGGGCTATTTCTTCCGCGAGTTTTAAGTAAAACATCGTTATTATAACTTTATTATCCTATTCATTGGAATATTATTGTGTCTTTTTCAAATTGAAATGTATCAAGTTTTACATGCTTTTGCCCAGTTATGTAGCAATTATTGATGGTATTCCCTGGTATTACCGATAGTTGTCTACCCATACGCCATCTAGTTACTAAAATGGAAGCTGTTTGACAATCAAATTAAAAAACTAAGAAAATTCCTCATTATACTTGTCAGGCGCAGAATGACGTTCCAGTACTTCTAGTGCAGTTCATAGTAGTCAGTACCATATATTCAAAGCAACAAATCCGTCCACTGCGTACCTACGCTCCGATTCCGATCCAGTGGTCCGCACCTTTATACATACACACTTTGTTTTCTTACACCCTATATACGACAGCTGAAATCTATCGCACGGGCTCAGGCCAGCTGCATACCACCTCACTTGATCAGAGGATTTTTCCTTGGTGGCCGTACCACTCATAATCCCATACCTTCCTTCTCCTCCTAAAATCTCCTTAACAGCTATTGCTTGCAGACTAAAATGTTGCAAACTAGTATAGGGACCTAAAAATGTGAAATTAATTAAACATTTTTCATTTACTACATTTCCATACAGTTCACATAAATTATTAAAGTATAGTTAATATAACCTCATGTATTACTATGTATTACAATAAAACATAGACATAAATATTACTAGCGTAAGGACCGGGTCAACCGCGCGTTGCAATGATGCCGATTCGTCGGTGTCAAAACACTTCGTTTGACACCGACGTGACTTAGTCGTCTGTGGTCCGCAGAACAAATCGGGTGTGTCATCGTATGTGTATACATTGCCATAAAAATGCCTAGTTGTGTGGTAAAAGGCTGCAAAAATTACGTCAAAAAAGTTAAAAAAGCACATGGAATATCACACAACACAAACTGTTTGTCTAAGTAAAGAAATAATTAATTTATAATTTTACCACCGATGTCCGCCATGGCTACTGTTTTACCGAGTAATGGCGCAACGTCGGTAAAACAGCATTCACACGCGGCCGCTTCATAGCCTGTGTGACTTTGCATGGACGTCATTTTGCATGAATATTATTTTTCTTAGAAAATAGATTTATTTTAAGATTTGCCGTTAGGTATGTGCCATAATCTATGGTATGTGCTTTATAATAGATGTATGGATGAAATGAGGCCACCAGATTTTTTTTTTCCATAAAACCCCTTAGTTTGTAGCCAAAGTGGCTTATGGCTGGTTTACACGTATAAAGTTGCTAAAATACATTTTTACTTAATTTTAAGTTACAAATTTTATTTATTGGAATATTAAACAAATTTATATTAAACAAATTTCATTTATTGGAATATCAATTTGTAACTAAACATAACCCTCCCTTTACAGTTGAGTAAGAATGAATAAATGCATTTATTTATTTACTTATTTTTGTATGTTAATCAAAAACCCTACGCCTAAATTAATATACTTAGATTAATAATTGTCAATATTTAATAATATAAAAGTGTGTTTATTGTACGTTCATACAAGGTTACATTGTACGCCTGCATATTGTGTCGCACACTCGCACTACGTAGTTCAATCGATTTTTCATAGATGACTCTCTATTTCCTTGTATGAAAAACCTATTAGCAGAATGTTCTAGTAGGCATAATATCCTTACATATAAATCGATGCAATAAAACAATATAGGTACACATTTCAACATTTTCCAAATTAACTGCATACATTATAATATTTTCTATGAAATAATAATCTATCTTTTTCATATTAAATAGTAATAAGTTGTAAATTAATGTACAAATATGCAAATAATACTACGACATGTACTTTGTATTAAAACATGGTATGACATAGTTATGTTTTGCTTCAATTTATCAATTTGCGGTTACATTTACATTTTGCAATGGCTTACCTTTCGTTTTTCAATAATTAATCCACATATTTTACAATTTTTGGATGAGTTGCTACAAATAATTTTCACAAAATGAAAATCGAACTTTGAGTTTTAAACTCCTTCTTCGTCTTTTTTCTCATGTAGTTTATATTCTTTATGGTCTTTTTTATCAGCCAATCACAGTCGACCTTGCACAAATCAAGCACAGATTAGGTGATTGGGTACAGTTGCTACGTTTAAATTTGGAACCCAATTTTTTTTTGCTCGGAACTTGCGTCCACCTGCTCAAATCTGTGGTCATTGTTTTGACTGTTACGTAGTATACAGTTTACATCGTAGATAGAGGAAAAGTCTTTGGTTTTGACGTCGTTTTGACTATTGAAAATGCAAAATTTATGAAAATTTATTTACATTTGGTGTTGGTTTTGTGGATTATTTTGGTTTAACAATATTTTTCCACATTTTGTTGCATGAAAACAGCTGCAGAGATTTGTAAAAAAGTTACGAGGAATAAAATAACATTATGTCTGAGAGTGAAAACAACTCTTTACCTGCTATAACCATTCAATATAACTGGAACGAAGTCTTAAAGTGAGTATCATAACAATTCTATTGATATAAACTACTACAACTTAATCAAAAACTTAATAGTTTTATCGATACCTACCGGCTTCTTTTCTAGACATCCTAACAAGAAGATTTGGATTTCCACTAAGTACTTGAATAAACCAAGTTTTCACGATTCTATTACGACGACAGTCAATGAAAGCGATGGAAAACTAAAGGTGAATGTTTCTGAAGAGTTAAACTTTATATCCATTTCAAATTTAAGCATAGTCTTAAAGGATGTAAAATCTGGATTAAAAATAGCATTTGTTGCACCAAACAAAGTTCATGACATTCATGCTAAAGCAATATTATCTGTTTCAATGACTGAAAATGCTCTTGCTGTGTCCTCCTGTGAGCAAGACAGGCTAGTGATTTGGGATACTAGGACAAGTATGTATTATTTTAAATTATTGTGTGTTCATTGTTCAATATACATTCCCTCTTTCTCATATTTACATAAGAAGAAAAAACATATAATGGCTTATTGTATGGCCAAAGCTATTAATTTATTGGCTTACACAATATGATGTGGTTGTGGAGCTTAGCGGTGCCAAATGGGCATTGTCCAAAAAAAAATCACATGTACTTTTTATATTTTTTTTTCATTAAAATAAGGTATTTTAAGAATATAAATTAAATAATTTTGAAATTCATTGGCTAGTTTTTTCTCAATAAATTTTTAAAGTTTTGCTCTGACGTCATCATCGGCGGCCAATTGACCAGTATGTAATGAGCAAAATTAAAAAAAAATGGACAATCCCCATTGACCAATCACCATGCTCTAAATCTTCCCTCTGCTTCACTGTCATTCCGCTGGAATAGCACGATTGGTCAATTTGGGCACCACTAAGCTCCACTCTGCTTCAGTGGAAACGCACCCTAATAGTTAACTTAATGGTCAACTAAGCTTAATCTAAAGACAAGCTGTTAGAGTGAAAAAAAATTAAAAAGAATTTGCATTACAAGAAGTAATGAAAATAACTGTTTTACAGATGAAGAAGTTTTAGATTTAGTTGGCCATGGAGGTCCTGCATACAAATGCCGATTCTTTCCATCGGGAACTGTGGTGATATCCGCTGGGGCTGATGGATCCTGTCGGATATGGTGTGCTGAGACTGGAATAAACCCAGTCACCCTCAAAGGTCATACAATGTCTGTAGCTGATATTTGTATGATTGGGAGAGGAAGAAATGTCATCACTGTTAGCAAGTAATGTTAGAACTTAAATATTTTATGACATTGTTTTCTGCTTTAAAATATTATACCTTTGGTAAAAAGGGGACAAATTTTTTCAGAGTCATAACCTCCAAAAAAGCTTATGATGTAGTAAAATGTGTATTATTGAATGTTTCAGAGATGGAACAGCAAAACTCTGGGATGTAGGCCAAGCCCTTTGCATAGCTGATGTTATTGAGGGACAGGGAGCCATCAATTGCTGTACCATTACCACAACAACTGAAGAAGTACTAGTAGAAAATCCAAGAGAGGTAATGAGTTTATCTAAAAAAAATGTGTACAAAATTTTACCATGGTCATTTTTACTTTTTGATAAGAGGATGTTGGCTTTAACATTGTCTAGTAAAATTCTCCATTTTTTGGTAAACATAAAATAAAAATAAATAAATAAAAATCATTTTATTTCTGAATAAATTTGAATCAAATGTTTTCAGAACGTTGAGCTACATGTTGCCTACCACCGGTTCGGGAACTAACCCGGCGAGAAGAACCGGCGTAAGAAACTCGCACGGGGCCACTTTTTACTAAAAAAGTGGAAAATTAGTCTTTTAAAAAAATAAAATTTACAATGTAAATAACTTATACATACATAAATAAATTCTGTGTTTGTAAAGCCGTGTTTCCACCTGCAAGACAACTGTGGCGAGAAGTGTCTGACAGCCTGTCTGACAGCAGCTTGCAAGTGTAAACCCCATAGCAAGTACTGTCGCGACAATTTGTCAAGCGCCCTGCGAGTTGTTGCGTCAGCATGTCTAAACATGTCTGCGAGGACTCGCAACAGATCTCGCTGCGGGTCACCACAGATATACGGTCTAGTTTCGTGTAGCATTTATCCGCGAGCTTCACGTACGACATTTATTGCAGCAATAAATTGCAGGAATTAGTATGAAATGTAAACAATATTGCAAGAAACTCACGCAAGACTTCCGCGAGTTTGCTTGCAGGTCGAAACACGGCCTTAGGAATGCACACTGATGATTGCAAAACTTTACTTTTCAGTTCAACACTGGTAATAAATTGTTAGTGATTGGATGTGAAAATGGTTGTGTAGTTGGTGTTCACATTGGCAAGAGGCAGGAGTTATTTAGAAGGCAACTTGAGGCAGCCTGCAATGCAAGCATAGTCATGGGTGATGTAATTATTGTTGGCTGCAGTGATGGAAAGGTAAGTTCTAATATTATTTACAACTAGATTTTATCTTCATGCTAAATCACCTTAAGTAACCAAACTTTATAAAAAAGTTTCTATATCATTATTATTTTTAGCAAACAAAAAAGCGTACATGCAGATAACGCGCTCGTCTGACCGCGCCCTAGTAAATTTTTGGATAAGCTCATATTTATGCATAAAGTTAACTGGTATCTAAAATGTCTGTCAATTTCAGATTGTATACTTAAGCCCAGAAGATGGTTCCGTTGTGATGGAAATACATGAATCAATGAATCCAGTTCTGAGTATGGCAGTGCTTTCAAAGGATTTATATGCTGTTGGTAGACAAGACGGCAATGTCATAATAATATCAATGCAGAAAGCCCATAGTCATGTGCGAGTACAGCTTACTGGATCAGACTGTGACGGTATAAGAGATATCGCCTTCAATGGCAAATGGGTTCTAACAGGCAGTCGAGACTCATGTGTGAGGAAGTATGACTTTAATCAGATCTGCATACATTTTAAGCGCTAACCAGTAAATGTGAGACCAAGAAGCAAGTTTCAGTGAAATCCAAGTTTTATAGAAATAAAAGAAAGAAAAGTATGTAATGCAATTTAATAAAGGACACTCTAACATCTAAGGTACTACAAAAAATGTTTCGAATTTTTTCGACTCTGTATAATATTTTTATTACAGTAACATTTGTACGGCATAACCTGCAAAAATATTAGTGACTAGAATATAAACATCACTATGAAAAGATTTTTTTCTTATACTTACATACCTTTAAATTAAAATTTTTGCACTTAAGTATAACAATTCTTTTATGTAAATCTTTGCTTTGTTGTATCCAAGATTTGGAATCAAAATTAAGTTTACTTCGTAATTTATAACATTTCACTCCACCACATTCTAAAAATGAAAATGTTAGCATGTATTTAGCATTCAACAGATTTTTTCTGTTTATATCATCTGATAGTAACCAAATTGATACCGTTTTCGAGTAATCTTTCTACATCAGCAGTGATATTTCGAATCCAATATAACCAAGTTTCTAAATTAACCACTATGGTATCTAAACTGGTCCATTCCTGATTTCTCATTTCCTCCGTTGTATTAGAACCTAGACAAACAATTCCTTAAAACTTGGCACCATGTACCAATAAAATAAAATTTAATTGTTACCTGTTTCAAAAATTGTCTTTTCTACAATTATTCTAGACGTTTCTATCTCTGTTTGAGTACCTAAGGATGTATAAATATTTATCACATTTTTATTTTAAATATTCAAATAATAACAAAATATATTATGTCTGTCCATAATAAACTTACGTTTATTTAACAGGTCGGTTGAATGCTGTGTTTTTTTGCTTCTTGCTATCACTTTGGTATCCTGGTTACAAACATTTGTAACTATATTAATGTTAGGTAATTTTTCTATGGTAAATAATTTTATTATTTCATTAGACGTCTGTAGAGCTATGGTTTTGTCTGGAAATAAGAGAGATGATTTAAGTCTTCTTTCTTCATCTGTGACGCTGCTGTTGTTTGTTGATGATACATTATCTGCCTTTGATTTTCTTGCTCTAATAATTGTAGATGCTTCTTCTAATATTATATTTTTTTTATTCCTATTTGACTCATCTTTTGTTACATCAACATTTTCCAGAATTTGTTTAGCGTTTACATCATCTTTATTGTTTAAAATGCTTGGGATGCTTACATTATTCTCTGTTACGACTTCGTTATAGCCACTCAATAGATGGTTTAGTATTTCAACGCTGTCTCTAACTGATTGAGAAAGTATTTCTTCTTCCCTTTCTAGTAATTCTCCCAACGACAAAACTGACTTACTAACTTTTAGTAGTGATTTTGTGTTATGAAATGAGGTACTTTCTGGCCAAGATTCATCAGCTTCACCTAAAATTATATAACTCAAAGTTTAATTATTTAGATCGTTATTTAATTAATTTTGTATCTGCTTTATAAAATTATGGAAGGAACATACTTAGGAGAAAAGGAGTTGGATTTGATACATAAATTGTTTTTGGAGTCTTATCGTTATGAATGGTAACACTTCTGGTAAAACTTTCAGAATTTAAATGGCTGAAAATATAAATAATGCATTACATTAGGCAGTGACTAAAGGTTTTATATTTATTCAGAACTGTTGAGTTTTTTATTACCTTTCCATTGTTTTAGTTAGTTCCATGCTATTATCTGCAACATTAATTTTCAATAAACCAAGCGATGTCTTTGAAAAAAAAAATATATTTCAAAGATTGGTTTAAACATTACCGATATCATTATTGTTAAATTTTACTTTCTTATTTCCATCATCTAGGGTTTCCAAAGACATATTATCTTCCTCACTGTGGTTAACAGTATTATCTAAATTCATTTGAGATTTAGATACTAAGTCAAGTGTACTCCGAATCACTAACGAATCTTTAGTACGTTTAAACTTTTCAAACGCAAATTCTACATCACTATCATCACTGCTATTTGGACTATCATCATTTAATTTGTCCTCATGTTTGTTTTGTAAATCATTAATTTTATCTACATACTGTGTATATGCTTCTTCTATTATCTGAATTAAAATAACATTGATGTAGTCTTTTAGGTCTTCTAAATCAATGTCCTTGAGGTCCATGCTTTTTTCATTATCATCTTTTTTATTGTTAACATCGTTCACATTGATCATAACATCCATTGCATTGAAAATTGTGTCTTTAATCCACTCTTGTTCTTCAGATCTATCATCTCCTTTTGAAGCATCATCACCGTCAATGTACTGTTCTGGGAACTTAGAGCTTGTGTCGTTTAATGAATCTTCAAATTCTTCATCGTTGTGGTAAACAGATTCGTTGTCATATTTTTCTCCATGATCACCACTATAGTTTCCTTCATAATTGCTCTCAAATATAACCTGGAATATTTTTTGTAAATATTCTTTTGTCATTTATATTTTACTACTAATTATTAGTTTCATCGTGATAAGCCTGTACAATTTTTCCAATACTATTTTAGATAACTTACCGAAGCTTTATAAAACACTTCGTCCAGTAGATCCAAAACTGGTCCTTCCTCTTCTTCAATATCTAAAACAATTATTTTGGTTGTTATATTTTTTAAAATGGGATGTCCAACTTCATATACTAATATAAAATATTGCATTCAATACCTTTTAAATCTTCTAGGAAAAGTTTATGTGAGGATTCCTCTAGTATCCCGTCGATCCATACTGTAATCTAAGAAGGAAATTAGATTATTAGAACAGTATTCATATCATTTGTCCGAATATTTATCATTTAAAGTGGACTTATGACTTTTAATGTAGGTTTGTGCTACTATGCTTACTTTTCTTACAACATCATTCTGGGTTTCGTTTTCTTGTTCTGAAATGCTTTTATGTTCTGAATTGTGCAGTATGCTTGATACATCCTTATTGACAATATGAGCTATTTTGACTAAGCTAAAAATTATACAATTACAATAGTAATTAATAGAATAATTATATGGTGTTTTCAAAATATTTAAAAATGACTTACTCGGGACTTAATTCAATCTGCATTGGTTTTTCAAGGATTTCTATAATTTTATATCCGAAGACGCCACATAATAATTTCAGCTTTTCTCTCCTTTTCTTGTTTTCATGAACATTTTTTTCTTTATTTTTTCTAAAAATAATCAAAATTAAGTACTACATATTTATGTTCTAGGATTTAAAGATATAAATTTGGCTAAAAAATACCTGCGCTTAGTTTTAGGTCTTTTAAAAAAGTTTACTGCATCTCCCACTGGTGTCTTTGGATTCTCGTCGTTAATGATTTTTCTTAATCTATCGATCTGATGACAAAAATATACGTTAGTACTATAAATGAAAAAAAAATTGTTTTATTTCTGAATATACAATGTGTCCCGACACCAGTGTCCGATCCTTTAAAGTTTAACGTCATGATCTATGGCATATTTTATCGACAAATTGGCTCTAAATTATTTTCTCTCTCTCACGGTTTAAAAATGGCAGCCATTTTAATTTTCTCGGGCTTTCACACTAATCTCACTAGTACTTCTCATGTAAATATCCTATGAAGATAAAAAAAATCTCATTTGATAGCTGAATTTGTGGACTAAGCTTACATAGTCAATATGTTATTCGTGAAATTAAACATAGAAAAACTCAAGTTTAAGAAAAAAAATGTGTATTTTTTTATTAATGACTTTTTGTGAAAAAATCTAGCAGATTAAACTGGTTCTTTTTTATTTTTAAAAGATAGAAAAGGTTTTCATCTTCTAAAATTCTTTTACTTCAATGCTCTAAGTTAGATAGCTTAGAAGTTAGAAGGATTTTCTTATGATGAGGTGGTCAGATTAGTATGAAGCCAGAGAAAAATATTTTTTTTCAAAAGTTGGAGAAGCTTATATTAGTGACAAATTGGCTATCAAATTATTTTTTTCTCCAACTTTTGAAAAAAAAAATTTTCTTTGCCTTCATACTCGTTATAAACTATCTGACTTAGAGCATTGAAGTAAAAGAATTTTAGAAGATGAAAACTTCCTCTATCTTTTAAAAATAAAAAAGAACCAGTTTAATATGCTAGATTTTTCACAAATAGCCATTAATAAAAATACATTTTTTTTTCTTAATCTTGGGTTTTTCTATGTTTGATTCCACGAAATTTATAACATATTGCCTGTGTAAAGGTAGTCCACAAATTTAGCTATCAAATGAGACCTTTTTTATCTTCATAGGATATTTACAAGAGCAGTTCTGGTCTAATTAGTGTGAAAGCTCGAGAAAAACTAAAATGGCTGCCATTTTACAAACTTGAGAGAGAAAAAAAATTTGAGGGCAAATTTGTCGATAAAATATGCTATAGATCATAACATTAAAGAATCGGACACCGGTGTCGGGACACATTGTATATTTTACTCAAATACTTTCAGAAAGTCGTTGCTACTGGTGCCTACTGCCTACTACCGGTTTGGGAACTAACCCGGGTGAGTCGCAAGAAGAACCGGCGTAAGAAACTCGCACTAGTTTAGTAAGCACATTTTTGTCAAAACAGTACTATCGCTGTTCACGCCCGATAGCTAGTTTGCTTTTTTTTAACTATCAGGCGTTTGATTATTTAAGATATTTTTACGGGTATAATAGTTATTGTAGAATTGACGGTAGAAAATGTTTTGTCACTTTTTTAACTGCAATTTTCGCTTCAACACAAGTTAAATATTGTAATAATTCAGATTATATCTTCTAAATTCATTTTTTCGAGTTTCTTTTGGAAATTCCATATCGTTCCCTACGAGACGAAACAATCGCTGAGTACGCAAATTACAGTACCTACTTAGTATTAACTTGTTTCTTATTGTTTGCAATCGCGCCTCTATTCTGAATTCTTAAATTCTGTATGGACGCATTTGCTATTTGTTGCAGTTGAATCGCAGCGTCTTCGTTGCGCACGCTGCCTAGGTATATAATATAGAAAAGCTGGTAACGTACCATATGAATCGGAAGATTTTTGTTTCTAGTCTTATATGTTTCCAAACAATGGCGCTTCGATGGGTAAGCTAATTCGATAACTCGTAATGGACAAGTTTCCTTGTGACTCCGGCGCACTATCCTTGGTTTTCTGATTGGAGTTTTCTTTTCACTAGAACTAGCCACTGGACATAAGCTATCATAGCAGGGCCAGTAGCTCTACCATGAGTTTAAAGCTATAGTTTTTATCGATACTCGATATCGACTACGTAAATTTTTAGTATGGCAAATTTTACAGCGCCTCTAGCGGTCACTTGCGGAACTAAAATCGCCATACTAAAAATTTGCGTACGGTAGTCGGTATCGAGTATCGATAATATAGCTCTAAACACATGGTAGAGCTAAGGTTATTTATTCCTAGATGACGCCCGCAAGTCTGTTTCTCGCCCGGGAACCGTACATAATTCCGGGATAAAAGTACAAAGGGATAGACTAACTTTATTAGGTACCTAGTTACTAGATGACGCCCGCAACTTCGTTGCGCCAAAACTCGCTTATCGCGCGGGAACCGTACATTTTTCCGGGGCAAAAAGTATCATATTATGTCCTTTTGCGGGACTCAAAGTATCTCCATACCAAACAGAACAATCGGATCAGCGGTTTGGACGTTAAGGGCCGCGATACACCGGAATGGCAGCGACGAAGCGAGCACTTTCAGTGTCATAGGATTTTGAACTTTATCTTCATTATTGTAATAGGTACATAGTATATCGCTTGAGAAATCGCCGCCGCCAGCGTCCACGAGCGGCCACAAGCGTCCACGGGCGGCCGTAGACTTCTCAAGCGATACTATGTATTACAATAATGAAGATAAAGTTTAAAATCCTATGCCACTGAAAGTGCTCGCCTCGCCGATGCCATTCCGGTGTAGCGCGGCCCTAAGAGGCAACGGACAGAAAGTCACACTTTCGCATATTTTATAATATTAGCTAGTATGAATATCAGCTGTAAAGATTAAAGTTTACCCTGTGTTAAAATATCAAGCACTTTCTTTCATAGATACGAGGAACAAGAGGAAGAACAATATTTAATTCAGGGTTAACTTTTCCTAACTGGTGCCAATGTTAATACCTAAGTACCTTTTGTCATAATTTGTTGCTTGATGCTTGTTCTTGTGAGGCATTATATCGATAACATGGTATTCCTTGGTCTCTGGACATGATCTTGATTTTATTTTACGTAATTTCTCCCCAAGTAGTATGTGTTTACTTATGTTATTCTCGTACGGTCCTGAGACAAAAAATTTGGTTTAGAGATCTTTGCAATAAATTCATCGGTAAGCACTCCTGAAAGTATTGTTATAGAAAATGTTAATAGATGGCGTTGATATACATTCCCAAACACGGAGCTAATCCGTGTCCCAAATTTTTCCATTTTATAAAGACTTTTACCGAGACGTGATAATATATAGTGTTTCATCGAATAGTTCCTTTGCCGTCATGTTGGTATTCCTGTCTGTCAATAATATAAACAAGGTTGACAGCTCTGCGAGTTTTCATAAGTTTTATGCCCGCTGTACACTCTCGCCGAGAGCTCTCGTGCGAGAGGCTCGTGCGAGAGCCCCTTGCCCGAGTGCGATCATGTACATTCTCGCTTAGTTCAATCGCAGTTAAGAACTCAGACAAGATGGACGAAAACGACCATTCACCCATTCACCATGCATCGAAAGATATCATTGTAATCCAAAGATTTATAATCATATTTAATTTTATTTCTCACAGATAATGACTGATAATGTCGTTTAATATTGTTATTTTTCTGTTCTACACTGTCCAACGGCGGGACTAGTACTGAAAGACGCGAGAGTGTACAGTAGTGCGCTCGTTTTCCTCGCGAGACCCTTTGTCTCGGGCGCAAAATACCGACAACGGACCGAGAGGGTCCGAGACAGGCGAGACGAGGCGAGCGCACCCATTTACACTCTCGCACTCGGGCCGCCTCGCTGTGTCTCGGCGAGAGTGTACAGCGGGCTTTACTTTGATTTCGAAGTGTGTGGTGAAAGAATGATGGTGCTAAGAGTGAAAGAGTTTTGAGAAAGTGAAAAACGTAACTAGGCCCCAATAATTCCATTAAACTGGAGTTGCCGCCATTACGGCTTAGTGAAATAGGGTTACCAGCGTCAGTTTAATCACCCATAAATACAGCAAAACTTATGAATACTTGCAGAGCGTGTGTACCGTGTTCACGTTATTAACAAAGAATGCCAACATGATGGCAAAGGAACTATTTGATGAAACGCACTTCTAGTAACGAAAACTACATACACACGAACGAAGGCGCGGGTAAAAGCTAGTACAATAATATTATCAGGGCGAGCGAAGCGAGCCCTAGTACTTCTCACAACCTGTACATTTTGTGGTACACTTTACGGACAAACTATCACGCCTATTGATTTGTGCTTTAATATAGTATTTAAATGTGTAATCATCACATTTAAATACTATGTTAAAGTGTCAGTGAAGGTGTGATGACGCGAGCCCTCACAAAGCTCGGCTTTTAGCTAGTAAATTTTAAAATTTTAAAAGTTCACACATAAAGTACTAAGCAAATCATCATAAAACTTTCGTAGGTACACGTTGTCTGGAGTATGGAGAAGGACATAGGGTATCTTTTATCCCGGGAAAAAGAACGGTCCCCGAGGGATAGACGTTAACGTAGGCAGAGCAGCGGGCGAAAGCTGTTAGAATTATGTACAATTTTCTTTAAGTACATTTTGTGATAATATAATATTATTATCTCCCCTAATTTACATATATAGCACAGTAAGGGTAATGTGGCAACATTAATTTGCATTAGTGCCAACATGGCGGCAAAGGAACTATTTGATGAAACGCACTCTACATTATGCACTCTACATTATGCTGATTGGTGAGCTGAAGCAGTAGACCCCACAGAATGCCTACTGGTGGTTATGTATTAATGAAGTTAGGAATATAATATAATATTTTGAATCAATATCCATATTCCATAGGAAAGAGTGGGATATTAGAAAATAATATTATTATGACCCACCTGAATGATCACAGTTATTAGAAAAAGGCATTTTCATATTATTCAGATTAATAACAATGTGTTAAAGGAGCCTGATAAAACCATAAAAATTTTAGTTCCAAAAAGATAAAGTATGTAGGTAATGAATATTGAATCGGTATGGCTATGCTGCTTCGTCGTGTTACGTGTATCATTGTACTTATTAGACTTGTACAAAAATATACTGTGTGATGTGTCGCCGAAACGATGAAGTACTCAAACCATTCGCGGTTTGTCACAATTATTATTTAATGGATTAGTGCTAAGTACACTAATTTCTATAAAATATAATATTTTATGCACTGTGTCGTGGTCGGTAATTACTGGCAACAGTAAATGAAAATAATAAATATTATGTAAGTAAGGACTTAGGTGCCCCGTGTGCGTGTCAGGTATTGAGCAGAATGCATGGGATGACCCAGCCTTGATCTTGAATTAATACGAATACTGACTTCTGAGTCTATTATAATATCTCTGTTTATAATTATAACATGCTTTTCTTAACGTATATTATAAAGAAAAAATAATGCAGACAATATTTGAATGTAATGGCATTTCTACTGAAGCTCTCTGTATTTAAAAATAGTACTGTTAAAAAGTTTATCTGTCAGGTGTCAGACAATATGTCACTGTCAAATGTAGTGGCTAGTGATGTTAAAATAATATGTACTATCGATATATTAGTATCCTACATGATATTTATTTAATTACAAAATGCGTAATTTATTAATAATAATTTCATAACATTAATATTGTATTAATGATAATTGTATATAATAACATATAATATATTATGTAGTATATATAATAACATATAATATTATCTTTAAACTACATCGTATAGTTTTAAGTACAGATGTTCGTGGTATTGAAGTTATCTCTTCATTCGACCATAAAATTTAAATAAATGTGATAATGAACCACAATATTGGATCTTATATAAACAAAATCAAAATTATTGTAAAGAGAAATTATAGACTACTTACTTATAACTAGACATCGGACTATATGCACGATCAAAGTGCCGAAATATGCATGCAAGTATGCACGAAAAAATGGCCGAAATATGCACAAAATATGCACAATCAAAAGTCACTTAATATCTCTCGATCTCCGATTCTTGGAAATCTATTGTTATTCTATTGTTATCGCGGTTGAATTCGATCGTTTGGGGCTTGACGGGTTAAAATTTATTACTTTTTTGAAGAATTTTCTGGTGGCGCCGTTAATAAAAGTAGCAATTTTTACAATTTCATAAAATCCAGGATTTTTAATTTATCATACAGCACCAATGAGAATTTTTCGATTGTAATATTAATTCGTAATGCCCATGGAAGTTTATTAAATCGTTTACCACCCTTAATCGTTTAACCAACTATAATGAAAAATTTTTTTCTAGAAAGATAATGTACCTATTGGATGTATTACATTCTTTAAATGGGGATGGAGCCACATATTTGAAGTGATTTGATCCATCGTGCCTCTGTTTTGTGGTCTCGGTGTGCTAGTTTGGAGACTATAAGGCATCTACAAGGGCATAAAACTACCGAAATATGCACTATCAACGAAAAATTACCAAAATATGCACTATCTATAATATGTGCCATTATATGCATATGCAAGTATGCAAATGCATTTAATCCGATGTCTACTTATAAGTTATATCGATTTGTATAAGTATAAGTATATCGATATACAAATTTATCGAATTACTATATTAGATGCGCGCATCACTCAACACTTTTAACTTATAAAAATATTCTTAGTTCTTCTAGTAGTCTGTGAAGTGTGAAATATTCTTCAAATTGTGTTGGAAGTGAGCGCACGCTCATTTCATTGCTCTCAAAAACAAAATTTTCGTAATTGTGTAATAAGTCACACAAAAATTCAATGGTAGAAACTATACAAATAGCAAATAATACAAGTGGTGTCAGGTGTCTATAATTTTTGTGACCTTAGAAAATCTAACATAGTAGTTTGACGACAACACTGCTCGAAAACAAAGAACAGCAATAAGCAAAATGTGGTCGCATTTGGAACGTGGTAGTTCTCCAGTGGATTGGTGTGAATCCAACTATTCAATTTCTCCAATGATTGCAGAATTCGTTAACACAGTAAGTATTTTTTGTGAGACAGTCAAAAACCGTACTTAAGTGCGCACTAATAAAAGTAATCGTTTTTTTTTCAGATAAGCAATGTTCTATTTTTCTTGTTTCCCCCGGTTTTGATACATCTGTTCCAAGGTTACGCTCGGTCATTTAATCCTGCAATAAATATTCTTTGGGTATTGCTGATGGTGGTTGGCCTTAGTTCGGCTTATTTTCACGCAACACTCAGTTTAGTTGGTAAGTTCATTTAACTATTATTTACCTTAAAAATAATAATAGTAAGATATCTTAAAACCAAACATCCAATACTTAAAGAACATAATATATTTATTATGTTCTTTTAGTATTGGTTGTTTGGAACATGATTCATTAAAATTATTGAATAAGTAGTTATTGTAAAAATTTATTTCAACCGAACAGGATGATGATCTACATTCATTCATCAAAATTATTATAGTACGTTGCATATATTATAATTTATAATGCATTATCTACTTCTTTATTTTATTTCTTAAAGAACACACATTAAACTATTTCCTGTGTCACAACTAAAATAAAACTAGTAACATGTTTTATAATTTCATAGGGCAACTTCTCGATGAGTTAGCAATACTGTGGGTCTTCATGGCTGCTTTTGCAATGTTCCTTCCTAAGAGATATTTCCCAAAGTTTTTCCAAGGAAACAGGTAAAGTTGTAGGATACTAAACATTAACAATACTGATAGTGATATAATTAGGGCATCAAGACCGGGTTTTCCCGAAACCCGAAAACCCAGGTTTTGGGGATCATGGAAAAACCCGGGTTTCAAAAACAGAACCTGAGTTTTTCGAGCTTTTTAGGTTTTTCATTTTTTTGATAATTATTAAAGGCCAGACCTGATAAAAGGTATTTATAACAAACTAACATACAAATTATTTATTTTTATTACATATTGTATAGGTTAAATTATTTATATTGGTCATAATTAAACAACATAATTTTTTAAAGGAAAAGTTTCGCTTTAAGAGCATTAAAGACTAATTGTTATAAAAATATTCATTAATAATAATTAATAATACATATTTTAAAAATCCTACCAAAAAGTATGATACGGCTGTGACCGCACACTATGGTATTTAAATAGTATTTCACTGGAAAGGTGCTGGCAATCGCTGAAAATCATATTTAAAGTATTTTCGCATCGTTAATCATTGAATTTGAAGAAAACCCGAAAAAACCCGGGTACCCGGGTTTTCATTTTAAAAAACCCGAAAACCCGGGTTTTGAATATTGGGTCTGGGTTTCGATGCCCTAGATATATTAATGCACCCTTCATTTCATATTCACTTCATTTCAATAAAACTTTGATCATTAGGATCATTGAATTTGAAGAAAACCCGAAAAAACCCGGGTACCCGGGTTTTCATTTTAAAAAACCCGAAAACCCGGGTTTTGAATATTGGGTCTGGGTTTCGATGCCCTAGATATATTAATGCACCCTTCATTTCATATTCACTTCATTTTAATAAAACTTTGATCATTAGGGTTCCGTACCCTCAGGGTAAAAACGGGACCCTATTACTAAGACTTTGATGTCTGTCCGTCTGTCCGTCTGTCTGTCTGTCTGTCTGTCCATCTGTCTCCAGGCTGTAACTCAAGAACGGTAATAGCTAGAGAGTTGAAATTTTCACAGATTATGTATTTCTGTTGCCGCTATATCAACAAATACTAAAAACAAAAAAAAAAACAAAAAATTAAGGGGGGCTCCCATACAACAAACATAATTTTTCATACATTTTTTGCTCGGTATTAACGATGACAACAAGTAGGCACTTGAAATTTTCAGAAAAGCGTTTAAAAAAATGTTAAAAAAAAGTTTATATGCGTACTTGAATAATTAAAAATAATATATATTTTTTTAATATGATATTTCAAGCAGCACTTCAGTGTCATGTTTGGAGATTGATCTAGATTCTATATTCTTATAGTGTTCTAGATTGCAAAAATTCCTGATTAATTTTCAAATTCTTCACTCTCCTTAGTCCTAACCCTCATTTAAGAAATAACATTTTGTGATAACTAAATTAGTCTATTCATGTAAACAAGCAAGTGAATGTTTTTCTTAGATCAGTCATCACTCATCACTTAATAAACTAATCTTAGAAAATACTAAATGACATTTTTAATTACATCTTTATTAGGTTTATCAGTCACACAATCTGTGTACATAATAATTAATAAGCAATAACATATATTGTGTGATATTAGTTGACTTTTAAATTCTTTTTTCACTGTCTTCTTAACACAAGTAGAGACTAGGCACTTAGAACTTTACAGTTTACTACTTGTTATTCAGCCTTCATCAGTGATAATTATCTTTAGCTCACATTATCATGTTACACTCGTTAATATTTCATGTTAATTTTCAATTAACAACATGTGTTTACTATTTAGGTACTGTTTTTTATCTTGTTGTTTCCTGCCACTGCGGTCATAATAATGATATTTTAAGTGTCTGTTGTGTGTTGCTTTGTTGCGATGTCTTTCTGTCACAACTTATCCCCAGTCACCAGTGGCATAATAATAGGGTGGCAGCCGGCAGGACCGGCAAAATGCCATCGGTCCTTGACCCAAGAGGGCCCCGACCTAGAGGGCCACAAACTCAAAAATAATCTAAAACATACTTTATAGACACCTCGTGGCCACAACGTGACGATTTTTACAGATATGAGAGGTAAGCGAGCAAATACTTCACCTGATGAAAAGTTTTTACTTATAACCATTCATGGAGATTTGCAATATCATTAAAAACGTAACACTTTCTGAAAATTTCATAAAAGTTACAAGTCGCGGTGTCGGCCGAAATGAGTATGGGGGATATTAGATTATCATATATAGTGGATCCAATATCATTGAGTCATTTATATTGGATAATGTAATATAGATAAATGATTAATTTCTTCCTTGATCATAGATTTTTGACGTTTACTGAGAGATTGGATCCAATACGGTCAAAGAAATAGATGTTGCCAGTTATTTAATATAAAAAAGAGTTTTTAATTTCTTGATCGTTAATATGTTTCAAATAATGTAATGTAATTATTTTTCTAATTATATACTTGAATAATCTTGCTGAAATAACATAAAACAAGCCATATTCGCTACCGCGATCAAGACAATGTTGTTTTGATCGCGGTAGCGAACGGTCGCGCACCGCTCAACAACACACGTAGCAAATATTAATTAAAATTAATTAATATTTCGCGAGTCGCGCGGCTCACAGCCGCTACACCGACACCATGGCGCTCGTATCCAACGAGTTGCTGGCGTTCGTACAACACGTCGTCAACACCATGGACGAAGATAGCATCGTGCAGCTGTGCAGGTCAACCTACACCAGCGAGGAGATCTGCAAGGGCAGGCTGATGCTGTACGAAGCGCTCGGCAAGACGGCGCAGATGACGTCCCGGAGGAGAGACGGAAGCGAACGAAGCTTGCAGGACATCATCTCCCTGCTCAAGCAGACTAATCCTGCGGCATTGCTGGTGTTTGTGGCCAAGCAGCTCCACAAACTGCCGGCGGTATCGACGGACCACGTCAACGTCTCCAGAAGTTCAACATCATGAGGGCGGAGCTGGACGAGATGCGAGGTAGATTGGATGCCTCGGAATCCACTATCAGTGAGTTACGTAGTGAATTATTAGTTTTAAAAATTAATAATTCATTATGTAGGTCACCCGAGCATCCGATCGACTCGATAAATATGCGTCGCGGAGCTCAGCGCGACTCGTCGTTTTGCACGTCAGCGAAATCGAGTGGGTCAGCAACAGCCGCCGCCGTCAGCTCGCCGTCACCGCGTGACGTCGACACGAAATTGAGGCCATCGACTCAACAGAAAAATTATGCAAGCGTCGCTGCTTGCCCCGCACGGCCCCCGCGGGTAAAGGCGAGGGGGGCAAAGGAGAACCGCAAGGCTGAACATCTTCGACTCGACAAGGACGAGAGCAGGAGGTGCGATGAGGAGGGCTTCGTTCTGGTGGAGAGGAGGAAGAAGAGGAAGCCCACCGTCCGCAACCACCGCGGCACCGCACCTTATGTGCCCGAGCGGGGCTTGCGGAGCGAGGTGCCCGCGACGCCGCTCTACGTGTCGCGCCTGCACTGGTCCATGACGGTCGAAGACGTCGTCAACTACATCCGCGAGAAGACCACCTACACCTTGAGGGTGGAGCGTCTGCACTCTCGCCACAAAGTGAATTTCAGTTCCTTTGTGGTGAGAGTGCCGACTCAAGTTTTATCCATCTTCGAGGTGGAGGAGTTCTGGCCCGCCGGTGTAGTTTACCGGAGGTTCCGGGGGAGGCTCCCGAACGAATCGCGCATCACGTCGCCGAAAGAGACTTTACGTGATAAACTGTAGTGTGATTGTGTGTGTGAATGTGTAAATAATATATATTAGGATAAAATTGTTTGGCGTGCATCCGTTGTCTGATTGCCATAACACAAGTTTTTACATAGCATGGGATTAGACGACGTGATGTACGCTACATAGTTTTTATACTATTGTATATTATTGTATCGTTAAATAAAGAATTTGAATTTGAATATTAAAAATGACGATGTCTTTTGACAAATCGAATTCTCTGAGACTAGATCTCAGAACACTGATGTCAATACCTGCATGCGTTAGCGCTCCCCATTGGCTATTGAAATCACATATGACGTAAAATAGGATCAATGATAAATGATAATGTAATATGCAGATATGATCAAATGATCATTTTTATTGTAACCGTTTACTAAAAGAAGCTAAACACTGTTTCCTTGCTCCAATCACCCACTTATGTAATTTAAGTATGTCAACAGGAACCGTTCCTAAGCAACTTAAAACAGCAAATATCTGCCCCATCTATAAGTCGGGCAATGTAACTGAGATTTCAAATTATAGGCCCATCTCACTTCTTACATCTATGTCAAAGATTTTAGAAAAGCTAGTTAATAAAAGGCTTTTAAAATACTTGGAAAAGAGGCAACTCCTATCTCCAAACCAGTATGGTTTTCGTAATGGAAAGTCAACTGAGGATGCAGTCACTAACTTAGTCAGGTATGTTGTTGATAAATTAGATGAGGGTAAAAAATGTGTAGGCATCTTCCTTGATCTCGCTAAAGCATTTGACACTGTCTCAAGGCCAACTCTTCTTAAAAAAATGGAGTTGGCTGGTATTCGGGGAACGGCCTTACAGTGGTTTATCTCGTATCTCACTGATCGCGAACAACGAATATGTCTCGCCGATTATCAAAGCAAACTTGTTGCAGTGACATGTGGGGTTCCACAGGGCAGTGTCCTAGGCCCCACTCTGTTTCTCCTGTACGTTAATGGACTATGCTCTCTTAACTTAGATAATGCTAGAATGTTTGCCTATGCTGACGATACAGCTATAATTTTTAGTGGTGACACATGGCAAAAAACATATAAAGCAGCAGAATCGGGGATGTCAATTGTATCCAACTGGCTAGAGCACAATCTCCTTACCCTAAATGTTGATAAAACTAAAATAATTAACTTCTCCATAAACACTAAATCAACAGCCCCGGTGCAGTGTACATTACAGTTCCATCAATGTGACCGCAAACTCGCAGCGTGTGGCTGTCCCATCTTTGAACAAGTCGAATGTATTAAATATTTAGGTGTCTACATCGACAGACATATCATGGCAACCACAAATAAATTCTGTGTGTGGTAGAATCAGGAAACTTTTATACATCTTCAAAATGCTAAGATCTGTCGCTGACAATAATACTATTCGGATGGTATACTTTGCGCTTTGTCAGTCTGTACTGAACTATTGTATAGTGTCATGGGGTAATGCTGGTAAAACATATATTTTAGCACTAGAACGTGCTCAGAGAGCCGTGTTAAAAGTTGCATATGGACTGGGAATACGTTATTCTACTGCTCAACTATATCGTGATACAAAATTGCTATATGTACGCCAACTATATATCCTTTCGGTTATCTTAAAGTTCCACAAAACGTCAATTGATCAGATAGAAGAAAATGAGCGAACACGAAGAACACTCAAATGGAACATAAAGCGCTGTAAACTAAAGTTTGGTAATAAATCCTTTGCATATATGGGACCATCACTTTACTGTAAAATAAACAAATCCCTAAGTATAGTCTATAAGACAAAGCACTCTTGTAAAAAAGAAGTTCATGACTGGTTATTGAGTAAAGACTATTATGACACTGAAAACATTATTAACTCGTACACAATTGCTCCTTAGCAGTACCTTGTTACTGAACCCAAGACACCGACGTCGTAGGTATATATATATATATATATATATATATCCGTCCGTGTGTGTAGTGTTTGTAGTCCGTTTACTTACAAACACTGTGTCATTAGCTGGATATGATTAATTGTAATAGATTTATCTTGTGGTTATAATTGTGCATGATGGAAGAGATTGAATCCTATATATGATCCTATAAATGATCCAATATAAATGATAATGTAATACCCCTCTATTTACTTACGCCCTTTTTTCACCCGACATCCAAAAAGAAGGTTATATTTTAAGCTTTTAAAGACGACGCGCGACGTTATTGAAGTCTACTGAATAGTTTTTTAGGGTTAACCTAACCCAACGGGTGAAAACGGGACCCTATTCATGAGACTCCGATGTCTGTCTGTCCGTCTGTAGGCTGTATCTCAAGAACCACTACAGCTAGAGTTCTGAAATTTTCACAGATTGTGTACCTGTTGCCGCTATAACAACAAAATATACTAAAACAAAATAAAATTAATATTTAAAGGGGGCTCCCATACAACAAACAGGTTGGTACTATTAGGCACAGGCTGATATTTTCACCAAGACCTTCATTATATGTCTACTTCAATATTTAAGAATAATATTAAAATAAAATAAAAAATTAAGGGGGGCATATATTATCATATCCCATACAAAAACCCAATTTTTGGTCTGTTTGCTCTATAACAGTACGGTACCCTTCGTGCGCGACTCGCGAGTCCGACTCGTACTTGGTCGATTTTTTATAGTTTTTTGCATTTGGTTTTAATTGGGAACTAATTTTTTGATCAGTTATTTAAATATTTGAGATGTTATTGTGATCAGTTGAAAAAAATATTGAGCAGTTATTTAATTTTCTGGCGGTTGATTAATTATTGTGACTGTAAAACATGGACAGTAATAAAAAAACTATTGCGCGGTAAAAATAATGGAATGAGCGGTAAAAATGATGGAATGAGCGGTTCGTTAAATGAATGAGCGGTAAAAATGATGGAACGAGCGGTTCGATAACGACTTAACAGAAGGCCTACTTAAGCACGGATACCGAAGCGGGGGGACGGGGGGCGCAGCCCCCCGCCAAAACAGAAACAAACACAATCCAGAAAGTCCAAGAGTAGGTTAGGTTAGGTTAGAACTTAGACTACAACGGCAGAGGGAGCCGAGCGAGCGCAGCGAGCGTGCTGCCGTAGCAGCCGGCGACCGTCTTATACTTTCGCTTTATAACGGCGCGAAACCCTTCATGGGTGAGTTCAACTCGCACTTGGCCGATTTTAATTTATTTTACCGCCTCATTGTTTAAAGAACTTCTTAGAATGAGAATTCTTACTGACAAATTCCGATTTGTTACTGCCTACACGTAACCGCTCATTCATTAACTTTTACTGACCGTTTAATTATTTTACTGTTCAATAATGTTTTCAATTATCCATTTCATTATTTTTTACTACTCATTTTTGTTCACTTTACTGCTTAGTTTTAACTGCTAAACTAGTTATTAAACGTGCCATTTATAATTTTTAATTTATCAAAACTGCAATTTACAACTGCTCCTTTAAATCAGTGACGTTTTAATTTGCTTCTTTTTTAATGTACGTCTACGTTCCTAATTAAATACCGTAAGTAGTCGTTACCAATCTAGTTACCAAAACACACCTTTGTTTAAAAACGTGAAATCCGCCAAATTCTTGCAGTAGAGTGTGCCATAGTGATTATATATTCTTTGGAGTGTGCCAAATATTTGGGTATATGCGGATAGCTTTATTTATAAGGTACAAGGTCGTTTAAATTCTAAAAAAAATTTCATTAACTAAATATGCGCCAATGAAAATTACTGCTAGCTTCAATAAAGCTTGTCGGTCTTAATCTTGTAGATAGGTATAGACCTGTAAGGTCTTAGGTCCTAATCTTCTTACGAATGTCTAGTAGTATCGTCCTAAAAGCTTGTGATTGCTAAGGCCTAAGCATACGAATTACTAGATTTCAAGTTCTTACATTTAGCCTACGAATAATAACACCAGGAAACGTTACTCCCATACTAATACAGTTTTAAATTTGGTTCCATTCGAACTGTCATGTAACGTCAGCCTTTGTACCGCTCAAGGTCACCTAAATATTTCAAATGTATGAAAAGTGAACCTAAGGTACACTTTTTTGACAAGTATTTTGGAGCATGTTTTTTGACGGAGTTACTCTTCTTTAGTTTTTTATTATTCGTAGCATTTAGCGGTCTATTCAAGCAATAAACAAAATTAGAACCTCGCAGACCTCTTCCTCGTCATTTAAGTCGTCAAAAAAGCGCGGTCATCTAAAGGCGGTAGAGACTAGATAACCTAAATATTATTACCCTCAAAACCCTTACATTTCATCGTTTACTCGCTGCCGCTGCCGACAAACCTAGAATATGTACTAACGAGGAAATTTATTCCTAGGCAGTTGACGGTCGACGGACCTACGTCATGTAGTCGGCTTATGTCATTTGAATGTTAGCTGTGATCTGTCGGCTGGGTTTGACATAACATAACGCGACCAAATTACTTAGGTCCGCCATCTGCTTAGGTATCAACTTCTCTGATAGTACAAAATCGTCTCGTTTAACCCATCAAGCCCCCATACGAGCACTGGTAATCGCGACAATAATAGAATACAATAGCATTTCCAAGAATCCCCGATCGAAGGATTAAAGTATAATATAATTTATTTCAGGCGCGTCCTGGCGATGTACTCCACTTTCGCTTCCATCGTGTGTACGGGACTGCTGGTGATGCATCCGAAAGCGAACGCCTTCGCCCTCATGACTCTGGCGGTGCCCGCTATGTGCTTCCTGTTCAAGGAGTTGAATAGGTATTACCTACATCTGTTTTAATACAGGTATTTTAAGTTAAGACTTAAGATCCAAACATTTACCTATTTCTTCGACTGCACAATGTGCAAAAAAAAACCCACTGCGAAAAATTAATTTCCCCGACAATGTGCAAAATGTTAGTAAAATTCACCGTCAAACATTAATTTCCCCGACTCTACAATGTGTAAAAATGAGGCCCGCGGGCCGCGGGACTGAGGGTGAGTTAACATGACAAGCAACAGTCTTTTGAATAGGGTTTTTTTAAAGAATTGTGAATACATAGTTTATAGCTACCTACTGTCGCTAGTTGTGATCATCGAATTTAAGATATTATAGTGCTCTGAGGATTTGTCAAAATTTATACTAACAGTCCAATCTGTCTCAACTCTCAAACGATTAATTGGAGCTCGAGTATATCCAGTCCATTTTTAGGCCGTGTTCACACTAAACTGACTATACGCCGCCGAATATGAGCGAGCGTTACGCAGTTTATTGTATTTCCATACATATTCACTTTTTCGTTCACGCCTAACGGACAATACGCCATTACGCTAGGCGTAGTCGCTTTTATGATTTTCACGTTCACACTGGGCTGGGATAGGGCTCACAGTGAGCCTGCGTAACGCATGCTCACATTCAGCGGCGTACCTATAGTCAGTTTGGTCTGAACACGCGCTTAGTTTACATTGTCCCAGAATTACCCATGAACATAGTAACTATAATAAAACTGATATGTGATAAGATTAGAGATACCATCAATAAAGTCCGGTTGATATAGCATCATGGTGTAGTTTTTAGACGATTAAAACGAGGTTTGTTCAACATTACTTTTTTACTTAAGTTATTTATTTATTACGGTACAGTTACAGACCACAGAATTACAACATACAGTAAAATAACATATAGCTGTTATAGTTTCTAAGCCAACTATAACTAAGTATATGTTATTTTACTGTATGTATATCATAAGTGATGCTATAGTACAGCACACTTGGCTAAAGAATAATATAGCGGTGCCAGGGCACAGCCATGCGGCCCTTCTCTTCTCTTACTTTACTTTCGATTCTCAATTTAAAGGGCGATGTCTGACAGAACTTAAAGACCAATGACAAAGTCACGACAGACTACTTGGAGCATGGGGGTCGTAACATACGCTATAAGTGCTATAAATTATAATATTTGCAATCCAGCCATGCTGCTTGGACAATACTAACACCTTTTTTTTTTTTCAGGGTAAAATGTCCAAGAGTATATCGTCTGGGGCTGCGCTGCGCGGCGGTCTGCTTCCTCGCAATGTTCTGCTGGATCATCGACAGAATGTTCTGCGACGCGTGGCTGTCCATCAACTTCCCCTATATGCATGGCATATGGCACATCCTCATCTTCATAGCGAGCTACACGGCTCTGGTTCTCTTCGCATACTTCAACGTCTCCGATGAGAGGCCGGAGCAGACTCCACAGCTGAGGTACTGGCCACGCAACGATTTTGAACTCGGCGTTCCATATATCGTCATAAAACATCCGTATAAGAAGGATGAAAATCTGGCGATTTAGAACTGAGAAAGCAGTGATTGATGACATATAAATAAAGAGTATTCAGTACATCTTGTAGGATGCTACCATATGTGAAGGTTGCACACCACCAATAAAAATAGAATGGGCATCATAATATTATTATGAAAACCAGTGTATGTGTGTACCATCGAGGAAATTGATTCCTAGGCAATTGACAGACCAACGTCATTTGGTCGGATCATGTCAATTCAATGTTAATTGTGATTAGTCGGCGGGGTTTGTTTGTCCCCCATCTGCCTAGGAATCAACTTCTCTGATAGTACATTGTGTATTATGTATACAACACAGCTGTGTCAATAACAGTTTCATGTTAGCAATAATTACACTCATTGTATCTAAACCAAAGGTCCTTCATATGCCCAAGCAAGTAGCAGTAATGTGATTTATGAATGTTATCAAGTTGTTGTATGTAGTGCCAATCTGTGATGAAAGTTTGCTTGATTGCAACAACAAAGTATTAAAGTTTTTAAAGTTTATTTATTTTTAAGCAAAGTAAATTGGTACAATAATAATTTTAATATTAATCCTTCGATCGTGGATTCTTGGAAATCTATTGTTGTCGCGGTCACCAGTGTCCTTATGGCCTATGGGGCTTGATGCGTTAGTTGGTTTTTTTTTCAGTGATTTCTGTTTTTAAGATTTTGAAACATTTAATTATAGTATAGTGTGATCATTTAAAATGTTTCGATGAATACAAAGTTAACAAAAACTTTCTTTAGTTCTAAGTCTGAAAATCTGTTATACATTACAAAATAAATTATTTTAAATAAGATTAAATTATTTGTATATTTGGTTCTAGACCTAGCTTTTAGTACTAATGTGTGTTAATTTTGTGGTCAGTACATAACTTTGTAAATGAGTGCAATATCATAATACATAGTATATATTGTGAGTGTTTTGTAACTGTTTGTTAGAATATTATAAACTATTTAAAATAACATCATTTGATAATAATTACAGTCAAAACCGTTTATGGCGACATTGTTTAGAACAACATATTGGTTAAATTGACCAAAATCAAGGTCCCGGCTGAATGCTGTATGAACACCTGTCACTGGTTATTACAACTATCGGTTTTTACGACTAAATATGAGTAGTCCCTTCGATGTTGTTATAACAGATTTTGACTGTATTATTATTAAACTTTATATTGAACATATTGAATAATTGCTTAAACTTAAAAGAAACAATTTGCTGACTAAGGAAAAGACAAATTTTAATAATAAATTTTTATTGTTGTATATAACAATGGTTTTATATTTTTCACCTAAAAACTAAGCTTTATTTGTACATTCCATATTGTAGGTATAAAAATAAAAAATTTGGAATGACAGCAGATGCAACGCAGATCATTAAAAAATTCAGCCAAAGTCCTCAATACTAATCAGAGTCTGATGATACATTCTGGTGGTTTGTGTGCAGAGTTGATGAGTTAAATCTTTTTCTAGGGTAAGTAGAGCCACCTCGGTACACCACATGATTCTTTTCGGTTTCCAAAATTTTCACCTCATGTAGAAGATCAGGCTTGTCCATTAGCTTCTGAAGTTGGTCCCAAATGTATATAGCTAGGTTTTCCGTGGTGCTTACCTGGAAGAAAATAGTATTATTAAACATATTGAAATAGTGGTGGTACTGGTGGACTAGCATTATTATGTAACAAATGCTGAGCTTTACCACACAGACTACTAGATATTTCTGGGAAAGAGTTTCATTTTTAAATAATACTTACCACATTTTTGAAGTATGGCACATCCTGGTCCAGATTCTTGTGATCTAAGGGTATTGAAATAGCATCCCGCATGTAAATCTTGAGATCAGATATATTCATTACCATTCCTGTTTGGCTGTCTACTGGACCTTTCACTGTTACTAAAACTGGAATAATTAAAAAATAATAGTTTGTGAATGAAAAGTGAAAGTGCGAACCTGATTTTTAAGTTCAACACATTAGCTAGTTTGAATAATATTTGTTAGCATTAGTTGTTTTTAGTGGTTGCTATTTGTTTCACTTGTACTGATAAAAATATTAAACAGTAAACTTGCTTACCAACATAATTGTGCCCATGTCCGTTAGGGTTGTTACATTTCCCATATAATTTTGCATTTTCTTCATCACTTAGAAAAGGGCTGAAATAAGTAATACATGAGCAAAAACTACAAAGTATACAGCTAATTGTTAAGTTTTTGTGATAACCTCTGTTGGTGACATAGATTTATCAGAAATAAAGAAACAATTATTCTAAGGTCAAGGGTGCCATAGCATAGTTAGAAGTGATAAGACAAAGGATCATTAAAAAATAACTACCTAAGCATGCAATAAATAATCCACAAATACATAATATACACTCTACGTGTACGTAATATGTACATTATGAGACCTATTATAAACGCATATTAATAACACTTTATTATTATTTATCCGTTACCTGTGTAACCTGTGGCAGGCACTAAAAGTTTCTCTACGAGTGATGGAGACGATAGGTAAAGACGACATTCTAATAAAGTGGATGTTATTCCTTTTCTTTAGCGTACAAAATTATAATTATTTCTCTCTAAATTACTTTGTTACACGGCTACGTATTCTAACTTTTTCAAATTTTATGAACTCGAAAGTTGAAACGTCGCTGTTTGACAAACTAAGATAAATTACTGACAGTTGACACTTGACACCGACAGCATGTCATTAGACTATAACTGTCAATGTGACTGATAGTTTTTTGTATTCTTCGACTGGACAATGCACATTACCAGTTATTGGACGAAGCATAAAAAGTAAAAACACAAATTAATAACCACTCAAACGTCCATGTCTGTCTTAAGGTTTTTTAAAAACTGCCTGTTTAAATTAAAGTAATAGAACGCCTGATTTTAAAGAAAAACAGGTAGTTTTTAAGGATGTATACAGGGTGTAAAAAGACAGCTTCCGATAACTTTGGGGTATTATTATACTACATTTTCTGATTACAAAAATGTATTTTTTTTTAATTAAAAAAAAATTATTATATTTTTTATAATAAATAACCTTTAGACAAAACGCTAAACCATTTACAAAAAAGGTAATTCAGCGAGGTAATGCCGCCAGCCTAATTGGTACTTTGCCCGCAGCCTCCGATTTAGATTTAATTTTTTACTTATAACTAGTGTATTAAATACATTAATTATTTATTCTAAAATAATATTGTAAAAATACCATTATCACCTGTAAACAAATATACATATTTTATATTAGATTTTTACAAAAAATATTTAAAATATTTTTTTTACTTTTATTTTTTTTATCCCGATACGTAATCTAGAAGACGCGAGTCATTGATATCAACTCTAGCGCGCTTAATAACATAAGGTCGTAAACGACCATACTGTACGGTCGCGGCAAAGATTTAAGAGAATAGGTACTTCCCATAATAGGTATTTAAATGATAATTGGGTACCATCCTTTTTAAATAAAATCACAGATCAGTCTCAGATAAATGAAAGTAATATAAAAACTATTTTTGATCAAGCCGTTGAAGATGAAAGTAATTCATTTCTAAATAAGCCATTTACACTAAGCGAATTGTACATATTATCTTTAAAAAGTAGAAAAGACACAACACCAGGCTTGGATAGTATACCATATATTTTAATTAAAAAACTACACCCTAATGCCATAGAAATACTTTTAAATATTTATAATAGGTTATGGGATAGTTTAGTAATACCAGAGTCATAGAAAACTCAATGTGTCATTCCTATTTTAAAACCAAATAAACCTACTGGTAATCCAACTTCCTACATGCCCATTTCCCTATCATCATGTTTAGGTAAGCTGTTTGAAAACATGTTAAAACTAAGATTAGATTACTTTGCTGAATCACAAAACATTTTACCGGACATTCAATTCGGATTTAGGAAAGGAAAAAGTTGTTCTGGAAGCTTTGTATCATTTATAGAGGATTTAAAAGAGGCGAAACTAAGTCACTCTAGTGCTGTGTGTGTATTTTTAGATGTAAAAGTTGCTTTTGATAGTGTTAACATTGAAGTGTTAATAAAAATTTTACAAGAACTGGGATTTTCGGTAAAAACTTTGAAATGGATATACAAATTTTTATATGACAGAAAAGTCTATGTCAAATTCAATAATAAATTGCATGGGCCACAAAAGCCCAATAAAGGCACAATGCAAGGTGCTACGACATCACCATTTCTATATAACTTTTATACATCTCAAATATTTAAATTTGTAAATACCTATACTTGGAGTAAAAGTTTTGCAATTTGCTGATGACTTGCTTTTGTACTGTGTAAATAAAAACTTAAATACAGCTACCATTCTTATAAATAGGGCATTAGCTCAATTACAAAATTATTACAAGGATATTTTAAAATTTGAAATTAGTTCAGAAAAAAGTTCGGTATTAACACTGAGGTAGTAAGTACTACGTACTAGAGCAGCTATTGCAAACAAAAAACATGTCGTACTTGAGGCATGAGCGGGGTGGGAGGCGGGCCGGTGATTGCTATAGATCAGTACCACAGAAGTGACACAGTTTTGTGCCTACACTCGAATTAATGCAGAATCTATTTGAGTAAGTGGATAAAATAAAAATAAAAATTCACTTTTTTATTAAATTTATAATTAAGTATGGATCCATAGTCCACTATAGCTATAATTACCTTATTTAAATTACTTAAATATTTTCAAATATGTACCATAATAAAATTATTATAATGTACGCATGTACAAGTGTTTACTTCTATTTCTCAATAGAAGTAAACACTTGTCAGTTGCAGTAAATTTGACACCTTATAGGTAAGTTCTAAAATTGTTATACATCTTTATGGCCAATACGAGATCTAGATTTAAAGTCAATGTTAAG
This sequence comes from Polyommatus icarus, assembly GCA_937595015.1. Taxonomy (NCBI): domain Eukaryota; kingdom Metazoa; phylum Arthropoda; class Insecta; order Lepidoptera; family Lycaenidae; genus Polyommatus; species Polyommatus icarus. The sequence continues at coordinate 5,169,648 of OW569329.1, read as the reverse complement.
CTGGAAAGTATAATCATATCAGTTTAGAACACAACCAATATGAAGCTAGTGAGCTATCTTCGCTACCTGCAACTAATTTCAGATCAGTGGGCATCCAATAGAAAATCTAGAAGTGTCTATCCTTACGCCATCTAGTTTAGATTGTTAAAAATAAAATTAAAAAATATAAATGAAAATGCCTCATTGACAGGTCTTCCGTCTTTGTCACAGATTATGAAGAGATACTACGTATGTCTTTGTCATTTGATTGAAAAGTTAAAAAAAATGTTTTGGCCAAAGTGGACTTTGGAATAATTATTTGATTTTAGAATTTCCTAAGTTTATAAGTATTCTTCAAAATGTTTTCTCCTTGCAGTAGGCATTTGTTTTTATCAGCACAGGTAATTTAACGCACATTTATGTTACTTACATTTCGTTATTATAGACTATGTTACTATTATCTTATTTTATCATTCCAGTTACGTCGATTGCAAAGTACACTGGTTGTTGCTGAACACAATAACGAGGTTTTATCTCCAGTCACACAGAATGCCATAAGTGCAGCTAAGAAGATCGGTGGTGAGCTTTCGGTACTTGTGGCAGGAACCAAATGCGGACCAGTATGTATATCCTCTTGTAATTAGGACGTATTTTATGGGCTATGGATTAGTAATAAAGCATGCTGATATTATGTTCTATTGTACTGGACCAACTGAGTAACCTTTACCATACTTACCACACTACCAAAGAACCTTTGTGCTATGAAGAAATAATAAATGACATAAAATATAAAATCCCATCAACACTAATTATTCAGTTTCATAACTTGTTACAAGTCAATAAACAAGGAGGTACACAAAATTAATTTCAACCTTGAGTTTTATTGTACAAAGACTATAAATAGCTTCAATTAACATATTAATTTTATGCTTTCAGGCTGCTGAATCTATCGCAAAGGCGAGTGGTGTTTCTAAGGTTCTGGTAGCAGAAAGTGATGCTTTCAAGGGTTTTACAGCAGAATCCTTGACACCCTTGATACTTGCCACACAAAAGCAATTTAATTTCACACATATATTGGCTCCTGCCACTGCATTTGGAAAGGCAGTGTTGCCACGAGTAGCGGCCAAGTTAGATGTGTCACCGATCACTGATATTATTGGAGTTAAGGATGCAAACACCTTCATCAGAACAATTTATGCAGGTATGTGTTATTAATTTTAACCCATCATGCCCCATATGAGCACTGGTGATTGCAGTAACAATAGAAAGGCTATTGTGTGTTGTTTTTATGCAATCAAGGGATTAATCTTGCTGCCAAATTTTACTCATATTAACCTATCAAGCCCCATAAGAGCGCCTGTGATTGCAACAACAATAGAATAACAATAGATTTCCAAGAATCTGCGATCAAAGGATTACATTTTTTTGACAATAATAATATCAATAAAAATGTCGCTAACGAAAACTTTTGAGCTATCTGTTATATAGAATGATTGAATTATTATTTATTATAGGCATTTTTAGTTACATTTTTATATAAACATTATGTACTTCTAACAAGAGTTTATCTTATCGATTATGTTATCTGTTGTACTCCTTAGGTCACAGCATATCTCACTGTTTGTTTAATATGTTATAGTAAACTAATTTAAATAATTTTATCACAACTATCACATAAAAATATTAATTACATCATCTCTAGCCTACTTTTTTTGTAGGTTAGAAATATTATGTACCATCGAAGAAATTGATTTATAGGCAGTTGACGGACGTACGTCAATTGGTTTGATTATGTCAATTCAATGATATGTGTGATCTGTCAGATCGGTTGGACACAACCATAGAGAAAAATAATACAGTCCTAAGACACAACACAACCAAACATAGGTCTACCTATAAATCAATTCTAGTAATTCATAGGCGAAATACTAATATTGATATTTTGCAGGAAATGCTGTCCTTACGTTGGAAGCTAAGGACCCGATTAAGGTGATAACTGTCCGAGGTACCGCATTTCCCCCTGAACCCTTGGAGGGAGGGTCTGCAGGAGTGGAGAAAGCACCCGAAGGAGATTACAAGACTGACTTGGTACAGTTTGTTTCTCAAGAACTTACTAAGTCAGACCGTCCAGAGCTTACGAGTGCTAAGAATATTGTTTCAGGAGGTGAGAAAAGTATTATATAGTTGTTAAATTAATATATCTAGGATTGACTAACAAAACAAATATTAGTAAAAACAGAAGGACTTGCCCCCCTAGACAAGCAGCAAGCGATCATCGTAAACGCTAACGCTAATGCTAAGAATGTATGGTACTTGACATTAGTATACGCTAGGGAAGCGATGACTTATGTCAAATCGCATACATTTTGTGGCGTTAGCGTTAGAATATATATTATTATAATTGTTAATATGCATTTTATGTAACCATACCCTTGTTGCTTCACCAGAACTACATTAAAATAGAGCAAAGTCTATACACACTCTGACATTGGCAACCCACATTACTGCCATTAAAGAAGAAGAAGAAGAAGTTAGCGTTTACGATAATCGCTTGCCACTTATCTAGGGCGGCTGGATGACTTTATACAAAATATCTGTAAATTCCTACTACACATAGATGTGTATTTCTGTTGTCAGGTCGTGGTCTGAAGTCCGGTGACAACTTCAAACTGCTGTACGACCTAGCTGACAAGCTGAACGCGGCTGTCGGTGCGTCCCGCGCTGCCGTCGACGCTGGCTTCGTGCCAAACGACCTGCAGATCGGACAGACTGGCAAGATTGTTGCACCTGTGAGTATCACTATAACAACAGATATGACATAACAACTAAGTACTCGAAGTATAGTTTTCACAGGGCCAGTACTGGCTGCCAATAAGACTGGCAGCCAGTATTGGCTTGGTATATGCCGCGTGTGAACAGTTTGGCCTGGCTTGAAAAACTGTTCACACGCGGGGCGCAGCATATACCAAGCCAATACTGGCTGCAGTCTTATTGGCAGCCAGTACTGGCTCTGTGAAAACTATACTTCATACATGGTTCTACAAGAACATTCTTTATACTTGAGCTATGTATTGTCTTTATCTGTCATGTAATTTTTCCAACCTGCCAAGACAAGCAGACCTACAGCATAGCAGAACAACGTAATTGTTATTTTCCGTAAAATTAGTAACGGAAGGAATGGAATGGAATTAGTATGTGAGTATAACCCTTGGGTATAACATCTTATGTTTTTTGTAGAATCTATACATTGCTGTTGGCATCAGCGGTGCTATTCAACACTTGGCGGGTATGAAAGACTCCAAGACCATTGTTGCTATCAACAAAGATCCCGAGGCACCTATCTTCCAGGTATTGTACATTATTTATACTTGGTTTCTTTACATTTAAATTAGTAGCATTATAACTACCCATACGTGGTTGACAGGCTACTAGTTTTTTTACAATTAAATGAAAATAAATCAGATATTAATTAAACTTTTAAGTGATTAGATAAGCAACCCGAGCTACGGATATACATGACATTATAATCCTCTAAAATTTACTGCTGTGAGCTACATTAAAATCCGCTATGTTATTTAATAGTTCTGACAGAACAGAGGAAGCAAACTGTATTTTATACCACATAAAGATATATTTTATTATAATTTATGTGTGTTGTGAAAAGTTCATTGCTCAGTGCAAGTTGTAGGTAACTTTTTAACTGGTTATCCGAGACTGGCAAGTTATTTATTTGTTGCAATCCTATGCGAAAAAACCTAGGTTGCTTGAATATTGAATTTTTTTAAATGCATTAAGTATTATAATTTGCAATGATATTTCCTGTGCTATTCAAATAATTGATAGTAAACATAAAACCGTCATATTTTTAGTAATAAATCATAATAATTATATTACCCATTGTAGTCCATTCACAGTCATTCAATCATACAGTTTCTGTTTTTGTAATAAAAATAAACGAGCAAATAGCATATTATATAGATCATGCAGAAGTTATAAGTGCGTTGCTGGATTTTAGTAACGGAATACGCTTCTCGAAGGTTTATATAATATTGTCGTAATGGTTCGGAAATACCGCTGGTGACAATTATTTCAGAGTTTGACCATAAAGTTAATATACCTAGCGGAATAGAGAAACAAAGGCCTGAGCAAGAGAGATGTCACTATCAGTAACACTGCGTGGTAAAAAGAGACGTGTGATACATGACAGCAGCACTCTTTTTTTGACGTCCAGTCGGCACGTGCCGCACGTTGTCAATTTAATCTCATAGAAATCATGTTCAATCATGCTTGTGTAAGTGTATACGTACACATATTTTTACACACAGATGAAACCAATTTCGGTTACATTTGACAGCTCGAGATTGTTGCTCTATTCCGATAGGTATATTAACTTTATGAGTTTGACTGTGCGTGATAAAAAGGCTCCGAGGTTGTCATATTATATTATAGTTCTTGCAATCTACGAGTGGGCGTCGCCCCTAGTTGTGTGAGTGACCATATCTATACACGCGTACATGGCTCGCTCGCTACTGACTGCTCCGTCGGGTACTCACACTAACGACAATGTCTATTCACATTTCCAACTACAAATAAAGGCGACGCGCACTCGTAGATTGCAAGAACTATATCAGTATAAAATTCCTTCAAACGCAAATAAATAGCTTTTTGTCGACCAAATGACGTAGGTTCGTCAACAGCTTATGAATCAATTTTTTCGATGGTACTTATTATATTTTTTTTCCAGGTGTCGGACTATGGTCTGGTTGCTGATTTGTTCAAGGCCGTCCCTGAGCTGACTTCCAAGTTGTGAACGATATAAATCACAATCGCACAGCTATTTTGCTATCACACTATTCAAAACTTTTACAATAAGAGATTATATACCTTTGTTTGAACTTGTAAATAAATATATATTTACAACATTTCTTCATTTTTTTCTTCAAAATATATACCCATAACTTATTTTAATATATTTCCTACTTTAAAATAGAAAACGAAGTAACTATTTCCCGTAAATTTTACAACAAAAACTTTAGTAGTAAATACTAAAAATCATGCTAAACAATTAATATCTAATAAGTTCGAAAAATAAATGGTTGTTACTTATTAGTAATACCAATAAACCTTTTATTTTTCGATACTCTATTGGATTAAGAGTATAATTTCTATGATTCTTAATAATATAACGCAATAAGCATTCCATTTTCATAACCATAATTATGAATAATGACCAATGACTGTTGGGCACGAGAATTCTAAGGATAAACCTACGTTAAAATTAAAATTTTATTATTTTTACTACTCCCCAATAGATGGCGCTACACGTATTATCTTTAAAATATTCTAAGACTTCTGAATGTTACAAATTACAATAATATTATGTACTTATTAACATTTATTACAGCTACTAAAATGTAACCGTATAAACGTAAATATTGAGGGACAACGAAATTGCTCACTGTCGAAGCGGAGTTAAGTTTAAAAGACGATGAATTACGATTACTTGTAAGTCGAGCTCCGCGCGTTTTAAATGCAAGAAATATGGAACGTAAAACCAATAGGAGGTTCGAGCGCAGTCAATCATATTAGCAACGATAATGAGCGGGTACTGTAGACAAAGGGAGATGCGGTTTGCGCGGAGCGGCATCCTCGTTATCATATTTGCGAGCGGCGAGGTGGCAGGCGGCGGGCGGGGGCGGCGCCCGGGCCAGCTCCGCCCCTCGCGCCACGCCCGCGCCGCGCGCCGTCGCACCCGCACTAGCCGACATGCCGCGGCCGCCGCGCGCCTCCTACGGCGAGCACAAGCCACCCTTTTCCTACATATCGCTCACCGCCATGGCCATATGGAGCTCGCCGGAGCGCATGCTGCCGCTGTCGGAGATCTACCGGTTCATCACGGACCGCTTCCCGTACTACCGCCGCAACACGCAGCGTTGGCAGAACTCGCTGCGACACAACCTCTCCTTCAACGACTGCTTCGTGAAGGTGCCCCGGCGGCCGGACCGGCCCGGCAAGGGCGCCTACTGGACGCTGCACCCGCAGGCCTTCGACATGTTCGAGAACGGCTCGCTGCTGCGCCGCCGCAAGCGGTTCAAGCTGCACAAGGGGGAGAAGGACAGCCTCAACGCCGAACTGGCGGCGCTGGTGGATTTTGACCGGGCGTTCTCGTCGGGCCGGACGGAAGAAGCGCTTCCGACGGAACGAAGTCCAGAATTATTAAGGTCGGAGCTTCGAGTATCAAAAGCGATCCCGAAGAGACCGTTTACGATAGACAACCTGCTGAGCAGCGACGTGGAAGTGGACTCGGGAGACGAGGCGAGTGTGGTGGAGCCCCGCGTCAGTGCGCCCGCGCCGACCGCCGCGGAAGTGTTGATGGCTGCCATGTGGAATCCCATGCTGCACTTCCATTACAATTATTTAGTGCCTTTCAGTTTTCCAATGAGTTTCAATCATGATTTGAACAGTGCGTATTATTATCCTCCCCTAGATCGTAGGTAGCAACTTAATATGTTGGTAGGTACCTATACCTAACTAAGTTAACGAGAGAATAGGGATTAAACACCTCACTAGGTATAATAATAATAATTATATAGGTATCAATAATTATTTCAATTGTTTAATAACAAATAACAAAAAATAAGTACAGTAGGTATATTATCATAAAATATTCGAAAGCGTGTCTACGTGTTTGTGTGACATATTCATGCTAAAAATACTGAACCGATTGGAAATTGGAATTAAATTTAACGTAGGTAACTATAACCTCTGCTTCGTACAACTAATATATATATATCCTGTGCGTCGGCACATCAGAATATTATATTTTTTATCGCGATAATTCTGTAGAGACTGTGGACAAGTATACCTACTTTTCTTGCGCTTTTTGCGCGAGAGAAGTTGCGGGTAACATCAAGTTCATACCTATTCTGATAATAAATTATTTCATCATAATTTAATCAGTGGTAAAGAAAAATTAAATTGATAAGAAAAGCATACACAACTCAAAAACCACCGTAGGAAAAATTGTAAAATGAAAATTAGATACCTAAGTAATATTAATTGTTGCCAGTGTTGAATAAGCATATTTTAGCAATCACTAATCAGCATTTCAAAATTATTAACTACCTGCCTAACAATGTGTACCTAGTTATTTAATTGATTGTCAGATCCTCTATGTTAATATTTTTAATTTGATATTTTAATTTTGTTAAATAATATTTTTATTGTGAAAATTTGTTTCAATGAAAATTCCCAATTTCCCATGTTGGTGTTAAAAGAAAATAAGTAAATATGTAACTATTGACAGAAATAGGAATCATATTTTACAATATGATGTTAAAGTTTAATATACCTATAAAATTTTTAAGACACGCCGTGTTAAAATATAAGCAAAGTTTATTTAAAACTGTTTTACATGCGGACAATCTATTCCATTTAACGACTGATGTGAATAATGCACCTTCAAACTCACAGGAAACGTAAATTAATTTCCTTTCATTAATTTAATGTTTACGAAATTTTATGGACGTTTATCGCATTACTTTTAAAAGGAGGGCCCCGCCTGGAGATAGGAAAAAATCTTGGCAGGTGATACGTTTTATTGATTCGGCCACAAAGGCATATGTCGGATTACGCGTAATAAACTCGTTCGCTTTCGGGAGGGCTCGCCCACCGTGACATGGGGGTAGGGGGGACAGGAGGGAAGGAGGGTAGAGGGGTATAAGGATGCGCCATTTCTGTTATTAATGTTTCACGGGTAAAGAGCTCCTTCAATTAATCTACAGACGTAAGCGACCGCTTATCCCGGGGCGTAAACATTAGGGAACACCTTTTTTAAGTCCCCAATTATAAATGCTACGATTAATTAGATTGCGTCTACTGCAGTAGATAAAGGTGATTGATTAACCCCGTAAGTAGATGGGCTACTCTTAGGACCTGTTTCACTACTTTCTGATAAAGTACCGAATATGCTATTCACAACTTAATATGGTACCTACCTACATGTCAGTTAGCTATCTAATAATAGATAAGTAATATTATACGGACTTAATGTTTTGAAAGTACCATAGATTCTTCTACGTAATATTTTTTGTAGGATTAAGTCAATTCAATGTTAGTAAAGTTGTGAATTGTGATATTATGTCTGCTGGGTTTGACATGAAGCGACCAACTTACGTAGTTCTGCCATATTTTGCCTATGAATTTGAAGAACAGATTACAGAGTACCTTTTGGCTTTTGGTGGAACGGTCTCAATAAATCCGATAGCCCTGTTTGTCCCGCCCTATTGACAGATCTAGTAGCACCGCTACCGTTAAAGCGGCTGATGGTAATCCGCAGGCAAGCAAGCATTAATACTACATACTGCTAAACCGAAAATTCCGTAGCTCTTTTCGAAGGCTTTCTTATAACGTAAGGTAGAGTCTAATTAAAGTACTCCGAGTGACTCATAGTTTTTCATCACCAGCAGAACCCTAGAGTTGCGCGGGCGCAGCATCGAGACTGCAGGAGGTTCTCACGGCGCAGGCGCGTCTCGCACAAAAACCTCGGAAACGGTAGCGCGGCCGAGCAGCCGTGAGCCGACCTATGTACAGACGTTCAGATATTTTTTATTCATTTAATTTTATTATATTGATTAAGGACTTTAAAGATTGTAGAGACTGCAGGTAAATTTCATGACACAGGAATAAATTATTTAGATTTATTATTAAAAATATCAAACAGTATCTGACTACCTAGTCAGATACTGTTTGATATTAACCTGACCACCATTAGAACGGTTTCCTTTCTACAGTAGAATATATAGAATGGGATTCTTTCGACAAAGTGACAAAACCGGTGCTAGGCCTCATGTAGACACGACGTTCTAAAAGTCTTAACTAAAATATTTCGATTTTGATTTTGAAAAAAAAATTGACAAAGGAAATCATGGTTCTAACATCTTGTTAGTGTTTATAATGTTTTTGTAGCTATGCAGCTTAACCGGCTCAACAGCAGTAGCTACATAGCTACTCTGTCACAAGAGTCTTGTGGCAGAAATGCGAAAAAATAGAAACACTTGCAGATTTGATTTTAGTGACAAACAGATTTTTTCTTGGCCAACGTGTAACTTCGTCTATTCTACCGTAGCAAGAACCCTAACTTCTACTATAATAAGCTATGGCCATGCTAAGCGGACAAGCTAGGCACTAGGTAGGGTCCGATCTCAGAAGAGGCAAGTCGGGCATTTGCCCAGAGCAGTAAAAATGAGGGGCGGCAAAATTGACTTATTCCTACTCGTATCTTCCAACCTAGCCATTAGCCATCCACCACTCAACTTTAAGGATTTTACCTTTCAACTTACTTCAGGTTGGATAGTAGAAATATTTGTATACAATATCCATACTAATATTATAAATGCGAAAGTGTGTCTGTCTGTCGTCTGTCTGTCTGTCCGTCTGTCTGTCTGTCAGTCTGTCTGCCCAACGTTATGCCCAAACAACTGAATCGATTTTGCAGCAATTTCGTATGGAGATACTGCGAGTCCCGTGAAAGGACATAGGACACTTTTTATCTCGGAAAAATATACGGTTCCCGCGCGATAAACGAATTTTGGCGCAACAAAGTTGCGGGCGTCGCGTCGTCTAGATAATAACTACAAATTTTATTTAAGTAGTTTACTTAAATGTTCGTCTCGTCATCCCCCAACAAAACTAGTACATGACTTATAAGTTATAATATGGTTTTCTGTATGTAAAGGGCGGCGAAAATTATCTTTGCCCGGAGCGGCTAAATAGTAAATAGCTAGATTGGGCCCTGACACTACGGTACGGTACGTATTTCAGTGTCGGAGTGTACCTCGTCCGGTCCGTGCGTGACGGATTCTCTCAGCGTCGAATTCACGCCAAGTCAAATGTTTAATTTGCTCTATAAATCACGCTATTAAAAACATTTCAAGGGTGTCATAGCGGCACCGATCTCATTGAGGACGTGACTGTCTTCGTGCTGTGTGGCCCGCGGACCCAGGAGCGGATCTAGCTGGGCAGTGGCCCGATGCGAGCTTCCTCTATACAATATCAATCTAATATTATAAAATTCTCGTGTCACAGTGTTGCTGCGCGAACTCCTCCAAAACGGTTTAATCATACCATGTATGCCTATGTACATTTAACAAAATGTATGTACATTCGTTAGGCCTGAGAATAGGTTTTTATCTACTTTTTATATTGATACTAGAAATAATTAATATGGCAAAACAACGCTTGCCGGATGAGCTAGTATTTAAATAAGTAAAGAAAAGATGCTGTACTCTGTACTTTCTGAATATAAATATTATGTGTGTAAATCTTATAATAACACACAAATGTTGCATAATATTATAGCAGACGACACGGGAGAACCCGGGTGTTTATCAAGTGACTATACCTTTATCATAATATTGGAGGATATAAGATTTGATTTTCGAATTGATTATTGTAATAATATTGTTAATGTCCTATACCTACATTATACATACAACTTCACTAAAATTTGAAGTAGGTAATCAATATAATTGAAGAGCTTACGATTAAGCTCAAGTTTAAGTGACTAGTAGGGACTTTTTGAGGCCTCTTGCGGTAGCTCCGTCCCTGACAGAGAGTACACTTCATTACAGGAACTCGGGAGTCAAATTCAATTTAACGGCTGGGAATTAGATTATCTCGAGACTTTTTGCCGCGGCTCGTCTTCCGATAACGCTATTCAATATTTGACTCTCTTTTATTGAAGAACATTGTAAGTTGCTTTCATGACTAGCGACTGAAATGCAAACCGTATTTCGTTGATGTTGCGTTTTAAATCCCGTTATACCAACAGCTGCCCTTTATGTGTAGCATACATTTCAGGCCCTTATTCATTAAATCGTTTAACAACCTTTATGTATTATAAACTCTACAAGCTCTACATTTGAAGAAGAATATATTAGATAACATTTTACTATAATAAAGTTGCTGCATAGGGTAGCGGGTGCTACATCAACTAAATTGACACCTCATTGACACTGTATGTAATGAAAACTTAAGTTTATTTGGTTTACTATTTGAGGTTCACGGAGGAGATTGGAGTGGCTTAAACTCATTATCTGACTTTGTAAGTAAAAAATCCACAATTTTGAAGGAAGTGCTAACATCCACACAGTCCTAAGGGCGTTATTTCCAATCAATAAAACTAAATGTGTTACACTGGATCTATATATTTCGTCCAGAACCAAACAATAACGTGAAACTGTTCAACAGCCATACAATAATCCCTAGAGTAGGCATCAGTCGCGTGACGCTACATATTTCCGCCGAGGCCTAAATTGAATTAAATTAAATTGATTTATCGAGGTAGTACTCTGGCCCTCCGTGGCGCTCCGTTATAAAAATTAATGTTGTATCAAAATGTATAAAAAATCCTATATTTCTTTTTATTTTGATTGTGGGTTCGCTGCTTCTTTATTGTCTTAAGCAGTAAGCAGTTGGCAGTTTTCCGTTTTCCACACTTCAAATACCACTGCTGCGTACATTACACTACACTACACTCCAACTACGCTAAGGAACAAGCGTAGTTGGAGTGTAGTGTAGTGTAATGTACGCAGCAGTGGTATTTGAAGTGTGGAAAACGGAAAACTGCCATTTTCTTTGGATATTATCGATTTATTATTATCCTTGGTATTAAACTTGAAAGAAAGTACTGTATTAAAATAATATGTCTAATATGTTAAGAAAAATTGATTAATTAAGAAGCAGATTGACTTGAAACAACACGACTAAATAACGCAGGTCCACCATAGGTCTATGAATCATATAACTAATTTTTGTATAGGTACTCTACCTTTTTAGGTTTCGTAGCCAAATAGCAAAATTCGGGATCAATATGGATTCATCATGTCAGCCTGTCCATCCGTATACCATAGCTACTTTTTTTGTACCGACGGTATGTACTGCACCAAATAACAGACAAAAAATACGTGTTACACTCGGGGACTGCCGCGGTAAATCATAATATTATAAAGTATTGCATAGCATTTTTTATCAATGCAATTATAATTCGCATACGTCTAGTCGTACACACACAAATACCGTGCCGAAGTCTGGCAACTTGTAAGGTTTTTTTTGTTACTGAATTTCTTTACGCGCTCAAAGCCCGCGATAAAAGCTATGCAATAGCTTAAAACTAAACGATGTAAGTAATCAGTGCTACCGAATGCGTCATAATAGGTAACTACAAGACAAATTATATCAGTACGGTAGTGAGTTACAGGTCAGCCATCAATACCGCCCCGCGCCGGCCAGGACTAGGCCGGGAACCGAACGAGCGCCCCAACTAAACTCCAGTGAAAGGGACCAGCGATGTACAATACAAAGATATTGTAAGGACTTTAACAAGATATTAGATGTTACGCGTGTCAGTATTTATCCGAAGAGCGATTACACGTATCTTGCGACAGGTAAGCAACATACATTTGACACTAAACATTTTGTGACACCAGATATTGGGCAATATTATAACCTGTCATACGCCTGCTGGCTAGCCTTTTAGGGATATTCAATATTGCTATACTGTGCCTTTAGGTACGATCTTTTCGGAACGTGCACGTCAGTAGTGACATATTTTAAACGAAGTGTCAGGGGCGTTTCAAAAAATAAACAACGAGTTTGTTTATTTTGTAAATATTATAGCAAATAAAATATATTTAGAACAATAATTAATGGTATTTGAGTTATATTTAGGTTATATTAATTTGGGTTATAAAAATACTTGTGGAAAATAAATATAATCATAAAAAATTGGTTTTTAGAGTGTAAAACACTCAATAAGCTTCAAGGCCCAATCTATGCTAAAAGGATATAAATTGGTGTTAGCAGGACATGTAAGGTACCTATGTAGAAGAGCTAAGAACTAATGTCAATGTTATTTAATACGAGCCAATATAATTCGCCGAACATCGGTTACTTTAGCGCCCTATAAAACAAGTTCAAACGTAAGTACTCGACCGACCAAAAAACGTAACTAAAGATTTGGATAAAGCAAGTCTAAGGGCCTGTTTCACCGCTTCCTGATAAGGCTATCCACCACTTAATTTGACAGATGAAGTATGGAAAATCTGTCAAATAACCCTATCGGGTACCTTATCAGGAAGCGGTGAAACAGGCCATAAACATTAAGGGCCTGTTTCACCGCTTCCTGATAAGGATATCCACCACTTAATTTGACAGATGGAGTATGGAAAATCTGTCAAATAACCCTATCGGGCACCTTATCTGGAAGCGGTGAAACAGGCCATAAATATTTATTCTTACAGATAGATAAAAATTATTGTTGCTGGAGTAAAATGCAGTGTTTTAACCAAAGCGGCAAGTGCAAACATATTGCTGCTTTAATCAGTAACAAAAATACGAGCAATAGGTACTTGAATAAAATAAATGTTATGTTTTTTAAAAACTTGTTTTTATTTATTTTTTACAACATTAAATATACTATTAAAGACTACTCTTGAAAAAAATCGGAGTCCAAAAATTTCCTAAAACACTGCAAACATTTTTCACGTTTCTGAGTCTTTGCATTAACCAATGATATTTTTTTATATAATATCATTGGCATTAACACACTTTCAATCAATGAGTTTCTAAAATAGTAACATAGAATATCATTGCTTTCAATATGGATTCTTACTCGAGCATTATCATAAGTCCTTTCGGTTTCCTCTTGAGAGTAGGTACTCGTTTTGTTTTGCTCAAAATGGGGGCATAATTATTTTAACTTTTTTACCATGAACGTAGAAAAAAAGGCGGACGGAGTCTTGTCATATACAAAACTGTGTCTTCACTTTTCTTCAGAGTCGGCCATGCACACATTCTGACGCCTGTCAAATGGTATGGACTAGCGCAAGAATGTGTGCGTGCGGACCGTGTACATACAGCCAGCTGGCCGACTCTGAACATAAAGTTAATATACCTAGCGGAATAGAGAAACAAAGGCCTGAGCAAGCGAGATGCCACTATCAGTAACACCGCGTGGTAAAAAGAGACGTGTGATACATGACAGCAGCACTCTTTTTTTGACGTCCAGTCGGCACGTGCCGCACGTTGTCAATATAATCTCATAGAATTCATGTTCAATCATGCTTGTGTAAGTGTATACGTACACATATTTTTCACACAGATGAAAACCAATTTTGGTTACATTTGACAGCTCGAGATTGTTGCTCTATTCCGATAGATATATTAACTTTATGACTCTGAACGACACAGTTTTGTGTATGGTGGAACTCCGTCCGCCTTTTTTTATACGTCCATGTTTTTTACCCCTTTCATCTACAACTTGCTTACTTGAAAAACCTTTTTCATTCAAAACTCTATCTCCAGCTTCTAAAAGATCAGTTAAACCAGAATAAAATATGTAGTATCTGGTTTATCGTCATTTGTGAGTCACTATTTCTTCCACCTGATACTTTGGATTTAAATGAAATATTCTATGAAACTATCACTGCAAGTTTTGTCGACGGGTTTTGGAGACCGTCATGGTGATCCATCGACACTAAAACAATAGTTAGGTACTCAAAAACTCCTTATAAAATGCAACTCAAATAAATTTACATACTTAACTGATAATGCAATTTTAGGTTATATCGAATCACATACTGTTTCATTTTTAGAGCAGATTTCTGATTTAATTTCCTAGTGGATTTAGGAAAAACATTAAATTTGTACTGACTACCTTGTTTTTGCAGTCTACGATACAAAAACAATTAAGACCAATTTCTAAAAATTTCAAAACAAGATTGACAAGTTTGTTTGACTACTATCTGAGCTCTATTGGTTGCATATTTTTGCCACGGCAAGCGCGGCAATCGCTTTCTTTGTCCCCTCCGTGGGTGGAGGGGACACAGCTTCGCACGCTCCGAATAGTCGCTTTAAGAACATTTTTATGAATGCAGTAAAGTTATGGATAGTATTAAAATCAATGTACTTTCAGCATCTAGCGATAAACCATCGGCGGTGTCGGTATAATCCAAGCGGTGGAAATGAAAAGCGGGCAACACCATTGTCGATGCACAAAAGAAAGGCAATCATTCGACATGAATAAATATCTGTGAGTAATGGGCCCGCTTCCTATAATGAAATGTTTTATGTATTAACGTTATCGTGTATAAATCGCTTAATATTGTGTACGCACTTGCAGACTACTGACTAACAGATATACTATAGATTCTAGTGTAATGAAAATTCATAAAAGTAGCACTCTAACTGAAAATATATTAAAAATCAAATATTGCAGCCACCACGATATCGGCTAAACCTTATATCAGCCACTTGGTTTTGGCCTACTGAATCCTAATCAACCATCTAAAACTAGTCTTGCCTTAAAATCTGTCTTATGTTAGATTTTAGTTAGATCAAGTCTTGCCTAAGCATCGAGCTTGTCTTCTTCTTCTTCTTAGCTCATTCCCACTTTACGTAGGGTCGGCTCTCCTAGTACATTTGCGCCAAGAAATTCTATCTTGGGTTGTCGATTTAGGCAATTTATTTACAGCTAGTGCTTTGGTCATACTGGTCCACCATGTGGCTGGGGGTCTACCTCTAGCTCTCTTAGCTTTTGGGAGACTCAGCGCCTTTTTGACAATGTAGTTGTGGTCTCTGCGCATAATGTGGCCATACCATCTTAAGCGTCTCTCGGTCAGTTTTTCGGACACTGGAGTTATCTTGAAGCTTGATCGAGCATCGAGCTTGACTATAACATACCTAATAAATAATATACTTATTTAAATTACTTAGGTACTTACTTATAAATAGTATGCAAAGTCGTACAAGGCCTATCAAAGTCATAAAATACCGCATAGTGTGAACGCGCCGTAATTCGTCAGTACCTGTATTCATACGCTTTGTAGTTCTTCCGTAATTTGTTACTATACGATTTATCGCCTATTGATACCGACTTTTAATAGCTGCCATGATTTAGATATTATAAGGATATTAGTACTGATTAAATTCATACAATAGCACATTTGTCAGTCCCTATAATATAAATTCCCATCGATTAGACTTTCAAAGATTATCAACATTTGGTTTTTAAAGAATAAAATTGACAGTTTTACTTTGAACTAGATGTTGTCCGGAATTTCGCGCAGAAGTTACTATATCGGTAACTGTACATTTTTCTGAGATAAAAACTAACCTATGCCATTTAGATTATGCCATTTAGAGTATTTTCATAAACGCGTTTCATCTCTATGGTTTCTGTTTAAGCATGACGATGTAGCAGATTATTTGTACGAGAAACTTTTGTATCCATACTAATATACTAATATTATAAATGCGTAATGTGTGTCTGTCTGTCTTTTACCTCTTCACGCCCAAACCGCTAAACCCGGTCCCAGGAAATGTCATAGAAGACTTTTTATCCGGGAAAATGTACGGTTCCCGCGGGATAAACGAATTTTGGCACAACGGAGTTGCGGACGTCATCTATACGATTGAGTTTTTTCATTTTTTAGTTTTTTCAAAATATTAGTATGCATCTCACAGAGAACCAAACCCGTGTTCTTTAGACAAACATTCGGTGTACACTGTACATATTAAAGGGGAATGTGTGGCGATAGACCAGTATTATGGCAATTGGGGTCATTATAGTCTAATTCTGATGTTTGGGCAATGGAGCCGCGTGAAATTGGTCCAACCGAGTAGCTCCGTGGCCTGTAATTTGGCCGCCGCCCGATTCTTTGAACCAACTATTTATGTTGTAAATTAGAAAGCTTTTGTTATCACAAAACATCTTTGTCTATCAATTACTTCGGACGTTTATTATACGTGTTTTGATGGGTTAGGATAAGGAAATATATACAATATGATACACCTATTATATACCTACGTAGAAGAAAATATATTTTTGCACGAGGATGTTTTCTTAGGATTTTTAGTTTTCAGAATTTTCTACTCTTCATTTGAAAGTAGCTTTAAACTCGAAGAAAGACATCTAGTATCTACCTGCTGGTGTATCCATTATCCATTCCATATAATAGATACATATCCATTATTCATACTTATTATATTATAAATGAGGAAGTGTGTCTGTATGTCTGTCTGTTACCTCTTCACGCCCAAACCTCAGAAACGATTTTGCTGAAATTCGGTATGGACATAAGTCCTTAAGGAAAGGACATAATATATGATACTTTTATCCCGGAAAAATGTACGGTTGTCGCACGATAAACAAATTTTGGCGCAACGAAGTTGCGGGCATTATCTAGTTTTAAATATTATTTGAGATTTTGATGACTTTTTATAAGAGATTTCGATGACCCGGCACAAATACTATTTAAATCGTTATGCAGCGTTGTCTGTTGAGCACAGTTTATGTCAACGCGTGTCGCCACTCGAGCGTTATCAGGATCGTTTTGTTACATCAAACACATCACATTAAAGTAATGAACGTAAATAATTGTTTACGTAGTTAGCGCTAAACACTACAATCCGCGCGGAGATGTTATCGCGAGCGGCGGCCGTAATAACAGAGTTTAGGGCTAGAGTGAATTATTACGCGGCGCAATCACAACAATAATTGTTGTTGCTGGCTTTTTGTGGTCACTCGGTCAGAGGGCTCAAATTGAATTTTCGTCTATAGCGGCCTAACGGTTTTTATTGTTCCTTTGTTAGGTATCATTAATATCGCTTTTGGCAGCGCTGTTGTATCCCTTTCTAATCTAAGTGTTTTTGTGGTAGGAATATTATAACCTCTTTGTCGTATAATGGAAGTACTAGTACCTCTATCGATTGAAAAGGTTGAAATTCCTCGTATACCGTTTTAGGTATACATACCTACAACGAAATCGAATATAACCTAGAAATGAATGTAATACTTTTGCGCGTACGACAATACAAATAAAATACTTTGTGACGATTCCGGCATGCAAACTTAAAGCATGCTGAAATAAAATCAATAACTTTTCCATTTCCATAATGCATACTCCATTCAAAGCTTTTGTGAAATTAAAAGTTTAAGAGAAAATAAAACATGCAATATATTTTCATAGGGCGGCCGCCCTCGCAAATTCATTACTGGCACAACCTGGCGCTTCCGTTTCCGACTGCGAGCACTAAGCACATACATGCACTTCGCGTATTCATCCACGCATACACTATACATCGCTCGTTCGGTACCAGGATCTGAATTTCAGGAGTGCTCAACACGAGCAGTGGATATCGTCACGGGCGTATATATAGTTTTGATAAGGGGGGGGTCCCTAACTTAAAAAAACGGCCAAGTGCGAGTTGGACTCGCCCATGAAGGGTTCCGCAGCAGCAAATAGGTAACGTGTTTAGGAAATCAAAAGTATTTTTAGGGTTCCGTACCCAAAGGGTAAAAACGGAACCCTATTAACTAGACTTCGTTATCTGTCCGTCAGTCTGTCTCCAGGCTGTATCTCAAGAACCGCTGTATGGTTTAAAATATAGCTAGACATCTAAAATTTTCACAAATTGTGTATTTCTGTTACCGCTATAATAATAAAATGAATATTTAAGGGAGGCTTCAAAGGCACTTGAAATTTTCAGAAAATCCTCAATCTATACTCTAAATCTATCTATACTTAATATTATAAATGCGTAAGTATCTCTGTCTGTCTATCTGTCTCGCTTTCACGCCAAAACTACCGAACCGATTGTAATGAAATATTGTACACAGATAGTCTAAAGTCTGAGAAAGGACATAGGCTACTTTTTAACTGGAAAAAAGGGTTGTAAGAAGGTGAAAATGCGTAAATTTGTTAAAATTAAGTGAGTTTTAAAAATTCATAATAGATGGCGCCATGCCGCCTCCTACATCGCGGTGACGCTTACTCAAACGTCTTTCTATAAGAAGTGGTATCATCTTACATTGAGTTTTGGATTTTTTCGATTGTTATTTCTTTTTTACGTTATTAAATAACTCAGTACTTTATCTATGCAGTGACGTAACCTTAAACCTATCAATGATAAATAGTTTATGGGTAAAGTTGTGTAATTGGGGGCTAAAATATATACTTTTATAAATAAAGTTTAAAAAAATTAAATAAGTTATGTGCACACTGCACAGCTGTTTTTGGGTGTTTTGATTTAAGGGGTACCAGGATTTTTTTACAAAAGCTTTAGACACCAATTTTGTCGACATGCCGCGCTATAAACTGAAGTCCACGCGGACGAAGTCGCGGGAAACAGCTAGTTTTATATGTACTTTATTAATCTAATATATATAAATCTCCTGTCACGATGTTTGTCCGCGATGGATTCCTAAACCTACTTAACCGATTTTAATGTTTCTTTTTTTAAAATGTGTGCTTTTTTCCAACTTGAGAGATAGGATAGCTTAGATCTTTAATTATAATCGCAATTTTATTTTATTGCAAATTATTTGTCTATAATTAATTGACAGTCACAATTATCTGTTAACTCCAAAAGATTCCAACAGATGTCGATACTTTTCGACTGGATTGAGTAAGTAACGGCTACTGGGTACTTTATAATATTATATTTATAGGTGCATTTGTTGAATAAATAATAGTAAATTATTACAACCTGAGAGTTGAGACTGATGGCGACCATTGTTTGTGCGACGCGCTGGATAGCGATCGACATAATATTTAGTCATTTCTAGTCTAGGCCTATGTTCATACCATCAGGTGTGCCCCAGGGCTCGTTACTGGGACCCCTGTTATTTAATATTTTTATCAACGATATTATCAATTGTTTCAAATATTCAAAGGTACTGCTATTTGCCGACGACTTGAAAATTTTAAGCCAAATCAGAACCATTGACGATGCTATTCGCCTCCAGGAGGATCTTAATAGACTCCTTGACTACTGCCGTCGTAACCAACTAGATTTAAATATCACCAAATGTTACGTATGTAGCTTTACTCGTAAGACCACCCTAATTCACTACGACTACAAAATTACAGATGTATCCTTAACTAGAGTCAACAAGATAAAAGACCTGGGCGTTACGTTTGATTCTAAACTTTTATTCGATTGTCACATAGACGACATTATTAAAAAAGCCTCTCAAGCCTTGGGATTCATAATACGCGTCTCCGCTAATTTCAGACACATTAAAACTCTTAAAGTCCTTTACTGTAGTTTTGTGCGCAGCCATCTTGAGTACTGCTCGTCTGTTTGGAACCCAGTTTACGATATATATATTAACCGTATTGAAAACATACAGAAGAAATTTCTTAGATACGTGCAATTCAGATCTGGAACGTACTTGAACAATTATTTCGATCGCTGCAAAAAATTCCATCTACTGTCTTTATCTGCTAGACGAAAAGTATCAGACCTGGCTCTTCTTATAAAGTTAGCCAACAGTTCAGTGGATTGCGCTGATCTCACCAGCAAAATCCAACTTCGCGTTCCAGCAGCCTCGAGAAGAAAGCGTGACCTACTGCATATTCAACAATATAGAACTAATTATCGCCAGAATTCTTATATTATCAGGGCTAGTACAATGTTCAATGAAATATCTCGAATGATTGATGTGGACCTATTCTTTACTAATGTAACAACTTTTAAGAAGGAATTTAATAATTTCTATTTTGATAATTCTACTACTTAATTAGTTATCAATTCTTGTTCTATTTTTCTAAATTGTTTCTAAAATTCTAAATTGTGACCATTGTCTATCGCTGCCTTGTTTTTATTAGTATTTTTCTATCTGTGGAAACTTTTAATTGGCCTTGTTGTACTGTATATTTAGATTCTATGTGTATGTTAGCTGTAAGTTTTCCAAAAATTAATAAAATAAAAAATAAAATAAAATTTCAATAAAATAATATGGCAAATACATTTATATATAATACTAGCTGTCCCGGCAAACGTTGCTTTGCCATAATATAAAGTATTTCGCCCATATTATTTTATTGAAGTGACTTAATAAGTATGTCGCCATGGCAACGTCGATCGCTATCCCGTCGCACAAACAATGGTCGCCGTCAGTTTCAGGTTTTAATAATTTACTTTTATTTATTCAACAAATGCACTTATCAATATATAAAGTACCCAGTAGCCGATTCTCAGACCTACTGAATATGCATATAAAATTTGGTAAAAATCAGTAAAGCCGTTTCGGAGGAGTTCGTGGATTAACATTGTGACACGAGAATTTTATATATTAGATAGATTATGGCAAAGCAACGTTTGCCGGGACAGCTAGTACATAATATAATTAAAATAAAATATTAATACATATTTAAGGGCATACAGAAAACACCATTTTTGGCCTATTTTGCTCTATAACGATACGGAACCCTTCTTGCGCGATTCCGACTCACACTTGGCCGAATATTTAAAATTTGAATATCGGAATGAATGTTTACGTTTTATTGTTAAATCAACTTCGGATAATTTCTTTCGGAAATCGGAATCAAGCTGCGCCGCCAGTCCAGTGAGTCTGTGCGGTTGGCGGCGGTGCATCTAAACTTGCATAGTTTGAATGCACCGCCACGGGCACGAGGAATTGTGCAGTGGTGCCACCAGCCAGCCATTTCCCGGCGCCCCTGCGTGGAACTACGAACGCATCGCCCTTATGGCATCGCGGTACCTCTCTGCCTATGGACACGCTCCACAGTATAATAATAAATTATTATACTGTGAATAAAAAAAATACATATTATGTACGTCGCCGATTAAAATCGGTGCGGTAGGTACATAATATATTGTCGATTGGACAAGTAAGATGGATAGTAATGGGGGGGGTCCGGACCCCCAGGACCCCCCCCTTATATACGCCCATGGATATCGTTGTGTCCGATAGTAGCGATGTTTGGTGCCGTGATTTCTACAAGCTGACGTGACTAGGTTTGCACAGGCTAGGCTGTAGGAAAACTAACATAAACTTTGATGCTCGGCACACACGAAGCGTTGCATGCTTGGTACACTGTAAATACTGCTTTCCCGATTTTCACCTTTGTTTGTTTCACCAGCTCTAAATGTTTGATCGAATTTCCAAGTTTTTGCTTCATTTTCTATGCCGCTCCGTGTTTGACTTTCGAGTTTTCATTAGGAATTTACGATTTTCGTGTTCAACGATTTTGTTTACTCGCTTAGTGAAGTTAAAACCGGAGGTTTTTACTTTTATTGTTTCGTTTGTTTATGCCTTTGAAATTATTTTTGTGGAAGTATTGTGTTTAATAGTATTGTTAAAATTTTATGGTTGCTAAGTTTTCCTCTTTTCAATGACGACGCAAATACTACATGAAACAGATTCTAAAGTAAAGTGACTACATCTATATGTGATGTAGTAGCCAGAGTTGTGGAACTAAATATGATTATGTCAGTAATGTTAGTTTTTTTATATTACAAGGACAAATTCACGTTACTGCCAATCGAGTCCCGTATTTGTAATTCATGACATAATCAAAAGCGACCGTTTAACGACTCGCGCGGTGTTACTGGACTTCGAACTTAATAGGCTACTTGACCTAATTTTTTTCTTCATGCTAATCGCTTCATAATCATTCATTTTTACAGAAAAAACTAATATTTTAATATTTTACACAGTAGAAACCCATAAAAATGTTTATTGAAAAATATGCCTTTTAAATGGCGCCGAAAACACTGTCCGCCATAGTGTGACGTCATACGCTTTGTATTTTAAACTCTCTTTATTGAAAATTTTTTAATGTGCTAAATGTACGAGTCTAAAAGTGCCCAAAAATTATAAAATAATTATATTAGAAATTAGAAATCATTTGTAATGTTGAAAACTTTTGGAGAAAAGTTTTGGCCATTTCATTTCCCGTCTACAATAAATGGAGATAATATATATAAAACTGATGTTTTATTTGAATTATTGAAGAAAATATATAATAGGCTTATTCTTATTATTTATGTACAAATAAACTTACATATAGCGAGCGCGATAAATAAAAGATATTAAATTAGTATGAGGATGACGTCACATCCCAATCGGAAGTACCGCAAAAGCGTTTTCGTCAGTACAATTCCTATTTTCATAAAATCATATTTTCAAATCGACTTTATTTATCAATCATAAGCTTTTATTTGATAATAAGGGTGAAATACGGTTTCCTAGGCCAAGTTCTACTAGAAATATGCATTTGTTCAATGAAATTGAACATAGGTCAAATAGCCTATTAGGTTATCTCACCTCGGCGGCATCCACAAAGGGCCGAGCTTTTAAGCTCGTTGATATTAAAAAAGCACGTTATTTATCATAAATCACCCCCGGGCGAAGGCGCGAATTTCGATCTACTTCGAACAAAAAATATGCAAGTAATGACGGCCGCACTTTGAGGGCTTTTTAAGTCGAGACGTTGTGCTTAGAATTAATTATTTTGGTAAAAGCGAAGCTGTGTCATTTTTAACACGGTTGCACTGTTTTGGTGTTTCTTTTTTCGAAAATTTCAAAGTGGATTGTTAAAATATTTTAATGCGATGTGGAATGACTTATCAATTTTATGCTGATCATAAAGTAGCTCTCTACCCTAGTCTCTACTTGTCACATCGAACGTTTGGTAGTTTTAAATTGCTTTACCCTGTACAGAATTTACCTTATGTTTTGACTTTTGAGGTAATAAATCCTTAAGTCTCTCAATGAAACCTTTGATTCTCATTCACAATATCTTTACTTTATAATAATGACAGTAATTTAAACGCTCAGTAAACACTTCCTGGTGTGTAGTTTTTTAATCTAGACTCGGTTATACCTACTGTGTAAGATGATACCTTTCAAGCCCCATAAGATCACCGGTGATCGCGACAACAATACAATAACAATAGATTTTCAAGAATCCGTGATCGAAGGATTAAAACTGTGGTCTAGACAGCGGCCAGTAAACGCTATCCACAAAAGCAGCACTTATGAAATAAAGTTTGTAAACCAAAGTACAATTGTCATACCTCTGCAATATAACTGAATAAAATACCAAATTCTACAACAAAAATCACAATTAATTTCAATAGCAGTCGCAATAAGCCGACTTTGATTGATTCCGATAAACAAAATAATCGTAGATACACATTGAGTAATGAGGCCGCGAGAACTATAGGCGTATACGGCGTCGGTTGATTACCGCGGGCTTCTCTGTAATAAAACATCACCGCCTTATCGACTGCCTTCTCGATAAGCATCCGTGACGAATTCGCATCACTCGTGCTAGCTCGCATGTCGATAAACACTTCGAAATTCCACGAAACGACAACCGAAAATGAACTCTACTTTGTTAATGTAGGGTTCGTTTTTGTTTAGCTTGAAACTACGTTGTGCCTTATAGGCTCGTAATAATTTTTGAGAGAAAATGGCCGAGATATTCTCATCGATATAATTTTATTTCCAATTATAATACTTAGACTTGTAGTTTTTATTGCCGAGGCTTTAAATATTGACGTGGGAGGTCGGTGTCTTCTGACCCGAAATCGGTGTGCTTTCTTTTGAAAGTAGGTGTTAAAACTTAAAAGCTGCCGCTTTATCACCACAACTGCTTATAGCAATGTAGAGTTTAAACTGCCAATTGACAGTCATATTATAGAGAAGTAGCATTAAATTGTTTTATATGCGAGTGAACTTTGGATTATTGAATACATATTAGTACGGGAACCCTAGAACAAATTTTTTTGTGATTATTGACAAGATAATTTTATGTGAGTAGCTAGCTACATTTTGATAAGACGAATAACATTTTTATTTTCGATAAATCTCGAAAGTACAGATAAGATAGTGTGAAGATAAGAGATAGAAAGGATTTCATACTTTGACTTGATGGTCCTCAAATATGGATTGTTTAATTTGTAGGACAAGGTTACTCTCAAATTATATAACTATTAACCTACCAATATATAACATTCATCTGGTTAGCGTTCCGTTTTAAGGTTCTGTAATCAACAAAATTTGGTTGACTACTGTACCCTAAAACGGAACCCTAACCAGCAGATTTATTGTATATTGGTAGGTTAATAGTTATATAATTTAAGAGTAACCTTGTCCTGCAAATTAAACAATCCATATTTTAGGACCATCAAGTCAAAGTATAAAATCTTTTCTATCTCTGTTAGCTAAAACTTTCGAGATTTTTCGAAAATAAAAATGGTATTCGTCTTATCAAAACGTAGCTCCTCACAAAAAATTTGCTTGTTAGTAATCACAAAAAAAAAATCCTCCGTCACTATATAATATGCACTTATGTATAGGTACTTGAACTTCTAATTTCTAAAAACTAAAAAGTTTCGACTTATCACACTACGAGTATTATTGTCTACGCGTGGAAATTCAATAATAAACACACAGTAGATATTGTTAATTTTATGTTAAAAATTCATGAGTAGGTACGTTTTCATTCTTCTCATTCTATTTTCGATACTAAGTATTTGAAAAAGCATCTTACATTGACAATCATGGCAAATTATTATCTATTAACAATTCACGACACAAATGTAGAGACGACATTAGCACTGATTTAGTAATACAGTATCGATGATAAAATTTGGTTTAAATGCTATTCAGTGTCAGCTTATACCAGAGAAAGTTAGCGATTTTAAGTTAAATGCTAAACAGGAAAATAATATAAAATAATTTTACTACTTGCAGAACTCTATTTTGCTCTACATGAGGCGCGCACTTGGCTTTCAAAATGTTACTGATTGGCTTTAAAATGAGTTGTTAATAAACAATAATATAGACGTATTGTAAAATAATACTTAATTGTAAAATAGTACTAGGTACTTAGGTATAATGTAGAGGTATTTTTGATTTCTTGGAAATATTATGTAACTACTTAGAGAAACATAATGATTGTTACATATTTTGCATATTATAAAGAAGTTGGCTTTGCACAGCTAACTACTATAGTCGAAACACTACCTACTGTCTTTAAATTGTAACAAGCTGTAGTTATATTAAAAAAATAGAAACCAACTGAGTCAAAATTGTAATTAAAATTCCCATCTCAAAAGCTACTGACCTGATTTTGATGATTTGCAGTATTCCATAAGTTGAAAAATACCTAATAGGCACAAAAAAAACCCAAATCGTAGACTTGTAGTTCCGGAGATATAATGCGCGAACATAAACATGTGCATTGTGATTTGTGCATAGGTACATACATACCTACATTTGTTCAGACGCTGATAACATAGACTAATATTTATACTGGGCACTTTTGGAAATATTTCATACATACGGGTCCAATTGATAATCTCCTTTTTTGAAGTTGGTTAAAAACTTTTACGGTGGAGAAAAAAAGCTATGTACCGTTTGTAATGTTTTTTGCTTCCAAGTTCAAACACCTTTGAGAAATCCACAAATTCATTGAACAGTGTCGTTCCGAATTTAAACTTTCGTGACAACTGTTCGGTTTTTGTCGAGTTTTTCTTTTGGTTTTATTCTTTACAGACTAAAAAGCAATGTTTTTAACCGACTTCCAAAAAACGAGGAGGTTATATGTTCGGCTGTGGATATATTTTTTTATTTTTTTTTTATTTTTGTATGTTCAACGATTACTCCGCCGTTTGTGAACCGATTTTCGAAATTTTTGTTTTGTTGTATTAGGTTTCACTCCAATTTGGTACCATGTTCACAAAAGTGGTGACCTGATGATGGTATCCATGAGTAATCGAGGGAACTCCTCGAAATTTATATGGAAACATATGGTGATTTTGGTTTTATGTGAAGTGTACTAGGAATATGCTACCAATAAGTCAAATATCGGGTCAAGGTATACCATGGTTTCGAAGATGCTGAGAGAACTCCTGACTCCTTAAAGATACACGTTTGGGAGTTTCGGCGTTGTTTTAAGAACAGAAAGCATATGCTACTATGCAATTAATATTCATCATCATAATCATAATCATCATCATCGTCATCATCATCATTACCACGTCGTGTTAAGGTCACCAATGTCTCATGGCACAGAATAGATAGTAGTACAAGGCATAGGTATGGATATACTAATAATAATAATTATGTATTCTTACAATATAACAACACCTGTTTGTTTAATACACGGCGGTCGGCGCTGCAGAGGCGACGGTGTCGCGCGGGCGGCGCGTGGCGGCAGACGACAGATCGAATATTTTACCACTTTATATTATACAGATCGAATACTTTACTAACTACTGTTCACTTCACTGATAATATATTATTTTGTGAGTGTGAGTTGTGACTCTTAATGTAAAGAAAAGACGTCATACGCCTAAAACTGGTCTTATGGTTCTGTAGGGTTACCCTGGGACGTTAATCCCTCTGGCGTAATATTAATTAAGACAACCAGTGAGTGTGAGCGAGAAGAAAAAAATTATTGTAGCGAATTAGCTATATCAAATGCTGTCGAGTAAGCGATACCGCGATGCAGATGCTTAACAACGACATCTGTTGTTGAATTGCGGAATTAAATTTTCTAAGAAAATATAAAGTTTACAAATCTCAACACTTAACAAATTGTAATAAAATACGTAAAATATACGCGAAGGCTTACGTACTAGTGTAACTAAAAAGAGTGAAATTATTATTATTTTTAACAAAAAATTAAAACCGACTTCCAAGGTAAAAACAATAATAACATTAATATGAACTAAAAAGTATTAAATAATTTTTACTATCTAATAGTGCCTTTTTCCGAATTCGGCTAAACCTCAACTATTTCTGTACTCAATCTTCATAATTTTGAAGTCGGTGCCAGTTCCAAAAGTTTCAGATATTCTGTCAGAGGACTGAAGACTCAGCTATCTGGTACCGACTTCAAAATAATGAAGATTGAGTACAGAAATAGTTGAGGTTTAGCCGAATTCGGAAAAAGGCACTATTAGATAGTAAAAATTATTTAATACTTTTTAGTTCATATTAATGTTATTATTGTTTTTACCTTGGAAGTCGGTTTTAATTTTTTGTTAAAAATAATAATAATTCCGGATATGCTTTTGTGGAACTACTGAGACGATTCTTATTATAAGTGAAATTTGACTTTTAAAAAAAAGTTTATTCTTTTTTAGGATTTAAGCCATCCGCATAATAATTGTCTGTAGAGGAGAAGGTAAAGTTTGCTTATTCCTTTATTATACACTCTTTATTTATTATATACCTAGTCAGAGATCTTTTAGCTCTCAACCTCTACCTGTAGATCTCTGACTTTAATAAATTAGAACTACACAAAAACAAATCATTTTAAAAGTAGTACTTAACAAAGTTTTTAGATCAACAACATATTTCATTTTATTAGCATAAGATACATATTATTATAGGTACCTACCTAAGTAGAGTCTGAGCGCTACGGGTTCTCTGACTAATACCTATAGTCCTTCGATGATCAAAGGCTCTATCTTTTTCCTAAATCGCTTGAGTTGAAGACCAAACACAAATTATACGTCTATACATATAGAGTTGTCTACAACTTAATGTGGAGTTGTCTACAACTCTACATGGATATAATTTGTGATAAGTCTTCAACTCAAGCGATTTAGGAAAAAGATAGAGCCTTTGATCATCGAAGGACTAGTCTGGTCAGCTGTTATTAGCAACCATTAATTATTAAATTATTAAAACTTGTAAAAATTATATTGTTTTGCATTTTGGACATTTCGTCAAAATGCTGGTAAAAGTTAAGTACCTACAATAATTTAATGTTAGTAATGTACGGTGTGAAAATAACGAAATGCAAAACCACAAAGTTAAGCCGCCTTATTTATAATGGCAACACCTTTAATAACATTAATTTAAGCCCGGATTGGTGTATAATTCAAATCTCTTTTTCTGTATGATCGTAATTTACATACGCTAAATAAAAAGCGGTGTCATCACAAAAGATATTTGGAGGCAATATAAACATAATATCAATTTAAATTCCTTGTTAGTGAAGCGAAAGCCGACATCATACCTGAAATTGGATCGCTGCTATTGGTCGGGGTCTCGGCCAATCGCGGGCTCGGAACTCGCGCCCCGCGCCATGTTCCCTGAGCGGCGGGCGGGCCGGACTCGCCGGCCAGACACCGCAGTACCTTCTCACACCTCGAACCGTTGTGACGTGAACGTACGTGTGTCGAGTATTGATTATTCTGTAGCATCGAAAACCGGTCGGGGAAATGCCGCGACCGTCGCGCGAGTCGTACGGGGATCAGAAGCCACCATACTCCTACATCTCCCTCACCGCCATGGCGATTTGGAGCTCGCCCGAGCGGATGCTGCCGCTGTCGGAGATATATCGCTTTATCATGGATCGGTTCCCATATTACCGTCGGAACACACAGCGTTGGCAGAACTCGCTCCGACACAACCTCTCGTTCAACGACTGTTTCGTAAAAGTGCCCCGGCGGCCGGACCGGCCCGGTAAGGGCGCCTACTGGACACTGCACCCGCAGGCCTTCGACATGTTTGAGAATGGGTCTCTACTGCGGCGCAGAAAGAGATTTAAGCTGCAAAAGGGGGAGAAGGACAACTTGAATGCGGAATTAGCGGCACTCGCGAGTTTCAACAGAGCCTTTCTTGCACGTCAAGCTGGCGCCCAACCTCCTCCGCCGCCGCTGCCGACCGCGACGCTGTACACGCCGACGATGTGCCCGCAGCTGAGCCCGGAGCCGGCGGAACTACCCGAGATGACGACGGCGACGGTGCTGCCCCGGGAGAGGCCGCGGCGGGCGTTCACGATCGAGGCGCTCCTGGAGCCGGAGCCGCCGCGGGCGTCGCCGTCGCCGCCACAGATGATGATGTCGGCGGTGCAGGCGATGCCACGGCTGGAGTTCGTGCCGTCGCCGTACGTGCTGGCGGCGCAGCGCTACCAGGCGGAGCTGCTCCAGGCGGCTGCGCACGCGCTGCGCCCGTGCTACCTGCCGCCGCCGCCGCTGCCGGTCGCGTGACATCCCCGCTCCGTTGGAACCTGCTCCAATATCTCGTGCAATGCTAGGCTGTAAGTACAGAATTCAAAGACTTTTGTAGACTATCGATAAATGTAAATAAAATAAATTATATTCGAAGTAGAAAATTATATAACAACTCGATATTTGAGGTTTAACAAGTGTTAAACCTCAAATATCGAGTCGTCTCAACGAGTATTCGGTGTTCAATATGATATTAGGAAGTCTAAAACATTACTAATGTCCTCGCATTTAGCGACGGCAAAGAACCTGTGAGATGTTAGAACAATAACTATACTAACTGTTCGCCAAGCTAATCGTATAATACTAATTTTAGTGATCTCATTGTGTATGTCTGATCGTGTTTGTAGATATTATTATATTTATTAATGTACTAAATGTGTCTATCGAAAACTGTGTAATAACTGTGAATGTAGGCAAACAGTAAACACTTATCATCCTTTGATGTAAACTGTTAATTATTTATTTCTTGTTGCTTTTGTATATAGTTAGTCAATATAAATGTAAATATTGTTTTTAATTGTTATAGTTCTAGGACATATTAAAATAAACGAAAGTAAACATACTCACAACTTGGTTTCATTGACTATTTTGAGTTTAGTTCAAAAAACCATTGCGTCACAGATTGTAAATAGCTTACATATAACTAGGTAGGCTATTTTAAAACTTCAAAACTATCCATTATGTGTTTTAAAACATTACCTACGCAATTTAATCTAATCTATAGGGTAAACGACAATTTTATAAGCCATAAGTTAACCTGATTTTCTTGTTAGTTTAAATTGGTTTACATTATTATTAATAGATTTAGGAGTAGGTCAATTACTTAAATCAAATTTCCTTATTTATATTTTGCATACCGTCATGGCTAATGTTGTGACCAATATGCTTATGTTCTTCTACTACATTACTTTTTTATAAAACAATTTTGCTGCTATCTTTAGCGTCAAGTTACCCAATGTCATGGTGTGAGCACGGCGGCCGCGGGTGGTATCTATCATTTAATCGAGTTACCGTGGTTTTTACAGCGAATTAGTTTGGGGTTACTTGCTTAAATTCTTCTTGGGAGGGCTGGTACTTTAAAGGGGTTATTTAAGTGGTAAAAAATGGTCGCGGAGGTGGTCTGTTTCACGGTGTAATGCGGTGTAACGACCCACATTTGTCCTCTAATAGGTCGTGATATTGCGTCCAGTTTAACAATCGCCAAGTCATCGAACCCCATGGTTGCTGTTTTGGTCCAATTTAGTTTGTGGAATGTTTTATCAAAATATTTTTCAAGTAACTCTTTCGAGGTTTTACTGCGAACATGTATAAAGTTTGAATATTAATTTTAAAACTTAAATTTTAAGACTCCATCTCATCACAAAACCGTTAGAATTTCGTGTTTAAATGGATGTAGATTGTAGATATTTAAAAAGTTGGCCTACGCCCCTAACTAATTGCATTTTATCTTTAAAATTATTTTCGGTTTCGACCGAAAACTAATTGGGTTCATAATCAATTGGCCTACAAAAGAGGCGACGAGGGACCAAAAGCCTTACGTACCAATTTTTTGGCTTATGTTTTACTATAGTTGTTTGAAATGTTGAATGAGAAGCTATATTTAAGTAAATTTATTTTCTCACCTCCGGGCGGAAAATGTCAACTTTCTTCCCGCTGCGCTTACCGATGTTGCCGTTTTCCGCCTCCGTCGATGAGAAAAATAGTATACGCAATACGGGCAGTAAATGAGAAAGCCTCAGATTACATGTGATCTGAGCCATTTCTTATTTTCCTGCCCTAGGTGCGTAATGTTCTATTACATATTATGGCATGAGTTCTATGAACAAGGCTCAACAAATTTTGAATTCACGCTGACAGGTTAGCGGCTGCAAATCTAGGCTAAACTTCTCATCAATGTAAGAAACCTTAGGTAGGACGCTATTGACTTAGCTTGAGTATTTCGTCAATGTGAGAAACATTAGGTTAGGTCAACTGCTAACCCAATTGCAAATATTATTAGCTGTTTGGGGTGGTGAATCATGTCTCATGTCTCTTTTATTTTTATCGTTTAATTTTTTACACATATTATGACTAAAAGTATATTATTAAACAAATAGACTATTATTATCGATGACATATTAGCGTATTGTTACAACTGTGCATAATGCTTTCAGCAAACTACACACAACTACCTAACTCATAAACAACAGATTAAGTCGACTTCATCATAAGTCATGGATAGTGATTGTCATGAAATAAGTAATTTATTTAAGTGAGTGACAAATATTTTGCTACCTAATGCTACGTAGAAATAAAATATAGTTCCTGTAAAAAACCTGGCAGTGATATACCTACGCATAATCACATCTCTTCAGACACGAACGAGTCTGATAAGTATGTATTATGAATTATGATAGCTATGATAATATGAACATATCTATTATTCTTACTCACAGCATATTTCTAAGAATTGTGCCTATTGAGAATTGTAATTTGTAATACGGAAAATCTCATTTCAAAATTGCACACTTCACACTTCAAAATTGTATATAAATTCCCTATCTCTAAAACTACTGAGCCGATTTTGATGAAACTTGCACTATTCCCTAAGTTGAAGAATACCTAGTAGGTACAACAAAAAAAGAATTAAGTAATAAAATCGGAATAGTACTTTCGTACTATTCCGATTTCATTACTTAATTCTTTTTTTGTTCATTCTCGAAATATGCGAACACAAACATAAAAACATACATACATAAACTTTTGAAATTTGGCACATTTATTCAGACGCTGATATAGACTAACATTATATACGAAAATTGGGCAGTTCTGGAAATATTACATACATACGCGTCGAATTGATAACCTCCTTTTTTTGAAGTCGGTTAAAAAATATAACAACGGGCAATTACTGTCCTAAATCAGAATTATGTAGTTTATGTAGATGGTCTAACGGAGTGGCGTAGTTTGTAAGAACTGAAACTCCTTAATACATATAAACATCCTTAGTACATGAACTCGTGCGGACAGCGGAACCCTAGTTATACAAATTATTAATCGATTTTTTTTTAAGATAAACTGTAAACGGCATCTTTGACGAAAGTGTTTCCATTGGGTGTTTTCACACTGCGACGGTAACGACACGACACGATACTACAGAATAGATAAGGGCCACCGCACATATAATACAATTTTAAGTTGGCCGACTATCGTACAAACTAAATTGCGTAGTGTCACAATTTAATTGAACAACTTCATCGTGTACGCTGCCAGCTGCAGACTTTTAGATTTAGTTGATAACGGTGTTGCTAGCCTAGCGACGTGCGTATTAAAATGCGTAAAAATCATGCTTTTATTGTGGCACTAATAAAACGAAGGCGAAAGAAAGAAGAATATTTTGGGTGCATTCAATACTAAGTGACAGAATATTAGAATTAGTACGATAGTCAGTTTGTACGATAGTCGGCCAACTAGAAATTGTATAATATGTGCGGTGGCCTTCTATTCTGTGGTATCGTGTCGTGTCGTTATCGTGCAGTGTGCAAACGCCCATATTTGTATGATGGTGGTTCGTGCATAACTAACATTAAACAATATATTATTATTATACTTCTACAAATATGCAATGTTACTACTATAGCCTAAAAATTTAACTTAAAAATATGAGACCAAGGTGCTACTAAAATTAATTGATAGTAAAAGTTATTAATAGAGAAATCGAAAGTTACCATGCGTGCCAAGTTTGATTATAAACGTAAACCTTGGCGGTTAGCCTTTCTGAGGTGTTATTGCCAATAAAATGTATGTTTTGTGAGGCGTAATATTCAATATTGTTAGGTATATTTGTTATTTACTATCCACACTTATTATGGATCCATTATACTCGTTTTAAAATGCGGTACAGGGTGTTTCAACTCGGGCTCGCAATTTGTGGCAAAACAAACTGTAGCTGAATTTATTCTAAGGCTACCTATGTTCAGACGTGCGCGTGTTCTGCGCGTGTTCTACTATAGCGTAGGGCTTCACACGAGACGAGAGTAAGCAAGAGTAACAAAAATCTCGTCCTGGTCTCGTCAATCCTCGAAAAATTGAGTCTCGTTCAAGTCTCGGTCTCGTCTCGTTACCAATTGTCTCGTCTCGTCTCGCTTAGTTGTAAATAATGATTTATTTCTATAATAAAGAGAATAAGGGATACTTTATAACTAGCGTATTTATATGATAAAATGCAATTTTGATGGTTACCAGATTTTATATGTTGTAAAATATATTGTTTTCTAAGTAGACCTTTTCTGATTTTCGAATAAAAACTTATTAAAAAAAAATAACGAGACCCAAAACGAGACTCTCGGGTTGTCCTGTATGTGGTCTCGGTATTGCCGATAATATTTTCTATAATCTTGCTCTCGCGTGAAGCCCTACTATAGCGTATTGGGAAAACACGCGCGCAGCCCGCGCGCGGGGTCGGCGCGGATTCAGCGCGTCCCGCGCGCGTGTTTTCTCACACGGTAGAACACGCGCAGAGCATGCGCACGTCTTAACGTAGCCTTACAAGAATCTTGTGGTATTTTGGTGATATTGGGCGTTTGCACACTGCACGATAACGACACGACACGATACCACAGAATAGACGGCCACCGCACATATTATACAATTTCAAGTTGGCCGACTTTCGTACAAACTGACTATCGTACTAATTCTAATATTCTGTCACTTAATATTGGATGCACCCAAAATATTCTCCTTTCTTTTCGCCTTCGTTTTATTAGTGCCACAATAAAAGCGTGCTTTTTACGCATTTTAACACGCACGTCGCTAGGCTAGCAACACCGTTAGAGCTTGTTTAATTTGAAATGACGCGCCCCACCACTTCAAAGTTGATATAAATGAAACATTTTTGTACTGTGAATACGAGGGAGGGGCGCGTCATTTTAAGTTAGACAAGCTCTACCAACTAAATCTAAAAGTCTGCGGCTGGCAGCGTACACGATGAAGTTGTCCAACTTGAAATTGTATTGTATGTGCGGTGGCCCTTATCTATTCTTTGGTATCGTGTCGTGTCGTTACCGTCGCAGTGTGTAAACGCCCAATGCGTCTTAATTTAGTACACAAGCTGTCTATTAAGGCTTCTATATCCGCCAATGACCTTGATCATTGTCTGTCAGTCCGAATATCGACGTAAATGACATTAAAATAACATTAATAACAGCGCGCCTTGTACGGTGGCGGTTACGACGCTCGCCGCGTCCATGATAGGGCGACATAGGAGAAAAAACGTTTTTAAGGCTTAATATAATACATATTTCAAAAAAGTAAAAAAAACAAATTATCAACTTATGTATTGCAAAGCAGTAGATATTTTTTATATATTCTTTTGATAAATAATGAAGGAGTAAAGTGGTTTCATTCAACGATTTGGAGGTGATTTGGAGGTGATTTGGTTTTTTATTTCTTTATTATGTGATACCGATAGAAAAAATATGGCAAAACCACGTTACGTATCATATCATGTAGATTACTAATTATTTTTTTCAGATATAATTTCTCTGTTAATGCCGATGAAAAGTGGTTTCATCTGCACGCTTTTTTCGCGAGAGGAGCCTTAAGTAACAGTTCACAAGGTGGAAGCGCTCCAAAATTGTTCGAGCGCCTAAAGAAGTAGTAAAAAGTCTGTCTTTAAAATCTAACATCATTTCGAACATCAAATTAAATGATATTTTTACGAGCTAATATTTATCAAGCACTTTTTGTTCGGATGTGATTAACAAAATCCGGCGAAGATTTTACACCCTGACTGCAAAATAAGTATACGTTACAATGTTAAAAGTGTGAAAAAAACTTGGAAAATGTGTTAGATATTAATTTGAAGATTACAGGTTGGTCGTACAGGTGACTGCGAGAGACCGGTCATTATGTAACAACCCTCACACATCTGCCATTTCTAATCTTACAGAAAGCAAATATTTGTGAGGAGTATACATAAAGATAATTTGTGGTTACTTATTTTCAAGCTGGTTTTAAAATAGGCTGCGAGAGAAGTAATAAGTAGGTACCATATTTTAACTATGCAATGGTTTAATTTTAACAGTATGTTTCTTTTAGTATAAAAAGGGTGTGTATGTCGCAGCCAACTGGTTTAAATAGCCGATCAATCAAACAGCTAGCCCTTTGACTGAACAGCGCCATTCAATCACACGGCTATACGTCGTTTAGCCGACTTGTTGACTGCAACGTTCAACACTACAGCTAGACGACGCTTAGCTAACTGGTTAAATGGCAAATTAACTAAGCTGACCATTAGTTGTATGTAAAGAACAGCCATTATATTTAACTCTTCATATCTGATGACTGAAAAGTACGAGATAAATTTAGTATCCATACTTCCATGATACTATCCACACTAATCCATACTAATATTATAAACGCGAAAGTGTGTCTGTCTGTCTGTTACCTCTTCACGCCCAAACCGCTGAACCGATTTTGCTGAAATTTGGTATAGATGTACTTTGAGTCCCGGGAAAGGACATAGGATACTTTTTATCCCGAAAAAATGTACGGTTCCCGCGCGATAATCGACTTTAGGCGCAACGGAGTTGCGGGCGTCATCTAGTAATATTATAAATGCGAAAGTGTGTCTGTCTGTCTGTCTGTTACTTCTTCACGCCCCAACCGCTGAACCGATTTAGCTAAAATTTGGCATGGAGATACTTTAGGTCCGGGAAAAGGACACAGGATACTTTTTATCCCGATAATATGTACGGTTCCCGCGCGATAAAGGAATTTAGTTGCGGGCGTCATCTAGTAGACATATAACAATATGTAACATAGATAAATTTTATCACAGGCAGGCACGAAAATAATTTTCTTAAACAGTACCTACAGTAATTAATAACGGTGGAATATAAAAATGGCGAGTGAAATGAAGGTAAAAGCTGATTATTAATGTTTTCTAATAATTGTAGTTTAACCTAAACAAAAGATCAGTCTCTTTGTTGGAAAATGAGAAAATGAAGTTTGATATTAAATTATGTTTATTTTCTGACATCTTTTTGTTCATATCAATAGCAAAGTTAAAATTACTTCGAAAATTAATTTGAGCCTGTAGTAATAACCAGTTACTTTGAGACACATTACGGTACCCTCAATCTGGATTCTAGACTATAACATAATAAAGAGGAAAAGTTTGTATTTTTGTTTGTAAGAGGTATTATCTGAAACTACTGGTCCGATTACAAAAATTTTAACACGGATAGAAAGCTGGTGTGTTCGTGACTCCCGAGTGACATAGGCTATATTAATTGATGTATAGAAAGTTATATTGTTTTTCCTGAAACTACCTTTTTATAATTTTGATTTTCAATTAGTACTTTATTGGCCTGAGGACAATCCGTAGTTCTGTAGTCATCTGACGTGTTGAGGGCGGTACCGCGCGGACAATCGCCGGAACTGCTCGGCGGGACGTCGACTCATGTTGGATCCAACTCGTTTGCCGTGTCACAATCTGCTGTGATGTGTGCCGACAGCATATGAGTGGTTCCCGCGACTTTGTTTGTAGGTGTTTATGTATTTCTAAAAAAATATATTGTTTTATATGAAAATGGAGCATCAGTGGCAAAGGCAACCTTTTTCAATGAAAGTCTGCCCCTCGCCACTGCAATATTGGTAAGTATCTATTAAAGTGTTCCAGCCTTGCTATTTCTATAATTTTATGGTGTAAGAGCAGAATTTTAGACCAAGACCAATACCTTCAAAAATAATGAAAAGTGTAAAGAAATCACAGTAGAATGAAACCCATTGCAAAAGGAGGAGAATATTATTAAAATTAAGGGGAAAATAATTTACGGGCGATCTGAGTTAGGGAAAAGTGTGGGGGGAGGTATTTAGGGGGGAAAACGGTTTATCGCGATTTCTGGCAAAACTAATATTCCTATGAAAAAAAGTCAACTAGCAAAGTTGTAGGTAAGAAAAAGATCTAAAACTTTTCTGTTAACACATTTTCCCCATAACCTCAAAATTTATGTGAAAAATTCAAAAAACCATGTTTTTGGTTTTTATTTATATCTTTTACAAAAATATTTTTTTGTCACGAAATTTGGTGATAACTTACATTTTTAAGTCCCAAATACGCTGTCATTTATTTGATTAGAAATTTTTATTTTTTCACCTTATTTATATTGAAAAAATAGCCTAATTTTCAATCGAAAATTCGACCGTCAAAATATCAGCCTTTTTAAAAAAAATGGTGTGCTTTCTACTCGTTGAAATCTCTACTTTGCGATGATGAAAAAAATATATATTACACGATAGTAAATCTTCTTAGAAAATGCAAAAAATTGTAACAGTTTTTGCTCAGCGATGGTAAGTCAGTCAGGACATGTTATTTTATGAGTATAGATTTACATTTATATTTATATATAATGATATTTTCTATGACAGAAATGTAATTATAATGAAATAAATCAACTTTTAAATTAAAACTAATTGCAGCAATCACATTTTTATATAAAATTATTCATAATGATTAATAAAGAATTTTCGAATTTGAGTTTTTTTTCGATTTTTTGCGTTTTCTGAGAAGATTTACTATCGTGTAATATATATATTTTTTGTCATCATCAGAAAATAGAGATTTTAAAGAATAAAGAACATTAAATTTTTTTTAAAAAACCTGATATTTGACGGTCGAATTATCGATTGAAAATTAGGGTATTTTTTCTATTTAAATCCAAAATAAGGTATAAAAATAAATATTTCTAATCAAATAAATGACAGCGTATTTGGGACTTGAAAATGTAAGTTATCACCAAATTTCGCGAAAAAAAAAATTATTTTTGTAAGAGATATAAATAAAAAACAAAATGGTTTTTTGAAGTTTTCACATAAATTTTTAGGTTATGGAAAAATAGTGTAAATACAAAAGTTTTAGATCTTTTTTTTACCTACAACTTTGCCATTTGACTTTTTTTCATAGGAATATTAGTTTTGTCAGAAATCGAGATAAACCATTTTTCCCCCTTAAAACCTCCCCTCCCACTTTTCCCTAACTCAGATCGCCCGTAAATTATTTTTCCCTTAATTTTTATAATATTCTCCTCCTTTTGTAATGGGTTTCATCCTACTGTGATTTTTTTTGTTTTCAAAATTATTGGTCTTGGTCTATTTATTATCTTAGCTAATTAATTATTAAACACAGTCGATGAAACATAAACATACGCAAAGTAACAATTTGTATAGCGCGGTTCAA
Source organism: Polyommatus icarus (assembly GCA_937595015.1). Lineage (NCBI taxonomy): Eukaryota > Metazoa > Arthropoda > Insecta > Lepidoptera > Lycaenidae > Polyommatus > Polyommatus icarus. Next base: position 5,130,599 of record OW569329.1, on the reverse strand, counting down.
TGAGCCGAGAAAAACAAATGCTACCTATATTATTAACTCTATTATGCGAATCATTAGCGGACCTTTTTTGCGCATCTTGCATTTTTTCTATCAATTTCTAAGCAGCTGTCTTTGCTGAATTCATTTTCAACTTTATCAATGGGTGTGTAGGGTTGGAATTTGTGTGTGAGTCGGTAATAGTTGTCATTAGAATCGTAGGTTCACAGTGATGGTGTGAAATGAGCGGTCTTTGTGGCCGCCGCTCGCCGATACCGTTTTGAGGTATGTTTTTGTTGTGTTTTTTGTGTAATACCGAGCGTGTGGGATTTGACACGTAACTAGGGTTGTCAGATCAAAAAATGCATCAAAATTAACCGCTCCGAATGCTTCGAATCTTGAAACCAATGCTGTTAGTTTTTTTGGCATTGCTATTATTACAGCTAAAACCATTATCATTAGAAACCAATAAGTTGAGTTGAATACTAATTAATATTGCCTTACATAAAATTATTATTTGGCTCAATTTACAACTATTCAATTTCCTACAGTAAACTTAGAGTGAGCGTTTAGTAAATTTAGAGTGAGCGATAGTTATTAGTACTAATTAACTATTTCCCTTCTAAATATATCTGGGGTCAAAACTGAGCTGAGTAGCTAATATTAAAATAAACCAAAGACTATGTATAAAGAGTCTACTATATATAATATAATATCATATGCATTACTCGAGTAGCAGCCCTACTGGTAAGTATTGTTAATTTCTTATACATTTGTATGTAATGTGTATCTGTTTGGTTAGCCCACATTTTTTGTAACGAGTGTGCTTGAGGCAATTATGTTTGTGTAATTTGACAATAGGAATTTTATTACCCGACTGCTCCTAAAGTCAAGTTATGATTTTTGAGTATTTTATTTTATTTTTGACCGGTTTTAAAAAGTAAACGACAAGTCATTTGTAAGAATCAAAGGTGTTATAAGATTAGTCTTAAAGAAGAGAGTGACACTGATCAAGTAAGTCAAAGGTTTCGGGAATTTAACCCTATTTCAAAACAGGAGATTCTCCGATTGACTAATATATATTCAAAGACTTCTATTTAAATAGATGTCTTTGTATATATTACGTCTAATATAATATTAGTTTAGGAAATTGTTAAACTTACGGCCGCACTCAGAGTGGAATATTGTACCTAATTAATTCAAAATTTTGACAAAAGCCCCATACATTATCTGTCAAACTCTTCATTGATTTGAAGGTTAATTATAAGTAAATGTCTCTGAGTACGGTGGTTAAATGTATATTATGTTGTTTATTAACATATTTTTGTAAGGTAATGAGTTGCTGTGACATAATTACACCATGCTACGGCGTAGAGTCTACACTCCACACTACACACACTAGACCAAGCTCTACGAGGTTGACAAAAGAGCATTGTGTTTTTAATTGTTCTATTTCTTTCTAATAAAATAAAGTTAAAATTGTCTAATATTCAATTCAATATTACCGTATTTATTTGGTGGCTAGTGTATACTGATACAAAATTATTTTACGTTTTAAGTTAGTTGGTATAAATTATAAAACATGAGCTATATATGGACAAAAATTGCACAATTTTTTTTATCGGTATGTGATAGATATATAATATAAACTGTACGTTATCCACTTTATATGCAATACGTTAACACCATATGGAGTGTCATATTTAAAAAAAAAAAAATCCGATGTTCACAATTATTTTAAACTTTGCATTTATCTACATCGTTACGAAGAAGGCAATTAGGAAAAAAAGTTCTGATATTAGCCGCATGACACATTGGTTGAAATCCGAAAATAATTATCAGGTTGATTCGGCTAATCTGATCCTAACGAGCTAACCCTTTACCTGATGAGGCCGGCCAATTGACACATGGCATCATTGGGCGCTTCCGTTGATATTAGTGTTTGCCGTTTGTCCGTTGGGGTCCGGGACGTCACCGGGACGTCACCGAGAACGAGATGACGGTGCGGTTGAGAAGGGAAGTGACCCGGCGAACTTCTTATCCCTTGCTTCTTAATATAAACCATTCCTAAGCTTCCACTTCACAAGCAATATTGATAGATTAAAATAAGCCAAACCGGTTCAGCCATCGCGTTTTAACGCGACGAAAAAAAATTTAAAATATTTTTTATTAAGGTTCTGTACCCAAAGGGTAAAAACAAGAATTCGCTGTGTGTCCGTTTGTCTGTACCCAGACTGTATCTCATTATCGGTGATAGCTAGAAGGTTGAAATTTTAACAGATTATGTACTTAGGTATTTGTGTTGCCACTATAACAACAAATATTAAAAACATTAACTTAAGGGGGTCTCCCATACAAAAAACACTATGATTGGCCTATTTTTTGCTCTGTCACGAATCACGATACGGAACCCTTCATGTGCGAGTCCGACTCGCACTTGGCCAATGTTTAGAACAATATTATTCGTAACAAGCATAGTATAGGTATATACATATATACCTATATATACCTATACCATATATATATATATATATATATATATATATATATATATATATATATATATATATATATATATATATATATATATATATATATATATATATATATATATATATATATATATATATATATATATACTATATATACATATATACCCATACTATATATATAGTATAGGTATATACATTTTTGACTTTTAACTTTACTGTGAAATTGTCATTCGAACAAGTGGTTTAAGTACTTTGCACAGTTCAATATATACCAACGATCCGGCTAAACTGCCCAGGCAAATCTGTCAGGTCCTACAATTGTATTTGTTATGCCTTTGGAGTATTCTCCTGGATGATCCGGTTAACCACCGCTTTTATTTTGATAGGTACTCAATCAAATCGTAATTAGAGTTACAGTTTGTTCTGTGAACGCCCATTGCTTTTTTTTTGAACAAACTAACTCATCGCTTGCAGCAAATGAAACAGAAGAGTAAATGATGATACTAGTGAAAGAGGTCCTATCCATACTAATATTATAATATGTGTCTGTCTGTCTGTTATCTCTTCAAGCTTAACCATTTTAAACGAATTTGATGATATTTGGTATGCAGCTATAGCTGATACTTTCAGTCTCGGAAAAGGACATCTAAAGATAGTTTTTGTTGCAGAAAAAAGTACGGCTCCCACGCGATAAACGTATTTTGGCGCATCAGAGTTGCGGGCAGCAACTAGTACAAATTACAAAATAAAACGTGATTCACAATTAAATTACGCATAAGCGTCGCAAGAGGAAAAAACGGACAAAGGTAACATTAAAAATGCACGCCGCATAAACACATTTTAATGTAACAAGAAAAAATCAGAAAGACATTAGCTCTTTGTGTAGTGGAACGGATTTCGCATCATTACTCGCGCGAGATTGATTCCCACACAAAGCCTGTCAACCGCCGCCGGTGCGACGGCACCCAGGGTCGGATCTACCATATGACTAAAGCCAAGGGCCCCGTGAATTTAAGGGGCTCCTAGCTAAGTGAAGTCTAAGTAAAAAAAAGTACCTAGAGTATCATAATTTTAATTAAACAAATGGTGTGGTTTGCATCGCCTGTAAATCTTTTTTTAAGGGAGGAGACGGGTCCCGCTCTCACTTGGTACGCCGGAGGTTTTCCCACCTAAAACCTCCCACGCCCTTCGTCCAGGTCCCACACTATCGAGCTCATGGTGCAGTCCTACGAATTCTTCGATAAATTAAACTTATTCAATTTATTTAATTCAAGTCTACGTTTAGCTGTGTACTTGTTAAAATGTTTTAGTCCTTAGGGTCTGAGTAGAGTGGCGAGTTAGTGCCCTCAGCTAATTATATCCATAACAAACATACCAAGTGCTTGGCCGAGAGTACTGTCTCGCCACTTTACTAGGTAGGTGTAACCAGGCCCTAAGTAGTGGTAGCCCAGGGCCCCCCAGACTCTCAGTCCGGCCCTGCTCCCGTCGAGACGCAAATGCGCGGTTTTTATTGTTGTTATAACAAAATGAAGTCGTAATGAGTAGGAGTTGTTCGGAGAATGTGCGGAATTAAATCACTTGTCAGTGACACGTCACGCGTAGCTTGAGTGCAGTCGTCAGCGGGTTCTGCAATTTTTTTGGCAGGTACAGTGTGATGTGTGATCAATGACCATTCACTCACTCACTGATCAATAATAAAATATACTTATTTATGGCTGGACTTAGGAATTATGATCGATCGATTAAACAACATCCAGATATAATTATAATATTACTAGCTGTCCCGGCAAACGTTTCTTTGCCATATTATATAAAGTATATCGCCCGTATTATTTTATTGAATTAGTGACTTATAAGTATGTCACCATGGCAACGTCCTTCGCTATCCCGTGACCCGCGTCGCATAAACAATGGACGCTCTTTATAGACAAATAATTTTCAATAAAATAAAATTGCGACTATAATTAAAGATCTAAGCTATCCTATCTCTCAAGTTGGAGAAAAACACACATTTAAAAAACAAAAACATTAAAATCGGTTAAGCAGTTTAGGAATCCATCGCGGACAAACATCGTGACAGGAGATTTATATATAATAGATTATGTCTTACAAAACTTAAACAAAAATATTCTGTTTAAATTAATCAATTTGAAATTAATAACAAAATCTTACAAATTCTTCCAACAATGAAAAAAAATATATCATAGTTCCTTCTAGAATATGTTATAAACTTTTACCTAATAAGATTTTGTAACATTTTTTTGAAGCCTTTACAAAACTTTAAAATGGACACAATCAATAATATTATTTAACTTTAGAGAAGGAACCCTAATAAAATGCCACGACTTTAAAATGTTGACATTTGACAAGCGACGCTGACAAGTTACGCTCTTTACGTCGCTCCACATCGTTCACTTCAAAGCACTTTATTAATTTAATTCAATTCACATTGAATTCATACCATACAATACATTAATATACTGTTGCACTTTTATACAAACGTAATTTGGGATACAGCCAAAGGTACGCCGATATTTTTTTATATTATCGATAAACTAGATGAACCCCCGCGAGTTCGTTGCGTTAAAATGCGTTTATCGGGCGAAAACGTACATTTTTCCGTGATGAACAGTATCCTCTGCCCTTAAAAGGGCACTCAAATATCTCGGTACCAAAATTTAATAAAAATTGGTTAAGCGGTTTGGGCGTGAAGAGCTAACAGATAGACACACTCTCGTATTTATTATAATATTAGTATGGATTATACATTATGCGTTACTAATAAAAAGATTCTAAATTCACTTTTCTAACGTATCAACAAGGGAAAACATTGTATGCTATTTATGTAAAGTCTTTTAACACTCTGGGATATTTTTATACTAGTAAAGAGGTCAGTATTAAAATGGGGATTGTCCATTTTTTTTAATTTTGCTCATTACAAAAACATTTCGAGGAATAAGGTCAGTGATCGTTTTTCTGTATATAAACGAAAAAAATACCCATTAGTTACTTATATTTTTGAACAAATATGTTTAACCTTAGTTTGACCTTCAATGGCGTTAAATTAGCCATAAATTCTACCAACATTACGTTTCAAACTTTTGGTAAGCTTCTCGTATCAGTTTTCACATAGTGAGAACTTGCATTTGACGAACCAGCCATTATAATAAGATTGAAAGGAAATTTAAACATACTGCAGAGGTCAATTGGCCGCCGATGATGACGTCAGAGCGAAACTTTAAAAATTTATTGAAAAAAAACTAGCCAATGAATTTCAAAATTATTTAATTCATGTTCTTAAAATACCCTATTTTAACGAAAAAAAAATAATATAAAAAGTACATGTGATTTTTTTTGGACAGTGCCCATTATTATGACCTGACATACAAAGTTCACTCAAAGTTTTGTAAGATGTATTTTTAAATAACAAAAATTAATACACGAACTACGCTTCTCTTGAGTCTTATTCGGGGTAGATAAATAAAACATATACCTACACGTAGGGTACTTAACAAGAAAGTAGAAACCAATCAGGCAATCTGGTTTGGCAGGCAATCATTAAAATTTTTATAGTTCATAATGCAGCATCTGTGTTAAACTACACTACGAATTATGTCAGGTAAGCTCAGGGCTGACACATTCGAGGTTTAGTTAAATGGCTGCCAATCTTATCTTCTTATATATAAAAATGGATTTTCAAATGTGTTAGTCGCGCTAAAACTCGAAAGCGGCTGAACGGATTGGGCTGATTTTAGTCTTAAAATATTCGTACAAGTCCAGGGAAGGTTTTAAAGTGACACGAAGTTCACCGGTACAGCTAGTCTTTTTCTTCTTATATATAAAAATGAATTTTCAAATGTGTTAGTCGCGCTAAAACTCGAAAACGGCTAAACGGATTGGGCTGATTTTAGTCTTAAAATATTCGTAGAAGTCCAGGGAAGGTTTTAAAGTGACACGAAGTTCACCGGGACAGCTAGTTTATATATAAAATTCTCGTGTCACAACGTGAGTTACCGTACTCCTCCGAAACGGCTTTACTGATTTTTACCAAATTTTATATGCATAATGCATATCCAGTGGGCCTGAGAATCGGCTACTGCCTACTTTGTATTATTAATAAGTGCATTTGTTGAATAAATAATAGTAAATTATTACAACTCGAGACTGACGGCGACCATAGTTTGTGCGTCAGGATAGCGATGGACGTTGCTATGGTGCCATACTTATTTAGTCACTTCAATAAAATAATATCCAGGGCGAAATACTTTATACGGCAAAACAACGTTTGCTGGGACAGCTAGTATACATATAAAATTTTTGTACAATATGTTTAATGTTTATGCACTATGTTTTACTGTCTGGTAATTTTAATCTGGTAAGAAGTTGCTAAGTAATATTAAGGATACTTAAGACAAGTCTAATATAATATAAAAAAAATGCTTATTATTAATTCACTTAAACAGATGCCTCATTTTTATTTTTTGTGACTTTATATATACTTATATTGTTTCAACATACTTATCTCAGAAAATATATAAACGAAACTCCTTTTATCCGCGCTAATTTCCTTCGGGCAAAAGAAATGTAACACTAGATGATGCCCGCAACTCCGTACCTTTTTAACCGACTTCAAAAAAGGAGGTTATCAATTCGACGTGTATGTATATAATATTTCCAGAACTGTTCAGTTTTTGTACATGTTAATCTATAGCAGCTTCTGAAAAAATGTGCCACGAAAGTGTATGTATGTATGTATGTTTGTATGTATGTATATTTTTATGTTTGTGCACGCATATCTCCGGAACTACACGTGCGATTTAAGTGATTCTTTTTTTGTTATACTAGGTATTGTTTAACTAAGGGAATGCTGCAAGTTTCATCAAAATCAGTTAAGTAGTTTTTGAGATAGGGAATTTTAATTCTTAATTACGTACAACTTGAAGTCGGTTTTATCTTTTTAAAATACTATTTCCGGGATAAACTGTATTCAATGTCCTTTCCTGGGACTCAAAGAATCATATTATACCTATTATATACCTATATAAGAAAATTGGTTTAGACTTTAGCGATTTGGACGTGAAGAGGAAGCAGACAGACATAATATAGAAAGATATACTGTTGACTATCGCATTTTTAATATTAGTATAGATAACTGGCGCGTGTCAGCCCTATACAAGTGTAGGTACTAAGTAACTACTTGTAGTTAATTTGTTGATTAAGGCGGGCTGAGAACATGTCTAGACTCAATTACTGTGCATATATCAGTTTCAGTGCTAGAATTAACAGGTCTGCGCTATGTGTTGTTGATTTTATTGTATCGTAATAGTCCTGACTAATTAGGATTATAGTGAAGTTAGCTTTTACGATTCGCGGGAAATAAGATGAGGTGAGGATTTCATAATATTATGATTATCTGAAAATTCAGAATTAAGTTTATTTATCTAACTTAAGTTTTTTTAATCAGCAACATGAACAGTTTCTTAAAAACATTCTGTTCATGTTTATTTTAAATTACATCACTTTGTTATCTGAGCGACGCGACCATGCAAAGTGCAAACATAAAAAAAATACACTTTTCACAAAACTAAGCCATAACTGCCGCACTCTGAAACAAATATTAATTACTATATCAGTAATTAAATAAAGATTTTGACGTAAGCCTCATACAATTTGATCTGTCAAAGTTTAATCAATCTCTGTGTACGGCCGTTAGTATTAAACCAAAAATGTGGAGCGGTGAATATTTCTAAAACCCATAGAATGATTCTCGGTAAGTTTAAACTCCGATCCTTAGTTTCGGAGATGCGCCCGAGGCGAAGTTACCTTTTGTTTTTGAATATTTCCAGCGAACGTTGAGACGGAGAGGCGGCGGTGTTGCCATACATTACCGCGATGTATCCGTTCGATGTTATTTTACGTCTAAATATCCCCGAGAGTAGTTGTTATGTTGTTAGCATTAAGGACCTGTCTGAGGTAAAATTATTGTGAACGTAATGTAGAAACGTGTGTAGTTAGCGGCGAGACTTTTGTCTTGTTTGTTATTAACAACAATGAGCCGGCCAGCACTGCGCGGACACTGAAAGTTACGTACAATTAAAGCTGTTAATCCCTCAAGCCCCAAGCGATAACAATATATTTCCAAGAATCCGCGATCGAGGTATTAATTTAATATCTAACTTTTAATTGCATTTCAATTTCGTGGAATGCAATTAAAAGTTAACGTTTTTCCTAATTTACATCTCCTGAAACTTTCAATACATATTTTAAATATTTTGGACCTCGTTGTTCATCTTTGTCAGCTTTAAAATCTTTCATGTTTGCCCCTATATACAAATTAGAGCATATTTATGGAATATGGATGTTTTTGGTACTTGTAATTATCAAAATTTTACAAATTACATTACATTTCGTCATTATTTAGAAAAATAGTATAGTAATTGAGCAGTGAAGCTGTGAATGCTGTGATACGTAATATAGAATTATATTTTTACTATAATTTCGAGTAGAGTTGAGTTAGTAGGTAGATGTACCACAAACTCAAGTCTCAACTGTATCTTATGTTGAATTATAATATTGTTAATGATTTATTTGTTGTAAATTTTTTATTTTTTATTTTTCTTTTTAATAATATTTACCTATTCAATATTCATCCTTATCAAACCACCACCGACCAAATATAAGCCAAGACTTTCTCGCAGCCGTACCTGTTCTAGGCTCGTCCGGGCCGTGTACCGGGAGTGATTAGCGGGGCGCAGGCCTGTAATCACGGCCCTGCTGCCCGAGCGTCTGCACCGCCGACCCCCGCGCCCGCCGCCCACCCCGCACACACCCCGCGCCCGCCCGCCGGCGAATACCTCGCCCGGACAGAAAAAAACACAACCTTCGACGCGGGCGCGTTTGTTAACGACGCGACCAGTTTCCAGGGCTGCCAATTTCGCGAGGCTAAACTGGAGTTTTGCAACCATAAATTCTGTGCAGTTGCCAGCCCTGCCGTCGATGGTGATGGTGGGAAGATTTAGCGAATTTGAATTTCGATCCGCGAGTCCATCCATCAAGGGAATTGATGAATTCGCACCCAAAACGACGAGACGGGAGATGAAAGAACACTTCGAGATGTTAGCGATGCTATTAAGGAGATGGTTTTCACTAAATGCGATCTTTTGTCCTGAAAATATTTAACATCTGAAAATATGTTGATTTTGAATCGAAATATTATTATATAATAGTAGCTCTAGCTCTTATTAGTAGGTACATACAATTTTATTACATATTTAGCAGTTTCAAGTCTCAAATCACTAGTGTTACCTATTTGCTGTTGAGTTTTGAGAAGTGGCAAACATAGCAAACATTTTCCCACACAAAATCCGTAATAATTCATCAAATCAAATAAATTGCAAATGAAACAAACAAACAAGAATGAGATATAATTAGTAGAATAAATACCGTAGATGATTCACGGCGTTGGATCCTGTTGATGCCGTCGCGCTGGGCACTGATGAGATGATAATGATTGTTAATGACGCCCTGACAGCGGGGCTCCTTGCCTCTAATCTTGTTTACGCTCCAGCTTAACGGCTACTCAAACTAGGAGACTCTCAAATCATGCTATGTTATCAAAATCAAATGATTTTCATTCAGGGTTAATTTTTTACGAAATTCTTTCTGAACGTCGAAACTATTGTGCCTACCTACCACTGTACCGGTTCGGGAACTAACCCGGCGAGAAAAACTCGCACGGGGCCATCATTTACCAAAAGATGGAAAAGCTTATTCAAAGACAACTTGAGATTTAGTTGATTCGAGAAAAACCGTTGCAATTATAACAATGTATCCGAGAGAGAGAGAGAGTAAACTTAGAACTTGTAGCGATCTTCTTTTTAAAAGTAAAATATTATTTTCAAAGAAAAGTCTATTGTAGGGATTGTTGGTTATTAAGAGGAAAACATAATAACTAAAAAATGCGCGGTTTCTTTGAGTTACGGTTTGCTTTCGATAGAAATAATAATTAATTTATTATGTAACATCTAAGAACATTTTAGTAAGTATATAGGATCCAATATTTTATCCAGCTCAAACTAGATAGAACTAAATTGATGATTTAGTTTAAAATTTTTCCTTAAACTTTTCAACATTTGCTCAACCTCAACTCATAATTAGTTCCGTTTATAAGATTTATAACTTTTATATTATAACGTTCTCATGAGCGCCATAAAATCTCGCACATTCGAATTAACATATTGAAATTAATAAATGTGGCAAGGCGACCAATAAAAATATTATAGTATTTACATATGACTAGTCAAATGAAGATGCTAAAGTGGTGTAAGCCGCATTTTAAGAAATTTACGTATTTGTTCTTTCAGCATTTTGTTCATTAACCCAGTAGAAGTAATAGTAAACAAAAAATACAGTTTTTCTGGATAAACCATCACTTACCACACACGACTAAAATCTGTCAAACACAACTTAAATTTATCTCAAATCTACGTTCCATCTTCGTCCGAATTAAAAGTCAGCACAAAAACTTTTGTTTTTTCTATAGTCAGGTTTGATGATTTAACTTTTTACCTTTGTTAAATTAACTACTTTTTTTGTTTCTTGTTATATTGCGATACACAATAAGTAATAACACATAAAAAATCGACCTAACAACAAAAAGGTAACACGAAAAAAAAAAACAAAAAAATCCAAAATTGAATTTACATCAGTTTTATAGTGGGCGCGTTGATTACGAAGCAATCATGTAGCTACCGCGTCGCACTCGATCATAGCCGCCATTAGTAGCCGTTCACCAATAAATTATCCACCGCTAATTATATGTTAGGTAAACATCATAATTGCGTCAATATTCGATTAGATTTTGCATATTAGATAATTGGATTCGAATCGATGTCTCTAATCAAAATTCGCCGCTTCGCTACTGATTAATTCGACATGAATTCGTCTCGTGATCGTTTATTTATCTGATTTTGTTGTTGCTATAAATACTTTATAATATCATAACGAGCTTTTGCCCGCGGCTTCGCTCGCGTTAAGGAGTATTATTATATACAAACTTTCATCCATATTTTAACTCCTTGGAGGTAGAATTGATCAGAATTATTTCTTAGCGGATGCCTACGTCATAATATCATCTAAAAACTAGGCCTTTGCATCCATTGTGGATGATATATACAGCATTTTCAGAGCGAAGTAACCACTCTTCAAATACTGTAGTGCCTGGGACAAGATTTTTAAATGCCTGTATGGTTGCCCAAGCGCATACGGCATTCTCGCAACATAGTCGGCCTAGTCCAGAGGAAAGAACTAGTCAATACGTCTGGGATCAACCATGTGCGGGTTGGGTACGATGTTTTCCTTCGCGGTACGAGCGTCCGTATTATGTACTTGAGATCAGAAAATGTCTCATTGGTACACGCCTCCACCCGGGATCGAACCTGCACCCTCTGCGAGTACGAACCAAAGGACAATAGGCCACGGACGTTATATCATCTACCTGTATGCCAAATTTCAGCCCAATCGGTCCAGTGGTTTGGGCTGTGTGTTGATAGATCACCATGCAGTCAGTCACCGGCAAAGTAGGTATTTATGTCTGTTTGTCTGTTACCTCGTCAGGCATAAACCGAACCGATTTAGATAATATGTAATATGGAGATACTTTGGATCACGGATAAAGACGAGGATAGTTTTTTTTCAAAAATAAGGGGACAAACGAGCAAACGGAACCACCTGATGGAAAGCAACTACCGTCGCCCATGGACACTCGCAACATAAGGGGAGCTGCAGTTGCGTTACCGAGTGCTTTTCTTGCAAATAAGTAAACGAATGACTGCTCAACAGACTTTTTTAAAATCTTGTGCTGCTTTGTTTTTTAAATCTTTTCAAAATGCTTATGACTACCTTAGATATTTTTTTGTGCTCAAACATTTGAATTGTCGACTTGAAACATCGCAAGCGCCATTATTATGACGTGTCGTATCAATTCCAAATAGTTTTGACATCGAACTTCGCCTTCATTTCGCCTCAGTTTTCCACGTTGCGAATTTTCATCGTCCAGGTTTCGTCAAGCTCGTGCAAAGCCCTGCACATGGAAGAGCAGAGTTTAAGTGCTAATCGTTAATCGTATTCAATCATGGAAATTGGCGGTCTCGCTACTTTTAATTACTTCTCGTATATTGCAGGAGGATATTAAAATGAACGGGTATTTATTAGAGGTTTCATGGTTTCCTGTTTCACACTTCCGTCATATAATTTACGAATTCATCCCAACACACTCAATATTAATATTATTATGATTACTGTAATTGTTTTTGTCGCTTTTCAATCGTAATATTTCAGTTAAGATAACTGTTTATTATAAGATTTTTAAATACTACGTAGCACTGAGAGCAGTACAATTAAATGTTCGGGCTGATGCTAGACTGACGTGTTGTGAAACGTTCATAGATATTATTTTTAAATATATTTTTGATTGCACTGCTACAAGCATTTAATATGGTGCACATCGACAAATGTGGCGCGTATGTGAAAGGAGATACTGGACACGTATGCTTGTAGCAGTGCAATAAAATGCAAGAAATAAATGTACCTGACCATTTGTTTCTATTTACTAATCTGTGCTATCTACATATAGACACACTGCGTGTCTGTGTGCTTTTCATCAAACAGCCTCTCAAAGTTGGCCCATAATTAATGTGACCAGACGTCCCGTTTTGAACGGGACTGTCCCGATTTATAGTTACATGTCCCGATGTCCCCGAAATGATCTCTGGGACGTTAAATTGTCCCGTTTTCTGATACCGCGCGAAAATTTTGTTTTCGATTATTCTGACATATTTTTCTCGATATCAACAACGTATGTGGTAATAATCATTATTTGTGTGTAATGTCTATGAATACCGTGGTAGTGAACTCTATACATATTACGTGTAATGTGTATAGAGTTCACTGTAAAAGTAGAGGCGCTGAAAGGGCAATCATTAACATTATCAACATATCTCCTTTTCCCGCTTCGTAGATCTCCCGTTTTGACAAAAAAAAATTGTCACGTTACCCATGATCAAACAATACAAGCTGTTACGCACATACGGAGATGTTCATTCTTCTATGATAATAATTATTAATTTGTCATGTTTCATATAGACAACTGCGCCAATCACTCAAAGATTTCTATTCAAACTGAGTTCTAATAATAATATAAGTCCTCAGTTTAAATAGAAGTCTTTGCAATCACTGTTATCTATCACGGCCCAAATCGCAAGCGGCCTTCTGGCTCAAATCTCAAGTCACCTCAAAAACAAATATTGCGTAACACAACGTTAATATTTCATAGTTAATGTTAATATTTGTGTAACGTTATTTGACAGTTAACCTTAATCCCTCCAAATGTCGTTTATTTACGAGTTTCATTATAAATTTAAAAATATAAATTGAAATGATTTTCATTAAAACGTTATCTATAATAACAAACATGGCATATAGGGAAAATACCCTCTTTGGGGTTTTTTTGGGATTTGGAATTGCTCATGAAATGGACATAAAATAGAGCTTATCTTATTTACTTTTATGTGTGAAGATTTTATTGGTGACGTGGCCTCTCTTAAATTTTTAAATCTTTGTGTCGTAATGAAATACATACATATTAGGGCTCCATTCCACCGCGGCGCACGGAGAGACTACGCACGTGTGTCAAGCTTCGCTTTGTAAGAAAATATATGTGACTGTGTCCACTGCAACCCACGGACACGCTACGCACGAATTGACTCAAGTAAATAAATCCGTGCACGGCCACGCGTGCGCGTGGCCGTGCACAGCGTGCGCCGCGGTGGAATGGAGCCTTAATGCTAAAAAAATATATAAATCAAAACTAAAATGCAAGGTTTGAAAAAGAGATGAGGTTAGATGAACTTTCAACGATTTTGTGATAAATTTTATATGCCAATTCCGCAAACGATGCCACAACTCGTGTACAGCATTCACATTTTTAATTATCATAATTACATAATTAACTAGTTGGCCAAAATTAAAAGCAATCTATTATGATAAACAGCGGCTCATCAAAGACGTCCGATTTAGCAGTTGATGGTTGAATATTTTTCGGAAGGTTCCGTATTTGAAAAATTAAAATAATGTGAACATTTGGTATAGGAGCATTAGCACTTAGCAGCTTTTACAGGCCACGTATTGATCTCTGTGGGTGCCGGCCTCTGTAATTGAGACACCCATAATTTTAACCTGCCTAAATGGATAACTGGGTTATTGGGAGCCCTTAATAATTGGTACAAAAGTCTCGGTCCCTTGAGATCCCAATTAACCAGGTTTCACTGTATTAAAAAATCGATTTTTTTAATTAATCGAAACCCTTACAATCAATTAAATTTTTAACCCATTTTTTATGAAAATTGATTTTTAAAAAATCGTTTCTTTTATAATCGAAACCCTTACAATTAATTCGAGTTCGTGTTCGAGTTCAACACAAAACACTACTCTCCAACCGTCTTACGGTTTTTCCAAGGTTTTTCGATCAGCACGAGAATCTGACGCGAGTTTCACAGCTTTTACCCATCCCACAAAAGTGCTCAACGCCACTAAAGAAGTTTTCACTTCAAAAAATTTTGTAAAGTGAAAAAAAAAATTGGTCTTTCAGCGCTGCTACTTTCACAGTGAACTCTTTACAAGGAACACGTACACGCCCTAAAGTATTATCACTCAGTTTTGTTACACCCTGTATACGTATTATCATATTTTATCTGATGTTGAAAAAGAATGATGATTCATGCATTGGATGGATGGATGGCATGAATTCAAAGAAGTAAATGTCAGTCCTGATCTTAGCTAGCCATTTTTCTGTCAGTTCATCCACTGGATTATGGGAGAAAAAGAACTAGGATTGTGTAGGCACAACAACTGCTTTGCGGTGGGTTGATCGTGCCCGTAACTTTGCCTAAGCGGTGAGTGGAGCACCATGGGGTTTTAGTGGGTAGTTCCTCGGAGTGTCCCACATACCCCGGCCGATGTCCCCAATCCGCCGGGGATGCGTAATGCATTTCCCCATGTAAAAAAAAGGCACAACAACTGCCAAAGTGTGTATATAGGTATATACACTTTGGCAGTTGGCACTACTAAGAAAACGAGTCCTTGGATTAGTTTTGGATCTGCCACCGACATCGAAATCGATATGAGGGTTTTTATTAAGTTTATGAAGAGTTCTTCGCTACATACATGAGATGGAGTTCTTTTGAATGTCTTTTATTATTACTTACCTACCATTTGTACTTACCATCCGTTAGTGCACCTTTTCTTGCAGTTCACTGTTATAATGGACAGTGAACACAAATAGCATCCAGCAGTCCATCTGCTGCATTTCACGCCTGCATTTCCAATTTTCGTCGGACATACCTTATGTCCTCATAAAAATTTATGCTTTCTAAAGATTCGCCGCAATGTCCATACAGTCATTGGTCATGGTGTCTTTGTGTGTTGTTCCACGCGAATATGACGCTTCTACCCTGGTGGTAGAGTGCGTTTTATCGTGTCAGAACCCGGAATGCAAGTGTCGTAGGTGAGAAGCGTTACGCGTGTAAACGTTGTACAATTCTTCGGAGGTGCTTATTAAAATATTTGTTGTTCTGACATTATTTATTTGTGCTGGCCGCTCGCTGCCGCTTTGTGCCGCGCCGCTGTCTGACGTGGCGTGAGCTGTTTTAAGTGTGACCAATCATCTTTTGTAAGATATTATCGCAAAAATTACATATTTTAAACGTCGGCGACGTGTCTGCGTGTTTTTGGGTTCCACTAACCTATATTATGTATCGAATGTCAGCTGTTGGTACTTACATCCATTTTTAGCGTTCGCGTGTTCTACTTCATAATATTTATTATTTACATTCCTATTAACTACGTTATAATTTGTATTAAAATAATTAGATGTTGATGATTAGCCCCTATAATAGTAGAGGAGCTTAACGAAACATTTGTTCACAGTAGCAATAGATTTCAGTGAATGTAAAGACTATTATAATTAAATATTAGCATACTTAACTAACGTATAGCATGGCAACACAAAATCATATGATTACTTACCTGTCTAATAATTGTGCTTACTTTATATTAAGTAGCTTCTATAGAATAAACTGTACGACTCCCCTGTCATGACGCGGACGGTGCGGCATACATGAGTTCCTAGTCTGAAAAGCTGAAGGTTTTCGTCTTGTTTTGTTTCTTTGTCATTCTTGTATATTCAAGTGTCTTATTATAAATGGAATACAGACTGAAATATCAAATATGTTCAAGATAGGCTAAATATTCTAGTCAATACGACCACTGTGTAGCAGCCAAAAGCTCCACATGAGAAACATCACATACCTAGTAAAGAAATGTGAAGTTTTTTTACAAAATATATTAGAAAGTTTTTGATAATATTCTGTTGATTGTTCCCACGGAATTACGACGAAGTTGTAAATCTAGTGGCGTAGATACAGATGCGAAAGCTATAAACTAATCAATAAATGGACCGAGTATGATCGGAGCTGCCGAGGTGGCGCGGTGCGGGCGAGGGTTCCCACATACAACAGATCGCCTTAATTATTGCCTGCAGCTAAATAAATTGGACGTCATATTGGGTCCAGAGGGACCGGGACTCTTAAAACGTTATGAGCCATAACATTTTTATCTCCTTTTAGATCTAAAAAGTTCCCGCAGACGAAGCGGCGCGGGCGCAGCTGGAGCGGGACGGGGATATGCGAGGGACAGGGACGACGATATCGACCGCCAGAGGTCGAGTATAACCTGGAATGTTTATAGTTTTACCGTTTTATTTTATCCCCGGCCGCCATTAAATATTGTTTCAATTGAGTGCGGCACATCACACGCGGCCATCTAATAAGCAGTAGATTTCATCTGAGTATATTAGATTAATAATGTTTAACTCGTTTACGAAACGAGAAATCTACTTACATAGTACTACAAAGTAAATACAAAGTTTGAAGCAAACAACATGTGTTCAAAATTCAGAAACAGACTTCAGGAAAACTTCTAGTTGTTAGTTTTTAATGGGACAAAATGAAAACTACTCTACTCTACTCTTGTTCTGTTTATATTATAATTGTGTCTCTATGTATATTAAAAATAAATTCTTTCTTTCTTTCTCTCTTTAAAAGACAATCTACAAGAGATACTGTGCAAGTTGCATTTTTTTCATATAAAAGACATAAACGAACGCTATTTTGAATGAGTTAAGAAGAGAGCCGAAGATAATGAGATAAAAGGCTAATAAAATAATATATTTATTGTATGACCTAAGAAAAATTATTTACAGAAGTTTCCACTTTGTCATTTTCTATTTTCAAGACAATCACCACTAGCCAGCTATAACACAGTAATTTGTAAAGTACTGATTACTTGACGGATTCTACACTAGATTTATTTTATCACGGGGAGTGCTCTGAGGAATCGTTCGGAACCAGCAACTTTTCGCCATCATCCCACGCGAAAAATATTATACCATCCTCATCACCTTGATGAGTGACAGTGTTCCACCGTGCGTTTTTCGCATAACTTACTGCCGCGCACTGTAAAACTCTGGAACGAAAGCTGTCACCAGCAGTATTTCCGGCCCTATACGACCTGCAAACCTTCAAGAATAGAGCGTATTCCCTCTTAAAAGGCCGACAACGCACCTGCAGTACTTCTGATGTTGCGAGTGTCCATGCGCGACGGTAGTTGCTTTCCATCAGGTGACCCGTTTGCTCGTTTGCCCGCTTATTTTATAAAATAATATATTATATCTAAGCTTCCAACACATTCAGTTGCTATTTCTATTTTCTATTAACCATTAGTACTGTTACATCGACTTTCTACGACCACACAAAGCCATTGTCAGATGTCTTTCAGCGCGTGCATTGTGTCGCGATTGGTCGCGGCGCCGGCGAGTGTTGTGACACTGTGACACTGTGACGCTGTGTCACATGCCGACACAAACGCCGACTGTTTGTATTGTGTACGTGCTGTGACATATCGTTTGAGCCGCCGCGCTATTATGTCCAGGCTGTATAAAGCCTAGGTTTAGTGATGGTTTACTGTTATCGATATCGTGATGTCGCAACTTGCTAATGTAAACAGATTTAATTTGCGTTTTGATTTGTTGTTTATATTCAACTAAACTAATTTGTAATTTTTTATAT
The DNA here is from genome assembly GCA_937595015.1 of Polyommatus icarus. Classification (NCBI taxonomy): domain Eukaryota; kingdom Metazoa; phylum Arthropoda; class Insecta; order Lepidoptera; family Lycaenidae; genus Polyommatus; species Polyommatus icarus. Next base: position 5,111,950 of record OW569329.1, on the reverse strand, counting down.
TTTTGTTTATCTAACTTTGCTCAGGGCTGGACTCACTTGCACAGATACTGATTTGAGTAAAATATTATGACATCATCTCTAGAGTTAATTTTAAGCTATGTCTAAAAGACATAGCGGTATGAATGATTGTAGTAGGTATGAACTGTGACAAGAGGTGTAATAATTAAACGCAATCAGGAGGAAGCTTTAGTACCTCTAAAGTAGCAGATTGTAAAATGTAAGTTTTCAATGAATATTAAAGAAATCGCTTATAAGTTATAACATTCAAATCAATAGTGTTTCCAATAAAATTTAAAACACGAGCTTAACTTGTTTCAACGAAAGATGCAGCAGGTCAGAAGTTAAAGTAAGTACCAAAATTAACGTAGCAGTTGGTATTATAATTGAAGACGTGAGTGGAAGAACTCTTTGAATTTGTTCAAAGTGTTCTTCCACTTGTAACTTACTACTTTATCCTTCTTCCTCAACCTACTTCATTGTCTGGCTAATGTATCTGGCTACACATAAAATCCACTATTTTAATTTGAAGTTTTTCCGGCCCTAAAGCCTCCATTTATGCAAAAAAACGGCAATTTTTTTACTGTTACTTATCTGACTCTTCAACTCACGTCTTCAATTGTTATCTACACTTTTACACATCCAAGATGGATATTGAGGTTCTCAACTCCACTATGTCGACTATCCACCCACCTTCACTCTAGCGACACACATTTAGTTATGTCTCCTTTTTGCCACCACGTGTGTAGGCGGCGGTTGCTTAAATATAATCTTTTATCTACGGGTGTAATAGAACAAAAAGATAATACTTTAGGGTGTGTATATGTCCAATATATGTATAGAGTTCAATGTGAAAGTAGGAGTACCGAAATAGCATTTATTTGTGATTTTTATTTGTAATTAATTCACATGAGTTTGCCCATACAATAGTTTAAAAAAAATTGCTCTTTCAGCGCTGCTACTTTTACAGTAAACTCTATGTAAGGACTAAGGGCCACATAATATACACTAAAGAATTATCACTTTGTTTTGTTAACCCCTGCACACATTTTTATCTATACAGCCTGTCCGCTTTGGCCTAAGATGAACCAAACAATAGTGAATAGATTATTATATAAACGTGTAGAGCAGTCATGGGACTCAACCTTTTGTTTATACTACCACACACATCTTTTGGTCGTGGTGACGCTGGGCGCAACCAAAACTTTTTAGGGTTACAAAAATAACGTTCTCCAAAATTAGCGATTAAGTAGTGGTTACATTTTCACGACTTTCACGATGACTTTGCACTATTTTGGTATAGGCATGAATTTCAAAATGACTTTACTTCACGCGGGCTACTAAGCAACTAGAAATCTCAGCTATGATTTTAATTTAATGGCTACTGTTTCTACTACGTCTGGACTTTGGTAACATATTTATTGCCAAGTTTTATTGAAAATACCGACATATATATGATCAAGTTTTCAAAATAAAATTGGCCCACAAGTTTGTTAGTTTGTAAATTGACTATCAAGATATGCCCGTTTGCATAACATAATAGTTGAAGACATGAGTAGATAAAGTGGGTAACTAACATTTTACAACATAAGGCAATTACTCATAATTAATTAACCGGCTTCAAAAAAAGGAGGTTATCAATTCGATACGTACGTAAGTAATATTTCCAAAACTGCCCAGTTTTCGAATATGTTAATCCACATAGTCTGACCAATTGTGCCAAATATCAAAAGTGTTAAGTGTATGTATGTATGTATGTTTTTATGTTTGTGTCGTGTAAAATAAAAATATTGTTATTTCCCTTTTAAATTATAGCTAATATATCGAGCTATACATAGAATCCACATTTTTTAGGTTTCAATTCATTTTCCCGGATCTAAAGCCTCCATTTATGCAAAATACAACAGTTTTAAAATTGTTAGTTACCCACTTTATGCAATTATTTCTGTCTTCAATTATTTCTAAAATTACAAACAGTAGAACGTTTGCGAGCAGCGGACCGTTGTAAATTAAAACACATACAAACATTATCATACATATTGTATATTTTCTTTGCTAAGTACACAATAAATTATCATTATCTCTAATTACATCTTTACATTTTTACAAATGAATTTAAACGTAAATATCACAGCTTTAATGTTACGAGAAAAACTACAAAAACAGTCGTTACTCATAGGAATGATGATCAGCGTTAGACAAAACAACGTAGCTTCCTTAATCATTTGCGTCAATAGCACGTAGATATTAATTAAGCTAATATTGGATCATAATAATGCCATTATTTTATAAAACAACTTGAACTTGTGAAGGTGATCGCACATTTATCAGCACGCACGCGCCTTACGCGCGTTTTCGTTGTATGAAATGATGTGAGACCTCGCACATTAGTCCGCACAGTACGCGCCGCATTTCGTGTGTAGGTGTACTATGCGGTGCGTTCGACGCATACGGCACGTACGGTGCTGACAAATGTGCACTGGGTAAATATTCTATTTGCCCTTTACCAGCAATCAATAGAGATAGAGCTTTGGGCCTTATAGTTTGCTGGTAAAGTGTATGAATTTAAAATGTTGCTAATTAAAAATAAAATAGTTTTGATTCATGTTTAAAATATAATAATTAAAAAATAATATAAGCATTTAATTGCGAAAATCAAATGATTTCAAACAAATCCAACTTAATTTTCCGACTACATTTGGTAGATTGCAGGACTCAGGCACTAATTTTTACTTTAAATTCCGATCTCAATAGATTGAGGCACAGTAGCCTCAAACAAAATTAATATCTTACGCCTAGGTATGCCTAGGTACGCCAATCCATCAAACCTAAGAGTCAAGTGTGTGCTAACCTTAGACTGGATTTTTATGCGTCCGCGCGAACGAGCGTTTTTGACCGCTACACTGCGAGATCACGAGCTATAGTATGTAACGATTTATTTAAATAGCGGCGCGGTTGCGTAATGCGTTGTCATTTACATATTGTAATCTCGCGGTTTAGCCTCTAAAACGCGCGTTCCGGTGGACGCATATAAATCGAGCCGGTCAATTATTTTCTTTGCATTTCTTTTGTAAGGATTTGACAGTTTTGAAAGACGTCTCACGCTCAAGAAGTCTGTCAACTCAGTACAAATTTAGAAATGTATGCGTTCTGAATTGACCCTTAAGGTGATATCAGACGGGTAATTTTTTGTTCATTTTCGTCTTTCATTTTGCATCTTTCACTCCGAGTGACACATCTAAACACATAATGAAACATTAGTGCCGAATGAATTCATTAGTGAACCGATCCAACTATGTTGGATATTGTCATCGGGTATCTTTCACTCCCACTCCGAATGAACGAGAAATGAACGGTCTGAACACTGAAAGAACGATCATTCGGGTTTTGCCATTTGGTCTCGAGTTCTGTAGCCGACGGACGTACTTATTACTACCGCGCTTCACTTACTTCTTGAAAAAAGTAGGATATTGTATTTCGAGGTACTCTGTATAAAACTCTAAACTTCCAAAGCTATCACCTGTAGCCCAGGTATCTATCAGTACAATTTGAAGTTTTATTCGGTTAGGTATGCTGTCTCTCATTAAAGTATTTTCTTTCGTTATTAACGGAGCAATAATTAGAAGTAAAAGTTCTTTAAATTTATTTTCATCCATTCGAAGATTAAAACAATATGAACCAGGATCTTCAACGGCTAGTTCTCTCAACAATGTATTTGAAGCTCCTAATAAATTTATTCTTTCAATCCATGGTCGTACCCACAACCGTCGACGTTTTCTTTGCTCCTTTTTTGTCAACTCTTTGATTAAATGACCACAAATTAAAGTAATTCCAAGACGCGCTACTTCATTCGACGACATATTAAAAGAGAAGAAAAGTGAATGTTCTTTTCTATATCATTCCCTTTAAGCCGTGTGAACATAGAATGAAAGGAAAATGAAGCATACACTCGAGTGAATAGTCTTCCGAGTGAACCGTCTGATATCAGCTTAAAGTCCCAATTACATCGACGACTGCATATTATATTTTCAGAAAATTACGTTATAAGAGCCAGTCCACACAGACGCAGCACTGCCGTTGCGTTGTTTTACATACAAATAACCAAGGTATTCACACACGGCGCGCTGCGTAGTCGCAACGCACACGTATGACGGAAAGCAGCCCCCGAGACGAAGCGGGAGGGGGTGTTGACGTTAAGACTGCTTCGTAATAACGCAACGCAACGCGCCGTGTGGACTGGCCCTAACGTTATTTTTTTTAAAATAACATGCTTTTGTTTTACTCTTCTCTTTCATTGGAGAGAAAACATGGTATTTCATCAATGATTAACTTTAACAGTCGTTGTTGTAATAGTTCTTAGTTTAACCACAGTTTAACAGTCTATAAGGGTTTACCTTGAGGCTTATTTACACGGCGAAATCGGCTTAGCCTGAAACAAAGAAGAAAATGGTTGAAGAGCTTTTAAGAGATATAATTATAAACAATATTTGTTTCTGTTTTAAACATGAAATACGAATCTGGGGGCACGGTAGAGCCTCGCCAGGACGAGCCGAGAGTCAAAACAGATATTAATACAAGTGTTTTAAACAAATACGGAATCCTAAAAATCATGTGAGGTGATTCTTAACTTAAACCATTCTTGGGGGAAACCCAATAGGGATTAAATTTCCAAAGATATTTTCTTGTTTAATAATTAAAATACATTTCGTTTTTGCTTTAAGGACGTAATAATATCATGTTTAGTAACCAATCTACATTTATGATTAGAAATGAATTAAAATTTTATTAGTCTAACTTAAACTTGAGAACCTCTGAACCGATTTGCTAAATTTAAGTTTTGAAATATTCGTGGAAGTCCAGGAAAGGTTGAGAAGTTAAGTGATACAAAGCTGACGGGTAATCAAGTATTGAACTTTATAGCGACTGTTTTATAGTTTTTTTTGGAGATTTGAATGTTTATATCACTCGATTATATTATTGATTGTTATAATTTTATAATTCAAATCCATGAAAAAAAATTGCCAAGTTCAAGTCAAGTCAAATTTGCGCTTAGGAACCTACTTGTTGTTCCTATGCCCTTCCTACAAAATCTTTGCTGCGAAGCAAAGGTAAGGTATAATTATAACTTACAAAGTTATCTATCCTTTTTTAGTTTTTATATAACGTTTACCTACGTTTACTATGAGTTCGATGATAATATTTTTATTTTTACCACATACTACTATTTTTGCTTATGTTTAAGTTTAGGGAAGTTCTTAATATTGGATTAAAAATGCTTCAAGTTAAATATCTCGTAAGCAGATTCCTAAATTACAAAAAAATAACTACCCAATATTTTCAATTATATCTCACACTGTATGTCCTATAAGTACTCCCCAGTTATTAGTAGGTTCCTGAAGGTGTGAGCCATCCTGAAACAAGTTAGCTTGGAGAGAATGTATTGTCATTTATGCCACTAGAAATAGAGTACAAAAACTGCTTGCCTATCTGTGCACTAAATGTCTAAAGCCGATATGTTTTACTTCTTTAAAAAAAGATATGCCGACGCAGATTTTATACTGGTAGAAACCCACTGCACGATTTTTCTGTGTATAGAACCATACATTAATGTTTATTTTATTTTGTGTACTTTATGTAGGCTTTAAAAACGTTAAGTTCTTTTTTAGAATATTTTTTAGTTTTGAAAAACCTGAAATATATCATGGTTTTAAAAGACTGATAAGTGCCTTTTCTTTAATTTTTAAGAGGATCTCAGAAGTTTGTTCAGTTTTGTTATTTTTTATGATAATTAACTAAGTACTTAAAAATATTATTAACCTATCAACCCCCATAAGGACACCGGCGACCGCGACAATAATATAATAACAATAGATTTCCAAAAATCCGCGATCGAAGGATTAAACAAAATGTTGATAAAATTTGTTAAATTATTTCATAATAACATACACTTTAAATATTATGTGAGTCCCAAGAACTCATAGAAGGTGTTTACGTGAGTACATTTCACCTCAGGTGAGGATATTAAGGGTTAAAAATATTATATGCCTGCTCTTGCTATAAGGAAATATTATTTTATACATTTTTAGGGTTCCGTAGCCAAATGGCAAAAAACGGAACCCTTATAGACATTTTTTCAAAATAAAGTGATATGATTATTTGTAACAAGGTAAAATCACTCAATTTCTATTCAAAAATATTTAATTTAGTTCAACTTTGTAACTTTGTAAACATGTAATTATTTTCATTAAGAAACAGTTAATTAAACATTAAGTAAATATTAATACAAATGCGTGACCACCCGCTAAGTTTCGTATGAGGTGTACTGATGATGATGTTTTGTAGAGCATGTTACTAGAGAAAGTTAATTTTAATGCAAAATAAGGGCCAGATTATTTGGTTACGCAAATAAAATTTAATTTCTGAGTTAGAACTATAATGCTAATGCTTAGACAAATAATTTAACATAATAATTTACACTCATACAAGGTGTAACAACTAAGTAAATAATACTTTGAGGAGTGTAAGTGTCCCTTGTATAGAGGTCACTGTGTGAGTAGCAGCGCTTAAAGAGCATTTTTTTGGTGATTTTAATGGTTGAGCGCCCCAGCTTCTCGAGTTAGAATATGCAAATCACAAAAAAAGATATTTCGGCGCTTCTTCTTTTAGAGTGAACACTATACAAGGGACACAAACACATCCTGTATTATCATCTTATAAGTTTTGTTACACCCTGTAGTAAAGAGGTAATTTTTATTTGTTTGCATGCAGCAAATATGCAACAAAAATATTCGACGAATTATGATTAGAGTAGGCTGATATATCATCTGGTGCACGCTACTGCAATACCGCACGAAAACACTGTCAAATATCTCGGCATGACACTGGACTCAAAGCTTCGCTGGAAAGCTCATGTCAAAAAGAAGCGAAGCGAAGAGTTGGAGCTTCGCTACAGAAGAATGTACTGGCTAATTGGGAAAGAGTCATCCCTATCCACCATATTAACAAAATACTCTTGTATAAACAAGTCCTTATGCCCGTATGGACTTATGGTATTCAGCTATGGGGCTGTACCAAAAAGACTAATACCATGTTGATACAAAGATTCCAAAACAAAGTACTCAGAGGAATTGTGAATGCACCCTGGTACATTAGAAACGAAGACCTAAATCGGGACCTTAATGTGGACATGGTCTCTACAGTTATAAAGAATACGCCGAAGCTCACGAAAAGAGACTTCACCATCACGTGAATGTCGAGGCCATCCGGCTCCTCGACAACACGGACTTAGTTAGAAGACTGAAAAGGACATAAAAACCTTTTGAGTTATGTACGAGTATTAAGTGTTAAAATCAGTGTAAAAAACGTAAAGTGACTGTGACGAACACAAACAATAATGTGTATTCTCCTTTATAGAGACTTTGAAAGTGTTGATGGACACAATCTTAGTTAACTCTACTTAGCAGATTAAGTTAACGTAAAATTACTTATTAGTCTTAGGGCCTGTTTCACCGCTTCCTGATAAGGCTATCCACCACTTAATTTGACAGATGGAGTATGGAAAATCTGTCAAATAACCCTATCGGGCACCTTATCAGGAAGCTGTGAAACAGGCCATTAGTTAGGCTAGATTGTAATAATTATGAAATGCCTATACAGGTATTTTATGTATAAAAAAATCTGAGGCACGCCTCCGTGGTCTAGTGGCATAGAGCGCGGCTCTTGACTCGGAGGTCGTGGGTTCAACAGGAAACATGTTATTTCCAAGTTTGGTTAGGACAATGCAGGGTGATCACCTGATTGTCTGACAAGTAAGGTGATCCATGCGTCGGATGGGCATGTAAAAAGTCGGTCCTACGCCTGATCTCTCGCCAGTCGTGTCGGTCTGCCATCCCACTGGGTTATGAGAGTAAAGGAATAGAGAGTGCCCTTGTGTACTGCGCACACACTTGGGCACTATAAAATTACTCCTGCCTAGCTGGCTTGGTTTCAATGAAACCGACCACCGTCACCGAAACCGTTGTGTGAGCTATTATTATTATATATCATCTGGTATAGGGTGTAACCACGGTGTAACAAAGCAAAGTGAATGGTGATAATATAATTTGGGGTGTATTTGTATGTAATGCGTCCCTTGTAATTCACTGTACAAGTAGCAGCGTTTAAAAAGTTACTTTTGACTTCTAATACTATGTTTCTCATGGATACATAACATTCGAAATGAAAAGTATCTCTATTCTCTATGCCATATTTCAGCAAAATTGGTTCTGGGGTTTGGCTGTGAAGAGGTAACAGACAGACACACACACTTTCGCATTCATAACATTAAGGGCGTTCCTTCCGGAGATTCCGTACTTGACCGTATTTAAAACCTTATAAACTCATAATCTGAAAGCTACAAAGTTGTAATAAAAATACAGCAATAATCTTCAGTATATCAACATTCCTTTTGTAGTTTTAAATTTTCTATTTTTGTTTCTTAAACTCATGATATCAGCTTCCAAAGTAATACCAATTTGTTAAAATTCAAGCATACATTCAGCATCTCCTGAGGATTTACAAATTACTTTTATTTGAAACTCACGCCAATAGATCGACGATATCATAAACTACATATTCGCCGTTTAAAATTTTTTTTAGGACAATTTGAACCAAGATAAGTAAAAATAATAGGGTTTTGGCGCGATCTCGGCAACGCGGCAAATGTATGGCCAAGGTCGTTTGCTCGGGGGACGACCTTAATACATGTAAGTATGGAATATTGTCTATTATAGTCCGCGCGGAACTAGTTTGCCGCTCTGCCCGTATACTCACATACCGGCAGAGCTGCCCAACTAGTTCCGCGCGGACTATAAAACATACAAACTACATAAAAATAATAATCAAACCTACCTCCAAAGCTTTTACTTAATCCACTTTGGTGCGATGTTGCCGTGACTAGTCACTAGTAATGTTTATTTTGGCAAAGGAGAATAGCCACTACACTATTCCTTATAACTACAGCTCACACCCCCGTATAGTGATGACTATGTACCTGTGGACAAACAACACATATTATTAGACAAGAAGTTTTTATAAGTGACACAATATGCTCCTTTTATAAATCTGCTGTACAGATACAAATAGCGCCTTATCACTTTTTTATGAAAAGCTTTGAATTATTATGTAGTTGTTCAGTTTCATGAGTAAACATTTTTCTCTTTGAAGTTTTGGATACTGCTTTAAAAGCGTTTTCTATCCACTTCTCTTCAGCAGACCCACCACACATTCTCACCAGTGTATCTCCTGTGTCGCCAGGATCGACAGCAGTTCTCTTCAGCAGTGTTCCACAAAAGGTGTGTCGCAGGCCGCGGCACACTGGTGTATCGTGGCCAATAGTTGGTGTGCCACAAAAATTAATGTTATTTTACCTACATATTCCTAGTTTATAAGAACCAAAAAAACATTATCTCAAGACGACTGACGAAAGGAATAAGAATTGGGAACAGAGCACTTCCGTATACACTGATTAATTTGTGGTATAGAGATAAACTACGATAACATGGCGCGCCCCTCCAAATTACTGTTTCAATGTGTGTAGTAAGTAATTCACATCCTTATGAAAGAGTTTGTATGTAGTAAGTATTCAACCAATCAACCAGTACTCGTAATATTTCACTCAATGTCACTTATTACCAAGATTTGTTGGTCAACTAATCATAACTAGCCGACCGCGCAAGACAACGCACTTCAAAAGAATTGAATTTTGGAGGGGCGCGCCGTGTTATCGTAGTTTATCTATACCTCTAAAAATTAAAATTTTCATTTTTCTAACTGACCTGAGTTCCGCAAACTTTCAACACAAAACGTTTGCGGAACTCCGGTCTACAGTTAACAGTATGTAAGTGCAATCGACGATAATGAGATATTTAAGAGAGAATGGGCCAACATGAAAAGGCTGTAGCATAATTTTACATTTAAATAGGCATATAACGTACACATTTATTTCAGTTCTAGCGATATTTGTGCCTATTTAGGCATAATATGAGAAATGTATATAAACAGCTCAATTTTTATAAGAAAAAAATATACGTATATAGGCAGAAAGTGGACATACTGCAATTTGTACGGGCTACATCAAACTCATCTGATAGATTACGACCAACAGTGACCGCAACTTGCCTATGAATAAATTTTCTGATAGCAGAATTAGAAAAATTAATTCTTACCGCCGCACTTAATCTTTAATTCAATTAAATTTCAATTCAATAAAGAGTTTGACCGTTAATAATTAATGTATGGAACTTTTGTCATTTAACCCATCAAGCCCTATAAGGACACCGGTGACTGCGACAACAATAGAATAACAATAGATTTCCAAGAATCCGCGATCAAAGTATTAATTACAGTTAAGTAGGTGTCGGTCCGACTGGTCGTGGAGGGAGTCCTGTGTTTGTAAGATTTTTTTTCGAATGGGCTAATGCTAATGGCCTATTGGCCTGTTAGATCCGGGATATCCTTCCTTTATACGGCTGAAGGCGAACCGCAGGTGGTTTTAGCGGGTAAGCCCGGCGCTCTTGCCGACAGTCCCACATACCCCCGGGGCGCTTCAGCTTAACTGAGGCACATCCCCAACCCGAGGCACCCATAAAGGGTTTTCCCTGCGCCAAAAAAGGTGCCTAATTAAAGTTCGTCTCTGAGTGCGGCAGCAAGGTAGACAACGGACCTACTTTACTTGGTCGTAGTAATACAAGAGTCTTGGTATTAGTTGTGACCGTAGCTGAGTTTGACATAACCGGAGCAAATTATGTAGGTCCACCACCGGGTTAGGATTAACGGGGGTGCCAATCAAAAAAAGAGATCCCACTGAATAAACGCCATTTTTGTACAAATTTATAAATAGTGTGTGTGCCAGGGTTGAGGGTACACACATAAATTGGATAAATAAGGCAAAAGGAAAATAAATGAGTTTTATAAGAAAGATATTACTGTAAACGGCCAAACATGGCGATAGCGGTCATTGACTCCCTGTCAAAAACTTGTCATTTCTTTACAAAGCCCCGATTGACAACATCTGACACTTAACTGTCAATCGCGGTTTATATAGAAAATGACAAGTTTTTGACAGAGAGTCAATGACCGCTACCGCCATGTTTCGCCGATTACAGTATAGATGAAATATTCTTCGCGTTCTTCTGTTTTGAGTTCTTTCTACAAAAATAGCTTGCCGTGGATGACGTAACGAAATCGCGTGGTCCATGGTATTCATGGGTTTCAAAGGAATGAAAGAGAAAGCTATATTTTGCATCAAAAATAGAAAGAGACAGTTGAAGAGTATGAGCATAACAAAGATGGCACGTAAACGAAAAACGTGACGATTTTCTAGAAAATTTCTGTCATACGTCGATAAAGAAGTTTCACTTCAATGAAATTATTTAAACTTAAGCTTGCGACCATATTTAATTAACTTTTTTAACTCGGTACCATGCCGTAGGCCTACTTCAAAAGGCTAAAATTAATGTTTAGTAATATTAATTCAGAATCTTATTTATTTCGTTTATAGGGTTCCGTACCCAAATGTAAAAACCCGGACTCTATTACTGAGACTTCGTTGTCTATCCGTGTGTCTGTTTCCAGGCTGTATCTCAAGAAACACTGTAACTAAACTTCTGAAACGTTTACAGACTGTATAGTATTTAAACTTAAAGTCAGTAAATTATTATTTCATGCTTTTTAAACTTGTATAGGTTATAGTGCAGAGTAACTCCTATCAACAGGATCATAATATCATCATGATTACCATCTATAAAATATGTCCTTTTTGATGAGGCCGTAAATATGAGCCCAACACACAAAACCTCAATCCAGGTGATGCTGCAGCAGGAGCATGCAAATATTAACTGTTTATCCACGTCTTACTGGTTATCGCAATTATTTAAATGAGCCCAAACACGAAACCTCTGCTCTAAGTTGGCGAGGAGTTGGATATCATAATGATTAGCAGGTGACGCTGCAGCACCAGGTCAACTTTCCATAAATGTGTATAATTATGTATAATTGTGTACTGTATATTGACAAAGGAAAATATTAAACCCATCAAACGACTGTAATTTGCTATAGGCCTTTCATGAACCAGATAAACCCAGATTTTTCAGCACTGAGAAGGTTGATGATGATGAACTATAGCTAAGAACACTCTCGATCATTTCAAACATTAAAAAAAAAAACTAGACTAAAATCAGTCCACCCGTTTGGATGCTACGATGTCACGAACTGACACAGACTGACATACAGACAGATAGACACGTCAAACTTAATATAACACCCCATATATTTTGTCGGGGGCTAAAAACATAATAAAATTAATATTAAAAGGAGCCTCCCATACAACAAACGTGTTTTTTGGCCCTTTTTGCTCGATATAAATAATGGTAACAAATAAGCACTTAAAATTTTAGCTGTCCCGGCAAACGTTTCTTTGCCATATTAAGTATATAAAGTACCACGAAATATGCCAACTTTGCCCGCTTTTTTCGAATAATTTTAATTCTTGTAAAAAAATGTACGGAAGTGTAAGTTTTTTTTGCCCTCTGCAACTACAAGGCTTCATGTGCAGGTGTAGGAATGTCAAAAACATTACTTCTGTTCATTTAATTATATTTATGATTGATTTTCATGCCGGGTACAGTTACCTGGACTTGTAGCCAACATTGCCCACCTTGATTTTTGACGTAAATATGAACTTTGTGCAAGTGGCATCAAAATCCAGTGAAAGAATTTTGGAAAAGATGAAGTTTACTATAGACATTTAAACGATATCGCGAATAATATCCTACTAAATTGACTGGGCAATGTTACCCTTACATTTTTTTCCTTTTTCATACAATTTGCATTTTGGTCTGTAAGAGTACTAGGGCTGCCACATATCTATAAAATTACTTAATTATCTTTTACATTATTATCAAGAATATATTATAAATATTAAATTGCTTCTGTTTATTTATAAACCCATTATCATCATTATATTATTTGGCTGGCTGAGCAAGGCATACAGTAATAAAAAATGACATCGATTTTTAGTAAAGTATTTAAAAATATCCGATTTGACAACCCTAAGGATTTTTTGATACCGGGCAATGTTGTCAATCGATGATTGGAACACTGCTGGGTTAGTTTGCCCACCATCATAAGTTTTATTATATAATTTCCTGATTAATTACATTATCACTATAATACTCTATAGATATTATTTTATAATATATCAAAAGCAAACTAACCTGTGGTTTCACCATCACGCACAATTTACCTACTCACAAATCTGCACCACAATTTTCCCGCAAAAATACGTACCGTTTTTCAGAAGTTCCAACAAGTTCCTAATTAAAGTTAGCACTACGGGGTATTGTCAATGTTATCAGTCATATAACTTATTTTCCGCCAAATTAGACAAATATTGCCATAATATTAAAATACCTCCGTACATCAAAGATTTGCTTAAGAATGGGTATTAGGGCAAAGTTATCCTATGTGACAAAGTTGGCATGTTTTACCGGTATTTTTTTAATTTGATCGCAGCGCTAACTGTCGGGACAGACTAAAATTAAAATTCGATTTCGAATATTATTTAAAATTTGACACTGCGATGGTAGCGCCGTCTGTCGGATCCAATGTAAAACATTCCAAAATCAACAACTACTAATAAATTAAAAATTAATTAAAAAAACATTGTCCGGCGGACAAAATTGTGAATCTAAACCATTCCCAGATCCCCTTGAACACACACAAAAAATTTCATCAAAATCAGTCCAGTCGTTTGAGAGAAGTTCAGTGACATACACACTCACAGAAGAATTATATATATTAAGATATGCATACTTTAATAATTAATTAATAATAAAAAAATAAAAGATATATTTAAATGGATCTCCCATACCAAAAATATAATTTTTGGCCTGTGCTCTATAATCCTTCTTGCGCGAGTTCTCGTCGAACTTGGACGATTTTATTTAGAACTAGAAGACGCCCGCAACTCCGTTGCACCAAAACTCGTTTATCGCGGCGGAACCGTACATTTTTCCGGGATAAAAAGTATCCTATGTCCTTTCTCGGGTCTCAAAGTATCCCCATACTAAATTTCAGCAAAATCGGTTCAGTGGTTTGAGCGTGAAGAGGTAACAGACAGACAGACAAACAGATAGACAGACAGATAGACAGACAGACAGACAGACAGACAGACAGACACACTTTCGCATTTATAATATTAGTATGGATATAGATAAACTATGGGTATAGGCCGTAAATATAATGCCATAGTCTGCCCTAATTTACTTATATACAGTTTAAGTATCAGTTAGGTCAGCTTTTATGTATATAGAAAAAGTTAGAATAAAAAAGTTTTTGATAATTGAATTTAGTCAATTATTCATTTTTTTAAGTGTGAATATGGGTAAATTAATTGAAGTTTAAATAAGTTGATAAGAATTTTCACACACTTCTTTGAACTTCCTTCAAAGCCGGTTGTAGGCAGTATGATTCAAAAAGTGTTTGAATACCTGTGCCCTATAGCATGAGGTGTTACCATAATATAAATGACATATAGTAGAGTACCTCAGCTTTAGCCATGATATAAAACTCGCTCAACATAGATATGAGTTTTAGTCTCGTGTGATTGTGTATTGTTCTGTTACTTAATACATCTGAAATCACGCTAATGCTAGCTAGCGATAAGAGCGGTCTAATAAGAAGATACTACCGTGTAACATTTATATTGTGTAAAATGTGAACTCCATGAAATCAAATATAACATCTGCTACGGTAGATTTTGGGGGCTGTGAGGCTAGAGGCGTTAGCAATAATTGCCGACACATGTCAGATGAGCCATGATGAGGATGGTCGGAGCTATTAAACTGTAATATAATATTTGGGGATGTATTTAGGGGATAACACGAAACTATTAAGGTTTTTTTTTAGATTTATACTTCGAATCCAATTGGTTAATTAAATAAAAATATATAATATGCATGTAATGGGATTTCTGAAAAAATCGAATTATATCCTTTAGGGGAGGTCCTAATGCGAGTAAAACTTATGCTTGTGTTATTTACAACCTGGTGGAAAAATCATGCGAGATTAGATTATTACTTTATGCTTATTTTCCTTACGCATAAACAATTAATATAAATATGAATAACATCCCTAATTCAAATTCAAAGCCTTTGATCTATCCGAAGGATTGTGCCATGGCTTTGCAATACTGAGTTCATTTTTTGATGATGATGGGTTTTTAAAATTGTATTTAAAAATTGTACAGTTTGAAATTCATGTGAATTATGTAGGCTATCGTATAGCCTATGTTTTTTTATTGCAAGGCTAATGGTTTTATCTTTACTCTTTGTGTATCTATCGATAAAGAATATTATGTAAGGTAGGAATTGCTTTTGTCCTAAATTGTAATAAATATTAAAAATTAAAGAAAATAAATACTATATTATGGATAGTTAGGAATGAATTATCCAAACTTACCACTCATGAATTAAGTGTGTAGTGTGAAAACTGACTCGAATCTCGCCACGTCCACAGAGGAGGTAGACAGGACTGCTGTAAGCCAGCCAGCAGCTCGGCGTGGTAGCGCTGCGCCGCCAGCAGGTAGGAGGCCGGCAGCGGCATAGGGCAGTGCGGCTGCTGCGGCTGTTGATGCTGAGGGCTCGGGGAGGGGGACCGCACTGGCTCCGGCTCCAACAGCGCGTCTATCGTGAACGCCCGCCGCGGCCTCGGCACTGTCGGCAGCAAGGCTGACGTATCAGGCGCCTCCACCGGCTCCGGACTGAGTCTCGAGCACAGCGGCACCGGCGACCCGTACATACTTCCAGACATATTCGCCGAAGGATTACTGCTAGCCTGGCGAGCCAAAAACGCTCGGTTAAAGGTCGCCAGCGCCGCCAGTTCGGCGTTGAGGCTGTCCTTCTCCCCCTTGTGCAGCTTGAACCGCTTGCGGCGGCGCAGCAGCGAGCCGTTCTCGAACATGTCGAAGGCCTGCGGGTGCAGCGTCCAGTAGGCGCCCTTGCCGGGCCGGTCCGGCCGCCGGGGCACCTTCACGAAGCAGTCGTTGAAGGAGAGGTTGTGCCGCAGCGAGTTCTGCCACCGCTGCGTGTTGCGGCGGTAGTACGGGAAGCGGTCCGTGATGAACCGGTAGATCTCCGACAGCGGCAGCATGCGCTCCGGCGAGCTCCATATGGCCATGGCGGTGAGCGCGATGTACGAGAACGGGGGTTTCTGGTCGCCGTAGGACTCGCGCGTGGGTCGAGGCATTTCGTCGTTCCGACGTTCGAACTACTATATTATGTACTCGTATCGAACTCGCCAGTATGAAAATTTTCAGGCGAACACGTCTCGCGCTAGGTAGTATGAGATAAGCACTGGGCGAGCGAGCGAGGCAGCGTGCGCGCGGCGGGCGGGTCGGCGGGGCGGGCGGGGCGAATCGAGAGGCGCCGCCCTTGCCGGCGCGCACCAATCGACTACATTTATGTTTGTTTGTTGTTTTTGTCGGCTCCGGGCCCGTTACTGAAGAATTTAAATTGTTATCACGTTTACATTATACAGAACTTATTCGACACCTATACTTGAGCTTGTTTCGAAATTGCAATGATTAAAGAACTGAGTGCTTATTGATGTGAGAGAAAGTCGCCGCGATTGGATATGATTAATAGAGCACATTTTGGTGTCGTTCAATTTATCAGGATGAGTATTCAGTTGAATTGAAAATTGTACTTTCTCTTACTTTTGCATTACCGAGACTTGGACAAAAGAATTAATCGTTTGTTGTCTCTACCTATAACACAATATATTACTTATTATAGGCATAAAAGTAATGTAAATATATAATTTGCATTACTTTTATTATCACTATAATTATTAACTATTTAAAATAAGCGTATTTTTAAAGATAGCTAGCCATTTTTTTCTATTCAAAAATATTAAGTATACCTAGTATTTAATAATAATTTTATCTAATTTCTAGTGTAGATTTTTTTGGATTAAGAACAATATAATTTTTCAAACTCTATCATCAATTACAAACGCTACCATTGTCGTGATTTAGATACAAATAAAATGTTTCGTAAAGGTTCGCGATTCCCTCTATATTCAATAAATTTTCTACTACTTTATGATAGACTGCTTATTTTGATTCGAAATCTTTTTGCGTTTATCATAAAGTTTAATTTGCAGTGACAAGACAAAAGTGTTTGTTTCCACTGTCACACAATCATGTAGGTACTTACATTGTGCCAATTATTTCTGGGGACATTCAATTACACGCATATCAAACTGCATTTTAAATTGTAACTGGGAATTTAAAGCATTTTGTGTCCCAGGGGAGACAAATTCGCGGGGTAACGGTTGTCATTTATATGACCGAGTAAAAAATGAGAATTATAAAACATTTAAGTATTTATAAATTTAATTTTTGAAAAAAAAAAATACCACCATCAATGAACCCTTCTCTAATTTTAAATTCTAATCTTTCAACTTTAAAAAGATTTTCAATTCTATTTTATGAATATAATTTGATTCTTAACAGATATCAAACATTTGGCGAGTACAAATTTTATTTTAATTAAAGTGGTTACAGTATACCGGTACAAAGTTGTGGATGTATTCATAAATATGTGCTATTTCTCTTTATAGACGTTATTGGACTTCATCTCATACCTAGGTATACCTACCAACTAATATGTATTCTGTGCCTATACCTACCATTTATTAGAATATGTTTTTGTGATTACCTAAACTAAAGTGGTTAAACAAATTTTGACCAAAAACATTTTTTAACAAAAAGTTGAGATAGTTATATAAATACATGTATGTACTTATAAGTTATATTACGTATATCGAATTCGTCTGAAGTACAGTCTATACAATTATTATTTGATGGTCGAAAATAATATAGGACAGCTGCTGGGGTATAGTTAAATAATTTATTCTAAACAACATGCATGATTACCAATAAAGATGTCGGCCGACCCGTACAAACAAGCCGCACTAAACGAATTAAACTAACCGGAGTGCAATTAAACAACGTACAGATCGTAATAAACGTTCCAAATAGATATCATTTCCACAAAATATGGCCGCGGCAGTATCTCATAGAAGCAATCATGGCATTCATGGCACCTCCATCCACTAATGATTCCTTTGAGAGCGCCGCTCGCCGCTCGTACGTACCTACCTCGTTATTAAGTGTGAATTCTACAAATTGTTCACAAATATTTGCCTCTACCTGTGTTTTTTCGGCCGGCAATATTTGCCGAATCAAGGCCGGGGTAAACGTTGGCCGATTCGGTCCGCCACATTACGGCGGTACTCTAATGGATTTACAGTGGGAAATGTTAAAGCAATAAATATAGTTTATGATGGATTTGAGGATGCGATGCTCTCAAACCTGTTTGGGTAAACACTCGTTAATTTGAACGCGTTCAACATGCATCGAAACTGGAGGTGCAAACGGTCCAGACTAACAAAACTTCACATTACAATAATATGTGAAGTAGCAGGTACGTTGTTAACGTGAATTCAGGAGTCAGGACTTCTCTTTTATTTTTAAATCAAAATATTATAACGAAAGTCGAAATCTAGAATCATAGACGTATGTGCATATCTATTATCTACACAATTTCATGATCAAAACCCTTTCAGTGACCAATTGCATCTTGAACTCTGGGTATTTAATGATAAATAAAGTCATAGAATAAATCAAAGATATTAAAATACTGGCAGAAATACTATAGGTATACAGGGTGCAATTAAACCTACCTGCCAAATTTTGATGTATTGATCTTTATTAAAAACTAGCGACCCCCCCTGGCGTCGCATGGGTATAAAATATATAGCCACTGAAAAAATGATTAAAATCGATAGCCTGTCACGATCTAACACTGAAAGAATCATCAAAATCCGTTGCGTAGTTTTAAAGAGTAAAGGGAACCTTTGTTCCCTTTTGACGAGGGAAAAAAAGCGACTTTGTTTTATAATAAGTATAGATATAGATAAAAATACACGTATTTTTTCTTTTATAATCACTCAGTACTAAAATATTGAGAAATAGCTTCCGAAAGTTATCCAAAAAACACTACAATTAATGGACACGACGCGTCGCCCGCACGTGACGTGCCCCCACGCGCGCGCCTCCCCCCACGCCACCCCTGCTCATGCCCCCGCGCTGCATGTGACCGTTCTGCCACGATTTTAAATGGGATAAAATATGTCATTAAAAAAATAGCACCCATTTATTTGGTTAAATGGACTCTTCTGATGATACCTAAGCCCTGGAAAAAATTTGGCAGGAAGGTTTAATTGCACCCTGTATATTATGAACAGTTTCAGGAAAATTAGCAAAGATATTAATGGCATAAAGCAATAACACCAAAAACATTTTTAAACATAATATAATTTACACTAATTTTTAAATTCTTTAGAGTGTCCTAGAAACGTTTACGGAAACATTTAAAATTCGAAACGGTGAGAACATTCGCATATCCACGCCAGGCACCGCCGTTTTCTAATACTCCTTGTAATGTCCTTTTTATAGAGTGTAAATAATTGAGTATGAGACCGCGCGACCATCTGTTCCTTTACCACTTAAGTTTAATGTTATGTATCATAAAATTTTATATCTAAATACAATTCGCGCGAAATAGGAGTTTATTGTGAGGGGACACAATAGAAAATGGTTTGCCAGCCTTGCTTTTAATACACATTAGGTAATCCGGGTTTTTCAGATGTTAATTTAAGTCGTTTACTCGCATTGCCAAATGTAAAAAACATGTTTTTTACTATGTAAGGCCATACGCCTTAAGAAACTATTCGTCAATATTTGCAGACGTCTAGGAAGTAGGACGTAGGAAGCAAATTATTCAGGCCATAAATTATTTAATAATTTATGTCTTTTGTAGAGTTAAAGATAATATTATTATCATAATTATATTTTATAACTGGGTTCAGCACAAAATATATCACTTTGCTGAAATATGTAAGTAACTCTGGTGTGGTTTTCATGATACAAGAGTTTTTTGTAGGTTTTTACAACCTACAACATTATTTTTTGTGGTCCTAAATTGTCTATATTCATCTATTTGGTTCACAAAAATCTGTAAAATTGATTCATTTGGTACAAAACGGTCCGTATAATTCCTTAATTTATTTGGTACAAAGCGGTCTGCGCAATTCATTTATTTGGCAAAAACCGGTTTGTGCAATTAATTTATTTGGTACAAAACGGTCTAAACAATTCCTTCATTTGGTACAAAACCTTCTGTACAATTCCTTCATTTGGTACAAAACCAAAAATCATATAACGCGTATCTCGATCTGCCCCATCTCGTACTTTGCCCGATAATCCAAGAGCCACAATATCCTTGTAGGTGTGTACGACATTATTTTATTTGGTACAAATCCGCCTGGACAATTCATATATTATGTGCCATGTTGTATCAAAATGGTCTGAACAATTCACTCTTTGGTACAAAATGGTCTGTACGTAATTCCTTCATTTGGTACAAAACCATCATTTATTTGGTATAAAACGCTGCCGGTAGTGGCCGGTAGTACAATCGTATAGCCCGTATCTCGATCTCCTCTATCTCGTGCTTTGGCCGATAATCTCCTAAAAGGTGTTCGTTGTGTTGTAGATAATTAATATTTAGGTCTGCCGGCGCCCCGCGGCGTCGCGCTGTTCAACGCTTTGTAGAGCGCCGACTCTATACTTCGTAGCTGGTTTACCGCAAAGTTTCTGTGATATTAATCCTTATACTACCGATATAGAGGTTACATAGGAGGTAAGGTAATAATGAACGGATCGTACATTTGTCATGTTAGACCATCAAAGGTGTGAATGACTTTTTTGTAACCATTATTAATGACATTAGAAAATATTGTTTTTTGTTGCAATGTTGATTGTTGTCAATTAGTTTTTGTTGCGTTTGATTGTGGTAGTTGATTTAGTACATTTGGATATCATAGTCGGATTTTTTTCGTTCGTACCGGAAGTTTTACTAAGATTTAATTATGATAATAAATTATTATATTACTATTAAAGGCTTAAAAACTATTGTGTCTAAATTCAAGGTAGGCAACTCTGGGTACTTATGTATGTGTAGTAACTATCTTGGGTGTCGAATGTAACATGACTACGTACCCAACTCTGTAATAGCTGGTATCAATTTGCATATTACCACATCCTTGGTTTCTAATAGTTGATGAAAGTTTGAAAAAATTAATTTGCTGTAATTAATCATAAGACAATGGCCATTATGTTCAGAGTAATTGTGAGAAGACACTTCCACTGCTGGACCGTGTATACTGTATGGCGTAGCTTATGATTAAAAAACTATTAATTTTACATTTAATAAAATTAATATTCTATTCGGAGTTTGTACAAATCGGAATCGGAAACAATCTTCAAAAGGTTGAAATGTTCTTTGGATATATAAAAGGGAAAGCTGAATTAAGTGATAGATTAACGCACAGGCTAACTCCTTATTTGAAATTGCATACTTGTTTTTTGAACGCATCCACAAGAACAGGATTTTTCACAAAATTCCAACACCAGTCATGAGTCAGGGCTCAAATACTAAATCTTACACACAAGCTCCATGAGTCTTAACTACTGTTTAATGACACATTATCACGTAGATACATACTTATACATTTTCATTTCGGCTAAAATGCAGAAAAAACTAGTTTTTAACAACATGAACAACATAGATACACTCATAGAACAAAACGCAAACGAGGCGGCCGTATTTCATAGACGCGATTAGATCGGACTCGTAAAATGATTAACATGAGCAACAAAGATCCGGAGATGGAGATTTTCCAATGAATTAAACATGTTTTCATTGTGAAGGACGAGAGCGATGGGCGTGAGCCACAGGCGGCGGCGGGGGCGGGTGCGGGGGCGGCGGGGCTATTAACGCGCGGTTTAGAGATAACATCGGCCGACAAACTCGATTAGCGGCCGAGTGGTTCCATTACCAGCGCCCGAGTCATAGGAGCGGGCGGACTGGCTATAAAAATCTTTTGTCGTTTAAGGGATTTAATATTGTTTTAAATTATTTTGTTGATTTGTCTAGAATTTCATGGCATTCACATGTTAGCGTATGTTTGCTAAGAACAAACAACTTATCAAGTTCTTAATTGTCCGATGTTAACTAAAACATGTATAACTGAAAACAATAAAAAGCAATCCGTACACGGATGTCATATTTTAAAGATTTTAAGATTGTATTTTTTTATTTAACAATTTATTGCACACACAAAATTTAAACATGAAATATAATATATTTCATATAATATAATATATAATATAATAAATTCATATTATATTCATATAATATAATATATTCATATTACATACACAGAAGAAAAACGACACAACAGGTAAGTACTGCTTATCCCTAATAGAAATTTCTTCCAGATTGTATGTATATTGAATGAGTTGTAATTTGCGAATGAATTTTTTCCTACAGCTATTCCTTACAAAATGTTTTTGAAATGCACAGTTTGAACAATGGGCATTGTCCAAAAAAATCACATGTACTTTTTATATTTTTTTTCGTTAAAATAGGGTATTTTAAGAATATAAGTTAAATAATTTTGAAATTCATTGGCTAGTTTTTTCTCAATAAAATTTTAAAGTTTCGCTGTGACGTCATCATCGGCGGCCAATTGACCTCTGCAGTATGTTTTTTTTCCTTTCAATCTTATTTATAATGGCTGGTTCGTCAAATGTAAGTTCTCATTATGTGAAAGCTGATACGAGAAGCTTACCAAAAGTTCGAAACGTAATGTTGGTCGAATTTATTGCTAATTTAACGCCATTGAAGGTCAAACTAAGGTTAAACATATTTGTTCAAAAATATAAGTAAGTAATGGGTATTTTTTTCGTTTATATACAGAAAAACGATCACTGACCTTATTCCTCGAAATATTTTTGTAATGAGCAAAATTAAAAAAAAATGAACAATCCCCATTAAATAAAAGTTGTCTTTTGTGACTTGGACCAACAGCTTCGTTCCCTTTAGCTTTTATCGATACTGTGAGTTAAATCTAAACAATATCCTTAGTTAAATAATAATACGTTTTAAGTGTGTGTATTTAAATGCAAATTTAAAAATTAATTGTTTAGGTTCCGTATCATTATTTAGCGGCATTATAAAAGAGGTTTTAATGTAAAGAAAGAGGATACAAATAATTTTATTTTTACTAATATATTTTATGCATATTCTAGCAAGTATTATCTTCTTGTGACTTGGACCAACAGCTTCGTTCCCTTTAGCTTTTATCGATACTGTGAGTTAAATCTAAACAATATCCTTAGTTAAATATTAATACGTTTTAAGTGTTTGTATTTAAATGCAAATTTAGAGATTAATTGTTTAGGTTCCGTGTCATTATTTAGCGGCATTATAAAAGAGGTTTTAATGTAAAGAAAGAGGATACAAATAATTTTATTTTTACTAATATATTTTATGCATACTCGTATTCTATTCATATGCAAGTATTATCTTAACTTTCTGCTTTGCAAGAAATTGATTCTTGGTCGTCAATTCTTTCTCGTGTTACTTACCCAAAGTTAATAAACTAACATGAACATGAATAACAAGAACAATGACATACAATCTGAAGTTAAGCTTTAAGTTAAGTACATAAACTGTTTCAAAAATATGTATACAGCTTATTAGTATTTTAACTGACTAAAATTATTATTTTCTTTTGGACACACACCTAGACTTTCAGAATTTGATTAACTATAGTTCTTGCAATCTAGGAATGCGCGTTGCCCTTAGTTGTGTGAGTGACCATATCTATACACGCGTACATGGCTCGCTCGCTACTGACTGCTCCGTCGGGTACGCACACTAACGTGTGCGTACCCGACGGAGCGGACGGACGTACTGTGAATAGACATTGTCGTTAGACAATGTCTATTCACATTTCCAACTACAAATAAAGGCGACGCGCACTCTTAGATTGCAAGAACTATAACATTGTTTTGTCATAACTCGACGAAATAACGTAGATCCGCCATTTGCTTATAAACGGTACATTACTTGACTGTTAGCATCATAATTATTATCATGGTCATACGCCTTCAACGCTCGTATTTTTCCAAATGAGTCCGATTCTCGGCCCAATTGAAGTTAATCAGTTCCCTTAAACAAGGCTTTAGCGGCAACTGCCTCAATAATTCAAACGTGCCCGGAGCCTCCCCCAAAATACGCGTAGACGGTTCGGCGCGGGCGACAGAGACGACGCTATACGACCGACAAGGATGGATGCACACTTTTTTGGATACACTCGAGGTACAGACGATGTACTTTTTATACCATTTCAAATATTGTTTTAATTCATTACTGTCAGAGTTATGCCGGTTCGGTGGGGCGATTGAAATCCCAAATTACAGTGGTTATATTGTTTTTGCGTTTGAATTATTACAATACGAAGCGTAAGCTGCAGCTCTCCCTCACAGTAAAAGACATTTTATACATTTTCAAATCTATACTTACGGTAAGGTGATTCTGCGTTGTTCTACTTACATGGATCTAATTGGCTTTGACCACATTGTGCCTTTTTTCTGTTCAACAAGGTCATGCCTTATAGCGTTGTCAACAGTGAACGTGTGGCATGCCCGTGACGCGCGTCAAAATCCACCCGCGTTGAAAGAAAAGTGTTATTGCGCGCGCTTCGATTTCAACGCGCGTTACGGGCATGCCTCACGTTTGACGTTGACAGCACTATAAGGCATGCCCTTGATGAAAAGAAAAAGGCACAATGTAGACAAAGCTATTGATCTAAATTGACCCTAATAGGTGTAGGCTTCTAGCTTGATTTGGTCTATTTATGCTCGATTTTTGACAAGACTAAAGAGTTTATCTGTTCATGAGCGTTATTGATTGGTTAACGTCAAACAGTTAACCAATAGGCACGCGACGCTACTGAAACTTGAAAGTATTCAATACTTCTGTCAAAAAACCTCACAAACTAGGCAAAAGATCAGCTGTATGTTAATATTACCGTGTATAAACAATGTTTAATAAATATTATAAGTTATAACCATAAGAAGTTAGCTGTTAGGGAGTAATAATTGATGTCACGTCGCCCGCATGCGGCCGCAGTGGCAGACCGCAGCCCGCTATCCGCTCCGCTAACCGCCCCACCGCCCGCTCTGCTACCCGCGCCCATTGTCCGCTTTACGACCCTAATAAATTTTACTCGCACCGAATTTGCGTATCTGTTTAGTGTTTACTAGACTTCGCGGTCAATTTTATTTGTTGAAACATAACTCATGCTTTTAGTGTCGTTCTGGAGTTTATGTGCCCTAGTTCTCGCGTTTACACTCATGCTGGTACGCTACCGTTAGTGGTCAGACAATAAATAAATCTTTTGTTTGTGATCAAATTAAATAAGTAGTACCTATAGTTCATCGCAAACCGAAGATATGTAAATTGCGTGCGTTTTCGAAAATATTTATCCTAAAAAAGAATGGCTTATAATTAACTGATCACCAGAAATACTAACATTTCACAGACAAAAATAATAAACGATCACCAAAATAGACCACCATTTTAAAGTAAAATGATAACCACAGATTTTAACATCTTAAAACCAAAATTAATAGACTTACAAAAAGGAGGAGGTTATATGTTCGTCTGGAAAGGAGGAGGTTATATATTTTGTATGTTAAACCATAACTTCGCCGTTTG
The DNA here is from genome assembly GCA_937595015.1 of Polyommatus icarus. Lineage (NCBI taxonomy): Eukaryota > Metazoa > Arthropoda > Insecta > Lepidoptera > Lycaenidae > Polyommatus > Polyommatus icarus. The sequence goes on along the minus strand of OW569329.1, from coordinate 5,086,217 downwards.
TTGACCGATTTTCATAATTCGTTTGTTCTTGTACAGGGTTAAATTCGAATTTGGTACCATGTTCACAAAAATGGTGATCTGATGATGGAATCGAGGGGACTCCTTGAAATTTGTATGGAAACATATAGTGATATAAATTTTTTCTGAAGCATTCAAGGTAAGACTTTGCACGAGGTTATACCCAACTACCAAAAAGTAAGACTTTGCACGAGGTTATACCCTGGATCCGAAGGTACCGAACAGAACTTTTGAATCCTTATAGATACAGATTCGGGGATTTCGGCGTTGTTTATACAACTGAAAGCATAAGCCAATATATAAATTTGATTAATCATCATCATCACAACTTTAATTATGCCATGCATCATCACATTATGACCCAATCACTGGTACTTTTCGTGATATTTTACATCAAATCAGATGTTTTTTTATGATGATTTCGCTGTTTGTGGACCGATTTTCAAAATTCTTATGTTGTTGTATAGGATATAATCTTAATTTTGTATAACAATCACGAAAGTGGTGATCTGATGATGGGATCTATGAGCAATCGAGGGAAATCCTTGAAATTTATCAAAACACTCATAGTGGTTAAAATGTTGTTTCTAGTAAGTTAAACATAAGTTACGAATAAGAGAAATTTCATACGAAGGTGTCTCGTGGTCAAAAAGCACTGAACAGAACTCCTGAACCTTTAAAGATAAAAGTTTGGAAATTGCAGCATCGCTTAGATATCTGCAAGACCACAATTTCGCTTACAGCAACATAATGTAACATTCGTATTTTTTATTTACGCATAAATCCTTATTATAAGTAGGTCAAAAGTTAGTTTTATGAATGAATTATCAAATGACGTCCGCAATTCCGTAGTGCAAAAATTTCCTGGATAAAATACTTTTAATGTCCTTTCTCGGGAGTCGTGACTCAAAGTATCTCCATACCAAATTTCAGCAACTTATATACTTTTGCATGTATATTATAAACTATGGATTTTGGCTTTTGCACAATCATAATAATGTGTTCGTAGCAACTCGTAACGATTGCTACGAGAAACAATGCCTCTACGAACTGTCTACGGCGTAGTATCTAAGAGCATCTATGATTTATATGAATGACACTTTTTGCTACCTCTTTGTCCAAAATTGATTTTGTTCTCAGGTAAACTTTTTATTTATTTACTTTGTTTGATGACAAGACAAAAATGGATGACTGCGTCTTTAACGCAAATATTAAATTAATTTTCCATAAAACTAGTAACTACCTATTTAATATCCACAGTCTCTGCCTGTCATGTGACGTTCCCAATAATATGCTAGACAAAATCAAGCAGACTTTGCTTGTTATCTAATAACACTGTGTACTATTTTATTAGTAAGGACCCAAGTACGTGGTAGACATCACATATTACAAACATTTCTTCAATGAAATAAACTGTACGATTTCATAGATCACTAAAGGCAAATTATCTTTTACCTGTATAGGATATGACATTTGAAGCCGGCTCGTCTGGTGGTCTTTGTCTGTCGCGTGGCGAATCGTCACCACACCTCATATTGTCTGTCAAATGGTTTTGTAATGCGAACTGCCATTACCGTTGTGAGGTCTCCAAATCTTTTGATAGAATACAATAGATGAGTTTTAATTTCTATTTGATTATTTGAAGTGAAAAGTTTTTAGCGGCATCGTAGACTTTTTGGGTTAAGTATAACTCTCCTCAGAATACGTAACCTGATGGAAAATTTATAAGACGGAGGGAGAACAGAGAGCAAAAAAGAGTACAATATTTTATTATTCTACCGCGCAGCGAAAATAAATGCCTGCTCTGCTGTTTTGTTTTCATTTCTGCCGGATGTTATTTCTTACTGTTGTTAACAAACAACAGTACATAACATTTTTTTTTTAATTTTACACAAACTTATAAACATTAAATATATTTTTGTAAAGTCATTTGTAGAGAAGAACCTTTTTGAGTACAATGCTTTTGATAATAACGTGTTGAATATCCCTTTAACGAAATATCAAACAAAAAATAATAATTAGAATTCAGATTCCATTTAAGCCGGACCTTTATTTGCTCACCGCGATTCACTCCATTAGAGTCCTGAATAAACTCATTATAAATGAATGCGACTGCCCGCCGAAAGCCCTCTTACAGAACTATATTAAACATTATCCACGTTTATTCCAAACCTTGATTAGTACCGTATCATTTAGTCCTGTATAGTAATTATAGAGCAGCATTTTAAAATGAACTTTGAGCTGTAGATTTAAGGTTCGAAACGGAACGGTGGAAAGTCCGAGCGGCGCCTTTGTGAGCGGGAGATGAAAAGCGCCGCGCCACCATTTATCATTGACAAACACAATTGTATCGGGACACGGTCAGAGATCGGTGGACAAACAATACCAGGTTTAACTTATCAAATCCTACCTGTTGTAGTTTTATGACTTTAATAAACCGAAATTATGGGCCGCGGTGGAAGGATTATTTTTAATCCCGTTAATCTTTTGTAAAAGTTACATTAGTGTTGAGTTCTTTGAAAGTAACATTTTTTTTTCATTTGAAGTCGTAAACGAAAATAATGATGTTCATGCTACTCTGATATGTAACACATAATATTTATCTGTATCCCAAACACTATTTACTTATAAGTCAACATAATATTGACTCTAGAGTGAAATAGATAAAATAAAAACATAAATACACTAAGACAAAATGGCAACCGAGGGTTTCTTCGGTGACTAGACAATGATGGATAGACTAATAAAGACAATGTCGCATGTCCTACAAGAGGCGGGTTCACCGCAGCGGCCGCCCCCACGCCAATATGGTGCGCCCCTAATGCTAACGAATGTCCCATACGTAATTAGTGTATAACTATCTCTTTCTTAAAGTTTTTTAATTGCTCATTATAGAAGGTTACTTGATTACAGATTTGTAATATAGGTAGTTGTACTAGTCATGAATATAAAGTAATTAGCTTCTTGTCGGCTAATCTAATCTATTTACTGAATGCAATCCATAATAATATTATAAATGCGAAAGTGTGTCTGTCTGTCTGTCTGTCTGTTACCTCTTCACGTCCAAACCGCTGAACCGATTTTGCTGAAATTTGGCATGGAGATACTTTGAGTCCCGGGAAAGGATACTTTTTATCGCGGAAAAATGTACGGTTCCGCCGCGATAAACGAGTTTTGGCGCAACGAAGTTGCGGGCGTCATCTAGTAAGTAAATAATCACCTTAGTTCCAAAAACATGATTCAGTTCGTCCGTTATACTGGTTTATAAGACGTTTAATTTGCCTGCGAAGGTGTATCTCGCCGGCCATTATTACGGTATTGATGAAACTTTATAACCACTTTAATTGGATTCCACCAAAATTGGCGTTTGAACTTTTAATAATAAATATTTATACAGGTAGCAGCTGCATTAAAAACATCGCTCGATACCCAAATAATAATTAGCCTGCCCTTAGCACCTCGGTCGGTGCGCGAGAAAAAAGAACGTCCAGCCTCGCTCGCGAACTAATACAACCTGTAATTTGGAAATTATTATCTAACACATTGTGCCTTTCTGGTTATCCTGCCGGTCAATTTGCCGTTTTTATGGCTCCCACCGCGCCGCGGCCTCTAATTATCTCGGCCACGATCGCGGCCCGAGGCGCGGCGGCCCCTGCCCCGATACGCCAAAACGGGCCCTAACTCCGCCACTGTGAGTTCCAAATGACTCGAACCGCGCGCGGCTCTCGGAAAAAATATTTCAGAATAATATTTAAACTAACGCGTTAGTGCGAAATCTATTTGTTTTACAATAAGATTTAAGTGACTATTATCATTCATCGCGGCTGGCAATTTCGAGTACGACGGAATTCAAATACGGTAGTCGAAGTAGATATTGTATAAATTTAATTTGAATGTAATAACAAAATACGCCGGCAGTTGCGTCAGCCTCGTTAGTAGAATCACCTATGCGGCCGATTTCCTTACATCATTACCGACGTATTTAATATCGTATATTTAAATTACGATCGGGCAATTTAAAGTTCTAATTTTAAAGAGGTACGTCCCGCGCTTCGGAGGCGTTTTCGACACTCGACGCTTATTCTATTAGAAAGGACTACTAATAAAATTAATTTATTTCTCGATTACAACGGTTAAGCGACTTCAAAACGAGCCGCTGCGCGTCATTAATCATAATAATTAAGAATGGGAACGATCGCTTTTGTTGCAAGTATTTAGTAAGAGCCGTTCGCCGTAAACTCATGTAGTGCGGGCGCGGGAAGGGAGGGGAAGAGGGGAAGACCGAGGGGGTTAATACTTACGGACAGGGTTGCCAATTTGTGAGAATTTTTTCAGAAATAAGTAAATTGCAGGGATATAAAGTAATATACAATCTTGATAAAATATAGTAGTATTAAAATCTAAAAATTAGAATAAACCACCTAAGCAATTCATTTGTCATACCTACAAATTTTGAGGAAATTGTAGAAAATCAGACAACTTTTGTCCTCCATTTTGAGAAATTTGATCCGGATTTTTGGGGTATTAGTATAGTATGTTAGTAGGCAACCCTGGTCACGGATGCCGTGCTTCATATTCATTTAGTTGTAATTATTCAGGCGATTCCGATAGGGCCCGGAGGCTCGCGGAATTGAAAGTGCATAAATAAGCGCTTTCTACAAGTAACTAGACACGGCCCTGGAATTTATACACTTTATTGCTATCACCACCCAGGATCCTTGCAACTACTAGTCTATACTATGAAAAATTAACTAAGCAAGCGTTTTTTAAACGAACGTCGTACAATATGTGTTTCACATAATATTATAAAGTCTCTTTGAAGACCTATAAATAACTGTCGAAATCTTAAATAGGTAATAGAGATAAAATCTAACTTTGATTAACATCAAATAAATAATCATAAACTTTGATTAACATCAAAGTTTGTATTATTATTACACGCGATCGAATCCTGTATCAATTTTTTTCATTTTAGAGTCATCATTCATCAATCCCAATGTTTCAAATGCTGTTATGGAAAATATTTATTGATTGAAACCAAATTGGCGGCGTTTCGTGATTCCAGATAATGCGCTGTATCGTTCGCAGTGTGCAGATTGGTCAGTGTTATTTAGTTACATTGTTATTGGCAATCAATAACCATGATTCCAGACCGTCAAGTTATTTTACAAAATTTTGAAAGCTTGAACTATTGTTTCTTTATGATATCTTAGGGTCAGATTGAATAAAAGACAGACACATTGAATAAAAATAATTTTTGGCATCTGCAGTAGGCTGTAGCCAAATATTCCAAATATGAATGGCTCATTTAAAACTGCATCGCAACGCCTCGCGTCGATGCAATGTGAATTGACCCTCACTCTGAGGTCTGTACGATCGGCACGCGTCTGTTCCGCTCGTGTATTCGTTACACTAATTGTATTAATTACTTGTAACAAAACGGAACAGTTACAGTTATGGTATTTTCAGTATTGATGATCCTCGAGCATGTTATAGGTAAATTACAAGATAGAGTTCGACAAGATATAGTGCAGGAAAATAAATGTAATTTTTTCTGTTTGTTTCGACCAATTTAAGCGTGACCAGTTCTGACAAGAACATTGCTATTTTTCTGAAATGTAATAATAGTAATATAATAATATCTATGGACGCTTCACACCACGTCAGTCTGGCCCCGTGCTAAGTACCTAAAGGGCTTGTGTTACAGGTACCAGATAACGGAAATATAATATGTATTATATTCAACTAGATGCCCCTTTTTCCAGCATAAAAAGTATCCTATGTCCTTTCCCGGGACTCAAGGTATCTCCATGACAAATTTCAGCAAAATCGGTTTAGAGTTTTGGGCGTGAAGAGGTAACAGACAGACAGACAGATACACTTTCGCATTTATAATATTAGTATGGATACTTTTATACTATACATATATTTAATATTTTGATTGTATATCGTACACATAATATTTAATACACATCCAGACCCGGGAACATTGCTGCATTGCATCCCGCCGACGGAACAAACTTTTTGTTCCGTCGGCGGGATTCGAACCCGCGGCCGGCTTGAGCTTCTAACACTCAGCCAATTGAGCCACAGAGGTCGTCGTCAAATATAACTTTGGTACTTGTAATATAAGCCTACAACAAGCCTACAAGGTGTATAATTTTAATAGGACTCCAGTCTGAATGTGATTAGTTGTAAAAAAATTTGTAAATGTAATATTCTGTTGTCTGTAGTTATACCTGATTAAATAAATAAATAAAAAACAACCAAAATAATTATTAATTCATTTCCTGGCAAAAGAAATTGCGGGCCACGGCTTGTGTTAAATTAAATGACTTGTAACTTGTAGTTTAAAGCTTTAAACATGAAAGTGTTTCATTTACAACCGACGGTTTTATAGTTCAATAAAAGTGCAGAAAGATGTGTGTGCATAATTGATCGTCGGCACGATTGGTCGGCACAATCACAGAGCAATCGTGCAATCAATCGGTAGCGATGAATTATGCTAAATAGTCATTTGCATATCGCGTCCTTTAGACATAGGATACCTAATACATGATTAAACACTTTATTAATCCATACTTATGTTACTTTAACACTATAAATGTAAAAGTGTGTCCGTCTGTCTGCTGTTACCTTCGCCCAAACCGCTAAACCGATTTTGCTGAAATTTAGTATGGAGATACTTTGAGTCCGGGACTTGAGGGGTTTAGGCGTGAAGAGGTAACAGACAGACAGACAGACAGACACACTTTCGCATTTATAATATTAGTATGGATGTACTGTAATTATTACTGTTTATAATAGAATAATGTAAGTACTCTAATTATTACTGTTATATAAAAATATATAGTATTTCTTTTTTTGGATTCGATGTTGCCCGCATCTTCGTGAAATTGGTGTAGCGCTCAAGAATCCTTAGATAGGTATTTTCCTGGGATAAAACATTCACGGACAGCTACCTGGATGGATGAATAAAAATATTGTAATTATTGCTGTCTAATTATCGTCTTATTGTAGCTATAAATAATTGAACCTTTAATCCTTCGATCGTGGATCCTTGGAAATCAATTGTTATTCTATTGTGTCTCGCTCACCGGTGAGCTTACGGGGCTTGGATCTTGATGGGTTAATGGAATTCAAGTTGCATTCGATTAAATAAAAATTGATAGAGACTGAGCGTAATTTCATGCGTCTGATAGTACGTAATGATTAATTATGAGATAAATTATTATAATTAGACGTTACCTAATTGGTTGACTCGCCCTTAACATCAATTATAATTATCATAGTAATAATGCTTATAATTATAATGATTTTTGTAAAAAACACAAAAAATATCGAGCAATAATCGACCTTTAGTTTCACTCGTAGTATTCCTCCGTTTAATTTATTCACGGCTTTAATAAAAACATAATTATATCGCTATAATTATGTTTTTATTAAAACATTAATGACGATGAAGAAATATGAAAGTTGATTAAAAAATCATAATATTTTAGCGCATCGAGACCGGCCGCCACTGGCGCTGACTTTACGACTTAAACTTTTGATCACTTAAATTTATTTAAATAGTGAGCAAACGTTTTCCATAATTTATCGTTCTGTCTAATATTATACAATTTTGGGGCATTCAAGTTACAGAATATGTACCATCGAAGAAATTTGTTCATAGGCAGTTTACAGACCTATGTCAGTTGGTCGGATTATGTCAATTTAATATTAGTCGTGATCTGATGGCTGGGTTTGACGAAATGCGACAAAATTACTTAGGTCCGCCATCTGCCTAGGAATCAACTTTTCTGATAGTACTATCAGAAAAGTTGACTTAAGTAATTTGGTCGCGTTAAGTCAAAACCATCCGACCGATTACAGCTAATATTGAATCGATATAAGCCGACCAAATGACGTAGGTCCGTCAACTGCCTAGAAATCAATTTCCTCAATGGTACATAAAGATAGCTATTGTTTGGGACATAAATATAATAATATTTAAGCTTGATAATGTATCTGCATTAAATATATTTAAGACACCAATGTGTATTCCACCAGTAAATAAAATTTTTAGATAACAATAATATCTAGTACAAATACTACTCGATAAGCCATCTTAACTTAAGAAAGTATTGAATAGATATGATAGAGAACCATATAGATTAAACAATATGCAACAGTGATATAGTAATGGCTGGTTTACACGTATGAAGTTGATAAGTTGTTAACTAAATTTTAACTTAATTTTAAGTTGTTAATTGCATGTAAACACAAAATATAGTACGTAGCAAGTAACAAATATAAATTTAGTAACTACTAAACTAGATGACAATTAGAATTTAGTTAGTACTTATCTACTTAATACGTATAAATAACTTATGGCTGATAAGAGCCAGCGATAGCCAGACTTTCATCATCTTATAAAATGAGAAAAGTCTGGTTCATAAAGACACACACACACACACACACACACACACGCACTTATAACATCAATAAAATAACTTTGAATTTAGTGTAATTACTAATTATATTACTAAAATTTTATTAAAAAATGTAAAAATAAAAATATGTAATTATTAACTTCGTTCCGTCCTAATAGGACAAGCAGGTCCGTTATCGCAATATATTATATTAAAAAAAAAGACGGGTTGCACTCCGGGAGTGCCGGCAGAAGTGAAAACTTGATTATTAACTTTGTGCATTTTTTTAAACCATTTTTTATGAAAATCGATTATTAAAAAATCGATTTTTTTAATAAATCGAAACCCTTACAACCGATTAAATTTCTAACCAATTTTTTATGAAAATCGATTTTTAAAATAATCGTTTTTTTTTAATTAATCGAAACCCTTACAATTCGAGTTCGAGTTTTCGAGTTCGAGTTCGACACAAAACACTACTCTCCTACCGTCTTACGATTTTTCTATGGTTTTTCGATCAACACGAAAATCTGACGCGAGTTTCACAGTTTTTACCCATCCCACAAAAGTGCTCAACGCCACTAAAGAAGTTTTCACTTCAAAAATTTATCAATAAATATTTGTATTTGTATTTGTTGGCTCTTGGGACATGATGCCTCCAGTGGATGTTTAATTCAGAGCTGTGAATTATGTCATTAATGTAACTAGAATCAGTTAAATTACGACCGAGACATTACCGTGTACCGTGTAGTTAGCGATAATAATTGGAAGGTTCACTTGTCGATGGTTGTTGAATTAATTATGCGTGCGTGATCCGCCGAGCTGTCATTATATTGACGGAACTGTGACATGCTTTCTGTCACTGTCATTACGTGACGGAATTGTGACATGGGAACTTTGCACAATCAGTGAGAATGGTTACCCAGTAAACATTTATTTACAATTTCATGTTGAGTCTAACGGAAATATTTTGGTAGCCTATATCGAGTTAAGCCGATTTTACTGAATTTTAAAATTTAGCTTACAAAATTATTTAGTGAGACGACTTTTTCTAAGATGTACTTATATTTGGGACAGTTTAACATTTTTTACACAAAAAAAAAACCTTTCCAATTTAAATAAAATTCATCGCAAAACTCAGAAGTTATCACAAAAAATCAGAAATTTTCGAAGCACAAACCTTTAAAGCGCAAAAACACTCTTTGAATATACCTCGCCTTTTTGAAAGTCGGTTAAATAAACTAACCTACAAAGTACGCATCGTGATGGCGAAACCCCTTAACGGCGTTTCAATTACCCACACACTGCGCTAAAATTTTAAAAGTCATTTGCGATTATTTACGAATTTCATTACTAACTTTTCATTAAAAAAACACACGGCGGTGGTAATATAAATCTTATATATCATATGTTTAGGTTTATTTTGGCGTGTATTAAATGTATTGAGGAGATGAAAGATGCCGCCACCATTTGTCACTAGTTTCGGAACAAGGTGGTGCGGTAAGTACTGGCCCGCCCTGTTTGCACCTTCGTCGTAGGGCTGCCAATACAATATGTATCTTTACTGCATAGTAGTGCATAGTATAAAACGATCGCATCCCACTGTCTGTCTATGTGAACAGACATACAGCGCGAAGCGATTTCGTTAAATCTTTCTAATTAAAATATTTCTAGCTCTACAAAATACACAAAAAAAGAAAACATCTGTGTAAACGTTTCAACAATATTTTTTCAGAAAATAATACAAAAAATCTGGTTTCAATGAGCTTGATAAACTTCTTCTTACAAATTACAATAGACTTTAGACAGCAGGTTTTAAAAATATGTTAGTTAGTTAGTTACAATGGCAACATTTTATGTCGTATTTTTATTAAATTTCTTAAAGTGGTAAATATAAAATTAACGCCGCTTAAAATTAAACTATAAAATTAAAGTACATACAAACTGAAGTGGCAACCCTATGGCATGTTGATGGAGCTCACTTTTTCACCATCACGAGGTGAAATGCGAATTTAATGCGTTCTTTTGGAACCGTGGCCAATCACTCGACATCGGATCAAAAAAACTATCCGCGAGGGGAATTCTTATCGTGAATATTTAAGTAAATATTCATTTAGTGTTGCAAATAATATGTAGTTTGTTAATTACAAGTTATATTTATTAAGTTATATTTATTAAGTTATATTATATAAGTTATAATTATTAAGGTTGCTTATTATGAATAAAAAAATTAAAAAAAATCCATTTATATAAGAAACTTTTGTTATAGATATCATAAAGAGCACATTTTGCAAAAAGGTATGAATAAGTCCCCGAATTTACAGATCGCGGTAACGTTTTAGAAAATGCTATGTATGAAATCAGCTCCCATACACTTTTCTACTAAACAAATTTTTATTCCCTTTCTTTATCTCTTAAACCTTTCAATTAACAGTTATCAAGTCAGTATAGAGAGCGAGTAGATATATTCTAATATAGTGTGACGAACTTTTCATAATTTTAAACTTCTTTCTTTTTCTTCTTTTTTGGCAACTTGACACAAAGGATGTGTATGTTGTGCCACAGACAAGGTAAATAGGTAAGGAATATGGCGGGAAAACCATATTCCTCCTATTATATTTTTCATCATCGTTTTCATGTATCGTCAGGTCTAAAGTCTAGTCAAAGTCTATGTAAAAGTCAATACAGTCAAGGAGTCAAGTCGGTCGATTCAGTAAAGTGGTAGACGCTTTACTGAAACTTTCGATGGAGTTTTGGAGGGAACACAAAATAGCACGTTTCTGGATATTACATCACTTTCCTACACTTGTGCATGAACACGAATATCTAATGGTTAATATCCTATCAATATTACACATTAAAAACCCAGCTAACACAATTTTAGGAAAATAATATAAAAACACAACAGCACACTTTAACATTCCCGGCAAAACTCAATTTTAAACTTGTAAGACTGTGCAACCGCATTCGCCATATTTGATTAATTTGAAAAAAGAACAAAGTAAAATTAAACACGACCTCTGTGGCGTGGCCCTATAATGTACATGCAAACACGCTATAAATAGCAATTAAATATTTGGAATAACTAATAGCAGTGGACGCCATTACACCAAACGCCAAATCATTTACGAGAAAGCGAGAACCTGGCTGTACTATTTACATAATTTATTCAACGCACACCCCAACGGTTGTAACTTGGAAATTCACGAGGGAATAGTCGGTTCAAACTCCTGGGTAAAGAAAACGCCAAGTGGTTTTTAATATTTTTGTATTTACCTCAATATTAGAGAAGTCAGCATCAGTAGTCTAAAAATTACATAACTCTGCTTCTAAATCATATTTTCTCAACAATGCCTCTGTCTCTACTTATAGGATATAGACTATTCTAAGTCCATTAGTACCTATAGGTATGCTCAACAGTGGCCAGTGGGATACAAGCGAATTTACCCATTGACTATTATTAACATCGTTATTCAAAAGATTCCGCTTAAACAGACCATTTATATTTTTTTGTTCCGTCAGATCATATTGGTCTTCATAATATTATTATCATTTTCATTCAGAAAGTTGTCTTTAACTTTTTCCTCACTTAATTTTTTTCTTATTATCATGGTGTATGTTTTCATTAAGTATAGGTAATTGTTTAAAAACTCCATATCGAACCCATACTTTATAAAGTAAGCGAGTTACAACGTTGTGGTAGTCAGGGCGCGATATAATCTTCTAAATATTAAACTAATATTTAGGCAACGCTTTGGTCGAGCCGCCTCATTTGAATAAGGCCCTGCCCTGCCCAGCCCTTTGCCCGTGCTCGTGCGTGAATGTCGGGTATTATGAAGAACAAAGAAATAGCCAAATAACGTCATTTAATATGCTATACACTTAATTGTAACAATATACGTCATTTATAAAATGCTACACATATTATAAAATTAATATAAGATACCTACTACTTGATACACAACACTATCAGGTAGCAATGTTGCAAAGTGACGATGGCCGGTTTACAAGAGTATGGTGCGTAAGTATGTGCGCAATACATAGAAGTACATTCTAGTTCTGTATATCGAATGATTGATCTTTACAACTAGCAAGATAGATAGATAGATAGATAAACACTTTATTGCTCACATTTAAATGGGTAGCAAGAACTAAGCTCTAAACGCTCGCGACCATAGTGAACGTATGAAAATGTATGGCACCGCTTCCGAGGCCCGCGACTGAGGCGCGCGGCCTACGACTGTCGTAAACCGCGCGCGATCGTGTCTTGAAGTTATGACAGTCGCGCACGACCGACGACAGTCGTAGGCCCCGCGCGACCGTGTCAAAGTTATATGGCACAGTCGCGCACGACCGACGACAGTCGTAGGCCCCGCGCGACCGTGTCAAAGTTATATGGCACAGTCGCGCGCGGCTTACGACAGTCGTAGGCCGCGCGCGTCAGTCGCGGGCCTCGGAAGCGGTGCCATACATTTTCATACGCTGACTATGGTCGCGAGCGGCCGACGACAGTCGTAGGTCGTGCGCGACCGCGATCGATCGCGATGCACCTTGTACCTTTAGACCTTGAAGGTATTGACGACCAACCATAACTTTCATTAATAAAGAGATACAAGAGTTTATATCCTCGAAATAAACTTCCACCTTTAAGTAAATGAGTGAGTGCACGCATAGGCATGCGTACAGCACCTCCCTCCTCCCACACTGCCTATGCGTACACTCGCATGCAAGAACTTGCAAACACCACCACCACACAAGCAATAATGTTGGCAAATCCGTGCAACGGATTTGCCAACATTATTGCTTGTGTGGTGGTGGTGTTTGCAAGTTCTTGCATGCGAGTGTACGCATAGGCAGTGTGGGAGGAGGGAGGTGCTGTACGCATGCCTATGCGTGCACTCACTCATTTACTTAAAGGTGGAAGTTTATTTCGCGGAATATTGCTAAAAATAATAACAAACTAAATTTTAAGCTATGGATTTCCGCAAAGTAACGCCTGATTCCATTAACTAGTTTATATCCCTCAAAAAATGGCTTAATTTAGGATGTTACTTGTGTCCTGGAGTTTACTTCTGTAGATGTATTTCATTTATAACAATACTAGATGATGCCTGCGACTCCGTTGCGCCACGATTCGTTTATCGCGCGGGAACCGCACATTTTTCAGTGAAAACAAATCACAAGACGCGTCCTATGTCCTTTTGAGTATCGGGGGACTCAAAGTATCTCCATACTTTATAGCAAAATCGGTTCAGTAGTTTGGGTGTGAAGAGGTAACAGACAGACAGACACACTTTCGAATTTATAATATACTAGCGACCCACCCGGCGTCGCACGGGTATAAAATATATAGCCACTAAAAAAATGATTAAAATCGATAGCCTATGATCCTTCACGTGGTCTACTTCTTATCTGTGCCAAATAACATAAAAATTGCTCCAGTAATTCGCGAGATAAGCCCTTTCACATAATTTCCGCCGTTTTTTCCACATTCTCCTATCAGTATTAGCGTGATAAAATATAGCCTATACCCTTCCTCAATAAATGGGCTATCTGACACTGAAAGAATTTTTCAAATCCGACCAGTAGTTCCAGAGATTAGCGCGTTCAAGTTAGCCCTTTGAAATAATTTTCCCCGTTTTTCCACATTTTCCTCTATTTCTTCGCTCCCATTAGTCTTTGCGTGATAAAATATAGCCTATTACCTTCCTCGATAAATGGGCTACTTAACACTGAAACAATCATCAAAATCCGTTGCGTAGTTTTAAATATTAAAGGGAACAAAGGGACATGAGGGAAAAAAGCGAGTTTGTTTTATAATAAGTATATAGAAGAATGGATATAATATACGTATACGGGTCGAAATGAGAACCTCCTTTTTTACTACACTATAAGACTTTTGAAATCGGATAAAAAGATAAAGGAGTTTATTACATCTCTAAAAAAGTTTGAAGTATGTACTATCGAGGAAATTGATTCCTAGGCAGTTGACGGACCTGTGTCATATGGTCGGCTTATGTCAATTCAATGTTAGCTGTGATCGGTCGGATGGGTTTGACTTAACACGACCAAATTACTTAGGTCTGCCATCTGCCTAGGAATCAACTTCTCTGATAGTACCTACTCTGTAGATATATTCCATTTAGAACAATTTTTAATTATTCTAGTTGTCTTTGCTTATATTCCTTTAAACGATATAATATTATACCTATGTCGCAGGTCACTACGATGCGACACTCTTTCTAACCCAGTAAATATCATAATCGTTACCGATAACTTGGATTAGTTCTCGCGGCTCCTTTGACTGCCTATAAAGCATCCTGGGGCCTGATTACACCCACCGAGTAGAGTGGCGAGACAGTGCACTCGGCCGAGCGCTCGGCATGTTTATTGTAGACTAAATGACGCCCGCAACTCCGTTGCGCGAAATTATTTTATCGCGCGGGAACCGTACATTTTCCGGGATAAAAAGTGTCCTTTCCCGGGACTCAAACTATCTCCTTGACAAAATTTCAGCAAAATCGGTTCAGCGGTTTGAGCATGAAGAGGTAACAGACAGACATACACACTATCGCATTTATAATAATATTATAGTAAGTATGGATGTGCTCGGCCGCTCTCCTCGGTAGGTGTAATAGAAACTTTAATGCCGGATAGACCACTCTCACTACAATAAATATATGAGAAGTCGTAAAAATTCCGTGTGCTTTGTTAAAGCTCTCTGTTAAAGCTCGCTCTACCTTCAGTGGATAACCAATAAAATCCTACAGCTTTGTTTGTTTATAGCTACTGCATTGAATAAGTGCATTTATGTGCATTTAAAGGGTTCCGTAACTTGAACTATTACGAGTATAACGGTGTGTTTTGACCATACATTCAATTACTAAGAGTGAAGCCAAACGAGCGTAATTTGTGAGTTGTGAGTCGCAAAATTTCTGCCGCGTAAAAATCTTTTCATACAAATCACGACTCATCCAATTATGCTCGTGTGAATCAAACAGGACTTTTGTATGAAACTGAATGCAGCAGAATTCTGCCGCGAACAGAAATTCTGCGACTCACAACTCATAAATTACGCTCGTTTGGCTTCGCCCTAAGTCGGCCAAAACCCCAAAAGTGTAGGTAAGTAAAAATGTACGGTAGTGACCAAAATTAAATGATAAGGTGCACTGACAGTATTTCTGTTTAATCTTATAGTCTAATACCCCTATGTACTATCAGAGAAGTTGATTCCTAGGCAGACCGCGGACCTACGTGATTTGGTCGCTTTGTGTCAAACACATAGGCCTGGAGATAGTGACACAAAATTCTTGGTGACTTGTGCCAGTACGGCGGTTTTACAGGGGTATAATTACGTAAAGACAAAAAGGAAAACGATGGTCATAGCGCTCGCACTGGCAGCCCAAACGCCCCACGCGTTTGTTCGTTCGTTCGTTAATCGAACGTGTCGGATAAATAACGAGTGTCGAACGATTTGTTCCACAAAAATGCTTGCATTTTAAGATAGTCGAAAAAAATAAGTAGGCGAAAGCGTAATGCCATACTTGTCGGGTACGGCTTACAGCCCGCCATACCGACGCGAATACGTTAATTTTAATAAAAAAATTGAACCATTTGTACCAGGCTAATTTTTGCATACCTAATCATCGTCGAGCAGCCATTCCCAATGGCCGCCATACCACTGCAAAGGTGTAAGATTTTTTTTTCGCCAAACGATTTGTACCACCCTGAAACTTTTTTGAACAGTTCCCTGTATGGTCATAAATAGGAGTCTGCCATACCTGTGGCAGGCAGCGAATGTGAATAATATTTTTTTCAAAATCCTAAGATTTCATACGTAATCCAAACGGTTTTTCAAGTATGGCGCCACTTTTTCCGTCTACTACAAGTATGGCAAATATAATAATAGTCACATTGTATCGTATAATTTCCAAAAATCTAAATGCTATACTGGTACAAATCGTCCAATTTTTATCACTTTTTTTGCTCAATTCCGATAGTCATCCCGCCCCATGGTTACAATCTGTAACAATTTTTTTTTAGTTACAATTGTCAAATGACAAGACTACAATGATGCCATGATGTAAAAAATGATTTTACGTATCTTATCTATTTATATATTTTTTAAAACGTGTCAAATAAATAAGTATTTCAAGTATGGCAGCACTTTTCCCCCCTACTAGAAGTATGGGAAAAATAATAACGGTCATATTTTGTCAAATACTTTCCAAAAATTTAAATGCCATAGTGGCACAAATCGTTTGGCGAAAAAAAAATCTTACACCTTAGCAGTGGTATGGCGGCCATTGGGCGCTGTCGGAAAAGTATGGCAAGGTGATTTTCGTGAATGGCTACTCGACGATGATTAGCTATGCAAAAATTAGCCTGATACAAATGGTTCAATTTTTTTATTAAAATTAACGTATTCGCGTCGGGCTGTAAGTCGCACCCGACAAGTATGGCATTACGCTTTCACCTACTTAATTTTTTTAGACTATCTGAAAATAAAAGCATTTTTGTGGAACAAATCGTTTGACACTCGTTATTTATCCGACAGGTTCGATTAACGCCCACGCGTTTGGGCTGCCAGTGCGAGCGCTATGACCATCATATTCCTTTTTGCCTTTACGTAATTATACACCTGTAAAACCGCCATACTGGCACAAGTCACCAAGAATTTTGTGTCCCTATCTCCAGGCCTACCAGCCGACACACCATGAATTGAATTGACATAATTCGACCAAATAACGTAGGTTCGTCAACTGCCTAAGAGGGGCCTGCGTAAGACCAAGCAGGCGCTGCGCTGACGGAACAACGGAGTAATGCTCGTCGGGACCCGTGTATCCGCCAGCTGCAGGAGTCAGGAACTTCGCAGTGTTTTGTGGGTAGGGCCGCGGCACTCACCATCTTCGCCGCGGCGAGCCCCACATATCCGCAGCGGGAGTCCCCATTCCCTGCGTTGAATGCGTCACGACATTTCACTGCGTGAAAAAAAAAGAGGTTCGTCTACTGCCTATGAATCAATTTCTTCGATGGTACAAATATATACGTTCGTTTCGATGGAATCCGGTGTATTATGTATTTTATATTACTCCCATTAGTGACGACTTCACCAATTCATATGTTGTACATTTTAATCAATAAAATTATTATTTTATATTATTATTATTTTATTATAGCAACATTGCGACAAGTTAAAAAATTATATCCCAAAAATATAATTTTCGAAGCCTAGTGGTCGTTTCAAAAATTCTTTATAGACACAAAATTTTTCTTTTGTATACAATATGCTCTAATATAAATTCACAATAATACAATATACCAAGTTATTGTTGAAAAAATAAAACGAACTTTTAGTCAATAAATTTAAACTACGTAATATTTTTCATTTATGTTTTATTGCGCATTTATTAAACTGCCATAATATGAAAGCAATAGTGGTATATGTACAATAATATTATGGATTTTAACTACCGCTACCCAGTAGTGGCTAATCAAGAGAGGTTCGATTTTTATGACATAAATATTGTAATCGACTGACAAGGCCGGGGCTTTCATATCAATTTCCAAGTCGTTTGAATAATTGAAAAGAATTGCGTGTCGTAGTTTGGTACGAACGACGTTTTATTTTACCTCCGAAAACACCTTTATGGTAACTATATAAGGATGATTCTGTGATGTAAATTAAATGTAAACGATCTGAAGGTTTCAGTACAGTGCTATCTATGCGCGAGAGGCGGTGTCGGCCCGCCCCTTTCTCTGAGCCAATGGGATGCGACCCACTTGTCTCCGAGATCAGCATGGGCGACGACATTCATTGCGCTAGGGTGGTCAAGGCACACGCTGACAGCGATCCTTGATTCCTAAATCTTAGTGCATAATTTCTGAATTAATGTTATAAAGGGATAATTTAGAAAAAAAATGATTAAACTTGCATTGTATGTATCAAATAGGTATTATTATTGTGTAGTTCGTTGATCTCGCCATAAATCCTTTCAAAAAGCAAAAAGCTTTCAAAAAGGAACCGTAGATAATATGTTGTAGTATGTTATATAAGTGGGAGTTTGTAGTTTTTAATAAAATATAAATTCTTTGCAGGATACTGTATAATTATTCAAATCAATAAATTAATGTAAAGTTCTATTTAAAAACACAACATAGTTCGTTTTGTGAGTTAGGATTGTAAAATAGATACAATAAAATCAATAACATCTACGATGTAAAACTATTACCTATACTCAATCTTCAAACGTCAAAGGAATAACAGTATGATTCACGAAATTTACATAATAATAATAATATCTATGGCACCACGTCAGGCCTCGTGCTAAGTACCTAAAGGACTTGTGTTACAGGTACCAGACAACGGAAATATATTTAATACTTTTATACTATACACATATTTAAGATTTTTATTATATCACACACATATTTAATACACATCCAGACCCGGGAACATTGAAAACTTTTTGTTCCGTCGGCGGGATTCGAACCCGCGACCCCCGGCTTGAGCGTCCAACGCGCTTACCACTGAGCCACAGAGGTCGTCAATCAATGTAGAATATAGTAGAGCTAGATCTACCTACTACATGCTACGCTCTCTCTACGATCCGCTCCGCTGTGCGCTCAGCTCGGGTAAACCGCTCCAGCGTATCCCGCGCACCACGCGGCCGGGACACACCGCTTTCATAATCCAATTAAGAATAATCGTCGATAAACCGACGGCTCGATATCGATTTACGCGGTGATATTTTAGCGTCGTTAATAAATTTGTGCTCGTTCCTGCGTTTGATTGCACGCCACGTTCATTAATATCATTCGACATACTCGGCCCGCACGTATTTGCGCAATATGGCCTTCGTTCGTACTTAGTTATCGTGCGTCAAATTATTTGTAGGCTATTGGTGGTATAGCGTGCGATATTCTATGGGTTCGATAGTGTGTGCTGGCTTTAACAGTGTGTTTAGTAATAGAGGAAATTAAGCATATTTCCACTTTATTGGAATACATTGTAACAAAGTAAATATTATATCCAGCATTTGAGTATGTATTTCGGTATTGCTTAAAGAATTGCAAGTGTAGTGTGCTTGCTTTGCTACATCATAAGAAACAATAACATATTCTTATAGCATAATGTTAGACAATGATTTATTTTGTAATACGACATTGTTTTGATATCTCAAATCGGCTTTCTCTTTAGCTAAAGCTTTATTAATATCATCTCAAACAATTGAATTTATCGACGTCGAATAGATAAAGTAATTAAGCGGGCTTTAGATCAATGACAATATCGGGAAGTTGGAAAAATCGGATGATCGTACAAGTCGGGTGGTAGCGGTGGGGCGGGGGCGGGGCGCTCTATTGATTTCGCGGCACATTGGACGTGAGTTACGGCGGCGGCTCTGACGGACGACCGCATCCGACCGATTTATGGCATCGTTACACCATCCGACAAATAAATTCCTTACTTTTGTACGTGAAATCGGAACGGTTAGGTGCGATTTTATTTATGCGGGTCGTTTCAATTTGGCTCGAAACAAACGTTTATAGTTTATGCGAAAACATCGGTAAAATATGTAATATACGATTCACGATTCCATACAATAGTAGTACGTAGTGTATCTGATAGTGTGTAAGATTTTAGGTAGGTATTATCTAACCTCAGGTACACTTCCAATGAGATAATTTATATTTCGCAAAGGATACAACTACTCCAATGACATTTTATTCCATACATTTCGGCGGAAAAATGATATAAGTATGTAGCTCTAAATCCTTGAGTTACGAGAATGATACTATGTACCTACTACTCCTAGCAAAAAGCTTTTCGTCTTCCAGGTCAATAAACATAAAACGGAAAATTACAAACATATGAAAACAACAAACTTTCACGAAACAAGCGTTGATAAACTACAATTTCTGTTTCTCCTAACGCCCATTTAACTATTGTTTTGTAACTCACATTCAATACAAACTTACCGTATTACAACGAAATGTTGTTACTTTGTACGAAGTTCTCAAACTACATAAAACGGGGACATTACGCGTTTAAAGGGTAATTCCGCTATGATATGGCTGTTAAGTTACATTGTTGTCGTGTTTTGTGATGCGGGGAGCTGTCACAACAGACATTAATTTATTTTATTTTATGATTTTGTAACACAGCGTGAAGTTCAGCGCTTTGTGAAGTATTGAATAGGAAGATTCACAAAGCTTAATGTTTCATCGCTAATTGCCCGCGACTTTTGACATTACTCTCCAGTCATTTGATTCTCGTAATCGCGCGTTGTGAAAAATTGAATCCGTAGATTTTTATGTAAAGGGTATTGTTACTAATGTACCGAACTTTGCTTACAAAACTAAAGTTCTATAGATACAAGTTAAATTTTTTATGTAAAATTGTTTCATTTAGTATTTTTGGTACTAATAAAAACAACCACTACCGGCAGCCAGACCGCCCGGACTCTAACCAAAAGAGCAAGAATGACGACATATCACAAAATCAGCCGACCTGAAATACTTTCTTGAAAACGTTGCTACCTATAATAAGTAATATATTTATTTTTAATACCACATACCATTAACTCAACTATCCTTTTATTATTTTCAAAGAAAAGTTTTTTTTGTAATAAACACTCTTTAGAACTACTTCACTAATGAAATCTGGTAAAAACAGACCAAGGAAAAGGACGTAGGAATATCGTGGAATACTCGCAAGATCTTTTACGCCTATGAAGTTTGATCATCTAGTCAATAAAAAACTCAATCGATAGTAATTAGTGAAACCGTTAAATCGCCGAGCGTGAAACGATCGCTGCCGTCGCATGATGGAGCGCCGTTACCATCTCCAATAACAATATTCAAATTTACCATTCGTCCCGGATTTAAACAAAAACGTTCTATTTAATAATGGGACGAACACGAGCGTAATGGTACCTGTGCGTGCGGCCTCTTGAATCGATTATGATAACCTGTGCGCAATATAATAATCCCTATTACATTTAAATAAAGGTTGTTTCGAAGGTAGAATGATTGTGAACGTCTCGCGACGCGTGCGGTTCCGCCCGCGCTCGATCTCTACGTAATTGTTTACGGTACGATAACGCGTTACTGATTTCCAATATTTCACACATATTTGTCGTGTACATTAATCTGAGGTCTGTCGATGATGGCACGTTGCCGCCATTACCGGAGTTTCGATGTTATTGCCGTAAAATAATCGATTAAGAACTCCTAACTCTCCATTCCTTTTAAGTCAAAATAAGAGACAACAAAATAGTGAGTAATGCATATAACTATAGAAACTAATGTTATACATACAAAATATTGTCTGTTTAACGAGGTAAAAACTAACGCTTAAAACGCTAAACACATTATGATAAAGTTTAGTATATTATATAGTTCGAGTTGCGGGAAAGAGCATGCGACATTCTTTATCCCTTTTACGGATTCCGCGTGATAAACGAACGTCAGCGCAATGAAATTATAACATAAACAGTTAACTAGTGGATAATCCAATAAATATCAGAATGACTGTATATTATTTAATAATGGAGCATTTCCCTAAAAGTTCCGAATACGACCGGATGGGGGCCGAAAACGGTACAAAACGTATGGGCGGGGACGGGGTAACGATATTACCCCACGGGTACATGTTTATTGTCGCTGGGGTCGGGGCGATGATATCATGACATAAAATGAACATAATGAATAGACAAGATTGTCTATAATGACTTTGTCTATGATTAGGGTCTACGCCAAAGATATTTTACTACAAGATGTAACCATCATATTGAACTTCCTCGATAAAGCGAGATCGTTAATTGACAGACCCATGCAAAGAAGCAGGACACAAAATATTTTTTTGTCTTTGTCATTATGGCCGGTTTTTGTTGTTTGTCAAGATCTGAGTTGTGACAAACAAACCAGGCATCTTTGGAGTTTTTCATGATTTTGCGAATTTTATGAGATTATTGTATTTAAAAATTAGAAAATAAACAATATTTAGTTTAAGTGCGATGGTGGGTTGCAGTATTTTAGGCTGTAAGAGCCGAAGTGAGCGAAAAATAGAAGGAATAACATTTCACACGTAAGTAGGCGAAATTCTCCTTTTTTTCTTAATAAAACGGTAGATGAGTATCGATAATAATGTTTTGTAATGAATTCAGTGATGTTAGCCAAAAATATTGAGTTGTGATACGTTTTTTCTATAACTTAAAATAAATTAACCTAAAACTATAAATAGTTCAGGGCTGCCATAATAGGTACCTGAATTTACCCAAATTAATTAATAAATCATTTCTTTTTTGGTCAGAACATTCATATGATTGTTGGGTTAAACTATCTATTATGAAATTGTCATATTTTATTTACTTATTGCATTAAGTATATTTTAAAATGGATTTCAATTTAGATTACCTATACTATCAGTACCTACTTACCTACACTATCATTTGATAGTATAGACCAGTGGTCCCCAACCTTTTTTTCATGCGGGCCACAAACATCTCGGTGTCGCGGGCCGCAACAAAAAAAATTTAGGGTTAAAAAATAACATTCTTCAAAATTTACGATTTTAAAGTGAAAAAAATTTAACGACTATCACGCAGACTACGTTATTTTGCCGGTGGGCGTGAATTTCAAAAATTTTTAACATCACGCGGGCCACAAATAAAGTCCCGGCAGGCCGCATGCAGCCCGCGGGCCGCGGGTTGGGGATAGCGGGTATAGACTTACTCTTAATATTTTATTAGTAGTTAGTAACATAGTTATTAGTTATAATAATGTTATTACATACAAATTATGATAAGTACTATTTGTACCCAAATACAAAGAAAAAGAAATATAGAGAGAAAATTAATTGTTTTGAACTTAATTACATAATT
Organism: Polyommatus icarus; assembly: GCA_937595015.1. NCBI lineage: Eukaryota > Metazoa > Arthropoda > Insecta > Lepidoptera > Lycaenidae > Polyommatus > Polyommatus icarus. Next base: position 5,062,900 of record OW569329.1, on the reverse strand, counting down.
TTAGTAATTTATTCACACTTAGGCCCGTATTTTTGGTCAGTACTCAAGATGCATCTCGGTCTCAAGACACGGTTCAGGGTCTGTGATTGGTTGGCTGTCAAAATTTGAACCAATGACAGAGCCGAACCGCGTCTTGAGACCGGGTCGCATCTTAAATACTGACCAAAAATACGGGCCTTAGAGATAGTTAAATAACAAGTATTGCATCTATCACATCATCGTGACAAGCAATAATTATTATTTTTGAAAATATTATATATGAACTATCATATCATGTAAATAAACTGTTCTTTAAATTTTAGCTTTCCATCCAATCTTAAAGAGAAATGGCAGGATGTTACTGGACGAGAAAATTGGGTGCCAACAAAGTATTCAAAAATTTGTTCAATTCATTTTGATGAAAATTCATTCATTATTAAAAATAAACGTGTACAATTAAAACCTCATTCAATACCAACCAAATATATACATGTAAGTATTTAGTAAATGTACCTACTTTCAAACTAAGATACAGGACAAGAATTTTATATTGAGATGTAATAATCTTCGTTTAAGTGTGTCTTATTTTGTACGCAGTGTCGAAACTTATTTTTTTTTGCAGAGCATGGCCTCAATCAATCAGTGGCCACAACAGGAAAATACTCCATTGCCATCAACGAGTCAGAAGAGCAAAGATAAATTTTATATACCTCTATCGCCTCCTAATAAACGAAGGAAGGCGGTTATTTTACAAGAAGTACAAAATATTCAACCACATAAGTCAACTGTGGTAAGTATACCTGCGCAATAACAAATGTCTCTACATATTTATTTAATAAAAAAAAAAGATTTTTTAAAATTAAATTTGGGGGCAAACCAGCAAACGGGTCACATGATGGAAAGCAACTACCGTCGCCCATAGACACTTGCAGCATCGGAAGAGTTGCAGGTGCGTTGCCGGCCTAATAGGATCGTCTGGTGGTAAGCGATTACCGCCGTCCGTAAACACTCGCAGCACCAGAGGAGTTACATTATAACTCCTTTGGTGCTGCGACTTGCGTTCCTGGACCGTAAAATAACAAGGTAAGCGTAAATTAACCCAGAGTAACTTTACGTTTTTTACCTTGGGGCCTCCGGCAACCTCACTCAACGGTAAACGTTATTTCACGCCGTTTTTCTGTGAGGTGGTGGTATTTCTCCGGTCAAGCCGACCTATTCGCGCCGAAGCGTGGCTCTACCACTCTTATTTATAATATTATATCAAATTACTTACATAATTTTTTAATTTCATTTTAGGCCGGTCCCAGCCATGAAGATAATGTAGAACCTTTTGTTCAATTAGTGACTCTTAAAAAGGAAAAACGACTAGAAAATCTGCTGCAGAAAGAGAAGACTAAATCTAATAATCGTCGCAAAAAATTGCGTGCTGTGCGTGAATCTAAACGACGATTAGTTAAAAAAACAGCTGACTTACAAAATATTATAACGGAATTAAAATGCAAACTACAATTGCAATCTGAAGAATTAGATTTATTATCAAATGTTGAACCTCAAAATTCAGATTTTCTCAAAAGATACCTCGATAAATCAAACTGTCCACGAAAATATTCGCCATCCTTACGAAAATTTGCATTGTGCTTGCATTTTATAAGCCCTAAGGCTTATTCTTTTGTAAGAAAGCAATTTAACACATGCTTACCCCATCCTAAAACATTATATAGGTGGTATAAATGTGTGAATTGTGAACCAGGATTCACAAGTGAAGCTTTTGAAGCTATCAAATTAATAGTTAGCAAGTCTAATGAAAAAATATTATGCTGCCTTAGTCTTGACGAAATGTCAATCCGTCAACACCTACAGTGGGATGGTAAACGCACTGTCGGATATGTGAATTTAGGACATAATCTAGACACCGATAATATGCCGCTAGCTAAGGATGCTTTGGTCTTCATGGTTACGGCGTTAAATTCTAGTTGGAAAATACCAGTTGGTTACTTCCTGACAAATGGTGTCAACGGAGAACAACGTAGTGAATTACTAAAAAATTGTGTACATTTGCTAGTAGAATGTGGGGTACAAATAGTATCGGTAACATTCGATGGATGTCCCGCAAATTTCGCCATGTCAAAAAGTTTAGGTGCTGAGTTTCATGACATAAATAATATAAACCCAACAATAAATATTGAAGGTCAAATCATTGTAATAATACCAGATGCATGTCACATGTTAAAGCTGGTTAGGAATACGCTTGCAGATAAAAAAGAGATTTTGAAAGCTAATGGCGAAATAATTTCCTGGAACTATATCGAAAAATTGCATAATTTACAACAAAAAGACGGACTGCATTTAGGGAATAAGCTCAGAGCTGCTCATATAAATTATAAGAAACAAATCATGAAAGTAAAACTTGCAGCGCAAACTTTTAGTAAATCTGTCGCAGAGGCTCTTAAGCTATGTAAGGGTTATCTAGCCATAGAAGACTTTGTACATTCGGGTGCTACTATTGAATTTATCATAAATTTTAATAATTTGTTTGATATTTTAAATAGTCGAAGCTTACATTCATATGGTTTTAAAAAACCGATCAGTAAAGAAAACTTTCAAATGGTGAATGAAAAATTAGAAGAGTTAGAATTATATCTCAAATCGCTCCGGCTTATTGATGGTGATTTAGTCATTAATTCGGGAAGAAAAACAGGGTTTTTGGGGTTTTTAATTTCTATTAAGGCACTAAAAATATTATTTTACAAGCACATACATATCGAAAATGCTCCTCTTCGATATTTATGTACTTATAAAATGAGCCAAGACCATTTAGAGGTTTTCTTTAGTGCCATTCGCTCTAAAGGTGGATTTAACAATAACCCTACTGCTCTCCAGTTCGTATCAGCATATAAGCGATTGCTGGTTCATGGTGAATTAAAAAATATATCCACAGGTAATTGTTTACCATTGGATAATATTAATATTTTGACGTGCAATTCAAATTCGATTAGTCGTAAAATAAACAGTAGAAAAGAAAGAATATTAGCTATGAATGACGAAAGTCTCGATGAAGATTTAATTGTTGATTTGCCCGAGGGCCATGACTATATAGGAAACTTTGAATTATCAGAATTCTCAAAGGAAGCCGTAACTTACATTGCTGGGTATGTAGTACGCAATTTAAAAAAAATTATAAAATGTGATGAATGCTTAGTAGCAATAGTAGCAGTTGAAAAGTTTCCTAGTTTTATTGCTCAAAAAGACGTTGGCGGATTAATTTATCCGTCTCATAACGTTATTAAAATTTGTATGTTTGCCGAAAAAATTATAAGACAAACTATATGTATCCACGGCAATTCATATTTTGCCCAAAAAAACACTTTACCTAAAATTGTATGCATTGTTTTAAAAAAAATTATCGGTACAGATGTGTTTGCAGAACTAAATAATCATTTTAATGATCAAAGTCTCTTTGAAACTCATTTTTCATTATTAATTAAAGCCATCGCTTTTAGATATTTCGAAATAAGGATTCACTATATAATGACTTCACTGTCTCAACGCGATGAAAGAATCCGCAATATGCATACAAAGCTAATATTGTTTAAGGGCCAATAATCGTGATGAATGTAAAGTAGGTATTTTCATTATGGTAACATATTATAGTTTTCGGTATCTGCACTGCCCCGGGGCAGGGTGGGTTGACAGGATACGGAAATAAGCGAATTTTAAATTAAGAACATAAACTATGTCACATTGCATAGTACTAAGTCCACATGATTCGTGGATAATCATATTGCAATACGTCATTTATGTTCTTAATTCAAATTTCGGCTGTTTCCGTATCCTGTCGACCCACCCTGCCCCGGGGCAGTGCAGATGCCGAAAACGATATCTATATTAATAATTTCGTGCAAGGGTATGGTAGACTCGATCGAAACCTTAATATGTGAATAATAGAAAATAAAAAAATATTGATTTCGAGTCGACAACTTATATCCGCAAAATTCGGATTTTGGAGTATTTCGTTAAAATCTAATGGCACTGACGTAGGCACTGACAAACAAACTTCACGCGCCATCTTGCTGTAAACTGACACATGCCATTGCTCATTTTCTACCTGCTAGCAGTCATGGCGCACCATAGCGCACCCTTTTTTTGTATCTTTTGTTTGCTATCACTTATCAGCGTCTCAACAATTAGCAATTAATATGTTTTTGACATCTTGGGAATTTTAATTCTTAATACATACAATAGGTATACTTACATATACAATTTTGAAGTTGGTTTTATCTTTTTATAATAGTATTGGAACGAAGTTCCTTATGGCGCGTTTGGCGTAAAGAGGGCTAGACAGAACGATATTTGACCTCGACACTTTTTTATTAGTAGGTACCTGCATGGTTGGTAGGGGCAGAGAGCGTTGATAGTATTCCTGTGCGTCAACTAGATGGCGTTTTTTGCGACGCGTTGTTCCTGGGCGTCAATAGATGGCGTTTTTTTAATAATATTTTTGAGTGTATAGTAATATGTAAACAGGATTTTTGAACTTATGAAATATACTTAACTTCGTTTCATTCGGGTGTCCCTTGGCACCTATCAAGTTTTTTTTTTATTTCAAAGATAAAACCGGTTTCAACATTCAGACGCTGATATTATATACATATTTAAAGTTTATGAAAACGAGGCAATTCTGGAAATTTTACACACATACGGTTTGAAATTCGAATTGATAACCCTTTTTTTTAGTCGGTTAAAAATACTTTACCTACCTACTAAATATTATTGTTTTTATAAATTAGTAAGTAGGTACTTACCTACCTGCCAATGTAGAGAAAAAGACTGAATGGAAGAGAAATTATTAACCTTAGATAATGTTGATTTGAAATAAAAATGTTTAAGTATGTAAAACTTGCAGTTTAATTTACTATTTTTAAATATAATGAACTAAACTACGAATCTTTACGAGTCTTGCTTTCCTTTAATATTTCTTGAGAAAAGAAGAGTACACAAATATTTACCTACATTTTGTAGATAGATGTGTATTGAGTTACAAGTTTACCCGAGCGAAGCCGGGTTTTCATCTAGTTAGTCATTATTTTGGAAGTTATTTTGTTTTTTTAAACGAGTTTCTAAATAAATGTGATTATGATTAAGATTAGTTTTATTTAATCATTAACGTGTCGTATATGTTTTAGTCGTGCCTAGGGTTCCCAACCATTCTAATGTCATTAATTTTTACCTAATATGTGGAACTTGTCAACCTATTAGGCAACACCACAAAAAACTATTTCTGTCTCAAGTGTGGCCACGCTATGGTTACATCTATAGGTACATAATCTAAGGTCTACGCCGTAGCGGCGCTACGAGGCGTGGATGCTAGACGTAAAATTAATCTCTTTTGTTGTATTGTTTGACATAATGATATTATATTTTCATATTATGATTTACCTACTTAATTATTATAATTTTGATGTTATATTTTATATCAGTTATTGTTGTAGGCAAGTGATGTGTATGCCCATAAGTATATTTTTGACAGTTTATAAATTGTTGGTTTCGAGTTCGAGTCCTGATGAAATGTATATTCTAAAATATGTTTATGTTTTGTACTAAAATATCGAGTAAAATTTAATTTCACAAGTTCTGAGTCTAGCTTAATTATCTTTTCATGTAACACGTAGATGCATATTATGACTGAAAACATGATAAGTAAAAGATCAATAATCAGTAATTAATTATATTATTCAGAACAATTAGTATAGGCGTGATTATTAATATAGGTACAAGATAAACGATGATTCAAACGCCAGAGGCGTAGCGAGCGAAATGATAAATATTTGCCAGGTGTAAAACTGAAACCTACCAAATAACAGTGTAGGTGATTATAAAGCAGGGACTATATACGCGGGAATATTCACAGAACCGAAATGAGAACCCTTCACTAAAACAATAGAGCTGTAAATCGAATACTTGATCGTCGAATAGCTATGTCCACATTGTGCAATTTCTTCTTCAATTTTCGTCATCTTCTTTTTATTCAACTTTCGTTTGGCATATATTCAATAATTAAATGCGTCAAAATTCACCCGCGTTGAAAGAAAAGTGTCATAGCGAGCGTTACGATTTCAACGCGCGTTACGGGCATGCCTCTGGTTCGCTGTTGACTGCGCTATAACGCATGCCCTTGATGAACAAAAAAAGGCCCAGTGTGGCCAAAGCTAATTGTACATACTTGTCTATTTGAACAAACATTCAATTTCTGCTTATTCTAAGTAGGAGTTTACCCGCAACTCAGCCCTCAGGTATCCGGCACGTGTAGTCCCAGCTTTATAATAAAAGCGTCCATGTTTGATGCGGGGAACCGGTCATTTTAAAATTAATTCTATCACATCGCGGCCGGCGCACTAGGGTTGCCAACTAACAATTTTTTCTTGTATGTTAGATGTGTGACCGTTCAGCGATCTTTCTACTAGTTAGATACATAATATAAAGATCGCTGATAGAGACTACGTCGACATTTTTTCGTCAGTTAAATCTAGTCTAAGGCGATTTATTTCGAGAAAGCTAGGTTTTAGCTGTAAACATGTTGCATGCAGACATCCACGTACTAATAAATATTTTTTTCTAACTTTCACAGCCAAGGTGTTACAAATTCATAAAGCATTGTTACTTTTTTACCAAACTACGATTCTATTCTTACTGTCTAAATTAAAAATCAAAATCAAAACCAAAATATTTATTTCTAAATAAATTAACAAAGTAAACACTTTTGGAACGTCTACCTACATGTAACATGAGGCCTACCGGCGTAAGAAATTCGCACGGGGATATATTTTACTAAAAAGATGGAAAATGTTCCTGCAGTGAATGTCGATACCACCAATTCATAGATGAAGACAAAAATAGATCCAAAGTCATTAATTTAGTTAATTAGAGTCTAGCGAGCTATTTCTCAGTCGCTCAGTCAGCGCGAGACAGGCGACAAGCGCTAAGTAGACAGGCAAGTTAGCTACAATAATTGACGTTTGCCTCGCAGCTATACCTGTCTCCATCGACTGACGAGCCCAACTAGAGTCTAGACAATTAATAGCAAATATGTAGTTAGCATAGAGTTTTAGTTTTTTAGGGTTCCGTACCCTAAGGGAAAAAACGGCATTTACTCAGACTTCGCTCTCTGTCCGTCTGTTAATTAATAATGCTCATGTAATTTTATATCATACTAGTGGACGACAAACCGTTGTTACGTTATGAGTTATGGCGTTATGGGTTATATAAGTAGACAACACGCGGCCCGCGAACGTTTTACTTGCGCGTGCGGCCCGTGAATGTTTTGAGAATAAGTTACGTACGTCGTACGGCGCCGTGCCGTGTTTTTGTGTCCCGGCCGTTATGGGATTCCCATTTGGCTTTCAAAAATATTCATGTTGGAGAGCCAAGAAAGATTTTTCGACCAAACGAGGAGTTGTCATTTCAAACGTTGTAAAAACCGCTAAATCGGTTTTGCTGAAATTGTACGATACTGCGTGATAAACGATTTTTGGTGCAACGGAGTTGCGAGCTTCATGTAGTTTTAAATAAGAAGTTTCATGTAAAAATTAGATACCTATCGTGTGTGCGTGTTATAATTACCCAAAACCAGTTACATTTGATGCTACCAATAAAGTAAAATATTTGGATAATTTCGAAAAAATGCGTGACCTATCAAAGGTGTATCAAAAATGTTGAGTGCATTCGATTTGGTATTACCAATCAGTGGGTCGGATTAGTCACGAGGGATTAGGACCTTCCAGGGACCTTAGGAAGGTCGCACCCACTACAGGACGAGACGGCAATAAATTAAACCGTAATTATTATGATCGAATCGAGTCTCGAAGTTATTCGTAGATCGGGGGTAATCGTTGCATGGTACGTTAACATTTTTGTTACCGAGATCCTGTTAGGTATAGATCGAACGAGACTAAAGTTGGGGACTACACACATTCTTACATAATACTAGCTGTCCCGGCAAACGTTGCTTTGCTATAATATATTATGTATTTGCCATATTATTTTATTGAAGTGACTAAATATGTATGTTACCATGGCAACGTCGATCGCTATCCCGTCGCGCAAACAATGGTCGCCGTTAGTCTCAGGATGCAAATAATTTGCAATAAAATAAAATTGTGACTATAATTAAAGATCTAAGCTATCCTATCTCTCAAGTTGGAAAAAAGCACACATTTAGAAAAAAAACATTAAAATCGGTTAAGTATAGTTTAGGAATCCATCGCGGACAAACATCGTGACAGGAGATTTATATATATTAGATTACTACATATTGAGATGGAAAATATAGTTTTATCACTTATCACAAATATTATCAGCAGATCCTTTGTGTCGTCTTACTGTATGTAAATCATTATGTTTTAAATGTTTCTTGTACACAATAAATTATTTAATAAAATAAATAAAAATATACTTATTGTGACCAGCTCTTTATGCCTAAACCGATTAACCGATTTTGCTGAATTTTGGTATGGCGATACTTTGAGTCTCGGGAAAGGACATTAGATGCTTCTTATGCCGGAAAACTGTATGGTTTTCACGAACAATGAACTTTGGCTGAACAAAATTTCGGGCGTCATCAAGTTGACAATAATGTTTAATCAGTTTTCACAAATATGTAAACTACAAAATGCATGTAACATAATATATACTTGCGAATATTCGGACAAATATTTATCAATTTCTTTACATAGCTACGTTACATACGGTAATTTATTAAGCATTTATTTTAAGCTTGTGCTCTTCACTAAAGTCAAACTGTGTATTAAAAGTGAAATACGGCGTAGTTAATATCATAATAAGGCAATATTTTCTTGACGAAATTATCTCATTTCACGGCGTGTTAATGAGTGAATTCGCCTGAACTTTCATGGAAGGTTTTAAATTTACTACAGCTATTAAGGCGAATTAAGTGTCTGCTGTACAGTATGGACTATTAAACCTCTGAGTTTGTATGAAAACAACTCTTATGTTGATAGTAATAGAGGCCTTATATTATAAGGTTAAATAATTTAGAACGGCCTGTGTAATGTGCAAGTAGAGTAATGAATTATACAAACATTTGAGTTTTGTTGCGGTTTTAAAACTTTATCAGCGGTCTTAATTATTAAGTTTTATTAACATAATATAAGACAGCCAGTAAAAGTAGTAACCAATTTATAATAATTAGCAGTCTTAATCTCAATTTTAGCAATACATACTAATATTATAAATGCGAAAGTGTGTATCTGTCTATCTGTCTGTCTGTCTATTGCCTCTTCACGCCCAAACCACTAAACCGATTTTGCTGAAATTTGGCATGGATATACTTTGAGTCCCGGGAAAGGACATAGGATACTTTTTATCTCGGAAAAATGTACGGTTCCCGCGCGATAAACGAGTTTTGGCGCAACAAAGTTGCGGGCGTCATCTAGTTATGTATAAAGTTATGTTGATACTACTTCTAACATCTTAAAACGAAGCTTAGGTAAATGTTAAGTTTATTAATTTTCCATGGAAATTATAGTTCGAAAATATGTAGGTTTAGAAATATAATATTGCTGTTTTTTTTTATATACATGTCGCAGCCAACTGGTTTAAATAGCTGATCAATCAAACAGCTAGCCCTTTGACTGAACAACGCCATTCAATCACACGGCTATACGTCGTTTAGCCGACTTGTTGACTGCAACGTTCAACACTACAACAAGACGACGCACTACTATACACACTAGTTTTATGGGTCAATTCAGACCGCAACGCGACGAGGCGAGGCGCGGCATAAATTTGTATGGATTTGACAGATTTCAATGGGCATTGTCCAAAAAAAATCACATGTACTTTTTATATTTTTTTTTCGTTTAAATAGGGTATTTTAAGAATATAAATTAAATAATTTTGAAATCCATTGGCTAGTTTTTTCTCAATAAATTTTTAAAGTTTCGCTCTGACGTCATCATCGGCGGCCGTAGTATGTTTTTTTTCCTTTCAATCTTATTTATAATGGCTGGTTCGTCTAATGCAAGTTATCATTATGTGAAAGCTGATACGAGAAACTTACCAAAAGTTCGAAACGTAATGTTGATCGAATTTATTGCTAATTTAACGCCATTGAAGGTCAAACTAAGGTTAAACATATTTGTTCAAAAATATAAGTAAACTAATGGGTATTTTTTTCGTTTATATACAGAAAAACGATCACTGACCTTATTCCTCGAAATGTTTTTGTAATGAACAAAATTAAAAAAAAATGGACAATCCCCATTGCGTGAGAACTGAGACGTCTTGCGAATGTCAAATCCATATAAATTTCGAATGCAATATGTACGCGTCGCGTTGCCTTCTGACTTAACCCTAAAGATGATATTATTATTAGATTTATTAGTTAAATTAGATTGCATGGATGACATGACTCGTTAATATAGAAAATATTAATCGTTAATATTCGAAGCGAAGTGACCATTGTTCGATTCGTGTCATGCGTTTAACGATTGCTGGGCGAAGCCGCGAACAGTTCCAACAATAGAGTACACCGGAAGCAATGGAAGTGCTAATTCGAAAAAAACCACACCGATCATCGGGAAGACGCTCGTTGAGCGATGAAGTGACAGCGGCCTGCAATTAGCGACCAAGCAAAATGGCTGCTTATACGACAACTGTTTAACGACGTGCGATCAACCTAAAACCAACTTAAACCCCTGGTTCTACGATTTCATTTAGAACAACAGAATGTTAACTGTTTAATGACATGCGATTTATCAAAAACCAACTCTAACCCGTGGTTTTATGACTCCTTTTTGAATTTCAGGAAGTCCACCCCTATGTTGCTCGCGTGTGTATTAATTTAATTTTCTACTTGCAGCAAATTGCTCGGCAGGACATGACACTGGCGGGTCATGTCTAACACATATTTGTATACGCCTTCATTACTCATGATTTAAAGTACCTAACGAGTTTTTATTTGTACGTCTGATCACAAACCTGCTGGACGACTTTTAAAATTGAACTGGTTTGAATTAGTAGCTAGTGCTTTTGGTTATTAATTATTCCTTATTATGATTTATGAGTAATACATCATACGTTGAATAATGTAGAGCTTAATAAAGATAGTTAATAGGTAGTTAAATTATAAACATTTATTTATTAATGTATTGTAGGCTCCCAAACTATTTTTTTATACAGTGCTTGACGTTTTCCGGCACCTACCTTAGCGACAAGTTTATGAAGTAAGTACGTAAAACTTGATATACTTATGTATTATAATAATAATACTTTGATTAAAGCTGGCTATTCCGCAAAGGTTTTCAATTAATTAATATCCTGTATCGGATCCTTTTTATGTCATTAAAAGTTAATAACATCAATTGATCAATAATATCGATATGTGTGGCATAAATAAAGCGGGTGCGTAGAGCGCCCCGCGGCGCGCGGCGGCTCGCTGTGGGCATTTGTCATGTTAACACTAAACGTGTGAGGCCGTTTGTCCACCGCCTCCCTCACCGGCAGTACCGGCTTTAGCGCCCTGGGCGAGTTTTCTTCGGAACCCAGGGGGCTGGTAGTGCTAAAAAATGCGGCGCCTTTATTTATCCGGTGACCTGGGCGGTCGCTCAGCGTCGATCCCCCCTAACGCCGCTACTGGTCGCCGAGTCACAATAGATCCTCATGGGTCGCAGTTAGGGCATCGAAACCTGGACCCAATTTTCAAAACCCGGGTTTTCGGGTTTTTTTAATGAAAACCCGGGTACCCGGGTTTTTCGGGTTTTTTCGGGTTTTCTTAAAATTCAAAGATTAACGATGCGAAAATACTTTAAATTTGATTTTCAGCGATTGCCAGCACCTTTCCAGTAAAATATTATTTAAATACCATAGTGTGCGGTCACGGCAGTGCTCAACCAAGTCTCGAGTGAACGGGCACGGCCGTATCATACTTTTATAGAAGTGACTATTTACCTCTCCTACTCGTATTACAATATGTATATTATATTGGATCTTATCAAAGCTAGGGATTAAATTTTTCGGGCCAAGGCACCAAGGTATTACAACAAGCTTCACCTCCAAATTACATAATATTTTATTAAATGTTGTTATTAAATATAGTATTTTATGAAATATATAAAAATCTATTAAAATTTTAAAAGACAGTAAAGGGAAGAATAACCTGAAATATAAAACGTATGCCAACAAATCTTTATTTAATCTTTTACATTATTATTGCTGATTGTCAAGTTCTTAATAATTATTTAGTCCTAATTGATGTTAGCATACTTTACACCTGTAATTAAATGTTTGTGCCTAGTTTTGTGCCTAGTTTTTACCTGAAATTGCCTTTTGTCTGCCTTGCTACGGTACGAAGCCGAATGTTCTTTGCAATTTAAGGTAACTTTTCTGTCATATAACTTAGTGGAAAAACTTACATTACTGTAAAATCTTACATTACACTATACCTCAAAGCTTTTTGTAATCATTAGTTCTAGTCACAATAGACAAAATTCATGTCAGATTACTATATAATTGATCAGACCAGACCATAATATTATGGCAAATGCGGAAGGTTGTTTTTAATGAATTTGTAAGATTAACCATGGTGGCTCTGGTGCTGGTGCTGATAAAAACTTTGCTTGTTATATTTCATCTCGATTCTTGAGTTGGCTTGGATTCTTTTTGAAAACTTTTTGCGAAGTATATATTGTTTGAAGAGACTTGGCTTTTTTACATTGAATAGTTTTGGTAGGATTTTTAAAATATGTATTTTTAATTATTATTAATAAATATTTTTATGACAATTAGTCTTTAATGCTCTTAAAGCGAAACTTTTCTTTTAAAATATTATATTTGCTTTAATTATGACCAATATAAATAATTAAACCTATACAATGTTATTAAATAAATAATTTGTATGTTAGTTTGTTATAATTTATACCTTTTATCAGGTCTGGCCTTTAATAATTATCAAAAAAACGAAAAACCCGAAAAGCTCGAAAAACCCGGGTTCCATTTTTGAAACCCGGGTTATTTCATGATCCCCAAAACCCGGGTTTTCCCGGGTTTTCGGGTTTCGGGAAAACCCGGTCTCGATACCCTAGTCGCAGTGACGCCAGGGCTATAGCGACCTGCCCTCTCTAAATAAAAAAAAACTGGTCGCCGGGACGTCACCGACGAAAATTCAAATAAACTGACACTTTATAACCTAGACTATAGGTTTCATTTTGCTGTATGTCACTATAAAGCAGCGGCATGCGTCGCTAGTCGCTAGACCAACGTCGGTACAAAATGAAACCTATAGGCTATGTCAGTAGAAAATGAAACCTATAGAGTAGGACCTGGGACATAAAGGGACATTTTTTATTTTTTGTTGGTAACCAGTAGCGGCGTTAGGGGGGAGGGGGGGCGAATGCTAGGCGACCGCCCAGGGCGCGACAAAAGGGGCGTGCCGACAAAAAAGGGGTGCCGAAGGCAAACAAAAAACTTTTTTAGCCCTACCAGAACCCTGGGCGCCGCCCGAAGAAATCTCGCCCACGGCACTGGTAGTGCTGAAACCGGCACTGTCAGTGACGTCCCGGTGACGGTGGACAAACGGCCTAAACGTGTGAAGCCACGTTATTAATGTCGGTCGGATTACCTCAGTCGGGTTGTGTCCATTGTCCTTCTCTTTCACGCTTTCCAGATTGTCTGAATGAAATTTGATTTATACGTTTCAAAAGTAAACATCCTTTGAGTCTATTTGAATAGTTTTATGCCGTCAATTGCATTAGCTTTTTGCTTGACCATTGTGAATCGAGAGTTATTTGTCGGCGTCAGAGTGAGAGAGTAGATGAAAGGTTTTAACTGACTTTAAGAAAAAGGAAAAGTGACAAAAGCGGTGAAAGATTTCACACATCTAGTCTATTTCTGAACACATTATACAGTATACACTGCAGGGGTGGCCAACCGGTCGATCGCGACTGTTAGTCCAGTCGATCGTCGCCAGGCGAAAAGTATAAACAATTAGACTAGACTACCAGACCAATAAGCTAAACTATGCTGTTTCATTTAAGATTTCGAGAAGTATGAACTTGGTAGATCGCACAGGGTTTCGTTCGTAAACAGTAGATCTTAGGTCTAATAAAGTTGGGGCCGCACCTGGTATACAGCAATATTTAGAACTGATTTTTGTGAAACTAGGAGTCAATCGAACAAACCGTACCATTTCCTTATGGGAATCGAAGAAGCAAGCGACATAAACTCCAGAGGAGTTGCAACTGTTGCAAATTTAAAAAAAAAATTATAAGTGATAACTGATAAGTGATAACCTAAAAAAAATCTACGATGAACCCAAATTTTACCACTATTTTTAATTAACTAGCTGATTTTACGATGCAATAACAGTGGGGTCGGTCATCTTAAACCAAAAGGTGTGATGCAGTAAAATTGTAAGCTGTTTTTGGAACACGCCGACGCACAGGTGTTTTATAAATTATATGTAACCACTACAAATCAGTGGAAGCCTGCAAAAAATCTGTGCCTCTTAAAAAAATATGTTTGGTGGTGTCAAAAGTTATAAAAACTACTGGTAGTTTGTTAGTTGTTATAATATTAGTATCAGCTAAAAATACTGAAATAGTTGCTTTGTTTGCGAAATGTTTTGATCATCTTTTAAAACTAAAACTAAAACAAGCTTATAAGTGAAAGTATGAGTGTCTGTTACACCTTTAAGCTTAAGCTCAAAGGTGTGACTAAATTGCTAAGCCGAATTGGATAAAATTTAAGATGCAGAAACATTGATCTCCGGGAAATAACATAGTCCCGGAAAAAGTCAAGTTTTCCGTGTCATAAACGAATTTCGGCGCAATTTCGTAGCATTATCGAAATAAACGTTCACTACCAAACCGTGATGCGCTCCATTTTTAACTAACCCTAACATAAAATATTACATAATCAATTCAATTGTTATGATTTTAATGTGGCGTTAAATAAAGAACATCCTAGAGTTTTAAGGGGCGGGGCCCGACCGTCTGGAGATCCCTTTGTGATGCCGACCATTGTGAACCGCCATAGACAATGCGGCGATAGCACTCCCAGTGATATATGAATGCTAACCGATGGGATAGATTAACGATGTACTCGTTTGTGGGCGATGTACCGGAGGCTTTGGTTTTTTAAATGGCGTAACAAGAACCATTAGCACAATGTGGAGAACAAAAAAAAACTCGGCCTTTGCATAATGTGGATAATTTATACAGTATTTTCAGAGCGAAGTAACCACTCATAAATACTGTAGTACCTGGGATAAGATTTTGTATGCCTGTATGGTTATATATACATAGTCGGCCTATTCCAGAGGAAAGAACGGGTCAATATGTCTGGAGCCAACAATGTGCGGGTTTTCTCACGATGTTTTCTTTCACCGTATGATTCAATGTAGAGTAGAACATTTTGTAAGAAAAAGCAAAACAAGAAAGGCACATAAGGCATATTGTATCGCACACTGCATGACACCTACAACTCCGTCGTGCATCGCGTTTCCGAGATAAAAATTATCCTTAGTCCTTTTCCAGGACTCAAAGTGTCTCCGTACCAAATTTCAGCAAAATTGGTTCAGTGGTTTGGGCGTGAAGTAACAAACAGCTGACATACATACTTTAGCATTTATAATATTAAATATTAAAATGGTTAAGAGAAAACTTGTACGTGCCTTTTGTCACATTAGAAAACTATTCGCGGACCACTGGACAGATCTCCTATCTAATTTCTGTGTCACGGACCCATTTCTCGTATCCCTTGTAGGTACCTATTTCGTATATTTAAAGCTTGGTTCTAGCGAACATTAATCACATGTCCAAACAACTCGACCAATTGAACCTATTTGGACTCTAGCACTTCAATTTCTGATTGTTTACGAGTCAAGAAAATGGCGGAATCGACCTATGATTAGATAAATCTCGCGCAATCAATTGGCTAACAATGAGCCTTAGCCGATTATATCTGTAATTGTCCGCTGAGCCAACGCGGACGATAAATTAGCCGGAGCTGCCCTGAGCCGCTAATACTACAACACAAATATTTAATAACGATCTGAGATCCTTTGAGGCGACCACTTATGTGAATAATACTCCAGCGACGTGAATGGAGAGGCTCGTTGATTTTCTTTTGTAGCTTTTGTACTTTGTAGCTTGTGAATAGCTTTATGATAATTCCATGTTATAATAATGATAATAAATAATGTTATGTTCTACTTATTAATTAATGTTTCGTAACGTAACGTAACGTAACTAGACCTTATAAAATTATTCCTATTAGAAACCAACATTGAGACTAAGTTGGAAAAACGTAGTTATTGTAAGTCCGTAAACTCTACTAATATATAAGGTCAGCGTATTCGAAGGATTCTCACATGCACATGAATTTATTAATGTAAACTGTGTGCTTAGCTCAAAAAAAGTAGACAAAAGTAAAAAAATATATATAATAAGAAGAGAGGCTCCACATCTTCCTCTGTGCAAGTTATCGCTCCACGATTGTTAAACATTATTACGACGGGTGTTGTTTAATAGAAACAAAAATATCTGGCGGCGCGCCTCGTGTTTGATCTCGAGGTGTTCGGCCGTCGGACGCGATTAGCCCGCTCTCAACGTATAATCAAATGTGCCTCGGGCCGATTCTCCACGGGGCGACCGAAACACACCGCACCACATACACGGCGGGGGCACCTCGACGATATACACAAGAGTTCAAACAAATGCAGCGATGCACCAGCGAATGCTTTTTTTCGTCCCAGTTTTACATTAAAAACGCAGCAAGTGAATAAAGCGGCCGTTGCCGACCGCCGAAGCCTCTCATTTGACCGCCATTTGTCGGCCATTTCGGTACAATCATAAACATCCCACACCGGTCACGTTAGCAACGAGAGAAATCATTTCGAACCTGAAATTGTTTCGCACAGCTTGCCAACTAAAGTTTGGATCTATGTATTTAATTCTGCGAGGAACCGACAAAGATGATGCTGTTAGTTGATTATTTGTGAATTGTGTATCATCCCACAAAAAAAATATACTTAGATACTTATTGAATTATGAATGCAGTCATGTTCTTCAGATTATTTACAACAAGACTGCTTAAATCAAAATTGTTTTATTTCTGAATAAATTTAAAATGTTTTCAGAATGTCCTACATGATGCCTACCACCGGTTCGGGAACTAACCCGGCGAGAAGAACCGGCGTACCTAAGTAACTCGGTAATTCGAAAGCATTCATTAGGTACTCCTGCATTCATAAATCAACAAAAAACGTGGGTTAGTACACAAATGCTTAACATGGACTAAATAAGTATACTTGTCGTACTGCTAATTTCGTAAATCGTACAATGCCATGATGACAAACTATATTTTAGTAGAGATCACGTAGGCTCTACCAATCACTTTATCTCATCAAATTATTACAAAACAATCAATAATTCAGTTAACTTGTTCATATGATATATTAAAACTGGCAAAAGAGCAAAGAGTTTTGAAACTTTATGATAACAGTTTGCTTTTAGCCAACGTGCAAATCTTTATAACGACGCATTGAGTACACTGATTTTAAAAACGCTTGTCTTACCATTATACGTTTGCAGGCTGCCGGCAGCCGCTACGCCGCAGGCTGGGAGTATATCAGCCAATTGTTTTGAAGCGTCCTATAAAAATTCCACCCCATGTCCCTCCAGCGTTTCTGATTTATTTAAAAGGTGTTGTGAGCGCACACGGGGCAGCTGATCGCCTGATACAACTAAAATCGATGTTAACGCTGATTCATAACAATTATCGTCAGTTATTTGGATCAGTTATCAGCAAGTTTAAAGTTTAAATGTTTTAGCACGGAAAATATAGCTACTTTCAATAGGAAGAAATTTTCTACCCACACGATAGAAAAATTAAGGGGCAAACGGAGTTGTGGGCAAAATCTAGTAGTTCATTCATACAAGCTTGGCAATATTGCCACTAAACTAGTAATAGTACAACAAATTTTCTTTAAGTAAGTACTAACTCTTTTTATTTGGTCTGAGACCTTACTATGGTCATTATCTTTGGTACAGTACTACATGTAGTAAAAGATTATCAAAAGAATGGAAATTCAAGCGAAAACACAAGTCATTACATGTATACGTGAGCATTTAGAGATAATAAAATTAGTTTTTGACTGATGGCGAGCGGCGTCTTAACGATAGTCCGCCAGACGTGCCGGCGCAGCCTCCGCCAGAGGGGGACGGACGTATGTCATAGAGTGAGACGAAACACCTAACAAATTGGACCAACAAGAGTAATTCGTTTTGATGAAACGTTGCTAAAATAACAGATTGTTCAAGTTAGGTTGGTCGTTGCATATGACGTGCACATTATATAACTACATATGTACAATGTACGTAAATCGAATTATTTGTATCTAGTTTCTGTTAACAAGTTGCCCAGAATCGTACCTAGGTACCTAGTATGTTAAATTTCGTTATCCTGTTGTCTCATGGGCCCTAATCTATACCAGCCATTACAAAATGTGCTCTGGCAAAGGCCTTGCAGGACAATTAATTCAAAGACGAAACATTTTGACGTGACAACGTCTTAAATTAGGTTGCGGCTGGGAGTCACTTATGAAAAAGTGTAACGCTCGGTAACGTTACGATGAGTCACCGAACGAGAGAGAGGCCCGCCGAATGCCTTGCGTCTCTCTCCCACACGTTGTCACGTAAAATCTTCGCCCGTAAAACCGACTTTACAGGCAACCATTTTTTTGGGCCCGTCAAAAATGTCACTTCTTACGTAGGCCCTACGGCCAAAACGCTAGCCCCGCTTACACAACGTTATCCTCCAATCGTGATACAATAATTCCATGAATCGTGCTCTGGGGTAATGTGTTTTAGGCTGCAGCTAATAGTGAACAATATCGTGTAACAACGGTTCCCGCATTATAGCACGAAAGTAAAGATCGTAAGTCCCAAAACTGTTTTGTTTTTGATAATAATTATTTAAAAACTAAATACAATACTAATATTTCCTTTAGCTGTTATTTTATAAAGTGAGTGATTGTAGTAGTGCAAGTTATTTAATGATAGTAACTCAATAAGTGTAACAGATATTTGTTGAAATGCCCAAAAAGATTCATAATTTCGAAAAATAAAACTATCGAGTCAAAATAAGTGAATCGTGTTTTCCGTTAACTAAGTATCAGATAAATATACAATGATTAAATAAATCTCAATTTCATTTGAGTCAATCGTCTTCCGGGATCGTAATACATACTTATTAGAAAACACAGCAAAATTGCACAGCCCGCTCTTAAAGGATTCCGCCACCGAAAAGTTTGAAAACCGCTGAACCATAGCCACATCTATTTATTTAAATGAGCTCCCTCACCGGGACATTCGCTTGTAATGTAACGTTACAGAGTCGAGCATTACATCAGTGAGGGAGGAGAACCGAGCATTACAATGCGCACCTTGTAATGATACAAAACCGAGCATTACAATGCGCACCTTGTAATGATACAAAACCGAGCATTACAATGCGCACCTTTTAATGATACAAAACCGAGCATTACAATGCGCACCTTTTAATGATACAGTGTGTAATTTACCTATCTTGATACAACTTGTAACATCAACTAGCTATGGAATGCTTAAAAGTCGAATGTTACATTAAACGCGAATGCTCGTCAGTCAGGGAGGTAGTATTGTAATGTAATGCTCAAAATCGAATCTTTAATGTTATATTACACGTGAATGCCGTCAACGCACCTACAGCTCTACTGATGTTGCGAGTGTCCATGGGCGATGGTAGTTGCTTTCCATCAGGCGACCCGTTTGCTCGTATGCCCCCTTATTTCATATAAAAAATGCTCGCGGTGAGAGAGCACCTTAAAGATCAGTGACTTACATACATAAAAAGGAGATTAATTGACCTACCTCGCTCCATAAACGGGGTTTTGGGTGTTTGTTCCCAAATGCGCTTCTTGCGGGATTACCTTGACGTGATGGATGTGATGATGGACTGATCGTTATCACCGGCTTTGATTCTCCAAGTCCGATGGATTATTAATTTTGTGACGAATGACGATGAATTAGGATTTTTATTAATTTTTTTTCGGCGATGAATCAAAGATTGAACTGACAAAAAGTTGGTGGTCCAGGGCTGTTGTGTGTAACTAAGGTAGTGATACTATGAATAATAAAATTAGGATACTGTTATTTAGGGCAAATTCATAAAAAAAGTATTATCTATCTCCTTTTGTACGTATTTTTAGGATGTTGTTCTGCTTATAAAACTTAGAAAAAGGTCGAAACTTATTAAACACATTTTTGTAAAGTTTATCAACAAAAATCGGTCTAGCCATTTTCTGAAACGAGAGATTTGTTATAAACAAGAATTTTGAAATTAGGTATAATAATATATTTTCGAATGTTAGAGTGCTATTATCTATTTTTCTATTAATCTAATTGCCTGACTAATCGTAAAATATTATTTAGAAAAATGTACTCTTCAATATTAACTACTAACTTACTTTCGAACAGTAATAATTTGATAGTCAAATTATGATAGCTGAGCGCCATCTATTGGTGGATAGTTAAGTCATAAAAACTTTCAACTACTTCATTACAATAATTCAACGATGTAGAGTCAAAAAATTTTAACACCTTTTTGTTAAAAATATTATATTGCTTAGCATCAAAATATTCCATTAGGTACTTTACATTGTTATAACTTATAATAATTTCATAGGTTCCTCAACTCTTAACCCTTTCGGACCTGTTGGTATGTATATGTCCCATACTTCAGATGACTGTTGGGACATAAAATCCCATGGATATGTAACTGAGGACTGAGGCTTTAAATTTACTTTATAAATGGGATTATACATCCCATATCGTAAATGGATCTTCACTTTATACATTGACAATGGTAGTTTTTGTCTGGCAACATTATTTTTTAGTCTGTAATAATTTATAAAGGACACGGAAAAGACGACACTTTTGATAAAAGATTTAAATTGTTGTATGGCTGTTTTCAGGTAAGTTTTTATATCTATTACGTTCTGTGAGCCAATTAATTTATGGCAACGATATTTTCTTTGCAAAACATTGGGATTTTGATACACAATTTTGATTTTGGGACACTGGATCCCATCAGTCTTTTTTAAACTTACTTAACCTTAGATTGAAGGAGATTTATATGCGGATTAACAATTTCTATGGAAATACTGCTTTTTCTGCTTCTGCACGATTGTGTACTTGTTTCAGGATGTTGTGGGAATAATGCGTGGTGGCCACAAAGGAAGATCTTCCGACCGAGCGAGGTGTTATGCCCGGTCAGGCCGAAGCCCACGTGATACATTTCAGCTGTCGTATATATACCGCCGCGCTCAGAAAACTTCGATAGCGCGATGCAGGAATGTTAGGCGAATTGTTGGTACCGCCACAATGTATTCAAAACGCAAAATTATAAAAAAATCGATGAGAGAAGATAGTTTTTTTTATGTAAAAACTGTTTTGCATCATTTCACCTTTCCTGATGTCCATATCTTCTCTCAGTATTTTGCCTTTTGCTCCCGTTTTTTTAATTCATAAATTTTTTTATTCTGTTTTTAAATTACATTCAATTACCTAATGTTGTTAATGTTTTTAAATTACATTCAATAAATGGTAAATATAACATTGTTTTTTCATTTATAAAATTAAATTTATCATATTTCCAAAAAATATATGGAAAACCTACTCAAATACAATGGGTTTCAAGACTGATGGGACATATTGCCCCATGGTTAAAAGTCTAGATTTCAACCATTAGAAAAAGTCTAGATAGATTTTATAGTAATCTTATTTCAATATAAGTATTTTACAACGTTCTAGCGCGTGAAGATTCATATCTTAAGTTTCAGTCTAACAACTGTAGCCGTAGGCCGAAGCGAAAGGGTTAAATTACTTAGAATTACATTTAAAAATGGCGTTACTGAAAATTTATGGCCCATAAAAATTTCAGAAAAGATAAGCACAAATAATAAAACTATAATTATTGTTATTGTTGTCTATTTATGCAACTTTAAATTAATTTACACACAATTTAATGTGTGTGACATCAAAATCGTTTTGTCACAGACACACCCCTAAAAACTGATTTAATATTCAAAAACACGATTCGCCTTTTATTCCATTATCAAAAACCCTAATTTGATACGTAACAGCTATTCAGGAGGACCCCTTTCGGGTTGTCCCCAACAATATGTCTAGCTGAGTCGACGTCACGGTGACTTCTCACCGCCGTAATCGCGGGGGAAGCTCCAGGCTCT
This sequence comes from Polyommatus icarus, assembly GCA_937595015.1. Classification (NCBI taxonomy): domain Eukaryota; kingdom Metazoa; phylum Arthropoda; class Insecta; order Lepidoptera; family Lycaenidae; genus Polyommatus; species Polyommatus icarus. Next base: position 5,040,618 of record OW569329.1, on the reverse strand, counting down.
TTGTCATCACACCCCTGGTGACACCTTCATTGGAATCTAACCTCTAATCCCCCGTCAATACACCACAAAGTCCTATAATAATATTTTTGCAGGCGTCATAAATTTTATGACATTTTAATACAGCCGTAACAACAATCGTAGGGCAAATGTTTTGGTAAGCCATAAATAAATGAAATTACGCGTGGATGACTGATTTTTTCAATGAAATATGTTTAATATATTTTATTGATGTATGTATTTTATGGTAATATGTTATGTGATTTAAAACATTCTTAATATATGTATTTCCCAATATTACAATATAAAATACTAGCTGACCCGACAGACGTTGTCCTGTCTTAACGATGATTATTTAATTCGAATTGGTATAATTAAGAAAACAATAGATTAAAATTAGTATCTTCATGCCAAATTTCATCAAAATAGATTAATAAATAGTTTAAGCGAAAATCATAAAAGTTTATTGTGCAGGAACCGTACATTTTCCGGGACAAAAAGTATTCCTTGTCCTTTCCCGAGACTTAAAGTATCTCCATACCGAATTTCATAAAATAGACTGAATAGTTTAGGCGAAAATCAAAAAAGTTTATTGTGCGGGAACCGTACATTTTCCGGGACCAAAAGTATCCCTTGTCCTTTCCCGAGACTCAAAGTATCTCCATACCAAAATTCATCAAAATCGATTGAATAGTTTACGCGCAAATCATAAAAGTATATTGTGCAGTAACCGTACATTTTTCCTGGGAAAAATGTATCTTATGTCCTTTTCCTGGTTCTAAGCTACCTCTGCACCAATTTTCAGCCAAAACGGTTTATCCGTTCTTGATATAAAAGTTTATTGGGCGGGAACCGTACATTTTCCGGGACAAAAAGTATTCCTTGTTCTTTCCCGAGACCCAAAGTATCTCCATACCAAAATTCATCAAAATCGATTGAATAGTTTACGCGCAAATCATAAAAGTATATTGTGCAGTAACCGTACATTTTTCCGGGACAAAATGTATCCTATGTCCTTTTCCTGGTTCTAAGCTACCTGTCCACCAATTTTCAGCCAAATCGGTTTATCCGTTCTTGAGTTATAAGTAGTGTAACTAACACCACTTTCTTTTATATATATAGATATACGTTATACTTATAATAATATCGTTTTGCAAACCGATTTAGACAAGGATGGCTAATTTTGTTCGGTTGATTTGCTGGGTAGCTGTGTAGCTGGCGAGCTAGCTATAGTGCCCAAGTGTGTGCGCACTAACCAAGATTAGTAAAAAAACTCATGGGACGCATAACTACAAGGTGGATTTTAGACCTATATTTATTGGTAAAGGATTATCTCATTACTCATTAGTAATAAGTCATGTTTAAGCAAAACAATTCCATGTTAATGGATATTATACTGGGCCTTTTGTTATATTTCATTCTTTATGACATTTTCCTTTTCGTACTTTACGGTATTTGACAGAACACATTGCGACTCACGTCTGGCTTTTGCAATGACTTATTTCATCAAATTCACTACAGCTGTTTTGTGTTCCACAAAGCCGCGTAGTGTTGTTTCTTTTCTCCTAAAATAATACACAATAGAGTTTCCCAGGTTTAGTAAACAGTCGGCGCTAATAAATAGCGCTATAAATCGTCCACAGTACATTAGATGTGGGTAAGTGAGAAGTGCTCTTAGCGGCGAGAACGTGCGGTATTTATTTAACAGACGATAAGTGGGTTTGAGCGGACAGATTGTTGTGAATGTGCACTCACGGGTCAAATGGCCCAAGACTAATGCCGCCCCCGCCCGCGCCGCTCGCGCCGCCCGCCCTGGCCAGGGCTGTCACTTTAGACGCCAGGCTTACTAATAAAATAACGAACCGTCAGAAAATTGATGAATATTTAAATAAAATTAATATTAGTCGTGAAATTTCGTTATTTAACCCTAATTACTTAAGTTGCTGGCTTTAAATATAATTTATACTAATGTTAATAATGCAAGCGAAGGATTCTATTACTTCTTTGATCGTTTAACTGATTTGGATAACTATAGGATTCGGGATACTTTGATTTCTGGGAAAAGATTTTGTCAATAAGGAAATACTTATTAGTTAAGATACATACCTAATAATATTACCTACTTTATACTTAGGTCATCTTCATTGCAACAAAATGTATGTTCTCCGCGTTACACTTTGTTCTATACGTGAACGAAATTCGCAATAGATAATATCTAGTCATTAAGTAAGTATATTAATATGTCCTTAGGTCTGTATTTTTTACTGTTTTTAGCACTTTCCCATATTTAATATAGAGAAAAAATATTCTTAATGATCAAATTTTGGTAGCCCTAAGAAAGGAGTAAGAACTAAACACTTATTTGGAACGTACGCCGAATGCGAATAGTCCATAATATCATTGTTTTTAGAAAAATGTAACTTCAATGAGTTATTTCGCCCATGGATAGGGAAGCGGATATTTCGTTACCCTACTATTATTTCTTTCTGAAATGTAACGACTCAAAAAGAACGTTTCGATTTTTATAGAAAATATATAACCACTTCATAGTTAAGAACGACTCATGAATTTTAAGTTCAAGATATTTTTCTCAAAATATCTACATACTTATGGAATTTTGTTTTTGTCTGTCAGTCTTCGACTGTACATATAGCCACATACTATTATTATTGTGCATTAGGTATCGCATACAAGCCCGCTATTACAAGTATACCTAGCCGTTTGTAGAAGACGGACGGACAGTGTCATTTGCAACTTATATTACGAAATCAATTCCTTAATCGATTTTTGCACTCACCACAGTTTAAAATACCATACAGTAGAATTGTGTAGAAATTAGAATAATTCAGTCTTGTCCTTAACTAAAAATAATACTCGTCAATTCAGATACATAGAACAAAATATATTAAAACATTATAAAACACGTTGGCCAAATGCATGTCAGATTAACGGCAGGTTTAGCGCTTAATATAATTTGGCTGTAGCGAATTAGCGATATCAATTTTTCTCAGCAATGGAAATAAGAAATTAAAGTAACATTGTTACATTAATCATTCATCATAATATTGTCTTTGTCTTTGAATTACCCATAGCATAACACGATTGGTCAACTTTTATAACATAGAATAATTATCAATCAAAAAGACCTCTGTAAAAAAGGGATTCCTATTTTGCCAACAGAGGAGAGTGATTTGTAGTACTTAAAATATCTTTGGATTTAAGCTTTCAAAATTTGTTCATAGATTGTTGAATGCTGATAGCTTATATGAAATGTATTTATGGTTTTTAAATTACGCGACACAAACCATTTTTAACCGACTTCCAAAAAACGAGGAGGTTATATGTTCGGCTGTGGATTTTTTTTTTTTTTTCTTTTTTTTTTTTTTTTTGTATGTTCAACGATTACTCCGCCGTTTATGAACCGATTTTCGAAATTTTTGCTTTGTTGTATTTGGTTTTACTCCAATTTGGTACCATGTTCACAAAGTGGTGACCTGATGATGGGATCCAGGAGTAATCGAGGGAACTCCTCGAAATTTATATGGAAACATATGGTGATTTTGGTTTTATGTGAAGTGTACTAAGAATATGCTACCAAAAAGTCAAATATTGGGTCAAGGTATACCATGGTTTCGAAGATGCTGAGAGAACTCCTGACTCCTTATAGATACACGTTTGGGAGTTTCGGCGTTGTTTTAAGAACAGAAAGCATATGCTACTATGCAATTAATATTCATCATCATAATCATAATCATCATCATCGTCATCATCATCATTACCACGTCGTGTTAAGGTCACCAATGTCTCATGGCACAGAATAGATAGTAGTACTGCAAGGCATAGGTATGGATATACTAACTCGTAATAATAATTATTATGTATTGTTACATAACAACACCTGTTTGTTTAATACACGGCGGTCGGCGCTACAGAGGCGACGGTGTCGCGCGGGCGGCGCGTGGCGGCAAACGAGAGATCGAATATTTTACTACTTTATATTATACAGATCGAATACTTTACTAACTACTGTTCACTTCACTGATAATATATTATTTTGTGAGTGTGAGTTGTGACTCTTAATGTAAAGAATAGACGTCTACGTCTTACGCCTAAAACTGGTCTTATGGTTCTGGGACGTTAATCCCTCTGGCGTAATATCAATTGTGACAACCAGTGAGTGTGAGCGAGAAGAAAATAACTATTGTAGCGAATTAGTTATATCAAATGCTATCGAGTAAGCGATACCGCGATGCAGAAGCATAACAACGACATCTGTTGTTGAATTGCGGAACTAAATTTTCTTAGAAAATATAAAGTTTACAAATGTAATAAAATACGTAAAATATACGCGAAGGTTTACGTACTAGTGTAACTAAAAAGAGTGAAATTATTATTATTTTTAACAAAAAATTAAAACCGACTTCCAAGGTAAAAACAATAATAAGATTAATATGAACTAAAAAGTATTAAATAATTTTTACTATCTAATAGTGCCTTTTTCCGAATTCGGCTAAACCTCAACTATTTCTGTACTCAATCTTCATAATTTTGAAGTCGGTGCCGGTTCCAAAAGTTTCAAATATTCTGTCAGAGGACTGAAGATTCAGCTATCTGGTACCGACTTCAAAATAATGAAGATTGAGTACAGAAATAGTTGAGGTTTAGCCGAATTCGGAAAAAGGCACTATTAGATAGTAAAAATTATTTAATACTTTTTAGTTCATATTAATCTTATTATTGTTTTTACCTTGGAAGTCGGTTTTAATTTTTTGTTAAAAATAATGTCGCTACGCCCTTTCAATTTTCTATGAGAGGCCGGGCCGGCCTCTCATAGAAAAATCTAAAAAATATCCAACACGGTTTTTTACTTTAACGCGGCGTCACCTTAAGGCTGCTTTTTCGAAAAAAGCGTGCAGATGAAACAACTTTTCATCGGCATTAACAGAGAAATTATATCTGAAAAAAATAATTAGTAATCTACATGATATGATACGTAATTTGGTTTTGTCATATTTTTTCTATCTATAAAATTTATGCTTATAGCCTTCGTCAATAAATAAGCACTGAAATAATTTTTCAAATCGGACCAGTAGTTCCTGAGATTAGCGCATTCAAGTTAGCCCTTTCAAATAATTTCCCCCGTTTTTTCCACATTTTCCTCTATTTCTACGCTCCTATTAGTCTAAGCGTGATAAAATATAGCCTATAACCTTCCTCGATAAATGGGCTATCTAACACTGAAAGAATCATCAAAATCCGTTGCGTAGTTTTAAAGATTAACAAAGGGACATGAGGGAAAAAAAGCGACTTTGTTTTATAATATAATATAAAATATAGTATATGTTACGCTCAAAGACCGAAAACGCTCAGTGAGCGAAAAAATGGCTCACAACGCGTTGTGGTAATAGTGAAACGGCCACGACGCGTTCTGGTAATCACAGAAATACCACAAAGCGAAATTCGTGTCGTGGCTGACGTGGCTATTCGACCACAACGCGTTGTGGTAATCGAGTAAAGACGCCATTGACGCCATGACGCGTTCTGAGCATTTAAAAACAGCCACGACGCGAATTCGTGTTGTGGCCCTAATGAAAACGGCCACGACGCGTTCTGAAACCAGGCCGTGTTACGCAGGAGTAATTTTATAGCGCTCAAGTGTGTGCGCAATACACAAGAGCACTCTGGTTTCAATGAAACTGGGCCAGTTAAGCAGGGGTAATTTTATAGTGCCCAAGTGTGTGCGCAATTATACACAAGAGCACGTTACGCAGGAGTAGTTTTATAGTGCACAAGTGTGTGCGCAATACACAAGAGCACTTTACGCAGGAGTAATTTTATAGTGCCCAAGTGTGTGCGCAATACACAAGAGCACTCTGGTTTCAATGAAACCAGGCCAGTTACGCAGAAGTTATTTAAAAGTGCCCACGTGTGTGCGCGTGTGAAAGTCGGTCCTGCACCTGATCTCTCGCCAGCGGCCAGTCATGTCGGTCTTCCGCTCCATTGGGTTATGAGAGTAAGGAATAGTGCTCTTATGTATTGCGCACACACTTGGGCACTATAAATTACTCCTGCTTAACTGGTCTGGTTTCATTTAAACCAGAGTCCTCTTGTGTATTACGCACACAATTGGGCACTATAAAATTACTCCTGCGTAACTGGCCTGGTTTCATTGGAACCAGAGTGCTCTTGTGTATTGCGCACACACTTGGGCACTATAAAATTACTCCTGCGTAACTGGCCTGGTTTCAACGAAACCAGAGTGCTCTTGTATATTGCGCACACACTTGGGCACTATAAAATAACTCCTGGGTAACAACCAGAGTGCTCTTGTGTAGTGCGCACACACTTGGGCACTATAAAATAACTCATGCGTACCTGGCCTGGTTTTATTGAAACCAGAGTGCTCACAAACACTCGGGCACTATGAATTAATGACTTCTGCTCAACTGGCCTGGTTTCATTGAAACCAGAGTGCTCTTATGTATTGCGCACACACGTGGGCACTTTAAAATTACTCCTGCGTAACGTGCTCTTGTGTATTGCGCACACACTTGGGCACTATAAAATTACTCCTGCGTAACGTGCTCTTGTGTATTGCGCACACACTTGGGCACTATAAAATTACTCCTGCGTAACTGGCCTAGTTTCATTGAAACCAAAGTGCTTTTGTGTATTTCGCACACACTTGGGCGCTATAAAATTATTCCTGCGTAACTGGCCTGGTTTCATTGAAACCGGAGTGCTCTTGTGTATTGCGCACACACTTGGGCGCTATAAAATATTATAATTAGTGTCTTTTTTGTGAAACGTTTATTGTAATGTGGTGTAATGTGTTTGTACTGAATAAATGTTTACTTACTTACTTAAAATTACTCCTGAGTTAACTAACCTGGTTTCAGAACGCGTCGTGGCCGTTTTCATTAGGGCCACAACACGGATTCGCGTCGTGGCTGTTTTTAAATGCTCAGAACGCGTCATGGCTTTTCTCGATTACCACAACGCGTTGTGGTCGAATAGCACGTCAGCCACGACACGAATTTCGCTATGTGGTATCTCTGTGATTACCAGAACGCGTCGTGGCCGTTTTCATTAGGGCCACTACGCGAATTTCGCGTCGTGGCCGTTTCACTATGACCACAACGCGTTGTGAGCCATTTTTTCGCTCCCTGAGCGTTTTCGGTCTTTGAGCGTAACATATATAATATATTATATTAAGCCTTAAAAAGGTTTTTTCTCCTATTTCGCCCTATCATGGACGCGGCAATGGTCGTAACCGCCACCGTACAAGGCGCGCTGTTATGAATGTTATTTTAATGTCATTTACGTCGATATTCGCACTGACAGACAATGATCAAAGTCATTGGCAGATATAGAGGCCTTAACGCGTTTGCGAAATGATGCTATTATCATAGGCTATTATTTGTTTTGAGCTACTTAAGGCCGTCCCCCGAGCAAACGACCTTGGCCATACATTTGCCACGTTGCCGAGATCGCGCCAAAACCCTATTTTTTTTGCTTATCTTAGTTCAAAATTGTCCTAAAAAAAATTAAACGGCGAATATGTAGTTTATGATATTGTCGATCTATTGGCGTGAGTTTCAAATAAAAGTAATTTGTAAATCCTAAGCTAAGGAGATGCTGAATGTATGCTTGAATTTTAACAAATTGGTATTACTTTGGAAGCTGATATCATGAGTATAAGAAACAAAAATAGAAAATTTAAAACGACAAAAGGAATGTTGATATACTGAAGATTATTGCTGTATTTTTATTATAACTTTGTAGCTTTCAGATTATGAGTTTATAAGGTTTTAAATACGCTCAATTACGGAATCTCCGGACGAAACGCCCTTAAAGTTATCTGAAATAATGTGGACCGATTCGGTCCAGTATTAGATAGTCTACTGAATCTTCAAATAACGCATGTAAAGGCCGTTCTGAGTTATTTTACCTATCGGCTATCATGTCCTTTAGATCGATGGCATAAGAAACATTGTAGAAAATTCGACGTAATAAACTGAAGTACAGCGCGGGAACTGACAGGCAGCGTCATGTCAGCTGTCCAAGAAAGTTATTTCTAGACATACCTGGCCAATAGAATACTGTAGATTTATCGATTGACGGTTGATTCTCGTAATTAATTAAGTATTAGGCACTTATAATTATTATAGATGTTAGATTTGCAGTAGATATGATTCGTGTTTTAATTCTGTCTCACTTGCAAATGCACTCATTGTTACAAGTATTTTAGGAGCTTTTTGTAGATACTTACCTACTTCTTATTTACTTATTTAAATAACCGCACGATGCTACATAATATAATGTGTAATAAATAATAATTCACAGTAACTTATTCAATGGGTTGTTTTATTTTTATCATCTCCACCAGACGGCGCGACGGTAGACACTTCTAGATTTTCTATTGGTTCCCCACCGATCTGAAATTATCTGCAGGTTGGCATCACTGACTACATATAGGTTGTGTTTCTAAAAAATATCAGTGTACTGTCAAGTATGACACAAATCAAAATATCTTAAACCTAAGCGATCATTGGCCTAAGCGATTAGGCTACTATACTGGTAATAGTTTAGGAACACGCTGTTAAAATAAAAACTTGTCAAAGTGACAACTCACAACTGAACGGCCTTGTGGCGGCCATGTTACTTTGGAACTTCTTCTACTTTTCATTGTTGGTGTGGTTTTTATTATTTTTTCCCAAATTGTGTTATTTAGGTTTTTGATGTTTATTATTGGTAAATTAATTGCCATTATATATCCGTTATCGTGCACAAGTGCAGGTAAGATGTTGTCAGAACCAAAATTTATAATTCCTGTGACATTTGGTGTGAATAACGATAAATAGAGCTATTTCTTCCGTGAGTTTTAACTAAAACATCGTTATAATAACTTTATTATTCTATTCATTGGAATATCATTGTGTCTTTTTCAAATTGAAATGTATCAAGTTTTACATTCTTTTGCCCAGTTTTGTAGTAATTGTTGATGGCATTTCCTGGTATTACCGATAGTTGTCTACCCATACGCTATCTAGTTACTAAAATGGAAGCTGTTTGACAATCAAATTAAAAAAATAAGAAAATGCCCCATTAACGATATACATAATATTATACATATAATTGTCACAAGTAGGTACCCACTTAATATTATATTGTGCAATAATTATTGTTATATCTACCTACCTATAAATGGTCCAAGTAAGACTTACTTGGACTTTTAAAATCGGCACGAATGCTTAGTAAGTATTCGTGCCGATTTTAAATCAAAACTCTCTACCCCAGTCCCACATTACAAAAAAATTCAATGCAAATGTAATTCTAACTTGTGGCGCCCAAACCAAATTATTCTGCCAGTTTTTGAGAGTCACATACGGAAACAAATTGCGACTAAAGATATAATTTAAATTTAATACAATGTAACAAAATGGAAGCTAAAACAGGGCGAATTAACCGCTAACAGCTGACCAGGCTCCCCTAATGTTTCATAATTTGAACTAATTTAGCGGTTTTATATATTTTGCGTTATTGTGGTTGTAGGTACCTACTTATGTCAAGTCCATGTTTAATGGGCATGTTTTATGTGTATTTAATTTATATTAATCCTTATGTACAATTAATAACAGGTAGGTAGGTACCACTCGCGCGTATAGGCATCGAACTGTAAGTTCCACCCGCGGGTGGCCAATCATAAGGGACTCACAAGCGAGCGGTGACGCACGCGCAAGATTTTTCGTCACGTCACGTATCTACTGTATACTGATCATAGAGGAATTTAATACAATATAATACTGATTTAACCGCTGTGACGAAATCGTTATAAGTCTTATAAAAATGAACAATTAAAAAAGCCAATGAAATAAGTACCTATTATATTTGAATAAGGTATTTAAATACAAATAGTTGATAAAACTATACAAACATAGCAAATAAGCCAATTTTATACAAAGAAACACACATACTACATAGAAATAAACACAAGTTACTATGTTTATATTGTAAAAGTTTCCTGCAATATTATAATCCAATATAGAACTACTATAAAATATAGGTTGTTTTAATGAAATTTGATATTACTATTTAAAAAAGGTTTGCTATTCATACCAAAGGTAATTTAAAAAAATATTTTGTTTTCTAAAAGACGAAAACCTTGATTTCTTAAGAAAAGGTACGCTTTATGCGATAGAAAGAGAGCGCACTTGTAGGTAAATTTATCCGTAAGCCATTTAGCATTGCGCGTTAGAATTTCAACTTTATAGTATCGTAGCTTGCGTCGTTATTTCTTTAAACGGGTTTCGGGAGTGAGGAATCTGTTGTTAAACTAATATGTATTCTGTGACATTACTTACCTACCTATACCTACATGGCAATGAACATTGCACACTTGATATACAAAAGATAACGAGAAAAGCATTAAGTATTCGAGATTCATTTAGCATCATTTAACAATATTCGGTAGGCAGATAAACGACTTAAATAACATGAAGACTTACCTACTTACTAACTAGTAAAAATAACAATAGGTATAATATATAATATATACCTAGTAATGAATAGTAGGTAGGTAGGTAGCTGGTGCGTACCTATTGTTCGGTCGAACATAAGAGATGAATCAAAAACTGTACTCTTTTGATAACTATATTCCAGTTTTTACAATATTTGATATTTGAGATAATAATTTTAAACTATGAGCGTCCACGGCGGTTGTAGGTATAGGAGTGGGGCTCGCGGCGGATCTCGTACCGCGCCGCGAATATTGACCGTGCGTGTGAGTGGGACGGAAGAGCGCCAACGGCCGCGCTCGACGATTGTAGGTGTTCGCAGCTAAGGCGCGAACATGCACCCGGCCCTGGAAAGCTCATGACTGCTTTCCAGCATCTTCGTCAGGATTAGGCAGCCAGCAAATCCTATTTAGAGCTCGACGTACGATGCCTCGCGAAGTAGCAACGTCGGCTACACGTGTAGCGCCATCTGAGCCAGGAAAGGTTCGCTCCACCCGACCGAGTCGCCAGTACAAAGGTGGAGTGTCTTCTTTTAGTATGACCATATCGCCCGCCTGCAGGTCACGCCTTTTCAAACGCCATTTGGTGCGGGCTTGTAGCTCGGAGATATATTCCCGGCTCCAGCGATGCCAGAAGTCTTGCTTGATTTTTTCGATTCGCTGGAAACGATCAATACGGTTAATATTGGTCTCTACGATGGATGGAGATGGTAGCGCCCTCAGTGGTCTTCCGATTATAAAGTGGCCCGGGGTTAAGGGATAGAGATCGTTTGGGGAAGAACTTAGAGGAGATAAGGGGCGGCTGTTTAAGATGGATTCTATTTGAGCGAACAATGTTGAGAGCTCTTCGAAAGTTAAGTGAGTCTGGCCTAATATTCGCGCCAAATGAAACTTAGCTGACTTGACACCGGCCTCCATCAGCCCATTAAAGCGAGGCGCGTATGCTGGTGAAAAACAAAATTCTAAGCCCTCCTTGGTTGCAAAATCAGATAGAGCATCAACATTAGACTGTATGAAATTCTTAATTTCTTTAGCAGCCGCTACATAATTGCCACCATTGTCGCAATAGATTTTGCGTGGAATGCCTCGTCGAGCAATAAAGCGACGGAGACAAAGTACAAAAGCATCCTTAGACAGCTCAGATACTGCTTCTAAATGTATACATTTATACTTAAAACAAATAAAAACACATAAATAACATTTAGTAATTTTACAACCACGACCCTTGCGATCCGTGATCATAAATGGCCCAGCAAAGTCAGTTCCAACCACGACAAACGGAAAATCTGGTGTAATTCTGTCAGACGGTAAATTACCCATTATATTCTTAGCTACTTCACCCTTAAACCTTCTACAGATATTGCATTTTAATACGGTCCGACGCGCTAAGTCTCTACCATTGATTGGCCAGAAACGAGTGCGTAGAGATGCTAAAAGAGCTTGAGGACCAGCATGTAAAAGCTTACGGTGTTCGTGTTCAAATAATAATTTGGTTACGTGATTTTTCGAGCTCAGTAATATAGGATGTTTCATATCGAAATTGTAGTTAGAGTCTTGGATACGTCCACCTACTCGAATAAATCCATCATGAATAAATGGGTTAAGTGCTGCAACATTCGATTTAGGATTTAAAGTCTTACCTTTTATTAATAAACTTAATTCCTTTGGAAACGACTCAGCCTGGGAAATAAAAATTACATATTTTAAGCCTTTCTCGATTTCAGAATTTGTTAAAGAACCAGTAACTTTATTTTTCGGGTTTTTGCAATTGTAAATAAATCTATGTATATAACCAAATATATTTTGTATAATGTTGAGCTTTGAGTATCTTTCGATATTGAAATTTGACATATTTAAATTATTGTCTTTGCTAATTAAATTAACCTTAACTTCTGGTAAATCGTTCGTCTCGATATTAGACTGAAACTGTGATGACGGCCATTCGTCTTCCGGTAACGACAAAAATGATGGGCCAAGCCACCAGAGTTTTAAATTAGCGACTTCACTAGGATTGACTCCTCGACTTAAAAGATCTGACGGATTATCATGAGTAGAAATATGCCGCCAAGAATTCGTTTCAGTAATCTCGCGAATTGCGGCTACTCTATTGGCTACAAATGTTTTTAGATTTTTAGACCCGACACGCAACCAAGCCAAAACAATACTAGAGTCAGTCCAGTAGAACGTTCGAGAGATTTTACAACGTAAAGCTTTGGTTACAGTAGAGCAGAGTTCAGCTGCAAGTAGAGCACCCGAGAGTTCGAGACGAGGTATAGTACTAGGAGTGGATGCAGGGGCAACGCGTGATTTAGCGCAAAGTAAATTTACTTGTATATGACCTTCGGCGTTACTCGAACGGATATAAATACATGCACCATAGGCGCGTTGTGATGCATCACAAAAACAATGAATTTCATTATTTATAGAATTAGGAATAATTATCGGCCTAGGAATAGACAGAGACGCAATAGATTGGAGACCATCAATAAAAGTCTTCCAGGATTTAGCAATCTCTTTTGGGGCTGGTTCATCCCAATCAAGTTTTAAAGACCATAAAGTCTGCAATAAAATTTTGGGAACAATAGTGCACAAAGATAGGAGGCCCAAGGGATCGAATAATTTGAAAGTTGTAGAAAGTATACTTCGTTTTGTAATAACACTAGGAAGTTCTATTGCGATTGGAAATTTGAGAATATCTGATGAAGGATCCCAACTCAAACCTAGAGTATTTGTTGTCTCGCTTACAATTAAATTATTTTTAGATTGCAAAGATTCAGCAGGCAACAATGTTTGTAAATTGGAGCGGTACTTACGCAAATTAAAACCTGCTTGAGCGAGATTTTTAGAAATTGCTTGTTGAATAGATCGGAGCTGAAACTCATCATCATGGCCAGTTAAAAGATCGTCGACCAGAAAATCATTTTGTATGATATTTTTTATAATAGGATCTTTGCATTCCTCGCCTATTTGCCAAAGACAACGCGTAGCAAGAAAACTAGAGCTAGCGAAACCGTATGTGACCGTATTTAGTCGCAAAGTTTGCAAAGGTTTGTCCTCTGCATCGCGCCAAAGGATTAATTGAAAATTGCGATCAGACTCTGCTATCCAAATTTGTCGGTACATCTTCTCTATATCGGCGCTTAAAATGTAGCGATATTGACGGAACCGAATTAGAATATTAAAAAGAGAGTCTTGTATAGACGGTCCTACCATTAGAATATCATTTATAGACAAGTTAGACGATTTCGTGCGAGCAGACCCGTCGAAAACAACACGAAGTCTAGTGGACTCGCTGTTCTCGCGGATAACGGGATGGTGAGGGATAAAATAACCGTTTTCCGGTCGGTCAACTTCTGAAACTGAGAGATGGCCAAGATTAGCATATTCGTTTATAAAATCGACATACGCGGATTTAATTTCGGGTTGCTTCCTAAATCTACGTTCTAAATTCAGAAATCGTTTTTTAGCCATAAAATAGGAGTCCCTTAAACAATCAGGAGAGGCAGAAAAAGGCAACTTGACGCAAAAACGCCCGTCCGCAGTACGTGTGTTATTTTGTATAAAATGATTCTCACAATCTCGTTCTTTATCTGTGAGTAAAGATTTTTTTGGCAAACTTTCTAATTCCCAGAAACTTTTGAGATCGTTGTGAATTTGTGTTAATTCATTATTACTATTTTGTTCAGTAATATTGGAAAAATTGCATTGAATTGCATTGCTATCAATATGGCTGTCATGAGTATAGCGCATGGGACCCGCTATAAGCCAACCAAATTTAGATTGCCGTAGGATGGGATTTCCGGTCCCTATAGAGTGCTGATTGGGCAGCAAAATGTCCCAAAAGATATCAGCACCGATGAGTAGTCCTACGTCAGCAGGCTTATTAAAGCTGGGGTCTGCGAGCTCAAATGACTTTAAGTTCAGACCTTTAATATTAATATAGGCCTTTGGTATTTTGCCCGTTATTACAGGCATCACTAAGCATGTAATATTTGTTGTAAATGACCCTAATCTAGATTTTAGTGTAACATTACATCGCTCGGTGTTGATTTGTAAGGAATTGTTACCAATACCTACGATATTTTGAATATGAGAATTGAATGAATTTAAATTTAATTGTTGTTTTAATTTAGTAGAAATAAATGAGCATTGACTATCACAGTCTAATAGTGCTCTAGTAGTTATACACTTACTAGTGTTAGGATTAACGACTTCAATGAGTGCGGTACATAAAAGAGCCTCTGATGAAGTCATCGCAGACATCGCGATAGATTCAGTGTGCTTTGAGTTCGCTTTCGAACTACATAGTAGTGTGCTGTGTCGATCGTGACATATTTTACACGAGCTATTTAGTTTACATCCGCGTAAATTATGCCCTACACGCAAACAATTAGTGCATAGCTTTAATTTACCTACAAGTGCAGTCCGATCATCAACCGACTTATCTAAAAATTGTGGACACTCATAAATTCGATGATTGTCTTTACACACCACACATCTGTAGGCAAAATATTTTTTAGAATTATTTGAATTTTCAACCATAAACGATTTAGTTGATTGCGATATTTGTGAATGCTTAGAGTTGTGGGGAAAATTCTGAACAGACTTAACGTTTTTATTTGACTCCTGCTTATTTCGATAAACAGACTCGAGAACATCGGCGCGAGCCTTTAAAAATGACATAAAATTGTCCAGTGATGGCATTTCTGAGGAGCTAATGTTCGCATGACTATATTCCTCCCATTTAATTCGTGTATTATTATCTAATTTTGCCGAAATTAAATATATTATAATCGTATCCCACTTCTCTGTAGGCTGGTTTAAATTATGAAGCGCACGTAAGTTTTTAGTAACGTGGTCCACTATAAACCTAAGTGACTTATCGGATTCGCGAGATTGTTCAATATTTAATAAAAGTTTTAAATGATTGTTTATTAATTGCCTATTATTATTATACCGCTCGCACAGAAGATTCCACGCTTCAGGATAATTATCATTAGTTACCTGTAAATTACTAATGACTCGAGCTGCTTCACCTTCCAAGTACGAATTAAGATAATGAAATTTATGTATATTTTCAATTTTATTATTATCATGAATAAGTGAGCAAAATGTATCCCTGAATTCGAGCCATTTATAATACGTACCGTCAAAGTTACTAATTTTAATTACCGGCAAACGAAAACTGACTTTCTGATCGTCGTCATTCGCACTAACAAAACTATTGTGACCCTGATCGTGGCATGATTTTTTAGTTGTAGAATTTTGTTGAATTAACTCCTGAGCGGCAGCTATAGAAATATAAAATGTTTGTTCAATCGAATCCCTAGTATCCAATTCATTATCTAAATTCTCTGCATCTATTCCCTCTATTTGATTTTGCACACCATCAAACTCATTAAATAAATCTTGGATTTTAGCTAACTTTTGAGCCAATATGTTAATATCTGTTTGCGTAATATTAGAACTATTTTTTAATTCTATAATTTGATTAGTAAACTTTGTAATACGGCCTTTAATTGAAGCCCGTTTTACATTTAAAGCTTTCAATGCTGTTTCCATGGCACAAAGTTAGATAATCAAGAAAAATAAGTAAACAAAGTCGTAAAAATAAAATGTTATACAATACGGCCTCGCTTCAATGACTAGAACAGCTGAGTTTACTGATAACGCAGGAATGCAGGATCAGTAGGCACTGCCGCGCTGCAGGCAGCCGGTGCAAGTTGCTGAATACTCCCAGTCCGTATGCGTTCTCGGATGTGCAAGGTGGCCGTGCCGCGCGTAGACAGCCTGGAATAGATTGTTTCGATCTTTTGTGTTATCGAGAAATATGAATTAGCACATAAACCTATAGTGGGAAAATATGGGATGAAATGACAATCTTTTAAACAGATGAGAATTTAGGATTATGTAAATATAGTGATATAATGTAATGATATTATAGTGAAATGAAAATAAAAATCTATGAATGACTATTTAAATTGATAATGAAATCGTTTTAGTGATTTTATGATGAAATGTAATGAATGGATGCGCGTACGCAGGTAAGCTTTGATAAACTTAATATTAGGCCAAATTGGTTTAGCAATTTCTTTTGTAAATTTGAAAGTAGACAAATAGGTACAATTATATTGTAGTTAAGACTTTCAAGTCGCAAAAATAGGCAAAGTGCAAAGATATAGTAGATCTGAAAGCGACAATAGTTGAGGTCTAGACTTTCAGACAATAGAAATAGGCAACTTTGCAAAAGTAGGCAATTTGAAAGCAAAAAATTATTGAATAATTATGAATTTGCACTTTCAAGACGCAAAAGTAGACATAAATGCAATAAGTATAGGGAATCTGAAAGCGACAAAAATGAGGTCTTGACTTCCAGATCAAAAAGTAGGCAAATATGCGAAAGTAGGCGCTTTGAAAGGCAATAGATGATTGCAAATTATGAAATTATGTACCTAAATGCGATTTAAGAGCTTCAACAATTGCTACAAACTCGAATGGGATGTGGATGAATGAGATGATAAATGGATAAAAAGGAACGGACTCACTTTGTTTCGGTGAAAATACCAAATCCTCTTCTTTTATCCTTGAGTTTTGTTGAATATTATCCAAATATGTAGTTTAATCCCAATAGTATCCAGTTGTCTCCAATAATTTGGCAAGATTTTGTCTCTTTGTGGGCCCAGAATGACTCGACAAAATGGCCGGAACTTTCCGTTAGCTTCGATCCGAATAGTTTTAGTTGAAAATATCTTTAAATCTTTTTTCACGGTCGCCACTTTATGTTCGGTCGAACATAAGAGATTAATCAAAAACTGTACTTTTTATAAAAATACAATATATTCAAGCTTTACAATATTAAATTTTGAACTATGAGCGTCCACGGCGGTTGTAGGTATAGGAGTGGGACTCGCGGCGGATCTCGTACCGCGCCGCGAATATTGACCGTGCGTGTGAGTGGGACGGAAGAGCGCCAACGGCCGCGCTCGACGATTGTAGGTGTTCGCAGCTAAGGCGCGAACACCTATAACATGCGCTAACCTTCGAGTATCTAATTATCTATTGTTCCATGCCAGCAGTAGCCACCTTAAGTTTACATGCGAATAATCATCCTTTGTCCAGAATTAAAAAGAAACATGCGGTTATAATTTTATAGCATGCCCGTCTGTCCGTCCGTTAGCACTAATAACTCCATACATATGGGCAGAAGACCTTGTGGTCGGCCATTCTTTAGGGAGCTAATAATTCTATCAATAGGAGGGCTGCGGTATTGCGGTAATGGCGCTAATGTGGCGAATTTCTAAATAAGAACACAAGTTTGTAATTATTTACTAAACAAAAATAATCGACAGAAAATTAAGTACTAGGGTGATTGGAGAGTGGTTTTGAATAGCTCCGATATTTAAAAGAGGGTACCGGATAACTACTGGTAAATTGACACCTTCACCAAACTACGGTAAATATTAATAGGTACCATGACTAAACTGTGGCTTCAAGAAGTAGGTAACTACTAACTACTTGAGATTGGTCGTTGGAAGTCGGCGGTTACATGGCTTGAATTTCTGGATATGTTCACAGTTCAGGTTCAAACTCATATAATATTTCCATTAAAATTACTACTATTATTATTCCAGTATCTCACGGGAACAGTTTTGCCTTTTTTTTTTTGATATCGCAGGGGAAACCCATCATGGGTGCCCTGGGTTGGGTGCCCCTGGGGTATGTGAGACTCTTACTCACTAAAACCACCTGCGGTTCGCCTTCAGCCGTATAACGGAGGGAAATCCCGGATCTGTCTAACACAGGACTCCCTCCACGGAACAGTTTTGCCTACGATAAACTTTTACGACACTCAAACTGAAGTCGTTTAAATAATATTATTTTAATTTCACTATTCAACAAAAGATGGCGTTTTACACAAAAGTTTCAGGTATAAACGAAACGAAAACCTCTAAATTAGAGAGCCTTAAGAGTCGAGCTTATCAGTAATGTTCTTTCAATGTTTCAATAAATATTATTGTAATTTTGATTTTGGTCTAATTGATAATTTAGAAAAAACTTTTACGCTTGACTCTGGCAATGGTGAATGGTTTTAATTTTGGTTTTATGCGAAAAAAATGATTATGTCAATGTCAAAAACACACGTAAAAGGAGAAGAAAATTGGATAATTTGGTTTGGGTTATTTTGGAAATTATTATTTGTGATAAACTAAATTTGAAGATTATTAATATTTAGAACAGTCCAGAGTGAAATGTGATTGTATAAAAATGTCCCTGTTACGTTTAATTTGTGCAAGATCTTTGAATACATTGGATAAATATGTTCTTCGAGATACATTCGTGCGGCTCAATTCGCAAAACTCCATCAATTTGTCTGACCCGTCTGTACAAACATATTTAAAATATTTAATGGTAGAACATGAAAACCTGCTCGTTAAGTCACGTAGAACTATCGAAGAAATCAAACGTTTTCAAGAAATAAGACCGATTGTTACAGTGCTAGAACAAAGAATCGCATTGTATGACAGTATAGATTCTCTTAAAGAGCTTAATAAACGGGATGGGCAGGACGATGAAATGAAGAAGATGATAAAAGAGGAAGCTGAGATCTACCTTAAACGAATGAAAGAAATTGATGGTGAATTGCAATCAATATTATTAGAACCTCACTTGTCCGATGGGGGCATATTACTGGAAGTTTCTGCCGGCGCGGGCGGCCAAGAAGCCATGTTATTTGCTCGAGAGCTATTTGAACTATATCAATCGTATTCAGAATATAAAGGATGGGAAGTAGACATTGCATCCATAGAAAAGTCTGATATAGGTGGAATTAGGAAAGCTTCAATGCTAATTTCTGGTTACGGTGCACCAGAGCTGATGAGAATCGAAGCTGGCGTCCATCGTGTTCAACGAATTCCCGTCACAGAGAGAGGCGGTCGTATACACACTAGCACAGTTTCAGTTGCTGTTCTGCCTCAGCCCAGTGAAGTAGAAGTAGAAATTGCAGACAGGGACCTCGTGATAGAGACCAAACGAGCGAGCGGAGCTGGCGGACAGCATGTGAACACTACGGACAGTGCAGTTCGCATTGTACACACACCCACTGGCACCGTTGTAGAGTGTCAAGAGGGAAGGTCACAGCTTAAAAATAAAGAAATTGCTATGCAGAAGCTGAGAACACTGTTGCTCCAAAAACAAGAAGAGGAACAAACATCTAAAATCAGGAATGAGAGAAAAACTCAGGTATTTATTAGATACTTTACAAAACTTTAAAATATTATGACAAAAATACAACACGGTCACATTAAGGGGCCGGGCACCCTTCGAATTTCTCATACAAACGTAATACCAAAATCATTTTCACATACGAAAATATTTAACATGTTTGAGTTATTTTTCAGTTTAGAATAGTAATTACCTAGGTTCCTACACAAAAATTTACTTCAAAATATTTAAACACAAAAAAAATTTTTTTTGTTTAAAATTTTTTTTTAGTAAATTTACTACTAAATATTGAAACACTAAAAAATAGAGTAAAACACTAAAAAATATATAAATAAATAGTAAATTTACTACAAAATATTTAAACTCTAAAAAATATTTTTTAGTATTGAGTACTAAATATTTAGTAGTAAATTCAGTATTTATTTGTATATTTTTTGTGTTTTACTCTATTTTTTAGTGTTTCAATATTTAGTAGTAAATTTACTAAAAAAAAAATTTAAACAAAAATTTTTTTTTGTTTTTAAATATTTTGAAGTAAATTTTTGTGTAGGAACCTAGGTAATTACTATTCTAAACTGAAAAATAACTCAAACATGTTAAATATTTTCGTATATGAAAATGGTTTTGGTATTACGTTTGTATGAGAAATTCGAAGGGTACCCGGCCCCTTAACTTGACGCATTGCTGGAATGCCATAACATGCGAGCTCCGTAATCACATCAAACCATGCGTCTCAAAAATAAGTCATACTAGCAGAATTATTTAATTATTGCTCTAAATGACTAAAGTATGTGTGTTCTACTATTTCAGGTTGGCTCCAGTAATAGGAATGAAAAAATTCGTACCTACAACTATCCACAGGATAGAGTAACAGAACATAGAAAGAGTGGAGGTACTGTCCACAGTTTGAAAACATTTATGGCGGGCGGACCACAGTTGGAAGAACTACAGCAATCACTACTCAGACAGCAGAAATATGAAATGATAATGGCGGAGATTAACGACTACATAAATAGACATAAAAGTGAAAAAGTAAGTGAATGATTCAGTTGTAAATAGTGTAAATTTAAACTATTTTTATTATTTGTTGTACCTATTGTAGTGTTGTTACTGAATAAACTTAGATAAATATAGTATATTATGTAGTTTGAATGTATATCTATTTAATGTAAGTTTATTTTTAATTTAAATAGTAGTCATGATTTAAACTTTAGAGAATTATTGTAGATTACAAGTAATATATTATGTGGCATTATATAATAGTGATGTGGGTAAGCTATTAATTTTATGAAGGTACACCATTTAGCTGGCCTCAATATTATATTTTTTATAAACCCCACAGAAACAGAACTATTAATATCTAGATCATGGGAATCGCAGATACAATATATTTTCAATTGTTATGCGGCAGGTGCCACTTGGGGATTGATGGGTTAAGCTTAGCTTACATTTTTAATCTAATATTAATGATTTCAACAATTTTTATACAAAAAAAAAACAAGTGAATGTTCACAATAGAGTATTTATTTGTACTTAACATGTTTCTGATAAAAACTAAAATCACATCCAACTAACATTTAGACTATGTAACTGAAGTAACATAACACTTATTACTTTGATTTGTTTTAAATAAAAAACTTGTAATTTAAATAAAATATGTTTCCATTCCCAGCTAAGCACAATAATGTTACCAGGACGGAAATATTTACTTTACAATAAATTATAACGTTAGCCATACACATGGGGGTTTACCTGACAGGCTATACAGTTTTAATAGGTAAATTGGAGCACAAATTCTTGTACGAGAAGGTCTATACTTGGTTGAAGCCTACCTAACTTATGTAACCCGTATAGTATAGGGTAACTTGTCAGGTACAGCATGTGTATACGGCTAGCTTAACATTTCAAACATCTATTGATTTACAAAATATAACAAAAGTAGAAGCTGACATTCTTACTAATAAATTTTAAGATTAATTTTATTTGATATGAACATAGCGTTTTGCTTTGTGGCACCTCAGAATAAAATTATACAATAAGATAATATATAAAAATGTATTACATTAGTAAAATATTTTATTTGATAAGTTTTAGGAATTTGATATGCTAAAATGACATGTTTCATTAGAGAAGTGCGACAAGATTGTGTAGTTAACTTACAATATGAATGGTGTAGTAAAGGTAATCTGTAACCTCATTAGGTTTTAACGAGTCTCAACGCCAATTTTGTTTTAGAGTTAAGATTTAATCTTGCCATACTTCATTTTAAAATAATCGACTAGGATAACAATTAACAGGGGTCCCCGCTGGATATATTATTTTTTAAATTAACTACATAATAAATCTGAAATATATCTATCAACTATAATAATTTATAAACAGTCAATAATTATGTTAATAAAGTGAGTATTAAAATCAGACAGGAAACAATTAAAATTATACTCTGTTGTATCAGGCAGCCGCGACCGCACATTTGAACGTTGCTTTCCTGAAAAAAGTTTAAAGATTACTTTTATTACATTCTGTTGGGAAATTCTGGATGAATGGAGCGGCAAGATCGGAAACGCAAAAGCGTAACAGGTTCTTGAGATACAGCCTGGCGACAGACAGACAGACAGACAGACGGACAGACAACGAAGTCTTAGTAATAGGGTTCAGTTTTTACCCTTTGGGTACGGAACCCTAAAAATGGACCTAAACGACTCCTGGCAACAAAGCTAATCTATTCTGCTTTTCTCTCACGATTTTCCGAGTTCAACCCCATACCTATAACGAATGCGGTCCTCTCATTTTGCAGACTCTAACTCTATCCAGCGCCCGCACTAAGTGTTACTCCTGTGTGCGAAAACATAGCCATCTCAAATACTAGTCTTCAGCTGATATTTTGACTCACAACATGATTTACGTATCTTGCGACAGGTGAGCAAGAAGCAGATATTGCGCAATATCTGCTGTCATACGCTGAATGCCTGTACCCATCTCAAGTACGTATTCAGTATTCACCTAGCGGGTTCCTCAACATCAGGAATACTTGTACTACAAGTATTCCTGATGTTGAGGATCTTCATAATCGCCATACCAAAACACTACAATTTTGATTTGCCTTTAATACTTAAGTATACCTACCTCCGTATGGTTTCTTATACACGACGTAGGTTGTTTTCTGTACAGCGGATGCATATGCTTCAAGCAGGGCAGCGACTCATTGTACTGAACTTCGGTGGCGTCTATTGACGGTAGCATGACACCTTCCTTCACCGAACATAGCGCGTCTACGACCACCAGCAACATGTTGGTGTAGTTCACGACCTGAGCGTAGAACGGTCTCTCGCACTCCTTAGCCGGTTTGTTGAGCTTTTCGTTCAAATTCTTGTAGTCCAACTGGTAGAGATACATCTCCCGGTCGCAAGGTGTTGGCCTCGTTCGGTTTATTAAGACCAGCTTCTCGAAGTCTCGTTCTAGGATCCTCGGTGGTGGTTTCGACACGTTCGGGTCGTCAGTTTCGTCGTCGTTTTCGTAGTTCTGGTACGCAACTGTTATGAAGAATACCGTTAATATCTAGTATTGGCGGTGGTGTAGTAACATGCAGAGATAAAACATGTAAAATTTAGACGTGAAGACTTCCTAGTGAATTCGAATCTATCGGTTTCAAAGGCTGTATGGGATTAGGCGGAATGTTACAGCAGGAGGGGCCTATAAGCGAGAAAATTATAATATAAACATGCATTTTCATGTATAAATTTCTTGTAACAAGTAGCATATAAGCATAAAGGGCATTGTCGAAAACCTCATGTTCTAAGCCGTTTCAAACAATCAGATGGTAACAAAAGTTATAATTATGTCGTTAGTGATGATAAACTTTCTGTTGATTTCTAGCCGATTTGGAGACATTATTATTACTAGAGTACGGAATTAAAATAGAGTTTTTAATGCTAAATGAAATCGAATCAATTCTTTCTAAGTTTCAATTATTGTTATGGTTAAAATCTTCTTTCTACTTCATGCGCATTCCAAATTTGAATCTACGTTTTGTTCTACATAAATAGAATTGAGAGGGAACGGAATTTGAAAAGTTGTTTCAGTGCAGTTGGCCACACTGTCTACTGTGCTCGGTCTATAAACTCACCAGTGGGTGTAACATACTCTGAAAACATAATGGAGTCGTTACTACTGTCGTATTTACTACAATCCAATGAAGACTCCATGGAAGAATTTAGTTATTACTATTAGTATGTGTCAGTTCCGACATGCACATTTTCAGTGTTGTGTGTGCATTGTAAGATACCATTCGAAGGAGACCAAAAATTGGATAGAGATAGATTGTGATCAAGGATTCATTGAACCCATTTAACTTTTTTACGATATACAATGTTTTAACAACTTAACTCTCGTTACTATTACTATTGTCCACTCTAATGACATCAAACTAAACGGTTATATTTCTGTAACGTTATGCAGCTGTGCTCGTTGTCATGCAATAGACGAGGCATGCTGACAACTTCAAGAGCCACATATATTTGCCATTGCTCCAAACAGCCAGACCCTCTTGCGCAAACATGGGTTATAAGTTATAACTTTTAAAATATACCTGTGTTAAACATCATGCCTTCTATCTCATTTAAGACGTGGCAAAATTAATGGACTTCCGTCTGAGTATGATATTATTTTATCCACTGCTTACGTAAATGACTACTCAATACTCTAGTTTGGAAAGGGTCACGTCTTATACTTGGGTGAGATGTTTCTCAATACTCATAGTTTGGGAAGGGTCACTTATACTTGGGTGAGATGTTTTTTACAAGGTTTTCTGCCTCAGAATCCTTACATAAACAGTAGATCGTATACTCAGTTGGTTGTTTATATATTTTAACACGAGGGAGATGACATGACATGTAACCAAGGTTTGACTACCCCAAACTTGCGCAAGTGGACAATTCACTAAATTCCAACTTATATCTAACTTCTCCACAAAGATGCTGACACTGATGGTACGACACAAATAAAGACTAGGTTGTTTCTTACCATAGTCGAACGGGTAACTCGAGGCCTGGCTGAGGCCTACCGCGATAGAGTTGTAGAACCACATCGTCGTGCTTAGGATCCATACCATGATCAGACGTAGATTTTCCAGCGGCTAAAAGTTAATTTCGTTTAATTGAAGATTTGGCATTTGGATAGAACAGCTGTCTATTATTGGTGATTGTAATTGGCTTGTTTTTGAATGGGATATGTGATTGGTCAATCATTACCGTCAGTAGCATAGTTGCTGGATTTGTTGTCTTCTTCTCCCTAAAGCAGACAGCTTGATAGTCGACAATATGGACCGTTTTGAAGACTTCGTCCTCTACCAACTTCATCATGATGTCGGGACGTATCTGAAATAGTTTAAGCAATGCCATGTTTGACCATTACATTTGCTTTGACAGGAACTTTTGATTATTGAAGTGGTTTAGTCCCAGTCGCATTAAGCATTTTGGCGTTGGCATAGTTAATGTGTCTAGATTCTTAAATTGATTTAGCCCCAATTATATCAAGCAATTTGGCCTTGACACAGATGACGTAATGAGTAAATGCTGAATAAGGTATGGTACCTTTCCAAAGAATTGTCCGGTGTGTTTGGTTTCTTTGCTGACGATCACCCATCCGTTGTTATCCACCAAGTAGCACTCCCAGTTGTTGTTCATGCAAGTGACGCACTTGTTGTGTTCGCACTGAAATGGAAACAAGGAGTTAACTTTATTCCACTTTCATAGGCTTTCGTGCTATTTTAATAGAAAATAATTATAGTGACAATTTAATTGAAATGATGGATGAGCTACGTGAGCTTTTTCATTCTTCTGAATGGTATTTACTACCTTTTCATCATCAAGTTTGTCTAAATTTGTTAGGATTAAAAAATGATTGTTTCAAGGTTATGGTTTTGATATTGGAGTTGTAAACGAATGTGTATCTAACTAATTGATGTTTTAGTGCATAGTTGGCTAGAACATTTCTAGCCAGTTGTGCACTGAAATTTCTCAATTTCTTTGTTCACTAAGCTGCTTTTCACATAAATGTGCAATATAATTAGCACACAGAAATGTGCAAATTTTATGCAAATTAGCATAAATCTTGCACATTTCATTTAAATCAGCCTGTATTCGTCCATTGCTGGACATAGACCTCTGTCAACATTCTGACACATTTCTATGCACTTAAAACAACAAAAATTTAGTCTAAGTGAATCCATACCGAAGAAGTGATATTCTCGAACCACTCGCTGAGGCGTTCGTGTTTGAACTGGAAGCCGACTACCGCAGCGGGGGCCTTCCGGTGCCCATCACCGTGGAAGACCGCGTGCGCTGCCGTCACCACTGCCGCGCTCACGTTGAGGGGAGATCTATCGGTGCTCATGTCGACGCTGTAGACGTAGCTCAGAGGGTCCACGCCGTGTTGTTCTACTGCTCGCCGATACCACACCTCGTCGATCGCCCGCGGCCACTGCTTCCCGAATTGTGTCCTGTAAAGAAGAAGTTTTAGGATTTAGTAATACTCTATAGCAGCAGCGACCGGTTGCGCCACCTTAGTGTCCTGGTGAGGTTAAGGTACGTCCAGATTAAACGTGAAATTTGACACCATGATCGTGCAACTCTGCAAAAATGTGTATATTATGAAAGCATTGTAGATTTTGTACCTAGATGTCACATGCCACAAATCACGATTATTGACGTGCATCTCGACTCTCGAGACGGTGTTTACAGTTTCAGTCACGTTAAGGGGCCGGGTACCCTTGGAATTTCTCATACAAACGTAATACCAAAATCATTTTCACATACGAAAAATATTTTCGTATGTGAAAATGAATGTTATGTTATCAGTTTAGAATAGTAATTACCTAGGTTCCTGCACAAAAATTTACTTCAAAATATTTAAACACAAAAAAAATAAATTTGTTTTAAATTTTTTTCAGTAAATATTTTGTAGTAAATTTACCATTTATTTATATATTTTTTAGTGTTTTACTCTATTTTTTTAGTGTTTCAATACTAATAAATTTACTAAAAAAAAAATTAAAACATTTTTTTTTTGTGTTTAAATATTTTGAAGTAAATTTTTGTGCAGGAACCTAGGTAATTACTATTCTAAACTGAAAAATAACTCAAACATGTTAAATATTTTCGTATGTGAAAATGATTTTGGTATTACGTTTGTATGAGAAATTCCAAGGGTACCCGGCCTCTTAAGGCTCCGATCCACCGCGGCGCACGCTGTGCACGGATTTATTTCTTTGACTACGTGGGTCAACGTTTCCACTGCAGCACACGCTATACAAACACGTTACTCACGAGTATGTACACAATTGTTGTTACGTAGTTTACAATCTCTTAGCTTCCGTGTGTCCCGTGCACAGCATGCGTAGCGTGGCCAGCGTTGAGCTATATATTCGAGCAAGCCACGTGAGTCAATTCGTACGTAGCGTGTCCGTGGGTTTCAATGGACACAGTCACATCTGCACATATTATATTTTCTTGCAAAGTGAAGCTTGACGCACGTGCGTAGTCTCTCTGTGCGCTGTGGTGGATTCGCGCCTTTACGCTAGGCTGGATGCAACCTCTCATTTTCGCTTTATTGCCCTCCTTGCTAACTCTTGCAATTTTGGTCCATATTTTATATTGGCTGCATAGGTTTTTATTATTATCTAATTTATCACTATCATCGGCCTTACTTGTCATTGTGTTCCTTTGGCGGATGCGTTTGCCAGCGAGTGAGGCCGCTGTGCGTCGCCAGGAACGCCACGATGTAGCCGAAACGCTGAATGAATTCCGCTCTGAAAAAGAAAACTTTCTTAATTTCCTGGCAGGTGCTTTTGATAGTACATATTAATTAGGTACGCATCATTTAATCAAATCATGTAACAGATTTTATATACGGAACGTGTCTATTTCGTAGATTTGGGTCTTTTTTATAGTAGTATTTTGCACGTCCTATTTTATGTGTGGTTGTTTGTGTTGTCTTCAAGCCCACCTCTTGTTCTTATAGTTTATGTTCTTATACTTACGGTGTCCTTGCTGCTACATATTATTAATTTTAAAAATAAACAGTAGATACTTACAATCCTGGTTAACTAAATAATTATTATAAGGACCTAGGTATAATAATTTGTTTTTGTTAGGGCCTGTTTCACCACTTTCTAATAAAGTGCCGAATAGGCTATTCACAACTTTTTTGACAGATTTTCCATACTTGATCTGTCAAGTTAATTGGTGGATAGCCTATTCGTCATTTATCTGGAAGCGGTGAAACAGGCCCTTAATCTCTTTTTAAGTACTTTTTTTTATTTCGAATCTTTTTACTTAAACAGGCAGATTATTTAATTCATTTCCATGAGCTTAAAGGTTTAGCCGTCGTCCTATGTGAGAAAATTTGTTCCCAAGAGGATGCTGAATGCAGAATGCAGGAGATTCATTATTTGATGCAGTTTTCACCCGTATTCGTCTAGGTATCATTTTTATTATTGAATTGTGTTGTGATTCAACGCTGAAGAGCTAACAGTTTCATAAAACCACGATGTTACACGGTGAAGATAATATAATATTTTATCTTAAGATGCCCAAATATAAAATATTATAGTATCTTAAGCTATCACACACGGCTAAGATACGATAATATTAAAATCTGTTCATTTCCTTACGAGTCTGCGTTGGTGCCACACGTATTCCTTGTTAGAGTTCTATATACAGGGTGATTGACTATGAGTGATAACTAATAACTGATACTGCCTTACATGATGTAAGGCAGTATCAGTTATTAGTTAGATGTAAGTTACATCTTGATTTGTTAGACAGCTCCTCAGACGATGATTCTGATAATATAGAATGTGAAATGCAGATTGCAGTAGCACATTCCAAAAGGAGAAACATTTGGATAGAGCCTCACATAAAAAAGAAAAAACCTGCGGCGAATTTTACCTTTAGGGTCTACATAGACGGACTGCATTTTAACTGCAATCCAACTGCAAATTTCAGTTCAAGTGCAGTTTGAATGCAGTTGACACGACTGCAATGCGACTGCAATAGAACTGCAAACCAAACACGCAGTCGGATTGCAGTTCAGTTGCAGTCGGCGTGCAGTCGTGTGAACTGTTTGGTTTGCAGTTCTATTGCAGTCGCATTGCAGTCGTGTCAACTGCATTCAAACTGCACTTGAACTGCAATTTACAGCTGGATTGCAGTTGAAATGCAGTCCGTCTGTGTAGACCCTTATCAATATCTGTCAACGAAGAAGTTTCAGGAGTATTTTAGAAATTCAAGAGAAACATTCATTTCGATTCATGAGCTTTTTAAGCAATAATAATAATAAAGCAATAAATTATAACTATAAGTCAATTTTATTTAAAATTATCCGAAATGTTACTTTTTGCCTCAAAATGTTACTTTTCGAATGAGAGTAGGTATGTAACTTTTTAACATACAGCACTGGCAACACTGCGTCCACTAGTGCGTCCGATCACCGATGAGCCCACTGCTCGACACAAAAACACCCTGTACCTATTCATAAAGATATATTTCGCATCTTAAGATAAATATTAAGATATGAAATATATATTTCGTATCTTAAGATAAAATATTAAGGTACGAAATATATATTTCCATATCGCTCGGTATCTTAAGATACAAAATATAAAATATGAATTAACTTCATCGTGTGTGATGGTTCATAGGATTTCTATGGTGAGTGATATTCTAAAATATGCTCTAAGATAATATATATTTTATATTATCTTCACCGTCTGTGATGCGCTTAAACATTAATAGTTTCGGATCAAGTACTTTGTTTTAAATCAAGGACATCCTTACCAGACATACTTACACGGCTGCAATAGAAAAAGAAATAACGGAAAACCTAATATTTAGTTACCTTGGTAGGAGTCCAATCACTTTTGTCAAAGGGCTGGCACACAAAATGTTTCGTCTCAATCAATTAATTTCAGAATGATACAATAATTATTAAAATGTGGAATTTTAAATGTAGAACAATATATCTTTGATGTTCTCAAAACAATGGAAATAGGGATAAAGAGGCAGCGAGTCATCCAAAATGGATGGAACCGTATCATTGACGTTAAGGCGAAAACAGCTGCCAATTCGACATCTTTGTACAGTTTTCTAGACGTATTTAAATATATTTCATTGATTGGCACAAAAAAAAATTATGTGATTTTTGATTATATTTGAAAAAGCTTCTTTATTTTAAATAATAAAATAACTAAATAATATGTAAGATTTAATGTTCTAGATTTCCCATAGTATTTATTTTTTACTCAAACAAACGAAAAATGTATCCACGCTACCCAGTGAACATTTCACATATCTGTCTCTCTGGCATGAAAATCGACAGTGGTGCGAGAGTGGTGCGAGATCAAGGTCATTGGCAGTTGTCAGCGTCTTGAGTAATTAAGCTAATTTATGTTTTAATAACACTATTACTAAAGAATATTGTTTGAAATACTTACGCTTTCTCATCTGATGCTGACTCTGAAATGCTTTTGTTAAACCAAGCAGTGTTCCTCGCGTCGTACACAAGAGCTTGCATGAGCCCGTGGTCACCTGGAATTTTTAATTAAAGCCATGAAAGATTGTGTTTTTAATATTCTCATAATATACCACTTGCATTTATTGAATGTTATTTTTCCACAAAAATCCAATCTTTAAGTACTACCAGTACTAATGCATGGACCAAAGATTATAGATAGGTAGAGCTTGTCTAACTTAAAATGACGCGCCCCTCCCTCGTATTCTCAGTACAAAATTGTGTCATTTATATCAACTAGTGAAGTGGTGGGGCGCGTCATTTCAAATTAGACAAGCTTTCCAATATTACTAGATAACGCCCGCACCTCCGTTGCGCTATAACTCGTTTATCGCGCGGAAACCGTACATTTTCCGGGATAAAAAGTATCCTATGTCCTTTCTCGGGACTCCAAAGTATCTTAATACCAAATTTCACCAAAATTGGTTCAGTGGTTTGGACGCTAACAGGTAACAGACAGACAGACACACTTTCGCTTGGTATGGATAATTTTCTTAGTTGCTTTTTGATGAAGAAAAAAAATACTTACAGTAATATTCATTACGTGGCGGTGGGTTGGATGACTTCCTCTCGCGTGCTTCTAGGGTTCCTAAAATTGTGAATTTTTCTTTAAATCCACTGTAACACGCGGACTAAAATATAATTGTTATTTTTATATTCTCTTATAATATATTTATTACCTTCGTTATGCCGTTCGTGGCCTTTGTTCTTATGATGCTCGGGAGGCCTCGGTTTTGCAGGCCATCTCCACCCTGGCTTTGCTACTCTTTCTAGGAAATACAGCAGTTCCTCTTCAGGTGTTGAGAACGTTCGCTCGTAGTGGCGACAGTAAAGCCTAAAGACAGTAAACTTATTGTAATTTTTGCTACCTCTTCAATTATTTCCATCTTTTACTTCGATTAAACCTTGAGCATCTTAGTGAAATTTCAAAATTGTTCCATGACAAATAAAAGCTATCCCAGTATAAGTTTTATTAAGCTTAACTCTATAACTCTTATTCTATTCATATTATTCTTCTTCTTTGTATTCATTTAATTTTTCTTTATCCTATATTGATGCTGGGTTGCTGGGATTGCTGGGTTCTGGGTTGCAGTTCTAATATCAAATTTTTACATTAACAATCGCTGTGCTTCGTTTGTTAGTAAGAACTATTGATCCTAAATATACGGTTTTTGGCGTATTTACAAATTTGGTACTTTCGTGATCTACCTACCAATCAGGATGGACGCTCCAGTTGTCACTCAGGTATTGCAGGGCAGAAATGTTTTTCGAGGTGAGTGTGAGTCTGTGTATGTCGTCAGTGGGTGGCGGCGTGATGCGGTGCCGGCCGTAGTTCTCAGGGATCGCCACCACGAGAGTAAACGGCGAGTCGCTGATGCCCGTCCAGTAGTAGTGCTTCTTACCGCGACCGACTCTTTTCTGGAAGTAATGTCTCGCTAATGAGTATTGGAGATTTTTTTTCCGACACAACACTTTCTATATATTATGTACGATATTATAAATGCGGAAGTGTGTCTGTCCGTCTGTCTGTCTGTTACCTCTTCATGCCCAAACGGCTGAACTTGATTCCAGGGAAAACACATAGGGTACTATTTATTCTTGTTCCCGCGCGATAATCGGAATTTTGGCGCAACAGAATTATTGTCCATTATAACTTTCTTCATCTTAAAGTCGCTTCTAATTGAAAGAATAACTTTTGCAAAACGTTATTACTTATAATACCTACTCACCATGTCATCCATATGATATTTTACATTCATCGCCTTATTTCCAGTTTTCTGGTCAATTATTTCTTTCCTGAGCTGAAATCACACATGAAAATATTTATTATTATAATCTTTACCATCGGCTGCTAGGTATGAATACAATAATTAGCCTTCGTGTCTTTACAAAAAATTAAATACTGCAATACTAACCGCAGTAAGTTCTTTGCTGAAATTTCTCGGACTTCTGTCGTCATCGAACAATTCCACCTCTATCATATCCACGCTGTTGTAACTTGGTTTCAAGATTTGTTGAAACTGAAAATAAAATCTCGTTAAACAATGGTAGTCAATATTGTTTTATTGAAAGATTCTAGTGTTTAATATAACTATTTCTTTCTCACGATACTCACAATATATCTTATATCTTTTTGTTACATTAAACACTAGAATTATTCTTGTAGGTATATATGTCGCAGAGAAAAGATGATATCAGGGATTTCACGATATTCCTAGGGATATCGCGAACTCCCGGAAGATGCCGAATATTCTTGTTTATTACGTCTTCTTACTAAAAATATCTAGTGATATGTCATTTCACTAAACTAAATCTAGTGAAATGTCAGAAACGCGGATACCGCCGAATAAAAATCGAGCCACACATAGCCACGTGTGATAATAATAATAATAACTCCCACTCTGATTTTGGTGACGGTGGCCGGCTTCATTGAAACCAGGCCAAGAGTAATTTTATAGTGCCCAAGTGTGTGCGCAATACTCAAGAGCAATCTCTATATTCCTTTACTCGCATAACCCGGTGGGACGGAAGACTGATACGACCGGCGAGAGATCAGGCGTAGGACCGACTTTTTACATGAACATCCGACGCATGGATCATCTAACATCTTACTTGTCAGATTCAGATTTTAGATGATCCTATCAAAGTACCCGTGTGTATACTGGAGCAAGCGAGAGAAATGCGTGGCTTGATTTTTATTTGGCGGTGTCCGCTTTTCTGACGTTTCACTAGATTTAGTTTAGTGAAATGACATATCACTAGATATTTTTAGTAAGAAGACGTAACAAACAAGAATATTCGGCATCTCCCGGGAGTTTGTGATATCCCTAGGGATATCGTGAAATACCTGATATCCTCTTTTCCCTGCGACGTATATAATTGGAATCTCGGAATCGGCTCCAACGATTTTCATGAAATATAGTATTATAGGAGATTACGGGGGCGATAAATCGATCTAGCTAGGAATAATTTTTAGAATATGTCATTTTATTCGTGTGTTATCGAATACCAAACAAAGCTCGGTCAAATAGCTAGTTATTTTTATGCAAGGTAAAAAAGTCTACTTACCACTGGTCTCAAGTCCGGGTGTATTAATATGTATCCGTTATTTGTTACCATGAAAGCATATCCATTCACTCCTACCTGAAAAATAATTATTATACATTTAAATTTTATAATGCATAATTTTTTTTATAACATTCCCAGATTTTTTATTTCTACTTAAAAAAATTTGATCTACTCATACAAACTATTGATTAAATGTATGATGTTTCATGTCAGGTTTATTTTGATAATATTTTTTCTTCCATCCAGACATTTCCAAAATTCAACCAGACGCAACCAAAATTAATAAAAATCTGTCATCGTAATATTTACCTTGTAGGGTGTCATCAAGGCTTGTATTTCCGATAGAGGGACATCGGTCCCAGCGACGCCTAATAACCTAGCAATTCTCATCTGAAAATACATTATCAATATTTTATTCTTATACTATAATTTCTTATTCTGACTCTACTAAAATTTTATCACTCAAAAACTACAAAAAAGTTATCAAAGTGAATATTGATCAATATAAAAATGTCCAAGGTCAGAAGTGATTATTGACCTGGATAAATATGGTTAAAAGTTAACTGATATAATAATATACCCATGATGCTCATACTCTTACTTTTAAACAAATTAAGATGATAAAAGCAATTAGGAATCCAAAATATATTAAAATGGAAAAATAAGTTAGTACTATCACAGTCTCACTACACGCAGACAGAAAAAAGCCACGTGACAAGATAATTCTGCAGGATCTGTATGTTAGTGGTATCCTGCACTATATCTGTCCATATGACTTCGAATGACTTTGTTAGTAGACTGTGTCACTATCTACTATTCAATCATATTGTTTCATCTCAAATTATATATCTACTCTCGTAAGTATTCTCGTAAGTCTAGCAAATAGTTCCGACTAGCATCTACGCCCCGTTAGTTACCAAACAAACTACGATACCTTTAAGGTTCTAGTTTTAATTATAATTATTACTAGCAATAATTCTACTGTAAATAGGAGTTATATATTCCAAAAACTCTACCGATATTTCTAAGCACCCACTACTTCTAGATCGGACCGTAACCTTATCCTTTAGTCCTTATTAGTTAGTAGGTATCTGTTGACATTTTAATTAGGGTTTTAAATTTAAAAGTATTAGTAACTTTAGTAAACATAATACATATTTTATGCATGAGTGAATCATTGCCAATTATGTTGAATTCTGCAGATAGTTTTAGGTTTTTGTTATGTTATGAAATTAAGTTTTTGTTATTCGCATCACCAGTCATCCTTCGCCGTTCACACGAGTCTATGAGTTCGTGGGCCTACCTCTCTCTGGCCGTTCTCCTCTACGGACTGCGATTGTGGACGAACGAATGCAATAAAATATAACAACATATAGATAAATGCACTGAAACAACCTCCAGTAATATCAGTTTCCTCTATCATGTAACTTATATATACACTAGTAGCTGTAGAATATTATAAGTAATGTATCATTCTGCAAATGCAGTACAATAAAATCAATAAAATACACGAGATAGAAAAGCCCCGTACGTCTCTCATGTCGGGCTGAA
Organism: Polyommatus icarus; assembly: GCA_937595015.1. Taxonomy (NCBI): domain Eukaryota; kingdom Metazoa; phylum Arthropoda; class Insecta; order Lepidoptera; family Lycaenidae; genus Polyommatus; species Polyommatus icarus. The sequence goes on along the minus strand of OW569329.1, from coordinate 5,005,694 downwards.
AATCTTTAATGAAAAATATTTACATTTACTTTTCATGTAACGAGTCAAACGTTAACGTGTCTCTACGAAGACAACACTAGATCAGGCAAAACACAAGTTATTTATTACATAGTGTGCGAAAATGACTCTTGCACGAAATAATTAACTTGATAATAATAATTGATAGAAAATTATATGTCAATACCCTAGTGGTCTACTCTATCTAGTAGAAAACTACTTCTACGGTAAGCCAAAGGGTCCAACAACACAATATGAGCCGGCTAGCGACAGACACCGCTCTGCCGACCTCTATCGGGGACAGTTGCATCGCTAACGGGGCCAAATAACATTTTACCGTTACTGAAATCCAAAAACTAAATGAAAAATTCTCTCGTATCTTGCATATATACTTTACATTAAAATCATTTAAATTTTCTAAGTGTAGTTCAATACCTCTTTCGTAACGGATACCCAGTAAGCTTCATTTATCAGTACATTCTCTGTGATGTTCTGAGGGGAAATCATCAAACAAAACTGAGTATTATTAGAAGGTATTGGTAATAAAATACATTAAATAAAATTATATCTAAAAATTCAGACTATGAAGAAAATATTAAGAAGAAAGAGCTTACGTCCAATAGGTAGGATAAAGAACAACCAATCTGTAAAAATAGGGCTATAAATGGTTCATGCAAGGAAGAATTTTAAATTTGGAAAAATGGCGCTTGTTCGCCAGGTCCGTTTATTGGCACAGAAAGAGAACAAAATGGGTCATCGTTTGTTTAAGCAAAGCAAATTACCAGTAATTAATAAATCTTTCCCATTTTGTTCTCTAATAACGGTCATAAAATGATTTGAACTAAAGAACTACAATTTAAAAAGCGATCTTACCTCGTTGTGTCGCAAATCGTAAACCGGCATTGACACTGAAGTCATAAGTTGGTACCGTGAATTTCCGAGCTCGCTATACTGACCCTGCTTCATCTGGAAATGAATTTACGAATAATATTACATTTACCGCCATGTCTAGTGTAAGGAATCTAATTTTCTCCCTCATATTGTCAATTCAATTGTAAAATTATTATTGTATCTTTACCTGCGTTATCTTCCATCTACGATTTTGTTCTTTTTCAGAGTTGAACAGCACTTTATCCCGGCGTTGGCTCATAAAACGTTCCTTCTGCTCTGCTCTTTCCCGCTGCTCCCATAAGTAATCTGCTACTTTTGGATCCTAATAAAGGTACAATTAAAAGTTAATCATTTTAAATTTCTTTGAATTTAATTGTATGATTTATCGATATTTGATTATTAGTATTGATTTCGTCATACATATTACATTAAGTTTCGTCGTAGGTTTTCTATGATTTAATTTGCATGTTTAGAATATAATTTATGATTTATTGATATAGTTTTATTCTCACATTCCCAAAGAATCTTACCGTCACATTCGCGTAAACTGGTGTCCATACTACTGGATGCTTCTCCCTCTGCAGTACCAAAGGTCTAGCGAGCACGTTCACGTGTTCCAGCACTCTCTCCCGCACTTCAGCTAACGTACTTAGATGCACGTAGTATCCTCTATTAGCACAGGCCATCCACTTCACTTCTCTTACGTCAGCCACCTGTGGTATGCTTTTCAGTTATAAATACATTCCAAATATTTCACGAGATGATTCACTATCTCTCGAGTTGTGATTTTTGTTAGATTTATGATGGCTACATAATATGTGATGTGTCTGAATTTCGTTGTAATGAATGTACTGTGTAATCTATAGAATCTGAATGTTGATGCCATGGAACATAATAAAAAAGAAAAAGGAGTTCATTAATAGGTATTGTTCTATTACTCGTGTGCTATATTTTTGTAGTTATATTAATATCCAAAAGTTTACTATCAAGAAAAAGATATACAGGAAGGACAAACCACTACACAAACAAACAATGAGCGCCATACGTTTTAGCCCTTACATCAAAACAGATAATCTATAAGCAAAGCGATGACAATGTCGGAAGGATGGAAGAGACATGAAGACACATGCACTTATAGTAAGTTTTAGAAAGAAATAGACAGTACCACATTCAAGGTTACTGGTAATAGGTTCAAAGGGAATTCATTATGCAGGTCGCACAATGACTACGACAAACAGTAATACCTGGAGTGGTACTACCTTTACCTCGCGACCTATCAGGTACGTGAACACCCTTACTGGAGTGTCGTATTTCCAATTATATTTCTCGTATAGTTCCTTGTAGTTATAGGGAACGCCATCCGTAACCAGCATTATGGCCTGGAAGATGAAATGTGTGCATTACATTTTAATATTAAAATGTAAACACCATAGTTATTGAAACCTTTTTCTGTTATTATTTTAACATGACCTACATTTTGAATAATATAATCAAATTCGTACCTGATTACAGTTGGCGCCGCCGCTATTGTTTCTGTATATTTCAAGAAGTTCAAAGGCCCTCGTTAACGCTGCAGAGAAATTTGCTATTTCGTTTGTTTCGAAATTGTCCAAAGCTAGTTTGAGTTCCCGCAGATTTGCTAATGTCGCCTGAAACATATTACTGTGATGTCACGTACCCATGTCCAATCGTAAAATAACGTAGTAATTTATAACAATGGCAAAAATACTAACTTGAACTAAAGAATCTTCGAAACATGGCACAATTTCTTCTACGGTATCAGCAAATGTCATGACGCTGACAAAATCATTATTCCCTAATGTATCCAAAATATTTGTTACTACATGTTTAGCTATATCTCTTCTTTGTCCAGTCATAGATCCGCTTCTATCTACTAAGATAACTACGTCTTTGGGACTAGCAGCCGCTTCCATATACCAAGCTCTTGTCCGACAGTCATAAATATCAACTGGATCTGCACGCCACTTCATTGCTAAAATATTTTAATTATTAGAATGCATTATTTTTTTTTCTCGCGCATTATTTTAAGATAAAATACGCTTACCGGGATAGTGTCTCATGAATCCAGTTGAACTACCAAAATACTGCCATGACAATGTCGGATCACTCTGGTAATTGTTCATGAAATGTGTATCTAATCCCTCTGACCAATGAATACCTTTAATTACTTCAGTCGCTGCAATGAAAACAATGAGCATTCGGTTTTCATTTACGATGTAAACAGAGGAACAAATGTATAAACTATTTATAATCGTCAGTAATTTACGACCAAAAGTGATTATTTTACGATCAAAAGTTATTTAGAACGTATTTCTTACCCCACGCATAAACATTTGTCGGTACGTGAACGCTACTAACATTGATGTTGACTGGTATATTTGAAAAGTGTGGATTCTGAAGTAAGTGTGCATTCTTCGATGGAGGTCGTATAATCCAATTCTCCATATTAAATTCTGGTTCAGGCGTCGTAGTCATTGATAGGTCTTCGTATAAATCTTCCATTTCTTTACTATTATAGAATTGATAATCTTCAGGTACAGGTTCATTTTGTTTATCAAATGCCATGTTTTCGGCGGCTTCTACTATACGTTTTACAGCACTTATTTTAAGTTCCATCATGCCTCGAATATCATCGGCCATACTCTGTACCAGCTTTTCTCCATCTCTCGATTCGATTTGAGCTGATTTAAAACTCTATAACACAAGTATTCAATGTATATTATTGTGGAAATTTTAATGACACGACCTAGCTTTAAAGTAATTTACGATAAGACCAATTACATAAGTCTGATATAATATAAACAGAAAATGTAATATGTTTCAGTTTTTTTAACTTTAACTTAACACGACAGAATAAAAGAAATATAACCACAATAATTAGCAATCGTGTAAAATCCGAATATGGGTCAACCTCAACTGTTCCCAGCATAGGAGATAAGACTACTAAACAACGGCACCTTACTACTTTATGATCGTATATTATTAACAACAACAACATTCTTACGTCTTGAACTTCCTTTTTCCTGGTGATAAATTCGCCAAAATGATAAAGTTCCGTTCCAAGTTTGACTGCCCATCCTTGAACGCTAAAAATATGATATCGCAAATTAAACTTCTCATCAATCTTTTTGGCAGGGTCGAGCTGAAATAGTTACTTACGTATTGAGAGATATTTTATTGACGGCATCATATTGTGAACTCGCGGAACAATCCCTGGATTCGAGGGATAAAAAAAGAAGCAACGATAAGACTATACCGACGCGGTTGCACATCAGATACACAATAAATTACTTCGGTCTGATTTTTAAATTTCTTTCATGTTGATTTTAGAGGAATCACTGTCGGCTTTAAACAATATTTTAAAGGAACATGTAATAGAAAATGTATGGCTACAATTGATAACGTAGAAACGCGTCGGGCGCAGGCGTGGGTGCCGCCGGGCGGGCATGCGCTCCGCGTTCCTTGCGCGGACCGACTGACCAACATTTTGTTTGACAACTTGTGGCTCTGATAGATAGGCACCTGCAGAACTCATCGATTCGTAAATTCGATTGAAATAGGTCAATATGCCATCGCTCGGGGGGTCGTGTTATGAAACATGCCTATTATTGTTCTTAAATAAAACGATTGATAAGGATAATAAATTTATTGCCAAAATAGTAAATATAAATCTATAACACTTTAACGCAAACGTAACGTAAGTAACTTATGAAATTAAGAAACTAGATAACGAGGCAAATGCAGTAGCCGCGACAAAAGTAAACGCGTTAGATGTCGCTAGACTTCCTCTTCCACATGCTGTGATGTTGTTCTCCTGTAACAAGGTGCAACATTTATGAGCTAAAAGCTATTAAGTACTTTACGTGTACAATGTTTTTTGGGCTTTGATTTAAGGCCGTCCCCCGAGCAAACGACCTTGGCCATACATTTGCCGCGTTGCCGAGATCGCGCCAAAACCCTATTATTTTTACACTTAGTTCAAAATTGTCCTAAAAAAATTTAAAACGACAAATATGTAGTTTATGATATTGTCGATCTATTGGCGTGTGTTTCAAATAAAAGTAATTTGTAAATGCTAAGGAGATGCTGAATGTATGCTCGAATTTTAACAAATTGGTATTAATTTGGAAGCCGATATCATGAGTATAATAAACAAAAATATAAATTTTAAAACGACGAAAGGAACGTTGATATACTGAAGATTATTGCTTTATTTTTATTATAACTTTGTAGTTTTCAGATTATGAGTTTATAAGGTTTTAAATACGGTCAATTACGGAATCTCCGGACGGAACGCCCTTAAATCAAAGTAGGTATAGAATTGGGGTCCACTGTTAATCGCCTAATGCGCGACTTCCATATTACCTATTTAAATTACTATGAACTGCATACTGACTACCGGTATACTATGAACTGCATACTGACTACCGGTATACTATGAACTGCATACTGACTACCGGTATACTATGAACTGCATACTGACTACCGGTATACTATGAACTGCATACTGACTACCGGTATACTATGAACTGCATACTGACTACCGGTATACTATGAACTGCATACTGACTACCGGTATACTATGAACTGCATACTGACTACCGGTATACTATGAACTGCATACTGACTACCGGTATACTATGAACTGCATACTGACTACCGGTATACTATGAACTGCATACTGACTACCGGTATACTATGAACTGCATACTGACTACCGGTATACTATGAACTGCATACTGACTACCGGTATACTATGAACTGCATACTGACTACCGGTATACTATGAACTGCATACTGACTACCGGTATACTATGAACTGCATACTGACTACCGGTATACTATGAACTGCATACTGACTACCGGTATACTATGAACTGCATACTGACTACCGGTATACTATGAACTGCATACTGACTACCGGTATACTATGAACTGCATACTGACTACCGGTATACTATGAACTGCATACTGACTACCGGTATACTATGAACTGCATACTGACTACCGGTATACTATGAACTGCATACTGACTACCGGTATACTATGAACTGCATACTGACTACCGGTATACTATGAACTGCATACTGACTACCGGTATACTATGAACTGCATACTGACTACCGGTATACTATGAACTGCATACTGACTACCGGTATACTATGAACTGCATACTGACTACCGGTATACTATGAACTGCATACTGACTACCGGTATACTATGAACTGCATACTGACTACCGGTATACTATGAACTGCATACTGACTACCGGTATACTATGAACTGCATACTGACTACCGGTATAGAGAGCAAATTTTAACATTGGCCGGCAGTTTTAAACCAACGAATAATAAAACTACAGGAAACGTAACTCCCATACTTCAACCGTTTTAAATGTTGCTCCTTTTCGAACACTAAAATATGACAATTCAGATTCTCGCCAAGGTCGTTTCCCAGGTAACGTATCGTAATATTGCGCGCTGGACAACAGCCTGCGCGGTTATTGTCACTGTCACAGTTATGAAACAAAGCCGTGGACAATAATTGTCAAAAGCGGATGGCATTATGCAGTATACACCAAACATAATATTATCTACTATCACGAAGAAAAGAGTATATAATTATTATTTGAAAATCAAACATTTTCCTCTGATCCTTAAGTCATCGATAATAATCTATACTAATATGATAAATGCGAAAGTATCTCTGTCTGTCTGTCTGTCTCGCTTTCACGTCAAAACTACCGAACCGATTGTAATGAAATTTTGTACACAGATAGTCTAAAGCCTGAGAAAGGACATAGGCTACTTTTTAACTGGAAAAAATAGTTGTAAGGGGGTGAAACTGCGTGAATTTGTTCAAACCAAAAATTCATAATAGATGGCGCCGTGCGTCTCCTACATCGCGATGACGCTTGCTCAAATGTCTTTCTATAAGTGGTGGTATCATCTTACATCAGGTTTTCGATTTTTTCGATTGTTATTTCTTTGTTACGTTATTAAATAACTCAGAACTGTATCTATGCAGTGACGTAAACTTAAATCTATCAATGATAAATAGTTTATGAGTAAAGTTGTGTAATTGGGGGGCTAAATATAATTTATTTGGCATAAATAAAGTATAATTAAAAAAAATGAAATAAGGTGCACACTGCACAGCTGTTTTTGGGTGTTTTGATTTAATGGGTACTAGGGTTTTTTTATAAAAGCTTAATTTGACAACAATTTTGTTGACATCGCACGTAAACTGAAGTCCACGCGGACGGAGTCGTGGGCAACAGCTAGTAATATATAATAATTTTGTACAAATCTTGTACGACTCGGACGAATTTAAAACTATCCAGAGCACCTATACAACACGTTTTCAGATTACAAAAAACTATGTGCTAAATTATTACAGAATTATTACAGAATTGAAATAAAAAACTTACGGTGCAAATGCAGATTTTCGTAATCTCTTTAATTTTCGGTCATTACTCATACAAAATATATCATGACTAGGCCCGGAAAAATATGTATCAAAAAATTCAAAATATGTAAAAAATCGAAAATATGGAAAAATATGGACTATAAAACAGAAATATGGACTATAAAATTACAATAATTAAACATTGTTTTAGTGTAGGTAACCCTTAAGTATTTATTTTATTTTAAATCAATTAAGGATTTTGTAAAAATTTCAAGTGCCTAGCTGTAGCCATTATTGATATCGAGCGAAAAATAGCAAACAAATTACGTTTGTTGTATTAGAGCCACCCTTAATTATTAATTTTGTTTTGTTTTTAGTATTTGTTGTTATAGCGGCAATAGATATACACATTCTGTGAAAATTTCAAAAGTCTAGCTATAGCCGTTCTTGTGATACAGCCTGGTGACAAACAGACGGACAGACAGACATGGAAGTCTTAGTAATAGGGTCCCGTTTTTACCCTTTGGGTACGGAACCTTAATAATCGGCACAGAAATTTATTTTTGTGTATTACGTACCCTTTTGCATCTGAAACTTTATTTTCTCTTTCTTTATTAATCCTTCGATCGCGGATTCTTGGAAATGCTATTGTATTCTATTGTTGTCGCGATCACCGGTGCTCTTATGGGGCTTGAATCCTGATCTTCTTTGGAAACAATAAAAACGACGATAAAGCGCGAGTGGAACGAAATACGCAGCCGCGTGAGCCATGTGGCGGGAACATATAATTTTATTTTTATTTTTGTGAAAATACGGACGATTGTGACATTTTCTTGCAAAATATGGACTTATCTTTGAAAAACCCTAAAATATGGAAAAATATGGAAAATAAAACTTGGTTTTTCACAGTCTAAACATGATAATTCGTGTAAAAACACATTCTAGGCCGAAAATCACGCAAAACAAAAATATGTAAATTTACATATAAATCCGGGCCCTAATCATGACCATTAAAGTGTGTGCTACATTAACGAGTAATCTGGCTCGGCATCCAATTCGGTTCGTTTCTTTCTAAACGAAGTACGAACGGCATAATAAAAATAAGATACTCCATACTGATGTCAGTCAGACCCTCGTTTATGAATTATGATTAAATTGTTACATCTTGCATAACACTGTCCATGGCGACTTTGTAAAAATTTTGTAATTATAAAATTTTTTGGTTACTGCATTTTTACAAGAACATGTAAACTTAATAAGACAAACACAAAGAGACCAGCTTAATTTTACGCAAATACCCTGGCATCCAACTTAAATAAACCATCTTTTTGGGCATGTTTTTGGGTCGGAAGAAATACAAGAACTTTACATAAGCATAATTTATAAAAATTCACTTACTGATGAAACTTGAAAGGTTATTCCTGTATTAAAAGTCGTATCTGTATGACTTCTACACCATTTCACAGGGCATTTACGCTTTTTAACAACGAAAATTTTGTAAAAAGCTACTTAAAAAGTAAGTAAACAAATTGTAAAATGAGTTTGACAATAATTATCATGTCAACCTGGTTAAATGTCACTCGTGTATATATACTCGTGTATATATATATACACGAGTGACATTTAACCAGGTTGACATGATAATTATTGTCAAACTCATTTTACAATTTGTTTACTTACTTTTTAAGTAGCTTTTTACAAAATTTGACAAAATTTGACAATAATTATCATGTCAACCCGGTTAAATGTCACTCGTGTATATATATATACACGAGTGACATTTAACCAGGTTGACATGATAATTATTGTCAAACTCATTTTACAATTTGTTTACTTAGTTTTTAAGTAGCTTTTTACAAAATTTTCGTTGTTAAAATGCCTAAATGCCCTGTGAAATGGTGTAGAAGTCATACAGATACGACTTTTAATACAGGAATAACCTTTCAAGTTTCATCAGTAAGTGAATTTTTATAAATTATGCTTATGTAAAGTTCTTGTATTTCTTCCGACCCAAAAACATGCCCAAAAAGATGGTATATATATATATATATATATATATACGAAAAATGTGTACCGAACACATGCATAAATGTGCATGTATTCGGGTCACATTTTGTAGCCTTTTGGTGCACTTTTTTTGACGGAGTTACTCTTCCTGTAGTTTAAAGTTCACTGCCTACAACCAATTCTTGTGAATTTCAAACAAATTTTTTATTCCTTTATCTTTTCAAACTTTAACTTCAACAATAAAATCGGCAAATGTTGCGATACAAAATGCACAATTTGTTATTTCGTATGTTACGTTAGCCCACGACGATAGCTAGCCACATAATTTTACTATACATACTTTGTCATGATACGTGAAACATCCCTCCAGTCTCCGTCTCATCAGGCCACCTAAATCCAACTTGTGGCAAGGTTCTCGACTTGTCGTAGAATTCGGAGTCGGTTCAGGTTCCGTAGAATTTGGGATAGGATCGCACGAATTCTCCCGGTCTTTGTAATTTTTGTCAACGACGACCAAAAGCAGATTGGTCTTCGTGACCAACGTTGCCCAGTACGGCGAATGACATTTCCCCGGCTTCTCCTCTGAGACAACTGGGGAGACACCCATCGAGTTGAGGAAGTAGGATTGGTTCAAAATGTACAATGTTATTCGGTGGTCGCACGAGAATAACTCCTCCTGCGGTTCTTGTACTGTATCGTTCATTTCAGGAGCGGGTGTGGTGATCTCTTCCTCGCCACCTGAGTCGAAGTCATCGGACACTGAAAAAGGAATTATTGTTAAGTGAATGCTTACGTTTTAGCTCTTGATAATAGTAATCAAAAGTATTTTTATCAAAAGTAAAAAAAATATAGATAATACTTATAACATTACACGTCCTGACTGACTGACTGATTCATCATCGCTGAGCAAAAACTGTTAAAGTTACAGCCACGAAATTTGGTGAGTAGGGTTGTTTTATTAAGTAGACACCCACTAAGGAAGGAATTTTGAAAATTTTACCCCGAAGGGGGTGAAATAGGGGTTGAAAGTTTGTATGAAAGTCCATCATTTCTTGAGTTAGAAACATGAAACTTTATTTTTGGGTTACTAATTAAAAATGAGTGAATACGTATTTAAGTGTTTTAGGAAATTCTACCCCCAAGGGGGTGAAATTGGGGTTGAAAGTTTGAATGGAAGTCCGTTATTTCTTGAGTTAGAAACATGAAATTTTATGTTTGACCTACTGATTAAATATGATTGGATACGTGTTTAAGCGCTTTTGGAAATTCTACCCCCAAGGGGGTGAAATAGGGGTTGACAGTTTAGATGAAAGTCCGTCATTTCTTAAGTTAGAATCATGAAAGTTTATTTTTGGACTGCTGATTAAAAATGAATGGATACGTATTTAAGCGTTTCCGGTAATTCTACCCCCAAGGGGGTGAAATTGGGGTAGAAAGTTTCAATGAAAGTCCGTCATTTTTGAGTTAGAAACATGAAAGTTTATTGACGTTTGCGTTTGACGTTTGCTTAAATAGGGTCCCGTTTTTACCCTTTGTATAAACAACCACAAAAAGGGGAAAACTATCCATCTTTGTTATTATACTATGTTAACGCGGACAAAATCGCGGGCAACAGCTAGTATATTATAAGTGGTAATAATATTTGGATGAGCTCAAATAGATTTTAAATATTGTAAGACTTGTCAATACACTTTTTTATCATACGTTAACAAAGAAATCGTGTTAGGCTTCAGTCTCGAAATCAGCGGGTAGCTTGGGGCGGGAGCGGCCGTCTAGTACGCCGACTAGTAGTACTAGACGGCTTATCCATATAAATCTATACATTGGAACGCGCCACCGCTGCTCCCATCCCGCTGCCCGCTGATTCTGAGTGTCTAAACACACTATGCCGAAGTTCTGCGGCGGATTTTCGGCATGATTCCGCCTGCAATGTATTTTAAATTACCGATGACACACCATGTCGAAATTCCTTCGCGTTATATTGTACGCGTTTGACATTGCTGACGTAATCATGACGAACGTCCAAATTTTGACAGCCAACCAATCACAGAGTCTGAACCGTGTCTTGGGACCGAGATGCATCTTGAGTACTGACCAAAAATACGGGCCTAAGACTGAGTTTTAGTCATGAGAACAAAAAAAAAACACGATATTTACCAATTGCATCCATATCGAACTCCTCGGCGTAGCTATACTGGTTCCATTGAAAGAAATTGCACGACATGAAGAAGGTCTCAGTAATAATCCATTTTATGAACGCCCAAACAATCCTGAAGGGCTAAAAACAAAAAAAAAAAACTGAGATGAGTATTATGTTGAAACACAGAGTGTATTCAAAATGTGCATTAGAAATAAAACGTACACTATTTTTTTTTTAATTTTATGATAATACTTCTGAAAAGAAAATATAAAATTACCGTGTCAAGTGTGAAGGCACTGTTCTGTTCTGGGAGGAAGGACACTGGACATAATGCCTGGTAGTTGAAGACCTCCACGTGGTCGAATATTTTCTTGTCGATGAACGACTGGAGTACTCCCGGATAGAAAACTCCGAAGAATTGTCCGACCTGCGGCTGTTGGACACCCACGACGATGTACCCTGAGCTGTCGATCAAGAAGCAGTCGTACGAACCGTGCTCGTCGCAGGTTAGGTCCTAGAACAGATAAAATAACATTGAAGGAATTGTTTCGTGACTTCAACTAATTCTTCATGTCGACGGTGGAATTAAAACAGTTACCAAGCAATACTAGGAGGTCAAAATGAGTTTTATATATTAGAAATCAGCGAATTTTTTACTTCATCTTTTATTGGACAATTTATTTCATAGTAAAATTTTTAAAGTAAAAATGAATCTTTTAACGGCTCTGTTGTAAAAATAGGAATATGGCGCTTGGTAACTTTTTTTTATTCCACCGTCAATGTATATCTTAGATGAGTCCTTGTGCAGTAGGTACTTGGTTTATAAGAATGTAGCTTGTTGCACATATTATAATATCGGTGTCCCATAGATCTTTAGGAGAATAATAATTATTCATTTTTTTATTTGTTGGCCGTTGAATGTAACATTATACTTACTTAAAACATTTTTCTTGGCGAATCGATATACATATGTATATCGATTATCGAAGCTTACTTACCCTGCTGTTCTTTGTAACATTGGAGAAAATTTCAAAGAAGTTGGAATACAAGTATTGGAAGCCAACAACGGCGGCAGGAGTTTCCGAATTTCCGTCCTTGTAGAATATCGCGTAGCTCGCGGTGATGGTTATGTCGCCATTCTCATTGGTTATATTCGGTCGGGAGGATATGGTCTTGTCTAGTATAGGAAGTGGCGTTGCGATGACTAGGGATTCTTTGTCTATCATGTGCTGGAGCACAGCTGCTTTGTACCACGTCTCCTCTATTGCGTTGTAGTAGTAATCCCCGAACACCCTGTATCAACATTTAGTTTATTGAGTCAAAGGCTATTGAGTTTTCTAAGCATAATAATCTTTTTCATTTTTTGATTCGCAGGGGAAACCCATCATGGTTACCCCGGTTGGGGATGTGCCTCAGGACTCCCTCCACAAGCATAATAATCTTGTTTTATTGTATTTTAAGTTAATAGACATATTACATTCGATACCAGATAAACCGGCAGTTTCGTGATAGGCACACGCTTATTACAAAAATATGAGTGTATTTCATACATTAGGTTTTCAATTTTCAAGTACCTCATGTACAATAAGTAGAATGATCCATAAGCAAATGGCTGACCTACATTATTTCGTCGAGCTATGCCACTTTAATGTGAGTGATATGTCACCCGACTCGTGATATTATGTCGCGGTCTCTCCTGCCCCTCTAGCATACGCCAACGAGAAAATTTTGTCTACACGTTTTCTCGACGTTTAATGGCTTTTCTCTTCATCTCTATTGACCCTAACATGACATAAAATTTTTCTCGTGTTGATCTACCGGCCTTAGATGCGCAAACGAGAAAATCTCGAGATATCTCACTCGCGTGGGCAGTTATATTGTCGATAACGACATAATGTCAAAATCATTTTTTTACATTATATCGATAGATTTTGACGACAGATCTACACGAGAAAAAATTTATGTCATGTTAGGGTCAATAGAGATGAAGAGAAACGTCATCAAACATCGAGAAAACGTGTAGACAAAATTTTCTCGTTGGCGTATGCTAGAGGGGCTGTCGTCAAAAGCTATCGACATAATGTCAAAAAATGATTTTGACATTATGTCGTTCTCGACAATATAACGATATAACTACACGCGAGAGTGAGATATCTCGAGATTTTCTCGTTTGCGCATCTTAGGCCGGCTGCTGGTATATCATATCATCCGACGAAGTTATGTCGATCCGCCATCTACTTAAGACTCAACTTGTTTATAGAACCTTAACAGTTAAACTTACTTTCCAGTGAATTCCTTGTCTCTATTACCCATTTCATCCACCCATTCGTTTTTGTAGTCGTCAAATATGTAGTGCCATCTGGTGAGGCCGCTAGACGTAGCGATGAACCTCACGCTGACGTTGTACTTCCGCGCCAGGTTCCTCTCCTCCTCCGTGGCAGACCAGCTCCGGAAGTATGGCGCTGACAGCTTCGCGTCGAACACCAATTGCTTTACTAGATCCTCGTTGCAGTAGTAGTCGTCTTTGCCCAGCGGAGTGGTGCCGCAATGAGCTGAAAAGTATAATAATGTCGTCTGTTAAACCAAGCGATAGCTTCCAATTTCCAATAGATTGTTTCGACATATCGCAGATAAAATGGTATGAACTGAATTCTTAGAACATCTTAAGAAAACCCCATTACAAAACAGTTTAGGCCAGTAAAGTGGTGGCTCGAAACGATCGATTGCAAGTGAATGAACGCTATAACAAAAAGATTCAATGCAGTACTGGATCCAATAAACTCAAACAAAGAGTTCGCGACGATACTCACTCTCGATCGTAAACGGCAGGCTCTGTGTATTGTCTTCTTTGTATTGTGTTTTGGTGATGTCTATTTTATTCCTCGATATATTTACTAAAAACTTAAATATTTCAACTTCATTGTTCTCAGATTCATGTCCTTCTAAGTAATGATACTTGCAATAAACCCTGAAACAAGAAATTGCTGTATTACAAACAAAATTCAAATAATGCTTTGGTACAGTTCTACTCGTATACCTTATTATTATCATGTTTTCATGTTCATAATTTCCAGTATACTGGTCAATACGATCTGACGTGTCAGTAGCCAATTAAATCTCGTCAAATCATGGGCTCGGTATTCTGCTACAGTTTCAGAACACTTCCAATTTCTATATTTTGCCACAAAATTCAAATTGACTTACCAATCGGGATGAACTCTGTAGGTGAAATTGAAGTAACTTGTCACGTTAATACCGACAAGCTCTTGTCCCTGCTTGGCCTCCACTGGGTTATCTTTCAGCATCAGCTCCGTGTCTCCATAACCCATGGGTAAGGAAATACCCATAGAAAATGGTGTACCCTCTAACTTGTTGAAGAAGTAGTCATGTTTCACTCTCGAGATTCTCCTGTGAAGAATAATGCTAATTCTTTAAAAACAAGAGTTGATATTGATTATGGTGTTCTAATTTTAATGAACACTCTGTAGTCACCAGGATAAACAAAAAAAATTATCACAGAAACCTTACATTTTGTTAGGATAAAAACTAAAAAGCCTTGCTAATTTAATCCTGATGGTAATGACCTCTTAAGCCTACTTGATGATATTAGCCATGTTACTTGATCATGTACTGTCAGAGAAGTTGATTCCTAAGCAGACGGCGGACGTAAGCAATTTGGTCGCGTTAAGTCAAACCCATCCGGCCGATCACAGCTAACATTGAATTGACATAAGCCGACCACATGACGTAGGTCTGCCAACTGCTTAAGAATCAATTTCCTCGGGTATACCTCATCCCGTCGTAATGGAACAGCACTTCGACGCTGGTCATGTTCCCCTCGACGCCGTTGACGAGACTCCGCCTGAGGTCCTTGATCTTCTGCCCCAGCTCCCGGGGACCTTTGCCGTCATCTACCTGCTCCACCTCCACGAAGTCCACGCTGTTGTAGTTCTCTTGGAGTTTGTCGTTTATCTACATCAATCAATCATGTTATTCACAGAAAGCAGTTTACGGGGGTGTTATTCACCAAAGCCGCCGGCCCAGTGGCACGAACCCGGCGGGTTAAGACCGTCCCCCGAGCAAACGACCTTGGCCATACATTTGTCGCGTTGCCGAGATCACGCCAAAACCCTATTATTTTTACTTATCTCGGTTCAAAATTGTCCTAAAAAAAAATTAAAACGGCGAATATGTAGTTTATGATATTGTCGATCTATTGGCGTGAGTTTCAAATAAAAGTAATTTGTAAATGCTAAGGAGATGCTGAATGTATGCTCGAATTTAAACTTTGGAAGCTGATATCATGAATATAATAAACAAAAATAGAAAATTTAAAACGGCGAAAGGAATGTTGATATACTGAAGATTATTGCTGTATTTTTATTATAACTTTGTAGCTTTCAGATTATGAGTTTATAAGGTTTTAATTACGGTCAATTACGGAATCTCCGGACGGAACGCCCTTAACGCCGGCGCGGGTGGGAAAATCCGGCGGCTTCTGAATGTTGCAATTCGGACGCCGGCCCGGCGGCACGAACCCGGCGGGTAAACCCCGGCGGCTTCGGACAGCGGTCAACGGAATGAGCGTCGGGCCGGCGGCTTTGGTGTGTAGACAGCTTTAGTTTGTACTTCTTGTACTATTACAATAGGGTGCCAAGTTTTTGAGAACTCGTAATATTATGTCTACAGTCTAAAGGTGGAGCAAGTCAGTGAAAAAAAATTGATGCTTTATATAACAGCACAATATTACTTGACTCTTCTCTAATTTTACACTAGCGTCTAGCATGGAAACCCGAGTATTATGGAATAACTGAGCATTAAAACTCATATTCAGCTCAGCTTATAGTAACAAACCCTTAGGAAGAATAAGAAATTATTTTATTACTTACTGTTGTTATGAGTAGCGGATGCAGTAACAAATATCCATTGTTGCTCACGATAAAGGAATACCCATTAACGCCCAGCTGAAATTTAAGCGCAATTATTGTGTAAAATATTTAACAAAGATCTATAGGGCCGAATTTACGTATTCCGTATTTAGGTTGAATAATGTTCAAACTTCTAAGATATTAAGTTACAAAGACGTCACAGTGTTCCATTAATTTTCGCACTTCGGTTCCATTAATTTTGGTTTGGTGCGGACCCCGCTCAGCCTGACATGCTATCTGATGGGTCAGGCTGAACGGGACAGCTTGAGAATCGAACAGAGATTAAGGATATCCTCTGGTCTTTGTTAACATGTTGTAACTAAAAAGTACGATGATTTGCTGTTTTGTTGATTGTCTGTTTTCCTGTTTTCCTGACAAGCTGTCCTGCATGTGAACGGTACAGCTTAGTCGAACGTATAAAGAAAGAACAAGAAGTAGGCAACTACTCCTAATAGTCAGCGTAGACAGAACGGAGCGCCTCGCGGTGTGTTAATAAATTAATCCTCTCCGTTGCGCTCCGTTTTGTCTGCGCTGACCCTAATGCAGGAATGTCCCCTAGCCCTTGTTTACATTATGATTAATACCTGATGCGGCTGGGCCAGCTTGGCGATGCTGTCAATGGGCACGTCAGTCCCCGCTACTCCCAGCAGCATGGCGTCGTTGTGCTCCTCGTTGTACTTCCGGTCGAACGCCGGTATCGCCACTGACGTCACCAACTTATCTTCGTCAGGCTAGAGAAGAATCAATTAAAAATATAATATTTTGAGTTTTATTGAGGTTGAGTGTATTAGGGGGTTTCCTGTCATGCGGGTTTTCACCCGCGCGAATCTGGTCCGCGTGAAAGTTGCCCGCACCCGATCATTTCATATGTGTTTTTCCTGTCATGCGAACAAGAGGCGCCTGGCAGGATCATATACCCGCACGCGGACCAGATCCGCGCGCAGGCGATAATCCGCATGATAGTAACATAAAACACCTTTATATATAACTAGTTGATGCCCGCAACTCCGTTGCGCCAAATTCGTTTATCACGCGGAAACCGTACATTTTCCGGGATAAAAAGTAGCATATGTCCTTTCCCGGGACTCAAAGTATCTCCATACCAAGTTTTTAATTTTGTTTTAAAGCGAAGTGAAAATATGTGATTTGGCATTATATTATTATTAAGTGATAAATGGCGCTTGCGAAGTCTATTGTCACGTAACATAAAGTTGAGAAATTCGCCGACGAAATTATCATTCATCTTGTTTGAAGGGCCTTGGTATAAAACAGGTTCTTAAACAACTTTCATTTAAGTAAATAAACAATTTAACACAAATGAGGATGTCATGATGCGAATAAAACTCGGCCCGAGGGATTTAGCAGTTCGGGCACGAACTTTGTAACTCGTTATTTATTAACTACAACGTTTACTTTTCGCCTTCACCCTCGGGTCTTCATTTAAACGTGAAACGTCGAAAAATTTAAATATCCAATCAATTTAATACCTAGTAAATGCTAAATCATGTAGCGATTTGCTACTTCAACTACTTGACGAAAACAAAATTTTTCACAAATTTTGCTTAGAAAAATCGGCCAAGTGCAAGTCGGACTCGCCCCCAAAGGGTTCCTTACCGTTATAGATCAAAAACATGCCAAAAATTGTGTATTTTGTATGGGAGCCCCCGTTAAATATTTATTTTATTAAAATTTTATTATTAATTATTAAAGTAGACATATATTTCAGGATTATATTTTATTTCAAGTGCCTACTCTTGCCATTCTTGATATCGAGCTAAAAAGGCAAACAAAAGTCATATTTGTTGTACGGGAGCCCCCCTTAAATGTTTTTAGTATATTTTTAGTATTTGTTGTTATAACGGCAACACAAATACACTATCTGTGAAAATTTTATGTCTAGCTATAGCGGTTCTTGAAATACAGCCTGGAGGCAGACAGACAAACAGACAGACAGACGGACAGACAACGAAGTCTCAGTAATAGTGTCCCAATTTTACCCTTCGGGTACGGAACCCTAAAAATAATTTTTAAAAATGGAGCTACAAAAAACTTCTTCAGAATTTATTTAAAAACAGAACATATAAAATAAGTAAAATGGAGGATTTCTTGTCATTTTACTCAACCTTTAAATTACAATTAAACAAAAAGGCATCAAAGAGGCGCAAATTCTCCCAGATATTGTCATAAAACTACGTTTACCGGAGCACTCTCATCAAAAATAATGAGAGCACTTATTTAACCGCTCCGAAACAAAAGGTCCCCTCGTCCCACCGTTGTTAGCGTCAAAAGAAGTCTAAAATAATTGGGCTCCCTGGCGACCACGTGTAAAGATTTCCCTTGTCTTACTGTCACTGAAAGTCTCGGGGCGAATGAATCTTGTTAATGAGCTTTCCTCTTTTCTTTTACCACAGCTGGGTAATATCGTTTTTATTAACTACTAAATACTGGTAAAAAGTTTTTTGGTCGTATAATATATGAAGAATGTTAAAGATTAAAGGTTAATACATACCTTTGTCATGTCCTTGCTGACACCCCATTTTGATGTCCTCTGAAAAATAAATAAAGGTTTGAATTATTTATTTCAGGAATGCCCTATACCCTTACCTAACCAGTAGCCTATAAAAATTAAAATACCCGATATTCTTACATTTGAAAACCATAAACCCATAACTATCCTTCAGGCACAGTTGGGTAATAATCTCGAATTTAATAAAAGTACGGTACAGTACAAGCGGCCTTCTATGTAATAAAAATACATTACAGTACATTCCGTAGCCTGGCAATGGCAGAAAAGTAATTCCACTACAGCCGGCAACCGGTGAAATATTACTTCCGGGTTCCGGGCTACGTAGCTCGTAGCACCGCTACGCGCTACGAGCTACGAGTGCGTAGCACTTAGCTACGCGTAGCCTCATAAAATATAATATTGAAACTAGCTGTCCCAGCAAACGTTGTTTTGCCATATAAATAATTTTTGGTATGAAAAATAGATGTTTGACCAGACCAGAGAGACCAGACCAGAGAGACCAGACCAGAGAGACCAGACCAGATGACCAGTAGGTCATCTGGTCTGGTCTCTCTGGTATCTGGCTATTGAGTATCAATATGCTCACAAAATTTAATGAGAATCGGTCAAGCCGTTTCGGAGGAGTATGGCAACGAAAACTGTAACACGAGAATTTTATATATATGTGCTTGTAGTTTTAAATTTCGCGTGTAACTTACGATCAGTGGAACTTAATTGAGAAATATATTGCAAAGTAAATATTATACCAATTATTATTATATTTCTCAAGACACTTGGGGAATTTCACTGCAAGGTAGACATTGTTTTGTTGAAGAATAAGGGTAATAAATCATCGGCCATGATAAATCACCGCCATTTTGGATGGCCGTGCCTCGGCCCATTAGACGGCGGTCTAATCCCATCACTCTTCATGATATCGCGTTATACGTGGTATTAATTCCTCCGGGAATTGTGTATTTAGTTGAAGGCTTTATTTGTATGAGACTAGAATATGACGCCCGGAACACCGCTGCGCCAAAATTCGTTTATTGCGCGGAAACTTTACATTTTTCTGGGCTAAAAAGAATACTATTGCCCGTTCTCACCAACCACCGTTAACGCTAAGTATCCCCTAGGGCAGTGTTTCTGAATCTGTGGGTCGCCCTAGGGGTCGCGAAGCCTTACTCGGGGGGTCGCCGACAGAAAGAAAAAGTTGATGTATAATAGATAAATATACCAAACTAGAAAAAAATCATTACCTATCGTAGGTAGCCTTACAATAAAATTATTTCTTTGGCTTTCTTTGACACGAGGGGGTCGCCAGTATATTTCAATCTGTAAAGGGGTCGCGAAATCAAAAAGGTTGAAAAATACTGCCCTAGAGTTATTTTAGGGACATATTGTGTTTCTTAACACACGCGCGTTTTTGAAAACCCTTATGTTTTGCCAATGTTCTTTATAGGGTCTAAGGACTTAGGTGACACGAACAATATTGAAATCTTGAAATATAGGTACACTTGGCTGCAAGAGGGGACAGCTGTTAGCGTTAGGAGGTGGTTGGTGAAAATGACCTTTTAAATAAGATAGGATGAGTGGGCATTCGTCCTATCTTACTTAAAGACGAAGGGGCTTAAAGTATCTTTATACTAAATTTCAGCAAAATGATAATAATATAATAGTAATAGTAAAAATTTATTAAACTTCAATCGGTTTTACATGAGTTTTACATAATACGGAAACAGAATATATCGATACATTACTCAGTAAATAGCGTTGGGAGCTATACTAGTATAAACAGTGAATTTTCAAAAATCTTTTCTTAATAAATGCCTACACGATAAAAGGGATACGTGCGAAACTTCATGCTCTTTCATCTTGAACGAACGTTGCGAATCGTCAAAATTATATTGCACTTTAAAACGATGTTTATTTTTTTACTAAAAATGTTTGGAAGCTCGCGAAACGTAGGCGATGCATAAATCCGCCCGCGCAATCAACTTTTCCCAAATAAACTTTTTACAGCTGCATGTAAAAATTCCCAAACGTCCGTGTTTTGTAAACAAAAATAGTTAATCTTGAAAATAACGTTGTTATCTTTACCGCTTCTATGAATATTTCTCATTATATTTGTAAATGTATAAATTGAGGATATTTTTTCACAAAATGCTTAATATAATTGCTTATCTTATTTATCTCTTTTATGTCATCTTGGGTCGTTGAGAATCTATTGTGAAGATGTTAGTCAACAGGAAAATAATTCGTCCATGAATACACCTTAAGGTAGGATTAGTATGGGTACTATAGAAATACATTTTTTTTTTCGGAAGTATAGAGAAAGTGAGTTCGATAACGATCTGTCCTTTTGTCCCAACAATCTATATAATCAATCTGTTGAATGCAAAACACATTTCTACTGAGCCATTCTATAATTTATCCAGATATTGGAACAAAACCCTAGCAACGCAGCTTCGGTATAAACTCCGGTCTCCTGTCAATTCTCAGGTTAAGTGTCGAAGCGGACTCTTAGACGAGGAATTTTATTGCGCAATATAATTCCTCATCTCAGAGGAAAAATACGTGTGTATTGTGTAATATTATTGACCGTCTAGGGTAGATATACAACATCGCGCGCTTTCAATGTAAATGTCAAATAAATTGTTCAATAAAAAAGCGTGATATTGCACAATAAAATTGAACGTCTAGGGGCCGGCCAATACGCAATTTTCGTCCTTATTATATAATGCACAGTATAGTACCGTATAGTCGATGTTGGCGTGCGTCCACGTGGGCGGGGGGTCGTCGCCGGCGATGATCATGGGCCGGGCTATCACGTTGATGTACTTCAGCACCTGCTGCTGCACCTCCTCCACGGAGTGGATGTGCACGAAGTATCCTGGAGACAGAAGTCATTGTGAGCTAATGTTATACTAGCGATCACGCTTCTGTAGGTAATCTCGTGTTAAGGGACGTAGGCCCAATTTCACCATTGACTGTTAAAGTTAATGCTCGAATTAGTATCACGTTACCTCTTCCGT
Organism: Polyommatus icarus; assembly: GCA_937595015.1. Classification (NCBI taxonomy): domain Eukaryota; kingdom Metazoa; phylum Arthropoda; class Insecta; order Lepidoptera; family Lycaenidae; genus Polyommatus; species Polyommatus icarus. The sequence continues at coordinate 4,983,761 of OW569329.1, read as the reverse complement.
TCTTCTATAAATGAAAAAAAGAGAAGACAATGAAACAGAAGACACCGTTCTATTAATGAAAAAGAAGACATTACCACTAACAAACGTTGGTGTAATTGGGCCTTAATAGTGGGATGATAATAAGTAGTTTTGCGTAACGTTTCATAGTTTTGATATAACATACTTAATTTAGAACGTGTTACTAGTATTATTATAGACTACTAGGCTGCTATTTATGTATCCGGAACTGGCCACTTACAAGAACAATATTTAAAAAGTAATTACAACATTTGAAAATAGAACTCTTTGGTTGAAGAATAGATTTTGTTTCATGTGACTGTCAATTATTTTTCCATTGTGGCGTCATTTTGAAAATTGCGTGTCTTCATTTGCCATGGATTTAACGCGTGAACATTTTCGTGCAATGATTTACTACGATTTTCGGCGTGGGCTAAATCAACAACAGTGCTTTATTCAACTAACCGCAACTTTTGGAGATGAAGCACCATCAAAAACCACTGTTTATCACTGGTATAGTGAGTTTAATCGTGGGCGGTCTATGCTCACGGATGAAAATAAAGAAGGTCGCCCAAAAACAGCTGTTGTCCCACAAAATATAGATGCTGTGCGGGAACTAATAATGCGTGATCGTCATGTTACATATCGCGAGATTGAGGCGTCCTTAGGCATAAGAATGACGAGCATACATAAGATATTACACGAACATTTGGCTGTAAAAAAAATATGTTCGCGTTGGATTCCGCACAACTTAACAGTCGATCAAAAACGGGCTCGTGTCGATTGGTGCAAAAACATGATAAAAAAATACAACCGTGGTACGTCAAAAGCCGTTTATAATATCTACACAGGTGATGAATCTTGGATCTATGCATATGACCCCAAAACTAAACAACAGTCAACGGTGTGGGTGTTCCAAGATGAGCCGAAACCAACAAAAGTTACTCGTGCAAAAAGTACTTTGAAGCAAATTGTCGCCTGTTTTTTTGGAATTAATGGACATGTGGCTACAGTGCCATTAGAGAATCGTAAAACGGTTAATTCTGAATGGTATACGACCATTTGTTTACCAGAAGTCTTTGAAGAAATAAGAAAGGACAACCGACAGCGCAGAATCATATAACATCACGACATGCTAGCTGTCACACCTCAGCTGAAACAACTCAGTTTTTCAGTTTTTGGAGGGTCAAAAGATCGAATTGACTGGTCATCCGCCGTACAGCCCTGATTTGGCACCTAACGATTTCTTTTTATTTCCATACGCGAAGAACAAATTACGTGGTCAACGTTTTTCGAGCCGCGAAGAGGCTGTTGATGCGTTCAAAATGCACGTTTTGGAGATACCTCAATCAGAATGGAAAAAGTGCTATGAAAATTGGTTCCAGCGTATGCAAAAGTGTGTCGATCATCGCGGCGAATATTTTGAAAAGCAATAAAATATATGTTTGTTTCTTTTTTTAATTCCGGATACATAAATAGCAGCCCTCGTATATAGAGAACAAAGTTAGGTTAGGTCCGATTATATGATTTAAAAAAAGGTATGTAAGGTATGTAAAGGTAAACTTACCTTTAAAAATAAAAAATAAAAAAGTTTTTTCTAAGGTTCCGTACTTGTAAATAATGTAAATAATCATAATCTACTCCTTCCATAAAGAAAAAATACTTGAATATTAATAGCCAGTTACCCTGTGGAGGGCAAACGTTCAATAAGCAAATAATGCTTGTCCTTCACGGGGTAGCTACGAAGGACAAAATAATATCGTATTATGCGTATATTACAACGATAAGATAAAACTTGATATGATTATTTTGAAGCTATTGCCGTCGTTACATTAACCAATAACGATATTATAATAACAATCGGCCAAGTGCGAGTCGGACTCGCGCACGAAGGGTTCCGTACCATTGTAGAACAAAATTAGGCCAAAATTGAGTTTTTGTATGGGAGCCCCCCTTAATTTTTTATTTTATTTTAATATTATTATTAAATATTAAAGATAACATATAACTAAGGATTTTGCGAAAAATTCAAGCATCTACCTATTGCCATTTTTGATATAGAGCAAAAAAGGCCAAAAAAATCACGTATGTTGTATGGGAGCACCCCTTGAATAATAACTTTGTTTTGTTTTTAGTATTTGTTGCTACGAATAATAACAAGTAAGGAAGAGTAACTCCGTCAAAAACATGCTCCAAAATACTTGTCAAAAAAGTGTAAAGATCAACTACGATAACATGGCGCGCCCCTCCAAAATCAAAACGTTTGAAGTGTGTTGTCTTGCGCGGTCGGCTAGTTATGATTAGTCGACCAATAAATCTTGGTAATAAGTTACATTAAGTGAAATATTACGTGTACTGTGATTGGTTGAATACTTACTACATACAAACTCTTTCATAAGGATGTGACTACACACATTGAATCAGTCATTTGGAGGGGCGCGCCATGTTACGTAGTTGATCTCTACCTTAGGTACACATTTCAATACATATTTTGCAATATTTAGGTGGGCTTGAGCGGTATAAAAGCTGACATTACATGACAGTTCGAAAGGAACCAAATTTTAAACTGTAATAGTATGGGAGTTACGTTTCCTTAGTTTTTATTATTCGTGGATTTGTTTTTATAGCGGCAACAGAAATACGCAATCTGTGAAAATTTCAACTCTCTAGCTATTCCCGTTCTTGAGATACAGCCTGGAGACAGACAGATAGACGGACAGACATCGAAGTCTCAGTAATAGGGTTTTTACCTTTGGGTACGGAACCCTAAAAAGTTATAAATTCAAAACCATCTATGTTTTTCTGAAAAACAAAAACAAAGTAATAACGTGCTAAAATATTTAGCGGGTATCAAAAGCCGTGGACAGAGCAAAAAATGTCTAAATATAGCCATTTCGGTAAAGTGACTGAAATACACATTGTCGGCCGTCCACCGCGCCTCGCGTGTTGATTCGCCCGTCAGCCAGTCTTTTACAACGAAATTACCATATCCGACCCTAAGGCCGTTTGTCCACCGCGGCCGTCAACGAAACGTGACCGACAAAAATTCAAATAAAATGCCACTTTATGATCTAGGGTAGGACCTAGGCTATGAGTATAGGCAGAGTAACAGAACTAACGAGTAGGCCGACTTAGAAGAGATCTCGAAATTTATACGTTTGACGTAGTATGTCATATCAGCGGTAGAGATAAACTACGATAACATGGCGCGCCCCTCCAAATTACTGTTTCAATGAGTTTGTATGTAGTAAGTATTCTACCAATCAACCAGTACTCGTAATATTTCACTTAATATCACTTATTAGTTATTACCAAGATTTGTTGGTCAACTAATCATAACTAACCGACCGCGCAAAACAACGCACTTTAAATGTTTTGAATGTTGGAGGGGCGCGCCATGTTAATCCCTCGATCACCAATTCCAGGAAATCTTTTGTGTCGCGCCCCATATGGGCTTACGGGGCTTGAGGGATTATCGTAGTTTATCTCTATAACGCATGTGAAGCATGTGACAATCGCGCCCAACTCGCGTATATTCGCCTGTTTGTTTGAAGTCGAGGTACTCCTTGGTTCTGTCTTCTCTGCTATAAAGCTTTCATTTTGCTCTACGCCTCTACAAAACAGCGGCGGCCTGGGTCGCTAGATCTATGTCGGTAGAAAATGAAACCTACAGCCTAGGACCTAGGTCATAAAGTGGCATTTTATTTGAATTTTTGTCGGTGACGTCCCGTTAACGGCGGCAATGGATTATCGGCCTTACACATAATTTAGTAGCGAGTCATAATTTCAGTTTGTGTTTATTAAAGCGCCTGCCTACTGCTCATAATTTGATGAATTATATATTATGCTATAACGTGAACTTGGAATATTCAAGCCATTTGTAGTGAATATTATACAGTTCTACAGGCATGAGTACATGTTTTAAATTATAATTATAATATACTGTAATAAATATATTAAAATCGTCAAAGACATCCTAATAGCATATTTACTTCTGCAACTTATGAGTGAAATAAGTAACGTCCAAATGTACTGCGTTAAGTTAAAAACCAAAAATTGTGCTAGTTTTATGTCTTGTTAATATTTTAATTTAAATGTGTGCACATAGTTGTTACGTTGCGATCTAGATCTTACATTTAATTGTATATTATATTTGTTTAGTTGGGATTGTAATGTGTTTTGTGCATTTAACCTCTTGTATGCAGCGCAAGGCTGCTCGAAACTGTACCCGTCGTCTGCTGAGATTTCGCGGCGACCAACGGGTAAACGGAAACGGATACGGGAACGGATAAATAAATAAATACAAAGTAATGCCCGGTTTCTGAGTTGTTTCATCGGAGTTTGTCTATTCACTAGCGCTTTTGATTATGTCAAAACCTAAACCAATTAACGGCTTTGTTGAATAGATAACATCACATAGTTATTAATATTCGTATAGCCTTTCATCAAAAAACCTCTAAAACCGGACATATATGTCTGATAAAGTGATAATAATACAAATCAGCTACTCGTATTTCATCTGTAGATGCAAATCCGCAAACATTCAAATGCATTCAAACATATTATACTATAGCACAGTGCATAATACATTCAATTCCATTTGGAGCACACATACACAGATCTGCTTGACACACATACCTCTATTGAGGCAGGCCATCCACTGGATTTCTCTCACATTCGTGACTTCTTTTCCAATAAGATAAGTGAATACTCGCACTGGGATATACGTTTTCCCTCCTATGACCTCCCTATTGTATTCTTCAAAGACTTCAGTCAAGTTCCCTGGCACGTAGTCTGTGATCACCATGACGAGTTGATTACAACCCTGTGTGCTGCTGACGTTGCAGTGCCGCCTTTTCTACAAATATAAATACACGTCATCACAACATTTTTAAACTTTATATCTAATCTTAATCACATGAAACAATGGTTTTATGCTATTCTAGTAAGTAGCTATTTTAAATAGTAATAATTTACATGGTTATCATTTTTATTTAAATATCCTTACTGATTTCATTAATTAAAAAATGTGCTATGTGTGCTATTAAAATATTTTGATAAGGACCTAGAATAGGTTTTTATTGAAGAAAAATGTACCATCGAGGAAATTGATCCGTAGGCAGTTCGGATTATTTCAATTCAATGGCTGTGATCAGTCGGATGGGTTTGACTTAACGCGACTAAATTACTGAGGTCCGCCATCTGCCTAGGAATCAACTCCTCTGATAGTACATTTCACGTGCGATAAACGAATTTTAGGGCAACGGAGTTGCGGGCGTCATGTAGTATAATTAAAATGAAGCACCTCTTTCAACGTAGTAAAAGCGGCTATATACGCTTTCGTCAAGTTGGCGTTCCCGTCCAAGGGCACTTTATGTTTCTTCCCGCCGTCCGTCGGCTCGAGCGTGTTGCTTATTGTAAGCAAATTCTCCGGAGTCGCTTGTACGAGGCCCTTGAAACACGTCACTACCTCCGAGGTGTTCCCTTTGAATGTGTACACATTTACATAGTCGTTGTTCGATAGCGTCGCCAAAAGGGAGCCTAGCGTCCTTCGTGCCACGTAGTTTTTGAACCCGGTCATCGATCCGGATACGTCGAAGAGTATAATAACGTCCTTGGAACACGTAGCGGCTTCTATATACCAGGATTTGACGCGGCAGTCGTATGTGTCGACTTCCTTCATGTTCCAAGGCATCCCGGGGTAGAATCTGAGGATCCCGTGCGAGCTTCCGAAGTACTGCCACACGAGTGACGGATCGGAGTTGTAGTTCTTTATGAACACTTCGTTGAGCTCCTTCGACCACAGTATGGCGTTTAGCGCTGGTGCCTCTGAAACATACAAATATTTCATTTTTTTTTTACCTACCGTAAAGACCACATAGATTGAAAAATAAGTACTGGAGGGCATAATTTTAAAACATACTACATACTAATATTATAAATGCGAGAGTGTGCCTGTCTGTTACCTCTTCACCCCCCCAACCGTTGAACAGATTTTGCTCAAAGGGGTACGAAGATTTTGGCCGACCTACTTGTCCGCCATTTTGATTTTTTTTTTGAAATCGCGTTCACGAATAATTCTTTGAAAAATGGATAGCTAACATCAATACAAACAAAAAATAATCTTGGACAAAACCGCGTAAAGTGTCACATTTCGAAGATATGAGCTGCCAAAGTTTTACCATTGGAAATAAATATTTTAGATATTGCAACTCTAATGCATGGTTAAACCAAGTGGTTTCTCTTCTATGAAATAGTAGCCACTCTGTAACACGCCGTCGCGTGATGACAAAGTGCAATCTAGCTCAAACAATAATTTTTATCAACTACATACCTATTTCCCCATTCCCCGCCTCCCGCGGACTCGGTACAGTTAACATCGTCTGACGTGCGCTCCGGGAATTAAAATGGTTTTCGGTGGTTAAAATCGTTAATGGGGATTGTCCATTTTTTTTTATTTTGCTCATTTCAAAAACATTTCGAGGAATAAGGTCAGTGATCGTTTTTCTGTATATAAACGAAAAAAATACCCATTTGTTACTTATATTTTTGAACAAATATGTTTAACCTTAGTTTGACCTTCAATGGCGTTAAATTAGCAATAAATTCGACCGACATTACGTTTCGAACTTTTGGTAAGCTTCTCGTATCAGTTTTCACATAATGATAACTTGCGTTAGACGAACCAGCCATTATAAATAAGATTGAAAGGAAAAAAAACATAATACAGAGGTCAATTGGCCGCCGATGATGACGTCAGAGCGAAACTTTAAAAATTTATTGAGAAAAAACTAGCCAATGAATTTCAAAATTATTTAATTTATATTCTTAAAATACCCTATTTTAACGAAAAAAAATATAAAAAGTACATGTGATTTTTTTTGGACAATGCCCATTGCGTGCTGAGTGTGTGTAAAAAGCTAGGTAACGGTGTAATCTACGTTTACTGTAAGTTTTTGATCACATTTGCCCGTATTTTATTGGATTTAACTCGGTAAGTAATTCCCTTTTCTTCATTTTTAACAGTAAGGAATTGTAGGTAGGTAAAATATTGTATCGTCGATACCGCGCGCGCTGCAAACGTTTGCTGTCCGAACTATCGCCTTCTTCCGTGTCACCAGTCGAAAAACGTCACCAACCCATAAGGGACGTGCCGCAGTCCCCGGTAATTTCACTATTAGACACTAGCAGCGCAGTCGATGATCCGTTTAATTACTGCGAGTTAGTCCGCGAAGCGTCCTCGTACTTGGCAAAAATTAACGAATTCGCTAACGACACTGTCTCGAGGCGCAGTAACCTTGCCAATAAATCCGATATAATGAACATGACACAAAAACTGACAACTATAGTTTCTCTTCTTGCCATTAAAAACTCGTCACTTGAAACCAAAGTCGCAAATTTGGAGCGTGATTTACTATCCGTTAAACTTAATCAGGTCGTGAAACCGGCACCCGCGGCGCCTCCGGTCTCTTATTCCGAGGCCCTCAAACTAAAACTCGCGAAATCGGTTCCCCCCGTCGAGACACGTAAACCACTCCCGTGTGTTATAGCCTACCCCACACAAGAAAAATCGGCGGAATTAAAATCGGCAACTGAGACCAAGCAGGCCTTGATGAAGGTCATAAACCCGGCCGACGGTTTTCAATTTCACGGCGTTAAGAAAACGGCGAATTCGGGCGTGCTTCTGCGCCTCACGAGCGAGTCGCAAGTTAAAAATTAAAGTCAGTCGAAGCGCTAAAATCTGCCGGTCTCCGTCTCGAGACACCCAAGGGGCGTGGCCCGCGCATCCTTATCAAAGATGTTCCTCAACACATTACAGACAATAATTTTCTACTATCACTGTACAACCAAAACGTAAACGCCGAAATTAATGTAACACAAGATCAATTCATGAGTTGGACAAAAATAGTAAGACGTCGTATTTTAAACAAAGAATATAATAACCGAAAATGGATAGGTATCGAACTAGACCCTAAAGTGGGCAAAACACCTCATCGAAACAAAAGAAAAACTTTTTATCGACTGGGCGATGTGTCGCTTCGTAGACGATGTCAAACTCGTGCGCTGCGCTAACTGTCAACAGTACGGGCACGTTACTCGGTAAGTAATTCCCTTTGTTCATTTTTAACAGTAAGGAATTGTAGGTAGGTAAAATATTGTATCGTCGATACCGCGCGCGCTGCAAACGTTTGCTGTCCGAACTATCGCCTTCTTCCGTGTCACCAGTCGAAAAACGTCACCAACCCATAAGGGACGTGCCGCAGTCCCCGGTAATTTCACTATTAGACACTAGCAGCGCAGTCGATGATCCGTTTAATTACTGCGAGTTAGTCCGCGAAGCGTCCTCGTACTTGGCAAAAATTAACGAATTCGCTAACGACACTGTCTCGAGGCGCAGTAACCTTGCCAATAAATCCGATATAATGAACATGACACAAAAACTGACAACTATAGTTTCTCTTCTTGCCATTAAAAACTCGTCACTTGAAACCAAAGTCGCAAATTTGGAGCGTGATTTACTATCCGTTAAACTTAATCAGGTCGTGAAACCGGCCCCCGCCGCGCCTCCGGTCTCTTATTCCGAGGCCCTCAAACTAAAACTCGCGAAATCGGTTCCCCCCGTCGAGACACGTAAACCACTCCCGTGTGTTATAGCCTACCCCACGCAAGAAAAATCGGCGGAATTAAAATCGGCAACTGAGACCAAGCAGGCCTTGATGAAGGTCATAAACCCGGCCGACGGTTTTCAATTTCACGGCGTTAAGAAAACGGCGAATTCGGGCGTGCTTCTGCGCCTCACGAGCGAGTCGCAAGTTAAAAATTAAAGTCAGTCGAAGCGCTAAAATCTGCCGGTCTCCGTCTCGAGACACCCAAGGGGCGTGGCCCGCGCATCCTTATCAAAGATGTTCCTCAACACATTACAGACAATAATTTTCTACTATCCCTGTACAACCAAAACGTAAACGCCGAAATTAATGTAACACAAGATCAATTCATGAGTTGGACAAAAATAGTAAGACGTCGTATTTTAAACAAAGAATATAATAACCGAAAATGGATAGGTATCGAACTAGACCCTAAAGTGCGTCAACACCTCATCAAAACAAAAGAAAAACTTTTTATCGACTGGGCGATGTGTCGCTTCGTAGACGATGTCAAACTCGTGCGCTGCGCTAACTGTCAACAGTACGGGCACACCGCTAAATTCTGTCGCGACACAAAGCCATGCTGTAAACATTGCGCCGAAGGGCATAGCTCGGATAGCTGCCCAAAAAAAGATAAAGACGACTTTAAGCCGGTTTGCGGTAGTTTTTTGCGATATAAAAAACCGACCGACCACCCCACAGGCTCCCCAGATTGTCCTACGTATAAGTCTAAAATGGAGCAACTTATTTTAACGACTCTGTATGGATAGTTTAAATATAGGACAGTTAAACCTCCATAATAATAAGCACGCAACGATAGAATTAGAAAAGTTGGTTTCCGATTACAATTTAGACTTGGTGCTCGTACAGGAGCAATATCAACTCGCGTCGCTAGGGTCGAAGATAGTACAAATTAATAACTTAGCTCGCGCGGGTATTTACACACCTCAGTCTAGATTTTCAGTCACGGCCTTAACTAACCTTTCGACGTCGCACTGTGCGGTAGCCGAGGTATCGTGTCCTCAGTTTAGACTATACGTTGTAAGCTGCTACTTCCAGTACGCGGATTCCGTAAGCCCCCATTTACATCAACTTCGCCGCGTATTACAATATCTAGCGGGTAATAAAATTATTATTGGCGCCGACGTCAATGCATCCTAACCCAACCAACTTCGGAGGAGTTTAGTAAAATAGTAAACCTTTTGCCTATAAAAAAATCTGCAGGCGAGGATTAAATATCGTGCTTAGCGGCCAATTCATCGATTCTACATGTTTACAACAGACGCATCGCAGAAGGTATATTCCCAAAAATTTGGCGTACCGGTTGCTTAAAGTTAATACCTAAAGCGGGAAACGAACCTCCAGACGACCCAAAATCTTACCGTCCGATAACGTTACTGCCTTGCTTAGGTAAATTACTAGAACGTCTCATCGTACCTCGCCTGCTACTCGGTGGCCCTAAATTTCATAGTCATCAGTTCGGTTTCACCGCCGGGAAATCGACTGTTGACGCGGCTATGGAGGTTAGAAAAATAGTAAATCTCTCGGAATCGAAATACGTGGTCGCCATTTCATTAGATATCTCCGGCGCGTTCGATCATGCTTGGTGGCCGATATTATTACTAAAATTAAAAAATCGAGGTTGCTACTCTAATATTTATGCCATAATACGTTCTTACTTTTTTAATGGTCAAACTAAGCTTCGACTTGGCCATTGTACACACGCCAAAGATTTAACTTGCGGCTGCCCTCAGGGCTCTGTTATCTCGCCAAAACTATGGAATTTCGGATTTGATGATTTATTAAGTCTTCCCCTACCACCGCTTTTCTAATCGTTCAAGCAAATTCACGTTCCGAAATTGAGCCTAAAGCCAATGATAGTCTTAATTTAATAACGAGCTGGGGTAAACGTAATCGCCTGAAATTCGCCGCGCATAAAACTTACCAAATTATTTTAAAAGGTTCCCTTATATCTTCCCCTAGCATTAAACTTGACAATATTAACGTTAAACGCAAACAGTCACTCTGTTATCTTGGTTTTTACTTGGAAAATAAATTTACATTTTTAGAACATATAATTCAAACCGGTGAGAAAGCGAAGCGCAATTTTTACTCCTTTACCAAAATATCTACGTCGACATGGGGTCTCTCTTTCAAAACCCTAAAATTAATTTACACCGCTACTTACCTAGGCAACATTTGCTACGGGGCCCCCGTGTGGGCCGACAGAGCAACAATCGGCGCGGCTCGTCGCAAGTTGCTACAAAGCCAACGTCTTGCCAAATATTCTTATGCAAAGCTTACAGGACAACAAGCACCGAAGCGTTGCCTGTGTTAGCCGGAGTTTTACCCGTTGACCTTGAGATTCAGCGTCGTGCGACAATGTATTATCATAACAAAAACATTGACAACCCGTTCTTTTTAAGCGCTCGCGATAAAATTAAAATAGCAAGATTGTTTGAACCTTTAGAAAACTCTGTGCAAAGCCTAATCTCCGAATGGCAGTCGCGATGGGACTGTTCCACCAAAGGGCGTCATCTTTATAATTTTTTCCCTATTATTCGTGAACGGCAATCCAAACATTGGATGGATATTGATCACTGCGTTTCTCAATTCCTAACCGGTCATGGAAATTTTAAGGCCAAACTTTACGGATTTAAACTAGTAACTTCACCCATGTGCGAGTGCTCGACCGAAGGCAACATGTTTGAACAAAAACAAACGCTCATCATGTTCTCTGGGAGTGCAGTCTCTGGCAGGACGAAAGAACTACTATGCTAAACAACCTATTCTGTACATCTGGAGTCGCATACTACGGTGATCTCGTGGACAGCGCTAGGAACTTCCGTGCCTTCAAGCGTTTTTGCCACAATTATTATTGGCAACAGTCAAACACAATAAACTCCAATATTAACTTAGCTTTAGCTTAGAAGTCACAATTATTAACCTTATTTCCGTGGTGCTCCCCCTTAAGTTCTTTGACTTTCGGTCATTGCAACTTTGTGCTGTCTCCCGCTTTTATGGGGAGGGAAATTGTAATCTTCCTACTCCTCCTATTTTCTTCTGATTAATTTCGTTGCGGGTTCCAAGACAGATTTAGCATGTCCCTCGGGCTCCCTGAGATCATATCAAAGGGTTTTCGTGGTTGGATACCGCTGTCGATCCTGGCGACACAGGAGATACAGTGGTGGGTATGTGTGGTGGGCCAAAGCCCGTTTGAAAAACTACATACCTAATGAGAAACTCGCGACGGCGTGTTACAGAGTGGCTACTGTTTCATAGACGAGAAATCACTTGGAATAACCATGCCTTAGTTGCAATATCTTAAATATTTATTTCCAATGGTAAAACTTCGTCAGCTCATATCTTCGAAATGTGACACTTTACGCGGTTTTGTCCAAGATCATTTTTTGTTTGTATTGATGTTAGCTATCCATTTTTCAAAGAATTATTCGTGAACGTGATTTCAAAAAAAAATAAAAATGGCGGACATGTTGGTCGGCCAGGCTCCATACAAAAATCTTCATATCCCAAATAATACTTTGAGTCCCGGGAAAAGACATGGGATACTTTTTATCCCGGAAAAATGTACGGTTCCCGCGTGATAAACGAGTTTTGGTGCAACGGAGTTGCGGGCATCATCTAGTATTATATATGTTAGTACAATATCTACAAAATGTTCTAGACCGCCTATTCTATATTTTTTTGCGCTCAAGTTGTTAAACTAAATTCATCACTCCCAAATCACAGTTTGTTTTATAACAAGTTGGGACTTGGGAGATTTGGGGGTGATGAATCTGAGTCATGAAAAATATTCGTTTTCCTCTCGAACCAATATCATTACAGTTTAAATGGAATTAAATTGGCAATTCACTTGTATTTTACAAATAAATGGCAATGGTCCAAATAAATAGGTCAGCTGAAAGTGAAATAAAGTACAGTATTCGGGTGAAGAGAAAATAATGGCTTAAAATTTACCTCTATAAAATATGTTTGTAGGTACTTGTACACAGCTGGTGTTTGTGTTCACGTTTATGTCGTAAAAATGGGAGTCCTTTTCCAGGGACACGTTCATATAGTTCGGGTTATTTTTGGCGAAAGTCGGCGGTTCCGACGGCCTCTTAATTTCGGCTCCGTCCTCATTGAAGAACGCAGAATACTTCGCGGAACAGTATTCAAACTCGTACGTCTCATCTTCGATCATAGAGTAGTTGAATTCTGCTGCCAAACGCTCTGCCGTGGCATGAATGCACTAAAATAAAAATAAAAACTTATAAAAACTTTGCGTATGAAGCAATTTTTTTGATCTTTGATTTTCTTTCTCTAGCGCTAAACGCCCTCTTATAATGTAATGTAATGTTCTTGTTACACGTGTCTAAATAAAATACTTTATCATTTTAATTTCATTGAATTTAGATAGCATATAATATTAAGATACTGTTCTAGCATATTAATAAGCCTGACACGTGTTTTTAAATTATTATTACATAGCTGTCCTTGAATTAATTTTTAAACAATTTGCGACTAACCCAAAATTTTCGATTTTATAATAAATTTTTATACTTGAAAATAAGCCCCGAATAGTTTCATTTTCTAAAATTAGATACTCCATTATATTTCCAAGAATTCGATTTGAGCAAAAACACGATATCTTAAAATTTTCTCGATGGAAAAAAATCACAAAGATGCATCTAATTTTCACGAATTTTTCATTTATTGTCATAACCATTGAACTAAGTTAATATTTTAACACATTGTACAAAATTCTATCATTGAGAAATTGACCTAGTGGATTTTTAAAATGTTGTATATTTATCGAGTTATTGAGAAAAAACTAATTTGGCGATGAATCCGCTTCGTCCTTTTTCACCTGGCATGTGCAAGATGGGCGTGAGTGTGAAGAGAGAAGGACGATGTTTGATTTTTTGGGTTAGTCGCCCTCTTAAAAAAAACTTTCAAACATTTAATGAAAATATAAGAATAATTTAGAGTAATGAGGAGGGAGTTACATGTTTCAGAAAATTGCACACAAAATAAAAGCGCTTATTATATATTGTAGTAAGTATGAATAAAAGCCCCATAGTAGGTACATGCCCTGTTCCTTTCGGCCTCTAAAAATTAATATCGTTAAAAAATTACATACGACGACGTCAGAAGCAAGAATTTATTCGAACATTATGCGTCCTTAATTAACACGTTTCGCCTTATTCATGAGCTGAAAGATTTAATTAAGAGTACTATTTACCTTAACGGCGTTAATTTTCCGCGTCAACATTGTGCTGACAGACCGCAACGAGGATTCCAAAATTTGCTTCCCGTCTTTTTTCTTCACGCTAGCGTTCATTTGTTTGTATTTCTTGAAAGAAGAAAGACAGTTAGATCAATATTTATATAAAAAGTTACGTGCGAGTCGACGATTGTCTCCTCAGTCAAGAATAAGTTCGTGAGTAGTTTTTTAAGTTCCTTATTAATACTAGTAATATAAATGTGAAAATGTGTATGTCTGTCTATTGCGGCTTTCCGCGGTATAAACCGCTGTACCGATTCGGATGAAACTTACTAGGATACATTGCTTTCAATAACACGATATTATATTTCCTATAGTTTTGTTGTGGTAAATCAAGACGTTATAAATTATAATAAACAAACTTCAGAAACGAAGTTGCAGGAAACACTCTATATAACACTAAAACATGCGAAAAAATATAATTGTTTACCACGCTTATATTCTCGACAACGATGGCACCCGCTATCGTTATCCTTGACCAATGTCCTTATTATTTTTCAAAAAGACATCAATCAGAGAGATCGGGGGTGAATGTGAATTATTTGAACCCCCTTTTATATGTGGCCGATAAATATCAATTTGTGTGTTTGTGAAATGTTTGCTATTTTTGCAGATTTTAACGTATTTATACTAATATTGCAAATGCGAAAGTGTGCCTGTTAGTCTGTTACCTCTCCATACCCAAACCGCTGAACCAATTTGGCTGGGTATGGAGATATTTTGAGTCGCGGCAAAGAATCTCTAGATAGAGTGAAATAGTATTATATAAATACATATTTTTCCCATATCGTTTGTATTAAGAATGTTAGCTTCGACTGGCACTTCATTGAATTTCATCCCGGAGCGAACTGTCAATCGTATTCAGTTCGATTGAAATACTTCGCCAGAAAGGGATTATTGTGTTCCTGTTGCCGGTACAGATCTATGGCCCCAGCAACGAAATGACTTACAAAACTTTATATTAAGTTACAGAATATGGTTCGAAGTTTACCCGTTTATTTATTACAGCTTCTGCCTGCGTCTTCGTTTTTGTAGAACGAACATATTAGTACTTAAATAAATTTCAACTGTATTTATTTTTAAATAAAATAATAACAATTAATACTTACTATTCTGATTTGATCAGATTTCGTTAAGGATTCACTTAATCTCCATAATTCTTCTCCTAGTGTTCTCGCCCATATTTTTACCCTAAAAAATATTTTATTGTCACATAATATAATTATTATTATTATAGTCCTTATCCAGTAATAATCTAAATAATCTTAGAATTTAGATGATTTAAAAGTGGTTAGACCGCAGTCATTTCCAGTTTAGTTTGTTAAATTGTTAGTATACTATAAGGCTTGAAATCTTGTTTTTTTCCTGAATTTTCTTTCTCTTTGCCATTTGTAATCAAACTCTCCTTTTTCAATAGAACAATAAAAACTATTGTAAAAAGATGAGTTGGTTAAATTTAACATTTTTTAGGGTTACAGAATAAACGATGAAACAAATTTTCGATGTTCAGTTGATCAAAAGCAACAGTTTTAAATGTCAAAGTTTAATTTTCATCAAGTTTAAAGTAGCTCGCAAATGATCAAACATCAAACACGTCAAACACGTAGTTTTTGACAAACTACGTGTTTGAAGAAAATTTGGATTACGTAGCGTTTGACAAACGTGTTTGAACGTGTTCCGCTGTGTTTGTCAAACTAAATCCCATGATCTCAAACCGATTCTAGCTAATTGTTTGACAAACGTGTTTGATGCACGTTTGATCGTCTGCGCTGCTGTTTGTCAAACAAACTACGTGTTTGACGTGTTTGACGGTTTGATGTTTGATCGTTTGCGGGCTACTTAATGTTACGCTATTATAGTGCTGAAAATTGTTCCCTTCATTTCGGTATTTTTAATGAAAGGTTAAATTAAATTACATAATATAAAAAATAGATTGCTATTTATATAAAGCAATCAATATTTAAAACAAAAATTGGATTGCAATTTTATTGCCTCGCTTATGATTAATTTATTGGATAGGCTAATTCAATAGAATCGTTAAGTTTCTTGTCTTACGTCCGCGAGACATTTAATGGTTACTTAACTTTAATGAAATTAATTTTGTAAAAAAAAACTATACTTTTCTGTCAAACTCTTTATTCAAATTATTAATTATGTTTCTGAGTGCAGCCTTTAAAGTAATAGTATCAAGCAGGGATTTATTTTCATTCCGGGGATATACAGGGTGTAACAAAACTAAGTGATAATACTTTAAGGAGTGTATGAGTCCCCTATACATATAAAGTTCGCTGTGAAAGTAGCAACGCTCAAAGGGTAACTTTTTTTCATCTTTGTATGGCAAAATTCATAACGCGCGGGCGCTTGCCCATACAAATCGTCAAAATATTTTTCTCACCTCCGGGCGGAAAACGTCAACTTTCGTCCCGCTGCGCAGCGCTTACCGATGTTGATGTTTTCCGCCTCCGTCGAGGAGAAAAATAGTATACGCACCATGGGCAGTAAAAGGCAGTAAATAAGAAAGCCTCAGATTACCGTATGTACTTTCACAGTTAACTCTTTATAAGGAACACATACACGCCCTCTAAAGTACGAAGGTGGGATGATAAGTAACTAGCCTAATAGTAGAAAACTTAACTTTTCGTGATAACATTAATTTCATTTTTCGATAGAGTATCTGTGAACCTCTATGCACTTACTTCATCTTTGTTCTAAAGCAGTAATGCCTTCCATAAAATTATTTCTTTCAAGGTCTGCAAAATACTCCACTACAGCGGCTATGAGTGCTATGACTTCATCATTTGTGGCAAATTTCTGTCCACCCAAAAAAGTTTTGAGCTTAGGGAATAGTGGGCAACAAATAATACTTTAATTCATTGATTTTCTTTAATTCTTTTTTGATCGTGCGTAAGCAATCGCGGCAGCCAACGGGACGATAACTTTTTCATATTTGGTTCCTCACTTAGGATATTATGATCTACCCGTTCTTTTGAGATACCTATAGTGTCTGCTATTTCAGATAACTTCAATCGTCGGTCTGCTAAAACCATATCATTATATACTTTCACGACTATTTCCGGAGTGGTGACGCTTTTTGGACGTTCGGGGCGGGCTTCATCTTTGACACATGAACGACCGCGTTTAAACTCAGCCACCCAGTTTTTTACTGTGGCATGAGAAGAAGCAGATTCACCCAAAATATTTTTTTAATTCGTCACAGATATGTCTCCCCTTTATCCCCTTCATATGAGGAAACTTTATCGGCGCTCTTTGTTAAATTTTATACATTTTGAAAACAGTTGACGATTATTTTTTTCAAATTATAAAAAAATAATAAAATTTTCACGCCATCAAATTCAAATTTAGAACACAGGTGGCCAGAGACACGAATTTAAAAATCACATACCTACATAATATTTTTTTTAATTTGAACTTTTTAAATAGCAGAGGCTAGTTACTTCTCATCCCGCCCTCGTAATATCACTTAGTTTTGTTAAACCTTGTAGTGCAGTCAAATTTTAAGTGCGACAAAATAACGTGTGTACTATTGTGTATCGGGTCTCGGGACAGTACAGACAGGTAAATAGTTACGAGTATTATTGCTCCTACACAAAACTGCGAATTTGCATCGCATCACATCGCAATGTAATTTTAAGTAAGTATGAGTTCGGTTGCAGATTTTTTTCGATGCGATGCTAATTCGCAGTGTTGTGTGTGGAGCTCTTAATGTTAACACAATAAAGTATGGTTAATACTTACGCTAAGTCAGGTCCACCGCCAAGCGGGCTGTAAATGAGGTTGTGTTAATTTTATTGTTAAATTATTGAAGTAATTAGTATACGTATACGTATTGTATAAAAGTTAGTAGAAAAACATAGGAGAAAATAAACCAAAGAGTGTTATTCACAGTTCCAATTATCAGTATTGTGGAATAACTCTAGCGAGCGTTGAGCTTTATTAATTTTGTTATAAATAAGAGAATATTATTCTTTTTATATTATGTTAGTCGTTAGTTTTATTATTACAGTCTTTGTGTCTTGAATATTTTAGTGATAATGGTCACTTTTATCAACTTTTATTTGTCGTTACTAAAAATTACTATGATATTTACAAATTACACTTTATACTACCCCTAAAGGCTTTTCTAAACTTAATAGGCTTAGCTTCCCTAAACTTATTATTAAAGACATGGCTGGATGTAGTGGATAACTGATAATTTAATTATTTAGGTTTTTTGCATAAAGGGAGGCCGGGAAAAAGATTTGAAATCAAAAATATGTGGATTTATGTAGTAGCCAAATGATGAAGTAGATAAGCTACAAGGTTCGTTCAAATTATACGTGAAAAATAGTCGTTGTCCGTATGTTATAAAACGTTACTTATCCACTTTATTGACTTCCGTCTACAATTATTAAAATCCAAGTTTCGTTCGTCATACCTATGACAACGGTGTGTTTTAATATTAAACTCTTATTGCCATTTCACGCCTGAGAACATTCCCGGGTCCCAGGTTCACTACATATCCCTTGACGATATAATGTAACGCTATTATTATCATTTTAAAAGAGGATTAAAATTTGAGGCAATCAAGCGCGTATAAATCTCTCGTTATTTGTAGATTCAAATATACGGAAAATTAAAACTTTTTGTATCGTTCCTTGATCCAATATATAAGAATAAAGGTTTTATTTTGAAATAATGAAGAGCCTACAAACAGTTGCAAGAATAAGATATTCCTAGCATTAACATTTTACGATTCTTGCACCCAATACACCAACACTGTATTAGATTAAGTTCATAATAGACCTGGATCCCAAAAGCGTAAGACATAACTTACTTTCTGATGGATGAAACCATAGGTTCTTGGTAGTGCCTCGTGTACTTAGAATACCTGCGAATTTGTGTAGCTCTAAGTGTGACACCTGGTAAGAAAATAAGTAAAGTAAGACTCATTTTTGTCCACTTTGGTACCTGGTACCTGACCAGGTGTCACACTTAGAGCTACACAAATTCGCAGGTATTCTAAGTACACGAGGCACTACCAAGAACCTATGGTTTCATCCATCAGAAAGTAAGTTATGTCTTACGCTTTTGGGATCCAGGGCTATAATTATTGTACTTTTCATTGAAGTTATTAATAAATAAAATAAATTACAAACGTTGTTAAACCTCTGTTAGTGGATCGACAAGACTTCTGATTACAATATCTGATATAATCCTTTAACCCTCTAACATTATCCGATCGGTTCATTGGGTATTCTAATCCAATAACAAATGAATAGTTTATTCCCTTAAAAGGTATTTCAATGAGAAAATATTTATCTATCTATCGTAACAACGTACTACTCTAATATAAAATGTACATTTCAGATTAGATTATAAATACTGAAACATGGATTGTGTTTGAAATAAAATATTTTTCGTTTACTTACAGTAATAACAATTTCTTTTACGCTGCAATATGCATTACGAAGCTTATTTATAATTCAGCGTACACTACTCGCTACTTACAGAACGTATATCTACACAAAACATTTCAGTAAACAGATAAAAATATAAACAAAGTAAGCAGCTTTATCTGTAATTAATAATCCGGATAAAAAAACTTACGTATCGGCTTGAAAGGCAGGTGCAGGTTCAGGAAGCACGATCAACGTTAAAAACAACAGACACTTGAAATAGGACATTTTCAGGGCTGACTCTCACACACCACAACTATCTCACAAAGCTCAATCATATTACTCGATAAGGCACATCGTTACATCTCCACGTAAGGCGAAACACGAAACACGAGTATAACAAGTGCAAAAAGTTCCTACAAAAGTTATAAATACGCGAAAGCTTCGCCGGTGCGATAACGGACAAGGCCACTACGTGCTATTTACGTTTCACTACGACTTATTTAAGTGTACACAATAGTCAACATGTTTAAAGGAAAGTTACGCGAATGAGGAAAGTTGAACGATTGAGGAAAGTTAAAATCGCGGAGCCGCAGGGCGCGGGCTGCGAGCGTTCGTCCGCTCGCACGCACGTGCTGCGTCTATTCTGGGCGGGCGGCGCATCGAGCGCCACGAAATAGGTCGCCCCGACGCCGCTCAGCCATGCCGCACGCGGCTCGGCCGGCTTAGCGAGGATTACCGAAATATGCTAGTAACGATGCATGTTTTAGAAGGTCTCGGTTATTTCTAAATGCAGTTAACGTCGCGTCGGTTAAAAAGTAGGTCTCGTATTTGTAATTTCAGTTAACGGTAGTCTGGGAATGGGATCGTTTAGCGTTCCGTTTTCATGATTTGTTAAGTGTGTGATAAACTAACGTGGATAAAATTTTTGCGTACTACAAAATCAAGTGTTCTTGTTTATAGTGTAGAAATCTTAATTTTTGTACATTTTTGAAGAATAGAAGAATTTAAAGCTATCTATAGGTTTATCCCAACATCGTACTAGTAAATACAATAATTACTTTAGGTTTTTAGTTTTTACCAAAAAGTTTATTTCAATTAGTCTTATGAATTCTTCGGAGTTTTTACTGATGTGCCTTTTAAAACCCCAATAATTTACTGCTCAAAATCGTTGGATTAAACGACTTATGACATGTTATGGCATCGATGGCATCTCTAAGGGCCCTCAATTACGGACTAACGCTGAAACGTGTAAGAATTCCCTCCCCACCCCCACTCCGCCTCCTCCTCGATCTCAGGAGATCGTCTGAGCGCGCTCTTCATAAACAATCGCGAGCAATTTGAACTAAACAATAGACTAGCTAAGTGTGAGTCTGAATACCAATCAATGGGTTCCGTGATAGTAAAAAAGCTCTTATATCGCTTTTGAGTTTTTAAAGTAGTAACTTCAAATAGGTTTCAATAAACTTATTTAAACAAGTAAATTCACATAAGTTTTACAAGTAATGCAAAAAGTTTGCTTCAATTTTTGACTCACTCTAGGCTTGAGAATTGAGACGCTCAAGTAACTAGGCTCTAGAGTAGTCTAGAGTTTTATTAACTAGGGTCTAGTTAAGAAAACTGCCGTGGCGTCGACTTTCTGGGGGCATGTACCATCGAGGAAATTGATTCCTAGTTCCTAGTTGACGGACCTAAGTCATGTGGACGGCCGGTGCGTCCACATTTGTATCATTTGCGCGATCAGATCTCCGTCGCGATCATCGCGCCGTATCAAGTATGCATATCACAGTGTGGACGCCTATTAGATCATTCTGCCGATCATGCGAGTATTTGATACGGCATGTATTAGATACGCGGTTAATAGCGATCGGGGCGTATCATGATCATTTTGACACGCTTCGATGACACGCGACGGAGATCTGATCGGAGATCTGATCGCCCAAATGATGCAAATGTGGACGCACCGTACCTATAATATGTAAAAAATAAAAATGTTAGCTGTGATCGGTCTGATGGGTTTGAGTTTTGACTTAACGCGACCAAAATACTTAGTTCTGCCATCTGCCTAGGAATCATCTTCTCTGATTTGTACATACATATTATATCTATATTCGTGTAAGCTTGAAAAAAATTTTGTGCTGCCTTTATGGGATTTGTGTTTGTCTTGAGAGTTAGACTTCATCTTCAGACTTCTCTTGTATTTCCAAACAATCAGTACTCACGAGATTTTAATCTTACAATAAAGTACTACTCAAGCCATCCTTTAGTAAAGACTAAAGACATATGGCTAAGTGTATCGGCAAGGTCAGTCGACATAAAGTCGGTGTGGGGACAGGGGTCTGGCGCCGCCGTGTCGCCCACCCTCAGGGGAGGAACATTTCTTATTAAACCGTGCATGAGCTATGAAAAGTATAATGAACTGTTAATGATTTTTCCATGCAAATGTGATAGTCTATAAACTCTATAGATATATGTGATAGTTTGTGGAAGCTATGTCATATCATCGTTCCTATTATTTTTGCTGGTTGCATCACATTTTACAGCTAAGATTGTAATATCAAGATGATGATTGAAATTAGCAAGAGGAGCTACATAATTATCTTTCTGTTTCTTATGAAATAAATATAGCCATCATAAATCATTGTAGACTCAACGTTGCAAGTGTTTGCTATAATACTTAATACCA
Organism: Polyommatus icarus; assembly: GCA_937595015.1. NCBI lineage: Eukaryota > Metazoa > Arthropoda > Insecta > Lepidoptera > Lycaenidae > Polyommatus > Polyommatus icarus. Next base: position 4,961,750 of record OW569329.1, on the reverse strand, counting down.
ACTTTAAATTAAAATATTTACTTACTACTATTTAGTGAAATTCTTCTATAGTATAGTGATTAAGTACTATTCCACCAAAACATTTTTATGTTAGATTCTGCAAAACAAAGGTATAGCACTGGCAAAAAGCTATGTGATCTAGTGATGAGGATCAAATTTATAACTCACAGACAGATCACAGGCGCTCATTTCACAGAATTCAACAACTTGTTTGTGCATCAAGTTGTGTTAACTTTTTCCATCTTTAAATTTTACGGGGCCTGCCATTTTTATCATAGCAATGCTGTTTGCTTGCTTGCTAGCAATATTATGTTACCATCGTCTTCATTTTCTTGTCAGGAGAGTAATAATTTAGGTTAATACTACGAATAATAAAGTTTTTTTATTTTTTGTAGGGTTAATAGGTAATCTATATAGATCTACTAGATGAGCTTGCAACTCTGTTGCGCCAAAATTCGTTTATTGCTCGAGAACCGTATTATCCTGATACGTAATTACGTCATACCAAAGTTTGGGTATGAAGAGGTTACAGACAGACAGAAACAATTTCGCATTAGATTGTATTTAGTAATGCTAAATCGGGGTGAACAAGAAATGGGATGAGTTTTCACCCCTAGTACCCTTGGACAAAAATAAAAATAGCTGACCTATACGTACCTACTGGCTACTACCTACCTAAGTAATATTCCTAAAGAATAAGAAAACATCGGTCAGTTTTACGCTAAATAATAAGAGAGACACTTGAAAGTTAGGCTAAAAATTCTAAAGAAAAAATGTTTTAGTGAGATCGTACTTCGTACTTACCAAACTTTGGAGTTACTCCTCAAAACTGACCTACAAACTTTATAATACAAAACCTACAAACTTTTCAGTAAAAAACTGGCAATTACTGCAAGATCCTTTTACGTGCTATGTCTTACGCGTCTTTATAAGTTATACATTCTTGATTACTTACTTACTTTTTCTTTTATATATTATAAAAGTAGTGTAATAAACTTCGGTTGGTCACATCGTTGGCCTGCGAAAAAACATTTTTTTAAACGAGCTTTTGCCCGCCACCCATTCCCACCACTGTATCACCTGTGTCGCCAGGATCAAAAGCGGTATTCGACCACGTAAAACTGTCTTTGCAGTAGAAACCCGCAACGAAATTAATCAGAAGCAAATAGGAGTAGGAAAAATCAGAATAAACTAAAAGCACATACCTATTTGTACCGTTAAATGCTCCGGTAACGACAATAATATAGTGAAATATTAAATGTTCCGACTATGAAGGGTAGATGAGAGTACCGTGAACCGACTCCAAGAGGTGATAAGTTAAAAGTGTCCGAGTTCCGACAAACATAATTAAATAACAGCGAGAAACGAAGTGGCGCTACAAGAACTTGAAGAGAGAGAATATTGTTACGTGCTAGGGTTCGATGATTTGAAGAGAAAGACCTGGTGACTCTCTTGAAGACTTTATTCACAAACACTAGCTCACACTAATCACTGAGTCCAAACACTAAGCACTAGATCCAAATCACTGAGCACTATCACTGTCCTAGGTCGTAGCCGAGTCACTATCACAATCACAATCACTCACTATTGATCACTTGTTTTCGCTCCGAAGTCGCCTCGAAGAAAGCTCAGATAAAACTGAATTGCCGGCCGGACTGTCTGCGACTATTTATGCGGGCCGGATCGAACCTCAGAAAATTCCGGAACATCCCAGAATAAACCCGATATGCGTAAACAAATATGAGATATTTCTAGAAAGTACTCGTAGGTACATACACCTAGCGTCATCTAGTAGCGAGTAGGGGATTTACGTTGCCTGTGTTCCCTTGGTAAGTTCGCTGGTCCGACGCTAGATGGCACCACGTGTCCGTATCCGTAACACTACTCCCCTCTTAGAGATGCTCGTCCCGAGCATCGTTGTTACTGCCATGGTAACGCGCCAGACGGTCTATGTGTACCACTTTGAATGTCCCTCTTGGTTGCTTTTGGATCCTGTAAGTCACGTCATTCAATCGAGTAACCACTTTGTATGGGCCGTCCCACTTGGTCTGCAACTTTGGAGATTTCCCTTTTCAGCGAGGTGTGGTGACGTAGCCTTACTGCAGCTCTGACCTCCAGATCCCTGATTCCGTCGACAAAGGCTTGAATAGTGTTCGAGTCAACCATCTTGGAGTCTGCTCCTGGATGTGCCTTCTTAACCAGTTTTTCAATTTCCAACGCCCATTGTTGTAATCCTTCTCCTGAGCGTTGGACTCTGTCACGCAGTTGGGCACGGAACACGTGCTCCAGGTGTCGCTCCCCGTACCTGGATTCAAGTGCCTCCATCAGGTCTTGGAACCCATTTCCTGTATGTGCTTCCAGAACCGACAAAGCTTGCCCTCTGAGCGCAACAGTAAGAGCGGTCAGGCACTGTTCGTCAGTCCATCCGTTGGCAGAAGCAACCGCCTGGAATTGCTGACGGTAAGCGTTCCAAGAAGTAGTGCCGTCGTATGGCGGTACTTTTACTCTTGGTCCCTGCACCACTACAGTGTTTCCACTAGACACCGCAGCTCCCGTAGTTTCAAGGCGCACTACTTTCCTCTGTAGTTCGGTGATGTTGGTTTTCACATTTTCCATATCCAATCCTAACCCGGTAACTCGTTCGTCCATTACGTCGACATCTTTACGAAGGTTAGTTACCGTGTCACTGACATCCTTTATGGCCAGAAGCGCTTTCTCTTGGAGGTCTTTTTGTTGCTCTTGTGATTCTTGCAAAGCGCCGAGCTTGCGGTCTTGTGACTCTTGCAAAGCGCCGAGCTTGCGGTCTTGTGCCTCCATCATTGCCCTTTGAGAATCTTGCAAAGCCTGAATTAATCCAATTATGCTTTCCAATTGAGGAGCCATTTGAGGGGCCGTAGAAACTACGGGCGTGGCAGGATGGATGGAGCTAGTCGACGGGGCCTGAGCAGGCGGAGCCCAGTGGGCGGGGCCAGTGGGCGTGACCTGAGTGGGCGTGGCCTGGTGGGCGGAGCCAGTGGGCGTGGCCATGTTCAGAGTGGGCGGGGCCTGGGGGCGTGGTCAGTGGGCGGGTCCCGGTGGGCGGAGCCAGTGGGCGTGGCTTCACCCGAAGTGGGTGGAGCCTGGGGGGCGTGGTCAGTGGGTGGAGCCTGGTGGGCGGGGCCAGCGGGTAGGGCCTGCCCCGCAGTGGGCGGAGCTTGGTCCCCAGTGGGTGTGGCCTCCGCAGCTCCACCGCCAACTCCTCTCTCGGAGTCAATGGCAGCAGCTCGCTGCGCCCTTGTCCTGACACTCCCCTTGAAGTCCTCTCTCGGAGTCAATGGCATCTCCAAATCTCACTTCCGACACCAGTTGTTACGAGCTAGTGTTTGTGAATAAAGTCTTCAAGAGAGTCACCAGGTCTTTCTCTTCAAATCATCGAACCCTAGCACGTAACAATATTACCTCTATGTTATGAACTTAAGACCTGATTACACTTACCGACTAGAGAGGCGAGACAGACCCATAGCCGAACTATAAGAGCATTATTTTATATATTACTAATTAATGACTCGGTTGCGCCGAAAATTGTTTACGCACGCGAGGACCGTGCGTTTTTCGGGATGAAATTTCCTTTGACATTTCCCAAGACTCAAAGTACAACAGTAAAATCAGTTCAGCGGCTTGGGCGTGAGGTAACAGATAGACACAATTCCGTATTTATAAGTATGGATACAATACACCGAGTGCTCGGCCGAAGGCACTGTCTTGTCACTCTACTGGGTACTGGGTAGGTGTAATCAGGTTTTGAGCATCACAAGACAGAGTGAAGTGAGTTTACTGAAGATTCCTACTGATAACAGTTTTAACAGCTTTTTTTGAGAAACAGACCCTCGCAAATACAAAATCTATGTTTTAAAAATGAAACAATTGGTAGCTTATTAATCAAGTACAAAATTAAAGCCCTACAAAGATATAAAAAAAAAAGAATTATAAGTAATTATTTTGATTTATTCGCCTCCTTATGCGGACACTTTTCTATCCTTATTTTACATGGGGAAAATTCTTTACGCATCCCCGACAGATTGGGGACATAGGCCGGGGTATGTGAGACTCCCTAATAGTTTAATCTACTCCACTACCCGCTTAAAGCTGCGTTTCTGATAGGGTAGAATAAGTTCTACCCTATCAGTAACGCGGAAAGAAAAGTGTGTGGTAGAGATGCGGTAGGCCGCATCTCTACCACACACTTTTCTGTCCTAGAAGCTCCTTGTACACTAATTCATAGCTTCGACGTTCACATCACTATAATCTCCAGAATATTGTCTTAGCTTGGAATGTCCGAGCTTATTATTCCGTAACATTGTATATGTCGCAGTCATCTGGTTTAATCTTCGATTCGATCGAATGACTGGCGCATTCATTGAATGACACCATTCAATTGAATGACTAAAGGACAACTCGTCAAGACGTTGAATGTAACGTTTAACGTCTTGACTAAAAGTCATATAGCGAAGTCATTAAATGGCATGCTATATTTTTTTTCAAGTAGCCGTTGACGGGGTAGTTATAGGTAAATCCACGTTTTCATATTATTTTATTAGTTACTAGCTGTCCCGGCAAACGTTGCTTTGCCATAATATATTATGTATTTGCCATATTATTTTATTGAAGTAACTAAATATGTATGTTACCATGGCAACGTCGATCGCTATCCCGTCGTCAACGTCAAACAATGGTCGCCGTCAGTCTCAGGTTGTAATAATTTACTATTATTTATTAAACAAACGCACAGCTATCAATTTATAAAGTACCCAATAGCCGTTACTTACTCAATCCATTCGAAAAGTATCGACATCTGTTGGAATCTTTTAGAGTTAAGAGATAATAATTGTGACTGTCAATTAATTATAGACAAATAATTTGCAATAAAATATCTCTCAAGTTGGAAAAAAGCACACATTTAAAAAAAACTTTAAAATCGGTTAAGTAGTTTAGGAATCCATCGCGGACTATACTAGTTGTTTCCCGCGACTTCGTCCGCGTTAGCATAGTATAATAACTGTCAACCCCTATTTTACCCCCTTGGGGGTTGAATTTCCAGAAACGCTTAAACACTTATCCAATATATTTTTTTATTAGCCCAAAAATAAAGTTTCATGTTCCTAACTTAAGAAATGACGGACTTTCATTCAAACTTTCAACCCCTATTTCACCCCCTTCGGGGTAAAATTTTCAAAATTCCTTCCTTAGTGGGTGTCTACTTAATAAAACAACCCTACTCACCAAATTTCGTGGCTGTAACTTTAACCGTTTTTGCTCAGCAATGATGAATCAGTCAGTCAGTCAGGACATGCAATTTTGTATAGATTAGATTACTTATTACAAATAAAATACTTTAATGTAAATGTAATCGATAAAATATCAACACAATGCTATCAGCTGTGCGAGCTGTTTGACGCCGTATTTGTTTTAGTGACGAAAATGAAATACGTTCAATTACCTGACTGATTTCACGCTATGCTACAAATCGCTAACTAGTTGAACGATGAGGGACGATCGTTCAATCGACGTTCGGCCGAGTCATTCAATTGAATGGTGTCATTCAATGAATGCGCTAGTCATTCAATCGTATCGCAGATTGAACCAGATGACTGCGACATATACATATTATTATGTACAATACGACAGTTACATCACACCACTATCGCAAAAACATCGAAACTGACATTCTTGCTCTTCATTTGTTTGTAATTTGTATTAATGCGCCTAATAAAATTTTACGATGAGTTTTTAGGGTTTCATACCCAAAAGGTAATTATTATTATTTTTAACAAAAAATTAAAACCGACTTCCAAGGTAAAAACAATAATAACATTAATATGAACTAAAAAGTATTAAATAATTTTTACTATCTAATAGTGCCTTTTTCCGAATTCGGCTAAACCTCAACTATTTCTGTACTCAATCTTCATTATTTTGAAGTCGGTACCAGATAGCTGAATCTTCAGTCCTCTGACAGAATATTTAAAATTTTTGGAACTGGCACCGACTTCAAAATTATGAAGATTGAGTACAGAAATAGTTGAGGTTTAGCCGAATTCGGAAAAAGGCACTATTAGATAGTAAAAATTATTTAATACTTTTTAGTTCATATTAATGTTATTATTGTTTTTACCTTGGAAGTCGGTTTTAATTTTTTGTTAAAAATAATAATAATTTTACTCTTTTTAGTTGCACTTGTAGATAAATCTTCGCGTATATTTTACGTAGGTATCTTATTACAATTTGTTAAGAGTCACAACTCACACTCTTTTGTGAGTGTGAGTTGTGACTCTTAACAAATTAATATTATCATAATTATTGATAGCTGTTCTTGTTATCAAGAATTCAAATCGATAGGTACTTAGTGCACCATCTATCGATTAATAAGTATAACTAATTAAAAAGACACTTAATGACTTTGTTTTGTTTAAATGCTCTTTTTAAAATAACTTTATTTTAATTCTATTTGTCTATTAAAATTTTATAAAGTAGTAAAGTATTCGATCTGTATATAAAGTAGTTAGTAAAGTATTCGATATTCTGTCTTTTGCCGCCACGCGCCGCGCCGCGCTGGGCGGCGACGCCGATTAAAAACAAACAGGTGTTGTTAATTGTTATAACAGTACATAATTATTATTATTAGACAGTATATCCATACCTATGCCTTGTACTATTATCTATTGTGTGCCATGAGACATTGGTGGCCTTAACACGACGTGGTAATGATGATGATGACGATGATGATGATGATGATTATGAATATGAATTGCATAGTAGTTTATGCTTTCTGTTCTTAAAACAACGCCGAAACTCCCAAACGTGTATCTATAAGGAATCAGGAGTTCTCTCAGCATCATCGAAACCATGGTATACCTTGACCCAATATTTGACTTTTTGGTAGCGTATTCTTAGTACACTTCACATAAAACCAAAATCACCATATGTTTCCATATAAATTTCGAGGAGTTCCCTCGATTACTCGTGGATCCCATCATCAGGTCACTACCTTTGTGAAAATGGGACCAAATTGGAGTGAAACCTAATACAACAAAACAAAAATTTCGAAAATCGGTTCACAAACGGCGGAGTAATCGTTGAACATACAAAAATAAAAAAAAATAATAAAAAAAATATCCACAGCCGAACATATAACCTCCTCGTTTTTTGGAAGTCGGTTAAAAACGGGACCCTATTACTGACACTCCGATGTCTGTCCGTCTGTCTGTCTGTCTCCAGGCTGTAACTCAAGAACGGTAAAAGCTAGAGAGTTGAAATTTTCACAGATTATGTATTTTGTTGCTGCTATATACTAAAAGTAAAAACAAAATAAATTTATTATTTAAGGGGGCTTCCATACAACAAATGTGATTTTTTTTTAATTTTTGCTCGTTATCAATGATGACAACATGTATAGTCTAATAATTAATAATAAAATTTTAATAAAATTAATAACAAAGGGGGGCTCCCATACGAAATCTATATCGATTTTCCTATTTTTCTCTTTAGTGGTACGGAACCTTTCGTGTGCGAGTCTAACTCGCACTTGGTCGATTTTTTCTTATGTTATTCGGGGCGAACAGGAATGTTACTACTACTAGTATTCTATAAAATAAAGTCACTTTTTTATAATACCTATCAATGGCAATATAATTCAATTAGAATGAATAATTCAACAAGCAATACAAATGCTGTCTGATGATAAAAAATTGGCCAAGTACGAGTTGGACTTGCCCACGAATAATTCCGTATTATTGTACAGCAAAAAAGGGCTTTTTGTATGTCAGTCTCCGAGTAATATTATATTATCCTATTGTATTTTAATACTATTCATGAAAGTATAAAATATTGAGTATTTGTGAAATTTCAAGTCCTACTTGAGTTTGAGTTCTTTGCATTTCTTTCAAGTCCTACTTTAGAAATTATTGATATCATGCAAAGAATTCCAAAATAATCACGTTCGTTGTACCTATGTAAATAATTTTATTTTAGTATTTATTGTTATAGCGGCAAATAAATTAACAATTTGTGAAGCGTGCTAGCGCGGTTCTAGGATTTTCTTTTATTAAATAAACGAGCAAACGGGTCACCTCATGGTAAGCAACTACGTATCAGAAGAGCTGCAGGTGCGTTGCCGCCCTTTTAAGAGGGAATACGCTCTTTTCTTGAATGTTTGCAGGTCGTATAGGTCCGGAAATACTGCTGGTGACAGTTCGTTCCAGAGTTTTACAGTGCGCGGCAGAAAGTTGCGCGAAAAACGCACTGTGGAAAACTGCCACTCATCAAAGTGATGAGGATGGTAATTATGTTTTTCGCGTGGGACGATGGCGAAAAGTTGCAGGTGGTATGATTCCGAACAATTCCTCAGAGCACTCCCCGTGATACAACCGATAGAGGGTGCAGAGTGAAGCTACATCTCGGCGTAATTCCAAGGGGTTCAAGCTGTTTGAAACACTATGACAGTCAACAATTCGAGCGGGCCTTCGTTGAATACGATCGATCAAATACAGCCTTAAATTGCCCTTCTATTTTTGCCGAGCGATCTAAAGGTTGTGCATGGTCTATACGAGGTTAGAGTGATGCTTGTTTTTGTTATTTCAGGTACATGAAATTATTGTAACGTAATAATGTAGGTATAGAATATAAATAAAATAAAACCCACGTGACCCCGGGAACCTCGTCATTAAAATTGATTCGACCTCAGACATACAATAATTATATATTTGTTCCGAACAGTAACGTCAGTTTCATAAAATATTCAGCCATCAGAGAGACTGAGCAGGTTATGGGACTTGATTCTCATACCCCAGGCTCGAACGACGAATGACGTTTCGATCTGAGGCTGGCTCACTCGCACTCGCTTGTGTGCGCGAGTACGACAGTCTGCAATTATTGAAAAAATATTTGAAGTGTTAGAATCGGGTCGTAGTTGCTAATCCCTCAACGTTTATCTTGATTATTTCCCAAAGCTACTGGGATTCAGCTTATTATTAGCCACTTAAGGACTGGTTATGTGATGAATCATGATTCATTGCAAACAAACAAAGAGCCCCGGCGTCATAAATTTGCCACTACAGTAACCAAAAAAAATTACTCATTCAGCGCTTATACTTTCACAGTGAAATATATACCTGTACTTAGTTTTGTTACATCCTGTAATGCAAACAAAATTCGCCACTACAAAAGTGACAGGTGACACTGGAACCAAAAGACCCGTCAACTGCCGATGACACGGTGTGGGTTAAATTTTCGATACCATGAAATAATTTTGTTGCAAAATAGTAAATACACAGCTATCTAATATAACAATGTTCGCAACTGTACTTTATTTTGTAACTGTGACTTAATAACAATAGAAATTATGGTAGGTTAAACAAGGATACAAGGGTTAAAATAGGTTTGTTTGTATGACTTTGTTTGTTTTTACTTTAATATTTTCGTCAACAGACTACATGATAATTTCTTAACCATACTCTATCCGTGTATTCGTGATATTCTGGCCACCAAAATCCGAATAACTTATGTTACCGTTCCGATCAATGCGGCAAGCGACCGCTACCGACTAAAATTCAAACAAAATGCCACTTTTTGACGTAGGGATAGGTTTCATTTTGCTCTACGCCTTTACAAAGCAGCGGCAGCACGGATCGCTAGATCAACGTCGGGAGAATATGAAACCCATAGCCTAGGCCCTAGGTCATAAAGCGGCATTTAGTTTGAATTTGAGTTGTGGCGAATATCGGGAAGTCACCTTTTGAATTAATACACCCATAATTATTCTTAGAAATGACCCACTCACTAAAATAAAAGGTACGTTATTCCGGCAAGCGCGAAGCAGCTAGGTATATCGATTATTTTATCAAACGAATGGCGGCCTCGATTCTGAGAAAATATGAATGAAATGTGGCACGGGTGTTAGCCCGGCCGACGCCAGGTAGTGGCGTGAGCCAGGGGTGTGGCGCACCTGGACATACTAGGGACTGACTCCGACTCTGCTGGGTATTTATTTATTTTTTTATTTGGAAAGTTTTATCGATGACTATGACCTTAGACATCATGTTACTTACAAAGTCTAAATGTATGTCTTACAGAATTCGCGCTTTCTATCAATTTTAGAGCCCCCCGCAGACTACAGACTTTTAGTCGGCCGATAGTTTGATCGAAAGCTTAATCAGTACGAAAATGTATAAAGATGCGCACACTAAACTATTTGTATCGACATATAATAATGTACTGAAACCCCAATTTGGTCAAACTATCGGCCGACTAAAAGTCTGCGGGGGCTCATAATGTTAAAATTTTTGGATGAGTTAAAAATGTAACATCTATAAGCAGTCGACGGACCCACTACATTTGGTCGGATTATGACAACTTAATGTATGGGTTTGACAAAACGCGACCAAAATACGTCGTAAGCCCGCCATCTGCGGACATCATAATATGAATCAACTTCTCTGATAGTACCTGAATATAATGTAACAGATGTAACAAAGATTTAATTGAATTATCTCATCTACCTGCTCTAAGTACTACCCGACGCTGCGCCGTGACGCTAAACGCCAAAGCGGATTTTCAGATTACGGACAATGTACGTCGAATCCACTTAAAGTATCTACATAATATTGTGTAATATACGTTTATAAAGTATAATTATTTTTCTTTTAATATTTTCTCGCTGAGAACTTATCGAGAAATAATAAAATCGTACCAGATGTTGCCGGCAACCACAGCGTGAAGAGTAAACAGACAGACAGACCCACTTTTCAAAGTATAATATTAGTAAGTTATCGTATCCATATAAATATTTTATATTAAATCGCCAAAACAATAATATCAAATTAAGGTAAATGACAATAATACGACATCCCAATTTGTTATCATTCTTAATTCATTCATAATTTTTGCAATAGACGTGACGTATAAATACCGAGCATCATAAATAAACAAACAGACCGACAGCGCACAGCGGACGAGATGTGTCATTAGTCATTACAGGGGTACTCGTTACTACGTGTTATGCCACTGCCTGTCAAACTGTTCAACGTTTCAGAAAAAAATTACTAATGTAAGGCCCGACTGTAAATTAAATTCGTCATATCAGAAATTATTATTTGTACAAAAACCTCGTCCTATAATATTACTGATACTGTTTGAACGACGAATTTGTCCAAATTGATTTTTTGGCAGGCATTATTTTAATTTACATCCTAACCTAGCTAAGAAACAGATTAAGACATTTTATTTCTAATTGTCTCAACATTATTCTTAGACTCGCCAAATAAACATTATCTAAACACTGAAAATTAGGTCGAAGTTTTCTGAAACGACCTCTGAAAAGTTACTGAAAAATAAATTAATCACAAGTCTCTATTTTATTATATTTGACTTTAAACTCGAAGCTCTAATTTTTGGTCAAAGTTTTTGTAATAAATGCATAAATAAGTATAAGGACAGTATATTTTTTGTGAATCAAAGCTGTGTATATTATATGAATATCTTACGATTGTCGATATCGTGTTCCGTACGCTTACGTAACAATAATAACACAAGGGTGGCTACTGGCTGGTATATAAATATTGCAAGTTGGGAGCCACTGTCCTGTACAGTGTACAGTCTACACATCGTCGTATTCACCGGCGGCGGTGGTCGAGTGCACTGTTCTTGCCGGGAGTTAGAACTTACGAATTACGATGTCATGACATTTTAATTTACATTAATTTTAAAATTTATTTATTTAAAAAGCAATAAAATTATTTAAAGAGTATTTAACTACCAATATAAGATTGTAAAAAAGTAAATTAGGTATTTTTATAGACGCGTATGTTAAAATGTGCAAACATGTGGTCCTAGTTCCTGTGGAGAAGCGAAGCAGTGGTAAGTCATTTCATATTGTAAACAAAATAATAAGCAAGAACTTTTATTTTTTGTGTGATTAGTATGATTATTGATCATACAAAAATAAAAAAGTTCCGTTATGGTATAAGTAACTTTTTATTGTTACATACTTTGTGTGTACTTCTCCAGCAATTAGAGGAATAATTTTTATCAGGATTTAATAATTAAGTTCATTTATTTAAACAGATTTAGGTTTAGAAAAACAGAACTTTTTTAGAATTCTGATATGTGCATTATCGCGAAATCCTTAATCGTTTAGCGATCCAAAATTCAAAATTATTAATATTTTTTTCCAGTTTTGCTTTGTTCAAAACTTTTTCGCAGTTTTTACTGTGCAAATAATGTTAATTCAAATACCTATCATTGCATGGATGTTACTTATTAATTAATGAAGTTTAATTTTAAGGGCTAAATTATAATTGCGTTTCGGTGGGGCTGGTCGTATATTATGTCGGATGCACTAGACGTGTTAACATCCAGTATTTACTTAATTTTATTATAATTTTTGAATCAAAAATTGCGTAGCGTAGCATATCAATTTTATCATTAATAGAGTGTAAATACTTGGAATACATCAACAGTCATCAATTGAGGACTTGGGTCTACCTTGTGCGTCCGTGACCAATTAGTTTTTAGGCAATTGGTCCGAATTAGCAACGTGTTGGTACTAATTTAAAACGATTGTTCGATCTACATATTGTGCACTGTCTTCTAAAACAATAATTACTGTACTACGCACCACCATTTAGTTTCTATTTTAAAAAATATTCTAATTTTGAATTCAAACTGTGCTAGAAAATGTGTTTGTGCTAAATGAACTAACACTCATTCCACAGATCTTAGGTTAGTAATTTACGTGTTTACAGTGGATTCTTAAAATTATCTATGAAAAATTAGAAAAAACCTGTGGCAAGATTTTTAATTTTACGCTATTTTTTATATTCAACACAATATGTTTAGCAGACTTCTGGTAGAATAATAAAGTTATTTATCTCGTCAGCCACATACAAACTTAAAAAATACTATGTAAAAACTAGCAAAAAAAAACATTAAATTACGCCGTGTAGTAAGCTTAGAGAATTAGTTTTAGTAACGAAGCCTTATCATTAATTGTCATTTTAAATTTCACGGCTAACGTTTAAAGTTGGGTGTAAATCTGCACATTTTTATGACTAATTTATCAATTTCACTTTAACCACAAGTCCACAACCTACCCTAACCCTTCGTTACCGGGTAAAAGGGTTCTTATCTCTGTGACATAAGAGAATTAGTTGTAACACAGGCGGGTTATTAGAAATATTCACAGACAGAACGGTGCGCGGCGCTGCAGTGAGTTGCCGGCGCGCGCAGGCGCACTACAAATCGTTAGTCTACACAACATCGCGAAGAAATACGAGTCCTAGTTGTTTGTGCTATGCTATGTGGCCATATAAGTGAACATATAATATGAAGCTGCCGAAATTCGATATCTGTAAGTTTTCTATGTAGGCATTCCGATGTAATAACTCATTGTGCATGATCACATTACTTTTAATATGCAAGCCGCATAAGTATTTTAGAATCCCAGCAAATTCGTACGCGCTGAACAAAACTGTACAAGAACCGTGCCTTATTTACAATAGAAAGTAGCCTATGTCCTTCCCCATGCTCCACTCTTTAACTGAAAAAAATTCATCAAAATTGGATGCGTAGTTTTAAAGATTTAAGCAAAGCATCGGACAGCGAGTAGTGATTTTGTGCTATACTAATTACTATGTAATGTTGTTTAGTTGTTTTATTTTGCTACTCTGCAATAGGATGCCGGTAATAAATGTGCTATGATGCACATTTATTACCATGGCGATAACTACGAGAGGAGTCACAAATTGTCACTTATAATACCACAAGAGCTTCAAAATTATCGGGTATTTCCCGATAGGTTCGTTGCAAACAAATGAAGGATTCAAGTTTTTCAGGTTAAAAAATCACGAGCGCGAAGCGCGAGTGATTTTTCCTGAAAAACTTGACGACTTTATTTGTTTGCAGGGAACCTTGAGGGAAATGCCAGATAATTTTGAAGCTCGTGTGGTATTCGGGGGATTATTTTTCCGTCCCAAATGTCGGCCAATAGAATTGCATTCGACGTCACGTGGTAACCAGAGAAAATTTTCAAAAAATTATCAGTATAATACCATGTAGGTTGTACCACGTGACGTCGAATGGTGCAATTCTATTGGTCGATATTTGGGTCGGAAAAATAATCATACCAATTTCGATATTTTAAATGCAGTTTTGAGACTAGCCTCGGAATATTTTACTGCTAATTCGGAGCGTATATTTTGTGTATAAACGAAGTTAAGGGCCTGTGTCACCGCTTCCTGATAAGTGCCGAATAGGCTATCCACCACTTAACTTGACAGATGAAGTATCAGGAAGTGGTGAAACATGTCCTAGTTCTAAATTAATCTAGCAATTTAAAATTGAGTAGATTTTGATGCGCACTTGCACAGATCTGGAAATGTGTCATTTGTGATCTAGGCTATGGTAAGTAATAAGTATAAAGAATAAGAGACATACCATCAGGATTCAAGAGTCCTGATTCAGGATTAGGACCCCTGCAGAATTAATTTTAACGACTTCGCTTTATGTTGTGTTCAAGCAATCGAATTTGAAAGAAATTACAATTATTATTGAACAATGATAATAATATTTATTTTTTGGATTACTGAAGTATGGTGGTTGTGGATGCTTACACATGGGAGAACCATACTTCAGCACGACTAGGTTTGCTCGACCTTAATCGACAAGACCCAACAGAAACCCCAGAGCTTTCGTTTACCATCAGATCCGTCTGGAGCAGACTTTTCTAGTTTATTTCAATAAAAAAAAAACATTTTTATTTTTAATAGGTCTGATATTGATCAGATTTAAAATAGATATTTCCATGGCAAATCATTAAAAGTAGATTTGTTAAAATTATATTTATGTGCATGTTATTTATGTGCAAGGCTACAAAATAATATACAAAATTTTAAATTATCTTATAAATTATGTTGGTAGGTAATTAATAAATGGGTGAATTAGGACCGGGAAAAAAACCGGCCAAGTGCGTGTCGTGCCACGCGTAAATAGGGTTCCGTAGTAGGTACCGTTTTTGACAATTTTGGTATGGTCAATTAATGTACATTTATAACATGTTTTACACTACTAACAACATCATTTCAGTTACGTTCAAAGGAATTTGAACGAAAAGTTCCCTTATACTTCGCTGAATAATTTTTTTTAGTTGATCGACTATTACTCAATAACTTATGAACTCTTTTAAGCCGTGATAATCATTTTCCTTTTAAATTCAGCATATTTTCTACTCCCGTGAATTTTTCGAACGAACTTCATATTATTTCACAAATGGATCCCTAAATCGGAAAATTATCTATCAATACTCATAATATTTTTAAAAACCTAACCTAAAATCACCGCGTGTGGGGTGGACGCGAAAAAAAGATCATCCCCGCTTGATACCATTTTTTAAACATTAATTTTTATGCCTTTTCCGGCATAATTAATTGCATTCATGCCGAATTACAGCTTTGTAGGTCCCATATTCTCTGAGCGAACCGCGGCAGACAGACGGACGGACAGACCGAAACTATAAGGGTTCTTTGTTGACTACGGAGCCCTAATAATTAGCAATTGCTCTTATGTTATAAAATGTTGGTTGCCCACTTCATCTATTATTATGATATACAATAACTACCAAGAGTTCTAAAAATCGAACACTTCGTCCGTTTTTGACTTCGGCCGGCCAACGGATTCTTGGAGCTTTTTGCAACCGTATTTGTCACACTTTCCGAATCACAACACTTGAACAGAATGCAGATATTATAATCACCCATTCATGAAATGACATTTTTACTTTGAGTGTAATTATTAATTTTTCTGTCTTTACATAATATATCACATCACATCATAGAAAAAATATATTATGTAGTTGTTTTTATATCATAATTCATAATATATTTATATTTAGTATTCAGCAACTAATTGAACTGGTCATGGAAGTAACAATGTAGTACGCTAATTGGTGTTTATATGGGTAATGGAATTGAGTTCATTAGTACCAGATGTCCGCTAGACAATTAGCAATTAACATACGATCGATGCGCAGGTGGCGGGGGCACCAATTGATAGAAACCGTTCCATAAGCAATCGCTTAGCAACAGTTAAAGTTAAATTAATCGCAATTTAAACATTGACATGCGGTCAACTGTCGCGTCCCCCAATCAAACGACGGGTGCACGAAAATAAACAGAATCGTTGGTGCAGCCGGAGATGTAATTATTGAGAAATTGAAGACTGAAGAGGGTTTGAAGTGGAAAGTTTTTAAATTGAGCTTCAATTTGCGAAGATGTTTAGTTGTCTGCATTGTGAGAACTAAGTACATCAAGGCATCCAGATACTAACCAAAAATTAGTTTTTACGTGTGTAGATTAATGATTTGTGTCATTATGAGATTGGCAGCAACCTTTCCGTCCTGGGTATGGCATTTGGTAAAACGAGGCAGTTGCTACATGGCCAGGGGATGGCCCTGGCCCAAAATATTTTTTCGGGGTGGCTCCCACTCTATTTTCACATTTGTCACTCTACGCTTTTTAGGGTTCCATACCCAAAGGGTGAAAACGGGACCCTATTCATGAGACTTCGATGTCTGTCTGTATCTGTCTGTCTCCAGGCTATATCTCAAGAACTGCTATAGCTAGAGTTATGAAATGTTGCCGATATAACAACAAATACTAAAAACAAAATAAAATTAATATTGAAAGGGGGCTCCCATACAACAAACGTGATTTTTTGGCCTTTTTTGCTCGATATCAATAATGGCAACAGGTAGGCACTTGATATTTTCACAAAGGCCTGAATTATACGTCTACGTCAATATTTCAAAATAATTTTAAAATAAATTAAAAAATTAAGGTGGGCTCCCATACAAAAACACATTTTTTGTCTATGTTTGTAATATAACAGTACGGAACCCTTCGAGCGCGAGTCCGACTCGCACTTGGCCGATGTTTTACATCAGGAACACTACTGACCACTACACGGCCGGTGTCGATCATAGTGATTATAACTGAGTAATGACAGCTTATCTCGGTAATGTCGAGGTCCAGTGCTACATATTGTGATGTCTGCGGCGATTCACAACGCGAGAGCATCCGTTAATGCTGAATCTATTGACACCGACACATTGTCAGCCCATTCAGTAGTCGGCGAGGATTATTCAATTAACCATTGTGCATCGCTGGACGGTATTGTATACTATTATATTCCGTTTATCACAAGTACGAGACCCTCAGACTATTGGACTAATACGCCCACGGGCCACGGTTCCGCAGCGGAATATAATAATCTTTTTCAAGCCGACGTTTGAAAATAACTGCGTTCTGCTTGGTGTGACTACCATGTGTATATGGTGTCCATATAACATAAGTATTGCTAATGAATATCTATAATTTTGGCCCCACAATCTGTCGGTATTCCTACTCTTGTCTAGACAAAACGTTTTTATTCGTGGAGTGGACATGTTACAATATAACTTACGAGTGCTGATTAGGGTTCTATTGATGCTGTAACACCACTGTTAGGTACTATAGTTGAGCTGGTGATTAAAATTAATAGCGATGAGGGAACCAAGTGTAGCGTTGTGGTTATTTCCGATCAATCTACTGTGTTATACTCTTAAACCATTCGGGAAACAAAAATTTTTCAATAATTTTCTATCACCGCTGTACCGATAAAAAACATAATACAAATGGTTAAATAATAAATCTTATATATAAAATTCTCGTGTCACAATGTTAGTCCACGAACTCCTCCGAAACGGCTTTACTGATTTTTACCAAATTTCATGTGCATATTCAGTAGGTCTGAGAATCGGCTACTCAGTACTTTATATATTGATAAGTGCATGTTGATAATAGTAAATTATTACAACCTGAGACTGACGGCGACCATTGTTTGTGCGACGGGATAGCGATTGACGTTGCCATGGTGACATACTTCAATAAAATAATATGGCACACTTCAATAAAATAATTATATGGCAAATATATTATGGCAAAGCAACGTTTGCCGGGACAGCTAGTACTTATATAAAAAATATTAAATAAATAAATAATAGTACTTTATTTAAGTGCCTGATTTTATAGATGTGCTCGGTACTGATTTATATTATCCGGTGATCATTAAAAATAAAACTTCCAAACAATTTAATAACAATTCCCGTATAATAACGACCGAATGAGCTACCATTGCCATGGAAGCCAATGATAAAATTGAAATGGCCTAGGACATAAGTATTGCGGAACAATCGCGCTGCAATAAAAACTAAATATTTTATAGTCGCAGAGCAGATTTTAGTGGTACGGCCCCGCGGCTTGGCAAAAAAGTGCAGGGTATTTTGCCAGAATTGTTTCTTTAATAAAATGGTAAAAAACTTTATTACGTAATTGAATTGGAAAAGCGATACTATCCAATTCATTTACCTAGGTAAAAAGCTGAGAAACCATAGGATTGGTTTCGAAGTGCGTATAATATCTGTGTGCGCACAATTCGAAAATCTTTATACTTCTTGTAGAGGCCCTGGACAGATGCCCCATTGGCCCTTACCTAACTACGGCTCTGCTAAGATTTTTTAGGCACATGGGTGCGCGAAATCTGATAAAAGTGCTATAAAATTGCGAGAGTCGAGACATAAATTACGAGCTGGGATGACATTGTGCGTTTAATCGCCAGGCCCCGACCGGAGCGGAACTAATCTTAATTAAAACTCAGAACATCTTTATTGATCGCGTGCTGCCGCCGTCACATGCTCACACTATTAGCCGAGCTTACCTCATTACCAGCTATAACTCCTTTAACGTATAGGACATTAAAGCGAAATAATAAGTTTATCTATCCACTAGCACCTTTGATTGGCTAACGAGAAAACGTCAACCAATGACAGCACTGTTGAATAGAGAAAAATTTTATATAAAAATCTTAGAAACTAAACTTGTCTAAGTACGTTAGTACGCGGTGAATTCTGAATGTTGAAACCCTGTTACTGTGTAATGTAACACGAATTCTACGTGTGGACGGCCATACGAGCATTACATGTAAGTTGTAACGCTCGGGGTTTATCCATCGGCTGTCGGTTTTCGCGCGAGCACAAAGGCTCGTTTGGACAATTCGCTTTAAGTTCGTGTGCGCTGTCCACACTGTTGACGCTAAATTACACGTAATCTCACATTACACGTTACACTCGTCTGGACTCGGCTTTATATGTAGTAGGTATATTTTTAAATAGGCCGTAAATAGGCCTTGATTTATAAACAGGCCGTTATAGGCTACGGCTAAGGGGCATCAGCGTCCTAGAGAGTCGGCAACGTCCAATAGAGCCTCTTCAGATTACGTACATGGGGCGGCGGAAATAAAGTGGCCTACTCTCATAAAAAAAAATCGTCACTATAGTGGCCGTGTAGTGCGATCGCGATATAGGCATACCTATATCGCGATCGCACTACACGGCCTTCAGAGAGTGATTTTTTAATTTTTATTGACGCAGGCCATTCGTGAAAACGTTCATTTCGTTCAATTATTACCTATTGGTTTTGCAGCAATGAAGAAGAGCTGCAAGCCGGCGATGCTGGGGCGCATCTGGCAGGCGGGGCGGCGGTCGCTGGAGCTCGAGCACTCGCCGCACCACCAGTTCGCCTGCTGCCAGTGGCAGGCCGGCACCGCGCCAGCCAGGGCTTACTTAGTATATAGGTACGGACATTCTTGACATCTTTTTTTGACGTGATAACGTCTTATAATTCGATATGGGGTGCGCGCCCGAAAAACATGACAGTTCATGCGGCGTTACCTCGCTGACAGCTCTCAGTAATGCTTTGCACAAACCTACGCGACCACGCGACTGCGAAGCGGCAAGCGTGACAACTTGTCAAATGTGTGTTTTGTATTGACGCAAAGCATAAGGCTCACCTGGGCCGCGCTCTTTGTTTCGATTATATTACGTATTTCGATGACTTAGAGAATACTTTTGTATGAAGAAGTTTGGTTAGTTATGACCTTTGATACAATGACCACACTCTGAATGAAAAATAAATAAACAATGTGTGAGCTATTAGTATTATTTCGGCTATTCAAAATTGTGCTCTATTTCCTAAGTGTCAAGGTTTGACTTGTGCTTTGTTCGAAGATTTTACTGGATTTCACGTTTTTATGTAGCGTTTTGTATTGCGAATAGTTTATTTTACTCATTATAAATATTTGTAAATTTTTCGGAACTGAGGGGTTAAAGCTATGACGTTGTCACGTTCAACTATCGTCAGTAAACCGACTTTACAGACAACCGATTTTTTTTTTGGCAAACTTTTACAGGGCGAGCCGAGTTTTTTTTCTCTAGTTTGGCCTGACAGATCCTGTAGTAGACTATCGACGCGTCGTTTTCAGCAGCCGTCGTGGCGGCTCACCGCTCTTCGGCAGTATTACTATCACGCTTAATCTTTGAGGCTTTGAAGCCGCTGAGGCAAGATAGTTTTATGCTAGTACTAGATAACGCCCGCAACTCCGTTGCGCCAAAACTCGTTTATCGCACGGGAACCGTACGTTTTTTTCAGGACAAAAAATATCCTATGTCCTTTCCCGGGACTCAAAGTATCTCCATGCCAAATTTCAGCAAAATCGGTTTAGCGGTTTGGGCGTGAAGAGGTAACAGGACAGACAGACAGACAGACAGACAGACAGACGGACAGACAGACAGACAAACACACTTTCGCATTTATAATATTAGTATGGATATGGATAGAAGTAATTGAAAAATAGAAAATTGCAAAATAATTATAAGACAAAGAAGGTTAAATAAGGATCACATGTTACATTATGAATTATGATGTATGATGACATCATCACTTGTACATTCCAGGTGGCTACTCTTCCTCACACTACTATCGATTGGTATATCAAGTTTCGCCTGCCAGCGTCTGCCTCGCCTCTACGACGGGCCGGAGATACAGCTGAACTACTTCAAGTGGTTCATCTACTTCACCAACTGGGGCTACATACTGATCATCCTGCAGGCCGCGCTCGCACTCGCTGTAGTCCACAGATACAGGAACGTCAACACCTTTAGTATATGTAAGTCCAATTATTGATAAATAGAAACAACGTAAGTAGGCCTTTTGTACGTCCAGCTAAGGCATAGAATAGATTGCTCAAATAGATAGTTACTAGCCAGTAGCCAATCATCGTTGCGTTTGATTGTAAATGTATAGCAGGTGAAATACAATACTTGTAGTATGTTCAACACTCAACAGCTCGTCTCAGATTTTACAACTGCCCTCAGGGTCTCAGGGAGTGGGAAAAGCTTGTCACCAAGCGGTGATCTTTTATAAATTACTAGCTGTTGCCCGTGACTTCGTCCGCGTTAGCATTGTAGATCACATCTCAAGTATTATTTATTGTACAAAAATGTCCAATGTACAGAATTGACTTTCCTACGAATTTATTATAATATTTCGAAAATGTTCCGCGCGGCTTCGCTTGCGTAATTTAGGAATTTCACGCAACCGTACATTTTTCCGCAACAAATAGCCTATGTCCCGTCACGTGGACGTGGTCTATTCTTCATGTTTGCCAAATAACATAACACTTGCTCCAGTAGTTTGAGAACTATCTTAGGAGATAATAAGCAATTTCATATAATTTCACGCGTTTTTTTCACATTTTCCTATATTTCATAGCTCCTATTAGTCTTAGCCTTTCTCGATAGCCTTTCTCTTATATAGCCTTTCTCGATAAAAATGCTATCTAACACTGAAAGAATTTTTCAAATCGGACAAGTAGTTCCTGTGATTAGCGCGTTCAAATAAGCCCTTTCAAATAATTTCCCCCGTTTCTTCCACATTTTCCCCTATTTCTACGCTCCTATTAGTCTTAGCGTGATAAAATATAGCCTATAGCCTTTCTCGATAAATGGGCTATCCAACAGTAAATGAATTTTTCAAATCGGTCCAGTAGTTCCTGAGATTAGCGCGTTCAAACAAACAAACAAACTCTGAAGAATTATAATATTATAGTATAGATAACTGATCATGAAGAACTTCAATACCAAAAAGCCAATGGCCTCATAATATGCCTTCAGCGGCCGGCCTAATAAGCAAAAAATTCGCGCTATTGAGTTCAATCGGGCCTTTTGACAGAGATCTATTTGTTTAAATAAAGAAAAATTGTAGAGGAGTCAATATATCAATGAACAGCATACAATAATATCGGATAATGAATCTAGCCTTGACACGTCCCAAGTATCCGAAATTGTAATGGCTCGCGTGATTTTTTCCGTTAGTGTTGGAGTACCAACCTCATAATGTACCATCGAGGAAATTGATTCCTATGCAGTTGATAGACCAACGGTATTTGGTCGAATATGTCAATTCAATGCGAGTAGCAGGATATCGCTCATCTTGGCGTTCATTGAGAGAGGCGTATGTCCAGCAGTGGACGAATATAGGCTGATATGATGATGAATGTTAATTGTGATCTGTCGGCTGGGTTTGACGTAACGCGACCAAACTACGTAGGTCCCCGATCTGCATAGGATTCAACTTCTCTGATAGTACATGGTAGGTAGTGTACCATCAAAGAAATTGATTCATATTCAGATGGCGGACCTACGTAATTTCATTCAGCCTACAAATTACGACTACAGGTACAAGCAGGGGCGTCTTTCCCTTAGGTGCAGGGTGTGCGTTGCACACGGGCGCCGCGGTCCTAGGGGCGCCGAGCGCCCACGTTGGCACGCTGCCGCGATTTATTGACCAACGTAAAAAAACTCCAGTTTGCATACATTTTGTGAAGCGTCTGGAGCTCTTCTTATATATTTTGTCGAATTACAGCAAAGCAAGGCGCACCACGAGCGGCACGGCTTTTACAATATTAATTAATTTTTTAACGTGAAATGAATCCACACAAAACACATAAATGAAGATTATATTTGTCGTCAAGATGGGCGCCAAAATGAGAGCCGCGCGACTCACGTCAGGCTAGATTTACATTCGTAAACGCGGTTTCGCCGCTAAACCACAAGATCACAAGCAAATGTACTCTTGACGGCGACCTTGCAGTCGCACCGGGCGCCGTGCAGCCTACGCCCTCCGTGCCTCCTTCTCATGGGATCTGTGTATTAATTTATTTCCCGCTCTCTGTATGCAGCCTCCGTATGCAAGATAACAGTTTCGCAGAGGGTATAAGCTACTGCCTCCCAATAAGTAGTAAGGTCCAATCCAAGGACGGCGCAAAGCTCAGCCCGTTGCTCAGCCCAAGCAGTGCGTTCAATCGCCTTTCTCAGGTGTGATGTGTTCCGCCCATACAGGACTGCAGGACTGGCAGGTGGGCCCTGGATCACAGATTTTTGCAGAAGGCAATTCAGGGCAGTGGCTATCTTCTTCAGTTTTAGTGCCAATCAACGAAAATGAGGGGTATTAAAGATCCATTCAGAATCAAGGACCAAACCCAAGCACGGCATTTCAGCGCCGTACGACACACTCTCCTACACATCTCTGCGATGCGCAGTGATGCTTCCGGGGGCGGTCCTTCCGGGGCCCATAGAAAAACATGGCCCACGTCATTTGGACTGCGACTCGCAGCCACAACGCTTTTATAAGCGCCACAACCTGAGACCCACCCACTCTCGCCATTCGTATTGTCTCCTCAAAAATGTCTCCGTAGGCCAGCATGTATATGTCGTCTGAATAGCTGACCAAACGTAGCCCACGGAGATGGGCCGTTCGCAGGATGCAATGGTAGCCGATATTCCACAGAAGAAGGCCAAAAACAGACCCCTACCTGAAGATCAGACCACCTCAAAGTCTTACGGCTCACCTCATATTTATTCTGGTCATAAACTGCAGGTCATAGACGGCATTCATTATATTCTCGTCATATATAGAGAGTTGAAATTCTCAGATAACAGAATATGTGATTCGGTTTCCTCTTTAATAAAAAATACTAAAAACAAAATAAATTAAATATTTAAGGATACAATCCCATACAAGAAATGTGATTTTTTTGACCATTAAGTATATCAATGTAGCCGTGTTTACACCAAACCGACTGTGAGCCGCCGAATGTGAGCGAACGTTACCTACGCAGTTTATTGTATTTCCATACATTTTCGATTTTTCGTTCACAGGCTAGGCCTAACGGCTCAAGTCGTAGGCACTTGAAATATTCACAAAATACCTTATTGTATATATATTATATATACTATATTTTGTACTTAAATAAACATTTAAGGAACTCATAAACATATTTTTTTGCTTTATATCTATATATCTTTGCTTTATAATCGTAGGAAACCCTTCGTGCGCGAGTCCGACTCGCACTTGGCCGATTTTTTTTGAACGCGCGCTTTCTAGGGGGCGCTAGGATAATATTTGCACACGGGCGCCACACGGGCTAGAGACGGCCCTGGGAACAAGTTGGAAGTCGGCTACATGAAGTTGCAGCAGACGACGTGTCATCTACTGGTTACTGGTTTATATGTATTTCTATGAATAAGCGTCACTAGCTTCGTGTCGCTAGCTGCGGAGGGTATTTCATAGAAATACATTCAAACCAGTAGTGTCGCTGCGACACGTCCTCTGCGGTTGCTTCATGTCGCCCACTGTCAACCGGCACCTTTACATCTAATTGGCGTACCTCATTGCCCAACCAAATAACGTAATAATCTGTCTATGAGTCAATTTCTTCGATGGTACTGAGTGTACTGAGTGTACGGAGTCGGGACACGAGTCGCGTGGCCGCAGCAATCAACACAAGATCACTTGTGCGACGGCGCACGTGGCGCTGTGGACGGGAATCATTCGCGTCATCGCGTTGTTTAGCTCGTCTGTTGGATCAGCATGAGCAAGTCAAAAAGTTTTTGCCAAAGTTATCAAAATTTTCAATACAAATCGATATCTGATTTTGATAACGAAAGGGAGATCGCACACGTCACACTTTTTGTGTGATCGAGTCTGCGGCTTACATACAATCTGATCGCGCGCGCGATCAGATTGTATGTAAGCCGCAGACTCGATCACACAAAAAGTGTGACGTGTGCGATCTCCCTTTCGTTATCAAAATCAGATATCGATTTGTATTGTAAGTCTGCGGCTTACATACAATTTGATCGCGCGCACCATCAGATTGTATGTAAGCCGCAGACTCGATCACACAAAAAGTGTGACGTGTGCGATCTCCCTTTCGTTATCAAAATCAGATATCGATTTGTATTGTAAGTCTGCGGCTTACATACAATCTGATCGCGCGCACCATCAGATTGTATGTAAGCCGCAGACTCGATCACACAAAAAGTGTGACGTGTGCGATCTCCCTAAAGGTGCATCTTCACAATGGCCCATGCGTGCCCACTACAAGCCATCGCCATTGTGTAGACGGGGTAATGGTGTATGATGGCGGACAATTTCCAAGCGTGGATCGCAATGGCGTGGCCTGCAGTGGGCCATCGTGGGCCATTGTGTATTGGATACTTTACGATTTCGTACAACTCATGCTAAGAGTAAGCATGCGTTCTACGTAAACGTAACCGATATGATACCTTTCTTTTAGTTCTCGCCTTCAGAAATTAACAAGGTACTTCTTTAAAAAGAAAACGCTTCGGGCACTAGTTTGTAACCCAGCCATAATCCTTATCAGTAGTTCCCAATGAAGCCAATTACAAAACGCTAATGGTATCTTTCTTGAATGTGAGCTAGTCATAAGGCACGGCAACAGTTGAATTAGCATACAAATGGAGTTCCTAGCGTTCCAATACGACTTGCAAACCTTCAAGAAGTGAGCGTATTCCCTCTAAAAGGCTGGCAACGCACCTGCAGCTCTTCTGAATTCTGATGTTGCGAGTGTCCATGGGCGGCGGTAGTTGATTTCCAGCAGGTGACCAGCTTGCTCGTTTGCCCCTTTATTACAATATAACTTTATAGTTCGAAAACATATTTTGTCGTGTAACTAAACACACACCGCCCACAGGGGATTGCGGTCTGCGGCCGGCACATCAGACGTCAGTGCTTGATTGATACAATTTTGCGTCAATTAAAGCGACAAGTCGGATGCTGGCCGCCACAATTATCCTTATTGGTTCCTCATTCCGAGTGCCACCGCTCCCGGCCGATATTCAATAACAATTGACGCAATGCGAATCGCGTATTGAGGCTATTTGCTGTCTATTACCTTCCATTCTGTCATTTATATTTAGACGTGTATGTTGGTCTAAAATATTTCATGCCAAAGCAAATTTAAGTACTCTAAACTAAACATTTTAATTTTGTTCATATTTTTATGTTATTCTGAAATCTTTGCCTTATTAAAAGCGCCTACAAAGGTCTACTTAGCAATCACTAGAATCGTATTTTCTCTAAAGCGCCAGATTCTTTTTAAAAGCAACAAACTTAAAGGTTATATTATCTTCCACTGGATTCTGAGATTAGAATTACTGATTATAGTATTCGGTACAATGTTACTTTATTAATGTTGACTTGTTCAGAATATACTGGCTGTATGTAATTACTGCAGTCTAGTGTAAACAGCATATCAGCTCATGTTTATTTGAAAGTTATTTGTCCTGTTTCAGCATGCGACGAGGAGGAGATAGGTCTGCCGCGGCGGCGCCGGACGCCGCTGCTGTGCCGGGTCTACTGGCTGTGCCAGATCGTCGCCACAGACCTCGCCTTCGTCATCACACTCATCTACTGGACGCTAGTGCACGATCCAAGTGAGTCGCTCAGCGCTCTGCAGTAGCTTCCACTGTTTAATATAAATAGGGTGTGACTAGCAATCAAATACACATTGTATAATCGTCGACAGTTCCTCGTGGTTCGTAGAGGCGAGTCTACTACTACGAAACAATTCTGAGACTCATTACACGTTTGTTAGAGTTGGACGCGGCATTCTCGTCCGATTGTTTGAGTGTCAAAACAGTTTCGTAGTATGCCTACAGAAGCGCTTTTGATCGGCAGACTATTGAATATATTGTAAACTACTGTCAAAAACCTCAGAAAATAATCATACTTCACTAATATGTAGGTAAGTAATTGAATTATCCTACCTTCGAGTCAATCTATAGCCCGCACTGTCAAGTGCTCAAAAGCATAGATAGCATATTTTGTGATATTATGCTGCATATTAGATAGTTCTCACTCGTTGTCCGTAAATATTCTGCAATCACTCGCAACCTGACACCATTTTTAAACATACAAAATATACCTCACGCACGTATTCCGACCGCTGGGCAAGGATCTCAACAGAGTGGGCACCTGAAGACGGACGCCGCCGCCGAGGCCGGCCTAGAAAAAGATAAGCTGGAGGCATACCAGCCGGGTTGGCCAGCGGTGGCGCAGGAGAGAGACAGATTCTTCTTCTTCAGAGTCTTTGGGGGAGGCCTTTGCCCAGCAGTGGGACATTTTAGGCTTGTAATAAACTAATATACAAAAAACTGCTCCACTTTACAGAGATCCACGAAGTCAACACCCTCAACGTGCTAGTACACGGTGGCAACTCGCTAGTGATGCTGGTGGAGCTGTGCGTCACGGCGCATCCCGTGCGTGCAGCGCATGCGCTGTACGGGGCCAGCTTTGGCCTAGCGTATGGAGTCTTCAGCGCGTTATACTGGGCTGCTGGTGGGACAGACCGCATCGGCTCGCCTGCTATATACCCCGCGCTGGACTGGAACAAACCAGGTTAGAATTATTGTTGCCGAAGCGTTTTCTAACTTTGGTGGAAGTCCGGTCCCTTCTGAGTTAGACCGACCAGTCGTGGAGCGAGTCCTATGTTAGGTTTTGTCGGGTAAGTCCGGCGCTTCTCACCGGGAGTCCCATATACCCCCGAGGTGCTTCAGCTTAACTGAGGCACATCCCCAACCCGGGGTACCCAAAGGGTTTCGCCTGCGCATCAAAAAAAAAGGTTAGAATTATTGACCTTGATAACAGATCATCAGAACACGCTCTATCTGATGTCTTATATCACATCTCTCTCTGAAGGGCTGCTGTAAGAAATTCCTTTAGAAATAAGCAGTTCCTTTGGGTCGTCTTTCTATGTCATTTTTTATGTAAACAGTGTCTTGTGTGCAATAAATGTTTAAACTAAAATTAAACAGACGAAGAGGAAGCTTGAACTCGTATGCCAAGTCCTTGAGCTGCGAAGGCTAGCGAAGCACAGTTTTTGATGGCCAATAATCCTGAGGTAGGTTTGGTCCAATCTTGGATAGGCAGGGCACGGTCCCGGTAAATACGCCTATGTGTAACAGTCTTTAAGTTACTGAACATTACCTATCCTATATTTTAATAAAAATGGTCGATAAAAAAGCCACGGTGGTTGAAGCCCTACTTTTTCAATTAGTCTCAGATTTCCCAAAATTATCCAAATAAAATATTCATCAATAACTGCCATTTAAGATTGTATATAAGATTAAGCTACAAATCCACAATCTTAATCTCTCTAATATTTCTTTTTCTTATTCAGGATCAGCGTTCGGTTTCGTGGCTCTATGCGCAGTAGTGATGATGCTAGCGCACGGCGCGGCGACGCTGATAACGTGCGCGCGCGCGCGTCTTGCGGCGCGGCTGCTTGCGCGTGCGCAGCCTGACCGCCTAGTACTACCCACGCACTGAGGGTTAAGAAAACGGTGCGTCAGATACGGCAAGAACAGAACTCGCATATGAAAGAGGGTCAAATAGTGGTAGTTCACGAGACTGGAAAATAGTGTAACTTTAAGTAGCTTTACTTAAGCGTAGGTATTGTCTACCTTTAATATTGTTAACCGCATCGTTATTTTTATAATAGCTAAATACACTTAGCCCTTAGCCCTTAGCCAAGACGATGTCTTCGATCACGACGATAATTTCAAAAGCAAAAAGGTTTTATGAAAATATTTTGCGTCTCATATATGTTTGATGCATCACGCCATACACTATTTTTCGTCGCACATCTTTAGCTGTGAGTTATGACATCTTAGCTTAACACTTACAACTCACAAGCGATTAAGTTATGGCGCCTGCACACGCAGGGAAAGACTCACGAGGGTACGAAAATACGTAGTACGACGGTCTAGCCTAACGTAAAAATCTAGCATGAAATTGTTCGCTACTGTGTGCATGTTTTGTGTTAAATTAAAACATTTAAACAATTAAAAAGAATACAACAATTATGTCAACAATATTATGTCTTAAGACTCATAATACTCTAACAAGTGCCATTTTCGTCAAAACCTGATCTCATGCACTGATAATTATGATTTTGGTCTCATTCGATTCAGAATACCATTTAGAACATTCTATCAAAATTCCAAGAGGGGCTGAAAAAAAATGCAAATGTTATAAACAATTAAGTAAACATAAAAAAAGGGTTTGGATTTTTTATAATATTTCGAAAACTGTTTGAGATAATCAAAATTTGAAAATAGACCATTAAAGAGCAGAAAATTTCTTAAAAAAAATCCTACATCCTGGAACCTTACCAATAATCTTTAAAGCTGTATAATTGAGCGGCGAAAGTAGCGATAAAACCGCGTGGTTCGGGTTTCGCGTGAACTACGTGAACTAAAAAATATTTTAAGTGATTAAATATAAATATTAAGGAATAAAAAATTGTGGGTACTAAGTATACATATCAATAAACAATAATCCGTTAACAAAAATAAATTATCACAATTCGTTTAATTAATATGCTTTTCTTAGTTTGTTAATAGTCACCATTTTAAAGTTAACATAAAACGTTGATTATTTCAAAACAAGAAATCCAGATTTTTTTATTATTCTTTTAAGTTAATCTTAAAAGGCCTTATAAGAGATCCCCGTTGAAAAAAATCAAAATTTTTCATTTTTCACTTTTTTATTAACATTCAAAGTCATTCCAAAATTATTCATGTAAATAAAGCAATTACGGTACTTTTATATCCAATTACTGTTATTATATTGTTTTGTTATTGTTAAAAGCCAGATAACAATGTATATTTTTTTTATTTATAACTAATAAAATTTAAATAATCATTTTTATTGATGAAAAAAAATTTCATGAATGCCTTTGATTGTTCATAAAAAATTGAAAAATCAAAATTATTGAATTTTTTCAACGGATATCTCTTCTTAGCCCTTTTAAGATTAGCATAAAATAATAATAAAAAAATCGAGATTTCTTGTTTTGAAATAATCAGCGTTTTTATGTTAACATTAATATGGTGACTATTAACAAATTAACAAAAGCTAAACAAATTGTGATAATTTATTTTTGTTGACGGATTATTGTTGATTGATATATCTACTTAGTACCCATTTCTTTTATTTCTTTATATTAATATTTAATCAGTAAAATATATATTTTTAGTTCACGTGGCAGATTGCGGCAATTCACGCAAAACCCGAACTACGCGTTTTTACCGTTACTTTCGCCGCTCAATTAAAGTTATAAGCATTGTTGATAAGGTTCCAGGATCTAGGATTTTTTTAGGCAATTTCCTGTTCTTCTATTTTCAAATTTTGGTTATCTCAAATAGTTTTCGAAATATATAAAAAAACTAAACCATTCTTTTTATGTTTACTTAATTGTTTCTAACTTTTGCATTTTTTTTCAGCCCCTCTTGGAATTTTGATAGAATGTTCAAGATGCTATTCCGAATCGAATGAGACCAAAATCATAATTTTCGGTGCGTTAGATCAGGTTTTGAGGAAAATAGCACTTGTTACTCAGACTATAAGTGATATTTTAGTGATGAGTGGTGATAATATTTTACACTAATATCTTATTGTCACTACTGATTGTATTGTTAAAACTTAAGAGTCTGTTATGCCGGGTTGATCTGCCCAGTTTGATGCGCCGTATCAGTATTATTACGAGTATGTACACAAAATTGTAATTAAGATTTAGGTGTACAAAAAATGTTGCCATAAAAATATTTAATGCTACCGCCAAAACGCATGGATCTTTTCACCTTACATACAATATTATATGTAGCCTTTAAGCAAAGGGTGGAAGAAGTTAGGAGAGTAAAAATATCTCTAATATTTTATCTCTATTTTAAAAAGATGCATCCATAACTTGTAACATTAGAGAAATTGATTCTTAAGGCCGTCCCCCGAGCAAACGACATTGGCTATAGATTTGCCGCGTTGCTGAGATCACACCAAAATCCTATTTTTTTAACTTATCTTACTTCAAAATTGACCTACAAAAAATTTTAATGGGGAATATGTAGTTTATGACATTGTCGATCTATAGGCGTTTGTTTCAAATAAAAGTGATTTGTAAATACTAAGGAGATGCTGAATGTATGCTTGAATTTTAATAAATTGGCTTTACTTTGGAAGCTGATATCATGAGTATAATAAATGAAAAAACTCGGTAGCTTTCAAATTATGAGTTTATAAGGCTCTGAATACGGTAAATTGCCGATTCTCCGTAGGAAAGGCCCTTAAGCAGATAGCGGACCTACGTTATTTGGTCGGGCTGCGTCAAAGTATCATTAATCACATAGCTTACCCGAATTACGTAGACCCGCTACCTATCTGCTTACGAATTAATTTCTCTGAAAGTACATTTGCGTACTGCCCATAAATACTGCCTTTATTTAGGTCAGGTATTATGCTACTTATTTAAACACGTTATTTGTTTATTTAACATTCCAAATGCACGATCGTCGTATCGCATTTAATAAGCCTTTTATAAAATAATGCTAAGAAATGGTCGAATTTCAATCAAATTAATTATAATGTAAGTGTGATGATATTTTTTGCTAATATTCTATAACTGCAAAGTAGCAGATAAAATATATTTGAAAACAGTAAAAAATGTAGTAAGTATCCAAGTTTGTGTGCTCAGTTACGCTATTTTGTATTCAGAAGCTTCTCGTTAATAATTATTATTATAACATAATAATATTATAGTGATTAATAATAATGTTTTAAAATTCAAGACGTGAGCAGAAGAATAAGGTAAGTAACATGAAAAAACTTCCCGTTTTTTTGCTTAAATGGAGGCTTTAGGGCCGGAAAAATTATTTGAAATAGAAACACTATGGATTATATGTGTAGCCATACATGACACACATTAACTAGGTTATGAAATAGATATGTTACAAGTTTTATTAAAATAATTAGGGAAAAAATGAGTTATTGTCCGAATGTTACTAAATGTTACTTGTTCGATTCTTCCACTCACGTCTTCAATTATTATTGATCATGTTTCAGCCAATAGTTACTGTGCAGACCGAAGCAAGAATGGGCTTCTGATGGTCGCACTCAGAGATTTAATAATAATTAATAATATATTTAATTTTAAATAAATAATATAAGGACTTCGACAGAAAATGATTTACTCAATCATAAAATATCTTCAGTGCGGCCGTTTAATTTTTAATTTAATATTTTCAGAGTGTTGTGTCCAATATTAATGTCAAAAAATCGCACACGTTTTCATAATAATCTGTAATTATATTAGCAAATGTAAATATATAAGTACCTCTTGTATCCGTAGCAATATTTTGCGAGTGGAGCCAAATGCTAGTATTATCTCTTATGAGGGTTTGTGATTTTAGTAATAGACAAAATATTTGTTCCTATCCTTAATAAGCCTAGAGCTGTGATTTGTTATCACTTAGTTATATTTAGACACAGTATAATTTCATGCAGTAAAGTATATTCATACCAGACCGCCAGAATGAGAGTATTCGATAATTTCAGCCGCTAGGGCCCAGACCCGACTAACACAAAGCGTTGCCTGGTGTTTTCAAAATCTGTCAATATAAATCCGATGCTATTCTACCTGTCACCAGCAGGAGCTACGTAGCGTAGCCGGTGTTTGCCGGTGTGTATTTCGTGTCAAACGACTGTCACACGTCACGAACTTAAAAACCCTCATCTAAAGCACACACAGACCATCGTGATTTCAAATACCTCGGAGTAGCATAACATGTAGGTTATATATGTCTCGCCCTCCTAAAACTTGTGTGTGTTGAGCTAGTTTGATTTCGAGGTCTGGTTTACTCGACTGTATGACATTTACACTGTGGTTTAGGTTATTGTATAGTGCACTCCCGGTGAGCAATATTTTATATCAACTCGTGTTGTGTTTGAAGCTTCTCTAAATTATAATCACTTGCATTAAATGCATGTTATGTTTGGTCGAGTTATGCAATAATTGAATATTGAATAAATGCTTAACATTTTATACTTGTGAATTTTATTGACCTGCTATTTTTAATTTATAAAAGAAGGAAACGTAAAAGCCCCTCATTACGTTGGCTCATGATGGAAAGCCATGATTGTCATAGTTATTGAGCATCTTGACTTGGGCTATTAAAACATTAAACAAGCATACGACTTTATTTGCTTTGCTTTTTGATATCAGTTATTTCTCTGACGAAGCTGTTGAATGCAACTAAGTTGGGCTCCAATTCTCGTTTCTACGATCTTCCTTCGCCAGATCGATCTGAGATAACAGAATTGGTTCAAAATGATTGTAATTACGAACGTAAAACACATAGTAATGGAAGCATAATGACAGTATGGCACAACGTTGCCCAATTTTTAGATGGGATCAGAATGATTGACAGCGCGTGAAGGTGTTTTCTTTGGCAGCCTTGACTCGCAGTACCATTGTACTCGTTGTAGGGCTCGAGATGTAAGGTCAGGCTATGTTCGGGAGTTATGTTCGCCTTGAGCCGACACGTAGGATGAGATGTCATATTTTAAGTGAGTGACAAAAAGGAGCTGGTTATATTTTGAATTTATTCTTAAGACGTGTAGTTTAACAGCGTGCTTAATCATCGTACCTTGTGATTAAAGCCTACTAAAATCCTCTACAGCCTACACCTACAGGACTCTTTGTAACTTCAAACTTGCCAAGTATGTAAAGTACTACGCGGCTACGTACACCACCTAACCTAAGAAACCCAAGACCTCAAGGGATATTGCTATACTGTGCCCAAGACGCTTTCTTTAATTTCAGTGTTGAAGTTCGAATTTCAAAACAGGCTTTAAACATCACGAAAGGGACTTTATGGCTACGTTTGTGGCTACGTCCTGCTTCGTTAGGTGCCGATATGTCATTTTCGATGTCTTTTTTTGGTTAATTTTCAGTCTCGTATTTCGACTGCAAAATTAACGAATGCGTCTTGTCTTGATAATTATAATTTTAATCCTATATGAGTAAGTTGTAACATAGTAAACCACTATATTATTATATCAGCACCTACTTACTACAATGAGACGACTATAATTTTCCTCAGAGCATAATCTTTAAGGCTAGCGATTAACGTGCAGCGAGATCGTAACCCTGGAGCGCACGCTTCACCAGGCAGGGCGATGCGCGTGCGCGTGCTATATGCGCGCGCGCATGGTTCAGTCGGTCGCGCGCTAAATCGTGCGCACGACGCGAGCGCGCACCGCTATTTCAGTACCTGGCATCGCTTACAGTTCGATGTGTTTTATTAATTTTAAAATAAATTAAATAAAAAATGTAGTAAGTATCCAAGTTTGTGTGCTCAGTTACGCTATTTTGTATTCAGAAGCTTCTCGTTAATAATTATTATTATAACATAATAATATTATAGTGATTAATAATAATGTTTTAAAATTCAAGACGTGAGCAGAAGAATAAGGTAAGTAACATGAAAAAACTTCCCGTTTTTTTGCTTAAATGGAGGCTTTAGGGCCGGAAAAATTATTTGAAATAGAAACACTATGGATTATATGTGTAGCCATACATGACACACATTAACTAGGTTATGAAATAGATATGTTACAAGTTTTATTAAAATAATTAGGGAAAAAATGAGTTATTGTCCGAATGTTACCAAATGTTACTTGTTCGATTCTTCCACTCACGTCTTCAATTATTATTGATCATGTTTCAGCCAATAGTTACTGTGCAGACCGAAGCAAGAATGGGCTTCTGATGGTCGCACTCAGAGATTTAATAATAATTAATAATATATTTAATTTTAAATAAATAATATAAGGACTTCGACAGAAAATGATTTACTCAATCATAAAATATCTTCAGTGCGGCCGTTTAATTTTTAATTTAATATTTTCAGAGTGTTGTGTCCAATATTAATGTCAAAAAATCGCACACGTTTTCATAATAATCTGTAATTATATTAGCAAATGTAAATATATAAGTACCTCTTGTATCCGTAGCAATATTTTGCGAGTGGAGCCAAATGCTAGTATTATCTCTTATGAGGGTTTGTGATTTTAGTAATAGACAAAATATTTGTTCCTATCCTTAATAAGCCTAGAGCTGTGATTTGTTATCACTTAGTTATATTTAGACACAGTATAATTTCATGCAGTAAAGTATATTCATACCAGACCGCCAGAATGAGAGTATTCGATAATTTCAGCCGCTAGGGCCCAGACCCGACTAACACAAAGCGTTGCCTGGTGTTTTCAAAATCTGTCAATATAAATCCGATGCTATTCTACCTGTCACCAGCAGGAGCTACGTAGCGTAGCCGGTGTTTGCCGGTGTGTATTTCGTGTCAAACGACTGTCACACGTCACGAACTTAAAAACCCTCATCTAAAGCACACACAGACCATCGTGATTTCAAATACCTCGGAGTAGCATAACATGTAGGTTATATATGTCTCGCCCTCCTAAAACTTGTGTGTGTTGAGCTAGTTTGATTTCGAGGTCTGGTTTACTCGACTGTATGACATTTACACTGTGGTTTAGGTTATTGTATAGTGCACTCCCGGTGAGCAATATTTTATATCAACTCGTGTTGTGTTTGAAGCTTCTCTAAATTATAATCACTTGCATTAAATGCATGTTATGTTTGGTCGAGTTATGCAATAATTGAATATTGAATAAATGCTTAACATTTTATACTTGTGAATTTTATTGACCTGCTATTTTTAATTTATAAAAGAAGGAAACGTAAAAGCCCCTCATTACGTTGGCTCATGATGGAAAGCCATGATTGTCATAGTTATTGAGCATCTTGACTTGGGCTATTAAAACATTAAACAAGCATACGACTTTATTTGCTTTGCTTTTTGATATCAGTTATTTCTCTGACGAAGCTGTTGAATGCAACTAAGTTGGGCTCCAATTCTCGTTTCTACGATCTTCCTTCGCCAGATCGATCTGAGATAACAGAATTGGTTCAAAATGATTGTAATTACGAACGTAAAACACATAGTAATGGAAGCATAATGACAGTATGGCACAACGTTGCCCAATTTTTAGATGGGATCAGAATGATTGACAGCGCGTGAAGGTGTTTTCTTTGGCAGCCTTGACTCGCAGTACCATTGTACTCGTTGTAGGGCTCGAGATGTAAGGTCAGGCTATGTTCGGGAGTTATGTTCGCCTTGAGCCGACACGTAGGATGAGATGTCATATTTTAAGTGAGTGACAAAAAGGAGCTGGTTATATTTTGAATTTATTCTTAAGACGTGTAGTTTAACAGCGTGCTTAATCATCGTACCTTGTGATTAAAGCCTACTAAAATCCTCTACAGCCTACACCTACAGGACTCTTTGTAACTTCAAACTTGCCAAGTATGTAAAGTACTACGCGGCTACGTACACCACCTAACCTAAGAAACCCAAGACCTCAAGGGATATTGCTATACTGTGCCCAAGACGCTTTCTTTAATTTCAGTGTTGAAGTTCGAATTTCAAAACAGGCTTTAAACATCACGAAAGGGACTTTATGGCTACGTTTGTGGCTACGTCCTGCTTCGTTAGGTGCCGATATGTCATTTTCGATGTCTTTTTTTGGTTAATTTTCAGTCTCGTATTTCGACTGCAAAATTAACGAATGCGTCTTGTCTTGATAATTATAATTTTAATCCTATATGAGTAAGTTGTAACATAGTAAACCACTATATTATTATATCAGCACCTACTTACTACAATGAGACGACTATAATTTTCCTCAGAGCATAATCTTTAAGGCTAGCGATTAACGTGCAGCGAGATCGTAACCCTGGAGCGCACGCTTCACCAGGCAGGGCGATGCGCGTGCGCGTGCTATATGCGCGCGCGCATGGTTCAGTCGGTCGCGCGCTAAATCGTGCGCACGACGCGAGCGCGCACCGCTATTTCAGTACCTGGCATCGCTTACAGTTCGATGTGTTTTATTAATTTTAAAATAAATTAAATAAAATACATGTGGGAAAATTGAGTTTGTGAATTTACTAGCTCGTATTTACGTTATTCCTGGTATGTTATAATTTTAATATCATTTAATATAAATAGATAAATAATTAAGGAGGTTATATGTCGCTTTAGATTATTTTCATCACCATTCATATTATACACTCATATACATAACAACCCTGTCTACCGAAAAATTACGGGGGATTTTTTCTCGCGAACATTTCAAAATATAAAATAAAGTAATAAATTGTCATTCCAGAATGTAATACACGTACATAAATGTAAAAGTGACTTGTATCTTCAGGATGTAAAAAAAAAGTAATAATACTTTAGGATGTGTACTGTGTATGTCTTTCATAACAGCGCTGAAAGACCAATAAAATTTGGTTCAATTTGTATTGGCAATCGCCCAGCGTCCTGAATTTATCCGTACAGTTTAAAAAAAAGTAAAAAGTACCTAAAGTGTTACACGTATTTCTAAATTTTAAACACACCAATAGCAGAACTTTCTTAGGCAGAAGTAATAACAGGGTAGAGACTGATAGAGCATGTAGGAGATAAGAATATTCGTTATTTTATGCAAGTAGTATTCTTAAATTTTGTTCTGGTACTTATATACGTATTTGTACTATTGTACCTTTGCATTGAATCTGTAGTATATTAAGTATATTATGTGTTAGTCATAGACATACTTGGCCTTATAGATCTTTCTTAGCTGTCTCTCCTCCATGGTCCAGTGGTCTAGAGTGTCGCTCTTGACTCGGAGGTCGCGGGTTCGATTCCCGCGTTGGAAACATGTTACATGACGTTATTTCCAAGTTTGGTTAGGACAATGCAAGCTGATCACCTGATTGTCTGACAAGTAAGATGATCCATGCGTCGGATGGGCATATTTAAAAAAGTCGGCCCTGCGCCTGATCTCTCGCCAGTCGTGTCAGTCTTACATCCTAATAGGTTATGAGAGTAAAGGAATAGAGAGTGCTCTTGTGTACTGCGCACACACCTGGGCACTATAAAATTACTCCTGCGCGGTTTCAATGAAACCGGCCAGGGTCACCGAAACCGGTGTGGGGAGTATTATTAGTGTCTCTATATTCTACTCTTTAGCTTTAGTAACTATTCTTCTACTATCTATCTTAACTAGTGACTACGAAACTATTCCTACTACTTAGTTACTTGTAAGATGATAATACTCATTGTGCAGATGCAATTAAAAATGGTAAACAACAATTTATTTTTTGCTCGTGAAGTATTAACGTAGACGGGGTATTATATCGCAAAACAATTTTATTTCAAAGTGCATCCGGGTTATTTGATTAACAGTCTCAATACAAATCTTAATTATGAAAGGACCTAAAAGGACTCTTTAGTCAACAGCTCTTTAGTCCTATAATTTACTTTTTTAATTCTTTTCGCTTCCGTTCCTTCCCTCATGGTCACCAATTTTTCAGTTGGTTTTGCGAGTTAAGGGCCTTCCCCTACGGAGATTCCGTAAATTTAGAGCCTTATAAACTCATAATTTGAAAGCTACAAAGTTATAATAAAAATATAGCAATAATATTCTGTAAATCAACATTCCTTTCGCCGGTTTAAATTTTCTATTTTTGTTTAATATACTCATGATTAGGACCCGGAAAAATATGTACAAAAAAATCCAAAATATGTACTTAAAATATGGACTAAAAAATCGAAAATATGGAAAAATATGTACTATAAAACAGAAATATGGAAAAATATGGACTATAAAATTACAATAATTAAACATTGTTTTAGTATAGGTAACCCATAAATATTTATTTTATTTTAATTTTTTATAAAAATTTATTAAAATAAAAATATAAAGCTGTAGCCATTATTGATATCGAGCGAAAAATATAATAAAAAATACGTTTGTTGTATGGGAGCCACCCTTAATTATTAATTTTATTTTGTTTTTAGTATTTGTTGTTATAGCGGCAATAGATATACATATTCTGTGAAAATTTCAGAAGTCTAGCTATAGCCGTTCTTGAGATACAGCCTGGTGACAGACAGACGGACAGACAGACATCGAAGTCTTAGTAAAAGTGTCCCGTTTTTACCCTTTGGGTACGGAACCCTAATAATCGGCACAGAACTTTGTTTTTTTTTATGTTACATACTTAAATCCTTTATTTTACCCGAAGACCGAAACATACTTCAGTTTTTGTTTAGCCATGTCAGCAACAGGACCTTTTGCATCTGAAACTTTATTTTCTATTTCTTTATTAATCCTTCGATCGCGGATTCTTGGAAATGCTATTGTATTCTATTGTTGTTGCGATCACCGGTGCTCTTATGGGACTTGAATCCTGAAGGAATAATCTTCTTTGGAAACAATAAATACGACGATAAAGCGCAAGGAACGAAATACGCAGCCGCAAGGTGGCGGGAACGTATTATTTATTTTTTTTGTATTTTTGTGAAAATATGGACGATTGTGACATTTTCTTGCAAAATATGGACTTATCTTTGAAAAGCCCTAAAATATGGGAAAATATGGAAAATAAAACTTGGTTTTTCACAGTCTAAACATGATAATTCGTGTAAAAACACATTCTAGGCCGAAAATCACGCAAAACAAAAATATGTAAATTTTCATATAAATCCGGGCCCTACTCATGATATTAGCTTCCAAAGTAATACCAATTTATTAAAATTGAAGCATACTTTCAGTATCTCCCTCATGGACGTATAAAAAAAGGCGGACGGAGTCCCACCATACACAAAACTGTGTCGTTCAGAGTCGGCCAGCTGGCTGTATGTACACGGTCCGCACGCACACATTCTTGCGCTAGTCCATACCATTTGACAGGCGTCAGAATGTGTGCATGGCCGACTCTGAAGAAAAGTGAAGACTACATAGTTTTGTATATGACAAGACTCCGTCCGCCTTTTTTTCTACTTTCATGATCTCCCTAGTATTTACAAATTATGTTTATTTGAAACCATAGAGGAAAATAATACACGTGTTTGAAACACACGACAATAGATAGACAATCCCCGTTTTAATTTTTTTTATCAATTTCGAAGTAAGATAAGTAAAAACAATAGAATTTTTGTGCGATCTCGGCAACGCGTCAAATGT
Source organism: Polyommatus icarus (assembly GCA_937595015.1). Classification (NCBI taxonomy): domain Eukaryota; kingdom Metazoa; phylum Arthropoda; class Insecta; order Lepidoptera; family Lycaenidae; genus Polyommatus; species Polyommatus icarus. The sequence continues at coordinate 4,921,557 of OW569329.1, read as the reverse complement.
ATGGTCAAGGTCATTTGCAAAGTCCCATAATATTATATTATATTCTCTTAATTTAATCAAAAATCAGTAAATCTACCAACAGCAAGCAATATGTAGCATTTGCATAAAGTTTTGCAACTTGATTCGTTCAAGGCAATTTGAAAATTGCAACAGGGAAATTGGCCAGGGAAATGAAAAATCTATCGGAAATTGGAGGAAAACCCTAGAGCCTAAATGCAATAAAGTTCTTTATTTTCTCTCCATAAAACTTCGTAGAGTAGGTACCTACTTACTCGCTTCATTGCAATAACAATAAAATTATTTGTTTCACGTTTTGTTTGACACGAAGTGCATCAGCTGCACGACTTCATCATTTAACTGAATACACGTTTTAATAAAAATCTTGGCCTTGACCAAGGATTGCCTTTGGCCCAAGAATATACAAAACTGTGTCTTCACTTTTCTTCAGAGTCGGCCACGCACACATTCTGGCGCCTGTCAAATGGTTAGCGCAAGAATGTGTGCTGGCCGACTCTGAACGACACAGTTTTGTGTATGGTGGGACTCCGTCCGCCTTTTTTTATACGTCCATGAGGACAACGAATTCGCTAGATTATCGAACATTGCATAGAAATAACACGATAGCACCTTCCGTGTCAAATAATTGTTAATTTACATTGAAAAGCCGCAAAGTGTAAAAAGGTATATTATATAGGTTGGTAAATTTATCATTTTTAAAGCCGCAAAAAATTTGCAACGGGACCTCGCGACACCGCGAGTGTGCCTCTCATTGCATAGACGCATCACGTACTGCAATGTGAACTTACCCTTACAGTTTTGATTCGATAACGCTACTTTGTAAGTTCGTGCTTGGCCGCATTAGATGTGGAGATATCGGCGCGAAATACTATAAACAATTTCCTCTGAGCAATGGGCATTGGGAACGCATGTTCCTCGATTTCTATGGCCGTGAGCACTTTACACTGTTCATTATCCTAAGCGTTCAAAGGTGTTTCGCCTTACAGTTTTTATGGCCGTAGTTTTGCATAAAGGATTCTACGAAAGCTTAATTGGCTGTTGTGTGTATCAAGTCGATAAGGTTTTAAGAATACTAGAGTTAGAGGTAAGAAACACGCAAAAACTTCCCGGTTTTTTGCTTAAATGGAGGCTTTAGAGCCGGAAAAATTATTTGAAATAGAAAAACTATGGATTATAATATGTGTAGCCAGGATACATTAGCTAGGTTATGAAGAAGAGAAGTTACAAGTTGTAATAAAATAATTAGGGGAAATAATTGGCCAAGTGAGAGTTGGACTCGCGCACGAAGGGTTCCGTGCCGGTATAGAGCGAAAATAAAGAAAAAAAAATTTTTTGTATGGGAGCCCCTCTTAATTATTTATTTTATTTTAATTTTATTATTTAATATTAAATTACACATGTGATTGAGGATTTTGTGAAAATGTCAAGTGTCTATATGTTGTCATTATGGATTACGAGCCAAAAAGACCAAAAAAATAACGTTTGTTGTATGGGAGCCCCCCTCAAATATTAACTTTTTTTTGTTTTTAGTATTTGTTGTTATAGCGACATCAGCAATACATAATCTGTGAAAATTTCAGAAGTCTAGCATTAGCGGTTCTTGAGTTACAGCCTGGAGACAGACAGACAGACGGACAGACATCGAAGTCTCAGTAATAGGGTCCCGTTTTTACCCTTTGGGTACGGAACTCTAAAAATTAGTTATTGTCCGAATGTTACGAAATGTTACTTGTTCGATTCTTCCACTCACGTCTTAATTTATTAAATATATAATTAGAGGCGAAGAAATAAATTTCGTGAGACGTGCTTTTCTATCACCTCTTCACTGACTGGTGGACCAGATTTAATGAATTTCGGTGTGAAAATTATATTTTAGTCGTTGGAAAGGACATACCGTCGGTGGCCAAATTATTATACTCACTTGAAAAACGTTACGTTAAAGAATTTGAGAGCCACGAAGTTGCCGGCAATGTCTACTTATCTGTGGAAGAGGTCAATAGTAAAATAGCTTTAGTCCTTTAGCCAAGACGTTTTCTTTGCCCCTTAATTATAGAATCGCCGAACAAAATGTATGGAATTGACATTAGACGAGTCGAATGTCAACTTCATATCAATGAACGCTTATGTCATTCTAAACACTTTGATTGGCGACTCTATATAGAAGGGATAAAGAACAAGTCTTGGTTAGGGGCTCTGGTCTTCATGATCGTCACGCGATCGTCAGGTGAAACTTAATAAACGCGTATTAGCTTCAGTCTGCAGTACATGCTAATTGTTATGATACTAATGATTACGTACGCGTTCTTCATTTCATAAACTCTATCAAGTTTCACTGGTAGCGTTTCTCGTTTGTTGATTAAATTGTAAGGAATTGTGGCTTGCTAAAATAAGATAATATATTATGCTTGGCTAAATGGTCGCTTTGGATAATCATATTATGAATCACTAGCTGTCCCGGCAAACGTTGCTTTGCCATAATATTATTTTATTGAAGTGACTAAATAAGTATGTTACCATGGCAACGTCGATCGCTATCAAAAACATAATGGTCGCCGTCCGTCAGTCTCAGCTTGAAATAATTTACTATTATTTATTCAACAAATGCACTTATCAATATATAAAGTACCCAGTAGCCGATTCTCAGACCTACTGAATATGCATATAAAATATGGTAAAAATCAGTAAAGCCGTTTCGGAGGAGTTCGTGGACTAACATTGTGACACAAGAATTTTATATATAAGATAATATGATTCATTTTTTTATCGCAAAAAGGTCACTCTGCTTGCATATTCATGTCTAGTAATTCGTACTAATTTGACATTCGTCGGTGGTTTGACGATTCATTTGCTGAATGGATTGAGAGGAATTGCTAAATGTGACCATTTTAGCCCCGCTGAACATCTTAAGTGCAATTATTAACATTACGCAAGCCGCATGCATCCCGACCGCTGGGCAAAGATCTCAACAGAGTGGGTACCGAAAGATGGATACCAGCCAGGCTGGCCAGCGGTGGCACAGGAGCGCAATGGAAGACCTTGGGGGAGGCCTTTGCCCAGCAGTGGGACAGCATAGGCTAGGAAAAAAAAACATTACGCTGCGATCGGAGCAGAGAGCGCTACTAGCACATACAAAAAATAATCCGACCAAATACGACATGTTGCACTCGTCATATCAGAATATTGACAGAAACTAGAAAGAAATACCACGTCCTCACAGACGTGGGAGAGCCATGCTTCGGCACGAATGGGCCGGCTCGACCGGAGAAATACCACGTCCTCACAGAAAACCGGCGTGAAATAGCGCTTGCGCTGTGTTTCGCCGAGTGAGTGAGTTTACCGGAGGCCCAATCCCCTACCCTTTTCCCTTCCCTACTCTTCCCTATTTCCTTCCCCACCCTCCCCTATTACCTACCCCTTAAAAGGCCGGCAACGCACCTGCAGCTCTTCTGATGCTGCGGGTGTCCATGGGCGACGGAAGTTGCTTACCATCAGGTGACCCGTTTGCTCGTTTGCCCCCTTATTGCATAAAAAAAAACGTCAAACGTCGAACAAAATTTTTTTGTCTACTGTCGTGCTGGTGCTGCCGTCTAGTGTGGAAACTTTGCAGTAATAATATAATAATACGAGTAAATATAATATCTATGGACGCTTCACTGTGAAACGACCATAGATATTATATTTACTTGTGATTTGTGAAGCCTTCACAAATCACACCGCGTCAGTCTGGCGCCGTGCTAAGTACCTGAAGTACTGGTCTTACAGGTACCAGACAACGAAATACATTTATCATATATAATAAATTATATCCTAATTCCTAACCTACCCTACCTAACCTACCCCTAGGCCGTAACAGTAATGTTTTATTTATTTTATGACAGACTACCGGGTTAATAATTGTTATTTACAAATCATTTACTTTGTTTGCGTAATTAATTATTTATTTTATGATCACAGTCGATTTTGCGTCATTTAAACTAGGAAACGACCAAAACATGTTCTTTTATTTATTTAGGTTCTTTTTGAAGACTCGAAAGGTATTCACTTTCAATAAAAACTTTGTGCTTAAAGTTGTAACCGTTCATTATTATAAACACGTTAACGTGATAGGTATGTGATTAAATTGTATTAATTTAATAATTATGACTTTGAGAGCGAGTGCTAAGAACATGTTTTTAGTTACAGAGTGAAATATAACAATCGTTGCAATTTTCTGAAGTAAAACATTTTTAAACAGCACAAGTAGAGTAATTTGTGCTATAGAGCAGGGGTTCCCAAACTGTGCGCCGCGGCGCCCTGGTGCGCCGTGGAAAGGCAAGAGGGGCGCCGTGAGTCGATCCTCCATCATTATCCATAACCACAAATATTATAAAATAAAATTATTTATGTATACATACCTAATATAAACTATACAAAGCAGGCGGATGATTAAATATTTGTTTATATTATTATTAATCCGCTTAACCTAACCATAATCATTAAAGGTGTTTATTTATGTACCTTTTTGTAATATATAGGTAAAGTAGGGTACCGCGCCGTGACAAAATAATAAGTTGTAAGTGCGCCGCATGCTGAAAAAGATTGGGAAGCCCTGCTATAGAAAATATATTTAGATGATGCGTGTGTATATGTGCATATTATCTAACTGTATATGTACGTACTTTTTGAGAGCTTATTCTACCCTAAATCTAGAGCTTAAAATACAAGTTGGAAACCGGCTACATGAAGTGGTAGCAGACGACGTATCGTCGCGACACTACAGGTTTCTATGTATTTCTATGAAATTCCCTCCGCAGCTAGCGACACTTTTCATAGAAATACATATAAACCAGAGTGTCTCGACGACACGTCGTCTGCCGCCGCTTTATGTTGCCCGCTGCCAACCGGCACCTTTAGACACTTATACGTTCCTTAACTAGTCAAAAAACCTAAGAAACCTCATAAATCCTTAACGCAACATGAGAGAGTTGGAAATTCAAGGAATTTAACTGTCTTGTTAAAAACAGTCGCAATGACATGAAACTATAGGCAAACCGTTTAACTCAGTCTTCGCCCGCGCGGTACAGGAGTGCGGGGGTATGGCGACTACGGGGACTGCGAGGGGTGCGGGCGGGCCCCGCACCCCTCGCAGTCCCCGTAGTCGCCATACCCCCGCACTCCTGTACCGCGCGGGCGAAGACTGAGTTAAACGGTTTGCCTATAGTGAGTATGGTACCCGGCTACCCACGAATGAGTAATAACTGAAACCGTTAAGGGCGTTCCGTCCGGAGATTCCGTAATTGACCGTATTTAAAACCTTATAAACTCATAATCTGAAAGCTACAAAGTTATAATAAAAATACAGCAATAATATTCAGTATATCAACATTCCTTTTGTCGTTTTAAATTTTCTATTTTTGTTTCTTATACTCATGATATCAGCTTCCAAAGTAATACCAATTTGTTAAAATCCTCCTTAGCATTTACAAATTACTTTTATTTGAAACTCACGCCAATAGATCGACAATATCATAAGCTACATATTCACCGTTTTAAATTTTTTTTAGGACAATTTTGAACTAAGATAAGTAAAAATAATAGGGTTTTGGCGCGATCTCGGCAACGCGGCAAATGTATGGCCAAGGTCGTTTGCTCGGAGGACGGCCTTAACTAGTCATATTATGTAGTAAAATTTACCACATAATATAAGTAGTTAACAGTTACAGTTCATACTTTGTTACAATGTTTACGCCACTACGCTCACACGAGCGGTGATAGCCAATGTTAATTGACAACTAGCGTCAGAGTAGACAGAATGATAGAGTATGCCCAGTGCCGTAAATAGCCTTTTTTGCGCCCTGTGCGAGCTTCTATAACTGCGCCCTTGTATTTTTAGGGTTCCGTAGTCACCAAGAAACCCTTATAGTTTCAGTCTGTCCGTCTGTCTGTCTGTCCGTGATTTTGCTCAGAGACTATAGGACCTGCAAAGTTGTAATTTGGCATGGCAAAAATTTCCTGAATATTTTTTGTAGAGAATTCTATGATCTACACTCTTACGAGTATACTATTTTTGTGATAAAATGTACAGTTTGGAAAAAAACGGGAAAAACCTCATTTTCATACCTTTGACCTTGAATAACATTTTTTGCACAAGGAGGATCGCCGGGAACTTTTGAGGTTTTATTTATAATGGTGTATTTAACGTCTCTACCAATTTTCAGCTCAATGCCAATTATTCCTAGGTCGAATGTTTAATAAAATAAGTCTGATACAAGAACTATACTCATTCATAGTCATTTACTTATTTGAATTAAAAAAAGCAATCATACGTGAAAAGACTCCTGAGCAGCCTTAGCTCTCCGATTAGACTCTTAAGCAGCCTTAGCTCTCCGATTAGACTCTTAAGCAGCCTTAGCTCTCCTATTAGACTCTTAAGCAGCCTTAGCTCTCCGATTAGACTCTTAAGCAGCTTTAGCTGTTCGATTAGACTCTTAAGCTGCCTTAGCTCTCCGAAGCAGCCTTAACTCTCCGATTAGACTCTTAAGCAGCCTTAGCTCTCCGATTAGACTCTTAAGCAGCCTTAGTTCTCCGATTAGACTCGTAATCAGCCTTAGCTCTCCGATTAGACTCTTAAGCAGCCTTAGAATAGAATAGAATAGAATATACTTTATTGCGTTCAAAAAGTTGTAGTACAAACAAATAATATACATTCAACAAGGACACATGAACACAAAGGCGGCTTTATTGCTAATGAGCAATTTCTACCAAGCAACCTTTGGTATAGGAGTACAATAACAATTAATGTAGGGTATACTGTGCACTAAGATCTAAAAGTACTTAAAGAAACTTAACAACTAAATTATATTCTAATATGTTGTACCTAATTCATATATAATACCTATTTTATATATTGTAATCTAATATATATATATATATATATACACCTAATAATTACACAACCACATTCTAATACACAAATAATAACTAAAATATTGTTATAAAGTAATAAATACTCTATGGTCTATACTTATTCATAATGATCTACTGAACATACAAAATTGTGTGAGTAAAATAAAAAAATAAAAAATAAAAATAAAAAAAAATAATAAAAAAAGTAGAAGGATAATTGACGTAATTTGTGATGACTGAATTGTCCTATCAATAATACTCGCGTTCTATTGACAGTTAGAAAGCGAATCTAAATAATGTTTTTTAACTAATGATTTAAAACTAGAAATGCTTTTAGCTTGCCTTATATTAGTTGGTAAAGAGTTCCATAAAAGTATCGACCTGACCGTAAAGGACTGTCCATAAAAAATTGTTTTGTGGTTATGGATTTGGAGAAGGAGATTGGCAGAAGAGCGCAATTGTTTGGGATCCGATGTTCGGAAGTTAAATCTATCCTTAAGGTAAGACGGTGCCCTTGGATCATGTAGCAAAGTGTACAAGGAAGATAGAACACGCGTATTACGACGAAGACGTATGGGCAACCAAGAAAGCCTAGAACGGTATTCCGATATGTGGTCGAATTTACGCAGACCAAAGACAAAGCGAATTGCAATATTTTGGAGACGCTCAAGCTTATTTAGTTTGTCTTGAGTGAGGTCTACATAGCATATATCTGCGTAATCTAATATGGATAAAAATAAGGATTCGGCAAGCATAATTTTGGTTTTAATCGGTAATATGTTCTTAAGCCTTCCCAGTGAGTGCCACACCGCGTACACCTTACTACTGATCATTGAGATATGATCGGACCATGAGAGGTGTTCATCCATGAGAACACCTAGATTTCTTACCTTTTTACTAAAAGGAACAGGAGTACCACACACGAGCACCGGAGGGAGGTTCACCCAGTCAATCCTTGAGACTAATCCCTGGCTGCCAATGACAATGATCTGCGACTTATTAGGATTAATAGTGAGGCCGTTAGGCTTCAGTCTCGAAATCAGCGGGCAGCGGGGCGGGAGCGGCGGCGGCGCATTCCAATGTATAGATTTAAACGGACAAGCCTCGAAAACAGCGCCGCGACGAGCGGCGCGCGGCTTACTAGACGGCTTATCCATATAAATCTATACATTGGAACGCGCCGCCGCCGCTCTCGCCCCGCTGCCCGCTGATTTCGAGACTGAAGCCTCACGCTTACTCCACTCACAGATTGTATTCAAATCACTATTAAAGTTGATAACTTGCCTTGGAAGATTCTCTAAGGAAGACTGAGTGTAGATTTGGAGGTCAACTGCGTACAGGTGAAAGAGAGAAAACTTAAGCATGACTGTTATAGAGTTTATAAACAAAGCGAACAGAGCAGGGGATAGTACACCACCTTGAGGAACACCATCAAAGATAGTGGACCAACAGGAAAATTTGTCATTCACTCGAACACGCTGTCGGCGCCCCCCAAGGTAGCTTCGGAACCAACTGAGGACTGTAGGCGAAAAATTAAGAGCCTTAAGTCTACTTAAAAGAATATCATGGTCTACGCAATCAAAGGCACGACTGAAGTCAAGAAGGGCAAGTAAGGTGAGTTGCTTATTGTCCATAGCACATCTGATATCATCCGTGACCTTGACTAGTGCCGTGGCAGTGCTATGGCCAGGTCTGAATCCTGATTGGAAGGCGCTAAGAAGACTGTTTTTATTTATGAAAGTTAATAGTTGCTGCTGGATTGACCTTTCTAGAACTTTAGACAAAAACGGCAGTATCGAAATTGGGCGGAAGTCTGTTGAAGATGTGGGTTTACTTTTTTTAGGCAATGGAATAATTTGTGCCCTTTTCCAGATAGACGGAAAGACGCCATTTTCTATGGAATAATTGAAAATGTGCATAACAATAGGTGCAATTTCATTTATAATTAACGTGACCATCTTTTTGCTTATATTGTCATCACCAACTGCATTTGACGAAATACCCATGATATTCTTTTTTATATCTTCCACAGTAACTCGTTTGAAAAGGAAGGGAGGATAATCAGGTGTAGGCGTGGATGAGAGTAAATGTATCAATTGCGATTTAGAATTAGGATCAAGAGGTGTATTGTGGGAGGTAAATTGGTTATTTAGAACATTAATATCTATGTTATTGAGACTTAAGGAGGAATCATTATTTCTACCAACACCTAGGGTCTTAAGGAACTTCCAGATTCTAGCGGGATCGCTTTTGTCAAGAGAAGAGTGAATATAGCGTCTTTGTGCATCTCTAACAGTCTTGTTGCATCGATTTCTTAATTTTAAGTACTTCTCACGGTGCTCGTCTGTGCCACTTTTTTTATATTTTGATTTAGCTGAATGTTTTTGTGCTATTAATGTTTTTATTTCTTCAGTAAGCCAGGGTGCAGGAAGATGTTTTATTTTTAATGGCCTAATCGGAGCATGTTTGTCAAAAAGTTCAACAATCTTTTCATTAAAGAGCTCAACCTTCACATCAATATCATCAGTCTCGAACACACTGGACCAACTGATTTTTTGAGCATCATCTGAAAGTAAATCCCGATTAATTTTGTTAAAACTTCTCTGGAATTTAATGGTAGGTTTGACCTTTGGTGGCCGTATATTGTACGACAAGTAGATAATGTCGTGGTAGGAGAAAATGTCTGCCGAGCATTGGCCTCCTTTGGTGACATAGTTCGGGGAAGACACCACCATTAAATCCAGCAGAGATGGTAAGCAACCTGGCGCACAGTGGGTAGCTTGAAGTGGTATCATGTGTAGGTTTAGACTGTCAAGGATAGATTTAAATTTTCTGGACCTACTGTTATTCTTAATCATACAAGTGTTGAAATCCCCCATAATTATTGTATGAAAGTAAGTGGGTGAGTGCGTTTCCAAGATATTTTCGAAAAGAGAGAAATAGTTAATGTGTAAAGAGGGACAGTAAAAGACTCCAATTAGAATTTTTGCGTGGGACATTGAAATTTCTGCTAGAATGTACTCGAGGTCACAGGTGGACTGATCGGATGTTGCTATCACTTTATAAGGAATGTGGGATCGTAAATAGATAGCAACCCCACCACCAGTCCTGCTTACTCGGTCATTTCTTATTAATTGGTAACCGGGTATGCTATAACTAGTTGAGGGAAGACAAGGTTTTAGCCAGGTCTCTGATACTAGGATGGCATCTATACTCAGGGATTCAAAGGAGGCAAGCATGTCGGCATAATGTGCTGGGATGCTTTGAGCATTGAAGTGAATGACATTTAAGTTCTTTTTCACATCATCAAACACAGCCGAAAGAGTATCATTAAGATTGAGCGAATGTGCACTGTAGAAGCTTTCGTCACCGGATTCGCTGGAAGAGAAAGAGAAGTAGTCATTCATATCGTTACTAAGATTCATGTTCATGTAGGTTATAAAGCCTTAGTTCTCCGATTAGACTCATAAGCAGCCTTAGCTCTCCGAAACAGCCTTAGCTCTCCGATTAGTCCCCTAAGCAGCCTTAGCTCTCCGATTAGTCTCCTAAGCAACTTTAGCTCTCCGATTAGACTCTTAAGCAGCCTTAGCTCTCCGAAGTAGCCTTATTCATTGACCATAAAAAAATTTAAAAAAACTAGCGGTTCTACGGAACCCTATATTGCGCGTGGCCCGACACGCACTTGGCCGGTTTTTTTAGATATTATATAGGTGCCCAGAGCAATGCTTACAGGGCTACAGGCCTCCCTGGTCTGGCCATTCTTGCGCCCCCCCAGAGTCTGCGCCCTGTGCCTGGCCACCGGTGGCACCGCCCTATTTACGGCACTGAGTATGCCGACTTAGAACTGATGTAATTTTTTTTAAGTTTGACGTATTATGACAAAAGTCGTCGCTAGGGTCGTTACCTACAAATTTAGTTGTTGTTTATATTTTGGCACATGCAAAGAAAACTGTCAGAATTCAATTTCAAAAGCTTATTTTTAAAAATAAATTATACCAGCCAGCGCGCCAGCCTCTAACTTATCACCCCCAAGCCCGACGAATTTGACAGATATTGAAACCTGTCCATTTCTTTGCAGTCGAACTACTGGTAGTTACTAGTTATATCTATTGTGCTAGCGTCGTCCGAACAAAAAACCACTTAGAAATACGAAATACGAAGGCAATTTTGAAGGAAAAAGTATTGTATGAAAAAAAATTTATGTTGAGTTCACTTAATTTTCATGAACGCTCAAAAACAGTGATCGATGTGTCTGTCTGTCTTTGAATAGGAGCTACTAAACCAACTTTTTCTACTGTCTTTCTCACTTACTACCGGGAAATTTCAGCATTTCCCTTTTATATTTTTGTTTATAAAAGGAAAAACCTAGATGGTATTATGTCTATGCCGTCCTGTCTGTCAGTGTTATTTTCGCTTCTCAACACTTTATCATAAATCAAAACCACTTATTAAACCCAATTTTTCAATTTCGAAAATCTAAATTCTAAGCTTTTGAAACAAGCGATAGCTGTACGATCTCCCTCATATTATACTGTAGCGTTAATGTCTAAACACATTACAAAACACGACTCGAATAACCTTTTAATTAGTTGCAGCGTACCATTTAACATTTATTACAAAACAGCCCGTTAAAATAATTTATTTAAATAACAAATATCTGAGAGACTGAGCTTACTCGGAGCAAAAAAAAATGATGAGACAAAATTTATCGTTTTTTCTCCTTCAAAATTCCCTACATATCAATTTTTCTGAAAAAACTAGCAATCGTTGTCTGGAGTTCGATTATACCTATATTATAATAAATATTAAATAGGTACCTGCTCAAGTTTGTCTCGTTTAAAGCATATAAGTCGCTTAAATCAAAGTATACGTGTTTATCAAATACTCATCCAAATTAGTGAAATTAATATTGACTACGAGTATTTCAAAAATTGTCTTAGATATTTTTAAGGTTAAACTATCGTTTTCTTCATCTGATGAGCCTGTTATAGCCTTAGCACCTAACAACGAACAAGTACGGTCTCTATAAAGAAACTACATCTCACCTTCAAACATAACTTTAAAACAACATCAAATTAAAATAACTTCTTTATACCTACCGCTTATTCACAAAAATTTACCTTGAAAATTGTGAATGAATGATAGTAACAGTGTCATTAGCATTGATAAGAGGTTAATATACGTGACCAAAATATGAGAGTCAACCGTGACATTTATTAGTTAACTTAAAATTAATTTCGTCATATCAAGTTAAGTCTGTCATTGACAAAAATTTTCTTTTAAAACAATTAAATTGTTTTGCAATAATACTATTCATCGTTATTAATAACAAAGTTAATTAAAAAAACCCTACACATACAAAATAATATTACAATTATACATTTTTTTGTTGTTGTTTGTCTGTCAACTTTTCTAATGTACTCGTATAAGAATAACTTTTTCCTTAAAAAAACACTGTGTAAATGTTTTATTAGTGATGGGCTTAGAAATAACTTTTAGCTTTTCTAAATAAAGGAAAAGTTCTTAAAACAGCTTCTCCTAAAATACAAGAAACCTGCAAGTTGCAACGAACAAAGATCTAACTCTAACGACAAAGAAATCCTAAAGCCTGGCTCCTATTGTTTTACCTTGTTCATTACCAACAACGTTAGGAAATCGACCTTGGTAGATGTCATGCTACAGATAATACAAAGGTTGCAATTATTTTTAATTATTATAGGCATGTAATTGTCAATTCGCTACGGCTTATAGTTGGCTTATAGATCTCCAATTATGTATTGGCACGTTGACATTGTCACAGAGGGCTGATTGCTGAACGCGAAGGTGTCAATCAAAATAGCGCCAATCAAAATAATAATTTTCAATTTGGTTACATGAAAATTATTCTTGGATATATTCTACATATTTTAGTTTTTTGTCCCTGTCCGGGCACAGGTGACAATGTGTCTACATAGAGTTTTAAGCAAGTATCAAGTGACATTTAACAATATCTATATCTACGCTCGTATCTATGGACGTTTCACACCACATCAGTCTGATCTCGTGCTTAGTACCTACCTGAAGGACTTGTGTTACAGGTACCAGACAACGGAAATATATTTTATACTTTTATTCTATACATAATATACATATTTTTTTTATTATATCATACACATATTTTATATACATCCAGACCCGAGAACATTTAAAAAAAATGTGTTTACCGCGACCCCCGGCTTGAGCTGCCACACACTCAACCAATTGAGCCACAGAGGTCGTCAATACACAGTACAATAGGGAGGTGTTACTTCTGAGTTGGTCCACACGCCAAAACAGCCTTGTAATTCTCTGTGATCTAGATGAAGGCTGCTCTCTGTGCTCGCATACTGTCCCACGCCACAGTACGTTTAGTTTAACGTTGTGCAACAGATTTTTGTGTATGACAATAGAAGTTGCAACAGTGTTAAAATGTTAGCTTTAACAATAGACTATACATAAACGACATTTAATAAGTCCAATCTGATATGAGTTATTTATCATACATATTGTACTTTACTGTTAAACATGAACTCATTTTTAACATTAAAGTTCACACACAAACTCAGTTTGATTTATTTTGATATACTTAATTACTATATTAAGGGAAGAGACCTAATGGCAGACACTTTAAGGAAACATGAAACATTTGAATGTTATAAAATACATATTTATGAATCTAAAGGATTGATAACTTCTTCCATGTCTTTAGTAACTCTATTCTATCCATTCTTCTTGGAAGAATGGATAGCATCTGGAGCTGAGACTATCTTTCCTTTTATTTTTATTTTTCATATTTTTTTTCTAGAAAATTTTCTAATACTTTCAGTCTTTAGTCTCCATGCTTCTCTTCCCTCTTCTTTTTTCTTCTTTCTTTGCTCAGCTCTCAATTTTCTTCTTTTTACTTCTAAAAAACTAAAGCAATCGATTTTTAGACCAGTACAAGGTCTAATATTAGACACCATGTCCATTTTTTGTTGTTAGTTTGTTAATAGAATTATATTTTCAGAGAATAGTGATGATATTTACAGTAGGATAAACTACAAAATGTCTTTAGTATATGTATTGCAAAACTAAAAGATAAGATCCATGTCATCTATTAGGTTTTTTACATTTTCAAGAACTAATAGTACAGTATATTGTTAGGGAAAATGGATAAAAAATCATAAATAAACATTAATTAATGTTTACAACATGACCATTAATCCAATGAAATCAATAGAATTCACAAAAAATCAAATAAATGTATAAAATATTACTTATAAATATAAAATATTAAAATATTACTTCAGTGTCTAGCATTAGGTCACCTCCCTTATAGTAAACCAAAAATTAAAAACTCAAGCGACTATATTATGTACTATAGGTCTACCAGAATCTGATGGCAAAAAGTGAGAAAATAAATTGACTCTAGCAATACCGGGGTAATAGGTATAAAACATTTTCATCCTTTTTTATTCCTTTAGCGGCTTATTTTGTGTGTGAAACATGCAAATATAAAAATTTATCCAATGATCAAGGATATTTTTTGAAAATCTGCTGTCAAAAATTGCCCGACCTTTAATTAAGACCTTTAATATCAGAGAAGTTGATTCATAGATATATGGTGGACCTAGGCAATTTGGTCACGTTTTGTCAAACCCAGCCAATATTGAATACCCGACCAAATGACATAGGTCAGCCATCTATCTGCCTATGAATCAATTTCTTCGATGGAAACGTAAGTGGTTAATTATTGAGATTTGACTGTCATTGGTATCATTATCGCTTTGTTTAGTATGATATACTAGAGTTTTGTTGAAATTCATATCAAAATGAATGAAAACGAAATATGCACGCAAAACAACGTATCTTTGAGAACACTCTATTTACTATTAACCTATGAAACATTTTTTTCAGGTACACAACCAAAACAGATGCAATAATCAGACACTTTTCACGTTTCGCACATTCGTCACAATCAAGATGAAGAAACTAAGCAGTTGGAAGGAGGACGCGCCGGAAAATTTCATTGTGTGCTGCACGGCGCAGCTGCGGGAGAGTAATGAAACTAGCGATTTGTTCACCAGCTCCTGGGCTAAGTGCATCAGTCCCCTGGTCTGGAGGGTCCCGATCTTCATCTGGTCGATCATCATCATTACCCTGTCGGTGACATTCTTCTGGGGCCCCCGAGAGAAGTTCCTATTGTATATGACGCACTGGGGCCTGGTGCTGATATTCTTGGAGTCGTTGTTTGGGATTATTGTTTGTGTGAAAAGCCGGACGCAATCAAAGGGTGAGTTATAAG
This sequence comes from Polyommatus icarus, assembly GCA_937595015.1. Taxonomy (NCBI): domain Eukaryota; kingdom Metazoa; phylum Arthropoda; class Insecta; order Lepidoptera; family Lycaenidae; genus Polyommatus; species Polyommatus icarus. The sequence goes on along the minus strand of OW569329.1, from coordinate 4,906,352 downwards.
TGTATAGACTATAGAGGTTGACTTATTATATACGCCTTAATAGATGACGCCCGCAACTCCGTTGCGTCAAAACTCGTTTATCGCGCGGGAACCGTACATTTTCCCGGGACAAAGTATCCTATGTCCTTTCCCGGGATTTAAAATATAAAAATATAATATTAAAAAATACATGTGGCACTCGGGGACTGCCGCGGTAAAGCTATTGCATAGCGTTTTTATTATTTTAGTCACACGCTCACAAACACTGTGCTGATGTCTGGTTTTAGGCTAAGGAAAGCTGGACAGTTAACACGATCGAAGGTTTGCTTTGTTTTGGGCCTGTTTCACAATATTCTGATAAAGTGCCGAATAGGATGTTCACAACTTTAGACAGATTCTCCATATTTCATCTGTCAAGTTAATTGATGGACAGCCTATTCGATACTTATCAGGAAGTGGTGAAACAGGCCCTTATTCTATTTTCATTTTTCATAGGTACATATTAAACTGTTGTTCCGTGTTATTGCCTAAACTATACGGTATACCACATGTACGGTACGCATATTAAGTCTCATCTGTGACGTATAGTAATCCTCCAGAAAAATTGAATATTTCAGTATTCAAGTGCACTAGAATATCCAACTTTCCTGGGGATTAAAAACGCCTAGAACATTCAACGAAATGGGCACAGGCCTACGAGAATAAACTGCGTGAGTGACCGCTCGCTATTTCGGCGGAGCAAGATTGTTGCAGGTGGCCTGCTCTTTGCGCTTCCTACTGACATCGCGAGTGTCAGCCAACTTCTTGTTTCAATTGTCACCACCTTTCGTAACTAGAAAGAAGATTATAGAAATCACTATATGCGCGACATCAGGATTTTGACGGACATAATATGTTTTTAATTGTCGTGATTGCTAAATACTAACCCACTTTCTTCAGTATGGCCTCGTGCTAAGTACCTGAAGGACTTATCTTACGAGTACTAGACAACGGAAATGTATTTAATACTTTTATACTATACATATATTTAAGATTTTTATTATATGATACACAAATTTAATACACATCATGACCCAGGAACATTGAAAATTTTTTGTTCCGTTGGCTGGATTCGAATCCGCGACCCCCGGCTTGAGCTACCTACAGCCCACCAACTGAGCCACAGAGGTTATGGGGAAGGATATAGTATACTTGTTATCGCGGGAAAATGTACGATTACCGCGAAATACTAATTCACACAGGCGGAGCCGCGCACAATAGGGATGATGACAAGGTCAAAGATTAGCAAATTTTGTTAATAAAATAAATAAATCACGGTAAAAAATAAGTGTTCCCAAAATTTCAGCTCGATAGCATATTTTGTATATTTTTTTTGTTATGCGCCTTCAAAGTTAATCAAGTCGATTTTTTTTTTCTATTAAATTTCTTAATATTTGTATACCATTCGATAACTTATGCAATTAAAAGCAACTTTTGTTATGAAACCACTTTCATAAACGTAATATTTAATATATCTATCGAACAAAATTATCTCCCGATCCGTACAAACTACAAAACAGTGACGTCAGTCTTTCGTAGCACTTTGTATAGAGCGTTTCGGGCGGGTCTATTTTATGAGATGTTTGAATTGTCATATCTTGGTGAATTTTTAAGCTATCAGAGTCATTCTTTCAGCGATGTTTCTATTTTTCAAGGGTATTTCAATTACCAATAAGAAAAAAAATAGTCATCAAGCCTATGCTAGCTGTTACTTGTTACTGAATGGTAGTATATACTATACTAGCTACCCGCCCCGGCGTCGCACGGGCATAAAATATATTACAGCCACTGAAAAAATGATTAAAATCGATAGCCTATGATCCTACACGTGGTCTATACTCTATTTCTTATTTGCGCCAAATAACATAAAAATTGCTCCAGTAGTTCGCGAGATAAGCCCTTTCAAATAAATTTTCAAACCGGACCAGTAGTTCTTGAGATTAGCGCGTTCAAGTTTAACCTTTCAAATAATTTTTCCCGTTTTTTCCACATTTTCCTCAATTTCTTCGCGCCGTCTTAACTCTTAACGTGATAAAATATATTATTATTTTTTTAGGTTAAAATGTTAACGCTGAGTGCATGTATCTGTCCCTATTTCTGGATGACTGCTATTAGGAACCACATAACACCAGGCACTGTGGTGTACACCACGGTAATAAGTCTGAGTGGTATCCTTTTCTACAATAGACATAACAATACACTACTCGTACAGCTGACCCTTGAACTATGGTGATGTCGAGGATGTCCCCATAGTTTACGTCCTTATATTGTTATGCATACTGTCTCATGAGTATTAATTCCTCCCTTTTGATTTCTTTTTTTTATTTTTATAATTTTGTGTCTTTTGCGTATGTGATGTTTTAATTTTCTTTAGATATTGTATTGTAACGTGTTATTTATTATTGTAGTGTAATGTGGTGTCTTATTGTCGAATAAACCTTATTATTATTATTATTATTATTATTATTAAAAAATAGCCCATAACCTTCCTCGATAAATGGGCTATTAAACACTAAAGAAACCATCAAAATCCGTTGCGTAGTTTTAAAGATTAAAGGGAACAAAATGACATAAGGGAAAAAAGTGATTTTGTTTTATAATAAGTTTAGATTCATAAACTAATATATATAAATCTCCTGTCACGATATTTGTCCGCGATGGATTCCTAAACTACTTAACCGATTTTAATGTTCTTTTTTTTTAATGTGTGCTTTTTTCCAACTTGAGAGATAGGATAGCTTAGATCTTTAATTATAGTCGCAATTTTATTTTATTGCCATGGTGACATTATACTTATTTAGTCACTAATTCAATAAAATAATACGGGCGATATACTTTATATAATATGGCAAAGAAACGTTTGCCGGGACAGCTAGTATATAATAGATTATTATTTATACTTTAGTATGTAAGTGCGTTGAATTACAAACAACGAGTGGAAAACAAGAGGAACTTGGATCGTATCCAATATACTTCAGTGCTAATTAATAAATTATAATTATATTCGCTTTCCACTCGCTTAATTTAGAACAAAGATCATAATAATTATAAACATAATACAACTCTAAATATAACGTGAATAAACTTTTAATAATCGAAAACACTGTAACATATCTAAAGCTAGAAATATTAGAATGTAGAGTACTTATAAAGCTAAGTTTTAAAGCGCCCACAACTATCTTTTCCCAAAGCTTTTCACGGTTCTTTCATTCCCCCTTAATAATATACTTAGGTATTAAATGTTATTAACGCCAATCCTCTTTATTTTTTGTTTTCTGTCTGTTTCGATTTTTATCTATAAAAACGATACAATCATATCGTATTTTGGTTTGTTAATAAACTTTTTGTATCAATCACGAAATTCTATGTTTATCTTGCTCTTGAGAATAACAAACTATAACATCTTTGTATTCTCAAACATACTGCTTTTTAAACTAAAACATGTTAAACAAAAGGTTTTTTAAAGCAGACTGTCACTTGTTACCCGTTATTTTATTAGGGTAAACAAGGACAGCACTGAGAGTCTCTCAAAAATAAACATTCCAGAATAATATTTTGTTATAAAGACTTAATATCAGTAACTCCAAATTATTTCTCACAGTCTGTGACCTAACATTACACTTACGATCAAATGATTGCTCAGTCTTTACGAAATAATCCAATATATTATTTTTTGGTCAGCTACAGCAATTACTTTTAAATCTTCGTTGTGGTAATTGCATTCGAATTTGAGTTAAGTGTGTACTTCTATTATAGAGGCACATCTCACAAGGTCGGAGTTTCACAATACGAAGATGCCAAGATTTATTGCAGTACTAGTAAGTAGTATGTACATACATCGTATGAAATATGAATGCCCTTCTAATATTTTTCCAATATTTCTATGGAACACAAGTGTAAGCTATTTCGTCACTGGTTAAGACCGTTTTCTTAGTCGAAGTTTAAAATGTTTTTATCGTATTGGGCATTTTTGTTTTAGTGATACAATATTTTGCATATTTTTACTTACTTGTTTTTAAGATAAACTTGGATGTAGTAATTTTAAATCAAAATTCGCTAGCACATACATTCGCGTTTATCATATTGTGGTAACGAAGTGGTAACCGTAAATTTTACGACATTAATTAACTATCCTCAGTCATTTTGTAGGAGTCCAAAATATATCTCCGTGCCAAATTCGATCCAAATCGGTTAAAAAAACAGAGACACACAGATACAGCTGATTTAAATATTATTAGAACTTATCTACATTAGATCTAAACTTCTAAAGTATTAAAATATGAGATGTCCTGCTTGTGACTTATGAGGCGTATCACTGCGTATATCAATAGGCTGTATTAATCGCGTAAATAATAGTGAACTTGCTGTGTGTAGAGTACAAGGACCCTTCACAAGCCACGGCCTCTTAGGGCTGTGATCGAAAAGCGAAATGCGACATTTAAAAGCTTGCTTGTTTTAGATAACAATCCATGTACTAGATAAAAGCCGAGCTTTGTGACGGCTCGCGTCGTCATACTTTGAGTGACTGATGATAACACATCTACATATAAAAAACCTTGAGTGACTAATGATAAGTGATAACTCTACATATAAATCTACATCTACATATAAATAAAATTACAACACAAACCATATAAAAAAATATGCGTGATAGTTTTTCCGTAAAGTGTGCCACAAAATGGTTGTGGCATATACTAGGGCTCGCTTCGCTCGCCCTGGATAAATGCGAAAGTGTATCTGTATGTCTGTTTGTCTGTTACCACTTCACGCCCAAACCGCTCAACCGATTGTTCTGAAACTTGGTATGGAAATACTTTGAGTCCCGGGAAACAACATAAGATACTTTTCATCCCGGAAAAATGTACGGTTCAGATTAACATCAACAGAGTTGCGGGCATCGTCTAGTAAAGTAATATGTTCAGCGTAACATTTCAAAAACAATCTTAGCAACTTTAGCAATGGTTCGATATCAACTTTTGAAACTTTGAAAATAATTTAAAACACGCAATACGCAAACTTATAACAACAGTATATATACCATGAAAATAGTTTATATTATAATACTTAGAGAGACGTTTATTAAACTTAGTTTGTATCACACATCGATCGTTGACTTTACAGTTTACTGACATAATCATTCTCATCGGCGTAACATTGAGCCGTGTGCCGCCTGACCGTGAAATGGATCTCGTTGACGTGCAACAACAACACACAGACGACACATTCCGCAACAAGCCACAACAACAACAATACTTTACGTTAATACCACGTTAGACCTAGATGAGTGGTACTCAACCTTTTTTATACGGGTCACGAGGTTTTGGTCTGACTATAGGGTCGCGGGCCGCAACTAAAACTAAAAATAACATTCCTCAAATTTTGCGATTTATAATTTTTCCAGAACTTGCACAACTTTGCATATTTTTTCCGGAAAGCGTGAATAACTTAAAAGGGAGTGCCTCCACTGCCGGCGCCGTTTTCCAAAGTTTGCCGAAGTCACGCGATGTTTGCTTATATATAATAGGCTTCCGGCGCCTGTTCGGCAAGTTCATTGCTTGTCAAATGACAGAATAATGATCAAAAACATCAGTCTTGAGCTAAAAGACCTTGAATAGTATAAATGATAAGGTCATAACTCATAATGTGAGGATGCATATTTTAATGGTAGTGATGATAGTACTTCGGAAGTATACCACGGGATACACAGTATACTGTGGTGCAAAAATCTCACTTTTTGGTAGCTGAAAAAAGGTAGTTAAGCTAAGGTAGATGAAAATGCATCACAAAAAACTAAAATATCCATAGGCCACAGCCGAACATAATATAATCTCCACCTATGGAAGTCGGTTAAGAAGTCGAATATTTGAGATTATAAAATTTATTTCTTTTTAAAATTTATTTATCAGCACTGGAACCTAGTATTTTACGCATTATCACCGGCTCCCATTTTGAGTACCAGCGCCGGCAGCCGTTGTTTTATATCTCGGCTGCCGGCAGTATACTTACCGCCGGTTCCCATAACTGATATTTTTGGGAGCCGGTGCCGACAGCGGAGGCACTCCCAAACTTAAAATGCTTTAACTTCACGTGGGCCACTGAAAATGTGCCAGCGAGCCGCACGCGGCCCGCGGGCCATAAGTTGAGTATAGCTGATCTAGATAATTAACCGTGTTTACCATGACTGCAAAGCTATCATGGTAAGCACAATCAACGTAGACCATGCAAAAACCCAGACGAATTTGCCCCTCTATAGGTACTTATTCTGTTTTGGTCGCTCAACTTTACGTTAAGAACACCTTAGACCTAGATGGATTACCATGATTGTAATATGGTTTATAGCGTGCACAATCATAGACGAATTTGCCCTTCTAAGTAAATAATGTTCACTTGTTTTGCTCCATCAGGTTTGCCAACGAGGAGACGTCACGTCACTGCCGTGTAAAACGTGATGTCAAATGATTTGAAAAATGATAATATCACGAATCATCATCACGAGAATCGGTATTTTACTGACCGACTTCACAAAGCTCAAAGAAATGTTACGAATTCGTTTGAGCTTCGTTTACCTTTGTCTTTCTTTAGTATAGACTCTATATGTATACTCTATGGGCTTGACTAAACTAGAACTTTTACAAACAAGAAGATCCACCTTCAATAATTATGTTATTGACGTAATGCAATTTTCTGTTTTCCTCTGTAAAGCCACTTCTCAGAGCTAGACAAAACACTAATATATTATCTAAAACGTCTGTATATTATATTATACTCAGTGTAGGAGCTGATATTTTAATAAGACAATGCATTGTATATGCAAAACGTCTCTATACGTACTGTGTAACTTATTAGTTTTTATAAGGCGCTATCTGTCCAATGACTTAAAATTCACGTAGACTCGATACAGCGTGATTTGTTGCCTAATATTACACCAACATCAATCTTAGACGCACACCCATGATGGGTTTCCCCTGCGACATCAAAAAAAAAAAAAAAAAAACATCAATCTTAGACCCATATTGATTTTTGGCATGCTCTATTTAAGAGTTGCTTAAACTATGTTTCCTAAATCTGTAATCTGACCTCCATATTTTTTCAATAGCATTTCCATTGTTATATTATCTAAAAGGAAAAAGGTTCTCACCTTAGGTCAAAGTGTCCCCGAATTGCCTCATTGGTATTGTTGTCGTGGAGTTTTTGAACCTTCTGAGTTCCGCGTACCCAGGGCGAATTCGTAATCAGTTGCGGATACTATTTGATGCCCTAAGCAATCTATGTCTGTGTGTCCCCCTATCCGTATGAAAATTAGAATCGGTCTATGAACCTCTACTCTTCTGGTATCTCTCATCTCCCTCAGATGTGATGCTCATGCAATTGCTTAATTTGATTAAGGGTTAATCCGTCACTGTTCATAATAGGTATAATAATTATTATAATGTGAAAAGATCTCTACGAACTTTTTGAAGAATCATATTTTGAAGGATAGATATGTCGAAACAAGCCACAAATACATATCAAATTGCCAATTACACAATAACAAAATATATAATTACTATCAATAACCAAGTAGGTTATTACTATATTATACTAATATTTACTTACTAATATTATAAATGCGAAAGTGTGTCTGTCTGTCTATCTGTCTGTTACCTCTTCACGCCCAAACCGCTGAACCGATTTTGCTGAAATTTGGCATGGAGATACTTTGAGTCCCGGGAAAGGACATAGGCTACTTTTTATCCCGGAAAAATGTACGGTTCCCGTGCGATAAACGAGTTTTGGCGCAACGGAGTTGCGGGCATCAACTAGTATGTAATAATTTTGGTATTTTCTATTTATACATCCATAGGATTCCCACTAAATCCTCCTGCGATTCCAGATGGCGGTCTGGCGTGGCACGTGCGCTTGTACTGGGTGCTGTACAACATCACGGTGCCCGTCGCCTTCCTGATCACGCTGTTCTACTGGGCGGTGCTGAGACTGCGTAAGTTTTTTTAAACTTACCTAGAAAATAAGGGGTCAAACGCGCAAATGGGATACTCGCGTCTCGCAACATTAGAAGAGCTGCAGGCGCGTTGCCAGCCTTTTAAGAGGATACGCTCCCTTCTTGAGTGACATTGCTTTTAAAAGAAGATGTTTGTGTCGTCTTTTAAAAGCAATAAATATTAATTAATGATATCTGTGGTGCATCCATGACATAATATTACTTATTTATTTCGATTCACCAACAGAATAATATCATCACATTAAATAAAATACAAACAATAGTAACTTATAGGTTAAATGACTTCCAATGACAGGTGAAATACAGCATGTAATGGCGACAAAGAAATTAGTGATGAAAATGAGATGATATGAAGTGAGGCGAGAAATGTTTGTTACATAACAATTTTTTCCATATAAACTAAACAAGAAAATAACAGTAATATTTAAATGCTTATAAACAAGGATGGTTTTGTTTAACTTTTGTTAATAGGTCGTCATGACGTGACGACTAATCATAGGCGCTTCAAGTCTTACAAACAGCTGTTATAAGTTACAAATAATAACATTTTATATTATTTTTTTTTAATTTAACCACAAAAAAAAATTAAATATACTTTTTATTACTTATATTATATAGTGACCGTATTATATTTAAAAATATTAAGATACTTAGGTGTTTGTTACGTGTTATTGTTACATAGAGTTTGTTTAAATTTACGTTTAAATTAATTGTTTAGCTTGTCAGAAAATATACAAATGTCAGGGTAATTAGATATAGCGTTGTAGGATCTACACAATCTTCTGAGCGGTGCATGGTGACGTAGATTGGTTCTGGCAAATTTAACATTAAACGACGTAGATTGGTGACGTATCGCATGGTGACGTAGATTGGTTCTGGCAAATTAATTTATTAATAATTTCAGGAATATTTATAGGCATTTTGCTTAAAAGTCTATCATTATCAATAACACCGCTCAGAATCTTGTGTAGAAAAATAATTTCCAAGTATTTTCGACGATCAAAAAGCGAGTCCAGATTAAAATGTCACTGTCACCTGTCGACATAATGGGGTAACATAATGGGGTCGACATTATGGTACAGCCATCTAGTTAAATTGTCTACTAAACAGTCAATTCAAGCCTAGGCTTATTAATTTTAGAGCGCGTTTAGTCGTCGACAGGTCAGTTTATCTAGTTCTTGGTTGCCGCATCACAGTATTATGAGGTATATTATGTCTCTTTAGCAGCTAAAATATTTTAGCATGACGTACTGTACAGCTCCCCTTACTTTGTCCTTTGACGACGAAGACACAAGGCCTTACGGTTAAGATCAACGATTGCTTAACCCGAAAATTCACTCACAGAAAATGCCATAAGCGTCGAGTCATTAAGGCTTAGGCCAAACCTACGCGACCACGCGACTGCGAAGCGTCAGCGTCAATACAAAACACACATTTGACAAGTTGTCAATTAATGTGTGTTTTGTATTGACGCTGCCGCTTCGTAGTCGCGTGGTCGCGTAGGTTTGTGCTAAGCATTAGCCTTTTAATCGCGCATTTGGTTTGTCTTTTAAGTATTTAGCGACCTTAACTTAACCATATAAGTCGTCTAAGCATGTCCAAAATTTAGCACACGCGATAACATACCAATGACCTTATCTCTCGCAATTATCTATAACCTTAAGCTTCTTACTATCAATCACGAATTTAGCATCGCATATTCAGATCTTAAATGTGAAGCTGGTTCTTACCAAATGCACTAATCTCAATGTCGAATATACATGTGGGAATAGGCAATCAAATCTGTATGAATGAAATTTGCAATTCAAAACTTTTTATATGTTTTTAAATACATTTTGCTCCGTGGGTTAAATCGTCTATCAGTAGGTATACTAAAAACAATTATTCTGATCGCCTACCAACGCATTTAAAATGAATCTTCCAAGAAAATCGAGAAAACCCTATGCCTAAGGCCCAATTTATACTAGCGCAGGGTCGAAGCGCACCGATTATGTTCTGAACTGAGGGTTGAATTTAAATCGCTTCGATGCGCTTCGACTTTGCGCTAGTATTAGCCGCGCTAGTATAGCTAGTATAAATTGACCCTAAACAATTTGCGACGCAACTTCCAGCCGGCAAGAAGATGAACTTCGCGCCAAACCCCATCCTGGACGTGATGCTGCACGGCGTGAACTCGGGGCTGATGCTGCTCGAGCTGGTGCTGTCGAAGGCGCCGAGCCGCCTCCTGCACGTCATGCAGCCGCTCTACTTCGCCGGCGTCTACCTGCTCTTCTCCGTCACTTACTATCTATGCGGAGGGCTGGATCCGTAAGTATCCCAAAATTTCCTTTTTAACCCATCAATCCCCAAGCGGGAGCCGGCTGCTGCATAACAATTGAAAATCTATTGTGGCTGCGATACCCACGATGGAGGTGTAGACGTCTTCTTTGCATTTATACTAGGTGACGCCCGCAACTTCGTTGAGCCAAAAATCGTTTAAATCGCGCGGGAAACGTACAATTTTCCGGGACAAAAAGTATCCTATGACCTTTCTCGGGACTCAAAGTATTTCCTGGCCAAATTGCAGCAAAATCAGTTCAGCGGTTTGTGCGTGAAGACGTAACAGACAGACAGGTGGCCGAGCAGACAGACAAACTGTTGCATTTTAATAATATTAGTATGGATTTAGTTCTAATGGAAAGAACATCTTCATCATCATTAACATCGTTTTGTTGGATGGCCTTAGACGCGGAATCCGGCCCGTAAAATATTGAACTTTGCTATATGTTCCACATGCTTGCTTTGTTCCCCTTGCTTATCCACGTATCAAGTAAGATTTTGCAGAGATTATACGATGGAAACAAAGAATTAAGCTAAAAATCCAAATTATACCAAAGATGCATTTTTCTTTATTCATTTTATAAACCAAATATGCCTTATTGATTTAGTGCCTTTCTAGCCATTAGTGATTAGGCTCTATATTATTTCGGGTCTTCGGTGAACGGCCGATGCAACTTGTTTGGTGTTTCACAAACCCCGACCGATTGTATTTTTTGCCCGCATTAATTGTTATTTGTTACTCGATAAACCAGTTGCTCGATAATTGAATACCGATTCCGCTTTGTCAATCACTATAACTATTATGTTGCTTGTGTAGTGTAGGTAGGAAGGTTTACTATGGGAACACCCATGGGTGGGAAATAAACAGAAGAGTATGAGAAATAAACAGTGAGTGCCGAGTACCCCTGAGAATTTTATTTCTTTATTTAAAGATCGTAAGATTAATCCGCCCTTCCCCTAAGAATTGATATCAAGAAATGTTAATCGCCCGAAATGCGATTCGATTCATTTTATATTTCTATCAAACATAATCATTATTATTATTGTGTAATCATGAAGTAGGGAGCAAGTGTCAGAGTAGAACATAATATTTATTTGTCGTGCGATAAGTGTGCATTTAACACTTGGCAACTTTTTGGTGCATCAAATGACCCATGACCCAAGTAGACGGACCTCTCAGAGCTATAGTTGAGTAGTTCAAAGCGGCTTTATCTAGCCAGGCGTGAGAGGGGACGCGAACATCCGTTCTTACTCTCACGACCTGTCGAAAAGTCGCTAGTCTGTGCCAATTCTGTGACAAGGCTAACACGTTTCATTCATGCCCATACCTTTCCACGCTGACGCAGAGGATGAAGTTTTTTTGCTCCAGTTCACTTCCTTTATGCCGAGCTGATAGGATTAATTTTATAAGCGAAGGTCGAATGTTTAACGAATGTAAAGCCTAAATAGTTAAGCTAGTTAGCAGTTACACATGGAATTATAGAAAGCAAACACAACTAAAGTTTTGTGACTCGCCTCTCGGTTTGGAGACTATAGAATTACAACATATTTATGTATTTGATATCGTTGGTATAAACAATGTTTAGGAGGGTTTTTTTATCGTCTATCGTCTGATCATGGTTCCCTTATTTAACCGACTTATAAAAAAGGAGGTTATTAAGCAAAGAAAATTATTAAACCTTAAACCTCAATAAATTCATAGAGAACAGAACCGACAAGATAATTATTTGCAATGCGTTCAATTAAAATATCAGCACACGGCCCAAGGAACGAGGTTTAGGGACTAAGGACTTCCACTTTTGAAGACCAATTACAATTTCCTAATACATAAATAAATGAATTTTACCTCGTAGTAAAGACAAATTAATCCAAGCCCTGCCTAGATTTATTAAATGTTTCATATTTTTAGTGTATAACTAAACGATTTTGGCATGAAAACTAAAGGACCCAGACACGACTTAAGGTCGTCCCCCGAGCAAACGACCTTGGCCATACATTTGCCGCGTTGCCGAGATCGCGCCAAAACCCTATTATTTTTACTTATCTCGGTTCAAAATTGTCCTAAAAAAATTTAAAACGGCGAATATATTGTAGTTTATGATATTGTCGATCTATTGGCGTGAGTTTCAAATAAAAGTAATTTGTAAATCCTAAGGAGATGCTGAATGTATGCTTGAATTTTAACAAATTGGTATTACTTTGGAAACTGATATCATGAGTATAAGAAACAAAAATAGAAAATTTAAAACGACAAAAGGAATGTTGATATACTGAAGATTATTGCTGTATTTTTATTATAACTTTGTAGCTTTCAGATTATGAGTTTATAAGGTTTTAAATACGGTCAATTACGGAATCTCCGGACGGAACGGTACTTATCCAGTTACATATTATACAAAGGTATGTTACAACTTTTTGTATCTTCGATGCCTCGGCCCATTGAAAAGCCTCTACTCATACTCTAATAGACTGGGTGACAACTAAAATAAAAGAATATAAATTAAATATTGTTTGCTTTCGATCTATTGGGCCAATAAAAATTCAGAATAGTTAATTATAGTCAGTTAAGGACAGACTCAAAAATAGAATTCAAACAGCGCTGGTTAATTATTAGTTAGAATTTAGAAGTTTATTTTTTAAAATTTAAGGCCCTATACTTGTGAGAACGACACAGCTTAACATACATGTACGATGTTTGCTCACCTACTTGATAGGTTCGTTTTTCGCGGTCAATATTTGTGTTCGGTCAAATACAATATATAAACTCTAAGTGGCCAGTGACGGTCAATTCACACTTCACATTACCCTTTACTTAAAAATATATCTTATATCTATATAATATATGAAACTCAAAGGTGACTGACTGACATGGTGATCTATCAACGCACAGCCCAAACCACTGGATCGGGCTGACATTTGACATGCAGGTAGATGATATGACGAAGGCATCCGCTAAGAAAGGATTTGGATCAATTCTACCCCTGAGGGGATAAAATTGGGGATGAAAGATTGTATATAATATACTTCTTAACGCGAGCGAAGCCGCGGGCAAAAGCTAGTTAAAATATTATATTGATTTAATCATATATGGACGTTTTCTCTAAGTAATTAAATCATTTAAATAATTAAAGCTGAATATATCAAGATAAATTATATAAAATTGTGTTAATACATACAGTTTATTAAATAATAATCGTTTGTGGAACTCTATGTGAAGTGCAACACTGCCACCAGACACCACCCACCAGCTGACTTATCATACAGTGAACCACAAGTACTGTTCCTAGTTACTATCTTCAAATATTATTGTCAAACATGTCACAAATGCACGAAATTATGAAGGCGCAACAGAGTCTTGAGGAGCTTGTGACCAGGAAGATGGATGAGCTTCATTCCCAACTACAGAGTGGCTCCGCCAAGGATACTGTCGCCAAGGTTGCTGAGGAGTTTCGCACGTTTCGGGAACTAACATTCTCTATGCTTGGCCTCCTTCGCAAGCAGATCTCAGAATGTACCAAGGCTGTTGATGCAATGGAGTCTAGATCGCGAAGGAAAACTCTCATTTTCGCTGGTGTCCCGGAACAAAATGGTGAAAATTGCTCGGCTACTATCATGAGAGTTATTCACAATCAACTAGGACTTCCAGACGTCCCATCGTGTTCTTTGAAGGCATGTCATCGTTTGGGCAGCATTGAGCCAAGCAAGATACGTCCGATACTGGCTAAATTCTCTACACTTGACACAAAGAATGTAGTTTGGAGGGTTAAATCTAAGTTGAAAGGGACTCCTACTACAGTGAAGGAGTTCTTGACAAAGGCGAGGCAGGCTGTGTTTGGCAAGGCGAGGCTGCATTTTGGTGTAAGGGCCTGCTGGACTCAGGATGGTGTTGTTGTCATCAAGACGGCAGACGGAAAGCGTCACAGGGTGCTGTGTTTAGAGGAGCTTCAGCCCCTAGTGATGAAATATCCAAAGGCATCATTAGCAGCCTCTTCCATGGTTAAAGAGTAGAGTAACTATTACACCTTTGTTCTTAAATCTTAGTCATTTGTCAGTGTTTCACTTATTTACATTATTATGTTTATTGTTATCTGTCTTCTTGTATTTGTGTTGTAAACTTTGTTTCCTTCATCTTGTTTTATCATAATATATGGGTTAGTGGTTAGTTTTGTCGGTATGTATTAATTTTTTAGCTAATTTTACAATAAAAATATCACACGCATTAGTATTTAGTCGTGACAGGTGACAGAAACGTCACAAATTCAACTGTCAAATGTCAATACTCCGTTACTCTGACAAATGACATTTTTTTTTTTTCTGTTCCGTTAGTATGTGCAATGTACATTTCAGTTTTCAAATTAATTATTGCTTTCTGTTTTATTAATTGTGTGGTAAATTAATTTTTTTTTCTTGTTATGGCGCTCGGCCTTTAATTCATGGCCAGATGGTAAATTAAAACAATGATAGTATTGCAATTCACAACATACAAAATTATAAGTTATTTATAGTTAGTTATTATAAGCCTGTTGGTCAGTTGGCGGGTGGTACATACATGCAAAGCTTAATAGTATTAATAATATTAGTTATTCTTTTTTAGTTTTAATATAACAGTATTAATATTTTTTATTATTTATATTATTATTATAGTATTATATTTTTTATATATTTTATTAATTTTATTATTTTTATATAACATATATGTCCGATAGTGATTCGTTTTATTCTGCCAATGAAACAAGTTTATTGTCTAATGATGAAAGCTCTGACTTTATTAGTTACACGCTCGGCGAAATCCTACACCAGAATTTTAATGTAACACAAAGTAGTGGCGCCCTTAACATCTGTCACATAAATGCACAAAGTGTACCTAGTCACTTTAGTGACTTGATCGAAACTTTTTCTGGGAATAACGTTCATGCCATCCTGATTTCTGAGAGCTGGTTTAAACCTCACCTTCTCTCAACGTCATACGCTCTGCCTGGCTACATCCTTATTCGAAATGACCGGATCGGTAGGCGAGGCGGAGGGGTCGCCATCTACCTACGGAGTGATCTGTCACATAAAATAATAGGCGCTTCTCCATCTGACGGTTCTTCTGCTGGTGAGTACATTTTCATTGAGGTCCTTGTAAAGGGAGCTAAATTGGCTCTTGGAGTAGTTTACTGCCCCCCGTCTGTTGAATATGTTTCGGAGTTAGAACCTGTCCTGGAAGCATTGAGTTCGGAATATGCACATCATGTCATTATGGGCGATTTTAATACTAACCTTCTGAACCCGTCCTGTCCTCGTTCCCAAAAACTCTCCCATTTAATAGAATCAGTCAGTCTTCATCTTTTGCCACTCTCTGCTACTCATCATAACATTACCGGAGATGATACCTGGCTTGATTTGATCATTACCTCCAATCCATCCTTAGTTCAAACCCATGGCCAACATCCCGCTCCTGGTTTTTCCCACCATGACCTAATATTTATCACCTATAACCTTAAACCGCCAAAACCATCGCCAAGAATTATTTTTAAGCGTTGTTATGGGAGGATTGATATGGAACAATTAAGAATCGACGCGTCTAAAATTGATTGGGAACCATTGTACGATGCGCCTAACATCGATAGGAAAGTTGTGATCTTCAACGACATCTTGAAAAAACTGTACGATTCTCACGCTCCTCTAAAGAAAGTCAAGCTCAAACATCCGCCAGCTCCTTGGTTGACTTCAGAAATTCGAGAAGTGATGAGGCGTAGGGACTGTGCATATAGGAAGTTTAAAAGAAACCGATCGATGTCCAATTGGGATAGCTTTAAGTCAGCCAGGAATCGTTGTAACCAGATGATACGTAATGCCAAACGCCGCCATATTTTCGAAAACGTAGCTTCTCTGTCCCCCCCTAATATTTGGAAATTCCTTGGAACTATTGGTGTTGGAAAGTCGCAAGAACTTTTGGAACTACCCAGTTCTATTAGCCTTGACGATTTAAACCGCCATTTTTCCTCCACAGCTACACTAGATGACAATACAAAATTCCAGACCATTAGTTACCTAAACGGTTTATCTCGTCCTAATTTAGACCCCTTTCAGTTTTCTCCAGTTGCTTTAGACGAGATCGACAAGACCATCAAGTCCATAGTATCTAAAGCAGTAGGTTGTGATGACATTAGTCGTCGCATGATCACGACCATCCAAGACGAACTTCTGCCAGCCATCTCCCACATTATAAATTTCTCCCTTATTTCCTCAGAATTCCCAAATCTATGGCGAAAAGCATATGTACGCCCGCTTCCAAAAATCCCCAATCCAACTGATCCTTCACATTTTCGTCCTATCTCCATTCTTCCATTCCTATCAAAGGTTCTCGAAGCTTGTGTCCATAAGCAGCTGTCCGGGTTTGTGTTCAGAAATAATTTGCTTTCCCCACTTCAATCGGGATTCAGACCTGGACATAGCACAACAACTGCTCTGTTAAAAGTAACAGGTGATATTAGAGCTGGTTTTGAGAACTCTTTGATTACCATTTTAGTGCTGGTAGACTTCTCTAACGCATTTAATCATGTCAATCATGACATCCTACTGGCAGCACTCTCTGGACTTCCGATTTCGTCTGAAGTACTAACTTGGATTTCCTCCTATCTTCGTGGTCGTCAGCAGTCGGTACGAACGGAGAGTTCATCGTCCGAGTGGTGCAATCTCGACGCTGGCGTTCCACAAGGCGGTATTTTATCTCCCCTACTTTTCTGTATTTTTATAAATCTACTCACTAAAAGACTTCATATTGCGTATCATCTGTATGCGGACGACCTGCAACTCTATATCCAGGCAGGATTAGATCAGTTATCAGCAGCCATCGCAGAATTAAACGAGGTTTTAAAAGCAATAAAAGACTGGTGCGATAACTTTGGATTATCAGTAAATCCCGCAAAATGCCAGGCAATGGTGTTAGGTAGTCCAAGATGCTTGTGTAAAGTGGACACGCGCGCTCTTCCACCTGTTATTTACAATGGTTCTGTTATTACTTTTAGTACAAGCGTAAAAGATCTTGGTTTACATATCGATTCCTCTCTGACTTGGCAATCCCATGTTTCTAATGTGTCCAGTAAGGTCACTAACATACTACGATCCTTTTACCGGCTCAAAAATTTCCTTCCCATCCCGGTCAAGACCTTGCTGGTCCAGTCTCTTATCTTTCCTATAATTGACTATGGTGACGTGTGCTACTTAGATCTTAATGCCGACAAACTCGATAAACTCGACCGATTGTTTAATAATTGCCTCCGATTCATATTCAACCTTCGAAAATACGACCATGTTTCTTCGTATCGCTCCAAGCTACACTGGTTACCAGTACGTCAGCGCCGCTCTGTGCGGGCACTATGCGTGCTATATTCACTGCTGCATCATCCCCATTCTCCCGAATATCTCGCGCCTCATTTTCAATACCGTTGCAGCAGGCATGATAAAAACCTCCGATCCACTTCAAATCAGCTTTTAAGTTGCCCTTCCCACAAGTCCAGTTCCGTCCACTCTTCTTTTTATGTCCAGGCTATTCTCCTCTGGAATGCTCTTCCTCCGGAAATCAGGATGATAAAAACCAGAGACACTTTTAAGCGCAGGGTACGTGACTTTTACTTGAAACAGTTGGCAGACTCTTAGTTAGTTAGTTTATGGCATAATTTAATATTTATAATATTTTAAACAAGATCAACTATATATTATATTATATACACCTATTAAATAATATATAATATTATGTATGGTTATTGGTTTTATTTGTATAATATGATTTATGTATGATAATAATAATATGTATATTATAAGTATAGTATAATATTATGCAATATGTTAAGTATATTATATTTTATAAGTATAATAATTTATTTATTTATATTTGTTTTTTTTGGCAAGTTACTTAATTCCTCTTTCAACTCGACTGGCACCTATACAACTTTGTTCTTGTATCGCCCAAAGGTTGACTGGTAGATAATGCCATAAGGCATTAAGTCCACCTTTGTACCTATATGTGCATAAAGTTTTTTAAATAAATAAATAAATAAATATACAATAAATAGTCAAGTAATTATTATTTATATAACATTCAACTACTAATACTACTCTTAGTTATAAACCTAGCTGGATCATCCGCTGAACAGATTTTAATGAAATGTTGTATTGAGATTGTGTTGTATCCCGAGAAAATATAACGATACTTTTTATTCCGGAAATGTGCGGATAACGACTTTCTGCGCAGTGGGCATCAACTAGTTCCAAATTTTTGTAGATACGGTACTTAAAACAGTACTTAGCTGGTACTGTGTCTTGGTATACAAAATCACAAGCCATAGTCCATACTCACAAAATCACAAGCCATACACGTAATGTGCGTGTTTTCGCAACTAGCTGCAGCAACTGCGGACATATTGTTATTGAAATGATCGTTTTGTGCAATATAGAAAACATTTCCGAGCCCGATCGTGCGCTCAACGATGAAGGATGGTCGAATTAGTGCGAATTAGTGCTCACTCGACCTACCCTGAACTGGACTATACAATATATAATAACTACTACACTGCACATCCATACTAATATTGTAAATGCGAAAATGTGTCTGTCTGTTTGTAACCTCTTCACGGCTCACGCCCTAATATTGAAAACCGATCTTGCGCAAAGCTATGGAGATACTTTGAATCCCAGGAAAGTACATAGGATATTTTTTTAGCCCGGCAAAATTATGATTCCTGCAAAATAAACTAATTTTGGTGCAATGGAGTTGCGGGTAGCAACTAGTACTTAAAATATATTCAAATTTCGAACTACGAGTATGTAGTTACATAGTACATACTGTGTTCTATAACAGTCTACACATTAATTCTAGTGTTTGTTCAGTATTATTCTTTGCAATCTGTCTGTGCTTTAAGTTGTAACTATAGTTGTTTGGATCTAATTTTGACAGAAATGATGACATTCTCAATCATAATATTGTCGACCACGGACTTAATTATTTTCTCTTACAATACACCGGATTTAGTCGCGGAGCACTTTTCATAGTCCCGAATCCCGATGACGACGTTTTAGTCGCTTTCCGGAGCTGCGCGATCACGGGTTGACGTGTCTTTTTAAGTAGAAAACACAAAACCAAGTAGAAAAACTCAAGTAGAAAACACAAAACCATGGAAGGATGTGTAGGATTTTGTTTAAGACTCAAAATTTTAGTCCTTCAGCAAAATCAGTTTGTTACTATGCAAATCTTAAGTTCCAAAAAAAGTCAAAGATTCAAGCACTTTATTATATTAGCATCCAAGGTAGTATACATGATACAAACTCAGCGCCTTAGTCCCTACATAATAATATATTATATTTATACTTTCATACATTTTGAGTGATCGTAAACTAAGTTGTAGAACTTGTAGAGTAAGTAGGACCTGAGAGTTAGGACCCATTAAATTTAATGTACACGTTGTTTGCGCATTCAATATGTACTTTTGACTGTAAATAGCAAACCTTGTCCGTGTTTGCGACGACTCATAACACCTAAACTACTTCAATATTCGAACCTATGACATATAAAAGTTACTATAATCAATTACACTAGCCCCATAAGAGCACCGGTAATCGCGACTACAATAGAATACAATAGAATTTCCAAGAATCCGCGATTGAAGGATTAACATCATATATTATTATAAAAAATATTAAAATTGGCTTCTATGAGACCTAAAACTTTTTACGACAGAAAGATAGATTATAGAGATTTGTCTTCTTTTTACATTGAATGTTTTTGGTGAGATATAATATTTAAAGAAAAACCTGTTATGGTTGATTTTCACAACAATAGAACTCGAATGATAGAAAAACTTATTTTCTTATTCTTAACAGGTCATAGAGCACTGACAAACATTCTTCTTGTTTTTGTTATTGCTCCTTATTTTCCTTAGTAACATATAAGTAATAGTGTTATTTATAACTTTCATACAGTATCTAAGCAGCAACTCAATACAATCTTACTTGTCCTTGGAAAGGAAGAAAATATTGATTACGCCCGCAACTCCGTTGCACCAAAACTCGTTTATCGCGCGGGAACCGTAACTTTTTTCGGGATAAAAAGTATCCTATGTCCTTTCCCGGGACTCAAAGTATCTCCATGCCAAATTTCAGCAAAATCGGTTCAGCGGTTTGGGCGTGAAGAGGTAACAGACAGACAGGCAGACAGACAGACAGACAGATGGACAGACAGACAGACACGCTTTCGCATTTATAATATTAGTATGGATGAGCAGCTATATTTCGCATTTTATCGCCGAATTCGCGGGGTATAATCGGATGACAAGCCCTCAAATTATGCGCGTTTACAACGGTACATAGATACAATTTAATTTTTATTCTAGCCGTACACAATAGTTTTACGAATAAAATGTTTGTGGTAAAAGCGCGTTATCAAAACGAGCGTTTAGAGCTTAATCTGAACATATCACCATTAATATTATTTAATAATTGTCTCACACATTCTATAAACGCAGGGTTGTCAAACATAGAACCAGTGTTAGCATTGACAGATTAGTCTGACCTGAATGCTAGATTTTGCAATCGGCTTATTATCATCTCGCATTCTTATCCATCGTAAATTATCGTAAAGGTTACAGTAAATATTCCGTTTAGCACGTGTGGAGACTCGAGACCTGAGACAAGAGCCTTGATATCCAAAAGGCATCCAGTCAAGGCGATCGAATCTCGTGCATACAAATGCGTTACGTATAGTTATGTCATTGCAGGTGGGGCAACGAATTCATATACCCGGTCATTGACTGGTCAAAGCCGGTAGCCGCGCTGGTAGTGGTGACCCTGACTGCGCTGTTCTTGGGTCTGATGCACATCCTGACCGTGCTGGTGGCAGCCCTGAGAGATTACCTCCTCAAGAAATACCTCGGCGACAAACTCGGCAAATACAACGACGGATTCGACGCGTAGACAAGTTGACGTACCAAAATAGACTGTGATGTGAAATAGTTGTAATTAATTTAAGTGTACTATCAGGAATCTAATATGTGAAAAGTAGTTAGTGTTCTAATGTGCCAATCTCAAAATGTCTTTAACGTCTTTTTCGTATTTTTTATAAACAAATATTGTGATTTGTAAATATCGTTACCCTGCTACAAGTATGAATTGGATTGTCTGATTGTGAATATTATATTTTATTAAGTTTATGTTGTACATAATAAAAGTTTATCCTTAACCAAAACAATAGTAACCATAATGAAGAGTTTATTTGGTAAAAACCTTGTGGTAAATTCATGCCGTGGCATTGCTTGGAGTGCACAGTGCATTAATTAAATGCCATATACAACGTTAATATACAAGGCGATTCTAATTAAAAGAATAAACAATTAAGATGGCATGTCAATGCTTTAAGATGACATCAGATACTGTGTGGAAGGTGTTTTGTAATTCTCTTTAGTGCTTCAAGAGTTGCAAGTTTAAGTCTAGACTTTCGAATTGATCTTTGAATCATACTATCGGCCGCATTCAAGCATTTCATGATTAACTGTAATTTAATGATTTCTTTTAAGACATCTTAGGGTGCGTCCACATTTGTATCATTTGCGCGATCAGATCCCCGATCAGATCTCCGTCGTGTATCATCGAAGCGTGTCAAAATGATACGCGTATCATGACACGCCCCGATCGCTATTAACCGCGTATCTAATACATGCCGTATCAAATACTCGCATGATCGGCAGAATGATCTAATAGGCGTCCACACTTTGACACGCATACTTGATACGGCGCGATGATCGCGACGGAGATCAGGGATCGCGCAAATGATACAAATGTGGACGCACCGTAAGGAGATTGACAGAAAATAAATGGAGCCTCTGGTAAATCTTTTATCAAAATAAAGTTAAGTAATCGCTGAATTCAATCGTCGATGCGGCCATTTTGTCTCTTCTAGCTTTGTTAGGCTTTACTGTTTACATTGTTGCAGTTAGGGCGCGATCGGACGTGCGCGTTTTCTGAGAGTAGAAAATACGCACGCCTGACTTCTGAGGGCCCCCTATGACATCCTGACTAAAAAGTAGGAGGCCTGACTATGATGTAGTAACCTTTATTACGAAGGTGTATGAGCCATTAGCGCAGAAACTCCGAGGTTAAAAAGCTGGAACAAAAGATGTTAAGTAAATGCAGCATGTAGAGAATGAAGGTTTTGTAAGTTTTCCTGATGTATGATAATAATATATAGGTA
The DNA here is from genome assembly GCA_937595015.1 of Polyommatus icarus. Taxonomy (NCBI): domain Eukaryota; kingdom Metazoa; phylum Arthropoda; class Insecta; order Lepidoptera; family Lycaenidae; genus Polyommatus; species Polyommatus icarus. The sequence continues at coordinate 4,883,790 of OW569329.1, read as the reverse complement.
CAGTATTGATGAATAAATGATGAATAATATTATGTTATTTGGTCAAGTCAATGTTCTTGGTGACCTGTCGACTAAAACTGACCATAATATCACAGGGGACCGCCATCTGCCTATGAAACAATTTCACTGTTAAGTGATACTTAATACTTACCTTTTTTGGAGGCGGTTAGCCTCCAAAAAAAGGAGGAGGTTACATTTTTGTTTTGTTAGGGTCATGATTCATGATTTTGAATTATATTAGTGTCGTCATAATATGCCTTTAAAGCTTGCTTTAGGAACAACCTGATATAAAATTAAAGGCCTATACAAGTTTCATAGGACTAAAAAGGAGGTTCTACTCTTGGATTTTTTTGGCCGTCCAACCGCCAACGACAACCCCATCGTTTGTGAACATATTAACTATTTCAAAAAATATTTTTTGGTATAATCACATATTTAAAATAATAAAGGAGAGGGGTATGAAGATTTTTCTATGGAGCCTGGCCGACCTACTCTCCGCCATTGTGTTTTTCCGCGTTCGCAAATATTTTTTTCAAACACTTATACTTAGCTAACATCAACAGAAACAAAAAATAATCTTGGACAAAACCACGTAAAGTGTCACATTTTGATGATGTTTTACCAATTTATGATATTGTAACTTTGGCAGCTCAAGTCATTTCGATCATTAAAACAATGTACTTACTAAATCTTTTTAAAGACTCCTAAGTCCTAAGTAATATTCTGTAACATATTATTAAGACAAATTGTATGGGCAATTCAGCATAGTAGGTGTATGGCTAATATTAAATTAAAGGATATATTATAATAGAGGCATGGGAAAAAATATTTTGTTCTCTAGTTGCTCAATATTTACAAAGTAGAAAGTGTTAATTAAATAATATATTATAACTAGCTGTCCCAGCAAACGTTGCTTTGCCACATTATATAAAGTACGACAGTATATTTTAAGTATATGATATAAAGTATTTCGCCCATATTATTTTATTGAAGTGACTAAATAAGTATGTCACCATTTCAACGTCCATCGCTATTCCGTAGCATGTAAACAATGGTCGCCGTCAGTCTCAGGTTGTAATAATTTACTATTATTTATTCAACAAATGCACTTATCAATAAATAAAGTACCCAGTAGCCGATTCTCAGAGCTACTGAATATGCACATAAAATTTGGTAAAAATCAGTAAAGCCGTTTCGGAGGAGTTCGTAGACTAACATTGTGACACGAGAATTTTATATATAAGATAAGATATAACGTAAAGAGAGTGGGTAAAATAAGATATTCTGCTATAAATACGTAATACCTTAATGAAGGTATTACGTATTTATAGCAGAATATCTGTATCTATATATATAAGAAACTAATGAGTTTCTCTTACAAATAGGTATTATTTGATTCTACTGTTTTATAATCTCTCCTTTTATGATAAGTATCGTGTTTCGTTCGTTATTTTAAACATTAAAAAATAACTAGATAAGTTGAAATAGACCCTAAAATAAAGCTAGTAGAGTAGAAGCTAGTAGAGCAGTAACAACCACTTACTGCTCTACTGATTTATAAAACTATTAATTAATTATTTCATCTTTGGCTATTTTATAAAAGCAGTAAGTGATGATACTGTGTTTATGTATTAATGTGTATTATGAGTCATTCATTATAATTACTATCTTAAAACGAAGTACAGCCCCATACTGTAGATTTAACTAGTAAAATTGAGTTGGTACCTTGGTTAATACTAATGTAAAGAGCAGTATGTCAGAAATTTACTGCTCTTTTGTTAAGAAATATGTGAATACTAACGAAAAGGGCAGTATATCAATGAAATACTGCTCTTTTACCTAGTTAACTAAATTATTTTACCGTTCTTACTGCCCTTCATCAAAAAAGAAAATGCATTTCTAATACACGTAGATTTATGAAACCTAGATAGGAAGAAAGCTCGTTTGACGTACATATCAGTAATAAAAAAAATTGCCACCTTCGACTTACTGCCCTTTCGATTACAAGGGCAGATCTGGTGTTACATAACATTTTTCCCTCCACCCCTCTTAGGGGACATAAGAGGGCGTAAGATTTTGTATACTGATGAAGTAGAAATACTTTAAATGGCAAAACAACGTTTGCCGGGACAGCTATAATATAAAAAATGAGGATTAAGTATAACTTAAAGAATTGTGTCATGTAGGATAAGTTTTTTATCAATTATTATTTCTTCCTCCAATTACCAACAACTTGTACCCTGAAATACTGTGATTTTTCATATAAAAGTTACCATTTCAAACGTTCTTTTATTGTCTGAATTTTTGTACAATTAGTTAAACTGTATTGTTTTGTATAATTCGAAACTATTATCAGTAAATCACTTTTACATAAAAAATTATAAACTCCTAAGTCTCCTGTCAACTTTGCCGTAAGAACCTTTCTATGGTGGCTATGCTAAGCAAATCGGTGCCGTAAATATAATAATTAATAATATTATTCAATATTTTTATACTAGATGCTACCTCGCGAGTCGCGACTCGATTGCTAGACTTTTTACAGCTGTTTTTGGGTATTTTGATTTAAATTTTAAGGGGTGCCAGGGTTTTAAAAAGTTTTTGACACCAATTTTGTTGCCACCGCGCGCTATAAACTGAAGTCCACGCGGACGAAGTCGCGGGCAACAGCTAGTAAGTAATAACTCTGTTATATCGAGAATTACTCCTATCAGTTTAAAATATTCACAGTTCGCAACTAAGACTGAATAAACATTTTAGGCGGTGTATTATTTATTAGCAGTGAGTAACACTAACAACAGGTGAGGCGTGAGCAGCAAGTGTTAATTTATCATATAAGATAGCGATAATACTTATCGGGAACCAAATTGTATCACGTTTTGTTGTGTTATCGTCAGATACAAAACACAATGAGTATTATACCAAAAACTATGCCAAATAACACAGGTAACGGTTGAGATTTACAGTATTATCATGTTATGGGTCACAGGGTCACAGACGATCGGTCACAGATCAGTGAAATGTGTACTAAAGTGTGACCGGTTGAAGTCATCTACGAAGACGCATCCTTTGCCGTGGTACCAGGTGGTACCTAACACTTTATGTTGTTGCTTGTTTAGGTTTACAATGTCACCAGCAGTATTTCCAGACCATTACGACCCACAAAACTTCAACAAGAGATCGTATTCCCACTTAAAAGGCCGGCAACGCACTCGCAACTCTTCTAGTGTTGCGAGTGTCCATGGGTGCGTGACCCGTTCAATAATGTGACAAGAAAAAGCAACATTCCTTCTTCTTGCCGCATTATTCCTACTTGCATCAATTTAGAGACTCTACATAGTACCACAGTATAGCAATATATAGTACCATCGAGGAAGTTGATTCCTATGCAATTGACAGACCAACGTTATTTGGTCGAATATGTCAATTCAATGTTAATTGTGATCTGTCGGCTGGGTTTGACATAACGCAACCAAACTACTTAGGTCCCCGATTTGCATAGGAATCAACTTCTCTGATAGTACATAGCCAACTGTTCCTCAACACCAAATGCTCCATATTTAATTCAACACCAAGTGAAGGCCACCGGCTCGCATGCCACCGCGGATGGCGGATGGGATTACGGGGCGATTGCGAATCTTATCACACGATAATGTCCCCGCGAGCAGTGCGCGTCGTGTGGCCGCCGCGACAGCTGCCTTTCATTTCCGCGTTACAAAATGGGCGCCGTAAAAAAATATTTCGCGCGAGAGTTTCGCAAGGATATGCTTCTTCTGGAGCACGAGGCGGTGTCGGACTTCTATTTGTGCAGCTTTATAAGGAACCGCTCGTCGATTCCGCTCCTGCTTGTTCGAGGGCTGCTGCTGCTGGGTTGCATCGCCATCGTGGTGTCGTCGTTCATCCTGACCGTCGCGAACTCGCCTGCGGGCAAGTGGTTCATCTACCTGACGCATTGGGGCCTCCTCCTCATCACGGCGACCAGCGCGCTCGCGTTTGCGGTATCTTTCCGAGCGTACTTCAAAGGCCCCATCGGTGAGTTGCTCAACCTTTGCCTGACCGACTGACCGCGAAGGCCGCATACTGTAACTCGCTACCTGTGGCTCGAAAATATAATATTAAAGTCAGAGAACTGAATTGAAGATGTAAACAAATACCTATCAAACTTGGAATGGTTGACTAAGGTCAAAGCCACGAAAGTAGTACTACCGGATAGTATAATAAATTGGACCATTAGTTGATTTTATAAATACCAAATTATTAAAAGAATTTTTAAGAAATTACACATGAATTTTTAAGATCTAATAACTAAATTAAAGCGCAATTAAGTACCGTAAGCTGAGATAATTTAATTTTTTTTAAAACGACTCAGCTCATCGTCATTTTTTAGTATAGGTACGCAAAGATGAGAACGAAACTCTCCTAAAGTGTTTCAACTTTCACTGTATATTGCCAGAATACATAATTGGTTATCTTTACCTCTATTTGATACTCACATTTAGGAGTAAAACTTATCATTTTCTACAACTCTAACTATGTGTATTCACGTAGGATATTAAAAATTAGAATTGTACTTGATTTGGTTCATATTGAAGCCGGAACCAAATCCAAAAGAATTCCAGACCTGATTACAAGAAATACCTCTAGATAGAGTATCATCAGAATATGTTATTGTACTAGTTAATAGTTATGTTTGCTATTCTAGTAATATAACAATTATTTCTATTTTCAAAATGTATTTTTTTTTACTTAATAAGAAGTTGAAGTTATAAATAAACTCTAATCCACGTCTAATCAACCTAATAATTATTAATTATTATTATGTCACTACACCTATCTCTTCCTTAATCTAGCTAGAATCAGCAATGTTCTTATCAAACTAGTCGAAAATTCAAGTAAACTGCTGATAAAAAGGCTTACTTATTAAATATAATCGTGTAATGATTATAAAATAATAATTAGTCATCCGCGTATTCATAATATTATCAGTATAATCTGTTTCCCGAACCTAAACTGAAATCACCTCAGTCCTAGCTCGTTAGAGCTTGTCTAATTTGAAATGACGCGCCCCACTACTTCAAAGTTGATATAAATGAAACATTTTTGTACTGGGAATACGAGGGAGGGGCGCGTCATTTCAAGTTAGACAAGCTCTACCATTATCTAGGTACTAGACCAGCGGTTCCCAACCTGGGGGTAATTACCCCCGCAGGGGTAAAACGGCAATTCTAGGGGGGTAACAGAGTTGGCACGAAAAAGTATTATAATAATAAACAAAATAATAGTACGGTAGTAAAACCGAACCAAATATTCTTAAACTTGCGAACGCAAAGCAATATCAACCTTCACACTAGCTGTTAAGTCCAAGATTTATATATTACTAGCTTATTACTAGTTACCTAAACGTGCAATTTCTTAGATAATAAAGGTATTTTTGTTCGAAATTGTGTGGTTGAATTATTTTAAATTAGCTAGGGGTAAACTTAATTCCCATACTTGCTCATAGGGGTAGTGACATTGAAAAGGTTGGGAACCGCTGTACTAGACACTAGTTAAAATTTAAAAGGAATTGACAGGTTTTGAAAAATCGGCCAAGAGCAAGTCGTACTCGCACACGAATGGTTCCTTACAATTATAGAGCAAAAATAGTGCTTTTGTATAGGAGCCCCCTTTAAATATTAATTTTATTTTGTTTTTAATAGGTTGTTATAGCGGCAACAGAAATACACAAACTATGAAAATTTCAGAAGTCTATAGCTAAAGCTGCAGCTCTTGCCATTCCAGCCACAGAATATGTATAATAGTACTCCGCTACAGCCTGGAGACAGACAGACAGACCGACGGACAGACGGATAGACCTTAAGGGCCCTCTCTCCCTAAATTAGCAGGTCGATTGTCTGTCAGTGCGAATATCGACGTAAATGACATTAAAATAACATTCATAACAGCGCGCCTTGTACGGTGGCGGTTACGACGCTCGCCGCGTCCATGATAGGGCGAAATAGGAGAAAAAACCTTTTTAAGGCTTAATATAATACATAATATTTCAAAAAAGTAAAAAAAAAACAAATTATTAACTTATGTATTGCAAAGCAGTAGATATTTTTTATATATTCTTTTGATAAATAATGAAGGAGTAAAGTGGTTTCATTCAACGATTTGGAGGTGATTTGGTTTTTTATTTCTTTATTATGTGATACCGATAGAAAAAATATGGCAAAACCAAATTACGTATCATATCATGTGGATTACTAATTATTTTTTTCAGATATAATTTCTCTGCTAATGCCGATGAAAAGTTGTTTCATCTGCAGGCTTTTTTCGAAAGAGCAGCCTGTACGAACTCTAATGAAGTACTGTTTACTTGGGATTGTTTTGTACAAGGAAATATAATCATTCTTAGATACCTTTAATCTTCTAATAATGACATCGTAAAATGTTAACTTACTCAGCTGTCAGCTTCTAACTCTCGTAAAGTTTAATGAGTATTAAATCGTGCTTACGATTAATGACGTAGTAATCAAATAAATAGACAACATAAATATTACACAGAAAACAAAATAAACGCTATACTTAGCTATTGTCGCACTCAGAGATATTTAATTATGATTAACCTTCAATTTAATGAAGAGTTTGACGAATATTTACTCATTTTTTCCATTATAATTTGAACAAACCTTGTATCTATCTCCTTCATCACCTGGCTAATATATCTGGCTACACATAAAATGCACAGTTTTTTACCAAATATGTTTTCCGGCCCAAAAGCCCCAATTTATGCATAAAAACGGAATTATTTTTTACTGTTCGACGACCTCTGTGGCTCAATTGGTTGAGTGTGAGGCAGCTCAAGCCGGGGGTCGCGGGGTCGAATCCCGCCGACGGAACAAAAAGATTTCAATGTTCCTGGGTCTGGATATGTATCAAATAATATGACGTGTATGATATTATAATAAAAATCGAAAATATATTATATGTATAGTATAAATAAAAGTATTAAATATATTACATATTATATCCGTTGTCTGGTACCCGTAACACAAGTTCACTTAGCACGGGGCCAGACTGACGTAGTGTAAAGTGTCCATAGAAATAAAAAAACTGTCCCTCGTGTTCTTCCGCTCACGTCTTCGATTGTGTTTCAGATGGGACGTTCGGGCTGCCGTGGTACGTGAAGGTGTACTGGGTGCTGTACGAGGTCACCATCACCATCGCCTTCTTCATCACCGTCTTCTACTGGACACTCCTCAGCGGTGGTGAGGATTTAAGATGGTTATATATAATTTTAAGCTTGAGATTGAATTTGAGGTTCTGACCTCTCATAGGTTACATTATGCTTGGTTACCTAGCTTTTGTTTCCTACATTATACAGGGTGTAACAAAACTAAGTGATAATACTTTAGGGTGTGTATGAGGCCCCTGTATAGAGTTCACTGTGAATAGTAGCAGCGCTGAAAGAGCAAATTTTTTTGTACTTTGATGTGGGAAAACTCGTGAGTCGTGATGCTAGGGCGCTTGGCCATACAAATCACAAAAAAAATTTTGGTCTTTCAGCACTGCCTTCACAGTAAACTCTCTACGAGAACACATACACACCCGAAAGTGTTATCATTTAGTTTTGTTACACCCTGTATATCGCACAGGATGAGCACAGAATAATTCCATCACTATATTTTGACTGCCAGATAATACACGAATAACTTATATAATATGAATGTATCAATAATAATCTGAATCGAGACAAATCATGAAAATTTTAAAGAGTTTTCCACAATTTAATAGGGATGATGACAAGGTCAAAGATTAGCGAATTTTGTTAATAATATAAAGAAAACATGGTAAAAAATAAGCGTTACCAAAATTTCAGCTCGATAGCATTTGTATTTTTTTTTTGCTAGGCGCCTTCAAAGTTGGATAATCAAGTCGATTTTTTTTTCAACTAAATTTCTTAATATTTGTATACCATTCGATAACTTACGCAATTAAAAGCAAATTTTGGTATGAAACCACTTTCATAAACGCAATATTTAATATACCTATCGAACAAAGTTCTCTCCCGATCCGTACAAACTACGAAAGACTGACGTCAGTCTTTCGTAGCACTTTGTATGGAGCGTTTCGGGCAGGTCTATTTTATGAGATGTTTGAATTGTTCATATCTTGGTGAATTTTTAAGCTATGAGAGTCATTCTTTCAGCGATGTTTCTATTTTTTCAGGGTCTTTCAATTACCAATAAGAAAAAAAATTAGTCATCAAGCCCATTGATGAACTTTATAGTTCATGAAAATCACTAAACTAAAAGTACCTACCTCCGTGGTCCTTGGATCCTGTTACTTAAAAAGCTTAATCTTAGAACTTCTTTGATTTGGCATATTCTATTGGATATATTTCAGACGTGAATGGCGAGTTTGCTGTAGACCCAGTGCTGGACATATTCATTCACGGCGTGAACAGCATAGTGATGTTCTGCCTGCTGGTGACGTCACGGCAGCCAGTCAACATACTGCACTTCTACATGCCCATCATTTTAGGGCTCATCTACACGCTGTTCACTGTTATATACCACTTCGCTGGCGGCACTGACTTGTGAGTTATATTACGATGATCTCGTGGACAGCGCAAGGAACTTCCGTACCTTTAAGCGTTTTTGTCATAGTTATTGCTGGAAACAGTGTAATACAACAAATTCCAACATTGACTTAGATCTAGCTTAGTAATCATAATTAACATTAATTATTCCCGTGGTGCATTCCCTTTAGTTCTTTGACTTTCGGTCATTGTAACTTTGTGCTGTCTCCCACCATTTATGGGGATGGAATACTGTACACTTCCTACTCCTCCTATCTTCTTATGATTAAATTCGTTGCGGGTCCCAAGACAGCTTTAGCATGTCCCTTAGGGCTCCCTGAGATCATATCAGGGTTTTCGTGGTTGGATATCGCTGTCGATCCTGGCGACACAGGAGATACAGTGGTGGGAATGTGTGGTGGGCCAAAGCCCGCTAAAAAAAATAACTTGTAAGCTATTTTTTTAGCGGGCTTTGGCGGGCACATGATCAGCCAGTGAAGTAAAAATTGCATCGTGACACATAACATTTTTAAATCGGTGGTTGTATTTGAATTTAACATGATTGTTTCCAGACTCGGCAATCCCTGGATCTACCCGATGATAGACTGGGCGAACCCCGGTTCCACGCTCATCATGATCGTTGTCACCGCCATCGGCATCGTTATCGTCCACTTGGTCGTGGTCGGCATCGCCGCTGCCCGAAACGCCCTCTCCAGGTTGTACAGAAATGACCTTCAGACCTTCTCCCTGAGCTAGCGCCGCAAATTATACCTACGACTATAATTGCGCTTTTTTTTTTAAAGTGACGCCGAAATTTGAGCCTAAGCTATAACATTCTGCCTGTTCCAGATGCTCCGAACAATGATGTTTGATTCAAGCTGCTACCTTTCAGACCCTGACGCTTAAAAGTAACGTTACCATTAAAGTATCAGATGTTTTCTACAATCAGCAAACGTTACTTTCCTCTGACGATAAGAGCCATACCAAAAATGATTCTTGTCTTTATTGTAAATATACAAGTTTTTAAAGATAACTTTAAATATTATATAATTCTTAAAGTAATTGTCCTTGTAAATTACAAACTAAGGTGACCACAGACCCTTTTGACCCCAACCACAAGTATTTTATAATTGAACCACCAATTGGAAGAAGGGAATAAATCCAAAAAACAAGAATGGAGATAATTGAAAAAAACTTTATAATTTTTTAATTTCAACTTATAGGCTCACGTGACATCACTGGTTTTAAAGAAAATATATATTCTTACTTGTTTACCAATAGATCTGGCTTAAATATATATTACTTATTCATATATAAGTATTTAAATTTGTTAGATTTATTCCCTTCTTCCAATTTATAAGATCTATATACAAAATAATTTGAAATAATAGACATTATGAACACAAAAACTTATTTATTTATTAGAAAAACGTAAGAACATACATAATTACTACATACATAATTATTTGTCTATCTATAAATAAACAAGCAAAAATAATTACTAACTTTTATACTCGTAATCTATCAACTAGTTGGAAGAAGGGAATAAAGGCCATGGAAGAAGGGAATAAAGGCCAGGATTTGTTCCGTTCTTCCAACTAACCTTTTTTCATGTCCGCATATCTATACAATGTGAGTGGTTTTTGTTCCTTTCTTCGAACTCACAATTTGGCGCCACATCTATAGAATATAAAAATGTGAAAAACTGAAAATGTCAAAAAGTGGCGTTTATTCCCTTCTTCCAATTGGTGGTTCAATTTAATTTTCTTTGCTGGTCAAACTCTGCGTCCGCGTCAAACACTATACTAAACTGTGCGGTATCCTATCCATAAGGTCCAATACGAGTAGTCCACAAATTACGTGAGGTGTTTTTTTGAATTTATTGACCTCCCTCCCCCCCCCCCAAATCTCACGTGAGATTTTTCAAAATGTGGGTTTCTTAAGTACCCTGTAGACGGTAATTCAGCATGACCATTCATTTACGTGAATTACATGCTGCATGATGAACGCTCATTTTTCATCATGCAGCATGATAATTCATTTTAATTTTAAGTATATCAGTCAAAGATCTCTATATCAGTAAAGTCTATGGTCTACGGTGAGAAGGTCATCTTTGTCGCTATGGATTAGTATATATTTTGTCAAAGACCGTTTCATTTTTTCTTGTGATGACAGCTGCTGTGAAGAAAAAAGAATAAGATGATGGTAGACCTATATTATCATCATTATATTAAAAGGCTTTTACCTGAATGACATTAGAGCAGCACGAGTCGGCGCATGAGTACCGGAAATTATTCCGCCTCAATTTTTTCAAATTGCTCTCCATCGGGAGAGCAATTTGAAATAAATGCATGTTGCCATGGTGCATCCCGGTGCAACAATGTTTGTTTAAACAATTGCTAGGAATTGTTATTTTTTAACCGGACGTTTTTTTATATTCTTTATTGAAATACCAATAAAAAAGGTCCTATGACTTTTCACGATAAAGTTAATATTTTTAAAGATATGAATTTTTAAAGGTTCGAAAAATTTCAAATTTGGGTACTTTTGACCCATGAAAAATATATTTAGATAAATAATAATGTCTTAGTTATATATATTTTTAAATTCTCTATACATTAGTTAATAATATCGTTAGTAGAGATTTACAAAAAAAATTAATTGTTTATATCTTTTTTTATCTTAGCAAAAGTAGACAAAAAATTGTTTTTTTGTATGGGAGCTCGCCTTAAACATTTACTTTATTTTAATTTTATTATTAATTATTAAAAAACAAATATAATTAAGGATTTTGTAAAATTTTTAAGTGCCTAGCTGTTACTATTATTGATTACGAGCAAAAAAGGCCAAAAAAATCACGTTTCTTGTATGGGAGCGCCCCCCTTAAATATTATACTTTATTTTATTTTTAGTAAACCGCTATAGCTAGCTACTTCTGAATTTTTCACAGATTGTGTATATCTGTTGCCGCTATATGAACAAATACTGTAAAAAAATAAAGTTAATATTTAAGGGGGGCTCCCATACAAAAAAACACAATTTTTTGTCTACTTTTGCTAAGATAAAAAATATATAAGCTATGATTTTTTTTAAATCTCTACTAACGGTATTATTAACTATTGTATAGAGAATTTAAAAATGTATATAACTTAGACATTATTATCTTTTTTAATATATTTTTATTGGGTCAAAAGTACCCAAATTTGAGATTTTTCGAACCTTTAAAAATTCATATCTTTGAAAATATTAACTTTATCGTGAAAAGTCATAGGACCTTTTTTATTAGTATTTCAATAAAGAATATAAAAAAAATTGTCTGATTAAAAAATAACAATTCCTTGCAATTGTTTAAACAATGTTTGTTTAAACAATATGGCACCGGGTTGCACCATGGCACATTTATATCATTTGAAGAGGATCGCATAAAAAAATTGAGGTGGAATAGTTACCGGTACTCATGCGCCGACTCGTGCTGCTCTACATGGAAAGTTGCAATTTTTAATCATTCGCTCATAAAAAGTATGTAGCCAGGATTTATTTGCAACCATTGTTATAATAACCATGTTATATCAGAGTGTTATAGCAGAATGAACGTTATTAAAATCTTATCAGCTAATAGATGGGGATCGGATAGCCAATGCATTAAAAATACTTACAAAGCCCTAATTAGACAAAAAATTGACTACGGTTCCATTATCTACGGTTCAGCTTCTCCTAACATTCTAAATCTACTAGAGAGCTGTCATAACACATGTCTACGTTTGAGTCTCGGAGCATTTAAAACCAGCCCGGTAAATAGTATTTTAGTTGAGACAGATGAAATGCCCCTGACACTAAGGAGAAAGGAGTTATGCCTTTCATTCGCCTCAAAACATATAGCCAATAATGAGAATTTTCTATTTTTAAGTAACTTTGCATCTGATATTGAGTTTAACCTACGGCCATCCTTACCATTGCCTTTAAGATTGAGAGTAAAAAAATATTTACAAGAAATAAACTTTGAACTTCCTCTAGTTTTTCCGCGCAAACATTCCATACATCCTCCCTGGAAAGAAATAGGTCTCCCCATAAATACAGAAATCGCCCAAGAAAACCCGCGTGATTCTACCCCAGATGGTTTATTTTTAAATCTTTTTAATGAAATAATAAATAAATACCCGGAATTTTTACATTATTATACCGACGGATCTGTTTATGAGGGAAGGACAGGATGTGCAATGATTTCGAAAAATAGTAGTTTTAAGTACCGATTACCTGATTATGCATCCATATTTACATGTGAAATGGTTGCCTTACTGGAATGCCTAAAAGTTATTAGAGAGAACATAAATGTAACAAAATGTTTGATATTTTCTGATTCATTGTCTTCCTTAAAGGCGCTATTAAATATAAGCAACATAGACCCCTTAGTAAATCTGGTTAAAAACAACTTAATTCAATTAGTAGATAATAATGTTGCCATTGTTTTAATCTGGATCCCTAGTCACCATGGCATTCCCGGAAACGAAGAAGTCGACAGGGAAGCTAAAGAAGCTACAAAATTAGAACGCTGCAATTACTTAACCTCTAGTATCAAAGACCTCAAAAAATATTTTAAGCTAAAAATTAAGAACCTGTGGAACAGTAATTGGGTAAATAATAACAATAGTCTTTTATTTGAGATAAGGAAAACAGTTTTTGAAAAAAGCAAGCTAAAACCAAATAATAGAAGAGATCAAGTAGTTTTAAATAGATTAAGAATAGGGCACACTAATGTAACTCACATCCATCTCATCACCAAGGAAGCGAAGAAAAGATGTGCAAGGTGTGATAGTGATGTTTCTGTAAAGCATCTGTTAATTGATTGTCCAATGTATAATACTGAACGTCTTATAGTTAATCTTCCTACATGTTTAAATAAGTGTTTTGAAAGTACCGAAAAAATTGTAACGTTTCTAAAGTTAATTAATTATTATGATTTAATTTAAAATTATAAGCCCAAAGTGGTCGCTAATGACCGTGCTGTTTGAGCGACCTAAAATAATAATAATAAAAAAAAAAACATGTTATAATAAACAACGATGTCAATTATACTTGATTCTATGATAATGAAATTATTTTTTTCTTCTACAAATAATAAAAACTATGGAAACGTAACTCCCATACTTCAACCGTTTTGAATTTGGTTCTTTTTCGCACAAATATGATAATAGCTACGAAACAGTAAGGGCCAATTCAGACCGCAACGTGACAAGGCGAGGCGAGGCGCGGCATCAATTTGTATGGATTTGATAGGTTTCAATTGCGCGATCTGTTAAGGGCGTTCCGTCCGGAGATTCCGCAATTGACCGTATTTAAAACCTTATAAACTCATAATCTGAAAGCTACAAAGTTATAATAAAAATACAGCAATAATCTTTAGTATATCAACATTCCTTTTGTCGTTTTAAATTTTCCATTTTTGTTTCTTATAGGTACTTATGATATCAGCTTCCAAAGTAATACCAATTTGTTAAAATTCAAGCATACATTCAGCATCTCCTTAGGATTTACAAATTACTTTTATTTGAAACTCACGCCAATAGATCGAAAATATCATAAACTACATATTCGCCGTTTTAAATTTTTTTTAGGACAATTTTGAACTAAGATAAGTAAAAATAATAGGGTTTTGGCGCGATCTCGGCAACGCGGCAAATGTATGGCCAAGGTCGTTTGCTCGGGGGATGGCCTTAATTCAGTACAAATTTAGAAATGCATCTACGCGTCGCGTTGCGGTCTGAATACACCCTTACATTCTTTAGGAAAAAAAGCCGTTGACAATAATTGTCACTTGTATAAAAACACAAAATTTTGTACCGAATACATGCATGCATGCATGTATTCGGGTCACATTTTGTAGACTCGCGAGTCGCGGACAATTTTTTTGACACAATTACTCTTCCTTAGTTTTTAGGGTTCCGTACCCAAAAGGTCAAAACGGGACCCTATTACTGAGACTTCGATGTCTGTCCGTCTGTCTGTCCATCTGTCTGTCTGTCTCCAGGCTGTAACTCAAGAACGGTAATAGCTAGACAGTTGAAATTTTCACAGGTTATGTATATCTGTTGCCGCTATAACAACAAATACTAAAAACAAAATAAAATTAATATTTAAATATTAATATTTATCCCATACATCAAACATGATTTTATTGGCCTTTTTTGCTCTATATCAATAATGGCAATAGGCACTTGAATTTTTCACACATTCTTTTGTTGTATGTGTGTACTTTAATCTCTTTATGAATCCATATTCGCGTGGTCACGATATCACGCCTGAACGGCTGGACCGATTTCGCTGAAATTTGGCATAGAGATACTTTGAGTCCCGAAGACCAAAGTTGTCCCGGAAAATGTACGATTACTGCACAATATACTTTTATGATTTGCGCGTAAAATATTCAATCGATTTTGATGAATTTTGGTATGGAGATAAAAGTATCTCCATACCAAAATTCATCAAAATCGATTCGTGAGTCCGACTCGCACTTGGCCGATTTTTTTATACATTTTGGTTGTTTTTGTATGAGATGTAGCTCGAATTTGGTTTAAACAGTGAAATCATTGTAAGAGGATCTCGTTTTTATTTTTGGGTAAGGAACCCTTAAAAGGGGAAAACTCTATCTAGTCCATCTTTGTTTTTATACGTTGACGCGGACGAAGTCGCGGACAACAGCTAGTAAACAATAAAGTAGAAAAAAAGAAGAGTTTGCTTTTTAAATATTAAACAAAATCTACACCACCACAACCCTGGAACTGAGTTGTTGCATGATAATATTATGTCGATGGCGAAACCACAATAGACATTCTATCTACTCTGGCGAAACGATCATATTATTGCATGACGAAAAATTAAACAACTTGTCAATCAATGTACAGCACGTAGTTTGCATGTCATTCGCATCATTCACTACAATAAACGATCATGCGTGCATTACAGCACGTAACGCATGTCGTGCTGAAAAATTAAAGAAGTTGTAATTCAAACTACAGCACGTTGTACAGCACGTAGTTTGCATGTAATTCGCATCATTCACTACAATACACGATAATTCATGAATTACAGCACGTAATGCATGTAATGCAGAATTACCGTTTACCGAGCGCTTTACATAAACGTTTTGTTTGACAGTCAATAGATTTTCTTTCGAACGAATTTGGAATGATCTTAAGCATACTTACAATCTGCATGAAATGGACCAAAATACTAAATAGTACGTCTATTACTTTGTTGAGAAAAAAATTACGTGAGATTTGACTCGACCCCCTCTCCCCCCTAAACACCTCACGTAATTTGTGGACGCCCCCTTACCAAATTTATCAGTTCCAAAGGCATCAAAGACTGACTGGAACAATTGCAGAGTGATTACGTGTGATGATAGTGTAAGTCTGATGAGCGTATAGTACTTACAGTTTTTATTGTAAATATTTTATACAATACATTTTATGTTCATAAAACAGAATGTGTATTATTTCCATCCTTTACTGATAAATAATAATTGATCAAAGTTTATGAAAATATTAAATAATCTTCTGTAATACAATCTTTTTAAAATACCTATGTATGTAAGAGAAGGGGGAACAGGATCAGAAGAAACACCTTCGTTTTCACCACTCATTTTTATTTAAATCAGAATACTTCACAAATAATTGTCTCAACACCAATAATGATTGTCACACTAAAATTTTTACTTGTTATTAAACACTTCACAATCAAGGTTTGTTCGAATCACTAAATTTTAATTAAGAAAATATCACTTTAATATTGTTATTTATTCGTTCACTGATTAATTTAAACAAAATCACTTATTTGAAAAATTAAACACAGTCCGACATCTACACGCTTCGGAAATCGCAAGATGAAAATCACCCGATCTGCCAAGTGCAACACTTTTATAGGCGCAATGGTGGGAGTGAGCGAGTGGGGCTGGGGGCGGCGCGTAATTCGCTCGAGAGGGGAGCGCGCGTCGGGTGACCGGTGGTGGTGGCGTGATCGTAGAATGATTCATTGAATGAGTTTATGCGCCGATACGGCCATACTGACGACAGGCGCGTCCCTGCGCCGTTATTTATCTGAAACAGAAAAAAAAAAAGAAAAACTAAACAATTCTCATTGATTACTCGTATTATGCACTAATTTAACTTCATAGCCTCGGCGCTAAGAAGTTACACGTTAATCAAAGCCACAGAACCTCAACATTCATTTTGACTAACATGCAGCTTATGAGCCTCAACACTCATTTACTCGTAACATCATAAATTACATCATATTTTGTTTAAAAAAACACAACTACCTCTCTCACATTTATCAATCCTCTTCACAAATTTCTCTATTCATTGCCGATATGGCCATACTACTTTGAACTCCAAATTTAGGAGCACCACGCAGTTGCTCATGACAAACTTTTCTACAGCGACCGCGTTGATTAATGCGACGTACTTCGTATCTATCATGTGGCAAGATCTTTTTTATTTCATAGGGCCCGTCATATTTTTGGCTCAGTTTAGTCCCCAGTCTTGGTTGTTCTTTAAGTAAAACATATTCTCCTTTTTCAAATCTTTTCACTTTAGCTTTGCCACTGTCGTAACGTATTTTATCTTTTTCAGCTTGCTCGGTCATTCTTCCCATCACAATTTCTCTTAAAATTTCAGGATTTATTCTTTCATTTTCCTCATCTATAATAGAAAGAAGCTGGGGAGGCACACATCCTTTTTTTCCAGTAAGTAGTTCAATTGGAGTTTGTCCAGTAGATTTTGAAATTGTACAGTTAATTGCTAATTGCAACGTTCCCAATGATTTATTCCAGTGAGATTTTTGAGTATTACTTATCACAGTCAAGCCATTTTTTATTATTCTCATTACTCTCTCTACTTGTCCATTCGCCCTACTCGTGTACCCTGCACACTGATGTAATTCTATTCCATATTCACTGCAATAAGCTTTGTAAAGCGAGGTAAATGCGCCATCACCATCAACAATAATCCGCTTCGGTGCGCCAAATAGAAAAATTAGTTCCTGAAGATGTTTCATGGCACTAGCTTGAGATTTATTTTTAGCATGTTGAAGAAAGACAAACTTGGTGAAGGCGTCAATAGCAACAAAAACGTATTCTTTCTGCGTAGCTGAGCCACTTAATTTTCCAGAAATATCTATGTGTAAAGTATGAAATGGTTCTGGTACCTTTTCGATAGGATGCAGTCTGCTTTGAATAGATCCAGATGCTCCTTTCATGGTCTTGCATGTCACACAATGCTCTACAAAATATCTCACAGTAGAAGACATTTTTGGAAACCAAAAGTTTTCTTTAAGTTTAGCCAAAGTTTTCTCCCAGCCCATGTGCTTAAGTGCTTCGTGGTACGTATTAATAAGACTCCATTGGTAAGCTAGTGGAACCACTTTAACCAGTTTTAATTTTCCATTTGTTTCCATTTTATAATTTAAAATATTATCTTTCAGCTCAAATTGGGAGTCTGTTTGGTCTTTGGGTAAACTTTCAATTATTTTTATTAACTCAGGATCACGTCGCTGTTCAATCATTAACCATTCATCTTTAGTTGTTATATTCATTACAACTTGTAATGGATTTCGGCTGAAATAATCGGCATGCTTTAATTTCTCACCTTTTCTATACTCCACTTCGAAATCGTAATTCTGTAAGAAGGCCCACCATCGATGTATTCTCGGAAGCAGCTCTTGTTTGTATCGAGAAGCTTTTACTGCATTACAATCAGTAAGAATTGTAAATTTTCGTCCATATAAAAAATGACGAAAGTGTTTAATGGCACGTACTATTGCTAAAGTCTCAAGCTCATAGCTGTGATACTTTGATTCAGCTGAGGTTGTTCTCATGCTAAAATATCCAATGACACGTGGGACACCTTCCCTCAATTGTATTAACACGGCTCCTAGCCCTAATGAACTAGCGTCAGTGTGCAATTCTATAGAGTGACCTTCCTGAAATATAGTAAGCAATGGCGCAGATGTGAGGTAGTCAATAATTTTCGAACGTACCGATTCGTGCTTTAATGTCCATTCCCATTGGGCTCCAGTTTTTGTTAGATCATACAGTGGTATCATTAGAGTAGAAAATCCAGGTATAAAACGTCTAAAATATCCAGCCAAACCATTGAATTGCCTCAGCTGTTTAACATTTGTAGGCGGCAAAGATTTGGCTAACGCTTCAACTTTAGCTGGACTTGGTCTTACCATTCCATTACAGACAACAAATCCAAGGTACTCGATTGAAGTTTTCATAAATGAACATTTCTTTGCATTTATTGAAAAACCGGCTTTAGTTAGTGCTTCTAAGACTAGTTGAAGTCTACTTAGACCTTCAGTCGCTGTTTTACTAGGTATCAGGACATCATCAATGTAGACTAAAGCTTCTTTACCTCGCAATTCCCCAAGTGCTTTGTTTATACTTCTCTGGTAAACAGAAGGCGCATTAGTTAAACCAAATGGCATGGTCAAATACTCATATTGTCCATCTGGTGTGATGAACGCTGTTTTTTCTATTGACTCTGGGGCTATAGGTATTTGATGAAATCCTGCTGCCATGTCCAAACAAGTAAAATATTTTGCGTCAGCTAATTGGTCAAGTTGTTCAGAAATTAATGGCAGAGGGTAATGATCTCTAACTGTATTCGCATTTAGTTCACGGTAGTCGACGCATAGTCTATCTTCCCCGTTTTTCTTTTTTACCATGATTATCGGGCTTGCAAATGGAGAATTACTTTCTCGAATAATATTCTTTTGTAAAAGGTCTTTAATTATTGCTTTGACTTTCTCGCGTTCAATCGGTGCTAAACGGTAAGGTCTACGGTTCACTGTCTTATCAGGGTTTTTCAATCGTATAGAAAGCTCACCTGTAGTTATCCTAGAGCTTGACACGCCTTCCGTAAACGATTCTTGATATTTATTCAAAACTGTTAATAATGCTTCGATATCTTGTTTTTCTGTCAAGTCTGTATCAATTGTTGAAGCCGAAAGTTGCCAAACATTTTTAGTAATAGTTTCTTTGTTATTTGTTATATTAATTCCATTATTTGTAAGTGTAATTTCAATACCTGGTATGCTCAAAATATCCTTTCCTATTAAAATTTCTACAGGAATTTCATGATCAAGCACCACATGAAGATTGAGTTCAATATGAATATCATTTATTTGAAGAATAGGTGAAATTTGGAATGCCGATAAAATGGGTACTGGTCCAATTCCTTTTAAACAAGTCAGTTTCGTTATTCGAGATCCAGAAAGTTTTGCAGCTGTTGATTCTCTCACTAGTGAACAATCGGCACCACTGTCAAACAATGCCTGAAATATTTGCTGATTATTGAGAACACTTATTATATTTGAAACTTCCTTACCTTTTTGGCATAAGTTGACATTTTTTTCAGCATTGATGCGCTTGAAACATGTCTCATATGTGTGTCCTGGCAGGGCGCAATATGAACACTCTTTTTTCTTCTTTTCAGAGGATTCTTTAGAAACTGTTTGATTTGCTTCAGATCTAGCTTGAACTATTGAATTTTGACTACACCATCTCGCTCGATGTCCTTGTTTTCCACAAACAAAGCATGTTAATTTTTCATCAAAATTACCGTTACGCTCGGTTTTGGCTCTTTTGAAAGAAGTAGCGCTGTCACGAATCGGAAGGGCTTTCCGCTTTCGCATGGTTTTGGCAATAGCAATAAGCTCCGGTACAGTATTGGATTTGGTATTCAGTAATTCTGTTCGCAAAGAGTCATCAGTTATACTGCCAATGACAAATTCTACGGCATCTTGTTCGGTAGGATTCGGTTTCATAATTTTCTTGAACATTTTCCACACAGTTGAAATGTATTCAGGAATACTTTCGGCATTTTCAATTGTGTACCTTCTAAATTTTAATATATCAGAGAAATACCTGCTTTCTGCCTCGAATGTTTGTAGCATGTCCTCTCTCATTTCAGCCCAAGTAGTTGTGCGAAGTAAGCAATCGTCAGCCCAAGATTGTGCTCTGCCTTTCAAAACACTAGCTGCTTTTAGTCGTACTTCGTGATCCTTCAAATTGTATTCTTTTTGTGTGCGTGAAATTAAGTTAACCCATTCTTTTACATCCATTTCTTTGTCTGGGTCAAAACTTGGAAAATAAACGTCGGATATGCGAATCCTTGAATTTTCAGGTCGAATAACGTTCATCATTTCTAAAAAAATTGCCTGATTTTCTTGAGACATCCGCTCCATCATTTCCGACATGGTATCTTTGAACGTATTTGCCAATAGCAGCATAGGAGAAGTTGCCGATGAGGCCGCAATTGGTTGGCGTCGGCTCGTCCCCTCTTCTGATGTAAGAGAAGGGGGAACAGGATCAGAAGAAACACCTTCGTTTTCACCACTCATTTTTATTTAAATCAGAATACTTCACAAATAATTGTCTCAACACCAATAATGATTGTCACACTAAAATTTTTACTTGTTATTAAACACTTCACAATCAAGGTTTGTTCGAATCACTAAATTTTAATTAAGAAAATATCACTTTAATATTGTTATTTATTCGTTCACTGATTAATTTAAACAAAATCACTTATTTGAAAAATTAAACACAGTCCGACATCTACACGCTTCGGAAATCGCAAGATGAAAATCACCCGATCTGCCAAGTGCAACACTTTTATAGGCGCAATGGTGGGAGTGAGCGAGTGGGGCTGGGGGCGGCGCGTAATTCGCTCGAGAGGGGAGCGCGCGTCGGGTGACCGGTGGTGGTGGCGTGATCGTAGAATGATTCATTGAATGAGTTTATGCGCCGATATGTATAGTTTTTTTAATTAAGAAATAACAATAGTATGACTCAGTGTATGTACTCTGAATTATGATCAATTATTATGACAGTAGAAAATAATGATAAATTAGCGATTAAAATCAAGAAATTCAGTAGTTTCATGAAATGTTACGAATAAAAAGTTCGAAGAAAACATGCCCTACACGAAGATAAGAATTTGGCAGTGATAACGATGAATCACTCGATAAGCGACCGATCGAGTTCGATAACGCCACTCAGGTGTGTACTCGAACGCGCAATGGACGCCATAAAATTATATTTCAAACAGGAGTGTAAACTGCTGATGCTCGCCCTGGAGCATCCCAAACCGTCGGATTTCTACATCAGCGTTTGGCAAGCGACGCGGTCGCCCGTGCCGCTTTTGATCTGGCGGGCGTTGCTCTTTCTAACGTCGATCGGCATAGTGATCGCGTCGGTCACGTTCTATGCAATAAGCACGGTGTCCCTGGGCTACTGGTTCATCTACCTCACCCACTGGGGCCTGACCTTGATGATACTGTCGACGGGATTCGGCTTCGCCGTCTCCTTGCGCACCTACATCTCTGGACCTTTGAGTGAGTGCCAATTTTTGCTTTGGATAGTGTTTGTTAACTTTGAATAAACTCTCGCTTAGCATGAACAGCATGAGAATTTCTTTCAACGATGGAATTGATAAAGTGACTGATTGAGAAAAAAAAATTGTCCCAAAAATCTGACAGTGTGTCTATGTTTTCCCGTTTCTACTGTGGCCATGCTAAGCCGGCTGTTTGCAAATATGCAATATCTAAATACTTGTTAGAATTCTTAAAAATATGATAATCAAGAATTCATTGTATTATTATATTTAAAAAAATCATATACGGCAATATTAAACTGATTTACTTATTGCCTAAAAGACATCAACGCTAACATGTTACCAGCTAACTCTATTTTGCATTGAAGCGCTAACAATTTACCATCTCACTTTTTAGGTGCTGATTATAGTTTGCCGTGGTACGTGAAGACTTTTTGGGTTCTGCACAACATGTCGGTACCAGTGGCCTTCCTCATCACCTTGTTCTATTGGACGATACTCTACGGGGGTGAGTTGAAACCAACGAGCTAATATAGAGCTCCATGGTTGAAACCTATAACTACGAGTACTAAGTTACAACTTTTTTAAAGATATCAAAGTTGTTAGTGGCTAAATCTTGGGGGTCCAAGATAGGAATATAAGAGTCGAAATGCTTTACGATCTGTTAACGAAATAAGTCAAATAAAGCTATTATTTTATTTTAAATTCTTCATATGCAAAATATAAGAAATAATGTGGAAAATGTAGAGCCTACTGCTTTTAACCCGGAAAATGTAATCCCAAACACAACGCCCGGGCATAAAATTGATGGGGTAAACTTTTAATGAGGTCATTATTGAGAATAATGTTAACAGTTACATTCGCATTAAATCTATGACGAACTTACTAAGGATGTAAGTTTACTTTTTAACGATAACTGGGGAGTGAGGACCAAAATAAACAACCATGCGGCTTTGCCCACATAAATAAACGATATCCCGCTGTAACTATTTTTTTCAACGATGAAAATAATATCTAAGTCCGTTCCCCACTGTCTATTAATATCAGATGTCAAATTTCATCCTATGAAAAAATTGGCCCAGTAGTATATTTTCGGAACCTATTTAATGCAAACAAACAGACTTTTCCTCCTTACTAATCGAATTGGAGGCATTATAAGTTTGACTTGTGTGTCTGTCTTCTGTGTCTGTCTTCTGTATGTGTGTGTCTGACCGAGGTATAATAAAATCTTATTAATCGTAGACTAGCATAGGATGGACGGGTGAATTGATTTTGTTTTTTTAATTTCCAGCGGGCGTGTCGGAGGAGCTAAATCTGGGTCTGGACGTGTCGATCCACGGAATCAACTCCGTAGTGATGTTCCTGCTGCTGTCCAGCTCGTCCCACCCCTCGCGGCTGGTTCACGTGCTGCACCCCGTACTCTTCGCGCTCACATACGTCGCCTTCAGCCTCATATATTATCTCGCTGGGGGCGTTGACCCGTAAGTGACTAGAAATTTCCCACGATTTTGGTTTTTCTTTTCTATTTCTAAAATTTTAAAGTGTCTACAAATCTTGTACGTTTAATACATATTATATCTGAAGTTAACGCCTCCGTGGTCTAGTGGTTTATACTTTATAGTGTGGCTCTTGAGTCGGAGGTCCTGGGTTCGATTCCCGCGTTGGAAACTTATTATTTCCAAGTTTGGTTAGGACAATGCAGGCTGATCAGTGATCACCTGATTGTCTGACAAGTAAGATGATCCATGCGTCGGATGGGCATGTAAAACGTCGGTCCTGCGCCTGATCTCTCGCCGGTCGTGTTGGTCTGCCGTCCCACTGGGTTATGAGAGTGAAAGAAATAAAGAGTGCTCTTGTGTACTGCGCACACACTTGGGCACTATAAAATAACTCCTGCGTAGCTGGCCTGGTTACAATGAAACCGGCCACCGTCACCGAAACCGGTGTGGGAGCTATTATTATATCTAAAGATATTCCTAAGTTATGAAAAAGTTATTTCAAATTATAATATACTTTATTGGGGCTTTTTCTTATCAGGTCAGCAGCTTAAAGTTTTAGAATCTACATCCAATATCAACTTAAAAACAATTATGGATCTCTACATTTCAAATTATTTGTTTTTCAGCGCCGGCAACCGCTACGTGTACCCGGTACTGTACTGGGGCTCAGCGGGCACCGCTTTTCTGGTGGTGGTCATAACTGGTTTCCTGCTGATATTCCTCCACTTCACCACCATCGGGCTAGCTGCAGCCCGGGACGCCATCGCCAACCGTCTTATAAGGCCATCCGTGACCGTCCATGTGGACGAACGATTAGCTCTGAGAAGACCAACGGACAATGTGTAGATGTACTCAGAGAATGGCAACAGAAGTGAAAACAGGCAAACATGGAGTGATCATCCGATTTCAGTCACAGTTTTAAAAGTGTTCCATGCGCCTAAAAAAGTTTGAACTTTAAAATTTACTGTAAACACTATCTAAAAATGTGAAGACTTGAAGAGAGACTAATGAGTTCTGACTTTAATATTATTTTCATGTAGTGCGGTGAGGCACTTTAATATTAGGATTTTTAGGACATAAGGTGTAGGTTCACGTTTCCAAAGTGCTCAACGCGCCTAAAGAAGTTTTCACTTCAAAATTAGATAATTAAAGTTAGGTTAATGCTTTAACTGTGAACACTTCCTTAAAGTGTAAAGAGAGACTTATGACAATAATGTTTTACCGTACGTAACGCGAATGCTCAGTGCCAGTTAGAAGATAGGTTATTTAATAGTTTTGGTATTGTTAATAGTGTTGTCATACGAAAATTCGGATTTGAACAAAAAATTAAATGTTTCATTTTAATTTAAGGCATCGCCAAAGAACCTAGTCTTGTATACCACCAAATCGCATTAATTAAAGTATAATTTAACAATTCTCGTCATTATTCAGTGCATAAAATTTTTTCAATGCAAGGGGTCACCAATGTAGGCGTTTTGGGTTTCACCGCAGCGTACTAAATGCAGACAACACTATTATACCTAATAATAGTGTTGTGCTGGTTGCGCTAAATGCTAATTATATGTTTTTTTGTTTTCCGAGACTAAAAAAGTTTAATTAACCGTATAATTCCACAAATCCCATCTGGTCATCGTAAATCTGAAACCCAGTTAGGCGTCATATATCTACGATTCAGTTGTAACATATAAGTTGTAGTAAGCAGGAAATAGTACTTAACTTGACAGTGTTTTGAATGCACAGGTAAACGCGTATGTGGAGCAACACGATAACCAATTTAGTTTTAAACCAGGTTTATTGACTGAGAGCGCTGTGCTGTGCCTCAAAAGCACTGTCTCTTATTATGTAAAGAGAGGAACTCCTGTCATCGCCTGCTTCCTTGACCTTTCTCGAGCTTTTGACCTTGTTTGTTATAATATCTTATGGCAGAAGCTCCATAAACAGGGCCTACCATTATACTTATAAATATCTTAAAATATTGGTATCAGAGTCAAGTCAATAGTGTGCGATGGAGGGCGCTTTGTCTCGCGCATATGGTCTCGAATGTGGCATGAGTCAGGGTGGGTTGACGTCACCAACCCTGTTCAATATCTACGTGAGCTCAGTGGCACCAGGGTCGGCTGTCACATAGACGGCGTCTGCGTAAATAACATCAGCTACGCAGACGATATGGTGCTACTTAGCGCATCTGTATGTGGCATAAGAAAGCCTCCATCCATCTGTGAGTCCTATGCAAATATACCCATGGCCTGATTTATAATGTAAAGAAGAGCCAGGTCATGGTTTTTGGGGTGGGGGCCGGTGTCCACCTAGTGTCCCACCTGTTTGTATTAACAAAAACCTCCTAGAAAGGGTCTATAAATTTAAATACCTGGGACACTACTTGACACCGGACCTTAAGGATGACTGTGACATTGAGAGGGAACGAAGGGCGCTATCGGTGAGGGCAAACATGCTCGCTCGTCGGTTTGCGCGTAGCTCATTTAATGTCAAGGTAACCTTATTCAGGGCTTATTGCACCTCCTTCTATACGTGTAGCCTGTGGGCCGATATTACATCCAGAATTCAGAAATCGTATAGCGCTCTTCGTGTCCAATTCAATAACGCGTTCAGGGTGCTGTTGGGGCTGCCTTGGCGCTGTAGTGCGTCAGGGATGTTCGGGGAGGCACGTGTAGACTCCTTTATGCGACCATGCGAAAAAGATGCACGTCCCTGGTGCGTCGGGTGAGGGGCAGTACCAAGTCTTTATGTTAATCGATGTGGCGCAGTGTCACATGGATTGATAAAATAGCTGATTAAGTAATGTTAATATATTCTACTGTTAGCAAATATTTTGTTTAAAATAAACTTAAATTTAATTATAAATACTAACTCTAAATCTTAAGAATAAAGTGTTACTAACAATTGAGCCAAATGTAGTCGGAAAATAAAATTTATTATTATTATTATTAACTAAAGTTGTTGTTATATCCTAACCACACCATAAACATACTATACCGCAAACTCATCTACGCAGGTTGTATAGCAAATGAAAAGTTATTGATAGAGTCGAATATTTATATCTAAGGGTTTTGTTAGTAACCTACCGAGTACAGTGGCAAGTCAGTGGCGAGACAGTGCAGAGGCCAGAGGCAGATAGACAATTTAATTGGCCGAGAAGCCGAGACAGCTTGCTGTCTCATCAGTGACTCGCTGCTCTAAATGGTAGGTATAGGTGTAAAATCATGCCCTATTAAGCTACCCGGTATGCTCTATTCTGTACATTATTCAGCAAAATGTGTAGAGTAATACTTATCAGTAGTACTTATCTTGCTACTCATAATTTACTCATAGTGTATAGTAACCAAAATATCAAATATTAGGTATTTTAGTAACATATACTACCATAATATACTATCTTCTAATCTTATATATAAAATTTCACGTATCTCAATGTTAGTCCACGAACTCCTCCGAAACGGCTTTACTGACTTTTACGAAATTTTATATGCATATTCAGTAGGTCTGAGAATCGGCTACTGGGTACTTTATATATTGATAAGTGCATTTGTTGAATAATTAATAGTAAATTATTACAACCTGAAACTGACGGCGACCATTGTTTGTGCGACGGGATAGCGGTCGACGTCACTTCAATAAAAGAATATGGGCGAAATACTTTATATTATGGCAAAGCAACGTTTGCCGGGACAGCTAGTCTTATATATTATAAAATTCTCGTGTCACAATGTTAGTCCACCAACTCCTTCGAAATGGCTTTACTGATTTTTATCAAATTTTATATGCATATTCGGTAGGTCTGAGAATCGGCTACTGGGTACTTTATATATTGATAAGTGCATTTGTTGAATAAATAATAGTAAATTATTACAACACGAGACTGACGGCGACCATTGTTTGTGCGACGGAATAGCGATGGACGTTGCCATGGTGCCATACTAATGTAGTCACTAAATCCTACCCTAATTTAATTTATCTACGTAGATACAGTATATTATATAGTTATATACTATTTATATAATTGTGGTCAATTGAACAATAATTAAGCAATTAATATGCGTATAATTAGTTAAAATAGTCTTACTGCCACTACTTTGTTATTTGTTAATAAGTTATATCTTAAACACCCAATATTCCAAATTAACTGTTATCTATGGAGGCTTGTAATTGGCTTTTCTTTTCTATCTCTCAAGCGTAATATTATAAGATTGTTAGCTGTAAGTAGGGTTTACAACCTAGGTATTACAAAAGTCCTGACAAAAAGCCGGACATTTCAATAAAAGTCCGGACTTTTGACTTTTTGTCGTACTTAGTTATAAGAACAAAAAAAAACATTTTTCACCTTACCCACGCACGACACGATATTTTTAAAATTTGCAACACTGTTTTCAATGCTTGATAGATAGATTTAACAATTATAATGTAGTTCACACAAACATAAAATATGGATTATATGTAAGGATATTTCATATTACATTAATTTTACAAAGAGGGTAGGCCGGGCGCCATTTTTAACCGACTTCCAAAAAGGAGGAGGTTATATGTTCGTCTGTATATTTTTTTTTGTATGTTCAACCATAACTTCGCCGTTTGTAGACCGATTTTCATGATTCTTTTGTTGTTGTACAGGGTTGAATCCGAATTTGGTACCATGTTCACAAAAGTGGTGATCTGATGATGGGATCTATGAGGAATCAAAGGGACTCCTTGAAATTTGTATGGAAACATATAGTGATTTCAATTTTTTCTGAAGCATTCAAGGTAAATACTACCAAAATGTAAGACATTGCACCAGGTTATACCCTGGATCCGAAGGTACCGAACAGAACTTTTGAATCCTTATAGATACAGATTCTGGGATTTCGGCGTTGTTTAAACAACTGAAAGCATAAGCCAATATATCAATTTGATTAATCATCATCATCACAACTTTAATTATGCCATGCTTCATCACATTATGACCCAATCACTGGTACTCTTCGTGATATTTTGCATCGAAGCAGATGTTTTAGATGATGAATTCGCTGTTTGTGGACCGATTTTCAAAATTCTTGTGTTGTTGTATTAGGATATAATCCTAATTTTGTATAACAATTACGAAAGTGGTGATCTGCTGATGGGATCTATAAGCAATCGAGGGAAATCCTTGAAATTTATCTAAACATTCATAGTGGTTAAAATGTTGTTTCTAGTAAGTTAAACATGAGTTATGAATAACAGGAATTTCATACAAAGGTGTCTCTTGGTCCAAAGGCATTGAACAGAACTCCTGAACCATTAAAGATAAAAGTTTGGAAATTGTAGCATCGC
Source organism: Polyommatus icarus (assembly GCA_937595015.1). Taxonomy (NCBI): domain Eukaryota; kingdom Metazoa; phylum Arthropoda; class Insecta; order Lepidoptera; family Lycaenidae; genus Polyommatus; species Polyommatus icarus. Next base: position 4,855,024 of record OW569329.1, on the reverse strand, counting down.
TTAGATATCTGCAAGCATTTACCACAATTTCGCTTACAGCAACATAATGTGAATAGTTAACATTCGTATTTTTTATTTACGCATAATGCCTTATTTTATAGATAACTAAAAAGAGTGAAATTATTATTTTTAACAAAAAAATTAAAATCGACTTCCAAGTCTATTCCAATATTATGAACTAAAAAGTATTAAATAACTCTTACTCTTGAATTGTGCCTTTTTCAGAATTCGTCTAAATCTCAACTATTTCTGTGCATAATACAGTCTTCATAACTTTGAAGTCGGTACCAGTCCCAAAAGTTTCAGATATTCTGACATTACTGAACTCACGATTAAATTAGCTGGTACCGACTTCAAAATAATGAAGACTGTAGTATGCACAGAAATAGTTGAGATTTAGACGAATTCTGAAAAAGGCACTATTCAAGAGTAAGAGTTATTTAATACTTTTTAGTTCATAATATTGGAATAGACTTGGAAGTCGGTTTTAATTTTTTTGTTAAAAATATTTTTTTGCACATTGGTTAAGGCTATGACGTTGTTGTATGAGATTTTAACATTTTGTTGTTCAATAAATGATAATATAATGATGATTAAAGACTCACTCGATGTAACTTTACTAGTTTTATTTCTCATATTTCATCAAGTAATTAAAAATCCGGACAAATGAGAAGGCCGGACGAAGTCCGGACAAGAGTCTAAAAGTCCGGACATGTCCGGATTAATCCGGACGTATGGTAACCCTAGCTGTAAGCCACCCAAAGAATATAAAATAAAATAAAATATTCCATAAAAAATCGTGTAGGTACTGAACTTGTTCTTGATTTATGAACAAAGTCTAAAGTCTAGACTAAATGATAATATTGTAGAACTCGTATAACGAGTTATAAATATATAATGTATAAGATATAGGTAACACAAAACAGGTAAAACACAAGATTCGGAAATACCAGACTCGGAAAGCCCGAATTTATTCAATAAACTTTCATTGATATGACACGAATGAGTCATTTCAGGACCTAGTTAGATCTGAAGTAAGTCTAGACATTGTAGTTAGCATTATAATGAAACTGGCGGACCCAAGTCTGCAGGATAACCTATTTTTCTTCGTCGATAAAACTTATTATAGAAGTTTTTTTCCGTTAAGTTACCCAGAGAGTAATTAATGTTTATGGGAAAACCTATTCAGATTGAAATCATTGATCTATTATCGTTAATAGTAGAGGTACGTTAGTATATAATATACTTAAATGGTTACAACTTAAAATCGACTTAATAAAACACTAGTACTAACCTCTCATGACAGGAATACTACAACAGTGTACATACGTATATGTAACGAGAACAATCTAAAGCCGGCTGTACACTCTCGCCGAGACACAGCGAGGCGGCCCGAGTGCGAGAGTGTAAATGGGTGCGCTCGCCTCGTCTCGCCTGTCTCGGACCCACTCGGTCCGTTGTCGGTATATTGCGCCCGAGACAAAGGGTCTCGCGAGGAAAACGAGCGCACTACTGTACACTCTCGCGTCTTTCAGTACTAGTCCCGCCGTTGGACATTGTAGAACAGAAAAATAACAATATTAAACGACATTATGAGTCATTATCTGTGAGAAATAAAATTAAATATGATTATAAATCTTTGGATTACAATTATATCTTTCGATGCATGGTGAATGGTGAATGGTCGTTTTCGTCCATCTTGTCTGAGTTCTTAACTGCGATTGAACTAAGCGAGAATGTACATGATCGCACTCGGGCAAGGGGCTTTCGCACGAGACTCTCGCCTGAGAGCTCTCGGCGAGAGTGTACAGCGGGCATAAAGATTACTTAAAGACTTAGTACTCGTAAGTAAGGTACGAGTATGACGTCAAGTCCATACAGTTTAAGTGCAGCGAAATGCAAGCACAGTAACAAATTATAATATAATTTATATCGAAACATGAGAAAATTCTAGAAGGTTCAACAATCTTCATTAATATTTGCTCACTAGATGGAACCCGCAACTCCGTTGCACTGACATTAGTTTATCGACCGAAACCGTACATTTTTCCGCAATATAGACTATGTATATTGTGCCCTTTCCCGTCTCCTAAAGTATCTTCATACCAAATTTCATCTAAATCGGTTAAGTCGGTTTAGCATGTAGGATAGACAGACACACTTATATACATATTAGTAAGAATAATTGCTTTCACAATTCAGTGTTTCCAGAACAATCCTGGGCACATAACCTTAAGGCTGTATACAGGTTACCCGGTCCCTAACTGGGCCAGTGACCATTGGACGTTACCCCACGTCTGACATTGAGCCACCATAGCCGGTTTGTGTGCAAAACAGCTGATTACATAAAACTTTACGCAAGACCAGTTTAGCGTCGGCAGTCAGCACCGACGTCCGCGCGCCGCGCCGCCGCGAAGGCACGAGCCGGAAAACTCTATAAAAATAAACTAATAAATGAAACATCGCTGAATATTACTCAGATAATAATTATCCTTTGCCGACTGGTTGAATTAAAAATAATCGGAAAGTAATTTAGTAGAACATAATATTATTTTTTTGCAACCAGTTGTATTTTATGGGATGTTTGTTCACAAGGTGCAATAGAATAAACAATTCGTAAATTTCCCCGTGATAGTGGCACTCAATCGATAACGAATCTGACAGACATCTTAGCTTGTGAAATCATCACAGATAGTGTTGTGAAAATGGTGAAGTGCTCCAAGAAAACTTTTTCGTTCTCTGATCTGTGGGTGTCCTACCACGAGCGAGCGGGGGATTTCTACCTGTCGTCATGGCAACGGGGGGAATCCCCCATCCCCATGTTCGTGGTGCGGCTGATCCTGGCATCAGCTTCGGTGGCCATCCTCATATACTCCCTGTACTCCGGAGCCAGCCAGTTCTGGATGATCTACCTCACCAACTGGGGCCTGCTCTTCATCACAATTATCACCCTTAGCGGTCTTCTGGTCTCGTGTATCGCGATATGTACAAAAATAACCGGTGAATATGATTAAATGTAATTATTATACACATACTGCGAGAAAAAAATCCCGCTTTAATTATCTTTTCTCATTTTAATTATATCTTATTTATGATATGAATATTATGAATCTTATAATTAAGTATTATTATGTACCTAGTATTTCGAGAAATAATAAGTTGTTTTAAAATCTACTATGTTTTGAGTATTGAAATTGAAAAAAAAAATTGGCAAAAAAATTTTGACTACAAATTAATACAATAAATTATTATGCGTGGGTTATCTATGTGGGATGGTTTTAACTTTTAAGCACAATAAAAACCGGCCAAGTGCGAATTGGACTCGCCCATGAAGGGTTCCGCAGCAGCAATAAGAATTATTTCTATGAAATTATAAGGTTTTTAATTTATTTTAATATTTCATTTTTGATATAACGAAAGTTAAATTAGGGTTTATCATTTATGACATATAAAAAAATTAGTGGCTACTCGTTTAAACTAATTTTCGTTGGTAGTTTTTATAGTAATGTACGTCATATTTTTTTTTTTTAGAATTATCATGAATTTATACTTTAGAAGTTAGAGGGCACACACATTTTGCCACTTTGGAAGATTCTCTCTCGCAAACTATTCAGGCTAGAAAAAAATGATATTAGAAACCTCAATATGATTTTTGAAGACCTATCCATAGATATCCCACACGCATAGGCCAGATGAAAAAATTTTTTTTTGTTTCAGTTGTACCTATGGGGACCCCTAAAATTTTTAATAATCTTTCCATTTTTGTATCAAAATCTTAATGCGGTTCACAGACTACATCTACTTACCAAGTTTCAATAGTATAGCTCTTATAGTTTCGGAGAAAAGTGGCTGTGACATACGGACGGACAGACAGACAGACAGACAGACAGACATGACGAATCTATAAGGGTTCCGTTTTTTGCCATATACCTAACGGCTACGGAACCCTAAAAACCAAAACACTTCTACCAAATTAATAATTAACCAAACAAGTAAGTTGATACGAGCCTATACTGTACTCGGCGAAACATGGCGGTAGCGGTCATTGACTCCCTGTCAAAAACTTGTCATTTTCTATATAAACCGCGATTGACAGTGATGTATCAGATGTTTTCAATCGCGGCTTTGTATAGAAAAATTAGAAAATGACAAGTTTTTGACGGGCAGTCAATGACCGCTACCGCCATGTTTCGCCGAGTACAGTATAGTAGATGACGCCCGCAGCTCTGTTGCGACAAAATTCGTTTATCGCACAGAAAAAAATGTACGTTTTTGCTCTCATCAAGTATGTCCATGCCAAATTTTAGTAAAATCGGTTAAGCGGTTTGGGCGTGAAGAGGTAGCAGACAGACAGACACTTTCGCATCCATACTAATATTATAAATGCGAAAGTGTGTCTGTCCGTCTGTCTGTCTGTCTGTCCGTTTGTCTGTCTGTCTGTTACCTCTTCACGCTCGAACCGCTGAACCGATTTGGCTGAAATTTGGCATGGAGATACTTTGAGTCCCGAGAAAGGACATAGGATAGTTTTTATACCGGAAAATTGTACGGATACCGCGCGATAAACGAATTTTGGCGCAACGAAGTTGCGGGCATCATCTAGTACCTAATAAGAGCTTGAAAATAGTTGGAGATTATTGTCATACATAAACTCTGAAATAGGTCCTAAAATGTCCCAAACACATGTTAATCAAAGCTCTTGCTTTTGAGTTAATTGTATGAATGTAATACACTCCACTCACAGTGGCAGTCTGTCTGAGTCTTTAAGTTCGTCATCTATTATATATAAATCTCCTGTCACGATGTTTGTCCGCGATGGATTCCTAAACTACTTAACCGATTGTAATGTTTCTTTTTTTTAAATGTGTGCTTTTTTCCAACTTGAGAGATAGGATAGCTTAGATCTTTAATTATAGTCGCAATTATATTTTATTGCAAATTATATTTTGTCTATAAAGAGCGACCATTGTTTATGTGACGCGGGCCACGGGATAGCGATGGACGTTGCCATGGTGGCATACTTATTTAGTCACTAATTCAATAAAATAATACGGGCGATATATCTTATATATAAAATTTTCGTGTCACAATGTTAGTCCACGAACTCCTCCGAAACGGCTTTACTGATTTTTACCAAATTTTATATTGCATATTCAGTAGGTCTGAGAATCGGCTACTGGGTACTTTATATATTGAGAAGTGCATTTGTTGAATAAATAATAGTAAATTATTACACGAGACGAGATAGCGATCGACGTTGCCATGGCGACATACTTATTTAGTCACGTCAATAAAATAATATGGGCGAAATATTGGGCGAAATACTTTATATTATGGCAAAGAAACGTTTGCCGGGACAGCTAGTTTATAATATTAGTGAATAGTATGGTTCTATGACTAGAAATAACGGAAACCGCAATACAATACTAATATAACGACCAATACCTACTAATACCATTCCAGCCACGCACTGAAAATTGATCTGTCTCGTGGCTACCGACTTCCTAGAATAAAGTAAACACAGTCTTTTTAACCATACTCTATAGTCTATACTCTATTTATACCCATAAGTAACAACTATATTACTATACTACATACAGGTCCAAAAAAATACATATTATACATATTTTTATTGCCATGGCGGTTTCTTTAAAACCATTGTCCGTGCCTTAATACGTACTAAACTAAGTATAAAACTTAATAACATACATTACTAAGTCAACCACAAAGACTTAATGATAAAGAATTAATGATATATTATGTAGTTAAAGTGTATTTCATCCCTATATTTATTTAGCTCTATGTAGAGAACTTTAGAGCAAAACTTAAAGTTATAGTAAACCACAGATTCTACTAATATAATTATCCATAATAATTGTTATAAATTTGAAAGTGTGTCTGTCTGTCTGTCTGTTACCTATTTACGCCCAAACTGCTGAACCGATTTTGCTGTTTGGTATGGAGATATTTTGAAGTTTGAGTCCCTGAGGATATTTTTTATCCCGAAAAATTACACAATTCCTGGGCGATAAACGAATTTTCGCGCAATGGAGTTGCGGCCGTCATCCATACTAATGTTATAAATGCGAAAGTGTGTCTGTCTGTCTGTCTGTCTGTCTGTCTGTCTGTTACCTCTTCACGCTCAAACCGCTGAACCGATTTTGCTGAAATTTGGCATGGAGATATTTTGAGTCCCGAGAAAGGACATAGGATAGTTTTTATCCCGAAAAATGTACGGTTTTTATTTTATTTATTTATTGAAGCAATACAATTTTAACTTATATCTATTTGAGAATGTACCTTAAACCTGCAAGGTTTGTCTGGTACACCTTAGAAAGTTCACCACGTGCTAATAATACATTTTAATTATATCCTTGGTAACACAGAGTATGCTTATACAATAATCTTTTAACTAAATAGTTAATACATATTTCACGGAAAAGAACAACTAATAATAAGAATAAGTGCAATACAAACTAAAATGACATACATATTATTTTAAGTTTAAAAACAATAGTTATCTACGTTATAACAAGCGATACAATAACTTATCACAAACAGCATCTACATTATATGACCAGTTAAATCTATTGTCCACGATCAGTCCTAGATACTTGTGATGGGTCACTTGTTCAATTTTCATACATATTGTGTATTTACATTCTTTTACATCAAGTAAGCACTTGTGATCGTGTGCAATGATATTAAACGGAGGAAAATCTTTAACATGTGATGAGTGAACATGTATTATTTTTGTTTTCTTTGCATTTATTACGAGGTTAGCATCATGAGCCCATTTAGCAATCCGCGTAAAGTCATCTTGCAACAGTTTAGCTGCCCTACTAATATCTTCACTAACAGCCATCAGACAGGTGTCATCTGCGAACTGGAATAGAGGACAATTCTTTAGTACATATTCCATGTCATTGACATATGAAAGATAGTGCTTTGGACCGATCACGGACCCCTGAGCTGTTCCATCTTCAATATCAACATCATCACTAAATTCATTACCTAATTTTACTTTATATTTTCGGTCTGATAAGTAGTTTTTACACCATTTTAATATATAACCCCTAATTCCTGAATTGTCTAGTTTTTGCAGTAATGCACTGTGTTTTAAAGTGTCAAAAGCTTTGCTAAAATCTATAAAAAGTAATATTACATATTTTTTGCCATTTGAATGTTTATTAACCTCGTTTGTAAACTTGGACAATAACTGTCCAGTCGATTTCTTAGGATGAAACCCATATTGATTAGCTGATAATATGTCCTGTTTAGAAAAGAATTTTTGTATTTGAGTGCACACAAACTTTTCTATGATTTATCAATAACTGGCAATATAGTTATAGGCCTATAGTTGCTATATTCAATGTGACTACCACTTTTATAAATTGGCCTTACAATTCCTGTTTTGAGATTCTGTGGATAAAGTCCCTGTCTCAAGCTTGTATTAATTAATTTTACTATTACATTTACTATTTTATGAGCGACATTTTTTATATCTATGCATCGTATCCTATCAATTCCGGGAGATTTGTTGTTGTTGAGTCCTTGTATGATTTTCAGAACGTCTTTAGATGTTGCTTTGTTAAAAAATATTGATTTATTTACGGAAACTATGTAATCTGATTTATTTAATATGAATTTATTACAATTTGGCAAGATTTTCTTTACACTTTCACGAAATTCTATAGCAATGTCATCAGCTATTTCTTTAGCGCTAATTTTATTTTTAAATGAGTTTAATATTGTTTCTTCTATAGACAGTTTTGAACGCCCCGTTAGATTGTTAAGAGTTTGCCAGAGCTTTTGTGTGTTCATTTTATTCTTATTAATCAAATCAATATAATATCTATTTCTACATTTTTCTATTAGTTTACGTGTTTTATTCCCGCGCGATAAACGAATTTAGGCGAAACGGAGTTGCGGGAGTCATCTAGTCTTGTAATATAATAATAATGAATGATAAAATGCTTACGTAGTAAGAGTGTAGTCCTATACATACTTATTTATACCAAACTATGTACTTAACTATGTACTTAGTAAAAACTAAACATACCAAGTACCACAAAGACTACGAAGAAATGATATGCAGACGTAGTTAATCGTACAAAGAAGCAATTAAATAAATTGCGGTCAAAGTCGCAGATACACAAACCTAGATAATTTAAAGAACTACACCTACTTAAATTAACATTGTTTACATTATGTAAGGATAGTTCAAGTGCGTGTAGCGCCACACGCAATGTAGACTTCCAGAAGATTCTAAACTGATTTCTAATGGACGTCGCGGAAGAACTAGGGCAGATCGTCAATAAAAAAAAAACTAGGCCTTTGCATCCATTGTGGATGATATATACAGCATTTTCAGAGCGAAGTAACCACTCTTCAAATACTGTAGTGCCTGGGACAAGATTCTTAAATGCCTGTATGGTTGCCCAAGCGCATACGGCATTCTCGCAACATAGTCGGCCTAGTCCAGAGGAAAGAACTAGTCAATACGTCTGGGACCAACTATGTGCGGGTTTTCTCACGATGTTTTCCTTCACCGTACGAGCGTCCGTATTGTGTATTTGAGATCTGAAAATGTCTCATTGGTACACGCCTCCACCCGGGATCGAACCTGCACTCTCTGCGAGTGCGAACCAAAGGTCTACCCAATAGGCCACGGACACTCGTCAGATCGTCAATACAAGGTGTAATAAAAGTGATTATTTTTCCGACCCAAATATCGACCAATAGAATTGCACCATTCGACGTCACGTGGTACAACCTACATGGTATTATACTGATAATTTTTTGAAAATTTTAGGTTGTACCACGTGACGTCGAATGGTGCAATTCTATTGGCCGACATTTGGGACGGAAAAATAATCCCCCGAATACCACACGAGCTTCAAAATTATCTGGCATTTCCCTCAAGGTTCCCTGCAAACAAATAAAGTCGTCAAGTTTTTCAGGAAAAATCACTCGCGCTTCGCGCTCGTGATTTTTTAACCTGAAAAACTTGACTCCTTCATTTGTTTGCAACGAACCTATCCGGAAATACCCGATAATTTTGAAGCTCTTGTGGTATTATAAGTGATAATAATACTTGCTGGTGTGTATGCCGGGTCCTCTATATAGAGTTCGCTGTGAAAGCAGCAGCGCTGAAACCGTAACTTTTTAAAACTTTTGTACAAAGAAATTCATGACGCGCGGCGTTTGCCCATACAAATCACAAAAATTACTCTTTTAGTGCTGCCACTTTCACAGCTAACTACATATTAAACAAGGGACAAATACACACGCTAAAGCGTAATAATTATCACTTAGTTTTGTTACACCCTGTATATGCTCAGAATGTATTGAATATATCGATCGATAACAATAATTAATCATAGATTCTAAGGTCTACAAGCTATACCTTAAAACCGTGAAAGAATTTCCGAGCTCTATATTATAATAAAATAATGATTCCATGTTAAAAAGGCGAAGACACATAATTATTGTAAGCCTTTAATATGAACATCGTGACTAGAATAACGTAAATACTAACCTATATTACAGATATATTAGAACAATAATAATAATAATATAAGCTCTACCTCTCCGCCCATATAAATCTTAAAGTATTAGGTATTCACAGATCATATTATAAAGACCTAATGTTGCAAAAAAATGTTGTCTCGCCGCGCTTATTTCATTGTTACAATGAGCGTAGAGATATCAAAATATTTAATGGACTATTAACTATAACAGGTTTTAGTGAAATTGGCACTTATTTTCTCTACAGTCTTACAATCATTTTTTGGCTCGTGGCCTTATGCTACCTTGCTACCGTTTCGTAAATTGTCACTTCATACTCTTCATAGACAGCTGTTGCTGTCTGTCAGGTCAAAAATGTCTTCCAAGTGCCATATCGTTGTCGGTCATCATAACATTACATGGCCCTAATTTAATAAGTACTTGATTGTTATGTTGGTAATGTTCGTGTCACCTTTCTGCGTCTTACTGCCGTACTCAGAGACATTTAATTATTATTTATTACGATTCGTAATAACCTGCAATTTAATGAAGAGTTTGACAGATAATGTATGGGGCTTAATATGTCAAAATTTTCAATTAATTACATTTAAGTAATTAATGTTCCACTCTGAGTGCGGCAGTTACAGCCGCATTCAGGCCGGTATAAATAGTCAGTACTCAAGAATCAAGATGCATCTCGGTCTCAAGACACGGTTCAGGCTCTGTGATTGGTTGACTGTCAAAATTTGGTCCAATCACAGAGCCGAACCGCGTCTTGAGACCGAGATGCATCTTGAGTACTGACTATTTATACCGGCCTCAGAGTCGAATTTTAAGTATCTACTTACTTATTAAATGCAGATTTTGACAAAAGCCCCATTAATGATCTGTCAAGCTCTTCATTAAATTGCATTTTAATCATCATTAAACGTCTCGAAGTGCTGCCGTTAATAACGACCTAACAACACGTGACGTATTAATATAACAGTAACACACTTTATTGCAGCATTCGATAAAATTATTATGGCCTTTTTATCGCCTCCTTTACGTGGTACACGACAAAAATAGTTTAATTAACCACTAAATCCTTCCTTGCGACTTCGTACTATATGTGTTATATGTAGTACATATACCGGAAAACTGAATATTTTTTTGTACCGAATACGGTTTTTTTCAGGACGGAGTTTTAACTTTATATGTAAATTTAACAATCAAATAATAAAACTCACGGAGTGGGTTAAAATGCAGCTTTTCAAAATTAAAAAATGTTGGCTCTTCTATAAAACAAAACGACGATACTCTGTCCTATAATGATGTTTTAATGACATTATGATGTTAAACTATCTGAACGGATGTGCTGCAATCACAAACATTATTGAGGCAAAATAACCATAGGCTCTACCTAATGAGAGGATACATATTACATAATCATTACAATGGTCTTTATTAGCCTGGAAAGTAAATACCACGTATTCAATAAAACAAAGTTACTTATATAACATCTCAATTCTTAGCTACAGTTAAGTTATTTTGATAATATTATTTAAATAACTTTTAATATTCCGTGGTAAGTAAAGTCGTTTAGTTATTGTTTATATTGGTTGATAAGAAACCTCTAAAGTAATTAGAAATTGTTGTAACTGATGCTGTATTGTGGGTGTGACATATCAATAAACTTAGCTAATGTAATGAAGAATCAGGACATTCAAAGGACATGAACGCATTTAAAACATCCTTTTAACAATAAAAAGATTCATAAGCCACAAAGCTATACAGCCCACATTTCCCTGATACTAAATTTCAGCAACGCTGTCTGTACTCTGTGCATTTGAAATTAGACGACACGACGATTTTCAAAATAAGTACATGATCATTGTAGTTTCAAGTTTCACTATACGTTAAGGGTGGGTTGCGCCAGAGACGTGGTTAAAGTTAAAGTTATGGTTAAAGACAAGTTATGGTTATACATAGTTAAGGCTAATTTAGCTTTAACCTTAACTTGGACCACAGAAATTGACAGATGCCTGTTGCGTTTATTTTTTTACAGGTAATTTACAGGATTGAGAGTATAAAAAATTTAATTATCCGTAAAAATCGACAGGAAAAATATTTCTTATAACAACACAGTAAATTTTCACAAAAATGGTTATCGTTAAATATGGCGTCCTTAACCAAAGATTTGACATTTTGCACTGTAGTTATAGTTAAAGTCACAGTTATAGTTAAAGTAAGTTGGTGCAACCCACCCTAAGATTTTTCCTCATATTTTGACAAAAATGCATGTACATAGTCGTCGGGGCACGGAGCTAATAACAGTCAATTATTTCAACATCTCCGTCAAGGGAAAACCTTACAATATGAATCAGCAATACTATGCAAGGCTCTCCGATACATTCTTAGAGAGAATGGCCATTATTACTTTATTAAGGACATTAGAATCGTTCATGTTATAGCAGCTTATTTTAACGAATATATTTGGCACATTTTGGCCCTGACCCATGAGGATCTATTGTGACTCCTTCGCACTAGAGTATCATCCCAAACCCAACACTGCTCATGAATTGAACGATATGGTTGGGGTTGGTGCCACGAATTTCCTCTGTGGATGAGTATTCGTGGCGACCAAGGTGCATGTTCCTGCTCTGTAGTAGAGCAGGACAGTCGAGGAGAAGGTGAATAGGTGTTTCATCCTCCTCCTCACAGAATCTGCAAGTCGTTATGCTACAAATACCCATTCTGTTTAGATGTTTGTTGAGCTTGCAGTGCCCTGCAGTTAGGCTTCTGGTAAGGATTCTTGATTGGTTCCTACCCAAGGTGAGCACTAATTCTGATAGTTTCTTGTTGAAGCCAGGAATTAGTGCCTTCATGGGGTGTTCAAGGCGGTCTCAGCCCATTGCTTCCTGCATAGTCTGTGACCCCATTCCTTGAGCACTTGCTTTGTGCATGTGCACATATTCCCATCTTTCTCTCTCTCTCTCGTTACATAATATTATCTCCATAATAATATATTATTTTCATGTGTCTCTCTAGTCTTTTCATGACATCTCTTCAAATATATATCCTGTAGCGCCAAGATCTACAGGCGTTAATATAAGTTGAAGTTGGACGGTAAAAATAATATAACATAGAGGTTATTCCCAACGTTTAAATATATTTTTGTAGAAACGATAAGGTTTCTAATTAAGGCCATAATTAAAACGGGCGAGCCGGGCATTTGCCCAGAGCGGCAAAAAACAAGTGGTGGCAAAATTAACTTATTTCCTACGAGTATCTTCCAACTAAGCCATTAGCAATCCTCCATCCAAGTTTGAGAATTTTATCACAACATTGAGGTAAATATTCCCCCCATTTCCAACAAAACTAGCTTAATATGACTTAAAGGGTTTTCTAAATATAAAGGGCGGCGAAAATTATCTTTGCCCGGAGTGGCTAAATAGCTAGATCCGGTTCTGGTCTCTAGCAACATAATAAGCTGATTAAATTATACAGTTTATAATTAAATAGCATTTATTATTAATGCTAAACTGTTTTGAGGTGTACGTAACTTCGGAATAGCTTCGGAATTTCAAAATGTTGTCATCAGAAGCAAAACTCACGTAGTGGATTAACGAACATTTTCCTTACGCCTCCCTTATACTTGAACTATACCCTCAGGACGCAAGCCGGAGGGATGAGGGCAAGGACGACACGCACGGAAATTGTGCCGCCAGTATAAAGCCGTGTTTACACTGTACGAGTGCACACAAACTTCAATCTGTAGCTGACGAGCTGCGTGATGACTCGTTCTTGTGCAAACACCCTTTGTTTCCTTTCAAAACAAATCCATCTGCGATTTATTTTACGCACACATTCAGATTTATACACGACACACGTATGTACTTTACTGTAACAGCAGCAATGTGTAATTTGCCAATGTAAATATTTAAGTGCTTACCTACTGCATACGTAGGTACATACAGCTGATACGTACCTACTAGATACTTCTTCGTTTTACAGCAATTAGTTTACCAAACGGGAACCGTACCTTTTCCGAGATCTTTCTATAATCTTACCATTTTCCGGGAACGGGATTCAAAGTAACTTCACCGCTATAATATGAAGTTATAACTTATAAGTCGTATAACTTTTTAAGTTTTAACTTATGACGTTAACGCTTAACGAGATTTTTTTAAAGAAACTGCATTTTCTAGAATGTTCTGTTTCCGCTTTTCCAGAGTCAGCGCAACTGCCGTGGTACATAAGCTTGTACTGGTTGTTCTTCAACATTGGTGCTTCGATGGCCATCGTCATAACTGGCCTCTACTGGACCTTACTGTATGCTACAGGTAAGTTCTAAGGTAGTTTTTAGCAAACGCGTCACCTGATGGAATAACCGTCGCCCGGACACTCGCAACCTATATAAGAAGAGTTGCATGTGCGTAATGCGTTGCCGGCCATCTGTAAGTTACTTCATGTATTGATAACGGTCAAAATAATGTTTAAATATCGATACTACCTTTGGACCCCTGATTTTAAAATTTACGACATCCAATTATTATATGTGAATTTTGAGAAATGTTTTAAGATGCCAAAATAAAAGTTTTGACGTGGTAATATACCTACTGGCTATGACGATTTTTTTAAGATCAATCCCTTATAGAATGACTGGACTATACCTAATAATGACATTGTTAAGATTCCAACACGTTATTAGCACAAAGATGTGAAGAAGACCTATACTTCCACAACCATGTTGTCCAAGGCAAAGGCATTTTTGCGCTAAACAAAAACATCTGACATAATTAGTAATGACGACATGTCTATGAATCTTTATTCTTTGAAACTACCGTCGTACCTATTACGTGATATTTTGTCGCTTATGTGTTTGGAGGATCGACCCCACTCATAAAAACTTGTTACAAGGTCCTTTCCGCGGTTCTAAAGAGCAAGAACATTGTTTTCATGGAAATTTGGTCTGGCAGTTTGCATTAAAATTTTAAATAGGAAGGAACAGGAAAATTAACAAAAAAAAAACTGCGATGATTAGGTAAAACTATAAGTAAAATTAGTTTTAGGAATTAATTTTCCATATTATATACCATGTTGCACCTTCAAGCGCTATGCTTGCTATGCTGTAGAGTAATTGTAGCCTTGTCACCGAAAGCGTAGAAATTCTACCACAAACGTGGAAGGATCGGTCTAACATCATCCGACGACAAAATGATGATGTAGATCAAACTAGCTACTTTTACCCTTGTTTAGGTGTATCGTGCAACCATTACCCTCCTTTTCAGAGGAGGACGTGAACTTCTGGCTGGATCTGACAACGCACGGGTTCAACTCGTGCATCGTGTTTGTGGAAAAATGTATCTACTCATGATTTATGTAAAAAATCGTAGCCCGATGACCGATCTATCTAATATTATCATCATTCGACTGAAGAATAAAGATGTAGATCATCTTTTTTTTATTATTAAATAAGGGGGCAAACGAGCAAACGGGTCACCTGATGGTAAGCAACTACCGTCGCCCATGGACACTCGCAACATCAGAAGAGCTGCAGGTGCGTTGCCGGCCTTTAAAGAGGGAATACGCTCTTTTCTTGAAGGTTTGCAGGTCGTATAGGTCCGGAAAAACTGCTGGTGACAGTTCGTTCCAGAGTTTTACAGTGCGCGGCAGAAAGTTACGCGAAAAACGCACTGTGGAAGACTGCCACTCATCAAGGTGATGAGGATGGTATGTTTTTCGCGTGGGACGATAGCGAAAAGTTGCAGGTGGTATGATTCCGAACAATTCCTCAGAGCACTCCCCGTGATACAACCGATAGAGGATGCAGAGTGAGGCTACATCTCGGCGTAATTCCAAGGGGTCCAAGCTGTTTGAAACTCTATGGCATCATCATCAAAAATCATCTGCAAAACTAACTAATTTTACCCTTGTCTATATCATGCAACATTACCCTCCTTTTCAGAGGAGGACGTGAACTTCTGGCTTGACCTGACGACGCACGGGTTCAACTCGTGCATCGTGTTCGTTGAGCTGGTGGCGTCGCGGGCGCCGGTGCGGCTGCTGCATGTCTACCAGCCGCTCGCTGTCGGCATCTGGTACGCCGCCTTCACCGGCATATACTACGCGGCTGGTGGTGTCAACGGGTAAGTTTTTTTTTAAAGAAGGCAGGTCGCTACAGCCCTGGCAACACTGCGACCCATGAGGATCTAGGATCTTTCAACGGGTAAGTATGACTATGATGTAGAAATTTAACAGTTAACAGTTAAAAGCGTATACCAGAAGTATCAGCCTAGTGCAGGCGCCGAGGCACAATATAATAATATGTCAAAAGTTTGGTACCGTAAAGTCGATAAGCAATTATTTATTCATCAATATTTGGAACAGATGCAGTTTTTAATAAAAAATATTCTCTCATTCTTATATCTATTACTTTTCCATTATTAGACGGTTTACATTTCAGGCTTACGATACGAGCCAGAAAGAAAAACCGTCAACCGACAGTACAGTACGCTCTACGGACTCTACTAACACTGGCCCCTATTTAGGCCCCTTCATCCCCAATAAAAAACGTAAATAAAACTTACCGAGCAGCGTCTTTAAGAACTTGCAAGCCGCGACACATAGGGGCTCATTATTCTAATCCTTAAGTCAAAGACAGCTCTGCACAATGCACATAGGATGTTAAAACTTATATTTTTTCTGAAGGAACCCATTGGCTGTAGCTAGTAATTTCACGCCATCGCACGTCCATTGCCGTTGACGGTGTGACAGGAAATATAGGTAGTCTTTAACTGCGCCTTATAAGGCTATAATAACTATATCCTTACCGGCTCGTCATTTCCTACAGCAAGGACGAGCCGTTCATCTACCCGGTGCTGGACTGGCGGGACGGCGGTTCTTCGGCAGCCCTGGTGGCGGCAGCTATCGCCAGTTTGATCATCGTGTACGTGGTGTTATGGGCGGTGACCGTCTGCCGGGACCGCGCGTCGCGCCGCCTCGTGCGTACCACTAGCTTGGATCTGCCGCTGACGCCGCCTGATCGACACACGCCTAATGCTGTTTGATAAGTAATCCATACTAATATTATAAATGCGACCGCTGAACCGATTTTGCTGGGTATGGAGATAGTTTGAGTCCCGGGAAAGGGCATGGGATACCTAACATCCCGATTTGTACGGTTCCTGCGCGATAAACTAATTTTGGCACGAATTGCGGGCGTCATCTAGTGTGAGGTTTAAATTTTAGTGTTATTTAAAGTAATGCTTTTAAGTTGTAGTAACTTAATGATTGGTAGGTAGCTGGTACTCTATAATTATTGGCATCTTAGGTTATACTCGCAGGAGCTCTTGAGTTGCGGAAATTAAACTATAACATTAAGCGACATACGTCCTAGGACCTAGGAGACAAATACCTAATGCTAAATTAATAGTTGGTACCCCATTGGTACCTTAAGGCATAGTAATAGTCAGAATTAAGAAAGTCAGAGTTCTGCGTCAAAATAATAGAGTTGGAAATTGGATGTAGAGCAATTTTTAACAATTCAATGCTTAGGTTTACGATTTGCAGCTCTATTATATAAGCCCAGAATTCTTATTTCAACACTATGAATTTTCCACAACTCCGGAATTCTGGCGCGTATCGTCTCGGCTAAAGAGAGTAAAAAAGGAATGCCAATGAAAGCCTAAAAGTATTCACTTTTAAAGTGCCAATAAAAATAAGTTTGCTCTAACTAGACTAATTTAGTGTGATAAAAATGTTACCATCGCAGAAGTAGGATCTACCATAGATAGTAAAGGCAAGGATGTATGAATAAAAAGGATTAGGCAGAGACAATGCTTTAGCCTTTAAGTAAAGTAGGAAGGTACCATAAAAAAGAAATATTTTCATCAGCAGATGACAGAAGTAATTAGGCCGAATAATGTCATGCTCGCAGCTCAGCCGACAAACCACAACTAAGGATTGATTTGAAATAACCCCAGCAAATAACATAGGTCCGACATCTACCTTTGATCAGTTATTCTGATGGTATACATAGATGATATTATGTGTATTGTTTTAGTTTAAATACTGTGATGATAGCAAGAGTGTTCAAATATTAGTGATTTAAGTGGATATGTGGTTTAAGAAATAGTCATGTAAGACTAATTTAGTGTAATTCAACAACTAAGAAGCTGAGCAAAATCTTCATCGATGGGAAATTATACCTACTGTTTTAAAAAAATTAAGATTTGGTAACTGCTTTTTAACTGACTGTCAAAAAGCAGTTACCAAATCTTAATTTTTTTAAAACAGTAGGTATAATTTCCCATCGATGAAGATTTTGCTCAAGTCGTCTTTTTTTCAAAGCCAAATTTTTTAGTTAAGTAAGTACTTACATAGTTACTTATTGTATCAAAATATTTGATAAGCATATCTAATACCACTTTAGGAATTATTATAATAGCGAAAGATATTTCATACCTATCTTACTAACTTATATGGTCGGCCATAAAACGGCAATAAATTCGATAATAACAAAAATCATGATCGTAAAAAATAACATTAGGTACTTACATAATAATTATTATTTTAGCAGTAATTTATCATAATGTCACAATATAAATTTATTATATGCAGCAAGAAAATCATCAGCTTGTTTCATATTGTCACAATACCTATATCTAAATAATGATCATCAGCGTGTTTAACGCAACTTTAGAGAAGAATGCAGTATCACGTCGCCCTTATACTATGTCTCACTGTCGCACTCAGAGACGAAAATTAATTAATTACTTATCTGTAATTAAATGAAGAGTTTGATAAAATCTCTACGTGCGGCAGAATAGGTTCACTTTGATTTCAGGAACATGTCTGGAGTTACGCTGCTGTATATATTTGTATTGTGACATTATCTTGCCCTAGTCAGCAGGATTAGCACTAACAGATAAAATAGTTTATAAGTTTCTGGTTTTGATATTATAATCCTCGGGGTATTAGGAAGAATTTTGAGGAAATAGCGAGAATATCACCTGGACACTGACACAACTTGCATTCGATATTTTCGACAGCGGATTTAGAAATCAAAAATAATTTGGCAATAGCCATGGCAAGTTTATGTTAAGTGTCGAATGACACATACTCTATATTCGATTTCTAACTACGCTATCGGAATTGTCGTATGCAAGTTGCCTACAAGTACCCAGGTGTAAACTTTACCAGGTTTTTTGTACAGGTATTGGGTTAATATTTTACGAAATCTATGTATATATTCCGTATATATGTTGCATTTCAATTATCTTTATAATGTTGTCACTTAATTTATTTTAAATTATAAAGTCATTTAAAATTTAAATTAATTACGGCATTTAGTCACATTCTTACTGTATGTGATTGGAGAAGGTCACATGTCGACAACGCTGTTTACATTATATTCAGTCGTCGCCAAGGAGGAACAGTACCCCCCCCCCCCCCTATGATTAAATATAAAAAACTTGGTTGCGCAAAAACATGCTTGAATAATAATAATATTATTGTCATATAGAATGAAATATAAAATAATATTGGTAAACCAGTGAATTCGTCTAAAAATAACACACAATGATGAAAAAACATTTATTTTATATAGCAAAACTCGTAATAAACACAAAGCAACCAATTATAATTATACAATTAATAACAAAACTAAATATGATATGTGATTATTAAGATTGACTTAGCCTGTATCTTGTGATTAACATAAAAATACCATCAAAACTACACAAACAAGTATAACTACAATAAAACTATGTATAAATATAATTTTGAATTTCATTTCTGCCTCCCATGCTCTGCTTCAAATCGATAGCTGAGCGGTAAAATATATTGAATAAAAAATTTTATATCGTGTGGTCCAATCTTTACTAGCGTCTAACGGTGCGTCCACGTTTGTATCATTTGGGCGATCAGATCCCCGATCAGATCTCCATCGCGTATCATCGAAGCGTGTCAAAATGATGCGCGTATCATGATACGCCCCGATCGCTATTAACCGCGTATCTAATACATGCTGTATCAAATACTCGCATGATCGGCACAATGATCTAATAGGCGTCCACACTATGACACGCATACTTGATACGGCGCGATGATCGCGACGGAGATCTGATCGCGCAAATTATACAAATGTGGACGCACCGTAATATAGTGAGACCGCACTAAGCGACGCGACACTTCCACGTTTTATAGAACTGACGTTTTGCGAACGCGAATCGTACATTTAAAAAAAACGTCAGTTCAGGAAGTGTCGTGTCGTGCAGACGAACGCGTCGACGGCAAGCGTCAAATAAATCAATGAAAAAATTTTTTGCGACTATCCCGTCGATAAGTGCCGTTCGTCTGTAATATGGAGTGTAGATGGAGGTGAACTATCTCTGTATGTAAGTATGTAAAGTGTCTGCTGAAATGCGTTAAATTAGGGTGGCGCTGCAGTAGCAACAAGGTAAATTTTAAATCATTTAGCAACTTTTATTTCAGCTGTTTTAAGTTATATTTTTAAAAATATATTGGTATTAACCCAGTTATTCTTCTTATATTTTGTCTTAATACTAAATATACTTACATTTATATTTTGTCACCAACGGCTACATTCATTCCATACCCTTTGCTGCAGCTAGCGCCACTCTTGGAGGATTTTTCAACTGTTATTTACTGCGTACAGCTGGACACTTTTTCAAATATCCCCCATATAAGATAGTTCTCCACCATCCACACTCCATAGTCCGTAAGAAGCCTTAGTGCGATTTGTTTTTGCGATACGACGACGCCGAAACGCAATTTTTGTGGCCTGACTCTAAGAAACTTTATTTACTTTATTGTAAATCAACTATCTACTTGGTTATAAAAATTTTGCACACCGTAATATTGTCTGTAGCTTTAGGGAGACCATATTGATATTATCAACAAATACATTTCAAATAACAATCTAAAAATAATGTTACATAGCTTCATTCTTCCAAAAATATGTTTTCTTATTTACAAAATATAACTATAGTGCTACAAATTTTAATATGTTACTGGGCTTATTTGAATGTTTTTTATTTGAAAGTTACATTATTTGTCAAACTCTTCATCAAATTGAAGTATAATCATTATAAATGTCTCGGTTTGTGTTGAGATATTATTTTTATAAGCGAGATATAAAGCTACTGTATACAAAACACTTGTTACATAAGAATATTCAAATTATTAGGAGCCCACTAAAACTAGCGTAGATACCATAATATACATAACCGTTCCAACTCATTTTGATCATGTAAACAAAAAACTCAACCAAGTTAATGTGTTATTGCATTTTTATTGCGTGGTAATACTTAAACCTCTTAATAAAAATATTTACGCAGCGAATAACTATTACAAGTTTTGCTTGTCCATGTCTAGCAGATTGACAAACTCATAAATTATAATATAGGCATGATGACTATTTCTTTCTGATTGGTAATTGAAAGACCTCTTAAAAATAGAAACATCGGTGAAAGAATGTCTCTGACAGCTTAAAAATTCACAGATATGACAATTCAACCATCTCATAAAATAGACCTGCCCGAAATGCTCCGTACAAACTGCTACTCAATTGTGACGTCACCGTTGAGAGTAGCTTGAACGCATCGCGGGAGAACTTTGTTCGATAGCTATATTAATTGTTGCGTTTATGAAAGTGGTTTTATAACAAAAGTTGCTTTACACAAGTTATCGAATGGTATACAAATATTAAGAATTTAAATACAAAAAAAAAACAAAAGTTATCAGGCTGAAATTTTGGAAACTTATTTTTTACCGTTCTTTTTTTATTTTATTAACAAAATTCGCTAATCTTTGTCCTTGTCATCAACCCTATTATTATGACAGATACAGACAGCAGACCGTAAGGTCTGCTGTCTGTAATAGTCGGTATGGTCTACTTCTGGGGCACTATTATTATGACAGATACAGACAGAATGTGAGCAGGCTCACTGTGAGCCCCAGTGTGAACGTATTAAGTGAACGTGAATATATACGGTATCAAATGTCCGCGCCTACGCCTAGCGTAATGGCGTATTTAATTACGAAAAAGTGAATTTGTATAGAAATACAATAAACTGCGTAACGCTTGCTCACATTCAGCGGCGTTTGGTGTGAACACGGCCTTAATAGTTGTAATCTGCGTAAATATCTTTATTGGTGGAGTACATATGAGTAGGATATATTACTACAATGTTTGCACGCTAGAGGCAGCACCAGCACTGACAGAAAAAAAGTTTTTTTCGACGTTTCACAACCCTTCTGACAATATTTTGGACGAGTGCAACATGTAGGATTTTAATCGGATTATTTATTGTATGTGCTAGGCCCCTTGCTCCGACCTTTGCGTAATATTCCCTATTAGTATAGTTGTTGCAATCTAAGAGTGCGCGTCGCCTTTATTTGTAGTTGGAAATGTGAATAGACATTTTCGTTAGTGTGCGTACCCGACGGAGCAGTCAGTAGCGAGCGAGCCATGTACGCGTGCAAAGATATGGTCACTCACACAACTAAGGGCGACGCGCACTCGTAGATTGCAAGAACTATAGCGTTATAACCGCCTATGCATTGTTTACATTCACGTCCTAATGAATTGGAACGACGTTTACATAAAATGTGCATATTATCACAATAATATTAAGCTACATTAACACTAAGAAGGCAGGTAGAGATCATCAGTATTATATACTTTCGTCAATATAATTTGGTTAGGATCTATACACTTATTAATATAGTACAGTCGCGTTGAGTTTCCAGTGAGACATCAATAAAAACACCAAAATGACACCTAGAAGTCAGTACGAAACATTTTTAAACGCGTCATTTAAATGTAAACTTTATTTTCTACACAAGAAGATACAATTTGAGTTGACAGACTTGCACTTGCGTTGTTGGGCTGCTTTTTTCAGTTTGAAATGGCTCATTTAAAAATGCATCGCATCGCCATGTCACGTGCAATGTGAACAGACCCTAAGGGTTAATTAAGACCGCAGCGTAACGCGTAGATGCATTTCTAAATTTGTATTGAATTAACAGACTTGCATGACGTCTCACGCAATTGAAGCATATTGAAGTCTGTCAAATCCATACAAATTTAGAAATGCATCTACGAATCGCGTTGCGGTCTGAATTGACAATAAAAGCCGCCAAATTGACCATTTTTAAGCTTTCCATTAGCACTGACGTCTCACTGCAAACTATTGTTACTAGACACTAATACGAGCGGATTATGCACCAGGGATTCGACCTATATTTTACAGACAAAAATGCTACAAGAAATTTTGAGACCAAAAAAGTCACTTGGAAGAACTTCGATTTGTTTTTCGAAAGAGTTGACTAGATCATAGGAGTATGTTCCCGGCACGTTTGAGTTTTTTTTTTATATATAAAATAGGGGGCAAACGAGTAAACGGGTCACCTGATGGAAACCACCGTCGCTCATGGACACTCGCAACAGAACAAGCAAGTGCGTTGCCGACCTTTGAAGAGGTAATACGCTCTCTTCTTGTTACATTCTATACAGGGTGTAACATAAATGAGTGAAAATACTTTAGGGTGTGTATGTATCGCCTGTAGAGTTTCCTGTGAAAGTAGCAGCGCAGCAAAGCTCTTATGTTTCTTTGAGAAATATCCCAATATTTGCTCACACAATAATGCTGCTACTTTCACTGTATATATACATATTATTACACATCCTCATGTATGCACATCCTCATGTATTATTACTTATTAGTTATTAACTTATTACACATTTATGTAACACCTCTGTCCTAAGTTTAAAATATTTTCAATCTAAATATAAACAAAAGAAGATGCTCGACCAAGCTGATTTGTATCTCTTTACTACTTACAACAATTTACAAATTACTACCGACCGCCGACTATAACACTACATTACAAATAACGTAGTGTTATAGTCGGCCATACATTGTTTTATTTATGATTATTATTTATTATTTTAAAATCAATAAGAACGGAAAATTGTACACATCGATATTATGCTTTCACTTGTGCATATCGCAGTATATCGATCCCTGTCTGTCGAGCATTAACAGCATAAGTGAGAAAGAGACAGAGCGATTTCGCTGACCTAATTATTTTATGTCTGACTTCGAAACTATAGGAAGTGATATTTATTTGACGACAGACTTAGCTCTCATTTATGGCCAAACATAAAATTATGGCAACATTTGTACGTTGCGACGACGACAAGTTATTTATTATCTTATGGAGGCACTACATATGGCTATTTGTATTTGCTATTGGCTATTTGTTGCATTTGGCAAAATTATTGACGTAAGTATACACAAACAAGCAAATAAAGGCAAATACGGCCTTCCCCACATGGACGTCAAATACCAAACTTTTACTTGATTTTGTTTACAGTGCGACAAAATTATAAATGAACGTGGGTGGTGGCGCTGCTCTTAAAGGAGAACTGTCAAAAATGACGTTTTTGTATGATGGCAGCGTTAGTTCCTTTTTTCACCACGTTCATTTAAAGCCTTGTCGAGCTGTACTATCCGTAGTATCTCTTACTAGTCTGTGGCTGTACTTGCCTATTTGACTCTCTTGATGTGTGTCATAACCGACAAAGGTATAAGGATATGTGTATTTGGTATTGGTCATATTTGTCAAATAGGCAAATAAGGCCAATACTTGTCAAACATACCGTCTACACATGGTGATTGTTTGGCGAATACATCAAATACGCAAATACTAATAGCCATGTGAATTGCCTGCTTTATAGCGTTTTCGTTATCTGAATTCTGAACTGCCCCGGGGTAGGGTGGGCCGTCAGGATACGGAAACATCCGAAGTTTAAATTAAGAACAGTACGTATTGCATAGTACTAGTGCATTTACGTAATTTATGTTCTTAATTTAAACTTCGGCTGTTTCCGTATCCTGTCGGCCCACCCTGCCCCGGGGCAGTTCAAATGTCGAAAACGATAATATATATTATTATAAAAATCATATAATTTATTTGTTACTGCTACTCCCAACTCTAAGGGAACTTATCGTTACTTACCTAAAGTGCACTGGAGTTTGTGAAAAAAATGTAACTTAAGCCTGTGCTTATTGCAACAAATTGGTTACGACAAACAAAGAAGCAAACTGCTCAACGGAATAAACGTACCATAACAGCTCACCAAATGCACTAAATGTTAAAGATTTTCAATTTATATTGCACCTGTTGACGAACGTAGCGCCCAGCGCAGATGTTGTCTTATAAGTGCGCTACATATGAATATGGGCGTCCGCTTAAGTTACGATAATATTCCATAGTTCTTAAGAAAAAGAACATATTTAAAGGGATATGAAGATTTTTATATGGAGCCTGGCCGACCTACTGTCCGTCACTGTGGTTTTTCGCGTTCACGGATATTTTTTTCAAAAAAGGATAGCTAACATCAATACAAACAAAAAATATTCTTGGACAAAACCGCGTAAAGTGTCACATTTCGAAGATTTGAGCTGCCAAAGTTGCAATATCTTAAATTGGTAAAATTTTGGCAGCTCATATCTTCGAAATGTGACACTTTAGAGATAAACTACGATAGCATGGCGCGTCCCTCCAAAATTAAAAACGTTTGATGTGCGTTGTCAAAACGTTCGAAGGGCTTTGTCTTGCGCGGTTGGCTAGTTAGACCAGGACCAATACCTTCAAAAATAATGAAAAGTGAAAAGAAATCACAGTAGAATGAAACCCATTACAAAAGAAGGAGAATATTATAAAAATTAAGGGAAAAATAATTTACGGGCGATCTGAGTTTGGGAAAAGTGTGGGGGGAGGTTTTAAGGGGGGGAAAACGGTTTATCGCGATTTCTGGCAAAACTAATATTCCTATGAAAAAAAGTCAAATGGCAAAGTTGTAGGTAAGAAAAAGATCTAAAACTTTTCTATTCACACTTTTTCTCCATAACCTCAAAATTTATGTGAAAAATTCAAAAAACCATGTTTTTGGTTTTTTATTTGTATCTTTTACAAAAAAAAATTTTTTCCACGAAATTTGGTGATAACTTACATTTTTAAGTCCCGAATACGCTGTCAATTATTTGATTAGAAATATTTATTTTTTCACCTTATTTTGAATTTAAATCGAAAAAATACCCTAATTTTCAATCGAAAATTCGACCGTCAAAATATCAGTTTTTTTTTTAAAAAATGGTGTGCTTTCTACTTGTTGAAATCTCTACTTTCCGATGATGAAAAAAAATATATATTACACTATAGTAAATCTTCTCAGAAAATGCAAAAAATCGAAACAGTTTTTGCTCAGCGATGATAAGTCAGTCAGGACATGTTATTTTATGAGTATAGATTTATATTTATATATAATGATATTTTCTATGACAGAAATGTAATTATAGTGAAATAAATCAACTTTTAAATTAAAACTAATTGCAGCAATCACATTTTTATATAAAATTATTCATAATGATTATTAAAGAATTTTCGAATTTGAGTTTTTTTTTCGATTTTTTGCGTTTTCTGAGAAGATTTACTGTAATATATATATATTTTCATCATCGGAAAATAGAGATTTTAAAGAATAAAGAGCATTACAATTTTTTTTAAAAACCTAATATTTTGACGGTCGAATTTTCGATTGAAAATTATTTCGATTTAAATTCAAAATAAGGTGAAAAAATAAATATTTACAATCAAATAAATGACAGCGTATTTAGGACTTGAAAATGTGGGTTATCAAGAAATTTCTCGAAAAAAAATTATTTTTGTAAAAGATAATATAAGTAAATACAAAACCAAAAACATGTTTTTTTTTTAATTTTCACATAAATTTTGAGGTTATGGAAAAAAAGTGTAAATACAAAAGTTTTTTTTTTTTCCCTTACTCAGATCGCCCGTAAATTATTTTTCTCTTAATTTTAATAATATTCTCCTCCTTTTGTAATGGGTTTCATCCTACTGTGATTTTTTTTTTGTTTTCAAAATTATTGGTCTTGGTCTAAGTTATGATTAGTTGACCAACAAATCTTGGTAATAAGTGACATTAAGAGCCCGTACTATCTTTTCTACTGCTCTCTTCACACTCACTCTCGTCTTTCATATGCCAGGTGAAAAAGGACGATCGCCAAGTTAGCGGGCAGTTATATTCTGTTTTTTAAAGGTTTTTTTATATTAAAGTGGTAAAAAGTAATTCCAACATTGTATAGACGACTTTCTCAACAGTACATTGTATTTTTTCCATACCGTTAAGACGTCAATACAATCCATAAAAAGGTGATATTCTAAACCTTTTACAGCAAAAATCACAAAACTGTCGCGGGTTTGAGTTGGATTATTTAAATATACTTAAAAAAAATAAAAAATCTAGCTGCAACATTAGATTATAATTGAAATGATCTTACATGTTGTGAATTAAAACTTATAGAAATACTGTATTTTACCTGTTAAATCACGTCTGTTAAATGAGCGAAATCGGCAAAATTTCGTATACGGACTCTTAAGTGAAATATTACAAGTACTGGTTGATTGGTTGAATATTTACTACATACAAACTCTTTCAGAAACAGTTATTTGGAGGAGCGCGCCATGTTATCGTAGTTTATATTAGTATTTATCGTAGTTAGCTATCCATTTTTTTTTAATATTCGTGAACGCGAAAAAACACAATGGCGGGCAGTAGGTCGGCCAAAATCTTCATACCCCTTTCTATTTTCCATAGTAAAAAGTATATTGTGTGTGTGTGTGTGTGTGTGTGAGTGTTACTCGGCGACGGCCAGCTCCTCGGCGCTGAGCAGGAACACGCGGAACGAGCTCTCGTCCACCGCGTCGCTGTACAACTCTTCCTGAAATTTACATAAACAATTTTTTTTTATTGAATAAGGGGGCAAACGAGCAAACGGGTCACCTGATGGTAAGCAACTACCGTCGCCCATGGACACTCGCAGCATCAGAAGAGCTGCTGGTGCGTTGCCGGCCTTTTAAGAGGGAATACGCTCTTTTCTTGAAGGAACAATCATGACTCATGGCTACACGTGGAATTGGTGAGGACATTCGAAGACGTGTGTTGAAGAACAAGATAACTAACATTTTGTAACATACTCTATTTTTCCCTTATAATTTGAACAAACCTTGTAACTTATCTACTTCATCACCTGGCTAATGTATCTGGCTTATAAGTTATAACACATAAAATGCACATTTTTTTTTCATTTTTCCAGCCCCAAAGACTCAACTTATGCAAAAAACGTTTTTTTTTTCCTGTTACTTATTACTAACGTCTTCATTAATTATCATGCGCTTAAGTATGGCCCTTTCGTCTGGATCTAGTTGAGTGGCTACTAGATCCAGAGTTAAAGGTGGTAAAAATAAATAAGTCTTCAACTGTAATAATAATACGAAATGTTATTAAGAAATGAGAGAGAACTGGAGGGCGGAGGCCCTTAAAGAACCTTTCGTCGATTCGTATTATCATATTTTTAAAATATCACACTTTTTATTCAAATTTTTCGATAGCAGTAACACTAGTTAAATTAGATGACTCCCTGTAAGCACCCCCTGCTTAGTATGAGCTCCCCAAGTTTATACTACCGTTTCTTTTCTATCTTTCCTTGTTAATTATATAATAATTTATTTGGTAATTTCTTACCTGTGCGATGTCAACGGAGGGAGCGTCTAGCAGGTCGGCATCCAGTGTCGGTGCTCGGGACATGTGCCTGAAACATTTTATTGTATATTCGGTCATGGGAGAGTTTAGAAACTAGAGATAAACTACGATAACATGGCGCGCCCCTCCAAATTACTATCTCAATGTGTGTAGTCACATCCTTATGAAAGAGTTTGTATGTAGTAAGTATACAACCAATCAACCAGTACTCGTAATATTTCACTTAATGTCACTTATTACCAAGATTTGTTGGTCAAGTAATCATAACTAGCCGACTGCGCAAGGCAACGCACATCAAACGTTTTGACAACGCACTTCAAACGTTTTGAATTTTGGAGGTGCGCGCCATGTTATCGTAGTTTATCTCTACCTAAACTCTCCTATGACCGAGTTGTCATGGGAGAGTTTAGGTAGTTTCTATTCGTCGTTGGGCATCATTCTCAGTAAGGGCTCCCACGGGCCACACAAAACTGCGAATTCGCATCGCATCGCATCGCAATGTCATTTTTAGTATGAGTCTTGTTGCAGATTTTTGCGATGCGATACTTGTTTAATGAACTATTAAATAATTAAACAATCCGTACTATGAACTCTTAAAGTGCCGATAATAATAATTAGGTGTTGTACTTCACAACAAAGTTGAGTACATAAACTGTCAAGTGCCTTTTTAGAAAACTATGACGTCACACCCACCATAGTCCGTGAGCCCGGCCCCGAAATGCCTACGTCACATGACATCAACTTAAAACGCATGGCACACGGTCGGCAAATATATGCCGAGCGAGGATCAGACGACTTTCGCATCTGAAATTGGCCGGAAGTCAGAAAAATCGCCTCACTTCCGGTCAAATTTTTAGTGTCTATTTACGTCACGTGACATCAACGTGAAACATGTGGCAGCATATAGCCCTATAGTTTTAGAGAATGGAAACATAAGTCTGTCAGTTTTAAAATGGCCGGAAGTACTTGGCAGACGGCGTCAAAGTTGGTCCTTGGGTACCCTTTTTTACGTCACGTGACATCTTGATGAATTCTTTTTTAAATGTTTTGAAATAATAGTGTCTTATAGAATAAATGATGCTGCCAAGCCAGATCCGGCCGGAAGTCCCAAAAAAGTGATTTTTAAACTGCTCGTGAATTATGATAAATTCGCATGATTTATCAAAATATTATAATCAACTAGCTGTCCTGGCAAACGTTTCTTTGCCATATTATATAAAGTATATCGCCCGTATTATTTTATTGAATTAGTGACTAAATAACTATGTCACCATGGCAACGTCCATCGCTATCCCGTGACCCGCGTCGCAACAACGGTCGCTCTTTATAGACAAATAATTTGCAATAAAATAAAATTGCGTCTATAATTAAAGATCTAAGCTATCCTATCTCTCAAGTTGGAAAAAAGCACACATTTAAAAAAAAGGAACATTGAAATCGGTTAAGTAGTTTAGGAATCCATCGCGGACAAACATCGTGACAGGAGATTTATATAATATGTCACAGGGAAAAGAGGATATCAGGGATTTCACGAGATCCCTAGGGATATCACGAACTCCCGGTAGATGCCGAATATTCTTGTTTGTTAGTTGTTACGTCTTCTTACTAAAAATATCTAGTGATAATATGTCATTTCACTAAACTTAATCTAGTAAAACGTCAGAAAAGCGGACACCGCCGAATAAAAATCAAGCCATGCATTTCTCTCACTTGCTCTAGTGAAACGTCACTTGCTCTAGTGAAACAACTTACTCTAGTGAGCAAGTGAGAGAAATGCGTGGCTTGATTTTTATTCGGCGGTGTCCGCTTTTTAACCGACTTCCAAAAAACGAGGAGGTTATAATATGTTCGGCTGTGGATTTTTTTTTTATTTTTTTTTGTATGTTCAACGATTACTCCGCCGTTTGTGAACCGATTTTCGAAATTTTTGTTTTGTTGTATTTGGTTTCACTTCAATTTGGTACCATGTTCACAAAAGTGGTGACCTGATGATAGGATCCAGGAGTAATCGAGGGAACTCCTCGAAATTTATATGGAAACATATGGTGATTTTGGTTTTATGTGAAGTGTACTAAGAATATGCTACCAAAAAGTTAAATATTGGGTCAAGATATACCATGGTTTCGAAGATGCTGAGAGAACTCCTGACTCCTTATAGATACACGCTTAGGAGTTTCGGCGTTGTTTTAAGAACAGAAAGCATATGCTACTATGCAATTCATATTCATCATCATAATCATCGTCATCATCATTACCACGTCGTATTAAGGTCACCAATGTCTCATGGCACAGAATAGATATAGTACAAGGCATAGGTATGGATATACTAATAATAATAATGATTAAGTACTGTATAACAACACCTGTTTGTTTAATACACGGTGGTCAGTGGCGCGTGGCGGCAGACGATAGATCGAATATACTTTACTACTTTATATACAGATCGAATACTTTACTAAATACTTTATAAAATTTTAATAGACAAATAGAATCAAAATAAAGTTATTTTAAAAATAGCATTTAAACAAAACAAATTCATTAAGTGTCTTATTAATTAGTTATACTTATTCATCGATAGATGGCGCACTAAGTATCGATTTGAATTATTGAATTCTTGATTACAAGAACAGCTGTCAATAATTATGATAATATTATATATTATGAGTAGCTACGCTACATCCTATGCAAGTTTATACAATTTTTAGGGTTCCGTACCTCAAAAGGAAAAAACGGAACCCTTATAGGATCACTTTGTTGTCCGTCTGTCCGTCTGTCAAGACCCTTTTTCTCAGGAACGCGTGGAGGTATGAAGCTGAAATTTATATCAATTACTC
Organism: Polyommatus icarus; assembly: GCA_937595015.1. NCBI lineage: Eukaryota > Metazoa > Arthropoda > Insecta > Lepidoptera > Lycaenidae > Polyommatus > Polyommatus icarus. Next base: position 4,824,040 of record OW569329.1, on the reverse strand, counting down.
AGGTCTACTGTCCCTTGAAGCTGTGAAAAAATCAAACTTCTAAGCCAACGCAATCAAAAGATACAGCCGTTTATGCCGCAAATTTTCGACACTTGCAAGGGAATCAAAACCTACAGGGTGCTTCCCGTGAACTCAGAATCTTGAAATTTGGTACGAAGCAACGTCTTATAGCATAGATAAAGGAAAAATTACGAAAACCATAAATTTTTAGTTACATCACATAATATATTTTTTTTTAATAATTTTAAACTTACTACCCATTTCCTCATAAACGCGTAGAGGTATTAAATTGAAATTCATACCAAATACTCAGGTCTATAATACCTTTAAGCTGTAAGCAGGTTTGTACGGAACCCTCGGTGCGCGAGTCCGACTCGCACTTGGCCGGTTTTTTTATCTGATGGATCCTTCGATCGTGGAAAAACGAGATACAATATCCTTTTTATTGTTATCGCAATCGCCGGTGACCGCTTGGGGCTTGAAGCATTAAAATTATTGTTAAATTACTTAGCACAATATGTTCACTTCACTGATAATATATTATTTTGTGAGTGTGAATTGTGACTCTTAACAAATTGTAATAAGATACGTAAAATATACGCGAAGGTTTACCTACTAGTATAACTAAAAAGAGTGAAATTATTAATATTTTTAACAAAAAATTAAAACCGACTTCCAAGGTAAAATCAATAATAACATTAATATGAACTAAAAAGTATAAAATAATTTTTACTGTCTAATAGTTCCTTTTTCCGAATTCGGCTAAACCTCAACTATTTCTGTACTCAATCTTCATAATTTTGAAGACGGTGACAGTTCCAAAAGTTTCAAATATTGTGTCAGAGAACTGAAGATTCAGCTATCTGGTACCGACTTCAAAATAATGAAGATTGAGTACAGAAATAGTTGAGGTTTAGCCGAATTCGGAAAAAGGAACTATTAGATAGTAAAAATTATTTAATACTTTTTAGTTCATATTAATGTTATTATTGTTTTTACCTTGGAAGTCGGTTTTAATTTTTTGTTAAAAATAATAATAATCTGACGTTTCACTAGATTTAGTTTAGTGAAATGACATATTATCACTAGATATTTTTAGTAAGAAGACGTAACAACTAACAAAAAAGAATATTCGGCATCTACTGGGAGTTCGTGATATCCCTAGGGATAAAGTGAAATCCCTGATATCCTCTTTTCCCTGTGACATATATAAATCTCCTGTCACGATGTTTGTCCGCGATGGATTCCTAAACTACTTAACCGATTTTAATGTTTCTTTTTTTTAAATGTGTGCTTTTTTCCAACTTGAGAGATAGGATAGCTAAGATCTTTAATTATAGACGCAATTTTATTTTATTGCAAATTATTTGTCTATAAAGAGCGACCATTGTTGCGACGCGGGTCACGGGATAGCGATGGACGTTGCCATGGTGACATAGTTATTTAGTCACTAATTCAATAAAATAATACGGGCGATATACTTTATATAATATGGCAAAGAAACGTTTGCCAGGACAGCTAGTTGGTTATAATATTTTGGTAAATTATGCGATTTTCTCATAATTCACGAGCAGTTTAAAAATCACTTTTATGGACAGATCTGGCTTGGCAGCCTCATTTATTCTTTATGATACTATTATTTCAAAACATTTAAAAAAGAATTCATCAAGATGTCACGTGACGTAAAAAAGGGTACCCAAGGACCAACTTTGACGCCGTCTGTCAAGTACTTCCGGCCATTTTAAAATTGACAGACTTATGTTCCCCTACGCTACAACTATAGGGCTATATGCTGCCACATGCTTCACGTTGATGTCACGTGACGTAAATAGACACCAAAAATTTGACCGGAAGTGGGGGGATTTCTCCGACTTCCGGCCAATTTTAGATGCGAAAGTCGTCTGATCCTCGCTTGGCATATATTTTCCGACCGTGTGCAATGCATTTTATAATGATGTCACGTGACGTAGGCATTTTCGGACCGGGTTCACGGACTATTACGAGCTCATCAATTATAACGCGGTCAAATTAACTCGACGCATGGTTTGATCATTCATGACGTTATTATGGAGCCGGTATGTTAAATAACAAAAATATCTACCTGATATTTGTTAGTGTGTCTCAAAACAAATTGGAATAAGATATTATAACACGGTCACATCAACTTAACGCGTCGTTGGAATACATTTTGCGTCCTAGCCATGCGTCAAGTTAATGTGACCGGGCTATAGTACAGTAACACACTTATTTACCCTAGATTTATTATTGTAACAGGTTAGGTACTTTGACTCGATAATTCTTGTACTTAAATTGATTATAATTTGCTAAATCATGCGAATTTCTCATAATTCACGAACAGTTTAAAAATCACTTTTTTTGGTACTTCCGGCCGGATCTGGCTTGGCAGCATCATTTATTCTATGAGACACTATTATTTCAAAACATTTAAAAAAGAATTCATCAAGATGTCACGTGACGTAAAAAAGGGTACCCAAGGACCAACTTTGACGCCGTCTGCCAAGTACTTCCGGCCATTTTAAAACTGACAGACTTATGTTTCCATTCTCTAAAACTATAGGGCTATATGCTGCCACATGTTTCACGTTGATGTCACGTGACGTAAATAGACACTAAAAATTTGACCGGAAGTGAGGCGATTTTTCTGACTTCCGGCCAATTTCAGATGCGAAAGTCGTCTGATCCTCGCTCGGCATATATTTGCCGACCGTGTGCCATGCGTTTTAAGTTGATGTCATGTGACGTAGGCATTTCGGGGCCGGGCTCACGGACTACCACAGAACACAACTCAGATAGCGATGTCAATAACAATTTCTTCATAGCTGTAACTAAGTACTAAGACTTTTTTTGAGTCCAATCCAATTTGTAACAGAATGATAGCGAGTTTTTTCCTCTTTCAACTATTTAACAACACTTTTGATTGAATCAAAAACGTTATTGATAAGAAAACCTGTTAAAACCGTCAGAAACTAGACATAAGCTGTTGTGAAGACAGAGAAAAAAAATATCAACATAAAACCTCCTCCTTTTTTAGGCTGCGTTTCCACTGAAGCGGAGGGGAGCTTAGCGGTGTCCGAATTGACCAATCGTGCTATTCCAGCGGAATGACAGCGAAGATTTCGAGCATGATGATTGGTCAATTCGGCACCGCTAAGCTCCGCTCCGCTTCAGTGGAAACACAGCCTTAAACTCGGTTAAAAATGAGTGGAACTCACTCGCTGTCCTCGTTGTGTATGACGTTGCCGTGCAGAAACAGATCGCTCCGTATCGTGTAGCTGTTGCTCTCCGCACCCTCACACTGTTCCACCTATAAATTGTAATAATTACAATAATTAATTACTAACTAGTTGAGAGATCCTTAGTTTTATGATTGAAACTCGGAAAAAAAATCGAATGTGTAGGAAACCAGTATTCATTTATTTGGTCTTCGATTAACTATAAGATTTTTAGAGATTTCATTATTAATAATTTGCAGCTAGTATAAAATAAATGACAACTGTGTATTTGAAATCCAGATAACTTACGTGAACGTCCTCGCCCAAAACGAACGCGTCGTGCGCGATTTCTGCGTCTACATCCTGCACAATTTCTTCGTGTTCTTCAAGCGCGTGCGCGTCTATTGCGTGCGCATCCGCATCCATTGCGTCCTGGTCGATTGCGTGTGCGTCCATTGCGTGCGCATTAATTGCATTTGCGTCCATTGCGTGCGCATCTATTGCGTGTACGTCCATTTCGTGCGCATTAATTGCATTTGCGTCCATTGCGTGCGCATCTATCACATGCGCGTCTATTGTGTTCGCATTTATTACGTGTACGTCCATTGCGTGTGCGTCCATTGCATTCGCGTCCACTGCTTGCTCTTCGATGTGTGTGTACACATGTGTGCGTTCGAGCGGCCACGTACAGTGAGTGCGTGCGGCGTGCTCCTCATCATCGACGCTTTGTTCCACAACACTCTGCTCCACTTCCGCTGGCGTAACCAACTCGCATTCAGGGTATAGGCTTATCTGCATAACAAATAACATTTAATTATTAAAAAATACTAAAGCCTAATCGCTTTGTGATATAAAAAATTACGTGTGGTGACTTCAACATTTAGATACGCAACTTTAAGTTAACGAAATCTAATGTCATCAATGCTTAGTGCAAAATAGTAACGTGAATCATAAATGTATAATAAATACAGGTAGGTATTACCATAAACATGTTTTTGCTCTCTCCAGGTAAACATATTTTCTCCTCCAATACTTCATATGTTTCATCTGTAGATGACAAATTTGGTTCTTGCCTGTGGACTCTCTTCATGTGCTTGAAGAGGGAACTCATGTTTGTAAAAGTCCGCTGACAATCTGAAATTTTATTAAAATGACACAATTATTAGTGACACTCCTTACTAACTAATAAAAATATAATTTATAATATTTAGGCGATTAATAAGCTTCACAATAATATAACTTTTTATTTTACATGTGACTTTGGAGTGCTTAATAGGTAAGAACAAAATTGATGTACTGGTTATCAATTGTGTAACTATTATGTTTCACGTGCTTAATATAATAATTAATCACACATCATGTTTGTGTTTGCGATTGTGGATGTGACTAGTATCAGACACTATGGAGTATGGGTGTAACGTCACTGGGAGCGCCAGGTGTACGCTCCAGGGGCTGTACCACGAAACCGTTTTGAGAATCAAACAATCGTACGAGAATGCCGCGTCCTACTCTAACAAACGAGAAATTACGTTGTTAGAACAGGACGCGGCATTCTTATCCGAGTGTTTGAGTCTCAAAACAGTTTCGTAGTAGGCCTACAGGTGTGCAAGTACGTGCACGGTGCATGCACAAGCGTACACTTGGGTGGCGCCCGGTGACCTTACACATACACACATGGCATCTCATTACAAATATACACGCACGCACGTACACATGCATATGTGTACACATACTTGTGTGTACGAGTGCGTACTTGCGTGTACGTGTGCGTACGTGATTGCGTGCGTGCCTGCGTGATAGCGAGCTTGTATATGTGTGTGTAACTTCTTGCGTGATTCTTATGCAGTTAACAGACCTACGCCGTTTGGTCGGCTCAAGTCAATTCAATGTTAGCTGTGATCGGTCTGTTGGGTTTGACTTAACGCGACCAAATAACTTGGATCCCAAATCTAACTTCTCGGATAGTACATGTAATCTCACCGGGCGCGGTGCAGGCGCGTCGGGGCGGGCGCGGGGCGTGATAGCGGGCCACGTGATCTCGCAGGTGCTCGCGCCGCAGGAAGGCGGTGCCGCACTCCGCGCACGGGTGTCGCCGCTCGCCCGTGTGACGTCGTGCGTGACGCAGCAGCTTGCTCGCCGTACGGAACGACCAGCCGCAACCCTAGAGATTTTTATTTTATAATAATACTAGCTGACCCGGCAAATATTGTTTTGCCGTAAGTATAAATTACTAGATGAAGCCCGCAACTCCGTTGCGCCAAAACTCGTTTATCGCGCGGGAACCGTACATTTTTTCGAGACAAAAAGTATCCTGCATATTCTTTCCCGGGACTCAAAGTATCTCCATGCCAAATTTCAGCAAAATCGGTTCAGGGGTTTGGGTATGAAGAGGTTTGTTACAGACAGACAGACAGACAGACATACTTTCGCATTTATAATATTAGTATGGAAGTATGGATTTCTAGTATCTATATAAAAAGTAGATAAAAACCTATTCTCAGGCCTAACGCATGTACCTACATGATATAAAATTTAATTAAAAATCGGTTAAGCCGTTTGGGAGGAGTTCGCGCGCACAAACACTGTGACATGAGAATTTTATATAAGAAGATATTGTTTGATGTTACCTATGTTTTCAATCATATAGCTGATTGTTTTCGATGTCAAAGGACAATAGGAATTTTGTTACAGCCTTGCTAAAAACCTTTGCATAGGTCGCTGCCCGCGTATTGCAACTTCAGAAATGCAGTCAAATCATACCGGGTACTGGCACGGGTACGGTTTGTCCCCGGTGTGGGCGCGCTGGTGTTCCCGCAGGCGGCAGGGCTGGCGGAACACGCGCCCGCAGCCTGCGTACGCGCACGCCAGCACCGGCCTCCGCACGTGCGAGCGGCTGTGCGCGCGCAGACCCGTCGCCCAGAAGAACGAGCGCGAACACTCCGTACATCTGAAGGTGATAGCATATTAATTTATCTATTAACGCCCGCCCTCGGAGACATTTGATAATTACTAAACTTTAATTTAATTAGGATAATATTATGCTCTAACAGTGTTTTTTACAGTTAAGTAATCTTTAAATTTCTCTGAGAGCCCTCATTAGTCTCTTAATCCTTCGATCGGGAATTCTCGGAAATGCTATTGTATTCTATTGTTGTCGCCACGTTGTCGCGATCAATGGTGCTTGTACGGGGCTTGATGGGTTAATGATTATTATAGATTAACCGTTAATCTATACTAAGCATAAGCTTTATCCACATTGTGTTTTTTGTTCAACAAGGGCATGCGTTATAGCGCAGTCAACAGCGAAGGTGTGGCATGCCCGTGACGCGCGTCAAAATCCACCCGCGTTGTAAGAAAAGTAACATAGCGCGCGCTACGATTTCAACGCGCGTTATGGGCATGCCTCACATTTGCTGTTGACAGCGCTATAAGGCATGCCCTTGATGAACAGAAAAAGGCACAATGTGTACAAAGCTATAGAGATTCTTGAGATATGTCAGTAAAAATGTTTCCGCATAATATTATACGTAGTCACTACAGGATATGAGTAAATACAGGATACTTTATGAAACTTACTTATAAGCAGCTTCATCTGGTGTATGTTCTTCATTTAAATGTTTTGATAAGTCTTCCCTGACCTTAAATATTCTTCCACAGGACTTTTCTGAGCCATCCTCTCTGATTTCTTTCACAGGACATTCAATTGTTATTTGTCTTTGCGGTCTAATAGTGCCGTCTTTGTTGTGTAAGCTTTTATGCTTTTTCAATTTTTGTTCACTCGAAAACTCCTTATCACATCCATCTATATCACACTGAAATATTATATAATAGTAGGAAAAAATACTAGTATGTCTGTAACTATATGTGTTATCCCTCTCACTATTAAACATATTTATGCAAGTATATAATACTAAGGCCCTATCCCAACTTGGCACGGTCGGACATTGGATTATGTTAGTTTTGGTAAGGATTCCTTATCTTTAAGAGCAATAAATATAGCCTATGTTACTCAGGATGAAATTAGGTTTCCAATGGTGAAAGAATTTTTGAAATCGGCCCAGCAGTTTTTGAGTCATTACAAACATACACACAAAAACACAAATCTTTTCCCTTTATAATAGTAGTGAGATTTATACAATGGCTGTTTGTTTTTCTCTGACATAATGGAAATGTGACAAAGACAGCATACCTTGAATTTTATTAGTAACCCCCTTAACCACTCGCGCGTCGCACTCGCGCCATTCCCCAGTGCCGACCATCGGCAGGTGACGCTTGACTAGTTATGAGTACAATTTTAATAAGCAGAAAATACCTTTAACTTATTTGTGCTGCTGCTGTCCATATCCTCGGACTTTGATGTATTCAATATTGTAATACTTGATATGGGAACTACTTTAGTACTAGTTTCTGGTGCTGTATCTATATAAATACTTTCTACATCACCTGAAATCAATTGAGGGTATATTTTAGAGCAGTTTCCCAACCTGTGGTCCGCGGACCCCTGGGGGTCCACGAGTATATGTATGGGGGTCCACCGTGTCATCTCTGGACCATACATAATCCGAATTTCTTGCTGTTTATTTTATCAAGGGGGTCCATGAAAACTGTGATGGCTTTTCTAGGGGTCCGTGGTTGAAAAGGTGGGGAAACACTGTTTTAGAGCATTCTGATACCCAAACATAGAAATAGCACAAATAATTTGTATGTGTACTATCAGAGAAGTTGATTCCTAGGCAGATGGTTGACCTTTAAAGTAATTTGGTTGCATTAAGTCAAACCCCTCCGATCGATCACAGCTAACATTGAATTGACATAAGCCGACCAAACGACATAGGTCCGTCAACTGCCTATGAATCAATTTCCTTGATTGCACACAAAGTCTGGTGAGTACAAGTCATTGTGATATATATACAAACTTAAGCAAAGAGTACTTACATGGCTTGACCACTGTCTTGTTATTAATAAATTCCATCCACTTTGGTTTCTCACTGGTCTCCAAGTCTTTTTTCATAACTACATTATCTAATTTTGATATATCCTAAATATGACAAGTATATCTTATAACATGTAATTTCTTTGTAGTAATAAATAATTATATTTACTTATAGGTTAATACTTACTTCATTAAAATCTTTTAAGGAATAAAAATTGTCAACATAGAACTCTTGTGGATCTGAAATTTTAAGAATTTATTATAATATAATATGTTTACCTTCAGCTCATCACTTTCAAACCACTCTAATAAAATGACTTACTTAGATCAGTCTCATCAGTATCATTGGCTGCATCCTCAAATACCTCATGACTTTTCATTGTAGTATTCAATTTTAATACTTGTATGGGCTTTAATTTTTTTGGAGGATCTTCAACACTCAATAATTCTTGAGACAAAACACTTTTCCCAGAACTTAGGGTTTCACATGCTAAGTATGAAAGATTAGTCGCCTTCGTTTTGCGCCTCAGAATATTTGGCTTCTGAATTTTTTTCTTTGGGCTTATGATTTCGTGAGAGACAAACATTTTTTATTCTTCTAAACATTGAACAAGGGTTTGGGTATTTATTATTCCGGTTAAAGAATACAGACCCTTCGAAAGTGTAGACATGCAGACCGGATAAAATTTATAATTATTTAAAGGTAAACATCAAAACTGGTTCCAAATTCCAATACAACCTATTGTATTGTCGTCTAAATTCTGATGTCAAAAACGCACAATATTTATAGGCGCGAAAATATTAATTTCTTGCCAAAAACTGAGTAAGAAACACTCTCGCAAAACACAATACACCTATTCCTACATTCTTATTAGAGTAATAGACGATATTGATAAATATTTTAGGGAGAAACTACAAAAGTATTGCAGAAATTCGTGTCTTGAAATAAAAATCTTCTTCTTCTTCTTTTCTTTTTCTTCTTTTTTGGCAACTTGACACAGGGATGCGTATGTTGTGCCACAGACAAGGTAAAAAGATAAAGAACGGCGGAAGGAATAAAAGATAACGGAATTTGGAAGAAAGTTAATTAAATCAGTGCAGTAAATTAAATTCTATAAACTAAATAAGATAAACATACTTATTCTAAATATTAATATTATTTAATGTTAAGTAATTAGAAATACAACTATATACACATTTATCATTAGAACTAAGAAGTATATTTACAGAAGTAGGAAATGGAATATGGATTAAAGACAAGCTATGATACAATTGGGAATGATCATGGAGGGAACATGAAAGGATAATGTGGTTCAAGTCACCTACTTCTCCACAGTCGCACAAATCATCATCTCTGACGCCGATTCTCCTAAGATGCGTTGGAATGCACATATGACCAAGTCTCATCCGAATAATTGACGTTGTTATATTTTTAGAAAGGAAAATTTTAGAAAACCAGGGCTTAGTTTATCTCTGGTTGAATTTTACGATACTGTATAGCTTTTGTTTGACTGCTCAAGGCCCATAACTTATTCCAAGATTTCAATAGGGAACCTCGTGCCAGAGAAACCAAATCATGCGCATAATTATTAAAAGGGAACAAATCACCACTAAAAACAGCCTCTTTTGCCAATTTGTCAGCAATTTCATTGCCAACAATGCCGCAATGGCTCGGTATCCATATAAATGTTATTGAAAAGCCTTGAATTTTACATTTAAGGGAAAGGCGCTAATGGTAGACACTGAACTAATAGATGACACTTACGACAAAAATGCCATAAAAATAAGAATTATTCTAATTATTTCTCAACACTGTAAATTTTATAAGCTTCTTATGCTATCTGTTGATGTGAAAAAATATATTAGGGATGCCTTCGGGAACAAAATTTTAAAATGGGATCAGTTTTCGTAAATGATGTGACCGCGTCAACACACACCCGGCAATTTCTTAGCAAATAGGTTAAGGAAGGCGAAATTTTGCACGTAAGTTTTGAATACATTTACTAGATTTTTTGTAATTTCTATTGACTTCATTGGATTAATGGTCATGTTGTTTACACTAATTAATGTTTATTTATGATCTTTTATCCATTTTCCCTAACAATATAAAGGATGTCTACTATTAGTTCTTGAAAATGTAAAAAAACCTAATAGATGACATGGATCTCATCTTTTAGTTTTTCAATACATACTAAAGTTATTTTGTACTTTATTCTACTGCAAATATCATCACTATTCTCTAAAAATATAATTCTATTAACAAACTAAGAACTTAGAACTACTGTACCTAAAAATGGACATGGGGTCTAATATTAGACCTTGCACTGATCTAAAAATCGATGCTATAGTTTTGTAGCAGTAAAAAGAAGAAAAAGGAGAACTGAGAACAAAAAGAAGAAAAAAGAAGAGGCAAAAGAAGCATAGAGACTTAAGACTAAAAATAAATTTGCTGGGAAAAAAATATGAAAAATAAAAATAAAAGGAAAGATAGTTTCAGCATGGAAGAAGAATGAATAGAATCTGGAGACAACGTGGATAATATTTCTGATGCATGTAGTGACTATGATGAAGTAAATGAAATCTTTTGAAAAACGGCAAATAAAGACCTAATCATATGAAAAATGTAAAATGTAATTTAATGTTCTATGTCAACTATTAGTTCATATTGGTGTCTACTATTAGTGTTGTTCGCTTATTGTGATGTCATCTATTAGTACTTATGACTAAGTTTACAAAAATACCAATAATATATTTTTTTATTGATTTGTCAGAGAATAATTATAATAGTTTTATTTTGTAAGAGTTACTGAAGACATGGAAGAAGTTATCAATCCTTTATTTTCATAAATTATATATTTTATAACATTCGAATGTTTCATGTTTCCTTAAAGTGTCTGCCATTAGGTCTTCTCCCTTATATAGAAGGTTTCTAACTTGGACAATAATTGGATAACAATTTTTTGATTTAAAAGGAAATTTAATCAGGGATTGTAGAGCGCTTAAAGAATCTGTAAATATTAGTGTCTCTTTAAGCCTGCCAAGTAAAATATACTCAACAGCCTTAAAAAGACCATAACACTCTCCTGTAAAAACAGATGTTTCAGGCGGAAACTTTACTTTTTGTACAATATTATACTGTAAATGGTAGACACCAACTCCAACACAACTATCTGTAGTATTCTTCGATGCATCTGTGTATATGTGGTGGTAGCCCTGCCAATTGTTATTCGTGATGTACTTAAATATATTGTTAGCGAAATATGTATCAGTTTTTTTAATGCCAATGTCTAATCTAATATCTGGCACAAGCGTTAGTGCTTCATATACTGAATCAAATAATGGAAAAGTTTGAGAACGAAAAGTGGGAGCGTCAATGACTAAGAATTCACGATAGCTAATGAGAAGTAAGGGATGAGATTTAGAGCAGCTTACAGTTCCGACTCACTGGGACTCACTGGCACCGGCGACTCAAGCGACAAGACTTCAAGATTCGACCTCCGGTCTTCGGGGGGGAGTGATGTGGCGGTACCAACAATTCGCCTAACATTCCTGCATCGCGCTATCGAAGTTTTCTGAGCGCGGCGGTATATATACGACGGCTGAAATGTATCACGTGGGCTTCGGCCTGACCGGGCATACCACCTTGCTCGGTCGGAAGATCTTCCTTTGTGGCGGCCACGCATATCCCACAATGCCAATATTTATTATTACTATGACACAAATTAAATAAAGTTCTAAGTTTGGGAATTAAGGGGTGATTTTTAAATTGGTAACAACGAACAAAATATTTATCCGCCAGATATTGTCAACGGAGTTGAAGTGGAGGTTCGCAACATTCCAACTGAAGTGCGTTTATGGGAGATGATCTCATAGCTCCGCAGATTATACGCAAGGCTTTGCTTGTATTTTGTCCATTTTTTGTAAACTAGTTACGCTACACGGCTCTAAAAGAAAAGTGCCATAATCTAGGACACTTTTAATTATTGCATTGTGAATTAATTTCATGGTAAATGGGTGTGATCCCCACCAAACACCAGATAAGCACCTTAACATATTTAGAAGCCGCTCACATTTGGCACAGATATAATCGATGTGTGCGTTGCCATTTAATTTTCCATCCAAATATAGCCCTAAAAATTTGACTTTGTCTTTAACAGGAATCGGCGCACCATCATAAATAATAGTTATCGGGGGAGGCATACGCATTCGGGTAAATAAGACGACGGAACTTTTGTTAATCGATAAGTCTAAACCATGCTTGTCCATCCAAGATTTTAACTGTTTCAAAGCGTTAATAAGATCTCTACAAGCAATATTTATAGAACTATTTATTACATAAATAGCCTTGTCATCTGCATATTGAAGTAATTTTATTATACTTAAATCTAGACAATTTTCTAAGTCGGATGTGTGATTCGATTCGTGTCGTGTCGTGTCTCGTGTGAAAACGCCGTAATGGCGTATAATATACAATACCATAAAGTTAATATACCTATCGGAATATTAACTTTATGGACACGACACGATTCATAGACAATTATAAATTGCACGACTGACGTCACACAGTCTGTCGTTTGAACGTTTTCACACGAGTGACGATTTCTGCGACGACACCGCATTCACTTATGGCTGGTTTATACGTGTAATGTAGATACTTGTCAACTAAATTTGGACTTATAACTATAATTTTATACTTACTTAACTAAGTATGAACTTGCTATTTAATACTAAATTTTGTGTTTACAAATTTAAAATTAAGTTAAAATTTAGTTAACTACTTATCAACTTAATACGTGTAAACCAGCCATTAGTACTTAACAATAAGTCATTAACGGAATCGTCACCGCATTTTGTCGTGTCGGGTCGTGTGTCGTGTGAAAACACTCTGAAGGATAGTGAATGGACCGTTTTAGCCCGCCAGGCACTCTGGCCATGGTTTTATAGCCGTAGTGCTAGTGCTAGTGCTAGTGTAGTAATAAAATTGGGTTCCAAATTTAAACGTAGCTACTAAAGTAAATCGCATAATCTGTACAATTTTTAAGCACGGTCGACTGTGATTGGTTGATAAAAAAGACCATAGAGAATATAAACTACATGAGAAAAAAGAGGAAGATGAAGTTTAAAACTCAAGGCAAAGAGGATGTAAACTGTATATTAAGTAACAAGAGATCGGACTTAGAAGAAAAAAAATTAACATCCGTTATTTTTTTAATTTGAAACTGAAGTTAAAATTTTTAAGTGCAAAACCTTTCACTCTAAACATACCGAAAATTAAAAAAAATAAAAATAAAAAAGAAATGAGCTCAAATAAATGTTTTATTTCAATAAAAATATTGTACATAACTTAATAAATAGGCTAATAAGGTAAATTAAACAATAAAACAGATTTAATCCACAAGCTTTTGTTGATTTCTATTATGAAATATTATAATATTACAGTACAGTTTTCTGTATTTTATTTATAAATATAATAGAATAGCTGTATATGCTACTCTACTAACTACTTGATTGGCTTATACACTTATACAGTAAACTCTATATAGGGAGGGGATTAAAGCTGCGCGTCCACCAGGTCGGAATCGGGACGTACGGTGCGGACGGCACGTCGTGTCGTCATATACTTGTCAGGTGCAGAATGACGTTCCAGTACTTCTAGTGCAGTTCATAGTAGTCAGTACCATACATACAAAGCAACAAATCCGTCCACTGCGTACCTACGCTCCGATTCCGATCCAGTGGACCGCACCTTTATACATACACACTTTGTTTTCTTATACCCTGTATACGACAGCTGAAATCTATCGCGCGGGCTCAGGCCAGCTGCATACCACCTCACTTGATCAGAGGATTTTTCCTTGGTGGCCGTACCAGTTACCACTCATAATCCCATACCTTTCTTCTCTTAAAATCTCCTTGCTTTGAATCTCTTTGCTGCTTTCGTTCCCAAGCGGTCGCATGCGACCGCGAGAACAAAAGACTTCCTAGAATCCGCATACAGTTTACATCCTCTTTGGAATCCGCGATCGAGGTAACAGCTATTGCTTACAGACTAAAATGTTGTAAAGTAGCTGTGCTGTGGACCTAAAAATCTGAAATTAATGAAAAATTTTTCATTTACTACATTTCCATACAGTTTACATAAATTATTTAGTATAGTTAATAACCTTCTGTATTGTTACAATAAAACAATATACACATGATACACATTTCATCATTTTCCAAATTAACTGCATACTGAATACTCATATACATTATAATATTTTCTATGAAATAATAATCTATCTTTTTCATATTAATATTATAGTTAAAGTTGTAAATTATTGTACAAATATTCAAATAGTACTACGACATACTTTGTATTAGAACATGGTATGATATCGTTATGTTTTGCTTCAATTTATCAATTTACGGTTACATTTACATTTTACAATGACTTACCTTTCGTTTTTCATTAATTAGTCCACTTAATTTACAATTTTTGTATTTCTGTAATAAATAATTTTCACAAAATGAAATTCGAACTTTGAGTTACTTCTTCTTCCTTTATTTTCTTATGTAGTTTATATTCTCTATGGTCTTTTTTATCAACCAATCACAGTCGACCGTGCTTAAAAATTGTACAGATTATGCGATTTAATTTAGTAGCTACGTTTAAATTTGGAACCCAATTTTTTTTTGTTCGAAACTTGCATCCACCTGACTCAAGGTTCGAATTCCATTTTGTGAAAATTATTTATTACAAAAATACAAAAATTGTAAATTAAGTGGATTAATTATTGAAAAACGAAAGGTAAGCCATTGTAAAATGTAAATGTAACCGTAAATTGATAAATTGAAGCAAAACATAACGATATCATACCATGTTCTAATACAAAGTATGTCGTAGTATTATTTGCATAATTGTACAATAATTTAGAACTTAAACTATATTAATATGAAAAAGATAGATTATTATTTCATAGAAATTATTATAATGTATATCAGTATGCAGTTAATTTGGAAAATGATGAAATGTGTATCATGTGTATATTGTTTTATTGTAACAATACATAAGGTTATTAATTACTATACCTACTTACTATAATTTATGTAAACTGTATGGAAATATTGTAGTAAATGAAAAATGTTTCATTAATTTCAGATTTTTAGGTCCCTATACAGCTAGTTTGCAACATTTTAGTCTGCAAGCAATAGCTGTTAACTCGATCGCGGATTCTAGGAAATCTTTTGTTCTCGCGGTCGCATGCGACCGCTTGGGAACGAAAGCAGCAAAGAGATTCAATGCAAGGAGATTTTAGGAGAAGGAAGGTATGGGATTATGAGTGGTACGGCCACCAAGGAAAAATCCTCTGATCAAGTGAGGTGGTATGCAGCTGGCCTGTACCCGCGCCATAGATTTCAGCTGTCGTATACAGGGTGTAACAAAACAAAGTGTGTATGTATAAAGGCGCGGTCCACTGGATCGGAATTCGGAATCGGAGCGCAGGTACGCAGTGGACGGATTTGTTGCTTTGTATGTATGGTACTGACTACTATGAACTGCACTAGAAGTACTGGAACGTCATTCTGCGCCTGACAAGTATATGACGACACGTGGTACTACCGTCCGCACCGTACGTCCCAATTCCAACCTGGTGGACGCGCAGCTTTAATCCCCTCCCTATATACAGTTTACTGTATAAAGCGCTTATTCCACTTATCCTAGCTAGGTTTCTAGATCCTAAATCGTTTCCGATTTAGTCAAGATGTGGAACAACATTTAGAAGCTAGGATCCTACCTAGGAACCTAGCTAGCCGCTAGGATAAGTGGAATAATGGCTTAAGCCAATCAAGTAGTTAGTAGAGTAGCATAGACAGCTATTCTATCATATTTATAAATAAAATACATAAAACTGTACTGTAATAATATTATAATATTTAATAATAGAAATCAACAAAAACTTGTGGATTAAATCTGTTTTATTGTTTAATTTACCTTATTAGCCTATTTATTTAGCCATGTACAATAATTTTTATTGAAATAAAACATTTATTTGAGCTCATTTCTTTTTATTTTTATTTTTTTTAATTTTTGGTATGTTTAGAGTGAAAGGTTTTGCACTTAAAATTTTGTCGTTTAGTTTTAAATTAAAAAAATAACGAATGTTTATTTTTTTTCTTCTAAGTCCGACCTCTTGTTACGTAGTATACAGTTTACATCCTCTTTGTAGGTACTTGTCTTTTTTATATGTCAAAACGTAGATAGAGTAAAAGAAAAAATTTTAAAAACCACAAAAACGCACAAAAAGCAGCGAATCACTTTCTTATTTGTATTTTGTTACTTATTATAATATCTTTAAATTAATTATAAAGGAAATCGTGCAATTGGGTTGTAGTTGTAGAAAATTTGTAGAAAAATGAATACAAAAATAGCATTAAAAAAAGTTTGTAAAAGTGTAAGTGAAAGAAATTATTCCTTACTGACCTCTGGTGATCTATCGCATTTAAATAATAAAGATGTAGTAGTTTGTTTTACCGGAAATCCAGGGCTATGTGAATTTTACACAGACTTTGCAACAGAGGTTCATAAACAAACATCATTGCCGGTTTGCGTTATTAGTAAGTTAATTTCCTTATAAACTTTTGATTTTGTTCCTTCTTATATCTTTCTAACGAATATATTTTGTCTCCACAGATCACATAGGCCATGAAGAAAATGAGAATAATGAGTTGTACAAACTTGAAAGTAATAAAAATATATTTAACCTTGAGGGACAGTTACACCAAAAATTTGACTTTATAACTAACCACATCGATAAAAACAGCAAAATACACTTGGTCGGTCACTCCATAGGAGCCTGGATGCTTGTAGAACTATTAGATAGACATGGTGAAATACATAAAAGGATAGCGTCAGCAAATCTTCTGTTTCCAACAATACAAAAACTGGCTCAGACAAAAAATGGCAGATTTATGAAAAATTATGTTAAGAAATTTTTTAAAATAATAATATTCTTGTGCACTTTACTACAGTGGTTGCCTAACACATTTAAGAATTTGGTCATCGGTGCATATCTCACTTTAAATTCATTACCTTGGACTCATTGTAGTAGCGTAGCACAGCTTCTAAATCCTTCTGTCCTAGAAAAAGTTTTATCTCTCGCTTTTGAGGAAATGGATACAGTTAAAGAATTAAATAATATTGGTATGGAGAAATTGAAACACTTCTCCAATGTTATTTACGGTAGCAAAGATAATTGGGCACCAGTTGAGTATTTGGAAGAGTTACAGAAATTCAAACCAGAGCTCCAAGTGAAGGTTGTTGATATTGATCATGCTTTTGTTTTAAAATCATCTGAAGCTGTTGCTACTATGGTATCAGATTTCATTAACAAGAGAAAAAGCTGTAAATAATTTATTTGACATGTAAGGCCTAAGCTTCTGTTAATTTTAAAATAATTGTGAAACAATAAGGAACAGGAATGAGCATTTATAGTCAATTAGATCCCACTGTCTTAGGGTCTACACAGACGGGACCGCATTTCAACTGCAATCCAACCGCAAATTGCAGTTCAAGTGCAGTTTGAAATGCGGTCCGTCTGTGTAGACCCTTATAAAGGGGGTAGGTATGATAGTTAATAAGAAATAGTATATAAAGTATGTTTAACAACTAACAGTAGACTAATAAAATGTAATCCAATGCATTCCATTATATTTTATTGTTTTTATTTAATTATACTTAGCTTTAATTTTAATAATAAAGATGTGCATTGAACTCATCCTTTATCTATAGCTGAACTACTGTTCATATTTGTATGCATGTCAGAGGTGAAAATGATGGTTAACAGCTAAATATACAAGGTAGACTAGGTAGTTATAAAAAAGGCAAATAATTTTTGTTTGATTAATATTTTATTACAAGGCTAGAAAGTATAATTTATTTAAACATTTTAATCGCCTCTAACTCATGAAGACACTTTTAGTATTACTGACTGAGTCTAATATCCAGTAGTGACCCTAGAAGTGACTTTCGATGTTGGAGCTCTTAATAGTTATTAGTTGTTTAAGTACTAAATAACATGTGATGAATTAATTTATACAATGTATGTGACAGGATTTAAAATGTGTACAATGCAAATATTATTATCACCATCGCCCATACGCTATGCACAACCACTACATCGGAATCTGGCCCTACAAAGTCAGCATTTACTGATCTCTGGGAAAACAGAGGCAGAGCATGATATAGTATTTCTGTAGTAGTTGACATAATAATTTGACCAGCGATGAAGTGTCCATAGGTAACACAAACATTGTAAAAAATCCCATCTGCTTTTCAAAAATACTGGGATCATATGGAGTGGATAACCCAATTCCGATACAGTGGACGCTCGTCTATTGAATCCATATAACAGACTTAAGACTTCTTTACTAGTAAAATGTAGCATTAATACTCTTGGAGTCTTGGGGTAAGTCTTCTAGGGAGATGTTATTCGGACCATATTATATTTGACAGTTGAGTATAATAATACATTAAGGGCCTGTTTCACCGCTTCCTGATAAGGCTATCCATCACTTAATTTGACAGATGGAGTACGGAAAATCTGTCAAATATCCCTATCGGGCACCTTATCAGGAAGCGGTGAAACAGGCCATAATAATTGTAAAACAGGTTCGACTCATACACTACAGTTAACAAAGTGTACAATAGATAAATCAATTTACATCTAACATTATAATGAAGTTTTTGTATAATATACTGAAAATTTAGGAGATTTCTTCAACTCTGAAAGTTCAAAACATACAGGTATTGTGAGTACAGAGTACATATTAGGTAGTTCTAGGTAGGTTCAATATACTTGCACACTTTTGAAATTACTAATTTTTTATAACTATTACATACCTATGTGCAGTGTATTTTACGTGTTTGGTATGAAATGTTACCAGCCTTATAGTTATTTAGCATTATAGCAAAAGAGGCAATATATACAGTTTCTTACATTTTCTTTTGGTTGTGTAAACCAGATGTATAAAAATTGTTTATATAAATGATATGTAAATATGCATTTGTAAATAAATATGAATAATAATTTTTATAATTAACAAAACTTACAGTATGCATATTTAATGAGGTGGTGAAAATCTTTGGCTTATTCCTAACACTTATAGTAATTTGTTTAAAGACGTAGAAATGATTCATAGTGTGTACTTGTAAATTTAAAACGATTTATAGTCTATACTGTTAATTAAATACCTTCATACTAATTTATACATTAAAGCAGCATATAACTACCCATGGTCCGATGTCTCTTTATGCCTTGCAACTTTTGTGTGCCAGACAAACACAAGTCAGTTGCAGATTAATTATTTGCTTTAAGTATACAGTAAGGTGATAAAGTTGTTTTAAGTGACAAATTACCAACATTATCAGGAACAAGCCAAGTTACTACATGTTACAACTTGGAATCCTATTTTACTCCAGCTGAGGATCATACAAACAAAAATTAAATAATAACTATGCGCAGACCAAGACTTCAGACTACAAATTAAAATTAATACAATTATATTGTATAGCAAACACATAATAAATTATAATGTAATATTGTTCAATATAAGTAAATGATATAAATTGATTTAGAACATTAATAAAAGAAAATGACATGTTCTAATTTTTTAACTGAATTATTTGCTATCTTCTTATAAGTACTCGCTCAATTAATTAACCTGATTAGATTTGGGTGACTTACTTTAGAGTTTAGATATTCATTGATAATGCTGAATGTTTTACTGCAGCTTATCTTGATAAGAAAAGGCGTGAAAAGATTTTTGGTTTGTTTGCAAATGGTAGGTACACAAATATTATTTTATACGTGAATACATATATAATTTTAACATAGCACATACAAACAGTGATAATTAATCTAAGTAGTATTTCACAGTAGGACTATTAACATTAGTCAACTTTATTTCTATCAAAAGCTAAATTTTTATGCGCTTATTATTATCTGATTTTGCTTCTGGCAGTTTTAAGAATCTTAAGACATGTTTAAAAAAATTATGCATCCCTGAAATAAGTAGCACTATACACATGACAAAGGTACGGTCCCCGACAGATCCGGTGTACAACTTTTGGACAACAAGTAATGTCGATAAGATCTCGATCGAATATTGGTCGATCGGTGAACCTGATATCGGCGACCGTATAAAAAGTATATTTATAAAGCATTTAACCAAAATTGGTGTGTGCACCAAAACTTGTACACAAACATACCTCAGTCAATACGCATACAAGAGAACCTTGGAAGCCCGTTTAGCATAGGTAAATATTTATGATATTTTGAGTTTCTCAGTTTGACTATGTATATTTTAGCATGTTCAAATTCAGATCTTACGACATAAAAGTAACTCTAAATTATACAAAATTAAATGCAGAAATAACACACAAAGTGTATTACAGCACTTTAAATAAAAAAAGAAATTCATAAAATATATTATTATTATATTTTCACCCTAAGCCTCTTTAATATAATAATTTAAATATTTAAAATGTTCACATTCACACTCGTCCATACTACCCTTGAATAATGAAAAGTCTATAACAAAGTACTTACTCATCAATCATTATAATATACCATTTCATCAAAACTAACTTTTTGTTTTATAAGAAAAAAAAAACATTATGAAGAAATCATCATCATTATTTGGAATTTGAGTCAACATTAATTTATGGCTAATACATTACATCTACACTGTCTGGGATAAGACGGTATGTCTATGAGTATGTACTCAGTAAAATGAAATATAAGTTATTATTATATGAATGTAACTAGATGTTCCACGCGGCTTCGCCCGCGCAATTTAGGAATTTTACTGTGTCCCTCCACGTGGTCTATTTTTCATGTGTGCCGAATAACATAAAAATTGCTCCAGTAGTTCTTAAGATAATAAGCAATTTCAAATAACTTTCTCCGTTTTTTCGACATAATCCTCTATTTCTTCGCTCCTATTACTCTCAGCGTATAAAATATATAGCCTATAGCCTTCCTCAATAAATGGGCTATCTAACACTGAAAGAATTTTTCAAATTAGACCAGTTCCTGAGATTAGCGCGTTCAAACAAACAAACTCTTCCATTTTATAATATAAAGTATAGATATTATGTTCAAACTAAATAATAAAATTAATATAATATAGTTACGGTATAAACAATATAGGAACTAGCGAGATCGCTCTTAATCGAAATCGGTATAGGGGTCAATTTAAGTATGTATTTTAATCCTAGCAAGTAAACATAGTAATCTAGAATGATTATTTAAAATGCAATCATATATGAACAATCGATACCCGCGCAACCTCACGAATTTAAAATAATTATAGTACAAAAAAAACGTTCACACGCATACATCAATCATTCGGACAACGAATCGAATATGGTACAATTCACATTTATAATTTGAAAAATCTTAGTGTCTAGGGAAAATAAAAACTCGCACTAATAATACTCGGCGGGCGACGCCGGGGGAGTCTAGCAGGTGGTCTCGAGCAGCGGGTCGATGCGGGGCTCCGGCGCGCACACCGCGCGCTGCGACGACGACTTGTACAGCCGCCGCGGCCGCCCTTCGTCGTCCGACAGCGCGCGCGGCGGGCGGCGCGGCGCCGGCGAACACGTGCAGCGCCGACACTCGCACCCCGCCGCCCCTCCCGCCGCACCGCATGCCTCGCACACCGCCGCCGCACGCTCCAGCCGTCCGCGCCGCACCTCGCGCACCCACGGGTCCGCCGCGCCGCGCGCCCGCCGCCCGCACCCCGCCAGGTCCGCCTCGCTCATCTTGCGCCAGGGGTCGCGCTCCGCCCGCGGCCGGTCGAGCTCCGCCAGCGTGTGCGACGACGCGTCGGGCGACGAGCGCTCGCTGCGGACGGCGCGGGGGGTCGGCGCCGCCAGGGCCGAGGGCGAGGCGGGCGGGCGGCGCGGCGAGGGCGCGGGTGAGGGCGCCGGTGACGGCAGCAGGGCAGGCCGCGGGCGCTCCGAGTGTGAGCGCGCGCGGGCGACGGGCGAGCGGGCGGCCGGCGTCACGTCACTCAGCGAACGGAGATGGATGCGGCGCCGCACGCCCCCGGGCGAGTCGGCGTCGGTCACGCTGATGCTGATGTTGTGCACGAGGGGCCGCGGGCTCCTAACGATTTCGGAGTCCGGTGCCTTGCTGTCGGAGTTTCTTTCTAGAGTGTGGGGGCTCGCGGAGCCGTCGAGCTTGACGATAGGTTTTTCGGGGCCGGCCCGACTGGGCCCGGCCCCCGCTAGCTAGAGGAGTCTCTCGGTCGCCGAGCTCGAAGTCCCGGAGCTCAGAGTCGACGCAGGATTTTGATCATCACCTGTAAATGTTACAAATAAATCGTGAAATGTCACTTTATCAAGACTTTTTTGCAAACTTACTCTCACAAAACGTAAAAAAATATGATAATACACAGTTCTCTGCTATTTCCTCTAAAAACAATCCACATAAACATTTTTTGTCCAACCGAATTGTGAGAGAACAGCATGCCAGAGGATGTTATTGCAGCCCAAAATGTTAACCAGTTCAAAAACAGTCTTGACAGATATATGAAAAATCATTAATGCACAGAGAACAATCGGATACAGGCAACATAAGTTGTCGCAACTGCTCGCCTGATTAACCATAATAATAATAATAAAAGATATTAATTGTTGTTGGTTGAAAAGTTTATGTCATATAACTTCTTTCTTTGAGTTTTATAATATCATACTTTCACTTTGTCTTTGCAGACAGTTATGTGTATTATTTTTGTATGCAAAAATATTAAACAACATATTTACAAAAAGCTTTAAGTATTCCAAAAATGTTCAGTTATAAACTTATTACTTAAACTTCTTTCGAATTGCTACCACACTCGCACAGTAGTTAAAGTATTAATATAAGTTTTTTGTCCTTGTTTTGAACATGTGTTGATATTTGTCAATGTTTCTTAAAGGGTCCATTCACTATCCTGCATTGCAGTCCTGCTGCAGTCCGCCGTGCAGGCCTGCAACACCATTCACTATCCTGCATAAGCCGGCGGACTGTACGCAGTATAGTGAATGGTGTTGCAGGCCTGCACGGCGGACTGCAGCAGGACTGCAATGCAGGATAGTGAATGGACCCTTTTAGAGATGGTGATCCCTACACCACAGCAGTCATTCAAATAGGGTTGTTGCAGTCCCAACTTATTTTGATAGCGATAAAAATATTGTCGTTCTTATATTATGAAATCTGTTTAATTTGAGGGGAGTGGAGTTGTTGAGAATGGAGGACCTACATATGGCAACCATAAGGGATTTTGTTTAAAGCAAAATAAGTAAAAACTATGTAGCGTACATAAACCTAACATTATCAACATTTGGCAAAATAAAAAACTTGTTAGTAAACAAGATTTTTAATTTCTGACACACACAATATACACTATACAGTATTAATTCCAATTAGAATGTAGTAATATAAACAAATTGTACTTGAGTTTTGTTATAATTACCTTGAGTTGTTTGGCCTGTGGCCGGCAGTCTTTGTCAGTTGAGCAACTCAACCGAAACAAAACGTTTCAGTCTTTCCAAATATTGGTTAAATAATTCCACATCATTATGACCAGCGCCCTGCAATGAAAAAGTATGGAGTGTTACATTTTTTTTATTATGGAGCTTAATGATTTTACTAAACAATGTTTGTTTTAAAATAGGTACTAGACATGCATAGTTAAGTTATGCAGTATTTTTTTTTATGAAACTTTATTATTAATAATTATTTTGAAACCCAAATACTACAAATTTTGAGCATTTCAGCCAAGTAAAGAGATAATAGACCGGCAGACAGACATTTTCACTCGTCATAATATTATGTAATATAATGTATGCATTGTGCCTATTTAATCTTGATACATACAATACAATTTCCAATTTGTATTACATTGAATGAGTTACACACATACCTATGCTAATGTAGTTATACAAGGCTTATGATGACTCAGCTATGTGCAATGAACAAGGGATCAACATAAGCATTTTGTATTACAAAACATATCCTATATTGTTACACATACTATAGTAATATAGTCCATTAGACTTAATAATATAATTGCTTGGATATGTCCTATGCATCATTGGTAAATTTTGACATATTTTTGCTTATTGCAATCACCTTATATTTATATGTATAAAACACCAATACCAAACAGCAATATAAAACACCTTAACATAAATCATATTTTGTACCTCAACCCATAAGGGCTCCACAGCTCTGGGGCACCGCTCATAGATAGCTAGTCCATGAGAGAAGTCTATCACCTCGTCTTCAGTTCCATGTATCACTAGAACTGGTGAAGTAACTTTGGGAATTTTGTCAATGCTGAAAACAACATGATACCCTGAGTTAATAAACATAAACAGATCATTTTGATCAATAAAATATTGCAAACAAAAAAAGATACAATACTTTTACATCAAAAATGTACATGGCTTTTTCGCTTGGCAAGATTTAATTATACTTATACTTTAAGTTATACTGATGACAATAATTAGGATTATACATATCTACAAGGGCAAGAAGGACATAGTAAATAGATCTATAAACAGTAAAATATTGTTTTGCAAACATTCCTTATCACTTTTGATAACTGCACATAAGGTAAATCATTAATTTTTATAGAATCTGTATTACCTGGGAAATGCATCAAAGAACCACGTCCTTTTGGTATTCGGAAACGCGACGCGCATCCCAGACATCAACGGTGAATGGAGCACCACAGCTCCTACCTCGTATCTGGCAGCTAAATCTACTGTGGGCACAGTACCAATACTCTGACCATACAGTATTATATTCTCTGGACTTATTCCGTATCTTGTCCGCAAAGCTTGCCAGGCAGCGTCTATGTCAGCGTACAAGTTCTTCTCTGATGGCTTTCCTCCACTCACACCATAACCAGAATAATCATAACTGAATATATTACAATTTATTCTAGTACCTAGTCCTAAGTAGAAGCTACTCATCTGTCCCAGATCTACAGCATTTCCATGAGAAAACAATATAGTAAACCGAGCATTGGGGCTGCAACGAACAAAGAGGCAAGCGATTCTATTCCCTCTAGAGGTTCTAGAGTAAAATCCCTCAATATTCTCTTTCTCGCGTTCGGAGTATTGCCATTCGGCTCGCTCGGTGAATGTCAATGAAAATTTAGATCCTGTCTCGTCTGGAGTAAACGAATACGTGGGTTCAGGGGGTAGGAATGCAAGCTTAGCCGCAATTTTTCCTGGGCATGGCGGACAACAAAACAGACAACAAAGTTCACTGAAACTTAACCCGTTCATATTGGCAACTTACACAAGTTCATTGATATAAATTGCAACCATTATTTTTATAAATTCACAATAGGTAAATTACAATTCATTGCGAAAATAAAAGAAATCTCAATACTATTTGACAGCTACCAGCTACGATAACATTTCAGCCATTTTTGTTTTTTTTTTATATGAATGGCTCAAAAGTAGAAAACACATCTATACAGCCTTTATGGCAGCTACTTAAAAAAATAATTGTGATAGTTCATAGTTGTGTGTGGTTGTAAGTTATAACCACAGTCCTAACTCCTACCGGTCTTCTCGGATATAAGAGCTATTATTAAATTCTTTGTCCAATCTTCCCTTGATAATAATTGCATTTTTAAAGATAGGTGTAGTTAATCGAACCTTGAAAATTATATTCTGTACGGTCGCGGTGTACCTACTGCAATCCGTGTCTCTTAGTTTAGTAGGTAAGTAAAACTTAAAAGTTTGTTTACCAAGGCACTTGAGGCATTGCATTTAAGTTTTGACTGCTATCACGTAGTAGTAGACACAGACAGACAGACAGACAGACAGACAGACAGACAGACAGACAGACAGACAGACAGACAGACAGACAGACAGACAGACAGACAGACAGACAGACAGACAGACAGACAGACAGACAGACAGACAGACAGACAGACAGACAGACAGACAGACAGACAGACAGACAGACAGACAGACAGACAGACAGACAGACAGACAGACAGACAGACAGACAGACAGACAGACAGACAGACAGACAGACAGACAGACAGACAGACAGACAGACAGACAGACAGACAGACAGACAGACAGACAGACAGACAGACAGACAGACAGACAGACAGACAGACAGACAGACAGACAGACAGACAGACAGACAGACAGACAGACAGACAGACAGACAGACAGACAGACAGACAGACAGACAGACAGACAGACAGACAGACAGACAGACAGACAGACAGACAGACAGACAGACAGACAGACAGACAGACAGACAGACAGACAGACAGACAGACAGACAGACAGACAGACAGACAGACAGACAGACAGACAGACAGACAGACAGACAGACAGACAGACAGACAGACAGACAGACAGACAGACAGACAGACAGACAGACAGACAGACAGACAGACAGACAGACAGACAGACAGACAGACAGACAGACAGACAGACAGACAGACAGACAGACAGACAGACAGACAGACAGACAGACAGACAGACAGACAGACAGACAGACAGACAGACAGACAGACAGACAGACAGACAGACAGACAGACAGACAGACAGACAGACAGACAGACAGACAGACAGACAGACAGACAGACAGACAGACAGACAGACAGACAGACAGACAGACAGACAGACAGACAGACAGACAGACAGACAGACAGACAGACAGACAGACAGACAGACAGACAGACAGACAGACAGACAGACAGACAGACAGACAGACAGACAGACAGACAGACAGACAGACAGACAGACAGACAGACAGACAGACAGACAGACAGACAGACAGACAGACAGACAGACAGACAGACAGACAGACAGACAGACAGACAGACAGACAGACAGACAGACAGACAGACAGACAGACAGACAGACAGACAGACAGACAGACAGACAGACAGACAGACAGACAGACAGACAGACAGACAGACAGACAGACAGACAGACAGACAGACAGACAGACAGACAGACAGACAGACAGACAGACAGACAGACAGACAGACAGACAGACAGACAGACAGACAGACAGACAGACAGACAGACAGACAGACAGACAGACAGACAGACAGACAGACAGACAGACAGACAGACAGACAGACAGACAGACAGACAGACAGACAGACAGACAGACAGACAGACAGACAGACAGACAGACAGACAGACAGACAGACAGACAGACAGACAGACAGACAGACAGACAGACAGACAGACAGACAGACAGACAGACAGACAGACAGACAGACAGACAGACAGACAGACAGACAGACAGACAGACAGACAGACAGACAGACAGACAGACAGACAGACAGACAGACAGACAGACAGACAGACAGACAGACAGACAGACATGTCCAAGAACCATATTTTTAGCACGTCTTTTGATATGAGTTTTTGTTCCACAGGCAGAGTTACTCTGAATCTATAAACTTAAATGTCCTGTTACTCAATAAATTTAAATGTTTACTCGATACTTATATTGTTCGCTATTTCGTAAAGTTAGATGTTAATTCGCCACAAGAAGGAAACGTGCACTCTTCAGCGCTGCTCCGGGCGAACTGATCACACTTCACAGATTACTAGTATATATTTGTAGAGAACTGATCGCGCGGCCTATGTGTGGATGGAACGCAAGCCTTGCGACAAATTTCCTTTGATCATTCCGACACCGCGCGGCAAGCTCGCAAACGCGTTGGCCAACGTCTAAATGCCTGCGGACGCGCGAACGCCTGTTCTACACATTGGGGCAACGCGTTGGCCAACGCGTTCGCCTATTTGTAGTGCCGACATATTTTATATGGGGAGGCAGCATAAACGTTATTCTCGGATTTGTTGTCCAACTAGTTTAGTTAATGTTAAACGCGCGAGAGGATAGGACGTATTGTTTCATACAATGACACGGCGGCCGGCGCTGCTCGATAGCTCGAGCGTTATCGGATTTATTGCCCGACTAGTCAACCGTCTTGTACACTCAGAGATCGAAGTTTACTAATAAATCGAGACTCCCACACAGATGAAGTGTTGTTGTTAATATTAATTGTACTCACACATTTAAATAGACTAATTAAGTAGTGGGGCGCGTCATTTCAGTTTAGACAATCTCTAGTAGGGTCGAAAAGCTGTATGTACACACTACACGGTACACCATGCGCATGCCCACTTATTCCTAAAGCCGGCTGTACACTCTCGCCGAGACACAGCGAGGCGGCCCGAGTGCGAGAGTGTAAATGGATGCGCTCGCCTCGTCTCGCCTGTCTCGGACCCTCTCGGTCCGTTGTCGGTATATTGCGCCCGAGACAAAGGGTCTCGCGAGGAAAACGAGCGCACTACTGTACACTCTCGCGTCTTTCAGTACTAGTTTCGCCGTTGGACAGTGTAGAACAGAAAAATAACAATAATAAACGACATTATCAGTCATTATCTGTGAGAAATAAAATTTAATATGATTATAAATCTTTGGATTACAATGATATCTTTCGATGCATGGTGAATGGTGAATGGTCGTTTTCGTCCATCTTGTCTGAGTTCTTAACTGCGATTGAACTAAGCGAGAATGTACATGATCGCACTCGGGCAAGGGGCTCTCGCACGAGACTCTCGCCCGAGAGCTCTCGGCGAGAGTGTACAGCGGGCATAAAGTGTCCATTCTGGACGCGTGGATGAGAAAGTGAAAAAATTAAAAAGTGGCAACATCGTAGTGTCATCCCTTTCAAATCAATCAGTATTAAAAGGGATGATACTACGATGTTGCCACTTTTTAATTTCTTGACATACTATAATTATTATAATATTATAGGTACACGACTCAGGAGCCACAGATGTTCTTATAGTAATACAGATTTAAATGACACAAGAGCTTAAAGTAAGTAATTGTTACGAAAATTTTATTTAAGTATATTATTCTTTTGTAAAAAATACAATGTTATGTTTGTAAGTAGATCTAAGTTAATAATAACAATAAATAATCGTTTTTAATTAAATAAAAAATTATGCGCAAAATTGTTGTGTATGACTGTATATTAGGTTTATATTTTATTTACTTTATTATTATAATATTACAGATTTTAGAGCACTGTTAGCATTGGAAAATATTTTATCAGTCCCATATTTGATCACAAGATAACTTAACCCCATGTGCGTTCAGGTAAAACAAAGGTATTTTAAAGACTTGATAATTGTCTTCGATTCTACAACATTCACATACAATACAAACTTTATGTTTGCACCACATCCCATTAAAATATTTATGTGCAAGTTCATTACTCCAAAATATTATAATTTTTGATTTTCTTATTACTTCAAGGCTCTGGTACACTGTACCAATTAGTGTTAAAATGTATTCAATATTATAAAAACTTATAGACTTTCATTATTTATCCAAAATTCTATCGCCGAGTCACAGGTACCAACAACTAAAACTCCATTCATGTAACGTAACTGAAATAAAAAAGAAACTTTTGTTAAAAAGACAACAAGCAAATGAGGATTCAGGCCTCTTTAAATTAATAAGTTTATTTACTCTGATTATAAGCTCTGAGGAATGGGCTATGTGGGGCATACGGCATAGCTGGCGACATTTATATTCTTCATATGTTTTACCCAGAGTCTACGAATAATAAAACCAGGAAACGTAACTCCCATACTAATACAGTTTTAAATTTGGTTCCATTCGAACTGTCATGTAACGTCAGCCTTTATACCGCTCAAGGTCACCTAATGTATGAAAAGTGAACCTAAGGTACACTTTTTTGACAAGTATTTTGGAGCATGTTTTTTGACGGAGTTACTCTTCCGTAGTTTTTTATTATTCGTAGCCCAGAGTATACTTTTATTGCAAGGGTTTAAACAAACTGCTTCCGAATATTACAATAATATATAATAATGAATTTTTAATAATATATACTGCTTGTTTATCAGTTTTTGTCGTAGTCGCTAGATGGCTCTAGTAAGTGATTCCTCGATGACGCCATGTCAAAAAATTCTAAATTATTCCTTTTTGTATTATATAACATGGCTACTGTCTAGTCTCTGATATAATATAACATAGCTATACAAAAAGGAACTTCTGTTTTAAATCCATACTAATATTATAAATGCGAAAGTGTGTCTGCCTGTCTGTCTGTTACCTCTTCACGCCCGAACCGCTGAAACGATTTTGCTGAAATTTGGCATGGAGATACTTTGAGTCCCGGGAAAGGACATAGGATACTTTTTATCCCGGAAAAATGTACGGCTCCCGCGTGATAAACGAGTTTTGGCGCGGAGTTGCGGGCCGTCATCTAGTATATTATATTGTTGCCATATGAAAATAAAATGAATCTCTATAGTCAAACCGCCATACTCAGAGTAGAACATTAATTACTTGAATGTACTTAATTTATTTAAAGTTTTGACATAAGCCTCATACATTATGCGTCAAACTCTTCATTAAATTGAATGTTAATCATAATTAAATGTCTCTGAGTGCGGCAGTAAGAGCTACATACAAGTCATGACTCATAATTATTGGAGTGAATTCACTACTCAATATGTGTTTAACTGCCGTGTGTTTGAATCGCTAATTAAAAATTAAAATAAAAAAGAAGCAACTCATTGAGCAATGGATAAACCCCTCAACTGCTTCAAGCATCATGTTACATCATGATTTGCCACAAGCTGACCTTATCAAGAACTAACCTGTGTTATGTCAACCATGCTTGTCTGTATACTTTTATATTCCTGTGGTGGGTTGCAGTTGTATAAAAACTTAATCTCCCCACGGTCAGAACTAACAATCATTGTCCCCAGGCCCTGGGCACAGCCAGCCACCTTATTAGCCGGCTCAGTATACGACGATTCAGGCCACAGAGTGTGAGATGTTACATATGTAAAGTCATCAGGGCGGAACAAATGCAATACTCCTTTTGAGTCACCGATATACATTGCACTAGGACTCCAACTCATTGATACTGGGTAAGCTTTGTCAGAAGGAATCTTTATATCATTCTTGAATATCTTTCCAGCTACTCTGTCGTATATAGCTAGTGTTTTGTCTTCGCTAACTGATGCTATTTTATCTTTGAAAGCTGATAAAGCCAGTATTGGTCCTCTATGGGGTTTGTATGAACTTATTTCAGTTGGTCCACTTTTTATGTCAAATGTCAATATGTTTTTGGAATATAAGCCAGCCATTACTATCTTGTCACATGCTGCAAGTGAAAGAGCTGACATGCCACATCTGAAATAGACAAAAACGTTATTGGTCTTCAATTGATACTTAATAATACAAATAATAAGTAAAAATTAAAAATTTGATATGCCAATAATTATATGTAATATTCCATCCTTCAGGCACCGCGCGAGCACCAATGATCGCGAGAACAAAAGAATACAATGGGAATTCCTAGAACCTCCGGTCGACGGATTAATATTAAATACATTTGCTCCATTAGAAAATTACAAAGCTTCACTATTCACAGTGTGATTTGAAGCTATAGAGCAGTCATAGGACTTATAAGATATACAAAATCTATTCGTGTAATATTTAATTGCAGCTCAGATTCAAAGTGAACTTAAAGAAAAGAGCATAACTATGTTTGTCTTAATTTATCACTTACTGGAATGTTTCCAGACACTCTAGGCCAGTTTCAATATCCCAAGCCTTAACAGTACTGTCCCATGATGCAGAGTATATAATATTTGGAACATCCTCATCTGTGGCTAAGTCCCAGACCCATCCGCCATGACCGTCATGTTTTAGCTTGGTCGGCTTTAGACCTGTTAATACAGTTTCATATTCACTTGACGCATT
Source organism: Polyommatus icarus (assembly GCA_937595015.1). Classification (NCBI taxonomy): domain Eukaryota; kingdom Metazoa; phylum Arthropoda; class Insecta; order Lepidoptera; family Lycaenidae; genus Polyommatus; species Polyommatus icarus. Next base: position 4,792,022 of record OW569329.1, on the reverse strand, counting down.
CAATTCTATGTCTTTTACATCCCACAATGCTATGCATCTATCTCTACCACCAGAGATGCATGTTTTTCCTTGCTAAAACAAACTTTAAAATGTTAATGCTTAGTATGTATGTATGTATGTATGTTACGCTCAAAGACCGAAAACGCTCAGTGAGCGAAAAAATGGCTCACAACGCGTTGTGGTAATAGTGAAACGGCCACGACGCGAAATTCGCGTCGTGGCCCTAATGAAAACGGCCACAACGCGTTCTGGTAATCACAGAAATACCACAAAGCGAAATTCGTGTCGTGGCTGACGTGCTATTCGACCACAACGCGTTGTGGTAATCGAGTAAAGCCATGTCGCGTTCTGAGCATTTAAAAACAGCCACGACGCGATTCGTGTTGTGGCCCTAATAAAAACGGCCACGCTACGTTCTGAAACAGGCCGTGTTACGCAGGAGTAATTTTATAGCGCCCAAGTGTGTGCGCAATACACAAGAGCACTCTGGTTTCAATGAAACTAGGCCAATCACGCAGGGGTAATTTTATAGTGCCCAAGTGTGTGCGCAATACACAAGAGCACGTTACGCAGGAGTAGTTTTATAGTGCCCAAGTGTGTGCGCAATACACAAGAGCACTCTGGGTTTTAATGAAACCAGGCCAGTTAAGCAGGAGTAATTTTATAGTGCCCAAGTGTGTGGGCAATACACAAGAGCACTATTCTTTACTCTCATAACCCAATGGAGCGGAAGACCAACATGACTGGCCGCTGGCGAGAGATCAGGTGCAGTACCGACTTTTACACGCGCACACACGTGGGCACTATAACATAACTTCTGCTTAACTGGCCTGGTTTCATTAAAACCCAGAGTGCTCTTGTGTATTGCGCACACACTTGGGCACTATAAAACTACTCCTGCGTAACGTGCTCTTGTGTATTGCGCACACACTAGGGCACTATAAAATTACCCCTGCGTGATTGGCCTAGTTTCATTGAAACCAGAGTGCTCTTGTGTATTGCGCACACACTTGGGCGCTATAAAATTACTCCTGCGTAACACGGCCTGTTTCAGAACGTAGCGTGGCCGTTTTTATTAGGGCCACAACACGAATCGCGTCGTGGCTGTTTTTAAATGCTCAGAACGCGACATGGCTTTACTCGATTACCACAACGCGTTGTGGTCGAATAGCACGTCAGCCACGACACGAATTTCGCTTTGTGGTATTTCTGTGATTACCAGAACGCGTTGTGGCCGTTTTCATTAGGGCCACGACGCGAATTTCGCGTCGTGGTCGTGAGCGTTTTCGGTCTTTGAGCGTAACATGTACACTAATTGAGTTTTATTCAACTTCTGTTTATCTTATATCTTTAAATGAGCAATTCTTGTATATTATGTTATAATACTAGCTATCCCGGCAAACGTTGCTTTGCCATAATATAAAGTACCTATTTCACCCATATTTTTTTTAAGTGACTAAATAAGTATGTTACCATAGCAACGTCTATTGCTATCCCGTCGCACAAACAATGGTCGCCCTCAGTCTCGAGTTGTAATAATTTACTATTATTTATTCAACAAATGCACTTATCAATATATAAAGTACCCAGTAGCCGATTCTCAGACCTACTGAATATGCATAAAAAATTTGGTAAAAATCATTAAAGCCGTTTTGGAGGAGTTCATGGACAAACATTGTGACACGAGAATTTTATATATAAGATATATAATTGGAATCTCGGAATCGGCTCCAACGATTTTCATGAAATTTAGTATATAGGGGGTTTTGGGGACGATAAATCAATCTAGCTCATAATCATTTTGAGAAAATGTTGTTTTATTTGTGTTTTATCGAATACCGAGCAAAGCTTGGTAAAATAGCTAGTTATACTGATAAGTGATAGCAAATAATACTTACATTCATTAACAGCACTGTGTCCACAGAAGCGTAGTGCACATCTTTTATAATTAGGTGTTTCATAGTTTTCTCCACATTGTACCATTTACTCTTCTCAACATCCATTTCAACACATACTTCAGGCCAATCGATTTGAGTCTCGTCGTAAGTTTCTAAGTAGCACAATGGTGGGAAAAAGCCTTTTACCCTTTCGTGTACCCAGTGTTTCCACAGATTTTCATCTTCCAAAATATCCATAAACCTTTTGCATACTCTTCTTAGAGTACATCTCAAAAAGTCTGCTTCCAAATATGAACATATCTTAAGTATAATCTGAAAATAAACAATACAATATCTGACTTAAATCTAAATTATGATTTGTTATAAAAGCATTTCAGCTGTCTGAATTATTTAAGCGCTGACTGACAATATTTGTTTCTTCTTACTTAATTCAATTTTATAATATTATTTGTTTAACATTGTGTTTGTACCTCTAGTGGCAAATTTTCAAATCTTGGTTCAGCTGCCTTATAAATTTCATCATAATTTGTCTCTGCTGAATCTGTTTCGGTTTCACAACTAAAGTTTTCTGTTGTTTCAAGAACTTCACACATTTTAGTCTACAAATAACAGCTGTGAAATTAAAAGATAACAATACAGTGTATGACTAAAGCCTATGACAGAACATAATATAAACTAAAGTATTCTCTATATGGACAATAAGACGAATCTCGTTTTCCATGGGATCCTAAATAAATTAAAAATAATTTGTTACTGTTGGAAGATATTGCATAAGTCGGTAAGAGTTTTAGTAGACTACAAACAGTTCAATAAAATGTGGCCTAGATAGGATAGTCTCGAAACAATTCTATTTTCATACGGTTCTCGATTCCAAACAAAGAACTTACCTTAATTTGTGCTTAGGGATTAAATATACGTATGTATGTATGTAATAGTGAAACACAAATGCATAAAACTTATTTCAACAATATTATCTAGCACTCTATAAAAATTTCCCTTTCACAAATCACATTACACGATTGTTTCAAAGTAAACTTTTGGTAAACTTGCAAAACAAAACAGAAATATTTTGGTCGATTTTTGTTATTTTGACAGAAAACAGCTGTGACTTTAGAACTACTTCTTCTTCTCGTAGCATTATAGAGGCTAAAGCCCCATCCCCACTCGCGTGCGAACCGCGCGCGACGCCGCGAAATTTCCGCGAAACGTGAGTGTGGATCCGATTCGCATATTTTTCGCACTTCGCGGCTGGTTCCCCGGCCGCATCCACACTCGCACGCGGACCGTGCGCGAGCCGCGACGCCGCGGCGCCGCGAAATTTCTGCGAAGCATGAGTGTGGATCCGATTCGCATATGTTTCGCACTTCGCGGCGCGTTCCCCGAATATTGTCGGTTTTCTGTCCCGCGACAAAGGGGATTTAACCCTTCAATTTACGTGCGGCCAGATCCGGCCGCGCTATCTAAACGCAGCTGTTTTTGTCTATACCCACGCGGCCACATCCGGCCGCGCTCTTTCATTCGATTGAGATACGTATTTCGTCGACTTAGAGACTACTTTTGTATGAAGAAGTTTGGTTAGTTATGATCTATGGTAAATTTGACACATTCTGAATGCAAAATATTAAGCCGGCTGTACACTCTCGCCGAGACACAGCGAGGCGGCCCGAGTGCGAGAGTGTAAATGGGTGCGCTCGCCTCGTCTCGCCTGTCTCGGACTCTCTCGGTCCGTTGTCGGTATTTTGCGCCCGAGACAAAGGGTCTCGCGAGGAAAACGAGCGCATTACTGTACACTCTCGCGTCTTTCAGTACTAGTTTCGCCGTTGGACAGTGTAGAACAGAAAAATAACAATAATAAACGTCATTATCAGTCATTATCTCTGAGAAATAAAATTAAATATGATTATAAATCTTTGGATTACAATGATATCTTTCGATGCATGGTGAATGGTGGATGGTCGTTTTCGTCCATCTTGTCTGAGTTCTTAACTGCGATTGAACTAAGCGAGAATGTACATGATCGCACTCGGGCAAGGGGCTCTCGCACGAGACTCTCGCCCGAGAGCTCTCGGCGAGAGTGTACAGCGAGCATTATACAATCTGTGGTCGACGAGTATTTTTCAGTCATTAGAAAATCGTGAATTTTTTCGTGTGTGTTCTGACATTTTGTGTGTTTTTTGTGAAATTATTGATGGATTTAACGAATGTAAGTAGTAAAATAAGTTACTTTACTAATAAACATTAGTTTTAGATAATCATTTGCAAGAAATACTTCGTAAAAATTTGTGAAAGTTCAGAAAAAAGTTGTGTGTGTTATAAGTATTTTGAACGTAATTTGCTTCATTTAATGGTAAATTAATTACGTAAAACGCCTTAAGAAGTTATAACAAAAGGTCTACAAGATTTTGAATTACGATAGTATTTCTTACAATTCTAAAACAAAGAGTTCAAAGTCCGCAGGTAACGGCCATATTCTGCCGGCCACGGCCATTTTGAACTTTATTTGTAAAGCCCTAATGACGAAGTTTGCTTGTGGGTAATACGAAACCCATTTTTTTGGGTTAGATTTATGACCTGTTTTTATAAACATCTCGAGTAGTAATGATAAACAATTTATGTAAGAGTTAAAAATCAGGATTCCCTCGAGTAGAATAAAACAAAATATTAACTTATTTCATGTGAAACAGTCAGAAAAAATATATTTCAAAATATATACTTCTGAAAAGAATATTATATCAGACTAAATACTATATTATAATGGCTTGATAGATAGAAAATTTATTAGATATTGTAAAATGCTTTACAAAAACATGAAATATAGTAAGGTTGTAAAGTTATTATATTATTTGTACAAATAGGGTAGGCCGGGCGCCATGTTTTTTATAAATAGGTCTGCCTAGAATCTAGGCAGCCATTTTTTTTTTAGACTGAGGGGTTAATAAGGGCTTTTGCCATGCAAGACATGCCAGCATTGTTTAGTGAACAGATAATACAATATATTAATACAGTCTGTCAAGAAAGAGTAGACGTGCGGAGTTTTGCTGGGAATACGAAAGAGTGACGTTGTGTTTTTGTATTATTTTCCTAAAATTGTGTTATTTCGGTTTTTAATGTGTAATGTTGGTAGAATATTAACCATTACGTATTACGTTTTACGTACGTCCTCACAGAAAACCGGCGTTGACGTGGGAGAGCCATGCTTCGGCATGAATGGGCCGGTTCAACCGGATAAATACCACGTCCTCACAGAAAACCGGCGTGAAACAGCGCTTGCGCTGTGTTTCGCCGAGTGAGTGAGTTTACCGGAGGCCCAATCCCCTACCCTTTTCCCTTCCGTACCCTCCCCTATTCCCTTCCCTACCTTCCCCTATTACCCCTTAAAAGGCTGGCAACGCACCTGCAGCTCTTCTGATGCTGCGAGTGTCCATGGGCGACGGAAGTGGCTTTCCATCAGGTGACCCGTTTGCTCGTTTGCCCCCTTATTTCATAAAAAAAAACATTAAAAATTTGATGTCGTTTACAAGTGTGGGCAAGTGATACAACTTCAAAAAACGTGCCATTTTGTGTTCCCTCCAAAACTCCGTCGAAAGTTTTAGTAAAGGGTCTACCACTTTACTAAAACAACTGAACTAACTGACTTGACTCGTTGACTTTACTGACTGCTTTTTAACCAACTTCAAAAAAAGGAGGTTATCAATTCGACGCGTATGTATGTAATATTTCCAGAACTGTCCAGTTTTTTTATATGTTAATCTATAGCAGCTTCTGAACAAATGTGCGAAAGTGTATGTATGTATGTATGTATGTTTTTATGTTTGTGCACGCATATCTCTGGAACTACAAGTCCGATTTAAGTGATTCTTTTTTGTTGTACTAGGCATTGTTCAACTTAGGGAATGCTGCAAGTTTCATCAAAATCGGTTCAGTAGTTTTTGAGATAGGGAATTTTAATGCTATGTAATTATTTACGTGAAACTTGAAGTCGGTTTTATCTTTTTAAAATACTATTTTTAGACTTTTACTAGACTTTTGACTTGACTGGAAAAACAACTTTTTGTAAACTTTTCACGAAATTTTTTTTTCCTGCCATATTTTACTTGACACTGGCCATTCTTAAAAAACCGAGCGCCATATTATGAAAAAAGTAGACGCGCGGGAAATTTTTCAAATAAAGAACGCTTAAAGCGCGAACTACACTGCGGACATGTCGCGAACTTTGAGAGGATTTGGTAGTAATGTGCGATCCGCGCCGCGATTTGCGCCGCGATCCGCGCCGCGGTCCGCGGCGTGCCTTCGCGCGCGAGTGTGGATCGGCAGTTAGGCTTCGTTCGTAGATAGAGTAAAAGTATAGATTGCTGGATATTTCCTTTTCACTCACACAAAAAAAGAGATAGTTAATTACGTATTGCTTGTGGAGAAAAGAGATAAAATAATTATATTCTGTCCCTCACCGCGTGGCCATTTTTTCCAATGTGATGCTCCTACAGAAGCATATCAAAGTTTTACGTTTCGTACACAAACAGCTGTGATTTACAAATTTTGTTTGATTTAACTATTATTTGTAACGTTAGAAGTAGTGGTTTGTGTTTTTCTTATAAGATGTGTATGTGCACTATATGAAAATAATGTTAGGATGTAGTGTTATGGGCTGTAAAAGCAATACTATAAGGAAAATTGAGGGAATATGTTTTCACACGTAAGTTTTCAAAAATTTCGTTTTATTTTATTAGCATCACAGTTTTTATAAATTAACTTTCTTTAATTATTGATATTGTTCACATTAAACATATATTTTACTAAAATTAGCATCTAATATATTGTATTTTATGTATTTTGTTTTTATAACATCAAATGCCAGTGTTGCCAGATGTTGCTTACATTAATTACCCTGCTAATGGGGAAATTTAAATAAATATGTTTTTTCAACATTTTGTTGTTTTTTAACCGACTTCAAAAAAGGAGGTTATCAATTCGAAGCGTAGGTATGTATGTAATATTTCTAGAACTGCCCAGTTTTTGTATATGTTAGTCTAGATCAGTGTCTGAACAAATGAAACAAATTTCAAAAGTGTATGTATTTATGTATGTATGTATGTTTTATGTTTGTGTTTGCATTTCTCCGGAACTACAAGTCCGATTTCAGTAATTCTTTTTTTGTTGTACAGTTTCAAGTTTGGTATTGTTCAACTTAAGGAATATTGCAAGTTTCATCAAAATCGGTCTAGTAGTTTCGAGATATATTAATTATCAATTAATTAAGTACAATTATTTTGAAGTCTGTTTTATATTTTTAAATTACTATTCCAATACAATTATCATGTATCCAATTTTTTCCAGATTTCCTAATGACCCTGGAATCCTTAAATTATGGATGCTGATGATGGTATAACTGCAAAAAATAGACTGAATTGGGGCCCACCACGTGGTTCAAGAATATACAGTAAACATTTTAATAAAGAAGATGTATTAAATGTTGGAAAGAAAACATTTCTTTTTCTGTGCCTGTCAAGGTAATTTATTTATAATTCATTAGGTCCTTTTTGTCTGTGCACAGAAATTAAATTAATATTTTTTATTACAGCTCCTAGATTCTAAGAGCGAAGCATCAGGTAACCCATCGTGTGAGACCTCCTGCTTTGTATGGGGAGGGAAAATGGGAATATTTCCTACTCCGCCTATGACCTATCTTCTTCAGATTAATTTCGTTGCGGGTCCCAAGATAGCTTTAGCATGTCTTTTGGGCTCCCTGAGATCAAAGGATTTTCGTGGTGGTGGGAATATGTGGTGGGCCAATGCCCGTTAAAAATACTTTTTAAATACTTACTGCCGTACTCAGAGAAATGTAATGATTAGGTATTAAACTTCAATTTTATGAAGAGTTTGACAAATAAATAAGATAATGTAAAGATAAGCCCCATGGCTTAACTCAATATTTTTATTCAATCACAGTTAAGTAATTATTGATACTCGTCTCTGAGTGCGGCCGTTAGCTAGATAGTAGTTACCCTTTATTTGATACGCATATCAAATGTATGTTAAATAAATATGTTAATGATTGAATTGTATTTTTCTTTATTGGTCAGATTTTACCCGCGGGTTTGCCCACGTAAAATTCTAATTGATTGCTAATCTTTAACGCAATAAATCATAGTATTATACTTAAAAACTGGACTTTATAATTCAAACTTGTAAGTTTGAAGTAGTTAACGACCGGAAAAATGTCACAATATATATTTTTTCCTAATAAATCAAATCAAATCGTTTATTTCGGGTATCAGAGGGCCATATAACAAATACCTTAAAATCTAACATACATATTATAATTATATAATAAATACCTTAAAACTAACATACATATTTTATATATACTTAAAAAACTAACACTGTCACGTTTTGCTGGTGACGTGACTCGCTACTGACTGAATAAACCGCGGGTAACACCGCGGGCCACTGCTAGTATTAATTATTAAATGTCATATAATAATATTAAAAATGATTATTTACACGATTCAACTATTCACAGTGTATCACATTTTACAATTATAACTAATAAGTGAGGGAGTAATTACCTAACGTAAGTTATTAAAAAGTAAAACATAAACAGCTTTTAGTTTTGGATAGATGATGATTACTGATTGCATCCGTTAGACGTCAACAGTATGTAATAGGCCTTAATATACGCAGCTGTAGTTGCGGTAAGTAGCTAGTTTATAATAATTATGAGATCCGCATTGAGATGTAAGGAGTTGACACCGCAACGCAATGCTTGGTCACATTCAAGAGACGCTATATAGCCGCAGCGCACTTAGTCGGCCGCGAGCTCTTCTGCGCACTTGACGTATGACAATTATAAACAAACAAAATAAAAGTCACAAAAATGCCTTGGTGTGTCCTAAGATATTGCAAAAATAATTCCAAAAATACTTCCAAATGCGACGGCATAGCATTTCATCGGTTAGTTTTCTTATTTAATTATTTTCAATTAAAATACGTACATTCAATTACTAGGCGAAGACGCTCGCCATTTCGCATTGTCATAGAGTAGTAGATTCAGAGGGGAATGTAGGCAGAATACAGATATCTGTCGGAAATCAAGTTGCATTCAGAACGCCAGCGCCATCTCTCGGCGCTCGATGGAGTTAGTGCACCGCGCGCGCCACTATTTAGTGACAGCGGCAGAGAGGACTCACTTCACTTCTCGGGAGCGGCGCGTGCGGATGGTTGCAACTAAACCATCCTGCGTTCTAAAAATAGATTGTGTGATACTGTGATTTAATAGTGATTGCTTATTATATTAACTTTGTAACTATTCGAATATAGTTGTGATTGGACTAAAGTGTTTTCCAACATTACCCACAAGTGCCCACATAGTTAGTCGTTAAAATTCGAAAATGACCGACGAAAATCAACCTCCACCGTTATCAGAAGTGGGATCAGTGTTGGATCAGCGAGACAATGAAACCAGAATGTGGCGTGCTATGTTCGAACAGCAGAACAAAAACATGCAAGCTTTGATTGCCGCGCTTCAATCGCCGAAACCGGCATATCCCGAGGAACTACCGCCATTTGATCCAGAAAAACAAGATACGGACGCAAGATCTTGGTGCGCGACGGCAGATTTGTGCTTTGCAGAAAATCCACCGAGTGGCAGTCGACTTGTTCTGGCGGTTAGCAGGGCGCTCAAGGGCGAAGCATCAACATGGTTGTCGCAAGTAGTTTACGAAGGTATGACTTGGAGCGAGTTCAAAGTGCTTTTTACGACGAGATTTATTTCGACCGAGACATTAGCGGGTACCCTCATAAAATTAAACGGCGAAAAACCGACCGAGAAAGAAACCCTACCCGCATTCGCAAGTCGTTTAATTTCGTCGTTAATTAATCGATGGAAAGATGCGAATAAAGAAGAAATAGCCGTAGCTACAGTACTCGCCCACATATCGCAGTTTGACCCGAGAATACAACGTCTGGCGTTTACGACTAACATTGCAACTCGGGACAAGTTGCAACAGGAATTGAACGCCTTCTCACATTTAAAGCGGAAGTTAAATAGCTCCACTGAAATGTTATCGAGCACAAACGATAACAAGCGACAGAAAATGAACACTATAAAGTGTTTCAACTGTGGAAAAACTGGCCACAAGAGAAGCGAGTGCAGAAGCAAGCCGACGGAGTCAAGAGGACGGCCTCCGGCGTCTACGTCGTCATCGAATCCAGCACCTCAGCAGCCAGCAGCGAAGACCTTGGTGTGCTTCAAGTGCGGCAAGCAAGGACACATCGCATCGCGGTGTACGAGCGGCGGCGGCGCGCAGACCGACGGCGGCGGAGCGCGGGCCGAGCGACGCGTCGACGTCTGCATCGTACAACCACCGTCGGGCTCGTTACAGCATAAAGGTGAAGTAATACGATTTACATACGATTCTGGTGCTGAATGCTCGTTAGTTAAAGAAAGTGTTGCTTCAAAATTTAGTGGTAAACGCATAAACAATGTTATTGCTATGACCGGTATTGGTCAAACACGAGTATTCAGTACAGAGCAGATTTTATGTTGTGTGGTGGTTAACGGTTTTCCTTTTGAACTTCTATTGCATGTTTTACCTGATAATTATTTACAAAGTGACGTAATGTTAGGACGCGAGATTTTAAATTTAGGTTTTGCAGTTAACATGACGGCGACAGATATTTCGTTTTCTAAAATTCACAGTGTTAATTCGGTACGACAGGAATGTAGTAACGTGATTTCATTGGATTTAAAATCTATTGTAACGGACGTGAATAGTAACGATAAAATTAAGGTGTTGCAAATACTTGAGTTATTTTCTAAATTTTTTATAACCGGTTTACCTACATCTCGTGTGACTACAGGCGAGCTCAAAATAAAATTATTAGACCCGAATCGCACGGTACAACGGCGACCGTATAGGATGTCCGCTGAGGAACGCAGCATTATGCGCGACCGTGTAAAAGAATTGTTGGATGCAAATATTATCCGTCCTAGCTGTTCTCCATTTGCAAGTCCGGCCCTGTTAGTTAGAAAACAAGACGGTTCTTATCGAATGTGCATAGATTATCGGGAGCTCAACAGTAATACCGTCTCCGATCGTTACCCCCTTCCCCTTATTTCTGATCAAATCGCGCGTCTTCACGGTGCTAATTATTTTTCAAAATTAGATTGTGCAAGTGGTTTTCATTTAATTCCCGTAAATGTAGAGTCAATAGAGAGCACTGCTTTCATAACAGCCGAGGGTCAATACGAGTTTTTGACTATGCCGTTCGGATTGAAAAATGCGATCTCCGTATTTCAACGATCTATCATGAATGCACTAGGTGATTTAGCTCATGATTACGTAATAGTGTACGTGGATGATGTTTTGATCATTTCACCCGATGTAGAGTCAGGTTTACAAAGACTTCGTACGGTTCTGGAAGTTTTGACTAAGGCAGGATTCTCTTTAAATCTGAAGAAATGCTCCTTCCTCAGGACGAAGGTAGAGTTCTTGGGATTTGAAGTAGAGACTGGACAGGTTAAACCTAATCGTAGGAAAATAGAGGCCCTTACTGCTCTACCACCTCCTCAGACCGTGTCTCAATTACGACAGTTTATAGGGCTCGCATCTTATTTCCGCCAATTCGTACAAAACTTTTCTAAAATAATGGCACCTTTGTACCGACTGACTTCGCTTAAAGGTGACTTAACTTGGAAACCGGAACACGAGGATATACGTCAGAAGGTAGTGTCAATTTTAACTAGCGACCCGGTTTTAACAATTTTTGACCCAGATCTTTCGGTAGAGCTTCATACGGACGCGAGTAGTTTAGGATATGGCGCGATTTTGTTTCAAGTGAAACCCGATAGTAAACGTTGCGTTGTGGCCTACTACAGTAAGAGAACATCCCCAGCCGAGAGCAAATACCATTCGTATGAGCTCGAAACTCTTGCGGTCGTTAATTCTATCAAACATTTTAGGCAATACGTCCATGGCCGAAAATTCACTGTCGTTACAGATTGCAATTCGCTCAAATCTTCTAAAACTAAACAGGAGCTAACTCCCCGAGCACATAGATGGTGGGCTTATCTACAATCGTTTGATTTTGACGTAGTTTATAGAGAAGGAAAAAGAATGAGTCATGTAGATTTCTTCTCGCGAAACCCTCTCCCGACTGAGTCAATATTAGTAGAGCCTCGTGAAAGCCCGAAACGCGTTGATGTAACTGAACTCTCCCCTAATTGGCTCCAAGCCGAACAACAACGAGATGTAGAGATTTCTAAAATAATGGCGGATCTAGAGAATAATCAACTCGACGAGCAACAAGCTAAGACTTACGAAATACGCGCGGGCGTCCTACACCGTAAAATACAAAGAAAACGTAGGTCCAAATGGTTGCCTTACTTACCTCGCGCTCTCCGATGGTCCGTAGTTAATGATTTTCATGACTCGATCATACATCTCGGTGCGGATAAGACGACTGAAAAGTTATTCAATTATTATTGGTTTCCGGGACTAAATACTTACGTCAGAAAATTTGTAGACAACTGCGTCACCTGTAAAATAGCTAAAACTCATTCTGGGAAGGTTCAAGCAGAGCTTCATTCGATACCTAAAGTCACGAGCCCCTGGCATACCATTCACGTAGATGCGACGGGTAAGCTCAGCGGTAAAAATGATCGTAAGGAGTACATTTTTGTAATAATAGACGCGTTTACGAAGTATGTGCTTCTATACCACGCAACCAACATTGATACCAAGAGCAGTTTACACGCTATATCTCAAAGTGTCTCACTATTTGGTGCTCCGACTCGCATAATAGCCGATCAAGGGCGTTGTTTTGCTAGCAAGGAGTTTCGCGATTTTTGCGCTAATAAAAACATTGATTTGCACCTTATAGCGACAGGATCTTCACGCGCTAATGGACAGGTTGAGCGTGTTATGAGCGTCTTGAAGTCAATGTTGACTGCGATAGAGGCTAGTGATAACCGATCGTGGCAGGACTCTATAGGCGAAGTTCAACTAGCGATTAATTGTACCGTTAATAGAGTTACACAAGCTTCGCCTCTAGAACTCCTAATCGGTAAAGTGGCGAGACCGTTGTCGTTAATGTGTAGCGATACTGTAGAGCTAGACGTTGATATAGACGAAGTTCGCGAACGCGCGTCAGATAATATAAAGAAGTGTGCGGAATATGATAAAAACCGATTTGATAAAACTAAAGCTAAAATTAAAAATTTCGCGGTTGGTGACTTTGTGCTATTAGAGAACGAGGAACGAAATCAAAACAAATTAGATCCGAAATATAAAGGTCCGTTTAAGGTGATAGAAGTTTTGGAGGGTGACCGTTACACACTAAAAGCACTAAATTCTAAGCGTACCTATAAATACGCACACGATAGATTAAGAAAGATGCCAAAGGGTCAAGTTGAAGTTGATGATTTTTGTGACTCTAATAATGATGAAGAAGTTTAAGTTTTAAATTATGACAAAAACTCAAGTAAACATCTCTAACGGCCGTACAGTATTCGACCGTACCAGTAATTATTACGTAGCCGTAGCCCGGTGGAAATCGGTTTCTCTTGAGGTAGCTCAAGTAGTCCGTGGGTGCGCGGTGCGCGTATGATTCTGGCGGAGGTCGGGGTCTTTGAGGACCGTACGATGTGCAGTCAGCGGGTGATGCACACGGGTTAGCTGCTCTATGGTAGTGATACGTTAACGGTCCTTGTGCAGGACGTGAGGGCAATGTTGTTGCCGGTCGGCAAAGAAGCCGTGGTGTTGGAGATGTTACTTGAAAGTTTGTGTCATACATAGTAGAGTTTGTTACTTTACCCAGTGTATCGGTTCGTAAGATTACTATGATTAACTTTAAGATTTTTGTGATTAAAAATAAATTTCAATTGAGATTACTGCTTGGTTTTTAAATATAGAGTCTGGTCAGGAATGACCGAGTGAAACGAAGTTCTCGCGTATACTATTTGTTTCAGAATAACCACCACACGAGGGCGTGTGCTTATCAGGACGGCCGTGTCGGAAATCAAGTTGCATTCAGAACGCCAGCGCCATCTCTCGGCGCTCGATGGAGTTAGTGCACCGCGCGCGCCACTATTTAGTGACAGCGGCAGAGAGGACTCACTTCACTTCTCGGGAGCGGCGCGTGCGGATGGTTGCAACTAAACCATCCTGCGTTCTAAAAATAGATTGTGTGATACTGTGATTTAATAGTGATTGCTTATTATATTAACTTTGTAACTATTCGAATATAGTTGTGATTGGACTAAAGTGTTTTCCAACATTACCCACAAGTGCCCACATAGTTAGTCGTTAAAATTCGAAAATGACCGACGAAAATCAACCTCCACCGTTATATCTATGATGAGACGACGATGAATGAAGTATTCACGGAGACGAGTTTGTATTTTGGTAATATAAATACGTTTTTACGTGTACATTATACATGCGTACATTATAATTGTATTTATAAATATTTAAGTAATTTAAATAAGGTAAGTATATAGTGGACTTTGGATCCATACTTATTATAACTAGCTGTCCCGGCAAACGTTGCTTTGCCATAATATAAAGTATTTCGCCCATATTATTTTATAGAAGTGACTATAAATAAGTATGTCACCATGGCAACGTCGACCGCTATCCCGTCGCGCAAAATTAATGGTCGCCGTCAGTCTCAGGTTGTAATAATTTGCTATTATTTATTCAACAAATGCACTTATTAATATACTAGCTTAAAAGTAAGGCCAAGTTAGCCTCGAAGTATTTTGGTGTTCTTAATAGAGCGCGACAGTAGGGATTTCAGTCCGGACCAACGCCTACAACTCTACAAGGCGCAGGTTCGGCCTCATACGGTGCGCCAAAATACCAACTACTCCCTCTGTATCGTATCCAACGATGTACGCTGCCTAATAAGTGCTATTGTGTATTATTGTACGAGTATTGAATTTGAACGAAGGACCGCTCAAATTGTTGACTGCCATAGTGTTTTAAACAGGCTGGACCTCTTGGAATCGTGCCGAGATGTAGCTTCGCTCTGCATCCTCTATAAATTGTATCACGGGGAGTGCTCTGAGGATCATCCCATCACCTTGATAAGTGTCATCACCAAAACTATGGAACGAACTATCTCCAGAAGCATTTTAAGAACAAGGCATATTCCCACGCTTCCGCAGCTCTTCTGACGTTACGAGTGCCCATGGGCGACGGTTGTTGCTTTCCATCAGGTGACCCGTTTGCTCGTTTGCCCCGTTATTTTATATAAAACTAGCGACCCGCCCCGGCGTCGCACGGGTATAAAATATATAGTCACAAAAAATATGCCTATAGCCTTCCTCAATAAATGGGCTATCTAACACTGAAAAAATTTTTCAAATCGGACCAGTAGCTCCTGAGATTAGCGCATTCAAGTTATCCCTTTCAAATAATTTCCCCCGTTTTTTCCACATTTTCCTCTATTTCTTCGCTCCTATTAGTCTTAGAGTGATAAAATATAACCTATAACCTTCCTCGATAAATGGGCTATCTAACACTGAAAGAATCATCAAAATCCGTTGCGTAGTTTTAAAGATTAAAGGGAACAAAGGGACATGAGGGAAAAAAAAGCGACTTTGTTTTATAATAAGTATAGATATAGATAGAAATCTAATTAACTTCTTTGTCCTTGAGAAATCGTACTTGATGTTGATTAGTGAAAAAACGGTGTCTATATATTTTAGCGACTTGTTATATTATTATTTCGTTTATTTCTGCATGACTAAAAAGTTGGATTTCACTTAACTATTTTTAACTGAAATCCAATTCTTTAGTCATGCAGAAATAAACGAAACTTTGTTTGTATTCTCCTATCTTAGGTGAGCCGCCGTATTGGATGTAGAATGACATTACATTCGTTTTCGAGTTATTCTCAAAAAGTTCTTTCATTTAATATCCACACCGTTATTATAGGACGGCAAAGAAAATATATCTATTCCGCTATCTTGGATGGTCAGCCATTTTATATTTATTAGTGATGTCATATACTGTATCGTGCATTGTCATTCAAACCAAACGTGTATACAAAATTTCAGATCAATCGATTGAAATATTATATGTACAACACGGTCAAATTAACTAGACGCACGGTTTGATGACGTCATTACGGAGCTCCCATGTTAATTTGACATTTCGATGCGTCAAGTTAATTTGACCGTGTTGTACATACATACTTCGAAATTGAGTTCAAATATTCCACCCGAACTTACATAATAATGTAAATAATAATATTATATAGAGCAAGTTAAATAAAAGCTTTTAATAATGTTTAGTAAAAATCTTTGTTTTATTTTATCCACTTTCAAATAGAGTCTGCGTTCATTCGAGTGTAGGCACAAAACTTTGTCACTTCTGCGGTACTGATCTATAGCCATCACCGCCCCGCCTCTCACCCCGCTCATTCTTCAAGTGTGACATGTTTTTTGTTGGCAATAGCAACTCCATACATCTCAATGGAGATCCGTGGGTAATTTTTTCATATTCCTCGTTACTGGTAACACTAACTACTTTTCTTCCTGTCCCTTTCAGTGACACGCTGACCAAAGTTCTACCCAATCCTTATTCTTTGGCTGCGTTGCACCAGAGTCGTGGTTAAAGTTAAAGGTAAAGTTAAGGTTAAAGTTAAATATGGCGTCCTTAGCTTTAACTTTAACTTTAGCCGGAAAATTTGACAGATGTCGTATGAGCATATGGGGTGTTTGGACGCCATATTCTACTTTAACCAGAGATTTGACATTTCGCACTGTTGTCAAAGTTAAAGTTAAAAGTAAAGCTAAATGTAAAGTTAAAGTCAAAGTTAGTTCGTGCAATCCACTCTTAGGCTGCGTTGCACCAGAGGCGTGGTTAAAGTTAAAGCTAAAGTTAAAGTTAAATATGGCATCCTTAACTTTAGCTTTGACTTTAACTTTCACTTTAACCGGAAAATTTGACAGATGTCGTATGAGATGGCAGGTGTTTGGACGCCATATTTAACTTTAACCAGAGATTTGACATTTCGCACTGTTGCTAAAGCTAAAGGTAAAGTTAAAGTCAAAGTTAGTTCGTATAATACACTCTAAGAGTGGATTGCACGAACTAACTTTGACTTTAAGTTTACCTTTAACTTTACCTTTAGCTTTAACTTTGACAACAGTGCGAAATGTCAAATCTCTGGTTAAAGTTAAATATAGCGTCCAAACACCTGTCATCTCATACGGTATCTGTCAAATTTTCCGGTTAAAGTTAAAGTTAAAGTCAAAGCTAAAGCTAAAGTTAAGGGCGCCATATTTACCTTAAGCTTTAGCTTTAACTTTAACCACGCCTCTGGTGCAACGCAGCCTTAAAGTGGGTTGCACGAACTAACTTTAACTTTAACCGGAAAAATTGACAGATGTCGTTTAAGCGTAGGGGGTGTTTGGACGCCATATTTAACTTTAACTTTAACCACGCCTCTGGTGCCACACAGCCTAATAGTTTATTGGTTAATCCAAGCTCAAATCCAAGTCAGCGACGCGATGCTCATTACCACTCATTACTGTTTGACGTTGTACATTAAAATATTTAATATTTTAAACAAAATAATTATCCAACATGAGTTATAGATAGAATAATACTCGTAAATCGTAACATAATGGAGGCACTTCACATGTGACATGGCTATTAATTGTATTTGCGTATTTGATGTATTCACCAAGCAATCACCATGTTTTGTTTAGACGGTATGTTTGACAAATATCAATGGCCTTATTTGCCTATTTGACAAATATTACCAATACCAAATACACGTATTCGTACCTTTGTCGGTTTTTGACGCACATCAAAGGAGTCAAATAGGCAAGTAAAGAAAATCAAGTAAAAGTTTGGTATTTCAAGACGTCCATGTGTGGAAGGCTGTATTTGCCTTTATTTACTTGTTTGTGTATAGCCATGTGAAGTGCCTGCATAAAATAAAAACTTTTAAACTTTTATAGTTAAATATAGCCATGCCCATAACTAAAGCAATAATTTAAAATAAAAAACCAAACGTCAAACATCAAAAATAAAAAAATTAAAAATGTCAAAACAAAATGTTTTGCAACATCGCATGCGGTGTTATTTCGGATAAATACCTACTTTTAAGTTTTAATACACTGCAAATTATCCATTGATTGGCTGTCTTAATTAAAAAGTGTTTAAATTTCAGTTCTCCGTAAAGTATAATCTTGTAAATATTGGGATTCACTTTCGATAAATCCTTGTAAGCATTGTGGGTAGGTACCTTTGCTTTTCCTTTTTATGAATTACAATTTGTTGTACTTTATATGTATTTTTAATCTTTTAATTTATATATAATAACTCAACTAAGTTGTCCAAAATGGATTCGGACCTACCACAAGAAGGCGGTCCTGAAAAAATGGATATCGAAAAAGAGCTAACAAACAAGTTTTTGAGCGGTCAAATGTCTTTTGCTGAATATTCGAGTGAGTGGTATGAAGGCGACGAAGAAGAAGATTTAGACGAGGCAGACAGAAGATTCGAGGAGGAACCCCAGCAGTCCAGACAGCTAAGTAAAATCTTGAAAAAAAAGCGCAGATATACTCGCCTTTCAACAGCACTTCTGGGCTTGATGGGAGAAGCCAACTTACGTTTCGCTCGTGGCGACGTAGAAATGGCTGAAAGGATGTGTCATGAAATTATTAAGCAATTGCCAACCGCAGCTGAACCTTATCAGACGCTCGCACAAATATATGAGAATGATTCTGACAAATCACTTCAATTTTCTCTACTCGCAGCTCATTTGGGCCGTGCCGACGCTGATGAATGGTGGAGACTAGCCGAAATATCTAAGCAACGAAATGATATTAAGCAGGCAATGATTTGCTTCACTCAAGCAACAAAAGCAGAATCTCAAAATATGGAAACGCACCTCAGGCGGTTAGAATTTATAGAGTATTTGGAAGAAATAAAATTTCCACTAAATTCATTGAATATATCTCGAGTAAAGTGTTATCATAAAATTGTGACTTCTATGCCACCTCACAAAGGTGAAATTATCATGAAGTATGCTAGGTTGGCTGCATCTCTGTATGACACTAGTACAGAAGTAGAGAGAACTGTTGAAGTGTTATCAGCAGCATTTAAGAAATGCCCAGCATTGTTTACACCGCAAGATATGAATATTTACTTGGAAATGTTGATAGCACAAAAACAGTATCAAACATGTATAGAAGTTTTTGTATCAGGAGTGGGTATTGACATTGAAGCCGAAATACAAACTTTCAAAACTGCAACTGGTGAAATCGAAGAGCAGACAAACTATATGAATTGCACAATCCCAGATAATTTGGCTATTGATCTAAAAAGCAAACTTTTAGTGTGCTTCATACATTTGGGTGCATTCAACCTAGTACAAACACTGTTGAGTGATTTTCTAAAGAATGATGTGGAAAAAGCCGGGGATCTTTACATGGACATAGAAGAAGCATTTTCAGCTGTGGGTCACCACGAAATGGCTATAAAGCTTTTAGAACCTCTAGTTAGAAACACAAATTTTGATTTAGGTGCAGTCTGGCTCAAGCATGCTGAATGTTTATTAAACTTGGGTAGAATTGATGATGCAGTGGAATCATATCACAAGGTTCTGAAACATGTTCCGCAACATCCGGATGCCCGTAGAAAACTGTTTGCCATTCTCGAGTCCAAGGGGTGCATTGATGAAGCCTTGAACATACTGCAACAAGATCCAAAATTTGTTGTAAGTCCCTCTCTTCTCTATGAGCAGTGTAAAGTTTTAAAAAAGTACAACATGTTACGGAAATATTTAGAAGTTGGTGAAATATTTTTATCTAGACATGGAACAAAACTAAGACATCAGGAGGAATTGATCATGGCGAGCCGAGTGAGAGGGGCACTGGAGCTTTTGCATAATTTTCGGACACTTAGAGGAGAAAATATACATAGTGAGGATGATATACAGTTTGCAGATGAATCATTTAAAATACCAGTTGAAGAGGAGTGGGAATTTTTTCTTGAACTCTATCACATTGCTTTCCAAAACAAATTATATCCAATTATGGAAAGATTAACATTCACAGCTTTTCTTGTTAAAGGATTTTCGACTTACAGACAACAGCTGGAATACTATTGTGCACAATCTTGTATGTTAAATCGAGATTTTAAAAATGCATTAAGGTTTTTAAGAGATTTGGCCAATAAATACTATGGCACAAGGATATTTAACTTACTAGGATATGTTTTCAATTATTCTGAGGAATGTGTACAAAATCGTTATATTACTAGGCTCTTTCAGAAAGATTGTAACGTAGTGAGATTGTTGTTCTATGGGAACAACTTTTTTATATCTGGAAGATACTTGATAGCTTTAAAATATTACTTGGAATACCATGATCATTGCAGAGAGCCAATTTCGGCTCTTCTTATTGCAATCAGTATTTTGTCACTTGCAGCTCAGAAGACAGTTGACAAACATCATAATTTAATTTTACAAGGAATTTCTTACATGCAGACATATCAAAAACTACGAAAATGCGACCAAGAAGCATACTATAACCTAGGAAGGGCATACCAAATGTTAAATATAAATAATCTAGCAATAGAGTGCTATGAAAAGGCCCTTAAATGTGGACCTATAGCCCAATGTGGTCAGCACGGCGTTATAGACTTAACCAAGGAGGCTGCTTTTAACTTATATGTTTTATACAAAGACCATTCTCCAGAAATAGCTAGAAGATATATTTTAAAATACTTGGTTGTATAAATAAACATTACAGTAAGATTATGTCTTTCTTTTGCCAAACACCTTTAGCAGTAATGAAGACGTGAGTGGAAGAATCGAACAAGTAACATTTCGTAACATTCGGACAATAACTATTTTTTTCCCTAATTATTTTAATAAAACTTGTAACTTATCTTCTTCATAACCTAGCTAATGTATCTGGCTACACATATAATCCATAGTTTTTCAAATATTTTTTCCGGCCCTAAAGCCTCCATTCACGTCTTCAGTTATGGAGTTATGAAATACTTTTCTAGTAGCTCTTCAGACAAAGTCTAAAATTGTATCAACAATAGTGAAACATTTTTTAACATACTAGCACTGCAGACTAATAGGGATAGGTACTTACGTATCATACTAGTGATCTTTTCCTATAAGAAATTAATTTAATTTAAGCCATAATTATTAAATATTCTCACTTACTGCCTTAACTCTAGTGAAGTGTGTGTCGTTATCTAAATGTCGTTTTAAACTAGTGTTTCTTTTAGATTCACAAGAATGGCTGACGCAAACATAACACCAGCGAATGAAATAAGATTTAATGAAGTATGTTTATTATTTGAAAATTTGTATAAAAGAAAAAAACAAAGACAGGAACAAAATAAGATTTTGATGAACTTTGTTAATGACTTCAGAATGAAAGTTGCGAAAACTATTGGAAAAAAGGTAAATATTATTCGGTGTTTATTTTAATTAATTACTGATTTTGAATCCAGTATAAAATATCTATGTCGCAGGGAAAAAGGGATATCAGGGATTTCACGATATCCCTAGGGATGTCACGAACTCCCGGAAGATGCCGAATATTCTTGTTTGTTACGTCTTCTTACTAAAAAATCTAGTGATATGTCATTTCACTAAACTAAATCTAGTGAAATGTCAGAAGCGCGGATACCGCCGAATAAAAATCGAGCCACTCATTTCTCTCGCTCGCTCTAGTTCCCACACGTGACACGGGCACTAGTGGGAGTGAAATAAATGCGTCGCTCGAGCTGGCGTGGCTCGTCTAGCCTGGAGACAGACAGTCAGACTAACCCTTTGGGTACGGAACCGTAAAAACTAGGATAATCGAAGAGTTGGAGTACCTGTAGTACCTGTACCTGTACAAGAGCCTAACCAAACTAGAGATCAACATGCCACCTTTACAAAACTTTTCAACTTGGTCGGCCGCTTCATTTGACGTCAAAAATCAAAGATCTGAAGTATCTGATGAAGAACCCTCTGCTGGTTTCAACTGTATGGTTCAGAGATATGGTGATGCCCTCTCAGATCTGCTATAGTTGCATTACACGTGTGATAATAATAATAATAACTCCCACTCTGATTTTGGTGACGGTGGCCGGTTTCATTGAAACCAGGCCAAGAGTAATTTTATAGTGCCCAAGTGTGTGCGCAGTACTCAAGAGCAATCTCTATATTCCTTTACTCGCATAACCTGGTGGGACGGAAGACTGATACGACTGGCGAGAGATCAGGCGCAGGACCGACTTTTTACATGCCCATCCGACGCATGGATCATCTAACATCTTACTTGTCAGATTCAGATTTTAGATGATCCTATCAAAGTACCCGTGTGTATACTAGAGCAAGCGAGAGAAATGAGTGGCTCGATTTTTATTCGGCGGTATCCGCGTTTCTGACATTTCACTAGATTTAGTTTAGTGAAATGACATATCACTAGATATTTTTAATAAGAAGACGTAACAAACAAGAATATTCGGCATCTTCCGGGAGTTCGTGATATGCCTAGGGATATCGTGAAATCCCTGATATCCTCTTTTCTCTGCGACATCTATAAACCTATTTTTATAATTTATTCTTAGGACTTAGATATGACTAAATAACGTTTATGCAGGCGCGTTTAAAGTAGTTATAGTGGATCATTAATAATAATTACAATTATGAGTGTGTAATTATTTTAAAATGTTGACAGAATATTATAGGTAAGCCTCATACATTAACCGTCAAACTCTTCATTAAATTAAAGGTTAATCATAATTAAATGTCTCTGAGTGCGACCGGCAGTTAGTTATCTGTAGTGGAGTAAGAAATAACAATAAGTATCAACCGTGATTCGTGAACATCTAAAACGCAAAGTATAACGTAAGTAATCCCCTTAAAATATGCCGAGTGCTGAGTATGAACTGTGACTGACCAAAGTATCTGTCAAACTCTTCATTAAAGGCTAATCATAATTAAATGTCATTGAGTGCGGTAAGTTTTTAATTAATGCCACTAGGGGCGCTGTACAAATAAAAGTTAACGTAAAAAACGGCCGTGGATTTGGACAGTTGGTTGTCTATTTAAGCCCTACCCTAGGTCACATTATAGCAATATGAATATCCCTACAGTAGTGAAACAAATGTACTTGCGCAGAGCAACGGAGGGGTACCCGCGGGGAAGCGGGCGGTGCGGACCCGCGTACACAAACTCGCGGAGTTTGTGTAGGTACCTGCCCGCATAGGGGTGACGTTGGCGCGTTGTCTACGAGTTTTGTGTTGTAAAACGATAACTTATCTTATAAACAATCTTATATCTTTAAACGAGCAATTCTTGTTATATATAATTGGAATCTCGGAATCGGCTCCAACGATTTTCATGAAATTTAGTATATAGGGTGTTTCGGGGGCGATAAATCGATCTAGCTAGGAATCATTTTCATAAAATGTCATTTTATGTGTGTTTTTTGAATTTTTTGAATCCCGAGCGAAGCTCGGTCATATAGCTAGTGGGATATAATATGTGTTCAGTGTCCGGATGTAAATCTGATTAAAAAAACAAAAAGGATTTAAATTTTCATAAATATCGGCTCACAGTTCACACTAATATTGTGTTGGCCTTGGCGGCATTTATTTGCATATCTGTTTTATTGTTTACGTTGTAAGGAGTACATGGAGAGAAACAATACCGTATAGAATAAATTAAAAATCTGTCAAATACCCTGTTACATACTAATTAGTACCTACCTAGCTAGGTACACACTACACAGGGCCATACATCAAAAAATGTTTCACTTAGTGCAACATTTTGACCTTTGGACCGCCCTTATCGCGCACGTAATAAGAGCGAGTTTTGAAGTGCTTCTGTTACACCTGACGTGTGGCCTACCGTATCTACCAACTGTTATATGATTAATAATTGTTGGATACTTTATATATTATGTAATCAAATCAAATCAAAATCAAAATTGTTTTATTTCTGAATAAATTTAAAATAAATATTTTCAGAATGTCCTACATGTTGCCTACCACCGGTTCGGGAACTAACCCGGCGAGAAGAACCGGCGTAAGAAACTCGCACGGGGCCCACTTTTTTACCAAAAAAAGCGAGAAAAAATTAATCTTTTAAAATAAAGTTTACAATTTTGTAACTTAATATTATATACAATATCCACATACATAATTGTAAGTCCTATTAATAATAATGTAGAAGTAGCCTTGCAAGAAGCCATCCTACTCCCAAGGTGTGCCATCGTTTATGAAATCATTGACCTTATAATAGGCTTTGGCACACAAACGTTCTTTAACTACTTTTTTAAATTTATTAATGGAAAGATTTTGAACGTTTACTGGGATTTTGTTGTAAAGGCGTATACATTGACCTTTAAAAGATTTACTGACTTTACTAAGTCTGATCACCGGCATATATAGCTTGTGCTTATTTCTAGTATTCCTACAGTGAATGTCACTTTTAACTTTAAATTTTGTTATATTTTTTCTAACATATATTACATTATCCAAAATGTATTGAGAGGCAACAGTTAGGATACTAATTTCTTTAAATTTATCTCTCAGAGATTCTAAAGCAGACATTTTATAAATAGAACGTATGGCTCGCTTCTGCAGCACAAATATTGTATTAATGTCGGCAGCGTTTCCCCATAAAAGGATTCCATATGACATCCTACTATGAAAATAACTAAAATATACTAATCGTGCCGTGTCTTCGTCAGAAATTTCCCTTATTTTTCTGACTGCATATGCTGCAGAACTGAGCCTACCTGCAAGATTAACAATATGAGGACCCCACTGTAATTTACTATCAAGTGTAATACCTAAGAATACAGTGTTGTCAACCAAATTCATCTTCTCATCATTTAATACTACATTGGTTTGGACTTGCCTAACATTAGGCAAAGTAAACTTTATACATTTTGTTTTACTAGAATTTAAAAGTAAGTTATTAACATTAAACCAATGTACTATTTTTGAGAGAGCACTGTTTACCTCGTCGTAGTTCGACTGTTGTCGCTTCACTTTAAAAATAAGTGAAGTGTCATCAGCAAAAAGCACTATCTCATTATTATTATCCTTAACTAGATAAGGTAAGTCATTTATATAGATGAGAAAAAGAAATGGGCCTAGTATAGATCCCTGTGGGACACCTAATTCTATTTTGGTTCCATTGGACCTTTTACTATTAACCTCAACCCTTTGAGTCCTATTTTTAAGGTAAGAAGTCAAAAGGCTGAGAGCAGAGTCCTTAATTCCGTAGTGGCGCAATTTCCTGATCAATGTAGCATGCTCAACACAATCGAAGGCTTTGGAGAGATCGCAAAACACACCTAAGGCA
The DNA here is from genome assembly GCA_937595015.1 of Polyommatus icarus. Taxonomy (NCBI): domain Eukaryota; kingdom Metazoa; phylum Arthropoda; class Insecta; order Lepidoptera; family Lycaenidae; genus Polyommatus; species Polyommatus icarus. The sequence continues at coordinate 4,766,772 of OW569329.1, read as the reverse complement.
TCCTGCGACTCCTCCCAAGCTTCAAAAATACTGCAAAGAAGTCCTATACCAGCATCCGTTGTGGATCGACCCTTAGTAAATCCGTATTGATTATCATGGAGTAAATTGTTTGAATTAAAATGTGCTAGTAATTGTTTTAAAATAATTTTTTCAAATATTTTACTAAAGGTCGGTAGAATTGATATAGGCCTGAAATTCGTGGGATCCGATTTAGTTCCGGCTTTGAATAAAGGAACAATCTTGCTATGCTTCATTAAATCAGGAATAACACCATTTTTTATGCAGTCATTAAAAATCATTGCTAAATGAGGAGCTACGATGTCAATTATTGATTTAATAATTTTTGTAGACATGCCCCAGAGATCAGCAGTGTTTTTAATACTCAACAATTTAAAGGTATCAATAATATCTCCGGGGTTAATTTCTCTAAACTTAAAATTGACATCACATTCCTTTACATTGTCTCTGAGTAGCTTTTCGGCAGCTTCAGGCGAAGAATTTAAATTTTTTGTCGTTGAGACCGGAATGTCAGCAAAAAACTTTTCAAAGACCGTCGCAACTTCTTGATCATTAGTAATCTTTTTATTTTCAAAGTACAGTTCAAAATCAGAGCTACGACAGGTGACATTTCCAGTCTCACCAGCTATTACCTGCCATGTAGTTTTGATTTTATTTTTAGAGTTTTTAATTTTATTTTTTATATAAAGGGCTTTAGCAGCTTTACAAACTTTTCTAAAAGTTTTTGAGTAGTTTTTAACATATGCTTTAAATACTTCACTATTGTTAATACACCTTTCATCATATAAGTCATATAATCTTTTCCTACTTATTTTTATTCCTTTTGTTGCCCAATTAATAAATTTAGTTTTTTTATTACTGTTTCTAACCGTTTTAGAAGTAAATATTGAATCAAATTGAGTTCTTATCACCTTAAATAATTTATTAAAAGCTTCATCAGAGCTATGTGACCTGTCCAATAAATGGATATTTGAATTTAATTTACTTCTAAATTGCTCAATACGTTTTGTGGTCACAGGAATAAACACAAGATTTTTCTTCTCATCACTGTCACATTTGATATTAAAAGAGGCTATTTGTCCATAGTGATCAGAACTTAGCTTACTAATTATTTCTTTTTTGTCTGGAATAAGATTAGTAATTATGTTGTCAATACAAGTGGCTGTAGTCTCACAGACTCTTGTAGGTTCCTGAAACAAACTGTAAAGGTTATACGATTGAAATAAAGATGTGAATCTAACAGAAGTTGAGGTTAAATCTAATAAATTAATGTTAAAGTCGCCACATATAACAACCTTTTTGTTAGATGCACATATTTTTGACAAAATTTGTTCCATAGTTACTTCAAAAGATTCGTATAACCCTGATGGAGGCCTGTATACGCTCACAATTATTAGATGGCTCAGCTCTATGCAGGCCACTTCTATTATTCGTTCAGTAGAGAGACTCACAATATCCTTACGTTCCTTAAATTTCAAATTGTTTCGGATTAAAATTAAAGAGCCGCCTCTAATGGCATTTTCTCTACTGAACGAACTTGCTATCTGGTGATCATTGAAATTGAAAATGAGTTTGTGTGATCTGAACCAATGTTCAGATATACACATAATATCAATGTTAAATTCCTTCAAAAATAACTCAATTTCAAGTTCTTTACCTACCATACCTTGTACGTTCTGATGCACCAGATTAATTAAATTACAATTATTTTCACTAACTATATTTGAATCTATTAAGTTATTGGTAGGATTTTGACTATTTAAAGTTAATTTATTTCTGCAAGAGATTTCCTCCATTGTCTTATTATCTAATTTAAAGAAATATTTGGAACATGTTCCAATTCGTTCAAAATATGACTAGAATTCTGCTCAATAGAAGCAGTAGTCGAGGAAGCCAAATACTTGGCTGGTTTTATAAACAAAAAGTTAAATAGCAACTTTGCTATACGTCTTTTATAAAAATGAGATAAGAAGTACTTATCTCTTTTCATAGTAGATAATTTCAAATCTAAATTATTAATATCTACAACCTGACATTGTGTATGTGAGTCATTTAAAATAATACAATTATTATTTACAGCTGTATACATTAGGCTATTCAGCTGATACCTAGAAATGTTTTCTTTATTATATCTTTTTGGCAACATTTGTATGTAGGGAAAAGTAAACAAAATGACTTTTGTAACATTTTTTATGTTAAATAATTTGTCCAAATATTCAGTCATCTGTTTTTTGTTTAGTTTTCCTCTCCTCCCAACTAAAATTAATAATGTAGTATTCGGACAATATGTCATAGTTAAAGCCCTTTTTAAAATTTCAGTGTAAGAAGCTCCGGGCATACAAAAATTAGAAAAAGATTGTCCGATACACATTCTAATGTAGATATTATATTCGAATGCGTCTTCATTATTTTAATCCTTCGATCGTGGATTCTTGGAAATCTATTGTTATTCTATTGTGTATTGCTCACCGGTGAGCTTATGGGGCTTGATGGGTTAATGAAATTTTTAAATCCATACTATAATTATTATAAATGCGAAAGTGTGTCTATCTGTCTGTTACCTCTTCACGCCCAAACCGCTGGACCGATTTTGCTGAAATTTGGCATGGAGATACTTTGAGTTCCGGGAAAGGACATAGGACACTTTTTGTCCTGGAAAAATGTACGGTTCTCGCGCGATAAACGAGTTTTGGCACAACGAAGTTGCGGGCATCATCTAGTAGAGAATTGAAATCATCTAAAAATAAAGTTTCACGTAAATATCGATTAAACAGAAACATATTAAATGATAACATTACAAGCACAATATTTTATTTTTATTTTATTTCCCGTTTCGTGGCAACCCTGGCATATCTGCTCGGTACCTACACCGGTGGCGGCATCGTGCGACATCAAAGGCGTTTCGTTACTGTAGGGATATTGCTATACTGTGCCTAGGTAGCAGTAGTAGGTATGTCCTAAATCAAACCACGTTTAATGTATGCTATCTACTACTATGCCTACATCCTATCTACTACCAACTTGTAACTATTACTTCAGTCTTCATAGCTGACAATTTGTTTCAGAATTCAACCTTCTATCCTATACTAAGGCTTCTACTTCCACACTGTGAGCGCGAGAGGAACCCCTACAACCTAAAAGAGACGAAGCTAGGGAGGCTATTGGTGAACGTCCTTGGACTCAACAAACAGTCTGACGTGGCTCAGAAACTGTTGAACTTTCGAGCTGTAAACAGTGGTTCAAATGACAGTGATTTCGCGAGCGTCTCATACTTTGTATTGAAGTCTAGAATAGGCCAAGATGCGTTGACCGTGAGCGTTGGTGTGGTGAATGAAGTTCTAGACACTATCGCTTCAGCCGAAACGGGCAACAAAGGACGTAAGTTGAGTTTGTGTAGACAGTAGACTAGAGGACTAAGAACTAGTATGGTTACTATACAGTCTATCTAGTAACTACGAGTATAATAGTTACTTCTTACAACTATATTTACTAGACAGTAGCTAGTTAATTGTTAAAGTATCCACACTAGTAAAATCCGTAAGTCTCGCCGGTCATGTCGGTATTTCCGTCCCAATGTGTGAGAGAAAGAAACGCATAACACAAGTGCGCTCTTACTTGTGCAATGCGCACACACTTGGGCAACATAATATTACCCCTGTGAAGGTAACTTGGTTTTAATGAAATCTACCTACCCGTGGTACCTACCTATTACTTATTAGTCTATAGGTACCTAAAGCATTAGGTATTATACAGCAATATCTAGTTAGTATAACTATTAAATAATAATAAATATTTACCAATTTTTTGTACTTTTTTCAGCTGTTCTCGACGAGTCGTTCAGTTATCTAATGAAAAAGTTAACCGCAGCGGAGTTCAAATGGATACTGCGGATAATACTGAAGGATTTGAAACTGAGTATGAGCACGCAGCGCATCTTGGCCGCTTTCCATCCGGACGCGCCAGAGTTCTTCCAAAACTGTAATAATATTCAGAAGGTTGGTTTATTATAAACATAATCAAAGACGTGAGTGGAAGAACCAGATAACTAACATTACAACATAAGGACAATTGCTATTTTTTTCCTTATAATTTGAATCGAAACCGATGACCTCCGAGTCAAGAGCCACGCTTTTAACTACTGGAGCACGGAGGCGTTATAATACGAATGTTTCACTTGCAAGTTGCAGCTCATAAACTGTAACTAATTAGGCAAGCTATTAAACTATAAAAGAGACGTCTTTGATGACTCATTTTAAGCTTACAAATACAGTACAAATCCCTCGATCACCAATTCCAGGAAATCTTTTGTTGTCGCGGCCCATATGGGCCTTACGGGGCTTGAGGGATTATTAACAATAATTATTACTAGACAATATTATGGTATCTGTAGATACGAGGCTTAGATTTAATTCATCATCATTGTTTTTGTCAGGTGTGCGAAGAGTTTGAGGACGGTGACATCAGGCCTTTGGAACTGGGCGTCCAAATCGGATACGCGATCTGTCCCATGCTGTCCGAGAGGATGGACGTCACGGACGTACATCAACTGTCGCCAGACAAAACTTATCAGATTGAAGATAAATTCGACGGCGAAAGATTTCAGGTAAGTAGATATCACGCCCGCGCCATTATATACTTGGCACAAATTTGTAATAAAGTACGTACAATAAGTACACTAGATTGACAAAAACCCCCAATACCCCTCCAAAAACGATCGTTTTTTTTATTTTTTTTTTATCGATTTTCATAAAAAATGGGTTAAAAAAATAATGCACAACCTCAGAGCGAGGTAACGCCGCATGTACTGTCATGTTTTTCGGACGCGCACCCCATATCGAATTATAAGACAACTGTCGCGAGAAGTGTCTGACAGTCTGTCTGACAGCAACTTTTTTTTCGATTGTCGATATTTTTTAATCGATAGGAAGGGTTTCGATTAATTAATTAAAACGATCGTTTTTTTTATTTTTTTTATCGATTTTCATAAAAAATGGGTTAAAAAAATAATGCACAACCTCAGAGCGAGGTAACGCCGCATGAACTGTCATGTTTTTCGGGCGCGCACCCCATATCGAATTATAAGACGTTATCACGTCAAAAATATTAAAATAAACGAGATTCTCAGGTCCCAGAGCACTCTTAGATAATTTTGCTTTTAACGTTACAAGAATTGAAGATGCATTATTGTTGCGTTCAATGAGTTTCTAAAATACTAGAGTGGCAATGTCTTACAAACTGATGCAAAAAATGCGTAACCACTTGATAGCCCAAAAGACAATGTCACTTCATAATGTTATTATGTCATTATGTATGGCTTCAAAGTGGTGACGCGTTTCTGTCGTAGACTGCCAATCTAGTTACGTTAGTAACATACAATATCATTGGTTGCGTTATAACAGAGACCACTCTTAGATAATTTTGCTTTTATCGAAACAAGAATTGAAGATGCATTATTGTTGCGTTATATATGTTACGCTCAAAGACCGAAATCGCTCAGTGACCGAAAAAATAGCTCACAACGCGTTGTGGCTCTTATGAAAACGGCCACGACGCGTTCTGGCAATCACAAAAAGACCATAACGCGAAATTCGTGTCGTGGCTGATAATATGTTATTCGTTTTTCTTGATTTGTTCGGAGTGCTTGTTTCATTATGTAGATATTTTGTTCTTGGTTAATCGTTTAATATCTAATATGTTATATGAATTACCACGCGTACCTACTAAGGATTAATCCTTTAAGCCCCATAAGAGCACCGTATAAAGTAATCTGAATTCTGACCTCAATAAATAATAAAAATATAGTTTTATTTTAATTTAATTACTTATAAAATTTAAATATAATAACTACTACTAGTTGATGCCCGCAACTACGTTGCGCCAGATAGACAGACAGACAGTAATAATATTAGTACGGATAGCATGGAACTCTGGATATTTTATAAATAATAATGATAAACATGTTATGCAGTGATTTAGTAAAAGAAAAAATATTTTGTAGTACGCGTGGTAATTCATATTTGATATTCTACACCTATGGACGATTAATCATTCAAGAACAAAATATCAAGAAAAACGAATAGCATAATATCAGCCTCAACCACGGAGCTAATACGATGGTGTGTGTAATTAAATGTATTAGCTCTGTGGCCTCGACACGAAATTCGCGTTATGGCCTTTTTGTGATTGCCAGAACGCGTCGTGGCCGTTTTCATTAGAGCCACAACGCGAATTTCGCGTCGTGGCTGTTTCACTGAGACCGCAACGCGTTGTGAGCTATTTTTTCGCTCACTGAGCGATTTCGGTCTTTGAGCGTAACATATATAACAGAGACCACTCTTAGATAATTTTGCTTTTAACGAAACAAGAATTTAAGATGCATTATTGTTGCGTTATAAGTTATAACAGAGACTTATAATTAAATCGCGGTACTAATCGCCAACAAACTGAAAATTTTAGGGGATGTTGTAAATTATTTGAATAAATTATACTTTTTAAAAAATACCCTACAATAGCTAATAATTTTCAGATGCACATGGAAAACGGAGTGTTCAACTATTTCTCCCGCAAGGGTTTCTCATACGCCGATAACTACGGACAGACTTACGAGTCGGGCTTGCTCACGCCATACCTAAAGGGTTGTTTTAACAGCGACCTCAAAAGCGTCATACTCGATGGAGAAATGATGGGATGGCATAAGGAGAAGCAATATTTCGGATCCAAAGGTAGTTCATATTATTAATTTTATTTAGTCCGTGGTCTTTCCCTTAAGCCGTTATTCATCTGATTTTATAATTTTTATATAGAAAGACTAGAGTCTCTTAATAGGATTATTATTATTTTTAACAAAAAATTAAAACCGACTTCCAAGGTAAAAACAATATTAACATTAATATGAACTAAAAAGTATTAAATAATTTTTGCTATCTAATAGTGCCTTTTTCCGAATTCGGCTAAACCTCAACTATTTCTGTACTCAATCTTCATTATTTTGAAGTCGGTACCAGATAGCTGAATCTTCAGTCCTCTGACAGAATATTTGAAACTTTTGGAACTGGCACCGACTTCAAAATTATGAAGATTGAGTACAGAAATAGTTGAGGTTTAGCCGAATTCGGAAAAAGGCACTATTAGATAGCAAAAATTATTTAATACTTTTTAGTTCATATTAATGTTAATATTGTTTTTACCTTGGAAGTCGGTTTTAATTTTTTGTTAAAAATAATAATAATTTCACTCTTTTTAGTTACACTAGTAGGTAAACCTTCGCGTATATATTACGTATCTTATTACAATTTGTTAAGAGTCACAGTTCACACTCACAAAATAATATATTATCAGTGAAGTGAACATATTGTGCTAAGTAATTTAACAATTTTAATACTTCAAACCCCAAGCGGTCACCGGCGATTGCGATAACAATAGAAAGGCTATTGTGTCTCGTTTTTCCACGATCGAAGGATCTATCAGATAAAAAATTATATAAACTTGCATAGGATGTAGCGTAGCTACTCATCTAATATATAAAATTCTCGTGTCACAGTTTTCGTTGCCATACTCCTCGGAAACGGCTTGACCGATTCTCATGAAATTATGTGAGCATATTGTGAGGATATTGGTCTGAGAATCGGCCAACATCTATTTTTCATACCAAAAATTATTTATATGGCAAAACAACGTTTGCCGGGACAGCTAGTAATATAATATAATATTATCATAATTATTGACAGCTGTTCTTGTTATCAAGAATTCAATTTCAAATCCATTCAAATCGATACTTAGTGCGCTATCTATCGATTAATAAGTATAACTAATTAAAAAGACACTTATTGACTTTGTTTTGTTTAAATGCTCTTTTTATTAAAATAACTTTATTTTAATTCTATATTTTGTCTATTAAAATTTTATAAAGTAGTTAGTAAAGTATTCGATCTGTATATAAAGTAGTAAAGTATATTCGATCTGTTGTCTTCCGCCACGCGCCGCGCGGCGGCGCCGCGATACCGTCGCCTCCGCGGCGCTGATCGCCGTGTATATTTAAACAGTGTTGTTATACAGTATAAAATTATTATTATTATTAGTATATCCACACCTATGCCTTGTACTATTATCTATTCTGTGCCATGAGACATTGGTGACCTTAACACGACGTGGTAATGATGAAGACGATGATGATGATGATGATGAATATGATTTGCATAGTAGCATATGCTTTCTGTTCTTAAAACAACGCCGAAACTCCCAATCGTGTATCTATAAGGAGTCAGAAGTTCTCTCAGCATCTTCGAAACCATGGTATACCTTGACCCAATATTTGACTTTTTGGTAGCATATTCTTAGTACACTTCACATAAAACCAAAATCACCATATATTTCCATATAAATTTCGAGAAGTTCCCTCGATTACTCCTGGATCCCATCATCAGGTCACCACTTTTGTGAACATGGTACCAAATTGGAGTAAAAATAAATACAACAAAGCAAAAATTTCGAAAATCGGTTCACAAACGGCGGAGTAATCGTTGAACATACAAAAATAAAATAAAAAAAATATCCACAGCCGAACATATAACCTCCTCGTTTTTTGGAAGTCGGTTAACAAAATATATAGTTAATCAGGGTAAGTTCGGATACAGGGTAAATCCGGATAATTCAAGTAAACGCTAAATTAAACTACGGTTTCGGTATGGGTGCTACAGTTAACGGTTGCAGTGCGGTATGGTATATAATATGGCGTAACGCCAGGCAAAAAAAAACACTGTCTAATTTAGTGATAGCCGATAGGTAAGTTGAATTATCCGGACTTACCCTGTGTCCGAACTTACCCTGATTAACCTTATAATTATACAGTGTGTTTGTGTAAACACCGTTATCCTTGAAACCATCGAATGAGCCCATCAAAATGAAGAACTTTTTCTATGGGAACAATGCTGGGAACCCAAAAAAAATGCCGTCTTCATATCCATACGGATGCCCAGATCGGCAATTTGTATAGGTACGAAGACAGTTTTTTTTTTAATTTCCCAGCATTGTTCTCATAGAAAAAGTTGTTCATTTTGACGGGCTCATTTGATGGTTTCAAGGACAACGGTGTTTACACAAACATCTTGTAGTACGGGAGCCCTAGAACAAATTTTATTGTGATTACTAACAAGCAAATTTTTTGTGAGTAGCTTCATTTTGATAAGACAAACAACTTTTTTATCTGCGAAAAATCTTGAAAGTGGTAGCTAACAGAGACAGAATTTAGAAAGGATTTCATACTTTGATTTGATGATCCTAAAATATGGATTGTTATGTAGGACAATGTTACTCTTAAATTATATAACTATTAACCTACCAATATACAACAAATCAGCTGGTTAGGGTTCCGTTTTAGGGTGCAGTAGTCAACCAAGTTTTGTTGATTACAGAACCCCAAAACGGAACTCTGACCAGCTGATTTTTAAGTCCACTCCGTCCGTCCGTAACCAGCCACTTTCAAGATTTTTCGCAGATAAAAAGTCTTATCAAAATGAAGCTACTTACAAAAAATTAGCTTGTATACTAATAAAAAAAATGTTCTAGGGCTCCCTCTCTACTTTATCACGGAAAAGTATAAGTACGGTTCCCATTAGCGAATTTTTGCTGCAGCAATTTTAATATACTAAAGGAACATGTGAATCGCAGGTTACGCGTACGACATCAAGAAAGTAACAGAGAATTCTTCGTATCGCCCTTGTTTCTGCGTGTTCGACGTGCTCTACTACAACGGCCGGTGCCTCATCGGACCCCCCGAGAAAGGCGGAGTCACCCTCAGAGACAGACTGAAGATACTGGACACTATATTCACCGATGTGGGCGGCGTTATACAGATCAGTAAACGGAAGATTGTCAAGGATAGGTGGGTGTTTTCTCTATTTTTTGACGTGATAACGTCTTATAATTCGATATGGGGTGCGCGCCCGGAAAACATGACAGTTCAGCGGCGTTACCTCAGCTGAGGCGTTCCATATAAGGCTTTAAGCACAATAGAAACAAATATAAAACTGCATATGGAGGAATTCATACTTACACCGACTGCAAGCGTAAAGTGTTTTAATATGTAACGACGTATGTGGCCGATGGTACCCAATAAATCCAATTAGTAGCTGATTATTTCTCTAGTGCTTATTGCCAGGCCACTATAATAATTATAAAATAAAGAAATCTATTGATACATTTACTGAATGTTGATTTAAATTATAAAATAAGTTCAAGGCTTGGCTTGAATGTGATCTGAAAACTTTTTACGACAGAAGTATTGAATAGCTATGCAATATTTTGCTTGGCTCCTTTTACATATTTTCATGTTTTTTTTGTGTATTTTTGTAATAATTTAATATTGTGTTGTGTGATTGTCAAAATAAACTTTTCTTATTCTTATTATTCATAAAATAGACCTGTCCGAAACGCTCCATACAAAGTGCTACGAAAGACTGACGTCACTCTTTTGTAGTTTGTACGGATCGGTAGAGAACTTTGTTCGATTGGTATATTAAATATTGCGTTTATGAAAGTGGTTTCTGAACAAAAGTTGCTTTTAATTGCATAAGTTATCGAATGGTATACAAATATTAAGAAATTTTATTGAAAAAAAATTCCACTTGATTATCCAACTTTGAAGGCGCATAACAAAAAAATACAAATGCTATCGAGCTGAAATTTTGGGAACACTTATTTTTTACCGTGATTTCTTTATTTTATTAACAAAATTCGCTAATCTTTGACCTTGTCATCGTCCCTATTACGCCTAGTGCGGTCTTATCTTAAGGCCCCAGCCTCGAAATTAGCGGGCAGTGGGGCGCGGCGGGAGCGTTGGCGGCGGCGCGGGAAGCCGTCTAGTACGCCGCGCCGCTGCCTTCGAGCCCAGTTCCAGTTGGAACGCGTCGCTACCGCCACCTCCCCGCTGCTCGCTGATGTCGAGGCTGAGGCCTAAGAGATAAAGCATAGAAAGATCTAAGACGATCTTATCCTAGGTATATGAGCTTGGAGTCCAGTTTTACTGTTGGAATTGCGACTTTATTGCTCACCTTTCAAGTTTTTAGCAATAATAATTTTGGACTCCAAAATACAATGTTAGGTCTAGGAAGTAAGAGTACAAGCAAACATAATATGTATATTTTTTATCATTGTTATGGCCTTTGATGTTAAAAAAAAATGCTCGCAGGAGGTATTTTAAATTCGATATCATATTTTTGTTAACAGTTCCGAAGTACTAGAAGGTTTGAACGCGGCTATCGAAAACCAAGGTGAGGGCATCGTGGTCAAAGACTTGGACTCCTACTACATCGCCAACAAACGCAACGCCGGCTGGTATAAGATCAAACCAGAGGTAAAACAGCTGTCCTAAAATAAAAAAAGCTGACTGTATTACATGATTTACATGCAAGCAATGTCAGTCACACGAGTCACGACCAAGACAGTCAGTTTACATTGCAACATGTTGCGTTGATGCAAATAGGATTCATTTTTAAAATAGCCATTCATTATTTAACTTTATTGTATAGTAAGATAAAGATTCACGTTAATTATTGTTGACTTTCCGCCTGCGGTATTGGCCTGCTGTTCCTTTGAATAACTTATTAATTATTATTGGATTTGAATGGCATTAAAATGCATCTAAGTCTTCTTACAGACAAGCGACTTGTCGACGGCACGCGTCGATGACAGTCGCTGGATTTTTGAAGTGAAAACTTCTTTAGCGGCGTTGAGCACTTTTGTGGGATGGGTAAAAACCATGTAAAAACTGTGAAACTCGCGTCAGATTCTCGTGCTGATCGAAAAACCTTGAAAAAACTGTAAGACGGTTGCAGAGTAGTGTTTTGTGTCGAACTCGAACTCTAAATCGAACTCAAACTCGAATTGATTGTAAGGGTTTCGATTACTTAATTAAAAAAATCGTTTTTTTTTTAAATCGATTTTCATAAAAAATAGATTAAAAATTTAATCGATTGTAAGGGTTTCGATTAATTAAAAAAACAATTTTTTAATAATCGAATTTCATAAAAAATGGGTTAAAAATGCACAACGTTAATAATCAAGTTTTCACTTCTGCCGGCACTCCCGGAGTGCAACCCGTCTTTTTTTCATTTATTTTTTTGACACTTGTCGACTGCAATCGATTCGTTAGCGTGCCGTCGACAAGTGCCGTTTGTCTGTAAGCGCTCTAAGTTGAACTACTTATAGTAGTGTAAGTAGTAGTGCTGGTAGTGCTAGCGTATTCAAAGCCATTTCATACCGACCAAATTTTTGTCCAGCGGTAGCTTAATATTTATCAATCAATATAATCAGCGTCAGTCGCCGCACCCGTGGTGGAATGTTAACTGAGAGTATTTCAAAGTTGTAAAAAAAATAGTTGCGAAAAGTAATTTTATACCGAATGAAACTTTGATGGATGATTATTGAGGTCATGTTTAACCAAAAAATCACCGTCAGCCGTATTGCAGACGGGGGATTCAACTTCAGTCGCGTTACTGAACATGTAAAAAAATTTTGGATATAAAGTCATTTTATACCGAACAAAATTTATACAGGTGAATGTTTCTACTTTGTAAATAATAAATAAAACCGTCAGTCGCTAATACGATGGTGGAAAAACCGTCAGCCAGCGATATAAGTTATGACCAATATATCCCTACTTCGCGCTCAATGTATCCTAGGGCGTCGTGTAGACGACATTTCCACCTGCAAACATTCAGCTGAGTGCTGACGGCGATTTTCGTTTGAATTAACCAAAAAATTATCTCACATATGAATTTTAAGTAATTAATTCGATAGTCAATACTTGTGAAGAAGAATTATATACATTTAACTTTAAAAGCGCCATCTGTTGGGTGCGAATTGGGATCGTTTTAATGTCAATTCAATACGATTCCCAACATCAACTTTGAGATGTTCTCAATATTTATTCCACCCATTATGAAGTGGCTGACGATCAAAGCTGTTATGTATTAGTAGAATACTATTAGTGTAACGATTTTCGCTCGGTATGAAATTACTTTTTTAACTGAGCGCGATCTCCCCTACTATTAGAGCCTTAGTATTAAGTTGTCACTGACTTGTAACGTGTGTACAGCACAACGTCTGTTGAGTCCGCTAATGTATAATAATATGTATGTATGTATGTGTAGTACACGGAGGGCGCGGTGACTGACCTGGACCTGGTGATAGTGGGCGCGGACGAGGCCGAGAACAAGAGGCAGGGCCGCGCCAAGAGCTTCTACGTCGCCTGCCTCGACCACACAGAGGGTAGGTGCCAGTCCACACAGCGCGTTGCATCAGCCTTGCGTCGACGCAGCGCTGCCGTTGCGTTTTTTTACATACAAATAACTTAGATGTTCACACGGCGCGCTGCATCGTGACAGCAGCGCGCAACGCGTAGATGCATTTCTAAATTTGTATTGACTTGACAGACTTGCATGACATCTCACATAATTCAATCTCATTGCAGGATCGGAACGTTGGGTGTGCGTGGGTGGAGTCGCGTCAGGCCTGACCTTCGACGAGAAGGAGCGAGTTTGCTCTTTCCTGGAGTCCAACTGGAACACCACGCGGAAGAAACCCCCGCCATCGAATATACATTTCAACAGACTCAAGCCCGACTTTTGGATATCGCCCGAACATTCTATTGTACTCCAGGTACCTAATCAAAAAATCCGAATTCGTTCTCGGCACATCCTCGTTTTAACCCCCCCCCCCCCCTTCTCAAAAAAAAGCAGAGAAAAGTTTACGAAAGGCTAAATGCGACTTGTTATAGTAAGTCACGATGATTTTTGTTCATGTATCCTGGTGATAATGAAGTCATAAATTACGCAGTATGTTTTCATGGTAAATCTTTGTGTGTCATGCTTAGAGCATTAAACCCATAAAGTAATATACCTATCGGAATAGAGCAACAATCTCGAGCTGTCAAACGAAACCAAAATTGGTTTTCATCTGTGTAAAAAATATGTGTACGTATACACTTACACAAGCAAGATTGAACATGAATTCTATGAGATTAAATTGTCAACGTGCGGCACGTGCCGACTGGACGTCAAAAAAAGAGTGCTGCTGTCATGTATCACACGTCTCTTTTTACCACGCAGTGTTACTGATAGTGGCATCTCTCTTGCTCATGCCTTTGTTTCTCTATTCCGCTAGGTATATTAACTTTATGATTAAACCAGGTGTCAAGTGACATGTCCAATATGTCAGACAATGACAAGCAATACGCGCAATATTCCAATAGCGTGCGTGTAGATAGAAAGTTTAATTTGTGAGCACGTGAAAGATACCGGTTGCGATTTTTCAAAATGTTTAATGTTTATACATTTTCTGACTAGCTAAGATTTATTATCCGCTTGTAATTGTTATAAGGTTAATTTTATTTTGTAACCACCAGATCAAGGCGTCGGAGCTGATCCGCAGCACGTACTGTGGCGCGGCGTACACGCTGCGCTTCCCGCGCATCACGGCCGTGCGCGACGACAAACCCGTACGTGACGTCATGACCTTGGAGGACTACAACAGACTTGTTGCTGTAAGTTTTGGTTTAGAGTTATTTCACCTAACCGCCGTACTCGGAGACATTTAATTATGATTAGCCTTCAATTTAATGAAGAGTTTGACAGATAATGTATGGGGCTTATGTCAACATTTTAAATTAATTATATTTAAGTAATAATTAATATTCCACTCTGAGTGCGGCAGTAAGAACTGCATTTTAAAATACTTATAAGGCCTGTTTCACTTCCTGATAAATGCCGAATAGGCTATCCACAGCTTGTCTGACAGATAGAGTATAGAGTATCTGTCAGATAAGTTGCGATAGCCTATCCGGCACTTTATCAGGTGTAAGTGGTGAAACAGCTCCTTAGTAATTTAAAACCGACCTGTATTTATCACACAATAAGGTAGTGGTACACGTTGAAATGACCGATTTGCCGCTCGCGGTGTATGTGTGTCTGTTTCTTTGAATGGCTCATTTAAAATGCATCGCGCGGTCCCACTACGTTGCTAGTGTTACCGTAACGTACCATAACGAACGATCGTGAATATAATAAACGAATGATTATAACGATTTCTTTCATACAGAACAGCAACCCAGTAGAGAAGTTATGCACGAAACGCATAAACGAGTCGGAAATCGAGCAGTTCGGTGTGAAAACTCGACGGACGCGCGCGGCCAAGGTCATACAAGTTCCCGAACAATTCCGAGCGGTACCGAAGAGAGACGTAGAAGTGACGTCACAGGCGCTGCGCGGACGCAAGATTTGTGTGCTCTCTGATAACGAGGACTGCAAGAAGATTGAGCTGATTAATATTATAGAGTCCCATGGTGGAAAACATGTCGAGAATATTGGTGAGTGATGATGATTAAGTTTTCAAACCAAAGAGTCCTTAGGCTGCGTTTCCACTGAAGCTTAGAGGTGCCTGAATTGACCAATCGTGCTATTCCAGCGGAATGACAGCGAAGATTTCGAGCATGGTGATTTGTCAATTCGGCACCGCTAAGCTCCGCTCCGCTTCAGTGGAAACGAAGCCTTACGGTCAGTTTACATTGTGATGTGTTAATTTACAAAACAAGAAGATCCAAAGTGAACTGACCCTAAGGGAAGGCACTCATTTGCAATCGTTCTTTATAATATTTGCTTTCCGAAAAATCCTACGCGAAAAAGTTATCGCACCTAACGATATGAAACGAGATGCGGCTTAACTTTAAACAATGTATTTAAATTTTGTTTAGGTATTATGTGTCGTCGCATTGCGTATCGTAGCGTTTCGGTGTGTTGACCCAAAAAGTATCTTGTACCATCGAGGAAATTGATTCCTAGGTAGTTGACGATCCTTCGCCATTTGGTCGGCTTATGTCAATTGAATGTTAGCTGCCATCGGTCCGATGGGTTTGACGTAACGCGACCAAATTGCAAAGGTCAGCCATCTGCCTAGGAATCAACTTCTCTGATAGTACATACCAAGTTGTACCCCACAAAGAATCGCCTAAGAACTTGTATTTCATTCTAGGTTCGGACACATGGTGCAGCGTGGCAGGACAGTCATCTTACCGTGTTCGGAAACTGATCGCCTCCGGCCAATATGACATAGCACCAACGTCATGGCTCAGGTACGTGCTACTAATTATTATTAAGTAAAAACAGAAATAACTTAGTGGAATCATTGAATAGCTTCGACAGCGAAGTTAAGACAAATCCATACTTCCATACTAATATCATAAATGCGAAAGTGTGTCCGTCTGTCTGGGAGCATTTTCATAAGTCGTTAACTCGTGCGGTATACAGCATACGGGGAGTCTTTGACTAACTAATAATTATTGCCACGTCAGAAACCACGTTTCAGTAACGCAGACGTCAAACCACCATTTTAAGTTTTTTATTTTTTTTTTACTTTTTGTCAAATTTGTTTTTTTTTTCTCACTCTTTTCACAGTTAAAGACAACAACACCTGTACTCGGTCTGTAGATTGTAATAATTTGTAATTAATTGTTGTATTATTTAGTTAGTTAATTAGTTCCTGTCACTTTTATTATTTGTTTTTTTCCCGTAAATCTTGTGTTTAGTTTAGTAGCGTTGTGAAGCCACTCATTGGCCTCCGCAGAATATCAGTGCAGCGGGCTTGCTTGCTGCGTTTGCTGAGCTGGGGCCAATTTTTGGCGTCACACAGCATTAAATAGTATATTAATTTTGATATTATAGGCGAACTGTACTACTGACTTATATTATAATGTATTGTGTGATGCTAAAAATAAATCCATTCTTATTCTTATTCTAATGGCGCATTTTGATTGGTTGAGGCATGATCTCTCGCACCCCGCATGCGGGCCCTATCGACCAGTGAAAATGAGCCGTCGGTCTGTCTGTCTGTCTGTTACCTCTTCAGGCTCGAACCGCTGAACCGATTTTGCTGAAATTTAGCATGGAGATACTTTGAGTCCCGAGAAAGGACATAGGATAGTTTTTATCCCGGAAAAAATGTACGGTTCCCGCGCGATAAACGAATTTTGGCGCAACGGGGCGGGCGTCGTTTAGTGTTATATATTAACTCTATGGTTATACGAAACGCGTAACTAAACGAACGGGATTCAACATCCATAGTAAGGAACAGCAAACGACATGTCACTCGGCCATGCATGAATTCTATTGCCATACATTTTTTTATGTCTATAGCTTCGCAGTCGAACTATCGAATACATTTGGCGGCCGAAAAGGAAGATCTTCCCACTGACGTCATTTCAGACGTATAATATATCTTGCCGTTCTCAAAAACTACGATTTTAACTAAGGGCCTGTTTCACCACTTCCTGATAAGTGCCGAATAGGCTATCCACCACTTAACTTGACTGATGAAGTATGGAGAATCTAATCTAAAAATCTAAAAAGCTGTGAATTTTATTCGGCACTTTATCAGAAAGTGGTGAAACATGCCCTAAGTGTTTTTACTAAGACCTCCCTTCCTACCTAACTTCTTTATTGGTTTCATACAGGTCCTTGCCCAAATCGGATTCACCCTGCACCATAGCACCCCTAGACATGCTCTCGATAAAGAGAGAGACGGAGCTACAGCTGTGCTATATGTATGACGAGTACGGAGATAGTTATACGGAGTTTACCGACGAAACTACGCTTAGGAAATGTTTCCAGAGGATGGATAAGGAGGTATGTTGGCTTTTGTTTTGTTTGAAGGCGTTTGTAAGGAACAGAATTTCATGGAACAGTGAGAGAGTGAAAGACATGCTTTGTCAATAGTAAAATCTATACTATATATCTATACTATACATTTGTTTGTTTGTTTGAACGCGCAAATTTCAGGAACTACTGGTCCGATTGAAAAAATTCTTTCAGTGTTAGGTAGCCCATTTATCGAGGAAGGCTATAGGCTATATTTTATGACGCTAAGACTAATAGGGGCGAAGAAATAGAGGATATAGAATATGTATTTTTTTTTGTGTATTAAATTATAGTAAATTTTTTCAGCCACCAATCTACTTGACAACCAAAGAGAAACTACAACTTGACTCTGAGTTGTTTGAGGAAGGCCCAAATCCATTCTCATATCTGCGCCCCTGCATTATATACTCCAAGAATCCTTTATACCATCTCCTAGCTAAACTAAGACAAGCTTCGATAACCGATGACACGCAATATGCTACTCACATAGTTGTATCTAAAGGAATTGATGTCAATGAAATGGAAAATATGAGACAGGAAAACGCAAAAATAGTGACCGAAGACTGGATAGAAGCGTGCTTCGAAAATAACAAAATGGTGGACGAAGCAGATTTTATACTAACAGAAGATAGAAATAAACGATGATATCTACCAGTGTTGTATGTATCTAATATATTTCCATATCCATTGATATTAATCGGACTGATTTTAGTGTCACTAACCGCCTCCTTACCGTCGGCGCCGACACCGAAATTACGCCGGTTATCCAAAAACATAAAGCGAGACCACGCTAATGCGACACGACACGACGACGCGACACTTCATATTCCATAGCACTGACGTTTATAAAACGTCCTTTCTATAGAACGTAGCTGGGCCTGTATTTTTGGTCAGTAATCAAGATGCATCTCGGTCTCAAGACACGGTTCAGGCTCTGTGATTGGTTGGCTGTCAAAATTTGGACCAATCACAGAACCGAACCGCGTCTTGAGACCGGGTCGCATCTTAAGTACTGACCAAAAATACGGGCCTAGTGTCGCGTCGTGTCATGTCGTGTCGTGTCGCATAGTGTCGCGTAGTGCGGTCTCACATTAGACTAGAATCAACCTTAAACTATTTCTGTTTGGACATGTGACTTGTTTCCCAATTCCTAAGGGTCAATGGTTATAAAATTTTATAAGCAGACAGAGATTAAATAAACTGTAAGTTAAGCAAAACTACAATGTTACTAACCCTAACTTTAATAATTACAAACACACAAACTACATTGTAGTTGATGGTAACTGTGCAATAAGTATCAGCTGTATTCATTGAGCATAAGATCAAACGCATCCAGCCGTCAAATAAAGCACAATGGTGCGAGGCGGGCCCACAATACTCTCTTGTGTCAGACAAACTGCTCAGTGCACATTGAAATTGTATACTAAACGAAATTAGTGTAGCTACATAATAAGACTATTACTCGGCGGCTGCAATGAAAAAGTAATAAATGGCAACGTCTGAAATGATAACAGTAATATATAGATACGAACAAATTCTTATATCTACTGACTGTATATTATGGCAAAATAATGTTTGCCGGATCAGCTAGTAATTAATAAGACACAGACTATACGCTATAACTGTTTAAGGTTTGCTGTCTTTGTAGTTTGTAGGTGGTAGGTGTAGTTTTTCAATGTGTACCTAGGTATACTAATATTTTTATTCGTAACGCAGCAAAGATTTATCGAGATAAACGTAAAAGAGTAGGAAACGCTTGCCTGCACTTAGGTACATTACGGATGAAATTCCTTATACAAAAGCAGAAAATATGATCTTTCCATAAGTATAAAATATATAGAACTCATAGTCCATGGAAGCAAATTAAAAATGAAACAGTAGCGGAGGTCAAGATGTAATATGAGCGGTAATTGGCAATCGCTGACCGGCGGGGATATCGGGTCACAAACAGATGATATTATTATCTATTGATCTATGGAGTATCTATACTTACGAGGACAATAATAATAATAATATCTAAGGACGCTTCACACCACGTCAGTCTGGTCCCGTGCTAAGTACCTGAAGGACTTGTGTTACAGGTACCAGACAACGGAAATATATTTAATACTTTTTATACTATACATATATTTAAGATTTTTATTATATCATACACATATATGATGTTTAATACACATCCATGACCCAGGAACATTGAAAAACTTTCTTTTTTTGTTCCGTCGGCGGGATTCGAACCCGCGACCCCCGGCTTGAGCTGCCACACACTACCCATTGAGCCACAGAGGTCGTCACATATCTCCGTGTTTGCTGTTTGCATAGGTATTTTGAGTTTTGATATTGTAGTCGTAATAGTACTAAGTACATACTACTTACTACTTGCTACCTACCTACTCGTACCTAATTTTATGTGTGTTATGTCTAGTTGAGCCCTACGTATTTGTCGTCATTTACTGTCTTAAATACATATTTATTTAATTGTGCTCTTTTGTCCTTTAAATTATTCTTTTATAGGTAATCTTAAACACGTAGGTATATTGTAGCATAAAATTACGCAAAACGAACATAAGAAATATGTAATGTATCTAATGTACACACGCCGGCAAAATTAGCGGAACATAGATAAAAAGTGCCACAACTTGAACTCAAGTGGGTCGGGCTGTGTGAAATCCTTTTTTATAGTTTCTAAGCTCATTTAAGAAATAAAATATTGAATAAAACTGGCAAGTTGACAGGTTTTTATAGCAATTATGCCCTAATAAGTGTTTTTCGATGATTGACGTTGTAAGTGTTCCTGATAAGAATGGCGTTTTAGCGGGGTGCTTGGTATGCTCAGCTCATTTAATTGTTTGGTTTTTGGAAGAACACATTGCTTAGATACAAAATTAGTGATTTCCCAGCATCTGCGACAGCTAGAGCTGTAACCACGTTAGAGAAAGGTCACACCTACCGTTCGGTCAGTCAGGCCTTAGGTGTGTCGGCTTCCGTGGTCCATCGTAACTTTCAACGCTACAGAGAGACTGGATCTTACGTTGGGAGACGAGAACAAGGCAGATATCGGGTGACAATGGTTCAGGATGACCATTTTGTAAGGAAACAAACCCTAAGAAATCGACCTCAAACTGCTATGCAGGCACTGTCGGAACAGGTCCGAGATGTACGTGTAAGTGATTGTACAGTAAGAAGAAGACTTAAAGAAGTTAAATTAATCTCAAAAGTGCCAGCAAGGGCACCAAAACTTGAGACAGGACACCGACCAGGCTAAGATTTGCGCGTGAACATCAAAATTAGACAAGTCAGTGAAATTTTGTGCTGTACAGTGATGGGAGCAAATTCTGTATACATTTTGTTGACAGGCGATAAAGAATGTGGATAAATGGTAAGAAACACTATATGCCATCAAACTTAACGGAAACACTGGCCTATGATGCAGGCTTGGTAATGGTTTGGAGTGGCATAAGATTTGGAGCCCGCACGGACCTGATGATTATTGATGGTGGTATTTTGACAGTACAGGGCTATAGTACAGACATCCTGGAACTGCATAGAGTGCCTTTTACACAGTTTTAGGTAGTAACTTCAATTTTATGCGCGTCTATAGAGTAAGAAAATCGGATATTATTACCTAAACGATGCTGGCGTAGCCCAGGTGGAGAGGCCAGCGCGGTCTACGGATGTGGATCCGATTGAAGTCGTGTGGCACATCAATGGGTTAACGGTACGAGTAAAAACTCCGGTCCAAAATGTGTCCAGGAGCTCGAGTTGGCGCTACTGGAGGAGTAGGAGAATATCCCACAGGAAATTATTGACAATCAAAATGCAAGCATGGAATGGCGTATCCAGGCCCTCCTGAGATCCATAGAAGGCATTACACGCTTTTAACATGGCATTTCTTTAATAAAAATGGAGAATTTAACTTAAAAACTTACTACTGTTTCAAAGATTTTCTTAATTTTTGATTTTTGCCTTTTTTTTCTATTTTTGACGTTTTTATGCCCTAAATTTATATGAATTTTTTTTTTTATAATCAATTAGTAAATAAATAAATAAATTTCTAAAAAAAGTGAACAATTTTCAAAAAAATTGAAAATTTGTTTGTTCCGCTAATTTTGCCACTGTGTTTATTTTTGAAAATACTTATGTTATACAACGCAATTTAATAATAAATTATGTGTAGCACAAAATATGAATCGTTAATCATGTGTGACAAGTAAAAAAATATAACTGTTTGTTGATGAAACGTATCGAATTGCAAAATAAAATTTTCCTGTTAGAACCCGCCGGTGGCGTTAGACCAATCACGAGCGAGTGGGCGGGGCCGATCTCAGCTGGCGTTTACTTCGGTAACTTTTCAGCTCTCAATCGCTGAAAGTATGTGATCGGGGCTATCCGTTACCGACCCACCGTTTAGTAAATATCGAGAATTTTTTGAAAGAATTTACTTTCGAATTTGTTAGTTCAAAATAATTTTAAGTCATTCTAGATAGCTCATTTGTTTTTTAAACGTAAACTCAAAATATTTGTGAATTGAAACTGAAAATTAATTTTATATAGCTGTGAGTTGTCTGAGAATGTGAGAAGATGGAAGACGACAAGGGTCCGCGGAAGCCGCTGCGCACGCCCAAGTGCGCGCGGTGCCGCAACCACGGCGTGATCTCGTGCCTCAAGGGGCACAAGCGGCTGTGCCGGTGGCGCGACTGCCGCTGCCCCTCCTGCCTGCTCGTGCTGGAGAGACAGCGGGTCATGGCTGCACAGGTACATAAACTACACGGCGACATCTCGTGCCTCAAGGGGCACAAGCGGCTGTGCCGGTGGCGCGACTGCCGCTGCCCCTCCTGCCTGCTCGTGCTGGAGAGACAGCGGGTCATGGCTGCACAGGTACATAAACTACACGGCGACATCTCGTGCCTCAAGGGGCACAAGCGGCTGTGCCGGTGGCGCGACTGCCGCTGCCCCTCCTGCCTGCTCGTGCTGGAGAGACAGCGGGTCATGGCTGCACAGGTACATAAACTACACGGCGACATCTCGTGCCTCAAGGGGCACAAGCGGCTGTGCCGGTGGCGCGACTGCCGCTGACCCTCCTGCCTGCTCGTGCTGGAGAGACAGCGGGTCATGGCTGCACAGGTACATAAACTACACGGCGCATCTCGTGCCTCAAGGGGCACAAGCAGCTATGCCGGTGGCGCGACTGCCGCTGCCCCTCCTGCCTGCTCGTGCTGGAGAGACAGCGTGTTATGGCAGCACAGGTACATAAACTTACACGGCGACATCTCGTGCCTCAAGGGGCACAAGCGGCTGTGCCTGTGTGTGCATGGCAGCGCAGATACTAACACAGTCAATAATAGGTAATACCCATCCATTCACATCGATTTTTGTGCCTCCAGTCGTCCTCTTTCTTGTGATACTAATTGTACAGAGACAACCGGCGACTCCGACTTTCGAGTTTATAATGCCAATCTCTATCGATACCACTGAAGAGGCGTTAGACCACACTTAACAAACCATTGAAACGTGGTAATACAACAGTTTTTCGTTTGTATTCGCGTAGATTCTGTTGCGAAAAATTATTGCTAAATTATTATACAAAGTCACATGTAGCTATAGTTTTATTATGCGTTTATGTTAGTTCTTTTCATCTTTTTATTTAGAGTTTTGGGTTAGTTTTCCGTTCTAACATATCATCACATCATCACCTCAGGTGGCGCTCCGTCGGCAGCAGAGTGCGGGCGGCGCGGCGCGGGACGGCGAAGCAGCGGCGCTCGCTGCACGCAAGCGAGCGTACCGCGCCCGCCTGAGGTGCATGCAGATGTCCAGGACATACCCCCTGCAGCCCGCTTATGGTGCGTATCTAAAATACGTTTTATCTGCCAAGTAGCCTACTAGAGCTTGTCCAATTTAAATGATACGCCCTTCTCTTTATACCTTTAATAACCCTCGCACCGATTTACGGGACGGTGGCAAGGAGTATTTTCTATTCCTTGACTCTTAAAACCCGGTCAAACAGCGAGAGATCAGGCGCAGGACCGACTTTTTACATGCCCATCCAAAGTATGGATCATCTTACTTATCAGAAAATCAGGAGATCAGCCTGCATTGTCTTAACCGAACTTGAAAATAACATATTTGATAGTTCTAACGCGAGATTTGCACCCACGACCTCCGAGTTAAAAGTCACGCTCTAAACCACTGGTTCACGAGGCTCTTATGCTTCTATCACGTAGTGGGGTGCGTCATTTCAAGAAAAGCTCTACAAACGCGAAATGATATAATACTCTCTTTTACCATGGGTAATGGTTTTGCGCTGTTCCATCACTGCAACTACTATTTATCCAAAACATCATGATTGTTTGTACCTTTGAGCATCCCTGATAACTTTTTGTTTTTGAATGGAATGGTGTTGATTGGAAATGGAATGGAATTGTCATTTGTTTATACCTATACCCCATGGCCCATTCACAGTAAAGGGGCCGGGTACCTTCGAAATTCTCATACATACGTAATACCAAAATCATTTTCTCATACGAAAATATTTAACATGTTTGAGTTATTTTTCAGCTTAAAATAGTAATTATCTAGGTCCTGCACAAAAATTTACGTCAAAATATTTAAACACTACATTTTTTTTTGTTTGACATTTTTTTTAGTAAATTTACTACTAAATATTTAAACACTAAAAATAGAGTAAAACACTAAAAATATTTATAAATAAATAGTAAATTTACTACAAAATATTTAAACTCTAAAAAAAATTTTCTTTTGTGTTTAAATATTTTGAAGTAAATTTTTGTGCTATTTACTATTTTAAACTGAAAAACAACTCAAACATGTTAAATATTTTCGTATGAGAAAATGATTTTGGTATTACGTATGTATGAGAAATTCCAAGGGTACCCGGCCTCTTAACGGCTTAGTTACAAAATAAACATTAAAAATTTTCAAGAATCTTATTCTAAAATCTAGATTGTAACTAAGAAATTGCGGTTGTATTAATTCTTAGAACACCTCTTGTCTTTTTTCGAGCCATAAGGTAAATTACCACCCACAAAAGATTTTCTTTCTACGTAAGGTGTCAGGCGTAGAGCATTATAATAGCTTACCCTTTGCTCCCGACTAATACGTTCCCCACATGTTGTTATTGTTGTAAGCGAGCCCACTACTCCGCCACTAACAACACTCGCGAATTAGCTGAACAAATATTAGCTTTGGAACAATCGTATTCTGTTAACTTTGTTTTCTGAGGTGTCAGCTTTAACTCTTTAAAATGTTTCTCTAATATTGTTGGAGAATAATAACTTGTTGCGTTGATTTTGTAAAACGACAGTGGTATGTTTCTAAATCTAAAGTCTAAAAAAGTCTGGTTGGTATTATAAAAACGATTGATGCTTTCGGTTATACATTCTGAAATCTAAACTATGGTTCAAATGCTCAGTCCTGTCTCTAGCGGTTATCGGCATCTCGTCTACCATTGTATTCTAATTTTACAGATGTAGCGATATCTATCGCATCGTTTGTATGACATAATTGTCAAAAAGTTTCTAAATTCAAATGACCGCGAGTTTCGTGGTAGAGCAAGCAGGAGGAAGCGTGACCCCGCCATGTATCACGAACCTTTTTTTCTTACGAAATATTTTCCGGAGAAATTATGAAGCTACTACCTAAGTAATATTATAATATCATTTATTTTAAATTACTTATTTTGTTATTTTTTAAAAATTGTTATCAATTAAATCATGCTATAAGCAAATCATGGTTTGGAGTAAAAAATAATATATTATTATTATATTATATTCTACTAGCTGTCCCGGTGAACTTCGTGTCACCTTAAAACCTTCCCCGGACTTCTACGAATATTTTAAGACTAAAATCAGCCCAATCCGTTCAGCCGTTTTTGAGTTTTAGCGCGACTAACACATTTGAAAATCCATTTTTATATATATAGATGTCAACTTCTTATTTGGTGACTGCAGAATGTCGCTTCTTTAAACTAAGTTTATACATGAATCAATATAGATATTGATTCACGGAAGGTAGACCTTAAACAACGGTTGTCAAAATTGCAAAAAAAAAAAAAATAGAACGATACGAGCATGAGCTATTCAATATTATAAACTAACGGACACAGATTACTAGTATATAATATTGTAGACTAACAGATGAGATATAACACTTACATAGAAATATAAGATATTTACCCCACGACGAAGCATAATTTACATTTTACAATCCAAAGATTTATAATCATAATTAATTTTATTTCTCACAGATAATGACTGATAATGTCGTTTATTATTGTTATTTTTCTGTTCTACACTGTCCAACGGCGAAACTAGTACTGAAAGACGCGAGAGTGTACAGTAGTGCGCTCGTTTTCCTCGCGAGACCCTTTGTCTCGGGCGCAAAATACCGACAACGGACCGAGAGGGTCCGAGACAGGCGAGACGAGGCGAGCGCACCCATTTACACTCTCGCACTCGGGCCGCCTCGCTGTGTCTCGGCGAGAGTGTACAGCCGGCTTTAAAAAATAAACATTCAGTACAATATTATACATATAAAAGTATAATATAAAAGTATGGCTATTCGAAACATAGTCTTACAATCTAGTTTACAAAAGAAAAAAATCATTAGTATAAAATTATCTCACAACAAAGTACGTTTTACAGTTAATAACAAGAAAACAAATTAATCATATTGATTAAGCTTAAAAATACAGTTTCGCGTTACAATGACAAATCACATATGAACACAAGATTTTTAGCCATACCTAAATTATCAGAAGGATAATCAGATGTATCAAAAAAAATGTATGAAGATCCTGCTTAATATCATTGTATAAATTTTGTGTGTATATTATTCATCCAAGTCTAAAAAATAGCGTATAAGCCGCGAATCGATTGCCAATGCATATAACGACTCCTACATATCTTATAAGCAATTTGGACCCGGACTCAAAACCAGGATCTCACTGGGTAGCTATTCACATAGACAAACATGGCATCGGCGAATATTTTGATACATAATATGGTCGCTTCCCTATAGGAATGCACAAAATGTTTTTGAATAGAAATGCAAGGAAATGGCGTTACAATACTATCAGGCTACAAAATGATTGGACTTCTGTGTGTGGACAGTACTGTTTAATGTACTTTTTATACAAGTTTCATAACAAGTCATTGTCAGTGTTACAGACTGAATTTGGTAGTGACACACTTAAAAATGATATGTTTTTGAATAAAATGTTTGAATCTTGTTTTATGAATTGTGGTATGTAATACGAAATAAATAATTTGTTTGAAAGTAAACCAAAGTTTTATTTTAACCTTAGCTTTAATAAATATATTGTTAAAAAAAACTTTGGAATGTTGTTTACGAGGATTGCGACACAGCAAAATGTTATTAGCAGGAATGCATTGTCAATATTCATTAGATACCGAGGGGAACTACATATTATGAATAGTGGTTCACAATGCACGAAATCATACTACTATGGGAGTTATTATTATTACATGTTTTAATTAAATAAAAGAAATGTAATAAAAAATTGATCAAGTTTTATTTACTTATTTAAAATCTTGTAAGAAATTGAGGTGACGTAAGCGATTAGCCAGGTACTCATTACGAACAATAGGACACCGAGGTGAGCTTTACATTGTAATAATCAGCGACTGTAATTAAGGAACAATGGAGCGTGGAGATAGTAGATAATGAGGGTTTAACACAAAAGCTAACTTTGAAACTAGTGCAAATACGCAGAAACGAATCGCATATATCGAACGGGCATAGTTGAAAACCCCTATTTTGACACCAAACTCTTTTTTTTTTAGGCGACGTCGCCGCGCGAACTGACAAAAAGTGATCGAGAAAGTTTGCGAGCCGCGAGCGGGGGGAGGGGTGGACCCAGAATCGTGATCCAGAACCCGCGAAAACACACTACTGTTATCACTTAATAGGTTCATTGGGAAACTAATACACACACCGGCAAAATTAGCGGAACATAAGTAAAAAGGGCCACAACTTGAATTCAAGTGGGTCGGGCTGTGTGAAATCCTTTTTTATAGTTTCTAAGCTCATTTAAGAAATAAAATATTGAACAAAACTGGCAAATGAACAGATTTTTATTGCAATTATGCCCTACTAAGTGTTTTTCGATGATTGACGTTGTAAGTGTTTCTGATAAGAATGGCGTTTTTAGCGGGGTGCAAGGTATGCCAGCTCATTTGATTGTTTGGTTTTTGGAAGAACACATTGCTTAGATACAAAATTAGTGGATTTTCCAGCATCTACGACAGCTAGAGCTGTAACCACGATAGAGAAAGGTCACACCTACCGTTCGGTCAGTCAGGCCTTAGGTGTGTCGGCTTTCGTGGTCCATCGTAAATTTCAACGCTACAGAGAGACTGGATCTTACGTTCGGAGACGAGAACAAAGCAGATATCGGGTGGCAAAGGTTCAGGATAACCGTTTTGTAAGGGTACAAGCCTTAAGAAATCGACCTTAAACTGCTTTGCAGAGATGAAACCTATAGGAACAGGTCCGAGATGTACCTGTAAGTGATTGTACAGTAAGAAGAAGACTCAAAGAAGTTAAATTAAACTCAAAGGTGCCAGCAAGGGCACCAAAACTTGAGACAGGGCACCAAAGAGCCAGGCTAAGATTTGCGCGTGAACATCAAAATTTGACAAGTGGGTGAAATCGTGTGCTGTACAGTGATGGGAGTAAATTCTGTGTAAATTTTATTGACAGGCGATAAAGAATGTGGATAAATCGTAAGGAACGCTATAGACCATCAAACTTAACGGAAACAGTGGTATATCATGCAGGCTTCGTAATGGTTTGGGGTTGCATATGATTTGGAGCCCGCACAGAGCTGATGATTGTTAATGATGGTACTTTTGACAGTACAGGGCAATAGCACAGACATCCTAGAACTGCAGGTTGTGCCTTTTACACAGTTTTAGGTAGTAACTTCAATTTTTTGCGCGTCCATAGAGTAAAAAAATCGGGCATTATGACCTAAATGATGCTAGCGTAGCCCAGGTGGAGAGGTCAGCACGGTCTACGGATGGGGATCCGATTGAGAACGTGTGGCACATCAATGGGTGAACGGTACGAATTAAAACTCCAGCTCCAAAATGTGTTCAGGAGCTCGAGTTGGCGCTACTGGAGGAGTAGAAGAATATCCCACAGGAAATGATTGACAATCAAAATACAAGCATGTAATGGCATATCCAGACTCTCTTCAGATCCATAGAAGGCATTACACGCTGTTAACATGGCATTTCTTAAGTAAAAATGAAGAATTTAACTTAAAAACTTACTACTGAAATTTCAAAGATTTTTCTTAATTTTAGATTTTTGCAGATTTTTTTAATTTTACACGTTTTTATGCCCTAAATTTATATAAGTTTTATTTTTTAATCATCAATTATTAAATTAATAAATAAATATATAAAAAACAGCGATTAATTTTCAAAAAATAAAATTTTATTATGTTCCGCTAATTTTGCCGGTGTGTATATATTTCTATTATTACTATTATTCTGTAATTATCCAGCTAATGATTTGAATAAATACTAGGTTTCATCTACTCCTAGTTTCTAATTTATGAATAACTAAAAGTATACAGTGAAATAAAAATTCAGCGAAGACGTTTTTTGTGACACAACAAGATTTTGCTACTCGATAAGAAAAACACATTTTGTATTAATGAATTGTAATTAAATAGATATCAAAATGTAAGTATATGAAATCGGTGAAAAGGCTGCTCCTGCGCGATTACCTTTGCCTGTTTAGAGGATAATATATAAAACTGACCTTAATTCGAGAGGGGAAGAGAAAATACCTAATGAAGTAGAGCTTTTTATATTTTATTGATATACTTATGAGAGAAATTTCGAAGCAATGAGAAAAACATGACGTTTTTTGTTTACACTAAGTATCTTGTTTTATGTGCAAAATATCACCATCTCGTTTAAGTACTCCTTTGAAGTTCGTGAAAATAATTATTATTATGGCCTACGCGTATTCGGTATTCGTGAAATCTTCTGCCAACTTGAATCTTGATCTGTAGAATGTTCTAGAACAAAACATAGGAAAAGTCCAATAAAGATTTTGTAAGAACTCAATTATTCGGCTTTTATTATTTTCTTTATACCTTTGGCTACCTAATTTCATTATAATATATAAAAAATAAAATGTCATAATGCATTTTCGCTTCTTACATAATATTATTATATACCACATTCATTTTTTTGGCTATAATTACAGGGATATTTTTAAATTAAAACCACAATACGTTTACCTATTTTATCCTACCTAAATTAATAGGAACGTATTTTGGCTTATCATGGCATCTATTAGTACCTACTAACCTGTAAATTAGTACCGACCACGTTTATTATAACTTAGACAATCGTTTCGTTTCGTCACTCGAAATATGAAATGGAATCGTTCAGCTTTTACCGAAGAATCAATTTATTTTATAAAACACTAGCTGTCCCGGCAAACGTTGCTTTGCCATAATATATTTGCCATATTATTATTTTATTGAACTGACTAAATAAGTATGCCACCATGGCAACGTCGATCGCTATGACGTCGCACAAACAATGGTCGCCGTCAGTCTCAGGTTGTAATAATTTACTATTATTTATTCAACAAATGCACTTATCAATATATAAAGTACCGAGTAGCCGATTCTCAGACCTACTGAATATGCATATAAAATTTGGTAAAAATCAGTATAGCCGTTTCGGAGGAGTTCGTGGACTAACATTGTGACACGAGAATTCTATATATAAGAGTTTGTGTATTATTATAATATAAGTAATTTCTATAGCGAGCATAAGTAGATTCCGAGCTCAAATGCAAACATAAAAAGGGTGACCAAAAATTACGTACCCCTGTCGTGAAAGGTAAGTTAAAGATACTTGTGACAAAACAGGAGTAACTTAAATTTTTGGATTTATGTAAATGACAACTGGTGAAAAATATAACTTTTTATTTTCTTGATATTTTTGCGTAGTTTTCGTAAAAAAATTATGATTCACTTTTATCTGATGATATTATTTGCAAACTGTTTACTTAACACGCACAAAACTAAGAGAAACCTAATATTTATAATAAAATTAAAAAAAATAACATGAATTTGCTGACAATTTTTCAGTTACGACACTACGTATTTGGATGAGGTATTATGAAACTTCTGTCGCTTCGTTTTCTGTCGCGATTTGATAGAAAACGATAAATTACGTCAAGGTTTTTTGAAACATGGTAGCGGTAGGGTGAATAAACGCTAGAGACAAGATAGGCTGAGAGCACTATAGTAAATACCTACATTTTTTTTTCATTTTCCTGTTTATTTTTTTGCGTAGGCATTCGTCATGTAAAATGCTACAAAGTAAAAAGCCGAAACTATTTTACATCAACTAAATAACATTTTCGGGCGATTAAAAATAGATCACCACAGCAATAAAACTCAAACGAGGCAAACTTGTCGTTTCATCACAGAACAAAAGATAACATCTAACGCTCAGTAACATTTCACTGTCTATTAAAAAAAACTAAATATCTTTTAACTATTTTTATGAGCTCGAGTGTGTATTACAAAAAACTGTGACGGCATGGCGGCACTTTGTCGCGGTGTCGCGTTACAACAGTTGTCTGTAAACATGTCTTCCGCTGGATGATAGCCCGCCGCCCGCGCCAAAATTCTTTTTATCCCACCGTTTTACGAGGGTTGTTTATTTATGTCACGTTGTTACATTTCCTCTCGCATAATTTCGCTTAAACTTTACCGATATTTGTAACTTTTGACTTTTTTTTATTATGCCAGCCGCTTGAATATACGTATCTAATACGCGGGACTGCACGTCTAGGCTACTACGCTGCAGGCTGCAGCAGAGCGACGCGGCACGACTAGTTACAAAGCAGTTGGTTAAATATACATACATCATTCGACGACCTCTGTGGCTCAGTTGGTGGGCTGTTGGTAGCTCAAGCCGGGGGTCGCGGGTTCGAATCCCGCCGACGCGACCGAACAAAAACTTTTCAGAATTCCTGTGTCATGGATGTGTATTAATTATGTGTACCTATAATATAAAAAAAAATCTTAAATATATGTATAGTATAAAAAGTATTAAATATAATATTATTTCCGTTGTCTGGTACCCGTAACACAAGTCCTTCAGGTACTTACCACGGGGCCAGACTGAAGTGGTGCGAAGCGTCCATAGACATTAAATATTATTACTAGCTGTCCCGGCAAACGTTTCTTTGCCATATTATATAAAGTATATCGCCCGTATTATTTAATTGAATTAGTGACTAAATAAGTATGGCAACGTCCATCGCTATCCCGTGACCCGCGTCGCATAAACAATGGTCGCTCTTTATAGACAAATAATTTGCAATAAAATAAAATTGCGACTATAATAAGAGTTCTAAGCTATCCTATCTCTTAAGTTGGAAAATAGCACACATAAAAAAAACATTAAAATCGGTTAAGTAGTTTAGGAATCCAACGCGGACAAACATCGTGACAGGAGATTTATATATATTAAATTATCATATAATATCTCAAAACTAACCTCCACACTAGAACACTACGGTGCCACTATCTTCTACAGGGTCACAGGCATAATAATTGGCGACCTACCATAACAACTCAATAATTTTCAGGCAACGTACGCGTGGATCCGTCTTGGAGCGAGCGGTTGCGGCGTCGCCGTGCGTTCGCGGACGCAGCGCTTGGCGAGCCCGCGGCGTTGTGTCGCCACCTGTTGGCCGCACTCCTCACCAACTACATACCACCACCGCCCCCGCCAAAGAATCCAAAGATCTCCTTCTCCATTGAGTCTATAATCGGCGTTAAGTAGAAGAAATATATTCGTATGAAGACAATAGCAATTATATAGACGGATTTCTACGTGTTTCGCGACTGTTTGTCATTCGCGACTGTTTGTCAAAGTTTAGGTTTAAAAGATTAATAAAATACGTATTTATCGAACAATTAGTGCTTTATTAACGAAATGTATGGTAAAAGAATGTCTATGGTGAGGTTCCCAATTACAACCACAATACATTATGTACATTTATGTTTACACAAAATATTACTTTGTATCGAAACGAAACTTTCGAACTGTGAGTACAGAAATTATTGCAGAATACAAAATACTTTTACAAAATTACAACCGTTGTTCTACGCCTGTAGTTAGGCCTCAGATAGGAGGTAGAGACTAAACGACGTATAAAAATATCTTCACTGTACTCACGTTTGACAATAATGACTTACAATGTTTCATTGAAAAGGTATTGAATTCATATCAACTGAAGACGATTATTCGAAACGATAAATGTGTTTGAATAACGAATCAAGTACATAAAATACTTAAAAATGTTCTATACAATACAAATATCAAAATAGATAAGTACGATTTATATAATTTAAATATGATATATAGATACATAGCTGTACGAGTAGGCATTGAGTTTTGATGCAACATAATAAATACATTCTGCAACCGCCCATTATTCGGCGTTCGTGGTTATGACAAAATCTTTTTGAGTTATTTCACTTCAGTGCTTCTACCAAAGGTAATAGTGATACTTTTTCTTTGACAAAATGAACACTTCAAAGGGAAAATAACTCTGAACGGACTATGATTTGTGTATGTGTGTCTAAAGACACTAGGCTGAATTACGCCGGCGTAAATTCCGACGCGTTTACGCCGCGTTTCAAACTCATACAAAATACGGGCGGAGCGCGAGAGACGACACACTATTCCGTCGCGTTCCGTCCGTATTTTGTATGCGTTTGACATTTGCGGCGGAATTTACGCCGGCGTAATTCAGCCTAGTGTGTTTAGACACTATGTGTTTCAAGCCCGAACTTACTAGAAAACTGGTGGCGCTACCGAGCTTCGTTTTAACCAAATAAAAGGCGCTATCGCGAGATAAACAACCGACAAATTCGCTTCAGCAATAAGGCATTAGTGCTTTAGGTCACCACTAGTGTTATAGCTAGTAAGGACTGTCACATACATGGCTTTACATTTACCTTCAACTTTTTCATTTATTTACGAATTTGGAGTTTGAATAATAATTGAAGACGTAAGCGGAAAAGGTGGATAACTAAAATTTTATCACAAAAGGGATAATTACTAAGTTTTCCCTTTTTAATTTGATCAAACCTTCAAACTTATCTACTTCATCATCTGGCTAATATATCTGGCTATACACTAAATCCACATAATATAATTCATTAATCATTTTCCCGGTCCTAAAGCCCTCCATTTATGAAAAAAATGTTAGTTAGCCACTTCATGCACTTACGTCTTCAATTAAAACAGACAGCTTGATTCACTTGAGTGTCAAATACTTGTTATAGTTCTAATTGCAATCTACGAGTGCGCGGCGCCCTTAGTTGTCAACGAAAATGTCTATTCGCATTTCCAACTACAAATAAAGGCTACGCGCACTCGTAGATTGCAAGAACTATATGAAAAATACAATCTGATTCCGATCACAAATGGTTCCCTATTGCATGACACATTCTAAACTGTATATTATTGAACCATCGCATAGGAACATTGTTCTGCAGTTTCTATTAAAATTTACTATGCAATTCTATTTTTATACAAAACATTGTTTATTTGAAAATACTACAAAAGGTTTGTTTCATTTCAGTTTGTACTAGTAATACTATTATATGTATTTCTTTTTTATAATTTCGATGGTTAATAATAATGTTATTTATATGCGTCATTTAATATTCTAGTATGTGTACCAGAATTTACAAATTTATTGCAACATACAATTTCATAATTTTGATACAATGTCTGTCAATTTTTTTTTGTTGGTAAGACGAATTAAATAATAAAGGGCTTTTTAATAATTGGTAAATATTACAATTATTAGTTTATAATTTTGACAAGTTCATGTTATTATAAGCACATAATTATTATATATACCACTGCAGCAGCACTGCAGCAACAGCAGCAAAAATTTCACAATTTATTTACTGCATTGAAATATGTATTACCAATATAATTATATTTCGTGATAATTTCTCTTAATCATTTAATTCGCCTGACCTAATAAACGTATCTTAAAGAAAATATACTTAATGCGTGTTTCATAAAATGAATATATAATAACAATGAATGTTTGATAAAACCACAGATCTTAGAAACCAGCAGACATGACACTTCAGCAAAGTTTTTAATCGGGAAAGTTGGCAGCGAACGACGTGTCGAATCGACATTACTCATTTCTATGAATTTGTATAAAATCCCCTCGCTTTATGTAGCGTACGCAATTTCTTAAAAATTAAGACTGGCCGCATACACACGTTTTCTGTATTCGTTTTCCTAATGTGGAAATTCGATTTGGAATTTCGTGAAGCTAGCGTAAACGTTCGGTTTTTTTTCACGAGCGAACGCACCGGCTTGTATTCGAAACGCAAGTGCGTAATTCGTTCCGTTCGTAAAATGCGAAGGTGTGCGTCAGTTAATCTATTTGCTGCTGATTCCATGCATTCGAATGTCCGAATATGAAAAACGAATTTGAAAATCGAGTACGGAAAGCCAGTCTAATAGAAACCAGAGGTGTCTATACGACATGTCGTTTGCTGATGCTTCATATCGTCCGATACGATAATTAATTTATCATTTTATTTTTGTTTTTTATAAATAGTTAAAAAATATTAATTATTATTGCTTTCAATTTAAAAAACGCAAGTAGTTGCTTTTATTTCCATTTAGTTGCTCATCGTAGCCATGTCGTGACATATCTACCTTAGATCGTTGATCTGTGGTTAACACTAAACTACATAAAATAATAGCATAACTTCTCTATTCCAGTAAATATTTTTATACATTTGTTGAGTTTAATGGGAAAGGTAAATACATAAGGAAACGCTTGTAGATCAAATATCCACTAGAATAGACAAGTCAAGTAAAATTAATATGGAATACCTAACTAGGAAGGGAAGTGCCATTACGAACGCCGCGCTCACACACTCACACACACAACACTTAAACAGCTATTATCACGGTTTTTAGGAAAACAATTCTAAATAAAACATTTAATAAAATCTACTAACCTTAAAATTAAAGAGGGCACGAGCAGCGCGTAAGTACAACGTGTATTACAATTTTTTAACTTTAAATAAAGTGAGAAAATGTTACTTTTGAACTCTTTTAAATTGGTATATCTTTGCAATTTTTTAAAGTATGCGTTTATTCTACGAATAATAAGCGTTTATTATTATTATTTGACTAATTCTCATAAAATATAAAACCGATACCAAACGAGTTCTGAATTTCTAGTCCAGATGAGATATTATGAGAATCCTATTTTTAATTCCGTGATGAACCAGATTGAATCGAAACTGAATTAATTTTGGATTATAAAAATAAGCATTAGGCTACAAGTATCTAAAAATTACATGATCCGATCGAAACCTAAGACCTTTGATAAACTAACGCGGTATGTGTAAAAAATCGCAAAAACCCAAAATAAGAGTGAAATTTAGTGCATACCAACGCTACAGTATAAGGTACAAAAGTAGTGCCGTCTACACAGTATAATGCTAGACAGTAGGCAAACTTACGATTACGACAGTGAGCGCTCAAACACCGGGCATCGTTGGCACATGACGAGGAATGGGACTAGACGGGATTGGGGACGGGACTTTGGGAGCGTTCAGGTATTACGCAACGCAGTCAGGTGTTCGTCCCGTAAATCTCCAAAGTGTCGTCTTTTGTTATAATACTCCAAAATTAAAACTTCAAAAACGTTACGCCTCGTTTCAAAGAACGGTTGTGTTGTACAAGGGACTCTAAATTGATAGAAAATTGCGTAGCATAATACTTGAAGCTTCCCTTTTGGGTCTCGGAGGGATAACTGGGAGTATACATACGAATATCATAATTTGGGTCGCATACGATAAACATATATATCGTAAAAAATAATATATTTTGTTTTGCCAAAAAATAATTTTTTCCCAAGGAATGTAGAATTTGATGTATCCCCGAATAACCCTATTACATTCCGATGCACTTAACCCTAACGTTACGATTGCAATAGTCTAATGTTCATTCGAACTACAAAATTTCAGAAACCATCTTGGACTCCATTTTACCATAGATATATTTTTTTCAAAAGTTATTATTACTATATTGTTATTGGTAAATATGTATTCAAAAATCTAAAAAATATTTTACGTGAAATCATTATTATAAGAATTAGATATTAAACTTTCAACCTGTTATAAATATTGTTCATATTAAGATAAGTACAATCACTTTTGTTTCCTGTCCACTATAATATTGTTTAATACGGCTTATTGGCTACTATCAATTCCTGTTAATAGTTAATGTCGCACTACTGGAACAGAACGTAATGTAGGCGTATCAACAATCTCTTACCAGTAAAATGCGTCCAAGACAGAATCTGAAAACCCTAAATAATATAACAAGTGTTTAAAGTCAGACTTTTAGCTTTCACAAAACAAAAAAATAACATTTTTAATTTCTATATAATATAATATACAACTCATATGTATTTACATATATTTAATATTTTATTTATACACATAAATAATACTTCATATCAATCATACAAGTTGCGTACGAGGACGCAACTATCGTGGCGTCAACGTACACGCTAGTGCGGATTGCGGATCGAATTCTGATGACGCGAAAAATATTATGTTCAAATTAATTTGTCTGGTTGTTGATTACTGAGGGATACCCCCTCATGAGAAAAAACGTTAAAAATTGCATAAAGTATTAATGCTCAGTATAAAAGTATGGGTAAGTTGACACCACAAGAGTCGGTCCAAGCCAGCAACTCAATCATACAAAATACAACGTAAAATACTATTTGGTACATATAGAAATCTAGCTGACACAAATACAAGCGATATATCTACAACGGCATATAATCGTATATAGTCAAAGTAAACCAGTCACAAATCACAGTTGACATAAATTCTCGATTTCACAAGTCTTTTTACATTTATATAAAAAAAGTTAGCACATTTTCATACTCGACACATACGAATGGAGAAACTAGTGGAGACATAAATGCAAGGCAGTTTATTATTTGCACTTTACCGAAACTCACGAGTCAATCACGTTTGCATTTTAAATAAACGAAGCGCAATAAATTTAATATTTCCAGTCGACACAGAGGCGACCGCGAAAGCAACATAACGTCAATACGAGCTACGTCCTAAATATAACATGCAACAGGTTAGAGGGCCACATTCGTTTGACGAGGTGCACAAAACACGTACTTCCTTACTAATAAAAAATTTACCCAATACGCTATACAGCATTTTGTCCTTATCTATTAGGCGTCTTAACGTCCTAGACAAGAAAAAAAAAACATTTTACAGCGTATTAATCGAGTAAATATTTTTATTTCTACTAAAATACTTACCCATTAGATACGCTATAGGCGCAGCGCAGACGACAGACTATCCGTGACGCACTTTTTAGTCTGTGAGAAATAGAACCTATGCAATTATATGCAGTAACGCACACGACGCGCAAAAAGTTCGCATATAATTGCATAGGTTCTATTTCCATAGACAAAAAGTGCGTCACGGATAGACTATCGTCTGCGCTGCGCCATACAATTTATTGTTCTCTTTCAATCATTTCTTCCAACATTCTATATAAGGACTTAACATTGTATAGATTTAAGTAACTTTTTTTTTTTCAAATATGATTTGATAATATTTTCGTTTATATTGTATGCTTTTCTGCAAGAGACGTGTACGAGTAACTCTTCTTTTTCGAGTACAAGCTATATTAATAATATGTCGTTTCTTTTTATGCTGCATTTTTTTGTTTTTTATTAGTAAGGAGGTTAATAAATTTTGAATTAGGCAAAACGCATCTACACACGACACCTGACACCAATACACGAGGGTACAAATGTCCAGTTAAAATGTACTCGAAAAAATATAAAACATACTCATATACACTAACACTATCACTAGTTCATGCAATGTGGAACTGTGACTATTGCCGCGGGCTCTCGAACGGACACAGGTTTTTAAACAGAAATTTTGCCGAAAACTACATGAAAAAAAAAACTGAAACGGTCACAAGAAACGCCACAGTTATAATCTATAGAATTTGCTTTACATAATTTCAACTTTCGAGAGCCCCATGCGGTCACTTGTTAAGTGACCACCAAACTTCTATACTTACGCGACACAAAGCTTTTCAAGCGTTTTCTCCACGTTAAAAGTGAACCGTTGCGATAAAATCATCAAAAAATTTACAGTCCCCGTTTAGATCCTACGTGCGAGGATACGGTGTGCGTCTACCCTAAATCGGTTCACAACCTGCTACACTCGATGAGGTTAAGTGAAATAGCCGCTTTACACTAGTGAAACTTTCAGGTACGATACTGTTACGGGTTGTTTTAGAGTTGTCTATGGTGAGGCCAGTGTTCGGTAGCTGTAGTCTATGGTGAGGCCAGTGGACTGCAGCGGTTGGCACATCTCGGAGCGGCTCCGGCACAATGTCTCCCCGACCCGTGCTGACATTGGTTCCCCTGAAATCATCCACGGCTAGTAAGAGGTCACACCGGTGCGTTGCGTCTTCAAAAATGAATAAGAATAACACTAAAATTATAATTATTTGTAAAATGAAATCGGATAACGCGTTTTATGCCACATAGTTGAATTGCAGCAACTATAAAATATACAATAGTTACAAGGCAGCGCTTCATTTCATGTCTGTCGTTTGGTCCGTCGCCATTATCTACTTAAAGTGAGACAGGACTAAGCGTAACTACAGTACAACAGAGCGAGGCAATGCATCACTTCATGGAGTTACTTGTTGCGTAGTATCGCAGCCGCGTATTGATATTTAGGTCATACAATTTCAAACAAATAATATTTATGAATAGTGCAGTCTGACCATTATGGCTGGTTTTTTTTTTTTTTTTTTTTTCTTATTTATTAGGCTTGTGTCGAAACCGACAATGCCAGCCTCATAAATTACATCCAAATTATACACTTCATTGTTAACAATTTGCAAACAGATACTAATTAGCTCTACACTTAATAAAATTCAAATACAAATTCACTAGCCCCCAGCAAACAGGATCTTTCGGCTGAGCGAGAATGGCGCTCACACAACCGAGCTGTGTCAGCGCCACCCCCGCATCAGCCTCAAACCTGCGCCTCTCTGACTCCACCCGGGCACACTCCACCAAAGCATGGTAAAGATCTTCCCGCTAATAACTCATGAACCCTTTAAAATATATAAATTATGGCTGGTTACAATCTCCTATTACATATTTTCAGTCCCGGATACTTTGAGTCCCGGGAAAGGACATAGGATACTTTTTATCCCGGAAAAATATACGGTTCCCGCGCGATAAAGAATTTTGGCGCAACGGTGTTGCGGGCGTCCGCGCCATCTAGTAATACTACTAAAGCCAATATATATGCTCACCACTCACCAGATTATAGTTATCGCGACGGCCTATATCCCGCACATGGCGGCGAGGCGCGCGCTCAGCTGTTCGGGGAACTGTTCCGTGAACCGCCGCCAGTTCTCCTCGCCCACCTGGTTCTTGAAACCGTGCAGGATCTAAATTGTGAAAAAGTTCAAAGATGTCTTTCAAATATATAATTTGTGAAAATCTTATGAGGCAGGATTAACAGTGGTGAAAAAATATGATCACTGCTTTGATGAAAGAAGAATGAGATTCAAAAAAGGGTCCTTAAGATCACAGTTCGTTATCAAATATCAAAGGTGGGAGAGAGATTATGCAGAGGAGAACCAAAAATCCCACTTGTAGTCCTATGCTTATTGGGAGGATTTTTTTGGCAGGCGGCAGGCCGGTTATTGCCGTCTGATAAATTTCATGGCCATGATCATCAACACAATAAAAAAGTTATATTGTCAAAATTGACGTTTAAATTTTTTTTTTAATGCGTCCCGGTCGGGACAGGCAAAGGGAGCGTTGCCCATACAGCCATTTCTATGTTTTTCATCATCGTTTTCATGTATCGTCAGATCTAAAGTCTAGTCAAAGTCTAAGTAAAAGTCAATACAGTCAAGGAGTCAAGTGGTAGACGCTTTACTGAAACTTTCGATGGAGTTTTGGAGGGAACACAAAATAGCACGTTTCTGGATATTACATGTGCATGAACACGAATATCTAATGGTTAATATTCTACCAATATTACACATTAAAAACCCAGCTAATACAATTTTTGGAAAATAATACAAAAACACAACAGCACTCTTTCACATGCCCGCCAAAACTCCCGTTTAAAATTAACTTTTTAAATTGCTTTAAAAAGTTCCAAA
The DNA here is from genome assembly GCA_937595015.1 of Polyommatus icarus. Classification (NCBI taxonomy): domain Eukaryota; kingdom Metazoa; phylum Arthropoda; class Insecta; order Lepidoptera; family Lycaenidae; genus Polyommatus; species Polyommatus icarus. The sequence goes on along the minus strand of OW569329.1, from coordinate 4,725,728 downwards.
GTCAAAAATTCAGTTACCTTAGTGAACATCTCCTTCAGATCGTCCTTAGGGTGTGACCACGATGCGACCGCGTCGCAGAAGAACATAAAGTCTGGCACTACGCCGCCCGGGTTCACCTGGATCATCTGGCACATGCCGCGGAATGCCGAGTCCTTCTCGTCGTTATCGCGAATGTTGCGCAGCGATATACACCTGCGCACCACCATAATGTACCACATGACACTTCCCCGCTAGTGTAAGCTCCCGCACCGCGTCCGATACGATCCCGACACGATATATAAATCGGATGAAAAAAGTCGGATCGTGTCTCGGGCGCGGATCGGACGTAGTACGTTGCTCTAGTAGCTGAACACTCTACAAGCTATGCGATAGGATACGATTAAATTCGTCTCATAGATAAGGAAGCAAATAATAATTACCAAATAATTTAAGGTAAAATGTATGGTTAGAGTGAACGTATTAGGACATACGGGGACACATAGTATTGTATATGAACACAGATATCGGACTCCGAACTTGGGACAAATATTTTTATTTATCGAATACCTATCTCAATACTAGTATTGAATGTTTGCGTGTTCGTTTTAGATTATGATTTAGCTCTGTAGCATACAATATTTGTTCGTCAGTTCGGGTGAGATGTAATAAATAATAATTAGCTTGTATATATATTCGGAAAGCGGATGGTGTTCACACACTGGCTGGACACGGCACTGGCTGCGGCGAGCGCGACCCCGCGACCCACGTCGGCGTAACAAAACAAATATAAAACAAAACAACTCATCGAATAAAAACATATCAAGCTTTAACAAACACCATCCACGATCGAAATAATACCGACAAATTATTTATCAAAAATTAATAGTAATAATATAAATTAATAATAAAAAAAATTGACTACAGACCACTGCCGTACAAATTGATGTAAAACGGGTGCGACGTCGTGGGGGCACACATAACCTAGCCGACCGATAGTAATCGCTACGCCACGACATACCGAGAACAAAACCAAGAAAACAAATCAACAAACCATCCAAAACATACTTAATACATAATTAACAGCGGCGAATAGTGTCACCGAGAGAGAAGTGAACTCCTACGCGCTAGCGACCGCGCGCGGCCCGGCAGCCCTACTCGCACCCGGAATTATCGAAAGGCCTTATTCTCGTATCTCGAATCTCGGTTCGATTATGTTCTGGGGCCCAACTCTCATACCTCAAATCACGGGTTGTGAGCTGTCCCGCTCACGTACGCAAAATATCGTGCGAGTGCGAACTAGACAGGCTTACAATCGAATCTAGGGTACGATTAAGGGTCCCAGGACAGTCTTAAAATCGATATTCCAGTTACAAAAATGGAGCTCCTGGCCGAATACAGTATACATCTGTCTTTAAAGAAAGATATTTCGCTCGTTTCGGATTTGTAGAACGCTATCCGTTACAAAGGTGTTGAGAGATGAAACTCTACAAAGCTAATAGGGCCTGGGCTCATACCACGAAACGGTTTTGAGACTCAAACAATCGTACGAGAATGTTGCGTCCTACTCTAACAAACGTGAAATGACGTTGTTAGAGCAGGACGCGGCATTCTTGTCCGACTGTTTGTGTCTCAAAACGGTTTCGTAGTAGGCCTACTGATTACACCTACCGAGTAGAGTGGCAGACAGTGCTCTCGGCCACGCACTCGACACGTTTATTAGGCTGCGTTTCCACCAGAGATGTGTTGCGAGGGAAGTGTATTTGAAAACCAATAGAATCGCTTCAGTCACATGACCTTGCCACGACATCGCTCAGCGCGGCGATGCTATTGGATCTTATAGTAGGGGAGGGAAGGTGCTAATTTTGTAGTCACTCGAGCGCGATGTAGGTAGGTTTTGTACATTAGGTAAAACTGATAAAAAAATAATAAGATCGTTTTTTATTTTAGCGGTCAAGTTTTGAAAAAGAAAATCAGTCAGTTATTATTATATATTTTAAGACAACAAGGACTAAATCATTTAGTTTAGTACAAAATAAAATATCTGCGAAGTTTAGTTAGGATATTTTCCTAACTAAGGTTTATTTTTTTTATATTTTAAAATGTTCCTACAGGCTTACCTTATCTTTGAATCGTCACACAGTGGTCCGAAATCGCTAAATAGTGGACATTCGCAAAAAAGTTGGATTTTGGTATGGAAAAAAATACCACTCGATAGAGTTTAAGAAGCACGTAAATTTTGTGTATTTTTTTTCTAAACCTTATATAGCACTAGAACTTCATCTGTTTCAAAAATGATCCAGTATAGTAGTTTTTGCAAAAAATCGATTTGTAGATTCTTTTCCATTCAGAATTTTTCGTAATATATTTTTTTTTTACCTTAAATATATATTTTAGTAAAAAATTTATTAGGAATTTATTGTTACTATTTAAGAAATCTATCGAATGGTATTTTTTCCACACCTAAAAAGTTAGTAAAATTATATCAAAATTTTGAACCCCTCTACTGCAAAAGGCTGCACGTAAATTTGCGTATTTTTTTTTTCTAAACCTCATCTGACACGCTCGAGCGATCACATCTCTGATGGAAACGCAGCGTTATGGATGTGCTCAGCCGAGGGTACTCTCGCCTTTCTATTGGGCAGGTATAATCGGGCCCATACTAATAATATCTTTCCTAAAGCCGATGTGTATATTTCTTTCGGTTAGAATGTAGATTTTATAGAGCTGAATTACATATGCCAATATCATTGTTTTACTGATAGAAAAATGCCTCGCGCAACCAGTTTCGCGTTCAGCGAAATATAAGTAATAAATAGACTATAGATATGGATAATATAAAACGATTAAAGTGACATGATGGGTGTGATCTTGCGTATTTTAGTAAGGCAAAGTATATTATTATTACAATATATCATAGAAAGTTACCAAACGAATGTGTAAAATTTGTGTTGAAAAGCAACAATAAATATTCATAATAGTACAAATAACTACAGATTTAATACACTTCTAGTTGGTTAGTAAAAATATTTTCCCTGTTTCATAGGGTTTTATTTTACTACCGCTACAAAAAAGACAAGCGGGACATGCTGTTTCTTTCAAAAATAACATAAATCAAACTTTAAAGATAAAAATTATTGATGCTTTAATTTTACATTTATACCCTTCTAAAAATGTATCTGCTTACAAACGCTAGTTTTCTATTAAATTCTTTTTATTCTATTCAAAGTTTGAGGGCACTATTACTTTATTCACTATAGTCCGATCTTGGAAAATATAGAAAACTGTCAATTGACTTATATCTACTTGTCTCATTCCTCCGCACGCGAAAATATTTGGAAACCGTGGAAACGAGATAGCAATATATTCGTGGGCGAGTGAAAGAGACAGGTTGTAATGGGTCAATGAACTAGTTTCTACTTTCTCCACGACACATTTTAGTGTTGAATTAAAGCTAGGGGGCTCTAATTTTTTTCTCTACTGGCATACTTTATTATGTTGTTACAAGGATATTGACAAATGCAGTCAGCGGTAGCTCGGGCGTAGTAACTCCGGGCCGCCTGCGGTCGGCACACACTTGCTATGGGTACTACTCATATTTACACCTCAGATAAAATAAATTAATATATGCACTTCACTATCCCATTGCTAGCATCTCAAAAATTAAATTTAAGCTGAAAAATTTTAGGTATTAATATAATATCTCTACAAAAAACATCTGGATACATTTAACGACATTAGAAATTAGTAAACATTCAGGTGATACGTATGTTCAGTTAATATATGTAAACATTATAATATAAAATAAATGATGAACATTTATGATAAATCAATATAAAGCGGTGAAAGAAGTTTCATACGTCTCTGTAACATGACTGCCACCAAAAGTAGTTCACAGAATATTCTAGCAACTTGTAGTTTTAACTTAGGTCGATGTGTTCGTTTTGGTCACTTACCTGTGTTTTCGAGTAGTGTCTTGGGTGTGTTGTGCCTGTTGATGATGTCTACGAGATGGTTCAGGACTAGAGGTACATATTTTGATGTGTCGGCTCCTACAAGTTACAAGTAGAAAATATATTAAAAAAACAAGTTAAAGATGGCATATAAAGATTTTTGAATTATAATTAATTATATCTCATACCAAAGAGACGCGTCGCGTCTATTACGCTTACGTTGGATAGAACGAGATGCAACATAACGCATTACAGTTTGACACGTGAGACGAAAGATCAGTATATCTCTTTCTTACGGCCGTTCCCAATACTTGATCTATCTCTGGTTTTGCCCTACTAGAGATAGGAATAGCTCACATTAGACAATAGAGACATATATTTTATGTCAATTCAATGCTAGCTGCGATCGGTCGTATGTCAATCCAGAGATAGATTGAATATTGGGAATGGCCGTTAGTTGTAGAGTCGGTATGCCAAGAGCTATAAGGGTTACTTTCAAAAAGTATACTTACCGAGTTTTATACTAATCTCGCCTATAGCCCACGTGGCGTTGTTGCACACAGATATCAGTTCCGGGTTGAGGTTCATGCCGAGTATGGGTAGGAACTCAGGAATATACGGTAGCACATGTTGGAAACACGCCTTTGTCAAGTCTCCTAGTAACGCGAATGATGATTGCCGCACCTGAAAACGTTGAGTTGCGTATATAGAAATTAAAGTTACATTCAAATGTGACTTGCCTGCATAAGTGTTACAAATTCTATTTAGTTAACGATTAGGGAGATCGCACACGTCACACTTTTTGTGTGATCGAGTCTGCGGCTTAAGGCCCGTATTCACTTTCATTAGTAATAAGTGCAAGTGATTAGGGCAGGTAATTAGTGATTAGGAGATAGTAAGTGTGGACAGCAACTGATTAGTGCAAGTCATTAGCTGGCTGCGTAGTAACGTGATTAGACCTGTATTCACTTTGATTAGTGATTAAGTGCAGGTGATTAGTGATTAGGAGAAAGTAAGTGTAGACAGCAACGGATTAGTGCGAGTGATTAGTCGGCTGCGTAGAACCGTGATTAGAAGCATGTTCTATTGTTTGCGAGTGCAAGTGCGAGTATCCACGTCTTGCGCGCCCTTCCTCCCTTCACTCGCAGCGTGCCTGCCAGCTATGAAATTTAGCTTTATTTTTTCTCAAAGATCAGGTAGACCTTCAGATAAATAAATAAAATAATAAATAAAAATTGTTTTATTTCCTAATAAATTTGAAGCTAATGTTTTCAGAATGTTGAACAACAGCTTTCCAAAACTGAGATAGGTCTGGCCGTCACAGGCTCTTGGTCCAGTAAATAAGATGGATCATTTTTAAATTTTTTGATCCATTTTGAATTCATACTGGGGACAATGGAAATAGAGGGGGCTAATTAATTATAATTATCACCATAACTTATTTTTTCTTTCAATTTTAAGTAAGTTTTTAATTTATCAAAATATAAAGAGACGACCTCTGTGGCCCAATTGGTTGAGTGTGTGGCAGCTCAAGCCGGGGGTCGCGGGTTCGAATCCCGCCGACGCGACGGAACAAAAAGTTTTCAATGTTCCCGGGTCTGGATGTGTATTAAATATGAGTATGATATTATAATAAAAATCTTAAATATATTATGTATATCTAGTATAAAACTGGCACCTGTAACACAATTCCTTCAGGTACTTAGCACGGGGCCAGACTGACGTGGTATGAAGCGTCCATAGACAAAAGGACACCCTTTCAGTTACTTCCATACTAATCCATACTTACTAATATGTATTATAAATGCGAATATGTGTCTGTCTGTCTGTTACCTCTTCACGCTCAAACCCCAGAACCGATTTTGCTGAAATTTGGCATGGAGATACTTTGAGTACCTGGAAAGGACATACGATATTTTTATATCCCGAAAAATCGCATGGTTCCCGCGTGATAAACGAATTTTTGCATATGTCTCCATGGTCAAATAGTTTTTAATAAAACGAATATTAAAAATGAAGGACATGTCAAAATGGCATTTGTAGTTTTGAAACTCGGAAGTCGGACACTCGTGTTGTTTTGCGAAAAATGGCAAAGTCTTCTAGTAATCCGTTTTCGAACCCATATTTTTCTTGGTCTTGCAAATTCAGCTTCCAAAAGAGTTCCCGTTTCAGACAGCACCGCATTTAATACTTTTTTGAGTACTTTTTGCAATTGCAAGCTCGCTTTTCGATGTTCGTCCATACTCGCTGGTTGACAAAAAAAAAACAATCGCTGGTTGACAGCTACTATTGAATTTACTAAATAGAGCCACTAAACAAGAATTGGACACTACTTGCACTACACACCTGCACTCCACTGCCTCAATTACTAGTCACTTGCACTTGCACTAATCAAAGTGAATACAGGCCTTTACATACAGTCCGCATGGCGCGCGCAATGCAGGTTGTATGTAAGCCGCAGGCTCGATCACACAAAAAGTGTGACGTGTGCGATCTCCTTTAAAGTAACATACCAATATAAATATTAAGAAATAGTTTGCACTTTGCAAAACATGATATTATTTACTAACAGTCAAAAAAGAAAGAGAATCAAACATTAATAAAATTTTATTGCCTCAGATAATAAAAGAAAACAATAAATAAAACTTTGCTTAACTTACCTCTGGCATAGGATCCTGCATACACTGATAGAGTAGCTGCATCAAGTTGGAATTGAGCACCAAGTGGTTGATGTGCCCGTCCAGTCCCTCCGCCAGTCCGCTCAGTAAGTCCAGCGCCACTATCATAAAGTCCTTGTCCGGCGCCTCAAACTGCTCAGGGCTTTGACTGTTTGCCTGTTAGTTTAGCATAAAATATATTGAATAACACTTTAAACATAAAAGACTTAGGGCCTGTTTCACCGCTTACTGATAAGGCTATCCACCACATAACTTGACACATAGAGTATGGAGAATCTGTCAAATAAGCCTATCGGGCACCTTATCAGGAAGCGGTGAAACAGGCCCTTAGGGCCTGTTTCACCACTTTCTGATAAAGTGCCGAATAGGCTATTCACAGTTTTTTTGACAGATTCTCCATGCTTGATCTGTCAAGTTAAGTGGTGGATAGTCTATTCGGTACTTATCAGGAAGTGGTGAAACAGGCCCTTACAGGCTTACGATACAAGTATATTGTAGCGCGTTGGCGAAATCGGAACCACTACCACCATATTGCAAACTATAATATACTCACTAAAGCATCCTTGTAATGATAAGGTAAATTACTCGCATAATGAGTATGACGCAATGGACGAAAATCAAATGATATGTAACTTACGATGTTCTGATTAAGTGTCTGTTCTATGAGTGAGACACATCTCCTGAACACAGGTTCACAGTAGGGTAGGAAGCCAGACTGCAGCGCTGTGGCGACTGATGATAAACACTAAAACAAAGAAGATATATTATATATATTAGGGTAATAAGACTTTATCACATATTTTTAATGCAACAAGTAACAAGGCTTTTAATGGACTAATTTGTGATATATTTTATGCTGATATGCTGATCATGCCTCCTATTTTGTGTCATATAGAGAGTGGGCGAGATAACGTAATGCTTAATTTCAGATTTAACCTAGAATAGTTCAAGTGGGGCTAAGCAATTTGAACCTATAAATATACAAATAAAAACAAACAAACTTACCTCCAAAAGTGGAAACAGATCTTTATCCTCATCCTTCAGGATGTTCCACTTAGTTATAAGAGGGGGCATCAGTAGGTTGATGTATTCCGGCTTGTTGAGATGGTGTCCCACACTATCTGCCAGCGTGCCAATAGCGTCATACAATATAAGCAGGTTTTTGTGCTGGTATCTATTGAAGGCATACACCAGAGTCTGTAGTATATGACCGAGGTACGGGACGAGTTCGGTACACGCCTCCTCCTCGAGAGTAGCGAACGCCGAACAAGCTGCCTCCTGTACGCGCTTGTTGTTGTCCAGCACTCGTTTTAGTAGCTGAAATAATAAATTAATTTTAAGCTGAAAAAGTAGCTGAAAAATTGTTATAGTTTACGTTTAAAATGCTGCTTGAAATAACAGAAGAAACTTGTCTTATTTTAGATTTGCAGTTAAGTAATCGTGTTCCACAACTCTATAGTCCTTACTGAGCATTATAGTTTATTGGACCACTCTGCTTGATATCCAGTGCTTTGATTCGTCGAAAAGAAATAACATATTGTATGCAACACGACACGGCGACACGCAAAGCTTATTAAGCCTTTTTCTTCACCGCTTCTGACGACGTAAAGCCTCAATGTGGCTCATTATAAAATGTATCTTACAATATTATGTAAAATTTTGTGAGCGGCGATACAACATAGCAATGTGACTCTTAAATCTCATAATGTAAAGCTAATGCTAAGTACTCACATACGGTTTTGCTCGATAGTTTTACTCGACATCAAGCAAAAACCACCGTGTGGACCGCAAAACTCACAGCTCGAAGGCTCGCTTCGAGCCAGTTTTAAGGCTCGAATCGAGCTGGCTTGGCAAATTTTTTGACACTAGTTTTTATTATTCGTAGAGGCTAATTTCTTTCGAACTGGAGTAAAACTATCGAGCAATGCTGAATGTGTGGACGAAAGCCCGAGCCGTGTATTTTACTCTACGTGATTGCTCGATCGAGCAAAACCGTATGTGAGTACTTACACTTATATCTCTTCTATATCTTTGGTAGCATTATTACTCACTTCGGTCATAACTGGTCGTAGATACAGATCGTGCGACTGCGAGACGATCCAGTGCGAGTATCGCGAGAGAGTCCAGCACGTGATGGCGCGCACCAGGGCCTTGCGCTCGCCGAGACAGCACACGAGGTAAGGGACGAGGTCGGGCAGGTGCGGCACCATACCGCCCATACACCCGTCCGCCACCGCGCCGAGGGCTAGGATGCCGCTCTCCTAAACGAACAATACAACAAATTATATGCATGAAGGGCCAGGGGCCGTATTACGAAACCGTTTTGAGACTCAAACAATCGTACGAGAATGCCGCATCCTACTCTAACAAACGAGAAATTACGTTGTTAGAGTAGGACGCGGCATTCTCAGCCGATTGTTTGAGTCTCAGAACGGTTTCATAGTAGGCCTGTTTCACCACTTCCTGATAAGAGGCCGGATAGGCTATCCACAACTTATTTGACAGCTGATGCTTCATACTCTATCTGTCAAGTTAAGTTGTGGATAGCCTATCCGGCACTTACCAGAAAGTGGTGTAACAGGCCCTTAATATTATGACAAATGATTAATTATATTATTTTCTAGTGTAGGTCGCATTATCGCATACAACTTTATGATCATTGATCGAGCAATGACCAATGTTTAAATATTATTTTCTTTTCTGGGCGAGGAGTGAGCGTGGTGTTGCGCTCTACTAGCAGATCAGCGATCAGGTAGGTCGCAATATGGTAAAAAAGTGATAATAGTGAATAGTAGAGTACATTATTACAAATAGAATAGCGGATCTTAAAATTGAGTATGACTTATAGTCGTAATTATATAACTAAAACAAAACTTACAATAAAATATTATGTCCGCGAACAAAAACGTCATTTTGTTTGTCGACCCTATAGCTGAGAACAAATTATCGGACGAACGTCCGCGGACGTTTTTATCGGATGCGGCTTATTGCTATCTGATTAATACAAAATACACTAAACTGTGCACATTGTCTTCCATAAGTTGCGGACGCGATTTTGAGCGTTCGGACATCCGAACAGAATCTGGCTGGCCGGATGCTTTTGCAACCGTGGACGTCTGCCATTGACATAATATAGGATAGGTCATAGCGTCCGCGGATGAACCGTGCACATTGTTAAGCCTCGTCCATCATGGATGCATCCGTTAATTTGTTTCTAGCTTATGGCTGCAGGCTGGCCAAATGTCAGCATGCATTAACAAAACTGTCATTTCGATCCCATTTTGTTTCCTGGTCGCGCGCGGATTATAATCAAACCTTGACTGACCGATGATAACACATCTACATATAAATAAAAATTACTATGTTAAACAAAACAGTAGGCGTGCTAGTTTTTCCGTAAAGTGTACCACAAAAGTGCTCAGGTTGTGGGATATACTCGGGCTCGCCTCGCTCGCCCTGACAAATACCTTGATGACCCAATTATCGTTGAACAGCGTCTCCTTGAGTATGGGGAAGAGTACGGGCAGGAGGTCCGCGCCGAACACGTTGGCGAGCATGTCGAGCGCCGCCGCGCTGCACTTGCGCAGGTTCCAGTCGGACAGCGAGCCGTCGTCTGCCTCGCCGCCCTCATCATCCGAGTCCGAATCCCCGCCGCCCGACATGGCGCTGTCGCCGCCGTGAACTGAAACGTTAGCTTATTAGTCTGTGGCTCGTTAGGACATTCAATTTCTATGGACGCTTTACACCATGTATACTTACTATATTTTATCACGCTAAGACTAATAGGAGCGAAGAAATAGAGGAAAATGTGGAAAAAACGGGTAAAATTATTTGAAAGGGCTAACTTGAACATGTTAATCTCAGGAACTACAGCCCCCGTAGACAACTGGCAAAAGGCTAACGGTAGCGCTACAAAATGTATGGATTTGACATTAGTATTCCCTAGCGAAGCGATGACTTATGTCAAATCGCAACATTTTGTAGCGCTAGCGTTAGCGTTAGCGCTTTGCCACTTGTCTACAGGCTTGCCCTGGTCCGATTTGAAAAATTATTTCAGTGTTAGATAGCCCATTTATTGAGGAAGGCTATAGGCTATATTTTATCACGCTAAGACTAATAGGAGAATGTGGAAAAAACGGGGGAAATTATTTGAAAGGGCTTATCTCGCGAACTACTGGAGCAATTTTTATGTTATTTGGCACAGATAAGAAGTAGACCATGTGAAGAATCATAGGCTATCGATTTTAATCATTTTATCAGTGGCTATACATTTTATACCCATGCGACACCGGGGCGGGTCGCTAGTAAGAAATAATAATACAATAGATCATGGGCTGAGATTAACCCAATCAGTGGGGCGCGCCACAATTTGTGGGGCGTAGGGTGATCCAAAAGGGAAGTGCGACAAGAGGCTTAAACAATATTCATTATTTCGATTAATAAAGTGCGAGCATAACGTTCTCACTAATGGTCCATTAAACTTTTTATTGTTTGTTTTTTGTCCATTGTAGTTGAGTTGGGATAAGGGGGGCGTAGTATTTTAGCGCATACTTGAGGGTGGCGCATGGGGAAATAGGTTAGAAAGCCCTGTAATAGATAGTCTACAACTTATTCTAGTTATTTCTTATGAGTTATGACTCAATTATAAAGATTACCGTTGTGTTTGATGGTGTGTGAGCGCGGCTTGTGGAACCTCGGCCGTATGTCAGACTCGCGGTCCGGTTCCGCATCATCAGCATCATCGTCCCGGTCACCCCGCAGCAGGATAACATCCATCTCTGAGTACCGCATACCCCGGACTAGGACTGGCAGCAAAGCTGGTAACCTCGGCCCCAGTACCTTTGCAAGGTATAAGGGTTAATATCTCATTATACCTTTATGGTTTTCTTACAATTACTATAATAATTATATAGTATAAACTTGATCAAAACTAAGGCTAGGGGCACCTGCAAAATATTTGCTATGATGCTATGCTGCAGATTTGGCGATGAGACCTAGCATCAGCAAATACTTTATAATTTTACCCTCTCACTAAAAATGGACCACACTGATTAAACAGATGTTATGTTATAGTACTATGTTTTGTTACTGTCTGCAAAGTGATTTTCCTTAAAATATGAAAGGACAAAAGATTGAGCAGCTATAAAGTTACTTTATAATACACAAAGTGCAAAATGTAAATGTTTTTATTAACCTATCAACTCCCAAGAGGTCAAATACGACCAATCCGCGATTTCAAGGGTCCGTGGTCAAAGGATTAATAAGTTGATTATTATAATATTAGTTGATACTATTTGTTGATTATAGTACAAACATTTTTCTTTACATAACTTCTGTACTTTGAAAATTGTAAATTTTATTATTAAAAAGAGGACTTAAGTAAATGATTGTTTATGTTTATTTCAAAGCCCAACATATTAGAAGTGTAAACTGTATAGATAACAAATAAGATAAGAAGTGTTTTATCTTAAATGCTAAGTATGTTGGGTATCTATACTTATTATAAAACAAAGTCGCTTTTTTTCCCTCATGTCCCTTTGTTCCCTTTAATCTTTAAAACTACGCAACGGATTTTGATGATTCTTTCAGTGTTAGATAGTCCATTTATCGAGGAGTCCATTTATCGAGGAAGGTTATAGGCTATATTTTATCACGCTAAGACCAATAGGAGCGAAGAAATAGAGGAAAATATGGAAAAAACGGGGAAAATTATTTGAAAGGGCTAACTTGAATACGCTAATCTCAAGAACTACAGGTCCGATTTGAAAAATTCTTTCAGTGTTAGAAAGCTCATTTATTGAGGAAGACTATAGGCATAATTTTTTCAGTGGCAATATATTTTATTCCCGTGCGACGCCGGGGCGGGTCGCTAGTTACAGTATAATATACAAAGTTTATAATGTGATCTATATAGATATCTTGAGATAATAACTATCTGTTATAGTTAATTAAAACCTTAAATATGAGAAAATGCTTAAAATCCTTAGAAAAACAGCTTAGAACTTAACAATATTATACTCACATCTCTGCACACGTTTTGTTCTGCTAACGACAGCCAGAATTCACAAGCTTCCAAAGCGACACCTTCTTCAGCATCTTGAGTGCGCATTAACATGTACTGAAAAATACATAATCCATTAATTTAATTTTACTTTAATTTCACATCCACTTTGAGAACAAATTATGTTTTAAGCACCCCCCAGTGTTTCAATTTAAAATGTATCCAGATGAAAATATGAAATTGCAAATCACCAAGATATCTTATACATAACACCCCCATTCTTATCTGGGTCCCACACCACCCACTATTATTTAATGTTAACACAAATCATAGGATTAAATTAGCCTTTTCAAAAGTGGCAATAACGTTCCCTTGTGGGCGCTGAAGGTTTAAAGGATTAAACCTTCAGCGCCCACAAGGGAACGTTATTGCCACTTTTGAAAAGGCTAATTTACTCCTATGATTTGTGTTAACATTAAATAATAGTTTAATAACATCAATATTGTTTCATTTTAATGTAATCAAGGATGTTAAATTGTGTTTAAATAATTCTATGATATCTCACATGTTTTAAGAAATGAACAAAAAATAAGAGCTCAAGTATTGAGCACAGATATATTTACTACGAAAACTTAAAACTACCATCACTGGAAAACTTATTCAGTAGATAAGTAACATAGATTACAACGTAAAGATACTGACCTCTATAATATTCGGTAGGTATGGTATTAGTCTGTCTAATCTCACTTCCAACAGCAGAACGAGTGCATGACAAACATTTTTCCTCACATCGGGGTCTTCGTCAGCTGCCAGGTGAAACAGGTTCTGAAAACAACAGCTATACTTACAAGTTTGCTCAAACTAAATAATTTAAAAATAATATTTAATTATGGAATTTATAGGTTCCCCATGGCAAGTATATAATTTCTGTCTTACATAGAAAGCTGGAATCTAGGCCAGTATATATAATTTCTGGCTTATAGAAGGCTGGCATTCATAGAATACATATTAACCTATCAATCCCCGTAAGGCCCAAGTGGGCCACGATAACAAAAGATTTCCAAGAATTGGCGATCAAAGGATTAAGTTATTGACTCTACAAATGGAAACCATAATAAATATTGGAAAAATTTGTACACCCAGCGCCGCGGTGGTGAGTGCTGAACTAATTCAATCAAACGGCTGCTTTTGAATCAGCTGTAGTGTTGAACGATTTGAACAACTGAAATATTCAATTAAAAAGCTAGATGTAAGATTGAATGGCGTTGTTCAGTCAAAGGGCTAGCTGTTTGATTGAACGGCTATTTAAACCAGTTGGCTGCAACATATATTTGACAGCAAATTACCTCAATAAAGGAGTCTATGTGCATCATAAGTGCCTGAGATCTGCCCATGATGAAGTAGTTGACACATGCTATGGCATGACATCTTATTTTAGGTGATGAATGTCTGAAAAACTGTAGGAACTTGGGTATTAAAACATTCAATGGTCTATTTAATGCATCACTGTCAAGTAACTCTGCTGTATCTTCGCAAATCTTCTGTAATGCTCCAAATGCTCCCTAAAACAAGTAACATAAGGTGACTACAAAATAGTACAAAATAAATTTTAAATAATGTTATATGTTACACTTCCATTACATAAATTTAAAACCCTGGAACACACTAGCAAAGAATAAGTGTTATTTACCTCACAAACATTGTAATCTTGTGAATCGAGCATCTGACACAGTGCTGGGAGCAGCTCGGGCCATGATGTCAACTCGCCCTTGCTAGCAATAGTTGTGATGATTATACCGACAGTAGCTCTTATCAGCGGAGAGGGGTCTCCTACAGCTGACAGACATTCTCTTTTGATAAACTCGGCAACCTCCGGCAGGAAGCTGTTGTACCTTGCTTTTACATTGTTTTTTAATATAAGTCCACTCAAAGACCGAGTCGGCTCCTCCTCCGACACCAACTTTGTGAGGACGAAGATCAAGTAGTTGTTAAAGTCCGGGTATTTGTTTAGCTCTTCCAATTTCTGTGATTACATTGTTATGGAAATCAAAATCTGTCAATGACTGTCATGTCGGAAAAATCGATATCAATAAAAGCGTTAAACGAAGGGCTCCAAAAAATTACGATAAAAATACCCTGCCCTACTTAAAATTTGAAATAATGAAAGCACACAAACAATTTCGTTTAGTTAAACATTGCAATATATCTTTGAAAAAACCACGCCGATAAAATTCATTGACGTGAAAACTTAATAAAGGATACTTGTTGGACTGCTCTTTGAGTTGCAGTATCTGGTGATTGAGACTCTTTTAAAAGTGTTAATATTTGCATCAGCCCTTCTTGCTCAGGTTTCCACTCCATTTTCATAATAATTTTAGTGATAAACGGTTTTATTTCGTTTGGACTTGATAAGTTCAACCATGCCAAAAATTGACGAATGTCGCGGGTCGTCCATAGATAATAGACAACAGACTACAGAGTCACAGATAGCACCAAAAGAATACCACAGACTAATAAAGGACAGTACCGGTCATTGGACAAAGCACAAAACAGTATAATTATAAAGGTTGCTTTAAAAACTGTCTGTTTTTAAAGTAATAGAACGCCTGATTTTAAAGAAAAACAGGTAAATTTTTAAAGCAACCATAATAAATGTAGTGTTTTTGTGCTCTGGCCTCTGTCCAATGACTAGCTAGTAGCTAGTACTGTCCACATTTCAATTACTACTATATTCTATAAGTTTGCATGGCTGTACCGTAAAACAGCTTAGCCATCATGAAATAAATAATAATATTGTGTTTTTACTTTCTTCATGGCTTTTTCTTGTTGTTCTTCTGTTTTGTTTTGCTATAAAAATTAAAATAAGAAATGGATAAATCCCCGTTTTTTCAACAAACGAAAAGGTTTTGCCGGGAATACGAAAGAGTAACGTTTTGTTTTTATATTATTTTCCTAAAATTGTGTTATTTCGGTTTTTAATGTGTAATGTTGGTAGAATATTAACCATTAAATATTCGTTGTCGTGCACAAGTGTGGGCAAGTGATACAACTTCAAGAAACGTGCCATTTTGTGTTCCCTCCAAAACTCCATCGAAAGTTTTAGTAAAGGGTCTACCACTTTACTAAAACAACTGACTTGACTCGTTGACTTTACCGACTACTTTTTAGACTTTGACTAGACTTTCGACTTGACGATAATCTGGAAAAACAACGTGAAAATTTTGTAAATTTTATACGAAAAATTTTTTTTCCCGCCAAAACTTTACTTGACACTGGCCATGGTTTAAAAGCCGAGAGCCATAACAAGAAAAAAAAAAACAAACGAAAAAAAATGTCACATCAGAAATCACAGTAATGTCAAAAATTTATGTCATCACTCATCTGTCACATTTTTTCAAAATTTTCATGTTTTCATTTTCACGTGTATTTTGTTTTTGAAATTTGAATAGTTATTCGCAGTTATTTCTAATTTGTTTCTAATAGGTACTACCTAATTAAATTAAAATGCCGAAAATCAAAGCAGAAAAGAAATGTAGAGTTCATAATGAAATCGCAAAACAAGGTAAGCTCTTAGGTTACGTATGTATTCGGTTTTAAATGAATATACATTTTTTTAGACTGACGCATATTTCAGCATATAAGCAATAATTAAATTATACTAAAATTGATTTTAAATATTACTCCGTATTATACGAAAATATTCATATATTTTCATTCATACTACAATAAAATTTAATGTTTTTTATTGACGTCTTTTTAGGTATTCAATTCAACAAGGATTTTGGCCAACATATTCTAAAAAATCCCCTTATTATCACGTCGATGTTAGATAAGGCTGGCTTAAGACCTACAGATGTAGCCCTTGAAATTGGTCCCGGTACTGGTAATATGACTGTAAAGATGTTAGACAGAGTCAAGAAAGTTGTAGCCTGTGAAATTGATACTAGGTACATATAAGTTAAAACACTGTTAACCTTAAATCCAGACTACTAAGTTGAATTTAAAATTTGCTTGTGATAAAATTGTGTCTGTCTTGATCCAACATTCTGTGTAAATTTCCTTGATTGCAATGTTTTTACTTGTCAAACAGGTTAGTTGCCGAGCTGCAAAAGAGAGTTCAAGGAACACCTTACCAAGCAAAGCTACAGATTCTAGTTGGGGATGTATTGAAAGCAGAGTTACCGTTTTTTGATATTTGTGTAGCAAATATACCTTACCAGATCAGTTCACCTCTGGTATTCAAATTGCTGCTACATAGGCCATTTTTCAGATGTGCAGTATTAATGTTCCAACAGGAATTTGCCCAAAGACTAGTAGCAAAGCCGGGTGATAAACTGTATTGTAGATTGTCCATAAATACACAGCTGCTAGCAAGAGTTGACATGTTGATGAAGGTGAGAAGAGTGGCTGCCATGTCAATAATCTGCATTTTAATGCCCATTCTTAATTCCATTTTGCTTAACCGATTCGTGGCCACTCCCGCGCCCAGCGCGTCATTTAAAAAGATTTAGTGAGGCCGATGACGCGCCAGGCGCGGCATACAAGGATCATTAAAAAACAAGTTAAAACTAAATTAATTACAATTCCGTAGTCGAAATGTGCATTGTCGAAAACACAACCAGTGGCCAATGCCGCACGTGGGGCGTCATTGTTTAGCAGGGCCGATGACGCTTATGGCGCATCATCGAACAAAGTCAAACTGCTTGGCCTGTGGTAAGAATTCGTGAAAATGAAGGTGGCAACGAATTGGTTAAGCAACTTTGCATTAAAAGACAACTTGTATTGCATTTGTATATAAAACTTGACATTCTTTTTCAGGTTGGCAAAAACAATTTCCGACCTCCACCAAAAGTTGAATCCAGTGTTGTGAGAATAGAACCAAGAAACCCGCCACCACCTATCAATTTTGTTGAATGGGATGGCCTGACCAGAATTGCATTTGTCAGAAAAAACAAAACACTGTCAGCAGCTTTCAAACACAGCACAACCATGGCAGTCCTTGAAAAGAATTACAGAGTTCATTGCTCACTACATAATAAGGTAAATAAACTTAATTTAATTTTTTGGTGATTCCGTGCTGCCAGATGAGGTCCAACCCTAAAGGTCAAACCTCAAGACAATATAATTTGTGTCTTCTTCAACTACTATAGTTTTTCAATAAAGTATTTTTGTGTTACAGGATATACCTGAAGATTTCGATATAAAGCAAAAAGTTCAAGAAATTCTAACAAAGGCCGAAGCAGATCAAATGCGCGCCCGGACAATGGACTGTGATGATTTCATGAAGCTACTACATGCTTTTAATGCGGAAGGAATACACTTTGCATAACAATGTTGTATTTCATTTTATTCTAATTTTGATCTATAACATTATATTCACTTTTAGTTAAACGCAGATTGCTTGAAACCTCTATCAGCATAATCAGAGTCAGTTGTACGTTCGGACTTAAATGGAAATCCTGGTTGTCCAGGTAACACCATTGGCTTTGTCCTCATTACTCTCCAGCCACCTTTCTTAGTCCAATCCTGCAAAATAAGTCAAATGATACTGTTGCAATAGATGTAAGACTAAATCTTATATATAAAATTCTCGTGTCACAATGTTAGTCCACGAGCTCCTCCGAAATGGCTTTACTGATTTTTACCAAATTTTATATGCATATTCAGTAGGTCTCAGAATTGGCTACTCGGTACTTATTATATTGATAAGTGCATTTGTTGAATAAATAATAGTAAATTATTACAACTCGACAAAAACGACGACAGATAGCGATGGACGTTGCCATGGTGATATACTTTATAATATGGCAAAGAAATGTTTGCAGGGACAGCTAGTAATCTATATAATGTGAAAGAAAGATTTTAATTTCTTTTTAACTCTAAGCATTCAGGTCACAATTTAATGACTTTAGTATCTAGTAGATCTCACAGGCTTACATAAAATGTTAAACTGAGATTTCAAAATTATTTGAATCTCGAGATCTATTACAATAAATCTTAGACTCAATAAAAGAATACTAATCAATAAAATAATACAATAAAGGCAAAAAGAATGCTGTTGTATACTAACATTTCCTTGATATTTGAAATAGTAATGAATTCCCAAAATCCCGAGAGCTATAAATCCAAGTTTTCCTGTGATGTATCTGTAGTCTGCAGCTCTTTGAGCACCCTAAAATGAGATAAACATGGTAATGAGTTCTGTGCATATAGCATGCAAAGCGTAATAGATGTAACGACAATGTTTTGTATGCATTGTTTAGGTTATTACGATTATGTAACTTTACCAGCATTGGAGTTAAGCGATCATAAAGAACGTCCAGGGGTTTGCGATAGAAGCGGCGGATAGGATTGAGGCGTTCTTTCCAATATGCCTCAACGTGTACGGGTTCGTTCGGGGCTAAGACCTGATCCTGCAGCCACTGCTTGCGAAAAGCTCTTTCAGCATCAGTCATTCCAATGCATCTTTCGCGTTCTATTGCCACACGACCACAGATGGTCATAGGCTTGGTGCCTGCTAATTGCGACATTTTTAGTAATTAACTCCACACCACTATTTGAAAAGATAAATGGAAGTAAATAAATGGAAATCGCAATTTTCGTACTACTTTTTAATTTTAATTTGACAATAGACATTTGGACAGTGACACTGACATTTGACAATGACTTAGGTACTTTTTTACGTTTTGGGGTCATGGGTAAGGCAAATGGCTACGGAATAGTTGAGTAAAGCCGACGGACGTTAATATTTTACACGGACATAAGGCGGAGCACTTTTCAAGATTTTGCTGCTGCACCCTGTGGCCCAATCATCAGCGACAGCCAGTCCTTCATTATTTTATAAAAGCTGAAAGTTTACCTGTTTGTGACCCTTAATAGAACAATCATCTATATTCTATGCAGTTCAGTCGGTGGTCGCGGCTTCCGCCTCTAGTCCACCCACGCTGCGAAAGTCTGCGAACCGATTTACTGTCTCATCCGCAGGGGCGTCTTTCCCTTAGGTGCAGTGTGTGCGTTGCACACGGGCGCCGCGGACCTAGGGGCGCCGAGCGCCGCTTGCAACGGAGCCCCACGCGTCCGCGGCGCGCGCCCGTATTGGCCTATGGCCAGCCGCGCCGCCGCACTTTAATGACCAACGTAAAAAGAACTCCAGTTTGCATACATTTTGTGTAGCATCTAGAGCTCTTCTTATATTTGTCGTATTAAGTACAGCAAAACGGCTCGGCTTTTGCAATATAAATTATATTTAAACTATATTTTTCAACGTGAAATGAACCTTAAAACAAACGAAGATTCGTCAAGATGGGCCCCAAAATGAGAGCCACGCGGCTTATACGTCTGACTGGATTTATATGCGTCCGCGCGGTTTCGCCGCTAAACCACAAGATCACAAGCAAATATACTCTTGACGGCGCCCTTGCAGTCGCATAGGGTGCCGTGCAGCCATCCACAATATGATTCACAATACGAATCATAATATGAATCATAAAATGATTCACGATATGAATCTTAATATGTTTCACAATATGATTCATAATATGATTCACCATATGAATTATAATACGATTCACGATATGAATCATGAAATGATTCACGATATGATTCACGATATGATTCATAATATGATTCACAATATGAATCATAATATGATTCATAAAATGATTCACAATATGATTCATAAAATGATTCGCGATATGAATTATAATATGATTCATAATATGATTCACAATATGAATCATAATATGATTCATAAAATGATTCACAATATGATTCATAAAATGATTCGCGATATGAATTATAATATGATTCATAATATGATTCATAATATGATTCACGATATGATTCATAATATGATTCACAATATGAATCATAATACGAATCACAATATGATGCACGATATGAATCATAATATGATTCATAATATGATTCTCAATATGATTCTAAATATGATTCACAATATGAATCATAATACGACTAACAATATGATTCACAATATGAATCATAATACGAATCATAATATGATTCACGATATGATTCATAATATGATTCACGATTGAATCATAATATAAATCACGATATGAATCATAATACGAATCATAATATGATTCACAATATGATTCACAATAGGAATCATAATATGATTCACGATATGTTATAAATCTATACTTATAAAATTACATGTCCTGACTGACTGACTGATTCATCATCGCTGAGCAAAAACTGTTAAAGTTACAGCCACGAAATTTGGTGAGTAGGGTTGTTTTATTAAGTAGACACCCACTAAGGAAGGAATTTTGAAAATTTTACCCTGAAGGGGGTGAAATAGGGGTTAAAAATCTGAATGAAAGTCCGTCATTTCTTAAGTTAGGAACTTGAAACTTTATCTTTGGGTTACTGATTAAAAATGAATGGATACGTATTTAAGCGTTTTTGGAAATTCTTCCCCCAAGGGGGTGAAATTGGGGTTGAAAGTTTCAATGGAAGTCCGTTATTTCTTGAGTTAGAAGCATGAAATTTTATGTTTGGACTACTGATTAAAAATGAATGGATACGTGTTTAAGCGTTTTTGAAAATTCTACCCCCAAGGGTATTTCAAAAATAGGGGTTGAAATTTTAAATGAAAGCCTATATAGGTATACTATGTTAACGCGGACGAAGTCGCGGGAAACAGCTAGTTATTCATAATACGAATAGAGGTTCCCTCTTCCTTTGATTTTTTCCAAATCATTAATTGTAGGTATTTATTCTGTTCTAAGACTCGGATAGGGACGTTTATTTTAGTTGGGATCAATTACTAATGGGAAGTTTTCTTTTTTAAATCTCCACCAGACGGCGCGCCGGTAGACACTTCTAGATTTTCTATTGGTTCCCCACCCATCTAAAATAATCTGCAGGTTGGCATCACTGACAGTGTTTCAAAAAATATCAGTGTACTGTCAAGTGTGACGTTAATCAAAATATCTTAAATCTAAGCCATCATTGGCCTAAGCGATTAGGCCAGTATACTGGTAACAGTTTAGGAACACGCAAATTGTCAAACTGAAAACTGACAACTGACAGAGAGTTTTGGCGGGCATGTCACTTTCAAAACTTCTTCTACTTTTTATTGTTGGTGTGGTTTTTATAATTTTTTCCCAAATTGTGTTATTTGTGTTTTTGATGTTCATTATTGGTAAAAGATTAGCCACTAAATATCCGTTATCTTGCACAAGTGCAGGTAAGATGTTGTCAAAATCAAAATGTATATTTCCTGTGACATTTGGTGTGAATATTAGTAAACAGGGCTATTTTTTCCGTGAGTCTTAACTAAAACATCGTTTTAATAACTCTATTATCCTATTCATTGGAATATTATTGCGTCTTTTTCAAATTGCAATCTATCAAGTTTTATATTCTTTTCCCAGTTTTGTAGCAAGTATTGATGGTATTCCCTGGTATTACCGATAGTTGTCTACCCGTACGCCATCTAGTTACTAAAATGGAAGCTGTTTGACAATCAAATTAAAAAGCTAAGAAAATCCCTCATTATTGCTTTACCTCATATTTAATCTGGTCATAGACAGGTCATAGATGGTATTAATAATATGATTCACCATATAAATAATAATATGATTCACGATATGAATCATAATATGATTCACGACATGATTCATAATCTGATTTTTTCACGCGCTTGCTAGGGGGCGCCAGGGTAATATTTGCACACGGGTGCCACATGAGCTAGAGACGGCCCCGCATCCGCCACACGATAATGCGTTATAATTTATATTGCATCACGCTATATTCCTGTTTCGCAGTTCGCATCGCGTCGGTGGACTAGAGGCGTTCAGGAAATTCTCGGTACTCTCTAGTCTCTAGTACCTATTCTAGTTGTAACTGATGTTGGATAAAGTTAGCTACAATTTTTTTTATCTTATTTTATTAAGGTAATTGTAGGAATGTCGCCTCCCACTGCCGGACATTTTTGATAGACGTTTTGCAGACCATCGCGACGGGGCGGGGCGGGGCGGGCCGGTCAATAACACAAAGGGAATCCTATAATATTACCAACGCTCACGGCGAGGAAAAAGACCGCGTCGGACTTCGGAGGAGGACGGAGGTGCCCGGCCGGCACTGGCGGCTTTATTGCTTCGCGGACAAAAAGCCCGCCTCGTCCCATCGTCTGCAAAACGCCTTATAGTAATTATTTCCCACTGCCAGACCACCTCAGTCCTCAGTCTAATATTTTATGGATGTTGGGAGTTTAAGGATGTTAACTATTTGTATTTTGTACTGGCGTAAAGCACTTTACTGATAGAACTGTAGGTATATTTTCATGCAATGAAACAACAAATTAAATGAATAACTTTTTATTTTACCTAAAGTACAGAGTTAGTTACCAACAAACGCCCTTAATTCTATTCGTCCTAAATAATACAAACATTATTTCATCAGAAAACGCATCTTCTCTTTTATCGCCATAGACAATTTTCTGTTTGGTGATTGGCGACGAGTGAAAGTTATAGAGAGCATTTTCACAAAATGTTGTACCCCCTTGGTTTGGCGTGTCCCCAGACTTTAGACTGGGGACACGCCAAACCAAGGGGTTTAAGCTACTAATATTTATTGTCCGGAATTTTATACTCTTCTGGGTAATTATGTGATATTAATATTCAACTATATATTAAAGTATTTCGTAAATTTATGAATATATACTGCATTTGCACCAAAATACTTCTGATTTCGACTGTCCCCACCCCGAAATCCCGATGAAATGTGTTATTTTAACGTAATTGGCTTATACAGCTTCAAATATATTATATTTTTTATTATGCCAAGAATTTACTTACTTGGAATATGCAAATTAAGTCTTTTTTACCATTCAAATAAATTTACAAATCCGATTTCAATTCGGTCCCCAGATTTTGAATATGCCTGACATGTCAATTATGTTACCAAAAATCTGAGAGAAAATAATCAAATAATATGGGATATTTTCTTTGTGAAATGGCAACAAATTAGCTTGATTTCTGATCTGATGATAATCATTCGGCGATTTGCACCGGGATCGCAACAAGAGTTGGAAGTGTCCACTGTCCACACACTGTTTCGTGAAAAAAAAAGTCAGGACAGTTACCACTATTTTAAAATAAAAACTATTTTTATATTTATAAAGTGTTTTGTAAGGATAGCGTTACTGTAAATATAAAATATTTTGGTGTATAAATGAATTAACAGTGAATTTATAAAACTGGGCAAGGATGATAATGTTACCTCCATTATGTTACCAATTTGGATGGTAACTATAGGATGACTGGCAAAGTAACATAATTGACAGGATATAGTTGTGTTCACATGATGGTCATACATAAATTAAATTTTAAATCACTCTAATATTCTGAATGCGAAAGTTTGTGTGTGTGTATGTTTATTTATATATAATTTTAGTAAAATTTGGTTTGGAGATAGGAATAACACATGGACTAGTTTTTACTGCGGGTAAATACTTCATTCTCATGTAAAAATCTTTAGCCCGTGGGTGAAATCGTTTAATATAATTTACAAAATATGCATTTGTTTCCATTTTGAGCTAAACTTTCTTTAGTAATACGTTTAAGATTTCAGAATAAATAATATTAGTATGAATTACGATGCGATTTTTCTTTGACTTTCGTCTAGGTTTCAGATTCGATCTCTAGAATATAATTTGATTTTAAAAATGTATATGTTGTATCTTGGTGGTATCATTAGTCTTGACATTTTCTTATCCACCCATCGTCACACTCCACCCATGTAAATTTACCTTTATGATTATGTTACTGTCAGTTATGTTACCCTTTTCTCAATCAATCCATTATATTTGTTATTTGTGCAGAAATATTGAGGTTTTGAGGGTTTTAAATATTAATAAAATATTTTATTTTGCTAAATAAATAAATTTAAAGCCAATTCTTAAGGGAATGCAAGAGACAAATAAAAAATATGATGGCTCAAGATACTTGGTAACAAAACTTATATTAAATCAGGGTTTTTGAAAAAAAGGAATACCTACTTGTTGAATTTTCTATTATGTTTTTTTAAAAATAGCAGTAAAAATTAATAAAATCAGTCATTTATTTCTTAACTTACTGCTAAAATACTATATAAAATGTGGTAACATAATTGACAAGCCTTTTGTGACTATCTCCCATATTTTCGTAATTAGAAGTATTTTAAAGTGTTTTTCATATAAAATGATAGTTAATTGCACACAGAACATTATTACCACATAATATAATAAAAAAAAAAAAACACACTTTAAAAAACCGTCCTCAAATCTGGCCAGGTACATTTTGTGAAAACGCTCAAATACAATACACGGGGTGAAAGTGGACGGAAAGCGACTATTTGTAAAGAATTAAAAAATACTGTGAAAGGATTTTAATTTTTAATTCATTCCTTTCTTGGAAACTGCTTAGGTACGATAAAATGTGATTCGTATTGCTTTGGCCCTTGTAGTACTGATATTTATTTATTACATGAGCAAGAGAAGATGAAAGAGTGAAATGAAAGTAGAAGCCATGGCCTGGCATTTCTTAAAATAGTCTCTTCAAAGATAATTATACATCTGATGGCCTTTATAATTATCAATGCAATCATAAAATTAAATATCACTATTAACCCCAACAGAAAATCCGGCAAAATACCATGGGAATTTCTGATATATTATAATTATTTGAAGAGAAAAGTTTAAATGGTAGCTTTTATTATTTGCCACAGCACAGCATGGGCACGGCTACACATGCTCGTTTCAAGCACGAAAGCATGCTTCAACCAAGCAGTTGCTGCTTTCAAGAACGTGTGTCCAAGCATTGCTCAAAATAGGCATGTTTATTTCGAGCATGCTCAAAAACGACAGTTGTACGATTTTTGAGTACGCTACCTGCGGCGCGGGTGGCGGGGGGCGTGGTTTAAGCTGTGGACAGGTTTGTCGTAGTATCGATAAGTTTTACTCTCACAATAAGCATGCTTAATAGAAGCAAATGTATCGAGTTCAAGCAGCATACTCGTTTTAAGCATGCTCCTCCTCATTGTAAAAACCGTATTCTTAATTTCATTCAATGCCCGAGAACTAATACACGTTTCATACAATAATAGGTTTTATTACTGTTTGACTGGTAAGTGGTAGCATTTTTCTCCGCCTAAAGCACAGTGGTGAAATTATAAACACATTTTATTCAGAAGTCTAACTTCGTAAAAAATTACGTTTTAAAACTTGGTGTAATATATTGCTGTAACTTAGTACACCTATCATTACATTTTTGATAATAAAATGTTTAAAAATAGCATGTATCAATATATAACAATAATATTTCGTTTCTTACACTGCGTTTTAAAAACGAAACAGCGTAGAAAAATATCTTACAATACATATGTGTAATACCCTATACAGTATACATGATGTTGCAAAAAAAAAACGTAAAATTCACACAAATAGGATTCAAACCTAGGTATGGCCTATGTAGGTTCTAGAACTCAATATTTTAATTTTATTGCGTCTCATTGCCTGGTGTTGCCAAACAAGGACATAGTTAATTAAAAAACTTTCATTTTTATCTCAGTCAGTAATATACAAGCAAAACAAAATCTTTACAAAATGATAGTTATTGGTCATCCATAATTCATGTCACACGTTAAGGGGGAACCACTCATGTATAATGACGACGTTGTGTACCGACTGAGAATAATATTTATTATTATAAATTCGTACTCTAATTTCTAAGTGCCTGATTTGAATTTCTTGCTATGACGTTAACGCCTTTAGTACGCCGACGATATGAAACGCGAAATATCTGCGAAATCCGAAACAGGAATAGAGCGAGATGCAATATAGGCCATTGTCGTGTGGCGGGTGAGACAGTAAATCAGTTCGTCGCTGTTTCGCAGTTCGCAGCGTAGGTGTACTAGAGGCGTAAAGGTATTGTTCCGATAAAGGTGGCAAGCGACCGCAACCGACAAGAGTTCAAATAAAATGCCACCTTATTACATAGGCTATAGGTTTCATATTGCTTTACGCCACTACAAAGCAGCGGCGGCATGGATCGCTAGACCAATGTCGGTAGAAAATGAAACCTATATCCTATGTAATAAAGTGTCATTTTATTTGAATTTTTGTCAGACGCAGTCGCCTGCGGTAAAGATGAGAAAGTCACTTAAACTTCGTAAAGTTAACTTAGCTTCGATTTGCATGGCGTCAAAACAACCTCTAAATTTTAATCGGCGTAGGCACAACTTCACATATAATATAATATAAAATGTCAATATCTGTATAATTTCTGTGCCTCGTTATTTTGATTATATGATAGTGACAAAAATTCGCACTCAACACACTTGTATTACTTTATATGTTCCGGATAAAAGCCATTATCTTAATTACTGTATCGGCCTTATCTAATGCACGGTTATACAAATATTTGTACGCGAATTGACATCGTTATTGCCGTTGTATAATGCACAGTTACGAGGGGTTCACCTCGACCACAGTGTTCATGTGCTGCGGGTGCGGCTTGAACTCCACAACCTCCTTCCACACCAGCTCTGAAAAGCGAAAACATTATTTTTAATAGTGTTGTCTGTTTTAGGGTGCGTTTCCACTGAAGCGGAGCAGAGCTTAGCGGTGTCCGAATTGACCAATCGTGCTATTCCAGCGCAATTAAAAATTAAAAATCACACTCTAATAACCTCTGTGTCAGAAGTTATATCCAATTTAAATTTTTTTTTAAATAAAAATTCGGATTTTTTGTACCTAGGGTTGTCACTAAAGGTCTCTTGTTTGGTTTATCCGGTTAAAAAGTTTCGGGAAAACGCCAACTTTGATACTCTTTAAAAAATAACCACAAAGAATATCGATCTCGGAGTTCTACTCTAATGTTTATATAGCTATCAACTATAGTATTTTGAAAGAAAAACGCGGTGAAACAAAATCGAGGTTTTTATCACACTGTGCAGCGGAATGACAGCGAAGCGGAGCGAAGATTTCGAGCATGGTGATTGGTCAATTCGGCACCGCTAAGCTCCGCTCCGCGTCAGTGGAAACACGGCCTTAACATTGTAGCTACTACTTACTAGTAACTAGCCTGTAATAATATAGCGCGTTTGCATTTACTAAAAAAGTAGTGTATTGTAAAACCATGTTGCTCATGGACTTTGACCATATTAATTTCATATGAAAATGACAGAATGCATGTAAATGATTTACGAAAGCGGAAAGCTGGTGACGTCGTAGTAATAATATCAACTCTGTTGCTCGTCCTAATGTGCGCGTACATATAATTTTCATTCTGTAACTCGAGTGACTTTTCTATTTAATGATATAAGAACAAAATGTTGTATAATAGCATTTGTATCGTATAAATTATTATAATTAAATTTGTAAGGAATTAGGGACCATCCATAGAGTACGTCTAACGTCACACGATTTTCATGATTTCTAGACCCCCTCCCTCCCCCTTCTTGTCACAGGTGGTCACTGGTCACACTGCTGAGAACCCCCCCCCCCCCTATTGTGACGCTCTTTTAGATGTGACATACTTAATGAATGGCCCCTTACAGCTCTTCCACGGAGAGCTGACTAAAATGAGGGTGCTGATTTCTAGCTGTCACATTGTACGATTTCCTCACCTTTCCACTTGTCGACGGGCAGGTCCATGTCCTCGAAGCTCTGATCGTAGGGCGCGGAGGTGGGCTCGTCCGTGGGGTCCGCATACTGCGCCAGGTACGCATGCGCCAGCGCCTGCTCTGCCGTTATGCGCCTGCGCAGTTAACAGGTGGTAAGATATTAGGGTTTTTTGATATTACGTTTGCCACAAGTGCCGCTATGTAGCGTTAGGGCCTTCCGCGTTTTGGACACTCAGTAGCACTGTCACATCCCTAGACGAGTGTACAAAATGGCGTCCACGCCACGCGATGCTGCGCTGTCACGGCGTGCACGCCGCGCAATCGCGGCGTGTGCGCTAGGCAATCGCGTCACTTTCAAATCGCTCGCTAATCGCCAGTGTGATAAGGCCCTTAGGGTCTATCGTGTCAACCCGCTGTCATATAATATTACGACAAAGTGCTCCAAGGCTTTAAATGAATATGTTAATGGGCGCTGCTGGTAAAGAACTGTCAAAAATTACGTTTTTGTATGAAAACAGCGTTAGTTCCTTTTCTCGCCACGTTCATTTAAAGCCTTGTCACAGCTCGACAAGACTGTCAAATATACATAATTATTATGGTGTCATAAATCATAATAATTATGTATATTTGATACGATTAGAGACCCTACAGGTAATGGGTATACATAGCTCCATCTAGTGGCAAATGAAATATTGAAAACCCTCCGTTTTGAATATTACGGTTGTGGCAGATAGAAGATGAATATATAGAAGAAGATAACTCTAAACAGTCTGTATAAGCCGCAATAGCTTTACAAACTCTCGGCTATGCGCTACGCGTCTACGTTGTCGCGCAGGTGTGTGCACGGCCAGTTTCGCGTTGCAGACGCTCCCGTATCGCGTACCGCGTCCCCTGTCACTGACGCTTAGGTTTGTTTTAAGCTTAAATCTATACATTGGAACGCGCCACCGCCGCTCCCTTCCCGTTGCCCGCTGATTTCGAGACTGAAGATTTAAAGGCGACGATGTAAGTTGTAACATATATGTAGTAAATATAGTATTACAAGTACATAGTGGATGTAGTTTTTTTTAATGCAATAAGGGGACAAACGTGCAAACGGGTCACCTGATGGAAAGCAACTTCCATCGCCCATGGACACTCGCAGCATCAGAAGAGCTGCAGGTGCTTTGCCGGCCTTTTAAGGGGTAATAGGGGAGGGTGGGGAAGGAAATAGGGAAGAGTAGGTAAGGGAAAAGGGTAGGGGATTGGGCCTCCGGTAAACTCACTCACTCGGCGAAACACAGCGCAAGCGCTGTTTCACGCCGGTTTTCTGTGAGGACGTGGTATTTCTCCGGTCGAGCCGGCCAATTCATGCCGAAGCATGGCTCTCCCACGTCTAAGTTGGTCATGTTATGTGATGGACTCACTTGTCAGCGTCCAACTCCAGCATGAGCTCCAGCAGGTTGACGGCGAGCGGGTTGGCGCCGCGGAACACCTCGCGGAAGTCGCGCCGATGCAGCGTCGGCAGCGACTGGATGTAGTTACGCGCCTGGGGAGTAAGGGCTTTTTAGTATAATATGAGAAGGTCAAAGAGGTATGTTCGGTAAAGCTGAAGCCAATGGGGGATTTTTGCTAAAATATGCAGTAACGACGTGGCCCTCTTCATACTTGCCGCGTCGGGCACCGGCAGCGGCATGATTAGTGGCGAATGACTATTTAAAATTGGCTTATAATTAACTGATTACCAAAAATTGTAACATTTCACAGACAAAAATAGTAAACGATCACCAAAATACAGACCACCATTTTAATGTAAAATGATAACCAAAGATTTAACATTTCGCTATCCTATTTATGTAAAATGACTCCAAATAAATTATTGTACAACCAAAAATAGTAAATGATCACCAACATTATACTAGCATTTTAATGTAAAATGATCACCAAAGATTTAACATCTTGCTATCCCATTTAATATGCAAAATGACTCCAAGTAAATCATTGTTAAACCAAAAGTAGTAAACGATCACCAAAAATAGTAAATGATCACCAACATGATAATAATGTAAAATTATAACCAAAGCATTTTCATTTTGCTATCCTATTATAGAAAAATGAACTTGAAAATGAAATTTTATTTGACTATTGTAAATAAATAATAATAATATAATAATGATAATGGAACTCAGTATAAGTAGGGTAGGGTAGGTGTCCGTCTGTTAACTCTTCAGGTCCAAACTGCTGAATATAACATAATATTATGTACTTTTTTGTTAATATTATGTTTTGTCAATCGTAGTGATTTATTTGGACAGAAATATCGCATTGACTTGCTCGCTTTGGTGATCATTTACTATACATATTTGGTGATCATTTACTATATTTGGTGATCTTTTACTACATTTGGTTATCATTTACTATATTTGTTGATCATATACTATACTTGGTGATCATTTACTATATTTGGCGTTCGATTACAATTTGAAGTGTAGCCGTGACTAAAATATTTAGCTGGTAGTATTGCAATTTTAGACTTTCTTTTTTTGGTGGTAATAATCTTTTTTTGGTAAGTAAACAAGTTTAGGGTATCAGTGCATTTTTAGTGGTCATTATATTTGTTCCCTTTAAAATTTAAATTCACTTCCGTGCTCAAAAGGCATGAATATAAACGGCACATTATACCGCGATCGGTGCGCCGTGCGACAAATCTTTTCCATTACTGTATTTGTTTTCGGCTGTTATACATTTAGTGCCAAACTTAGATGTTACAGTAGCATATACTGTTGGGACCTTCTATGTTCATGATATTGAGCGATTTCATGACTGTGACATGGCTATAAAGTACTTGGAAGTGACCTTCGTGTACCCATTGGTATGATATTAGGCGATGTGCATTTATGGCTTATAAATTGAAATATTAATTTTGAAAGAATGGCATTTCTTTATTCCTATCATTGGGGGTAAAAGAGCAATTAGATCACCTGATGGTAAGGGTTTATATTTGCCCTAGCTATTAATATGAGAAACAAGCGCGTTGAAAGTCCTTTAAGGAGTAAGTACACTCATTTCTAGAAGGCTTTCAGGCCATATTTAAAAGAGTGACAGGCGAGGAAAAGTCTACATATCTCGAAGTATCTTCTCACCAAGATGTTTTAGAAGAATTGGGACCTGTTTCACCACTTCCAGATAAGTGCGCGAATAGGCTATCCACCACTTATCTCGACAGATGAAGTATGGAGAATCTGTCAAAAAAATTTGTGAATAGTCTATTCGGAACTTTATCAGAAAGTGGTGAAACAGGCCCTTATTATTATTAATTTTAATTTGTCAAGCGCGTTATATTTCAACCTCATGCTGCATTTTGGGATAGCCTTTGTAAGTGAATTGTTAGTAAGCTTACCTCTTCGCTTAGTAATTTATCAATTGTCTCCTGATCTGGCTTCCCGCATAAGAACAAAATTCTTGTGAATTGGTCAATATCTGTTTGCGCAAATGTTAAGGTAAGCAAAACTTACACAAGCGACATGTTACAAAGCTCCTTATAAAAAAATTTGGTCTTACCACAAAAGATTAAACATCTATTGAACAGTTGTTTTGAGACAATTAGGTATGTACTGAATTTTTCTCTAATCAACTGTTCAACAGGTGTTTAAATCTTTTGTAGTAAGACCGATTATTTGTAACCCCAAAAACTACCTTGACATTAAAATAAGACATGATATTTTTTGACTACGGACAAAACAACTTACATCCTTAAAGTAACAATTAACAAACTTTATAAACAAAGGGAAAATTTGACGGAAATTGGACAATCACATTTTTTGACCCAGTTAACAGTTTTCTCCCATGTTACTTACTGACTCTGATGATATTTTCTGCATAAACTCCTGTGCGGGTGTGCCCAGTACCTCCATGATCAAATTTAACTGGTGAATATCTGTCTCATAAATTAAGGTTGAAAAACCAACTCAGTTTCTTGTTAACAAGCATTAGTTATTGTTATATGATATATCCAATATTTCCCCAGGAGAATTACTTTTTTAAGCATTTAATAAGCATGCTTTTACCATAATATTTTTTTACCAGTGATATTAATTTTTTTTTGTTTCCAAAAGTCATGGGTCTTATTCAAAATCTAACACTAGAAGTTACAACCAACTCACAAACTTTTAAAATATACTTGCATTATTAACAACTCACAATTCAATCCCGAACAAAAATATTTAACACATAATATCAAGTTTCGAGAGATAATAACAAAATATGTTAACATACATTTTATGAGTTACATTTTCAGTAAACAATTGAAGTAACATAATTTACAATAATTTAGCTAGCCATACTGTGAAATATACATGCATTAACATCATTAGAAAAGGCTCTGAAAAAAAAGATGAACTGTCAAAAGGATACGGTCTGTGCCGGGGAACAGAGTTCTGCCAGTGAGCAGTTCTGCCATGATGCAGCCCACCGACCAGATGTCTACGGTCTGATTGTAGTGCATCCAGTTGAGCATTATCTCAGGTGCTCTGTACCATCTGTTCAAATTGTTATGTTTAGAATATAGATCAGCAAAACAGTGTAAGCAAAGTTTTAAGAACTGAGCAAATAAAACAATAATTATAACAGAAGTCAACACTGAGTCACAACATGTCTAGGAAAGGCTGTCATAAAAATATAATACATGACATGCATTATTATTTATTAGCAATATCTTCAAGCATTATAACATCCTGATTCCTGTTGCAACCATATCCTTTTAAATAAAAAAGTTGATATGAGTTTTGACATTTAAACTTTTTTAATTATTTTAAAAAGTAACATCAAAATAAAGGCCAGCTAAAGGTCAAAGTGCATATTATCAGCCTTATTAAATAAGGCTGATCCTAAGTTATTAAACTGCCTCTACTACTAGAAATTAATAGAATCACATTAAATATTGGTTATCAGTTCCTTACCTTGTAGCTACATATCCTGTCATCTCAGTCTCCGTGGGTCTGGCAAGGCCAAAGTCTAAAATCTTCAACTCACAGTCTTCATTCACAGCTATGTTTGATGGTTTAAGGTCCTGGAACAAAGAAGTAGCATAAGAGAACACAAGTAGAAAACGCTATTCTCTATAAATCTAGAATACCTAATTTGTTTTATTTGTTTCTTAGATAAAATTACTTTTACCTGCTTACCAAAAACATTTTCAGAGAATATACAAACAAAATATTGTCCTCATTTTCATGATAAGAATCAAATATTTTTATTTGTCACACAATAGATAAAATATTTCAAATTAACACACCCTGTGTATGATCCCCGCTGAGTGGATATATTTTAAGCCTCTCAGTATCTGATACACAAGAAACTGAACATGATCATCTGATAACTTCTGAGTCCTCACGATATTGCTCAAGTCCGCACCCATCAAGTGTGTCACTAAATATACTTGCTGGAACTCCTCCAAGCCCTTTTCTGGACTGAAAACATCCAGGAGACCTAAAAATGTAAAAAAATATATATTAAAGTTAAATATTGCTGTCACCCAATAAAATACAATGTAACTCAGTAGTCCATGACAAAAACTTACATCCATACTAATGTTATTGTAAATGCGAAAGTGTGTCAGTCTGTCTGTTACCTCTTCACACAAAAACCGCTGAACCGATTTTGGTATGGTATGGTATGAAACTTGGTATGGGGATTATGGGGATATTTTGAGTCTCAGGAAAGGACATAGGCTACTTTTTATCCCGGAAAAATGTATGGTTCCCGCACAATAAACGAGTTTTGGCACAACGGAGTTGCGGGGATCATCTATAATCTATATTATCAAATAAAAATAACTAAAATATTATTATTATTTAGCCAAATGTGCACATACCAATAACATTTTCATGGTTCATATGCTTCAACATTCTCAATTCACGATATGTTCTCTTGGCATGTACTGCTGATTGAAAAGGTCTAGCCAGCTTCTTGATAGCTACTTTTATATCATGCAGAGTATCTATAGCAGAGCTGAAATGTTTATCATTAAAAAGATAAAGAATTTTGCCATTTTATTTGCAACATAGTAATATATTGCAAGACAAACTATAAAATACTTATACACAAAGTTAATCTATAAAAAAACAAATGTTTTCAGTTGAAATGCGGAATGTAAATTAGAGTGTGAATGTACTGCTTTGTTAGTGAAGACATTAATAACTTATTACTATGGAAACAAGTTCCGCCTACACGTTTTCAAATATAGTATATGTATCATACTTTATTTCAAAATCTTCAAAACAGTTTTCTTTAATATTGTAGTGTATGTATAGTAATTCATTTTAAAAATAAACATTGGCACTAATATTTGTTAGTTACTAAATGAAATACGCACCAAACTTGGCCGTAAGCTCCCGATCCTACAGGTGTAAGATTTTGGTACCTCTCCGGCACTATCCATTCTGTTTTGTTTATTTCCACCGTATGGTAACGAGGCATATTGATTACTAATGTTTTATATAATAAATGCAAATTGCCAAGAAACTTAAATCGCAAAAGAATTTTAAAAACGCGAAACTCGAGAATCGAGACTTTAATTTTCTGTCATTTTCAAGTGACGTAACTCAATGTCATTTCTTAAATGTCACATTTTTTTTTCTTGTTATGGCGCTCGGCTTTACCATGGCCAGTGTCAAGTAAAGTATTGGCGGGAAAAAATATTTTTTCGTAAAAAATTTACAAAATTTTCAAGTCATTTTTCCAGAATATCGTCAAGTCGAAAGTCTAGTCAAAGTCTAAAAAGTATTCGGTAAAGTCAACGAGTCAAGTCAGTTGTTTTAGTAAAGTGGTAGACCCTTTACTAAAACTTTCGATGGAGTTTTGGAGGGAACACAAAATGGCACGTTTCTTGAAGTTGTATCACTTGCCCACACTTGTGCACGACAACGAATATTTAATGGTTAATATTCTACCAACATTACACACCGAATTACATTTACAACATTTACAACCGAAATAACACAATTTTAGGAAATTAAATACAAAACACAACGTCACTCTTTCTTTTTCCCGGCAAAACTCCAAATGTCACATTTTTTTTTTATATTTGTGCAGTCAAAAACTAGAAAGATATGCTGAAAAAATAATATATTATTGTTTATCAGATGCATTCTTTTTTGTTTATTATATATTATTATACAAATCAATTTAACACTACTACTTTTTAATTTTAACTCCAAATTAGCATTCCTTTTAAATTCGATTCTTGAGAGTTGAGAACTTGGTATAGTTTCAAGCAGGGCTTCAAATAACGTTTTCTTATTTTTTTAATTTGATTGTCAAACAGCTTCCATTTTAGTAACTAGAATCTAGATGGCGTATGGGTAGACAACTATCGGTATTATACCAGGGAATACCATCAATAATTGCTACAAAACCGGGCAAAAGAATGTGAAAAGAATACATTTCTATTTGAAAAAGACAATGATATTCCAATGAATAGAATAATAAAGTCATTATAACGATGTTTTAGTTATAACTCACGGAAGAAATAGCCCTACTTATCGTTATTCACACCCAAATGTCACAGGAATTATAAATTTTGGTTTTGACAACATCTTACCTGCACTTGTGCACAATAACGGATATTTAATGGCCAATATTTTACCAATAATGAACATCAAAAACCCAAATAACACAATTTGGGAAAAAATAATAAAAACCACACCACTAAAACCCCCCCAGCCCTCCGTCATGCGCCTAGTGTGGGAGGTGCGGGTACCGCAGAGCAATTTAACTCCGCCCCAATAAAAACCACACCAACAATAAAAAGTACACAGATTACTAGTATATAAAAAAGTAGAAGAAGTTTGAAAGTAACATGGCCGCCACAAGGCCGTTCAGTTGTCAGCAATGATTGTCAGTTTTCAGTTTGACAAGTTTTTATTTTAACAGCATGTTCCTAAACTATTACCAGTATAGTAGCCTAATCGCTTAGGCCAGCGGTTCTCAAACTTTTATGGTGGCGGAACCCTTTTGGAAAGCAAAATACTTGACGGAACCCTACAATAAAATAATAGTTTTTAAAAGTGTATTCTTTATTAATAAACATAATAAAAGTATAATGTAACAGTTACTAATTATTACTTACTTTAACATGCCACATGGCAAGTACATTAATACACAATATTAAAAAAGAAAAAATCTAACTAATGGGAAGTATGAAACTGTTTTTTATTTTTCAATAATTGGTTGATGTCAGGTTTGATAGAAGACAGTTGCAGTCTCATATCAGGTTCGGCGTCCAGTCTATTGCGATATTTTGTTTTCGTGGCTGCATACGTTGAGAATCCTGTTTCGCACAAATATGTTGTTGGGAACGGGAGAAGAATATTCAGAGCCATTTTGCCAAGCATTGGATATTCATTACGAATTCTGCAACAAAAATCGTTGAGAGGCATCGTTTTGAACTTGTGACTCCATACTTGTGTCTGATGACATTTCTAAAAGAGATTCATATATCTCGTTTGACATACTTTCGGGCTTTTGCAAGTTGGGTAAAAAAGGATTATGAATCCATGAATTCAGTTTTATTTTTGTATTCTGTTCTTCAGGAAAATACTTTTCAAAAGATGCGCGCATCGAAGTGAGATATTGGACCAATTCTTCAAACATATCATCTTGAAACATTTCTGAGTCGTTATCGCTAACAAACTCACTGAGTGACGTAAAGCTTTCTATTTCTCTCCTATCAACGCAAACAATCCAAAAATCTAATTTTCTTTTGAAGGCAGTTATTTTGTTATAGGTCTGGAACACTGTTGTCTGTTTACCTTGCAATGATAAATTCAATTCGCTTAGTTTTTGAAAGATATCCGCCATAAAAGACAATCGGAACAACCAAGTTTTATCATACAAACGGTCTTTCAAATTAAAAGAAGTATCAGCTGAAAGAAACATTTGTAACTCCGCTCTAAGTTCAAATAGCCTTGTTAAAGTTTTACCCCGAGACAACCATCGCACTTCTGTATGGGGCAGCAGTGTTTTATGTTTGCTGCCATAATCTTCACACAATAATGAGAACAATCGGGATTGTAGTGGTCGTGATTTAATAAAGTTAATTATTTTTACCGCTTCATCAATAACTAATTTTAGATTTGACGGCATTTGCTTCATCGCAAGTGCTTATCTATGCAGAATACAATGGCTGGAACTACAATAAGGCGCTTTATTTTTTATGCGTGACACTGCTCCTGCTGTTTTACCTGTCATCGCCTTGGCCCCATCTGTACAAATGTCAATGCAATCGTTCCAACTGAGATTATTTTCTTCAAAAAATATGTTTATTTTATTAAAAATTTCTTCCCCGGTAGTGTTTGTGGGCAGCGGTGAACACATAAGCATATCTTCTTCAAAAGAACTTTCATATGGATATCTCACGATAACCAGCAAGATAGCCAGACCAGCGACATCAGTTGACTCATCCATTTGCAAGGCGAATCGTGTTTTTTGTAGACGTGTAACTAGTTCTTGTTTAATGTAGCTTGCCAGATCATGGATTCGCCGTGACACAGTATCGTTTGATAGCGGCACAGTAGAAAAATGCTTTGCAGATTTTTCATCGAGCATACATTTTGTTATGTCTAACACACATGGCTTTATTAAATTTTCAGCGATAGTGTGCGCTTCACCTGCTTGTGCAATGCGATAGCTAACTAAATATGATGCCTCCGTGGCCTTTTCATTGATAGTTTGTGTTACATGCATCATATTTTTTTGACTTTCCAATAACTGTTCTTTTCTGCGAACAAAAAATTCTTTATTCTTGTCTTTAGACTCCGGGTGTACAGTTTCTAAATGTCGGCGCAATTTGGCAGGTGCCATGGAACTATTAGGAAGCAGTTTACTACATAGCATGCAGAGAGGTGAGCCGTTGGAATCAACAAATCCGAAACTGATATATGATTCATCATACTTCCTTTTTTTCGTCTTTGAAATCGTGGAGCTTGACGTCGTGGCATCATCGTCTGGATCGTTAATTACTGCATTCTCCGCGCGTACTGCTTTTGAACATTCAGCGTCATTAGAAGATGATGTTGCAACACGTTTAACGCCTTTAAGCCAACGTTCCATTCTTCTTTATTACACGTCAGGATGGTGGGGTCAAAATAATTCACAATCGTTACTGCTTATAAGAGACTAAGTTTAGTCTAAAGAATAAATGTACAAATCTGATACAATCAGAATACAGCAGGCAGTAGAACAATAAACACTAGTTACATAATATCACGTTTAAACTCCGCAATTCGCTAGCTAGCTTTTAAGTAGATAGGTAGGAACTTATCGCTCCGAACGCTTCAACTGACTGACGAGGCGCGACGCGCGATCGACGCTTTTATACTTAGTCCTAGACTCAATCTCGAACATTCTCAAAAATACTCGAGTCGGCGCCTTTGATAAACAAAAAGCGGAAATAAAAATACAAAAATGCGTTGTAAACAATCTCGACTTTATGTTTTGAAGTTAGAGCCGAAAGTCGCTTGTTCACAACTATAATGTCTAATTCAGAGGCGGCTTTTATCAAAGGACGCGCGCTCACAATTAGTAGGTAGGTATGCGCGCGGCGGCGGCGCGGCGAGCGGAGTCAAAACGTTCGACCAGAGAGAGGTGTTTTGATATTTTTTTCTAAATTCTTACGGAACCCCTACAGGAGTATCGCGGAAC
This sequence comes from Polyommatus icarus, assembly GCA_937595015.1. Classification (NCBI taxonomy): domain Eukaryota; kingdom Metazoa; phylum Arthropoda; class Insecta; order Lepidoptera; family Lycaenidae; genus Polyommatus; species Polyommatus icarus. The sequence continues at coordinate 4,686,804 of OW569329.1, read as the reverse complement.
CCTAGGGTTCCGCGGAACACACTTAGAGTATAGCTGGCTTAGGCCAATGATCGCTTAGGTTTAAGATTTTTTTATTTATGTCATACTTGACAGTACACTGATATTTTTTAGAAACACAACCAATATGTAGTCAGTGATGCCAACCTGCAGATAATGTGAGATCCAGTGGGGAACCAATAGAAAATCTAGAAGTGTCTACCGTCACGCCTTCTGGTGGAGATTTAAAAAAGAAAACAACCCTATGAGGAATTTTCTTAGCTTTTTAATTTGATTGTCAAACAGCTTCCATTTTAGTAACTAGATGGCGTATGGGTAGACAACTATCGGTAATACCAGGGAATACCATCAATAATTGCTACATAACTGGGCAAAAGCATGTAAAACTTGATACATTTCAATTTGAAAAAGGCACAATAATATTCCAATGAATAGGATAATAAAGTTATAATAACGATGTTTTAGTTAAAACTCACGGAAGAAATAGCCCCATTTACCGTTGTTCACACCAAATGTCACAGGAATTATACATTTTGGTTTTGACAACATCTTACCTGCACTTGTGCAAGATAACAAATATTTAGTGGCTAATATTTTACCAATAATGAACATCAAAAACCCAAATAACACAATTTGGGGAAAAATAATAAAAACCACACCGACAATAAAAAGTAGAAGTAGAAAACTCTTTCAGTTATCATGTTTTCAGTTTGACAAGTGCAAGCGTGTTCCTAAGCTGTTACCAGTATACTGGTCTAATTGCTTAGGCCAATGATCGCTTAGGAGTATGATATTTTGATTGATATTACACTTGACAGTACACTGATATTTTTTAGAAACACGACCAACATGTAGTCAGTAATGCCAACCTGCAGATAATTTCAAATCGGTGGGGAACCAATAGAAAATTAGTGAGTGTCTATCGTCGCGCCGTCTGGTGGAGATGATAAAAAGAAAACAATCCATTTAAAAAATAACGTTATATATAGGATTTATAACGGTAAATATATGTTCTTTGATAATGTCATGTCATGAAAGTCATAACAGGCGGGAAAATTTTCTAAACGTAATCACTCTTTTAGGGTGTATTTTTAACCTACTTCCAAAAACGAGGAGGTTAACCGTTTGTGAACCGATTTTCAAAATTTTTATTTTGTTGTATTAGGTTTCACTCCAATTTGGTACCATGTTCACAAAAGTGGTGACCGGATGATGGGATCCATGAGTAATCGAGGGAACTCCTTAAAATTCAAACGGAAACATATGGTTTTTTGGTTTCATATAAAGTATTCCAGGCATATGTTACCAAAAAGTAAGATTTTGCACCAGGATGTACCATGGTTCGAAGGTGGTGAACAGAACTCCTTACTCCTTATAGATACATGTTTGGGGGTTTCGGCATTGTTTTAAGAACTGAAAGCATATACTACTAAGCTAATTAGTAATTACATTAATCATCATCATCATCCTCACCACCATTCTACCATACACCTTCACATTATGACCCTATTATAATTGGTAGGTATTTTTCATAGTATTTTCAGATCACGAATGTCTTTAAACATTGTTCTGTAGAAAGTTAAGCTATTTTGAAAATTATTTTAGATATTATTTCGACCTGATGAATGATGATAAGATACATGAGTAATCGAGGGAACTCCTCAAAATTTAGATGGATCATGGAAACATATGGTTATTTCGATTTTATGGGAAGTATCCTAAGCATATGCTACCAAAAAGCAAAATTTTGCACTAAGATATACCTTGGTTCCGAAGGTGTTAAGAGAACTCCGGATTTCTTATAGATACAAGTTTGGGGATTTCGGCTTTGGTTTAAGAACTCAAAGCATATGCTCATTCATCATCATCATCACCACTACTACCAGTCACCACACCATGAATCACTAAATCATAACTCTTAATTTGTCGAACGATTTCAAAAATTATATTGTTATAGGTATCAAAGTAAATGATTCAAACTTGGTGATCAGATTACCAAGTTAACAATTTGATCATGTGATGAATTATAAGGTATGTCCGTATGTAGGAAACTCCTTATTATTGGGACAAAATAAAAAGTTATATTAACGTAGTTCTAAGTAGTTTAAGCATAATTTTATATGAACATTAAATAGTGAGCTAATTACTTTCCAGGAGTGTTGTGATAGAAAGAAAGTCACTGAACAGAACTTTAGAGCCATTAGAGATAGGCGCATGAACATTAATTTTATCATTGCTTGATTAACGCCAAGCTTATATAATTACTAGCTGTCCCGGCGTTTAACGTTTTTTTGCCATATTAAGTATGTAAAGTATTTTTTTTTAATTTGATCGCAGCGCTAACTGTCGGGACAGACTAAAATTAAAATTCGAATATTATTTAAAATTTGACACTGCGATGGTAGCGCCGTCTGTCGGATCCAATGTAAAACATTCCAAAATCAACAACTACTAATAAACTAAAAATTAATTGTTATATTATAATTCAGTATTGTTCAGCGGACAAAATTGTGAATCTAAACCATTCCCAAATCCCCTTGAACACACACAAAAAATTTCATCAAAATCGGTCCAGTCGTTTGAGAGACGTTCAGTGACATACACACTCACAGAAGAATTATACATATAAAGATTACAACAGTGATACAAGTATATTCTTGGAGTTGCTTATGCAATTCTCTATACCGAGAGGGCACTAGGTATATTAACTTTATGGTTCTCATATCATAAATGTGTATCCTGGCTCCAGTCACTTAGTAGAACACATTAGTATTTACAGAAAACCTCATAAATTACTTACTTACTAAAAAGAGTGAAATTATTATTTTTAACAAAAATAAGGTAAGCACAAATTTCGCAAAAAAAGTGGGCTGCGAGTGAGCTTTAGTGCACCGTGCACCATCGCATACCTGATACCAGAAAATAACGTTATATTTACCGTTATTATTATAACGATATTTGTTCGTTTATATGTCGCAGCCCACTGGTTAAAAAAGCCGTTCAATCAAACAGCTAGCCTAGCTTTGACTGAACAACGCCATTCAATCACACGGCTATACGTCGTTTAGCCGACTTGTTGACTGCAACGTTCAACACTACAGCTAGACGACGCTTAGCTAACTGGTTAAATATGGCAAATTAACTAAGGTGACCATTAGTTTAGTGTTAATATTACACAAATGTGATGATAACAAGTAGAATAAATTATTGTATTCTCACTCATTTTAAACAAAATTGCAATAAATACCTTGGTGATGCATTTCATAATCCCGTAAATTCTCCTTGAATATTTGTTTAAATTTTGATTCACTAGGATAATGTGCTCCCATAATTTCTGTCACTTTAATAACACTTGTATATTTACGAAAAATATCTTAATACAATCACAAAATACCGGCTAGCGCCGCGGTGGTAAGCACTGAACAAATTTCAATCAAACGGCTGCTTTTGAATCAGCTGTAGTGTTGAACGTTTTGAACGACTGAAATATTCAATTAAAAAGCTAGACGTGTGATTGAATAAAGTTGTTCAGTCAAAGGGCTAGCTGTTTGATTGAACGGCTATTTAAACCAGTTGGCTGCGACATGTACATAACGAAAAAATAGTTATAATAATAACGGTAAATATAACGCTATTTTACTAGATATCGTTATAAAAAATAACGTTATCTGGCTACCATTATGAAAATAACGGTACGTAACGATATTTTTTCTGTTATTCGATAACGTTATGAAGCCCTGGTTTCAAGTACTAATCAGCGACCGCATATCCTAATTATAATAATTATGTATTCTCTGACTTGGGACCAAAGCTTTTAGGTCTGCTGGCTCGAAGGACCAAAGAAGTTAGATTAGGTTAAAATTGTAGTAAGTGCTACCCGGTCAGAATATCAGTACAAATTACAATAGATTTGATGAATTCTTATAGCATGCTGCAAGCCAATAGAAATCCGAATTTACAGACATTTTGACTAGAATGTAACCTTATCGCTTTTAAATTTAATATTTATAATATCCCATTATAATGGGAAATTTCATTTTTCTTATAGTCAGCAGAAATAAAAAAATGTTTAAGTACTGGTAATGTGTACTTTATTATTTACAACATAATATGATGCATCCACACCAGTGTTACTTTTTGTTGCAGCAGGGGTGGCTTAATGCTACGTACTCACATACGGTTTTGCTCGATCGAGCAATCACGTCGAGCAAAACCCGCGGCTCGGGCTTTCGTCCACACATTCAGCATTGCTTGATAGTTTTAATAAATCGATATATTTCATTCCATCCATCCGGCTCGATCCGGTTCCATCAACCCTTCGAGCGGCTCGATGCGAGCCTTCGAGCTGTCAGTTCTGCGGTCCACACAGTAATTATTACTTGATTTTGAGTAAAACCATCGAGCAAAACCGTATGGCAGTAGTCAGTACTTAGCATGGAAATCAAAAGTAGCACTGCAGTAGATGTAGTATTGATACCGTGACAATTTTACAGTTCATGCTTCATAAATCATAAATATCAAAATGCTTTTATTAAAATTAAAAAATATATATATTTACACGCTAATTATGAGTTAAAATCAAAATATTCAATTATATCCTTTGAGGTCTTCCTTTTTGTACATGAGCGACATCCAGTTCTAGAGTAAGTATAAAAAAAATCCCTACAACAGACCTAATAGTAATATGCGCACGAGTTTAAGATAGATCGCCGAAACTGAAGGGTAATCAGCATATATGTATAATGCCTACTAATAGTATACAATAGCTACCAATGTTTTTCTACGTTTAGAATTAAGAGTTTAGAGACTATTTCGTCCGTTTTCTCTCCAATTCTGTTCAACTCCTTTATGTATCGAGAGCACTCAAAATTCCTTTGCAGGGAATCCTTTTGCCATCCTGCGTAGAAACGGACCTTAACAACGATGGTCCTCCTGATCGATGATAATCTACCAATTTAGACGGACCCTTCGCCCCATCAAAGAGACCTAAAAATGGAACATTGCACCATTCTTTTCCAGTTTCGCCAAGCAATCTTAAAATTTCACAACGCATATAATTGTTATGACAAATTACTTATTATACCTTGTATTTATTGAATGTCGTTATATTTTGCATAATCTCAACTCTCTATAGTCCATTGAGTTTATAGATAAAGCCTCAAATCAGAGGAAGAAATAGTAACATTTTCTGGTCACTTTAATAGCCTGGTCTGCAGTACTTGCGAATGTGCATAATATAAGCTTAATGCTGTTTGAAAATTTTTAGAGACAACGGCGAAATTTCGATCATCGCAAAATGAGAAAAATTTAAAACATAGAATTGATCAATGAGAACTTTTATCAAACCACTGAATAAATCTGCTTGTCACCGATCACTAATTTAATATTGATACATATTTTTATTATACGTGCATTATCATTTATCACATTTTTGATGACGACATTATTGATTTTCCTACAGACAAGTTCAACGGGAGATCATCGGAATCCGTGTTGTCTGCTTCGTCGTCCCGCGCGCAAACCTCCAACTGGGAACCTATGTCACTCGTATTATTATGAGGTATATTGGATTGGTTTTCGTTTTGGTTTTCCCCGGCGGCGCGCAGCGGCGACGCCGAGTCATCTCGCCTGCCGCTGACGACGTTGACGACACTCCTCAGTCTTTTACTCTCGCGGCTGGAGCGGCGGTCGTCCGCCCTCCCCCGCTTCCGTTTCCTCCTGCCGGCGAGCCCGCTCGTGCCGGGCTCCGCTGAAGCCAGCCGGGGCTCCTCCGCCGCCCGCGAGGTGCTAGCTTCGCTTCTGCTCTTCGAGCTCTTGACGCCCTTTCCGGAGTTGCTCTTTCGTTTGCTGTGCTTGTCCCTGCCGGACGAGGGTTTGACTTTTTTACTTCGGTGATGCGAGCGCGAGGGGCGTTTACTCCTCCTCTTGCGCTTGTCGGGTGAGGTGGATTTCCGGCGTCTCCTTCGCCGGGGGCTCTCTTCCGTGTCGCTGGAGCTGATCGAGAAGGCGGTGCTGGAGTTATAGACGGAGCCGGAGGAGGTCGAGGAGGGCGACGAGGAGGGCGAGTAGGAGGAGCTCCAGCCACCGGCTGCGGGCGGCGGTGGCGTGCCGTGGGCGTCACCGGCGTGCGGGCGGCGGAGCGGCGGCGGCGTGTACGTGCTGCCGTCGCTCTGCTCGTCGCTGTCGCTCGGCGCCGCAGGCACCGCCCGGTCGCTCTGCCTCTGCAGCTTCAGTTTGACGATCAGCGGGGGCCGCGCCTCCGGGGCCGAGATGGGCGGGCGCTCCGGCGAGTTGTCCTGCACGATGACGTCGCTGTCGGAGCCGAGGAGGTCCACCACCTCGGGCGTCCGGTCCTGCGGGGGCTTGATGTACCCCACCACCATCACCTCGGACGAGTCGTCGTCGGTGTCGGAGTGCGAGATGGTCTCGATGGGAATGACGTTGTCGCGGGCGGTGGCCGGCTCCGGGATGTAGTTCTGCGGGTAGACGGGGGCGGGCCCGCGGGACGGGCCGGCGGGGGGCTCCGCGGGCTGCGAGCTCGACACCATCACGATGTCGGAGTCGACGGTCGCCTCGGACTCGGAGCTCGAGATGACCTCGTTGACCATCGTCATGATTCTGTTGTTGGTGGTGTACTGGACGTGCCTGTCGTATCCGGTCATGTCGTACGGCGTAGAGGCGAAGCAGTAGAGCTCGTGGAGGAAGTGCTCGGTCCGCTCGCCGAAATACCGCGTCATATCCTCCCTGAACTCGGTGGAGTTGATGTGATATTGCGGGAGGAGCTCCAGGATCCGAGCCACCACGTACGAGATGTGTGCTTCGTTCTCGTTCAACAAGTAGTGCAATTCTCTATTGAGCCAAGGCACCAGGCGATGCATTTGTGAACTATTGTACCTTTAAAAGAATTATATGTAATAGTTTATAACTCTCGTTTTTACTACATAATAAATTTCCTGAACTGTCAAAGTTAGCAGAATTACCTATAAAATTCTGGGGTGCAGTCTCTAAATCTGCCTGTAAAATCTGGAAGAGGCCGGGCCCACAGGTTGTATCTGTAGACTGACCGCCTGAAGGAGTGCGGCGAGCGGCGGCGCGGGGTGGGGGAAGGCGGCGGGAACACCTCCGCTACCATCGGGTAGTGATGCATCAGTAGTTGCTGGAAGGCCAGAGTCTCCCGCCTCGGTAGTGTTAAAGTTGTCCTGAAATTAGAAGAGATAATCTATACTATAATATTATAAAGCAGAACAGTTTGTTAGTTTGTTTGAACGCGCTAATCTCAGGAACTACTGGTCCGATTTGAAAAATTCTTTCAGTGTTAGATAGCCCATTCATTGAGAAAGGCTAGCTATATTTTATTACGCTAAGACTATTAGGAGCGAAGAGAGGAAATGTGGATAAAACGGCGGAAATTATTTGAGCTGATCTCACGAACTACTGGAGCAATTTTTCTGTTATTAATTGGCACAGATAAGAAGTAGACCACGTGAAGGATCATAGGCTATTTTTGGTGGAATAATTTGTCTATCTCAGTCACTGTCAAGTTGTCACTGAGTAAACACTGCGATTCGAACCTCCCGCTTAAATTAAAGTTCTCGCTCGCATTAGTGAACAGCTTCAAGTGAATAGCTCTGTGATTTAAAGAAGTTATCTCAAAAATCATTTGGCTCTGTATAAAACAGAAATCAGTGTTATATTTCGGCATTAATTAGTGTTTAATTTAACGATTTGACAAGTTATTAAAATATACTTTTTGAACTACCTACGTCACATCACAACAAATCAAAACAAGTGGTTGTCGACCATAGACAATACAGTGTTGCTATAAGAAATCTCCAGTTGCCATATACATTTTTGTATTGCCACATAATATTCCGTGTTGCTAGACTAAAAGTTGAGTTACCATACTAAAAAACTACAAATTTACTGAAGATGAAGTGTGATATTTGTGACTCCACATACACGGACGGCGTATTTTGCAATGGGTGTAAACGAAGTATGGACTTTGGATGCGCCTCTATTTCTGAGTCTGGTTACCGGAAACTTGGATCCGATCGAAGGTTGATGTGGAGATGTCCACAATGTAAACTTTCAACAAGTCCGCGACCTAAAACACCGACTGGAGCAGAACCTGTCACCCTCGAAATGATTATGTTGGAATTAAAAGATATGAAGTCACAACTCATTAAGCTTCCTGAATTATTCGATGATATTAAATCAATAAAAAATGAAATTTCAGAACTAAAAACAACTTGTGAGTTTAACAGTTCCAGGATTGATAACTTGGAATCAAAGGTCTTGGACATAGAAAAACGTGTCATGGATTCTCAAAAGTCTGAGTCATCTATTCTAAATGACCTGACGCTACTCAAAAAGATAATAGCGTCCGAGAGCAGTGGTCTAGGATGAACAACGTTGAAATAAAGGGTTTTCCAATCAAACCAAATGAAAACCTTTTTGACATCATAAGCTCCATATCTGCTGTTGTTGGATATTCATTCCCAAAAACACAAATAAATTACATTGCTCGTGTCCCATCACATAGTTCCAAGTCCAAATCAATAATTGTGAGTTTCATTAACCGAATCATTAAAGAAGAATTTATTGCTGCTTCACGGGCGCATAAACAAATTTACTTAAAGGATGTCGGATTCGATGAAGAAGACAAACGTATATATATTAACGACCATCTTATTCCTGACCAAAAGAAACTCTTAACTAAAGTAAAAGAATTCTCGCGGCTTAAAGGATATCAGTATGTTTGGGTAAAATTTTGTAAGATTCATATTCGAAAAAATGATAAGTCTCCTGTTCATATTATAGCTTGTGATTCAGATTTAAACAAATTAGCTTAGAGTGTCTCCTTCATTGCCATCTTTATTTAATATTACGATTAACTTTTATGTATATTTTTAATTTAATATTTATATTGAACTTGATCTTCTTTTATTGCTTAGTATTTATTGTTTGTCTTTACATACTCACTCATCTGTACCTTGAGTGTAGTCACATAATATTATATGGTCAAGCTTTGCATCTATTTTTGTTTTTTGTTAACCACCGCAAAACAATGCCAACTTCTGCTATTATCTTCCATTTTTATATATTTTCATGCTACTCGATCCACTCATACCTGTCTACTCTTACGTTTGATTCGATCTAATATGCTTATATTATCACGCTTCTGCTTTTCGTTTTAATTATTTCTTATTTACTAATAAATATTATGACTCTGTCTGCTATGATTTTGCTTACTTATTGTACGATTGCTTCATTCTCTAATGCTTCCATGATTATTACTGACCATTTTTCTACCTTCAATAGTTTTTATAAAAATTTTAGTACATTGTTTTTAATGAGCTTTTTAATCCATATTGATTATTACAGATGGACTCCAAATTGAGTATATACTATCAGAATGCTCGTGGTCTACGTACCAAAACTGACTTATTAAAAAGGAATGTGTACCTCAACTCGTATGACATTATATCTATAACGGAAACCTGGCTTCTGGAAGGTATAAATGATTACGAACTTTTTGATGGCAGATATATTGTTTGGCGACGTGACAGGGATTACAAATTGACTAACCAATCACTCGGAGGGGGAGTGCTTCTAGCAGTTCGACGCGATTTAGCAGCAATGGGACGCCCAGAATGGCACACCCCCGCGGAAGATCTGTGGATAACGGTCTCACCAAGAAAAGACTCTTCATATAAAATTCACTTCTGCACTCTCTATCTTTGTAGCCAAAATTACGGAAATAGCTTTAATATGCAACTCGAAAACTTTAGTAATAATCTATTTAACATAGTAAATCAACATCCTAATGATAAATTTATAATCATGGGCGATTTTAATCTACCTTTCATTGACTGGAATCCTCAAGGAAACCGTCTCACATCAAGTGACGTGTCACTCTCCAGGGCACAAATTTATTTCTTAGATACACTCGCTCAATGTAACTTATACCAACGTAGTCAAGTTCGCAACAGTAATAATCGGTTGTTAGACTTAGTTTTTTCCAATTGTGAAATTAATGTCGATGCATGTGATGACCCCTTAGTTCCTGAGGATATACCCCACCATAGTTCACTATGTATCGATTTACTGGATTGTTACTCTAGTTCACTAAAGACAAAAAAGAGATTAAAATATTTTTATGATCGAGGTGATTATCTTTCGATTAGTGCTTCTTTAAACACAATTACCTGGGAGGAGCATTTAAACAATAAATCCATAGATGAGGCTCTTAAATATTTTTATGACATTATCTACGACCTTCGTAATACTCACATACCCCACAAATACTTTTCTTTCAACTATTATCCCCCATGGTATGACTCCGCTCTCAAAAAAGTTTTAAAGGAAAAGCATAAATTTCATCGGAAATACAAACTGTATGGGAACTACGGTGATTATCTTTCCTTTTCCGTTCTAAGAAAGAGGGCCAAGGCATTGGAGCAATCATGCTACGAATCATATATTCAAAGAACAGAAAGTACATTAATGGATAATCCTAAAGTATTTTGGTCTTTTATTAAAAACAATAAAGGAGCCACATCCACATTTCCATCTTCTATGTGTTACGAAAAGGAAACCGCCACCACAGGCGATAAAATTTGTGACCTGTTTGCTACCTATTTTCAAAATTCTTTTCTCAATTCTAATAGTACCCCTATTAATGTTGATTTTGAACCTAAAAATATTAATCACAATACTATTGGAGACATTCAAGTCACCTCTGATGAAGTATTAAAACTCTTAAACTCTATTGATGTTAATTAAGGTCCCGGTCCTGACGACATCCCCCCGATATTTATAAGCAAATGTGCTAAGTCCTTAGTCACTCCACTATGTCTGTTATACTCCAGGTCGCTAAAAGAAGGATACGTCCCAAATTTATGGAAGTCTGCTTTTATAACCCCAGTATATAAGGGAGGTGATAAAGTTAATGTAAAGAACTACAGACCTATATCCAAACTGTGTACCTTAGCTAAAATATTTGAAAGATTGGTTTATAAACAAGTTTACGCATCGATTAAGAATTGGTTTATCCCAGAGCAGCATGGCTTCCTGAAAGGTGGGTCTACTACATCGAATCTTCTAGTCGCATATGATTACATTACTGCATATATGGACAAGGGTTTGCAAGTTGATGCCATATTTACAGATTTTAGTAAAGCTTTCGATCGTATTGACCACTGCATTTTGCTACAAAAACTTCTGACTGCAGGCATACATGGAAATCTTTATCGCTGGTTTTCATCGTATGTTAGTAATAGGTTACAAGCGGTAGCACTCAATGGGTTTATATCTAGATGGATGGCAGTACCCTCTGGTGTCCCTCAAGGTTCGCTACTGGGACCTCTACTCTTTGCAATTTTCCTGAATGATATTTCCAATTGTTTCCATCATTCGAAGCTACTTTTGTACGCCGATGATACCAAAATCCTTAAATACATATCCTCGATTGATGATTGTCATCTTTTACAGGAGGATCTTAATAGATTTACTAATTACTGTGTGGTTAATAAATTGAATCTTAATGTCTTGAAATGCTATACCCTGAACTTTAGTCGGAAAACAAAATTGCTTCATTTTCCATATCAACTCAATAATGAGGTTTTAGTCTTAAAAAACGAAATTAAGGACCTTGGGGTAATCATTGATAATAAATTAATTTTTGACCAGCACATAGATCACATCGTGAGCAAGGCATCTAAGGCTCTGGGATTCATCATAAGATCAAGCAAGAATTTTAAATCTATTAAAACTCTAAAAATTCTATACTGCTCATACGTGCGCAGTCTTCTGGAATACTGTTCTGAGCTTTGGAATCCCACCTATGATATTTACAAAACTAGGATCGAATCTGTTCAAAAACGTTTCTTGAAATTTCTACAATTTAAATGCAATATTATCCTTCCAGACTATGAATCAAGGTGCAAAAAGTTTCATTTCCTCCCATTACACTATCGTAGAAGAATCTCTGACATTGCATTCTCTTGTAAGGTAATTAATAGTACTGTAGATATCCCTGAGTTACTAAGTAAATATGACTTTAATGTTCCTTCTAGATTCTTCCGTAACCATGTACCATTTTATGTACAACCCTACAATACATACTATCGTCGTAACTCGTTTATGTGTAGATCAAGCATTCAATTTAATAAATTTTTAATTAAAAATCAGCATGAGGATGTATTTTCATTAAAGCCTAAGAAAATACGAAATATTCTAACTAAAGCATATTTCACCTCTAACTAGAAAATATTTTAGAATAAGTACTTATTTTATATTACAAAGTTAATAATACTAATCATGGATCGGATCATAGGTAATTTTATCATCTCTTATATTTTAATCTTTAATTCGTATTTAATTTTTAATTCAGTTTCATATTTCAGAGTGGGTTTGTATTTGCGGTGGCATATTGTTTAAAATTACTTTCTACTATAAAACTAAATTAAATTTTTCAACATCTAATACTTTTGGAGTTGTTATAATAATTATAGAAATAGGTAGGTATATTCTATTATTGTAATTACTGTTTCACACCTAGCTTCTTTAAATTACTATTCATAAGTGGAAACTTGTAATTGGCATTCGAAATTCTTATTTAGATAATTAATGTTATTGTTAGTATGCTGTAAGTTTTCCGAATAAAATAAAAAATAAAAATAAAATCTAATTGACGCGGGTGAAGCCGCGCGGAACGTATAGTAGTGTAATAATTAGTGTTTTTGTATGGGAGCCCCCCTTAAATAATTACTTTATTTAAATGTAATTATTAATTACAAGCTGTTGCCCGCGACTTCGTCCGCGTGGACTTCGGTTTGTAGCATGCGGTGTCAACAAAATTGGTGCCAAATTTTAAAAGCTTTTTAAAATCCTAAAAAAAAAAATATCAAAATACCCAAAAACAGCTGTGCAGTGTGCATATTATAATATTTCATTATTTTAAATTAAACTTTATTTATGCCAAATTTTATCCCCCCATTACACAAATTTACCCATAAAACTATTTATAATTGATATCATTGATATTAAGGTTACATCACTGCATAGATAAAGTACTGAGCAGTGAGTTATTTTAAAAGACGTGTATAACAATCGAAAGAATTAATTTAAAATGGTACCACCTCTTATATAGAAAGACGTATAAGTAAGCGCTAGCGCGATGTAGGCGACTCTTAGCGCCATCTGTTATAAATTTTTGGAACTAACTTAATTTGAAAAAAAATACGCATAAACACCCCCTTTTTCCAGTTAAAAAGTAGCCTATGTCCTTTCCCAGGACTATCTGTGTACAAAATTTCATTACAATCAGTTCAGTAGTTTTGGCGTGAAACCGAGACAGACAGACACACAGACAGAGATACTTTCGCATTTATAATATTAGTATAGATTAAAGTACACATAATATATTATATATAATAATAACTTAAGTAAATAATAATAAATAAAAAACTCTTCATTCAAACAAAACAAAAATAGTTTGAATTGGCGGCCTTACTGCTGGAAACAGTCTCTTCCAGGCAACCATAAAAACATATAACTAAAATTATTATTTAAAATAAAAAAATAAGATAAAATACTATTAGAATAATATGAATAAATATAATACACAAATAAATATAATAGATACCGAATAAAATAACTACCTAATATAGTACCTATAATATAAAAATATGAATAAAAGAAGAGGAGAAATCATAAGGGTTTTAAGAGTTTGCAGCTAAATCTAAGTGATATTGGTTAAGTATTTTCTTAAAAGTATCAATAGTCAATAGATTATGGATTTTGTGAAAATTTCAAGTGCCATGTTGCCATTACATTATTGATTTATAGCAAAAAAATCATGTTTGTTGTATGGGAGCCTTTTAATATAAATTTGATTTTGTTTTTCGTATTTGTTGTTATAGCGGCAACAGCTATTGCAGTTCTTGAGATACAGCCTCGAGACAGACAGACTCAGTAATAGGGTCCCATTTTTACCCTTTGGGTACGGAACCCTAAACACAAAATAAAATAAATATTTAAATTAACCTATCAATTTCAATTGACCACAACAACAATAGAATAACAATAGACGGCCAAGAATTTGCGATCAAAGGATTAATATTCCCTTTCAACAAAATATGTGAAATAATAATCAATCTATACTTAACATAACATTATAATTCTGCAAAGTTTGTTTGTTTGAATGCGCTAATCTCAGGAACTACTGGTCCGATTTGAAAAATTATTTTACTGTTGGATAGCCCATTTATCAAGGAAGGCTATAGGCTATATAAAATTACGCTAAGACAAGTAGGAGCGAAAAAATACAGGAAAATGTGAAAAAAACGGGGGAAATTATATGAAATTGCTTATTATCGTAAGAACTACTGGAGCCATTTTTATATTATTTGGCAAACATGAAGTGAAAGGAAATAGGCTATTTTTTGCGGAAAAATGTACGGTTTCGTGCAATTCCTAATATACGAAAGCGAAGCCGCGCGGAACATCTTTAAATAATAAAATCGTAGGAAAGTCAATTCTGTACATTGAATATTTTTGTACAATAAATAATACTTGGCATGTAATCTGCTATGCTAACGCGGACGAAGTCGCGGGAAACAGCTAGTAATATATAAAATTAAAATAAAAAGGAACATTTTAAAAGGGTTTATTTAAGGGTTTTTGGTATTTTTGTTCTATAACAGTATGGAACTCTTGGTGAGCGAGATGCGCGCTTGTGTCTTTGTTGCCTTTAATGGATAATCTTAAGCTTATGATAGTACCTGTATCTAAATCTTCTTGTGACCAGGCTGTCAATGTCAATTCTGTGTGCTGGCTCCTCCGGTGGCTGCTGTTCCACCATATACTCCTCATATTGGTGATTGGACCGCACATTGTGAATAATAGATCGAAAATTTTGTTTACACAGAGGACATACTGCTTTAACCTAAAAGTTCAAGTACATAAGTTATACATATAAATATTTCTCAAAGTATGTAACAATAAACTAACACAGTAAGTAACTATTTTGATGGTTCTACACAAGTCTTGGCTAGGGCAGAGCATATTTTGTCAAGGGGTTCAATTCAAAAATTTAATATAGGGTTTTTTATTAAGTTATAACTATAACATTGTGATAAATGACTGCTAAGTAATATTTACATCAGCCTTTTCCAAAGTGGGTGATAATCGCTGAAGGTCTGTGGTCATTGTTGCCTTTAATGGATAACACAATGCCCCCATTCCCCAACCCCCCCC
The DNA here is from genome assembly GCA_937595015.1 of Polyommatus icarus. Lineage (NCBI taxonomy): Eukaryota > Metazoa > Arthropoda > Insecta > Lepidoptera > Lycaenidae > Polyommatus > Polyommatus icarus. Next base: position 4,671,546 of record OW569329.1, on the reverse strand, counting down.
TGGCTTGGGGGGTGATTTATTTCATCAGGATGCATTTTAAATTGAAACAATGGGGGCGCTAAAAATAATTTGTTCTTAAAAGGTAGATAAAATAAGTTTGGCAACCTCTGGTTTACATACTCACAAGTGCTGAACTTTGTTGAGTAATACTGAGCAACATGATAAGATGATAGTTTATGAGATAATAATGACATAGCAAAAATAGCTACTAAATAATAATAGAGGTTACATAATGCTGAAAAAAGTTGTAAAATCTATTTAAGTATGATTAAGTTTCATTCATACACTCTTTTTAGTGTTCTATTATAATTTAATCCTTCAGGCCCCGCGTGAGCACCGGTGATCGCGAGAACAAAAGAATACAATGGGAATTCCTAGAACTTCTGATCAAAGGATTAATACCTTAGCATTACAGAACATGAACAAAGTTAAAGATATTTCTATATAAATTATAATACTATTCTAAGGTAATAAATAAGGGAGTTACAAAACAAACTTGATCCAGTAGTGTATTACACCAATTATAGAGATATAAGATAACTATAAAAAGTTATATAAAATAATAATTGATTCGACTCTGATATTATACTTTTTTTATTTTAGTTCTCAAAACAAAGTTATTTAACCCATCAAGCTCCGTACGAGCACTGGTGATCACGATAACAATAGAAAGGCTATTGTGTCTTGTTTTTCCATGATCGAAGGATTAATACTTTGTATCTAAACTACAAATAATAATTTGTTTGCTAATTTATACTTTCTAAGTCTAAACTACATTTGAAGAATTATAATTTTATAAATTAAAAAATGTTTTACATTTTAACTTAACAATAAAATACTCATGAATATACTTACTCTGCTCCAGGTAAGAAGACATTTAAAACAGAACTGATGTAGGCATGAGTCTGTGAAGGATTTATTTCTACATGTACCGAGGCATATGGCACAGTTTGGCGGTGGGGAGCCTCTGCACCCCTCATTCCTAGGGCTGCTGTCATCACTTTTCACACTACTGGGGTTTGCACTTGAACTGTCATCTTGAATAGCAGCTGGTATTGTCTCCATTGCCACCTTTTTCTCAACACCTGATCAAATACAAACATGCACTTTTTATAAAGCTATATACAGGTTAAAAAAGTTTCTGAACAATTTGACACTTTGCCATTACTGCACATTCTGATCTAAATAAGATCAATAACAGATTCCATTTTGATTTACTTATAACCGTTATCAATTTCAATGACTGTAAAACTTTTTGTGAGAACAATCGATATTATAAAGTTAGTTTAGCTTTGTAACTTCTATAGTTCTCTTGTTATAACCAAATTCTAAATTTTACAACTGCAAACAGTTGAAATACATAAACATGACAACATTTTTCTTTAAAACTGTATTAAAGCTTGTAAAGACATTTAAGATTAACTAACGTCTCGCCTCTTCGTGCTGTTATTGAAAATTTACAGCATCACAAATAAAAAAAAGGTTATCAATACCTCATCCTATTATTAAAAAACTTTGTAAACAAATAAAATACAGGTGTTCAAAAACATAATAGGATCGATTATTTATTGTACTATCCCGATAATATTTATTAATTTATCAATTTTTACTATAAAATGCGTAATGATGATAAATTCTAGCAATTCTGATTTTTGACAGATGGAGTGGGGAATGAGGAAATCAAAGAATTGACATTTAATTATTTTTATGATACTGGCTCATGGCTGTAGCATAAAAACTTGGGGTTGCGTCCGAATTTCCAAGATATAATAGTATTAGATTTATGGCCTGTTTCACCGCTTCCTGATAAGGTGCCCGATAGGGTTATTTGACAGATTTTCCATACTCCATCTGTCAAATTAAGTGGTGGATAGCCTTATCAGGAAGCGGTGAAACAGGCCCTTAATGTTCTTTGATTATTAAACTATAAATATAATAAACGGCGTAACGCACGGCACGTATGGCGTATAAATTCACAGCATTTTGTAGACCGCGGTTCGTGAAAACCAGTCCAAAGACCTCTTAAAGGGTACATTCACTATCCCGCATTGCACTCCGCACTCCGCCGGCTTATGTAGGATAGTGAATGGGTTGTTTTCTTTTTATCATCTCCACCAGACGGCGCGACGGTAGACACTCACAAATTTTCTATTGGTTCCCCACCGATTTGAAATTATCTGCAGGTTGGCATTACTGACTTCATGTTGGTCGTGTTTCTAAAAAATATCAGTGTACTGTCAAGTGTAATATCAATCAAAATATCACACTCCTAAGCGATCATTGGCCTAAGCAATTAGACCAGTATACTGGTAACAGCTTAGGAACACGCTTGCACTTGTCAAACTGAAAACATGATAACTGAAAGACTTTTCTACTTCTACTTTTTATTATCGGTGTGGTTTTTATTATTTTTCCCCAAATTGTGTTATTTGGGTTTTTGATGTTCATTAGTGGTAAAATATTAGCCACTAAATATCTATTATCTTGCACAAGTGCAGGTAAGATATTGTCAAAACCAAAATGTATAATTCCTGTGACATTTGGTGTGAACAACGGTAAATAGGGCTATTTCTTTCGTGAGTTTTAACTAAAACATCGTTATTATAACTTTATTATCCTATTCATTGGAATATTATGGTGTCTTTTTCAAATTGAAATGTATCAAGTTTTACATGCTTTTTCCCAGTTATGTAGCAATTATTGATGGTATTCCCTGGTATTACCGATAGTTGTCTACCCATACGCCATCTAGTTACTAAAATGGAAGCTGTTTGACAATCAAATTAAAAAGCTAAGAAAATTCCTCATGGTGCTGTAGGCCTGCACCGACAGCACCGTGGACTGCAATGAAGGATAGTGAATGGGACCTTTAAAGTTTAAACCATAAAGGTAATAAACCTATCGGAATAGAGAAACAATCCCGAGCTGTCAAGCTTAACCAAAATTTGATTTACATCTGTGTATACAATTATATATATAGGTGTCCGTGTCAGTGATGTACAAACATCTTGTAATTCGACAAAATATCGATCATAGAATAATAATTGTAAGATTGTAAACATAATGCCGGCTGTACATTCTCGCCGAGACACAGCGAGGCGGCCCGAGTGCGAGAGTATAAATGGGTGCGGTGCGCTCGCCTCGTCTCGCCTGTCTCGGAGACTCTCGGTCCAATGTCTGTAAAGCCGGCTGTACACTCTCGCCGAGACACAGCGAGGCGGCCCGAGTGCGAGAGTGTAATTGGGTGCGCTCGCCTCGTCTCGCCTGTCTCGGACCCTCTCGGTCCGTTGTCGGTATTTTGCGCCCGAGACAAAGGGTCTCGCGAGGAAAACGAGCGCACTACTGTACACTCTCGCGTCTTTCAGTACTAGTTTCGCCGTTGGACAGTGTAGAACAGAAAAATAACAATAATAAACGACATTATCAGTCATTATCTCTGAGAAATAAAATTAAATATGATTATAAATCTTTGGATTACAAAGATATCTTTCGATGCATGGTGAATGGTGAATGGTCGTTTTCGTCCATCTTGTCTGAGTTCTTAACTGCGATTGAACTAAGCGAGAATGTACATGATCGCACTCGGGCAAGGGGCTCTCGCACGAGACTCTCGCCCGAGAGCTCTCGGCGAGAGTGTACAGCGGGCATAAGTATTTTGCGCCCGAGACAAAGGGTCTCGCGAGGAAAACGAGCGCACTACTGTACCCTCTCGCGTCTTTCAGTACTAGTCCCGCCGTTGGACAGTGTAGAACAGAAAAATAACAATAATAATTATACGTCATTATCACTCATCATCTATGAGAAATAAAATTAAATATGATTATAAATCTTCGGATTACAATGATATCTTTCGATGCATGGTGAATGGTGAATGGTCGTTTTCGTCCATCTTCTCTGAGTTCTTATCTGCGATTGAACTAAGCGAGAATGTACACGATCGCGCTCGGGCAAGGGGCTCTCGCACGAGACTCTCGCCCGAGAGCTCTCGGCGAGAGTGTACAGCGGGCATTATAAAATGGGATAAAATAAAACTGCATAGATATAATATAATAAAATTGTAATTTTGAAGTAAAATGTGACTTTTCTTCAAAATGCTTGCTGCATAATTAAGTATGCATGAATTTTTCTTCGGAGTCCAGTTTGGACGGTTAATTATTTTAAGCCATGAATTTCTGGTATCCAGGTCAGCAGGAAATCTGAAAAATTGGCCAAGTGTGAGTCGGACTCGCGCATGAAGTGTGACCGGTTTCAACCGGGCATTTTCTAAAACCCGGTACGATACGACACGACATGTCATGACACGATTCGACAGGACATGTCATGACACGATTCGACACGACAGGTTACGTCACGTGACATCAGTACCTACACGACACGACACGACTTCACTAGACCCTATTAATTTTCAATTCACTCTCAATGAGCCTACTGAGCCCTTTTATTTGATACCCATCTTGCAGAAGTGCTTTCAACTATTTCCCTATCTTGGATGAGCAGCCGTATTGGATGTAGAATGATATTACATCTGTGGAAATTAATTCAGAAGTCTATTACTATAGTGGTTACTGTTATACAGCCTGAAGACAGACAGACAGACGGACGGATGGACAGACGGACAGGCAACGAAGTCTTAGTAGTAGAGCGGGCTGCGGGACTCCACTTGCACTACTAGGACTTAATTTTTACCCTTTGGGTGCGGAACCTTAAAAACGATAAATTATGTATGATAGTATATTAATATACCTAAACTAATTATAAACTACGGATGAGTATGTTATCATTTCAACATTCCTAGATAATTAGTATACTTAACTAAAAAATATTTTCATATCGACACAACTTATCGATAACTTGATGCAGCCCTAGTGTAAAATAGATGAAAATTGTTTACACAAATAATATCCTTAAATTGTGCACCATGGCTAGTCAAGTTATGTTTTCCATATAATTAAACATATACAGAAGTGAACACGGACGTAAAAATACCAATAGCTCGTAGGGAATTGGCAAAAATAAACTTAAAACTAGGTCCTGTCGATGTAGAATAATTCACCTGTGAAATGAATATTTGTCCGGGTTTTTTCGATGTGTGGATCCAGAATCATTCCACAAACACTTAACCATGTTTCTAGAGCAGTATTTTTAAAAATTATTCATTATTTAACTTAAAATCACAATTTTTCTGAGAGCCCAAATTGACAACGATCGGCCCAGGGGCAGACAGACTGTCAAACAGATGAAAAAAAAGCTATGCAACCTCAAATCACGCTGCTCTTTTTTTTTTTTTTTAGTTCTTGTTATGGCGCTCGGCTTTACCATGGCCAGTGTCAAGTGAAGTATTGGCGGGAAAAAATATTTTTTCGTAAAAAATTTACAAAATTTTCAAGTAATTTTTCCAGAATATCGTCAAGTCGAAAGTCTAGTCAAAGTCTAAGAAGTAGTCGGTAAAGTCAACGAGTCAAGTCAGTTGTTTTAGTAAAGTGGTAGACCCTTTACTAAAACTTTCGATGGAGTTTTGGAGGGAACACAAAATGGCACGTTTCTTGAAGTTGTATCACTTGCCCACACTTGTGCACGACAACGAATATTTAATGGTTAACATTCTACCAACATTACACATTAAAAACCGAAATAACACAATTTTAGGAAATTAAATACAAAAACAGAACGTCACTCTTTCGTATTCCCGGCAAAACTCCACGCTGCTCTTTCTACCACGCAGTGTTACTGATAGTGACATCTCGCTTGCTCAGGCCTTTGTTTCTCTATTCCGATAGGTATATTTACTTTATGGTTTAAACCATAAAGGTAATATAGGTATATTAACTTTATGGTTTAAACCTATAATTAGTCATTGTGGGGTCTTTGGGCAACAGGATTTATTAATGGAAAATGAGGAAAATCCAAAGACCTATATATATTTTACGTCATTGGACTCTGGGAAAACCATAAAGTTAATATACCTAGCGGAATAGAGAAACAAAGGCCTGAGCAAGCGAGATGCCACTATCAGTAACACCGCGTGGTAAAAGGAGACGTGTGATACATGACAGCAGCACTCTTTTTTTGACGTCCAGTCGGCACGTGCCGCACGTTGTCAATATAATCTCATAGAATTCATGTTCAATCATGCTTGTGTAAGTGTATACGTACACATATTTTTCACACAGACGAAAACCAATTTTGGTTACGTTTGACAGCTCGAGATTGTTGCTCTATTCCGATAGGTATATTAACTTTATGGGGAAAACGTATCGCGAGTCGCGACCAGGGATGGGTAACCTACTCAGTATTTACTCAGACCAGAGTAAATACTCAGTAAAAATGAATTTACACACTCAGTATTTACTTTTAGCTGAGTATTTATGTTTTACTAACCAGAATTGAATTATTTAAGGTTTTCTTTATTTATTATTTATTATTATCTATTTGTATGATATATTTTTTAAGTATAAGCTATGTTCTTTTTAAGTATAATCAATAAAAAAAGAAATAAAATTATTTAACTGAGTGCAAAATTTTGTTTTAGTATTTTTGGACTCAGTAACGGAAAATTAGGTACTTACCTCAGCTATGGAATACCTAATTTTGATGATAGATTACCTTATTTTGGTATCTAGATGGACGATTTTTACAGTGTCGGTGCTATAAAAAATGTCATAGGTATACATATCCTACTAATATTATAAAGGCGAAAGTTTGGATGTATGTATGGATGTATGGATGTTTGTTAATGAAACTTTACAATAATATAGCTTACAATTTTAATCGACTTTCAAAATGGAGGTACCTCCTCCATGTTCGTTTTTATATGTTTAACGATTACTCCGCCGTTTTTGAACCTATTTTCAAAATTTTTCTTTTGGTGTAAAGGTTATCATCCCAATTTTGTACCGTATACATAAAAGTGGCGACCTGCCATGAGCTCTTATAGCAGTATTACTTTAATATTACTTTTGAATTTCGCATAAACAAACATGATCTCTATTTATATAAACATAGCTATGTTTTTTGTTTGTGCGAAATTTGAAAGTAATCTTAAAGTAATAATGCTATTAGAGCTTATGGTAGGGGGGCTGATGAAGGGATCCATAAGAAATCGAGGGAACTCCTCAAAATTTACATGGAACCATGTGGTGATTTCGGTTTTGTGAGCAGTATTCTAAGCATATGCTACCCCGGGATGGGTAAGCTACTGAGTATTTACTCAGACCAGAGTAAATCTTATATATAAAGATGAATTTTCAAATGTGTTAGTCACGCTAAAACTCGAAAACGACTGGACGGATTGGGCTGATTTTAGTCTTAAAATATTCGTAAAAGTCCAGGGAAGGTTTTAAAGTGACACGAAGTTCACCGGGACAGCTAGTACTCAGTAAAAATGAATTTAGACACTCAGTATTTACTTTTAACTGAGTATTTATGTTATACTAACCACAATTGAATTATTTAAGGTTTCAATTTTATTATTATTATTATTTTAAGTATAAGCTATGTACTTTTTGAGTATAACCAGTGTAATGAAAATAAAATTATATAATATTATACTGAATGCAAAATTTTCTTTTAATATTTTTTGGACGCAGTAACGCAAATTAGGTACTTCAGCTATAGAATACCTAATTTTGATGATAGACTACCTAATAATTCAGGTATTTAGGCAGACGATTTTTACAGTGTCGGTGTTATAAAAAAATGTCATAGGTAGCTGTACACATAATATTATAATCCTACTAATATTATAAGGGCGAAAGTTTGGATGCATGGATGTTTGTTACTCTTTCACGCAAAAACTACTGAACGGATTTTAATGAAACTTTAAATTTATAATAAATAATATATTAGCTTAAACATCAGAATAACACATAGGCTACAATTTTAACCGACTTTCAAAATGGAGGAGGTTTTATGCTCGTTTTTTATGTTCAACGATTACTCCGCCGTTTGCGAACCGATTTTCAAAATTTTTCTTTTGGTGTAAAGCTTGTCATCCCAATTTGATACCGTATTCATAAAAGTGATGACCTGATGAAGGGATCCATAAAATCAAGGGAACTCCTCAAAATCTACATGGAAATATGTGATGACTTCGGTTTCGTGAGCAGTATTCTAAGCATATAGCGAGGGTCCTCATAATACCAGGGATCGTGTTATAGGATCCTGTACCATGATCACATACCTGAGTGGATCCTATTCGACAATTTTTTCGCACTACACTGCCCTATTATTATCGAAGCACAATCCATGCCGCACCACAAAAAATACAAAATATTTGTAATTGTACATGATAAAATGTAAAACATGAGCGTTATCCGCCGCCTGCGTTAAAATTTAAATTTAGGTGCTCTCATTTTTATTTTATGTATTTAATTTTTTTTTCTCTTTTTCTGATATAACATTATGTGGTTAGGCTTAGTATTTACTATTTACTTATGTTTGTCTTTTTCTTTTTTTTTTCCTTCATTGTTGTGTGTTTTGTTAATTATTGTAGTGTTCTGTGAATTTTATGTCGAATAAATGTCTATTATTATTATTATTATCATATGCTACCAACAAGTAAGATTTTGCACCGGGTATGGTTTGGAAGGTGCTGAGAGAACTTCTGACTCTTTATAGATACAAGTTTGGGAATTTCGACGTTGTTTTAAGTACGGAAAGCATATTATGCTACTAAACAAATTACATTCATCATCATCATCACCAATCACTACCATAAACCATTAAAGAACCATGTATCATCTCGTTTTGACCCTTTTATTGGTACATTTCAAAGTTTTCGGTGCTATGAAGAAATTAAGAGAAGCGAAGGGTCGACATATTGACAACCTTCAACATGAAACTACATTAGACCAAGACAGATAATTTTAAAACAAAAAAAAAACCCATTAGAAAACGAGGTGAATATTATAAAAATTTTGTGAAAAATTATTTACGGGCGATCTGAGGTCTTAAGGGGGAAAAACGGTTTATCTCGATTGCAGCAATCACATTTTTAAATAAAATTAATAAAGAATTTACAAATTTGAGTTTTTTCGATTTTTTGCATTAATTTAAGAAATTCTACCCCCAAGGGGGTGAAATAGGGGTTGATAGTTTAAATGAAAGTCCGTTATTTCTTAAGTTACAAACATGAAAGTTTATTTTTGGCTGCTGATTAAAAATAATTGGATAGGCATTTAAGTACTTTCGGAAATTCTACACCCAAGGGTGTGAAATTGGGGTTCAAAGTCATATTTATATATAATGAGATTTTATATGACAGAAATGTAATTATAATTAAATAATTACTCAACTTTTTAATTACAACAAATTGCAGCAATCACATTTTAGAATGAAATTAATAAAAAAATTTCAAATTTGAGTTTTTTTTCGATTTTTTGCATTTTCTGAGAAGATTTACTATAGTATAATATCTTTTTTTTTACCATTGGAAAGTAGAGATTTCAATGAATAGACCATACCATTTTTTTTAAACAGCTGATATTTTGACGAGTGAATTTTTGATTGAAAATTAGGGTATTTTTTCGAGATAAATTCGAAATAAGGTGAAAATGAGAAATGAGAAAAGGTGAGGTAATAATAATACAATATAATATTCCGATATCCGATGATTCCAAAAACGTGACACATTTTTTTTCGTTACTTGTTTAATAGGTTTTACCCCTCGTATTATGAAAATTGATATATTATATGAAATATATGAAAATCGATTCTTAAGGAGTTAACTCCAAAATAAAATACATTTCTTATCCAATAAATTACAGCGTATTTGATACAAAAAAGGTAATTTTTCACCGAATTTTGTGAAAAAAAAATTTTAAAGATATTAATAAAAAACCAAAAACATGTTTTTTTTTAATTTTTCACATAAATTTTAAGGTTATTTGGAAAAAGCGGGACTACAAAAGTTTTAGATTTTTCTATTACTTACCTACAACTTTGTCATTTAACTTTTTTCAATAGGACTTTTAGTTTTGCCGGAAATCGAGAAAAATCATTTTTTACCCTTAAAAACCCACCCCCACTCGCTTCCCGAACTCAGATCGCCCGTAAATTATTTTTCCCTTAATTTTTAGGGTTCCGCACCCAATTATCACAAAGGCCTCACCTATATGTAAACTTTAATAATTAATAATAATATTTAAATAAAATAAAAAAATAAGGGGGGCTTCCATACAAAAAACACAATTTTTGGCCTATTTTTGCTCGATAACGGTATGGAGCCCCACGTGCGCGAGTCCGATTCGCACTTGGCCTTGGATTATTCTCCTCCTTTTCTAATGGGTTTCATCCTACGAATAATAAAAACTAACTAGTTTATATTATTCGTAGGTTTCATCCTACTATTATTATTTTTCACTTTTTATTATTTTTGAAGGTAACGGCACTGGTCTACATAGTCTTAATTTTGCTTAAAATTATGAATCTGTTAAATTATATAAGTATTTTTTATTATTCTGTAATGTTCTTGATTTGTTTAAGAGTCCGTATATGAAATTTTGCCGATTTCGCTCATTTAACAGACGTGATTTAACAGTTAAAATACAGTATTTCTATAAGTTTTAATACACAACATGTAAAATCATTTCAATTATAATCTAATGTTGCAGCTAGATTTTTTATTTTTTTAAGTACTTATCTTTAAATAAACCAACTCAAACCCGCGACAGTTTTGTGATTTTTGCTGTAAAAGGTTTAGAATATCGCCTGTTTATGGATTAAGTATTGACGTCTTAACTGTATAAAAAAAATACAATGTGCTGTTGAGAAAGTCGTCTATACAATGTTGGAATTACTTTTTACCACTTTCATATAAAAAACCCTTTAAAAAACAGAATACCTCTAACTGCCCGCTAAAGGTGAACGCAGATTTGGCCGCACCGCACGCACCGCAGTCGCCGCATTCGCAATTCTTCATATTATTATGAAGTTGCAAAGACTGCGGCGCGGGTAGGTAGGTATGCGAGCTTGCCTATAACTTCATATAAAGAATAGCGAATGCGGCGACTGCGGTGCGTGCGGTGCGGCCAAATCTGCGTTCACCTTAACTCGGCGATCGTCCTTTTTCACCTGGCATATGAAAGACGAGCGTGAGTGTGAAGAGAGCAGTAGAAAATATAGTACGGGCTCTTAATTAGTGTAATCAGAACCTAAAATATTGATTAAAACGTTTTTACTGTGTCCAGTGAGTAAATACTCATACAAAAAAGTAAATACTCAGTATTTACTGAGTTTGAGTTTTTACTCTGACTCAGTTTTTACTGCCTTACCCATCCCTAGTCGCGACGTATGGAGAATGGAGATTCGAGACCTGATAAAAAAATGGACGAGTTTTTGCCGGGTATACGAAAGAGTGACGTTTTGTTTTTGTATTATTTTCCTAAAATCGTGTTATTTCGGTTTTTAATGTGTAATGTTGGTAGAATATTAACCATTAAATATTCGTTGTCGTGCACAAGTGTGGGCAAGTGATACAACTTCAAGAAACGGTCTACCACTTTACTAAAACAACTGACTTGACTCGTTGACTTTACCGACTACTTTGACTTTGACTAGACTTTCGACTTGACGATATTCTGGAAAAACAACTTGAAAATTTTGTAAATTTTTTTCTCCTGCCAAAACTTTACTTGACACTGGCCATGGTTTACAAGCCGAGAGCCATAACAAGAAAAAAAAAATGGACGTGACAATGACACTTGACAGTGACATAATATTCCAATTTGACTATTTTTGCTCGTGAAATCTAAAAATATTTTTAAGAATTTGCGAGCATTGCATTACTTTACATTAATTCAAAAATAACTACTTAAAAGTTGAAGATGGGTGCACTAAAGAAGGTAGGTAGTGATTTTTAAATGCATAAAGTAATAAATTACGATAACCAGGTTATATAATAACCATTTCAGTTTAGTTTAGTTTTTCACTGTTTTTTTTTTTATTTTTAGACTACAGGCCTGCTAGGTTTAGCGGTAGTACCAAATCCACACCATACTCTTGGAGCTTTATATGGAAAAATTTTGAGAACCCTACAACAAATGCCTGAGCAGGCGGTGTATAGAAAGTACACAGAACAAATTGTCAAAGAGCGAGCAGCAATCTTAAAGCAGGTAATTATTAGTAATGCTGGTTAATAATTACTTCCTATGACTCTTACCTGGATTTTGTATAGGTTAGTAATGGCAATTCACATTCAGTCTTTTATTATTAGAAGATCTATTGAAACAATAGTTGATAATCGTTAGAATCAATGAAATTATATACCTGCTCTGGTTGTCAAAATCACAAAACATCATAATATTATTAAATTATTGTAAGTAAGTACATATTATTTATTATATCTATTAAATATATAATATTATATACAAGTAAGTTTATAATAAGTACCGTACTACAGTTTGTAATGGTTTGCAATGAAAAATGTTACCTTAAACTTTTTCGTAGGATTTTAGTAATTGTATTAGTACAGTTTTAATTTTTTTATTTTTTAAAAAGATCAAAACGATGAAACTTTGTTTTACCGTATTTAAAAACTTTATAATTTATCTATTTTAAACATATTTATACACCTATTTACATTTAGAAATACTTTAGCGCACTGTAGAATTAAAATTTTAAATTAAAACTATTTTTTATATTCGTCTGTTAAACTCAAATATTGGGAGAAGCTACTGACTCCTAAGATACAGGCACTGCCTAGTTTGGGAGTCAGAGTCTTCATAGGATCTTGTAAAAAATTTTTAGATGTTAATAAAGATTATTATTATTATTATTAATTTGATATTATAATATGTTAATCATACTAAATTTGTCCGCAGACTAAAGATACATATGAAATTGAGGCGAAAATCAACTGTGGCCAAGCTGAAGAATTAATCATTCAGGCAGAGAATGAACTAAATCTGGCAAGAAAGATGTTAGTCTGGAAGCCTTGGGAGCCACTAGTTACAAAGGCCCCTAAGGGACAATGGGATTGGCCACCAACTAAGGCTTAAGTCTTTACTCTTTTGATTCAAAGTTGCATTACTTTTTAAGAGCCTATGGTCACAGCTGGGTACACTCCTCCAAAAGCATAACTTATTACCAACAGAAAAAATCCTGTTTTGTTCTAGTGAAGTTCTATATTGTGGAGTACTATTGTTAAGTTTACATGATTATTCGCCATTATAAAGTTTCCTCATAGACTCACAATGTTATGTATATTTAATTAAATAAATAGTGTACAAATTATTAACATTTATTTCTTAAACAAAATAAATAAACCCTTAAATATTATAACATCCTCCAACCATTGAAGGTTAAAATAAACTGATAAAAAATTAGTTCATTTCAATTATTGTTTAGTTATGGATTTAAAAAGCATGGATACAAAAGATTTCTTAGACATAGTATAGCAATGAAAAATTGCAAACAAAGCACATTTGGAAACTGACAAACTGATTCCTACTGGCAGTCTTTGTTTCGGGGCTCACATGTAAAGTAAAAAGTTCAATATAAAATACAATATAAAAAGCTTGCATCTTTCATTGTGTATATTTTAATTATCTAAGTTAATACATTTACTTAAAAATTATACTTATCTAAAATAATAATTTATCATTAGCATCATTCAAAATTGAATGCTTCGGACAATAATATTTAAAGTTTGAATACTTTTATATAGATCAAAATTAATTTTAATAGAGCAGACATTTTGTAAGATTAAATACAACATGGATTGGAGATAAACAATTTATCGGATGTTTATGCCCATGACATGATCAAAAAATCTTCTATTCTTGTCACAAGTCATCCAAATTTTGTAATTAAATAAGTAAACCTTATCTATACATAAATATTTAAATAATTTAGACGAAGATTTACATATCATTGGACATATTATTATCATTAGTGTTACATTTATATGATTTATAGAACACTCCATTTATACTGAATTTTACACTTTATTTAAGCAAAATAATAGAACAAAATTGACAATATTAGAAATTTAACTTTCAAGTTTAAAGTATTATTTAATAAAATGTATTTAAATTAAGTTGCTTACTTAATTTAAATAACTTAAAATAATTTAATACCTATCAAATTTTAACTAAATCTTTCAAGGGATAACACTTAAATTAGCTTAAAGTAGTAATGAATAAATACATCATGAAGTATTTAAAAATATAACATACAATGTTTGCCTTACAATAACTGTAATAATACTAGTAATGTCAAATAAATGCAATATTTGGAAATGTCAATAATTTAACTAGTCCGTTTTAAGGATTGCAATTAATAATCTTTAAAAATTATGTTAGGCTATGGTTTACCTTCACCTGTCCTTTATTAGGTAAACTAGTGTATCTTTCACATATTTCATCTATAAGATCTGTAAATAGCAATATTCTGATAGTCTCATACTGGTTCACAACTTCAAGCAGATAAATGTCAAGTAGTATAGCAATTTAAACTACCAACCGAGTAGCTGGCTATAATCTTGGCATGTTAGTTGGTGTTGCCAAATTTTGTTCGTTTCCTTCTTACAATTCCAATTGAACATTACTTTAAATAAGGTACAATTTACACCCTGTTAAGATAGAACATACATACTTCTGGCTATCATTAAAACATTGGTTTGCATGAATATTAACTGAGTTGGCATGGTTATATTTGAATGTGCTATTGAAATGAAAATAAATAACATTGAAGAGAGCTTAAATATACAATATGTTGTAAAACTACTTGGCAAATTGGTAACTATAAATATTCTAAATACTTCTATACACCCATTGTTACCAAACACATGTTACCGTTCAAACTTAAAATACATGTAAATAAATAAGTAACTTATTAAGGTCATAATTCATGGGGTTGCTTTATGGCCAGGTTATAATAAAAATACTTAAATTAAAGTTTGTACTTAACTTTGTATAATGTAAAATATGGAAATCTGGTATTTAGACTATGAAAGTGGTTTTATTATTGTCTAATATCTTAAAACATATTTTTTCAATGGTTTCTTTAAAGGAAAATTATACATGTTGTATAATTAATAGCTTATTTCATTAATTATATTGAACAATCCAAACATACCTGGCCATTCACTTTTTTAAAACAATATAAAATAAATACTTGTTTGAAATTATGTGGATGTAACTCCTTTTCTAGCCACTAACAGATTGAGAACTGGGTGTTTCTTGATATAACTAACAGCCTTTTTGTGTGTAACCATTGTAAAGTCGTATCCATTGCATTGTAGGATTTTGTCATGCATTCTTAAGCCAGATTTTGCTGCAGGACTGCCTTCATGCACTTCTGTAACGTAAATACCCTGGAAGAGAAAATTCTTATTATTTGCTTTGGACACTCGGTCGTGAGTTGATAAAAAGTAGCGGGCACGTCATCTATACTCACATTATCAGTGTACCCCTGCGGACTCTTTCGAAAGTCCTGGTCTATTCCCCCCCCGATTTTAAAGCCACACTTCATAACCTCTCGTCCTTCGGGGTCAACTCCAGCTTCTTTTTGAAGGGTGATCGGTATCTGCAAGTGCAAGATTAAGTTGATTGCTGATCCTTAAACAGAGTACATGGGAGTGGTCTTCGAACTTACACTAAGACACTCCATTGCCGTTCCGGCCTGGTGCTGAAATGCCATCTTCGCCATGGTTGCTAATTTTGTTTGATACTTTGTTAGATGATGAAAAACGAAGCTATAATAACAATAATTCAGAGTTTTCTAACGACAAAGCTTCACAATAATTTTCCAGCATCAGAGTTCAGACATCAGTTGACGTTTTGTTTTGACAATTGACATTGACAATGACAAGTGCAAGTGAGAACCTATATTTTTAATTATTATTTCGCGCAGTGTGCAAGAGCTAGCAGCTGAGAATCATTTGCTTTTTAACTGACTTCCCAAAAGGAGGAGGTTATATTATATTATGTTTGTCTGTAATCTGTATTCATAGGCGCCGGCAGAAATAATATCCAAGGGGTGCAGATTTTAGTTTTCCTTCTTTTCTTTTTATTTTACTTTACGTCTACGTCAACAGAATACATTTAGTACCGACTACCGAAACATTACGAACTATCTTTGAATCATTAATATTATATATCATAGCTTTGAATAAAAAAAAACCAATAGACGGCTTTTAATTTCAATAATTCCTGTTGATCCTAAGATTCCCAAGGGGTGTTACGTATAGTATACAGTTTACATCCTCTTTGCAAGGGGTGCAAGACGCAAGTGCACCCCCTGGCACCCCCTGCCGGCGCCCATGTCTATACAGACCATAAAGGTAATATACCTATCGGAATACGATAGGTATATTAACTTTATGATACATATATGATTAGGGATGGGTAAGGCAGTAAAAACTGAGTATTTACTTTTTTGTATGAGTATTTACATTGGACACAGTAAAAACGTTTTATTCAATATTTTAGATTCTAATTATATTAAACATTAACATTAAAGAATAATAAAAAATACTTATAATTATATAACAGATTCATAATTTTATGTAAAATTAAGACACCTACGCGATACCTTCAAAAATAATAAAAAGTGAAAAAGAATAATAGTAGGATGAAACCCATTAGAAAAGGAGGAGAATAATATAAAAATTAAGGGAAAATAATTTACGGGCGATCTGAGTTCGGGAAGGGTGTGGGGTGGGTGTTTAAGGGTAAAAAACGATTTATCTCGATTTCCGGTAAAACTAAAAGTCCTATGAAAAAAAGTTAAATGGCAAAGTTGTAGATAATAGAAAGATCTAAAACTTTTGTGGTCACGCTTTTTCCACATAACCTTAAAATGTATGTGAAAAATTAAAAAAAAAGTCATGTTTTTGGTTTGTTATTAATCTTCCAAAAAAAAAAATTTTTTTTTCATGAAATTCAGTGAAAACTTATCTTTTTGTACCAAATACGCTTATTTATTTGACAAGAAATATATTTTATTTTTTCACCTTATTTCGAAATTATATCGAAAAATACTCTAATTTTCAATTGACAATTCACCCGTCAAAATATCAGCTGTTTTAAAAAAATTGGTATGCTTTCTATTCGTTGAAATCTCTACTTTCCAATGGTGAAAAAAAATATATATATATATTATACTGTTGTAAATTTTTTCAGAAAATGCAAAAAATCTAAAAAAAATGGTTGCCTGTAAAGTCGGTTTTACGGGCGAAGATTTTACGTGACAACGTGTGGGAGAGAGACGCAAGGCATTCGGCGGGCCTCTCTCTCGTTCGGTGACTCATCGTAACGTTACCGAGCGTTACACTTTTTCATAAGTGACTCCCAGCTGCAACCTAATTTAAGACGTTGTCACGTCAAAACTCAAATTAGAAAATTCTTTATTAATTTCATTTAAAAATGTGATTGCTGTAATTTGTTGTAATTAAAAAGTTGATTTATTATTTAATAATTAATTATAATTACATTTCTGTCATATAAAATCTCATTATACAGGGTGCAATTCAACCTTCCTGCCAATTTTTTTCCAGGAGAACCCATTTAACCAAAAAAATTGGGTGTTATTTTTTTGTAAATGACATATTTATCCCATTTAAAATCGTTGCAGAATGCTCACTTGCGTATTTTTATTTTTATCAAGGATCAATATATCAAAATTTGGCAGGAAGGTTTAATAATTGCACCCTGTATATAAATATAAATGAAAATCTATATTTATAAAATAATATGTCCTGACTCACTGACTGATTCATCATCGCTGAGCAAAAACTGTTAAAGTTACAGCCACAAAATTTGGTGAGTAGGGCTGTTGTATTAAGTAAACACCCACTAAAGAAGGAAATTTCGTAAATTTTACCCCGAAGGGGGTGAAATAGGGGTTGAAAGTTTGAATGAAAGTCAGTCATTTCTTAAGTTAGAAACATGAAAGTTTATTTTTGGGCTACTGATTAAAAATAAATGGATACGTATTTAAGCGTTTCTGGAAATTCTACCCCCAAGAGGGTGAAATAGGGGTTGATAGTTTAAATGAAAGTCCGTTATTCCTTAAGTTAGAAACATTAAAGTTTATTTTTGGCTGCTGATTAAAAATAATTGGATACGCATTTTAGTGCTTTTGGAAGTTTTACAACCAACAAGGGGCTGAAATTGGGGTTCAAAGTTTCAATTAAAGTCATATTTATATATACATATAATGAGATTTTCTATGACAGAAATGTAATTATAATTAAATAAATCAACTTTTTAATTACAACAAATTGCAGCAATCACATTTTATAAAATTAATAAAGAATTTTTAAATTTCGTTCCATTTAAGGCTAAGACGTTGTCACGTTCAACTATCGTCAGTAAACCGACTTTACAGACAACCGAGTTCGAGTCGAGTTCGAATCGAGTTCGAGTCGAGTTCGAGTCGAGTTCGAGTCGAGTTCGAGTCGAGTTCGAGTCGAGTTCGAGTCGAGTTCGAGTCGAGTTCGAGTCGAGTTCGAGTCGAGTTCGAGTCGAGTTCGAGTCGAGTTCGAGTTCAAGTTTGAGTTCGAGTTCGACACAAAACACTACTCTCCAACCGTCTTTTTTTTTTAAAAAAAAGCTGATAATATTTTGACGGGTGAATTTTCGATTAAAAATTAGGGTATTTTTTCGACATAAATTCGAAATAAGATAAAAAATTTAATATTTCTTATCAAATAAATTACAGCGTATTTGGTACATAAAAAGGTAGGTAAGTTTTCACCGAAACTTCGTGATTATTTTTTTTTGAAAGAATAAATGAAAAACCAAAAACATGTTTTTTTTTAATTTTTCACATAAATATTTTGAGGTTATGCATTGAGATGAGGTTATGTGAAAAAGGCGTGACTACAAAAGTTTTAGATTTTTTTCTTATCTACAACTTTGCCATTTGACTATATATTTTCATTTGAATAATTAGTTTTGCCGGAAATCGACATAATCTGTTTTTCCGCCCTTAAGACCTTAGATCGCCCGTAAATGATTTTTCCCTCAATTTTTATAATATTCTCCTCATTTTCTAATGGGTTTCATCCTACCATATTTTTTTTGTTTTAAAATTATCTGTCTTGGTCTAATGTAGTTTCATAAATTTTTATATAATATCATTTTAAAGGTTGTCAATATGTCGACCCTTCGCTTCTCTTAATTTCTTCATAGCACCAAAAACTTTGAAAAGTATCGTAAGTAAGACACATGGTTCTTTAATGGTTTATAATAGGTAGTGATTGGTGATGATGATGATGAATGTAATTTACGTAGTAAGTAACATGTGCTTTCCGTTCTTAATACGACGTCGAAACTCCCAAACTTGTATCTATAAAGTGTCAGAAGTTCTCTCAGCAACTTCCAAACCATAGTATACCCGGTGCAAAATCTTACTTATTGGTAGCATATGCTTAGAATACTGCTCACGAAACCGAAGTCATCACATGTTTCCATGTAAATATTGAGAAGTTCCCTCGATTTCTTATGGATAACTTCATCAGGTCGACACTTTTATGAATACGGTATCAAATTGGGATGATAACCTTTACACCAAAAGAAAAATTTTGAAAATCGGTTTACAAACGGCGGAGCAATCGATGAATGTAAAAAACGAACATAGCATCTCCATTTTTAAAATCGTTTAAAATTGTAGCCTATGTGCTATTCTGATGTTATAAGCTATAGGTATTATTGTAAAGTTTCATTAAAATCCGTTCAGTAGTTTTTGCGTGAAAGAGTAACAAACATCCATACATCCAAACTTTCGCCTTTATAATATTAGTAGGATAAGTATTATACAGCTACTTACATATGACATTTTTTATAACACCGACACTGTAAAAATCGTCGTCGTAGTCTATCATCAAAATTAGGTATTCCATAGCTGAGGTGCCAAATTTTTCGTTACTGAGTCCAAAAAATATTAAAAGAGAATTTTGCATTCAGTATATTATAATTTTATTTTCATTTATACTGGTTATACATAAAAAGAACATAGCTTATAATTAACTTAAAATATAATACAAATAAATAATAAATAAAGAAAAACCTTAAATAATTCAATTGTGGTTAGTAAATAATAAATACTCAGTTAAAAGTAAATACTGAGTGGCTAAATTAATTTTTACTGAGTATTTACTCTGGTCTGAGTAAATACTCAGTGGATTACCCATCTCTGATTATAATATATTATAATACTAGCTGTCCCGGCAAACGTTGCTTTGCCATAAGTATTTTCCCCATATTATTTTATTGAAGTGACAAAATAAGTATGTCGCCATGGCAACGTCGATCGCTATCTAGTCGCACCAACAATGGTCGCCGTCAGTCTCAGGTTGTAATAATTTACTATTATTTATTCAACAAATGCACTTATCAACATATAAAGTACCCAGTAGCCGATTCTCAGACCCACTGAATATGCATATAAAATTTGGTAAAAATCAGTAAAGCAGTTTCGGAGGAGTTTGAAGACTAACATTGTGACACGAGAATTTTATATATAAAAGATGTATTTTAATATTATAATATTTTTTGTATGTTCAACCATAACTTCGCTGTTTGTGGACTGATTTTCATAATAATACTTTTGTTGCTGTAATAGGATATTTCTGTATAGGATAATTTAGTATAATGATTACGTAAGTGGTGATCTGATGATGAGATCTATGAGTAATCGAAGGAAATACTTGAAATTTATTAAAACACACTCTAATTATGGCAGTAACATTTTGTGTTTAAGGTATGTACATCTAGGAAAATAAAAATATTTGGAGGAGGTGCTTACAATAATATGTTACACCACAAATTAACAGTGTGTACATGCTCTGAGCTCCCACCCCTTCGTCCCTGTCCGAGGCACACCGCACTAGGCACCAACTAAAGCACCAACTGCTGACCACGGTACACCAGACGTGTGCCGCGAGTTGTTGATTTTTTGCAACTTGCGAGTTGCGACCGATTTCAGGTCCATCTAGTGCTGCGCCGCCGACGCGCCGTCGTCTCCGCGAATTCTCACGACGCGCCGCGCCGAGAAAAAAGAGCGACGCGCCGCCGCGCCCAACATCAATAGAATACAATAGCATTTCCAAGAATCTCCGGTCGAAGGATTAATATAAAATTAAAAATATATTATACTTATGTATTTCTAAATCTTTAAGTAAGTACCAAATATTAATACAAATACTGCATTTATAAATAAAAAATATTTATTGTTCAATGAACACTTCCTAAAGATTTAACACAATATAATTATTACAGTACGACATTTATTTAATATTTTAAACAAGACACGACTAACTAAGTATTAATAATTGCTTTGTTTTATTCTTATCATTAACCGATTCCGTGCGGATGGCGCCACAGAGGCGCCATGGGTATCTTTTCTGTATGGCGTGTGGCGCCCGAGAGGAGCCAAAATGTTTACCTGTAAAACTATGATAAAATTACATTTTTCAGAGGTTTCCCCTCAATGAAAGTGGCTTTATTTGTCACGTATTTTACGTGTACAGTGTTAGTTTTAGGATATTGCATAAAAACTTACACTTCAGGAGTCTTAAACATTTTCAATTGGTGATGAACATGCCCACCGAATTATTTTATAAATGTAAGTATATAACGCCAACACTAGCAAAATCTCATATCATCATAATTAACTAGCAGCCCGCCCCTGCTTCGCGCGGGTATGAAATAAACATTTTTTACTCACATGATACATACACACACAAACACTCCATACACACTTTCCTGTTATTTCCTGGTGTTATTAAAAAAAAAGAAAATTCGTATAATATCGAGTAACGTAGCATAGACAGCTACACTATAAATAAAATAAAAGTATAATGTAATATAATATTGAATATTATAGAAATCAACAAAAGCTTGTGGATTAAATCTATTTTATTGTTCATTTTACCTTATTAAGCTATGTATAATATTTTTTTGTGAAATTAAGCATTAAGTAATTCTTTGAACTCATTTATTTTTTTGCGTTATGCGGCTTTAAGGCCGTCCCCCGAGCAAACGACCTTGGCCACACATTTGCCGCGTTGCCGAGATCGCGCCAAAACCCTATTATTTTTACTTATCTTTGTTAAAAATTGTCCTAAAAAAATTTAAATCGGCGAATATGTAGTTTATGATATTGTCGATCTATTGGCGTGAGTTTCAAATAAAAGTAATTTGTAAATCCTAAGGAGATGCTGAATGTATGCTCGAATTTTAACAAATTAGTATTACTTTCGAAGCTGATATCATAAGTATAATAACCAAAAATAGAAAATTTAAAACGGCGAAAGGAATGTTGATATACTGAACATTATTGCTGTATTTTTATTATAACTTTGTAGCTTTCAGATTATGAGTTTATAAGGTTTTAAATACGGTCAATTACGGAATCTCCGGACGGAACGCCCTTAAAGTATGCATGTATTCGGGTCTCTTTTTGTAGCTCGCGGAACAAATTTTTTGATAGTTACTCTTCCTCAGTTTTTAGTATTTGTAGAATACATCATTACCTTTTTGATTGATTTGTTGAATTCAGATATTTCATTCAAAACTACAACTTATACAATGTTTATTTGCTTATAAAATGTTATAAAAAGTAGATACGTTTTTGACATTATACATGTATTTCACAATAAAACGAAAATAAACTGATCAATACAGCCAAAGGTTTACAACACCTGATAAAAATAAGTCACTTAGCTTCCATTTCTGTTTGTACACGTAAATAATCACTTCTAAATACTAGAAACGAACTATTAATCCGTTTACATTCGCTGTTGGGTATCTACTAAAAGAAAAAAAATAAATGGAAACAGACAAAGCAGCGATAAATTACAATTCATGGCGGGTGGCGCTCGAGAGGAGCCATCAAAGTTCCTGGCGCTAGGCGCCTCGGAGGAGCCACGAAATATTTGTTCCCCGCCAAGCGCAAAAAATTGAAAAAAAAAAATGACACGGCACTGAATCGGTTAAATAATTTTATTTAACAATATCCGCAATGTCACGGTTCTCGAAGTCAAAAGATTTCACTAGTCTCGGAGGTGGCGGTAACATTCCACGAAAACGTCTCTAATCCTCGGATAATTTTCCGTCATCGGTATCAAACTCCCATCCGCGGTGAGATGTTCTCGAATCCGTGGCGGAAACTATTTCACTCATACAAAAGGAATGTTACTACTATCAAAATGACAGCAAAATCGGAAAGTATTAACTTGTCATTTGCTTGAAAGTGAAATAGTTTCAGCAATCGGGAAGATTCCGCGCGGAAACGCTTAGTGAATCGCCCCGCAGGTCACGCCGCCGACGCCGCCGCCGCCGTAGTAATTTTGGACCGGCGCCGCCGCCGTGGAATTGAGTGACGGCCTTTGAGTTATTATTTATTATATCATTGGTGACGGCGCTCATATATAGTGCTCATTAGATGAAACTATATCATGAAGCTATTATTAAAGTTATTATTATTTTAGTTTGCCTCTCTTTTTTGTGTAAATAATAATTGTTATTACAAAGATTTAAAGTATTTGTATTTGTGAACAATCATAGAGGTTTCAGAAATGTCATAAGATAAAAATATTTTATAAAGTAGATGAAGCCCGCAACTCCAATCCAATTTTCCGGGATAAAAAGTATCCTAGTATGTCCTTTCCCGGGACTCAAAGTATCCCCTGCATACTAAGAATAATAAAAACTATTTATTATTCGTAGCCTGCATGCCAAATTTCATCAAAATCGGTTCAGCGATTTGGGGGTGAAGAGGTACCAAAAGACAGACAGACAGTCATACTTTCGCATTTATAATAATATTTATTAATAAGACAGTATGGATCTAAGGGAAACAAGAAAATTAGGAAAAAACACAAGTGTTACCACAACACACACTTTATTCCTCCCGCGTTTGTCTTAAATTTATAATTTATCATTATAACACAACATGTAAATAGAAAGATTTTATACAATAGTGTATAAATAAGCTAACCGTCTATATTATTCAACAACGAAGTAAAAGAATTACGAATTGCTTACATTAGCAGTCTATTTTAATGATATGTATCTTTTGCTCTTTGGAACAGCCATTTATAAATTGTAACTTACTTAATAATTATTGTTTTCACTATGTTTTACTTTGATTTTGACGCTTGTATAAGTTGTAACCATTATCATGTAGCCTGGCTACAGTAGCCAGTTTATTTAAATAGATTTAAATATCATTGAAACATTGTTGTAAGTAGGTCTAATACAGTTAGCATTAAGTCGATTGGTTAGTTTAAGATTTCCAACTATCGTATCATGTCTTTTTAATATATCGCATATACATAGTGTAACAAAACTAAGTAGATAATATTGGGTTTGTATGTGTCCCTTGCATGGAGTTCATTGTGATTGTGAAAGTAGTAGCGCTCAAAGAGCAAAGTTTTTTTTTGTGATTAGTATGGCAAGCGCCCCCTGCGTCAGGAAAATTTTCCATACGAAACCTCATACACATCTTAAAGTGTTATCACTAAGTTTTGTTACACCTTGTATATAATATCAATGTAAAACGTAGTGACAAGCTGTAATACCAGAAGTCTGGTCCTCTACTTACTTATTCTATGTACAAACTAGGGACCTCTTTAAAAATTATAGGCCATTTCACCTACGTCATAATATACTTAGTAGGTACCAGTTAGCGAATAATTTCTGAGTCTATCAGAAACAATCCTCCAAGCTTTGAAATTTTGAGCGACATTTTGTGTGCATGTTGGCAATGGTGGCATATTTTACAGATGACATAATATAATAATTATATTATTTATATTATTATACTGGCATGTGATTAGCCAGTTAACAATTTTAGTACCATTTACAGTATAACGATAGTCTGTTGTGGTATTTGCTTACAAAGTTTAGATTAGGTACATACAAGTTAACTAGTGGGTAGTTTTGTTTCTCTTTAAGACGGTAACAACTGCCAATGACCTTGATCTCGCGTCACTCTCGCACCACTGTCGATTTTCATGCCAGAGAGACAGAGATGTGAAGTGTTCACTCGGTAGCGTGGATACATTTTGCGTTTGTTACAGGAAAAAATAAATATTATGGGAAATCTAGATGTCAGAACCGAAAATTAAATCTGGCAATCTTTGGATTTTTGTAAAAGGTATCAAATAAACCAATTTTAAAGCATATATTGCATTATTACTTAAGTTAGAACTGTTTAAAGTTCCTGGAAGATGTGACTTTGGTATTTTTTTTCATCCAGTAGGAGTACATTATTTTATTATTTAAATTAGACAAGCTTTTCCAAATATAATAAAAAATCACATATATTTTATTGTGCCAATCAATGAAATACATACGTCTAGAAAACTGCACAAATATGTCGAATTAGCAGCTGTCTTCGCCTTAATTTGCAACACACGGACACAAAATGTCTATTGTTTGCTGTGAGATTATTGCATAATATTTTAAAGTATAATTATCATACTTCATAGCTAAGGTTACAATATCATAGCATTAGTAGAATTTCCAAAATCAAACTTCATCAATAAACAATCTCACAGCAAACTCAAGTACGTCTAAAACTAGTATGTACATACTATAGACCAACAGCCAACATCTCGCTTATGTTACACTAAAACCTGTCAAGTTTAACGACATTTAACTAACCAGCATATTATTAACCTATATAATATAGTAACAATGTTTTCTCTTAAGATCTAGACTAGCAATTGGGAAATTTTGCTAGGTAAGAAAAATGAACAAATTTTAAGCGCTCGGATAAAAAAAAGTATACTTACACAAAGTTCTTCAAAAACTCGAATATTTTTAAAATTAAATTGTTGTTCCGCAAGGGACGAGTTTGCACCATTCACAAAAGGCAGTAGAGTTTTTAGTGAAAGTTAAAAGTTATGGCAACACAGCGCATAGAGAAGCGTCGAAAGTATTCTCGATTTGAATAAATCGTCAACAAAAATTATAATGTAAGTACCTAGATAGGTGTGTCTTCTTTTCACTGGTGTTTTTATCACCTATAATATAGGTATCATTGTGTATATCATAAAAATCACTCAGCATCACGTACTTTCATAAATATGCCTCAAAATTATTTACCATTATAACTTGGCCTTTGTTACAAAATATTCAATACAAAGGTAGCATACTTAAGGCCGTCCCCCGAGCAAACGGCCTTGGCCATACATTTGCCGCGTTGCCGAGATCGCGCCAAAACCCTATTATTTTTACTTATCTTAGTTCAAAATTGTCCTAAAAAAAATTTAAAACGGCAAATATGTAGTTTATGATATTGTCGATCTATTGGCGTGAGTTTCAAATAAAAGTAATTTGTTAATTCTAAGGAGATGCTGAATGTATGCTTGAATTTTAACAAATTGGTATTACTTTGGAAGCTGATATCATGAGTATAAGAAACAAAAATAGAACATTTAAAACGACAAAAGGAATGTTGATATACTGAAGATTATTGCTGTATTTTTATTATAACTTTGTAGCTTTCAGATTACGAGTTTATAAGGTTTTAAATACGGTCAATTACGGAATCTCCGGACGGAACGCCCTTAAATCGGACGGCCAGCGCTTCTTACACTTAGGCTAGTCTGGCAATTATAGACTACGATGTAGCTACGTAGATACGCTAGATAAAGGGTCGTTGCATCGAACTACAGTCATGTCTTTATTGGTTCATATTATTACGTCAGCAATTCTCGCAGTTATATGTTGACTATACAATATTTATAACAGAGTATAGGTGTAGATTCTGGAGCAGTCGACTACACGTGTATGGTGCATTCCCGACGCTCCTGTTCCTTCCTTTGTTGATATCTGAAACGCATATTATTTATTAATTATTAACTCAACATTTTTAGAAAGCGCCATCTAGCGTCCAAAGGAATTTTTTTTCAAATATCTAATAACGCCATCTAGCGACAGAATAATACATAAAGATTATAAAGTTTTCTTAGCAATAGAGCCAATAGATCATAAATTACGACTGAATTCAATTTCTGTGATATGTAATTTTCAAAGGACTTGTAAGTGCTCTATGAACCTAATAATAGTGTTTGAGTTCAATGGTGTGCTCACTTTCTTTTGCAGACTTAGCCCCAATTCACCAACGTCTGTTAGTGGTAACAGTTTGTTAAAATGTCATGTCTTCCCTTTTATTCATAAGAAAATCTAAATAGGCATTACGTGATACTAAATGGAGCGTTCACTTTGTCGTTGGTGAAATTGGGACTAACTGTAGTAAATTGCTGTATGGCCGTATAATAGGTACTCACTTATCAATCAGCGAGGATATGTCCGGGGGCACGGGAGGAACGGGGGCGAAGCTCCCCGAAAGGGCGTCGCTCCCGTTTTGTCCGCCACTGAAATGTTTTAAACAGAATGACAGCCTTAAATTAAATGTTAACTTCGCAAATCGCAATCTACGCTAAATTCTACAATGAATGAATCAAAAATAATAATTTGTAAAGTTTTGATTAAAATGTAAATAGAAATAGTTTATATTATAATACTATATTGTGGCTTCGTCAAAATTGAGGCAACATAAGCGGTTTATCTATACTAATATTATAAAGCGGAAGAGTTTGTTTGTTTGTTTGTTTGATCTGAATTTTAAAATTCTTAAGTTCAGTGTTAGATAGCCCATTGATCGAGGAAGGCTATAAGATATATTTTATCACGTTAAGACTAATAGAAGCGAAGAAATAGAGAAAAATGTGGAAAAAACGGAACGGAAATATATTTGAAAGGGCTTATTTGAACGCGCTAATCTCAGGAACTACTGGTCCGATTTGAAAAAATCTTTTAGTGTTAGATAGTTCATTTATCGAGAAAGGCTAAAGGCTATATTTTTCTACTCTACAACTAATAGGAGCGAAGAAATAGGGGAAAATGTGGAAAAAACGGGAGGAAATTATTTGAAAGGGCTTATTTGAACGCGCTAATCTCAGGAACTACTGGTCCAATTTGAAAAATTATTGCAGTGTTAGCACATTTATCGAGGAAGGTTATAGGCTATATTTTATTACGCTAAGATTAATAGGAACGAAGAAATAGAGGAAAATGTGAAAAAAACTAGGGAAATTATTTGATAGGGCTTATCTCACGAACCACTGGAGCAATTTTTATGTTATTTGGCACACATGAAGAATAGACCACGTGAAATGACATAGATTTCTTATTTGCGGAAAAATGTACGGTTTCCGTGACATTCCTAAATTACGCGGGCGAAGCCGCGCGGAACATCTATTTCATATAAAAGCATTCTAAGATAAGGTTGTATTATGAGTATTTCATGCAGCGTCTGTTTTCTTCGTTATAGATTAACAACTAATACCTACTCAGCGTAATTTAGAAAGCATACCAACTATCAATAATACGTGTTCCTATTTAATTTTAAAACCACTTTTGACAACATAAGGGCCCTCGCTCAATAGGACATACTTTACCGCTAAAGTTTATAGCACCTCTAATGCTGACAACACAAAATTATGAAGACTTAGGGCATGTTTCACTACTTCCTGATAAGTGCTGGATAGGCTTTCCATTACTTAACTTGACAGATAGAGTAGATTCCGCGTATGCATCCCTTAACCTACGCGGAATGCACATCGCGGCGAAATTAAGGGCCCTCTCTCCCTAAATTAGCAGGTCGAATGTCTGTCAGTGCGAATATCGACGTAAATGACATTAAAATAACATTCATAACAGCGCGCCTTGTACAGTGGCGGTTACGACGCTCGCCGCATCCATGATAGGGCGAAATAAGAGAAAAAACCTGTTTAAGGCTTAATTTGGTTAATTAATTTGGTTTTTTTACTTTTTTGAAATATGTATTATATATTTCAAAAAAGTAAAAAAACCAAATTATTAACTTATGTATTGCAAAGCAGTAGATATTTTTTATATATTCTTTTGATAAATAATGAAGGAGTAACGTGGTTTCATTCAACGATTTGGAGGTGATTTGGTTTTTTATTTCTTTATTATGTGATACCGATAGAAAAAATATGGCAAAACTAAATTACGTATCATATCATGTAGATTACTAATTTTTTTTTCAGATATAATTTCTCTGTTAATGCCGATGAAAAGTTGTTTCATCTGCACGCTTTT
This sequence comes from Polyommatus icarus, assembly GCA_937595015.1. NCBI lineage: Eukaryota > Metazoa > Arthropoda > Insecta > Lepidoptera > Lycaenidae > Polyommatus > Polyommatus icarus. Next base: position 4,642,459 of record OW569329.1, on the reverse strand, counting down.
TTCGAAAGAGCAGCCATATTACTGGTAGGGATATTGCTATACTGTGGTCTGTGACTGGGCGCTGAAAAAAGAGCGCTGGAAGTAGGAACGCACAGACTTCAATTTTCAAATCTTTAATTAAATCTTTCTCATCGTTCCGGATTCAAAATAGTTCCAAGCTTAGCAATAATACAGAAACTCCGCGGTAAAGCAAGTGCTAAGGAGGTACAGTCTGTCAAGAAAGAGTAGACGCTGAAATAAATTTTCCAAACATAATCATGATCAAATAGTAGTTTTTGCGCCTTGTATTTTCAGAGAGAAGTTCACTTTAAATACTTTTTTATTTGCAATAATGTTATTGTACTTTTTATGTGATTTAATTAATATTTCTACTGTTTTTTGACAAGCTATATAGGTGCTAGTGCGGGGGGCGAGCGTGGCGGCGGTGAGCGGGGGGCGGGGGGAGGTACCTGGTCTACCTGCTGGCGGTGCGCCGCCCGCTGCCGTACGCGCTGCCGCCGCCCGACCCGCCCGAACCTGCCGACAGTTGTCACAGATTACTAAAATATAGTTACTACGTAAGTTATGTGATTGGAATAAAGTTTAAAGGCTCCCACACAAAACTGCGAATTCGCATCTTATCGTAATGTCATTTTTATTATGAATTTTGTAAAATAACGCAGATATTTGCGATACGAATTCGCATGTTTCGTGACGTGTAGCGACGCTATGCTGTAGCATAAACAGCCTTATCGAACTGTACGCTATGTATAGCGTACAGTTCGATAAGGCTGTTTATGAACGTGGCTAGAAAAGGAACTAACTCTTCTATAATACTAAAACGTCATTTTTGACAGTTCTCCTTTACTAGCAGCGCCCATTGACACATTCATTTAAAGCCCTGGAATACTGTATTGCGTAGAGTGTGTTTGCCATTACTTATTGTTCTAGCTATGTTACGTCAGATACAAATATCTTTATTGCCAGAATGTTGTTGATAGGTCGCATCGTCGTCACATCTGTGTTTCTGTGTTGAGTGTGAAACGTTAGAGCCAGTCCACACAGCGCGTTGCGTCGACGCAGCGCTGCCGTTGCGTTGTTTTACATACAAATAACCAAGGTGTTCACATGACGAACAGCAGCCCCCGAGACGAGGGAGGGGGTGTTGACGTTAAGACTGCTTTGTAATAACGCTGCGATGACGCAGCGCCCTTGTGGCCGGCTATGCATCAAACGGTAGCGCTGCGTCGACGCAACGCGGCGTGTGGACTGGCTCTTACCCTTGGTAGTAGTGTTAGCGGCGCTGTCGGAGTAGTCGTCGGAGTCGGACCGCTCGCGCCAGCCGGGCGGCGGCGGCGCGGGCGCGGCGGCGGCGCGCGGCCGGTGACGCGCCTCTACCGTTGACCGCTGGGATAGAGAGGACTCCTCTGTAACAAAAGAATGTTGATAACAGTAACCATCACCAAATACTTGTTTTTACGAATAACACAAGTTTTAACTAACGCTATCTACAGACTCTACAGTTCAATATTAAAATCTTCGTCTTTTACTCATGTATGCGACATTGATTGTGTTCGAATAACGCCTTATGCAATTGAACCTAAGATGCAGAATGAGGGTCAATTCAGACAGCATCGTGACGCGTAGGATAAGTAGATGCAGTACAGTATGGATTTGAAAGATTTCAATTGCATGAGATGTCATGCAAGTCTGTCATTTCAATACAAAGTTAGAAATGTATCTACACGTCGCATTGAGACTTGCAGTCTGAATTGACCCTTACACACAGTATACAACAAGACATTAGACAACTACACTGCCATCTATCGTTTTATTATTTCGTTTTTATTGACAACACTTTAGTACTTCAAATAATATTATTATTATTATTACCGTATCTGTAGTGATCGCAGGCGCGTCTGCGGCGGCGGTGCGGCGGCGCGGCGTCGTCGTCTCTCCGCGCGAGCGTGCGGAACTGTAGCGCATGGACTGCGCCCGCGCCGCCGAACGTCGCGTACGGGCTGATCTCGTACAGCTCCGCTACATACCAAAACAATATTAAAAATAAGAGCCCACGTTTTTGATTTCAGCTGTCGTATATACAGGGTGTGACAAAACTATATTGCATACCGACACACTTATAAAACTTAGATAGCGCGATGCAGGCATGTCACGCTAATTGTGGTTACCACCACAATAATTAGATATTATAGTATGCTTATGTAGCCCCATTATCATCAAGCGGTAAGTGAGCTGATGATTAAAAGCACTTAGATCATTTCAGAATAAATAAAAAGGTTTTAAAATATAAGCTTCATCGCATACTATTTTTTTGCCTATTTTTGAGAACTAACAGAATCGCTTCATTTTCCTGACCCATAACACACAGTACAACACAGTACACAGCGGACGGATATTTTGTTTCTTTGTCAATACAAAGCAACAAATTCATCCGCTACATACGCTATCAGTAGACATCAATTTTCTATGGTAGTGCGTGCACTGGAACGTCATTTCTGAGCCTGCCAAATTATAAATAACAACGCTCCGTCCGCACCGTACGCTCCGATTCCGACTCGGTGGACGCGCGGCTTCATGGGGTGTTTAAACTGGGCTACAATAATCTTAGTAAATAAGTAAACAATACTAAGCAGTGGATGGCAATGGGCTGATGATGATGATGATGATGATGATGATGAACATGATGATGAGCAGATATTCTACCTGAGGAGTCATCATTAGACTTCTCGTTGCCGTTGATGGACGAGGAGGAGTACAGCTTGTGTCCGTCCCGCAGCTTCTCTCGCTCGGCCTCGTTGCTCTCGCTCAGCTTCCGGTTGTCGCGCAGGTAGTGGTCGTTTGACAGACAGAACAATCTGGAAAACATGTGAGGAAAATAAGTAACGGATAAACGTTAAATTAAAGGTAGTAAGCAGTGCTTGACAACTGCGTTCGACAGGCGCAACAATGCTGAAAAAATTAGTAAGCGGTAGATATAGTTATACGGTAAATCACAAACAATTAGTGTTGGTATGGGGTGGGAATCTGAAATTCTTCCTACTCTTTCTTCTGAATTTTCGTGGCGGGTCCCAAGACAGCTTTAGCATTTCCCTCGGGCTGAGATCATATCAAAGGGTTTTCGTGGTAGGATACGGCTGTCGATCCTGGCGACACAGGATATACAGCGGTGGGAATGTGTGGTGGGCCAACGCCCGCTTAACAAAAAAACAAGTGATGAGCAATGCTTGGCCAAACACCCAGGTGTCCGAGTAAAAGACAGAGATAGCAACAAAAGAGATGTAAGATTGCTGCTTTGAGCAAAGTGGCAGAAACTTACTACCATGTTCGAGACTCTAAGAAAAGCTTACTTCCGCTTGCCGTGTAGCAGACACAACAGCGCTCCGAGGGCTGCAACAATGACGAGCGCGCTCGCAGCACACGACACGAGGACCGTGCGCAATGCTGCGGACCGCGCGCTGCCGACTGGTGTGCTGACCACTTGTAGCGGTGGGATGCGGCCTGTAACATATGACGTCATGCTTATGTTTAATTTAGACGGAGATAATGGGTATGTAGAAAGGCATAACGCTTTAGGTGTTTTTCACCAGTGACTGTCGTTAATCGACGCCTTACGTTGTCGCAAAGCGACAAGAACAATGCCAACCATCAGTCAATTCTCATGATCGACCAAGTTTGTCTTACAAGCGGCAGGCTCTTATTCGCTTGCTGTTCGCAGGAACAGTCTATCCCCATAATCGATCAAATCTCCTTTGAAAAGCAAAAGCTGCTCGTGTTTAATACAACAGTCCATTTAGAGTCTATCTCAAAGTGTCTATGAAAGAGATACGTATTAACCTAACTATTTAAAAGTCCTGACACCTGGCTATTAGTTGCGTGTGTACGGTAAATTATGCCCATGCCCAAGGATGGATTTAAGATGTAGAGCCACCGCGATTTTTGATGTTAATTTTTTAAAATTTTAGCAGCTTCTGACCTGGAGGAAAATAGAGTCTCAATCTGTATAGAGGCATTAATATGGTACTATTCCAAGTTCGGTACCATGTTCGAATGACTTAAGAATGCTTAATTCATTTTAGGACTCATATTTGCACGATAAAGCTGTTAAACAACGTAAAAAGAAAAAGAAAGAAGTATTATTTAAACGCGCTAATCTTAGTATGAGTCAGCAATTACTGGTCCGATTTGAAAAATTCTTTCAGTGTTAGATAGCCCATTTATCAAGGAAGGCTATAGGCTATATTTTATTACGCTAAGACTAATATAAGCGAAGAAATAGAGGAAAATGTGAAAAAAACGAGGGAAATTATTTGAAAGGGCTTATTTCACGAACAACTGGAGTAATTTTTCTGTTATTTGGCACAGATAAAAAGTAGGAACGTGAAGGATCATAGGCTGTTTATTTTGGACTAATTTTCAGTGAAATATCTAATTTACGCGGGCGAAGCAGCGCGGAACGTCTAGTAATATTATAAAGCTGAAGAGTTTGTTTGTTTGAACGCGCTAATCTCAGGAGCTACTCATCCGATTTGAAAGAATCTTTCAGTGTTTGATAGCCTGTTTATCGTGGAAGGCTATAGCCTATATTTTATCACGCTAATACCAATAGGAGCAAAGATAAAGAGGAAAATGTGAAAATAAAGCTGAAGAGTTTGTTGGTTAGTTTGTCTGTTTGAACGCGCATATCTTAGCTAAAGAACTACTTGCCCGATTTGAAAAAATATTTCAGTTTTTGATAGCCTATTTATCGAGGAAGGCTATAAGCTATATTTTATCACGCTAAGACCAATAAGAGCAAAGATACAGAGGAAAATGTAAAAAATACGGGGAAAATTATTTGAAAGGGCTAATATCTCACAGACTACTGGAGCAATTTTTATGTTATTTGACACGAATATATAGTAGACTACGTGAGACATGGGTTATTAATTTGTATAAAAAAATATACGGTTTCCGTGAAATTTCAGATTTACGCGGACGAAGCCGCGCGGAACGTCTAGTATTATTAATATGTTTATTGCTCCATTCATCACCATGTCTTTGGCATGCACAATAATGCGGCTATCAGCTTCCATATATTAACTAAGACCTGTCAACAGCATTTTCGTTAGTTGAAAATCATATATTCTAAATTTTTTATTATATTTTTCTATCTTTTATGTAAATATTATTCCAAAATTGGCATTTAAAGATTCGTTTCAATCGAAAATGATACCAAACTCGACTATATACCTAAATCCCACGCAGTTATTGAACCCCCCCCCCCCCCCTCCCCCAACTGCATGAAATATTCGTAAACCCATCTTAGGGATATAAAGATCAATCCTACCAAAGGAAATCTTTGGTTCAGCAAAAGCCGTATTCCTCGTTTTTTTGTCTTGTACGCACACGACTATATGTCTATGTGAAGGGGTAATTCCCAAAGTCCAAACTTTACCTCCAGCCAGCGTATGCGTATCAGCTAGCAGCGCGACTCGCTCCCCGCCCGCGTCGCTCCACGCCTCCACCGCGACTTCGTACCACGTGCCCGGCGACAGATCGCCCAGCACGTGGCTCGTTGCGCTCGGTGAGTCGCCAGCCTGACAACAAAAAATATGTAGATTTCGTGCGATGTGGCCAGTTTTTAACCCTCACCATCTGACTATTTCGTAAAATGTTTTCCATGAAGCAATGTTTGACAAAGACAATAAAGCAACACGTTCAAGGTCACTCACTAAGCGACACCACACCGCACTACCAGTGAAGACGGTCTTGTCTTTATACTTTTACATTACATGGCTTCTTTAAATGTCGTTTTGTCGTTTTCATACAGTCTATACGAGTAATTTAATTAGACAGATATCGGCCGTAACTAAAGATACCTTTATCCAGTGCTCATCGCCCGCGCGGCGATAAGTGACCCGGAATCCCAGTATGGGACACCCGCCGTCTCGCCACGCATAGAAGTTCACCTTGATAGCTGTCGAGTTGGTGTGGACGTGTTCCTCGGGCTTAGGAGGTTTTGGACCTGTAACATACGACAATGAGTAAGTGCTTAACCCATCAAGCCCTATAAGGATACCGCGTGACCGCGACAACAATAGAATAGGTAACAATTAGAGATGTGCCGATCATTACTTTGGCCGACTAGCCGACTAGTCGGCTGCAAATAAGCCGACTAATCGGCCGACTAGTCGGCCAAGCCGACCATGGTTTCGGAAGTTTCCGTAATGCTTTTTTACTGCTGTTTGCGCACATGCCGCATGCAAACGTGACGAATCGTGTTTAGTAGGCATGTTTACTTCGCGTACATTAATTACTTTATTTTGTTTCTATGATACAGTTGATGGTTTTAATTAAATATTTCATGTACATGAAATCTCGATTTAATCTATATTGAGTTTCGGGAAAGGACATGGGATACTTTTTGTGCCGGAAAATGTACGGTTCCCGCACAATAAACTTTTATGATTTTCGCCTAAACTGTTCAATCTATTTTGATGAAATTTGGTATGGAGATACTTTGAGTCTTTGAACACTTTATTTAATTTTAAAATATGTAACACTGACTGAGTGTGTTATGTACACATTATAAATATTAATCAAGGTTTTTCTTAAATGTAATTTCAATAATAGTATAAAAGTAAAAAACCGACTAGTCGCCGACTACAAAAGTGGCCGGATAGTCGGCGTTACCGACTAGTCGGAGACTAGTCGGCACATCTCTAGTAACAAAAGATTTTCAAGAATCCGCGATCGAAGGATTAAATAGCTCGACAATAATGTAGCTAAGTTAATTTTGGGTACATGTAGAAACTTCTTATACACATTAATCCGTTGTCATGGTTAGCAGGTGGCATGCGGTGGCACGCTAAATGCTAACACCAGCGGTCAGATGCCCTAATACATATTTATTTTATCTTTGTCATCAATCTTTTGAGACAGCTTAATTTCTCAATCTTGATTATTTTATGGTGTATAATCGTTGAACATATAAAAAAAAATATCCACAGCCGAACATGTTATAACCTCCTCCTTTTTGGAAGTCAGTTAATAAAATCATACTAACGTCCTCCTCGAGTAGTAGCAGTGAGGGTCTCGCTAGGCGGGCCGAGGGACACCTTATTCTGCGCCTGTATTTTCGCGTTGTACGTCGTGCCGCACTTGAGAGTGTCCATGGTGTAAGTGCTCAGCTCTGGAGAGAGCTCGACTGTACGCCACTCGCTTGAGGAGTTCTCTTTGTAGTGGAGTATGTAACCTTGAAGAGAATTTCACTTGGTTATTAAGGTACGAAAATTAGATTTGATAATAATATTATATCATTGAGCACTTATTATCAGCTTTTTATTGAGGGTGTTATGAATGAAGTACCTAAATATGGTATAGTATAAGCTTGTATCCCACCCCACCGGAGCTGAGCTAAGCTGCGTTGCGTGAATGTGTTTTTAAGAACCAATAGAAACGCTAACGGCTGACCACGTTCAGCGCAACGATTCTATTTTTTCTTGTAAAACACATTCCTCGCAACGCAGCTTAGCTCATCCGGTGGAAACGTAGCCTTACGAAATCTGAGATCGTCATCAATAATTGGATTGAGATCTTAGATCCTGTCACTAACCTACAGTAGGCGAGGAAAGCTATTATTACCGAGTACTGGCTGTGAGTCGGGGGGCAGTCGCCAGTGCAGCTTGATGCTGGTAGCAGTAGTGTACTGCAGGGACAACGCTGGCGCGCCGGGCGGGAGTACAGCTGTAACGGTGTACACCACAGAGTCCTCGCCCAGCGTGTTCGTCGCCGTGCAAGTGAAGTTGCCCACTGATTGCTCATTCACTTCTGGAAAGTGTGATGTTCATAAATAGTAAAAGTATGATCACAAAAAATATATTATGGTGGCTATTTCATATACATTTTTAGTTATTTATTACGTCGACGTTATTATAACGATTAGGACTTAGGTGACATTTCGAAAATACCTTAAAACGTAGCTGGAAGTTTTGCGAACCTTTACCATATTCTTAAAAGAAATCTATCTCTAAGGGTGAAGCCAAACGAGCGTAATTTGTGAGTTGGGAGTCGCAGAATTTCGGCTGGCAGAAATTCTGCTGCATTCAGTTTCATAGAAAATTCCTACTTCATTCACACGAGCATCATTTTGTGAGATAAGATTTGTATGAAAAAATATTTACGCGACCGAAATTCTGCGACTCACGAGTCACGACTCACAAAATGACGCTAGTTTGGCTTCACCCTTAAAGCCTCCACTATACCTCGTATGTGCAGATGCCCCGCGCGCGTGACCTGGTAGTATCTGTGGTGTGTGACGGGCGCACGGGCGTGCGTCCACCGCGAGCGCGGCGGCGGCGCTCCGACAGCGGTACACGCCAGAACCGCTCCCCGCCCCGCGCCCACCGCGCGGGAACCACCGAATGACGCGATGCGCGCCGGAACTGTGACGTCATAGAAAATAAAATGGCGGTGTTCTATGTTCAAACGACGTTTAATAAGCGAAAGCAGCTCGAGTACGCATGCTGGTTTATTACAGTGGTTCATTCAGAGTGTATCCCATAAAAATTAATATACCTAGTGGAACAGAGAAACAATCCCGAGCAGTCAAACGAAACCAAAATTTACTAACATCTGTGTGTACAAATCTGTTTACGTGTGCGTGAAAATGATATGTTCCTACATACATTTTTCTCAAAGTTCAAATTGTCAACGCGCCGAGTGCAAATTTGCAAAAGAATTCTGCCACATCAAAATATCACGCATCTCTTTCTACCATGAAGTGTTACTGATAGTGACATTTCGCTTGCTCAGCTCTTTGTTTCTTTATTCCGCTAGACAACAAGAGATGTGTTAACTTTATGGTGTATCCTAAAGTTTCTGGGTAGGATATCCGTGTCCTAATTCCTATAATCAAATGACATTAAATCTAAGGAATCATTTATAGCTCCGGCTTGAATTCAAATCAGTGCAAAATGTTCTTCTACTCACTTCTAGCGCTAGGTCCCTGGCCAACCACCAACGTGGAGTCACCTTCGCCCACAGCAGTGGTTGCTGATACCCAGAACTCGTACAGCTGGTGCTCGCGAAGCCCACGCACCGGCTGTAGCAGCTCAGACTCAGGAGACGCTGTCCCGGGCACCGTCACGTGCGAGTGCTTGCCTAAGCTGAAAAGTCAATAATAATAAATCAACTGAAGTTAGACGTTACGTTTAAAGTATTAACAGTCATCGGCTGATTATAAAATACTCTTAACAGAAATACAGTATTTACTTTACGCGTAATACAGCCTTTGCACCGCCTCTCAAGCACAGAGGCGGTGGCAGCGGAAGCAGAGAGAACCCTCACGATTTAGCGGTAACAAAGCAAGTGCCGTTTAGCGCTAGAATTATGTAACTTTCACACCAGCCCTATCATCTCAATCTATATTAGTGGATATTTCCACTGCTTTCTGACGTTACTTACCGTCCCGCCTCCCTGTAGTAGACGGTGTAGTGTGTGATGATGCCGTTAGGGTGGACGGGTGGAAGCCAGCTTACGAGCACCGAGTCAGTGGAGTGTGGCAAAGCTTTGATCTTCTCTGGCGCAGATGGTACTAAAAAGTAAATACCACATTTAATTTCCGCTCAGACCTATCTCCGCAGATATTACAAGATTTTCTAATTTAACAAGTCTTCACTGATGTCCCAAAATATAAAGGATATTTAGGAGTTGGCGTACACTTGAAGTAGCGAAATACTATTTGGCAACTTCAAGTGTACGCCAAGTCCTTTAGCGTTTACGAGATATATCCAATTATCCATACTTCCATATTTCCATTCTAATGTTAGAAGTGCGAAAGTGTGTCTGTCTGTCCGTCTGTCTGTTAACTCTTCATGCTCAAACCGCTGAACTGATTTTGCTTAAAGGTATAGAGATTCTTGAGTCTCGGGTAAGAACAAAGCATAGGTACTTTTTATCCCGGAAAAATGTACAGTTCCCGCGCGATAAACGAATTTTGGCGCAACGGAGTTGCGGACGTCATCTAGTAATAGGTATTTTAGCTAGCCGTAATGTAATACTGCGGATTATACAATCAGCCTGCAACATAATATATACCATCTTCTTCCGTGCGGCAGTACACAGGTGTGCTGCGTTGACCGTCGCCCGCACCGGTGTAGGCTAGCAGCTGGATCGAGTAGTTGGTGTACTTGAGCAGAGTGTGTAAGTAAGTCTCTGTTGTGCTAACGCGCTTTATCTCGGCTGCTTCACCTGGATTAGGTTTAAAAGAAAAATAATGCTGTTAAGTGTTACGTTCTTTTTGTTTTACTGCGTTTCACACAGGGCCGTTTGGCCGCGTCAGAATTGCCCCCATAGGGGAAAATAATACAGGGGGCAATTGCCCTTGTATGACTGACCGCTCGAACGCGGAATGCGAACGTCGAACAATTGACCGCGGGGCCGCTCTCTGTCTGATAGGCCCAAAAGTATAATGAGGCACAGGATTTCATATTTTTGATATTTTATGATATGAAGTTTCGTATTAATTTTTCTCTTTAATACTCACCGTGTAGCGTAGTGAGCGGTGCGTATATGACCTTGTATCCCTGGACTGTGCCACCTCGCTGGCCGGCCGGCGGCGGACCCCACGACACCTTCACGCTCGTCGACGACAGCGCCGAACAGGACACGCGGGTTGGCGCTGCCTCTGGTACTGTAATTAGTCATTTACTTCTACAATACTCTATGGCCTATGCACACTGATAAAGTATAAAAGAAACATAACATTACATAACATTAGGACAGACTGACGACCTCCGTGGCGCAGTGGTGAGCGCGTTGGTAGCTCAAGCCGGAGGTCGCGGGTTCGAGTCCCGCCGACGGAACAAAAAGTTTATAAAGTTCCTGGGTCATGGATGTGTATTAAATATGTGTATCATATAATAAAAATCTTAAATATTTGTATAGTATAAAAGTATTAAATATATTTCCGTTGTCTGATACCTGTAACACAAGTCCTTCAGGCACTTACCACAGGGCCAGACTGACGTGGTGTGAAGCGTCCATAGATATTATTATTATTATTATTAGTTATCCTTTTGCATAGCTTTTATCGCGGGCTTTAAACGCGGCGACCGAATCAAGAAAGTAACGAAAAAACCTAACATTCGTCTAACGTCGTTTCAGTTGGGCAGACTTCGGCTCGGTGTGTCTCGGGGTGTGGTGCTCACCCAACGAATACTACGAGTATACTCACAAGGAGTGCTCACCGCACCGACCGGCAAAGCGGTGCGGCGTTGCCGTTTCGCTGTGCATGTTGGTGCGACGTCGCCAGACTTCGCCACGATGCTTGTGTGCGAATAGACGTATGCAATTATAATTGCATAAGTTGATAAATTATGCTATGCAATAGCTTTACCGCGGCGGTCCCCGAGTTCCACACTTATTTTTATCTAAGGTAACCTAAAACTACATAAAGCACGTTACATAGATACCACCTCTACAAACAGCTACGTTAAGCTGTTTATATAATGTAGTATGTTTCTACGACGCGGCTTATTGTGCAGCGTCAATCTAGCATAAGTCGCTGAACTTTCGAGAAGAAGTTAGACAAAACAGGCTGACAGTTGTCAACAGTACCTATATTATCCGATAACACTATTTCATCTACTTCTTTTTCTTCTTTTTTGGCAACTTGACACAAAGGATGTGTATGTTGTGCCACAGACAAGGTAAAAAGGTAAGGAATATGGCGGGAAAACCATATTCATCCTATTATAATTTTCATCATCGTTTTCATGTATCGTCAGGTCTAAAGTCTAGTCAAAGTCTAAGTAAAAGTCAATACAGTCAAGGAGTCAAGTCGGTCGATTCAGCAAAGTGGTAGACGCTTTACTGAAACTTTCGATGGAGTTTTGGAGGGAACACAAAATAGCACGTTTCTGGATATTACATCACTTTCCTACACTTGTGCATGAACACAAATATCTACTGGTTAATATTCTACCAATATTACACATTAAAAACCCAGCTAACACAATTTTAGGAAAATAATACAAATACACAACAGCACTCTTTCACATGCCCGCCAAAACTCTTTCATCTACTATTGACTCTTGAATATTCAACATACCTCCTTCGAGCGTGGTGGCAGCGACGGGTGGTGACGCGGGCCCAGCAGCCACGGCGTTGAACGCGCGGACGCGTACCTCGTACCGCGTGAACTTCTTCAGTGCCGACAGACTCAGCTCCGTCGAAGACCATCCGTTCACTGTCAGCGTGCTGTCGATGTGAAAATGAGAATATATAATAATAATAATATAATGACAACGGAAATATATTTAATATTTTTATAATATACATATATTAAGATTTTTATTATATTACTAGCTGTCCCGGCAAACGTTTCTTTGCCATATTATATAAAGTATATCGCCCGTATTATTTTATTGCATTAGTGATTAAATAAGTATGTCACCGTGGCAACGTCCATCGCTATCCCGTGACCCGTGTCGCATAAACAATGGTCGCTCTTTATAGACAAATAATTTGCAATAAAATAAAATTGCGACTTTAATTAAATATCTAAGCTATCCTATCTGTCAAGTTGGGAAAAAGCACACATTTAAAAAAAAGAAACATTAAAATCGGTTAAGTAGTTTAGGAATCCATCGCGGACAAACATCGTGACAGGAGATTTATATATATTAGATTATGTACACATTTTTAATACACATCCATGATCCAGGAAATTTGAAAACTTTTTGTTCGGTCGGCGGGATTCGAATTTCGAACCCACGACCCCCGGCTTGAGCTACCAACAGCCCACAGAGATCGTACTCTTATGTATAAATAATCTTTGTGTACTTGAACCGGTGGACCAATAACAACAATCATTTAGGCTGCTTTGCTAATTAATTGCTACAAAATTGTAACGTTAACATACCATCAACACCTAGCTTAGCAAGTTCAAAAGATTTACGCATATTTTGTGACTTCCTTAATCTTCTTGCTGACCATAGCGTGGCATGTTTGGTCCAAGGCAAGTAGGCTTAGCTACTTGCCTAGGGTAAGGCACGAGTTTGTATAGTACAATTTTTCAAAAACACTTAGAGATAAACTACGATAACATAGCGCGTCCCTCCAAATTACTGTTTCAATGTGTATAGTCACATCCTTATGAAAAAGTTAGTATGTAGTAAGTATTCCACCAATCGACCAGTACTCGTAAAGTCGTAATATTTCACTCAATGTCACTTATTGCCAAGATTTGTTGGTCAACTAATCATAACTAGTCGACCGCGCAAGACAACGCACTTCAAACGTTTTGAATTTTGGTGGAGCGCGCCATGTTATCGTAATTTATCTCTACGAAACCATCCAGTTCAAAAGACTCCAATTTATTTCCTGATAATAATCGAGTGCCCTTTACATGTCTATCCCGTCGTACTCACCGCGTAGAGTTAGGCACAGGTGTGCCATCCGGCCCCACTTCGGAGCACAGCACGGAGTAGCCCAGTAGCTCGCCGTGCCAGGTGTCACGTGGTGGAGTACGCCATGACACCGCCAGCTCACCCGCCGCCCCGGCTGACACGGTCACGCCGCCCGGGGCCGCGGACGGTGCTGTTAACGTGATGATGTTAAGCCAAGGTAGCATCAAGGAAATTGATTCCTAGGCAGTTGAGAGACCAACGTCATTTGGTCGGATCATGTCGATTTAATTTTAATTGTGATCTGTCGGCTGGGTTTGACGAAATACGATCAAACTACGAATGATCAGTCTGGGAATCAACTTCTCTGATAGTATGTACCATCGAGGAAATTGATTCCTATGCATTTGATAGACCAACGTTATTTGGTCGAATATGTCAATTCAATGTTAATTGTGATCTGTCGGCTGGGTTTGACGTAATGCAACCAAACTACGTAGGTCCCCGATCTGCATAGGAATCAACTTCTCTGATAGTACAAAAGAATCTGTTGTTGAAACCCTACTTCAGCTTAATACATAGATTAGCCAATTTGCGAGGTTTGCCACATCATATAAAGCAGGTTAGGATCCCGCATCCCATATGTTTTAAGTAAAATATTTGTAAGCAGGGATTGACGCAGGAAGATATTATGGATTCTTCAATAGCCTGCAGTATAATTTTTAACTTAGAAAAACCGTCATCGTACTGTATGGTCCTGCAAGTTGCCACTCGTACCGTCTACCTAAGGGTCCTTCCACACGACGTTTTTTTACGCTGGTATGTATCGATACAAACGCAAGTTGAAAGCTCAGCAAACGCAAGGAAGCCTAAGCCCTAAAGTTTTGAACTTTATATCTGCCAAAAGGCGACGAAAACACGCACCAGAAACGCGCGTCGTGTGGAAGGGCGCTTAGCGTTACCACACTATATTAATTGCCCCAACTGCATAATATGAATCGGGAGGTTACCTTCCTCCTGCGTCTTGACGACGACGGGCTCGGTGAAGGCGCTGCGCTCGATGGCGTTGGCGGCGGCGACGCGGATCATGTACGCGGTGTGCGGTCTCAGCCCGCCCAGCACTGCTTCGTAGTGTATGTCACCTTTCTTTGTCAGTCTGAGAAATTCAATAGCTATTAATGGTATATGTATACCATCCAAATTATTATGTCAATGGTACCATCGTGGAAATTGATTCCTAGGCAGTTGAAAGACCAACGTCATTTGGTCGGATCATGTCAATTCAATGTTCATTGTGATCTGTCGGTTGTTTTTGATGCGCGACCAAACTACGTAGGTCCCCCTTTTGCCTAAGAATGAACTTCTCTGATAGTATTATGTAGTTATTACAATGATGAAGCATAGAGCTTTATTTTGATATTCAAAATGAAGTCCCATATGAAGGTCCTATAGTAAAAACTGTGATAGTGGTCATGACTCATGGTATTGTCTATATGGCCAATTAAGAAGCTTTACCACGTGACAAGGTATTCAGCAAGAGTCGAGGTATGTTTAAGATGAACGTTAATAAATAGGGCTCATACATTATGATTTCATTGACTTAAGCAATGGGGATTGTCCATTTTTTTTAAATTTTGCTCATTACAAAAACATTTCGAGGAATAAGGTCAGTGATCGCTTTTCTGTATATAAACGAAAAAAATACCCATTAGTTACTTATATTTTTGAACAAATATGTTTAACCTTAGTTTGACCTTCAATGGCGTTAAATTAGCAATAAATTCGACCAACATTACGTTTCGAACTTTTGGTAAGCTTCTCGTATCAGCTTTCACATAATAATAACTTGCATTTAACGAACCAGCCATTATAAATAAGATTGAAAGGAAAAAAAACATACTGCAGAGGTCAATTGGCCGCCGATGATGACGTCAGAGCGAAACTTTAAAAATTTATTGAGAAAAAACTAGCCAATGAATTTCAAAATTATTTAATTTATATTCTTAAAATACCCTATTTTAACGAAAAAAAATATAAAAAGTACATGTGATTTTTTTTGGACAATGCCCATTCTTCTCTCCTATCAAAATATTCTTCATTGCACAGAATCCAGGTCCAATGACAAAAGGCACTCACGTGACATGATCGTGCGGCGCATCGTGCGAATGTACCACCGGCGCGTCGGGCACAGACACGTTGAGCGTTATAGCCGTGTCCCATCTCGCGGGGTGTGCTCCGGCCACCAACGCGCAGTACTGCAGCGAGTAAAGGCGCAGCGGCGAGTTGCCGTCAAACCCCTGACTCCAGGATAGCCGCACGCCGCGCGATGTGATCTCCGTCACCGAGAGCGATTGAGGCGTTTCGGGTTTTTCTAACGGACACAATTTTGATTACAGTGCGGCGGTCTAAGTATTTCGAGGTTTTTTGAAGGACTATGTTCGTCATTACCAGTAGGCTTACTACGAAATTGTTTTGAGACTCAAACAATCGGACGAGTATGCCGCGTCCTACTCTAACAACGTAATTTCACGTTTGTTAGAATGGGACGCGGCATTCTCGTACGATTTTTTTGAGTCTTAAAAACAAAGAGGCCTCCGCTCTATTCGATTCGTAGATTGATAAACAATAGTTATGATCTCGGATGTATAATTCTAAAAGAGTTGAGATTGTAATAAAAAAATCTACTTCATTATTTAGTTCTACCACCCACTACTACCCATAAAGTGGTTACACTAATAAGTAGGCAGTTTGTAGGGTAGTATTGTTTTTAGCGTTCAAAAATAGGACAACCTTACAAGTTACAGTTTATACAGAGATATCAAGACTCTCAGTTTTTACAACATTAAGGGCCAGTTACACCACTTCCTGATAAGTGTCGGATAGGCTATCCACAACTTAACTTGACAGATAGAGTATGGAGCATCTGTCAAAAAAGCTGTGAATAGCCTATTCGGGCATTCGGCACTTCATCAGGAAGTGGTGAAACAGGCCCTTATCCTTAGATCTTCGACATGCAGGTACTGTTCGCCGGAAGTTACCTTGTACGGACAGGTATATGTAGTGGTCGCTGTGCCCATACGCGTTGACAGCCTGGCACTTGTAGACCCCGGAGTCGCGGCGGTCAGCGCGGCTGATGTGCAGCTGCGACCGCAGACCGCCCTCCGTCTTCGCCTCCGATATACTTAGCCTGAGGAATGGCAATTTTAGTAGTCATATATGATTTTACAAGAGCAAGTGAAAGAATCGCATGGCCAACGTCCAAATTTCTCTATTATGCGCGTCCCGAGTCCCGACTTTAACATTGATATCTAGGCAAAGCTGCATCTAACCATTTTTTGAACAGTCGCTCGCTTAATAAGCTGTATTATATAAATTTAATGGATATTAAGTTTTCTCAATAAGAATTTGCTGTTTTAATGTTTGTTGACTTTTTGTGTTACCCTGCTTAATGTGCTTATTTAATAATTATGCAATATCTCCATAGCCAGAGCCCGCAGGGTTGCCAGGAATAGATCGCTTATAGCGATAAGACCGCCCTTGCCCACATTTTACTGTAATCTTGTTAAGTTAATCGAACTAGTTAGTACCAATTTGTGAGCAATAAAGAGTTCTATCTATCTATCTACATCTTCTGGAGTTACCTGTAAGTGGCCAAGTCAAGAGGTGCGGAATCTCTGGTCCAGGTGAGCCGCAATGGAGCGTCACCGCGCGCTTCGCACGACAGCGTCGCGCCCGTGTCGCGCCGCGCGGATACATTGTGGGAAGTCACTTCGAAACGCGCTGGCTCTGGAAATATAGAAATGTTGCAATAACAACGATAGATCGACAGAAGGACACACCTTCATATCCAAAATATTGTAAGGCTCTGTTTCACCACTTCCTGATAGGCTATCCACCACCTAACTGGACAGAGTATGGGGAATCTGTCAAAAAAGTTGTGTATAGCGGCTATACTGTAGCCCAGGGGTTCCCAAACTGTGCGCCGCGGCGCCCTGGTGCGCCGTGGAGCCCTGGTGCGCCGTGGAAAGGCAAGAGGGGCGCCGTGAGTCGATCCTCCATCATTATCCATAACCACAAATATTATAAAATAAAATCCCACCAAAAACATAAATGTAAATATACTGAGCCAAGTTCCATACAAACATTATATTTCTTGTCTATGGACTTCGCCATTGTGGCGGTACCCACAATTCGCCTAACAATCCTACATCGCGCTATCGAAGTTTCGGAGAACGGCAAGATATATACAACGTCTGAAATGACGTCAGTGGGCTTCGGCCTGACCGAGCATGCTATCTCGCTCGGTCGGAAGATCTTCCTTTTCGGCCGCCACGAACAACGTTAAACCGTAAAAAGGATGGAGATCTAAATGAGTGCCAAGTTCCATGGAAAATCGAATTATGTACGTATAGGAAGCAAATAACATTATGGACAAATAATAGAGTCTATTTCTTTGCTTTGTTGAATATCTATAACAATTGATGTTATTTAAATAACGTGAGATCTTAAACTAGATTAGATCTAACTTGGCCAGTTTTCATTACGTCAGTCATTTTTCATAAAGTTATTGAACATTTTAATTCTGATGAAAACTAGCCAAGTAAAATCTAATCTATAAAAAGTTTAAGATCTCACATTATTTAAATAACATCAATTGTTATAGATATTCAACAAAGCAAAGAAATAGACTCTATTATTTGTACATAATGTTATTTGCTTCCTATACGTACATAATTTGATTTTCCATGGAACTTGGCACTCATCTCCATCCTTTTTACGGTGAAGTCCATAGACAAGAAATATAATGTTTGTATGGAACTTGGCTCAGCATTTTTACATTTATGTTTTTGGTGGGATATCACTACTTTTTGTAAAGAAAACTTTCCGAGCAAGGGTAGACACTGTCATCTTCCCAGTTCAAACATCCATAATATTCGACTATATTATGCAATCGCAATTCCTAACCTTAAGGTGTTGTTTCACCACTTCCCGACAAGTATCGGCTATACTATCGGTAATTTATCTGGCAGATAATTCATCAATCAGATAAGTTGTGGATAGCCTATCTGAAACTTATTAGGAAGTGGGGAAACAGCCTTGTTGAGACTTGAGTATTACACGAATAAAACAAAGAAAATCCAAGCGAATGGAAAATGCAGCTACCATCAGAAGGCATTGGAATAATACGATGTATACAGTAATATAACACAAGTGTATTTCCAACCATTAACAGCTATACGAGGGCTGCTATTTATGTATCCGAAATTAAAAAAAGAAACAAACATATATCATTTAATATGGTTTTATTGCTTTTCAAAATATTCGCCGCGATGATCGACACACTTTTGCATACGCTGGAACCAATTTTCATAGCACTTTTTCCATTCTGATTGAGGTATCTCCAAAACGTGCATTTTGAACGCATCAACAGCCTCTTCGCGGCTTGAAAAACGTTGACCACGTAATTTGTTCTTCGCGTATGGAAATAAAAAGAAATCGTTAGGTGCCACATCAGGGCTGTACGGCGGATGACCAGTCAATTCGATCTTTTGACCCTCCAAAAACTGAGTTGTTTCAGCTGAGGTGTGACAGCTAGCATTGTCGTGATGTAATATGATTCTGCGTTGTCGGTTGTCGTTTCTTATTTCTTCAAAGACTTTTGGTAAACAAATGGTCGTATACCATTCAGAATTAACCGTTTTACGATTCTCTAATGGCACTGTAGTCACATGTCCATTAATTCCAAAAAAAAAGGCGACCATTTGCTTCAAAGTACTTTTTGCACGAGTAACTTTTGTTGGTTTCGGCTCATCTTGGAATACCCACACCGTTGACTGTTGTTTAGTTTCGGGGTCATATGCATAGATCCAAGATTCATCACCTGTGTAGATATTATAAACGGCTTTTGACGTACCACGGTTATATTTTTTTATCATTTTTTTGCACCAATCGACACGAGCCCGTTTTTGATCGATTGTCAAGTTGTGCTTATAAAAGCCGTTTAAGCTGTGCTTATAAAATTTAGAGCATGTATTTATCTCGCAAGTCTCATTATATGAGCCAAATTTGAAATGTTTATGTAAATTGGTTTCTGAATTATGAGGGGGTCAAAAGTAGCTGCAAATGGTTCGTGTAATATTACACACGGTGCATGCTCGCCATTCTGTTATGCTGGAACTTGGCTTGACACTCTACCGCGTGTCTAAATTATAATGTGAATTATACAAAGCAGCAGATGATTAAATATTTGTTTATTATTATTTACTTGCTTAACCTAACTTTAGTCATTAAAGGTGTTTAATTATGTATTTTTTTAAGTAGGGCGCCGTGACAAAATATTGACTTGTAAGTGCGCCGCAGGCTGGAAAAGATTGGGAACCCCTGCTAAAGCCTATCTGGTACTTTATCAGGTGAAACAGGCCCTTAGTATAGTAAACTTTTGCCTGCAGGCTGCTTATGAGCTGGGTTTGCGTTTGCCATGCGCACCAGTGAATCCATCTATGTCCCGTTGAAATCGTAATACAGCGACAAATGTAGCTTATGCGTTCATCGCCGAGGACTATACTGTTATATTTTTTATTAATAAACAGTCTAGCAATTCAGAGACCTCTTTTTAATATTAGAGTTTAGAATTAACTTTAACCGTCATATATTATGGCCCACCATACATTCCCACCACTGCAACTCCTGTGTCGCCAGGATCAACAGTGGTAACCAACCACGAAAACCCATTTGATATGATCTCAGGGTTGCCCGAGGGACAAGCTAAATCTGTCTTCTAACCCGCAACGAAATTAATCAGAAGAAGGTAGGAGAAGTAGGAGAAATCCAATAAGAGAGAAATGAATAAAGTCATACAATTTCCGTGCTAAGTCATTGGCGTTTTCCCAAGTAAGTTCATACCATTGATAGCGACGAAGATGTTCTTAGTGAGTGCAGTGCCGACACCATTTTCCGCTTTGCACATGTAGTGGCCCTCATCATAGGGCAGAGCCGCCTCGATCCACAGCGTGCCGTTGCTTAGCAACTGAAACCGCCCGCCCAGGTTAACCAGCGGCGCAAAATCCGATCCCGTACCAGCTGAAACATAAGGCATCAATGCTTTGAGTTCATCAGTACAAATAAGCAGTTGCTTTGTTTGCACAACGTGATGGTTTAAACACACAAATTATGAGGAATGGTAAGTCGTATGAAGAAAGTGTCTGAATATTTTTTGTAGAGAATTCTATGATCTACACTCATACACTACACTTTGTAATGGTGTATTTAACGTCTCTACCAATTTTCAGCTCTATGCGAATTGTTCCGAGATTACGATTTTTTTGCGTCTAAATAGACCGGGCTATAGGTATACTAAGTATATTTAAGCCACTTTATATTAATACTAAAATATTTACCAGCAGTAGCGCCAGTAGATCGTGCAGTAAAATATTTTAATCTTTACTACATGACGCTCGCAACTCTGTTGCGCCAACATTCGTTTATCGCGCGGGAACCGTACATTTTTCCGGGATGAAAAGTATCCTTTCCCGGGACTAAAGTATCTCCATGCAAAATTTCAGAAAAATTGGTTTAGCGGTTTGGGCGTGAAGGTAACAGACAGACAGACAGACATAATAATATAATAATAATATCTATGGACGCTTCACACCACGTCAGTCTGGCCCCGTGGTAAGTACCTGAAGGACTTGTGTTATAGGTACCAGACAACAGAAACATATTTAATACTTTTATACTATACATATATTTAAGATTTTTATTATATCATACACATATTTAATACACATCCATGACCCAGGAACTTTATAAACTTTTGTTCCGTCGGCGGGACTCGATCCCGCGACCTCCGGCTTGAGCTACCAACGCGCTCACCATTGCGCCACGGACACAGACATGTAGACACACTTTCGCATTTATAATATTAGTATGGAACGTGTAGAGTGTAGGCATTGCTGTAGTTACCTCTCTGTTTCATCCAGACAACGTGCGGCGTGGGCGAGCCTGTTGTCTGACAGTGCAAGGCAAGGGGCTCCCCCGCCAGTACTGCTGCGTCCGTCGGCTCCGATACCCACTTGGGGGATACTGCCGCATGAAATACAAAACCAAACTTTATGAACGCAGAACAGCACAAGTGAATTATTGCTTTAGCGCGATTCGCAATTGCGGGAGCGCCATCTATTAGCAATAACTTGGAACTAACACATAGGATTATGGTTTTTATATTTGGATCATATCATAATATTATATAGAGTGATTAAAATAACAATCAACAACCACAGCTAACAAACACAACGATATATTATTTTTGTATTAAGTATAGCCTTTTTGAACATTTATTTTGGATAATCTCAATCCAAAGTTGTACTTAAAATAAAGTGCACATTTTAATCTTAACTAATTACCCATCCTTGCAGCTGAATTGGGAAAAACTACTTCTACACATAGTAACAATTAACAATCATTACAGCCATAGGAATATCAGTAACGTTAAACTTTCGTAAAGAATTTTGAAAACGATAAAATTAATGAATAAATTTATTATTTGTCGATCAGTATAATACAAATATAGAAATTTATTTCTACATTCCAATCAATCATAATATTTACATTGAATGAAGACTAATGAACAGATTTTGTTTACATTATACTTACGCCACAAAAAATCAGAATGAAATAAAAATTTCAATTACCATTTTAGCCATTAGCCATCTGTAATCCATCGTCGCAAAACAGAAAGTTGATATTGTACATTAAGCAGTAAAACAAGGATGAATGTGACACAATTTAGTGAAATGGTTTCTTTTGTGGATAACCCAGCGCTTGGATCTGACAAGCGAAATATCAAGGTACGACATCGTTGATTCCCTATCTTTTCAAGCGTTATTTAAAACTAAGGGTGCTCTGTGCACTGTGCGCTACGTTCTGTGCTGTGCTCTGTGCTGTGCCGGTCTGTGCAAGTGTGCAGTAAGCGGCTTTACCTTTGACAACGAGCTCAGCGGTATAGTTAACTTTGGCCGCACTGTTGGATGCGACACACGTATACAGGCCGCTGTGGCGGGCCGATACCTCCTTGAATACAAGGTTGCTGAAAAAATCCGCTTGCCGCTCTTCCACCTATACAATTTTATTTGCTTTAACCATTATAGCATAAATATTAGAAGGCTTTCAAGATAATATTACATAAGGCTTCAATGTTGGTCTCGATATCGACGTCAAAACCTATGGTTTTGCCAAGTCACCAATAAACGTACCTGCAATGAAGTGGGTATAGGTCCGTTATCCTTGAGCCATGTGAAGTGAACGGGCATGTCTCCTGATGTTACGCTACAGCTCACTTGGGCTCTTTTGCCCTCCTGAAGGTTAGCAGAGAACGAAAATGGCTCTATCTCTGGTGGATCTGAAAGAAAAAAGTATGTTATAATAAAGATTGGACTTTTCAGTTTCTTCCCAATTTATACATTGCAATTTATCCCACATATTCCGATACTGGTATATCTTCCAATTGTTTAGTTTTCTCTGTCAGCATAATAATAAGTTGTCTACTTACTGCTAACAATAAGCTGCAGCTCTCGCCGGGCTATCTCCCCGTGCGGGCCCATCACTGTGCAGGTATATGCGCCAGCGTTAGAAGACTCCACCTTCGTTATACGCAGGGCGCCGTCAACGTTGTTGTCCCACTCTACCTGGCTTCCATCTCTCTCCCACGTTACTGAGCTACAAACCATCAAATAAGTTACTTTTTGACCGATTTCCAAAAAGGTGGAGATTAAATGTTCAGCTGTGGAATTTTTTTTAATGTTCAACGATTACTCCGCCGTTTTTAGATGCAGGACTAGTATATAGTTGCTCTATATACTCGTATGTATAAGTCAACTCACCTAATGGGGTATCCAGAGTAAGGACAAAATAGCACCAACTCTCTACCAGCCACCGCTCGCACTGGGCCAATAGACCTTACGTATGGGGGTCCTACAACACAGAATCTGTCATTGATGGAACATAAAAAATCAAGCACTTACATCTGACTAAGAGCGTGGAAAGCTAGATGTAATAGATCTAACACAAATTCATAAAACATATTAATATCAGCAGTCATAGATAATCATAAATCGATTTTTGATATTGGGTTCTTTTGGACTGATTCTTTAAAAGCACGTGGAGGTATCATACCGTATATGTTGAGTCGGGAGGTATGTGCAACATCGCCGAGCGAGTTGGCAGCACGGCAGGTGTATAGACCACCGTCCTCCGCACGTACCGCTGTGATGTTGAGGTAGCTCACCACGTCGTTGCTTTTGGTGGCAAACTGCTCTATGCTGTATCTGCAAATTGTGATGATGATGACTCGTAGATTAAGAAAGGATTGTTTTGAATTCGAATTCGATTTTTTTATTAAACACACATAAGAAACAATAGTATAAACTAGGCCGTGTATATCACGTCGTATAATCCTATGCTGAGTAAAAACTTGTGTTATGGCAATCAGACAACGGATGCTTGTGGAAAAACTGGTTGCATCGAGTAAAGGGGGTATAATGTTTGAAATATTACGACGCTTATCATACCAAAGTTATGATATCGAGCTCCCCAATCGTTGTCAGTCATCCTAATTCCTATTTTGGCACCTGATTTCTGTTTAAAAATGCTAGAAAATACTTTTTGTGCTAGTGCCTATAATAATTTATTTATTTTGGAAAACCTTTATTCACAATACTATAGAACCGATATTATATATAAAAAGAAACCCAATGACAGGTTTTCACGATTAGAATGCTTGTAATTTTCTTGTACTTTAGTAAGGACGTTTAAAAAAAAAACTCTGTCTAGAAAGGCATTTTCTACTTCTCTACCAGGAATTCTCTATCTCTACTTACCTATGTCCTCTTGCCATAGTGTTGAGCGGCTGTCCATCAAGCAACCAAGTGAAATGCGGCGGGGGAGAACCAGCAGCGGAACACTTGAGCGTCACCACCTGACCCGGCCTGAGGACTTGCTCTATGAACGTATATTGTAGCTCTGGCGCCGTATCTGCAAGAAATAAAGCGGCAAGCTTTAACAGCTTTATTGGCAAGGAAAGATAAGACCAAAGTGTAACACCGATGGTCATCACGACACTGCTCACGTTTCATTTCATTCAATTTCATGTTTATTTGTGTTTAGCCTCATGATCCAAGCTATAGGACAGCTTCCGTTGCATCGTAACCTAAATGTGGGTTGCACCAGAGGCGTTGTTATAGTTATTACTCGTAGGTTAAGGTTATCGTCAAATATGGCGTTTATATGGCGAGAGATTTGACAGTTCATTTGAATTTTTTTATCTTTATAGTTAAAGTAAGATGGTGCAACCCATCCTAAGCGTTATGACGTCATAGTCAAGCTTTACTATCACTTCTAGTATAGTTCTTGCAATCTACGAGTGCGCGTAGCCTTTATTTGTAGTTGGAAATGTGAATAGACATTTTCGTTTGTGTGCGTACCCGACGGAGCAGTCGGTAGGGAGCGAGCCATGTACGCGTGCATAGATATTGTCACTCACACAACCAAGGGCGACGCGCACTCGTAGATTGCAAGAACTATAACTGCAAATACTCACCACCTAGACGAAGTTCAGCGCTAGCCTGCGCGGAATCACGATCATTCCGCGCCACGCACTGGTAGACACCGCGGTCGGCGCGAGTGACGGCTGCCAGGCTGAGTCTGTCGCCTGCTGGTGACAGTCGCGCAGCACCGACAGGTGCACCGTTGTGCAGCCACTCCAGGCGAGGCGCTGGCCAGCCGCCCCATGAACAGTTGAGGGTGGCCGTGCCGCCGCTATTCACCACCTATACACCAGGAATGGATTACGTCTTATCATATTATATCATGGAGCTCTACGGTCACCGTAAAGGTACAAGTTGGAAGCCGGCTACGTGAAGCTGTCAGCAGACGACGTGTCGACGCGACACTACTGGTTTCTATGTATTTCTATGAAATACCCTCCGCAGCTAGCGACACGAAGCTAGCGACCTTCATAGACATATTACATAGAAACTAGTAGTGACTAGTGTTGCGACGACACGTCGTCTGTTGCCGCTTCATGTAGCGGGCTTCCAACTTGTACCTTAAGCCATATAAAATTGCTCTATCTAGGAACAAATATAGATACCGTACCGAATCGGAAACTATTGGATATCATTTTGTCGTATTAATATATCTACTATACGAATATTCGAATCTAGAATGTCTTGTCATTGGCATCTCTGAATTATTCTGATAGGAGGTGTTTGAACTAGGGTAAATTAGTGCTTGTGTCAATTGATCACTAGAGGATGGATTTAAGGTGAACGCAGATTTGACCGCACCGCGCGCACCGCAGTCGCCGCATTTCGAATTCTTCATATAAAGAATGTAGAAGTTGCGAAGACTGCGGCGCGGGTAGGTATGCGAGCTTGCCTATAACTTCATATAAAGAATTCGAAATGCGGCGACTGCGGTGCGTGCGGTGCGACCAAATCTGCGTTCACCTTTAAATAGATGATAGATGTGTGTATCATAGCTATAGGCTGTGACGATTGCTTTTGTTAATAATACGGCTAAACTACCTGCCTGCCTGCCTAGTTTATATAACGAAACTAACAAACAATAGTGCGTTCTGGTTCATTACAGTTTAGTTACATATTCATTACGAGTTTTATTTATTTAATAAGGCTTTATTGTTAGTGCTTCAGCATAAGGCAGCAGTAACAGGTACGTATTGTTCGTGACGCCCCGCAAGAATGGCTAATGTGCCAACAATACGCGTTTATACAGCGGAACTACCCCGTGCCATTGTCTTCGTGTTTACTCCATAACAAAACATGTGGAAATGGGAACAGAATATGAGGTGGAGGTTAATGTTGTGACTATTAGCTTAAAAGTCTCACTTATGACAGTTATGAGAAGGCTTGTCCGTAATATTACAAACTAGACGTTCCGCCCGACTTCGCCCGCGTAATTTAGATATTTCACAGACAAATTAGTCCACAAAAAATATCTGTGCCAAATAACATAAAAATTGCTCTAGTAGTTCGTGAGATAATAAGCCCTTTCAAATAATTTCCCCCGTTTTTTCCACATTTTCCTCTATTTCTTCGCTCGTATTAGTCTTAGCGTGATAAAACATAGCCTTACCCGATCATGCTCACACTGAAATAATTTTTCAAATCGGACCCGTAGTTTCTGAGATTAGCGCGTTCAAATAAACCCTTTCATATAATTTCAACTGTTTTTTCCACATTTTCCTTTATTTCTTCGCACCTATTAGACTTAGCGTGATAAAATAAAGCCTATAACTTTCCTCGATAAATGGGCTATCTAACACTGAAATAATTTTTCAAACCGGACCAGTAGTCCTTGAGATTAGCGCGTTCAAACAAACATAATATAGTGTTGTCTGTTATCTTTTTTAGATTACGAGACAGGGCGGCGCGGATTCCGGGCGTTACGAGACAGGCTAAAACTAGTATATTTTCTATTCAATACACGTTATACAACGTGTAACTTTTGAATAGTGAATCCAGTCACTGGATTCCAGTGCCTACTAATTTATAGTTTACATAACGTGTTTACCAACATGAGTTGATGTAGGCAAACAAAATTAGACCAGTCAATATGATTACGGCAGCATTATGTACAAAATATTGCATCTGGACACAAACGAAAACCACGGGGGAGAATAACGGGGAGATTGACCGCGACCGCACGATCTGACTGCCACGTCCAATTAATTATAGCGATCAATAAAACAAACTGACAAATTACGTACATTGTTTACTTGACATGCCGCACACGATATTACGTAAAGCCTGACGTAAACTGGATGGAATTATAATAATACTAGCTGTCCCGGAAAACGTTTCTTTGCCATATTATATAA
Organism: Polyommatus icarus; assembly: GCA_937595015.1. Classification (NCBI taxonomy): domain Eukaryota; kingdom Metazoa; phylum Arthropoda; class Insecta; order Lepidoptera; family Lycaenidae; genus Polyommatus; species Polyommatus icarus. The sequence continues at coordinate 4,615,177 of OW569329.1, read as the reverse complement.
AGTATATCGCCCGTATTATTTTATTGAATAAGTGACTAAATAAGTATGTCACCATGGCAACGTCCATCGCTATCCCGTGACCCGCGTCGCATAAACAATGGTCGCTCTTTATAGACAAATAATTTGCAATAAAATAAAATTGCGACTCTAATTAAAGATCTATCCTATCTCTCAAGTTGGAAAAAAGCACACATTTAAAAAATAAAAACATTAAAATCGGTTAAGTAGTTTCGGAATCCATCGCGGACAAACATCGTGACAGGAGATTTATATAAGTATATTAGAAGATCTATGGATGCTTCACACCACGTCAGTCTGGCCTCGTGCTAAGTACTTACCTAAAGAACTTGTGTTACAGGTACCAGACAACGAAAATATTATACTTAATACTTTTATACTATAGCCCCCCCCTTCAAGCCCCACAAGAGCACCGGTGATCGCGACAACAATAGAATACAATAGCATTTTCAAGAATCCGCGATCGAAGGAATATTTAAGATTTGGAATTGAACAAACAAATCTAGGAGCACAAACTATAAATCATTTTGGTCCGTTCTCCGTAGTCCGTAGTCCGTACACTCCAGACGCAATCGAAAATAGAATCAGTTCTCTCGGTAGTTTTTGGTACTCCCGAGAATTCACGCTAGGATCGAGAAGTTTGACCTTTGGTCGACAAGATGTGGAGTATGATTCGAGTTCGTTCGGAAGACCGGATCACGATCTAAGCTAAATCAAAATCAGAATCAATTTTAGGACTCAGGAATAAACCACTTATCGTGAATGAAGGTCAAGGAAGAAAGAGATGCAGCGTGGTGTGAGGAAGAAAGTCTATCAAAATAAATGATCTTAAGATTATGTTAATAATAGTTTGACATAATAAAAGCTATCATAAAACATAAAAAGATAGAAAAAGATCGAGTACAAAATTATCCCGGTTGCTATAGATAAAGATAGATAGCATTTGTTTTGTGGGTGTCGTAACAATGCTGACGTCAATGGCCCACATCTTCACAATAAACGAAAACACTTTTATTCGCTTCATGTGGATGCGAAATAAAATGACGATAAAATTCAGGACCACCTCTGAATACGTTAAGTGCTATTGTATCCAAATGAAACATTTTGATACTTTTATTCAAATGTTAGTAGATGATATTGCAATAATTTTGTTGCTTAGAGATAAACTACGATAACATGGCGCGCCCCTCCAAAATTCAAAACGTTTGAAGTGCGTTGTCTTGCGCGGTCGGCTAGTTATAATTAGTTGACCAACAAATCTTGGTGATAAGTGGCATTATAGTGAAATATTACGAGTACTGGTTGATTGGTACAACTACATACAAACTCTTTCATAAGGATGTGACAACACACATTGAATACATACAAAAAAAAACTACATACATTGAAACAGTAATTTGGAGGGGCGCGCCATAATATCTTAGTTTATCTCTACATCTAGTTGCAATGCAATAATTATGATGCAAATGTTATTAATGTATAGTTTCGGAGGTTCTTTGAGTGGAGTTCATTTCTTCAATAGCGTTATTGAATGATTAACTGCTTGAAGTTGTGTAAAAGTGGTACTAAAAATATGAACTTCTGTCAAAAAAAACCTAAGAAACTGTAGATAAATCTAATATATGAAATTAAGAGTCGATAGATTTTAACGACAGAGCTACACGTGAAAAAAAGTATGTCATGCTAGGGTGCATGCATGCAACACAGATGAAGATACATTAACCATCAAACATCGAGAAAACATGAAGCCAAAATTTTCTCGTTATGTGCATGCTAGGTGCACTGAGAAAAGGTTTAAGTATATCTTCTTTTTATATTGCAACTAGAAATAATTTATATGGCAATCATCGTTTGCCGGGTCATAATACAATAATATAATATATTATTGTATTATCTTAATATATATATTTCTTGTGTGCGTGTGTATGTGACTGAACTCCTCCTAAACGACTGGACCAATTTTGATGAAATTTTTTGTGTGTGTTCAAGGGGATCTGGGAATGGTTTAGATTCACAATTTTGTCCGCTGGACAATGTTTTTTTAATTAATTTTTAATTTATTAGTAGTTGTTGATTTTGGAATGTTTTACATTGGATCCGACAGACGGCGCTACCATCGCAGTGTCAAATTTTAAATAATATTCGAATTTTAATTTTAGTCTGTCCCGACAGTTAGCGCTGCGATCAAATTAAAAAAAAAATATGGCAAAGAAACGTTTGCCGGGACAGCTAGTATTATTATATTATTGTATTATACGTTATTAACGTATGCTACATTACAACGAAATTGACGGCTCACTAGTTTTACAGCACACTCTTCGTGTTGTCCGTTCATTTATTCGGAATAATTAAGAGGCCTCAACAGCTCGCAGCATTTTACTAATGGGATTTTTACTGTCCACCATTTGTAGCTGTGTGGATTACGAAGGAAATTAAATTTGCATAATGTATACAACGAGTCGAATATAGTTGCGATAACAGTTGACTTTCGGTGAATTATTCGCTGTAATAGACTTAACGCTCGGAATAAGCTCCTCTTTTGTACCGTAAAAGTCTTTAATTTTTACACTACTAACTACATTTAGTTAACGACAGTAATTATAAACGAAAAGTCCAGTAAATAGTCAAGAGTAAAGACTCTACGCTAGCGCCTCTATAACATAATCTTTCCATTATAAAATCCAACTTCATAGTTTCGTAGAATCATCTACCGCCTACGATTATATTTTGGGGGTATCAGACAAATTACTCAGAGGTCAGCAACCAGCAGAGGTCACTTAAGGTTGTAGAACATTGCAACGTGACAAATGGATGCTATGCAATGAAATTTTAAACAAACCCGAACTTTATTGAACATTAATTTGACAGACCTTTGAATGGTCCGTTAAAAATTAATCACAACGGCTCGCAAGTCGCAACGGTGCAACCTGAGTTGACCACCAGAGATGTGTTGCGAGGAATGTGTTTTTAAGATCCAATAAAATCGCAGCACTACGTAGCAACGCGTAGATCTTCGTAGCAATTAAGAGCACTGCGTAGCGACGCGTAGGTCTTCGTAGCAATTAGTAGCAGTACGTAGCAACGCGTGGCTCTTCGTAGTAATTAGTTATAGTACTACGTAGCGACGTATAGCTCTTCGTGCTATTTCATAGCTATCTAAAGGCTACATATAGCTTCATAACGTAGATCATAATATCATTATCTAAACATATAATAAATCGAGGTCACGTCAATGGAGCGATTCTATTGGTTCTCAAAAACACATTCCTCGCAATTCATCTCTGGTGGGAACACAGCCTAAGTCCCGCAATAAGCAAAGGTGACTGACCTGCGTATGCGGCTGCACGTGTACAGTGAGCGGTGCGCGTAACGCCAGCCGCAGTCGCAGCGTGAGGTGTCCGTGCGCGTTAGCGGCGCGGCAGGCCCAGCGGCCCTCGTCAGCCGTCTCCGTCCGCCGCAGCACCAGCGCCGTGCCCCCGCCCCACGCCGCTACCCGCCCGCCCTCGCCCGCGTGCACCTCGCGGAGAGCGCCGCTCGCCGACTCGCGGTACCAGCTGGGAACAAACAGGAAATATAATAAGGTTATGCTACAACTTGGAAAACAGACCTGAAAAAGGTACGCCTCGACTTAAATAGCGTCTGCACTGGCGGTTTGAAGGCGTGACGGATGACGATTGCGAAGCGACCGTACACTTTGATCCCGGCAAATTGGCGCTGCTCTCACAATATACGCCCGCAAACCGTGAGCATATTATTAACTTTTTTGAAAATAAGACAATGTGACGAAAAAAGGCAATTGTCTCAAAAACCCATTATGATGGTCTCTGTCTCAAAAGTCGTCAACTCCATGAGAATTTTAGAGATTGAATGAAAGAAATGAAACTTAGAGAACATTGCTAGACGTTTGCACTATCATTTAGCTATAGGGATACAATTTTGTTCCAGGTCAATTGCCTTCACAAGTTTTCACAATGCCCTAAAAACGCAAAGTTATGTTTGCACAGAAGATTGAACTATGTGTAACAACGCAAAAGCAAACAACACAATCGCGTTGGCAACAGCATCACCGCATTACAGACGACAAGCGGCCGCAAATATAAATTTTAATCAGTGCTGTCATACGGTACGGTTCCATTTCGTTTACGGTTGAACCGCCATTTCGCTACGGTGGAAATTCGCGTGTATTATCGTTACACAGAAATGTCAGACCGTAAACCCGTTCTCATTAGGAGTATTCGGCACCGTTAATTGATAGAAGCTGGCTGTTTCCGAAATAAACTGATTGAATTTCGAAGTTTCAGTGATGTTTTCGATTTCGAAAATTGAAGGATCGGCTGATATAAATAGACATCTTAGAGCTTTGGCCCACTCGCGCCAGTATGGACTAAAGTTGGATTTACCGTTATCTTTTCGTTTTATGTGATAATCTTTTCGCGATAAAAATGATCATCATATTCCTGTATCGTCATATCAAATGTTACTAAAATCAACTCTGTAGTTAAAACTCCAACAGGTAACAAACTGGCAGACAGACACTAACTTTTACATGAATAAAAGGAGCGTGATGCAATTACAATAGTTTAAGATTATAGCGAATGAGGTCTGGCTCTATAATTCTGCAAAGAGTATTCGAACACGGCAAGCATATAAAGGTGAAAATTAAGCACACTCATCAAAATGTTCCCTTCGCCATCGGTTCTGAAAGCCGAATAGCACCGGCGGCTGTTTGCTGACAAATATTAGCACGCGCGACAACATTTGAATGATAAATGCAGCTAGTTTGTTCAACGGCAAATCCCGCCCGCCAACTGCAAAAATACGGTAACAAGTGCCGCTCAAACAATAAACGTAAGCCAGATTCATAAGGTGCATAAAGTAATAATATTTTTGGTGTCGTGGGTTTAATACTATAATACATTCATTGGCAGGCGGACTTATATACTTTAGTAAGGTCAAGGTAATATTAGTCCCAAAAACCCGAGTAACTAACGCAGATAAAATCTCCGCCTACTCACTTTCACAGATGGTACTTAGTAAGTATAAGAACATTTTACAGATTTTATCCTCGTTATAGATGACCTTAATTTCATGTAGAGTTCTAAAGATATCTCATCTGACAAGCAATAAATTGTACGAGAAATGATTGCCGATTTTCCGAAGGAGCCTTTAAGGAGCCAGTTAATTTACCCACCAGAATAATGAGTGGATATTTTACAAAATTCAGCAGTCTTCCCAAAGCCATATATCCGTTGGCCTTGAAGTACCGACAAGGGAGTCGGTAAGTCGAGGCCGGCTCTAATAGAAACAGTCAAATGATTTATCGCACAGTCTATCCATACTAATATAATACATATGTAATTGTGTCTGTCTGTCTGTTACACCAAAACTGCTGAACCAATTTTGCTGAAATTCAGTTTTGAGTCCCGGGAAAGAACAAAAGATAATTTTTTCCCGGAAAAATGTACGGTTCCCGCGAGATAAACGATATAGCGCAACGGAATTGCGGGCGTCATCTAGTTGGGTTCATAAATTAAACGCAAAATATCGGAATTGTGGAATATTGGTTTACTCTGGAATAAGATATTCGATGGGAAGAGTCGAGTTACAGTTGCCTGGAGACGAGAGGTGAGACGAAACAACGCGCCCGCGGCGACCCACCTAACTGAGTATTGTTGGAACTAAGTACTGACTACTGATATACCTGAATTCAGATAAGTTCATTTGCAAAAGAAATCCAAGTCAAGTCAAAACCATAAAGGTAATATACCTATCGGAATAGAGAAACAATCCCGAGCTGTCAAGCTTAACCAAAATTTGATTTACATCTGTGTATACAATTATGTTTACGTGTGCGTGTCAGTGATGTACAAACATCTTGTAATTCGACAAAATATCGATCAAGGAATAATAATTGTAAGATTGTAAACATAATGCCGGCTGTACATTCTCGCCGAGACACAGCGAGGCGGCCCGAGTGCGAGAGTGTAAATGGGAGCGCTCACAAACTATATAGAATGCTAACGCATGGTGAATGGTCGTTTTCGTCCATCTTCTCTGAGTTCTTATCTGCGATTGAACTAAGCGAGAATGTACTTGATCATTGTGTATCCTGACCGGTCATGGTAATTTTAAAGCCAAACTATATGGATTTAAATTAGTAGAATCACCCATGTGCGAGTGCTCGACCGAAGGCAACATGTTCGAACAAACCGCCCATCATGTTCTCTGGGAGTGTAACCTCTGGCAAAACGAAAGATCTATAAATCTTAACAACATGCTTTGTAAATCTGGAGTCCCATATTACGATGATCTCGTGGACAACGCTAGGAACTTCCGTGCCTTTAAGCGTTTTTGTCATAATTATTACTGGAAACAGTGTAACACAACAAATCCCAACATTAACTTAGATCTAGCTTAGTAGTCATAATTAACTTTAATTATTCCCGTGGTGCTTTCCCTTTAGTTCTTTGACTTTCAGTCACTGCAACTTTGTGCTGTCTCCCGCTTTTTATGGGGAGGGAAAAACTGTATACTTCCTACTCCTCCTATCTTCTTCTGATTAAATTCGTTGCGGGTCCCAAGACAGCTTTAGCATGTCCCTCGGGCTCCCTGAGATCATATCAAAGGGTTTTCGTGGTTGGATACCGCTGTCGATCCTGGCGACACAGGAGATACAGTGGTGGGAATGTGTGGTGGGCCAAAGCCCGTTTTTAAGCGAGAATGTACATGATCGCACTCGGGCAAGGGGCTCTCGCACGAGACTCTCGCCCGAGAGCTCTCGGCGAGAGTGTACAGCGGGCATTATAAAATGGGATAAAATAAAACTGCATAGATATAATATAATAAAATTGTAATTTTGAAGTAAAATGTGACTTTTCTTCAAAATGCTTGCTGCGTATATAAGTATGCATGAATTTTTCTTCGAAGTCCAGTTTGGACGGTTAATTATTTTAAGCCATGAATTTCTGGTATCCAGGTCAGCAGGAAATCTGAAAAATTGGCCAAGTGTAAGTCGGACTCGCGCATGAAGGGTGACCGGTTTCAACCGGGCATTTTCTAAAACCCGGTGCGATACGACACGACATGTCATGACACGATTCGACACGACAGGTTACGTCACGTGACATCAGTACCTACACGACATGACTTCACTAGACCCTATTTATTTTCAATTCACTCTCAATGAGCCTACTGAGCCCTTTTATTTGATGCCCATCTTGCAGAAGTGCTTTCAACTATTTCCCTATCTTGGATGAGCAGCCGTATTGGATGTAGAATGACATTACATCTGTGGAAATTTCAGAAGTCTATTACTATAGTGGTTCTTGTTATACAGCCTGAAGACAGACAGACGGACGGACGGATGGACAGACGGACAGGCAACGAAGTCTTAGTAGTAGAGCGGGCTGCGGGACCCCACTACTAGGACTTAATTTTTACCCTTTGGGTGCGGAACCTTAAAAACGATAAATTATGTATGATTGTATATTAATATACTTAAACTAATTATAAACTACGGATGAGTATGTTATCATTTGAACATTCCTAGATAATTAGTATACTTAACTAAAAAATATTTTCATATCGACACAACTTATCGATAACTTGATGCAGCCCTAGTGTAAAATAGATGAAAATTGTTTACACAAAATATCCTTAAATTGTGCACCATGGCTAGTCAAGTTATGTTTTCCATATAATTAAACATATACAGAAGTGAACACGGATGTAAAAATACCAATAAGGTAGGTATATTAACTTTATGGTCAAAACCAACGCCTACAACTCTACAAGGCGCAGGTTCGGCCTCATATGGAATATTGTTCTCATCTCTGGGCAGGGGCGCCAAAATACCAACTAGCTCCCTCTGGATCGTATCCAACGAAGGGCCGCTCGAGTTGTTGACTGTTATAGTGTTTCAAACAGCTTGGACCCCTTGGAATTACGCCGAGATGTAGCTTCACTCTGCATCCTCTATCGGTTGTATCACGGGGAGTGCTCTGAGGAATTGTTCGGAATCATACCACCTGCAACTTTTCGCCATCGTCCCACGCGAAAAACATACCATCCTCATCACCTTGATGAGTGGCAGTCTTCCACAGTGCGTTTTTCGCGTATCTGTCTGCCGCGCACTGTAAAACTCTGGAACGAACTGTCACCAGCAGTATTTCCGGACCTATACGACCTGCAAACCTTCAAGAAAAGAGCGTATTCCCTCTTAAAAGGCCGGCAACGCACCTGCAGCTCTTCTGATGTTGCGAGTGTCCATGGGTGACGGTAGTTGCTTACCATCAGGTGACCCGTTTGCTCGTTTGCCCCCTTATTTAATAAAAAAAAAAAACTGGTCATCCAGTGACCGAAGCTTTTATGGTCTCGCTTTATTTTGTGGCGATTGAAATTCTAGACTTTGTATTTATGTAACTATTTATAAATTAGAAAAATCAGCCAAGTGCGAGTTGGACGCGCGCACGAAGGGTTCCGTACCACAATAGAGCAAAAATAGGCTGAAAATTGTGTTTTTCGTATGGGAGCTTCCCTTAATTATTTAATTTATTTTGTTTTTAGTATTTGTTGTTATAGCGGCAACAGATATTACACAATCTGTGAAAATTTCAGAAGTCCAGCTATAGCGGTTCTTGAGTTACGGCCTGGAGAGACACAGACGACAGACAGACGGACCAACGGACAGACATTGGAGTCTTAGTAATAGGATCCCGTTTTTACCCTTTGGGTACGGAACCCTAAAAACTAATCCAGCCAAGATTGTAAGCAGGCGAATAATATAGTTATCACTTATCAGCATTCTGATTATAATAATTGTGACTAAAAGTTTAATGATCCCATCATCACATATTCTTGCGCCTTATTTCAGGCGATTCTAGACAACGTGCCTAGCAATTCTGCGTCTGTGAAAATTGTGAACAACGCAAATGCCAATAACCAAGATAAACGCTTGGAAGTATCAATATGATTCCCCGAGGCCGGAGGGCACGCTTCGTCAGGGTTCACTTGATGAGGGATCTTGCGGGAACATCTATTATTTCGACGAAACATTTTAACAAAATGAATTGGGTTTCCGCCCAAAGTAATCTGGATTAAAGTCTGTAATCCTCATATTATAAACTAGCGACCCGCCCCGGCGTCGCCACGGGTATAAGACATAGAGCCACTGAAAAAATGATTAAAATCGATAGCCTATCACGATCCTTCATGTGGTCTACTTCTTATCTGTGCGAAATAACATAAAAATTGCTCCAGTAGTTCGCGAGATAAACCCTTTCAAATAATTTCCCCCGTTTTTTCCACATTTTCCTATTAGTCTTAGCGTGATAAAATATAGCCTATAGCCTTCCTCAATAAATGGGCTATCTAACACTGAAATAATCATCAAAATCCGTTGCGGAGTTTTAAAGATTAAAGGGAACAAAGGGACATGAGGGAAGAAAAGCGACTTTGTTTTATAATAAGTATATAGATATAGATGTGAAAGTGTGTCTGTCTGTCTGTCACCTCTTCAGGATTAGCCGCTGAATTTGATATAAAAATTGATAATATGGCGATACATTTTTGTGATCCGGAAAGGACGAATCACAAAGGTCAGTTTTTATCGGCAACTGGTACGGTTTCAACGCGAAAACCGCAATATCTACGCTAAGTCATAAGCAGGCAACATTTATTAATAATAATAATAATTGTGGAATCTCTCCAAGATTATGAGACGGAGATGTTGGGATTAACTTAATCGAGGTTGATTCGCTAGACAGCTAATTAGTAGGAGGTAAAATGTTTCATTATATTTTCACTTAAGCCAACCCACTTGGAAATTCTGGGTATTTATTATTTATTAAACATCAAGGACAAACCTTAGCCTTTCTTACCAATATTAATGGTTATGATTCAAACATTAATAAAACAAGACTTACTTATACATCCATAATTAATATTATAAATGCTTAAGTGTGTCTATCTGTCCGTTTGTTAGGTACCTTTTCGCACCCAAACTATTGAATCGATTTTGCTGAAATTTCCGATATAAAAAGTATAATTACTTTTTATATCGGAAACAAAAAGATAAACGAATTTTGGGGCAACGGAGTTGCGGCCTCCATCTGGTTTTGTATAAATATATCACTAAATAAATCACTAAGGTATACTGCACGACGTAGTATGCAATACGAAGTTTTTATTTGCGACAAACTTTGTAATATCTAAGTTGCGAGAGTAATAAAGTGGGCAAACATAAGCGGGGGAGTCCCTCGGTGCGGCGGCTTGCAATAATGGAAAACTAATGTTATGTCCCATAAGCCGCACCATCTCGCCGCTATACCAACAATCTTATAAACTTACTACGCAAACGGCGAGGATTTTTAAAAGAAAAATACAAAATTTACATATTTTTAAAAGAAAAATACAAAATTTACATAGCGAGATAGCTGGATTTCTTAGAAAAAAACCACTTATAGGGGTATTAAAGTTACCTGTTTCTAGAAAATAATATACGACCAGAGTGCAGGTAGGATCAGTTTCACATATTTTAGAACCCTTTGGAATTAAGCGGACTGAGAGGCTTTATGTAGCGGTCGAAATACATTGTTTGGCTTATGTTCGTTTGCGCCAATCCGAGCCTTTAGCTCGGTGTTAAAATGTCATAATAATATTAGATCCAGGGTTAATATTTTTAAACCCCATCGGCAAAGTAGGCCTAAAGGTGCCTGTTGGCAGCGGGCGATATGAAGCAACCGCAGACGACGTGTCGTCGTATGTATTTCTGACGTCGTCTGCTGCCACTTACATGTAGCGGGCTTCCAATTTGTACCTTTAGTCATGTAATCAAGTTTGCCAAAAGTTGGATAAATTAATGGCAGGCGTAAAGTAATCTCCACCGCTATTCGCACCTTCGTACGCACGAAATAAAATTCGGCATGATTAAAACTTTAAAAGTAGCCTACATCCTACTACGAATTTATGTTTATTTGGCCAATTCTCAGTTCCATTGCGTAATTTTAAAGATCTTAGCATATACAGGGGACTGCTACCCTGCTACCACGAAATATTGTAATACTGTGTTGTTACTTTGTTTTATGTGGTTGTAATAAAATATACATAATATTTACAACCATCAATCGACTACAATACTAAAGGCCTGATTAACCACTTCCTAATAAGTGCCGGATAGGCCATCCACCACTTAACTTGACAGATAAAGGGCCTGTTTCACCATGTCCTGATAAAGTGCTGGATAGGCTATCTACAACTTTTATTGACAGATTCTCCATACTTTATCTGTCAGATAAGTTGTGGATAGCCTAGCACTTATCAGAAAGTGGTGAAACAGGCCCTTAGTAACGCGTAAGTAGTTGTAATAATACAACGCTAATGTTCCACGTATAATTGATGAGATCGTTTCTGCTGTCTCAGCAGACGCCTTCGCCCGTCATCCATCTTGCCGAGCATCGAACTGTCACGCGATACACGTGTCATGTTAGGGACCGATGGAGACTGCTTAATGTTCTTAACGCGTATATAAATCCCACAGGAACTGTGTTTGTTACGCGTCCTAAGTTGCTTTTTATCATGAAAAATATATATACGTTCGTTCACAATAACACATATTGTGAACGAACTGTCACCAGCAGTATTTCCGGACTTATACGACCTGCAAACCGTCAAGAAGAGAGCGTATTCCCTCTTAAAAGGCCGGCAACGCACCTGCACACACGCAGTGTAGTTGCTTTCCATCAGGTGACACGTTTGCGCGTTTGTCCCCATATTTTATAAAAAAAAGTAATTTGGGCCATCCTTGTGGTCTACTCTATATGTTATTACTTCTTACATTAAAGTCCGTTTTCTTTTTACGGTCTACTCTTTATCGGCGCCAAATTTTATTGAAAATCGGTCCATTTATGTGTGATGTCGTGACCAAGAGGGAAAGGTTCTTTTTCTTTGAAGTGAAACTTCTTTAGGCGCATTGAGAGTAGAATTTCAAGGTCGGGTCATGGCGATACCGTCCGGAGGGCGACGATAGCTTCACTTCTGAGTTCTAACACGTATGCTCGGCACACTTCCTTTTTTTAAATAGCTCTGACACTAGAGTCTAGACTCTAGACAATCGTCGTGTGCCTTCCGACCTTCGCGTGATTTTAGAAAACATAAAGTAACAAAACAATGGATGTCGCCTTGCACGATCGAAACGCTTGCCTTTGTGTTTGATTTCAAGAATAACGTAGAGTCACTGTATGCACTATACTCTATGGTAAGACCAGCTTAAGCGCGACCCTCGTAGCATACTAAAACTATGCTACGATGGGTCCTCTTAAGCTGGTCAGTCTATATGCATAGTATTTAAACTGTTCTATTGACAGTACTGCGTGTCACGATTCACGATAGTCAAGTACACAAGGAAATATAGTTTATGTATTAAGTTGCTTTGAAAAGGTAATCTTTACTTTTCTATCGAAAAAAATAGTAGATAGAATAACAGTTATAGCATTTCCCTTTTGGATAACAAAGCAAACATTAACTCCAATGGTTTAATAAAACTTAAAAGAACGGTAATTTTGTTTTCCATCATTACTCTGTACATAAATATTATGAAAGCGGGAGAAAAACACGAGCACTGAAAAACACAGGGTAATGAAAGAGTTCGCTCTATCACTTTGAAGGGTCCCTGCAATTTCAGTCGTCGCTTTTTTGTCACCGGTGCGAGGGAGGTAGGGGGCGATGCGGGCAGGGTTGCTACTTGCTACATCACCAAGACTAGTAGCCGGACCAACCAGCCAGCTTAGGGCTTCCACACATAACTTTGAATTAGCATCACATTGCAATGCCATTTTTATCATGCTTGTGATGCGATGCGAGTTTGCCGTTTATATGTGTGACTTGTGAGATGAACTGCCTGTGTGTGTGAGAGCCTTTAGCCGGACATTTGAATAAAAAGGCCGGACACCATGCGATTGCACAGCATCTCAACTCTCAGCATTGCGCCTACATAATATTTTCTGTTTAAGTAAGACGTAAAATAGTTTAAAATTGGTAGGATTTAAAAACAATTTAGATCAAAATCCGAGGACTCTTAAATTTTGGCCAATTCACGCAAACTAAAGCCTAGCTTCATTCGTAAGGCTGGCAACCCTAGGTGCGGGAATGTGAGGGACGGCGGGGGAGCCTCGTTACGCGTCGCCTGCCTTATAAGCATATTTTAATTTCACCGACAAGTATTCTAGAGAAATTTACATTTACTGATGGGGTCTGTTTACTTGACCCGAACGGCAAACCTAAATTCGAAATACATAATATCAGAAATTTTGCGTCTCCCGGGATTTTCATATACCCGTCACAAAACTGAAGCTAGGTAAAATGCCTGTAAACCAAAATTTAAATAATACAAAAGCCAAAACACAACAACTAAAAAAATTTTCGTGGTTTTATATAAAAAATATTTGTCAGCAATTTCAAGCAACATTCCAGGAAGCGAAGGCATTATTTCAAACCATAGAAGCTGAACACGATACAATTGTAAATTGAACCAATTGGACTCCAAGAGAGGCGGTATTATTACAAACAAAAGTCACTTGAGCCGTCACACGGCAGCTCGATAGAGTCGATACATACGTGCCGAGATCACTGCTCCAAATTGGAATCTCAGTTATGCGGCATTGTCACGTTGGCCATGATGGACAAATATGGTTATCCATACTAATATTTTATATTCGAAAGTGTGTCTGTCAGTCAGTCTGTGTGTCTGTGTGGTTTCGCCCGCGTTAGTTAGGAATTTCACGGAATCCGTACATTTCTCCACAAAAAATTGTCACGTGAGACCTCTCTATAATATTTGTGCCAAACAACATGAAAATTGCTCCAATAGTTCGTGAGATTAGCATTTTCAAATAATTTTTCCTACCTTTTCCACATTTTCCTCTGTTTTTCGGTTCTATTAGTCTAAGTGTGATAAAATATGGCTCATAGTCTTTTCCTCGATAAATGAGCTATACATATATGATATATTATCTAACACTGAATAATTATTAAAATCGGACCGGTAGCTCTTAATATAATCGCGTTTAAACAAAGAAACAAACAAACTCTTCAGCTTTATAATATTAATAAAATAATATAAGTAGGTATAGACTAGATAGATGATAATATCAATTATCATAACCCGCTTGTAAATGGATTAAATTAAAAATTATACCTCTACAACAATCTATAGCCAATCTACCATATTTTGTAAAAGCCATGTCTTTTAAAGAATTTTCTATTATCGGATGTTCGCAGTTCGGAAGAGAGGGTTGTGCTGCAACTTGCGTAAGTCAAACTCCATTGTTTATGCGAAGTTATTTGAGTTACCAACGTGTCATGAGTCCCGACCGCCATTGCTAAAGTTGGTAACATTGATAAAGTTGGCAGTTGCGGCAACTTTGGTGGGCATGAACTGTTTGTTAAAACTGATATCGACTTCGTTAACAATATCGAAGTATTTAGTTTGTTTAGTTTGAAATATTTTGTGATTGTTCTGTATCAGACAGACGTTATAACTTATACTCTGTTTTACGCCTGCTATTTAGCGAGACTATGGCGAGACCAACGATGTCAATACTTGGATATGGCATACGCCATCAAAACTGTAGCAATGTTTTGCATGCAAAATGTGTATCGATACCATCTAGAGGGTAAGGCCAAATTAGCCTCGAAGAAGCTTGGCGTTCTTAACAGAGCGAGACAGTACTTCAGTCCGGACCAACGCCTTCAACTCTACAAGGCGCAGGTTCGGCCTCATATGGAATATTGTTCTCATCTCTGGGCAAGGGCGCCAAAATACCAACTGCTCCCTCTGGATCGTATCTAACGAAGGGCCGCTCGAATTGTTGACTGCCATAGTGTTTCAAACAGCTTGGACCCCTTGGAATTACGCCGAGATGTAGCTTTACTCTGCATCCTCTATCGGTTGTATCACGGGGAGTTCTTTGAGGAATTGTTCGGAATCATACCACCTGCAACTTTTCGCCATCGACCCACGCGAAAAACATACCACCCTCATCACCTTGATGAGTGGCAGTCTCCCACAGTGCGTTTTTCGCGTAACTTTCTGCCGCGCACTGTAAAACTCTGGAACGAACTGTCACCAGCAGTTTTTCCGGACCTATACGACCTGCAAACCTTCAAGAAAAGAGCGTATTCCCTCTTAAAAGGCCGGCAAAGCACCTGCAGCTCTTCTGATGCAGCGGGTGTCCATGGGCGACGGTAGTTGCTTACCATCAGGTGACCCGTTTGCTCGTTTGCCCCCTTATTCAATAAAAAAAAAGAAATCGAGAAAATATTGTCGTCCTTTTTGTCTTCCAGTAATAGCATATTATACTCCTTTCTCTTTCACTCATTTTACGTTTTCAATGCATATTTTACGTAATCAATGCATTAAACACGTCAGACTGTCACCGCGTCCTAAGGCACACTGCTCTCAGATGAGTGAGCTCACTCATTTCAAGGGTGACACATTTTCGTGCTGAGTATTGTATGGAATGCCTCTTCTAAAGGTTATAATTCTATGGGCGAGACTAACAAAATGTATATCATTTTTATTTATGCAGATAACTTCCTCTCTACGGCCGTGTTCAGACCAAACTGACGCTGACTAATACGCCGCTGAATGTGAGCAGGCTCACTGTGAGCCCCAGTGTGAACGTGAAAATCATACAAAATATACGGTATCGAATGTCCGCGCCTACGCCTAGCGTAATGGCGTATTGTCCGTTAGGTGTGAACTAAAAAGTGAATATGTATGGAAATACAATAAACTGCGTAACGCTCGCTAACATTCAGCGGGGTATAGTCAGTTTGGTGTGAACATGGCCTACAATACACAATGTGGATTATTCTATTAGTGAGAAGGTTCAAATTTTGCAAAGTTCAGGTAAACCAGCGAATTTCACAAGTGAATGTAATAAAACATAAACTAATAACATTTGCGGACAAGTCTCCAAGTCACATTAAGTTGATTACTTTTCAAAGTTTCGTCTTTACTACGAGCTCGGCAAGGTCTTCGCCCAGGAGAATTGAAATCTTATCAGAATAGTGCCCGCTTAAAATTTTATTATAAACGTGCACGCCGACAAGTTTATAAAAAATAGTAGGGCTGGGGAATTGAAGTGGCTGGTGGAAATATTCTATTAATAGTCCGATTTCGAATACCCAGGAGAAGCTAACTTAAAATAAATATTATCATTCATACTATAATTGACTATTTGCTAATAAAATTTTCTCTTTATGTTTACCTTCTGTAGTTTTACGATGTCCTTGACTGTAGAAAATTTTCTAGCTTATCAAATAATTATAAAACATTGTATAAAATATGTCTTTATACACATTACACATTGTGGATATTTAAAGAAAAGGCTTTTCATTAGTAAGGACTTAAGGAGGTAAAGTTTTTGTAAAACAAAAACCGCTGTTTAGACGATTAAAACCTAAACCATATTTAACCGCAACTCAAAACAACGTTCATGATACTGAATTCGGTAAAAACACTTGAAGATGTCGGCAGGGGCATGTTTAATGAGGGGCCCCTTGTAAATGTGTGAGGTGTGCCGTGTGCCCCACCCGTGCGAAACGGTGGGGGAGGGGAGGACCACTTGTAAAACGGTCCGAGTGCCGCGCCAATTTGTGACCCGAAGGGTATCCGACTACATTTAATGTTAAATTTGATACATAAAATTAATTAAGCCGTAATTAATTTTATGTGTGTCGTCAGTTACATTGGTTTTGGTGGCGTAGCTCTTGTTTAGGAGGTCGCGGGTTCGATTCCCGCGTCGGAAACGTGTTATTTCCAAATTTGGCTAGGACAATGCAGGGATACCTGATTGTCCGACAAGGATGATGATTACAGATTAGAGAGAGCAAAATTATCCGCTATTTATTGAATTCGTTTGTTACAAAAATGTGATAAATGACGAACCGCTTGACCGATTTTGTGCAATAGTTTATGTGAACTTTGTACAGTGCTCCAAAAAGTTTTTCGGCAATGCAACGGTCGTATTTCCCGAGCGACGGTAGACAATATTGCATTTTCTAATTGCATTGCGTTTAAGATACATGTATTAGTCAAAATTCGTCGTGATATTCCTGTAGCTTTTGTAAGACGGTCATTATTCACGGTCACTCATGTGCATTATTAATTTTGGAGTACTGTACATAATTGTCCGAACTCCGAACTATATAAAACCTATAAAATATAAATCAACCAAATGACGTAGGTCTGCCTATCTGCCTGTGAATCAATTTCTTCGATGGTACATATTATACTGTATATTTATACTGTGACCTTTGAGTGAAATTGGACGTAATTCCAATTTGCTCAAAAATAGAAGATTTTCTTCGATACGAGTACACTTCACTGGTCACGAATCTTTGTTCAACTGCAGGTTGTAAATAAGAAATAGCTCGGACACAAAGACGCTTCATCTGTCATCTGGGATTCTCAGTTATTTGGAAATATTGTTATTGGAGCTACGTTTATAATAATAATGTACTAGTTTGTCGTTGCGAAGGTTATACTCACGAGTCACGACACAATCTAATATTCTTACTTCAGCCCTTATATTATCCATATAAACATAATCTTTATTTGAAATAATAATCGGCCAAGTGCGAGTCGGACTCGCACACGAATGGTTCCGTACCGTTATAGAGCAATGTTTTTTTGTATAGGAGCCCCCCTATATATTTATTTTATTTTCATATAATTATTAATTTAAAGAACTGGACCAAGAGCCTGTGACGGCCAAACTTTCCTCATTCAAAAAAGCTGAAAGTTTACATGTTTGTAAACTTTACAGAGATAAGAACGACCATCAACTATGGAGTTTCGGTCACGGTTACTTTAGTAAGTATACAGTTTTGAAGGGCTACCTGACCTTCGAGAAAGTAAAACTGAATTTCATAACACATTTTTGGCAATCGCCTTCCACTGCCAGACACCCTTAAACTTTTTTAAAGTATTAGGCCGGAAAAATGTTTCTCAATCATTTTTCCGGGCCTTAAATCCTCCATTTATGCAAAAAACGCATTTTTTTCTGTTACTTATCGTGTTCTTCCACTCACGTCTTTAGTTGTGAAGTTGTCAATGATTGATTGATTGTTGTCAATGAAGTATTTACTACAATATCAATGATTTAATCCATCAAACAAGTAGACTCGCTTATAGCATTTCAACAGTATAAGGCTGCGTTTTTTCCGGAGCTGAGCTAAGCTGCGTTGCAAGGAATGTGTTTTACAAGAACCAATAGAATCGTTGCGCTGAACGAGGCCAGGCAAATGAAGCGTTTCTATTGGTTCTTAAAAACACATTCCTCGCAACGCAGCTTAGCCCAGCTCAGGTGGAAACGCAAATTTTCTAGCAGCGAGTAACAGCGTTACTACTTCTGGACGAGTACCGGACACTTGGCCAATGTCCACTGCAGCTTAATCTGCAAATTATATATGTGCGACAGCCGAGGCGTGATTACTCGTATGTGCCACAACTTAGGTACTTGATGCTGATGTAACTTATAGTCTGGTCAGACTTTCTTTCTTAGAGTTACAAGAGTGTCCTAAAGTCAATGGAATAAAGTTTCTGTCAGAGGTTAAATAAAGCAGAACGGTCTATAGCTATGTCCACATTATGCGCTTTCGTCTTCAATTTTCGTCATCTTCTTTCTTTCAACTTTAGTTTTGGCGCAATCAATAATTGAATGCGTCAAAGAACGCAACGTACTATGATACAACTTCCCATACGACGGAGATAAAAGAAGTCAGCTGCCCGATTCACGATCGTCGGAAAGTTTTCACGTGAAAAGATCTCATATTCTGTCAGTATTACAGCGATTCACTAACTTCCGCGACGGAATGAATCGGCAACCAAAGAGAATAATTGAGAAATGCTACGGAATATATATTATATAGCCTTGGTTATTCATCAGACAGGAAAATAATAGTCTTTTTTTCCTACACCTCTTAATTTAATCAACAAAATTTTTAAAACTAAGATTAGTCTTACCTTACAAAAAAATATATTTCAGCTGCGTTTTAATCAACGAATGATTTTGAGTATTTCATTGAATATTAAAAAGTCTACTCATTAAAAAAATTAATACAAAACACTACTTACATTCGTGAAATCCAGTAAAAAAACTTCGAAAAAGTACACGTTACAGCAACACACACTAAATAACGTACAATAGCCGAAAATATACTAATCGCCCATGTCTATATTGTAGTATTTTTCATTCAGATTGTAGCCAATATATCAAAGATCGTACGTCTAATGAAACTTCTTTATCCCGTCAAACCCCATAAGGACACAGGTGACCGCGACAACAATAGTATACAATAGCATTTCCAAGAATCCTCGATGGAAGGATTATACAAAAGTAGTCTGTAAGTCAGCGAAATATGTTACATAATTGAACAAAAGAGCGCAGTAACCGGCTGCCGCTTGGGGCTTGAGTTTTGAGTGAATAGCGTACCGCGCAGTACAAAGTACAAATAGCGCGGCTGCCGACTACCGCGGCCGCTTGGGGCGATTAAAACAAAAAATATTGTTTATGTGCCGACTGCCGAGTGACAATGACAATATGTCAAATCTGTAAGTCATGTGTTGACACTCTGACATTGACAACTCACCAAGTCGGCCATTATTAAATGAAGAAGAAGTAGTGTGTTGAGCTCCGATAAATCACACAAAAAACTAGGCCTTTGCATCCATTGTGGATGATTTATACAGCATTTTTCAGAGCGAAGTAACCACTCTTCAAATACTGTAGTGCCTGGGACAAGATTTTTAAATGCCTGTATGGTTGCCCAAGCGCATACGGCATTCTCGCAACATAGTCGGCCTAGTCCAGAGGAAAGAACTAGTCAATACTTTTGGGACCAACCATGTGCGGGTTTCCTCACGATGTTTTTCCTTCACCGTACGAGCGTCCGTATTATGGTATCCTTGAGATCAGAAAATGTCTCATTGGTACACGCCTCCACCCGGGATCGAACCTGCACCCTCTGCGAGTGCGAACCAAAGGTCTACCCAATAGGCCACGGACGCTCTAAATCACACAGTACTTAATTATATTATATCGGTAATTCTTGTTGTGTGAGAATACGTTTTATTTATGTGTAAAACAAACTTATTACTTACTTTAAATTTTATATACCTACTTACGTTTTTTTTGTTTGAAATTTGTTTTTCATTTAATATTATTTTTTATTACAATATATAGATACTATGGAAGTTCCAGGGTGGTGAGTATGACCTTGGAATTATAATGATAATATTATATACTTAAATAACTATTTAAAATTATTGTAAAAGCACAATAATGGTTTAACATAATACATATGTATTAATCCTTCAAGCCCCATAAGGACACCGGTGAGCGCGACAACAATAGAATACAATATAATTTCCAAGAATCCTCGATTGAAGGATTACTTAATACAAAATTTAAAAATAATTATACTTATTTCTAAATATTTAAGTACCGAATATTAATACATATACTGCATTTATAAATAAAAAATATTTATTGTTCAATGAACACTTCCTAAATATTTAACACATAATTATTACAGTACGACATTTATTTAATATTTTAAACAAGACACGACTTATTGAGTATTAATAATTGCTTTGTTTTATTCTTATCATTAAATATTTTTATCTAACAATATCCGCCATGACACGGATCTCGTAGTGAAAAGATTTCACGAGTCTTGGAGGTGGCGGGAACATTCCGCGAAATCGACTCTAATCCTCGGATAATTTCCCGCCGTCGGATGTCAAACTCCCATCCGCGGTGAGATCTTCTCGATTCCGTGGCGGAAACTATTTCACTCATACAAAAGAAATGTCACTACTGTCAAAATGACAGCAAAATCGAAAAGTATTCACTTGTCATTTGCTTGAAAGTGAAATAGTTTCCGCCAGCGGGAAGATTCCGCGTGGAATCGCTTAGTGAATCACCCCGCAGGTCCATTATAATCGTAATCGCTTTGTATGTACGAGTACATGATATCGTGCGCTTCTTTGTGTTTTAAAATCCTCCCCTAATTGGTTCATACAAAGAAAAATAATATCAACATAATACTTTCAGCGACTCGAGACAACGGGAAACAAGAGCGCCTTTGTAATCGAAAAACTAATACCAAGCAATTTGAAGAAGAGAAATTATTTTATAAAGAGAATAAAATATGGTAGGTAATTAGGTTCTCAGAAACACCTTTATGTTTAAAGTCAGTTGTTAATTGTTATGTAATATTTTTCAATTACGAATATTGTTATTTACGTGTTCCGGAAAATGGGAAACTATGGAGCGAAATTTTGTTGAACAGCAAATTTATCTTTCAAATATTTTAACAATAATACAGAGTGTTACAAAATAAAGTGATGTGAGTTCTCTGTATAGAGTTCACAGAAACAGCGCTGAAAGAACAACTTTTTTAACATTTTGTAAGGGAAGTTAATGACCCTGGGGCGTTTACCCATACAAATCACAAAAAACTGTATGTAAGGGGCACGTACACACCCTTAAGTATTTTCATTTAGTTTTGTTACAACCTGTAGAGTAGATTAGCGCAGTGGTTTTCAAACTTTTTTGGTGGCACTACCTTTCTAGGAAGACGTGACATTTATGACGGATCCTCAAAAATAATGTTATTGTCTTTGAATGAATTGTCTCTGTGATGAAGTCTGTTGAGACAAAGCAATTGCGGAACCCAAGGGCTTCGCGGAGCACACTTTGAGAACGCAATTTATTCGAAATTCGTCATATTATATGGGGATTCTCGATTTAACCGGTGACCGGTCGGCCTGTTTGCAGGCTTATAAGACCAGGTTCGTGGACACAGGTATGTACAGAACGATTCCAGTCAGTGGGCTTACCGGTTCGATCAATCAATTTATGCCCCATAAACGAGGAGATTGGTCGATCTGATCTGTAGAGCATGCATAACATCGTTTCTTGAAAAAAAAAAGAAGCTAACTGTTGTACCCCAAACCCATCCCATTTTTAACCTTTAACCCCGTCGCGCCAATCGGACTTAAAGTTAACCGAGGGTTAAATATAATGTAATTTATCTCGTCCCTTGTATTTATGAAAGAAATCTCTTTTTCTACACAACCCTTAACGCTAATTAGTAAAATTTAAACTAAGTGTAGTAATGTGAAACAACATGAAACTCTGGACAAAGTAGTTTATGTAGAACTAAATTACGCCTGCAACTCCGTTGTGCCAAAATTCGTAAATTTTCCAAGATAAAAAGTATCATAATATGTCCTTTCCCGGGCCTCAAAGTATCTCCATATAAAAAAAGCAAAACTGTTCAGCACTGGCTTGGGCGTAAAGCGATAACAGATAGAAATATGTTTTATAATATACAGTATAAATAAATAAAATACTAGTGTAACCTTTTTAAACGTACGGTCAGCACTCAGCAGCCCTCGTCAATCTAAAAGGAATAAAAACCGTGCACGACGTGTGCTCATTTATCTATCCTGTTTTTTGCTGACTGTACACATATTGGTGTCCAATTAACCGACCGGTTTTATTTACTTTCCTACCCTGAGGTAGGTACTCGATATTAGAACGTACGAAACGAACATTGCTGTAGAGTGTAGACTGTAGACTTTTTAAGTTAACAAAAGCCTAGTTAGTTTGAAAGAACCCTTTTCGGCTTTTCTGCAGAAAAGTTCTTAGTTTAATTTAGTTTATAATTTATTATCTCATTTGTAGTTTATTTCCTATTTAGTATTTGTATCAAAATGTACCAAAATATCAAAATATTTTATATTTAAAAACAATAGACTTTGCAAGACTTTAAAAGTACACCTTACTTATTTTGCTATATCAATTCAAGTATGTTGTTCTTTGTGTATACTTACAACAATAAAATTATTGTTTCTTGTACAATCACCGCTTGATATAAAATGTATTGATGTCTGATGATGTCATAATTAGTGTCACTAACTTAACATTATCAATAGCCAGTCCTTTCAATACTATCTCGTTAGTCG
This sequence comes from Polyommatus icarus, assembly GCA_937595015.1. Classification (NCBI taxonomy): domain Eukaryota; kingdom Metazoa; phylum Arthropoda; class Insecta; order Lepidoptera; family Lycaenidae; genus Polyommatus; species Polyommatus icarus. The sequence continues at coordinate 4,592,121 of OW569329.1, read as the reverse complement.
AGTAACATTCACATCCGTCATTGTTTTGTCTGCGAATGTACGCTACTGAACCCTATTCTCGCAATTCGAATCTCGCTTCGAGCGCAGGCTTTCATAGCTGCATGGGGTATTAAACGATAATAATTCTTGTACGTTGGGCCGCACAAATATTGCTCTAGTTACTGTCATAAGCACGTAGTTACGGCGCCTACGGCAATGAAAATTGTATGATGAAACGACAACAACGTAGACTCTTACGTGCATTTTATTGCATATAAAAGCTCAAGGTTCTTTGACTAAAGCAAAAATTTCTGAATCTTTTACATCTTTGCATGTCGATTTGCATTTCCTAGAACATTAATTTGACTCAGTTACTTTTTCGCAGAATTTATTATTCGTAGTTCGCAAGTATTCCTGTGACTGAAGTGACATTCGAGTCATGAGAATAGGGGCCCAGGGTTCAACACGAACAAAACACAATTTGTTCTCGTTGGAGCGAATAGGGAAGCTCGCGATGAGTTACGAGAGCTGTAAGCGACGAATGGCCAGCGACGATCTATAAACAATAAGCGACAAAGCCTGGCGCTTATCGAGCGACGAGTCACGAGCGATAAGCGACATAATGGATAGCCACGATGACCTAGGATGGAGCAATTCAAGCGGTAATCAACGTATTGAAGGGCATATTCGTCTATGAATGCCCAATGCCCATGATCCACGTCATGCATGCTGTAGATAGCTTCACAATTATGATAGCAAATTATCCAACCATCTTTTGATCTCGAAGGGGAATGGAATTAAGCTTGTCCCAGAGGTTGAGGATGTGCTCAGACATCATCATTCACCAACCAGAGTGCTTTACTAAACTCCAAGCCAACTTAGTTAACCGATTCATGGCCAATGCCGCGCCCAGCGCGTCATTCAAAAAGTTTTAGTGAGGCCGATGACGCGCCAGACGCGGCATATAAGAATTGTTAAAAAACACGTTAAAACTAATTTATTATACTGTAATTACAATTCCCTTGTCTAAATATACATGTTGAACTCAATTTTATGCGTGGCCGTTTATTTTAGAATTAAAGGCTACTAGTCAGAGATCGTCAATCATTGGTTCACTCGAAGAATCCTTACTTTTCTGCGATTAGCGTATTTATGAAACTTTTTTTTCTTATTAACACTCATCTTCATCAGCGTCAGTAATTTAGCTTGGATGCTACTGTCTGTTGAGTTATTTTTTGCGTCATGACAAATACGAGAACTTTCAATTACTTATTGTCCTTTTCAATGTAAAGTTTTGCAATATTGAGTGACTATATTCTGGAAAACTTTCATTCTCCTTATTGTCGTTTTCCAGGCAATTTTCATTTGAGTATGTTTGTAAATCGTGGCTGGCTATATTCAGGAAAGTCATTATATTCCTGCTGATTATCCAAAACAAACGTATTTCATTTGTTTGAATAAACGATTTTCTGAGAGCTCTTAAATTTTAATACAAATTTATATTGTCATAGCTACACAACTACTCTAAGTTATTTATTCTTCAACTAAAATAGATGAAGTTGCTAGTCATAATAAATCCCACAACCTTTACGGAAAAACTATCATGCCTATTGATTTGTGCTTTAACATGTAATTAGGGTTCTAACTTCCGTACCCAAAAGATAAAAACGGGACCCTATTACTAAGGCTGGCCTCACACAGCCGGAACGTCTCTCTGAATAATTCATAATCGGAAATTCATAATCTAAATTTCGGCACCTTGCCTCACACACATCTTTGAAAATAAGATTGATCAGTAGTCTCATTATTCCTGGCACATATTTAAACGTCTTTATGGAAGAAGAATTAATACTAATAAATATTATTTTTCTTTTACTTTCGTTTTCACTTAATGTTTCTCTAAACTTTTAATCCTCAATGGATGTGTCCTATATTTCAATGCTTAAGATTAAATTTTCCGTGTCAGACATCACGCCAGCAGGTCACAACACGTCCAGGGGTTAGCTTCTTGCAGTGTCAACTGAAATAATTCATAATCTGATTCCAGTATGTGTGTGCCGCTCTATTAAAATGTATGGGAATACGCGCGTTATGAAATCATAATCTTAAATTTATCGATCCGGAATTCAGAACGCTCGTCAGTATCATTCTTACAGATCGATCTGAGAAACATAATCTGAAAAAAATCAGAATGTGTACGTGGAGCATACTTACTGATATTGTATGGAATTCCAGTCTTTCTGAATTAATAATATGAATTCAGAAAGACATTCCGGCTGTGTGAGGCCAGCCTAAGACTTCGTTGTCTGTCCGTCTGTCTGTCTGTCTGTCTCCAGGCCGCAACTCAAGAACGGTAATAGAATTGAAATTTTCACGGATTATGAATATCTGTTGCCGCTATAATAACAAATACTAAAAACAAAATAAAATTAAATAAATAAAATAAAAAAAATGAAGGGGGGCTCCCATACAAAAACATAATTTTCGGCATAATTTTGCTCTATAATGGTACGGAGCCCTTCGTGCGCGAGTCCGTGTTATATGTGTTATCATCAGTCAGTCAAGGTGTGACGACGTGAGCCCTCACAAAGCTCGGCTTTTAGTAACCAGCACTAATTAAAATCATTAATACCTACATACTCGTATGAGCAAAATTTGTGCCAAAGGTTGACGACTACTTACATATTTTGTTAACAGTATGAATTACTACTTATATACGCCATATCAGCTTTGAATTACAACTAATACGAACACTGCACACAAAATTTATCTTTTCCCTCTCTGATTTACGCCTATTTACAATAAAATATGCATAAAACGCAACCAGTGGCCAATGCCGCACGTGGCGCGTCATCGTTTAGCAGGGCCGATGACGCTTATGGTGCGTCATCGAACAAAGTACTTGGCCTGTCGTAAGAATTTGTTGAAATGAAGGTGGCAACGAATCGGTTAAGCACCCAAGGCACCCATAGTCTGACGACTTGTCACATAATTATAGTCGTCAGATTAGCACTTCTCACCCCACCCACCAAGACCACATGCCGATTATTTACGGGCTTTGGACCACCACGCGGTATCTTCTGTGTCAGTCACCTGCGGATTTCAAAGAGGGTTGTCCAAGGTCTGTCTAACTCTAACCATTTAAGGCACCCCGCACTACCCTGTCTTCTACCAAAATTAACCGACATGGTTATCTTGGTTCAACGTGGAGAACCTTGTGACGTAAGCGACAGACGGCGCAGTAAAAATGATGTAACAGGATTAAGGCCGTCGACGTATGTGTACCTAAGTCGCACAGTTCCGACGGGGTTAAGTGACGGTGCTCGGGCCTCGGGCTGGCACGAGTAACGTCAAAGGGCGTTAATATTCCATGAATTTAATTCGATTCGTCCCACCCTATACCTTGACGTAATCATTTTCTTTCGAGAAATAGAAACGCAATTTTAGGCTTATGAGCATCGTGTATTCGGTTTTAGTTGTTTATGTAGTATTTTGAAACCATAATGTTGTGGCGGTACCCACAATTCGCCTAACAATCCTACATCGCGCTATCGAAGTTTCGGAGAACGGCATGATATATACAACGTCTGAAATGACGTCAGTGGGCTTCGGCCTGACCGAGCATGCCATCTCGCTCGGTCGGAAGATCTTCCTTTGCGGCCTCCACGCACTATTCCCACATTGGTGACCCTCGACACAACACGCCTCCTTCATCATCATCACTCCCCGCCCCTCCGCACCGCGCCAGCCAGCATCGCCTCATCGGGTACATCGTCCACTAGCCGCAGTTGTACCGCGGCCTGGGCGACTCCGCATCGGCATCATCGGGCTTTCTCACTACACCGACCGGTCAGCAAGCAGAGCACATCTCTCCTGGTCAGCACGTAGCATCGGCCCCGCACGGCAGCTATCCGACTCACTGGATCCCGTGCAGCAGCTTACAGTTCCGACTCACTGGGACTCACTGCAACAGTTCCGACTCACTGGAACTCACTGGCATTGGCGACTCAAGCGACAAGACTTCAAGATTCGACCTCCGGTCTTCGGGGGGGAGTGATGTGGCGGTACCAACAAATTCGCCTAACATTCCTGCATCGCGCTGTCGAAGTTTTCTGAGCGCGTCGGTATATATACGACAGCTGAAATGTACCACGTGGGCTTCGGCCTGACCGGGCATACCACCTCGCTCGGTCGGAAGATCTTCCTTTGGCCACCACACATTTGTCCCACAATGTAATAGTGGAATTGTGCTTTTAAGATGACATACTTTTTGTTTGAAGATAAATATTTAAAATAAAATAAGTCACATGAGATCAGTACCTTACTTTTATAAATAAATGATTCATAAACAACGAAATTAAACAGTTTTAGAAAAATCAACTTGAAAAAAAAACATACATACAGTCTAAAAACATACAGTCGACGAGTGTAAGATCGATATGGTAAGCCGTAAGACGACATACTCGTACTATGATTCCTTAGACTTTGATGGTATGTCGTCTTATACAATACGTAAATCCAAGCTGCATCATCATCCCTCTTGTTGTCAGTGGTGTAAGGATTCTTAAATTTTTCATCATCGTCAAAAAACATACAATGTTTCTGTTACCGATTTAGCCGAAACATAAGTAAATATAGTATGTCATCTTAAGCCGACGTCTAGTACGTCCTCTTACCAAATGAGTAATAGTGGAAACATTTAAATTTTGTAACAAAATAGTTAACGTTAGTACTTGCTTTTATTAATATTTGTGGTCTATAAGAATCCATGTCCATTATAACAATTTGTTATAAAAAAAGATTCTGACCTTATACGTTTTTTCACCACAAAACAAAAGTGTAAGAAAATTTTTCTCTCATAAAAATTAGGAAAACCTTTATTACATTTTAAAGTACGGTCCCTGTCCGGCATACTAAGTTGGGCTACTAGGGGCACACTGAGGTGCTCCATAAAACGTCACAAGTTCACAGAAAGCACAATTATCTCAACGAATTTTGCCGATGTGTCGTCTTATCTGACTAAGCCATCTTAAGCACAGTTCCCCTAGCTTTTTTTTAACAGGTTACTTTCGACATTAGAGTACCTAGAATGCTACTTGAGTGACGTCACGGATGTCATTGACCTCGCTAGTGGCTCCGTAATAATTGCTTATTTAAAAATCTTAGAATTATTTTTAATCCAAGTCGAATTAAACTCAGTGTGGCAAACGGTGCCAGGAACGTTATATATTGTTATCTAGTGTTTATGTGAAGTGCAAGGACAATAAAACCAATTAAAAGTGAACGATTTCTCCATTTTTATCTACAAGTACCCTTTATTAGTTAATAAAAAACAAAAGTGTTAAATCAGTGACATTGTGCTTTACGCGAACACTGTTAATACCGGGATTCACAAATTGACATCCGTTCGCCTCGCCGTACGGCGGGCTTATGGTGCGCAAGTGCTATTAAATTCCCCATTGTAATAATTAATTAAAGCAGCACCAGCGCCATCTGTCTTTTGCCGCGCGAACTTTTTAGTAAGCCCGATAATGACCCGATGCAAGAAGTGTGGTCAATTTGTTGCGCAAATAGATGTCGCTAACTGCATGCTTTGCTCTGAGAAATATCACAAATTATGTGTGGGACTAACTGCTAAAGCTAAAGCCCCTTCTGAATGGAAATGCCCGAGTTGCGTGAAAGCTTGCTCTACACCAGCTAAGCATAATGACCATGATCTCTCACAAGAGAGCGACCTTAACAACCGTTTCTCAACACCGGTCCAGACCGCGAGAACTGGGGATCTGATGTATAATTTCAAAACGGAGTTGAAATTGGCCACCGATGAGATCATGAGCCACATTAAACGGGAATTTCAACTTCTCCGTGAAGAGCTGGGGGCACGTATTACCAGTCTCGAAAAAAGGGTATCGGCTCTGGAGGACGAGCAGCAGCGTGGACTCCCTTCCTCGGACCTGGAGAGCGTTGTGGAAAAACTAAAAAATGAAATCAACGAAAAAGACCAGGAGATGCTGTCCAATGATGTGGAGATCGGAAACCTGCCCGAGGTAGACAAGGAGAATCCCACCCATTCGGTGCTGCTGGTGGCCGCGAAAATCGGCATGAAGCTGGACGAGCACGACATTGTCAGCGCGGAGCGCATCGGCGCCCGCCGCATCAACGCCACTGATCCGTCGTCAACTTCTGGCCAGCCCCCCGCCCGCCCGCGCCGGCTCGTCGTGCGGCTGACTCGGCGCGACCTGCGGGACCAGCTACTAGCCTGCGCGAGGGTCCGGCGCGGCGCCACCACCGCTGACCTCGGCATGCCCGGAACGCCGACCCGTTTTTATATTAACGAGCGCCTGACAAAAACGAATAGGCAATTGTTTCATCAAGCGCGCGAGACAGGTAACCGTCTTGGATGGAAATATGTCTGGACAAAGCGTGGTCGCATACTTGCCAGACAAAAAACAGGCGAATCGGTTTCCACCATTCGTAACGAAGAGGACATACGTCGAGTGTTTGGGAGCCTGTAGAATTTATAGAGCAATGTATAAGTATTTGTTGCGGCCATTTTTTGCAATAATATCAGACCTTCACATGGATATAGTTTCTATTTTTATGAATGTTACCTTTAAGATTTTAAGATTGTCGGTCTCTTACGTAAAATCGAATTGCTCAAAATTTGTTGTACTTGAACCTCTAGACATTGGCCTTCTAATTTTGTTTTATACTACATTCTATTCATTTAACTTGATTTGTCATTATGTTTTTAATTTTAGCTTTAAGTTGTGTTTTTGTATTGTACTATGGTTGCCAGATGAATCACTTATCTCTTACTCGGTTTACTATATTTATACTAAATTATTAATGGTACATAAGCCTAAGTCACTGAAACATTATTACAAACTATCAGAATATTATATCTACATTAGATTTTACATCAGCATTATACAAATGAACCTAATTAAATTATTCCTTAATCAACAGAAGGTAGTAATTTGCAACAATATTATATTATCAAATACACTGTCATGTTGTGTACTTTATCTCACAATATATATACATTTTAATTTTGTTTCATTAAGAGCAACACTTATAAAGGAATGCATTGTTTCTCTCAGATAATTCACATACATACAGGGTTTCCCAGTCTTAACATTTTTAAATAATGATTTCCAAAAGTCTTAAAGTTGGGTTATACAATGCAGGCTCGCTAGGTACAAATCATGACAACATTGTCTCAAAGGTTAATTTTCTAGACTTGGACATACTTGCTATAAATGAGACATGGCTAAAACATGGTGAGGAGGGCCGAGCCCCTCACTTGTCTGGTTACCGTCTTGTCCATAAGCCACGTCGACGAGAGGTCCGATCACGTGGTGGAGGGGTCGGATTTTATATCCGTAATGGCCTGTCTGCACATACCTTGTCAACTCCCACTGATCCAAAGTATTCAAGTGTTGAGCATATGTGGCTTAAGTTGGCTATAAATGGGAAAAAACTGATAGTCGGAACTGCTTACCGGCCACCTTGGTTGGATGTTGATATCTTTTTGGATGCTCTTACAGAAGTAATCAGTGCAATTCCCACTCATGACTATTTAATTTTAACTGGTGACTTTAATATTAATCTTCTTTGTCCTAATACAGTGAACACTAACAAATTAAAAGCTTTTCTGAGCTGTTTTGGTTTACTTCAATTGATTACAACGCCAACACATTATACTGAGTCTGCTCAAACTCTGATAGACACTATCAGCTCAAATCTAACAGCAAAAACTATATTTACAGAACACATAGGTTCAATGTATGGGCATTGCTTGATTGGGTGTGAGTTTAACCTAAAAAAAGAAAGGAACAAACCACATATCATCACATATAGACCAATTAAACATATAGACATTGAAAAATTTAATATTGACTTACAGGCTATAAACTGGCATAATATTCTTAGTTTAAATGACGTTGATTTGATGGTTGAGTATTTTAATTCACATATTTTAACACTTTTTAATCTACATGCACCCGTTAAAACTATTCATATAAAAACATGTTCCCATCCCTGGATCACAGATACCATTAAATTAATGATGAGGCATCGTGACAGGGCACTCGCAGAATATCGCAGATCAAAGTCTGAGAGTAAAAAAGAGTATTATAGAAGCTTAAAAACTTTAGTAAATAAGGCATTACACTGCGAAAAAGTTGCATATTTTAATCAGAACATAAATAGTAAAATAAACCAACCTAAGAAACTATGGAAAAACATAAAAAATACAATAACACCTAAGACTGAATATGACCTACCCCCACATTTAAATGATCCTAACACTATAAATCAACACTTCCTAAAAATACCCAGCGCACCTGTAACTCATCTGTCATGCATAACATATTATGAATTTCACAAATTTAGTGATGCAACATTCCACCTTGGGACTGTATCCACAAGTACTCTAATTCGTATTATAAAAACATTAAAATCTAAAGCAATAGGCAGTGATGGTATTAGCTTAGACATGTTATTTTTATCCCTCCCAAACACTTTAGAAGCAATACTTGGCATTGTTAACATGTCCATAAAAACAGGAACCTATCCTGCGAATTGGAAGCAGGCAGTAGTAAGGCCTCTCCCAAAAACTTCCAACCCCGTTGAGTTGAAGGATCTAAGGCCAATAAGCATTCTGCCATGCCTTTCGAAAATCCTAGAGAGAGTAGTATGTGAGCAGGTTACTGGCTACCTGGAAAAAAATAACATGTTACCAGAGATGCAGTCAGGTTTTAGAAGGGGTCGCAGTACAGTAACAGCATTGCTTGATGTCACTGATAATATCCTTAGTGCGCAAGACAATGGTTACTGCACCCTACTTGTCTTACTAGATTTCTCCCGGGCTTTCGAGACATTAAATATAAATATTTTGCTTGCTAAGCTAAGCTATTACGGGTTTGATATCGCTACGATAAAATGGTTTAATAGTTACCTTTCTGGTCGTCGCCAATGTGTTAAACTCTCTGATAGCAGTGGCACCTCTGCATTTTCGGACTTTAAATTTGTTACAGATGGTGTGCCCCAAGGTTCTATATTAGGCCCCATACTGTTCATTCTATATACAGCTGATGTTGGTAGGTATATTAGGTACTGCAAATTCCATTTTTATGCAGACGACACCCAAATTTATTTGTTCTGTAAGCCAAATGAAGTAGACATTGCAATTAAGCAATTAAATGAAGACCTCAATAGTATAGCCACATGGGCCCAGAAAAATAGTTTGTGTCTCAATCCAGCAAAATCAAAATACATAATCTGTGGCACTAACAAACAACTCAGTCTTATAAATCCTTCAACTGATGTTACGCTGATGGGTGAGCCTATTGAGCGTACATATGTGGCTCGTAATCTTGGACTGTTTCTTGATTGCAACTTGCGTTTTCATGAGCATGTTACTAACCTAGTCAGTAGTTCATTCTATAAACTAAAAATACTATACAGAATAAGACCATATCTGTCAGAAGAGATGCGTATAAGTCTGGTTGAGTCTCTAGTCCTCTCAAAGTTGAACTACACCGATGTAGTTTATGGCCCCCGTCTAGTTTCGGGTACTAAAAGACTTATTCAAAGAGTCCAAAATGCTTGTGCTCGATTCTGCTTCAGTATTCCCTCCAGAAGTCATGTAACCCCTTATCTTAATAAGCACTCAATATTAAAAATGAAACACAGACGCAGGCTTCATCTGGCATGTTTACTTTTCGGGGTGCTGAAGTATGAAGAACCCAAGTATCTTTTTAATAAATTATCAAGAACAGCTAGTCTTAGATCTTGTGGGTCACGGATGTGTTCAGCACAGTTGGCAATTGAAAAACACCGAACAACCTCTTTTAGAGGCAGTTTTCGGTATTCAGCGTCTAAATGCTGGAATAACATCCCGCCCCCCATTAGAAACGCCAAAAGTCTTAAATCATTTAAGAACAAACTGCGGCGGTTTCTTCTGGATCAACAGTTGTCTCAAGAAAACCTCGCTCAGGATATATCCGTGATCTAGTCATTGTGTTGTTTAAGTTATTTGTTTTCATAATTATAATACCTAAAATTCAATAAAATATTAGTTTTAAGAATTAAAAACCGGCTGGCATCCATAATAATTAAAGTATACTTATGTTTTACGTTTTGTAGGAACTTTTTGTTTGTTTTTGGTTATTAGTTAATGTTGGTGTTGGGTACTTTTTGATTTTCTCTAGTATGTATCTTGTTTCATTTAGTTGATAATTAACTTAATTTTGTATGTACAACAAAAACATTTAAGTATTTGTAGCTGTATTTATGACTTTTGACTTGGTTTTGACAAGTGACATATGAAAATCATAGACAATTTGTCTTATTGTGTGTTGCCAAATACAATCACTTGTGGCGGCGGCGTGCGACAGATGCTTGTCGCGTGTGCGACAGCATCAGCGTGAGCTGTCGCGCCTAATTTTATTTGTCTAGATATAGTTAATTATTTGTTTTTTAAGTTGTTTCCTGTTTGTGATTAGTTTATAATGAATTGTGATATCCATGTCGTCACTTATGGCTCTCGCGGAAGACCGGCGCTGAATATGCTTTCGGGTGTACCAGCATATGCCGAGCGTGGGCCAATTTGCAACTGCTAGAATTGCTATATATTATCATGTTATGTAAATATGTACCGTGTTTGTAGTGGCAAATAAAGCTTTATTATTATTATTATTATTATTATTATTACTACTCAAGCTAGTCGGTGCTGACGATACTCAAAGCCAAAAAGGGCTGCAGATCATATTTGCATGAGAATACATAATTTTATTTGGGACAGGGTGTTACAATAAAAATGTTCATAAAAGTCGGATGCCCTGATCCGCGTATTCATAGTCGGACGGCCGTAAATCTCCGGCCGGAGCCGGACGTCCGGCTCTACACCCGGTTATTACGGTCGTATTCCCCGGACCGTTGATATCTTGTTTCAGCGATCATCCTTTGCGAAATTTCCACCTAAAATATGAATTTTAGTATCGCATCCGAGACCTGATACCCTTCAAACTCGGCTGTAATCTTCCCTCCCGTCATATTTCCGTAACCCGCTGCTACAGGTAATCATCATTTGTCAATTTTATATAGGTTTTGTGAGTTCATTACTTTAAGTTCCAAGCTATTTTGTTTCCTTATCCAGGCACTTTCCTAAGCAACAAATAACAATGTGAAATTGATATGACTTCAGGGAACCCGATGGACAAACCAGCTGTCTCTAGATAAAAGTAAAGCAGTTTAAATCTATTCTACGATATGTTTTTTGCATAAAGCCGCAGTGATTTGGATATTTTTTAAGCTCGCAGAAAAAGTTCTGCATTTTAAAGTAGTAAAATCCGTACTGAATAACCTAAATAACTAGCGTCTAACTTTTCGAGTTTAGAAGCCAATGTACTAAAAGATTTCAATTGCGAATCTCGAGTCTCGACCAAGGCTTTCTTTATTACAACTGGCTCTAAGCTGCGCGCCACTGGAAAATCCGAATCGCGTCGTAGCATGAATATTTAAGAATCGGTAAAGCGATAAAAACTTAATCAGCACACAAAGAAAAACTTTCGGACATAAAAAATAACGTGAATTGTTTTGCAGAGTTAAAAAAACAAAAGATGTTAGCGCTGTAGACGTTACTCAGTTTAGTAATACCCCAATTCTTATATTTTAATCCCTAATTTATATCGCGTTAGTACTCGGATTCTCTTATGACAATCCAACGTTAATACAACTTTTAGGGTCAATTCAGTCCGTTTCAGGCCCTATTGGATATTGTAGTGTAATGCACGTCAAATGAAAGACAAATACATAGTACACTCCAAATCGTAACGTTCATGAGACAGTATTTTTAGCCGACTTAAAAAAAAGAGGTCATCAATTCGACGCGTATGTATGTAAAATTTCCAGAACTGTCCAGTTTTTGTATATTATGTTAGTCTATATCAGCGTCTGAACAAAATGTGCCAAATTGTGTATGTATGTATGTTTTTATGTGTGTGTTCGCATATCTCCGGAACTACAAGTCCGATTTCAGTAATTCTTTTTAGTTGCACTTGGTATTCTTCAACTTAGAGAAAAATGTAAGTTTCATCAAAATCGGTTCAGTAGTTTTGGAGATAGGGAGTTTTAATTCTCAGTTAAGTACAATTTAAAGTCGGTTTTATATTTTTAAAATACAGTTATGTAGCTTTATCATACCAACTGCATCGAAACCTTAACGAAGCAGTATTAATGTTGGATTAAATTGAAGAATTAGGGTACTTGTTTGTGTCGTTCCGAATTACCGGCCGGGAGAGACCGCTACGCAGTTGTCGGGAGCATTTTCTTGTTTTCCTCGCAATTGAATTTTTTGTCGGTATCATTAACCTTGCCTTTATTGTAGCTAATCAGAAAAACTTAGTATACGAATTAGGGTTCGTAGTTAATGTATTCTTTTAACGTTTTTTGTGGGTTCTTATAATCCTACCAGCTCGTGTATAGCTGGAGGAGGCCCATGGTTTTCGTTTGGTCGGCGTTTCATTGTATTCTTTTGTTCTCGCGAGCACCGGTGATCGCGAGAACAAAAGAATACAATGGGAATTCCTCGAACCTCCGATCGAAGGATTAATATAGCTCCATACCTCTCCTGCGTTGATATACAACCTCCACTCTCCCCCGCCCGTGCGTTAAGTGGCGAAGCGTTTATGAGGGTAGAACGCCACTCGTAGTTGTCAAGCGAACCGAGCTGTCAGAATGCCAAGATAGAAGTCGAGACCTTAATATGCCGGATATGAAATTTGAAAGCCAATGACAAAATTTATTCGAATGAAATAGGGTAGGTTCTGAAATTTATCCCAGTGTACTAGCCAATACTCAGTAGTAATGATATCTAGAATAATTAACTGGGTACTGATGATACGTTCCGAAATATAAGCCAATGCAATTGCATTGGCGCGTAACTATTATTATGACCTTATTACTACGAATAATAAAAACGAAGGAAGAGTAACTCCATCAAAATACTTGTCAAAAAAGTGTACCTTAGGTTCACTTTTCATACATTTGCAATATTTTGCAGTATTTTGACGACCTCCGTGGCTCAATGGTTAGTGTGTTTGGCAACTCAAGCGGAGGGTCGCGGGTTCGAATCCCGCCGACGGAACAAAATGTTTTTCAATGTTCCTGGGTCATGGATGTGTATGATATTATAATAAAAATCTTAAATATATGTATAGTGAAAAGGGTGTAGCTGCTTTAGGGGTAGTTTCTGGTGGTTTGGTTTGTTGGTTGATTGTTGAGTTTATGGATCACACGCGTGGTAATGGTAAAAGATGCAAAAACTGGTTTTAACTATTTATTTACTGTTCACTACACTGGTTATTAATTATTATGGTTTATGGTATACGAGCGTCTCGGACGGCGGACTGGTTGGTTGACGTTCGATGACTACACGACGACTGTCCCTCGCGAACGCGAAAGCGATTAATTTATGTAAGGTAAAATGCTGAATTTACAAATGTTCGGCGTACCTCGAACATACTCCCGCGCCTGAGTTGAGAGGAAAGTAAACGTTAAAGCTCAGACAACTCGTAAACCATAATCTTACATTATTAAGCAGTTACTGTATAACAATGGTTACTGCTAAACATATGTCAAGAAAATACACAAAAGTTAAAAGTACAATGGTCATAATAAGTATATTAAAAATGGTAAAATAATAGAAGTATATAAACTAAAACTATGCACAAAATTATGCAAAAAAGGCCTGATGGTAAAAAGTTACAATAATCAATAAAATTATGCTCAATGATTATGCAAAAATCTAAACTAATAGTTAAAAACAATAAAAGTTTGAGCATTAATATTATGCACAACAATTATGGAAAAATCTAAACTAAAGAGTCCTCAAAACTAACTCGCTTTTTACGGATTGGTGACGTTTGCGCGTCCCTTTTGCCCGCACTAGCACTTGGACACCGTCTAGCAAAATGCTGTAATCGCACTCCGACACTACCATCACTTTCATGACATTTTAAATCATCAACATTAAGTTGACGGAACACTTCACTGTACACTGGGCCTGGTAACACTGGTGGTGACGGACTAGTGCCCGTTCCATGACTCGAACCCTCCTCAAGGCGACGGGGAGGCGCGGCGGCCGCCTGCGCACAGCATCGGCGGCGTCTCCAACACCAGACCACGGCGGCGACTAGTGCTACGGTCAGCAGCACGTAGCTGGTAGAGTAGTGATGAATGTCGTGCGTCGATATATCATCGACTTCTGCTTTGCTCATCTTCAAGTCTTTGATTTGGTTTCCGAGAATGGTCAGGGACGTATTGAGTTGCTGGTTATCTGGTGAATCTTGAGCATCCGAAACTTTCAGGTTCACGATATGGTTAATTTGGTCCAATTCTGGTATAGTAATAACTGGTGAATATCTCAGCTGATTAGATTGTTGTCGCAGGGAAAACAATGTAAAATCTTTACCCTTAACGATGCAATTCTGATCCATGCTAATGACCCCGGAGCGACTCAGCTGTTTGACGGTAACCCGATCGTCACATATGATTTTAATTGTGTCAATATTACAACAGAAATATAAGTATTGTCTCGGTGTATGTAATTCTGCCCATTTGTTCGTACACTTTGTTTTCTTAACTCTGCATGCCGTCAGGTTTTGCTCGCTTTTCTCGCAGAAACATTCATCTCGTTCTATTGTCATTACAGGTTTTGGTAGCTGACACAAATATGCTTCATTATGGTATATGCAAGTGTGCAATTCATCAATGGTTACAGGAAAGTATGTATTTTGCTTCAGATTAACAGCGACGTAATCGGATACGGGAACTATGGTGACCATATTACTCTCTTTTTGGTGAGGTACGGGTAAAATTCTGTACAACTGATAGCTCTCTCTACTGACCAAAGGAAATGTAATTTCAAATATGATGTACTTCTCTGTGACTCTGGTTTTAACCTTCATTAATTTGTAGACGTAATGGAAATCTGAATAGATATTATTCACTGGTAGGGTGAGATCTTTAGGCATCTGGCCGTAAATAGTACGTAACTCACTTTTCAGCTGCTCTGGTTTCAATAAATGAACACTAACTTGACCATGGAAAATATCAGTAATTGTATCTAATAACGCGTCTTGATGTCTGTGTAAAGTTTGAAGCAGACTACTGCCGGCCATCGAACACAGGGTAAAGTCTTGGATGTAGGATAGATTTTGAACTTCCCGCTGGACGGTGTTGGTGTTCATCTCCAAATCATTCAACTTCTTGTTAATAAATTTGTGCTGCTTATCAACTGATTCCTTCATCTGCTTCATAAAATTAAATTGTGTTTCTATGACTGACGTCTGGTTTCTCCATAAATTAGATAAATGTTTTTCATTTTGTCGAATTATATCTATGTCCCTGGTATATTGTTCCGCGAAACGGGAGTCCAGTACGCCGAAGAGGTCATTGGCAATATACCCGACCCCATTGATAAGACCTCTGCGGCGCCGACGCCGTCTGGCGTGAGCGTCAAAGTGTTGAGTTAGCAATAATTCATTGTAGTATTTTAGCTCCTGGAATTCGTTATGTAATTGTGTAGTTATCATACGGCAGTGCGATTGGTTTTCAATTGTAGTACATAATTTATCTAAGTAGGATTCAATTTTAGAGTAAGATTTTATGCCCTCCCAGTAGGGCTCCATATCATAATATAACACGAGGGTCCACTTGTCTCGAATAAGTTGCATCTTAGTTATTGGATCGAAATATAAAGTTTGGTTTAAAGACAGTTCTTTGACATTATGGTAAGTAGCATTGGTTGGTAAAAATAGCGTCATAAAAAATAAAAGTGCAGAGGCTACTGCAAAAAATCTATTTGGTTTTCTCCTCACTCTTCTCTTCTTCTCCTCTTCTTTTTCAGGTTCATCATCTTCAGGTAACATTACATCCGGAGGCGTGGTTGGGTCGATATCTGGTTGCTGGTTATGGCTGTTAATTGGTAGAACAGACAGCTTGACTATTGGTCGTTTTATGATACCATTCTTGGTTTTGAGGGTGACTACACGAATCAGCCCATCTTCTCCCGGATGCGTTTCTATTACTCTCCCCATGGCCCATTTTCCTGGTGGAATATTTTCTTCATGAATAACTACTAAATCTCCTATTTCTATATTGGTTTTGGTCTCCTTCCACTTATTCCTGGCTGATAACATAGTTAAATATTCTACTTTCCATCTTTTCCATAAATCTAAAAATAATTTGGACGCTAAGTGCCACCTGGTTCTGGCATCCTGTTCGGTCTCGATAATGGTTAATCCTGGTCTGGCATTAAGAAAATGAGCTGGTGTCAAGAAATCAAGATCCTCGGTATCTTCTGTTAACGCACATAGTGGGCGGGAGTTGAGGCAAGCTTCCACCCTTGATAATAATGTAGCGTACTCCTCGAATGTTAATTTCTGGTTGCCCACAACGCGTTTCAGGTGGTATTTGAGACTTCGGACGGCTCTCTCCCAAAGGCCACCAGCATTTGGCCAGGAAGGTGCTATAAAATGCCATTCGATGCCCATTTCAGCGATGTCAGACAAGAAGTTACTGCTGTTGAAAAGTTGTAAAAGATGTTCGAACTCCTTCTGTAACATCCTATTAGCGCCGACGAAATTAGTTCCGTTATCGCTGTATAGATGGCGTGGGCTACCTCTTCTGGCTGACATTCGTTGAAGAGCTGCTAAGAAAGCTGAACTGGTCAGGTCGGAGACTATTTCTATATGAACTGCCTTGGTCACCATACATATAAATATAGCTATATAACCCTTATAGGTTTTTATTCCTCGTCCTTTACTGGTTTTCACATCTACAAATCCCGTGTAATCAACACCACAATGGTAATAAGCATGTTCGGGATTTACCCTCGCCTCAGGTAAATCTCCCATTAGTTGACATTGTTTCAATGGTTCCCGTTTCCTACATGTAACGCACTGTCTGGTACACTGTTTGGTCGCCCTATATCCACCTATTATCCAGTAATTATGCCTTAAGTGTGCTAGCGTAAGCCTGGCTCCACCGTGAAAAGTTAACTGGTGGGCTTCTTGAATCAATAAAGTGGTTAAACGATGGTTATGGGGAAGAATAATAGGATACTTCATATTTTGGTTGATTTGAGCGTTACGTAACCTACCTCCTACGCGTAAAATACCGTTTTCATCAATAGTGGGATTTAAATTTAAAAGTTTACTTTTACAATGTACTTTACTGTATTTATTTAAATATTCTACGTCGTCACTAAATACCGATTGTTGCACACATTTGACGATCAGCATTTTCCCGCGACGTAACTCATGTAACGTGAAATAGGGTTGATGAACCAATTTCCTGTAAGTAGGAATTCTTAATATCCACGATAATATACGTATGATTTTATTAAAAGAACTAAATTTATTTAATAAGTAAGTTATTATATTAGTTATAGTTTCATTATTTTGGTTTATAGTTACTACATTAGCTTGCCTTAAAAATGAAGTCTTAAATTCTAAGTTAGTTTCATAAGTAACATTTTTATTGGTATTATCCTCATTAAATAATGACAGCCACGACGGACCACACCACCAGGACCCGTGATTGGCTAGCTGTTTTGCTGTCAAACCACGACTAGCGCTATCAGCCGGGTTTTCCTTAGTTTTTACGTAATGCCAATTGGTCGATGGTACTATAGCTGTAATTAATTTAACACGATTAGCCACAAACGGCTTCCACCGGGTTGGATCGCCTTGCAACCAACCTAGTACTGCTGTAGAGTCAATCCAGCAGTATACTTGAACATTATAATCTGGTAAACATTCTAAGACCTTTTTAAGTAAATTTGACAATAAGACAGCACCCATTAACTCTAGCCGGGGTGTGGATATGGTTTTACACACGGATGCGAGCCTACTCTTAGCCGCAACTAAAGTAATATGGTTTTGGTTATTGTGGTTAATCCTACAATATATCACGCATGCATAGGCTTTATCCGACGCATCACAAAAGCCATGCAATTGGATAGTCTGGCCCCTTTGTACTATCCCTAGCCATCTTTTTATCTCAATAGTATTAATGGTATTTAAATCATCCCTCAGAGTTTCCCATTTAGATTTTATTAATTCTGGTAAAGGCTCGTCCCACTCGATTTTCGATAAATATACATCCCTAAATAATAATTTTAAACTAGTACTCAATGGTGTAAGCCACCCTAAGGGATCAAATAATTTGGATATATCCGACAGCAATGATCTTTTGGTTTTCGGCCCCAAATCAAATTGTAGCTTTGAAAATACAAAATGGTCTTTATGAGGATCCCAACCTAGGCCTAAAGTTTTAGCAGATTCTGGTTGTTTAAATTCATACGTATGTTTACTAGTATCTCTTATCTCTAAATTATCTAACAATAACCGTGGTTCATTCGACATCCATTTACGCAAATTAAAACCACCTGATTTGAGTAACCTAATTAAATTAGACTTAAGTAATAACGCCTCCTCTATCGAAAAACTGCCTCCACAGTAATCGTCACAGTAAAAATTATTTTCTAGTGCTTTAGCTGCTACGGGAAAATTATGCTGCTCGTCCTTTGCTAACTGTTTTAAACACATCATAGCAAGGAACGGAGCTGGTTTAGTACCGTAAGTTACAGTAGTTAATTGAAATGACTGAATTGGTAAATACGGAGAATCGCGCCATACAATTTTTTGATAAGTTTGGTCATCTTTATGTAACATGATCTGACGGAACATTTTTTCGATATCCGCTGTGTAAGCATACGGATATTGTCTCCATTTTAAAATTAACTGCTGTAAATCCTGATGCAATTTAGGCCCGGTATACATTATATCGTTAAGTGTTACACCCGTTGATGACTTCGCGGAAGCGTTAAAAACAACCCTAAACTTATCTGCTTTGGTCCCTACTTTGGTCACGGCATGGTGAGGTAAATAACAGTCGAGTGCGGTAACGGAGGGGGAAACAATCATATGGTTTAAATCTAAGTATTCTTTCATAAACTGCTGGTATTTAACTTTTAACTCACTATTGGTATCTAGCTTCCTTTCCAAACTACGAAATTGCGCCAGGGCTGTTGGTTTCGTAGCACCCAACTGGTTTCTGGCCTCTGGTTTAAATGGTAACCTAACCTCATACCTTCCGTCCTCGAGTCTTTTGGTAGTCGACAAAAAATATTCTAAGCATTCATTATCCTCAATCGACATCTCTGCTGGCTGGTTAATATCCTCGGTCTCCCAAAACCTACGTAAATCGTCAGTATTATGTATGACGACATTACACGAATAATATGGTGTCATAGACCCACAGAGCAGCCACCCGAACTGCGTCTGCTGGGCTATAGGCTGGTCATCGCTATCCCCTCGCAATATACCTCCTAAAATAATCCTACTATACAAATCCGCTCCTAACAGTAAATCTATTGGTCGACTCTCATTAAACTTAGGGTCCGCTAAATTAATATTATTTATGTGTGACCACAATGGTTTAGAAAACGTTTTATTTGGTAAGCTCTTAACTAAATTATTCATTATAAAAACTTTAGTTTTCACTGAAAAGTCACTATACATAGATTTAACCTCAATATCCATCGTTCCCTTACACTGGTTCTCCCTTTCTCCTACTCCAAATATCTTACCCCTACATTGATTCCTCTTAAGACCTAAAGTTTGAGCTGTATGCTCATTTACTAAAGAAATTTGAGAGCCTTGGTCGATCAAAGCTCTCATGGTATGTTGTGAACCGTCTACACCTATGACACGGACGACGGCCGTAGCTAGTAAAATCTCTGGTATATCATCCCCGGACACGTGGCTAGAAGTTGGCACGTGCTCGGCAGAAGGTAATTTATTGGTATACCTATTACCTCTTGTTGACATGACAAAAGGTTTCGGTTTTACGAACGCCTCATGCATTAAGGTATTATGAGCACCTAGACACTTGCGGCATCGTTTACTCGAAAAACAGACTGTATTATTATGGTTCGTAAGGCAGTTGCAACATAAGTTACACTGGTTAATTGTTTTCAATTTTTGTTCGCTGGTCATTTGCAGAAAATTATTGCATTGCCATAATCCGTGGTCAGCATTACACAATATGCAGGCTAATGTTCGCGACGCGTGGCAAGTATTCAGGTTCGGTTTCATGTTACTTGCATTGTATCTGGTTAATGAACTATGGTTATTGTTTAAGTTAAATGGTTTTTTATAGTTCGATGATAAATTATGACGCGGAGGATTATACGAAGTATTTAATTTTGGTTGGCCTAAAGGCTCTTGTTTACGACGAGAAGCTTCCAAGGCTGTAAATTTGCACTCTAAAAACGACAAAAAATCTTTTAAAATCGGTAGCTCTCGAGGATTCTTTATGGACTCTATATATTCGGAAAAAGACTCGCTATCTAATTTTTGACCCAACAGATGTACCAGAAGTGGGTCCCATGTGGTAATATCTACTCCTAAATTCTGTATCGCGTGCAGACTTTCTTTGGTAACATCATGTAATTTTTTAATCAATGCTGAGGATTGGTGTTGTATGTTGGGTAAGCCTAGCAAGGTGTTAATGTGAGACGTAAATATTAGCCTCGTATTGCCGTACCGATGATTCAGAATCTCCCAACATACTTCATAGTTATCCGAACTAATCTGAAGATGGTGAATTAGTCGCTCAGCATCTCCCGTCACCCTACTCTTTAAAAACTGCATCTTCTGCGCGCTACTCAGAGATGGATTTTTGTGGACGGCCTCACTGAAAAGATCTTTGAAAGATACCCAATGGTGGTAATTGCCACTGAACACTGGGATTTCCATTTGTGGCGTCGATTTTTCTCGATGGGATACCGACCACATTTTAGTATTTATGGTTTTCTTTAAATCTAAATAAATTTTTTCATATCTACTAAACTCCGCCTGGTACCAGCCGTCTTCCTCATCACACTCTCCCTCGATCTGCCAATGTAAGCTGTCTATGGTAGCCCACCGAGCCTGAAGAGACTTTAGAGTGTCTTCAAACTCCCACCTATTCTCTAATCCTTCTACCTCTATCGCCCCAACCGTATGCATGAACGCTTTAAAATTAATGGTTTGTTTCTTAATTAATTCATCCAGCTTGCTGAAGCCGCCTGATGACCGATATTTAACTTCAGAAGAGGACGTTCCTGGTTGACTCCTTCGTGGTGCGGTTGGGGTACGTCCTTCTTGAAGAACCTGCTGCTCCGCCCTACCTACACTTTGTCTCCCTACTAACTGGTCGAGGGTTTTGGTAATTAAATCCTTAGTGGTTAGATATATTTCTTCCGTCGTCTCGAAACAATTACTGGTAAAGTACTCATGGTCAAGAATATCATAATCCGAGAGCTTTCTATGGTTTCGCTGAAACTCCACCCAATACTCCTCTAGCGTGTTCAACTTACGTTTACAATAATCAATAGTTTTTCGCTCCGCTCCGTCTTTCTTAAAGTTAGTCAAAAATTTGGACAGATATTCGCTTATTTCAATTTGGTTAGCGTACAACTTCTCCATTTCGATAGCTGCTATTTGGTCAGTCAAATAAATAAAAAATAAATGGTTCGATCTCACCTGAGTATCTCCTTACACAGGTACTGCCGTACTCTCACCGGCACCCGAAATGATGCACAGGTCACTTATGGTCACTGGTCACTGGTTTTTATTAGTTCCCGAAAACACGAAATTTACTTAATGGTCCAGTAAATCGCGTCCCGAACCTAACTCTACTCGAAGGACCATGAAAAGGGTGTAGCTGCTTTAGGGGTAGTTTCTGGTGGTTTGGTTTGTTGGTTGATTGTTGAGTTTATGGATCACACGCGTGGTAATGGTAAAAGATGCAAAAACTGGTTTTAACTATTTATTTACTGTTCACTACACTGGTTATTAATTATTATGGTTTATGGTATACGAGCGTCTCGGACGGCGGACTGGTTGGTTGACGTTCGATGACTACACGACGACTGTCCCTCGCGAACGCGAAAGCGATTAATTTATGTAAGGTAAAATGCTGAATTTACAAATGTTCGGCGTACCTCGAGGGTAGAACGCCACTCGTAGTTGTCAAGCGAACCGAGCTGTCAGAATGCCAAGATAGAAGTCGAGACCTTAATATGCCGGATATGAAATTTGAAAGCCAATGACAAAATTTATTCGAATGAAATAGGGTAGGTTCTGAAATTTATCCCAGTGTACTAGCCAATACTCAGTAGTAATGATATCTAGAATAATTAACTGGGTACTGATGATACGTTCCGAAATATAAGCCAATGCAATTGCATTGGCGCGTAACTATTATTATGACCTTATTACTACGAATAATAAAAACGAAGGAAGAGTAACTCCATCAAAATACTTGTCAAAAAAGTGTACCTTAGGTTCACTTTTCATACATTTGCAATATTTTGCAGTATTTTGACGACCTCCGTGGCTCAATGGTTAGTGTGTTTGGCAACTCAAGCGGAGGGTCGCGGGTTCGAATCCCGCCGACGGAACAAAATGTTTTTCAATGTTCCTGGGTCATGGATGTGTATGATATTATAATAAAAATCTTAAATATATGTATAGTATAAATATAAAAGTATTAAATATATTTCCGTTGTCTGGTACCTTGTAACACAAGTCCTTCAGGTACTTAGCATGGGGCCAGACTGACGTGGTGTGAAGCGTCCATAGATATTATATTATTACATATTATTATTATTTAGGTGACCTTGAGCGGTATAAAGGCTGTCGTTACATGACAGTTCGAATGGGAGTTACGTTTCCTTAGGTTTTATTATTCGTAGCCTTATTAGGATATCATTGTAATACGTCACACTACTGTCTTACCAGTAGTATATTACCAGTACGAATTACGATAGGGTGTGGGAATTATATCATAAAACATCTTGAGCACTGGCCAGAACATTATATTTCGAAACCCAGGCATAATCTGATATACAAACTAATAGCTGAGATTATTCCTCGTTTTTTGAGGCTAATTAATTGTTACAGCGTTTAGTAGGAATTAAATTATATAAGACATTCGACTTAATAAATATTATATGTAGCCTAATTCATACTGCGAAATCTCTTAATAGGATTATGTTTCGCTATTAGGGAAGGCTCGTGAGTGGGGGCTGGCCTGGGAAGTGCCACCGCAGCCCCCGCTCCCGCTGCATTACAGTATGAACCAGTGGTTCCCAACCTGGGGGTAATTACCCCTGCGGGGGTAAAATAGCTATTCTAAAGGGGTAACAGAGGTGGTACCTAAAATAAATGAATTAGTAGAAAAAAATTATAAACTCTGTACATTTTGGAGAAAAACAGCTACAGAATACCCTATCATTGCAGACAGAGATCTGAAAATGTTGGCACCGTTAGCTACCACTTGTAAATGCGAGAGCATAAATCAGTTTCTCTAACAGGCCATAGGGGTAACAGCTCTAAAAAGGTTGGGAACTACTGGTATGAACCCTCCTCGGCCTAATATCGACTCCATAAAAGCTTTCCATGCGTTATTATTTAATGAAAACGTTTACGCCGCACTCACCAACATACTCTAGTATCTACTTTGCTGGTAATATCGTATTTAGTAGCGAATATGTAGAGCACGTGTGTTAATTAATCTGTAATATTAATATTTTCGATTTCCGCATTTCAATCTCGGAAGTAGAAGTTGGACGATATATACCATAGCTACTAACTATAGTCAGGGCATTTTAATAGGCCACATTTGACAGTTCATCAAAATTGCACCACGTAACCTTGTAGCGACGTGCATAAAAAATAAATATTTTCGTTTTGTTATAACTGCACAATTGATTAACTTTTTTCAATTACGATTACATATTTATTGTAAACATGACCGATACGAATTATTTAACGATTTGCTTTTGCTGATAAACAATTCTAAACGTAATAAACAAATTCTGATCTTAACAATTGCACGTCGTTACAATGTTACGTCAGCTGACCTTTTTTCTTTTTAAACTCTAGGGATGTTACTCTAAAAATCGAAAGCTAATATATAGTATCGATGCATTTATTACTTGTAACGAAATATCCCCATAAATCAATAACCACGTTGTGAAAAGTAACACATATTTATGGGAAATGAATAATGATAATACTAAATTTAACAATTTTTATAATTCAAGTGAATAAATGCAATGTTTTTTGTAAATTATGTACTTGTCTTATTTTGGTCCTTGAATTTGCAAAGAAAAAGTAATAAAGGGACAGGAATTTGTTTTTGGTTTTACAAATAACGTATAAAATTCAAATATTTTATTTCAAGTCTGTATCGATTTATTCGTTTTGGTCGATGTTTTTACGCAGTTCACCTCACTATGGAGATTAATCTGACAGATGTCAAATGTGGCCTATTAAAATGCCCCGACTGTACCAGATTACAATTACAATGAACCTATGGTATAGTATCATTGTAATCTGGTAGTTTGGTTATTGGTAGGATGTTAAAAGTTAAAACATTGTATTCATATGCGTTCCTGGCAAGACCGCATTGTGACGCTACGGTTGTAGCGAAGGAACGCGACGCGTCGCGTAGATGCATTTCTGAATATTGAATTGACAGACTTAAATTGCGTGAGAGTACGTCATGCGAGCGTCATGCAAGTCTGTCTATTCTACGGCCTACACGTCGCGTAGCTGCCGCGGTGTCGCGTCGCGACTCGCGACGTAGCTCATACAATTTCATACGAAGAAGGCCGTGACTTGTCGCGTCACTCCACAGCGCAGTGTCGCCTAGATTCCTAGATCGGTCTCACCTTAATATTCTATAGCAATCAGAAACTTAACTTTACGGGTAAGAATGTAACAAAAACATTAGCTTCATTATCATGTTATTGATGGATATCGAAATTCTCAAACATATTATTAAGACTTGTTTGTTGTTTGATAGACAAACAGTTTACGGGCACTTCCGGCACGGGGGTGGAGAGGCGGAGAGGGGGCTGAGAGGGGGCGAAGGGAGCCTCACACACGATACAACTTAATATCGACGATAAGTACGCTAAGCACTTACACCCGTCGTCATTATTGCATCACCGTTAATATAGGGCCATCGGACAACGACACAGTATAAAAGTTAAACAGTAAACTAAAGTAAAATGATAAAAAAAAATAACCTGGGTCAGGTTATTTTTTTTTATCATCAATCAAGGCAAAAACAAAAGGAATATTCGTAATTAACCAAAAAGTAATAAATAACTCGTAGTCGTTAAATGCACCTACCGTCGATGTGTGCACCTCAGGATAGCGAAACATTGCTGGATATCGTATTATTCAACAAAATATAGATTGTTGTTCAGTAAATACTCTTGCAAAATGCCACATGGCCAGTAAATTAAACATGACATTGCAGTTTTGATGAGACATAACCTCAAGCTCAAGACAATGACAATTGATTATTGACACGTCATGACGCACAAGTATTTCTTTTTTTTTATTCTTCTTCTCTTATTATCTGGCAATGACATAAATTGTAATACGCCAAGTCTGTTTAAATACAATAATTAATAGTCCTATTTTTTATTTTATTTCTTTTCATTATTATTGTATGGTTGTCTTCAATTAATGTAATAATTAGTGAATCTAAAATGTAAAATAGTTGTATAAGCTAAAATATATTTTGCATGCTTCAAAAGCAGAATGTTTGCTACTGCACATATACTTTGATCTTTTGTTCACAACATTATATGCAAATAAACGATGATTATTATTATTATTATTATTATTATTAAATCTTATTTAATAATTAAAATCTTCATTTTGAAGTCAGTACCAACTATACCAGCTGACTTAAGCGTAGGTTCTATGCAAAGGATTTTAGAAATTATTCAGACTGGTACCCACTCCAAAATTATGAAAATTCTGTGGGACTGGTAGTAAATGCTTGCAGTTATCTAAGCGATTGAATTTTCAAACTTATATCTTTAAAGGCTCTGGAGTTCTGTTTAATGTCTTTGGATCCAGAGCACACCAATTTATATAAATAAAATTTCACTTGTCCGTAATGTAATGTTTGAGAGATTTGATACAACGTTATAATCACTTTGTCCGTTCCAATAAAGTTTAAGAAGTTCCCTCGATTCCTCGTGAATCTCATCATCTGATCACCGCTATGCCAGGTATACTGTTTCATCTACCGTTGATGTAATGGGTAGACAGCATTAACATGGAGTTTGCTACTGTAAGTTTACCGAACACTCGCTCTCAGTCTAATAAGTACAGACTGCAGGAGTAACATTTACCTCCTAATCACTACTGTTTTATTTCAAGAACATAGTTAAGTTGCGTTATTGTATAAATTGGTAGTGGTAATAATGAACAAAGCAAGGTTTTAATTTATAATGCTCGTAGCTCCTCTATATCTGAATCGAGCAAAGAACACTTTAAGTATCGTTATACTCTCAAGTTTTATTTCGATAAGTTACATTGAAGTACTAATTTTATCGAAGTCTTCAGCGAGGGGAACTCGAAACGATAATTTAATAATAATTGATTCAGAAAACTTCGTATCACGTTCAAGTTCCAACTAAAAGCCAACACAAAAATGTAAATACAAATTCAGAGAAGTTCGCTTAAACATTTCTGATAAATCTAGGGAAATATACGCGCGTATAATTCTAACCATAGTATTTTAAGTACAGATATTAGTATAAGTAAGTAAAATAAAGAATGGTTTTATATATTTTACATATACTACTAAAATATAGAAAACCACATTCAGCATCATAAATCGGGTACATACGTCATACACACTTGCGCGATGTCCGATAACTTTATAGGGACAATGCTGCAGGAACTTTTAAATTGATTTAATTTGATTTGGCTTGAGATCTATATTCTATTATAAAAAGACTGCGTCCGTGGTCTAATGAAACCGTATTAACTGTTAAATACAGTACTTTGTAGGAAATATCTGGTCACTATATCGCACGAATTCAAGAACGTGACAGAGTTACGCTACTGTATATCCTACTAATACTATAAATTTTGTTATATCTGTATTGTGATGGCGTATAAAGTTGAGCCGCGGCGGTCGCGAGGGAGGAATAAAACTTTGCATTATCAACGTGCCGACAGACAGACAATATTATTCCTACCTATTCGTAAAACTTACAGTTACGACAAAGGCCAGGAACTAAAACTTTCTACAGTTCATTATCTCCTAGGATTTATACTTATTTCAAGTTTTTCATAAACTTTTCTTCTGAAAAGACAATCATAATTCTTTATCTAGATTTCTCAGTCTTTAGCTAAATATAGAAAACTTAAAATAGCGTGGTAAGAAATAGCTTGTTCTTGTATCCTAAGAAGGCAACATTGTGTCAAGAGACGAAGAAAAATGCTAGAACTTTTGAGTAAACTCTGAGGGAAAATACTTTACACGACATTTATATTTAAAGTCGCTAATGAAACGTAGCCGCTTTAAATAATACCGCTTAAGATTGTGGTTAAGTGTGAATTTTGCGAATAGTATCGGATTAATATCAAAGGTAATTAGCATTGCCTTTAATTAAATCAAATCAAACTCTATCATTGAGTTAACTAGTTAACTGGTTTATACTGTAGGCATTAGACGTAGTGACGTCACAGTGGGTTCGTACAGCAGGTGACGTATCGTGTGTACAGTCTGTCATGGTGACAAGCGGTGGGCTATGCCCATTCAGACCGAAACCTATTGTTGTTGCAGATGTTGAATGTGTATTATATAATATTATCATACCGACTTCTGAAACATGGATGCCTTTGTTGTCAGTCTTTTTCTATCATGTGACTTTTCAATGTGTCAGACAAAGCCAAGCAGACCCTGAGCACTAATATCTCTAGATATAAATGCATAATATTTTTATTAATAGCGAGACTTAGACTGGCCATAGACCACATCATGCAATCGACCATACATAACCATTGTTCGACAGCACGACGAACCTCTACCGCAGACCCACTGCGCCGACCGCTCGAGAACTGCTCGAGCAGTCCGTGTGTGGACTGTGGGTTGATTCAGACCGCAGCGTGACGCGTAGATGCATTTCTGTCACTGAATTGACAGATTGGCATGTTGCCTCGCGCAATTGAAATCTGTCAAATTCTCTCTCCTCTCCTCGCCTCGTTGCGTTGCGGTCTGAATTGACCCTATTGCGTATATGAATTGAATATGAAAACTGCAAATCGCCGTGCGGCGACCGCATGTTACATTCGGTTTCGACTGCAAAATGGGATCCGTCTATGGCCGGCCTTACTATTTCATTACTATACTGCGTACGTGATCATCAGGTACTCACGTGATAGTAGGCGGGGGGTTGGCGTGTACCAGACACGGCAACACCGCCTCCCCTCCCCGCCGCGCAGACCCCTCCCACGCCCCGTGCGACAGCGCCCGCGGAGGACCAGCCACCGGCAGCGCTGAAACGGAGAGCTCGGTATAGTCGGTATATCGGCAGTTGGAGTTGATAAGTCACTGTCTTCGAACACATTCCGGATTCGTACGAGTCCGAATATAATACCCATATCCATACTAATATTAAAAATGCCAGTGTGTCTGTCTGTCTGTCTGTCTGCAGTTATAGGGCATCATATAGTCTGAATATAGTCATGTATAGTGTGCTTTAAGGTTCTTTTACTTTTTAGTTCTGTACCTGAAAATGTAGAATGCAGTTTGCAGTTTTTTTGCGAAAATGTGTCTGCCTTTTGGCTCATAAACATAATATTATGCTGATGAAACGATTTCGACGATATACCGTACACCTAAAAAGTGAAGTATATAGTAGTAGGATGTCATACTAGGATTCATAAAGTAAGGTTGCCGCCCTGTTTAAAACGGAGTTTGGCCCAATGACTAAATACGGGGAACATCATGTAGAAGATGGGTAAAATGCCAGATAGATTATGTATGCGAAGGCATATTACACTATAATAAATAATAATTAATAACAATTACAACAAACTATTAATAGTACGATGCCCGCAACTCCGTTGCGCGAAAATTCGTTAATCACGCGGAAATCGTAAATTTTCCCGGGACATGAAATATCTACATACCCAGCTAAATCGGTTCAGCGGTTGAGGCATGAAGAGGTAACAGACAGACAGATGGATTATACTTACGTGTGACGTCAATAGTGGCAGGCACGCTCCTTCTACGCTCGCCTGTGAGGGAGTCCAGCACGGCGCAGGAGTACTGAGCGCCGGTGTCCTCCACACGCACCGCCCGCAGTAGCAGCCGCCAACCTTCGTCGAGTAGCAGCGCATCGCCAGCTGATGTAAGACAGAGACAGAGATATATAGATGTAGATGGGTTAAAAGAGATAGAAGTCATGGTAGAAGTAGTGAAACCAGAAGAGTATAGTCCAACTAGGTAACACAAGCAAATAGCTTTGTCCACACTGTGCCTTTTTCTGTTCGTCAAGACTAAAGGCCATGCGTTATAGTGCAGTCAACAGCGAACGTGACGCATGCCCGCGGATCATGCCCTCTGACCGACCAAAACTTTCGCTTTGTTATTAAAAATGACAGTTGGCGTTGCGTTCTTTGACGCATTCAATTATTGAATGCGCCAAAACGAAAGTTGAATGAAAGAAGATGACGAAAATTGAAGACGAAAGCGCATAATGTGGACATAGCTATTCAGTATTAAGCGATGTTTTGGACAAAACAATGGAAGAACAATCTCGAAGCTTAACCAAAGTCCGAAGATTGGTAAGTAGTTACTTCAGAACTAAGATCTGGCATAACCCCAAGTTTAGCCTCAAATTCGCCGTACCGAAATCACGGAAATTGTGATTTAAATTGTCGAAACAATATTGAATAGGCTCTTTAAATGCTGAGCAATGTCAACAGCGTATTATTAAGCTTGAGAGGATCCAAATAACCAGTTAGGAGACTGGTATCAATAGAATGAACACATCAGTGCCTCGCTCAGGCAATTCGTGGAACTGACGATTCGTCTTCGCACTTGACATGTCAGCAAATAAGTCCTATACATCATTCATCAATAATGAGCATTTTTACTTACTTTATTCCTAAGATTTAATAAAATAAAAATTACAATTTATGCCGATCAGTTATCCGTAAATTATCGACAAAACGAATAGAAATAGGCCTTAAAACGTGTCGTGTGCATACACGACACGTTTTAAGGCCTATTTCTACACATTACATTATCTATACTAGTCTATACTAATATTATAAATGCGAAAGTATCTCTGTCTGTCTGTCTGTCTCGCTTTCACGCCAAAACTACCGAACCGATTGTAATGAAATTTTGTACACAGATAGTCTAAAGCCTGAGAAAGGATATAGGCTACTTTTGAACTGGAAAAAATAGTTGTAAGGGGGTGAAAATGCGTAAAGTTAAAATTAAGTTAGTTCCAAAAATTCATAATAGATGGCGCCGTACCGTCTCCTACATCGCGATGACGCTTGCTCAAATGTCTTTCTATAAGAGGTGGTATCATCTTACATCAGGTTATCGATTTTTAGGGTTCCGTAGTCAACAAGGAACCCTAATAGTTTCGATCTGCCCGTCCGTCTGTCTGTCTGTCCGCACTCCGCAGTTTTTACCCTACCTACAAAGCTGTAATTTGGCATGAATGCACATATTAATGATGCCGACAAAATGGTACATGAAATCTTAAAATATATTTTTTATGGTACTGTGGAGGCCGCAAAGGAAGATCTTCCGACCGAGCGAGGTGGTATGCCCGGTCAGGCCGAAGCCCACTGACGTCATTTCAGACGTTGTATATATCTTGCAGTTCTCCGAAACTTCGATAGCGCGATGTAGGATTGTTAGGCGAATTGTGGGTACCGCCACAGTACCTTCCCTACACATCAAGCGGGGATGAATTTTTTTTCGCGTCCACCCCATCGTGTGGGGTGTCGTTGGATAGGTTTTTAAAAAATATTATGAGTATTATATTTAGGGATCCGTTTGTTAAATATTAAGTTTTAAAGTGAAAAAAATCGTTACAGTCCAGTGTCTCCCCCTTCTACCAGCTAAACGGTAGCTTCTGGAAATGTGAAAAAATTCACTGTAGTAGGAAATATGGTGAATTTAAAAGGAAAACTATCACGGCTAAGACGACTTCATAAGTTATTGAGTAATAGTCGATCAACTAAAAAAAAATATTTTCGGCGAAGTATAAAGGAACTTTTCGTTCAAATTTCTTTGAAAGCAACTGAGATGATGTTGTTAGTAGTGTAAAACACGTTATAACTGTACATTCATTGACCATACAAACATTTAAAAAAAACTAGCGGTACTACGGAACCCTATATTGCGCGTGGCTCGACATGCACTTGGCCGGTTTTTTATTTTGATTGTTATTTCTTTGTTGCGTTATTAAATAACTCAGTACTTTATCCCTGTATTATGTAACCTTAAATCTATCAATGATAAAATATAGTTTATGGGTAAAGTTGTGTAATTGGGGGGCTAAATAAATATTATACTTTATTTGGCATAAATAAAGTTTAATATTAAAAAATGAAATAAGTTTTGTGCACACTGCACAGCTGTTTTTGGGTGTTTTGATTTAATGGGTACTAGAGTTTTTTTATAAAAGCTTAATTTGACACCAATGGGGCATTTTCTTATTTTTTTAATTTGATTGTCAAACAGCTTCCATTTTAGTAACTAGATGGCGTATGGGTAGACAACTATCGGTAATACCATCAACAATTACTACAAAACTGGGCAAAAGAATGTAAAACTTGATACATTTCAATTTGAAAAAGACACAATGATATTCCAATGAATAGGATAATAAAGTTAGTATAATTTTAAAGTAATAATTTAAATTTTAGTTAAAACTCACGGAAGAAATAGCCCTATTTATCGTTATTCACACCAAATGTCACAGGAATTATAAATTTTGGTTCTGACAACATCTTACCTGCACTTGTGCACTATAACGGATATATAATGGCAATTATTTTGCCAATAATAAACATCAAAAACCCAAATAACACAATTTGGGAAAAAATAATAAAAACCACACCAACAATAAAAAGTAGAAGAAGTTCCAAAGTAACATGGCCGCCACAAGGCCGTTCAGTTGTCAGTTGTCACTTTGACAAGTTTTTATTTTAACAGCGTGTTCCTAAACTATTACCAGTATAGTGGCCTAATCGCTTAGGCCAATGATCGCTTAGGTTTTAGATATTTTGATTTATGTCATACTTGACAGTACACTGATATTTTTTAGAAACACAACCAATATATAGTCAGTGATGCCAACCTGCAGGTAATTTCAGATCGGTGGTGTACCAATAGAAAATCTAGAAGTGTCTACCGTCGCGCCGTCTGGTGGAGATGATAAAAAGAAAACAACCCATTTTGTTGACATCGCGCGCTATAAACTGAAGTCCACGCGGACGAAGTCGCGGGTAACAGCTAGTTTATTATATTTTAAAAACCTTGAGGAGAGGAACGTAAAAGCCAGCGCCCAGCACTGAGGTATTATCAAAAACCTGGTGAGAGTGTAGGCTTCCCGATTAATAAAGCTCACTTGCGAAATGTTCGTACTGTCAGAGAAAATGATTCCTAGGCAGATGGGGGACCTACATAGTTTGGTCGCGACGTCAAACCCAACCGACAGTCGACAGATCAAAATTAATATTGAATTGACATGATCGGACAAAATCATGTCAAAGAAATTATAGGATGAGGAGGAAACGTAATTTGCTCCGATTATATCAAGCCCAATCGACTGATCATGACTAACTTTAACTTTACAATAATAGAAAGTAACGAAGGACGCTATATCTATCTAACGGAATCAACTTCTTTGATTGTATACAGGGTGTATCAAAAGTCAAAGCTAAGTAACTTTAGGGTGTGTATAATATTATGTCCCCTATTTAGAGTTCGCTGTGAAAGTTGCAGCGCCAAAAAAGTAACTTTTTTCCAACTTTTGTATGGAAAAAATCATGACGCGCGGGCGCGTGCCCATTCAAATCACAAAAAATTGCTCTTTCAGTGCTGCTACCTTACAGTGAACTATAATTATACCTAAGGAACACATACACATTACACACCCTAAAGTATTATCACTTAGTTTTGTTATACCCTGTATAAATTACAATATTTCTTACACAGGTTATCTGAAGCGGCGAGCACGGCGTCGTCCCGGTACCAAGCGACGACGGTTGTGTGGTCGCGCAGCGTCGCCGGCGCGGCACAGCTCAGCAGCGCCGGCCCGCCCGCCGCCGTCGCCGCTGCTGTCGCTGCTGCCTGCCACTCCTGCCACACCACTGCAACAACAATAACAGTTAATAATAATAACTCCCACACCGGAGGGACGGAGACCGGTTTCATTGAAACTAAGCCAGTTACGCAGGAGTAATTTTATAGTGCCCAAGTGTGTGCGCAGTACACAAGAGCATTCTTTATTCCTCTACTCTCATAACCCAGTGAGATGGAGTACGGACGACCGACACGACTGGCGATAGATCAGACGCAGCACCGACTTTTTAATGCCTGATCAGTGATTAATGATCATCTTATTTGTCAGAAAATCAGGTGATCAGCCTGCATTGTCATAACCAAACTTGGAAATAATAATAATATGTCTAACGCGGGAATCGACCCTCGAGTCAAGAGCCCATAATACTGCTGAATCACAGAGACGATTGTTATGACGTGACTATTTTAGGAAGACATCAAGGACGGAAACTTTTTGTAGCGAGTTAGTCGACGCATCGCTACTGTATAAAATTTAAGCGAATGGACAGCGTCGCGTGAAGGTCTTCACCCGTGGCGACTTTTTCAGCGATGCAGTCGCCTTATGTCTTAGATAAGCCCGCTAGTTCGATCCTAATTGCAACGATCTCTACTTTCATCGATTGATCCTAAAAATCGGTTGTTTTTTCCTAGGCCAAATTTCACCGGTGTCCTTGCCAAAGAAACTACTTACTTATTACTGCCTGAAACAAAATTTTGAAACAAAAACATTATAATAGTCTGAGGACAAACCGCGACGTTAATTCTTAAATCCCCAAGATATAATTAACATAGTATGTTAGATACAATTAAATTCATATGCAAATTCCGCTACCGCCCCGGAATTTATAATGGGCACTAAAATTGGTATTTGCGTTTATTTAGCGCCGGGCCATAAACATGGATGGTAACAGGACGCGATGGCGTCTAAACACCGCTCATAGCTATTTTGCCTCTCACAGAATCTTAATGTCTTAGAAATAAAGGTAATTCTCATAGAAACTTTAAATTTAGAATAGCTTGGAACCAACTAACTATACCTAAATTAGCTATAATTTTGAGGAACTATAGGCGACAAAGCAGCATTATGCATTGCTAGCTGATGTTGACCGCAATTTCTTGCACCTAAAACTGAACCACACATTGTTTTGGAATAAAATCACTCTCTTGGCTTTTCCCGATATTTAAAGAACCTAAATAATGATTAGTATCTACCGCCGTAGCTAGCGCCATACCAAATTTTATAGAAATCAATGATCAACAATTATAAAGAAATAGCATAATATACGGATGCAACTCTCGGTGGCAAAGCAGCATATTTTAAGGATTAGCTGTAAGGAACTAAAGAACTAAAGAATCTAATTTAGTACTAGCAGAGGATTCAATGTACCATCGAGGAAATTGGTTCGTAGGCAGTTGACGGATCTATGTCATTTGGCGTGATTACTTCAGTTCAATGTTAGTCTGTCGGCAGGGTTTGACAAAACGCGACCAAATTATACTAAAGTTCGCCATCTGCCTAGGAATCAATTTTTCTGATAGTACAACGTTCACATTGCAACGTGTATGGAAAAGTTCTCAATGTTCGCCCGCTTTCGGCCGAGTTTGTGGCCACCGTAATAAATGTTAGAGATGAGAGAGGCTGTGGCGTTTGAGGTCACACTATATCCTCCAGTTTACGGAGCGTGGACGTTTACACTTATTTTGCCCCTGACAGCACCTTTATGCCGATGACATGAAGACTTATAGAAACTCCGGTTACATCATCTTAGAGGCACATCCTCGGTAGACACGAGAAGATTAAAGTACTCGTAATGAGTTGCTAAGTTGTCGAAGTAATATGGTTGAGGCTAGTCTAAAATTACAGTACCCACGTGTCTAAAAGTATTACCAGAGTAGACAGAAGTAAGGAGTACCTCAATTTCAAACAAACGAGCGATCCTACGCGACTGGGGCGCTAGTATCAATTTCTAGATGTTTTACAATTACTGAGTTCGCAGTACGGCGCGCGCCGGCCATTGTGACAGTAATATAATAATTATATTACGTCAAACGTATATTCGAGATCTCTTCTGAGACAGCCTACTCGTTAGTTCTGTTTACTCTGGTATTACTAAGTGCGACCGCACATTGGAGACACGACTGTAGTTAGACAGTCTTGTCTCACTTAGATAAGTCAGTCTTACGACACAATTAAAACTGTTGTGTCTATCATGTGTGATCTGGCGCACACCAAGTCAAAACTGTCTTGACTACGATGACGCAACGCATACAATTGTATAATATTAAACAGCAGAGAACGCCCGGACAGAGTAGACAGAATTATAAAGTATGCCGACATAGAAGTAAGAAATTTTAAATTTTACGTAATATGACGAAAATCGCTAGGGTTGTTAACTTGTCACTACGGACTTAAAACTATGATAATAATAATAATAATAATAATAATAATAACGTTTATTTAACAATAAGACATCACATTACACTACCATAAGACAATACACATTACAATACATAAAGAAAAAGTAAAAGAAAAGAATATGTAATTACAAAAATAATAGCATTATAATAGCATGAGGAACGGTACAAGTAGTGCATTGTCATGTCTACTGCCAATTATTATTATTTTTAACAAAAAATTAAAACCGACTTCCAAGGTAAAAACAATAATAACATTAATATGAACTAAAAAGTATTAAATAATTTTTACTATCTAATAGTGCCTTTTTCCGAATTCGGCTAAACCTCAACTATTTCTGTACTCAATCTTCATAATTTTGAAGTCGGTACCAGATAGCTGAATCTTCAGGCCTCTGACAGAATATTTAAAATTTTTGGAACTGGCACCGACTTCAAAACTATGAAGATTGAGTACAGAAATAGTTGAGATTTAGCCGAATTCGGAAAAAGGCACTAATTAGATAGTAAAAATTATTTAATACTTTTTAGTTCATATTAATGTTATTATTGTTTTTACCTTGGAAGTCGGTTTTAATTTTTTGTTAAAAATAATAATAATTGGCAGTAGACATGACAATGCACTACTTGTACCGTTCCTCATGCTATTATAATGCTTTTTTTAATTTCCATATAAATTTCGAGGAGTTCCCTCGATTACTCATGGATCCCATCATCAGGTCACCACTTTTGTGAAAATGGGACCAAATTGGAGTGAACCTAATACAACAAAACAAAAATTTCGAAAATCGGTTCACAAACGGCGGAGTAATCGTTGAACATACAAAAATAAAAAAATAAAAAAAAATATCCACAGCCGAACATATAACCTCCTCGTTTTTTGGAAGTCGGTTAAAAAGGACACCACTCAGGCGTATCACCGTGACGTACACCACAGTGCCTGGTATTATGTGGTTCCTAGTAAACCGTCATCTGGAAACAGGAACAGATAAGCACTCAGCAATACATTATAACATACAAAATATTATTTTATATATAAATATATATGGAATTCTACAAGTTACAAGATACGTTAATTAATAATATGAAAATATAATATAAAATAAGTACTATAATATTATGAGTTGTGTGTGTGACTCAAATCTCAATGCTATGGAATGGTTATGCGGCGGACCCGTCCACCTGCCGCCCGCGCCCCTCGTAACCCGTGCTCTCACCATAACGCAAACGGTTGTCCCATGGGGTAGGAACGCCGCGTGCGCAGGACTACGGCCACTGCTATACACCTGACCGTAGCAATGAGCGATATACTTACGTAATACATAAACAGTAATAATAATATTATATATGGTAATGACTTATGGTACAACGAGATATATCATATACCTACTACTTGTATAATAATATATTATCATCTATGACATATCTATGACATATTACAGGCATTAGGGTTTACTATTACTGTATTTCTCTGGGATGTTAAACATGTTAAACACGTTAAAAACGGGATGTGAAACACATCAATTCGAAATAATTTATGTTTACAACTTAGGTAAATTTACAAATAACAAGTTGTATATTAATAAAATTAAAACCGAATTCAAAACTACTGAACCAATTTTGATGAAACTTACCTAAATTGAACAATACATAAAAAGTACAAAACAAAGTCAACAAAACAAAAAAAGTCGGACCTGTAGCTCGGATGATACGCAAAAACAAACATACTATATACACTTTTAAAAGTTTCTACATATTTTGTTCAGATTCTGATGAAATATACTCATAATATACGAAAACTAGGCAGTTCTAGAAATATTATTCATGCGTAAGGCAGAAATTGAAATCTTTTTTTTAAGTTGGTTAAAAAGCACAAAAAATGTTGTATTACGTTACTGAAAAATATATTTTGCGTCTATTGCGAGCAGTTCTGAAAGATTTTATAGTTATAGATAGGAAAGTTCTCATTCGGATAAAAATAACTTCAAAAATAAACGGGAAAGACTAGACGGGAAAGATAGTACTTGGATCGTTGGACGTGTTTCTCTTTTTGGTCGTCTTATTATTTTTGTTTTGGCACATGTGATTAAAATTGGTACCCGGAACAGGATATAAGAATAATTATTCGCGACGGTACTGAATTACAGTAATTGTGTTCCGCACGCGGGCGATACAAATTACCGTCATAACGAGCAGCGACTTGTGTCAGGAAACCGTATATATATTATGAGCCTGATGACAAAATAGTGATGTTAAGGCCAGCTGTATTGGCAACTGTATCGATATAAAGCCTAAGGGCCAGGCCACAAAACTGCGTTGCGTTGTCGAATTGCAAAAACAACATTAGAAAAGCAATGTAGTATTTTGCGATGCGTCGCCGTAACGTAGCGTTGTGGCCTGGCCCTTAGGTAAGATATTGCGTAGAGTGGTAGAATCGTAGACCAGTAGAGTATCAGACTACCCAACAAGATACACATTATACAAGTAGAGCTTGTCTAACTTTAAATGACGCGCCCCTCCCTCGTATTCACAGTACGAAAATGTTTAATTTATATCAACTTTGAAGTGGTAGGGCGGGTCATTTCAAATTAGACAAGCTCTATCAACAATGCTAATTGCTAGCACACACTCTCACACACACATACACCATACACTCATGTGACATGACACACTGCATAGCATACGTCATAACATAGCATAGCATATACTATTTGACATGTACACTATCATAATCATATTAATTTAAATTTTTCCTACATATTATAGTCGCTGCTAAGCATTAGTGTACTAACCCACAAACATTTTTTAGTTTTCTTCTAAAACATCTAATGCATTCTTAACTCCATGCGTATCAGGGTTGCCAGATGACAATTTTTTGACGTGATAACGTCTTATAATTTGATATGGGCTGCGCGCCCGAAAAATATGACAGTTCAAACCCCAAAATTTATTTTGTGCTACTGTAATACAAAATAAAGTTTCATGTTTCTAACTCAAGAAATGCCGGACTTTTATTCAAACTTTCAGCTCCAATTTCACCCCCTTGGGGGTAGAATTTCCAAAAACGCTCAAATACCTATCGATTCATTTTTAATCAGCAGTCCAAAAATAAACTATTTGGTAGGTATTTCTAACTTAAGAAATGACGGACTCTCATTTAAACTTTCAATTCCTTTTTCACCCCCTTGGGAGGAGAAATTCCAAAAACACTTAAACACGTATCCAATCATTTTTTATCAGTAGCCGAAACATAAAATTTCATGTTTCTAACTCAAGAAATAACGGACTTTCATTAAAACTTTCAGCCTCAGTTTTACGCCCCTGGGGGTAGAATTTCCAAAAACGCTTAAATACGTATCCATTCATTTTTAATCAGTAACCTAAAACTAAAGTTTCATGTTTCTGACTCAATAAATGACCGTGGAAATGACGGATTTTCATTCATACTTTGAACCCCTATTTCGACCCCTTCGGGGTAAAATTTTCTTAATTCCTTCCTTAGTGGGTGTCTACTCAATAAAACAACCCTACTCGCCAAATTTCGTGGCTGTAACTTTAACAGTTTTTGCTCACCGATGATGAATCAGTCAGTCAGTCAGGACATGTAATTTTATAAGTATAGATGAGTAATTTATTCGTTTATTTCTTCTGAACAAGTCATTAATTATAGTTTCGAAAGTTTATAATTGAGAAACTAATATCACATCGGGCTAAATACTATATTATGGTGACTTGATAGATAGAAAATTTAACATATTATATTATAATGTAGTTTACACAAACATAAAATATGGATTGTATGTAAGGATATTACATTAATTTTACAAAGAGGGTAGGCCGGGCGCCATTTTTTTGCACATTGACCTGCTAACTTTTGATGTGACTTGACGGACGTTGTTCGTAGAGTCCACATCCTGAGGATGCTCCGGCGTTGGAGCGAAACACGCGTCGAGGTTTTCAACCTGCATGGTGGTGGAAGTTTATTTCGCGGAATATTGCTAAAAATAATAACAAACTAAATTTTAAGCTATGGATTTCCACAAAGTAACGCCTGATTCCGTTAAATAAACGTCTTATAATTCGATATGGGGTGCGCGCCCACCTCGCGCGTTACCTCGCTGACAGCAGCTATGAGGCGTTCCTCAGCAGCAATATGGCGGTGACGCATGATAGCGGTGACTCAAGATAGCGGTACCGCAAGATAGCGGTGACGCAAGATTGCGGTGACGCAAGATGGCGGTGCCGCAAGATAGCGGTGACGCAAGATAGCGGTGACGCAAGATGGCGGTGCCGCAAGATAGCGGTGACGCAAGATGGCGGTGCCGCAAGATAGCAGTGACGCAAGATAGCGGTGACGCAAGATGGCGGTGCCGCAATATAGCGGTGACGCAAGATAGCGGTGACGCAAGATAGCGGCGACGTAAGATGGCGGTGATGCAAGATAGCGGTGACGCAAGATGGCGGTGATGCAAGATGGCAGCGTTGCAGCGGTGTAACAAGATGTCGGCCTTCACAAGATACATTACAAAGATAGCGGTGATGCAAGATAGCGGTAACGCAAGATTGCGGTGATGCAAGATAGCGGTGACGCAAAATGGCGGTGACGCATGATAGCAGTGACGCATGATGGCGGTGATGCAAGATGGCAGCGTTGAAGCGGCGTAACAAGATGTCGGCCTTCACAAGATGGCTACATTACAAAGATAGCGGTGATGCAAGATAGCGGTGACGCAAGATGGCGGTGATGCAAGATAGCGGTGACGCAAGATGGCGGTGACGCAAGATAGCGGTGACGCAAGATGGCGGTAACGCAAGATAGCGGTGACGCAAGATGGCGGTGACGCTAGATAGCGGTGACGCAAGAAAGCGGTGACGCTAGATAGCGGTGACGCAAGATGGCGGTGCCGCAAGATGGCGGTGCCGCAAGATAGCGGTGACGCAAGATAGCGGTGACGCAAGATAGCGGTGACGCAAGATAGCGGTGACGCAAGATAGCGGCGACGTAAGATGGCGGTGATGCAAGATAGCGGTGATGCAAAATGGCGGTAACGCAAGATAGCGGTGACGCAAGATGGCGGTGCCGCAAGATAGCGGTGACTCAAGATAGCGGTGACGCAAGATTGCGCTGACGCAAGATGGCGGTGCCGCAAGATAGCGGTGACGCAAGATTGCGGTGCCGCAAGATAGCGGTGACGCAAGATAGCGGTGACGCAAGATAGCGGTGCCGCAAGATGACGGTGACGCAAGATGGCGATGACACAAGATAGCGGTGACGCAAGATGGCGGTAACGCAAGATAGCGGTGACGCAAGATAGCGGTGATGCAAGATGGCGGTGATGCAAGATAGCGGTGACGCAAAATGGCGGTAACGCAAGAATGCGGTGACGCAAGAATGCGGTGACTCAAGATAGCGGTGACGCAAGATTGTGCTGACGCAAGATGGCGGTGATGCAAGATGGCGGTGATGCAAGATAGCGGTGACGCAAAATGGCGGTAATGCAAGATAGCGGTGACGCAAGATGGCGGTGCCGCAAGATAGCGGTGACTCAAGATAGCGGTGACGCAAGATAGCGGTGACGCAAGATAGCGTTGACGCAAAAAAGCGGTGACGCAAGATAGCGGCGACGCAAGATGGCGGTGCCGCAAGATGGCGGTGCCGCAAGTTGGCGGTGCCGCAAGATAGCGGTGACGCAAGATAGCGTTGACGCAAAAAAGCGGTGACACAAGATAGCGGTGACGCAAAAAAGCGGTGACGTAAGATAGCGGTGACGCAAAATGGCGGTAACGCAAGATAGCGGTGACGCAAGATGGCGGTGCCGCAAGATAGCGGTGACGCAAGATTGCGGTGCCGCAAGATAGCGGTGACGCAATATGGCGGTAACGCAAGATAGCGGTGACGCAAGATGGCGGTAACGCTAGATAGCGGTGACGCAAGAAAGCGGTGACGCAAGATGGCGGTGACGCTAGATAGCGGTGACGCAAGATGGCGGTGCCGCAAGATGGCGGTGCCGCAAGATAGCGGTGACGCAAGATAGCGGTGACGTAAGATAGCGGTGACGCAAGATAGCGGTGATGCAAAATGGCGGTAACGCAAGATAGCGGTGACGCAAGATGGCGGTGCCGCAAGATAGCGTTGACGCAAGATGGCGGTGCCGCAAGATGGCGGTGACGCAAGATGGCGGTGCCGCAAGATGGTGGTGCCGCAAGATAGCGTTGACGCAATATAGCGCAAGATAGCGTTGACGCAAGATGGCGGTGCCGCAAGATAGCGGTGACGCAAGACAGCGGCGACGTAAGATGGCGGTGATGCAAGATGGCGGTGACGCAAGATAGCGGCGACGCAAGATGGCGGTGCCGCAAGATAGCGGTGCCGCAAGTTGGCGGTGCCGTAAGATAGCGGTGACGCAAGATAGCGTTGACGCAAAAAAGCGGTGACACAAGATAGCGGTGACGCAAAAAAGCGGTGACGTAAGATAGCGGTGACGCAAGATGGCGGTGCCGCAAGATGGCGGTGCCGCAAGATAGCGGTGACGCAAAAAAGCGGTGACGCAAGATAGCGGTGACGCAAAAAAGCGGTGACGCAAGATAGCGGTGACGCAAGATAGCGGCGACGTAATTTGGCGGTAATGCAAGATAGCGGTGATGCAAGATGGCGGTGATGCAAGATAGCGGTGACGCAAAATGGTGGTAACGCAAGATGGCGGTGCTGCAAGATGGCGGGGCCGCAAGATAGCGGTGACGCAAGATAGCGTTGACGCAAAAAAGCGGTGACGCAAGATAGCGGTGACGCAAAAAAGCGGTGACGCAAGATAGCGGCGACGCAAGATAGCGGCGACGTAATTTGGCGGTGATGCAAGATAGCGGTGATGCAAGATGGCGGTGATGCAAGATAGCGGTGACGCAAAATGGCGGTAACGCAAGATAGCGGTGACGCAAGATGGCGGTGCCGCAAGATAGCGGTGACTCAAGATAGCGGTGACGTAATTTGGCGGTGATGCAAGATAGCGGTGATGCAAGATGGCGGTGATGCAAGATAGCGGTGATGCAAGATGGCGGTGATGCAAGATAGCGGTGACGCCAAATGGCGGTAACGCAAGATGGCGGTGCCGCAAGATAGCGGTGACGCAAGATTGTGCTGACGCAAGATGGCGGTGCCGCAAGATAGCGGTGACGCAAGATTGCGGTGCCGCAAGATAGCGGTGACGCAAGATGGCGGTGACGCTAGATAGCGGTGATGCAAGATGGCGGTGCCGCAAGATGGCGGTGCCGCAAGATAGCGGTGACGCAAGATAGCGGTGACGTAAGATAGCGGTGATGCAAGATGGCGGTGCCGCAAGATGGCGGTGCCGCAAGATAGCGGTGACGCAAGATAGCGGTGACGTAAGATAGCGGTGACGCTAGATAGCGGTGATGCAAAATAGCGGTGCCGCAAGATGGCGGTGCCGCAAGATAGCGTTGACGCAAAAAAGCGGTGACGCAAGATAGCGGTGACGCAAAAAAGCGGTGACGCAAGATAGCGGCGACGCAAGATAGCGGCGACGTAATTTGGCGGTGATGCAAGATAGCGGTGATGCAAG
Organism: Polyommatus icarus; assembly: GCA_937595015.1. Lineage (NCBI taxonomy): Eukaryota > Metazoa > Arthropoda > Insecta > Lepidoptera > Lycaenidae > Polyommatus > Polyommatus icarus. The sequence goes on along the minus strand of OW569329.1, from coordinate 4,548,886 downwards.
ATGGCGGTGATGCAAGATAGCGGTGACGCAAAATGGCGGTAACGCAAGATAGCGGTGACGCAAGATGGCGGTGCCGCAAGATAGCGGTGACTCAAGATAGCGGTGATGCAAAATGGCGGTAACGCAAGATGGCGGTGCCGCAAGATAGCGGTGACTCAAGATAGCGTTGACGCAAGATGGCGGTGCCGCAAGATAGCGGTGACGCAAGACAGCGGCGACGTAAGATGGCGGTGACGCAAGATGGCGGTGCCGCAAGATGGCGGTGACGCAAGATGGCGGTGCCGCAAGATGGCGGTGCCGCAAGATAGCGGTGACGCAAGATAGCGTTGACGCAAGATGGCGATGCTGCAAGATAGCTGTGACGCAAGATAGCGGTGACGCAAGATAGCGGTGACGCAAGATAGCGGTGACGCAAGATAGCGTTGACGCAAAAAAGCGGTGACGCTAGATAGCGGTGACGCAAGATAGCGGCGACGCAAGATGGCGGTGCCGCAAGATGGCGGTGCCGCAAGTTGGCGGTGCCGCAAGATAGCGGTGACGCAAAAAAGCGGTGACACAAGATAGCGGTGACGTAAGATAGCGGTGACGCAAGATAGCGGCGACGTAATTTGGCGGTGATGCAAGATAGCGGTGATGCAAGATGGCGGTGACGCAAGATTGTGCTGACGCAAGATGGCGGTGCCGCAAGATAGCGGTGACGCAAGATTGCGGTGCCGCAAGATAGCGGTGACGCAAGATGGCGGTAACGCAAGATAGCGGTGACGCAAGATGGCGGTAACGCTAGATAGCGGTGACGCAAGAAAGCGGTGACGCAAGATGGCGGTGACGCTAGATAGCGGTGATGCAAGATGGCGGTGCCGCAAGATGGCGGTGCCGCAAGATAGCGGTGACGCAAGATAGCGGTGACGTAAGATAGCGGTGACGCTAGATAGCGGTGATGCAAAATGGCGGTAACGCAAGATAGTGGTGACGCAAGATGGCGGAGCCGCAAGATAGCGTTGACGCAAGATGGCGGTGCCGCAAGATGGCGGTGCCGCAAGATAGCGGTGACGCAAGATAGCGTTGACGCAAAAAAGCGGTGACGCAAGATAGCGGTGACGCAAAAAAGCGGTGACGCAAGATAGCGGTGACGCAAGATAGCGGCGACGTAATTTGGCGGTGATGCAAGATGGCGGTGATGCAAGATAGCGGTGACGCAAAATGGCGGTAACGCAAGATAGCGGTGACGCAAGATAGCGTTGACGCAAAAAAGCGGTGACGCAAGATAGCGGTGACGCAAGATAGCGGCGACGTAAGATGGCGGTGATGCAAGATGGCGGTGCCGCAAGATGGCGGTGCCGCAAGATGGCGGTGCCGCAAGATAGCGGTGACGCAAGATAGCGTTGACGCAAAAAAGCGGTGACGCAAGATAGCGGTGACGCAAGATAGCGGCGACGCAAGATAGCGGCGACGTAATTTGGCGGTGATGCAAGATAGCGGTGATGCAAGATAGCGGTGACGCAAGATAGCGGCGATGCAAAATGGCGGTAACGCAAGATAGCGGTGACGCAAGATGGCGGTGCCGCAAGATAGCGGTGACTCAAGATAGCGGTGACGCAAGATGGCGGTGACACAAGATAGCGGTGCCGCAAGATAGCGGTGACGCAAGAATGCGGTGACGCAAGAATGCGGTGACGCAAGATGGCGGTGACGCAAGATAGCGGCGACGTAAGATGGCGGTGATGCAAAATGGCGGTGATGCAAAATGGCGGTGCCGCAAGATAGCGGTGACTCAAGATAGCGGTGACGCAAGATGGCGGTAACGCAAGATAGCGGTGACGCAAGATGGCGGTGCCGCAAGATGGCGGTGCCGCAAGATAGCGGTGACGCAAGATAGCGGTGACGCAAGATAGCGGTGACGCAAGATAGCGTTGACGCAAGATGGCGGTGCCGCAAGATGGCGGTGCCGCAAGATAGCGGTGACGCAAGATGGCGGTGACACAAGATGGCGGTGCCGCAAGATAGCGGTGACGTAATTTGGCGGTGATGCAAGATAGCGGTGACGCAAGATGGCGGTGCCGCAAGATAGCGGTGACGCAAGATAGCGGTGACGCAAGATTGTGCTGACGCAAGATGGCGGTGCCGCAAGATAGCGGTGACGCAAGATGGCGGTGCCGCAAGATAGCGGTGACGCAAGATAGCGTTGACGCAAAAAAGCGGTGACGCAAGATAACGGTGACGCAAGATAGCGGCGACGTAATTTGGCGGTGACGCAAGATAGCGGTGACGCAAGATAGCGGTGACGCAAGATGGCGGTGCCGCAAGATAGCGGTGACGCAAGATGGCGGTGACGCAAGATAGCGGTGCCGCAAGATAGCGGTGACGCAAGATAGCGGTGACGTAAGATGGCGGTTATGCAAGATAGCGGTGATGCAAAATGGCGGTAACGCAAGATAGCGGTGACGCAAGATAGCGGTGACGCAAGATGGCGGTGACGCAAGATAGCGGTGACGCAAGATAGCGGTGACGCAAGATGGCGGTGCCGCAAGATGGCGGTGACGCAAGATTGTGCGGCGACGTAATTTGGCGGTGATGCAAGATAGCGGTGATGCAAGATGGCGGTGATGCAAGATAGCGGTGACGCAAAATGGCGGTAACGCAAGATAGCGGTGACGCAAGATGGCGGTGCCGCAAGATAGCGGTGACTCAAGATAGCGGTGACGCAAGATTGTGCTGACGCAAGATGGCGGTAACGCAAGATAGCGGTGACGCAAGATGGCGGTGCCTCAAGATGGCGGTGCCGCAAGATAGCGGTGCCGCAAGATAGCGGTGACGCAAAAAAGCGGTGACGCAAGATAGCGGTGACGCAAAATGGCGGTAACGCAAGATAGCGGTGACACAAGATGGCGGTGCCGCAAGATAGCGGTGACGCAAGATAGCGGTGACGCAAGATAGCGGTGACGTAATTTGGCGGTGATGCAAGATAGCGGTGACGCAAGATAGCGTTGACGCAAGATGGCGCAAGATGGCGGTGCCGCAAGATAGCGGTGACGCAAGATAGCGGTGACGCAAGATAGCGGTGACGCAAGATAGCGGTGACGCAAGATAGCGGTGACGCAAGATAGCGGCGACGTAAGATGGCGGTGATGCAAAATGGCGGTGATGCAAAATGGCGGTAACGCAAGATAGCGGCGACGCAAGATGGCGGTGATGCAAGATGGCGGTGCCGCAAGATGGCGGTGACGCAAGATGGCGGTGACGCAAGATGGCGGTGACAAAAGATAGCGGTGACGCAAAAAAGCGGTGACGCAAGATAGCGGTGACGCAAGATAGCGGCGACGTAATTTGGCGGTGATGCAAGATGGCGGTGCCGCAAGATAGCGGTGACGCAAGACAGCGGCGACGTAAGATGGCGGTGATGCAAGATGGCGGTGCCGCAAGATGGCGGTGACGCAAGATGGCGGTGCCGCAAGATGGCGGTGACGCAAGATGGCGGTGCCGCAAGATGGCGGTGCCGCAAGATAGCGGTGACGCAAGATAGCGTTGACGCAAGATGGCGATGCTGCAAGATAGCTGTGACGCAAGATAGCGGTGACGCAAGATAGCGGTGACGCAAGATAGCGGTGACGCAAGATAGCGTTGACGCAAAAAAGCGGTGACGCAAGATAGCGGTGACGCAAGATAGCGGCGACGCAAGATGGCGGTGCCGCAAGATGGCGGTGCCGCAAGTTGGCGGTGCCGCAAGATAGCGGTGACGCAAAAAAGCGGTGACACAAGATAGCGGTGACGTAAGATAGCGGTGACGCAAGATAGCGGCGACGTAATTTGGCGGTGATGCAAGATAGCGGTGATGCAAGATGGCGGTGACGCAAGATTGTGCTGACGCAAGATGGCGGTGCCGCAAGATAGCGGTGACGCAAGATTGCGGTGCCGCAAGATAGCGGTGACGCAAGATGGCGGTAACGCTAGATAGCGGTGACGCAAAAAAGCGGTGACGCAAGATGGCGGTGACGCTAGATAGCGGTGATGCAAGATGGCGGTGCCGCAAGATGGCGGTGCCGCAAGATAGCGGTGACGCAAGATAGCGGTGACGTAAGATAGCGGTGACGCTAGATAGCGGTGATGCAAAATGGCGGTAACGCAAGATAGCGGTGACGCAAGATGGCGGAGCCGCAAGATAGCGTTGACGCAAGATGGCGGTGCCGCAAGATGGCGGTGCCGCAAGATAGCGGTGACGCAAGATAGCGTTGACGCAAAAAAGCGGTGACGCAAGATAGCGGTGACGCAAAAAAGCGGTGACGCAAGATAGCGGTGACGCAAGATAGCGGCGACGTAATTTGGCGGTGATGCAAGATGGCGGTGATGCAAGATAGCGGTGACGCAAAATGGCGGTAACGCAAGATAGCGGTGACGCAAGATAGCGTTGACGCAAAAAAGCGGTGACGCAAGATAGCGGTGACGCAAGATAGCGGCGACGTAAGATGGCGGTGATGCAAGATGGCGGTGCCGCAAGATGGCGGTGCCGCAAGATAGCGGTGACGCAAGATAGCGTTGACGCAAAAAAGCGGTGACGCAAGATAGCGGTGACGCAAGATAGCGGCGACGCAAGATAGCGGCGACGTAATTTGGCGGTGATGCAAGATAGCGGTGATGCAAGATAGCGGTGACGCAAGATAGCGGCGATGCAAAATGGCGGTAACGCAAGATAGCGGTGACGCAAGATGGCGGTGCCGCAAGATAGCGGTGACTCAAGATAGCGGTGACGCAAGATGGCGGTGACACAAGATAGCGGTGCCGCAAGATAGCGGTGACGCAAGAATGCGGTGACGCAAGAATGCGGTGACGCAAGATGGCGGTGACGCAAGATAGCGGCGACGTAAGATGGCGGTGATGCAAAATGGCGGTGATGCAAAATGGCGGTGCCGCAAGATAGCGGTGACTCAAGATAGCGGTGACGCAAGATGGCGGTAACGCAAGATAGCGGTGACGCAAGATGGCGGTGCCGCAAGATGGCGGTGCCGCAAGATAGCGGTGACGCAAGATAGCGGTGACGCAAGATAGCGGTGACGCAAGATAGCGTTGACGCAAGATGGCGGTGCCGCAAGATGGCGGTGCCGCAAGATAGCGGTGACGCAAGATGGCGGTGACGCAAGATGGCGGTGCCGCAAGATAGCGGTGACGTAATTTGGCGGTGATGCAAGATAGCGGTGACGCAAGATGGCGGTGCCGCAAGATAGCGGTGACTCAAGATAGCGGTGACGCAAGATTGTGCTGACGCAAGATGGCGGTGCCGCAAGATAGCGGTGACGCAAGATGGCGGTGCCGCAAGATAGCGGTGACGCAAGATAGCGTTGACGCAAAAAAGCGGTGACGCAAGATAACGGTGACGCAAGATAGCGGCGACGTAATTTGGCGGTGACGCAAGATAGCGGTGACGCAAGATAGCGGTGACGCAAGATGGCGGTGCCGCAAGATAGCGGTGACGCAAGATGGCGGTGACGCAAGATAGCGGTGCCGCAAGATAGCGGTGACGCAAGATAGCGGTGACGTAAGATGGCGGTTATGCAAGATAGCGGTGATGCAAAATGGCGGTAACGCAAGATAGCGGTGACGCAAGATAGCGGTGACGCAAGATGGCGGTGACGCAAGATAGCGGTGACGCAAGATAGCGGTGACGCAAGATGGCGGTGCCGCAAGATGGTGGTGCCGCAAGATGGCGGTGCCGCAAGATAGCGGTGACTCGAGATAGCGGTGACGCAAGATGGCGGTAACGCTAGATAGCGGTGACGCAAGATGGCGGCGACGTAAGATGGCGGTGATGCAAGATGGCGGTGCCGCAAGATAGCGGTGACTCAAGATAGCGGTGCCGCAAGATGGCGGTGCCGCAAGATAGCGGTGACGCAAGATGGCGGTGACACAAGATGGCGGTGCCGCAAGATAGCGGTGACGTAATTTGGCGGTGATGCAAGATAACGGTGACGCAAGATGGCGGTGCCGCAAGATAGCGGTGACTCAAGATAGCGGTGACGCAAGATTGTGCTGACGCAAGATGGCGGTGCCGCAAGATAGCGGTGACGCAAGATGGCGGTGCCGCAAGATAGCGGTGACGCAAGATAGCGGTGACGCAAAAAAGCGGTGACGCAAGATAACGGTGACGCAAGATAGCGGCGACGTAATTTGGCGGTGACGCAAGATAGCGGTGACGCAAGATAGCGGTGACGCAAGATGGCGGTGCCGCAAGATAGCGGTGACGCAAGATGGCGGTGACGCAAGATAGCGGTGCCGCAAGATAGCGGTGACGCAAGATAGCGGTGACGTAAGATGGCGGTTATGCAAGATAGCGGTGACTCGAGATAGCGGTGACGCAAGATGGCGGTAACGCTAGATAGCGGTGACGCAAGATGGCGGCGACGTAAGATGGCGGTGATGCAAGATGGCGGTGCCGCAAGATGGTGGTGCCGCAAGATGGCGGTGACGCAAAAAAGCGGTGACGCAAGATAGCGGTGACGCAAAAAAGCGGTGATGCAAGATAGCGGTGACGCAAAATGGCGGTAACGCAAGATAGCGGTGACGCAAGATGGCGGTGACGCAAAAAAGCGGTGACGCAAGATAGCGGTGACGCAAAAAAGCGGTGATGCAAGATAGCGGTGACGCAAAATGGCGGTAACGCAAGATAGCGGTGACGCAAGATGGCGGTGCCGCAAGATAGCGGTGACTCAAGGATAGCGGTGACGCAAGATTGCGCTGACGCCAGATGGCGGTGCCGCAAGATAGCGGTGACGCAAGATGGCGGTGACGCAAGATACCGTTGACGCAAGATAGCGGTGACGCAAAAAAGCGGTGACGCAAGATAGCGGTGACGCAAGATAGCGGCGACGTAATTTGGCGGTGACGCAAGATAGCGGTGACGCAAGATGGCGGTGCCGCAAGATAGCGGTGACGCAAGATGGCGGTAACGCTACATAGCGGTGACGCAAGAAAGCGGTGACGCAAGATGGCGGTGACGCAAGATGGCGGTGCCGCAAGATGGCGGTGCCGCAAGATAGCGGTGACGCAAGATAGCGGTGACGCAAGATAGCGGTGACGCAAGATAGCGGTGACGCAAGATAGCGGTAACGCAAGATAGCGGTGACGCAAAAAAGCGGTGACGCAAGATATCGTTGACGCAAAAAAGCGGTGACGCAAGATAGCGGTGACGCAAGATAGCGGCGACGTAATTTGGCGGTGATGCAAGATAGCGGTGACGCAAAATGGCGGTAACGCAAGATAGCGGTGACGCAAGATGGCGGTGCCGCAAGATAGCGGTGACTCAAGGATAGCGGTGACGCAAGATTGCGCTGACGCAAGATGGCGGTGCCGCAAGATAGCGGTGACGCAAGATGGCGGTGACGCAAGATACCGTTGACGCAAGATAGCGGTGACGCAAAAAAGCGGTGACGCAAGATAGCGGTGACGCAAGATAGCGGCGACGTAATTTGGCGGTGACGCAAGATAGCGGTGACGCAAGATAGCGGTGACGCAAGATGGCGGTGCCGCAAGATGTCGGTGACGCAAGATAGCGGTGACGCAAGATAGCGGTGACGCAATATAGCGGTGACGCAAGATAGCGTTGACGCAAGATGGCGGTGCCGCAAGATGGCGGTGACGCAAGATGGCGGTTCCGCAAGATGGCGGTGCCGCAAGATGGCGGTGCCGCAAGATAGCGGTGACGCAAGATAGCGTTGACGCAAAAAAGCGGTGACGCAAGATATCGTTGACGCAAAAAAGCGGTGACGCAAGATAGCGGTGACGCAAGATAGCGGCGACGTAATTTGGCGGTGATGCAAGATAGCGGTGACGCAAAATGGCGGTAACGCAAGATAGCGGTGACGCAAGATGGCGGTGCCGCAAGATAGCGGTGACTCAAGGATAGCGGTGACGCAAGATTGCGCTGACGCAAGATGGCGGTGCCGCAAGATAGCGGTGACGCAAGATGGCGGTGACGCAAGATACCGTTGTCGCAAGATAGCGGTGACGCAAAAAAGCGGTGACGCAAGATAGCGGTGACGCAAGATAGCGGCGACGTAATTTGGCGGTGACGCAAGATAGCGGTGACGCAAGATAGCGGTGACGCAAGATGGCGGTGCCGCAAGATGTCGGTGACGCAAGATAGCGGTGACGCAAGATAGCGGTGACGCAATATAGCGGTGACGCAAGATAGCGTTGACGCAAGATGGCGGTGCCGCAAGATGGCGGTGACGCAAGATGGCGGTTCCGCAAGATGGCGGTGCCGCAAGATGGCGGTGGCGCAAGATGGCGGTGCCGCAAGATGGCGGTGCCGTAAGATGGCGGTGCCGCAAGATAGCGGTGACGCAAGATAGCGGTGACGCAAGATAGCGGTGACGCAAAAAAGCGGTGACGCAAGATAGCGGTGACGCAAGATAGCGGCGACGTAATTTGGCGGTGATGCAAGATAGCGGTGATGCAAGATGGCGGTGATGCAAGATAGCGGTGACTCAAGATAGCGGTGACGCAAGATTGCGCTGACGCAAGATGGCGGTGCCGCAAGATAGCGGTGACGCAAGATTGCGGTGCCGCAAGATAGCGGTGACGCAAGAATGCGGTGACGCAAGAATGCGGTGACGCAAGATGGCGGTGCCGCAAGATGGCGGTGCCGCAAGATAGCGGTGACGCAAGATAGCGGTGACGCAAGATAGCGGTGACGCAAGATAGCGGATACGTAAGATGGCGGTGATGCAAGATCGCGGTGACGCAAGATAGCAGTGACGCAAGATAGCGGTGACGCAAGATAGCAGTGACGCAAGATAGCGGTGACGCAAGATGGCGGTGACGCAAGATGGCGGTGATGCAAGATAGCGGTGACGCAAAATGGCGGTGATGCAAGATAGCGGTGATACAAGATGGCGGTGACGCAGATAGCGGTGACGCAAGATGGCGGTGACGTAAGATAGCGGTGACGCAAGATGGCGGTGACGCAAGATGGTGGTGACGCAAGATGTCGGTGAGGCAAGATGGCGGTGACGCAAGATAGCGGTGACGCAAGATGACGGTGATGCAAGATGGCAGCGTTGCAGCGGTGTAACAAGATGCTGGCCTTCACAAGATGGCTACATTACAAAGATAGCGGTGATGCAAAATGGCCGCGACACGACACGATACCACAGAATAGGCCACCGCACATACAATACAGCTTCAAGTTGGCCGACTATCGGTATAATATTGTATAATATTATACCGATATAATATTATACCGATATCTATTGGTACAATATTATGTGCGGTGGCCCTTGTGTTCTGTAGTATCGTGTTGTGTCGTTATCGTGCAGTGTGCAAACCCCATCGGCGTGTTTCTAGATAGAATATCTACCACAGCTGCCCTGCGGCTGTCGCGGCACAGCTGCACTGCTATCGACGCGACAGGGTCGCGCTCATCGAAATTTGCCGCGCCACGCCCACCGGTCTCGTGTCGCGCGTCGCGGTAATCGGAATGTCGTCCAACCCGCGACCCGAAACTGTCGCCAAGCCACTGCTTGTCCGCGACTAAATACCCGTTCACAGTCTGCATATGCATGAGGCAAAGCCAAGACTGCGATTTTTGCATATTTACTACTACTACTCGTACTAACTTAATTAACTTTTTACGAGACTTTTGTACGAGATTTCTCGTACGTCTGGCAACCTTGATGCGTATTTTTGTGGGTTAGGGGTTAGTTATGCACGAATGCTTATCAGCTTATTATTGTATAATGCTAATACTGATAGGACAATAAAATAGTATAGAATAGTCCACTGAATTTGCGCACGCACACGCATTCAGCAGAACACGTTCAGAGCAAGCGACCGTCTGAACACACCCTAATCATTATTTCAGATGACATGAACAAAACGACGAGTTATACTGTATTTATTTAATATTTTTGCTTTCTAGTCCGGTCTAATTAGACGCAAAAAAATCGTAACCTCGGAATAACTCGCATAGAGCTGAAAATTCAAATAAAACCTCAAAAGTCCCCGGGGATCCTCCTTGTGCAAAAATTTTTATTCAAGGTCAAAGGTATTAAAATGAGGTTTTTCTTGTTTTTTTCCCAAACTGTACATTTTATCACAAAAATAGGTAGGGCAAGAGTGTAGATCATAGAATTCTCTACAAAAAATATTCAGTAATTTTTTTCATACGACTTACCATTTCTTATGAATGGCGGGCTTAAAGTTTGGGAAAATCATATCTATGCTTATATCATAAAGCTAAAGAATTTGTGGACTACTGCTTTGAATTGAGGAATTCGTTTTGTTGGATAGTGGTGACCTGATGATGGGATCCATGAGTAATCGAGGGAACTCCTCAAAATACAAATGGAAACATATGGTTTTTTTGGTTTCATATGAAGTATTCCAGGCATATGTTACCAAAAAGTAAGATTTTGCACCAGGATATGCCATGGTTCGAAGGTGGTGAACAGAACTCCTTACTCCTTATAGATACATGTTTGGGGGTTTCGGCGTTGTTTTAAGAACTGAAAGCATATACTACTAAGCTTATTACATTAATCATCATCATCATCACCACCATTCCAACATACACCTTTACATTATGACCCTATTATAATTGGTAGGTATTTTTCATCGTATTTTTAGATCAGAATTTCAGAACGGATCACGGATGTCTTTAAACATTGTTCTGTAAAAAGTTAAGCTATTTTGAAAATTATTTTATTATTTCGACCTGATGATAAGATCATAAGATTATGAGTGATCGAGGGAACTCCTCAAAATTTATATGGAAACATAATATGGTGATTTCGATTTTATGAGAAGTATCCTAAGCAAATGCTACCAAAAAGCAAAATTTTGCACTAAGATGTACCTTGGTTCCGAAGGTGCTAAGAGAACTCCTTAGTCCTTATAGAGGCAAGTTTGAGGGATTCAGATTAAGTTTAAGAACTCAAAGCATATGCTACTATGCAAGTTACATTCATTATCATCATCACCACTACCACCAGTCACCACACCATGAATCATAAAATCATTACTCTTAATTTGTCGAACGATTTAAAAAATTATATTGTTATATCAAATTAATCAAAGTAAATGATTCAAACTTGGCGATCAGGTTACCAAGTTAGCAATTTGATCATGAGATCTATTAATTATGAGGCATGTCCGTATGTAGTAGACTCCTTATTATTGGGACAAAATAAATCGTTATATTAACGTAGTTCTAAGTAGTTTAAACATAATATTATATGAACATTATAGCACATTATAGTGAGCTAATGACTTTCCAGGAGTTTTGTGATAAAAAGAAAGTCACTGAACAGAACTTTAGAGCCTTTAGAGATAGGCGCATGAACATCAATTATATCATTGCTTGATTAACGCCAAGCTTATATTATTAATTATACAGTGATGAGAGTATATTCTTGGAGTTGCTTATGCAATTCTCTATTCCGAGAAGGCGATAGGTATATTAACTTTATGGTTCTCATATCATTAATGTGTATCCTGGCTCCAAAATCACTTAGTAGAACACATTAGTATTTACAGAAAACCTTATAAATTTCTTAAATTACTAAAAAGAGTGAAATTATTATTTTTAACAAAAAATTAAAACCGACTCCCAGAGTAAAAAACAATAATAATTATTATACAATGAACAAAAAAGTATGAAATAATTCTTACTCTTAATAGTGCCTTATGCAGAATACTCCTAAACCTCTACTATTTCTGTACACAATCTTCATAATTTTGAAGTCGGTACCAGACTTTAAAATTGAAAATATTTTGTCTAAGAACTTACCATTCTTAGCTGGTATCAACTTCAAAATAATGAAGATTGTGTACAGAAATAGTAGAGGTTTGTACAGTTTGGGTAAAAAACAGGAAAAACCTCATTTTCATACCTTTGACCTAGAATAAAATTTTTTGCACAAGGAAGATCCCCGGGGACTTTTGAGGTTTTATTTGTAATGATGTATTTAACGTCTATACCAATTTTCAGCTCTATGCGAGTTATTCCGAGGTCGAATGTTTAATTTTCCCGGGGTATTCATTTTAGTGTGTACCGTGCTATTCAAAGTGTTATTGATGCATTCCTACCACAAAATATAAGGGGTGCAGTTTACATGTGGTTGAATACTGAATAAGCGCTGAAATCATTGGCGGGTTAGCGCTGTCAAATATGAAATAAAGCTTTAGAACTGTACAAAGATTGAACTTTTCAATACAGCATACGTTTTAAGATTCGATAAAGAAACTTTAGCCAACTTTTACCTTATTCCTGTACCTAGAAATGCTACAAAGTTGAGTTCGAGCGTTGTTAGTGTTGTAAGTTTTTGACGACCATAGCTTAAAAGCATTTTCCGATTCTTGCATTTTCAATAACTTTATGATATTTTTTGTAAAAAGATGAAAATTCGAACCTTAATTTGCACGAAATTGAATTGGGTCATCGTTAAAGAACGCTTTTTTAAATTGTTGATTGGATATTTTACTGTGGCACGGTAAAATAAAATTAAATGTTTGCGTTTAAAATTCGTCTTTCATGCACAAAGCCGAAAGATTCAGTTGAGGTTGATATAATTGCTATACTAATGTTTTAATTGTCAAATGTATCTGATACGCATTATCTTAATTTTTTTATTTACCTTGTCTGTGTATCGAGAAAAATACTATCGAATCCATGACGATCTAAATTATAGATCTAGTCTGGCACACGTGGATCTAAAATTACTCTTTAGCCATATTTACATTACATCTGCCCTAGTCTTAGAAAACTGGAGAATATTATGTCTACAGCAGTAGTAATTTTCTCCAGTTTTTGCTGAAACAAACACACGAAGCTTAATTATATAAATCGCTGAGATAGATTGTCCGCACGTGACCCAGACACGGGACACGCGCCGTCCCATTGTGGCCCACAGACACATTAGAATCTAGACGGTAGATAGCACCATCGAGGACATTGGCTCGTAGGCAGATCGCGGACCTATGTTATTTGGTAGGGTCATGTCAACTAAATATTTTTTGTGTTCTGTCGACTGGATTTGGCAGAATGCGACCAATTCACGTTGATCCACCATCTATGAATCGATTTCTCTGATAGTACATCGAACAAGTTGATTCAAAGACAGATAGCAGACCTATGATAAGCTGATCGCACATTTGTCTGCACCGTATGCGCATAACGGTGCGTCCACATTTGTATGTATGCGGCATGTATTATGCCCGCTGTACACTCTCGCCGAGAGCTCTCGGGCGAGAGTCTCGTGTGAGAGCCCCTTGCCCGAGTGCGATCATGTACATTCTCGCTTAGTTCAATCGCAGTTAAGAACTCAGACAAGATGGACGAAAACGACCATTCACCATTCACCATGCATCGAAAGATATCATTGTAATCCAAAGATTTATAATCATATTTAATTTTATTTCTCACAGATAATGACTGATAATGTCGTTTATTATTGTTATTTTTCTGTTCTACACTGTCCAGCGGCGAAACTAGTACTGAAAGACGCGAGAGTGTACAGTAGTGCACTCGTTTTCCTCGCGAGACCCTTTGTCTCGGGCGCAATATACCGACAACGGACCGAGAGGGTCCGAGACAGGCGAGACGAGGCGAGCGCACTCATTTACACTCTCGCACTCGGGCCGCCTCGCTGTGTCTCGGCGAGAGTGTACAGCCGGCTTTAGATAATAGCGATCGGGGCGTATCATGATACGCGTATCATTTTGACACGCTTCGATGATACGCGACGGAGATCTGATCGGGGATCTGATCGCGCAAATGATACAAATGTGGACGCACCCTAACGGCGTTACTTATAAAAATTGACTATCCTTAGGATATTCCAAGCTTATACTAGGAATAGTTATACTCGGTATAAATTTAGAATGACCTTAGATTACTTTCTAACTCATAAAATCGGTAAAAGGTTGTCATAACTATACCGCCGCTATTCCCGAAGCACAAGACGGCAACGCCGCAAATAGACAATAGTATTGAATAAAAAAAGGTAAAAAGTCGGTTTTTGACTGTGAATTCTATTAATAGTTTATAGTTAACATAAATCAACAGATGGGAGTTTTGCCGTGAATGTGAAAGAGTGCTGTTGTGTTTGTGATAGTTTGTGTATTGTTTTTAATGTGTAATGTTGGTGAAATAATTATTAGATATCATTAGATATTCATAAATCATAATCATGCACAAGTAACAATAATATAATAGTTTTTCCGCTATTTACTCGACACTGGCCTTATTTTATTAGCCATAAATAGTGCCTTAACCAATCAAGCCACATAACAGCACCAATAGAACCACCAAGCAACGGACAACAATAGAATAACAATAGATTTACAAGAATCCACGACCGAATGATAAGAAAAAAATTCAACATATTTTGGAAGTGTTTTCATAACTTTTTCAAATACGTTGTAACTTGTAAGCACATTGATATTGCGCCATCAAATAGTCGATTTAACCATGTTTAGAAAAGCGATATTTAAAATAAAATCCTTTCGAATCACAAATTATTATAAAAGTAGTATTTATAAAATACTCTGTATGGCTATGTTACGAAATGTGAACTGTCAACCCAAGTTATATCGAGGTTAAACTAGGGTAGGGGTGGGAATAACGTTGGCATAACATTTGTATGGGAGTCACACCAACCTTATGCTAGGTATAAGTTATACCTGGTTTATGAGTCGCGATTTTGCTTATTCCAAGTTTATACTGAGTATTACTTTTATACTCGGTTTATAAGTAACATAGTAAGGGTTCATTTACGCGTCGAACACACCGCACGCAATGTGGCGCGTACGGTGCGGACGAATGTGCAAGGTTTCACGTCATTTCATACAACGAATTCCAAAATGCGGCGCGTTCGTGCTGATAAATGTGCGATCTTATTTGACGGGGTTATGTCAACTCAATATAATAATCGTGATATTCTGTCGTCTACATATTTTCACGACCAAATTACATAGGTCCGCCATTTGCCTACGAATCAATTTCTCTGACAGTACATTATCATTTATCTGTGACCTTTAACCGGCAATCCTATATGCCTGTAATGTGGTTTCAGTTTCCACAAATAGACTGCAGGGAAAATACATTCCGGGAGCTATTTTCATTACAAAATCAATTTTAATGATCTCCGACATGTAGGTACACATGTGACATTAAAACTTATTTAAGTCTTCACGTTGGTTCGTGATGGATAACCGTGATTGTTACAGAACACCGTCCCAACACTAGAATCAGAGTAGACAGTAGTTATGTCTATTGTGCTAGAATCTAGATACTATCTAGATAGTACCATCGAAGAAATTGACTCCTTGGCAGTTGACGGGCATACGCCATTTGGTCGGCTTTACTGCGATCGGTAGGATGGGTTTGACCGTTGACGTAACGCGACCAAATTACTTAGGTAAATTTATCATCATAAAATGATCTTGTTCTCGGTGGACGGCTCTTAGCTTTACGCCACAACAAATTAGCGGTAGCATGGGTCACTAGATCAATATCGGTAGGAATTACCTAAAAAATATTTGTCGATGACATCGCGGAAACGGCGGTGGCGGTAGACAAACGGCACATAAATTCGTAAAAAAACCATACTATTCAGTGTTTAGCCGCGGACCGCGGTATTCACATTTCACATTTACCATTCGCTCCGATTCCCAAACCTAGCGCGCTATTGGTCAATGCGTACTCGTGAATCTACTTTAACCAATAGGCAATAGCCGCACGTTATGTTTAAATCGAACCCTAGTCGAACGGGAATTGTGAGTACTTTGTAACTTGCAACGGGAATATTGCATTTAACTGCATTATCCAGTGTAATTGGACCATCAGCTGGACCTGTGGCGGGTGCGAGTGGCGTGCATGTTCGCGACGCACCGCAGCCTGACCTAAAAACGCCTACAACTCAATTTACACTGGCAATTAACGAATACATACAATCGCTTACGATATATCTTTAGGTATTACATTTTGAAGAAACGATTAAAAGATTATCTGAGCTTACGATATATTTTTAGGTAATACATTTTGAACAAACTACTAAAAGATTCGATACAAATTACATAATTTCAATCGATATTCGCTTGTCAAACATAAACCTCTTTAGTCTTTACGTTTGTGAGGGAGGACAGTTCTCGGTGAAATTATTATCCCACCAAAAACATGAAACGTAAAAGGTCGAGCCAAGCAAAATGTTGCAGGATATTCAATACTTCTGTCGTAAAAACTTTTCAGATCACATTCAAGCCAAGCCTTCAACTTATTTTGTAATTTAAATCAACATTCAGTAAAAGTATCAATAGATTTCTATAATCAATAGATTTTATAATTATTAAAGTGGCTTGGCAATGAGCACTAGAGAAATAATCAGCGACTAATTGGAAATATTGGGTACCATCGGCCACATGCGTCGTTACATACTAAAACACTTTACGCTTGCTGTCTGTGACCTGTGTAAGTATGAACTCCTCCAAATATGCAGTTTTATAATATATTTTGTTTCTCTTGTGCTCATTGTCAAGCCACTTTAATAATTATAAAATAAGAAATCTATTGATACTTTTACTGAACGTTGATTTAAATTACAAAATAAGGCTTGAAGGCTTGGCTTGAATGTGATTTGAAAACTTTTTACGACAGAAGTATTGAATATCCTGCAATATTTTGCTTGGCTCGACCTTTTACGTTTGTTTTTGGTGGGATTTCATTTCTTTTTTGAAGTTTTTTTTCAGGTCTTTTTAGGTCACGTTATAACTTTTCTGTACTTAGCTTAGCACCCGTTCTTCATCTCCTTCATATTTTTTCTTTGAGGCTTCGTCAGTTGTATAGGTGGACAACGTAACGTAAAAACTTCTGAGTTCTGAGTCGATTATTATATTCATATCTTAATATATATAATTCTTCTGTGAGTGTGTATATCACTGAACTTCTCTCAAACAACTGGACTGGATTTGATGAAATTTTTTGTGTGTGTTCAAAGGGATCTAGGAATGGTTTAGATTCACAATTTGGCCCGCTGGACAATGTTTTTTTAATTAATTTTGAATTTATTAGTAGTTGCTGATTTTGGAATGTTTTACATTGGATTCGACAGACGGCGCTACCATCGCAGTGTCAAATTTTAAATAATATTCGAATTCTAATTTTAATTTTAGTCTGTCCCGACAGTTAGCGCAGCGATCAAATTAAAAAAAATACTTTATATACTTAATATGGCAATGAAACGTTTGCTGGGACAGCTAGTATTATATATAAAACTCAAAGGTGACTGACTGACATGGTGATCTATCAACGCACAGCCCAGACCACTGGACGGATAGGGCTGAAATTTTGCATGCAGGTAGATGTTATGACGTAGGCATCCGCTAAGAAAGGATTTTGATCAATTCTACCTCCAAGAGTAAAGGTATATTTCAGCAAGTAAGCACGCACGGTTTATCCAGTCGAAATCTAAGCTGAAAATCTGAGTGATCCAGCAGGGTATTGAAATGGTCGACTCTCGTTTTGTATATCCTATGATTGTTACCACTATTTTCATCGGAATCAGAGCCATTCCAGTCTGATAACATTTCTAGATCACTTAGATCAGTCTGATCACTGTCTGAATGAGACATAATGAATATTTCTCACAATATTAAAGAACACAACAACGTTCAACCGCCTGATTTCGCGCGGTATGTAAACAACAAACGTCTAGTACCTTTGACGTAACAAAATAATTTATAGAAACGTCACATGCTTCCATGCCCAGACAATAACCTAACGGTCCGTTATTTAAGCCCTCCCTACCGCTTACCATCCGCAGGTACCAAACATACGGTAACTTTGCTCACGAAACGTTTTTTATAGAAACACTTTCGGCTTACGCCTCGTCCTCGAATCTATCACCCGTAAGCAAAACGATTCGTTTTGTGAATATTGGAACCGGGCATAAGTCTGCGCTGGCTGGATCTCGAGAACCGCAATAGCTAGATAGTTGTAATTTTCACAAATTATGTATTTCTGGTGTCGTTATAAAAGCTCAAAGTCCAATTAAAATAAAATAAATTATTAATGGGGGGCCTCATTCAACAAACACGTTTTTTTCCCTTTTTTGCTCCATATCCATAATGGTAACAGTAGGGTTTTTGAAAATTTCAGAAAATACTGAATTGTGTTTTAACTTTCATAATCAATAATAAAAATGAAATAAACTTATTATTTAAGGGGGGCTCCCATACAAATTTACGGTACAGAACCCCATGTACGCCAGTCCGACTCGCACTTGGCCGGTTTCATAATTTTTCCTTTCATTGTGAATAAAGACCTATCCGGGTACCAAATTTCAAGGTTCTAAGTCTGCTAGAAGTACCTTAGAATTTTGATGATCTATATTTCAGTGAGTGACAAAATGTAGTAACTTTGACCATCCGTAACTATTGAACTATTTATCGAAATTTAATGTAATTTGGAGGTTAAGCTAGTTTTAATACTTGCTCCTAGTAACCGAAATTCTAAATCCCTAGCTTTGTTAACATCGAAGATAAAGGGGGTGTAAAATAGCCGCGAACCGCTTCGAGAAAAGTATGGTACGGCCGTGCCTTTGCTAAAAAGCTTGGCTGGGGCACTGCCGTGCCCCCAGATGTACGGTGAAGTGGTACTATGAGTTTTCATTTTCGGGTACCCACTATGATGTAAGATAGAGGCGCCCGGCGCCCGCCCGAACGCGCTGTTTCGCGGCTACACGGCGGCGAGATGACAAGCAAAGGTATGTAAAGGTACAATTCCGTGCATCGCGATCGATCGGGCCTCGGAAGCGGTGCCATACATTTTCATACGTTGACTATAATGGTCGCGAGTGTCCGACGAGTCGTAGGTCGTGCACGATCGCGATCGATCGCGATGCACGGAATTGTACCTTAAATCACAGCGCGACCGCGCTGCTATTTCAATAATTCGGTGCATGATTTAAGGTGTAACAAAACTGTGATAATACTTTAGGCCAGTATTTCCTAAAGTGTGGGTCTCGACCCAATGGTGGGTCGCGGGTGGATTTTGGGTGGGCTCTGAAACTTTAGGACGACGAGCTTTAGAAGGCCCAAGTCCAGCAGTGAACGTCAGTAGGCTGATGATGATGATACGGTAGCCTCCGTGGTCTAGTGGTATAGAGCGCGGCTCTCGACTCGGAGGTCGTGGGTTCGATTCCAGCATTGGAAACATGTTATTTCCAAGTTTGGTTAGGACAATGCAGGCTGATCACCTGATTGTCTGACAAGTAAGATGTTCCATGCGTCGGATGGGCATGCGCCTGATCTCTCGCCAGTCGTGTCGGTCGATTATTATGGTGGTGAAATACGATAAGAATTAACGGGTAAATGGTGCTGCATCAACATACCGCTGCTTTTTTGTCTTCATGACACAAGGTGGGCCGCGAACTTTAAACTTTCTTGTAGATGGGTCGCGGTCCCGACAAGTTTGGGAAACACTGCTTTATGCTGTTTATGTGTTCCTTATAGAGAGTTCACTGTGAAAGTAGCAGCGCTGAAAGACCATTTTTTTTTCACTTTTGTATGGGTAAACTCGTAACGCCGGGGCGCTTGCCCATACAAAAGTGAAAAAAATGTTGATCTTTCAGCTCTGCTACTTTCACAGTGAACTCTCTACAAGAAACACATACGTACCCTAAAGTATTATCACTTAGTTTTGTGACACCCTGTATATTTATTGTACGTTCTAGTCACTTCTTACGGTGTCGCTACACCGCTAGAAGTGACTAGAGCGCTTTACCACGAGACAAGAATGACAACGATAATGTGAAATAAACAATATTGATATGGACGTCATGCAAGTTCTATCCAAGATATTATTTACAGGACGTATCATTGAATCCAAAAAGGTATCACAAGTCAAGATTTTTGACATTCTTTCCTCATATTGCTCGAAAGAAAAAAAGTTGCTGGGTAATCATTTAATGTATTAACAAGAATGACTCTGGTAAATTCTAATGTTAACCACGTATAGTATAACTGAAATGACAAGGCAGCCAAACATGCGCGGCGCGGCGGTTCGTTGTTTGAATAAGACGCGGATGGGGGAAGAATTATTAAAATGACATTAATTTTCCTGCTAAATACGTACATTTTTGTAGCATTTAAAGAAAAACATTTTTTTACGTTTCCTCTCGCCTGTTATCGGAATCAGAATGGAATCAGATTTAATTTTTATAAACATACAGACGGGGATGTTTCCGTATTAACACAAATTTCATCTTCATTCCAGAATGGCCGTAAACAAAATTTTGGAACACAGCCAACATTTAGTGTGGTAACTTCCTATACATTCAGAACAAACTAGAAATTGGACCTCTACATTACCGTTATGTACCTACTTACAACATTGATTTCATAAAAACAGTTTGGGTCAATTGTAACACGTTACACGACGCGACGACGCTATGCAATGCATTTTTAAATTACTTACAGCTACAAATTCAAACTTGAAGTTGATCAACGAAGATTAAAATTGAAGTATGTTGTCAAATACGTCTCTCGCGGTGTCAGGTTGTCTGTTCCTTTGAATTAGCTCTATAAATGCATTGCAACGCCTCGCGACCTTGGCCATACATTTACCGCGTTGCCGAGATCGCACCAAAACCCTATTTTTTTACCTCGGTTCAAAATTGTCCTAAAAAAATTAAAACGGGGAATATGTATAGGTCTACCAGAATCTGATGGCAATTTTTGACAGCAAATTTTCAAAAAATATCCTAAATCATTGGATAAATTTTTATATTTGCATGTTTAATACACAGATTAACTGCTAAAAGAAAAGGATCAAAATGTTTTATTTCAATTACCCCGGTATTGCTAGAGACTAGAGTAAATTTATTTTCTCACTTTTTGCCATCAGATTCTGGTACACTTATAGTTTATGATATTGTCGATCTATAATTGGCGTGTGTTTCAAATAAAAGTATTTTGTAAATTCTAAGGAGATACAGAATGTATGTATACAAAATTTAAAACGGGGAAAGAAATGTTGATATACTAAAGATTATTGCTGTATTTTTTTATAACTTTGTAGCTTTCAAATTATGAGTTTATAAGGCTTTAAATACGGTAAATTACGGAATCTCCGTAGGGGCGGCCCTTAAGTAACAAAACGATTATGTATAGTAGACAAACAAAACTTTTACCAAAAATACCGCACGGAATACTGGCGCGGTTAGAATTTGTTTATGGTAATCCCTCGGATTAAAATCCCGAATTCGATGAATATTTAAAATCCTATCGAAAACTAGGAGCTGTAACTCAGCGGGCGTCGCGGGGGAGACGGCCATTACTCCGTTCCGCCAATAACTCAGTTGGGACAGCACATTAGACATTCTATTTAAGCGCGGTAGCCGGACCTCGGTCGCCTGCAAGACGAATTGACCGGTTTTTGCTGAAGCTAGGCAAATGGGAATGGTAGACAAATTGGAGGAAGCACCTTTATTGTGCCTTTCTCGTGATACGTTTCTATACCATTGAAGACAGTAAGGAAATGCAAATCGCACACTATAGTTGTGATTTCTGTTCCCTATACGCATACCCGTGATAGCCGGTTCTCGCTCGCCTGCAAGGTGGTTTTTGCTAAAACTTGGCAAATGGAATAAATAGGAGGCATAACCTTTTTCAGGACACTATGGTTCAAACGCTCAGTCCTGTCTCTAGCGGTTATCGGCATCTCGTCTACCATTGTATTCTAATTTTACAGATGTAGCGATATCTAACGCATCGTTTGTATGACATAATGGGCATTGTCCAAAAAAAATCACATGTACTTTTTATATTTTTTTTCGTTAAAATAGAGTATTTTAAGAATATAAATTAAATAATTTTGAAATTCATTGGCTAGTTTTTTCTCACTAAATTTTTAAAGTTTCGCTCTGACGTCATCATCGGCGGCCAAATGACCTCTGCATTATGTTTTTTTTCCTTTCAATCTTGTTTATAATGGCCGGTTCGTCAAATGCAAGTTATCATTATGTGAAAGCAGATACGAGAAGCTTACCAAAAGTTCGAAAAGTAATGTTGGTCGAGTTTATTGCTAATTTAACGCCATTGAAGGTCAAACTAAGGTTAAACGTATTTGTTCAAAAATATAAGTAACTAATGGGTATTTTTTTCGTTTATATACAGAAAAACGATCACTGACCTTATTCCTCGAAATGTTTTTGTAATGAGCAAAATTAAAAAAAAATGGACAATCCCCAAATTCAAATGACCGCGAGTTTTGTGGTAGAGCAAGCAGGAGGAAGCGTGACCCCGCCATGTATCATGAACCTTTTTTTCTTACGAAATATTTTTCGGAGAAATTATGAAGCTACTTTTAAGTAATATTATAATATAATTTATTTTAAATTACTTATTTTGCTATTTTTTAATAATTGTTATCAATTAAATCATGCTATAAGCAACTCATGTTTTAGAGTAAAAAATGATATATTATTATTATATTATATTCTATGTCAGCTTCTTATTTGGTGACTGCAGAATGTCGCTTCTTTAAACTAAGTTTATACATATCTATATTGATTCATGAATCAATATAGATATTGATTCACGGAAGGCAGACCTTAAACAATGGTTGTCAAAATTGCAAAAAAATAGAACGACACGAGCATGAGCTATTCAATATTATAAAATAACGGACACAGTTTACTAGTACATAATATTGTAGACTAACAGATGAGGTATAACACTTACATAGAAATATAAGACATTTACCCCACGACGAAGCATAATTTACATTTTACAATGGTCATTTTTGTAGGGGCCATTTTATATTTTTAAAATGATGGAGACCTAAACATACATAATATAAAACATTGTTTTTTATTTTGCGTGGAGTATGAAAGGGGCTGGGTTATCAAGGTTCATTGGGAAACTAATATATTTCTATTATTACTATTATTTTATCATTATCAAGCTAATGATTTGAATAAATACTAGGATTCATCTACTCCTAGTTTCTAATTTATAAATAACTAGCTGACCCGACAGACGTTGTCCTGTCTTAAAGATGATTATTAATTAATTCGAATTGGCATAATTAATAAAAAAAGTGTGTTTATTTTTTAGTTCCATCGTGCACTCATCCCAATTCCCAAACTATTAGTTTGCTCTGCTGCAACACTTTGGCCATCGCTAAATTTCTCGAAAGGTTGCAAGTTAGTGTTTAATTTATTTGTGGATTCATTTTTATGTATATTGATATAGAGATATATTAAAATTAGTATCTCCATACCTCATCAAAATAGATTGAATAGTTTAGGCGAAAATCACAAAAGTTTATTGTGCGGGAACCGCACATTTTCCGGGACAAAAAGTATACCTTGTCTTTCCCGAGACTCAAAGTATCTCCATACCAAATTTCATCAAAATAGATTAAATAGTTTAGGCGAAAATCATAAAAGTTTGTTGTGCAGGAACCGTACATTGTTCGGGATAAAAAGTATCCCTTGTTCTTTCCCGAGACTCAAAGTATCTCCATACCAAATTTCATCAAAATAGATTAAATAGTTTAGGCGAAAATCATAAAAGTTTGTTGTGCAGGAACCGTACATTGTTCGGGATAAAAAGTATCCCTTGTTCTTTCCCGAGACTCAAAGTATCTCCATACCAAATTTTATCAAAATAGATTGAATAGTATAGGCGAAAATCATAAAAGTTTATTGTGCGGGAACCGTACATTTTCCGGGACAAAAAGTATCCCTTGTCCTTTCCCGAGACTCAAAGTATCTCCATACCAAAATTCACCAAAATCGATTGAATAGTTTACGCGCAAATCATAAAAGTGTATTGTGCAGTAACCGTACATTTTTCCGGGACAAAATGTATCCTATGTCCTATTCCTGGTTCTAAGCTACCTCTCCACCAATTTTCAGCCAAATCGGTTCATCTGTTCTTGAGTTATAAGTAGTGTAACTAACACAACTTTCTTTTATATATATAGACTAAAAGTATACAGTGAAATAAAAAGTCAGCGAAGACGTGTTTTGTGACACAACAAGATTTTGCTACTCGATAAGAAAAACACATTTTGTATTAATTAATTGTAATTAAGTAGATAATATCAAAATGTAAGTATATGAAATCGGTGAAAAGGCTGCTCCTGCGCGATTACCTTTACCTGTTTAGAGGATAATATATAAAACTGACCTTAATTCGAGAGGGGAAGAGAAAATATCTAATAAAGTAGAGCTTTTTATATTTTATTGATATATGAGAGAAATTTCGAAGCAAGGTAAAAAACGTGACGTTTTTTGTTTACACTAATGGCCTGTTTCACCGCTTCCTGATAAGGTGCCCGATAGGGTTATTTGACAGATTTTCCATACTCCATCTGTCAAATTAAGTGGTGGATAGCCTTATCAGGAAGCGGTGAAACAGGCCCTAAGTATCTTGTTTTATCTGCAAAATATCACCATCTCGTTTAAGTACTCCTTTGAAGTTCCTGAAAATAATTATTATTATGGCCTACGCGTATTTGGTATTCGTGAAATCTTCTGCCAACTTGAATCTTGATCTGTAGAATGTTCTAGAACAAAACATAGGAAAAGTCCAATAAAGATTTTGTAAGAACTCAATTATTCGGCTTTTATATATATTATTTTCTTTATGCCTTTGGCTACCTAATTTCATTGAAGTTTTAAATATAATATATAAAAAATAAAATGTTATAATGAATTTTCACTTCTTACATAATATTATTGTATACCACATTCATTTTTTTGGCTATAATTACAGGGATATTTTTAAATTAAAACCACAATACGTTTACCTATTTTATCCTACCTAAATTAATAGGAACGTATTTTGGCTTATCATGGCATCTATTAGTACCTACTAACCTGTAAATTAGTACCGACCACGTTTATTATAACTTAGACAATCGTTTCGTTTCGTCACTCGAAATATGAAATGGAATCGTTCAGCTTTTACTGAAGAATCAATTTATTTTATAAAACACTAGCTGTCCCGGCAAACGTTGCTTTGCCATAGTGTATTTGCCATATTATTATTTTATTGAACTGACTAAATAAGTATGCCACCATGGCAACGTCGATCGCTATCCCGTCGCACAAACAATGGTCGCCGTCAGTCTCAGGTTGTAATAATTTACTATTATTTATTTAACAAATGCACTTATCAATATATAAAGTACCGAGTAGCCGATTCTCAGACCTACTGAATATGCATATAAAATTTGGTAAAAATCAGTATAGCCGTTTCGGAGGAGTTCGTGGACTAACATTGTGACACGAGAATTTTATATATAAGAGTTTGTGTATTATTATAACATAAGTAATTTCTATAGCGAGCATAAGTAGATTCCGAGCTCAAATGCAAACATAAAAAAGGTGACCAAAAATTACGTACCCCTGTCGTGAAAGGTAAGTTAAAGATACTTGTGACAAAACAGGAGTAACTTAAATTTTTGGATTTATGTAAATGACAGCTGGTGAAAAATATAACTTTTTATTTTCTTGATATTTTTGCGTAGTTTTCGTAAAAAAATAATGATTCACTTTTATCTGATGATATTATTTGCAAACTGTTTACTTAACACGCATAAAACTAAGAGAACTAATATTTATAAAAAAAATTGAAAACCGATTTTTTCACAAAAATATCAATTCTTATCATAATTGTGATAAAAATAACATGAATTTGCTGACAATATCGTAAATAAGGAAGTCCAACTTCAAAAATTCCTAATTTTTCAGTTACGACACTACGTATTTGGATGAGGTATTATGAAACTTTTGTCGCTTCGTTTTCTGTCGCGATTTGATAGAAAACGATAAATTACGTCAAGGTTTTTTGAAACATGGTAGCGGTAGGGTGAATATACGCTAGACACAAGATAGGCCTACTATAAACTCTAAGGGCCCTAGCATACGGCGACTTTTTGTAGTGATACAGTTATAGCGTAAGTATCGCACATTTGCTTTGATACGGTCGCGAATCGCGATGCTAAAGGCGCGATTATATCGCCACAAAAAGTCGCCGCCGTGTGATTGCCTAAAGAAACTACGGACACATCTAACGCTTTGATTTTTGGGTCTTATTACGCACGTAATACAATAACAACTTAAATGTTTAATAGCTTTTGGTATCGCCAATGTCCATTCCCGGGATGACGGTCTGAGCGGTTCAGGGCAGGTTCAGGTATGAACAAAAGCCGATGTCAACAGTTGTTACTTGTTAGTTATCACGCGTAAATGTCATGCCAAAGTCGCCGGTTACACGCTCAAATTTTTATCAATCTGATCCATCAATCCGGTACCAATTGACGAAAATTTTATCGTGTACGCTATGGATTGATGGATTGATCGTATTTCTAATATGAACTTTTTAAGCCCATCAATTTTCCGTCAGTCAGATTGATGGATCAGATTGATGAAAATTTGACCGTGTAACCTGTGACATAGGGTACCCCAGTATCCTTTTCGTGGAACCATTTTCTTACAAAGTTATGTTTCTTTAGCATCGTATTTCGATGCCGCCATGTTTTCAGCATTTGAAGGTGCAAATGGACGAAGCCACAGGGTCACCTATATTGAATTGAACAAGTCATATACAGTTATAGCCGCATTCGAACAAAACCACACCGAATACAAGTGGAGCGCAATAAATTGATTAAATTTATTAATATACGGGAATTAATATTTATTTTGACGGCGACAAACGAGTGCTGGGAATTAAATGTTTACTCCAGTTATAATTATTGGGTTCACATTTATACAACAGTATTAAATAAATCAACCGTGTAATGAGAATATCATGTACCCGCTATACATAATATAATTATACTCTCCGATACATTGTAAATGATAGCGTTGATTAAAATAAGAAGGCTATATTGTGCATAGAATTATAATTTATAACCTTTACAAGAGGCGTTCCATACAATCGTCAGTGCGAAAATGTGTCACCCTCGAAATGAGTGAGTTCACTCATCAGCTAAGAGCAGTGTGCCTTCGGACGTGTTTGTTACGCATTGATTACGTAGAATATGCATTGAAAGCGTAAAATGAGTGAAAGAGAAGTATTATAATATGCTATTACTGTAAGACAAAAAAGGACCACAATATTTTTAACCGACTTCCAAAAAACGAGGAGGTTATATGTTCGGCTGTGGATATTTTTTTTTAATTTTTTTTTTTAATTTTTTTTTTGTATGTTCAACGATTACTCCGCCGTTTGTGAACCGATTTTCAAAATTTTTGCTTTGTTGTATTTGGTTTTACTCCAATTTGGTACCATGTTCACAAAGTGGTGACCTGATGATGGGATCCAGGAGTAATCGAGGGAACTCCTCGAAATTTATATGGAAACATATGGTGATTTTGGTTTTATGTGAAGTGTACTAAGAATATGCTACCAAAAAGTCAAATATTGGGTCAAGGTATACCATGGTTTCGAAGATGCTGAGAGAACTCCTGACTCCTTATAGATACACGTTTGGGAGTTTCGGCGTTGTTTTAAGAACAGAAAGCATATGCTACTATGCAACTCATATTCATCATCATAATCATCATCATCATCATCATCATCATCATCATCATCATCGTCTTCATCATTACCACGTCGTGTTAAGGTCACCAATGTCTCATGGCACAGAATAGATAATAGTACAAGGCATAGGTGTGGATATACTAATAATAATAATAATTTTATACTGTATAACAACACTTTGTTTAAATATACACGGCGGTCAGCGCCGAATACGTCGAATACGCCGAATCGAATATACTTTGCTACTTTATATACAGATCGAATACTATACTAACTACTTTATAAAATTTTAATAGACAAAATATAGAATTAAAATAAAGTTATTTTAAAAAGAGCATTTAAACTAAACAAAGTCAATAAGTGTCTTTTTAATTAGTTATACTTATTAATCGATAGATGGCGCACTAAGTATCGATTTGAATGGATTTGAAATTGAATTCTTGATTACAAGAACAGCTGTCAATAATTATGATAATATTATATTATATTACTAGCTGTCCCGGCAAACGTTGTTTTGCCATATAAATAATTTTTGGTATGAAAAATAGATGTTGGCCGATTCTCAGACCAATATCCTCACAATATGCTCACATAATTTCATGAGAATCGGTCAAGCCGTTTCCGAGGAGTATGGCAACGAAAACTGTGACACGAGAATTTTATATATTAGATGAGTCGTCACATCCTATGCAAGTTTATACAATTTTTTATCTGATAGATCCTTGGATCGTGGAAAAACGAGACACAATAGCCTTTCTATTGTAATCGCAATCGCCGGTGACCGCTTGGGGTTTGAAGTATTAAAATTGTTAAATTACTTAGTACAATATTATGTTCACTTCACTGATAATACATTATTTTGTGAGTGTGAACTGTGTAATAAGATAAGATACGATACCTAGTGTAACTAAAAAGAGTGAAATTATTATTATTTTTAACAAAAAATTAAAACCGACTTCCAAGGTAAAAACAATATTAACATTAATATGAACTAAAAAGTATTAAATAATTTTTGCTATCTAATAGTGCCTTTTTCCGAATTCGGCTAAACCTTGACTAATTCTGTACTCAATTTTCATAATTTAGAAGTCGGTGCCAGTTCCAAAAGTTTCAAATATTCTGTCAGAGGACTGAAGATTCAGCTATCTGGTACCGACTTCAAAATAATGAAGATTGAGTACAGAAATAGTCAAGGTTTAGCCGAATTCGGAAAAAGGCACTATTAGATAGCAAAAATTATTTAATACTTTTTAGTTCATATTAATGTTAATATTGTTTTTACCTTGGAAGTCGGTTTTAATTTTTTGTTAAAAATAATAATCTCGATACACATTTTGCATGCAAAAACATTGCTACAGTTTTGATGGCGTATGCCATATCCAAGTATTATAGTACGAGAGCCCACGACCAAAATTTTTGTCTCATAGCAATACGGCCAAAACCGCATCAAATCGATAGATACGATTATCCTGAACTCGAAAATACCAATATCAGACATTTTCCGCGTAGCGTTTGATCTGACCGAATTTTCAAAATTGTCAAAGAATTTTACCGAACTGCATTATACCAATATGTCTGATTTGCAGACTGTAGTTGAATGATAGTTCTGAGATACCGGAAACATATTTTTCAGACGTTAGTGGTGTAGCGCAAACCCGAAAAATCACTTTAAAAAATTAAAAATGAGAAAAAAATGTCTCATAGCAATACGTCTGAAAATCTTTTTTATAAGTAAATTTTGGTTATTTGATGCGAACAAAACAATTTTCAGACGGAAATGTGAACGCATTAAATTTTGAGACCGTTTTGAAAATGTTAACAAATTTTACCGATCGGTATCATAGCAATATGTCTGAAAATTGTTGGACATGATAAAATAAGTTGTCCACATGTGCAAAAAAATTATATCAGACAAATTAAGTGTAGCACCTTCTCTATCAGACAACTTTTCGATACTCAGATATCATTTAAAAATCGTATTGAGGCATCTTGAATTTTCTGTTACAAACCAATGAATACGTTGTGACCCTGAATTTATTAGATGATAATTAACAAAGAATTTACCCGAAACCGTAACATTGAAGTTGAAGGACTGAAATAAATCGCACAAAAGGAAACTGGGATGAAGTTGAAAAAAAAACGGTTTATTCAAATGTTTATTCGGCAGGAGCGTAACAAGCGCTGAGGCTGTTGTAATTAAATACTGATTGATTTGATAGTTTTGGTTTTATTTAAAGCACACTTGAGTAACTTTTACAAAAGAAATAAGTAATGACATCTGTCATCTGTCAAAGTACATATAATAGACAAGGGAGATTCTTGAATATCTATGAAGGTTGTAAATTTAAAAAAACATTTAACAGAGGCGTCGGCCAAGCGACTCCGAAACGTTATTTTCGTTTTTGGGAGTATATGCTACACTTAAAGTGTCTGAAAACAGGTTTTTGGTAATCATGGCAGCAATACGAAAAGTTGAAAAAAAATATTATCCGTATTGCTATGATACAGGTCGGCTAAATTTGTTGACATTTTCAAAAATGCGCTCAGGCTATATGCTACGCGCAAAATGTCTGAAAGCAAACTTTTTCGTAATACAATTATAAAATCTATGTACATTTTCACTATCAGACGTATTGCTATAATACCGACTCTCTTTTTTTTTTGACACAGCAGAAATGGCCTCCCACGCAGTTGCTACACTTTCGACCGTTACTACACACCTAGTCGGGTTCAGAATCATACAATCTAACGATTTTATAGGGTTTTTGCCGTATTGCTATGAGTCATGGTTTTGGTCGTGGGCTCTCGTACTATTAACATCGTTGGTATAGTGTATATTCCGCGCACAGTTTTGAGACCGTTCGACGAAAATGGAAGTACAATCGGCGTTTGTACGCCGATTGTACTTCCATTTTTAAAGTTAGATATTGTTATCTACCAATAACGTGTCACCGCTTGATGATGGATATTAGTTATAATTTATAACATCTCTGTACCGCGCTCACTCCTTAGCCCGCCGAAGAAACACCTAAAAGTCGAACACTGCGCTTTCCTCTTCCAATTTGCTGCAGAGTGACTTTAAAGTATTGCGTGGCCTCTGCTTATTCAATTGAATTTCAAATCACCTAATGGGGATTGTCCATTTTTTTTTAATTTTGCTCATTACAAAAACATTTCGAGGAATAAGGTCAGTGATCGTTTTTTTTGTATATAAATGAAAAAAATACCCATTAGTTACTTATATTTTTGAACAAATATGTTTAACCTTAGTTTGACCTTCAATGGCGTTAAATTAGCAATAAATTCGACCAACATTACGTTTCGAACTTTTGGTAAGCTTCTCGTATCAACTTTCACATAATGATAACTTGCATTTGACGAACCAGCCATTATAAATAAGATTGAAAGGAAAAAAAACATACTGCAGAGGTCAATTGGCCGCCGATGATGACGTCAGAGCGAAACTTTAAAAATTTATTGAGAAAAAACTAGCCAATGAATTTCAAAATTATTTAATTTATATTCTTAAAATACCCTATTTTAACGAAAAAAAATATAAAAAGCACATGTGATTTTTTTTGGACAATGCCCATTGGCTAATCTTTAATATGCTGGCTTCGACAATATATAAGTAATATTGTCAATTCAATAAATTGGGCCAAAGAAAACAACTTTTGTTGGGCACAAGAATCACAAACAGCCAATACATAAATGACGTGGAATGGCCGTATTCATTAATTTCGTCCCCAAAAATGTTCCCTGTCTGAATCGATGTCGCCACAGTGACGCCGTAGCGAGTGATGAATGTCGCTGCTTCGGTTGAAGCCATTATGATTTATCATCTGTAGCCCTAGCATGCCCACAAGTAGAAATGCGAAAGTATAGAGAAACTGTGGAGATAAACATAAGGTGCCGTTCCGAAAAGTTCAATTAAAATGCCACTTTATGATAGACTATGGTCCTAAAAATTTAAATAATATCCTACTTTATGCCATAGACTACACTCTGTCATAAAGTTGATTTTTTGTCGGTCGCGATTAGCCGCAGTAAAGATCGGAACGGCACCTTAAGTTTATGTCGACAGTTTGTCTATAGTTTCGCATTTCTACTGGTGGTCATGCTAGGGCTACTGGTTTCGTTTTCAAAACCGACGCTCAATTTATCGCCTGTACCGTGAATAATGAGTTCGAGGCTTTGTTACATGACTTATAATCACATTTTGGACGTGTTTCGTGTCATTTTATCGAGAGTTTATTGCAGATCGCGTTTTGCAAGCGTGACCTCATCAAAACTAATGCACCGCATGTGGCTCATTGGAAGTAATGTATGAGGAAGTGGAAGAGAATGACATGATACTTTATATGTAATGCAAAACAACAAACAGAAGTTGATTAAAAAGATGCTGATGTTTATTTTTATGGCGAGTATTGAAGGCCATAGTCTAAAGTTTGGGCTTGCTATTTTATATACGGAAGTCTGATGACTGACCCGGGAAACTTAGTCTTCCCATAAACGTTATAACTATATTCTTCATGGACCTATCAATGAAAAAACGTTGTTTATAGGGACATACAGCGAAAAGTGGCTTATATATGTCGCAGCCAACTGGTTAAAATAGCCGTTCAATCGAACAGCTAGCATTTTGACTGAACAACGCCATTCAATCTCACGGCTAGCTTTTTAATTGAATATTTTAGTCGCTCGAAACGTTCAACACTACAGCTGATTCAAGCCGCCGCCGTTTGATTGAATTAGTTCAGCGCTCACCACCGCAGCGCTAGGTGCGTTTTGTTTACAATATGGCGTCAACTAGCCGGTATTTTGTGATTGTATTAAGATATTTTTCGTAAATATACGTTACAAGTGTTATTTAAGTGACAGAAATTATGGGAATACATACGAGTGAATCAAAATTTAAACAAATATTCGAGGAGAAATTACGGGATTATGAAATGCATCACCACGGTATTTATTGCAATTTTGTTCAAAATGAGTTAGAATACAAAAATTTATTCTACTTGTTATCATTACATTTGTGTAATAATAATACTAATCTAATGGTCACCTTAGTTAATTTGCCGTTTAACAAGTTAGCTAAGCGTCGTCTAGCTGTAGTGTTGAACGTTGCAGTCAACAAGTCGGCTAAACGACGTACAGCCGTGTGATTGAATGGCGTTGTTCAGTCAAAGGGCTAGCTGTTTGATTGATCGGCTATTTAAACCAGTTGACTGCGACATATATACCATGTACTATCAGAGAAGTTGATTCATAGACAGATGGCTGACCTACGTAATTTGGTCGCGTTTTAACAGATGACTCATATTAAGTTGACATAATCCGATCAGTTGACATATTAGGTCCGTAAACTGCCTATGAATCAATTTCTTCGATGGTACATAATGATTTATATTATGTACGAATGTTTTCCATAAAATCTTACCAAATATCACGTTAGGAGTTAGGACACAAACCCCAAGGGTGACCAGACGTTACGAGCGAGCGCATCACTTCGAGCAATGCCCAAATCTAATTTCGCCGTTCTACTACACTCGCAAAATCAATATCAACTAGTTTGAGCGTCATAATTTGTAGTTTCCGAATATCCTGGACGCAAATTTGATAAATCAATAGCAAACGGCTCGTCTTGCGCAATGACCAGAGGTAAATTTGTTATTTTATTAATACCGGAGCCAGCTGAGGCCGGTGGACAGCGAGAAGTATTGGAAACATTTTATGCAAACCATCAATACTCCCAGCTCAATATTTAATTTGAGAAATGGCGACCAGACCGATTACCTGATTAAAAGTAATCGGTTTAATAGATGTCTATAATATCTGGACTTTGTTGAGTTTCACGGCTTCGTGGTCCAGTACGAGTAATTTAGTACTTGGCCGTTGCGACGAGGCCACGACGGGTTATTATTATTGCGATTTCTAAAGATATGAAGTAGTCGTATTCTACCCCCTGAATTTCCGTTTCATGTTCGGTCCGGTCTACTTGTTTTACTTTGACAATCTTTTATATTATTATGTATTCAAAACGCATCTGAAATTTTTTAAACGCGTCCTAATTGGTCAAAACCTCAAAAGTATAAAGTTTGTTTTACGATTAAGACAATGTTATTTGGCAATTTGACTGGATCGAATAGAAAACGAAGCTCCATTAATGTTGTGTTTATAGCAGAATCGGGTGCTGCACTCGGCTTTTGATGTTTCGTGTTACATATTCTGACACTGATTAGTTTACACCGTGCTCTGTATTATGCAGGTGCAAATATCGTATCGGTGTAAGGGTCAATTCAGATTTCAGACCGCAACGCAACGCGTAGATACATTTCTAAATTTGTATGGATTTGACAGACTTCAATTGCGAGAGACGTCTTACAAATCAAACGCGTCGCGTTGCGGTCTGAATTGACCCCGAGGTTAAACTCGGGTAGAATCGAAGCAGCGCGTCAATTTTTTTCGACAAAACATAAGTACTTATTCATGTTTGTTGTTCTATTATTTAAGTACTTCCAATATATAAAATTCTCGTGTCACAGTTTTCGTTGCTATACTCCTCCGAAACGGCTTGACCGATTCTCATGAAGTTTTGTGAGCATATTGAGTAGGTCTGAGAATCGGCCAACATCTATTTTTCATACCAAAAATTATTTATATGGCAAAACAACGTTTGCCGGGTCAGCTAGTTCTGCTATAAAAATATGGAAGCGTCGAAGAGCTAATGTGTGCGCGTCTCGCTTCCATATTTTCATAGCAGTTTGTACATAAATAATAGAACAATACGGACCTCTGAGTCCTAACCCAAACCAATATCCTCTTTGCCCAAGCCAAAATTCGTCAGATAGATTCTCTCCCCAAATCCGGTCTGTACGTCACTCACAGGGGAATGACGTAGGAGGGGGTCTCCAGACCCCCTCGTCGTCCCAAACCCAACGACTTGCCCAATGGCAGTCACCAACCGATGAAGCTAAAGAGGCCAAAGGCCAATAGGCCATTAGCAATAGCCCTTTCGAAAAAAAAAGAGTTGAAAGCTGTAGGCAAAAAAATTTACGCGTCGCGATGCTTCGACTCTGCCCCAGTGTGAGTAGAGCCTAAAGTAATTTGTGTATTGAATAAATTAATTTGAGGCGTCCAATGCGGGCTGGACGCGACGCGGACATGTGATACGCCATATTGTGCGATGAGCATGAATATCCATCAGAAAATCCTGGGCCTGCAAAGGGTTAAATACATGCATGGGGCACGCCTCCGTGGTCCAGTGGTTTAGAGCGTGGCTCTTCACTCGGAGGTCGCGGGTTCGAATCCCGCGTTGGAAACATGTTTTTCCAAGTTTGCAATGCAGGCTGATCATCTGATTGTCTGACAAGTATAAGATGATTCATACGTCGGATGGGCATGTAAAAAGTCGGTCCTGCGCCTGAATCCTGATCCCTCGCCAATCGAGCCGGTCATCCGTCCCACTGGGTTATGACTTATGAGATTAAAGGATTAGAGAGTGTTCTTGTGTACTGCGCACACACTTGAGCACTATAAAATTACTCCTGCGCAGGCCAGTTGGCCTGGTTTCAAAAAAGCCGGCCACCATCACCGACTCTCGTAGCATACATTTTGTATGCTACGAGTATGCTACGAGAGTCGCGCTTAAAGCGGTCGCGCTTTAGTACTATCGCCTGCGAAAATCTGTGGAGTGTGGGGTTGGTTTTTGTTATTTATGGACAACGATTTTAATATGGCCTGTTCACACTATTTCAATTCAGTGATACAATACAGCGTTGGATTGATTCTGGAATAATGTGAACAGGTACTGGACTTAGGAGTAGAATGCACTGAATTGCTTTGTGGTCAACGGTGTTACTTATAGACAGTCAGTCAGTTTCTTTTGACGCCCTGTAATTCGGATTCTACTATTTTAAACCAACATTAATACATCTTCGTTCTTTTTAGGGTTCCGTACCCAAAAAGCAAAAATCGTACTCTATTACTGAGACTTCCATGTCTATCCGTCTGTATGTCTGTCTCCAGGTTGTTTCTCAAGAACCGCTATTGCTAATAGCATAAACTTTCTGCGAAAGGAAGTTGTGGGCAACAACTAGTTGAATATAATATATTTTTTAATAGCTCGAATAAATCGTTCATTTAAAATATTTTGCTGCAAGTTTATTTAGAACATTACTAATTTATTGACTTGTTTATTCATATCCGTATCCATACCACTATTTTTCATCGTATTTTCTGGAACAGATCCAGGCATATGAAACTTCCATACTTTATATCCATCCGGTTAGGTAAAGACGTGAAATGCGAACATATTCTGACAACTTTCATAATAAGTTAAGGCCTTCAAACTTCCGCAAGTACCGCGGGGGAGTCGTAGTATGCGAGGAAAAACAACTCCAATAGAATAGCAATTAAAGTTTGGAATACTCAGTGACACTGATAATTTTATTACTTCAAAGTTCTAGAAGCACTATTAACTGAAAATTACTTAGTATGTCTCTGCTTCTAACATTCATATTTTTAACCGACTTCCAAAAAGGAGGAGGTAGAACCTCGGCTGTGGATTTTTATTGGTTTTGGTCCCTCCCTGGTGTTTGCGCAGAACGAACATTTTATAATATCCTTTGATTTTGATTGATTTAGTATTTGGTCTTAGACAACCATTGTTTTACTTTGGTCTTAAGACTTAAGAGGCCGAGTACCCTTGGAATTTCTCATATATACGTAATGCCAAAATTAGTTTCTCATACGAAAATATTTAACATGTTTGAGTTGTTTTTCAGTTTAAAATAGTAATTAAGCACCTAGGTTCCTGCACAAAAAATTACTTCAAAATATTTAAACACAAAAAAAATATTGTTAGAGTTTAAATATTTAGTAGTAAATTTAGTAAAAAAAAAATTTTAACAAAAAAAAATTTTTAGTGTTTAAATATTTTGACGTAAATTTTTGTGCAGGAACCTAGATAATTACTATTTTAAGCTGAATAATAACTCAAACATGTTAAATATTTTCGTATGAAAAAATGATTTTGGTATTACGTATGTATGAGAATTTCGAGGGTACCCGGCCCCTTAAGATACAGTTCTCAATTTAATTTGCACATATACCAATTTACGATTATTATTTTTAACTAAAAATTGAAAACGACTTCCAAGTGGAAATAATAACATTACGTCTTATTCTTCAATGCACTAAAATTAAATAGATGCTTACTCTTGATAGTGACCTTTTCAGAATTTTCCTAAATCTCAACTATTTCAGTAGGTACATAATCATTGTTTTGAAATCGGTTAATAACCTCCTCCTTTTTTGAAAGTCGATTAAAAATAGGTCATAGTACCCTGAATTGATAGAGTTCAAAATGGCGCGTTCGACACTGGCGCCAACATCGAGTGTCATAGGCTTGTTAAATCGCATCAGACTTAACGAACTAAAATAAAAAATTCCACCCACTCATTACCAAATTAAAGGAATTCCTTTTGACCGTCCCAATTCAATTTCCATAATATCTAAATTCAATTTATTGAAAACGAGTAAGGTGCAAATATTTTCACAGTCCGCTCGGCGCCAAAACTCATTTGTATAAATGAATTTTTGGATCATTTCACATCTGTGATCTGATCCATTAGATAACCTTGCCCGTGCTACAATTTGCATTTAGTAATTTTGACGGTGAAGTTAGAAATCAAGAATGTAAGGGATTTGTTATAATTTTATGTGTCATTTGGCGATGGGTTCGAATTTATCTAATGTAACTTGACTACTTGACATGCGAGTGGAAATAGAAATTATTAACCGATTCGTGGCCAATGCCGCGCCCAGCGCGTCATTCAAAAAGTTTTAGTGAGGCCGATGACGCGCCAGACGCGGCATATAAGAATTGTTAAAAAACACGTTAAAACTAATTTATTATACTGTAATTACAATTCCCTTGTCTAAATATACATGTTGAACTCAATTTTATGCGTGGCCGTTTATTTTAGAATTAAAGGCTACTAGTCAGAGATCGTCAATCATTGGTTCACTCGAAGAATCCTTACTTTTCTGCGATTAGCGTATTTATGAAACTTTTTTTTCTTATTAACACTCATTTTCATCAGCGTCAGTAATTTAGCTTCGATGCTACTGTCTGTTGAGTTATTTTTTGCGTCATGACAAATACGAGAACTTTCAGTTACTTAATGTCCTTTTCAATGTAAAGTTTTGCAATATTGAGTGACTATATTCTGGAAAACTTTCATTCTCCTTATTGTCGTTTTCCAGGCAATTTTCATTTGAGTATGTTTGTAAATCGTGGCTGGCTATATTCAGGATAGTCATTATATTCCTGCTGATTATCCAAAACAAACGTATTTCATTTGTTTAAATAAACGATTTTCTGAGAGCTCTTAAATTTTAATACAAATTTATATTGTTATAGCTACACAACTACTCTAAGTTATTTATACTTCAACTAAAATAGATGAAGTTGCTAGTCATAATAAATCCCACAACCTTTACGGAAAAACTATCATGCCTATTGATTTGTGCTTTAACATGTAATTAGGGTTCTAACTTCCTTACCCAAAAGATAAAAACGGGACCCTATTACTAAGGCTGGCCTCACACAGCCGGAACGTCTCTCTGAATAATTCATAATCGGAAATTCATAATCTAAATTTCGGCACCTTGCCTCACACACATCTTTGAAAATAAGATTGATCAGTAGTCTCATGATTCCTGGCACATATTTAAACGTCTTTATGGAAGAAGAATTAATACTAATAAATATTATTTTTCTTTTACTTTCGTTTTCACTTAATGTTTCCCAATTTGGAATTAAACTTTTAAGAATTTCCAACCACGCTATGTTTTTTTCCCTGTCATGGTAATCCTCAATGGATGTGTCCTATATTTCAATGCTTAAGATTAAATTTTCCGTGTCAGACATCACGCCAGCAGGTCACAACACGTCCAGTGGTTAGCTTCTTGCAGTGTCAACTGAAATAATTCATAATCTGATTCCAGTATGTGTGTGCCGCTCTATTAAAATGTATGGGAATACGCGCGTTATGAAATCATAATCTTAAATTTATCGATCCGGAATTCAGAACGCTCGTCAGTATCATTCTTACAGATCGATCTGAGAAACATAATCTGAAAAAAATCTGAATGTGTACGTGGAGCATACTTACTGATATTGTATGGAATTCCAGTCTTTCTGAATTAATAATATGAATTCAGAAAGACATTCCGGCTGTGTGAGGCCAGCCTAAGACTTCGTTGTCTGTCCGTCTGTATGTCTGTCTGTCTGTCTCCAGGCCGCAACTCAAGAACGGTAATAGAATTGAAATTTTCACGGATTAAGAATATCTGTTGCCGCTATAATAACAAATACTAAAAACAAAATAAAATTAAATAAATAAAATAAAAAATGAAGGGGGGCTCCCATACAAAAACATAATTTTCGGCATAATTTTGCTCTATAATGGTACGGGACCCTTCGTGCGCGAGTCCGTGTTATACGTGTTATCATCAGTCAGTCAAGGTGTAACGACGTGAGCCCTCACAAAGCTCGGCTTTTAGTAACCAGCACTAATTAAAATCATTAATACCTACATACTCGTATGAGCAAAATTTGTGCCAAAGGTTGACGACTACTTACACATTTTGTTAATAGTATGAATTACTACTTTTATACGCCATATCAGCTTTGAATTACAACTAATACGAACACTGCACACAAAATTTATCTTTTCCCTCTCTGATTTACGCCTATTTACAATAAAATATGCATAAAACACAACCAGTGGCCAATGCCGCACGTGGCGCGTCATCGTTTAGCAGGGCCGATGACGCTTATGGTGCGTCATCGAACAAAGTACTTGGCCTGTCGTAAGAATTTGTTGAAATGAAGGTGGCAACGAATCGGTTAATTATGCTTTCTAGATGGTCTTTTATGTCAATGTAATAAATGGGCCATTCAAGCTATAAGCCGAAAAAAAGATACATTTGTGAATTTCAACATTTTTATTATTTAAATTTAAAGAGTACTTAGAGGCCCCCTAGTCGTCGCCTTAAATAATAATTAAAATTAATGGTTTGGACGCTATTAAGATTCCGTTGTCAAAATATTGACTATACTTGGTACTATTAATATAATATATTCTGTGACTATACTTAAAATCATGGCTAATTCATATGTACCTGAAAGTATGATGAGGTTATAGTTCACACCTATTACCATTAATTACGGTCATTAATTAATTTTTACAAGATTTAAAAAAGTATTTTTTTGTCAAGTAACAGATTTTTCGCTGTAGAATAGATCCATATACAACTTGCCGACACAATTAAGAAGAAACAAAGTACGTCGGTAGAAAAATAAGTAGCATTTACATATATTGTACAAAAACTTGGCGAAACGTGGCAGAGAGCGAGGCAACATTTTATCCTGGAGAATTAGGTCACTCCCGTGGGGGCAATACGGTTGTGTACACTGTTACATTGATAGGTCTTATCAGATTTCAAAGACGTCTGATTGATGTCTCACACACATGTTACTACGTCTACGTATTAATCAACCCTGTGAGAGTACCATTACAGTGTAAGAGAAACGGTCTACGTACAGTATAAGTAAGAACAGTATAATAGAATCTGAATTATGGTATTCATCATTGAGGATTAAGGATGCTCATCATTACCGAAGTTCTGGACAAAGGAAACCATCTACATGTTATACTATCTTACTCTTTATATTAAACGTGAATTCCATGTTTGGAATCGACACACTAATTATTACTACTACTACTAAAAGTCTGATTCACGCTTGGTTGACGAAAAATTCACGCAAATTCACGACTCATTAGGTATATATATTAGATAGGTATAAGGAGAGTAAACAGAACTAACGAATAGGCCGACTCAAAAAAGATCTCGACACGCGACGTTTAAGGGGCCGGGTAACAACGGGGAAAAGTTCTTCGTCTCCACATTAGTATAATTATTGTAATACTGTGGTAACTGCAGGGCAATCGCGATAAATTTATTCAACTGAAACGCAAGTGAAACTCGGACGTTGATCGACTTTTGGAACGATTCGGTATCGCGCTAACGTTTTGACAGCTAGTTGAGACGTTACTGAACCTCAGCCCGAGCGCAAACGCTGTCAAAACAAAAAGTTGATACAATGCAACTTCTACTCGCACGTTTCTGAAACGTTTCTTATTTTGGTGTATTAAATTGACAAAAATCGATGGAAAAATATAACATAGGCTATAATTAAATTATAATTTAAGCTTATGTTTTACTTTAAAGCTGTAAAATAACATGCTACGGACTATGTTTTGTTATTTGAGTTTGTTAAAAAGTGAATTGAATTTTGACATTACTACTTTACGTAAATGTTTTCTGCGCCACATAAAACTTTTGTCACAAGTCACAACTCACACTATGTGTCACTATTCAACACTTATATGCCGTTTGTAAAATATAGTAAAACAATATTAAGAATTCATCTACGTAAATTAAAAACTCCAAGTAATAATCATTCACATCATTGATCATAACTACCAAGTACCAAAACAACTTCACTCGTGTCATATTTATCCATATGTAAATAAACAATTTATCAATTGACCAATTAACGCATCGGAAAAAATTTGTTCATATTTAAGCCAATCAAAATTAAATCAGAAGGGCGCTGATTGGTCCGCTGCATTGTCTGTCTAAAGGTAAAACGTTGCGCTTCGTTCGAGTTCCATCTAAGGTTGAGTTACGGTTGGAACGTTAGCACGATACTGAAATTTGCTCAGACGCAGCGGAACCGAACCGTAACTGAACCACAACCAAAGCAAATGTGAACCTGAATTGGAACGTTTAAAAATAACGCGATTGCCCTGCTGGTAATAGTTTGACTGACCTGCCTGCGCCCTCATGTCGCGGGAGACGACGGCGCCATGCGCGTTGTGCGCGCGGCAGCGGTACGCAGCGGCGTGCACGTCCGCGCGGTACTGCGGCGCGGCGAATGGCCGAAACACCAGTGTGCCGTTGTCCAGGACATGCCTGTGAATGTTTATTATATAATATTATAGATTCTTAAAATAAATTATCGAATAAGACATTACTATTGCCGGAATTTAACCTGCGCACTTTCGTGCGCTTAGATTATTATCATAGTCATACTATAGAGGGGATGGATGATTTGTCTCATGGTTTTTCGCCATGAGTCGTGAACCCTACGGGTGTAAGACCCCCCTTTGCCAGGCATACTATATAAAACATGCATTTTACTTCACAATATTATTATAGTCTTTCCAGTAGTTTAATTAATAAATTCTGCAGATGCAATGATTTATTTGGAGTTTAAATATTTTGAGGCGTTTAAATGTAATGGTAAAATTTTAGAAATAG
The DNA here is from genome assembly GCA_937595015.1 of Polyommatus icarus. Taxonomy (NCBI): domain Eukaryota; kingdom Metazoa; phylum Arthropoda; class Insecta; order Lepidoptera; family Lycaenidae; genus Polyommatus; species Polyommatus icarus. Next base: position 4,506,943 of record OW569329.1, on the reverse strand, counting down.
TCCATGATATTGTACCTTACTAATGACTAATGAGCTACGAAATACCAGAACAGTTTAAGTACTTGGCTAAATCAAATGATTGGTGGACCGTGGACATTTGACAAAACTTAACCTAGATTTTTTGCTCAACGTAGATCTAACGAGATCTCCTGAAGACTGCAATCAATTTCATAGATTTGCAATTATAATGTCCATAAACTATTTCCTTTGTCAGGTTTAATTCAAAACAGATAATCAGATTTGTATCTGGACTGCAGGCGCAGGGCGAGGACAAGAGCTCGCGAGGCTAATTGAAAATCAATTTCAATCGGGAAAAATTCCCGGAGACGTTTCTTTATTTCCCTCCCTCCCCCCCTCCGACCCCGACATGATCGTTTAATGATAATTGCCTCCGACGTCGTCGCTTCCATATTGCTTTTGTTGAGCCTACTAAACGTAAACAACGTTGGAAAGAACTTTATTAATAAAAAGCATATTATGATGCAGTGTATAGCCTCAGGCGTAAAAGGCGTAGGTTATAAATTACGCCTTTTATGCTGACTTTATTTACCTCTACAAAGCGATACCGATATCGATATGATTACTACTTATTCGCAATTTAAACACTTCGTTGTTGTGGAAAACTATACTACTTAAATCTATTTAAGGATTCGCAACGATTTAACTTACTTATTTGTATGTATGTACTCTACATTGCTGTTTAATTCCAAATTTTAGAGTCAAATCCCGTAGTATTATTTTGTACGCTGCTTTTCTAAATTACAAATTAATTAGCGTTAGTGTTTTAAAAACATGCGAAAAATATGAGCGATGCAGCATTCGTGCGGAACTCCACCGAGCGTTGCACTGGCGTGAGATTAATTAACATCGTAGGTACATTACATATTCCTAATTAATCATGTTTCAAAGTTCTGAAACTAGGACTCCATGCCGGGTCATTGCTGTGATCTTCGACCTTGCGATGATTGTCAAAGTTTGTAGGGCTCGTTAACCAAATAGGTCCGAAGTTTGATAGTGAATCGATTAACTATGTTCTTGTACTACTGTGTTGCTATACGGTTTTGAATTGATTGTTAAGCTACTGCATAGCTTTTATTGCAAGCTTGTGCGGCGTGCGACGACCCAGTCAAGAAATTCCGAAAATAAACCTAACACCTTTACCGCGGCCTTTTGCGTTGAAATTTAAAACTTATAATCTTTGCTTTTAATTTAATTGGAAAGAAGTTCCTTATCGCGCGTTCGGCGTAAAGAAGGCTAGACAGAACGACATTTAACCTAGATTTGACCTCGACACTTTTTTATTAGTACCTGCATGGTAGGGGTAGAGGGCGTTAATAGTATTCCAGTGTGTCAATAGATGGCGTTTTATTATATTGTTTTGAGTGTATAATTATGTATACCTACAGGTTTTTTGAACATAAGAAAAAACTTCATTTCATTCGGGTGTCCCTTGACACCTCTCAAGTTTTTTTTTATTTGAGGTGGTATTTCGACCATTGGGCGATCTCAAGTTATTATTAATCATATCAAAACATCACCCTTCGCTACTTTAATACGAATAACGAGAGACAAGAAAATCCACAGCTAATAAATAATAATAATAATATCAATGGACGCTTCACACCTCGTCAGTCTGGCCCCGTGCTAAGTACCTGAAGGACTTGTGTTACAGGTACCAGACTACGGAAATATATTTAATACTTTTATACTATACATATATTTAAGATTTTTATTATATAATACACATGTTTAATACACATCCATGACCCAGGAACATTGAAAAACTTTTTGTTCCGTCGGCGGGATTCGAACCCGCGACCCCCGGCTTGAGTTGCCACACACTCTAACCATTGAGCTACGGAGGTCGCCAATAACACAACAGCTATACTTAGCTTAGACAAAGCGGGTTCTAGAACTTTCCTTGAGGATAAACTCAAGGGATCTGACATAATATCTTCGGTATTTCTTCAGAAAGACATGATCAAGCCTGAGAAGTAAGCGCACCTTTGTGAGTAAACGCCAGTCTAGCCGTATCTCTTTGCAAAGTGAGTGCGAAGTCAGCGCTTCTTAAGGAATATGTAATGTTCTAGCCTTGTAGGATAACTATTTACCTTCACTCATAGCTGGAAGGTAAAATAAATCGTTGCGATAACACATTATAAAGTAGCTACGATAGCTTAATTTCAATTATTTATTTTCTTAGAAAGCTATTTACGTAGCGTAACTATCCCAGCCCCCGTAGACAAGTGGCAAACGATTATCGTTAACGCTGCCGCTAACGCTACAAAATGTATGGGATTTGACATTAGTATTCGCTAGCGAAGCAATGACTTATGTCAAATCGCATACATTTTGTAGTGCGTCAGCGTTTACGATAATCGTTTGCCACTTGTCTAGGGGGGCTGGATCGGAGTCTTTATCTGTCATGTGAATAAACCAGACAGAGGAAAGCACACCTTGTTTATACAGATATAATACGCTTTGTTAATCCATACTAATATTATAATTATGCGAAAGTGTCTGTCTATCTGTTACCCTTTATCGCCCAAACCGCTGAACCGATTTTGCTAAAATTTGGCTTGGAGATACTTTGAGTTCCGGAAAAGGACATAGGATACTTTTTATCCCGAAAAATGTACGGTTACCGCGCGGTAGTCGGTAAACAAATTTTGGCGTAACGGAGTTGCGGGCGTTGTGTAGTATTTTTATAAATAAGCAGGAATAACAAAGACAAGCATCTTAATTAAATCACCTACAGGCTAAAGTACAGCATCTACCAAACTTTTATAGCAAAGTTATTTCTGAATTTTAGACTGCGATGTGAGATACGCTCGTACAATTTTGCCTAGAAAATCATCATTCTATGTTTCTGGTTGTCAGTCGCAGTGACTCATGTATTCGCGTTTCTGTTGCTGAAACTCGTCAGAAACAAAATATCGCTCCTTTGTTTCGCTTTGATTTAAAAACATTTCTATTCCTACTTTGTGTTTGTTAGGACAGCCATCCAAGTACTGTTAATATTATGGCGTTGAATTTCCAATTATTGACGTCTGGTAAAGACGACGGCAAGTGGCAACTTTTTTTTTCCATTTTTTAAGGTCGCTTAGAACAACAAGGTTATCAGCGACCACATGCACAGTTACGCTGGAATTCCTTAATTGCCTGGGAACCGTACATTTTTCCACAACAAAAATCCTTTAAGTAGAGGACATATGACGATTTGTGTTGTGTTGTGTGTTCCGTGTGAAGAGGTAAGCACTTAGACGAATAGGCAGATTTCGCATTTCTAATATTACTATCAACCCCCATTAGGACACCGGCGACCGCGACGACAACAGAATAACAATAGATTTACAAGAATCTGCAATCGAAGGATTAAGGATTATACATTATTTTTTGCTGACTCTACCAAAAGAACTTGAAGGTAAGTTTTTCATTTCAAAAAAGGCCTACATTATACGTACAATTCTATGTCTACCTCAATTTTCTTGCAATTAATTCTGACAGGTTCAGGTAGTGTGTATACGTATTTCGTTGCTGCGAAGTGAGTGGCTAGGTTTAGGGCTAACAAGCCCGAAATAACGAGGGCTCAAACTTTTGATATAAATTTGGCGAGTCGGTTTGCTCATTAAAACATGACAGGAGGTCCCGAGCCGTGAATTGTCTCAGGCTTTATTACTATACTTTGTTATGACCTCATAAACAAAATTTCAACAAAAATGTCCTTGAGATGTTGTGACGTAAATTGCTTTTTGAGCTGCCATAACACAATCAGTATAATGACTTATTAAGCTGGTCTTTTGTATGTTTCTTGAACTTATGTATTTAATTTACTGTAGCTTTAGAATGCTTTCTTACTTTAAAAAGAAAAGTCTTCTTTATTTTATAAACAATAGTTTTTTGTCTCAAACTGATTAAGTAAAACAAATTTACAAGTTTAATAAAACAATTGTTTTTTTTTGATAAAGAAAATGAAAGAGCACCGAATGTTCATGGCACAGTATAATTTTACCGTCTATTTTTCAAATGTAATGGAAAGTGAAAATTAAAATGTGAGTAATCTATTTCATACGAAATTATTTTCTTTGGAACAAAACATTTTACGTTAAAATGTTTTTCTTTGTAATGCCTTGTATAAAATGCGAACGTTGCTGGATTTTTATTAAATTTTGTAGACATATACAGAAATTAAAATGTCTCTTTTTAGTTCACAATTCAACGTGATGAGACGGCGAGAAGCATTTTTAAAGTGCCATTACGAGTAGGAATATGCAGCCCAAAACCGCGAGCAGCAAGTCAGTTAATTACATGTGGACATTCTTATAGTGAAGTAAATAAAGTGCAGATTTGAATGGTTCATTTGAGAACGCCTCATATTCACGCGTCACGTTGAAGTGTTGACTGAACCTAACTTTACTTTAGGGTCAGCGCAGACAGAAAGGAGCGCAGCGGAGAGGATTTTACTAACGCACTTGAAAATAAACTTTAAAATTATGACACTAAAGTGCATAAATGCTTGAACCTTACAAGAAATGCTCGCGCGCCCTCGAATATACGAGGGAATCCCTTATAGCACTGTAGAGTGTAGTGTCATAATTTTAAAGTTTATTTTCAAGTGCGTTAATAAAATACTCTCCGCTGCGCTTCATTCTGTCTGTGCTGGCCCTTAGAGTCTACAGATTACAAATGCGAGCGAATTCGGGAGCATCAGTTACTTAATTAATAGGCGCACAAAATTGCGAGTAACTCGTGTAATGGAATTTATCAAATCAAATTAAAAGTTTTGTCAGGAAGACATTGAAAAGGGTCAGAAGTTTGTTCTGTCTGTTAAGTGTTAAGTAACACCAGGGGGTGTAGACTGTAGAGATACGCGACCGAAGTGAAAAGGACGCCGTATTTTACAAAAGTTGCAATAAGTTATATTATACCTACCCATATTATATTATTATGTAATTGATTGTACTGTCGGTTCTTGGTGGAAATTCATGTTGAACACTAATAAAACACTTTTCGTGCACTTTTTTCCACTTTATTATGAAATTATATAAATTTTAACGAAATTCACGAGTCACGACCGATTATATCTACCCCCTAATTAAAACATCTAAGTGACGTATATGTCGCAGCCAGCTGGTTAAAATAGCCGTTCAATCAAACAGTTAGCTCTTTGACTGAACAACGCCATTCAATCTCACGGCTAGCTTTTTAATTGAATATTTCAGTCGCTCGAAACGTTCAACACTACAGCTGATTCAAGACGCCGCCGTTTGATTGAATTAGTTCATCGCTCAACACCGCGGCGCTAGGTGCGTTTTGTTTACAATATGGCGTCAACTAGCCGGTGTTTTGTGATTGTATTAAGTATTTTTCGTAAATATAATATGTTACAAGTGTTATTAAAGTGACAAATTATGGGGGCACATACAAGTGAATCAAAATTTAAACAATTATTCGAATTTCGAGGAGAAATTACGGGATTATGAAATGCATGACGAAGGTATTAATTGCAATTGTGTTCAAAATGAGTTAGAATACAATTTATTCTGCTTATTATCATTGCGCTTGTGTAATAATAAAACTAAACTAATGGTCAGCTTAGTTAATTTGCCATTTAACCAGTTAGCTAAGCGTCGTCTAGCTGTAGTGTTGAACGTGCAGTCAACAAGTCGGCTAAACGACGTATAGCCGTGTGATTGAATGGCGTTGTTCAGTCAAAGGGCTAGCTGTTTGATTGATCGGCTATTTAAACCAGTTGGCTGCGACATATATATAGATAATAATAATATTATTATCTATACAATGTTACTTAGTTCCTATCATGAGACTTTTGTAAAAACATTGTATTAATGAGGTTATAATTACTAGTTACGAATTACGTCTGTATACACAGCGTGGATGCAATTATTATGAGGTTGAAGCAGTAGCAAAAATTAGAAATATCTTGAGTAAGTCGAGCGTTAGAAGCCTCATTCACAAAACTTTCCGCGCGGCTCCGCGTGAAAAGCACATTTCCCCACAAAAAGTACCCTAGGATCTTTTTCGTGTTCTACTTTATATCTGTAACAAATTACATGATAATCGGTCTTGTAGTTCATGAGATTAGCGTGTTAAAACTATCTCTTAAGCTTTTTATTAGTTTAGATTAAATTCAACGAATAATAAAGAAGATCAAATGACTACACGAAACATTTTGCATCATGTATCTTATATTCTCCTAGAATCTCAACTCCGACCAGTAGGAAGAGTTTTGCGAATATACGCCATTAAGGCTGATCTCTCGGAAAAAGCGTGCAGATGAAACAACTTTCATCGGCATTAACAGAGAAATTATATCTGAAAAAATAATTAGTAATCTACATGATACGATACGTAATTTGGTTTTGCCATATTTTTTCTATCGGTATCACATAATAAAGAAATAAAAAACCAAATCACCTCCACATTGTTGAATGAAACCACTTTACTCCTTCATTATTTATCAAAAGAATATATAAAAAAATATCTACTGCTTTGCAATACATAAGTTAATAATTTGGTTTGGTTACTTTTTTGAAATATGTATTATATTAAGCCTTAAAAAGGTTTTTTCTCCTATTTTGCCCTATCATGGACGCGGCGAGCGTCGTAACCGCCACCGTACAAGGCGCGCTGTTATGAATGTTATTTTAATGTTATTTACGTCGATATTCGCACTGACAGACAATCGACCTGCTAATTTAGGGAGAGAGGGCCCTTAATGTATTGATTAGCCGAAGTCATTGATAATAACAGTATCATTTTGCTTACTCTTGGATTCTCAACGTCACCCTTATGACCGTGAGGGAGGATACGCGCAGGGAGTATTTGCTTTGTATGTGAATACAAAGCAAATACTCCCTGCGCGTCTACGGTCTGCATTGATTAGCTGTAAGTAATTGATAACAGTATCATTTGCGATATCATTAAGTCGCGGCAATCGTCGAATTTCACGGGCCGCGCTCAAAGGGCGGCCATCATTAGGACCCTGTCGAACTTTCGAGTGCTGTCTAAGTGCTCTTGTTTCGAGCACTATTTGCTGGGTACACGCTGTCCCCAGACTTTGCTTGTTTTTTCTTTTTTCTCGACCGAAGAGGTATTATGTACATATGATTGACAGTTTTTAGCGAAAGTTTGACGTAAAGTGCTCCAAGGCTTTAAATGAATATGTCAACGGGCGCTGCTGGTAAAGGAGAACTGTCGAAAATGACGTTTTGGTATGAAAACAGCGTTAGTTCCTTTTCTCGGGACGTTCATTTAAAGCCTTGTAGAGTTGTAGTGGTTTAGTGGTTTAGCCTACAGTGCCACAATACTTTAAATGAACGTAAACGGGGAGCTGCTGGTAAAGGAGAACTGTCAAAAATGACGTTTTTGTATGATAGCAGCGGTAGTTCCTTTTTTGCCAAGTTCATTTTAGAAAGCCTTGTCGAGCCCTAGCTTTCAGCTTGGAGATTGTGGTTTTAACTGCCGCGTAGTAACATATAAACATTTTGTCTTCATTGATCAGGACAATGACAAACCCAATTTTCTGACAAGAAAGTAGATCTATACGTGTGATAAGTATTACTCGTACGGCTTATCTCTGTTGGTGTTGGTTTTTCCGACTAATTGGATCGTTACTTATGATACCAAAATACAACACGTCCTTGTGTATTGTGTAAAAACTTCGGCGCTATAAAAATACTTCGACGTTGGCTGGATTATAAAAAAATGATTTCAAAATCAGTGCTGCCACACTACGAATGCGGGATTGGGCGGCATTTTCTTGTTAACACCAATCGCAATGAAGCATGCACTGAGGAAAGTAAGTTTAGATATGTCCACACTGTGCCTTTTTTTGTTCACCAAGGGCATGCGGGCAAGGGCAAATAAAATAAGATGATGTAATTCATGACAGTAATAATATTACTCTTTGACTAAAATTAAGATTAATTAAATGTTAGAAAAAATCTCGAATTGACATATTATTGTATTAAGTTTTTTATAATATTTTTATCTCAAAAATAGGATAATAATTAGAAAATATAGATAAAGGGATAAATTATAAGTAGTATTTAGTACCTATAAGGAGATAAATTATAATCTGAAAAACTGTATAAAATTTGCACGCCGCCCAAAGACAAAATAAGAGAGCTTGTTGATCACATAACTTTAACATCATTTTGTACCTTATTTGAGCAAATAAACAATTTCTATTTCTATTTGCGTCATAGCGCAGTCAACAGCGTACGTGAGGCTTGCCCGCAAAGCATGCGCTCTGACCGTATTCAAAACTTTCGCTTAGTTCTATTTTTTCTGGAATTTCTTATGACCAAATGAGCCGCACATATTCCAACCAGTAAAACGTTCTCGTCGCACATGTAACAAAGCTGACAGACACTGCAAATGAACAAAAATGACAATGTTGGCGTTGCGTTCGTTAACGCATTCAAAGCGCCAAACGAAAGTTGAATACAAAGAAGATGACGAAAATTGAAGACGAAAGCGCATAGCGTGGACATAGATTTTCGTTGTCATTACTAAATTTTTATTTGCGTAAAAGGAACCAGAATTAAAAAGGCATATTTTATGAGCGTTACGTTTCGCTAACATTGTATATCGATGTTACTATTCGACGCTAATACTTTTGAAATTGAATACACCGTAATGACTTCCGTCGTTTGTAACATTTGAGCTCCCGTAATTGAAACAATTTCACTTTCAGCAAAGTTTCCTTCGATACAATCTTCAGCACCGATCACTATCAGCTACTTAAATATTAGTTACACTGAAACTTCGGAATTTTCTCTTCATAGCTGAGGCTATTTCGTACATCGTACGTCAGTTTAAAGTAGCTCGTGAAGTCCTTTACGAAAATAAATCCGGGAACATTTTCTGGAAAAGGATTCTAATAATACTAACTAGTATTTGCATTTGTCTGAGCTAATTGCAGATAACGAAATAATGAGTCAAATTGATTAAAGAATTAGGTTGCAGGGGTTTGTGCTATTTAATACCTCGATCGTGGGAGTCGCAGACACAATCGATTTTCAATTGTTATGCGACAGCCGGGTGCCGGGATTGGTGGGTTAAAGTAATCTTTACTTCTAGACCTCAAAGTTCAAACTGTGAAAACCAACAAGGTTGACACATATTTTACGACCGATTTCTGATGTTTTTGAACTAGGCGTTTAAATATACAATACGTAGTGTTGTTGATTGGTGAATATTTTGACGTTAGCCAACCAAAAGCACTATACTCCACTCGGGCTAGCTTGTCGCTAGCGGTCATTGACTCCCTGTCAAAAACTTGTCATTTTCCATAAAAACCGCGATTGACAATGAAGTGTCAGATATTGTCAGTCGTGGTTTTATATGGAAAATGACAAGGACAGGAAGTCAATGACCGCTAGCGACAAGCTAGCCTGAGTGGAGTATAGTGAATAAACTCCTGTCAAAAAACTTCATTGGCACTTGGCAGTTGATATTTGAATTTAGAATGTTCCTTATCCTCGAATAGTCCACTAGAGGCCCACCGTGCAGTACGTAAATCTCCCACTGACATATCGTTATGCCGCCCGCCCGTCCGACATGGGTAAAAACCACCGAACCTACGTTACTTTTTATCTGAGGTTTACATAACCGTTGAAAAGTCTTGTCAACATTAATCTTCTGTGATGTCCATGTTTTTGCTTGTTGTTTAGCCTAAACAGCAACTTTTATGGAAATAATAAAACATTTTTTTCTTTTCAGAAACTTTTCGTAACAATAATTAATCACAAACAACAAAAAATTTGATCTGATTCATACAATCCAAGGATGTTTTAGCTGATCGTTATTTTGTAAACTATAACGTCTTGAGACTTGAAAGACACCTCTTTCATACTCTCACGCGACTGTTCTGTCAATGTCATCTTTCGTCATTTTGCCAAGCCAAAATATTGCTGATGTCATTTTGAGTAACATCTATACTCATGACAATACACCATTAAACATCCTTGTTGCTCGCTGATGCGAAAATACTTTCATGGGATCTCATTTATTAATCGCTCGATCGTGGATTCGTGGAAATCTATTGTTTACGCGTTTAAATTCGAGCCGTTGGGAGTTGAAACATTAAAATAAGATTTGAATCTAAAATTATGACGGTCGTTAAACAACGCTGCTGACTTCTGAGCATACGTGCAGCTGACATACACATATTATCACCGGAGCGCGATCCACGACACAAAGCAAGAGAAAATTGGAGCTGCATAATTTTATGTACACGAGTCTCCCTTTAATTAACTTATAAAATGCACGACTGCGCTCGCTCCTCGTGATGCAATATGCACTCTATCATTTTAGCATACGGTGCATATTGCTGCAGCACTCGAGCGTTTAATAAGACAGGATTCCCTTCACCTGACGAGTTACGCTCTGAGAGATTATTGCGTTAGGTGGGACCGCCCTCGTACTTTTTGATGCGAAAAATTCATTAGATTTACGTCAATAGAGAAGGGAAACTTGGAGTAAAACTGCACTGAGAGTATTATGTAGGTTAAATATACCCCCTTCAGATTTTATACCTGTAATATAATAATGTAATACCCCACACGTAAAGACTACTAGATGCCCGCAATTCAATTGGTGCGAAAATTTATTTGTCGCGCGGGTCTTAAACTTTTCCGGGATAAAAATAATCCTACGACCTTTTCCAGGACTTAAAGTATCTCCACAACAGCAAAATCGGTTCAGAGGTTGATTGGCAGTCAGATATACTTTCGCATTTATAATATTAGAACGGAAGTATAGCTAATGTGGTTGGCTATGGTATGAGTAAGTATTTGAATTCTGTAATTATCATCATCTTACTATAATATGACGAAGTTCCTCATCAACCGTATAGAGTGCTGTAGCTAAGCTGAGCTCAGCATCAAAATCATTAAACGTCCTGCCGTGACGTCACACCCAGCTGCAGTTACGTAATGAACGGGCGAGTAAACATGCACCGGGACGCAGATAAATCCCGCCCAGAATAGAAACAAAACAACATATTAGCGCGAACAATGGCTCCCTGGCGACACCCCCCTTCCTCCTTCTGCCAGGGAGCTTCTGACCCTCGGTATTTAACTATGGAGAAACATAGAACATCAAGAATCGGGTTAGCACCGAAATATGAGACAATAACGATAACTCTCATTTGACTTTTGAAATAAGTATGATTTCCCTTATTTCCATATAATAAGCCTGTAGCTCGTATAAGTTGAGTTGATTATTATCAGTGCTCCTAGTTAACCAACCAGTAATTGACTAAGTAGTGGCTATGAATCATCAAAATAGAATTAAGTTTATAACGATAACTATTATACAATTGACTCAGGTTTTTGTCAGTGCTAAAATATGGCCTAGGTTTTTGTTGTCTTCTATACGTCTAAATAAAAAAGACTTAAATTTTGTTAGTCATGCTAAAATCGAAAATGGCTGAACAGATTTTACTAATTTTATTCGTGGAGGTTCAGGGAAGATTTATACGGTACAAAATTTTATGAGTTAAGTGATACAAAGTTCACGGGTCATCTATAGTCTAGGATGTAATAGAAGTAATGACCAACACAAGTATGATGATCAACTAAAAGTATACCTCGGTGTAACACCTTTTGGAGACTCAGTGACTATTCCATAATTACTTATTATTCGTAGCAAATTAGCTATACTTGGAATGACATCTTTTAGGAGCAAATGTCTCGTTTATGAAAATCGTAATAATTTCCCGCGATGTGATGGGATAAATTAGAAGGGGCCGAGAAAAGGTGAAATGAAAAATTAATTTGACAGCTGAGAGCTTGCTGCGGCTTGATGTCATTCCCGAGGTCGGAACTTGTCGGAAGGCTTTTGATGGACATGAAAATTACTCGTAACTTTACCGTGCGGTCATTGGTCAATGTCTAGCGCGGCGAGCGTTTATTGGATGTTTTGGGATGAAGTTTCCGGATCCGAAGCGAATTACGCACTGTGAATCAGGGACCTGGTAACTTCACGAGTTGAGTAATAAGGGCTTTCCATATTTCAGCTAGTATAATATCGTGAGTCGTGACATGACAGCCGTTTAACACAAAAATTGACATAAAAGACCCTACGACTACACAGCACTACCTGGTGGTAAATAAGAACCTCATTGCTTTCATTTTGTAGAAATTAGCACTTACCAGACTAGGCAAATTTTGTTTAATGATAAAGGTCATATTATTATTAAGATGTTATACCTACTCAAAATACAATATAATTTGAATATAAACCATCTTTTTAAATCATTCTATCTATTGAAAAGACCTACCTATCTACAAATAAATATATAATACGGACGGAAAGCGGGAAGCCACTTTGTTATGTACTACATAGTGATCATACTGTCTATTAAACTTTCATGGACTTCTATGCATTAGAATCAAAGTTTATATTATTCGAGAACTCTCTGTAGGAGCGTCAATAACTTGATACACCCAAAACCATCAACAGACACGTCTTAGTGCAGCGAACTTCCCCAAACTTCATTACAACTTCGCATACTCCTGTTGGTTTTAAATTAAGTTCACATCGGCTGGCACAATAGCCCGTAGGCTTCCAGTTATAGAGCAAGCGAACCGATCAGTGGCGGATTTACTTTGCCGCTGGAGGGCTATGCAACTTTTGTCGTCCCTATCCTATTACCTACTGCTACTATAGTCCGTGCAATTCACGAAGACGCGCCCTATTATTCCTCCTAATCGTTTATAGTATATTATGTGTGCAAGTTTTCGCCAATATTCGAGTGTTATCGGCACACTGCACTAATTATCTTTGAGTGTACGCGCTCACTACAATAAATATACCAATAAGTAATTAAGAAAGAGCGTCACGGTCAAAGGGAAAGATGCTCACCCAAAAATTGGTGGGGCGCGTCTTCGTGGATTGCACGGACAATATACTCTAGAATGTGACATTCAATACGATAGAGTTTAGTTCACAATGGAATATTTACTCTGAAATTGCAACTACATGATTTGTGCTTATTGTCGTTTCTTTGTTTGTGTAATATATTTTTTGTATTTCAGTAGGATATAAAAAAATTGGGCCAAATTACCCTGCCCGCTTAAATGTGCCCTAGGTCCCAAGTCTACTTAGCCTAGTGGTAAATCCGCCACTGGAACCTATTCAGTTTAATACACTAGTATAATAAACACGTTCTAAAGAGTTTTTTTATCGTGAAGTGGGCATTAAGAAACTCGCCGTTATGTGCCAACTCGCCTGCGACGCTAAAACCGACTTTTCATTCGGTTTTTTATGTTATTTCTGAGAGCTTATAAACGTTAATGTCGTCAGAGTTAATTTTTATTCGTATTTCTGTTTTGGTTTCGTATTTTGCGCTGTTCTAAAAGGTTTGCTAAACTAATCGATTGCAACTTTAATACATAGAAACTTCTATTTGATTTTTATTAACTATTAGTTATTAGCTTTAGTTGAATTTTACTTATTTTATAATAAACTGATTTAAGTTACCTCCGCAAAATATTGTACTGATGTCCTGCCGAATATACCGCTCAAAACTGCATTTAATAAAGTTGATGACACACTCATCCGATTATTTACTATGTCATAATTTACCGCAAATTTTAGTTACATAAGTGTGTTTCGGTGGCGTTGTAAAAGCCGCTGTCATAAATAGCACTTATGTCCCGAACAATAGAGGTCATATTTGAAAGCCCCAAAGCCATTCACGTAAGCCCACCGGAGCGAGCTATAAATGCCTGGCTGTACCGTACTTACACCGTCATCATCAAAATTATTCCCAACGATAGAATAGAAAATACTGGCCCTTGTAATTCTGTCTTTACAGAGATAGAGCCGGTCAAAGTCAAGGGCGTAGCGATGAAAACAATGGGATGGATCAATCGGTAGAGATGACATTAAGTTGGTTTTTAAAATATAAGTAGCAGCGACTATAACTATACTACATACTTTTGAAGAATGATAATAAATGTAAAAGAAAGACAAGCAACGATTTAAGATTCTGAATGCAGAATCACGAAAGTAGAAAAATACTTCAGAAAATATGTACGCTAGACTTTTAGAATGAAATCACGTGAAACCTTTACTTCGGATAAAATGCTCGTGACACATGTGCATATAAACCAATAGTAATACGAACTGATCCAAGTCTGCCAACCTTTGCCAATGATGATGATGAGAATCTCCAGATGAATTTGGATAATGCAAATCTCTTATAGCGACTTGCGAGTTCAAGTTAAAGCACCTAAAGTTAAACTCATGAAACGCTTCAAAGGCAACCTTCGGAGTTATCGACTTGCCAAACGCAGTTATCTTTAAAATTATCCGTCGTGTGGCGTCGCAAAGCGAAGATTTGAGACGTAAGATCCGACATGAAATATGTATAAGCTGTTTTGAATAGTTCAAATCGTTCTCGAAGTTGCGGTGTTGGCTGCTGAGTCTAATTCACCAGAATTATAGCTACGATGTTATTGGGGTTTTAAAGATTATCTCAAAACTTATATTTGCTTGGTAACGTAAAAAATAAGAGCTCACATAACGTAAAGAAATAATTGAGCACTTAAACATTATATTATATTATCATCATTCATTAGATTCAAAATAATTAATAGGATACCTATACCTACAACAGCATTACATATAATATGACTAGCTGTTGCCCGCGACTCCGTCCGCGTGGACTTCAGCTTATAGCGCGCGGTAGTACCCGTCATAGAGTAACTTACATTATATAGGTAGTTCCCGTTGAACCATGTAGGCTACATTACTGCAAATTGCAAAATTTGCACAACAGAGGTGCTTCCTCGGTACGCTTACTTCAAACTTCAATGTTTACAGACAGACAGTCACAAAACATATTTCTTACATATTATTCCGTAGGGGGATAAAAACTGGGGAGTGGGGTCGAAGTTGAACATCAACTCTATTTAATACTTAAAAAAAAAGTAAATGATTCTTCATCCTTACCACCTCTTATAGAAACACGTTTGGGTGTTTGCATCTATAATTAATTTTTGGAACTAACTTTATTTGAACAAATTTACACATTTCTACCCCCTTACAACCCTTTTTTCCAGTTAAAAAGTAGCCTATGTCCTTTCTCAGGCTTTATACTATCTGTGTACAAAATTTCATTACAATCGGTTCAGTAGTTTTAGCGTGAAAGCGAGACAGACAGACAGAGATACTTTCGCATTTATAATATGTATTAGTATAGATTCAGAGCCAACAACAACGCTATCGGGCAAGTGGATGTCCCGTGTCCAATAAAACAAATCGCTTCATGCAACTACAAAATTTTAGATGCGATTTTTTTTCTATTCGATGAAGTTGAAGTATGAAGACCATTCTCAGCCACTTTCAAATGCAAGACCAAAGAGACTCTGACAAACGCAAAGGCAATCTAATACATCACACCGAACTTCGCTCCTTGATTCACAGGAGTTTTATGTGCGAGTCGGGAGAGTAACAAAGGACGAACATTAGGTCCAGCCGCACTTCCGGTGACAAACGAAAGGAAAATTTCCGTGGCGTTTCTTTAAAAATGCAAAATGCCGGCGACAATTTGCGATCTCATATTAAACTTGAAGTTAACTTTTTAGAATGATTTTATTATCTCAGGCAGACCGCACGCGTCGATGCTGATAGCCCGGTATAATAATTAATGTATGGAAATCCTGAATCTATGAAATTCTAGAAAGCGCTTATGAATATTAACGCGTAATTTTATCGATTTTGGTGTCGGCGCTGGCGTTCAGCGAGCGGTCAACGCGACTCCAAAATGAGTCTAAAGGTACAAGTTGAAACCGAGCGACACGCGACAACTGCAAACGACGTGTCGTTGTGACACTACTAATTTCTATGTGTTTCTATGAAATACCCTCCGCAGCTTATGACACGTAGCTAGCGACACTTATTCATATCTAATATACCAGATGTTTGTGTAAACACCGTTATCCTTGAAACCATCAAATGAGCCCGTCAAAATGAACAACTTTTTCTATGAGAACAATGCTGGGAATTTAAAAAAATCTGTCTTCATACCCATACAAATTACCGATCCGGGCATCCGTATGGGTATGAAGACGGCATTATTTTTTGAGTCCCCACCATTGTTCTCATAGAAAAAGTTGTACATTTTGACGGGTTCATTTGATGGTTTCAAGGATAACGGTGTTTACACAAACACACTGAATATTACCCGGGTTCGCGGAGGTCAACTTGGCGGGTTAAGCAATGAAACAATAGATTGATTAACGCACAATATACTGTCATCACAGCTTTCAACAAAACTTCGTTACACCTATATAAAAATCATTCGTACAAGCGATAGTGCGATCTAGGAGCACCTTAGCGACATCTATCGAATACATCATGTAACTAAATCTATATGAATAACATTCGGGCAAGCAATAGCGCGATCTAGGAACACCTTAGTGTCATCTAGTGAACACAATATGAAATTAATTTTCTTAACAATTTGAATTGGCACTAACACACACTGTATATAAATCTCCTGTCACGATGTTTGTCCGCGATGGATTCCTAAACTACTTAACCGATTTTAATGTTTTTTTTAATGTGTGCTTTTTTCCAACTTGAAAGATAGGATAGCTTAGATCTTTAATTATAGTCTTAATTTTATTTTATTGCAAATTATTTGTCTATAAAGAGCGACCATTGTTAATGTGACGCGGGTCACGGTGCGGTAGCGATGGACGTTGCCATGGTGACATACTTATTTAGTCACTAATTCAATAAAATAATACGGGCGATATACTTTATATAATATGGCAAAGAATCGTTTGCCGGGACAGCTAGTAAATTATAAATAGAAACCAATAGTGTTACGATATCACGTCGTCTGCTGCCGCTTCATGTAGACGGCTTTCAACTTGTATCTTTAAGTGCGATTTCTTTAGGAATTTTTAGACGGAAAACTATTGTAAGAAGTTGCAACACCTGCGGTTCATACTACTTGCCTATTCGCTTGAGCCTCTATGTTATAGTAGTTGTTATGTTATAAAGAAGATATACAAAGCTTATCCGTTATCTTTAACTTATCAGAGAAGTATCAAAACTCTCAAAGTTGGACGATAGGAAACTTTTGACTGTTTCTGAATTCTGGGAATTGTTCAATAAATAAGGAATATGTTACGCCGTCAAGTAGAACCACACACCTGACACCCACACGTCTGGCTTTTGAGGAGCGACGTTTATATTTTCTTATGAAATATTAACTAGTGTGCGATGAGAAGCAAAAATACCGCCCCTCGTGAAAAACTCCAAGTCAAACTATGTATTTTTGATATACTACAACATTGTATACTCCGATTACGTCACATTACAGCGTTTGCATCAATAAATCTTTACTACGTTATTACGTTTGCGTAGAGTCTTCCACGCAAATGTAGTAACGATATCTCTTTCATTTAGATCAAAATTAAGTATGAAGTAAAGGACTGCAATAGACCACATTAATTTGGACGACTTATTGTCGGCTAATACAATTATACATCAAAATTAGTTAAAACGGAGTAGGTCTTGACAATGTTTACGTGGTATCTGCGCCGTAGAACTACGTAGCCGTCGCCGTAGAGGGGCTACGCACGTAGAAGAGCTACGGATACGCGGCGTAGAGTTCTCCTGCGATCGTAAGTTTATTTTAAAAAGTCCTGTCTCAGTTTTAGGTAAGTTTATTCCAACTTGGCTTTGTCCAAAAAATCTCTAATTAAAAGATAAAATATATTATGTGTCATAGAGTAAAATATTTCGCTTCTTTCGATACAGTTTTTTCGAGTCACACAACAAAATCGACGAGTTTTGCATTCAAAATCATCCATACGTCTCAAATCCTATTTTGATCTTATTTACTAAGATTTTATAACTGAAGAAGCAGTTTTTTCAGCTTTTGTCACTAGGTATACGAGGAATTGTAAGGCAATACTCGAGATTCAAAACAAATTGGTTGCTGATAAGTTTTAAATCAAAATATGGTGATCGTTTGAACCTCACACCACCATCACATTCATAAACTTCAAACTTCATCATCAAATTCATTAGGCCGGCAACGCACCTGCAGCTCTTCTGATGTTGCAAGTGTCTATGGGCGACGGTAGTTGCTTAGCATCAGGTGACCCGTATGCTCGTTTGCCCCCTTATTTAATAAGTAAAAAATGGTTGCCTGTAAAGTCGGTTTTACGGGCGAAGATTTTACGTGACAACGTGTGGGAGAGAGACGCAAGGCATTCGGCGGGCCTCTCTCTCGTTCGGTGACTCATCGTAACGTTACCGAGCGTTACACTTTTTCATAAGTGACTCCCAGCCGCAACCTAATTTAAGACGTTGTCACGTCAAAAAAAAAAAAATGGTTGCCTGTAAAGTCGGTTTTACGGGCGAAGATTTTACGTGACAACGTGTGGGAGAGAGACGCAAGGCATTCGGCGGGCCTCTCTCTCGTTCGGTGACTCATCGTAACGTTACCGAGCGTTACACTTTTTCATAAGTGACTCCCAGCCGCAACCTAATTTAAGACGTTGTCACGTCAAAAAACAGCAGATTTGCCTCATTAGGGACTATCCATAAAGTATGTCACATCTAAAGGGGGGAGGGTGTCAAACAAGTGTGACATGGTGTGACAAGGAGAGGTCCTAAGTTTTGTGATATCGCATTTTAAATTTAATTTTATTAAATTAATGTTATTAAATTTATTTTTGACGTCACACTAGGGAGGAGGGGAGGGCTCACAATGTGGGTTTTAAAAATTATAAAAAGCGTGTGTAGTCCTATAAGATGTCGGCGTACCTGAGTCCCGGCACGTCGTCGAGCGGCGAGCCGTCAGCGTGCTGCCAGGCGAGGAGCGGCGCGGGGTAGCCGTGGGCGGCGCAGGAGACGCGCGCGCCCGTGCTGTTGGAGAACACCAGCCGCGCCGGCGGCTCCATCAGGAACACCGGCCCGTGCTCCTGGCCGGAGCCCCCTGGAACATTCACACTTATTATTATTTACTCACACATGTTTTAATATTTACAATCTTGGTTTGCGAGCCCTAGTATATCCCACAACTTGAGCACTTTTGTGGTAATAGTTTACGGAAAAATCATATCACGCGTATTGATATTTTGTACTTTAACATCTTGTAATTTTTATTTATATGTATAGTATGTGTTATCATTGGTCAGTAACGGTTTGATTACTATTAAAATTAAAAAAAAAAAACTGCCTTAAAGATTATTACCACGCAGAAAAACGACGCGAGCCCTCACAAAGCTCGGCTTTTAGCTAGTTATTTAAAATATGTTTGTTACATGTTACTTTTTTGTTAATTCTTAGCTAGCTTTACATTTCTTATGGCCTGTTTCACCGCTTCCTGATAAGGTGCCCGATAGGGTTATTTGACAGATTTTCCATACTCCATCTGTCAAATTAAGTGGTAGATAGCCTTATCAGGAAGCGGTGAAACAGGCCCTTATTGTTTGGTTTTTTATGTCAACTTAATTTTTACTATTCTGTGTTTACGTCTTATTTTGTAATGTATATGTTACGCTCAAAGATCGAAAACGCTCAGTGAGCGGAAAAATAGCTCACATCGCGTTGTGGTTACAGTAAAACAGCCACAACGCGAAATTCGTGTTGTGACTTATGAAAACGGCCACGACGCGTTGTGGCAATCACAACACACTTTTGCATTTATATTTGTATAACATAATATTAAATTAGTATGGATTCACACTTGAGTGATACAGGAACTTTAGTACCGGTTGAAGCACCTTTGACTACGAGGTACACTACGCGTGAGGCACGATTTATTTGCGTCCGCCCGAAAGCGCGGTTTGGCGGCTAAACCGCGAGATCACAAGAAGTATGAATAAATCGCTTTTGGGCCTATCCACATGACCACGTCACGACGTCGTCAATGTGGAACGGTGCGGTAACGTGGTACGGTACGTTGTTGTGACGTGAAAATTGACATCAACGTAACGTGAAAATGCATGTCACGATGTTGCAACATTGTACGTCGCCATCCCTTGTAAAACTGCTACATTCTTCACTACTTATCCGTATATAATATGTCTTATTATATTCCTATTATTATATGGACCGCACAATACGTATTCTACTTCTGCTATTGTTAAGAAGACGGAGAAAGAGATCTAAGAAAAAAAGACGTAAAATGTTGCTAAACCGTGACGTGTATTTCCACGTTATCGATGTAAATTTTCACGTCACGACAACGTACCGTCCCACGTTACCGCCACGTTCCACGTTGATGACGTCGTGACGTGGACATAATATGGACATGTCCTATAAACTATGAATAAATCGTTACATACAGTTTGCTTGTGATCTTGCAGCGTAGCGAACAAGCCGCTCGATTGCGCGGACTCATGTAAATCCAGCCTAACTGCAGCCGAGCCGATATTTTGTGACTACTATGCACTACAATACTAGTAAATGTTGCCACTTTCTACTCAGTGTAACACTTTGTTGCGCATTCATAATTTCATGTTGGCATTTTAAAGCGGGTACCGAATTTAATTTTATTAACCGACTTCCAAAAATACGAGGAGGAGGATATTTTTTTACAATAAAAACGTCCTGCCCGAAACTCTAACTATCTATGGATCTATCTTTTTTTTATGCAATAAGGGGGCAAACGAGCAAACGGGTCACCTGATGGAAAGCAACTTCCGTCGCCCATGGACACTCGCAGCATCAGAAGAGCCGCAGGTGCGTTGCCGGCCTTTTTAGGGGTAATAGGGAAGAGGGGAGGGTAGGGAAGGGAAAAGGGTAGGGGATTGGGCCTCCGGTAAACTCACTCACTCGACGAAACACAGCGCAAGCGCTGTTTCACGCCGGTTTTCTGCGAGGACGTGGTATTTCTCCGGTCGAGCCGGCCCATTCGTGCCGAAGCATGGCTCTGCCACGTCAAATATCTATGGACGCTTAACACCACGTCAGTCTGGCCCCGTGCTAAGTACCTAAAGGACTTGTGTTACAGGTACCCTCGCAGGTACCAGACAGAAGAAATTTAATTAATACTTATATACTACATATTTAAATCTGTGGTTTATTCAACTGTGGTCACCGCCGTTAGTTTTACATTTCGTAAATCTTATAAATGTATTATACTTTACTTTATTATAAAATGTAAGACTGTTTGGAGACCCCGATAAACGAAAATAAAATAAAATCTTCAAAATCCCATCTAAATCGATAAAGTATTTTAAGCATGAATTAAGGCACGTTACGTGATACGTCCAGAGATTTAACACGTAGTTCTTGGAAATGTACTAAATCCTGTACCTCTGTCGGGTCTAGTCCAATATAGTTCCGTCCGTCGTAGGTCGTGCAATTAGATTTGCGAGTGACGTCGGTATGACGCTTCACAGTTCACATACAGGATTACTCTGCCTCTTTACAGAGACGATACACACTATATTATTTAAATTACTCCCCAGAATAACTTTGTTGGTTTTTTCTCGTTACAAATTAGACACATATTATTTTATCACAGTAGGATAATTAATAGTAATTTCGCTTTTAAAGTTGTAATAAAGCGCTGGATTCAATCACTGGATTAGAATAATGTGAACCGCCCATTGGGGTCAATTCAGACCGCAGCGTGACAAGGCGAGGCGCGGCGCAGCACAAATTTGTATTTTGAGAGATTTCAATTGCGTGAGACGTCTTGCCAATCTGTCAAATCCATATAAATTTAGAAATGCATCTACGCGTCGCGTAGCGGTCTGAATCAACCCATTATTCCAAAAGCTTAAAGTATAACACACCACGCCGATTACTCAAAATGTTTATGAAACTTTTTCAATGTGACAGCGTGTATGCCTGTCTGTTTGCTATAAAATCAGTAACAAGCATTAATTGTTTCCATCTTGAGCGTGACTTTAGGGCATTATCACACTGGCGATTAGCGAGTGATTTGAGAGCGACGCGACTGCGTCGCGCAATCATGGCGGCGTGCGCGCTGCGCAGTCGCGTCGCTTTCAAATCGCTCGCTAATTGCTAATCGCTAATCTATTATTATTTCTATGCTTACGTCGATTACTAAGTTTTTTGTTTCTGTAAAGATCGTTTCAGAAATGTGAGAGGACGTTAAAAGGCACATATAATGTTACATTGCGGTGCGGCGTCGGTAAGAGGCTTTAAGCGATTACTAAAATAATGCCGTCTCAAATAACACTTACCCGCTTTTGTTGTGTGGGTAAAATACGTATACTTATGTGTAACCTACATGGATATAGTGGGGATAGCTTTAGCTAATGTGCCTTGTGTTCTAATATGTATATTGTATATAGCGTAACCCTTAGCTGTGAGAATTTTGTATAACTCAATATCATGTGTATTATAATTTTTATGAATTTGATTTAGTTTTAATGCTCTCTTTTAACGCTTCAACTCCCGTAAGGCCCAAGTGGGCCGCGATAACAATTGAAACGCTATTGTGTCTCGTTTTGCCGCGATCGAAGGATTAATTACCCACTTAGGGTCAGTTCACACACGTCGATGACAAATCGCTGAGACGATACAGAAATAAGTCGAGACGATAAATAACACTTTGTATATGACGAAAAAGATAAAGGCAAGCACACATTGTCTCTAACAAAATTGCAATGTTTAATTTTGCACATTTTATAACATAAACCAGTAGAGATCAACTACGATAACATGGCGCGCCCCTCCAAAATTCAAAACGTTTGAAGTGCGTTGTCAAAATGTTTGAAATGCGTTGTCTTGCGCGGTCGGCTAGTTATGATTAGTTGACCAACAAATCTTGGTAATGAGTGACATTAAGTGAAATATTACGTGTACTGTGATTGGTTGTATACTTACTACATACAAACTCTTTCATAAGGATGTGACTACACACATTGAAACAGTCATTTGGAGGGGCGCGCCATGTTATCGTAGTTGATCTCTAACCAGTACGCGTGATTGAGTACAGTAGCAATTGTTTTGTATCGTTGTGACATTTTTACATCGCCTCGTCGCCCTGCCCAATTAAAATGTAGATTGGTGTCAAACGCGGAAATGTTAACGCCATGTGAACCATGAATATACAATTTGCATACACTCCAAATATTATAACGAACTACGAGAAACCTGGTTTAATCCTGATAGGGCCATGCGGAGTTATTACTTCCTAGAATTGTAGTAATTTTCTGAAAAGTTTAGTGTTAGTTGAGTGGTGACTGGTGACGATAGGATTCGATGAAATTAAAGAGTAAGCGAATCGAGGAGGTAGCGGTCGTTTCTATATAAACCGCGATTGACAATTTATTTATTTATTTAATAGTTTATGTACACAAAACTATTTACAGTGAAAGACTTATAACTAAATACATTTTTGGTACAAAGGTACTACTTATTCCTATTGGAATCTCTTCCAGTAGACCTGCTACAGGAAATTTAGAAAAAAAAAGGTAACAATAATTAGTGCACACAACAATTGAGTCTTAGATATAAAATAATCATAATTAGGTACTTAAAAAATAATCATGAATTAAGTAATATAAAGGAAAACTATAAATATACTAGCTGACCCGACAGACGTTGTCCTGTCTTAACAGTGGTTATTTAATTCGAATTGGTATAATTAAGAAAACAATAGATTAAAATTAGTATCTTCATGCCAAATTTCATCAAAATACATGTTTGATGATGATGATGATGTTTAGTTTACGCTAAAATCATAAAAGTTTATTGTGCTGGAACCGTACATTTTCCGGGACAAAAAGTATCCCTTGTCCTTTCCCGAGACTCAAAGTAACTCCATACCAAAATTCATCAAAATAGATTGAATAGTTTACGCGCAAATCATAAAAGTATATTATGCAGTAACCGTACATTTTTCCGGGATAAAATATATCCCATGTCCTTTTCCTAGTTCTAACCTACCTCTTCACCAATTTTCAGCCAAATCGGTTTATCCGTTCTTGAGATAAAAGTTTATTGTGCGGAAACCATACATTTTCCGGGACCAAAAGTATCCCTTGTCCTTTCCCGAGACTCAAAGTATCTCCGTACCAAAATTCATAAAAATCGATTGAACAGTTTAGATGAAAATCATAAAAGTTCATTGTGCGGGAACCGTACATTTTTCTGGGACAAAATGTATCCTATGTCCTATTCCTGGTTCTAAGCTACCTCTCCACCAAAATCGGTTCATCCGTTCTTGAGTTATAAGTGGCGTAACTAACACAACTTTCTTTTATATATATAGATGAATGTAATCTTATATATAAAATTCTCGTGTCACCTCCGAAACGGCTTTATTGATTTTTACCAAATTTTATAGGCATATTCAGTAGGTCTGAGAATCGGCTACTGGGTACCTACTTTATTGATAAGTGCATTTGTTGAATAAATAATAGTAAATTATTACAACTTGAGACTGAGGGCGGCCATTGTTTGTGCGACGGGATAGCGATAGACGTTGCTATGGTAACATACTTATTTAGTCACATCAAAAAAATAATATGGACGAAATAGGTATTTTATATTATGGCAAAGCAACGTTTGCCGGGACAGCTAGTACTAATATATAATTATATCAATAATATACATACAAAATATATTTAAAAATATACAAATACACAAATGTTCAAATCATAATATTTTATAGTATTATAGGTACTTATGGGGTTTGTTGACGTAGGTGACATTATTAGGAGAAGCTTAAATAGTGCTCATACAGTCTTTTCTTAAATAGTGCAAGAGTTTCACATTCACGTATAATATGACTTGGCAAGGAGTTCCAAAACTTAGCGGCATTAACTGTAAAGGAGTATGCAAAGAAGTCAGTATGATGAGGAGGGATATCTAAAAGGGTGCGTCTAAAGGATCTACAGGATGAATTTTGCAAGTTGGGAAAGGAGAAACGCTCTTTTAAATAGGAAGGGGATGTAGGACTAGCTAAATAAAATGTTGAATAAGAAACACAGTAAACGGTAATTTCTACGCAAGCAAATAGGGAGCCACTGCAACTGTTTTCGATATTCGGACACGTGATCATATTTCTTAAGGCCAAAAATGAAACGTATCGAAAGATTTTGCAGCCGTTCTAATTTGGTTAAAATATCTTCATTCGCGTCTAAGTAGCAAACATCTGCATAATCGATAATGGGTTGGATAAGGGTCTGCGCTAATAAGATTTTAGTAGGAGTTGGTAAAAACTTTTGGAGCAATTTGAGAGAGTGCAAGGTGTGATAAACTTTACGACTAATGTTGCTCACATTGGAATTCCATGACAGATGTTCGTCAAAAATAACTCTCAGGTTTTTAGCAGTGTATCTATCGTAGTGCCGTTTAATATAATTGGAGGAAGAGTGGTTTTATCGAGTAGAGCTAGCATCCGTTTACTGCCTATTAACAGTGCCTTAGTTTTAGTGGGATTTATGAATAGACCAAAAGACTGCGCCCAATCACTTATACGTCTAAGGATGAGAGAAATGGCGGAAGCTGCATTGGGTATGGTGAAATGCCGGTAAATTTGCAAATCAACCAATCCGACAATGAAGTGTACTAGTTTAAAGTTTCGTGGGAGATTCATGCTTCGGCAGGAATGGGCCGGCTCGACCGGTGAAACACCACAGGCAGCACCACAGAAAACCGGCGAGAAACAGCGCTTGCGCTGTGTTTTGCCAAGTGAGTGAGTTTACTGGAGGCCCAATCCCCTACCCTTTTCCCTTCCCTACCCCTATCCGCCTGGTGGCGGATGATTACCAGGCATACACCATTATAAAATTATAGTTCTTGCAATCTACGAGTGCGCGTCGCACTTAGTTGTGTGAGTGTCCATATATCTATGCACATGGCTCGCTCGCTACTGACTGCTCCGTCGGGTACGCACACTAACGAAAATGTCTATTTACATTTCCAACTACAAATAAAGGTTACGCGCACTCATAGATTGCAAGAACTATACCCCGTCTACACAATGACGATGCCTTGTAGTGGGCCCGCATGATCCATTTGAAGAGGCACCTTTAAGATGCACAATAAAGGTGTCTCTTGGACCTGGACAATATCGGAATTTAGCTTCCATAAAAATTGGAAATTATCATTACAGTTAATGAGAGATTCTACGATAAATCTACAATAGACTGTATCTTTATATTATGAGGTAAATTTTTTTTAATTTCTATGTTAACAGAATACAGTGCGAGCAATTTTCTCATCGCTCCTATTACCTATACTTTTTTTTTAACTACTGAGTGTCGGTGTTGATTGTCCGACAACCTTATATCTATCTTATATCCTCGGAAAAAGACTGGATTTTTTTTATTTTATATTTTTTAATTGTTTAACCTCCGGTACGTGGTGGCGCTGGTGCCATCTTATTTCATTTTGACTAAAGGATTTTTTGATTTTTGTTTCTAATCCTGTCTGTTCTGTCGATGACCGACTATGCCAGTCGGTCATCGACAGAACATGCTAAACAAAAAGATAAAATAACACCCCTCTTTTATGTCGGGGTTAAGGTATCGTCGCTTAATTATTTTTTACGATGAATAATAGTAATAAGTACGAGTAGTAATTAAAACTTGAAAGGTACGGCTTGTCCTTACGCTAGCTTATGATGGACTACATGACTCCCGTAACTACGTTGCGCCAAAATTCGTTAATCGCGAAGGAACCGTACATTTTTCCGGGATAAAAAGTATCCTATGTCCTTTCCCGGGGGCCGGGACTCAAAGTATCTCTATTCCAAATTTCAGCAAAATCGGTGTAGCGGTTTTGGCGTGATGAGGTAACAGACAGGCAAACTGACACACTTTCCTATTTATAATATTATTAGTATTGTATTGACGACCTCTGTGGTTCAGTGGTGAGCGCGTTGGTAGCTCAAGCCGGGGGTCGCGGGTTCGAATCCCGCCGACGGAACAAAAAGTTTTCAATGTTCCCGGGTCTGGATGTGTATTAAATATGTGTATGACATAATAAAAATCTTAAATATATGTATAGTATAAAAGTATTAAATATATTTCCGTTGTCTGGTACCTGTAACACAAGTCCTTCGGGTACTTAGCACAGGGCCAGACTGACGTGGTGTGAAGCGTCCATGGATATTATAAGTATGGATGTATGGATTGCCATGATTGGGCGTTTGCACACTGCACGATAACGACACGACACGATACCACAGAATAGAGGGCCACCGCACATATTATACAATTTCAAGTTGGCCGACTATCGTACAAACTGACTATCGTACTAATTCTAATATTCTGTCACTTAATATTGAATGCACCCAAAATATTCTCCTTTCTTTTCGCCTTCGTTTTATTAGTGCCACAATAAAAGCGTGATTTTTACGCATTTTAACACGCACGTCGCTAGGCTAGCAACACCGTTACCAACTCAATCTAAAAGTCTGCGGCTGGCAGCGTACACGATGAAGTTGTCCAATTAAATTGTGACACTACGCAATTTAGTTTGTACGATAGTCGGCCAACTTGAAATTGTATTGTATGTGCGGTGGCCCTTATCTATTCTGTGGTATCGTGTCGTGTCGTTACCGTCGCATTGTGAAAACACCCATTGCCTATACGATTGTGGAGCTGTCTACAGTATGCACCATCGACGATGATGACGGGTGATTATTTTATCGAATATCACCCTTCTACAGGTTCATATTCGCCTACATTTGTCCGTCATGGGCCAACGTAGATGCTGTGTACATTATTACTTACAACAAAAAGGGTTTACGTTGTTAGAGCATGTCGCGGCCATAGGTTACGGGCCAACGTTACGACTTAGCTACGTGTTACGGACGTAATAGCTGACACGTTGTTGTTACTACTTTATTTACGTTTACCATGCCGTAAAAGTGCTGTAGGGTTCACACTGCACATTAGGAAGTATTTTTTTGGTTCAATTGATTTTTGTTTTAAGGCTTAGGCCAAACCTACGCGACCACGCGACTGCGAAGCGGGAGCGTCAATACAAAACACACACTTGACAACTTGTCAAATGTGAGTTTTGTATTGATGCTCCCGCTTCGCAGTCGCGTGGTCGCGTAGGTTTGTGCTAAGCATAATGCGAAAAGTCTTTACCATGTCATTTATGTCTATAAGCATTTATCGCCTTCATAGATATAGAATATACTGACGTACGCCTTACTATTACCATAGTACTTTTAAATTAAGTCTATTTTTTTTCTTTTTAATAATAATAATATCTATGGACGCTTCACACCACGTCAGTCTGGCCCCGTGGTAAGTACCTAAAGGACTTGTTTTACGGGTACCAGACAACGGAAATATATTTAATAATTTTATACTATACATATATTTAAGATTTTTATTATATCATACACATATTTAATACACATCCAGACCCAGGAACTTTGAAAACTCTTTGTTCCGTCGGCGGGATTCGAACCCGCGACCCCCAGCTTGAGCACCAACGCGCTTACCACTGAGCCACAGAGGTCGTCATAGTATTTAACTCTTCCGCGACAACAGCAGGCTTAGCATGGACACAGTAGAATTGCGAAAGAAAATATAGAAACGCTGACAGATTAATATAACGAATAACGACATATTTTATTTGTCACTGTGTCACTTTGTATAATATAAGCGGGCCCCTAGAGTCTAGACGATAAATTTTATTGTGCAATATTATTGACCGTCTAGTCCCTAGGGTTAGTAGTGAATGCGTCCTTCTTTCAATGTTATTGTCAAATAAATTGTTCAATAATATTGTTCAATGATATTGCTCAATAAAATTGATCGTCTAGGGGCCCACTTAGAAAGAAACCCATTCTATGGCCGTTTCGATGTTGGCTACAGGCTACCAATAATGTCTTGTAATTAGTGACTTACCCGTAGCGAAGAGCATCGCTAGAGCGGCGACGGCCCAGCGCATGTTGTGAGCGCGAGCGGTCACATGACGTGCTCTATTTTCCAGACCTGCGGACAAATTATTATCATTACGTCATTTGACCATGCTAAAGACCTACCAGAGAAATTTATTCCAGGGCAGATGTTGGACCTACATAAATTGGTCGCGTTTTGTCAAGCCCTGATAACTCATCACGAATTAGATTCAGTTGAGATAATTCAACCAAATGACGTTGGTCTGTCAACTGCCTATGAATTAATTTCCTCGATAGTACATACGACTTTAGGATATTCCTCTCGAAATACTGGCGAAGTACTTTGAAAAGGCCAGTTAGCCATTTGATAGACATAAAGACGGTTACACTCTGTATGTTTAATTGTTTATTGCTATACAGACTGTAACAAAACAAAGTGAAAATACTTTAGGGTGTACAATGTACTATCAGAGAAGTTGATTCCTTAAGTAGCCAGCAAACATTCAAACATCAAACACGTCAAACACGTAGTATAATCCAAATTTTCTTCAAACACGTCAAACACGTAGTTTGTACGTGTTTGACGTGTTTGATGTTTGATCGTTTGCGGGCTACTTTAGATGCAGATCGGGGACCTAAGTAATTTGGTCGCGTTACGTCAAACCCAGCCGACAGATCACAATTAACATTGAATTGACATATTCGACCAAATAACGTTGGTCTATCAATTGCATAGGAATCAATTTCCTCGATGGTACATGAGACTCCTGTATGGAATTCAATGTGAATGTAGCAGCGCCGAAATAGTTTTTTTTAACATTTGTATGGCAAAATTCATAACTCAGGGGTGATTTCCCATACAAATCACAAAATATTGTCTTTCAGCGCTGTTACTTTTACAGTGAACTCCATACAAGAGATACAATGCACACTCTAAAGTATTATCACTGTGTTTTCTCACATCCTGTATATAGGAGTACTACCTGCTATTTGCTAATCTTTATTCTAGATGTGTACGCAGGGCACATGAATTACGAGCTAGTGCTCAAGCAAGCACTAATAAGGCTCGAAGAATACTAACTGTTCTAAAATAAGAAAAATTATGTTTACTGGTCACCCTAGTGCCAACCAAACCATGTGAAAACACAAAGCAACCATAATCCATACTTCCATACTAATATTATAAATGTGAAAGTGTGTCTGTCTGTCTGTTACCTCTTCACGCTCAAACCGCTGAACTGATTTGGCTGAAATTTGGCATGGAGATAGTTTGAGTCCCGGGAAAGGACATAGGATACTTTTTATCCCGGAAAAATGTACGGTTCCCGCGCGATAAACGAATTTTGGCGCAACGGAGTTGCGGGCGTCATCTAGTTGGTAAATAATTAAAACTATTTTGCAGCGCTCGCTCTAATAAATTTGAAACTTACTAAGCGGAAGAATGCATGCAGCCATGCACCGAGGTATTATATTTCCAAATGAATTGCCCAGAAGCAGGAGCACGGTCGTTTCATTAAAAATGTAATTTGTGACGAGGCAAGTCTCATATCAATTATGCATCGTCTTAACGAGAGATAAAGGAGAGATCTTCACGAGTAGAGCGGGGGCTGAGCGGGGGTTAAGTGGGGGTTATAGGGGAGAGAGAGGAAAGCGGGGGTTGACTTTGACAGATCCAATTAGGATGTTCCATTACGGGGTTTTTAAAACAACGCTCATCTTGGTTATGAATGTTTTATGTACGTTTATGTCGTTTCATTACTGTTATCAAAGAGCAGCCATTAAGGTGATACAGGGTATAAAACGTGGGCGTTTTAGGGTTCCGTAACTAAAAAGTAAAGTGGGATCCGATAAGACATACTGGGACATACAACACGTATGTACCATCGAGGAAATAGATTCCTATGCAGTTGAGAGACCAACGTCATTTGGTCGATCATGTCAATTCAATGTTGGCTGGGTTTGACGTAATACGACCAAACTACGTAGGTCCCCCATCTGCATAGGAATCAACTTCTCTGATAGTACATTGTACATGGTATAACAAAACAGTGAGAATACTTTAGAGTTTAGGGTTTGTATATTATGTCCACTGTATAGAGTTCACTGTGACCAGTTATTTTTGACCACAATTTTTTTTGGGATCTTTATGGGCTATATACTATGCTCCAGGAGTCCAGCGTCATAAATTGGCCCATACAAAAGTTTTAAGAAAAGTTACACTTTCGTTCAGAACATAGATATTAGCAGGTTCTGCAGGTAGTATACAAATACATGGTGTGACAATGCTATGGAGTGTGTATTATGTCTCTTGTATAGAGTTCACTGTAAAAGTTACAGCTCTGAAAGACATTTTTTGTGACTTGTATGGGAAAGCGCCCCAGTGAAAAAAAAAGTTACTCTTTCAGCGCTGAACTTTCACAGTGAACTCTATACATCATCGAACAATGTGACGTTGAATCAGCTTATATCTTAGGGGACTTTAATGCACATCCTGGAGAGAACTTTGGAACTGAACTATTAAATTTTTGTAATGAGCAAAAATGGTGTTGCATTGATATTAGTATGCTTGAAAAAGACACGTTCACATTCGTTAGTGAGGCACACGGCAGTCGGAGATGGTTGGATCACTGCGTAATCACCGAATCTGCGCGACGCGATGTAATATGTTGGCCCGCAGATTTGCACGGTGTAGTGCAGAAGTTAAAATAACTCTTTTTAATGCTTTTTGCCAAATTATGTACACGTGCAATCTGTGGGTCAACTACACGCAGCGGGCTTACAACGCTCTCCGGATTCAATATAATAACGCACTGAGAGTGATGTTGGGGCTGCCACGATTCTGCAGCGCATCAAACATGTTCGCACAAGCGCATGCTGATGGCTTCCAGGCCGTTAAACGAAAGCGGGTTGCCTCATTGATGAGCCGAGTTCGTGACAGCACCAACAACATTCTTAGTATAATTCGTGACAAATTTGACTGTCCCTTTATGCGACATTGGGTACATATACATGTACACGTACCTAGTGCAGCAAACAGGCTACACAGATATTTAAATTAAATGGATTGCATTATTTTGTCTACTAACATAGTTTCTGAGTATATATTGTAAATTACTAACAAATTACCGTATGGACTTAGTCTGAAATAAATGATTTATTATTATTATTATTATACAGGGGACTCTTACACTAAACTCTAAAGTATATTGTCACTTAGTTTTGTTACACCTTGCATTGCATCATTACAATCTCGGAATCGGCTTCAACGATTTTCATGAAATTTTGTATATACCGGGGGTTTCGGGGGCGATAAATCGATCTAGCTAGGAATCATTTTCATAAATTAATGTCAATTTATGTGTTTTTTTTTAATTTGTATATAAATATGTATGTATGTATCTTATATCTTTAAACGAGCAATTCTTGTATATATTATATACAAGAATTGCTCCTTTAAAGATATAAGATTGAAAGCTAAATGTTTTTTTTAATTCATTGACGACAGTCAACACATAATTAAGAATAATTCTAAAATTACGTTCCGTTTTTTATGTACTAGCGACCCGCCCCGGCGTCGCACGGGTATAAAATATAATATAGCCACTGAAAAAATGATTAAAATCGATGATCCTTCACGTCTACTTCTTATCTGTGCCAAATGAAATAAAAATTGCTCCAGTAGTTTGCGAGATAAGCCCTTTCACATAATTTCCCCCGTTTTTTCCACATTCTCCTATCAGTATTAGCGTGATAAAATATAGCCTATACCCTTCCTCAATAAATGGGCTATATGACACTGAAAGAATTTTTCAAATCCGAACAGTAGTTCCTGAGATTAGCGGGTTCAAGTTAGCCCTTTCAAATAATTTTCTCTCTTTCTTCGCTCCTATTAGTCGTAGCGTGACAAAATATAGCCTATAACCTTCCTCGATAAATGGGCTATCTAACTCTGAAAGAATCATCAAAATCCGTTGCGTAGTTTTAAAGATTAAAGGGAACAAAGGGATATGAGGGAAAAAAAGCGATTTTGTTTTATAATAAGTATAGAAGATGTATAACTAATTTAATTGGTACCCCCGATCGGAATGTATCTTACTTTAGCGACGTTTTTAAAGTTCGGCTCTTATATCCGACAAACATTCCAAACGTAAAATCAGCCGCGGAACTTCCGTCGCGTAACTTCAGCATGGTATGTTTTAGGTACTTTATCTTCCAACGTTGGAAAAAACATACATAAATTGCCAAAATATACGAAAATCATTTTATTCTAGCCTCGCCGTTGTTTGGTATAATAGTCTAGACTTCGAATCAATTCGTCTAGTTGTTTTTAGGACAATGCCGAAATTAGCTGAAGCTAAAATATAAACGTCAATCTGCACTAATTGGATGTATTTGGTTAGTCTTATTCTGAGTCGTTTGTAGAACGACTAATGTTTTAATGTAAATTATGTCTAAAGTGGAATTTATTTTGTTCATTGCGAAAGTTAAATGCTAATTGCTAAGACAATCATGGTGTCACAAAAACCTCCAGTAATAATATGTAGATATTATGGTTTGTGAGAAGATCATTGGTAAGTACTCGTAGCACGCTATTTACAACACTCACAATCATTGTAAGTAGTTTGTGTATTGTTAACTACGAATAACAAAACTGTTAAATTATTTTTGCTTATAAATGCAAACTTTTCTTTTATTATGGTTTACGAGTAGTAAAGCACGTATCTCTTAGGCTATTCAACTTACAAAATTATTGCGTTTATTTTCCAATCGCCTAATTGCACGTGCGTAATCAATGGCTACCAATCACAATACACATTGCCAAAAGTCAGCGTGACGTTTGTCAGTTGTCAGCAGTGTGGTGCTGGTGCAGGCTTCGGTACCTACCTGTGGTCTGAGCACCAGCCGCCCGTCAGCTGATCAGGGCGAGCGCGGGGATGAGGGGCGCGCGGGCGGCGCAAATCCACATCTCATTAGATCTTAGGTTATTAATTAAAAGAGCACTTCACGGAGCTTTAACCCTACGATTCACAGGTCAATTACGTGCGTTCCCTTCGCACCGGCGTCCGCTGCGGTTGGTGTGAGAGGGACGGGTGATGTCGCGCGAGACGCCCGCCGGCGGTGGTGTCGCGAGGCCGACTAAATCTGTGCTCCTCTCAGCGCGGGTCAGGTCAGCGGTTGGGGCGCGTACACCCTGCCGCCGACGCCGGACCACGTATTGTCACAGCCGAATTGACCCCTTTATTCCGACTCGAGTCTCGACTGCACCCATTGTACACACGATATTACAAAAGCTATTTATAACTTTCAAATTAATAATATTTTGCTGAAACAAAACATCTAGATTTTCGTGGACCATGTTGGGTTCCTCGTGGCATTTGGAATATAGTTAGATACCTACTATAATATTCATAAGGAATCTAATATTACAAATTATATTCAATCCAACATGTAGGTACTTCACTTCTATTTATGTGACTATAGTTATTCAATATAGGTAGACAATATTTCGTGTGCTATTCCTCTGATTTACATTCCTTCACTGTTAAACTAATATTAGGAATTCTGTGCTTACTGTAAATTTCAAATTTCGTAAGTAAATAATAATGTGCTCTGTTCGATAGGCGTTAGAAAACACAGCTGAAAGTTATTTACATTTAGTTAACCGGCAAGATTTCTCCTTCAAGGAACTACAAATAGAGCCTAAACAAACACTTGATTTTATTATCTCAACGTGAAGTCAGCTTTACCCAGCATCCCTCACATCGAAAGTTCCCACCTGCGTTACACACACACACACACACACACATATACAGCGCGAAGCCTCCGCAGAATTTTCCTACGTGGTGAAGAAAATCCTGTCAGGATGTGAAACTGTGTATGTGCGAGTGGAAAAGAAAATGGCGGCCGAGCGAGGCGCATGCGCTCACAACTAGAGACCACACAAGAGGAGTCCTTGAGGACTGCTTCTACAAAGTCACCCTTATCCTTATGAATATAAGACTCACTGACTCTGATTACAGCGGAAACTGTTAATTTGTTCAAATTAACGCGGGAGTTTAAAGTCCTTAACTTGCAGACGTCAAAGAATATTCATTAGTGACGCGGACGTTCATACATGCATGCATGCGTAAGTGACGCTCAGGGATGTATGGAATAAGCATGCAATAATACCTACCTTACAATATGCTTAAACCTTAAATTTAATACAGTCTACAGCACTGACCTCCATTAAACAAAGGTTAAAGAAAATAATATGTTTTTTTCTATATCATGCCATACGACGACATAATATCCAAAATTCCTTAAAAATTATGAATTTTTAATTTTTTTGTAAGTGTTGTATAAAATCGAATGGAAAATTAATTTGACAGGATCTTCGTGTCAAATATGTCACACTGAAACAAGGCTCTTTTTAATTTTTTTGTGTTTTTTTAGCATAAAATGTCGATAAAATCATCGGAAGATGAGCCAGAAAATATTAACATCAATTTAATGACCTTAAGAAAGCCGACCGAATTGAAAAAAGTCATCGACTCTGTTCCGAAACCAAATCGAGCTGTTCCCGAGAATGGATTACCAGTGTGGTACAAGTTAGGGTTAGAATGCAAGTTACCAGTACCACACATACCGGAGGGGAAAATTGTCTTTTCTCGTGGAAAAATCGGTGAAGATGTAAGCATGCTTTGTCACTTCTTCACTCTCATGTTCTGTCTTCGGCGGTACAACTAGCGCCGCGTCCGTATAAATAGGACTGCTGAAACCAACACAGTGGGTTTGGGCTTAAACAAGAATACCACTTCGCTCGGTTGAGAGATATTCTATTGAGATTTGAGACCTTCACTTCTATTTTCTTATGTCGTAAGCACGACCTGTTTTTTCCAGGTATTCCGGAAAGGCCTCGGTGCAGGTCCCCAGCCGACCTTCGACCTGTCAGATCCTCACGGCTACAGCGTCAGTACAGAGTACGTGCCCATCCACGACCCTCATCTGACTCACCACTTCTCATGTAAACCGGCTCGCAACATGATGATAACGCTGGGCAACTGCACGAAAGACGGTCGTGCTATATGCACGCTGAAAGAATTCAACCAGTATCGAAAATTTCTGTACAACAAATTCATGGATAGAATCCATATGGAGATAAAGAAATTGGTAATGTATCATATCAGGCGAAAATTAATAAAGATAAAAGTAAAGAGGAGTTTTAATCAAATGTTTATCTCAGGATGAACGAGCCAGAGATGATTTAGTTTTGAAAAGAGTAGAAGCAGATGTCGCTAGGAGAAAACAAGTTTTTATTAGAAGAGAGCGTGCCAAGGAACACATGGAGAAGATAGCGCAAGAGCATGCCGACGAATTTGCGGAAAAGAAGAGGCTGTAAGTACCCAAATCTTTTGAAGCAATATCTGGTGAAGTATGGTCTCAAACACATTTACATCAATTTTAGAGCCAAAGAACGCGAGAAAAAGGTCAGAGCACGAATGAAGTATTTGGCAGAGTTCAATGAGAAGAACAGAAAAGAAAGGGCACGAAAAGCAAGAGAAAAAGAAAATCGAATCAAACAACGCGTGCACGCGGCAGCCGAGTTGGAAATACGAAGGAAGATCACAATGATCCGCTTGTGGAGGAGCAACGAGAAAAAGAGGCTCAATAAAATTAGGTTGGAACAAGATCTAAAGCAAAAGAAGTTAGAGGCTGAGGTAAGATTTTGTTTAGAGGCATGTGATTGCTACCGGCAAGAAAAGTCTTGAAGTAAATTGCAATTAATAGACTTCATTTTTCGGTGTCGTACTTACGCGAACGTTAAAAAGTATTTTCATACATTTTGAACATTATCGATTTTCTCATTTTCATTATCAAGTAAACAAGATCTGAAATATATTTCCCCACGCCATCTGTCTATTTTTTGTGAACTACATTGTACAATAAGTTCTTCAAGTTTCATGTATTGTAGAAATGAGTTGCTTGGGATAAGTTAAAGCTTAGCGCATAGATGGCGTTAGTAGTTTCATGTGTGAAGTAATACAATTATTATCTACCTATAACAGGCTGAAAACAAATGGAAAGCCAGAGTGGAATCTCAACACCAGAAAATAATGAATGACGCTCTTCTTCTCAAAATATACATGGAAGACATGAAGGCAGCTGCAACGAGGAGGGCCAAGTTCGTTTTATTTTACTTTATGTTATGAGTAATTATTATTATGATTTATGGCTTTGGTAATATTTTACACTATTGTAACTTAAAATGAAATCTCACGCACACTTCGATCTGAAATAAGAAAAAGCATTTTCAATTATTATTTTTAACAAAAAATTTAAACCGACTTCCAGAGTAAAAACGATAATAATTTACAATGAACAAAAAAGTATTAAATAATTCTCACTCTTAGTGCCTTATGAATAATTCTCATAAACCTCAACTATTTCTGTACACAATCTTCATTATTTTAAAGACGGTACCAGCTAAGAATGCTGAGTTCTATGGCAAAATATTTTTAATATATTTAAGACTGGTACCGACTTCAAAATAATGAATATTGTGTACAGAAATAGTTGAGGTTTATGAGAATGATTCAAAAGGCACTAAGAGTGAGAATTATTTAATACTTTTTTGTTCATTATAAATTATTATCGTTTTTACCCTGGAAGTCGGTTTTAATTTTTTGTTAAAATTAATAATTTCACCTTTTTTTAGTAATTTAACTAATTTATAAGGTTTTCTGTAAGTACAGACTAATGTGTTATGCTTTGGATTTGCTTTGGGTCCAGGATACACTTTCATGATATTATGAAAACTCATTGTCTGATATCACTACCACTTCAGAATTGCTTAAGCAACTCCAAGCATATACCACTGTACATATATATGCTTGACGTTAATCAAGCAATGATATTAATAATGTTCATATGCCTGTCTTTAAAGGGTCTGAAGTTCTGTTCAGTGACTTTCTTTCTATCATTATACTCATGGAAACTCATCAGCTCAACATAATATAATATTATGCTCAAATATAACTATAGTCCTTATAAATTTTAAGGAGAATAACATACCTCACAGATCTCATGATTAAATTGCTAACTTGGTAACCTAAGCACCTGCAAGGTCAAATCATTTACATTGAAAATATAACATTATAATTTTGTAAAATCGTTCGACAAATTCGGGTTTCGATCTTAAAGACGATTAAAAGTACCAATAATAGGGTTATAATTAGATAATTCAACTTATTAATTGTCTTTTTCTTGTTAGAAACAAGAAAATTCTTGGAAATTGTTACTAAAACAACTTCGTACAAAATAGTAAATTTATTCTGTACAATTATGAACAGGAATCGATTACAGATTGCAAAGATATTAGAGGATAACAAAAATGGGAATGATGCTAGGCTACGGGCGATTGCAGAGCGAAAGAGAACGGGTTCTTGCCAAGTCGTGCCCCTTCCTCCGTCCTCGGTGACGTAGCTCGTGACGTCAGGTGGTAGTGGGCTCGTCGTCCTTTTATTTGAGCGCCTGACAGAAGCTATATGGCAATTGCTCGCTGCTGGTTCTAGGCATGTTAAAGCCAGGCTTTAACATAACTCCCCCCCTGAAATCCCTGCGGGTGTTTCAGTCCCTGGATCAGCTGCTAGCAGGGGGCACAATCGTGTGAGTGTCCTCCGCACGACTCCTCTCTGAGTGGCGACATCGGCCACTCTGACAACTCCGTCGACACCGGGGTGAAGCTCGCGAACACGACCCAGGCGCCAGTGTAGTGGAGGGCTGTTATCTTCGTGAAGAAGGACGAGGTCTCCTACGCAGAGGTTGCCCTTGCTATCTCGCCACTTGACACGCTGTTG
Organism: Polyommatus icarus; assembly: GCA_937595015.1. NCBI lineage: Eukaryota > Metazoa > Arthropoda > Insecta > Lepidoptera > Lycaenidae > Polyommatus > Polyommatus icarus. The sequence goes on along the minus strand of OW569329.1, from coordinate 4,468,246 downwards.
AAGCTCGTTCACGTACTCCCGCTGCCATCGACTCCAGAAGTGTCTTCGAGCCTGTTCGATGCGGGCGTAGCGCTTGAAGCTGGAGCTGCCGTCGTCGTTGGCTGGATCCGGCAGCGATGTCAGCGGCCGACCAACCAGAAAATGCCCTGGAGAGAGAGATTGGAAGTCGTGAGGAGAGGAAGAGATAGGACACAAGGGGCGGCTATTCAATATAGCTTCCACCTGTGCGAACAGAGTAGACAACTCTTCATACGTTAAATTTAAATTGCCCATCATCTTTTTTATATGGTGCTTCGCAGACTTGATACCAGCTTCCCATAGACCGCCGAAGTGAGGGGCGTAAGAAGGTATGAAATTAAACTTAATCCCTGCATTCGCGGCAAACTCAGAAATAGTGTTTGAATTGTCTTTCAAAAAATTACCAATGTCTTTTCGGCGGCGACAAAATTACGGCCATTGTCGGAATAAATTTCTAATGGCTTTCCGCGTCTAGAAATAAATCGACGTAAAGTCATTATGAACGCGTCCTTAGACAATTCGGTTACCGCCTCCAAGTGAACACACTTGAAACGAAAACACACGAACAGACATAGGTAGCATTTTAGAGTTTTAGCACCGCGACCCTTTTTATTTAAAATAGTGAAAGGACCAGCAAAGTCGGGTCCTGTCGTTTCAAACGGGAAAGATGGAGTCGTACGCTGCGACGGCAGATGTCCCATCATTGGGGAGTACGTGCGACCTTGAAATCTTTTACATCGCACACAGTTTCGCGTCGTACTCCGGGCTAGACACCTCCCCCCAATGGGCCACACATATTCACGAACTGAATATAATAGTAGCTGTGGGCCGGCGTGCATTTGCCTAATATGTTCGTATCTAAAAATAAGGGAGGTAAAATGATGTTTGGAATGCAATATGACGGGATGCCGTTTGTCGTAACTGTAGTCCGAGTGGGCTAGTCTGCCACCAACACGCATTACGCTATCCTTATCTAGAAAAGGACTAAGTGATGGTAAATTACTTTTAGAAGAAATAGATTTGTTTTTACTTAAGGCATCATACTCGAGAGAAAATGATTGCAATTGAGAAAATTTACATAGAAAATTAAATGATTTAGTTAACTCGTTCACGGTTAGGGCTCCACTCATTTTAGTTTTAGGGAACCTAGCGTTATGTATGAAACGTAAAACATAGGCGAATGAACGTTTTAGCCGCATAAAATTAGAAAACCGTGAGAAATCTATAACTGGCTCGAAACTGTGAACAATATTGCACTTTATTTCTGGTAAGTCTACCAGCTGTGAATTGACGTTTAGCATAGGCCATTCCGACTCCGATTTTAATAGAAATTCTGGACCCGACCACCAGAATCTGGATTGCTGGAGTGTATGTACCTGGGTACCGCGTGAGATTAGATCTCCGGGATTAGCATCTGTAGGTACATGACGCCAATTTGTAGCCGAAGTAGTTTCGCAAATCTCGACTATCCTATTCGCGACGAACGTTTTTAATTTGCTTGGAGAAGTGTGTAGCCACCCTAAAACGACGCTCGAGTCACTCCAGTGAGTGCAACGAGAAATATTGCATCGCAAAGACTCGAGAACTGACTTGCACAGCCTAGCGGCTAGCAAGGCTCCCATGAGCTCCAGTCGCGGTATAGTAATAGGCTTACTAGGATTCACCTTAGACTTAGCGCATAGTAAATTGACTACTACACGACCGGCTGAGTCCACGGATCGTAAATAAACGCAAGCGCCGTGAGCCGTCATTGACGCATCGCAAAATGAGTGAAGCTCAATACTAACCGGGGAATCGCATAAAACTAACCTAGGTACGGTAACCGACGGTACATTTTTGAATTCCTGAACCAATTCGTGCCAGTATAGTCGAATGTCAGAAGGTACTGGCTCGTCCCAGTCAATATTTCGACGCCACAACTCCTGCATCAATAACTTTAAACGAATAGTGCAAGGAGAAATTAAACCGAGCGGATCGAAGGTTTTAAACATGTTAGATAAGATCGAACGTTTTGTTGTTTGTTCGTTTATATTGTTGGGAGTGTACAACGAAACATGTAATGTGTCGGAAGGCGGCTTCCACTGTAAACCTAAAGTATTAGACGATTCGCTTAAGGTTAAGGTTTCGAGCGGATTAATTAGCGTGTTTTCAAAAATAGATGGCACATTAGATTTAAATTTTCTAAGTGGAAAACAGCCCGAACGCAAAACGGAAACAACAGAGTTTAAAATGTGACGTAATTCACTTATAGAATTAGCACCAGTTATTAAATCGTCTAGGTACAGATCATGCTGGATTACCGTACGGATTAAGTCATCGGGGCATTCCTGTCCTAACTGCCAAATGCACTTCGTACTAAGATAACTAGCACTAGCAAAACCATATGTGACGGTATTGAGTCTTAGTACTTGAATAGGCTTTGATTCATCGTCCCTCCATAGTATTAGTTGAAGGTCACGATCGTCTTCGTGGAGATTTACTTGTCTAAAGAATTTCTCGACATCTCCTGTAAGAACGTATAGGTACTGACGAAAACGCAACAATATAGAAAATAATGAATCTTGTACAGTAGGACCTATTCGTTGTAAATCGTTAATTGATAAACCCGATGAGGTGCGAGCGGATCCGTCGAATACCACTCGTAGCTTAGTCGACTCGCTATTTTGCTTGAGAACCGCGTGATGACACAAAAAATAGCACGGGTTCGGCTTGTAATTATTTGTTAGAATGGAACAATGACCTAGACTTATATACTCGTTGATAAAATTAACGTATTGGGATTTAAGCTCGGGATTAGCTCTAAATCGCTTTTCTAAATTAAAAAACCTTTTTTTAGCTAGAAAGTATGAATTGCCTAAGCAATTAGGCGAGTCTTTGAGAGGTAAACGCACACAAAACCTGCCGGACGAATCGCGAGAAGTGTGAGTCTTAAAATGCTGCTCACATGCTTTCTCGTCGTCGCTTAAAATTGACCTTGGCGGCAGCTCTTCTAGCTCCCAAAATCGGCTCAGAAGTTTATTAAAATTATCTGACTGCGTCTTTGAAAAATTGCAACTAAAATTCGAAATTCGCGAGTTTAAATAAATAGGACCGGATAGAATCCAGCCAAACTCCGAATTGATAAGACTAGGTTGTTTAGAACCGAGCGATTGTCGCTCACTACCTACGATGCTCCAAAATAGATCAGCCCCGACCAGCACGTCTATTGGAGAAGGCCTATAAAAGCTAGGATCGGCTAGCTGAACATCCGTAGGTATGTTGATTAGCTTAGGGTCCATCGTAAACTTAGGAATTTCGCCAGTCAGATCAGATAGCACTGGGCAAGTAAGTTGTACAGTATAATCACTGTGTAATGATTTTAATTTGAAATCACAAAATTCGTTCACCCAGTGTGAAGTTGAATTGCCTATGCCTACAACGTTGATCGAGCTTGCGGGCCGTGATCGTAAACCTAACTTGTCCCTCAGACGCTTAGAAGCTAGGCTGCACTGACTGCCGCAGTCGAGTAGCACACGGACAACTTGTCTATTATTATTGCACGGATTAATCGCCAACACCATAGCCGTAGATAATAAAGTGTAAGTATTTTGCCCTGAATTTGTCGTGCAAAGAGTTTGAGCAATCGAATTAGAATTAGTTGCATTATTGTCTGCCGATGACTTTAGGTCTTGACCTTGACTATTATGTTCGCAAAGTAAAGTATTGTGTCGCCGTCTACAATTACGACAGACACCGAATTTACAGGTAAAAGCTCTGTGCCCCGGACGAAGGCAATTTTGACAAAGCTTTGATTTTATGACTAAACTTTGACGCTGCTCAATAGGCATATTTTTAAACTTATCGCAATCGTAAATACGATGTTGTTTGTCGCAAACAACACAATTTTTAAAAGTCGAATTATTGTTACCTACGCTAGAAATTTGCGCTGTAAAGGAACTATTATTATTTGACATTAAACCTGGTCGTTTTTTATTATAATTACTAGATTTATTATTACTTAAATTAAATTTGTCCTCAAAACTTCGGTTATAATTATAAGTTTCTAGGATATCAGCCCGCTGTTTCAAAAATGAATTAAATTTCTCAAGTGACGGTGACCCTGAGATAGTATTTCTAAATTCCTCCCACTTCATACTGGTTTTGCTACCTAATTTTGAGGAAATAATGTGTACTATGATCGAGTCCCAGTATGAGGTTGGTTCACCTAAGCTACATAGGGCACGGAGATTTTTATTTGTGTTATCAATAATAGATCTAAGTGTAGATGCGCTTTCATTAGATTTTACATCGATATTTAGCAGGGCATTTAAATGATTTTTAATTAGTAATCGCTTATTGTCATAGCGCTCGCGTAACAAGTCCCACGCTTTATTATAGTTGGACTCTGTGACCTCTAAATTGCTAATCACACGCGCGGCCTCACCCTCTAAGTATGAATTTAAATAGCAAAATTTAATCGGAATAGGAATGTGCTTGTTTTCGTGAACGAGAGAACAATATAGGTCTCGAAACTCAAGCCACTTGTAATAACTTCCGTCAAACTTGCCTATTTGTAGTGTAGGAGGCTTAAAACCTAAACCTGGGCGCTCATGACAGCATGAAGACGTGCTTTGAGCATCACAGAGAGGAGGCGTCTTGCTACCGTTGTACCTATTTTGTTGCTGATGGGCTAAAGCAATTAAATGTGCAAACTCCTGCTCGATTACATCGCGCTCCTCTAACTCACTATCTATGTCTGTCGAATTTAACACTTCTATCTGGTTTTGCAACTCTTCGAACGCACTAGATAAGCTCTCAATTTTAGGTAATTGAATGTTAAGCTTAGATATTTCGAGCTCATCTAAAACGTTATCTTCCTCGAATGAAGCTAAATATTTTTTAAACTTAGTTAAACGACCCTTTACTGAGCTACGTTTAGCGTAAAGTTCCTTTAACTTAACATCGGACATGTTTATGAATCACTAATTGATAAGAAAGACAATTGAAAAAACAGATAAGAACTAGTGAATGAATATTGCAATCTTACGCCACTCCAACGTATGCAACCGGTTTACCACGCGAGCCAGGCCGGCGACGCGCAGATTACCTACGTGGTCAGCTGATATCAAGTCCACCGAAGTTCCTGAAATTCGCAGTTAAAATAATGTGAATCGTAGGAAATATAAATCGAAAACTGCGATTATTGTAAATAGTAATTTAGTTAAGTATTTGTATATAGTTAAGTAAGTTAAGTTTTGTAAATAGTATGGTATATAATTAATTCTTGTAAATGTAATTTGTAAAATGTAAAATATTGTTTAATTTTAACCCTTAGAATACACAAAACTTAATATTATTTGATTTGTAAATAGATTAGGTGAAAAATAGCTAGAATAATGGCACCAAATAGCTTCGGTTTATTACGTACGAAGTTTGGTGGGTAGACTAAAGCTAACTTTGAGCCCGAATTATAGAAATAAACGTCTAGATTTAGCTTAAATCTTGTTATTTGTATGTAAATAGCTAAAACTTGAGTTGCGTGAATCGATCCCTTGTGAAATGATCTTAGATATCGATATATAATGATCCACGTTCTTTGCACTACCGCTATCCACACAGGTATGAAACTACTAGAAGAACGGGATTTTGGAACAAAGGAATAAATGAGAAAAGGAAATAGGGACACTTAGCTGGTTGGCTGACGCTGCGGCGCGAAGAGCTGACCGGCGTGGTTCCAGAAGCTGTGTCACCTGCCGCTGGGAATAGATGAGTCGTCTGCGATCGCTGCAGACCTCACGACGGCTGATGATGCTGCTGGAGGTTCCTCGGGCTGCGCTGCTGCGGCGAAGACCTCTCACCGGCGGCGATGATGTCCCCAGAACAAAAGCAATCCAGTTAAGTGTCCTGTCACGGTCGCCACTTTTTCTTGTTAGAAACAAGAAAATTCTTGGAAATTGTTACTAAAACAACTTCGTACAAAATAGTAAATTTATTCTGTACAATTATGAACAGGAATCGATTACAGATTGCAAAGATATTAGAGGATAACAAAAATGGGAATGATGCTAGGCTACGGGCGATTGCAGAGCGAAAGAGAACGGGTTCTTGCCAAGTCGTGCCCCTTCCTCCGTCCTCGGTGACGTAGCTCGTGACGTCAGGTGGTAGTGGGCTCGTCGTCCTTTTATTTGAGCGCCTGACAGAAGCTATATGGCAATTGCTCGCTGCTGGTTCTAGGCATGTTAAAGCCAGGCTTTAACATAACGATGATTGCGTTGGGAATCCTCCAGAAATAAAAAGCGGACTGTATAATATTATGTATTATGGTCTGTCTACAATATTGTTAAACGTGACTAGCAGCTGTCGAGTCTGTCCGATGAAGAGTGGGCCGTCGCCGCGCCCGCGCAGCGTCTATGCAGCGCGAGGTGGTAGGGGTCCGCGAGCCGCGCCCCGCGCGCCCCGCCAGTGCCCGCTAAGGCCGCGAGCACAGTCGCGCTGTTGTTTCGCGCTAAGGGCGCGAACATGCTCCCCGCCTTGAAGATGTGTCTTCAATAGGAAGAGGGCAAATGGTGTTGAAGGCCCTCCTAATGATACCCTTCCGGGTATTGATGTCCGCCACCCTGGTGACACCGTCGTTGCCGGGATGCAGGTGGACGACTCTGCCCAGGAGCCAGCAGAGTGGTGGGACATCCTTGTCCCTGATGAGCACGAGCGTGCCCACTGATATGGCACCATGGGAATTGTGCCACTTGTTCATTTTCTGCAACGTAGAAATATACTCTAATTGGAAACGAGTCCAAAAATGATCCTTTATGCTGGCCACTCGCTGGTAACGCTGAAGGCTTGTAATGTTGCCGTCTGGGGCCCGTGCTTGAGGCACAGATGTGAGCGAGCGTCCGATGAGGAAGTGAGCGGGGGTAAGGGCGGAAAAATCATGAGGGTCTGACGAGAGAGGAGTGAGGGGACGGGAATTTAAGACTGCCTCTATTTGAGTTAAACATGTGGCTAGCTCTTCATAAGTAAAATGCGTTTGCTGTAGCAATCGTTTCAAATGGTACTTTGTTGATTTGACAGCAGCCTCGGCGATGCCGTTGAAGTGCGGAGTATAAGGAGGTACAAAAGAAAATTCTATACCTTCGTTGGCGAACTCAGAAGGAATATCAGGTTCCTGCAAGAAAGAAGAAAGCTCATTAGCAGCGCCGACAAAGTTTGTGCCGTTGTCGGACAGAATACTGCGCGGCTTACCGCGACGTGCGATAAATCTATTTAGCGCAGCTATATATGCCTGTTTGGTGAGCTCCGTGACGAGCTCCAAATGCACGGCTTTCGTAGCGAGACAGACTATAATACATATGTAAGACTTTGTTAGCTTGCATCCTCGACCCTTCCGGTCAGCTATCAGAACTGGACCCGTGTAATCTGCTGAACAATTTAGGAACGGAAATTCGAGTTTACTACGAACGGCCGGATGTTGTCCCATTACTGGTTGTAAATTTTCGGCTCTATACCTAAAACATTTTAGACATTTATGGACAATAGATTTTGCTAAGTTTCTGCCCCCCACAGGCCAATAATTTTGATAAATATTAGCCAAAAGCAATTGTGGACCAGCGTGTAATAGGCTTATATGCTGCGATTCAAATATTAACTTTGTAAGTTTATGTTTGCTACATAATAATATCGGATGCTTAACATTGTAATCGTAAGGTGAATTGTTAAGCCTACCGCCTACACGAATGATATTACTATTGTCAATAAAAGGTGATAAATTGTTAAGTCTATTACACGCTGGTCCACAATTGCTTTTGGCTAATATTTATCAAAATTATTGGCCTGTGGGGGGCAGAAACTTAGCAAAATCTATTGTCCATAAATGTCTAAAATGTTTTAGGTATAGAGCCGAAAATTTACAACCAGTAATGGGACAACATCCGGCCGTTCGTAGTAAACTCGAATTTCCGTTCCTAAATTGTTCAGCAGATTACACGGGTCCAGTTCTGATAGCTGACCGGAAGGGTCGAGGATGCAAGCTAACAAAGTCTTACATATGTATTATAGTCTGTCTCGCTACGAAAGCCGTGCATTTGGAGCTCGTCACGGAGCTCACCAAACAGGCATATATAGCTGCGCTAAATAGATTTATCGCACGTCGCGGTAAGCCGCGCAGTATTCTGTCCGACAACGGCACAAACTTTGTCGGCGCTGCTAATGAGCTTTCTTCTTTCTTGCAGGAACCTGATATTCCTTCTGAGTTCGCCAACGAAGGTATAGAATTTTCTTTTGTACCTCCTTATACTCCGCACTTCAACGGCATCGCCGAGGCTGCTGTCAAATCAACAAAGTACCATTTGAAACGATTGCTACAGCAAACGCATTTTACTTATGAAGAGCTAGCCACATGTTTAACTCAAATAGAGGCAGTCTTAAATTCCCGTCCCCTCACTCCTCTCTCGTCAGACCCTCATGATTTTTCCGCCCTTACCCCCGCTCACTTCCTCATCGGACGCTCGCTCACATCTGTGCCTCAAGCACGGGCCCCAGACGGCAACATTACAAGCCTTCAGCGTTACCAGCGAGTGGCCAGCATAAAGGATCATTTTTGGACTCGTTTCCAATTAGAGTATATTTCTACGTTGCAGAAAATGAACAAGTGGCACAATTCCCATGGTGCCATATCAGTGGGCACGCTCGTGCTCATCAGGGACAAGGATGTCCCACCACTCTGCTGGCTCCTGGGCAGAGTCGTCCACCTGCATCCCGGCAACGACGGTGTCACCAGGGTGGCGGACATCAATACCCGGAAGGGTATCATTAGGAGGGCCTTCAACACCATTTGCCCTCTTCCTATTGAAGACACATCTTCAAGGCGGGGAGCATGTTCGCGCCCTTAGCGCGAAACAACAGCGCGACTGTGCTCGCGGCCTTAGCGGGCACTGGCGGGGCGCGCGGGGCGCGGCTCGCGGACCCCTACCACCTCGCGCTGCATAGACGCTGCGCGGGCGCGGCGACGGCCCACTCTTCATCGGACAGACTCGACAGCTGCTAGTCACGTTTAACAATATTGTAGACAGACCATAATACATAATATTATACAGTCCGCTTTTTATTTCTGGAGGATTCCCAACGCAATCATTGAAATTGTTGATTTGACAGCAGCCTCGGCGATGCCGTTGAAGTGCGGAGTATAAGGAGGTACAAAAGAAAATTCTATACCTTCGTTGGCGAACTCAGAAGGAATATCAGGTTCCTGCAAGAAAGAAGAAAGCTCATTAGCAGCGCCGACAAAGTTTGTGCCGTTGTCGGACAGAATACTGCGCGGCTTACCGCGACGTGCGATAAATCTATTTAGCGCAGCTATATATGCCTGTTTGGTGAGCTCCGTGACGAGCTCCAAATGCACGGCTTTCGTAGCGAGACAGACTATAATACATATGTAAGACTTTGTTAGCTTGCATCCTCGACCCTTCCGGTCAGCTATCAGAACTGGACCCGTGTAATCTGCTGAACAATTTAGGAACGGAAATTCGAGTTTACTACGAACGGCCGGATGTTGTCCCATTACTGGTTGTAAATTTTCGGCTCTATACCTAAAACATTTTAGACATTTATGGACAATAGATTTTGCTAAGTTTCTGCCCCCCACAGGCCAATAATTTTGATAAATATTAGCCAAAAGCAATTGTGGACCAGCGTGTAATAGGCTTATATGCTGCGATTCAAATATTAACTTTGTAAGTTTATGTTTGCTACATAATAATATCGGATGCTTAACATTGTAATCGTAAGGTGAATTGTTAAGCCTACCGCCTACACGAATGATATTACTATTGTCAATAAAAGGTGATAAATTGTTAAGTCTATTTTTCCGCGGTAAAAGCTTTCCCGCCTTTAAAGTAATGTATTCCTCGGGAAACATTTGTTGTTGTCCTGCAAGGATAATATGAGTTAAAGAGTTTTGAAGTTCATCGTAAGTAAGTAAACCTTTTAATTTTTTATCTTTGTGTTTTAAATTGTAAATAAATCTTTGTAAATATGCAACTATTCTCTGTAAATATTTTAAATTCGAATATTTTTCTATTAAATTATGAATTAAGGTGTAATCATGCAATCTATTTTCATTATTATGTAGCTGATTACTATTATCACTTGAAACACTTAAATAAATATGGTTCAAAACATCTGGTAGACCTTGTTTCGCGGGGTGAGTAGGTAATTTTGGCCAATAAGCTTCATTTTGTAAAAGAAAAGGGGCACTTTCCCACCATAGTGATGAATCAATAATCTGATCAGCTGATTTTCCACGAGAAACAAGGTCACTTGGTTTTTCCTTTGACGGAACGTAACGCCACTCACAACCAAGCGTGCTTTCCTGTATTTCGCAAACACGATTTTTTACAAACGGCTTGAGTTGGTTCACAGGTGTCGACAACCACCCTAACACTATAGATGAATCACACCAAAATATGAACCTATTTATGTTAATAGTTAATGCTGTTTTTACCTTCGTGCACAATCTCGTACCTAACAGCGCACCGCACAATTCCAACCGAGGAATAGTTGTCGGTTTGATAGGTGCTATACGATTTTTCGAAGTGAGCAACGAAACTTTAATATTACCGGACCGATCGATAGTACGGATATATAAACAAGCGCCGTAGGCGCGCTCTGACGCATCACTAAAGACATGCACTTCGCGCGTTACTGCATCAGTAGAAAAAACGCATCGAGATATACGTAAATTATTAAGTGAAGATAAAGCATTGGCAAACGAATGCCATTGATGTGCAATTTCGCCTGTAATTGTTTCGTCCCAGTCGCATTTATTAACCCATAGCCGTTGCATTATAATTTTTGCTTCTAGAATACAAGGCCCAACTAGACCCAAAGGGTCAAAAATTTGACTGATGACCGATAAAATGTATCGTTTTGTAATATTTTTAGGCTTATCTATACTTATGCGAAATGAAAGACAATCAATGTCACATAACCAGTTTACACCTAATGTTTTTGTACTTAAATTTAAATTATTACGCGAAAGATCTAAAAAATTATTTACGTGTTCTTGATTGTGTACTATCGATTTTAATATTTCCGGGCTATTTGATTGAAATTTACGAAGATTAAATTTAGCTGACGATAAAATACCTATTACCTCCTTACATAAGTCGATTGTTTCAGAGATTGTATCTCCACCGCCTATGTAACAGTTTCTATAAAAATACACGTAGGTCCGATGAAGGCCATTTCATTGTTAAAATGCCACTTAAGCTCGATCCTAGCGTCTTAGGCAAGTCATATGAAATGGCTAAGCACAGATTATTTTCATTAGAAAAACGATTTCAACGCGATCATTCATTTAAATCAATGTATTTAGATTTTATGCGGGAATACCTAGAATTAGGTCACATGTCGCTCGACACTGATAACGACCATAATGACGGGATCGTTAGGTATTTTTTTCCACATCACGGTGTCTTACGCGAGTCTAGTACGACTACAAAGTTACGTGTCGTGTTCGACGGGTCGGCTAAAACGTCGACAGGCGTGTCAGTCAACGACTTATTAATGATTAGTCAGTTAATGACTGCGTTGGGAATCCTCCAGGAATAAAAAGCGGACTGTATAATATTATTATATATTATGGTCTGTCTACAATATTGTTAAACGTGACTAGCAGCTGTCGAGTCTGTCCGATGAAGAGTGGGCCGTCGCCGCGCCCGCGCAGCGTCTATGCAGCGCGAGGTGGTAGGGGTCCGCGAGCCGCGCCCCGCGCGCCCCGCCAGTGCCCGCTAAGGCCGCGAGCACAGTCGCGCTGTTGTTTCGCGCTAAGGGCGCGAACATGCTCCCCGCCTTGAAGATGTGTCTTCAATAGGAAGAGGGCAAATGGTGTTGAAGGCCCTCCTAATGATACCCTTCCGGGTATTGATGTCCGCCACCCTGGTGACACCGTCGTTGCCGGGATGCAGGTGGACGACTCTGCCCAGGAGCCAGCAGAGTGGTGGGACATCCTTGTCCCTGATGAGCACGAGCGTGCCCACTGATATGGCACCATGGGAATTGTGCCACTTGTTCATTTTCTGCAACGTAGAAATATACTCTAATTGGAAACGAGTCCAAAAATGATCCTTTATGCTGGCCACTCGCTGGTAACGCTGAAGGCTTGTAATGTTGCCGTCTGGGGCCCGTGCTTGAGGCACAGATGTGAGCGAGCGTCCGATGAGGAAGTGAGCGGGGGTAAGGGCGGAAAAATCATGAGGGTCTGACGAGAGAGGAGTGAGGGGACGGGAATTTAAGACTGCCTCTATTTGAGTTAAACATGTGGCTAGCTCTTCATAAGTAAAATGCGTTTGCTGTAGCAATCGTTTCAAATGGTACTTTGTTGATTTGACAGCAGCCTCGGCGATGCCGTTGAAGTGCGGAGTATAAGGAGGTACAAAAGAAAATTCTATACCTTCGTTGGCGAACTCAGAAGGAATATCAGGTTCCTGCAAGAAAGAAGAAAGCTCATTAGCAGCGCCGACAAAGTTTGTGCCGTTGTCGGACAGAATACTGCGCGGCTTACCGCGACGTGCGATAAATCTATTTAGCGCAGCTATATATGCCTGTTTGGTGAGCTCCGTGACGAGCTCCAAATGCACGGCTTTCGTAGCGAGGCAGACTATAATACATATGTAAGACTTTGTTAGCTTGCATCCTCGACCCTTCCGGTCAGCTATCAGAACTGGACCCGAGTAATCTGCTGAACAATTTAGGAACGGAAATTCGAGTTTACTACGAACCTCCGGGAGCTGTCCCATTACTGGTTGTAAATTTTCGGCTCTATACCTAAAACATTTTAGACATTTATGGACAATAGATTTTGCTAAGTTTCTGCCCCCCACAGGCCAATAATTTTGATAAATATTAGCCAAAAGCAATTGTGGACCAGCGTGTAATAGGCTTATATGCTGCGATTCAAATATTAACTTTGTAAGTTTATGTTTGCTACATAATAATATCGGATGCTTAACATTGTAATCGTAAGGTGAATTGTTAAGCCTACCGCCTACACGAATGATATTACTATTGTCAATAAAAGGTGATAAATTGTTAAGTCTATTTTTCCGCGGTAAAAGCTTTCCCGCCTTTAAAGTAATGTATTCCTCGGGAAACATTTGTTGTTGTCCTGCAAGGATAATATGAGTTAAAGAGTTTTGAAGTTCATCGTAAGTAAGTAAACCTTTTAATTTTTTATCTTTGTGTTTTAAATTGTAAATAAATCTTTGTAAATATGCAACTATTCTCTGTAAATATTTTAAATTCGAATATTTTTCTATTAAATTATGAATTAAGGTGTAATCATGCAATCTATTTTCATTATTATGTAGCTGATTACTATTATCACTTGAAACACTTAAATAAATATGGTTCAAAACATCTGGTAGACCTTGTTTCGCGGGGTGAGTAGGTAATTTTGGCCAATAAGCTTCATTTTGTAAAAGAAAAGGGGCACTTTCCCACCATAGTGATGAATCAATAATCTGATCAGCTGATTTTCCACGAGAAACAAGGTCACTTGGTTTTTCCTTTGACGGAACGTAACGCCACTCACAACCAAGCGTGCTTTCCTGTATTTCGCAAACACGATTTTTTACAAACGGCTTGAGTTGGTTCACAGGTGTCGACAACCACCCTAACACTATAGATGAATCACACCAAAATATGAACCTATTTATGTTAATAGTTAATGCTGTTTTTACCTTCGTGCACAATCTCGTACCTAACAGCGCACCGCACAATTCCAACCGAGGAATAGTTGTCGGTTTGATAGGTGCTATACGATTTTTCGAAGTGAGCAACGAAACTTTAATATTACCGGACCGATCGATAGTACGGATATATAAACAAGCGCCGTAGGCGCGCTCTGACGCATCACTAAAGACATGCACTTCGCGCGTTACTGCATCAGTAGAAAAAACGCATCGAGATATACGTAAATTATTAAGTGAAGATAAAGCATTGGCAAACGAATGCCATTGATGTGCAATTTCGCCTGTAATTGTTTCGTCCCAGTCGCATTTATTAACCCATAGCCGTTGCATTATAATTTTTGCTTCTAGAATACAAGGCCCAACTAGACCCAAAGGGTCAAAAATTTGACTGATGACCGATAAAATGTATCGTTTTGTAATATTTTTAGGCTTATCTATACTTATGCGAAATGAAAGACAATCAATGTCACATAACCAGTTTACACCTAATGTTTTTGTACTTAAATTTAAATTATTACGCGAAAGATCTAAAAAATTATTTACGTGTTCTTGATTGTGTACTATCGATTTTAATATTTCCGGGCTATTTGATTGAAATTTACGAAGATTAAATTTAGCTGACGATAAAATACCTATTACCTCCTTACATAAGTCGATTGTTTCAGAGATTGTATCTCCACCGCCTATGTAATCGTCGATATAAAAATCTCGTTGAATTGACGACTTAACTTTATCGTTACTAGCCTTATCAGCGAGACTGACTAAACACCTAGTCGCTAGGTACGGTGCTGACGCCGTCCCGTAAGTAAGAGTGTTTAGCGTGTACGTTTGAATTGATTCGCTTGGATCGAAACGAAAAACAATTTTTTGCAATGAACGCTGTGATTCGTCTAAAATTATGGAGCGGTACATTTTTTCGACGTCACAGGACACGACAAACTTGTGCTGCCGGAATCGAATTAAAATTGAAAAGAGATCGTCCTGCACGGTGGGTCCGACCATCTGTAAGTCGTTGACTGACACGCCTGTCGACGTTTTAGCCGACCCGTCGAACACGACACGTAACTTTGTAGTCGTACTAGACTCGCGTAAGACACCGTGATGTGGAAAAAAATACCTAACGATCCCGTCATTATGGTCGTTATCAGTGTCGAGCGACATGTGACCTAATTCTAGGTATTCCCGCATAAAATCTAAATACATTGATTTAAATGAATGATCGCGTTGAAATCGTTTTTCTAATGAAAATAATCTGTGCTTAGCCATTTCATATGACTTGCCTAAGACGCTAGGATCGAGCTTAAGTGGCATTTTAACAATGAAATGGCCTTCATCGGACCTACGTGTATTTTTATTGAAACTGTCTTCGCATGCTCGTTCTTCTGTCGAGAGCGAGTGCGTTGAAGATATCGAATCTAGTTCCCAAAATTTGGCTAAGTCCATGTTAATTTCAGACTGTGAAAAATTACAAATGAAATTTTTGCTGTCGCAAGAATTGTATGAAAGGGATTTGCGTGCACTAATACTGCCTGATATTAGCCACCCTAGCCTGCTTTCACATAATATTGGTAAATTTTTGCCTAAATTAACACGGTTGCCTAAAATGACGTCCCAAAATACTTCCGCACCTACAAGTACGTCTATGACTGACGGTATATAGAACGATGGATCAGCTAGTTGTATGCCCGTAGGTATCGGAATCTTGCTAATGTCGATTAGCGTAGACGGTAAAATTTGTGTGATTTGCGGTAAAATAAGACAGCTGATGTTAAAAGAATATTCACCATAGTAGGACTCAATATGTAAGTTACAAGATTGTGAACTGAAACTAGTTTGGTTGTTAACACCTGTGACTGTGGAGTACGTACCGCGTCGGGTCAAACCCAATTTGTTGCAAAAACTTGAACTAACGAAGTTGACTGTACTGCCGTTGTCTAGAAGTAGGCGTGCGTCGTACCTCTTGCCCTTTTCGTTAATCACCTTCACCATCGCTGTGGAAAGCAAAACATTTATATCAGTAGTAGGCTGTATAAATGAAGCATCCGTCGAAAGAGTGATATTATCGGATGGTTTTGGCATGGGATTATAAAAAGGTTTATCAGGTTTGTCGGTATGCAAAAGAGTATTATGTCTGCCGGCACAATACTTGCAATTCGACAGTTTACATTTCTTTTCAAAATGACCATTGCGTAGACAATTAGTACAAACTTTAAGTTCGTTTGCCTTTTTTATTCTCGATTCTACTGATAAGCTTTTAAATGATTCGCAATTAAATAGTAAATGATTTTTAGAACATAATGGACACCGTAACTGAAAATTATTGTTTGTATTAGTTTTATTATTAGTAGTAATTAAGTAATTTTTTGATTTGTAATTTTGCGATTGTGATTGTTTATTTGTTAATATATTATTGTTAGTGTTAATTTTAGTTGTAGTATTATTTAAGTTATCTTCCAACGTTTCTAATAAATCTGCCTTATCACTTATAAACGTGCAAAATTGAGATAAAGTAGGCGACGTCGATAAAGTGTTACGACATTCCTCCCACTTTCTACCTGTAACGATATCTAACTTATTTGACATCATATATATCAGAAGCGTGTCCCAAAATTGAACCGGCTCATTGAGAGTCTTTAAAGCCCTAATATTTTTATTGATAATGTCAATTAGCTGACGTAGTGCAACATGGGATTCACGTAAAATAGGCTCAACATTAAATAAAGCCTGAATGTGATTATTTGTAAGCAAACGACTATTGTTATAGCGTTCGCAGAGTAATTCCCACGCGATTAAATAATTATCGGCCTTAAAATCCATATTTTTAATTATTTCGCCCGCACTACCCTTAACACAAGCACGTAAATAGTGAAATTTATTAATGTTATCTATGCTATTGTTGTGATGAATTAACGAAAGGAATGTATCACGAAATTCGAGCCAGTACTCATAGCTACCATCAAAATGAGGTAAATCAATTTTTGGCAAGCGAACAAAGTTATTCTTACATGTTTGTTGTACTGTGTCTTCGGAGCCCGACCCGAAGCCACCTGCAGACTCCAGGTGCTTGCGCTCATGGCGAGTAAGAAAGCACCGACCCGTAGCGACGAGTCTATGATAAGCTTGCTCGAAAGCTTCCCGGGCCGCAAATGCCTCGTCAGTATCCTCCGACAACAGCTCAATCTCCACCTGCAACTGATCGAATTCATCGTATAAGCTTTCTATCTTACTAAAACGACCTTGTAGTTCTGTGGCTTGTAAATCTGACAAAGAAGAACAACTGTCTAGAATTTCTAAATAATTAGAAAATGAAGTAAGCTTTGCTTTCATGGAACTACGTTTCCTGATTAAGCGATCCATAGCTGCAAAGTGCAAAATGAAATTGAAATAAGCTTTAAAAAAAGGTTGAAACTTGAAAACAACAAAAGAAAGGGGGAAACGATTTTTTTTTTATTATAATGAAATAATTAATGCAATAAAGGGACTTAAGGGGAGAAAAAGTGGCAGTACAGAAGTGAAAATACAATGACGTTGCAATTTATGCGCGTGCACAAAATGGCCGCGGCCTAGGTCAACGACACGAAAAGGTTAACGCCCTAGTATAGTACGATATGCACAACTCCAGCGCTTACAAATAAACAGCTAACCTTGTTTAAAATAAAGGCAAGCCTGGAAATAAGGGGCATAGAAAAAGATACTAAGAGGAAAAAAAGGAAAATCGGAACGAACTCACTCAACACCTGATTCTTCTCATGAAATTCCTGGTTTCTTCGTTTCTTCTTCTGTTCCCGGTAGAAGGACCAATGACTGCGTTGGGAATCCTCCAGGAATAAAAAGCGGACTGTATAATATTATTATATATTATGGTCTGTCTACAATATTGTTAAACGTGACTAGCAGCTGTCGAGTCTGTCCGATGAAGAGTGGGCCGTCGCCGCGCCCGCGCAGCGTCTATGCAGCGCGAGGTGGTAGGGGTCCGCGAGCCGCGCCCCGCGCGCCCCGCCAGTGCCCGCTAAGGCCGCGAGCACAGTCGCGCTGTTGTTTCGCGCTAAGGGCGCGAACAGTGTGGTGACTGGTGGTAGTGATGATGATGATGATGATGAATGTAACATGCATAGTAGCATATGCTTTCAGTTCTTTAACCAACTCCGAAACCCACAAACTTGTATCTATAAGGAATCCGGAGTTCTCTTAGCACCTTCGGAACCATGGTATACCTTATTGCAGAATCTTGCTTTTTGGTAGAAAATGCTTAGGACACTTCTTATAAAATCGTAATCACTATATGTTTCCATATAAGTTTTGACGAGTTCCCTCGATTGCTCATGGATGTATGGTGGAATGGTGGTGATGATAATGATTAATAATAAAATTTGCATAGTAGTATATGCTTTCAGTTCTTTAGACAACGCCGAAACCCCCAAGCATGTATCTATAAGGAGTAAGGAGTTCTGTTCCACCTTCGAACCATGGTGTATCCTGGTGCAAAATCTTACTTTTTGGTAACATATGCCTGGAATACTTCATATGAAACCAAAAAAAACCATATATTTCCATTTGAATTTTGAGGAGTTCCCTCGATTACTCATGGATCCTCCATCGTCAGATTACCACTTTTGTGAAAATGGAACCAAATTGGAGTAAAACCTAATATAACAAAGCAAAAATTTTGAAAATCGGTTCACAAACAAAAGAAGTCTGAGGTAAAGGTATCCGTTTTCACCCTTTGGGTACGGAACCCTAATAAAACTACTATTTTTTAGAAAAAAATCGATATATTTCGTTGTATGGACTTTTCTTACATTTCGTTCTATGGATTTTTTCTCTCACAAACCTTAAGACCAACAAAATTCAAATGACCCCCCGGACCCCTGAAAAACGAGGGTTTGAAACCCTCGATTTTTTTCTATTGTCGCATTATTTTTGTACGGCGTTGCGGAATAATTGATTCGAAGCTGTATCCAAACAGTACGAAACGTATTGAATCAAATGACCAAATTTACCATAAAATGCCGTACAGGATCATATGACCAAAATGGACTCACCCTACATGCACTTTTGAATTCTCACCAGCACTCAGTTGGACAGCTTACAAGTGACGGCATACTGGCTACTGCTAAATCTTATTATTTTATGCTCTAATATCGTCCTATATATACGTCCCCAGGTGGTTCATTTGACCCATCCATTTTCGACGTGGGCCTGTAGTCTATTATCGGGCCCGTTGGCTGCCGCGATTGCTTACGCACGCGCACGATCAAAAAAGAATTAAAGAAAATCAATGAATAATTAAAGTATTATTTGTTGCCTCACCCACCTTATTCGCATGATCAAGCGCCATCAGACTTCCAATTTTATTCCCTAAGCTCAAAACTTTTTTGGGTGGACAGAAATTTGCCACAAATGATGAAGTCATAGCACTCATAGCCGCTGTAGAGGAGTATTTTGCAGACCTTGAAAGAAATCATTTTATGGAAGGTATTACTGCTTTAGAACAAAGATAGAGTAAGTGCATAGAGGTTCACAGAGACTCTATCGAAAAATGAAATTAATGTTATCACAAAAAGTTAAGTTTTCTACTATTAGGCTAGTTACTTATCATCCCACCCTCGTATTAAATCTCTGTCTTTTATGTCAGGTAAGTACTAATTATATATTCTGTGCTTTTATATAGCATGTTTTTTTAGGGTTCCGTACCCAAAGGGTAAAAACGGGACCTTATTCATGAGACTTCGATGTCTATCTGTCCGTCTGTTTGTCTCCAGGCTGTATCTCAAGAACCGCTATAGCTAGAGTTCTGAAATTTTCACAGATTATGCATTTCCGGTGCCGCTATAACAACAAATACTGAAATAAAAATAAAATTAATATTTAAGGGGGGCTCCCATACAACAAACGTGATTTTTTTGGCCTTCTTTGCTCGTAATCAATAATGATAAGAGGTAGGTACTTGAAACTTTCACGAAGACCTTAAATATAATTGTACTTTAATAATTAATAATAATATTTAAATAAAATAAAAAATTAAGGGGGGCTCCCATACAAAAAACACAATTTTTGGCCTATTTTTGCTCTATAACGGTACGGAACCCTTAGTGCGCGAGTCCGACTCGCACTTGGCCGATTATTTCAATTTCAGACGAGCCGAAGAATATGCTTACAACACGGATTTGGAATTACAACGCATCAGAATGGCCAATTGGAGAAAACTTCACGGCAGTGTGGCCACGAGCAACAGACATGTTGTGATTAGAAAAATGGGTGCTGAGTTCGAAAAGGTGCGTTCAGTATCCCTTTTAAATCCTGTTGATTATTGTTATGTAATTTCTTTCTCTTTCTACAGATGAAAAATAGTAATATATTTTATAAAGGAAAGCTAAACCAGCTACCGAGTGAAAATCCAAACATAATTGGATATTAGTTTGTTTGTTAAAAAAAATTGGATATTGATATAGATTACGGATTATTTGGGAATGCCAGTTTTTCACTCATTACAATAGCAATTTGGGCATAATTCAGTTGAGTCACAGAATACATACTAGTTTCCAAGAATTGGCGATCGAAGGATTAACAAGTTGAGTTGAGTCGCAATCAAGTCGCCAGTCGCAATTCAATCGCTAGTTAGTCGCAATTCAGTCGCGTATAGGTTTCAGTCGCAATTTGGTCGCAGTTCGGCCATAATTGAAGACGTGAGTGGAAGAACCAAATTACTCATTTTTTACGTTAAAATATTGAACAAAGCTTGTAACTTACCAATTTCATCATCTAGCTACACATAAAATCCACAGATTTTTATTACGAGTCATATTTCCTAAAGGCTCCATTTATGCAAAAAACGGCAATTTTTTACTGTCACTTACCTGGTTCTTCCACTCACGTCTTGAATTCAGCCGAAATTTTTTTTGCAACGCAATTATTAATGCAACTAGAACTATTCAAATTTACACAGTCGAAGCGTGGAACGAAGGGCATAAACCTGAACAAGGCGCAGCGAATGGCCTCCGAAGCGGTGTCCCTGTCGATGTCCACTCCAGGAGACACCCTCATGATGCTGGGACAGGCTCGAGCGAGGATGGACATGGAGATCATGTTGCCCTCACCACCCCTCAAGATATTGGATCAAGTAATGTGTTTGACTGTTTGTTAACCGACTTCAAAGAAAGGAGCTTATCAATTCGACCCGTATGTCCCAGTAATATTCGCAGAAGTGCCCAGTTTTTGGATATCTGACATTAATCTATGTTTAGCCGACTTGTCAACTTATTTGTCCCGTATACGTATGTAATATTCCCAGAACTGCAAAGTTTTTAGATAAAAAGTAGTTATCCTATGTTCTTTTGCGGGACTCAATGTCTATAACCGATTTTGCTACAATGTGGACTCAGTGTCTACATATACATAACGAGTCTCTCGGTAAAATAGGACTACGATCAGACATTTTGTGCCCGCCTTGTGTGGGTATCGCGCAAAGAACAAGAACAAAATAATAATCAGAAATAGTTTTTATTACAATTCACAGAATCACTCTCACTCTTTCAGGAACACTTTTACACTAATTTACAACACTTCACTTTACTTAGCACAAGCAACACTAAAACGAAACTAGGGACAGTTCCAGAACGTGTTGGCTAGTTGGAAACCCAGACGAGACTGACCGCATCTTCTGGCGACTCGGCACAGGAAACGTCCCCTACGTTTCCCTCTCCATCTCTCCCACTCCGACACGCCCCGACTCTGTCAAAGCGCGCTACTAGTTTCATAAAGATGGCGCACTTAAGTTCCGTTTCCGTTTTTGACCGGATGCGACATACATATAACCCCATTATAGCAAAATCAGTTCAGCGGTTTTGGCGTAAAGTAAAAGACACTTTTTTACAGCTACTCGAAAATGCAATAATGATATACGCAAGAAAACGTGTGAATGTAATGATGCTGCACATCCAACATGCGGCTTACTACAGAGCGGCGCAGGAGTTCCTCCACATCCCACGGTCACCGGCTTCTTTAAAGGGGTTAGCCGTTAGTGTATAAAATATTATGCATCACAGCTATTCCATGCTCGATACTAATTAGGTAATGATAATTTAAGAACGCGAATGTTCTACATCTTTTAAGAACTTACAGATTTTGCCTCGAAAACATGAAAAAAAGTGCTGAGGCACTCGACTTCTATCTACGTTTTTCGCTTTTCCGCGACAAAATCTGTAAACGTATATTTATTTTCCTTA
The DNA here is from genome assembly GCA_937595015.1 of Polyommatus icarus. NCBI lineage: Eukaryota > Metazoa > Arthropoda > Insecta > Lepidoptera > Lycaenidae > Polyommatus > Polyommatus icarus. The sequence continues at coordinate 4,446,276 of OW569329.1, read as the reverse complement.
GTCTATGGTTAAACCTAATCAACTATTAAAGTTCAAATAATTTAGGCTCAGAAAGTGATTAACTTTACGTTCAACATCAATCAAGTAAAGGAAATTGAAATACAGAAACTTTCCGAGCCACGATTGTCTTGAAAAGCCGGTCGTAGCATCTTTTTAGCCAACTTTATAAAAGGTTTTATGTTCGGATCTTTTTTATTCTAGGGACCACAAGCCAGTGCGATGGTCCACACAAAATGATACGAAGCTACCACCGAAGGCTACGTACCAGCGCAACTCGGCCATCGCTTTTGGCGAAATAACTCACATACAGGCTAAGGACTATGTGGATTACGATTTGAAACGTGCGAGAGATCGACCACCCACGCCAGTAGTAAGCTTAGCTTAGCTATTAAGATAATTTTTTTTGCTGTTAAGATTGAGTTTCCTCATCGCGAAACCTTAGAAATGTCTTCTCTCCAAGAAAAAAGTATAATCGAAATCGGATCACAAGCGACGAAGTCATTCGCGAACAAACATCAAAAGAACATTTACGGTTAAATTAGAATCTCCTTCTTGAAGTCGTTAAAAAACTCGATAAAAATAATACTGTTTAACCTCTTAAGTAGATTATTATTTGTGCTACATATCAATATAATAGCCCGGTCTAATTAGACGCAAAAAAATCGTAACCTCGGAATAACTCGCATAGAGCTGAAAATTGGTAGAGACGTTAAATACATCATTACAAATAAAACCTCAAAAGTCCCCGGGGATCTTCCTTGTGCAAAAAATGTTATTCAAGGTCAAAGGTATGAAAATTAGGTTTTTCCTGTTTTTCCCCAAACTGTACATTTTATCACAAAAAAAGGTAGGGCAAGAGTGTAGATCATAGAATTCTCTACAAAAAAAAAATCAGACAATTTTTTCATACGACTTACCCTTCCTAAGGGGGGTATTACATTATCATTTATATTGGATCATTTATAGGATCATATTATATTATAGGATCCAATCAAAAATGATTATTTGACGAAATTTTCCTCTGTTTCTTTCAACATCACGTCAGCTCCTATTGGTGCTGACGTGATGTTAAACAGCTCAAATCTTCCTCGATTAATAAGATTATCCAACAAAAACAAATTCCTCAATTCAAAGCAGTAATTCCAGAAATTCTTTAGCTTTATAATATAAGCATAGATATGATTTTCCCAAACTTTAAGCCCGCCATTCATAAGGAATGGTAAGTCGTATGAAAAAAAAAAGACTGAATATTTTTTGTAGAGGATTCTATGATCTACACTCTTGCCCTACTTATTTTTTTGATAAAGTGTACAGTTTGGGAAAAAAACAGGAAAACCTCATTTTCATACCTTTGACCTTGAATAAAATTTTTTGCACAAGGAGGATCGCCGGGGACTTTTGAGGTTTTATTTGTAATGATGTATTTAACGTCTATACCAATTTTCAGCTCTATGCGAGTTTTTCCGAGGTCGAATGTTTAATTTTCCCGGGCTAAATTGGTAGCACATTTATTGTAGGATGCTTAACTTTTCGTACTTATATTTAGATCAATATGAATTTGAATATATCATGAGTTTTCAACAGAGAGTCCCTATGTCCTGAATAACTAACCTTAGTTTTAATGTATTTATAGTATTATGTTTCCTAAAACTTGAAGGAAAATGTTCATTTTACATATATGTACTCGTATGTACCTACAGTTTACATATTATTGTGGATACAACCTTCATTTCCTTTCAGCCGTCTTTGACAACGCTAGTAGAGGTGACTTTCGCCGATAATGTCGAGAATTTGCCAGACCCCGTCTCTAACGCCAGTAATTTACCTGAAAGGAGGAAAATGATTGAGGTAAATCATTAATTTTTATGTTTTAATAATCTTAATAGAAAGATTTACTTGTGTAAGCGTGATGTTCTTAACTGAATTTTGAGTTTATTTTCATTAATTCATTTTCCCGTTTAGTTTATTAATCTGTAAGAGATATGACTATAGCTACTACAGTCATAATTTTAGAGCTAGTCCACAGGGCGCGTTGCGTCAGCCTTGCGTCGACGCAGCGCTGCCGTTGTTTCACATAAAAATAACCAAGGTGTTCACACGGCGCGTTGCGTCGTCGTAACGCACACAATAATATTATTATGATGGACGGCAGCCCCCGAGACGAAGCGGGAGGGGGTGTTGACGTAATAACGCTGCGATGACGCAGCGCCCGTGTGGCCGCCTGGCCGGCTATGCGTCAAACGGTAGCGCTGCGTCGACGCAACGCGCCGTGGAGACTGACTCTTATAGACTAAGACCTGGGGTCCAGCACTCTGGGCGTTGTCACACTGCGACGATAACGACACGAGACGATACCACAGAATAGATAAGGGACACCGCACATATCCAATTTCAAGTTGGTCGATACTATCGAATACTAAATTAATACTAGATTGTGTAGTGTCACAAATCACAATTTAATTGGAAAACTTCATCGTTTCTCGCGTCACTTTTAGATTTAGTTGGTAACGGTATTGCTAGCCTAGCGACGTGCGTGTTAAAATGCGTAAAAAGCACGCTTTTATTGTGGCACTAATAGAACGAAGGCGGAAAGAAAGGAGAATATTTTGGGTGCATTCAATACTAAGTGACAGATTTTAAAATGCCACTTTTTAATTTCTTCACTTTCTTGACAGACTATAAAAGTCTGTGGCTGGCAGCGTACACGATAAAGTTGTCCAATTATTAAATTGTGACACTACGCAATTTAGTTTTTACGATAGTCGGCCAACTTGAAATTGTATAATATGTGCGGTGGCCCTCTATTCTGTGGTATCGTGTCGTGTCATTATCGTGCAGTGTGCAAACGCCCATTGGCTACATAAGTTAAAGTTGTGTCAGAGTTTAGACAAAATATACAAGAAATTCCATATGTGTAATTTAAAGATTCCAAACTATTCCTTATTATATCTTTTTCTAGATGGTGAATATAGCCGGTAGAGTCATGATGCGATCTTTGAATAAACGCATCACCAGTGCCATGGATATGGTCATCAAGAAAATCACACTGCCGCACATCAGACATCCAAGTATGCTTTGTAAATATTTTAAACTGGATGACCCGGTGAACTTCACCCCTATCTAACACTAACTATCACCCCTCCTAATATCCTTCCCAGCTTCCACGAATATTTTTTGACTAAAATAAGTTTTGACACCAATTTTGTTGACACCGCGCGCTATAAACTGAAGTCTACGTGAACGAAGTCGCGGGCAACAGGTAGTATTAAATATAATAATATAGACAGTAAATAAACATTCTGAAATCATTTAAATTTTAATGGAATAGTAAGCACAATTACGGATTTTGTCGTGGACCACTTTTTCATAATAGCTACTTACAACACGGTCAAATTAACTAGACGCACGGTTTAATGACGTCATTACGGAGCTCCCATGTTAATTTGACATTTCGATGCGTCAAGTTAATTTGACCGTGTTGTACATTTCGGCTACCAGATAGCTATAATAATATTTATTTTAATTGAATACAGAATTATCTATTGCTATTTTTGTTACGTGACACAGTCGATAAACATCAAAACTCCTACGTTATTTGTACACTGAAAGACAGGTGTCGCACAAATAGCTTTACTATAATATAATTAAAATTTACAAGTACCTAACAATCCATACTAATAATAATATAAATGCGAAAGTGTGTCTGTCTGTCTGCCTCTTCACGCCCAAACCGACTGCTGAAATTTGGTATGATGGGCATCGAAACCCGGACCCAATTTTCGAAACTCGGGTTTTCGGGTTTTTGTAAAATGAAACCCGGGTACCCGGGTTTTTCGGGTTTTGTCGGGTTTTCTTAAAATTCAAAGATTAGTGATGCGAAAATACTTTAAATATGATTTTCAGCGATTGCCAGCACCATTCCAGTAAAATACTATTTAAATAACATAGTGTGGGGTCACGGCAGGACCCAACCAAGTCTCGAGTGAACGGTCACGGCTGTATCATACTTTTATTTAAACGACTATTTACCTCTCCTATATTTTGGATCTTATCAAAGGTAGGGATTAAGATTTTCGGGCCAAGACTAAGTATTAACACAAGCTTCATCTCCAAATTACATTTTATAGTATTAACAAATCAAGGTTTTTGTAAAATGAAACCCGGGTACCCGGGTTTTTCGGGTTTTGTCGGGTTTTCTTAAAATTCAAAGATTAGTGATGCGAAAATACTTTAAATATTATGATTTTCAGCGATTTCCAGCACCACTCCAGTAAAAAACTATTTAAATACCATAGTGTGGGGTCACGGCAGGACCCAACCAAGTCTCGAGTGAACGGTCACGGCCGTATCATACTTTTATTTAAACGACTATTTCCTCTCCTATATTTTGGATCTTATCAAAGATAGGGATTAAGATTTTCGAGCCAAGACTAAGTATTAACACAAGCTTCATCTCCAAATTACATTTTATTGTATTAATAAATCAGGAATCTTTAAAGACAGTGAATGGAAGAATAACATTTACTATGAACCCTGTGCCAACAAATATTTATTTAATCTTTTACATTTTTATTGCTGATTTTCAAATTATTAATAGTTATTTAGTCCTAATTGATGTTTGGCATACTTTATTCCTGTAATTAAAGTTTTGCGTCGTAGTTTTTAGCTAAAGTTGCTTTTTTCTGGCTTACTAAGTTTAAGACCGAATTATCTTTGCAAATTAAGGTAACTTTTCTCTGTCGTCTAACTTACTGGAAAATCCCTCAAAGCAACGACAAAACGACAACGACAAAAAGTCGTTATTTATTTTGCTCACCAAAGACAGAATTCATCTCAGATAACCATGTGGTTAGTTGAACAGATCAGACCACGTGGCAAATGCGGAAGGTTGCTTTTCATGAGGTTGGAAGTTTAATCATGGTGTCTTTGTGAATACACACAAGAAATTGTTTCTCGCGCTGGTGCTGATAAAAACCCATTTTTTCATCTGAGTTCACTAAAATCACGTGTTTTGATGATTCCGCAGTGAGTATGCCATCCTCAACCAGCTATGGGAAGCCATCTTTCGTTCTATTATGTGAAAAGCAATCTGCCGCATTTGCCAGACTGCAGACCATATACTTAGTGGATCTATTAGCGCACAGCCCAAACCACTGTGACTGGACGGATCGGGCTGAAATTTGGCATGCAGATGACTGCAAGACCAAGACCAATTTTGCTTATCACTAATTATAGTATAACTCAAAAGAAACTGACTAGTTTTTATTATTCGTAGTGACTGACTGACATAGTGATATTTAGGTGGTCTATCAATCTACTGGATGGATCGGAATGAAATTTGACATCCAGGTAGATGTTATGACGTAGGCATCCGCTAAGAAAGGATTTTGATCAATTTTACTCCCGAGGATATAAAATAGGGAATGAAAGTTTGTATAGAACTTTGTCAATTTTAAACCGATCGGGCTGAGATTTTGATACTTACCTAATTAATAATAATACTTCTTATTGCGAGCGAAGCCGCGGGCAAAAGCTTGTTAGTAACTGTTAATCACATTGAAGCTGCTGCCAAAAAAACCGCAGAACCCATACCAAACATATTCTGTTTGCGTCTAGCTGAGAAACTGACGTAGTACGGCTCTAGAACATCATAAGAGTGCGTTCAGACGTGCTCGTTTTCTTCTCGCGTAGATTCATCTCGCGATGTTTTCCTAAGCGCTACAGCAGAAAAAACGCAGAAAACGCGTGAAAAACGCGCAGAAAACGCGCACGTCTGAACGCGCCGTTAGGCCGCGCGCGGATTCAGCCCGTTTAGCACACGTGTTTTCCCAAACGCTACAGCAACAAAAGAACACGTCTGAACGCGCCCTAAGAAACGTGCGATAAGGGATTCCCGCGTATCTCCGAGAATGCGGGAACTTTTTTGTAAAGTTAAAGTTTAAAGTTTATTTTCAAGTACGATAGTAAAAACATCTCCGCTGCGCTCTCTGTCTGCGCTGACGCTTATCGTATGAAAAACTGATGTAGGACCGAGGACGTCCTACATCAGTTTATTTATTTATTTATTTATAATAATAATAATAATAATATCTATGGACGCTTCACACCACGTCAATCTGGCCCCGTGCTAAGTACCTGAAGTACTTGTGTTACGGGTACCAGACAACGGAAATATATTTAATACTTTTATACTATACATATATTTAAGATTTTTATTATATCATACACATAATTTATTTAATACACATCCATGACCCAGGAACATTGAAAAACTTTTTTGTTCCGTCGGCGAGATTCGAACCCGCGACCCCCGGCTTGAGGTGCCACACACTCTACCCATTGAGCCACAGAGGTCGTCATTTATTCTAAAAGGACACCAGCAGTACATATTGTATTTAAACATTACAGTTAATTAATAACAACACAAGTTTTAGTTTTTCATCTACTCTAGAATATTGACGTTTCCCAGTGACGTGGAGCGAGGCAGTGGACGGCGTGTCGACGGCGGTGGTGGAAGGTCGCGTGAGGCCGGACTGCCCCGAGCTGCGGCAGGCCACGATGCACATGGCGTACGCGGTGCTCCAATCGATACGGCAGCGGAGCGTTGAAAATCGGAAACTGCTAAAGGTAAATGATGTTACGGAACCGACCAAAAAATCCCTTCAGTAACCCATGGCCCCATCTGCCCACCAACCGTTCGTAGTTATACGGACCAATCATGTGAATGTGCACCCTTCTGTCCTGGGTCGTGGGCTCGTGGACCTTCAGGTATACCTCTTGATTTCCTACAATTTATCGATCAACCAGCAATAAAAGCAACTAACCTCTGATGATGAAGGGTAAATTCAGATTGCAACGTTGGAACAACAGTACATCGCGCAAATCTGTCTCGTACTACATCAAGTTATTATTATAAGTTATTATTAACTCATAGTTATTATTTTAATCCTAATTCTAGAAAACCAGACCAAACTTCAAATCAAGTACCTAATATAAGCACTAGATAAATAACTAACTCAACTAACTAAAATTGCGTGCAGTATTTTTATTACAACTTTTTATTACTCAATAATTTATTATATTGTTTAAGAGGAGATCAAAAGACAACAAAAAATATAATCCAAGCATAAGTTCTTGTAGATTAGTAATCGTAGCGTTCGAGCTCACTCGTCAGTCGTCTGATCCTTGAAAACCCAGAAATTAAACGTTTTATCTAGCCTGAAGAATGATCTTGAAGATCTTAACGATTAATTAATGGTTTTCGTTTAAGATTTAAGTAATGAAAGTCTACAAAATCTTTTAAATACGCTTTATTGTGTACTAGCCTTTCTTAGGGGATGGCTACGTTATAGTAGCATTATGCATGCAAAGTCTCAGCCCGATCGGTTTAAAATTGACCCTTGGGGGTAGAATTGATGAAAATCCTTTCTTAGCGGATGCCTACGTCATAACATCTACCTGCATGTCAAATTTCAGCCCAATCCGTCCAGTGGTTTGAGCTGTGCGTTGATAGATCACTACGTCAGTCAGTCAGCTAGTCAGTCAGTCAGTTACTTTTGAGTTACATTTACAATATTTAGATACACTAATAAAACACACTTTTCTTGCACTTTTTCCACTATATTAGGATATTATTATAACTTTTAACAAATTACACGACCGGTTTCGAAATTATTCATCGTCAGGTGTAAGTTTAACGTCGGCAGTTTTAAATAATTAAATATAACCAAAACAAACATTAGGGTTGTCAGCATCATGGTATTTTAGTAGAAAATACTCTTATTTGGAATAAAAATTCTACCAAATTGTATAAAATACCATGATGCTGACAACCCTAATGTTTGTTTTGGTTATATTTAATTATTTAAAACTGCCGACGTTAAACTTATACCTGTCGATGAATAATTTCGAAACCGGTCGTGTAATTTGTTAAAAGTTATAATAATATCTTAATATAGTGGAAAAAGTGCAAGAAAAGTGTGTTTTATTAGTGTTCAACATGAATTTCCACCAAGAACCGTCAGTACAATCAATTACAAATATTTAGATACTCCATTAGTGCAAAAATGAAACTGTGGTGCAAAATTTTCCGGCTTCAGACCACGCCATCCAGCGATTCGTTGATCGATCATTTTGCAATTACTTGGACTACCAGTTTCTCCTATATGAATAGTTTCCAAGATTAATCATTTTGCTGTCGGTTTTTCAGGGAAAAGGGCCTTCTCCAAAGCAAGAAGATTTTTACAAAGCAAAAGACGATTGAAGATTGATTTTGGGATGTTTTTTTTTTGGGAATAAAATTATTATATAAAAGGTAATTGTTTCTTTGTCTTACCTTATCTTTTAGTTTTTACTTCTTACCTAATAAGATAACCTTACTGAATATTTCGTCCTCATCTGATAAGATGGAAAAGTCGCCAAAAACGAGTGAAATATTATCTATACTTATAAAATTACATGTCCTGACTGACTGACTGACTGATTCATCATCGCTGAGCAAAAACTGTTAAAGTTACAGCCACGAAATTTGGTGAGTAGGATTGTTTTATTAAGTAGACACACTAAGGAAGGAATTTTACCCCGAAGGAAATATGGGTTGAAAGTTTGAATGAAAATCCGTCATTTCTTGAGTTAGAAACATGAAACTTTATTTTTGGTTTACTGATTAAAAATAAATGGATACGTATTTAAGCGTTTTTGGACATTCTACCCCTAAGGGGGTGAAATAGGATTTGAAAGTTTCAATGAAAGTCCGTTATTTATTGAGTTAGAAACATGAAATTTTATGTTTGGGCTACTGATTTAAAATGAATGGATAGGTATTTAAGCGTTTTTGGAAATTCTACCCCCAAGGGGGTGAAATTGGGGTTGAAAGTTTGAATGAGGGTCCGTCATTTCTTGAGTTAGAAACATGAAACTTCACTTTGTGCTACTGATTAAAAATGAGTGGATACGTATTTAAGCGTTTCTGGTAATTCTACCTCCAAGGGGGTGAAATTGGCTTAGAAAGTTTCAATGAAAGTCCGTCATTTCTTGAGTTAGAAACATGAAAGTTTATTGACGTTTGCTTAAATAGGGTCCCGTTTTTACTCTTTGTATAAGGAACCACAAAAAGGGGAAAATTATCCATCTTTGTTATTATACTATGTTAACGCGGACGAAGTCGCGGGCAACAGCTAGTATTATATAAACTTTATTATTGATGTTATTGTAGAAATGCCAATTTTGCTAATAGCCCGGTCTAATTAGACGCAAAAAAATCGTAACCTCGGAATAACTCGCATAGGGCTCAAAATTGGTAGAGACGTTAAATACACCATTACAAATAAAACCTCAAAAGTCCCCGGCGATCCTCCTTGTGCAAAAAAAAAATATTCAAGGTCAAAGATATGAAAATGATGATGTTCCCGTTTTTTTTCTAAGCCGTACATTTTATCATAAAAATAGGTATGGCAAGAGTGTTGATCATAGAATTCTCTACAAAAAATATTCATAATTTGTGGGCTTGAAGTTTGGGAAAATCATACTTATACTTCTATTATAAAGTTAAAAATTTGTGTAACTGCTGGTTTGAATTGAGAAATTCCTTTTGCGTTGGATAGTCGTCGTCGTCGTGCGTGGCTCCGCCCGGCCGCGAATATTATAAATAATTTAACGCAAGCCGTAAATTTTCCTGAAAAACAAAATAGCCTATATCCCTCCACGTGGCCTATTCTATATCTGTGCCAAATAACATAAAAATTGCTTCAGCCGTTTGTGAGATGAGCTCCTTCAAATAATTTTCCCCGTTCTTCCCCATTTTCCTCTGTTTATTTGTTCCTATTGGTGGCAACGTGAGTCGTGATGTTATATAGCTCAAGTCTTCCTCGATAAATAAGACTATCCAACAAAAAACGAATTCAAAGCAGTAGTTCCACAAATTCTTTAGCTTTATAATATAAGCATATATATGATTTTCTCCAACTTCAAGCCCGCCATGTATAAGGAATGGTAAGTCGCATAAAAAAGGGTCTGAATATTTTTTGTAGAGAATTCTATTTTCTGCACTCTTGCCATACCTATTTTTGTGATAAAATTTACAGTTTGAAACAGGAAAAACCTCATTTTCATATCTTTGACCTTGAATAAAATTTTTTGCACAAGGAGGATCGCCGGGGACTTTTGAGCTTTTATTTGTAATGGTGTATTTAACGTCTCTACCAATTTTCAGCTCTATGCGAATTATACCGAGGTCGAATGTTTAATTTTCCTGGAGTATAATGTTTTCAAAATATTCTATTCTTTGCTACTTTCTACGGCTATGCGTTTGTTATAATAATTATGCACTTATATGCACCTGGGAAGCTGTATACTGTATAGTAATAGGTCTGGAATTTTAATTGAATGCCTGGATGACTTGTAGCACGTCAGGAGTATTATAATAATTTATATGTGTGTGTATTTAGTATTTTTTTGAGACAGGCGTCTAATAAAATTTCTTGCGGCTTGTGGTTTGCAAGGTAGTTTGCAAGTTTGTTAGTAATTTAGGTATAGTTCTTGCAATCTAAGAGTGTGCGTCGCCTTTATTTGTAGTTGGAAATGTGAATAGACATTTTCGTTAGTGTGCGTACCCCGCGACATAGCAGTCAGTAGCGAGCGAGCCATGTACGCGTGTATAGATATGATCACTCACACAACTAAGGGCGACGCGAACTCTAAGATTGCAAGAACTATAATATATGATGATAATTAAGTGGCTACTTAGCAAACTAAGTTGACAGACAGTGAGTGTTAAAGTTATGGAGTGTAGGTTCAAGTGAAATAACGAAGTGACGCGTCGCCAGGCTTATGTGCCATAATGGCCAGTGTGTTTCGATCTATAAAAAGTTTAAAACTTTGTGATTGCCTACTTGTGCGTTCCTTTCGAAAGTGAAAGTTTGGGTGCTTGCACACTGCACGATAACGACACGACACGATACCACAGAATAGAAGGCCACCGCACATATTATACAATTTCAAGTTGGCCGACTATCGTACAAACTGACTATCGTACTAATTCTAATATTCTGTCACTTAGTATTGAATGCACCCAAAATATTCTCCTTTCTTTTCGCCTTCGTTTTATTAGTGCCACAATAAAAGCGTGCTTTTTACGCATTTTAACACGCACGTCGCTAGGCTAGCAACACCGTTACCTAAAAGTCTGCGGCTGGCAGCGTACACGATGAAGTTGTCCAATTAAATTGTGACACTACGCAATTTAGTTTGTACGATAGTCGGCCAACTTGAAATTGTATTACAATTGCGGTGGCCCTTATCTATTCTGTGATATCGTGTCGTGTCGTTACCGTCGCAGTGTGAAATACCCTTTCTCAGGTTTGTATGATTTGGCTCATTTCAAATCCTTTCGGCATTTTTGTGCGTATTGAAAAGCTTTAAGTTTAGCGCGAGATCGCGGTCGAAACTATATTATTTTATTTATGCAGATGGTATTCGGCGTATTCCTGGTAATTGCGCAGAGTCGAAGCGACTCGCGAGCTCCACTACAAACTGAATTCTAAACGCGGGTCGCGGGCAGACGCGGGCCGGCTGTCACGCGCACTACGCGTGTTACCGTGTGTCTCGCATTTTATTAACTAGGTACCGTACTTGTTATCGATAAAAAACAAACAAAACTCAGTGACAAAAAAACAGAGTGCTCTGATTTTTTTGCAGGTTACGTTCGGTGAACTTTTTTTTTAGTTTTGCGATGTGCTATGTTTTCGTTGATTTTGCATTTGTTATGTGAGATTCATGGCTAGTTCAAGGGTTCCATCGATCGAGATACGTTATCAGTGAATGCACTGATAGGCTTGTGCCGCCGAGTAAGTTCTTTTAATCCTTTGAATGCGATATAAGTAAAGGAGTTTGTTAGCTTGTTTTGAATACGTGACCATGCATCATGCAAGTTGCAACTTACAACACTACGTCACGCTGTTAGTTTTCTTTCTACTCATACGATGAATAGATTTAATTGTAGTAATTAATTTTTATTTCACATCCTGCAAGCGGATTCTTGTTTAGGTTATCTTTGAATGATGATGATTATTAAGTTAGTGCTACAGGCGAGATGAATATCAATTTCCAATCAATCAAAAATTCACTGTTGCCTCGTATCGCGATGTAGTTTGACAGTAAATGCCACGAACTTAATTGTTTTGTGAAATTTGTGTCCAATAATTTTTTTAATTGGGTTTAAAGTTTTGCTGATTGCTAATTAATAATTATGTAAACAATTCCTATTGTTTAACATTAAGCCTTCTGTTAACATCTTCAGAATAATCAGTGATTAACAGTAATGTAACTGATAAAATTGACTCATAATTATCTTAAACATAATATTGAAAATTTGAAACTAAAAACTTGCGGTAGAGTTGTATAGAGTTTGGAGTACTGTAAAACTTTGTTCATTACAACAATGTGTTTAACTCAGTTACTTAATAAATTAGTACAATATATGAGTAATTTGGCAATGTTGTAACGATGTGCATCCGGTGTTTACTTAACATTGTTTATCTGAAACAAGCGCTAATGCCGGTCTCTATTTGCGCCTGCAGGGTACTTAGACAACTTGCATTTGATCATTTCGGCGAAGTCAGAAGTTATACATGTACTGAATATGGCGTTTGCAAAAGCAATGCATTATTGTAATTTGTATAATAATATATATCAACATTATTGGCATTAGGTATAACTCCATCTTGAAAATTTACCATTTTCAAGATACTTCAAGTGAAAACAACTTTGGAGTATGCTAACTGATACGATACGAACACAAATTATTATTTTTTGTAGATAAGGCAAGATCTCTAAGTAAAAACCGGCCAAGTGCGTGTCGGGCCACGCGCAATATAGGGTTCCGTAGTACCGCTAGTTTTTGTCCATTTTTTATGGTCAATGAACGTACATTTATAGCGTGTTTTACATTACTAACAACATCGTCTAAGTTACTTTCAAAGGAATTTGAACGAAAAGTTCCTTTATACTTCGCCGAATACATTTTTTTTAGTTGATCGACTATTACTCAATAACTTATGAAGTCTTCTTAGCCGTGATAGTTTTTCTTTTAAAGTCAGCATATTTCCTACTTCCGTGAATTTTTTCACAATTCTAGAACCAACCGTTTAGCTGGTAGAAGCGACACTGGACTCTAACGATTTTTTCCACTTTAAAACTTAATATTTCATAAACTGATCCCTAAATCGGAAAATGATCTATGAATACTCGTAATATTTTTTAAAAACCTATTCAAAGACACCTCACACGATGGGGTGGGCGCGAAAAAAAATATTCATCCTCGCTTGATGTGTAGGGGAGGTACCATAAAAAAATATTTTTTTACAATTTCATATACCATTTTGTTGCCATCATTAATATGTGTGTTCATGCCAAATTACAGCTTTGTAGGTCCTATAGTCTCTGAGTAAAACCGCGGACCGACAGACAGACAGACGGACGGACAGACCGAAACTATAAGGGTTCCTTGTTGGCTACGAAACCCTTAAAATGATAAACTAGATCAAGATCGATCCACCCGTTTGGATGCTATGATACATACACTGACAGACAGACAGACACGTCAAACTTATAACATCCCCTTTTTGTCGGGGGTTAAAAAATAGAGGATGCCACAAAAGGAGACTAGGTGAGCAAATAACATTGCCTTCATATTATCTTGTGACTATTTCTTATTGGCTCTTGCCAGTAACGAATACATCTGTTAATATAATATTTGATAGAAATTTGATTATTGCTTGGGAAAAGTGGGAGTAACTACTCCTTATATAAAACTTTTGGCGAATTTTTAAACCCACGTACCTGATACGAATTGAGTGTACCTAAATAACAAAATATAATGGTTTGCAAACATTGACAGATCGATGATAATTGAAGATATGAGAGGATGAAGTGGGTGGAACTAACGTTTCACAACATAAAAGAAATTACTTAGGTACTACTCATTTTTCCCTCAGAATTGAACAAATCTTGTAGCTTATGGCTTATGGCTAATTTGAGAGTAAAAGTAATGTGCTGCGCACACACTGGGGCACTATAAAATTACTCCTGCGTAACTGGCCTCGTTTCAATGAAACTGGCCACCGTCACCGAAACCGGTGTGGGAGTATTATATTATGGCTAATAAGTATAATATCAAACTATACATAGAATCCATATTTTTCTGACTTCAAATAATTTTCTCGGTCTGAGGACCGGGAAAATTATTTGAAGCCTGCATTTATGCAGAAAAACGACAGTTTTCAAATTGTTAGTTACCCACTTCATCTACATTTTATGTCTTCAATTACATTGAGTATTGACAAACACATCCACACATAAAATATACTTCCTAGAATCCGCGCCATCAAAGAAGTCCCGCGGAAAAACTGAGAACTAATTTAATTTGCTATCAGATTTTGGTAGGCCTCAGCCTACTCAGTACTCAAGATTCATCCTATTATAGTTACTCTACATACGTGTACGGCTGTACGCCTAAGGTATAAAATCGGTGAAATTACTAATTAACGATAGCGCGAAACGGCGGTCTTACTGCTTTAGGTTAGCCGTTAGGCGATTTCTTCCAGATAATTTATGAAAGGAAATGCTTTTGACCACAAAGTTAACTTTATATTCAGTACATTTTGTCAAAAAGTCACTGGCGTTCAGCGTTGTACCCAAAGGCATCAACAAATACTGCATCAATCCAGTTAAATACATTTTAAACGATCAATTGATACGTATTGAAAATTAATTGAGTGTAACGGGCTTCACCGAGACCATTAGCACGTGGGACACGATGTCAGATGTACAAACTGGGTACATATGTACTTAACTGCTGCACTCAGAGTGATAATAATGATTGTTTTAGTTTAATTTGATGAAGATTTGGCAAAAACTCTTGTATAGAGTGTGTGCCCCTTGTATAGAGTTCACCCCTTGTAACCGTGCTGATAGGGCAATTTTTGTGATTTGAATGGGCAAGCGCCCCAGCGTTATGAATTTTCCCATACAAAAGTAAATAAAAGTTACTATTTCAGCGCTGCTACTTTCACAGTCAACTCTATAGAGTATAAAAGGATACACACCGTAAAATATTAGTTTAGTTTTGTTACACTCTGTATAAGTTATTCTATAGTCTATACATTTATCACAATATTTATTTAACGACGGTGTCGGAAACATTGGATGCAAGTTGTCTGTCTAATCAATCAATCTAAAATACAAAGATTGAATAGCTATACGAGTACTCTAAACTCTAAACTCTAAACGTTTCGATCACCTACTAACAAAACAGAGGCTCAAACCTAATTACATCATAATAACCTTATTACATCATTATTTATTCATCCAAGTTATATTTTCGTACCAAATAAATTAGGTTCTAAAATTAGTTGACGGTCTTAATATGCTAAGCAATAATAATTGTCAGGGCATTCCCAACGCTAGACTAACAAGTGCCCACTCCCCTTCTGGGTTTTCCCGTCGAAAGGGAGCATACCCTACTCACTCGACACCCTCGCCCGAAACACAATAAAAACATTGTTTTGTTTTAGGTAGATATTTAGGTGGGCGACTAAGTCTGCCTTTTCAAGCCAACGCCCGGCTCGCCCATGTTAAAATTTTGTTTAAAATTCTTTTGTTCTCGCTGATACGGAAAGAAAATAAGCATAACAAGAATTAATGAGATTTAGGGACAAGAAAATACTAACTTCACTGGTAACTTTTTTAAATTATACGACTTAATCTTAATTTTAAACCTATGAACAATCTACTCGTATTCACTGTTATTACTAAACGAGTTGATGCAAGATAGGTGGATAAAATATACACGGTATACTTTATTCCAATAACATTTTACTAACGGAACAACCTTCCACTTAGCTACATTCACAAAGCATCGTCAAAGACGTTTGTGCAACAGTTTTGCTCAATTTGTTATGTTTTACGTCGCGTCGTAACCCAAAATTCGTGACAGACTTATGTGCAGACAATCGTGACTACTCAATATAAAACAATTTAAAATATTTGTACTTACTTACTTACTTTGTTACATAGTTTAAGTGAGTGTGGAGCCTTGGCTTATAGGGTTGCGAATATTCGTAGCTCTACTCAGTGCTCTAATATGTGTCCCGACACCAATGTCCGACACTTTAATCTATGGCATATTTTATTGAAAAATTGGCTCTTAAATTTTTTCTCTCTCTCGCGGTTGTAAAATGGCAGCCATTTTACTTTTGTTTCGGGCTCTCATACTAATCTGACCAATGCTTCTCATGATAATAATATCCTATGAAATAATAGCTAATGATAGCGAATCTCGTGGACTACGTTTGCATGGACATACGTGGAATAGAATATAGATAAATCAAAGTATAAGAAAAAATGTTAAAATGTTTTTTTTTTAAATTACATATTTAAGGCTTTGTGTAAAAAAAAACTTGTAATTTACTTTAAACTGGTTATTTTTTATTTAAAAAAAATAGAGAAAGTGTGTAATCTAAAATAAATTCCTGGTCTATTTGCTCTCAGTCAGATAGTTAGAACGATTTGCTAAGAATATTGGTCAGATTGGTAGGTATGAGAGCCCGAACAAAAAAAAAATTGCAAACATTCGATAGGAGTAATAAAAATATATACCTAACACTAGAGGGGGCTAGTACTAACAGATTTTGAATATTGTCATTTATCTTCTAAATTTGAAAACTTTATGTTATTATTTTTATACCCGAGTAATGGAAATTTATATGGCTTGCATATACTTAGCTAAAAATCATCTGAATTACTTGGATTCGAAGTCGACGCATTTAAAAAAAAAAAGTCAGTGGTTAATACTTGCCCCGTTTCGGGGACAAATATTAACAGTGACGGGGTAAGTATTAACGGTAGTATACTTATTAGAATTTCATTTAACCATGGAAGTAAAAAAACATTACAATATTAATCCTTCAGGCCCCGCGCGAGCACCGGTGATCGCGAGAACAAAAAATACAATGGGAATTCCTAGAACCTCCGATTTATTTATTTTTTGACATACAAATATCAAAGAACAATAATAACTTCTGTCAAATAATATTAATTTCCTTTTATGTCATCCACCCTGAGCTGTTTTCAGCCTCTATGGATTCCACTTGCAACAAAAATTGAATCTGATCCTCCGATGTATAAACATCGGTGGATATGGTGTTGCCGGAGTGCCGCCAGAGTGATCGGCGTACCTCCGAAGCAGATGTGGTAGCTCCAACTTGCTTGCAATACCAAATAATACGGGTTAATACTTACCCCGTTCCTTTTGTTAAAACTAGCCCCCGAGGACCTTTTTGGATATAATTAATTATTATTAAAAAACTATAGGTATATTTAATAAAATAACACGGAAATGTAATTAACAACTAAATAACCATTAATTATATAAAATCTGCAATCGCAAAACCAAATAATTAAAGCATGAATCAAAAAATTCGAGACTTAAAAATGTCCGCAGCTTACCCGTATTTTTGCACCGACGTATCATAACTTCACAACGGGACGGCCGATGGGCAACATTCTTGTCACAAATCGTTCGCCGACGTTGCCCGAACTTATAACATTAAACGTCTTACCGTATCGTCATCTTACCCCTGTTAATTCTAGCCCTCCTCTCCCCTACTTTACCTATTAAGTAGTTAGGTAGTTTCGTATTTACATTAGGGCCAATAGAGAACGGCAAAGTTAGAGTCGAAAAGACTTAAAAAGCTACCATAATAAATACATTTTTTGAAATCATAAATTTCTTCAAGTGCATCTCATAATTTCTCACGTAGTCGACTTTTTTTTCCAGTTGTATATGACTAGTGTGAGTGTGAACTAAGTGTTGTGAAGTAAAAATGTCTGAACGGTTCAAAGTGACGAAGTCGGACGAGCCCACGGGCAAAGCGTTCAAGAACTATGGCGCGACGGCGGCTGACAACGACGTCGAACTCAAGGGGAAACTCCTTCCAGACTCAGGTAAGTTCTAGTTCTAATAACAATAAATTCTTTATTTGCACACACAAAAAAAGCCGCTATAAGGAAAAAAAGGATCTAAATGTTTTATTCCAATTACCCCGGTATAGCTAGAGTCAATTTACTTTCTCACTTTTTGCCATCAGATTCTGGTAGTCTATGATATTGCTATACTGTCCCTATAGTATTATTTTGGACGTATTATAATATTCAGTCAACATTCGTCAATGCTTAAGTATCGGTTCACCGTTCAAGCCGTGTATAAGCCTTTTACTTTCGATACGTACTAGTTACTACGTACTCCTAAACCGCCTTATACACTTAATTTATTCATATTATACTTACGCGGCATATAAAGTTGCATGATGTTATAGGAGGTATCAGCTATGTAATATGCAGATACGCAATACCGCAAGCGGTTAGCGACTATAAATACCCATTGGTAGTGTATTGTTTACAATCTGGTGTCGATAGCGTTGGATTGCTTTAAAATCAGCGAGTAATAAAATCAGGTCATTCTGTACGTGAGAGGAAAATGGGACAATAAAGTTTGTGCCATCGATGAGGTGGTTGACCTACGTCATTTGGTCGGCTTATGTCAATATAAAAAGTATGGTAAATTAACGACCATGTTTACATAAATGTGGAGCTAGCGAACAAAACGCGTTATTTACCATCTGGTCAAAAATTTTTGTGTATATTCCGGAGGTTTTGGGCCCGCTGAATTCGAATCTCAACTCATTTTCAATCGAAACTGCCTCAAATAAAGTCTGAAACTTCATACGGATAAATTAAAAACCAGACATTCAGTTTTTTACTGCTCATGTAAAAATTTTACATGAGCAGTAAAAAACTGAATGAAAAAACTGAATTCTATCAAATGTAATTAACGCGTTTTTTTCGCCAGCTCCTCAAATAATAATACTTATATTATTAAGCTATTGTATAGTTTTTAACGCGGCCTTTGAGCACGGCGACCGAATCAAGAAATTCCGTAACCAAAAAAAACCTAACACACCCCACTCCGACCGGTACAGCGGTGCGTGCGACTAGACGTATGCGAATTTTAATAATTGCATATAGCTTTTTCCCACGGCTTCGCCCGCGTAAATAGATACTTTACAGACAAATCAGTCTACAAAAAATAGCCTATAGCCTTCCTCGATAAATGGGCTATCTAACACTGTAATAATTTTTCAAATCGGACCCGTAGTTCCTGAAATTAGCGCGTTCAAATAAGCCCTTTCAAATAATTTCCTCCCGTTTTTTTCACATTATCCTCTATTTCGTAGCTCCTATTATTCTTAGCGTGATAAAATATAGCCTATAGCTTTCCTCGATAAATGTGCTTAGATCTAACACTGAATGAATCATCAAAATCCGTTGCGTAGTTTTGAGGATTAAAGGGAACAAAGGGACATGAGGGAAAAAAAGCGACTTTGTTTTATAATATTATATAAAATAATAATATGTAATTGGATAAGTTGATATAAAATGCTAATGCGGCAATAACTTTACTGCGGCAGTCCCCGAGTGCCACACACATATTTCCAATAGCGTGACAACGAAAGCAAATAGCATTTTTTACCATTAGCTTTGTTAAATCCGTTCTAAATTCGACAGTTATTATTATGCAAATATTTACTTGGATGTTTTGTGTAAAGATTAACCGGCTAACCTTCGGGTTGGCCTCACTCTAAACCAACAAACCTTCTTTTTATTGTAAGCTAATACAATTAGGTTTTAGAATTCCAAAAATTTAGTTTTGTGGAGCCAGGGATCAGGGCACTTGGACAAATTGCATTCGATTTCGGCAACAAAATTAGTACAGCTTGGCAGAAAAGAGCGCGTTTTAAACGGGCGCTTTAGTTTTATTTTAGGCAACCCAATGCTACGATCAAATTCTAAAATCTATAATCGACACCATTTTTGACACAGAATGTACTAGTGTTGACTACTGTAATGATGCCATAAATTAAAACTTTTAGTTCCTCCAGCTGTCATTGCGCTAAGACTCTTTTTGGCAAGCTGTAATAGAAAATAAGTATTGATAAGTGCCAGCTAATATAATGCTTTACGTTTAATCTTACGCAATTTTTATTAGTACCTGCATGGTAGGGGCAGAGGGCGTTAATTATAGTATTCCTTTGCGTCAACTAGATGGTGTTTTTTGAGAATAAACAGCGACGCGTTGTTAATATTCCTGGGCTTCAATAGATGTTCTTTGTAAATATTTTTTTGAGTGTATAATATTATGTAAACTTACAGGTTTTTTTAACATAACAAATAACTTCGTTCCATTCAGGAGTCCCTTGACACCTCTCAAGTTTTTCATTTATAGCTTCGTTGTCGAAATTAACGAATGAAAGTTGATTAAGTACCCAGTGCCCTCATTGTCGCATGTTTGCACTTTGCATACTTAATTGGCACAAGTCACAACTCAAATATTTCAAACTCAGGATGTGGGAAGACGTTTTCGGGCCCACACAACACCGAATGCAAAGTGGGGCCATTTAACCACGTTATTCGCCTCGTATCGAACCTCGATACATCCATTGTATATTACTTATTATAATGTATCTTTATCAGTTTTTGTTTCAATAAGCTTTTTTGGAACCATTTTCTTCTAGTAACTCTTGCAGATAGACTATAGACCAACTGAAAGAAAATGGTTCCATATAATTTTGCGAACATTATTTTGGTCAAAATTGAATCATTTTCCTGTAGTTTTTCTGTCAGTCCTCAAATCCGTTTTACTTGTAGTTTCATACCATCTCGATAAATACTTGTAAGAATAAATCATCTGCAAAAATCACGTTATTTGATTTCGATGGCCCTTGCCCATAAATCAAAACTTGTGGGGTACCGGACTACCGAGTAATGTTTTATGTTAGTTCAACCAAATTCATAGTTAACCACAGAATATATATTAGTAGTACCAACTATAACATCTCAAAGTGACCGCAACGACTGCCTAGGTTTGTACTATAAATAAAATTAAATTAAGAAATTAAAAAAAAACCCCGCCAAAAATCTTTAAAAGGTAATGAAATAATATTTACTGACTTTAAGTTTAAATAATTCCTAAGAGTAAAGTATTATTTTAGTCCATAAATGTTGTCAAGGTGTGTCGGGGGACAGCCAGTAAACTACCACAACAGCGACTTTTGCATTTTGTATCGCCATAATAGTCGCTGATTCTCTCGATTCGGGTCGCTGTGAACTGACCCTTACCTAAACTATGTTATGTGAAATCAAACATCTACATTAGCGGTCCCCCGACACACCTTGGCAACATTTATGGACTAAAACAATACTGTACTCTTAGGAATTATTTAAACTTAAAGTCAGGAAATATTATTTCATTACTTTTTAAAGATTTTGACGGGGGGTTTTTTAAATTTCTTAATTTAATATTATTTTATGCTTTTTAAACTTGTGCAGAATAATTCCTATCAACTGGATCATATCCCAATGAATACCATCTATTAAATATGTCTTCTTGGATGAGGCCGTCAATATGAGCCCAAACATGAAACCTCCACTTTGGGTTCATAGGGAGCTCGGCTCCAATAGAATCCAGGTGATGCTGCAGCAGCAGTAGCATGCAAATATTTATTGTTTATCTACGTCTTACTGGTTGTCGCAATTAAAATGAGCCCAAACACGAAACCTCTGCTCTAAGTTGGTGAGGAATTGGGTATAATATTGATTACCAGGTGATGCTGCAGCACCAGGTCAACTTTCCAATAATGGTATATACCTATTCATAAGTGTCACGAACAAGAATGCAAAATATAAAACCCATCAAACGACTGCAAGTTGCTAATCGTCCTATCATGAACCAGATAAACCGTGATATTTCAGCAATGAACAGGCTGATGATGATGAGCTATAGCTAAGAACACTCTCGGTCATGTCAGCTTTCAAACAAAAAAACTAGATCAAAATCGGTCCACCCGTTTGGAGGCTACGATGCCACAGACAGACACACAGACAGACACGTCAAACTTATAACACCCCTCTTTTTGGTCGGGGGTTAAAATAGATTTTTGTTGAAATAAAAAAACGTCATTTATTCGGGATAGTCAGTTAAACAGTTGATACCTACTTAAGTCGTGTTCTATTGGCTGTGCTTGGCATGCCAGACTAAATTGCATAGATCCGTCTGTGAATAAAATTTTCTGATAACACATTGGGTACATGTGTGGACTGTGGTGCAGGATTTAACGGCGCTGTTAAGCTATACCTAGTACAGTTTGATATATCGACACCTCAGCTAGGACTCAGAAGTCAGAGCGTTTATATAGATAGATAGATAGACTCTTTATTCATATTTAATCAGTTACTAAAACTAAAACTTAAGAAAAACATAAATGTGGGCAAGGGCGGCCTTATCGCTATAAGCGATCTCTTCCAGGCAACCCTGCAAGAGAGGAAAATTTAAGTCTCAAAATATTAAGCGGGGTAAAGAGTACAGTACTTACTAAAATTATCTTGGTTGAGTTGGTATGTGATTGACATAACGTATCGTTAAGTAAATATCATGCCGAATCCACATTTTTGACATCAAACTTCGCTATCAAATCTGGCGAATACGATTTGACTAAAGGGTCAGAGCCTGTTTATCGCTTATTTATAGAATCGCCGATCAAAAAGTTTGGAATTGACATTAGACGAGTCGAATGTCAACTTCACATATTTTGATCAACGATTCTATAAGGAAACGATAAAGAAAAGGTCCTGCCTAAAGGGCCTGGTTACGGAGTTTTTCAGTGCATTTCCAAGTTGGTCGTATGTGAAGGAAGTAGTGAGATCAACATGTCATTAGCGCCTCGCTGCGCGCAGTTTCCCGGCGTAATTACTAAGCTGAGAGCTGAAATACTAAAGTTTCTTATTACTTGCAGGTGTATGCTTGCCTTTGACGAAGAAATTTAATACGTTAGTCACACGCCTAGAAAGGATAAAAGACGTATCATATTATAATGAAAATAAAATGAAATTATATCATAATGGCATGCAATTTTTTACACTTGTCTGCTATATTGTATAACTTCTAACGAATACATATTATAAAACCAAGTCGCTTTTTTCCCTCAAGTCCCTTTGTTCCGTTTAATCTTTAAAACTACGCAACGGACTTTGATGATTCTTTCAGTGTTAGGTAGCCTATTTATCGAGGAAGGTTATATATTATCACGCTAAGACTAATAAGAGCGAAGATATAGAGGAAAATGTGGAACAAACGGGAAAATTATTTAAACGGGCTAACTTGAACGCGCTAATCCCAGCAACTACAGGTCCGATTTAAAAAAAATCAGTGTCTTATTATAAGTTATAACCCATTTATTGAGGAAGGCTATGGGCTATATTTTATCACGCTAAGACTAATAGGAGAATGTGGAAAAAACGGGGGAAATTATTAGAAAGGGCTTATCTCGCGAACTACTGGAGCAATTTTTATGTCATTTGGCATAAAATAATAAAGGCCACGTGAAGGCTATCGATTTTAATAAGTTTTTCAGTGGCTATATATTTCATACCCGTGCGACGCCGGGGCGGGTCACTAGTATAAATACGAATGTCGGTTTCTTTCTCTACATAGATTCCCACAACTTGCTCGAGCTGAACCACGCAGCATATTGTAACAATACATTTTCCGAGATGAAAACTGTGCTATATCCTTTTCCTGGACTTAGTATCTTCACACCGAATTTCAGCGGTTTAACGGAAACATGTAACATATGGACTGATAGACGCATTCATACAAGTATAAGTACGGATGTTAAATCCATAATAATATTATAAATGCGAAAGTGTGTCTGTCTGTCTGTCTGTCTGTCTGTTACCTCTTCACGCCCAAACCGCTGAACCGATTTTGCTGAAATTTGGCATGGAGATACTTTGAGTCTCGGGAAAGGACATATGATACTTTTTGTTCCGAAAAAATGTACGGTTCCCGCGCGATAAACGAGTTTTTGCGCAACGGAGTTGCGGGCCTCATCTAGTTCAGGTTATAAAAACCTCGTGACGTAATTGAAAAGAAATTAAAATGCGCTGCCACGAACGTTAACAGAATACAAAGTTTAATATAACTGGGCCAAAGCTAAGTTCGGCTTGCTGAACAAACTCGATTACACCAGTGGAAAAACTGCAAAATGGGTCACATAGAGGCATTCAAAAGAGCACATTTCAAAGTGTTAAAGAACTTAATTATGCTGAGACTGAAACTCATTTAATTTGTGCGTCATTCAAAAGACTGAATGTAAGACTGAGCTTGGAACAGTCGGAGTTTCATACGAGTAGAAGTTAGTCGTGACTAGTGGTAGGTATGGGAAATATGAACCATAATGTAAATCAACCACAAATAAGTCAAGATTTTAAAGGCGTGAAAATATATCTAAATTCGAACACATAAATACTTTTTGGATAAAAGTAACGAAATGGTTTGATAAAATATGGTCAGGACATCTATAACCGAGTATAGTGGCTAGACAGTGCCCTCGGCCGAGCACATCCATAATAAACATACCGAGTGCTTGGCCGAGTGCACTGCCTCGCCGCTCGACTCGGTAGGTGTAAGGATTAAAGCCAGGGGTTCCCAAACTTATTTTGTCTACTACCCGCTTTGTGAAAAAAATATGTTTTAGCGCCCCCATTGTTTCAATTTAAAATACATCCATATAAGATAAATCACTCCCAAGTCCCACACAACGCCCCCCTTTTTTTGGGTCCCGCACCACCACCCTTGAGATCTATAGCACTCACAAGGATGCAATTTGCCATTTGCCACGCGCATGAAGGTCTCCCATACCTGCTTATTAATTTTAATTGGCTGGAAACTGTTATACAATATGATCCGTGAAAAAACTTAACCTAATAAAGATGCAATGTAATAACAGACGGACGGGCAGAATTCTCGGTAGTTATTACCCTTTGAACATAGAACTTTGAAAAGCAAAGAGAAACTGAGAAAGATTTTAATGTGCATTTTTCTGCATTAAAATAAGTGAGCACTTGAAGTTTCGCTAAAGCAGTCAAAAACATTTTCAGCTAGGAACATGCTGCTTGTGAATTAATTAATGTTTGCGGTTAACTTTTCTAGAGCTTACTCTTTAGAACGTTATTTTCGCTTATAAATTGTTAAGAATTTAATATTTTCTGCCCTATATGGTTCACCGACGGTAGCGAAGCGATTATGTTCCTAGAAGTGGTCTAGTTTTTAAGATATTACGTAGCTTAAAAACCAGACTAACACACACATTGGCGCGGCGTTGCTAGACTTCGGCACGGTGTTTATGTGCGTGTGACAAGCAAGACATTTAGGGCGCATTTTCATTAGTCGTTAACTCGTGCAATATACATCATACGGGGAGTCTTTGACAGCTAATGGCGCATTTTGATTGGTCGAGGCATGATCTCCCGCACCCCGCATCGACCAGTGAAAATGCGCTAATATGCGAATTGATGAAATGGCTTTAATTTTTGTCTCTGTCTCGAAGTTGCAATAGTAGGGTTCCGTACCGTTATAGAGCAAAAATAGATCAAAAATTGTGTTTTTTGTATGGGAGCTCCCCTTTAATTTTTATTTTATTTAAATATTATTACTAATTATTAAAGTACACATATAATTAAGGCCTTTGTGAAATTTTCAAGTGCCTAACTGTTGTCATCATTTAGACGGCGCAAAAAATGTTTGAAAAATCACGTTTGTTGTATGGGAGCCCCCCTTAAATACTTAATTTTTTTTGTTTTTAGTATTTGTTGTTAACGCGGCAACAGATATACCTAATCTGTGAAAATTCCAATTCTCTAGCTATTATCGTTCTTGATTTACAGCCTGGAGACAGACGGACAGACGGACAGACGGACAGACGGACAGACGGACAGAAGGACAGACGGACAGACATTGAAGCCTCAGTAATGAGGTTGGGTACGGAACCCTAAAAGGGATCAAAATGTTTTATCCCAATTACCCCGGTATTGCTGGAGTCAATTTCTTTTTCTTACTTTTTCTCACTTTTCCCATCAGATTCTGGTAGGCATATACTGTGCCTATAATATAGGCCCTATACTAAACTTCTTTGCTCTCAGTCAGATCGTTTACTTTAGAAGAACAATGGGAACCTCATTTTATGTTTGAACGTTAGTTTTATGAGCTAACTATTATTAACTTTATTATTTGTTGCTAGTTGCTACATTATATTGATTTTCTTCACTTATTGTATATTAAAAAATAAGGCATAAGCTAAGTCAGTTCTCTCAAGTAATAATAATTATTATTAATACTCGGATTTTGCAAAATGCCGTTAATTATATTGTTTGCTCGCTCTTGCTCGTTACGAACTAAAAAATCTTGTAGCTATTATTTTTTTATAAATGAGTAATGACTAATGAGCGTAATGACACATCAGAGAATTTACTTAATTAAAATTTGTAATGCCTTCGGTAGGGCCGACCTAAACTTATAATACTCTAATGACCTTTATGAAATACAGGAATTAAAAAAAACTCTCTCGGCGCGATGGCTTTTTGCGAGGTTCTATTTCAGTCAAATCCGTTAATCAGTTTACTCGCGAACCTCAAACAAACAAAGCCAATTTCGCTTTCATTTCAAATACTCGTAATATAAGGTTTTTGTGTAGGTTTTTTTTATAAAAATGAGAAGGTTGCATTCAAAATTTACTTTGCCCGTTGCAAAATGCTTATTCTTCCCCGTAGAGCTCTTATAACTTGTTTATTCTGCAGAGATTTGGATAATTAAGACATTTTCTGAATGCAAGGCAAGTGAGACCGATAGCCGGAATGATATTATAGCAACAACATAAAGTGTCAGTTTTCCTTTTTTGTTCAAAAACATCAGCATCTCAAGAGCACTCTCTATTCCTTTACTTTTATAACCCAGTGGGACGGACGACCGACTCGACTGGCGGGAGTTTAGGCGCAGGGCCGACTTTTTATATGCCCATCCGACGCATGAATCTTCTTATTTGTCAGACGATCAGGTGATCAGCCTGTCTTGTCCTAACCAAACTTGTAAATAACTTGTTTCCAACGCGGAAATAGAACCCACGACCTCCAAGAGTTAGGAGTCACGCTCTTTACCACTGGACCACGGAGGTGTTGTCCCAACATATACCCTAGTCCCTATGTCGCAAAATGTAGAGTATTAACTCAGCTGCTCATATTTGCCTATAGAGTTACATGGCCTTGTTTCATGCTATCGTGTGATAGCGCTATCAGCTTTGAGTCAGCGTGGACCGTCGAAAACATGACCTCCCATGAAGTTCAACTATAAATAGACATCGAATATTTTCTACTACAGATTCGGAGATATTCTACCCCTTACAGGGCCGTAAGCTCACCACACAAGCACTGTTTTCGAACGAGATTGTTTCAGAGATATTTAACCCCTGAGAGGGCCTTATATCGACCACATAAGTAGCATTTTCGAACTAGATCTCCAAGCTGTAGATTGGGATATTTTAGAGTCTATAAAAAGGAAGTGAATGGAATTTGACACACATCTGTAGCATGGGAAACTAATATATATTAAGTTAATTATAGTGAAAACTTCTTTAGTTTCAGTATTGTTTGAAGTATTTAAAATGAGTAAACGGCTTTAGCTTGGCGGCATTGAAGCAAAATATAAAGGTCTGAAATCATATTTCATAGGTTTTGGTCTGTGGATTGACAAGCTATTTATTTTTATTTTTATATAAAGAAGAGTTCTTTCGGCACGTATACTGTTATAAATTATTTAAGACGCATTTTAGTGCTATCTACTTCTACCAGATACGTTCGGTGTAGTAGGAATGGTTCGCACGCCACAATAGCTTCCTCGTGGGTCAATATTTTTACTCATAGAGTACTATAATACCAATTTTTTTTTTATTATTGTGTGGCCTCAGCTCAGCGGGCCCCCATATACGCTGAGGCCTGTATTATTACGTAATTAGCGATTTGCACCGAGTGGTATTTACCATTGATTTTCTTAGATCCTCTCTATTATATTTTTATTTACCTGTTACATATCTATGTAATACCTAATTATTAATTAATTACCAAGGACGCCTTTTCACGACGGTTAGACGGAGCCATTAATTTTGGCAATAACTTATATTATGACGAATATATAGCCGTCCTGAAAAGGATTCCTAGGTAATTAATTAGGTATTACATAGATACTAGAGGTAAGATACAAATACAATCTAAGGATGGTTTTATTGTTAAGCGTTTCGGCAGCGCCGTTGGAGCGCCGCGCGTTCGAAGATGTATGGGTTGGTACAAATTCTAATCTAATATATATAAATCTCCTGTCACGATGTTTGTCCGCGATGGATTCCTAAACTACTTAACCGATTTTAATGTTTTTTTTTAAATGTGTGCTTTTTTCCAACTTGAGAGATAGGATAGCTTAGATCTTTAATTTTATTATGGTCGCAATTTTATTTTATTGCAAATTATTTGTCTATAAAGAGCGACCATTGTTTATGCGACCCGGGTCACGGGATAGCGATGGACGTTGCCATGGTGACATACTTATTTATAGTCACTAATTCAATAAAATAATACGGGCGATATACTTTATATAATATGGCAAAGAAACGTTTGACGGGACAGCTAGTATATTATATTCTGTGGTATGGGGATAGTACTCGTAGTTGCGTTTCTAAGTCGCGCGCTTGAGCAGCGCCGTTCGTCCGTTCGTTTGTACATCACGCGCGAGCTCCAACGGCGTTTAAAAAAAACCAGCCTGAGATAGATACTATAACTATACTTTAGACTGGGTTACCTAAAAGAGATGTTTGTTACGTTTAACGCAAGGTTGTAACAGCGTTCGTTTAGTCATTAATCATAGTCTGAATCCATGCGATGACTAGCGTGCCAGGTGGAGGCGGGTGGGGGTCTAATCTAGTTAGGTTGTATCACAATTTCCGTCGTGAACGACGCGACCTGTTGATTTACGTTCGTATGACTTTGGCGAGTTGCCAACTGAGATACCAGATGTTATTTAACGTTCCAATGAACTCGGTTTTTTACCGAATGCTTGGTGCATCGAATGCAAGTAACAAAGTAAAATTTTTTGGACGTTTCCCAAATATTGGTAATAAGAACTGCCTGCGATTGACATTCCGGTTATGAGATTACTAGCTGCTCATGATCTGATGAAATGTATCTGTTCCTAGAGTCTAGACCAGCTTCAACCCAGATTTTCGATAGGCTATATTATGCAAGAGTTTATATCAGATTTATAAGGGTTTATACAGGGTGTAACAAAACTAAGTGATAATACTTTAGGGTGAGTATGTGTTCCTTGTATAAAGTTCACTGTGAAAGTAGCAGCGCTGAAAGAGCAAATTTTTTTTGTGATTTGTATGGGCAAGCGCCCGCGCGTCATGTATTTTCCCATACAAAGGTCAAAAAATTAGTTACTCCTTCAGCGCTGCTACTTTCTCAGCGAACTCTTTATAGAGAACCCATACACACCCAAAAGTATAATTACTTAGTTTTGTTACACCGTGTATAGTGTACTTATACCGATAACGGTCATATTAACTTAATTAAAAACCCCTTTTGTAGTCTGGCAGGCGAATGAATTTTTGCCTACTCTTGGATCCATACTTAAGTTACCCAGTATGTGTAAACTAAACCTGAACTGATCGTAACTGTTGCTTAGTTGTCCATCCTACTCTTTTGTTTTATATTGGTGACCCATCGCGTGGTTTTGGCCCAGCTTAGCAATACCTAGGTCACGTTTAGCTCTATATTAGTAATTACACGAATCACTTATTACAAACACGTTTGGGGATTGTAGCTTACTACTGGTGATATAATGCTAATTAAGGTCCTACTGAAGTTTTAGGCCTAGCGCTCACCTAAGATACGCAGTCTTTAATCCGTGTTATGTTATAAATTATAATTTATAACGCAAGGCAGTATTTTATCTGTCTTGAAATTGTCGACAAAAGTCAACGCGACGTAGCCAGTGATGTTACCATGGCAACGTCGAAGCAACGTCTGGCGTCTCTACGTCACCGTAAAGCGGTGTTTTTCTTAAAGTTAAGTTTAAACCATAAAGTTAATATACCTATCGGAATAGAGCAACAATCTCGAGCTGTCAAACGTAACCAAAATTGGTTTTCATCTGTGTGAAAAATATGTGTACGTATACACTTACACAAGCATGATTGAACATGAATTCTATGAGATTATATTGACAACGTGCGGCACGTGCCGACTGGACGTCAAAAAAAGAGTGCTGCTGCCATGTATCACACGTCTCTTTTTACCACGCGGTGTTACTGATAGTGGCATCTCGCTTGCTCATGCCTTTGTTTCTCTATTCCGCTAGGTATATTAACTTTATGGTTTAAACACAGCGCTTTGCAGCGACGTTGAAGCATTGACATAAGAAACTTTATATAGGTCTTTGCGTAGAGGTGACATGGTAAAGTCGTAATGTCCCTGGCTAGTGAGTCCCGGTGAGTTATAGCTCAGTCAGGCTAGTCGCGGGGCAATTTATATTTCTCTATGAGAGCAATTTTGACACCATGAAACACTTTTGTCTCTACCTGCCACACAGAGACGTATATTAATTACTTTACTGTAATTAAATGAAGATTTTGATAGATATTTTAATGATTAATGAATGAGGGCTTATGTTTAAATCTTAATATCTGAAAGATGTTCTTGTTTCGAGTGTATGCACTATGCAGCTTCATATTGCGATAGTCGGCCTAACTACTATTTTGTCAAAAGTGAGCGGTAAGCCATAAGTTAGTACACTTATTAGTAAGAAGATATTAGTAGATAATAGTCATTATTGAACCATAACATTATCATGTGACTATTAATGATTGAATTTCAACAACTGTGTAAATAATTGTGCAGTGCGTTGACTTACCAGTCAGCGAACAAAAGTGTTCAATATTAATTACGTTCTAACCTTGATACTTTAACACAGTAATGTTCTGTTTATTAAATAATGTCACTGTAAGTTTATGTAAATGAGTTTGTTTACTTAATCAGCTTTATACGTCGTAATAATATTCACTATATCCAATTTAACCTAGAGTAAACACAATCCTTAATTATCATTAATTCACCATGCATTATAACGATGGCATGAATTTGGGCAACATATTTTTTTTGATAATTAGCTATATCCACTTTTCTTTCGACGCGGGTGGATTTTGACGCATTCAATTATTTGAATATGCCAAACGAAAGTTGAATAAAAAGAGGATGACGAAAATTGAAGATAAAATTGCATAATGTGGACATAGCTATAGCGAGCGCTACGATTTCAACGCGCGTCACAGGCATGCGACATGCCTCACGTTCACTGTTGACTGCGCTATTACGCATGCCTTTGATGAACAAAAAAGGCCCAGTGTGGACAAAGCTAATAGCTTTGTCCACACTGTGCCTTGGAAATTTCGTCAAAATCGATTTATCAGTTTAACCGTGAAGAGGTAAAGGTTCAATTCCGTGCATCGCGATCGATCGCGGTCGTGCACCACCTACGACTGTCGTCGGACGCTCGCGACCATAGTCAACGTATGAAAATGTATGGCACCGCTTCCGAGGCCCGCGACTGACGTGCGCGGCCTACGACTGTCGTAAGCCGCGCGCGATCGTGTCATATAACTTTGACACGGTCGCGCGGGGCCTACGACTGTCGTCGGTCGTGCGCGACTGTCATAACTTCAAGACAGTCGCGGGCCTCGGAAGCGGTGCCATACATTTTCATACACTGACTATGGTCGCGAGCGTCCGACGACAGTCGTAGGTCGTGCGCGACCGCGATCGATCGCGATGCACGGAATTGTACCTCAGGCACAGACTGACTGATTTATTCCTAACTTCAATAGTATCATACATTCATATTATATTGGAAAAACATTAGGTAGCTCATGTTAAAATATTCCAATTGTTAGTTTTTTATTGCATTGTACGATTATCTTGTTCACCGAATTTGGAAACAGGGATGGCGAAATTTCACGTCTGTTAAGAAACCTTCACATAATTGGTTTGTCATGTAGATCTTACTAATTGTGTATTTTCTTTACCCCAGCTGTAACACTCGATACAATAGGGCGGAACCATAGACATAAATATTACTATGGGCGGAACTCAATGTTATGTAATTTTATTATGTCGTTTTGGGTGAATCGCGTAGCACATGTGCAAGTTTAATATTTACGATCCTTGTTATGTCTGCTACAGACGACAGTGTTAAACTGATGTTCGGTCACAGAAGACACAATCAAAACTACATGATGTAACCAAAGTAAGTGATAATACATTAGGATGAGTCCCGTGTTGCAGCGCTGTTAAAGTTTTTTCAATTATTATGGGAAAACGCGTGACTCTGGGGTGCTTGCCCATGCAAATCACAAAAAAATCTCTACAAGTAACACACAGGTACACACCCAAAGTATTATTGCGCTTACTTTTATTACATCCTGTTTACTCTCGAATCGTTATTTGTAAAACATCAAAATTCGACGCGAAGTTTAAAAAATCGTAGAATATGATATAGAAACAGATACCGGGAAATAACTTTTTTAATATATTTTAAAGAAATGACAAAGAAAAAAGCAGGGAGTGATAACTCCCTCTTTTTTTTTTAATAATTATTATTCTAAGAAATTAATAAACCTTGTAAAAGTTGAACTAAGTGAAACCATACGTAATCAAATTATAAAGGCTCAGCCAACCTGTGCATATCTATCTTGTAGTCTGTAGCGGACATAACAGGGCTCAGTCGGACCGGTTCACGTCTGCACCATGTTACGAGTTACGACCAATAAACGTGTAATAGCTTTGCATCTGACTGTAGATAGCTTTGATAAGAGCGACACTAGTCACAAACAGTCTTTAAACATAATATATTATAGATCAAATGGACCCAATAGTGGTATGCTATGGTTAACTCTACTCTACATTTTATCTTTACTGACAAAATCGAACTTGGCCCATGGGCCACGAGTGTTGACTTGCATCTCAATTTTTCCCCCCTTCAATTTTATTAACCGACTTCCAAGAAGGAGGAGGTTATACGTTCGGCTGTATATATAATTTTTTATTTTACTGTAGGCCTTCATTACTTTGAAGTCGGTACCTGTCCCAAAAATTTCCGATATTCTGACATTGACTGAACTCACGATTAAATTAGCTGGTACCGACTTCAAAATACTGAAAACATAATAATTTTGTACACAATATTATTTTATTGTATGTACGGAAATAATTGAGATTTAGACGAATAAATTTGGCAAAAGGCACTAGTAAAGAGTAATAATTATTTAATACTTTTTTTATATTATGAAGTTGGAAGTCGGTTTTAATTTTTTGTTGTGGCCGCAGTTGTGGGCTCAAGAAATTTTCTGTTCGCAATTCTAGATTTTAAATACCACCTAAATATAACAACTTCTCTACCGAATAGTAAGAAGGTTTGAGCTTTTAATAGCCCCGTTGTTTCTATGTCGAATATGTGTTTTCAAATTGTACCATAAAATGTGATAAAAATTATTTCCAGAGTCCAGACACGAAGGTAGAATAATTTGTACAGTCATACACGCGAAATTACGGCATAAGGCCAAGGGTAATCGAGTGTTATGTAATAAGAAGTTGGATCGAAAGACTTGCGCTCGAAAACTAAGGCTAAGATTAAGATAGATACAAGTTACATGGCCTTGCTATTTCGCGTCTTGAGGGTTTAAAAAGTCTAACTTTAATAAACACTACAATAATTATTGCTCGGTCGGTAGGTTGCTTTTTCATTGCTCATAGAATACATGAGTGTAATATTACTACAACTACATAGTATTTATACAATATAGTCGCTGTAATGGCAAATACACGATATATTTTACAAATAATAATATTTTTTTAAACATACGCTACGAAAAAGTTAGATTTTGCACCGATGTATATCATGGTCCCGAAGATGCTGAAAGAACGCCTGATTCCTTATAGATACAATATGTTTGGAAGTTTCAGCGTTATTTTAAGAGCGAAAAGTATAATAATGCTACTATTGAAATCACATTCACCATCATCTTCATCACTCCATCACCATCCATCATCTCAGTATGATTTTATTATTGGTACTTTTCATAGTCTATAATTTCCCTTTAAAGCCGTGGGTAACACCGTGGGGTACAGCTAGTCTTAGATACTTATAATATTATAAAGCTGAAGAGTTTGTGCATTTGTTTATTTGAACGCGTTAATCTCAGTAAATACTGGTCCGATTTGAAAAAAAAATTCAGTGTTAGATAGCTCATTTATCGAGGAAGGCTTAGGAGCGAAGAAACAATTAACAATGTGGTAAAAACGGGGAAAATTATTTGAAAGAGCTTATCTCAGGAACTACTGGGGCAATTTTTATTATTTGGCACAGAGAACAGGAAAGTAGACCACGTGAAGGATCATATTATTTTTTGTGGCCTAAGGGCTCCCACACAAAACTGTGAATTCGTATCGCATCGTATTGTAATGTCATTTTTTTAATCATGAACTAAATGACATCCGCAACTCCGTTGCGACAAACGTTTATCGCGCGGGAACCGTACATTTTTCCGGGATAAATAGTATCCTATGTCCTTTCCCGGGACTCAAAGTATCTCCATACCAAATGCCAGAAAAATTGGTTTAGCGGTTTGGGCGTGTAGAGGTAACAGACAGACAGACAGACACACTTTCGCATTTATAATATTAGTATGGACTTTGTCGCAGATTTTTGGCGATGCGATGCGAATTCGCAGTTATGTGTGGGATGGGAGCCCTTATAATTTGTCTGGGAAATTCTTAATTTACGCAGGTATCGCCGCGGGGTACAGCTAGTGATATATAAAGTGATGACGAGTCAGTACCTGTGGGGCTTCGGGCCGGCCTATTACTGCCCCTGCCGCGGCCGGCGAGCTGTAAGCCACCGTAAGACGATTACGGCACCGCATGCCAACCTTTACGATACTTTGTTTTATAATTATTAGTGGCAATTGATTCGATAGAAGAGATAGGTCATGAAATATTGTTTATAGGAAGTGCGATGTATGTTGAATCGTACTGAGGACTCTTCAGACTTATTAAGAGGGAACGCGGGTACAGTAGAATTTAAACGAAGAAGCTATTGCCAACACTCTTCACCCTACGCCGGCATGTGCATTGTGATAGAGACAGATACAGTAATTCGAGGTTACGTATTCCTCTGATTCCTCCTTCAAAATAGAGCTTAACTATTTTTTTTAAATATCTTTAGGAAGAGTGAGTCTATGCCTCTACGTTTTTATTTTATCTTAAAGATCTTTCAAAATTGTTTTATGGTCGGTGGATTGACGGGGTACGGGGCATTCATTTTTTGCGATTGGGTCATATTTTTTATATATTATTAAATTTAGAAAAAATCTAACGTAGAGGCATAGTTTTAACAGATCCCAATTTTGCATAAAAATCATTTGTCTAGACGCATTGTCCTGGGAGTAAATTGGGGAATACGTTTGTATGGAAAAACAGTGTTAGCGTATCCTCTTAACACTATATTCTATTATACATTCAAACTAATATTATAAATTAGATGACACCGAAATGTAAAACCGTACTTTTTCTGCGATAAAAATTATCCTATTTCTTTTCTCGGGACTCACAATTCCCAGTATCTCCATACCAAATATCAGTAAAATCGGTACAGTGATTTGGGCGTCAAGAGGTAGCAGACTGACAGACAAACTTTCACATTTATAATATTAGTATAGATATATCAAATTCAATAACACATTCCGATATCGACTCACAAAAGCACCACAAATGCCGAAGCGGGAGGCAATAATATGTGATACTCCAAGCATAAGGTATCTAACCGGGTTCTTTTTGAAACGAATGGAATGTTTCACTTGAAATTTAGGGATCGTCCTAAAGTACGTCACACGAATTTCATGATTTTAGACACCCCTTCGGCCTTCCCCCTCCTTGTCACAGGTAGTCCCACTCTTATGACTTCACATGATCACATGAATTTCGCGATTCAATTTATTAAATTTGAACTGTGATGTTACAAAACTTAGGACCACTCACACCTTTTCACACGACGTGTTTTTTGTCGACCCCTTCTTTTCGTGTGACATATTGTTTATATACTTTATGGAAGACCCCTTAGGAAGCCAAGCACCGAACAGCCACAACCGACGATTTGTATTCAAATTGCAATCGGTAACGTACTTTGTCTTGGGAATCAATTATGCAAGGTCGAACGTATTAGCATTTCTATTGACGGAAGTATTAGATCTAGTTACAGTATAAAGGAAAAGGTCGAATCCCAAAAGGACTGCTGATTAATTATATTAGAGTTTCAGCAGTGTGCTATCAAAAATGTAAATGGTGGACCTTCGTAATTTGGTCGGAAAGTGTCAAGCTCATCTGACTAACGCGGACATGATATATAATAATATACGAGTAATCATTCATGATATATAGTATTACTAGCTGTCCCGGCAAACGCTTCTTTGCCATATTAATGGCCTGTTTCACCGCTTCCTGATAAGGTGCCCGATAGGGTTATTTGACAGATTTTCCATACTCCATCTGTCAAATTAAATGGTTGATAGCCTTATCAGGAAGCGGTGAAACAGGGCCTTAGTATATAAAGTATTTTTTTTAAATTTGGTCGAAGCGCTAACTGTCGGACAGACTAAAATTAAAATCCGAATTCGAATATTATTTAAAATTTGACACTGCGATGGCAGCCGACTGTCGGATCCAATGTAAAACATTCCAAAATCAACAACTACTAATAAATTAAAAATTAATTAAAAAAACATTGTCCAGCGGACAAAATTGTGAATCTAAACCATTCCCAGATCCCCTTGAACACACACAAAAAATTTCATCAAAATTGGTCCAGTCGTTTAGGAGGAGTTCAGTCACATACACACGCACACAAGAAATATATAATATATATATTAAGATAATCATTCCAAAAAACGTAAAAACGTAGTCCCGCCATAAGAAGGTTTTAGCTTGTTTCACGGGCTTCATATTATAGTATTAAAGTGGTTGGATACCGATGTCCCTGCATCCAACACTGGAGATGCAGTATAGTAGGAATGTATGATAGAAGCTTTTTGTCTACAAGGACCCCAGTGCCCGTTTAAACAAAAAGCTTCGATATCCATCGAAGGTCGAATTTTATGCGTTGGCGGCTTCACCGCGAGATCACAATTCACAACCACAGCCGAACATAAAACCTCCTCCTTTTTGGGAAGTCGGTTAATGATAGCGTGACCGCGCCGCTATTTAAACAAATAGTTACATAAGTACTATTGCTAACGATCGCGTGGCGTAGCGGGAAAACCGCTTGTTCGCGCGAATTGTTGACTGCCATGATAGTGTTTCAAACAGCTTGGACCCCTTGGAATTACGCCGAGATGTAGCTTCACTCTGCATCCTCTATCGGTTGTATCACGGGGAGTGCTCTGAGGAATTGTTCGGAATCATACCTCCTGCAACTTTTCGCCATCGATCGCCCAAACTCGAAAAATATACCATCCTCATCACCTTGATGAGTGGCAGATTTCCACTGTGCGTTTTTCGCATGACTTTCTGCCGCGCACTGTAAAACTCTGGAACGAACTGTCACCAGCAGTATTTCCGGACCTATACGATCTGCAAACTTTCAAGAAGAGAGCGTATTCCCTCTTAAAAGGCCGGCAACGCACCTGCAGCTCTTCTGGTGTTACGAGTGTCCATGGGCGACGATAGTTGCTTTCCATCAGGTGACCCGTTTGCTCATTTGTCCCCTTATTTCATAAAAAATGCACAAATCCAGACAAAAATCGATTTAGGCAGTACAAAGGCATATTGCCTAGTGACCCAGTAGCGTTAAAGAACAATATTTCACAATAGAATCTCCCTAAAGTCTAGAATATTCTATGGCTCTATTTTTCGGAATATAAACGCTTGTTACGCGAATCTCGGGCGACCTGGCACAACAATATGGCTTAAAGTGCTATCAAAGAGACAAAACGTGACCCTGCCACGGAGACTATTGTAAGGGTGTCCTGTTATTTTTCACACCCAGCACCCGCAATCATTATTTCATTGTAATGAAACCTTAATGGGTCTGTCGGTCATCTTTTCAAAAGAACCTGTAATTACTGTAGAGTAGGAGTTACAACAATGGTAGTAAGGGTCTACACAGACGGACTGCATTTAAACTGCAATCCAACTGCAAATTGCAGTTCAAGTGCAGTTTGAATGCAGTTGACACGACTGCAATGCGACTGCAATAGAACTGCAAACCAAACGCGCAGTCGGATTGCAGTTCAGTTGCAGTCGGCGTGCAGTCGTGTGAACTGTTTGGTTTGCAGTTCTATTGCAGTCGTATTGCAGTCGTGCAACTGCATTCAAACTGCACTTGAACTGCAATTTGCAGTTGGATTGCGGTTGAAATGCATCAAAGTATTATAAGTTTTTATTCCCGAAATACAGTCCACAATAATTTAAATTAATTCACAAATGGTATTAGAGCCACCACATACCAAACAGCGAAATTTGTTCAGTGGTTTGGGCGTGAAGAGGTAACAGACAGACAAACTTTCGCATTTTTAATATAATATTAGTATGGATTTGCACACTATTTATAATGTAATCAAACCTTTACTTTGCTACCATTACAAACGAAAATATATAGCCAATGAAAAAGGGTAAAAAATAAAATACTTCGGAAAAAGATAGCTACAGCCGTTCAAAAACTTGGCGACGGTCGCGATCTTAGATACGTTAGTGAAAAGTTTTGTATCTGTTTGTACCCTGTAAATGCTCTTTATTATCCAACAATGGAACTTACTCAAGGGGCGATCTTAGCCCCTATTTAATCCTTTGAATGTTGATCCTGTTTGGTCAGTCTTCAGGTATCTGGGCCCTCGCTTGACCTTCAACTACATATATTGAATGTTGCCCGCAGCTTAGCACAGATATTAGTTTTGCCGAAATAAAAACTTACCTCCGCCCTTTTTGGGACTTAAAGTGCCTCCCAGACATAAGCTACAGGTAAACATATTTTTATCTCTAATAACTGTTTTATAAGCCGCGGTGTGTGTTCAGTGAGAGATGTTTTTAAAATCTTTATTTATTTTAATGGATTTTTGTAAAAAAATGAATTCACTGTATCTCTTTTTGCTAATTTGTCAGCCTCTTCGTTGCCATACAGTCCAATGTGAAATGGTATCAATGGTGAACTATATTATTTTTACCTTATCTATTGGCATGGCAGATATTATTTAAGCTAAAGCTACACATCTGTTGCTAAAAGCACATGAGACTATGATACCTAGCTGATAGATTATTTAAAAGTATTATTAATACGGAGGGAAAGGAAGGTCTTGTGAGTTCTGACCGAGTAAGGGAGAAGCCAAACGAGCGTAATTTGTGAGATGTGAGTCGCAAAATTTCTGCCGGCAGAAATTCTGCTGCATTCGGTTTCATACAAAAGCCCTGTTTGATTCACACGAGCGTAATTTTGTGAGTCATGATTTGTATGAAAAGATATTTACGTGGCTTCGCCCTAATGGCGCATTTTCACTGGTCGATAGGGCCGGCATGCGGGGTGCGGGAGATTTCTGAAACGCATGCAACGACCAATGATAATGCGCCATTAGTGCTAACCCACACGTACCACAACCACACGACATCCCAACGACAAAATGTCGTCAAGCAGTGGTTCGCTGCAGCATTTTGTGGTTGCGTTGTGGTACCGACAAAATGCCGACGTGGTTGCGTTGTCGCCAGTGGTTGCGATGTGGTTGCGATGTGGTCGGCCGTGGTTGCGTCTGACAAGTGGTCGACAACGACTGCAAAATGTGGTACGTGTGAATGGTCCAGTTCATTTACAAAACAAAATATACGCCCGACCACGTGGTGTAGTTGTAGTTGTCGTGTAGTTGTGGTACGTGTGGGTTGGCCCTCCGCCCTAAGTTGTCAATTAGTTGTCATAGACTCCCCGCATGCTGTATACCGTACGAGTTAAGGCTGTCACAGACAGAGCAGGTAATGTAAAGGTGTATATTATAGCACGATACATCTTTCTATAGAAATCGTACACAACAGCTATAGTGTAAAAATATACATTATAGCTGTTGTGTGTGGTCTCCTGACGATTTCTATAGAAAGATGTATCGAAATGTATCGTGCTATAATATACATCTTTACATTACCTGCTCTGTCTGTGACAGCCTTTAACAACTAATGAAAATGCGCCCTAAGG
The DNA here is from genome assembly GCA_937595015.1 of Polyommatus icarus. Lineage (NCBI taxonomy): Eukaryota > Metazoa > Arthropoda > Insecta > Lepidoptera > Lycaenidae > Polyommatus > Polyommatus icarus. The sequence continues at coordinate 4,406,009 of OW569329.1, read as the reverse complement.
CTGTATACTCGGCTTGAGCTCACTGTATGTAGCTAGTCACATTACACGTAATTGTTGCGTCCATCTCAAAAACTTCGAAACCGCGACTCAGGATCGTGCGCTATAATATGGTCCGAACTACTGATCATTTACATTTGAGTATAATTCACGAATCACGTATAATCGTGCATAAAGTGATAAAGATTTGAGTGTTGAGTCACAATAGACAGAACAAACCAGTAGGCTGACTTAGAAGTGTTCTCAAAGTTTATACTTTTGACGTAGTATGTATGTAACACTGCGTTGCTGAGCCGTTTATAGTATGCTTGTAGCAATACCACGTGTGACGTTGTACAACGCGCTGCTCCGATTTTTCAACTTTTGAAGTCGGCCTACTGCTTCGTTCTGTCTACTGTGGTTGAGTGATGTCCGCCATTTTGAAACCGCTGGAAATAGCCCGAGAGCCGGCGACTGTAACAACATCATGCGCATGGTAAACGGATAGCGGTCGGATTTGAGCACCCCGCCCGGCAGCTCCAGAGATAATTGCCACTGCGATTCAGTAGCTTTGAACGAGCTAACTAACAACGAGAAATACGTAAATTCAAAGATTGGAAAACACATAATGGCACGATGTATTTGACGGAAAAATCTTCATGCAACATAATACGTTTGTTTCATAAGTGAAGATGCCTATTGCCATTTTTTTTCTTTACATAATATTTATTGTGTCTTATCTATTGCACTATATATACTTCAATGTACTTAATAATAATTATTCCATGTTTCCGTTCTATCCCGCTTTATACTATATAATAATATGTCACTTGCAGTCACAAAGCTTAAAACATAAAATCTATTAGACCTCTTTTAGCTCCTCACGGAAATCGTCTTATAAGTTTTGGGTGTATGTGTGTCTGGGTTAAAATGTCTCATAAGTCATAAGTCATAACATATAGTTGCGTTACATGTAATGTGTGTAAAAGCATTTGAATAAGGCGTGGGTTATAAATATGTTAAGTTTAAACTGTATACATATTGCAACACCAAACATAAAATGTTGGCAGAATAACTAGGAATTTTTTAAAGATGAAAACAGAATACGCGTTTTTCATACTTATTTATGAAATGAAATATCATTTTCCGCTTAAACTCAGTGCGAGCGACTATAAAATAGAGAAAAGAGAAAAGCTGTGAAACTATTTAACTATAGTTATACCCTCGGGATACGCGCTTCGCCCCTGGGCAAACAATATCCAGGTGGAACAATAAAGAAAAGAACCCCATTTCAACCAGACCGAACGTTCACGAGATCTCATTTAATAAATGTACAAACATCAGCAAACATCAGACGTATACAGTAGGTAAAGATCAGCGCAGACGAGCGAACGACTCGTTTCTCAATATTCATACATTTGAGTTTTCACTCGGCGACTTTACAATCTGAGTTTCAACCAGGCTGGTCATGTTCTTTAACCGGCATTTCAGATTTTTAAGATGCAATTTAAAAAGTTCAAATGTACTTTTAATATATTCTACGAAACATTGCATTATGCGGCAAAGAAGGCTAAATTATTCGATGTCGTGCTCATTTTAAGTATCGTCTAAGGGTCATTTCAGACCGCAACGTGACGCGTAGATGCATTTCTAAATTTGTACTGAATTGACAGATTTCAATTGCGTGAGACGTCTTGCAAATCTGTCAAATCCATAGAAAAGCTATGCATCTACGCGTGGCGTTGCCGTCTGAATTGACCCTTAAAGGTGAAATGTGACAAAACATATGCTTAGCATTTGACACTAATAAATATTACAATAAGGATCTGACTGGATTCATTCACACACACATTAGACCGTGTTTCCACTGACGCGGAGCGGAGAGGAGCTTAGCGGTGCCCGAATTGACCAATCGTGCTATTCCAGCGGAATGACAGCGAAGCGGAGCGAAGATTTCGAGCATGGTGATTGGTCAATTTGGCACCGCTAAGCTCCTCTCCGCTCCGCTCCGCGTCAGTAGAAACACGTCTTTAAGAGTTTGGTCGGGTCCGGTCGGCATGCGCTCCATCTGACCAAAATCGGCCTCTATTCAGTGGCGGCGACAGCTCACAGTTGTCGGTCGCCCGTTTGCGCTAAACCCAATGGTTTATTCACGTTATTATCATTAGATTCTTTGGAGTAAAATAATAAAGGAAAGTTTTTGTGTATAATCCTTAGAAGTAAATTATTTACGGTTCTTTTGGGCTTTGTTTCATTGCCCTGAAGGTTTCTCAGTCTTAGTAAAATCAAATTTCGTAAAAAAGGACGAAACATAGTATACAATATAATGTTTATTCGATTACTTAGTATCAGCTTTATTATTTTAGTATCGTACTGAAAATAATATATTATAGTACTGTAGTACAGCCATTCTTACAAGTTAGCATTTTACTGTCTGTATGCCTGTTTGGATGTTGATTTATATGAAACTAGCTGTTTCCCGCGACTTCGTCCGCGTTATCATAGTATACCTATATAGACAATTATTTAAACTTTCAACCCCTATTTCATCCCCTTGGGGGTAACATTTTCAAAAACGCTTAAACACGTATGCAATCATTTTTAATCAGTAGCCCAAACATAAAATTTCATGCTTCTCAAGAAATAACGGACTTCCATTGAAACTTTCAACCCCAATTTCACCCCCTTGGGGGAAGAATTCCCAAAAACGCTTAAATACGTATCCATTCATTTTTAATCAGTAACCCAAAGATAAAGTTTCATGTTCCTAACTTAAGAAATGACGGACTTTCATTTAGACTTTCAAGCCCTATTTCACCCCCTTCGGGGTAAAATTTTCAAAATTCCTTCCTTAGTAGGTGTCTACTTAATAAAACAACCCTACTCACCAAATTTCATGGCTGTAACTTTAACAGTTTTTGCTCAGCGATGATGAATCAGTCAGTCAGTCAGGACATGTAATTTTATAAGTATAGATTGAGTATGGAAATATAAGTATGGAAAAAGGATAGTTCCTAATTATTGCTGCAAAATGCACAGCTAACACGTTTAATGAGTTTTCGCAAAGTTAAGGGCAAAATACAGTGTTACTATAGATACTTATTATTATTTTTTTATTGAATAAGGGGGCAAACGAGCAAACGGGTCACCTGATGGTAAGCAACTACCGTCGCCCATGGACACTCGCAACATCAGAAGTTGCCGGCCTTTTAAGAGGGAATACGCTCTTTTCTTGAAGGTTTGCAGGTCGTATAGGTCCGGAAAAACTGCTGGTGACAGTTCGTTCCAGAGTTTTACAGTGCGCGGCAGAAAGTTACGCGAAAAACGCACTGTGGAAGACTGCCACTCATCAAGGTGATATTTTAGAACTCTACAATCTATTACGTAAAGTAAAGATGACATACCTAGTCGACGAAGGCAATTAGAACAAAAGTTATTCCAAGTGATATTGAAATCCCAGTGCTAACTATCGTCATCAGTTGCGGAACATTAGGGCTTTGACACAATATAAATGTCAGACAGTAGTTTTGTTCAGCTATGTGTGATCGCAAAAGAGCGAGTTTCACTTTTATTTTGGCAAAACAAAGCTAAGTTAAAGTGAAACTCGCTCTTTTGTGACTGAAAAATCACACTGAAACGGTGCCATGCGTCACGATTGGAACAAGAAGCCAGCAAGCAGTATGCAGCAAACATGCATTACAACGCTACATGACGTCGAAGTGTTAATATAAACCCTAAAGTGTGAATGCCCTAGATTCAGGTGATCTATATTGTATAAAATCAATGATTGTAGTTTAGTTGATAAAAATGAAAGATTGTCGCTGAGACTTTTTCACGATGTTTTACTTTTTCAATTTGACTGAAATCGTACAAGCGCAATTTAGTATTAAGTTGGTCTACTGTATAATATTGTGGCATTAATATGAACAGTTTAAAGCCCGTCACAGACTTAGCTATAATATATATTAATATATTTATAGCAAGGCATATTAATCTATACTAAATCCACATGTCACAGAAATATATATTATAGCTGAGTGTGTGGTCACGCGAAAATTAGTATAGAAAATATATATTAATATGCCTAGCTATAAACATATTAATATATATTATAGCTAGGTCTGTGACGGGCTTATAGTTCTGTATATAGCGGGCCTGGAATTTACATAATTTTGCATCTACCTTCAATATCTAGGATTTGAACACTCATGAATAACAATGTTAGTTTCGAGTTCAAATTGCATTGGAATGTAAATTCTCGAACTTCGCTATCCGGCAAACGTATTTACTTACTGATATTCTAGGAATAAATACAACTAGATGTTGCCTGCAAGTTGCAAGTTGCAGGCCCCGAAATAGGGGTCGGCGGTAGGCCGATCGATCCGTACGACCGATCCGACTGACCGACCGACCGATTTCTCCGGTCGAACTAATCGCAGGCCGACCTGCGATTAGTTTGAACGGAGAAATCGGCCTATTGGTATAAAAACGCCGCAAAATTTTGCCTATATAAATCCCTATGTCCTCTCCGGACAATATTCGTACATTTTTTTTTACAACGCATTAATACGGTTCGGTACCAAAAGGGTAAAGAGGCTTAAACGTGAAGGGTAACATATTTTGTAATAATAATAATATCTATTGTTGTAGAATGAAATACAAAATAGTTTTCTTTTTCATCATCTAATATTTTATTGTAATTTAGAAAACCGCGCGTCATTACATAAAGCTTATGGCATTAAAATAGGAATAATTTATTGAACCCTAACAAACCTAACTGTATCAAAATATATGTGGCATTCAAATGTGCAAAAAATCATTTATCAAACCCTAACCTAACTCTATTACTTAACTTTGCCATTTAACATTTGCGTACGGCTGAGTACTACGTCATAGTGCAGCGCACCTGTACGTCAGCTGACTGTTGGATAAATCAATAGGTTGATTGAGGCGTCAGCTTATAGCGAGGCCATGTTACTGCGGTGCGTTGCGTTGCGTCGTTGGAACGGAAAACATTAACGTTGCCGCGGCGACGCGTAAAAAGTACAAGTCGGAGACAGTGCAACTATAATTCAGACCGCAACGCAACGTATAGATATACATTTCTATTGAATTGACAGACTTGCATGCCGTTTCACTAAATTGAAGTCTATCAAATCCATGCAAAAGATAATGGGCAAAAATGTATGGAACCTGGGACCATCCACCAATGGCATTGAAATGTCATCTATACTTATAAAATTACATGTCCTGACTGACTGACTGATTCATCATCTCTGAGCAAAAATGTTAAAGTTACAGTCACGAAAGGCGACGGGTCATTTATGACCCAGGCCCGACAGAAACGAGACATATACTTACCATTTTTTTCGTTGTATTATGGGTAACCAAGATATGTAATTTTTATATTCAAAATCAATGGCTAACATGTTATTTTATTGCTTTCTTTTTTCTTCAGGCGCAGTATGAAAAGTGCTAAAACGAAAAATAAGAATCGTTATTTGCATGTAATTATATTCAATATCAGTGGAACACTTAGAAATATGTTATATAAAAACACAAAACCATAGTAAATATTATTTTGTTTACCTAGGAAGGTACAATTAAAAAAAATTTTTTTTTCACTGCCTTCTAGTATGTTTCAAACATGTTATATTTTATCACGCGTGATAATTATAACACTGAGGGCGAGATAAATCTATATAGATACCTACATAAGTTTTTCTTTAGCCAATGAACATGAAAACGAGATGTCTAGCCCATCCTAGGCTATAATAACAGCACTTATCACGTGTGCACAACTTCCTAATGTTCGCTTTCCATGATAACATATATGTCAGTAATATTCATTAATAAAAAATCTTCCATCAATGGTGGGATTGTACTATCAGAGAATTTGATTCCTAGACAGATGAGGGTCCTACGTAGTTTGGTCGCGTTGCGTCAAACCGAGCCGACAGATCACAGCTAACATTGAATTGACATAAGCCGACCAAATGACGTTGATCCGACAACTGCCTAGGATTAAATTTCCTCGATGGTACATTACTATGTTTTATATTTATATACTCGTATTATACGTTTTTGAAGAAAAATGTCGTGATTGCATTTTACATCTAATAAGTGCATTTACATGTTAGCCAGTGATATTGAATATAGTGGCTTAATATTTGCACTTTTCATACTGCGCCTGAAGAAAAAAGAAAGCAATAAAATAACATGTTAGCCACTGATATTGAATATAAAAATTACATATCCTGGATACCCATAACATGACGAAAACAATGGGATACGTTTCTTACGTGTCGGGCGTGGGTAAATTTTGTATGGTCCGTGACCAGTCTCCTTTGGTGAGTAGGGTTGTTTTATTAAGTAGACACCCACTTAGAAAGGAATTTTAAAAATTTTACCCCGAAGGGGGCGAAATAGGGGTTAAAAGATTAAATGAAAGTCCTTCGTTTCTTAAGTCAGGAACATAAAACTTTGTTTTTGGATTACTGAAAGTCCGTTATTTTTTGAGTTACAAACATGAAACTTTATTTTTGGGCTAATAATTAAAAAATATTGGATATGTGTTTAAGCGTTTCTGGAAATTCAACCCCCAAGGGGGTAAAATAGGGGTTGACAGTTACAGTGACAGTTTGACTAGTGTTAATGCGGACAAAGTCGTGAGCAACAGCTTGTATTAAAATAAAAAAATAAAAAAATAATAAAAAAAAAATAAAACAATACCTGACGTTCCGCGCGGCTTCGTCCGCGTAAATCTGAAATTTCACGAAAACTGTATATTTTTCACAAATTAATAATTAATGTCTCACGTAGTCTACTATATATTCGTGTCAAATAACATAAAAATTGCTCCAGTAGTCTGTGAGATATTAGATCTTTCAAATGATTTCTCTTTGAATGATTCTTCAAATGAAATCTTTGATTCAGCAATAGCCGTATTTACCGTACACACGCAACTATAAGTAAGTATTGTTAAACAATGAAGGGTAAACCTTTTGGTGCGGCAACGCAACGAAGAGTGAGCGCTTCTTTATTAACATAACGAAGTCTTGTGGCCCTATAGGCGTCGATATATAGGCCCCCCCCTCACATGCTAATTGTGAATGACGTTCTAATTTAATTTTCATATCTAATTGTTGTTTATCTACTGTTTTGACAGTTTACCAAGTAGCAATGGGAGTTATCTGCTTACAGATTTCGCAAAAAAAATTAACCCTAGCCAACATGCCTTTGTTAATTACGATAACAAAATTCGAAAACAATAATTATTTTTAAACAAAAATTGAAACCGACTTCGAAGGTCAAGATTTTTGATATTCTTAAATGAACTAAAAAATATTAAATAATTTTTACTCTGTACTCAGTATTACTGAATCTTAATCTTCAATATTTTGAATTCGGTACCAGTTAATTTAATCGTTTTAGTACCTAGTACCTACCATGCCAGAATATCTGCAATCCGCCTACTTTTTGGAAAAGAGTGGAAAAGTGTAAAATAAGTGGGTTGTTTCGTTTAGTATTTTTTGGTATCAAACTTCATTTGCTTAACAAAACAACCGCCTCCGAGAAACCATCCGACTGAAAAGCTCCTAAAATAATTTCATATAAATTATAAGCACTTTATGAATACCGTACTTTGACAATTTTTATAAATTAGAATATAATAAGGCTGGCTATTGGCTCGCCAGAGTCCAAACGGCGAATTTAGGTAAGTACATAATTTTACATGCAATGTTAAAATTTGTATAATCGTTTACGCCAGCTATATAATTTTATTATCCTTGTAAGTTGTAGTATACAGTATTTTACGATTTGTAACTTCGCTGTCAAAATTATATAACTTGTTTAATAGTTATAACTACTAATAATGTGTCTATGTTGTTGATCAACCTTACCTTTATATTCTTTATTCAAATGTTTTCTCTGGTTCCCAAATCACAATCTAATATAACTTCGTATGTCCATCATGTTATGAGGGCGGATGAACCACTTAAGTGGAAGTTCTTTCAACATAGATCGATTCCCGACGTAATATCGGCGTGTCACAGTGATGGATAACAATTCCTTCCGTACAATTACATTCCGTACATTCCACCCTTTTACCAATGTTAGCGCTTTTTGGGCTTTTGAATTTCCTTTTAACGATTTGGGTGAATATAGGTTTTCGAAGTTTGTTAATAAGCAAAAGATTACCAAATGAATTGTTATTTGAGCGTAATATTCAGCTGTATTTTATTTGTTCTTTTTGTGTAAATTGTTTTTTTGTTTTTGTCGTTTTCTGTTGTTGTAAGCTACAATACTTTTTATCTGTACTCTTGTAAACTCCCCCATAGGACAGGCCTTCCCTAGTTTGGGGGACTGTTAATTGTAAAACTCTTTGTAAACAAGTGCGTGTCGGGCCACGCGCAATATAGGGTTCCGTAGTACCACTAGATTTTGTCCATTCTTATGGTTAATGAACGTACATTTAAAGCGTGTTTTACACTACTAAAACATCATTTCAGTTACTTTCAAAGGAATTTTAACGAAAAGTTCCTTTATACTTCGCCAAACACATTTTTTTAGTTGATCGACAATTACTCAATAACTTATAAAGTCTTCTTAGCCGTGATAGTTTTCCTTTTAAATTCAGCATATTTCCTACTTCTGTGAATTTTTTCACATTTTCACAACCAACCGTTTAGCTGGTAGAAGGGACACTGGACTCTAACGATTTTTTAACTTTAAAACTTAATATTTCACAAATGGATGCCTAAATCGGAAAATGATCTATGAATACTCGCAATATTTTTAAAAAACCTATTCAACGACACCCCACACGATGGGGTGGGTGCGAAAAAAATATTCATCCCCGCTTGATGTGTAGGGGAGGTACCATAAAAAAAAATTTTTAAAGATTTCATGTACCATTTTATTGCCATCATTAACATGTGTATTCATGCCAAATTACTGCTTTGTAGGTCCTATAGTCTCTGAGCAAAACCGCGGACAAACAGACAGACAGACGGACAGACGGACGGACAGACCGAAACTATAAGGGTTCCTTGTTGACTATGGAACCCTAAAAATAGTCAATAAACTATTTTTATTTTGTACTTTTATAAAAATATAAAAAAATAAAATTCTATCTTATTAGCTACTAGAAGTTAAGTAAATTTAAAAACAAGCATATAGAAGTAAATTTTATAGTGGAATCAAATGTAGGCAAATACTGGACTTTATCTTAAAACAATGTAGCTTGCAATAGCGGATGTATGTAGGATTAAGGATGCGAATATATTATTTTCAGTACGTAAATTGTAATGTGTCGTAACAAAGTACCTACAAACCGCCAGTGATATACGTAATATCAAATATGCGGCAAAAATTTAATACTTACAGATAAAAAACCAAAAATCCTTCATTATTTAAATCCGAGCACCAAATTGATTTTTGTGCTTTTTACGCCCCATTGCCTTCGTTGCTTTCAACTTTCCAGGATATCTGTATGTAACTCAACTCAAACATAGTTTACTTAAATGAAAATATATATAAAAAAAAAAAAATAAACAGTAAAATATCAAACCGTAACAGTTTAAATCCGTTTAAAGAAAAAATTGAATCTGTAACAAGCAAGAGAAAATTCAAAACATAGAACATGAGTGCTTACTGTTCCTAAACTTTTGCATCAGCATTGCTGCAAGTTTGGGAAATTCTAGACGCACGCGCGATAACTCCAGCTAACGACAGATGTTGCCCGCTCCCAACCGCAATACTTGCTAATGTCCTTGCCAAAGAAATACGAATAATTTATGAAGTTTACTTTCTTTGGCTATGCAGAAGATTAATATTTTGTATCGGAAACCCAGTTGAAGCAATCGCGTGGGTGTGCTAATAATTTCCATTTAAAATTCCAACCGCATAATATTATGAAAGAGAAAGTATATTTTGTTTAAATATCAGACGAAAATATAACCTCGTCCTTTTTGGAAGTTGGTTAAAAATCTCGTCACGCTTTAAATGCTGGATCGATTTTGATTAAATTCTGCATAGCGATATTTTGAGTTTCAGGATGGAAATGAGGAAAAAGAGATAGAGATTTTATTATTGCAATAAACAAGTGAACGTATGTTTTTTTTTTATATTAATTCCTTGTCCCCCTAACTGTGTCAGGGCTCGTTGCTATCTTATTAAATTATTTTAACATAAAAATTTTCTTTTTACACCATAAATTAAATCCTGTTTCCGGAAAAATTCCTTCCAACTCTCCACTTGAGCATCTTTCACTGCCTTTTCATACTTCTCTTTCGCTTCCAGGTACAGTCCAACTACGCGGTTTCTGCGATCAGGCGTTGCGTTTCGGATCCTGCGTCTCCTCGTAGCGACTTCTTTCTTCATCTGTGCGAGCTCATCATTCCACCACGACAACGTGAATTTCTGTGCGTGTTTTTTGGTCGGCATAGTGTCTCTGCATGTTTATGTTATGGCTTGTGTGTATCTGTCTATCTGTTGTGTGTTGCGTATTGAGTCAATCGCTTGTGGAGTCATTTGTCTGTCCGACATTAGCTGGGTCAGTTTCTCACGAAACTGATTCCAGTTTGCCTTCTGTGTGTTGAAGATGCGTGTGGTACGTATTATGTTTGTGCCTTTGGATTTGTGTTGTCTGATGACGAATGATATGGCGTTGTGGTCCGAGCTCGTCAGATTCTCCTCCACCCTCCAGTCGCCTACTCGGTTCAGCAGATCGTCGGAGCACGCTGTCACATCCACGTAACTGGAGTACCTTTTACCCTCTCTGACAGTGTCGAATGTTGGGGTGTCCCCTGTGTTGAGTATGTGAAGACTCATTTCTTCCAGTACTGCAGACACATCCCTTCCTCGCGGGTCTTCCTTATCGCCACCCCACCAAGGGCTTTTTGCGTTAGCATCACCTCCCAAAACCATCTTGTCGGTACCCAACTCTCTTCCTATCCGTACAAGATGGTCCAGGTAAGGCCTTACAGGCTTATCAGGCTCAAAGTAGAAGGACACAACAATCATAGTGAACGTATGTTACGATACGGTTAGTTTTTTAAAGTTATATGAATAGACGATTTATATTACTTATTAAACCTTTTCACCCAAATCCCTTGTATCATGTATGTCGCGTTTGCGTAAGAAGCTCACAGTTTCTTGACCTTTCTTCTAGCTATACGGTACGATAATACAGCTGTATTAGCCAGCCTCCAACATCATAGTTTACTAATGATTTATCATGTGTAATTTATTTGAAGACTCATAAATGCTCCTGAAATACATACTTTTTTAAGTGGTTTTTCGCGTCTCCGGTGGATTGGGGACATCGGATTTTAGGTATGAAATAAAATAGGATATGCAGAGAGCAGTATGCAGTGTTACGCATGTGCAGGGGAGGGGCAGTTCACGAGCGCGGGGCCAGACGAATTGGGGTCGTAGTCCTTAATTGACTTAACGGAAGCTTTTACGCTACTAGCTGAATTCGTTAGGGCAACGCTAACGCAATTTTTCAGAAAGATTATTCACATTTTAATTACTTAAAAATAATTTAGCGAACGTGATTAAGAGCACCTGTGGCTCAATGGGCTGCTTAGACCCAAATTTAAACCATATTTCTCTGTGTTCTTAAGAGGCCGGGTACACTTGGAATTTCTCATACATACGTAATTCCAAAATCATTTTCTCATACGAAAATATTTAACATGTTTGAGTTGGTTTTCGGTTTAAAATAGTAATTACCTAGGTTCCTGCACAAAAATTTACTTCAAAATATTTAAACACAAAATTTTTTTTTGCTTTAAAATTTTTTTTAGTAAATTTACTACTAAATATTTAAACACTAAAAAATAGAGTAAAACACTAAAAAATATATAAATAAATAGTAAATTTACTACAAAATATTTAAACTAAAAAATATTTTTAGTATTTAAATATTTTGTAGTAAATTTACTATTTATTTATATATTTTTTAGTGTTTTACTCTATTTTTGTGTTTAAATATTAAGTACTAAATTTACTAAAAAAAATTAAAAACAAAAAAAAAATAATGTTTAAATATTTTGAAGTAAATTTTTGTGCAGGAACCTAGATAATTACTATTTTAAACTGAAAAATAACTCAAATAGGTCAAATATTTTCGTATGAGAAAATGATTTTGGTATTACGTATGTATGAGAATTTCGAGGGTATCCGGCCCCTTAAGGGCCCTCTCTTCCTAAATTAGCAGGTCAATTGTCTGTCAGTGCGAAAATCGACGTAAATGACATTAAAGTAACATTCATAACAGCGCGCCTTGTACGGTGGCGGTTACGACGCTCGCCGCGTCCATGATAGGGCGAAATAGGAGAAAAAACCTTTTTAAGGCTTAATGTAATACATATTTCAAAAAAGTAACCAAACCAAATTATTAACTTATGTATTGCAAAGCAGTAGATATTTTTTATATATTCTTTTGATAAATAATGAAGGAGTAAAGTGGTTTCATTCAACGATTTGGAGGTGATTTGGTTTTTTATTTCTTTATTATGTGATACCGATAGAAAAAAATATGGCAAAACCAAATTATGTATCATATCATGTAGATTACTAATTATTTTTTTCAGATATAATTTCTCTGTTAATGCCGATGAAAAGTTGTTTCATCTGCACGCTTTTTTCGAAAGAGCAGCCTTAATGCGTTATCGCAGTAAAAAGCTACCTTATGTATTACCTCATCTACCTCAGAGATCCTATGGGATTTTGATCCTTATACTCGTATGCTTATATCCTGCTTATATCCTGTTAATAAATGTTTCAATTAAGGTCTAGTTATTAGCGGAATACTGAACAGAAGTCAGAACGCTTATAGAATTACTCACGTTTGACCACACCTGTAGTCCTAGCATGGCCACCAGTAGAAATGCGAAAGCTACACTTTTGCATTTATACTGATGGCACCTTACGTTTATCTCCACAGTTTGCGTATACTTTTTCTTTTCTACTGGTGGCCATGCTACTGATGTGATATTTTCGTTAGAATTTCTCTATGAAAAGAAAAACATTTTTGGAGGTGTTTTTTTAATTTTCTAAAATCTAATGTATTTTAAATTATATTAGCAAGGTGCTTCATTATAACAGTCTCTACAAAAGGTCGTTATAATTAATTACCAATTAATTTAATTAATTCCTGGAGAAATAATGTTCCAAAAAGGAATGCCAATAGCTAATTATATAAATACCTATACATCTAGAAATGGGTGTTCTTTTCTGGGAGCTCTAGGGCTTCTTGAGTAGGTATGAGTATCAACTTTTTGAGTATAAGATATCTCTTTTTCTTCCCTAAACTTGATACCGGTAAAGAAGTAATACCGAGTTGTTCTGTAAACTTTACTTATAGTGCAGTGGCTACCCAATGCTTATATATATTACTAGCTGTTGCCCGCGACTCCGTCCGCGTGGACTTCAGTTTATAGCGCGCGATGTCAAAAAAATTGGTGTCAAATTAAGCTTTTATAAAAAAAAAAACTGTAGTACCCATTTAATCAAAACACCCAAAAACAGCTGTGCAGTGTGCACATAACTTATTTCATTTTTTTAAATTAAACTTTATTTATGCCATATGAAGTATATTTAGCCCCCAATTACACAACTTTACCCATAATCTATTTATCATTGATAGATTTAAGGTTACGTCACATAGATAAAGTACTGAGTTATTTAATAACGTAACAAAGAAATAACAATCGGAAAAATCGGAAATCTGTTGTAAGATGATACCACCACTTATAGAAAGACATTAGAGCAAGCGTCATCGCGATGTAGGAGACGCACGGCGCCATCTACTATGGTTTTTTGGAACTAACTTATTTTGAACAAATTTACGCATTATCACCCCCTTACAACTATTTTTCCAGTTAAAAAGTAGCCTATGTCCTTTCTCAAGCTTTAGACTATATGTGTACAAAATTTCATTACAATCGGTTCGGTAGTTTTGGCGTGAAAGCGAGACAGACAGACAGACAGAGATACTTTCGCATTTATAATATTAGTATAGATTATGTATATAAAATATTATGGGTTCTATGAACGAAATAATGATATTTTGCTTATTTTAGAAACATAATAATCATACTCAATCATATTTATCGTATAGGTGATGCTTTGCCCCACACGTAACACAACCACATGACAACCACAACTACAGTCTACACTACAACCACACCACGAGGTCAGGCGTATAATATTCGTATTGATGAACTGGACTATTCACACGTACCACATTTTGCAGTCGCTGTCGACCACTTGTGTGATACCGACCACATCTCAACCACAAGTGAACTAGTGGTCGAACACATCGCAACCACAACGTTGCGTCGAAGCAATGACAGTGCGCGCACACCGCCCGCGCTCTTCCCCCCTCCGTTTCATTTACTTCGTACGTAACCACATCGCAACTACTGGCGAAAACGCAACCACATCGGCATTTTGTCGGTACCACAACGCAACTACAAAAAGCTGCAGGGACACCATTCACACGTAACTACTGCTTGACGGCATTTTGTCGTTGCGACGTGGTGTAGTTGTGGCATGTGTGGGTTGGCCCGTAAAGAGTAGCTAAGGCACTAAAATATTTATTGTACCTAAATCGCTAAAAGTCTTTAAACAAGCATTAGATTTTAGCAAAACGATGATATTGTATTGCTTTAGTATAATGCTCGTAGTTATTAAATAATCATAAAGATCATAATTGATTTTACGAGCGTTAGACGGATGGAAGTATCATCAATACAACTTTATGCTCTAGGTAATTCATTTTTATAATTCTATCTGTAAAGTATTGATAAGTTCACGCACGTCGAATTCCACATATTAATGCCCCTTTCCACCGCGCCCCATTACGTGAAGAGCCTATATTTTTATCAATACACCTAGGACTTCGCTTTACAATTGAATAAATCCATTTCCATCAGTCTCGTGCAGGCTCCACATTTAAATATATTTGCATCCCAAGTGGGAATATTCATTTCACTGACTTTCGCCCACGACTGTGTTCGGTATTTTATATTTTCGAATGAGATGATAGTAAGTGGGTTACCAGAGTCCTACTTCAACTTACACCTCCGTGGTCCAGTGGTCAAGAGCGTCGCTCTTGACTCGAAGGTCGTGGGTTCGATTCCCGCGTTGGAAACATGTTATTTCCAAGTTTGGTTAGGACAATGCATGCTGATCACCTGATTGTCTGACAAGTAAGATGATCCATGCGTCGGATGGGCATGTAAAAAGTCGGTCCTGCGCCTGATCTCTCGCCAGTCGTGTCGGTCTTCCGCCCCACTGGGTTATGAGAGTAAAGGAATAGAGATTTCTCTTGTGTACTGCGCACACACCTGGGCACTATAAAATTACTCCTGCGTACCTGGCCTGGTTTCAATGAAACTGGCCACCGTCACCGAAACCGGTGTGGGGAGTATTACCTACTGAAAGTTCAACTTCTTGTCCTAGCTTAGTATAACCAAAAATATATCGCCTTAATCGTTAATCTGACTTATTGTCTCTATAGTCTATAGAAAGTAACGGTGCTATGGTACGAAGGACACGCAACTTGCAAGTTTAGGGTCCAAACGAAGGTCGATTTTTGTTCGTAGCCGATTAATCGCCTACCACCACAACCACCAATGTCGAAGATTTAAAAGCTCTGAAAGATTACTCTCTAGATTAGCTACGTGGTAACAAAGGAATATCAACAGTTCATGTAGTTTTCTAGACAATGAATCTCTGACTTTTTACCTGTGTTTCCAATTCGGATGTGTTTTTCAGCCGTGCCGTGTTTTGACCGAAGGCCGAACACAGAATGTCTAAAACTTCGGTCAGACGGACGCAGTTGTTTATCACACCGAACCGTACATTTTTCCGGGATAAAAAGTATCCTTTGTCCTTTCCCGGGACTCAAAGTATCTCTATATACCCAGCAAAACCGGTTCAGGGGTTTGGGAGTTAGATGTAATAGACACACTTTCGCATTTATGATATTAGTATGGATTTAAAGTTATCTCGTGCGGCACTTTCTTTTTAGGGTTCTGCACCCAATGGGTAAAAACGGGACCCTATTACTAAGTATGTCCGTCCGTCCGTCTGTCTGTCTCCAGGCTATAACTCAAGAACCGCTATAGCTAGACTTCTGCAATTTTCACAGTTTGTGTATTTCCGTTGCCGCTATAACAACAAATACTAAAAACAAAATAAAATGAATATTTAAGGGTGGCCTTGGTGGTTAAGCCCATACAACTAACGTGATTTTTTTGACATTTTTGCTCTATATCAGTAATGGCAACAGGTAGGCACATGATATTTTCACGAAGGCCCTTATTGTATTTCTACGTCAATAATTAATAATAATATTAAAATAAAATAAAAAATTAAGGGGGGCTCCCATACAAAAAACACAATTTTGAGCACATTAGAAGAGCTGCAGGTGCGTTGCCGGCCTGTGTGTTGACTAGCAACTGATTAAGTACTCAAAAACAATTTTAACCAGGTTTTAAGATCCTCACAGTCGGATTATTATGAATAGATTTGTCCGTCTGTGAAAGGTACGGTAATGGATTAGAATAGCGTTTGGGAGTCTTCAGTCTTGTTAGCTCATTAATCAAGTCAAGTAATCCATTATGGTTGTACTGAGGCTGCTTAGCCGTGGTTTATCCTGATCTCTTATACTAACTGAAAATGTCGATTGTTTTACTGGCTGAATTTTCAATAACGAACTTATCAACTAGTTTTTGATCCAATTCAATTATCCTTGGTGCGAAAAACCTACACAAAGATAGCAAAAAAGAATATGGGTGAATAGCCCATAGATGGACCCAAATCACGTAATAAAAAAAAAAACTAGTTTTATTCTTGCAACGAAATCATTTCGCAAACCCTGGTAGGTAAAGGATAAGGGAGCCTTTTTCACTCATAAAAAATTTAGCGCATATTACCTACATACAGTCTTAATGTAAGATCTTGCTGCTTCAGGCCCTTAGCCATATTATATATTTTTCTGAAATATATATAGTATTTAAAATTCGACATCATATTGCTAAGTGACGAGTCATCGCAACTTGTTAGGCCGTATTTCCACTGAAGCGGAGCGGAGCGGAGAGAAGCTTAGCGGTGTCCGAATTGACCAATCGTGCTATTCCAGCGGAATGACAGCGAAGCGGAGCGAAGCGGAGCGAAGATTTCGAGCATGGTGATTGGTCAATTCGGCATCGCTAAGCTCCTCTCCGCTCCGCTCCGCTTCAGTGGAAACGCGGCCTTACTCGTGCATTTTTCTATATCGAACTTCAATAACGAAATTAACGAAAGAATCTTGCGGGCGCACCATAATTATATTAATCTTATATATTATGTATATAAAATTCTCGTGTCACAATGTTCGTTCCCGTACTCCTTCGAAACAGCTTGACCGATTCTCATGAAATTTTGTGAGCATATTGAGTAGGTCTGAGAATCGGCCAACATCTATTTTTCATACCAAAAATTATTTATATGGCAAAACAGCATTTGCCGGGACAGCTAGTGATGATATAAACTTGAATTTAATTAAGAGTTCGACAGATGTGTGGGGCTTATGTCAAAATTGAAAATATTCATATTTTAATTACAGCTTAGTAATTTGTTCAGACCAAACTGATTATACGCCGCCGAATGTGAGCAGGCTCACTGTGAGCCCCAGTGTGAATGTGAAAATCACGGAGTGGTGAAAATATACGTTATCGAATGTCCGCGCCTACGCCTAGCGTAATGGTGTATTATCGGTGAGGTGTGAACGAAAAAGTGAATATGTATGGAAATACAGTAACCTGTCGGTTTGTTGTGAACACGGCCTAATATTCGTCTCCGAGTGCGATGTCATATTGCTAAGTGATGAAATTGTAATATTGTTCTCATCTCTGGGCAGGGGCGCCAAAATACCAACTGCTCCCTCTGGATCGTATCCAACGAAGGGCCGCTCGAATTGTTGACTGCCATAGTGTTTCAAACAGCTTGGACCCCTTGGAATTACGCCGAGATGTAGCTTCACTCTGCATCCTCTATCGGTTGTATCACGGGGAGTGCTCTGAGGAATTGTTCGGAATCATACCACCTGCAACTTTTCGCCATCGTCCCATGCGAAAAACATACCATCCTCATTACCTTGATGAGTAGCAGTCTTCCACAGTGCGTTTTTCGCGTAACTTTCTGCCGCGCACTGTAAAACTCTGGAACGAACTGTCACCAGCAGTTTTTCCGGACCTATACGACCTGCAAACCTTTAAGAAAAGAGCGTATTCCCTCTTAAAAGGCTGGCAACGCACCTGCAGCTCTTCTGATGTTGCGACTGTCCATGGGCGACGGTAGTTGCTTACCATCAGGTGACCCGTTAGCTCGTTTGCCCCCTTATTCAATAAAAAAAAAAGGTAGCTATGGGACCGAACCACAACTTTTCGAACTATAATACTTGACAATGAAGTCCGAGAGTGGTTCAATATTATATCCATTATCCATCGTCGACTGGCCCCCATACAAAACTGAGAATTCGCATCGCATCGCAAAAATCTGCAACAAAACTCATAGTTACAACAAAATATGACCAATGCGATGCGGTGCGATGCGAATTCGCAGTTTAGTGTGGGAGCCCTAAGGCATGTGGTTAGATGAGATGGCAGTGTTCAATATCACAATATTATTGTCTGCGGTTGGAGCTAATTCTTCTCCAATAATATCTCTACTTAAGAGTACGGACTATAGTAGTCAACGCCAAGCGAGATCAATTTTCTAAGGTTTTCTGCACGTGACTGCTGCTGCTTTCGTTAAGTATATCAATGATATCTAATGACTAATGAGCCAGTTACGGGCTCAAATAATATCAAAAAAACAATTGGTTCACCGTTCAGCGGTTAACGCTGAAGAGGTCACAGACAAACAAGCAGCTATACACTTTTTATAATATAAGTATGGATGAAGTACATATATTATGATGATCTAAGCAGACCTTGTATCAATTATATTATATTTTATATCTTTAAACGAGTAATCTAATATATTATATAAATCTCCTGTCACGATTAGGGAATGCAAATCTCGCGAGATTGGGGCTCAAACGAGATCCCGCGAGTTTATGAATACAATACCGCGAGATCTCGCCAATTTCGACATCTTGCGAGATTAGCATTTTAGTGGTTTTTTTTTTTGCAAATAATGACAATATTTTGATAAAGTCCGAAAAAAAGTAATTTAATATTATAAGTATTATAAGATTAAAATTCATTTTCACGATTTTTTTCACTAGAATTTTACGCATCAAACATTGTTTGATGTATCTGTCTATAATTTTTAAGTAGTAGACTTTGACATACGAATCTACTATCTATCAAATAACGAAAAATTAAAGAAGCGACCAGTCTTCTCTTCTAATGCACTTTTATAATTTTGGACGTGACGGTAATATCAGTAATATGCGGTATAATGATAACATAGGGAAGTAAAATGTATGGAAATATATAATGGAGACGCTTTTAAATTTCCGTCGACGATAACTTATTAACGTGCACGTTAGAGGACATCACGACGTTTACACTTCTGAACCGCACAAAACGTCCGCGATGCGTAAAATCAAAAGGGCATTTAACGTACACGTCCGCGGTGTGTAAAATCAAAAGGGCATTTAACGTACACCCAATGTTTTATGCTTTGCACAAACCTACGCGACCACGCGACTGGGAAGCGGCAGCGTCAATACAAATCACACATTTGACAAGTCACTATCGTGGAATCCGGCGTCCACGATTACGTGACGTCCATAATTATAAAGCGCACTATCAAACACGAATCTTTTAGTAATAAAATAGTTCTTTTATAACTAACAAAACAACGAGAAGTCAAAATTCAGGACCTAGTTGAGAATCACAGTGCACAGTTGCTTAGGCCAGCTCCTCATTGTTTTTACTTCGTGATCGCAACTCCGTCCGTGTCAGTCCGCGCTTCCAATGACGTTTTTATGCTCAAGTGCAATCTCGTCAAACTCGCGAGATCTCGCCTTTTTTTCGTCCGAGATCAATCTCGCTAAAAAAGGCCGAGATCTCGCGAGAACGAGATTGCATTCCCTAGTCACGATGTTTGTCCGCGATGGATTCCTAAACTACTTAACCGATTTTAATCTTTTTTTAAGGCTTATAATTAACTGATCACCAGAAATAGTAACATTTCATAGACAAAAATAGTAAATGATCACCAAAATACACACCACCAATTTAATGTAAAATGATAACCAAATATTTAACATCTTAAAACCAAAAATAGTAAATGACCACCAAAATAAGTAAATGATCACCAACATTATACTAGCATTTTAAAGTAAAATGATTACCAAAATTAGTAAATGATCACCAACATTAAACTAGCATTTTAATGTAAAATGATCACCAAAGATTCATTATCTCGCTATCATATTTATGCAAAATGGCTCCAAATAAATCATTGTTATGCCAATAGTAGTAGTAAACGATCACCAACATTATACGTTAGCATTTTAATGTAAAATTATAACCAAATATATTTTTATTTAGCATTCCTATTAAAGAGAAGAAGACAGATAGACGGACAGACAGACATCGAAGTCTTAGTAAAAGAGTCCCGTTTGTACCCTTTGGGTACGGAACCCTAAAAACGGGACTCTTATTACTGAGACTTCGATGTCTGTCCGTCTGTCCGTCCGTCTGTCTTTCTCTAGGGCAGAGGTTCCCAAACTTTTTTTTTCTCATAGGCCACTTTAAACATTTTGCTGGATCCGGTGGACCCCACAGGTAAAGTTCAAGGCCGCTCTAAAAAGCGTATTCATCCAACAGTTCAGCCTTTACTTTTTTGTATTCAAACTTTGAATACAAAAAAGTAAAGGTCCCAGTACAAGAAACCAAACAACTTCGGAGTGGTAAAAAGTAAACGCAAATATTTTCTTGTTTTGTAGCTATTTAACACAAAAATTACCATTCTTTTCTCTCCTCGCTCTGTAATATTTAACCTGCTATTAATATAATATTGTGTGCCTATATTCATAGGAGAAGTCAAATCGGGTCACCTAATTTATATAGACCCCCGTTAACGACTCGTGGACCCCCATTTTTTTTCCACGCAAGCGTAGACCCCTATCGGGCTCCCGTGGATCCCATGGGGTCCACCTGGACCACTTTGGCGATCATTTACTATATTTGGTGGTCATTTACTATATTTGGTGATCATTTACTTTATTTGGTGATCATTTACTATATTTGGTGATCATTTACTATAATTGGTGTTCGATTACAATTTGAAGTGTTGTCATGACTAAAATAGCTTAATAGCAATTTTAGACTTTATTTTTTTGGTGTTACTTATCTTTTTTTTGGTAAACAAGTTTAGGGTATCAGTGCATTTTTTGGTGGTCATTATATTTGTCCCCTTTTTTTAATGTGTGCTTTTTTCCAACTTGAGAGATAGGATAGCTTAGATCTTTAATTATAGTCGCAATTTTATTTTATTACAAATTATTTGTCTATAAAGAGCGACCATTGTTTATGCGACGCGAGTCACGGGATAGCGATGGACGTTGCCATGGTGACATACTTATTTAGTCAATAATTCAATAAAATAATACGGGCAGTATAATTTATTGTATAATACTAGCTGACCCGGCAAACGTTGTTTTGCCATATAAATAATTTTTGGTATGAAAAATAGATGTTGTCCGATTCCCAGACCAACTCAATATGCTCACAAAATTTCATGACAATCGGTCAAGACGTTTCGGAGGAGTACGGGAACGAACATTGTGACATGAGAATTTTATATATAAGACTAGCTGTCCCGGTGAACTTCGTGTCACTTTAAAACCTTCCCTGGACTTCTACGAATATTTTAAGACTAAAATCAGCCAAATCCGTTCAGCCGTTTTCGAGTTTTAGCACGACTAACACATTTGAAAATCCATTTTAAATATATATAGACTAGCTGCCCCTGTGAACTTCGTGTCACTTTAAAACCTTCCCTGGACTTCTACGAATATTTTAAGACTAAAATCAGCCCAATCTGTTCAGCCGTTTTTGAGTTTTAGCGCGACTAACATATTTGAAAATCCATTTTTATATATAAGATTAGCATATTACTCGCAATTTTTCCATTATTTCATATCTTTAAAACCTTCCCTGGACTTCTACGAATATTTTAAGACCAAAATCAGCCCAATCCGTTCGGCCGTTTTAGAGTTTTAGCGCGACTAACACATTTGAAAATCCATTTTTATATATAAGACTAGCTGTCCCGGTGTACTTTGTGTCACTTTAAAACCTTCCCTGGACTTCTACGAATATTTTAAGACTAAAATCAGCCCAATCCGTTCAGCCGTTTTCGAGTTTTAGCGCGACTAACACATTTGAAAATCCATTTTTATATATATAGATGGCAAAGAAACGTTTGCCGGGACAGCTAGTTCTAGCTATATAATATAATAATAGTTAATTGGAATCTCGGAATCGGCTCCAACAATTTAAATGAAATTCAGTAGAGTTTTGGGGGCGATAAATCGATCTAGCTAGGAATAATTTTTACAAAATGTCATTTTATTCGTGCTTTATCGAATACCGAGCAAAGCTCGGTCAAATAGCTAGTTATTATATATTCGCCGTGTAAATATTTTTAATAGTAAAGAATGATAATTATAAAAGTAATATTCTGATTGCGAACTCTACTTACATTAACTCTGCAGTTAAAACTTTTAATTTAATTTAGTTTGAACTGCGAAGTGTGCGAACATCCAACTCTAGCGTGGAACTAAACAATTATATTTATTGACTGGAGACTTTTAATGTGAAACCTGCAAAGTGCTGATGTGGTAAAGTAACAGGTCTCCACGCGGTTGGTTTTTATCGACGGCGTTGGTTCGTTAAAATACGAGTGATTAGAATTTTACATAATAACTAGCTGTCCCGGCAAACGTTTCTTTGCCATAATATTATAAAGTATTTCGCCCATATTATTTTATTGAAGTGACTAAATAAGTAATGTCGCCATGACAACGTCGATCGCTATCTCGTCGCACAAACGATGGTCGCCGTCAGTCTCAGGTTGTTATAATTTACTATTATATATTCAACAAATGCACTTATCAATATATAAATTACCCAGTAGCCGATTCTCAGACCTACTGAATATGCATATAAAATTTGGTAAAAATCAGTAAAGCCGTTTCGGAGGAGTTCGTGGACTAACAACGAGAATTTTATATATAAGATAAGAAGATTATGTCGGACACTTTACACTTGGTTCGTAAAAAATTTTTTTTTTTTTGACGGTAATACCTCGATCGTGGGTGTCGCAGACAGAATAGATTTTCAATTGTTATGCGGCAGCCGGGTGCCACTTGGGGATCGATGGGTTAATAATATTATGGCAATTATAATAATTATCATTGTGGGGTACTCATGTTGCAATAAAAATAGAATATTTTTCTAACAGAATGCGGTGTAAGTTGTTACCATTATTACTAAAACATATTTTTGTCGCCATGGTCATTGAGTGCGCCTTGTTTTTGCAAACGATAGGAAAAAATTAAGGAACATGCTAAAGTCTATCTATCTGATTTGTAAAAGTGCTGAAAAAAAAATTACTGGGCAAGATCATGAAGACCGGAGTAACTCGCTGATCTAATTGATATATTTGAAAGATGACATGATTGACAGTGTTCTC